>OY294058.1:21438506-24390839 GCA_958510865.1 Myrrha octodecimguttata
ATGGGCATTTTCGAAATTACCAAGTTTGTTTTTAGCAGCCTTAAGATATTTCGATGTGAGGATATTTTTCTCCAGAATATTTGGGATTGTTGAGGCTTGATATCTAAGAATTAGTTATAGAAGTCCCTCCTGCAGATTGCAGGATTCGTTTTTTTCAGAAACATGTTCTTGAGGAAACGATCTACAAGGATGCATTAAGAATGGAAATCAAGCTATAAAACTCTTCATTCTAGAATTGATCTTAATGTCTATCATAAAGATGCATTCAGCACTGTTGGGCCCGTTTACGAAGGTATTGAGGACTATTTTCGCAGACATTGTAAAAACCAATTGATCTTATAATTATTTTCAGGTAGTACGTTTGAAAACAGATATCAAAACCTTTTTGAAGTCTTCGCACCCTTCTTAAAACCTCGTGAAACTCAGTTTCTAGAGACCTTAAGTTTTATGGAACCCTTCCGAAAAGATCAGATATGATGCAATCTTAGTGGGTAGTGGAAAGATCAAATTCTCTTTGTTCGGTCCCTGAGATTTCTTGGTTTTGATATAACAGTAAATATTTGTTCACGAGGATATAACTTATACAGGGTTTTTCAACAATAACTTTGTTTTTCAATGTGGTAACACCGGTACCACATGACAGTTTTGACATTTAGTTTTTTGACGTATTCGCAGTATATGCTTTGGCAATTGTTACAATGAATTCAATTTCGCTCGAAAATCGCATTAAAATAATTCAAATCCACTATGAAAATGGTCGTTCTGTTAAAGTTACATTTCGTAAAATTCGTGATATTTTCGGACAACATAAACGCGAGATGTTAACAACTGAATTTTGGCCTATTATTGATGACATGGGTGTCACTGAAATGTGGTTTCAACAAGACGGTGCCACATGTCACACAGCCAATGAAACGATCTATTTATTGCAAACCAAATTTCCCGATCGCATAATTTCGCGAAATTCAGCTGTTAAGTGGCCGGCCAGATCGTGTGATTTAACACCACTGGATTATTTTTTTTGGGGCTATGTTAAAGACAGAGTTTATACGGAGCCAATCGAATCGATTGCAGCCTTAAAACTCAAAATCCGTGATGTCATTAACGAAATAGACCCTCCATCTTGCCAAAAAGTGATTAAAAATTTTGATGAAAGAATCAACGTCTGTCAGCGTGGTCGTGGTGGACATTTGTCAGATATCATTTTTCATTTCATAATAACTTTTCTCTTTGTAATACAATAAAAATTTTATTCATTTTCCACTAAATTCTTTGTTTTATTTTGTTTTCAAAAACAAAGTTCTTGTTGAAAAACCCTTTAGTTTCACAGTAGGAGTTTATTCTTCCATCAGTCATATGAAGAAAAAGTCAATTCTGAAATGCTTTGAATTTTTTTGATAAACTCGACTAAGACACCTCTAGAAAAGAAGCGGACTTCAAATATTTCAATCAATTCCAATCCAATAAAAAATTTTAAAATTCAATGAAAATTTCAGAAAATTTGTTTTTTAGGGGAAATTTCTGCTGATTTTAAGATTTTACACATCAGATAAAATGAATAGTCAGCTGTTTCATACGATAGACATCCCTTCAATATTTCATATTTCCAATTTTGTGTTCGACATATAAGATGGCCGACAAGCTTTTCATTGAAAACATGGCGAATAGTGTAATAAAACCTTTTTCACTAATTTATAACCTCTTTGAATTGGATAAGTTTCAAGATAACTTCTTAATGAACACCCAGCTTTACTAGTGACCAAAAGCTCCTAGGAAAAACAAGTTGCAGAACATTTGCGCTCGAATTGATCCACTCCGAGATGAATTTGCGCAATGAAATCATCCTACTAATAATTCAAGAAGTCTTAAAAGTCTTTCAGCTTTAAGAGGTCTTTTCATCGAGTGTCAAGCTTTTTTGCAGATAAATTACCTTACAAAAGAAATTTTCAGAATTGTTGCTATTATTTGAGGTCAGAATCGTCTTGTAACCTATAATGAATCTGATGCTGCTCTGGATAATTATAATGAGGCTGAACTCTAAAATTATTTCACCCTACTGATTCTAACCATTTCACACTGGAATGTGTAATGTTATTGATATTTTCAATGAGAGATTTTTTTCAAGCTCATACATCATTTGATATTTCTACATATTTTATATTCATTCATTTTATGACGTGGGTATTCAGGAAATACATAGATACAATATTTTGTTCAACTCTTTAGTCGCTACCAGTTCGTACTTCAATTTAATATCTTACAGTATCTCAGTTCGCATGAACCCACATATTTCCGGTCAAAGTTTCCTACGTAGAGACTATCTATATTGGGATAGAGGGAAGACCCGCAATATTCGTACACAGTGTTGCCAGATGTATTGAGTGAAATGAAATTAGAGTTATCTCGATTTTGCTGCTCAAATTGAAGGAATAAATGAATGTTGATTATTGACTTCCTCATCTAATACAGCGAAAAGCGAAAGTGATCGATGGAAGTCAATAGAGTATCCAATATATTATGATATGAATTCATTGAAACATTTTATGGATGGCCGTCGAACTATGGAAAGAAAGAGGTGCCGCGTGAACATATTTTATTTCCTGAATATAATACAGGATGTGTCATATATGAAATATCGTGTTAATACGATTCAAAAGACTATCGAAATAAAAGCACAATACCACATATAACAAAACCTGACAATCATAAAACAAAATCTGACTGACATAAAAAGATTTCTGTAAACGGTAGTTTGCTGAAAAAAGGCATGCACCTAGTTCTTAGATCGATATCTGCCATTAGTCTCAATGCATTCTTCTGCTTCAACAAAACTCTATTAGCATCAGGGGATGAACCCCATTTTTTTATGGATGTCCGTCGAACTATGAAAAAGGAGTGAGGATGGATTCCGATGTCGAAAAGGGGTGCCGCATGAACAATAATTTTTTGAATAGAGTATACAATATAGATACTAAGTCCATCGACACATTTTTTTGAATGGCCGTCTAACTACGGAAAAAAATATCAAATTGAATCCGAAATCAAAAAAATGGAGATAGAAAAAAATTGAGTATGAACAACTCTATTCTGTTGAATAAATTGACATTGATATGGTCCATTTCAATAGAGAATGGGTGAATTATTCTTTTCATTCAGCAAAATATAGAGTGCCTTCGTATTTTTTCCGGAATAGTTTGGTGTCGGCATTCATACTTTTCGGCCTCTTTATGTGATTGATCGAACACACTTGATTTGCTCCCCGAGATATTTGTATGATCGACCAATGGACATTGTATGACAAATTCGAATGATACAAAGATACTCATAACGAATCCAGATAATTGGGAAAGATTTAAGGAGTCAACTTCTATTTTACTGATCAAAAAAATAAATTTTGCCATTGTCTTATGGAATATAAGCTCGAAAAAGATGTGAATTTCGGAAAATTTTATATCTAGTGAAAGAACGTTTCTGTGATTTCGGAAAATATTAATTTCACAATAAATTCGAAATCACAAAAGTATTTCAAGAAAATAATTATGACTGTTATCGATTTTATGTCCGATGAACTAGTCGTATATGAACTGTAAAACATTACAACCTTGTTCATTGCGATATTGTCAATCAGGGCAACATTCTTTCAATAAATTGCTTCTGACAAACTGTTTCAGTCCGCAATCTGCCGGAGCAATTTCAATAGATAATTATTTTATTTTATTCTCAATTATCCCGTTTCAGAGATTAGAAGAAAAAACTCATAGCACTCTGAAGAACAGAAGCCTCACCATGCAAACAAAAGCCTGCAATTTCAGAATGTATATCCGTTAATATTCTTGAGATATTACGTTGGACTGACTGATCAAAAATCTGTAGTTGAATTCAAATATTTTGTACGGCCGACCTGCCAAATTTCTGAAGGAACTTTTTGAAATGATGCATTCCTGGAAGAATCCTCCAAAGTGCTGCTCTTCCATTTTCTTCCTTCTCCAAAAACTCTTTCTTATTGGTGCCTCTGCCTATACCACAGAAAGGTTCTGGGCCAGTAAGTGGCGTTTGCGCTCCCTTTCTGGCTAATTTGTTAGCCTCTCCATTTCTTTGGGTTCCTGAGTGCCCAAGCATCCAGATCTTGTTGTTCTTGCCTACTTCATTGAGTTTCCTTCGGAACTCCCATATCAGCTTTGAGTTCATGATATAGGAGTTCAGTGCTCTGATAGCAGCTTGACTATCAGAATGGATCTGTCACATCCTTGATAGTTCATTTCCAGATTAATATATATGCATCTTTCGATTGCAAGTATTTCTGCCTGAAAACACTCGATTAAGAGACTAAAGATAGTGTACACTTGGTTATTGGTCCATATACTCCAGCGTCAGCACCTATAGCGGTTTTAGTACCATCTGTATACCATTAAGCGGTATTTACCTTGAAGTTTTAGGTAGTGCATTTTTTTTCCATTCTTAATTTTTGCATAGCATCGAATTGAAGTTCTTCTAGATGCTTACTTTTCTAATCATAACATCACTAGGTACGTTTGTTGATGGGATGTACTTGTTCAAAGAGGACCAGGCCCTCTGACTTTTATTCTCTCATTACCAGTACCTTCCCTTGATATTCTAAGGATAGCTTCATGTGCTACCCTATTGATCACTAGATGTAGAAGACTGAGATCTACAATGACCTCAAGTGCTCTAGTCGGGCACGTTCTCATAGTCCCGGTAATGCAAACATAGGCAAGCCTTTGTACCTTGTCGAGTATTTGTACTTATCTGGCCTGCTTTAGCAAACCAGACTACTGCCCCGTATGTTATTATCGGTCTTACAATCATGATGTACATCCATCGCAGTATTTTAGGATTGCAGCCCCAATTTTTACTGGATGGTCTTCTGCACATATTTTGGTCTTGGTTGGGTTAATGCTGAGCTCCACTGAAAAGCACCACTGCTCAATAATTCTGAGGCCCCTCTGCAATAACGGCATTGCATATTCATTCGAAGCCAAGCTCCGTTCGCCTGTGCAGTAGTTCATCTACTACTAGGCTCCATAGGAGGGGGATAAAACTCCTCCTTGAGGTGATCCGTGATGGTCTCAACTGTCCTCGTCGACAGCACCTCATACAACCTTTTTTATGATGGTATCATTCACTCCTCGCCTTGCAAGTGCCTCTCTGACAGATACATACGTGTTGTGATGTCAGGTTCCTGACATGTCTAAGAAAGTGCACAATGTGATTTCTTTATGCTCTATACTGGTTGACTGAAAGCATCCAGAGGTCTCTCCTGGATGCTTTCAGTCAACCCGTACAAAGCAGTTTCCGTGGAACGTCTCGCTCTGTACGCATGTTGACATTTATTTGGTGGTGTTTTCTCCAGGTTCTCCGTTCTTATGTACTTATATTCTTCATTGTTTTGAGTAAAAACGAAGTTAGGCAAATTTGGCATGAATATTCGAGTTGATATTTATTAAAAAAAGCACGAAATTGTAAAAATTTTCGGTATAATATTAAAAAAAATCTATCGAATGTGCGAAATTTTCTGGTGTAATAAACTATTCGTGGAAATGATCTTCCTAATTAACTCCAAATCTGTAGGAATAATAAGAGGTTTCGGTACATTTTTGTGGAAACTAAAAAGATACGCATATGTTTTAGAGAAAATTCACATCCAAATGCTTATAATTATATTCAGGAAATCGTGTCAAATCGGTATTGATAAAAGTTATATATAGAAAAGCAAGGACCTTAAGTAATAGTTTCTAACCTAACCTAACCTAACCTAACCTAAAGTAAATAGTTTCTGCGTGCTTGTTCGACTCCGTTGCGCCTCTGTATTCTACAACTGTATAATTTCGAAGTGTCATTTCATCGCGTCCTATCTATGAGTGGAACACCAAACCCGTTTGGCTGATTTTGTATTTGCACCTTGATACGCAACCTACTCAGCAAGTTTCGAGTCGCTAGCTCGATCCATTCGAAATATTTCGTGGCAATAGATGGCTGACCGACCAGACACACACAGTCTTAAAGTTCACATCTGATCATCATTGGCCCAAACTATTCTCTCCAAAGAGTACGGATATTGCATACATTCGGACAAAACGATATTGTCCCTAATAAGTGCTTAGAAAAGTTACAACTCGAATCTACAATTCTATCCCCACTTCTCAAGAATTTCGATAAATTTTCGAAATCTGATTCACATTTCAAGAGAAACAGTCCACAGTAATCATCCGATCACAAAGAATTCCAAGTCCTAAATCAGAAATATGTTCCACTATTGAGGTAACATTGCGAGCGAGAACCTGGAATTTTCAAAATCTCCATTATTTCGAAGACGTAGGTAGTTTTCAACAAATTAATTTCGTATTTCTTGACTGCAAAGACCTAGTTTATGACCAGTTCTAATTTTCAAAAAAATATCAATTTTGAACTTCCCGTTTAATCTGAATTTTCGAACGGAACATTTTCATTTACTATTTTGGTAGGAATAAGAAAATGGAGGTTTGATATTTTTTTTCAATTCCAAACGATATGTTAAGAAGAAAGTGTGTCAGGAAAAGTAAAAGTTCAAATAAGAGTAATTAGAATCTCTATACATTCCGGAGATACTAACCTACCTCCACATATTTGCTCTACTTTATTCATTTACTACTATCAAAAGAATGATTGCTATAAAAGAACCTATTGATATTTTTAATTTCTTTTTTGATACACGCCATGATTTTCATTTCTGCATAAAATATTGAATACGCATACTCCAAAATTTTCTTATACAACAATCATCCAAATTTTCATAAATGTAACTTGAAAGAATGTTTTTTCATACCATGCTCAAGCTCTACGGATTTCAAAATCCAAAATATAATATACCTGTCAAAAAGTATACTATCATCGGCCCCTGAAAAGCATATTTTTCTTCAACCTCTAAATCCCAAAGTCGTGATAAACTGGAGGACAAATAAAAGAAATGGAGGGGCGTGATCTCAGTGCCCACAATCTTTTTCGTTTAAAATAGATACAGTAATCTGAAACCCAATTGTGTACCTGAGAAACATTCATATTTCATGAGATCATGCAGCTAAAATATGGAAGTTTCAAGATGTTTCATTCGAGCTCTGCTGCGTACGAGTGGAACTTCGTTCGCTTCGCTTGTACACAAAATCAATGATGTCTTCAAATCAATAACTAATGCTGACTTTGCTCTGCTCCCGTATTATTGGCCTTCAGCTAGAAATGAATCAGTCTCCACAAAAACAACCTTCTTGAAGTGAATGATTCCCCAACAAGGGGGCGTGGAACGATACCATTTCGCTTTTTATGGGACTTTTTGTGAATTCTCAGATAATGCAGAATTATAAAGTGAATCAGGAAGGAAATTCGTATGGATTAATATTTCTGGGAATGTCATGAAGTAATAGAGAAAATAATATGGAACGTGTAGTGATATTGTTTGCATATTGATTCATTGATTATGTAGTATAGGTATGATAATGTTATGTGGAACGCGAAGATTTTCTCTTGTCCATATGCTATAAGCTATTTTCGATTCTTTGGTTTCATAGACCAGTGCAGAAGCCTCTAAAAATAATAAGAAGTGGAAGAAATCAAAGTAGGATGAAACTCATTGGAATAGGAAGAGAATATAAAAAAATTGAAAAAAAATCACAGTGGAATATGAGAAGATAAGCTTTCAGCGAAAATCGTGAAAATAACTTTCTGTGAAATATGAAATAAAAAACTAAAAACTTGCTCATTTAATTTTTCAGATGAATTTTGAGGTTATGTGGAAAAAATATGAATATGAAAAGTTGTAGATCTTCTTATTCTCTACAACTTTTCCGTTTGAATTTTTTCATAGGACATTCGGCAGTTTAGCCGAAAATCGAAATAAACCTTGTTTTTCCCCTAAACACTCGTCTCCTTTTTCAATGGGTTCATCCTTCTATTATTTTTTTGGTTTAGAAAATTATCCATCAAGCTGTCATCTTCAAATCAATTAATGGATTGTAATTTAATCAATCTTTATTTTTGGAAATATTTTGGAAAAAAAACACGAAATTTTGCACAAAGTTGTTCATCGACATTTCTGAACTAGTTACTGAGTTTCATCAGGATTGAATCAAGAATTCTCTGGATTATTCACCAATTTCGATGATTTCTTTATTTGTGTATCTCGTTTAGCTCTACGGTACTGCCTATCAAGAATGAAATACATAGTTTCTAAATGATAAAAATAATGAAATCCATGTTTCCAATCGGCAACCAATATATTTCAATCGGAAAATTGAAGAGATCATATTCTACTACTGATAGCGAGATATTTGTGGTTAAATAGTTCACATTACTTCACTAAGCATGCCAGTAGAAATTGTGTCCCTAAATTTCGAAACTATTTTTGAGAACTGTCTCAAACCACTAGGTTGGACCCACTGATGACAAATTTGGTGTCAAAATCTATTATGTCCGGCTGGTCATCAGTAGGCACGATTACAAGCGTACAACTACAGACTTTTTTCATTTATTGACACACAAAAATTTGCCCATACATCATAAATTTGATACAACATCCATAATAACCTCGCCGGGACTCGAACCCAGTACCTCTGGTTTTACAAGCAAGCTATTAACTCACTGCACTACTGAGGCAGTTTGTGTTGGAAGTTTCTGGGAAGTGGTTGCTATTCGGGATAGAAGAATGTTTGCCTGTATTGGATTTCTCAGCTGCTTAATTATTCGGGTTTCGTTTTGTTTGAAGTTTCCTCGCGAAAGAGTATTTATTTCAGCATCCGCAACATTCGACAATGACTCACCAGAAGCAACGGCGATACTACAGGAATCAACAGTTCCAATAGCAGTTGATGGTCTTGTACGCACGTCCACATTCGCAGAGCGTGCCTTCTTAGGCTAGGCGCGCACATGCCATTTTCTGTCGCGCGATTGAATATTCGCGATCGCCATAAAAAGCAGTTATTTGCGATTAGTGGGTCGTATATGCACGAATTCGTTTTTAAGAGTATGTGTTTCATTTTTATGACCAACCGATCACTCGACAGAAAATCGCATGTGCGTTCCTGGCCTTAGTCTAAGCGCGCACATGCGATTTTCTTTCTCGCAACCGAATATTCTTGATCGCCAAGAAAGCAATTATTTGCGATTATTTGGTCGTATATGGCCAGTAACGCACACTCGATTTTTTTGCACGCGATCGTTTAATCGCAAAGATGAAACGCATACTCTCAAATACGAATGCGCGCATATACGATAAAATAATCGCAAATTGCTTTCTTGGCGATCGCGAATATTCAGTCGCGCGACAGAAAATCGCAAGTGCGCACCTTGCCTATGCACACATTCGTGTTTGAGCGTATAGGTTTAATTTTTGCGATTAAACGATCGCACGACAGAATATCGCATGTTCCTGGCCTTACGGATGTTCACATTCATTTTCTCATTTCATTGAGACCTGAGATCACATAGTTTCTGTTTACTATTTCACTTTCAAAAGACTTCATACTTCAAAAGTTAATTGTTTCCAAAAAGATTTAATTATTTGTTTCCAGTTCGAATATAATCTTAAGGATGTACAGGATTCGCTGGGGGTGGAATAAAATGTCATTCCTCACTAGGCTTTATTAGAAACCAAAAACAAAATACTCTCGTGGTTGACGTGTCGTGGAACCCAATCTCTATCAATTACAGATACAAAACTTCGAATGTAAATACATCAAACAAAAAAAATTACAATTTTTTCTTACCTACACTAAGGAGGCACGTTTTTCACAAATGAAAACCTTAGCTAATTCTAATTTAAGTCACAACAACGCTGATCAAAAATAAGTGTAATAAATGTGCAATATTCTTGTCAATATTGAAAATAAAATTTCAAATGGGTACCTTTATCTTCGAAATCATTAGGTGAATTCAACTCATTAACGAATTCAACCTTTTAGTTATAGTGTTTACGGCGGACCTTACCTCCCCTAGTGAACAAAATAAATGGTACTTAGAGACCTAATTATAGAGTAGGTTTGGAGTTCAATAGCGGAGGCAAATATCGAGAATTTCGTGAAATCCATACAAATATTCTGCAGATATATACTCACAAAAAGTTCCAATTTCATAGTATTTTCGAAAATACTGATCGTATCGAATTCAAGGCCACTCTTCCATTGAAAAGTGACAGCTTGAAGGTTTCTGCGAAATTGCGTGAGGACCATATGATAAGTGAATCGCCAAATATTCAAACAAAAATTTAAATTTTTTTTATTGATCTAATCAATCGATCGTCACAACATTTCTCACAGATTTGCTCATCAGCATTTGTCAACTAGTGATCAATTTAACAACATTATCATGTTCGAATGATTCCGAGTGAAGTTTATTTCACGAACTGATTTTCGGATGAAATTTGTGTTTAAGCCTGGGACACCCTGTTCAATAGCGAATATTATTTCACATTTTATGGCAGAAAATATATACCTGAAATGCCAATTGAAATAGTCGGATGAAATCACTGGGGCATAGCTTGTCTTCAACTCGAAATCGTATACAGGGTCTTTCACGAGGAACCTCACCCATATTTATACGGGAAACTACTGAACGTATTTTCATGAAATTCAGCACTTATAAGTATTTCACGATGCTGATGAAATCTAAAATATTTTCAAGGCATGAGCACCTCCGGTTTTTCCGGAAATGACGTCAACTTCCGTTTTTCTAATTAGAACACCATTTTTTTATTGCAGAAATAGATTCCTTAGAAAATTTCAATTTATTTTGATGTAACATTTTTCAGTGTTGGTTGGAAAATTCTCTCTGAGCGGGAAAATTCGAAAAAAAAATCGAAAATAGAGCTCCGCTGAAACAAGAATAACTTCGAGGTTTTTGGATGGAAAATTTTCATTTTTGGGATTTTTCAAGATGTAAGATTGATGTATCCACTTTAAAAATCGAAATCGCGATTCATGATACAGGGGGTGAAAAAATCGCTTTCAAAGTTAGGGATGACAAAATCGTGAAAAATCAATTTTTTCAAATTAGAACCCCATTTTTTTATGGCAGATATTGAATCTACGTTAAAAAATAATGTGAGTGTATGCATCACACCCTTGCCCTAAAATGGATATTTTCTGAGTTATTCACAAAAAACTGTTTTTCGTCTTGAATTTTCAGCTATTTCTTTTCCCTTCACGCCAAAAAGACGAAATTTTCAGGAACTGTTATTTGAACCATGCTGTAGATTTTTCACCCCTTCTTGAAACCGACTTCAAGTTACTATTAGGAGAACCATGGCAAACTCTCGCAGTTATAACTAGAGAAGATGCTCAAAGTTTTGACCGTTAATTTCTAGAAATTTATTTATACGTCTCAGGAATGCTTCGTGCGTTGCTCTTCTTATTTCATCGGGAGGAAGAGATCTGCAAAAGTGTTTGAAAACCAAATTGAGTTTCAAAACTATGAATCTAAAAATCTAAACAAAACTGAACGCATTTCTGACTCGTTCTATGCAGTCCTCTTTATCAGTCAGGGGAGTTGAGTAGACAATATTTTTTATCCTACCCCAAACATAATAGTCTACAGGAGTTAAATCGGGAGAACGTGGTGGCCAAAGATGTGGACCATTATTCGCCAACCATCGATCTTCAAATAGCCTGTAGAGGATGTTTGACACATTGAGTGAATTGTGTGGAGGCGCGCCATCTTGTTGATACAATAAGTCATTATGGTTCTGTACTAGCGGCTCAATTATTTGAGTCAATATGTCAGAATATCTATCTCCTAAGGAAGAACATTCCTTAAATAATGCAAACATGTGTAGTGTTCTATCTTACCAGTTAAAGTCCCATCATAAATGTGAACATCGAGAATTGCATTATTTTTGATGGCGCAAAAAACATTGAAACTCCAGGTCTCTTGAAAGTTCCATTGTCTGAAGTGGTGGTTGTTCTCTTCAACCCAATAATGACTGTTATGCCTATTGAAAGAACCATTCTTTGTGAATTCAGATTCATCTGTCCAAATTATACAGTCCAAAAAGTTTTCATTCTCTTGAAATCGAATCATCATAGCTTCGCAAAACTCTGTTCTCCTGACGAAATCAGGAGCTGTACCCTATTGAATTTATATGGGTGCATTTTATGTTTTTTTAATATTCTCCAAACACTCGATTGAGATAATCCCAGATCAATCTCGGCATCTTTGAGAGAATTTTGAGGATTCACACGAAAATATGCAAGAACTGTAATTTCGTTGTTCTCATCTTCTACTACACTTTTTTCTCTGTGTGTAGTTTTCTTAACGAAAGATCCGACATTTCTCAAGTTTGTCATGGTTCTGTTAATGGTATCTCTCGTTGGTCTGGGTCGGTCAGGAAACCTCTCAATGAACAGTCGAATCGTTCTATCTACAACTTTATTACATTCTCCATGAAGTAGAATGAGATTTAAATAATCTTCATTGGTAAAATTAGGCATAGTGATCGATTTAATAACTTAATACGAATTATCACCAAATTAATAGTAAACACAAAATGCTACTGAATAAAGAGGAATTTGGCAGATGTAATTAATGATATCTATCATTAAAAAAAAATAATGTAAAACATGGTAAGTTTTTGCATATGGTTCATAAGGAATTATTTATTTATCACTGGAGAGAATACCGAAGGCCGATTAGTTGAAATAAAGAGGTTTCCGATACAAATTCGAATCCAAATTCGCCATCTATTTAGGAACAACCTGTAACTTTTTTCTCTTGCATATTAGGGTAGTAAAATCTAAAACATGGTTTAAGTAACAGTTCCTGAAAATGTCATCTTTTTGGCGTGAAGGGAAAAGAAATAGCTGAAAATTCAAGACGAAAAACAGTTTTTTGTGAATAACTCAGAAAATATCCACTTTAGGGCAAGGGTGTGATGCATACACTCACATTATTTTTTAACGTAGATTCAATATCTGCCATAAAAAAATTGATTTTTCACGATTTTGTCATCCCTAACTTTGAAAGCGATTTTTTTACCCCCTGTATCATGAATCGCGATTTCGATTTTTAAAGTGGATACATCAATCTTACATCTTGAAAAATCCCAAAAATGAAAATTTTCCATCCAAAAACCTCGAAGTTATTCTTGTTTCAGCGGAGCTCTATTTTAGATTTTTTTTCGAATTTTCCCGCTCAGAGAGAATTTTCCAACCAAAACTGAAAAATGTTACATCAAAATAAATTGAAATTTTCTAAGGAATCTATTTCTGCAATAAAAAAATGGTGTTCTAATTTGAAAAACGGAAGTTGACTTCATTTCCGGAAAAACCGGAGGTGCTCATGCCTTGAAAATATTTTGGATTTCATCAGCATCGTGAAATGCTTATAAGTGCTGAATTTCATGAAAATACGTTCAGTAGTTTCCCGTATAAATATGGATGAGGTTCCTCGTGAAAGACCCTGTATATAGTTAGCCCCGGCATAAAAGGCCACATTCCAAACTGAAAATCCTCCCTTATCTTACGATACCCTCGATAAAATTCCTCATATCTCGCACAGATGTGGGTGTTAATTTATCAGAGTCGAAATGACTTTATGGTGTTCTCTGAAGAATCGGATAAGGGATAGATGAGTGACATAAATATAGTGCTTTGCTACAATTTAATTGGTGGATCTGTCAGTGCTGAAACCTTCAACACTTCCTAATGGAGAAAGATGGCTGATAAGCTTTCAACCCCAGCGATACGCGACTTACACTGCTGATGTGCCCATGTTTTTTGAAAAATAAATGGGATATGGAAATAACGTAAACTCGAGTGAAATTGATGCTAATTCTGATCCATCCATCTACTGCAAATGTTATTGCGGCTAAGAAATTGCTGTTTGGTCCCATAAAATTTCACCCATTCACGAATTAAACCTTCGATTTTTTGTGCCAAATCTGCTTCACAGATTTCGATGGATCTGCAGATATATCCATTCGAAATTACTGAAGTTATTCCAGAAATATCGAGTTTATGTTATTTCTTCCACATTATAGCTCCTAGTGACCGATCGTTAACTCGTAAACTCCCGCAAAATAAAAAAAATGGAATTCAAACTTGCAGAGCAGGTCTGGGGCTTACATAATGATGAACTACGAATTCATAAATGGGTGCAATGCACAAATCTTCCGTTATTCGATATATCATTCTTTTTCAATATTCTCAAAAGGATAAATCTGATCGAGCTAAAATTTGATAATAAGCAAAATTTCAGCGGAATCACTCAAATATATTGGAAATATGAAATATTTGAAAGTTTTCCTATTTTTCACCCAACTATCTGCAACGGTTGACACGTCGGCATTCTACAACTAATTAATTTCTTGTTCCAGTCTGGATCGAATCCTTGTTTTCTGTTTTCACAGAATATAATCTGAAAATTTCAAACGGGTCGCACTACGAAAAAATTCACCTGATTTTTTCCATTAACTGATATTTTTTCATCCAGGACAGCTGCCGCATTCTGATGCACCTATCCGGAAAGTTTCAAGTAGATAACTTTTCCCCTTCGACAGTTATCATTTCCTCGGACGGTCGGCGAGACATTATCGCTTTTGACACCAGATTTGTCATCAGCGAGTCGTCCAACTAATCGTTGAAGACCAATCGTCTCTAAACTCGAATTTTACAGACATTTGAACAAAACGAAAGCAAGCCGTCTGCCAGAACATGCGCGTCAAAAGAGTATCTGTGGTAGAAAAAACAGTTGAAATATTATTTCCTCTTGTTTTGTATTTTTCAAAAATGTACAGGAAATATTGGCATACCTTGCGTCCAGTTATTAAATCTTGTATTTCCGAGATAATCAGATATACGGAATAACGATCGCGAGTCAATACCGTCCTATTCAATTCAAGCATATGTGAAATGTAAATACTTTAATCCGTTAGCATTCGCATCTAATTGAATAAATATTTTCGATTCTTTTTTCGATATTCAAAAAATGTAATAACCAATATTCGGAGGTAAATTCAACAGAGCATGAATATTTGAAACATCTGTTTGAATCTTACACCTTGCGAATTCCAAATATTCAATCTAGAGTGCCACATATCCGAAATTTAGGGCATATCGATCGTGTCAACAGGAACTTAATTGAAATCGCTGAACCAACGCAGTCCCGGAATTCTTAGCCATAGACGGATCTATGGCGACGTTTTTGTCGGAAAACTGCAGCCGTATCGGTAGAAGGGCTAAAAATGAAATTCCGCCAGCCGTGCTGAATTCAATATAAACATTGTGGTCCGGATAAATATTCCATTGTACGCGGTTTCCACATTGTAGGTTCAATTCCAAGGCGGATTCGATGAATAATTCGCGATTTGGGCGGCGCATATCCGCCAATGGTTGAGGATTTTCGAGATATCCACCTGGAAACCCCTTCATTTCCGGCGTAGGGTTTCACAGAAAGGAAATGAATAGTTGTTAGGTCATTATTTTTCTTGTCGTTTCCACGTTGGCCTACACGTTTTATCCGACCCAAAATGATTGCTCATGTTATTTCGTCGTGTTCTGGGGAATGCGAGTGTGGCTTCCTCTTCTGTTTTGATATGGAAATAACTGTAGTAAAAAAATTCATTTTTTTGGCACTGACTGTAACTTGACTGATATTATATAGGATGTCCAACGGTGGAGTAGACGTTTACGGAGAATGGGTAAATAGAATTGTCCTGAAAATTCCGGTGATTCGTCGTTTATACGAAAAAATACTACAAATTCCGTAAATTTAAACAGGACACCATATTTATTGAGTTTAACTTTTTGCTTCCCTATCATCATCTCAGTATTTTGGTTTATTATGTCAAATCAAAGAATAAATCTTCGTGATCGACCAAAAAAAAATTACCCCCCCTAAAAATTTCACTGTTTACACTTTCGAGATGTAGGCTTCAATGAACTGATAAAAAAAAATCCGTCCGTTGTCCGGGGCTTTTCTCTGGAATTACTGGACGTAAATCCTTAAAACTTGGTAGAAAAATCGTGTGGCACTCGGGGTTGATCCTCCAAGCTTTTCTGCCGGATCGGTGTACCCTAAGGGCTCTAAATGGAGGGTTGGGGGAAAAAAAAATTATTTCTCGAAAACTTACCACCAAATTTTCATGAAACTCTGAACGTTGATTACTGTTGCATAACTAAACCTGAAAAATTTTACCCGGGTGATTTCCGACCAGTGGTTCCTGAAATATAAAGAAAAATGCTGCAAATTTCCAATAATATCGAAAATCAATCATCGCATTCGGTTCTAAGTTGTTCAAGATATCAATGGTATATTGGGTTATTCAACTTAGAAAATAATAAACCCTTGTGTAAAATTTGCAGTGTTTTTTTTATTAATTCATTCAAATCTACATACTTCAAAATGTGTACTGTGAAATTTTCAGGCGGGGTTTCTCTCAATCTCAATTTTTCACAAGAATGCGGTGCTAATTTTATCCAACGGAAAACGAAAGCAATTTTACCTATTAGTGAGACAGAACAACTTCGCCCAGATTTCAATGATTTAAGAATCTCTGGAAATCAACGTGGAGGTAATGCTACGGCTACAACAGAAGCCCTAGGCTCAAATTTCCCACTTGAGCAGTAGTATGACTATATTTCCGAAACCATGAGATTTCATTTCAGAAACGTGGTACATGGTTAGATGCGTATTCCAGTTTTCTCTGAAAATACCAGATAATATATAGGGTTTTTTATTTGATTAAATGAGATGATAAACCTTAGGTTGTGATCGACCAAAAAAAAAACCCGCCTTCTGAAAATTTCACAGTTCACATTTTAATGTATGTTGATCTGAATGGACTAATAAAAAAAATCCATCCGTATGCCGTCCGTAGTCCGGGGCTTTTCACTGAAAGTACTGAACCGAAATACGTGAAACTTTGTAGAAAACTTGTATGTCGCTCGAGATTGATCCTACAAGCTTTTCAGCAGGATCAGTGTACCCTAAAGGCTCAAAACTAGGGGTAGGAGGGAAAAAACAATGTTTCTCGAAAATTGGCCACCCTTAATTTTCATAAATTAACGTGATCAACGTTAATTACTGTTTTTATCTCAACCCAAAAATTTCTCCCGGTGATTTCCGACTAGTGGTCCCTGAGTTATAATGAAAAACGCTGCAAATTGTGTTGTGAAAAACCAATGAGTTTTGAATAATATATGAGTTTCATTCAAGATATCAATGGTATTGGATTATTTAACTGGGAAAATAATGAACCCTTGTGTAAAACTTGCAGCGTTTTTTTATTATCAAGTGACAAGATATACGAAATACTGAGATGGTGATAGAGGAGGATAAAAGTCATCATAAATTGATTGACCCATTCGAAATAATGGACTTTGTAGTATTTTTAGTATAAGCGGCAACATCGCAACATCGAAAGAATTCTTGCTCCAATAGATTAAGCGCGTAAACCCTACTACTTAAATTTTCAGAACAATCCTATTATCCTTTCTACGTATACTTCCAATATGCCATCTACCACACAGGTTCTGCTGCCATTGAGGTATACTCTAGTGTTTCTGATTTCTGGTCTGTTTGAAACCGAGAGTAAACTGTTCCTACACACATTGATGACTGTCACCTAATACCCTGATCCCTGATAGTCAGACGTCAGACTGATAATCAGATACGTTTCCAGCAATCTGTCAGAAGTATGACCATTAACGGCTTCTTGTACACGCGTGTGGTGACAAACTACATAAAACCAGTGTTGACAGTGCTTCGGGTAGTATGCTGTAATGTATTGTTACCTCTTCTACACATACAACCATCCATAACCGTGGTGATTAAGCAGCATAGGATGAGATGTTTGACACAATTTGAAAACGATCATAAACTGTGCTTGTTGATATTTCATATACGTTTTTATTCAGGGCACATCATTGTAAATGCGCATCATTGTAAATTATACAATAAATATTGTAGTACGAACAGTATTTCTATAGACCCATTGACCAAGCCCACATTCGGGCCATCAGTGCTAATTTTGTTTTAAATATTGAAAAACAGTTTGTATAATTCATCAATTCAGAAATGAGTACATATAAGAGCAACACATCTACGGAGATAATAAAATGAAACCCTTGAAATTCTTATCAACTACTAGACCTACCGACATCAGCAGAATAGGTTGAAAGTGAAATCATTCAACAATACTGGCATACAGATACCCAACGAACTGTTTGAAATCAGATGCATCACAAGCAACCGATATTATCCTCAACTATGTCTTTGTCGATAGTGGAATTCATGAAACCGCTTCACCTCCGCAATGCCAACTTCTTCGGAAATCGAGGACTTTCCATCAATCTCTTGACAAATAAGTGTCCATTAAAAGAAGAGGAAGAGTGTTTGTGTTGTCCCCCGCATTTATGGCATCCTTTTGCCACCTCCAGAATTGCAATTTGTCCTGCTCATCTTTCGCTGTCAACTCTATCTTGAGGAAAGATTGTGGAAATAATAGCTGAATTTATGAAAGCGTTAGTTCTACTGTTTATTAGAAACGACTAATTCGGTGATGAAAAGTCAGGGTTGAAATGCAAAGCGCTTTAGGAACAAACAACATGCCACAAGTTTTACGAAATTCAGTTGCATAATAATTGCTGGCAACTATTTTGAAGCTTCGAATTGACACACCTCTAATGGTTCATTTTTATAGCCGTTCAAACAGTGCTTAGACAGTAATTTCTGCAAGCTACGAAGTCACGGTCATATCCTGCTGAAACAGAGCTTTCATAAATGCGATGGAAATCCGAACGTACTTCAGAAATGGTGTAATATTTCAGTTGTACTTGCAGCTCATGTAGCTGCGAAATTATATCGGCGCATGTTTATTCCCAAAGATTAGTCTTGTTTGGGAGAAAATACCATAGTAAGTTGATCAAAAGTAGATACTTCATTTTATTGTTAGTTTCATTCATAAACATCCACTTGAAATCTTCGCTGAATCGGCAGCATCTATCCTCTGCTGATTATGTCAGATTATTCAGGTCCGCCGTTCGCATGAATAATTATTCAGTCAAACAGAAATCTAATCAGGAATCATGATGGCAGATATAAAAAAATTCAGAAATATCATACGAAAAAGGTGGAACACCTCTGAAAAGAAGGGGATCAATAATATCCCAGGCCACCTGGATGGTGCAGCGGGTTACTAGCTCGTCTGTAAAACGGCGGTTGGTTCGAATCCCGCTGCAGTCATAGAAGTTTGGTGAGAGGGGATTTGTTTGTGTAGTCCTAAGCTGGGTCCAGATGAGTGCAATCCGTACATCGAATGTAATAATTATGGTAAATGATCCAGGAATAATATTCACGGCAAACGAACTCCTTCTGTTCCCCTTGGTACAAATGCGATAATGATCTCGCAGCATTCAAACAACAAATTGAATTATGAATTTGAAACAACAACCTCATCGATAATGTTTATAAACGACGCCAGTCCACTTCTCTTCTGAATGATTTGAATGTCAATATTTATGGGAGTGATATTTGGGCCCATTTTAAGAAAAAACTTCATGTGAACATATTATATGTCCTAAACTTCTTACCTTTTGAGATACAGGGTGGTAAAGTTTTCAAAAATCAATCATTTATCAATCTTGATGAAATTTGTCAAACATGTATTATGAATCAAGAGCAATTTTTTAATGTATCACTTTCTTTTTATTTTCACCAGTGGCGTTCGTACGTAATTTGTCCTGCCTCTTTTGGCAGAACATGGTGGCAAGCCACAGACTTCTCCTGAAGTGAAAAAGATTTTTGAAATCCCCAATTATTTCTAACCAATGCTAATCTCTTGACTTTTCTCAATCCGATGCACGGTTTTCGCTTAAAAAAATAAAAATCGTTTTTCCGTATGATCATAACAATATCATTAATACATACATATGACAATATCACCATGCAGAGACATACGTAGATTTTATTCTTTTAGTTGAAACCCGTGCGTCAGACTAAAAAAATTCAGGAGATCAAATTTGCTCATATTTGAATAGCGATTTAATTTTTTTTATTTTAAGAAGAGTCAGTGGCGTGCCTCTGACTTCCTAAATAATAATCGGGGCTATGTCGATTGGGTTGGTACTGGTTTATTTTAATGCAGAGAAACGGTTTTTATTTTTTTAAACGAAAATCGTGCATCGGATGAAAAAAAATCAAGTGATCAACTTTGGTAAGTAATGGTTGGAAATTTCAATAATAATTTTTATTTCAGAAATATCTGTGGCGTATCATCAATGTCTGCCAAAATAAGCAGGTCAAATTACGTACGGACGCCACTGGTGGAGATTAAAGAAGAAGTGATATATTAAAAAATGACTCTTGATTCATAGTACATGTATGACAAATTTCATTAAAATATCTCAAGTGGCATTGTAGATATTGATAATAAATGATTTATTTTTGAAAACTTTACCAATCTGTATCTCAAAAGGTAAGACGTTTAGGACAAATGTTCATATAAAGTTTTTTTCTTAAAATGGGCCCAAAAATCATCCCCATAAATATTGACATTCAATTAGGAAACACCCTGTATATAGTAGAGTGGTAATATAGTTATGGCTGAGCCGCCTGCTCTTTTGGCTTCTGCTCTCGGATCCATCTCACACAAACGCATCTGATATTAAGTTGTCGATATTTGTAGCCATAGAAACCCACATGTTGTCATTTCATTTTACCAGCAATATTTTCACTGTCAAATCTTAGACTCGCCCTTATTAATAAAACTGAGGTGTTTCGTTGCTGATACGGGTTTGGCAAATTCTTAGTCGTTCTCACAATTATTAGATTAAAGGAAAATAGGAAGCGCCGTACTATCGCTTGTGATAAATAGCGACTAACTCTTGGACCGAGTCGTTAACAGTCGACGAAACATATGGCGCTGAAACCATGTAGACAAAAAGATATCTTCACGGCGTGAATGCCAAATCGCTATTCCCACTGAATTTTTCGCGAATTTGAAATCTGTACATGGCATTCAATATTTGCGTTAAGTTTTTCATTCCCAATTCATTCCATTAACTAGAGATAATCATTAATGTATTGGTCTGAAAAATGAAGGGATCCTAAAGTAAGATCGATATTCAAATAAAAATTTCTCATTGCATTAGTGAAATTTTCAATTCAAGTAAGCACCAATAACATATTTTGAATTTATAGAAAAATACATTGATACATGTGAAGAAATATTATCAATATTTTGTCCGAAACTTCAACTCACTCATTACATACGTTTGGCAGTTTTTGATTTTTTGTGATTACTTCCTTTACATACCCCAAAGACAACGAGTAGTCATTAGGACCTTGAGGAAATGGTCGGAGGCTTCTGGCGTACACAGATCAAATGCACTTTCATTTTTTCCTCTGACTATTTCCATAAGGTCTGCCACAATATGATTACTGCGTAGTAGGTCTTTGAAGTGTTCATTATGAATAATCTCAAGGTTTTCAACGTACTCATATAACCCCTGAGATGCATAAATCAACCCCTCATGTTCTGGAAGTGATTGCCCTGGTTTGAAATATGTGAATATTTGATGCTCACCTGTTAATTTGTTTTCCTTGTCCACAAGTAAATTTTCGCAAAGTTAACAAGGATGCAATTTGGGAAATGTTTTTGCCAGTCTCAAATTGCAGTGAACTTGGGTTCCGGCACTATCCATGTAGTTGCCGTACTGTTGAGAATAAATTTTCAACTGGATCTTGGTTTAGATGCCTGGTTAATAATTTGGCAAGACCATAATTCAAACGCAAGTCCTCTGCAAGATGCAGAACACTATAGATGGTGATAATGAACCGTTAATGCAGGGAGGGATAGATCGTTTGGATAGTAGGAACCTCGAATTTTTTAAAATTATCCCTGATTTCTGAGCTGAATTGCTCATGGCATATCATAACTGCTCTAGTACGAGCATTGCTATGCTTACCGATTCGCTAAGTACTTCACCTTCATAGCATTAAAGGATGTCACGTTGAAATGCTCTTCGGTCAGTTTAGGTAATAAACGTACACGCAGGGGGTTTGGAGACTTGCCAGTTGATGCAATATATTTCCAGCTAATAGTTTTATTTTTTGCGCGCATGTTCAATGGAGAGGACTGCTTTGGCAACGAATTTGAACATGCGCGCGAAAGCTACTGCCTTCACGCCAGTGCTTTTCTAGGTATTCCGAATAAACGATATCAGAAGAAAAACACGAAATTTTACATAGTCTTTCCCAATATCTTCGGAAGTAATAACCGTATCGAATTGAACTTTGGTACAGTGCTGTGAAATATAGAGCTCAAGGTATGCCCGAAATTTTCACCGAATGTCATAAACAGTTCCAAAAACAAATTTTCTACTTACAGAACGATCTCAACGAAATTCCGCGAAAAATTGCGAGTCCGCATTGTCAAACTATCTGCCAAGTTTCAATCCAAACGCTTCAGAGGTTCTTGAAATATCATCAAAATAACTTCAAAACTTCAAATAGCATCAATTCCGAAACCGTTCGGCCGATTTTGCCCCCTAACGAACTTAACCTTCGCATTTTGAAATGCAACCTACCCTAAAATTTTCAAGTCTTTAGAATCCTCCGTACGCCCGTAATCGTGTTGACGGCTGGCCGGACAGAATCGATTTTGACACTGGATTCGTTATCACTGAGTCCAACCTAGTCGTTTGAGACCTTTTTCGGCTCAAAATTCGAAAATTACAAACATTTGTACAAAACGATAGCACGCTGTTCCCTAGAACATGCGCGCAAAAATGGATGATAAAAATTCATTTGTGGCTGTAGGTCCCAAAAACCAGTATCCCAAAGTAAATTTCCAATTGTAAACTATGCCCCTTACCATACAGACGAGTGCATACATTATTGCCTTCTCATTTCTCCCTATTTCGCCAGTATCAGGCACTCCAATTATTTTATCTTTTGATCTATCATAATGAATCTCTTCATTGAGTGAAATTTCATCGAAAATTAAGATTCAAAGGTTTCAAGGGTCCAGCTAGACAATACTGAAATAGAGGTTAGTTTACAAAAGGAATACGTACTGAAAAACAAATTCCGTGAATCGACCGCTTCAGTGGTATAATCTGCGTTGAAAGCTTACGATACGTTCAGCTACTTTACTGAATATCAAAGCAGGTACTCATTAGCTGAATGTCTTGTTTTTGTGGTATTATCCGGTGAATTACCCCTTTCTGCCTTCACCCGTATATGAAGTCTGAGAATAACCTAAATTTTACGTCTTCAAGTAAGTTCTCAGAGGACAGATCCTATACAAAGCTGAGCAAGTTGTCGAAATGTGAAACTGTCTAGTATATCGAATGTGTCGTATCGACAATCGCTGGGACTGAAAGGTATGATTTTTTTTCGACTGTGATCTGGGTAGAATGCGATTTAGCTGTGAAGCTGTCGACATCAAATATTGAAGACTGATTGCAAGTTTCCGGATCGATGCCTGATTTCGAAGTGCCGGATCGAGAAACCTCGTTTGAAAGAATGTTTCTCCATAAATATTTGAGTCGAACATGAATGACGAATCGCATTCTCAATGAAAGCCATCGCAGGCAAGCAATACTGATAGAAAATGAGCATTGGTCGGGAAATTCAAACCTCCAATTCTAATGAGTCTCGATTGATCTTATTTTGCACAGTTGACAAAGAGTTTTTCACTGATATCGGTTGAGTTGAAATATCGACGAGTATCCTCTGATACAAATTTATTCATCCTCATTGAGCCTTTCACTGCCTCTATTACTTCATGAAGACATGGAGACATACAATTTTCGCAAAACAATCGGGATATGACTACGGGTGATTACGTTTATGCACAATATTGTACGTCACCCCAGTAACTTGATCTGCCACCTGATTCTTCTTTTCGAATAATTATAGAATGATTTTAAATGATGCCGATCCGATTGAAATGAATTCTGAGGAATACAAGATCGGTTGATTGCTTCAATCCGGGAAACAAGCAGATTTGGTCGAATTCCGCCCTGTACGCTGGTCGCTCTGTAATAAATATTTTACTTTTTAAAGAAATAATTGATTTAGTCGAAGCCAGGTGAGTTTATTTATGTATCTACATTAGTTCTGAATTAGCAGCTGAACAAGAGCTTTGACTCTTCCTGGATGGTTCTAACTAATACTTCATTATACACAGAAATTGAGGGAGTATATTTTTTTACAAAAAACGAATGCATATATGCAGAAATTGAGGGAGTATATTTTTTTACAAACAACGAATGCATATGCAGCAATGTACGCGAAGAAAAAAATAAGCATAAGAATCGGATACCCTAATGAATGTGATAGTCCATGAATAATCTGGCAAATTCCTATTTTTGAATAAAAAATTTTTTTCAAGCTTATTTGAAATTTCACTTTAATTATTCCTGCAGTTTTGCACTTGGAATATCATTCTTATTAGTCAGCCTTTTCATCGTGTGGTAATTAAACACATGTCATTCCAAATTCTGTGTTATTTAATGGATGTTGGCTAGCCCTTCAATTGATACTGTTTATTCGAAGACAGAGTTGAACAATCTATCGAAAATATCGATTATTTTCTTCCGGAATATACATACATGACCATTCTCCATATTTTGTCCTCCCTGTCGTATGAGCAGAAAGATTAGTATTTCTTAATCCGTGAGGTAGAATTTGGAGCATAAAATATCGATGTCAGCATTTCTTTTTTGATATTCTTGTATATTATCTTTCCTACTTGAGAAATAGAAATTAACTGGGCCGAAGTATTCCTTAACTCATATTTCGATATTTTTTATTGATATTATTTTTTATGCAAATTCTTCATGATCGCGCTCAAATAAATATCCCTGCCGAAAAAATGATGGAATTTTAACTCAACTCAATTGTCAGAGTCCGTCTTATTAGACTTCATGCGATGATAGCTATGTTTGTAGGTAAATTCGAACTGCCTGAATGATTTCTTTTCACGTGGATCGATTCTGTTCGTGCGTACCACCGTAAGTTAGTTCAATGACTTTGTATTTAAATGAAAATGATTGAAATATTATTGGTAGCTTTTAAAATCTCAAACGACTCGAGAAGTAAGGAATAAAATTTCAGTGACATCTAGTGAATGCTTCGAAATTCTGATATTGTTTATTATTTTTCGATTCAATTTCCACCAAAGGCTTCATGTCGGTACTTTGCAAATAATTACCAAGTGTTAATTCCATAGGATTGGTACCGGAACATCTCAACCTGAAACCTACTCTGATCCCTAGGTTTTTTCGAAGTTACACATATAGTGTTTATAGTCGAAAAACAGACCTAAGTGAATTGCACCACGAATATCGTGAGTTCAACCTTATCGTCGAATAATATTTGCGATTCAACATCAGGAAAAAGCAGCCATGTGCAAGTCATTGGGTTTCTTTTGGTTTCAAGTTCAGAACTGTTCGGGACGGTTCGAGTATGCGCGATTGCGATTTTTCAGACTCAAAACGGCAATTGCGCATACTCGAACCATCCTAAACAGTCCTGAAAAGGAAAGTTCGAACCTAATTAATTACCTTAAATAAGAATATCATTTGGGAAGATTTGAATTTTGCATATAAGGCTGTCTCTATTTTAGCATTCCTATCAGCAAGTAAATGGAAAAACTTCGAAAATTATACGTTAATCCAAAGGGATGAATCAGAAGTTTCGCTATACGAAACTAAATTAAATACGGCTTGGTTGTTCACCTCTTCCGACAATCCATCGAATAGAAAGTAGGCTCAGAGTGAAACGAACTTTTTTGTGTGGGGAATATTTAACAATAAAACATCTGAAATAAAGACTTTAGGGAGTCTCTCGTGGTTATTAATGCCGCTTAGGCAGCATTTCATTCTACTCTTCCTTCTTTATTTCCACTATGGGGTACTAGTTTCATTTGACTAAAAATTTTTTATGTCATATTTTATGGTTATGGATATATTTGAGTATGAATCTCAACAGACCAATAGAGTGATGAATCTCGTCAATGAATAAGGAATAGATTTGAACAAATGTTACGAAATATTTTCAATGAAATGTCTGATACAAAAGTACATACTGAACTACTTGGAGATTATCTGACTTGATATCAAAAAGCATTCATCAGTCTGCTCTAAATCCACACACTATGCGTACAAAATCGTCGGCGATTCGCGATAGTTTGTTTTTCCAAAATGAATAAAACTGTCAGCGTTATAAGCGGTAACGCTATCTTCCCAGATGCACTCAAAAACTGCTTAATTGCCAGGTCTATGTAGAAAGTCGTTACCCATAGACCAAAGTTCGAACCATGACTGTACATGTCGTTCAAAAAATCAATATTGAACAGAAGTTTTCAAAGACTTTCTAGCAGGAGGATATACGGTTAACTTCGGTTTTGAATGACGAGAAGTGTTTTATCTTGGCGATCAAAATTGACGAAAGAGAACAAACTCTGTAAGGTCCTTCACAGATCTGTGTCCATACAAATATTGAACTGTGAACAATTCAACTACTTTTCAATTCCTTCTCAGTTAGCAAGATAATTTTCAGAAATACCTTTACCTTCTGAACTTGAGGTTCGTCATTTCAAATTACCTTCAACAAAATTAATTTCAGTCAAACATTTTTAAGACCTCGTTGAACCGTTCAATGCCACTATCGTGTCAAGATCTTTTCTTGTGATATACAGGATGATTCCGGAGGAGACCGTCAGATTTTGGGATAAGTTTACACTAGTCAAGACAGTTTCGGAACACTGTTTGGTTTATGGTTGGGGGTCTCTGTTGAGAATATACAGGGTGATTTGTCCGATTCGACCCATTTTACTTTTATTGATAACTTTGGTATGGCTTATTCGATTTCAATGAAATTTTCAGCGTAGTACAATAGTGTTGAACACATTCATTGATTTCAAATTTGTTTTCAAAAGGAGCGGTTGTTATTGTGATAAATCCAGATTAATTGTGCAGGTTGAAAAAACACCCTGTACATAGCGTTTCCTAAACTACGCTATCTGTTTACGATTGTACTATAATCAGTCATTATTTGAGAATTTCTAATTTTTTTGGCACACTTCTAGTTTTCCGAGAAAATTTCTTCAAAAAATGATAGTGTCGAAATTTCGCTCCAATCGATCCTACTTTTATTGATAACTTTGGTATGGCTCATCCGATTTTGATGAAATTTGTAGGGTAGAACAATCTGAATGAGAACACTCAATAATCGCAACAATCTCTCAAAAAACAGTGTTGTAGTTGTGATAATTTCAGAGTTTCAGATTAATTGTGCAGTTGAAAAAAAACACCCTGTACATTGCTTTTCCAAAACTTTCTTATTCGTTGCAGATTCTACAATGATATGTCATCACCCAGAGGTTTTTGATTTCTTCGGCACACCTCCCGTTTTCCTAGAAAACATTTTTGAAGAAGAGCATTATCGAAATTTGGCTCACAAGCAGTGAGAGTATTACGCACTAGGTAGGAAAGCTGTTTATTCCAAGGAAGCAAAGCTGTTCGTCACTCCTAAAATATTCTTGTCAAATTCTAAATTTATTCTGAATTGAATGATTTCATACAAAATATTAGCAATTAAATATGAATTTGGAATTTGAAAAGAATATTTTATAACTTAAGAACTGCTTTGCATCCTTGGACAATACAGCTTTCCTACCTAGTGCGGAATACTCTCACTGCTTGTGAGCCAAATTTCGATCATGCTCTTCTTCAAAAATGTTTTCTAGGAAAACCGGAGTGTGCCAAAGAAATTGAAAACCTCTGAATGATGACATATTATTGTAGAATCTGATACGAATAAGAAACTTTTGGAAAAGCAATGTACAGGCTGTTTTTTTTTTTTCAACTGCACAATTGATCTGAAATTCTGAAATTATCACAATTACAACACTGTATTTTGAGAGACTTTTTCGATTATCGAATATATTCGTTCAGATTGTTCTCTACTGCAAATTTCATCAAAATTGGATGAGCCATACCAAAGTTATCAATGAAAGTAGAATCGATTGGAGCGAGATTTCGACATTGTCTTTTATTGATGGAATTTTCTCAGAAAACTAGAAGTGTGCCAAAAAAATTAGAAACCCTCAAATAATGACTTATTATAGTAGAATCGTAAACAGATAAAGTAGTTTTGGAAATGTGATGTACAGGGTGTTTTTTCAACCTGCTCAATTAACCTGGAATTATCACAATAACAACCAGTTATTTTGAAAAAAACTTTGAAATTAATGAATGTCCTCATCAATATTGTACTTCGCTGAAAATTTCTCTTAAATCGAGTAAGCCATACCAAAGTAATCAATAAAAGTAAAATCGGTCGAATCGGACAAATCAACCTGTATAATTTCAATAGAGACTCCCAACCATAAACCAAACATTGTTTCGAGACTGTCTTGACTAGTGTAAACTCATCCCAAAATCTGACGGTCTCCTCCGGAATCACCCTGTATAGGTAACTTTGTTTTAGTTCGGAGTTCGGAACCATAGACCAACAGTTGATATGTGTCAGAACTGTTCGGAACGGTTCGAGGGTGCGCAATTACGATATCTCAAAAACGAAATCGCAAACACGCGTGCTCGAACCGCCCCGAATAGCTTTGAACTCGAAACGAAAACAAACCCGGTTTGAATTTGAAGTAATGTCGGCTTTCCGCCACAACGCCGGATCGAATCTCTGAATGATTAACATCTTTATTACGAAACGATGGAGATGAAAAGTATCTGAGGTGTTTTCGTTATAGGATATTTCAACGTCCATTCAAAAATATTCACCTCTATTCATTTCGAGTTTGGTTATACAGGGTGGCCCAACGAACGCTTTTTTCATCTCCGTAACTTGAACACCCTCACTTGAACCCACTAACGGTGGTCAGCACAACCCTTGATTTTGAATACAGATGAGAGGTGTTACCACAACCAATTGCGGAGATCGTATCTATTTCTATTTGGCCCTAGAATTTTGCTTCAAAATATCCATCGATAATGAAATAATAGCGAGAATAGTGGAAGAGGCAATGTAGAATTTATCTCGAGAATATTATTAGTATCACGAAAAAACTCACATGGAACAAAAACGTTCCTCAAAACAAATCCACAATTGATAGTGCTGAACAGTGACAAAGATGGTGTGACAGTAGTCATAAAATTCAATATGAAAAAATGAATGAAATAGTAAATTCAGACTGCTTCACAAAGTTAAATAGAGATCCGACCCAAACTACACAGAGCAAAAGCAACACGTATATTTCAAAGTTAGAACGGTTGAAAATAATAACCCCAGAAAGAGCTGAAACTTTGCGAACCTACAATTCAGTTTGCCCATAAATGTACGGAAACCCCAAGATACACAAGGAAGGGATACCTATGAGACCGATAATATCCACCATTAACAGCCCAACGACTAATCTCTCAAGAATTTTAACTGATACACTAAAGAAGGCATATGATAAAAACAATGAATATTATATCAAGGATTCTTTCGAGTTTGCAGAGTTCATAAATGACTTTCAGCTACCTGAAAAATACACCATTGTCTCATTGGATGTTGTTAATTTGTTTGGAAATATCTCAAAAAGCTTGATAAAAAAGGTAATAGAGAAAAGATGGCATTTAATAGAATTATACACTGAAATTCCAGAGGATTTATTAATAGAAATGGTAGAATTCACACTCGACCACAATAACTTTTCATATAACAATTAATGGTACCTACAAGAGTTGAGATGTTCGATGGGGTCTGAAGTAAGTCCAATATTTGCTCAATATATCATGGATGATTTACTAGAAACAGTTGTTAAAATGCTTAAGTATACGTTAGCATTTCTTAAAAAGTTTGTGGGTGATCTTATTATGGCCTTGCCAGAAGATGAAATAGATGGCATTGTGGAAGTCTTCAATAGTTATGATCCAAATCTTAAGTTCACAATTGAAAGAGAAGACAAAGAAAAATCAGTTGCATTCCTGGACACAAGACTGTATAGAATAGAGGATAAACTTCACTTAAAATGGTATAGAAAACAAACAGCATCAAACAAACTAATTAATTATTACTCAGACCATCCAATAAAAATGAAATTAAACATTATAAACGAAATGAAGAGAAGAGTAGAGAGAATTTGCCATCCACTATTTGTTGAGAGTTCCAAAAAAGAACTGAAAAAGATCTTAGAGGAAAACTTCTACGCCAAAAGATTGATATCAAAAGTTTTATATTCAACACAAGGCAACAACGTTGAAACGGCTCCTCCACCACAAAGAGCATCAGACCTTGAAGAAAATACTGAAGTGAAATTTGGCAGTATACCCAACATTAAAAACCTCTCAAACAAGATTCTGAAATGTTTTGAGAACCAAAACCTCAAAATAGCTCAATACAATCTAAAGACAGTAAAAAATTTATACAGCAAACTGAAAGACAAAACACCAAAAATGTTCCAGTCTGATGTAATTTATAAAATCAAGTGTGAAGACTGCGATGGTAAGATATAGGACAGACAACACAATGGTTGAAGAACAGAATAGCTCTACACAGAAGTGATATCACAAAGAAAAATCAAAGATGTGCATTGGCAAAGCATGCTATTGAAAAAGAACACCAGTTCAATTTCGAAGTGGAAATCCTGGACAAACACAAAAAATACAATAAAAGACTTGTATTAGAAATGATCCACATAAACAAGGTAGAAGAGGTTGTAAACGAGAAATCAGAGACTTAAAATCTAAGCAATTCATATAACTATCTGCACAGAAAAAAAGGTTCTCTTAAATCAATTTGTAACTGCATTAATTCAAGAGAATGGTACTCTTGAATAGGTCCAACCAAATATTAGTTTGATTTTTCGATTAAATACTCTTGACCTATGTGAACAATGATCCTCTTGATTCAAGCGGAATCACATTTGATCCAAATGAGAAAACTAACAAAAATTACTGGATATGTTTGCTAGCTATGTTTCATATTATTATTCTGAAATACTGTGTCTTTGATATGAATAAAAGATTTCTTGTTATTGTATTCAACCAGATTTCAATATTTTTTACCAAGAGATGATATGTTTGCTGCAATTAGCGGCTTTCAAATACAAAAATATTTCGAAAGCTCGGCAGAGAATACAGAGTTAATATCTGGAAACAGGTCGATTCCCTTAGAAAAACGATTTATATATTTATATATATAATCTGATTTTTTTAACAGTCTCAGTATATCAAAGTTGGTTTTTTGATGGGATATAGACTGGTTTGTGGAGAATGAATGAACTACTCTTCTTTGTTTTAACCTAGCTTTCGAATAATATTTTATTCTTCTTCACATAAATGTTGATGTTTGTGATGTAATAGATTTCAATTTGTATTTACAGAAAGACCCCGAAGAAGAATAAAATATTATTCGAAAGCTAAGTTAAAACAAAGAAGAGTAGTTCATTCATTCTCCACAAACCAGTCTATATCCCATCAAAAAACAAACTTCTATAATTTATTCAAGCAATAAGAGTCTCAATGTATAAGGTCAATGGATTTAAGGGTTTATAGACTCAGTTTGGAGAGGAGAATAAGAATAATAATTTATTCTTTGCTAAGCTTTCGCATTGATTTAATGCTTCTTCAGGGCTTCTACAAAAGTACAGTTACTGTGAAAATAGTTCGATTAAAATTAAATTTAACTTACTGAATGTAAGGTTATTTAAGATTCTTGCATCAGGCTTGAACTTTCGTCATCATGAGATAAAAATTATTTACATTAAAATACATATAAACACATAATTACACTCAATACAATTTCTCGAACATTACAATAATAAGTTATTTTTCCGAATGTTTACGTTTTGGGTTATTGATACTTGAGGCTAGGAGTCGGTGTTTTATGGTATGTTATTTTGATTTTCTCTTTCTTCAACACTTCTGGTTCTTTATTCATCCACAGGGCCATCGTCAAAGTATTTATACCTTGATCGATGTAATAGATAGCTGTATATGGAGCTCAAGTTGTTAGTGTCCTGTTTTTTGTTTATGACATCTTCATTTTTATTGATGTGGATCATTTCATGTATGAGTCTCTTTCGGTAATTTTGTTCGGTTTTCAGTACTTTAACATCTTCAAATTTCATACTCAACAATATTTTGGAATGAGTCCACAGTTTCTGTGATCTTCGTGTTTAATTCAACTCATTATTAGCTATATTCTTACCGCAAATATATTCGAAAGTCCAAAATGAATTTAATTGGAATTCCTCATAGAAAGAGTCCGAGTTGATGAATGAATTCGATGAAACCCAGTAAGACTGCATACGACAACGAGATCCAGGATATACAGTCGGTTTCCAAATATTATATCTACAGTTGATGAAATCCTCAGACTCTCAAATAAAATGATTTCATTTGCTAATACAAGTTTTTCGTTAGATTTGTAAGACAATATCATGTAAAATCTTTTTGGTATCAATTTCAATGTTTTATCCGCGGCACTCGCTATGGGATGAATTTTTGAATAGAGTGGCGCTAGTTCGATTGATATCCATATCCGTTCATGACGCTCGCATGTGTTCTATGCAATTTGGATATTAAATTGATGTTAGACTAAGAGTTGGCTTCAGATACAAACTTCCTTGTCGTTTCTGTTCTCTATAGGATTGAAGAAGAATGACCACTCATTTATGCATTTGAATTTGACAGCTAGAGTCAGCAATGATTCGACTGCTTTCCTGTGGCAAAAGGAGCATCACATTCTACAAATAGATCGGTCTATTTGATAATTTCCAATTTCGTGTACCGAGTTCCGAAAAATTAAAATATAACCTTCACTACCAAATGGAAAAATATCAGTAAACCTCTAAACGAAATCTAGAAGGGCAATAGTGTATATTATGGTTTGAAAGCATTGCATTAAAAATGATAGTTATACATTGCTGAAAGCAGTATGCGGCAAAAAGTCAAGCATAGAATTGAGAAATTTCACGACCGCATTCGGAATGTCCAACAATGTTAACTTTTAAGCCTAATCTGTATAACAAACAGAAGCTTCAAAATAGAAATAAATACATCCATTCAGAATTTCTCAGTTACCTGTTGACATTAGGGATCATAGAAGTATATCGAAATGTCAGGCTTACTATCGATGACAAATCGTTTCTGGGCTTATATTATATTTTTGGTAGGGATTGATTTTGTTTTTTCACCACTCGATATTTCAGGTAACCCTGATCTTTTTTGTGCAAATACATATTGAACAGCTTAAAATCATTGGTAAGTTATGGTCAGCAAATGGAATAGAAGGGCAAAAATGAAAATATACAGATATGAATGATACCATGGCTCTGTTTCGACATGATCAACAGAATTTTGGAGAATTCAATCTATCTCCCCCGAGGGATAATCTGAATATCCAAACACCTGCGATGAGTCATTGGTAAACATGATAAAATAGAGATCATTGACAGTTGACGTTTGTAGGGATTTCACAAGATAGCACTATTGAATTATTCCGCCACACTGACGGCATCCATATTCAAGGACTTTGCAATAGACTTGCACTGTACTGGTAAAACTCTTCTGCACTAACCTCTTTGCAGATTATATTTCACTTGATTTCTGGCATTCAAATCTGTCAACATCCCATATACTCTATGTTTCGAGTTAATTTCAAAATAACCTCAAATTTTTTGATATCATTTCTTCATTCACTGATCGAAATTACTTTTGATTGTCAGTATAAATAGGTTCTAATTTTATCAATTGACCTATTGAAAAATTCAAATCATAAAATGATGAAGCTTCTGATGTTCCATTTGAAATTGATTTTGACACAACGATCTATGCATAGATGAAAAAAAAAATAGAGTCGCTCTCGTTTAGGAAGAAGGAAACCATGAAAGTTCAAAAGTTTTTCCCATTCCTCTGAAAATTTTGTTTGTGATTATTTTTAGAAGTGATACGTCAATCAAAATAACTTCCTTGTCATTATCTACTGTGGTAGTTATTTATCCAATCGATAACGTCGAAAACACTTTTTGATCGCAACTTCGTTCGTAGAACCATTCTGTTCTGACGTGTTAGAAACTACTTATATCAGGATTTTCTGTCACCGCAAATCCCTTTCTATTGTCTCATCTAGTCTGGACACGTCCGTTTTATTTTCGCAACAAATCCTACACATGTCCCATTCCATCGGCGGTCAAACTTTCATAATTGACCCCAGATATCGCAAGCCCCATTATAGAAACCACCGCCTCTGTGACCCCAGCTGTGCATCGATATTGGGACGCAACTTGACACTTTTCGGAACTTCCATGAAGCCGTCAAACCCCATTCTGAATCCTGGGGCTTCGTGAAGAGGGTTAGAACAAACAGTTCACGAAATTATTTCTGAGGGGATCTGGAAAAAAGGGAACTTATGATGGTGTATTGCTCCCGACAGAAAGATAAGTTTCTACCGGGACTTTTCCTGGATTATTTTTATGCGTGTTAGTAATATAGGCAACATCTGACAGGGCCTACACATAACTTCAATCCGTTCCATAATAATATATGCGTTAGCGACATATGGCATCTCACATTGATTCTCCAAGCGTTCTTAAGCAACCTGTACCACCGAATAATAAATGACGGCTTCGTAGACTTCGGCAACATAGCCACATTCAAGTTTCAAAAAACCTCGTTAATATTCGAAGGTAAGGCAGGCTTCCAGGGTATGCATGCTTTAACGTTGCTAATTGCCGCGAGAAATATTCAAATGCTTGAAATTTCTACGTTAATAGGAGAATACTCTTAAGCCAGATCACTTCAATCTTTGGGTATAAAATTGAGAATTTCTCGGGAACCTATCGCCGGATTTTGTGCCTTGTGATTATATGGTTTTTGCGCGCACGTTCTAGGAGAACAGCGAGCTATCGTTTTGTCCAAATGTCGGTAATTTTTGATGATTGAGCTGAAAATGGTCTCAAACGCCTAGATTGGACTCACTGATGACGAATCCGGTGTCAAAATCGATTATGGCCGGCCGGCCGTGGACACGATAACTGTCGGAGGGAGTGAGCTAGCAACTGGAACTTGGCAATTAGGTGAAGTATAATGACGCGCAACTTTGACTAGTCCAATCCTGATAAAACTTTGCAGCTAGTTTGTAGATGCTGCAAGACAACTCTATGCAAAATTTCGTGATCGTGTCATTGGAACAATTTGAAAAAAAAAATTCTGTGATTATCTTATCATATCATCCTCATTTAATTTTGTATGAATCTTCGAATTGTAATTTTTCGATGAAGTACTGGATTTCAATTCGATCTGATCCGTATTTTTGGAAATATTGGGAAAATGAAATTTTTAATGGGTATATCTGCGGTATATCACTGTTTACGCAGTCGGCCGTCAGGCCGACCGTAAACACAATAACTTCCGAAGAAACGACTTAGATACTAGATATTTGTAGAGTAGGTTTGGGGCTTAATTACGAAGGTTGAATTCGTGAATGGGTAATTTTTATTTTTCAAATATTTCCAAAAATACAGATTAAATCGAATTGAAATCCAGTAATTCATCAAAAAAAAAATCTAGAACAGCACTGCCGTGAAGGCAGCAGCTTTTGCGCGCCTGTTCAAATTCAAACGCTGCTGCCTTCACGGCAGTGCTTTTCTAGATTTTTCGTTGTAATACTCTACTTAGAGTATGAATTTTCATAGGGAGTTGGACAGATTGATACCAGATTAGCTATGAATTTGCCGACGTATCGGAGCCACTCGTTCCTTATTCTATGTTTTATTTTTATGTCAACCGACTCTAAGCTTATATGATGATTCTTGAAAAACGAACGAATGGTTCCGAAACGTCGGCAAAATCATAACTGATCTGGTATTAGTCTGTCCAACTCCCTACGAAAATTCATACATTTAACTGCACACTGCGAACTCAATCTAGTAATAGTAATTTACGTAACAAGGCCGGGAAATGGCTCATTAAATTACGAGTCTAGATGTTAGCGTACGAGGCGACGAAGGGACCGACTCTGGAATTTCTAGAAGAGTATTTTAATAACATTTCACGGCCGTGTATCGTACAACGTTTTATTTCATACTGCTCAATATTTTTTTTAAATTTTTGGTACAAAAGTTGAACTGTCTATTCAGGTAGTTTGAAGGTGTCAGTATTGTGTCAGTACATAATGTAAAACCATCCATTGATATAATGAATATTTCAAACAGCTCTAACTGCAGTATTACTTTTAACATTTATAAGTAAGTTGTTTTGTAACCTTTATAACTAGTTTATTTTAATAAAAATCATTCATGTGTTAGTTGGAATAAACCAGTCCGGTAAAGTTACTTTACCGGCCTAGTGATGTAATGTATCATTTCCCGGACTCAAATGAGTCCGGGAAATGGCACATTACAGTACAGTATGAAATGAAGTATTTTTCGCTGTAATGTTTTTCGATCTATGTTCACCTATGATGAATGACTTGTACTCAGTAAATTGCTCAAAATCATCATGAAAAATTCAAACAAATAACCGTGGTATAGAAACTTCAGTGTTGATATAATATGAGGAATATGGGTTCAGATGAGTGTAATCCGAACAGCGAATGCATTAAAATTTGATTAACGATTCGGCGAATAGTGTGGACGGCACTCGAGCTCAGCCTCGAATAGTACATTAAAATACATCGTTCGAGTTGAAAACCGAGTCTTGATGAAGCAGAAAGAACGCTGCCTCGAACCATAAAAGTCCCTGTGATTTATTGCATTCGCTGTTCGCATTGCACTCATCTGGAAACGGCATTAGACAACCTTCTTCATAGGGTATCTCAGTATCAGTTATCATTTATCGATTAGTGTTTACCGACGCAGCAACAGCCCTTTGAAGATACGAACCTTTGGATTGATTCATTTCATTTTGTCCTGAATTATCGTAGCAAATATGCTGAATGGATCGTGCTACTCACTTGCTGAAACTATACAACATTGATCATACCATAAATTTCCACTCAGGTGCGTGTCAAAGTATAAGATTGAAGGTAAATTTCACAAGAAATTTTTTATATCTCGATATTTTTCAATTTTCAGACAGCATTTTGATTATGGATATGATGGATTTTCATGGTTTCGCCCAAATTCTTATTATTTTCGAATTTCGGCTGTATGCACCATAACTGGAGAAGCGGCAAGCATATTTACATCGATCGTTCAGTATAGCGCAGTCGTATGATATCGTATACACCAACATGTAGTTAACATGTATATTATTGTACGTTTAGTATAGCGCATTCGAATCACATCGTATATACCAACATCTTGGCTTTCATGTATATTATTGTACTAGTATATGGAGCTTACGGTAGTCTGATAGATATGGTAGAGTTACCGTTCAATCGATGAATTGCAGGATTAATCTTCTGCGTTATAACATCAACTAACCTAATCTTACTTAACCTGACCATATTATAGTATCTAAAATTCAATTTTCATCTGTGTCATTTGTGGTTTGCAGTAACCAAATGGTTCTTGGGAACTATTTGATAAGATGTTTGGTTGGTAGATAATCCGTACGCAAAATACGAATATTATGACTTGATATAAGTCAGACGTTGATACTATGTGTACCGAATGCTGTATACTGGACACTCCACGACTCCACAGAGATGTGTAAACGGTAATGGAAGCGATCTGAAACATACCTTTCGGAAGGGGTGACTTTTCGTCAGTGCTGTTCTAGATTTCATTAAGAAAAGATGCATCCGACAGTTGGAGCTCCTGAGTTACAAGAGCAAATTTCACGATTCAAGCCACGATGTTTCGTGAAAATAAATTAATCTTATTTTGGATCGTTGCTTTGAACTTCTTCTCTTCCGTTGTTTTCTCATTGTACAATACGATAGTGAATTATTGATCTCTGAACCTGGGACAACGAAATTTAAGGACTACATAAACCAACGTGGCTGTGGTGGCGATCAGGAAGCGGCAAAGATCACAATCAACTCCTATACATGCATTTCCATGCATATCCATGTATATGATTGAGTTATTATTAGTATTATTATGAAAAATATATATAAGAAAGGAGGAAAAAGCCTTTCAACTTTCAAAACAGAAGAAAATAAAATACAAATTCATGTACAACAAAATGTACAACAAAATGATAAGTGGTAAGCAAATCCAACAGAAGCTGCAATACAGAAACATATAAAAGAAAGTTGTAAAAAAACAATAATTTCAGTCCAAAAATATCATGCTAGCATTCTCGACGATTGGTCCATCCTATTCTTGGAAGAATTAACCGTAGGCTCGCACACAACTTCCCCGGAAAACAAATTCCACTTATTGAACACTCGATTGCACAGGAAGTTCTGCCTCGCAGTAGATCTAAACACCTCGCGGCCCAACTCAAAACGGCGGCCACGGAGATGGTTTGTATTGACAGTAAATAAACCACTAAGATCAATGCCAAAGAGGTTGTGCATCACTCAGAACGTCACAATCAGGCCAACGCGGTCGCGACGCATTATGAAGCTACTCAAGCCAAAAATTCGCAACGCCGAGTTGATTGAGGTCGCTACCGCCTCCTGATCTCCATCACGGCCGTTCTGATTTTTGAAGTCCTTTCCGCCCTTTCAGATGGCTCGTTTCTGGAAAATCTTCTTTCATGCTCTTACCTTCTCAAAAAGGGGAAATTTCTTTACAAGATTATATGTTTGGTATCTGTATGTTGAGTCGTACTCACAGTTTTTCATTTCGTCATATCAATACCAACTCCAAAGGTCAATCAGCCTACTACAACATTGTGCACCAGGAAATATTCCGCTCAAATTTGTACTCAGGACGTATTCTGGCATTCCGAACAAGATCCTTTGAATATTCATTCTCCTTTATTTCCATCCTTTCATCTGCGTATCTGTAACGAGGATCGCAGCCATCATATTTTCCATAATAATCCCCTATAATGTACCAGATTGTTTTGTTTTAATTTACATACTCTGTTTGATGTATTTTTAATGGTATGTTCGGCATTGTTTCGACGAGATGAATTCAGAAATGGAAAACGAGTCGAGTTTGGAAGTCTCCGAATAACAATGCTCACAGAGTCGCTGGTGAATGGAAATTTCGTTGCTTAGTTCGCGTGTGTTCGTCGAAAGTTCTGTTAGTTATTTGATGAAACCTCCCGTCTTCTGCAACATAGAATATCTTTCTGATTTTGGAATAATTGCATCAGAATTGGTTGGACTCAGATTCTGGATTCGAGAGTTATACATTTGAAAATGTTTCATTATCGTTTAATGGTCATTGGTCTCACTTTCTGTGAACTGATAAGTTAAATAATGAACATAATCATTACTACCGAAATATAATAAATATATAGTGATTAATTTGAATCATTTTGATTGTACTGTGTGATAGTTTAGAGTTTCAATACCTGCAAAGTTATCTTGGGAATTTTTTTGACATAGATATTGTCAACTTCAATCGAGTTGATTATAATGATATGAACAGAAGCTGATTTGTTGGCATGTCATTCTCGTGGTAATATCAACCACCATATCGAAAAATTTAATGAGATCCATCTATCTCTTATAAAGAAATTATGTACCAAGAAAAGAAGGTTGTATGCACTTTCCATCTCATTCATCATATATAGGCAAGCTGGTGATGTTGCAAACTTTACAAATCTTAGGTATTTATCTGAGCAACTCAATAGAATAGACTAGCAATTTATTTTCTATACCATCACATCAAGAAACGGAAAGAAAACAAGTCAACTACAAAAATCAAGATTTGGAAGAAAAACTATAGAAATACAACACAATTATAATAAATGATTACAACAAATGAACCTGTGTTATAGAGCGACAGGTCACCTTAAACTCCTAACGGCCGGACCGCAAACACAATAACTTCCGAAAGAAACAACTTAGAATCTTGATATTTATATAGAAGGTTTGGACCTTAATTACGAGGGCTGAATTCGTAAATGGTAACATCCACCAAATGATTCCGCAGATATACCCATTCAAAATTTTATTTTCCCAATATTTCTAAAATTACAGAGTGGATAGCCAAATATCCAATACTTCATCGAAAAATAACAGTTCGAAGGACCATACAGAATTTAATGAGGATAATATGATAGAATAGAAAGATCACAGAATATTGAATATGTAAAGAAAAAATTTGAAATTTTTTTCAAATTGTTCTGATGGCACGATCGTCACGAAATTCTGTACAAAGTTGTGTGTTCAGCATCTTCGAACTAGCTGCGAAGTTTCATCATGATTGAATCAGTATTTCTTGAGATATACTGAAAATAAATAACGATATCGGGGGAAAAAATGTCGAAAAATTTTTTTTTTTTATTTACTGATAGTATGATCCCAACAAAATTTTGCGAGAAGTCGCGCTTTGCTTCACTTCAACTAACTACCAAGTGTCGTTCCGATCGATTTAGTAGTTTTTGAATTATCGCCAAAATAACGTCAAAATTTCAAAAGGCTTCAACTCTGAAACCGTTGAGCTGATTTTACTATTAACGAAGTTAACCGTCGCATTTTGAAATGCAACCTACCCTTAAAATTTAGGTCTATAGGATTTTCCGTACGACCGTAATCGTATCTACGGACGGCCGGCCAGACAGAATCGATTTTGACACCGGATTCGTCATCAGTGAGTCCAACCTAGTCGTTTGAGACCATTTTCGGCTCAATCATCGAAAATTACGGACATTTGGACAAAACGATAGCACGCTGTTCCCCAGAACATTCGCGCAAAACAATCGAAGAGGCAGTTCGAAATGTTTGTCACAATCTTTCAATACATGATGAAAATATGATGTAGATAGAAAGATAAATGAGATAAAAGCTTCAATTGAAACATTCAGTCGAAAGTTGAAGGCTGAAATTCACAAAGATTACACCAATAAATAGTGCAAGTAATTAAAAAACTGCTTCATTGAATTCCAATATTGACTTTCTAACAGTCCAGTTATCACCTATTATTAAGAATCCACAGCGACAGGCAAGTTCTGTCGTAACAGAAAAAAACTCTAAATACTTTGAATGAAGGAATATTAATTTGAATACATAAGGCAATAATTTCCCTGTATATTCTATATCCCTATATTGAATAACTAAAGAGCATATGTTTGATTGTAATAATAATATGAATTTGATGAATAAGCTTGCAATTATCAATAATTTCTCCACTATAACATATGAATATTTCTGGGCTCCGAAATTATTTTGGTTGACATGGTGTATACAGCGGTAAATTCAGGCCCATTTTTCAGAAAAAATTATTCAGTCGAGCCGCTTCTGCAATTGTGTCAATAATAATGAAATCCTCCTCGGTGAGACTTTCGACAGCTTCATGGAGTGAAAAAGGCAGAAATTCTTCAATACATTCCAAATATCCTTATGAGTCCAAATCGAGGTCCAAATTTGTCAGTTCATTAACTAGATTTTGTATAAGTATTTAGTCTTCAAGAAATGCCAAACATAATAATCGCGGCGCGCTCCATATTTTTTCACCAATTCCAAACATGTATCTTCAGAATATCCATTTCATTTAAATAAATATCCGTCCTGTGTTTTCGTCTCAAGGCTTCCACGCTCTCATTAGGTGGCGTCAAACTAGTAAATTTTTCAGTCTTGTAAGTGTTGCTGCTGCAAGGGGAAAGTAGTTAATTTACATATTGATACATATATAATTTCCAGAATTAATACTCACTTGATAAACACTTACACAGAGCACAGATGCAGAAATCTGACTTTAAATTGCAAAACGAATTGTACACAACTACCAGAAAACTGTCTTTTTGAGCTGAAAATATTCGAGCTCATATAAACTTTGATATCCAGATACTGGTGCCTATCACAACTGATAATGACACCACATCGTGTACATTTCTATATTAGAGTTTTTCCACTGGTCATTATCATTTTTTAATGTGAATTCCAATACTACTTTCCTAACAGTCCAGTAATCACATACTATTAAAATGTACAGTGAAGAAGTTCTCTGGCTTTATACGATCAAACGGGTCAATCTGAGGTCGTAAGGCTCACTATGAAAATTCACACGCTTTCACAGTAAAATCCCAACTGTCATTATAAAAAAAATCGAATCTTCCCAACACAAGATGGCGCTTCCATTGTAAATATCTTCAAGAATATCATAGTCATCAAAAAAAATCACATCTTCCCAACGCTAGATGACGCTATCAAAGTGAGGTTTTCTACAGCTGTCATGGCGTCGCCACGACAAACTGTCATGGCAGCCAAAAGTGAGTAGCACAAACAACTTCCATGGCACCATTGGGTGAACTTCACCAATCATTAATTTCATCCAATATTGTTGAGCTCTAAATCTTCCCTAGAAATAAGCATGATATTTATCATGTTTATCGAATATCCGTTATTATCCCACCGTGATAAAAGTTAGTCATGTCTTCACTCAAAGCATCTGCATGGAGTAAACTGCCTGCCGGAACCAGTTGGTGTGTACGGCCTGCAATCTTTCCATTTTCATAGAGGTGGTCAGGGTCAGTAACTGAATGAGTGGTCGCTGTGTCAATGAATATGAGGACTAGCAGGAAAGTTTCTGATTATATGTTGTGGATTTTTTTTAATTTTTTCACGATTTAGTGAATACGCTTTTTACGAAAATTCACTCTCAGGCATCTTTGACGTGAGGAAATGACGATGAAAATGCAAGCCATCTGATTTAATGATTGTATTCGAGACAAAAACTTCCATTCCTTCAATTTTATTGTTGGAGTGCTGTTCCTCAAACTATTTTGAAAAAGGGAAGTTTCGGATCACAGACCTGGAATTTCTATAAGATTTTTCTCACTAAATCAAATCTGTTATATCTGAAAACGAATCATTGAAATCGGTTCAATATTCCTTGCGTCAGAACTGTTTGAAATTTTGAACATTCTGGGAAGTAATCCTATGAATCTAAAGGAAAGAAGTCGTGCGATCACTTTAAATACCATTTACTAACTATCAAAGTTGTCTTAAAGTTGACCAGCAGGCAAGAAATTAAATTTATTCCTGTAGGTCCTGCTTACCTAAAATGCAAATTCCAGATATAATTACCTGCTAAATATATAATTTACAGATACCTATATCTGTTTGTTGAAGAACTCAAAGTTTAGTTGTTAGTTGAAATATCCTATTTAAATGAATGATGATGAATACGGACAGCGAATACAAGATATATTTCATCTTCCGCTTGGCATACCTTGAATACATATATATATATGCAATATGTGGTTACCAATTTTCTTAATTAATTATGAGCCAATATTTAATTTCGTTTCTTTTCAGATGGATAAAAACTGACGTGGACAATGGCGAACTTAGCAGTAGTCATCCTGATTCTTCTAGCGGTGAAGGAATGCCTTCTCAAAGAAGTAGACGATTGGACCAAAAATTGCAACAAATGCAAATGCCTTTGGTCGAGTGGGAAAAGAACCGCCGATTGTACGGACATTAACCTCAATAGTATACCATCGGACCTCAGCACAGATATCAGAGAGATGGATTTTTCCCTTAATCCTATTTATGAATTAGGAGTTAGAATATTCATCAACAATAAGATGAGAGATGTACATAAATTAAGATTTCAAAATTGTAGCTTAGAATCTATCGACAAGACTGCTTTTGAAGGACTCTGTTTGCTCATCGAGCTAGATTTGTCCCGGAACAAACTCAAGAAGATAGACAAAGAAACATTTCGGGATAATCTAAAAATGAGGATTTTAAATTTAAGTTTCAATAAATTAACGATATTAGAAAGTGGCCTATTTTATAATATGACACATCTTCAAAGAATAATCTTGAATGACAATCAGATCAGTTGGATGGGCCAATCGGTGTTCGAAAAACTCCCAGCTTTGCAGCACATCAATTTGGGAAATAACAGACTGAAAAGTGTTGTTAATGACTTCACTAAAAGTTTGAAAAAATTGAACAGTTTGAATGTAGCGGGTAACCCTTGGGTTTGCGACTGCAACTTAGAGCAGTTCCGTAGGAAAACCTTGAAGGAGAATTGGATCACCAATCCTACCAGTTGCTCGGAACCCCCTCGATTGACAGGTAGATTTTGGTCGGGATCGGACGTATTCGCTTGTGCCCCTACAATTATCGAACCACAAGGCATGACTTCACTTGAAGTTTCAACAACAAATATCACCTTAACTTGTAAAGTAACTGGCCAACCATTACCAGACGTTGACTGGGTGACGAACGGTAGAATTATTGCTATAGATCCTAGACAGAGTACTCAGAGATACGTTTTATCCAAGAATATTGAAGGTAACTTCACTTGGAATAATTTGACCATCATAAATGTGGCTTATCGAGATCGGGGAGAATATAAATGTCAGGCAAAAAACCCGGGGGGCACAGACGAACATAACCTAACACTAATTGTGTCGAGCGTACTAACTCATACAGCTGGAGTTTCTAATATTATGAAACCGATCGAAGCATACATACCTATCATTATTGGGGTATTACTGACTCTGCTCTTCCTGTTTATAATAATATCGTTCCTGATGTGTCGGTGCAGAAGGCCGAGTCCTAGAAACGGAACAGATAGAAAAGGCGGTGATAATGAATCTTCTAGTGAATATATCAACCTGCACGGACAGCCTGACCTGGAGAAATCACTTATCACAGACGTCAATCCGGTTGTCAAACCGCCCAGGTTCGTGATGCCGACTCCCATGAATTTGAGCAGCGGGGGAACTGAAGTGAGCGACGCGAAGAGGAACCTGTTGGATAGCGACAGTGTCTATAGTAAGTACACTGAACATTTTCAAGTTTTTATAGAGAAATATACCCCCTTTTCTTGATAAAATGGTTCATTATTTTGATGTCGATGTGTGAAAAATGGGTATTGAATTTCTCAAATTTTATTGCCTCCATATTTTTTTCATTCTGTGAAATCATTTTCGCGAGTAAGTTCAGGGTAACAGCCCGCTACCGTTATGTCCAAATGTCTGTAATTTTCGGAACGACTAAGTTGGATTCACTGATGCGGAATCCGATGTCAAAATCGATTCTTTCCAGCCGGCTGATGACACGACGGCCCAATGAAGCAAGCTAGCGACTAGAAACTTCAAGATCAAGTCGCGCATTGGAATGCGTAGCTATGTGAACCTGGCAATTGACCTTGAAATTTTCTCGTGAAAATTTTGTGATCGATTGTACCCGGTAGGTACCCGATTGTACCACAAAAATTTTCGTTTGTACCCCTAACGTTTTCTCTATACAGCCATTATAACTTTTGAACCCACCGGCACCCAAAAAAAAAAATTCGAAATTTCCTCATGAAAACTTGGTGAAGGATTGTACCAGGTAGGCACCCAAAAAAAAAAATTCGAAATTTCCTCATGAAAACTTGGTGAAAGATTGTACCAGCTAGGCACCCGATTGTACCATATTTATTTTTGCTGAAATCCCCATGGTTTTTTTTTGCACATCAATTCGTAATTTTTTTTTCTTCAACTCGTGATTGGCCGATAATCGATGGAATTTTTGTGTGAAAATTCTGTGGTCGATTGTACCCGGTAGGTACCCGATTGTACCACAAAATTTTTTGTTTGTACCCCTAACGTTTTCTCTATACAGCCATTATAACTTTTGAACCCACCGGCACCAAAAAAAAAAAATTCGAAATTTCCTCATGAAAACTTGGTGAAAGATTGTACCAGGTAGGCACCCGATTGTACCACATTTATTTTTTCTGAAATCCCCATGGTTTGTTTTACAAATCAATTCGAAATTTTTTTTTCTCTTCAACTCGTGATTGACCGATAATTGATGGAATTTTTGTATGAAAATTCTGTGGTCGATTTTACCCGGTAGGTACTCGATTGTACCACAAAAATTTTCGTTTGTACCCCTAGCGTTTTTTCTATACAGCCATTATAACTTTTGAACCCACCGGCACCCAAAAAAAAAAATTCGAAATTTCCTCATGAAAACTTGGTGAAAGATTGTACCAGCTAGGCACCCGATTGTACCACATTTATTTTTTCTGAAATCCCCATGGTTTGTTTTACAAATCAATTCGAAATTTTTTTTTCTCTTCAACTCGTGATTGACCGATAATTGATGGAATTTTTGTATGAAAATTCTGTGGTCGATTTTACCCGGTAGGTACTCGATTGTACCACAAAAATTTTCGTTTGTACCCCTAGCGTTTTTTCTATACAGCCATTATAACTTTTGAATTCACCGGCACCCCAAAAAAAAAAATCGAAATTTCTTCATGAAAACTTGGTGAAGGATTGTACCAGGTAGATACCCGATTGAACCATATTTATTTTTGCTGAAATCCCCATGGTTTTTTTTGCACATCATTTCCAAATTTTTTTTTCTTCAACTCTTGATTGGCTGATAATCGATGGAATTTTTGTGTGAAAATTCTGTGGTCGATTGTACCCGGTAGGTACCCGATTGTGCCACAAAAATTTTCGTTTGTACCCCTAACTTTTTCCTTATACAGCCATTGAGACCTTTGAACCCACCGACATCTAGAAAAAATGATGGGTCGACAATCGCTGAAATTTTTCTGTTGGCGATTGTACTCGGTAGGTACCCGATTGTAACATTTCCATTTCTATTTGAAACATTATTGTTGTCCCTATACACCGATTAAAAACTATTGAGTGGAAATTTGTGGTTCATTGCACCCAATTTCACCACAAAAATATTCGTTTCTCTACTCGAAGTTTCTTCTATACAGAGTGTTCTACAAGCTCTATGACAAACTTTGACAGATGGTAGCTGTGCTTATTCTGAACATTTTTTTCCTATGAACATAGGTCTGATTCGTTCTCGTTTCGAAGTTACAAGCATTTGAAAAAATGTATATCCATGTTTTGATCAAGTAGACCGACATAAAATATAAAAATAAATGGAAAGGACAAGGAGGACCAATACAATGGGCACCTCGTTCGCCTGATCTAAATCCCTTAGATTTTTATTTATGGGGACATCTGAATCAGCTTGTTTCTCATGTAGAAATCGAATCGCATCAGCAATTACTTGATAGAATTCAAGATGCAGCAAACCAAATACGAAACGACCCAAATCTGATCCGCCGAGTAACGAAATCTTTAGTTCGTCGATGTGAAGCTTGCATTCATGCCGAAGGTGGATATTTTGTACAATTTTTATAGTATCAAAATTTCCATTTATAATTATGATTTGAAAATGAAAATATAATTTTTTCAAAGCCTTGTATCTTCTTTGCAAAAACGAATCGGGTATATGTTCATAGGAAAAAAAATGTTCAGAATTAGAACAGCTACTATCTGTCAAAGTTTGTCATAGAGCTTGTAGAACACCCTGTATAGGAAATGTGAGACTAATCGTCAGCCCACAAAACGGATTGAATTCTTCTGTTAGTATTCTGTGATCAGTTTTACCAGAAGAGAACTCGAGAGTGTTTTGATATTTTCATCCAAATACCCAATCATAATAGGTTAGTATCGAATGGTATTTTTATTTGAAATGTGGTTTTTTTTTTAACTTTTATAGAGTTCTTTCAGCGATGTATAAAATGCTGTATCAGAAGAAATGTATCCTTTTGCGCATTTGTGGCGAAGTAACATATTCTTTTCGCAACGGGAACTTCTATCAGGCTTTACTTAGGTTTCTGTGTGTCAGCGAATTTTTAAATTAAAAACCCTTCTGGACCTGCTTCAGTTACTCTAGTATCGAAGCTGATATGAGTGAATTTTAAGACAATTTGTTATATCTACTTCAGAAAAACCTTGACATTAAAACCAACGTGGATCATTGGGATTCTGGATATAAGGTTATATATTATTATTTATTTTCACCGAATTATTTTTATTTCCAACTGGCATTATGCTTGTTTTATGAACTATAGGTTCAAAAGTCCCCACTCTCACCTTGGAATATTTGCATTACTGGAAATGGTGGAGTCCTCATGGCCGATCATAAACACAATAAATTCCGAAAGAATCAACTAAGAAACTCCATATTTGTACAGTAGCTTAGAACCTCAATGACGAAGGCCGAAATCCAAAATTTGATTTTCCCAATATTTCGAAAAAATTTCGTGGGAATAATTCGATCAGAAAATAACGGAATATAGAATATTTGAAAAAAAAATTTGATATTTTTTCCTCAAATTGTTCTAATGACATGATCATCACGAAATTTTGCACAAAGTTGGCCGTCTGGATTTTCACACCTAAATTCCATCGATTATCGGCCAATCAGGAGTTGAGGAAAAAACAATTTTCGAATTGATGTGTACGAAAAACCATGAGGATTTCAGCAAAAATGAAGATGATACAATCGGGTACCTACCGGGTACAATCGACCACAGAATTTTCACACAAAAATTCCATCGATTCTCGGCCAATCACGAGTTAAGGGGAAAAAAAATGTCGAATTGATGTGTAAAAAAAACCATGGGGATTTCAGCAAAAATAAAAGTGGTACAATGGGGTACCTACCTGGTACAATCCTTCATAAAGTTTTCATGAGGAAATTTCGAATTTTTTTTTGGGTGCCGGTGGGTTCAGAAGTTATAATGATTGTATAGAGAAAACGTTAGGGGTACAAACGAAAATTTTTGTGGTACAATCGGGTACCTACCGGGTACAATCTACCACAGAATTTTCATACAAAAATTCCATCAATTATCGGCCAATCACGAGTTGAAGAGAAAAAAAAAATTTCGAATTGATGTGTAAAAAATCCATGGGGATTTCAGCAAAAATGAATGTGGTACAATCGGGTACCTACATGGTACAATACTTCACCAAGTTTTCATGAAAAAATCAAAAAAAACTTTTTTGACTATCGGTGGGTTCAAAAGTTATATAATGGCTGTATAAAGAATACGTTAGGGTTACAAACAAAAATTTTTGAGGTACAATCGGGTACCTACTGGGTACAATCGACCACAGAATTTTCACACAAAAATTGCATCGATTATCAGCCAATCACGAGTTGAAAAAAAAAAAATTTCGAATTGATGTGCAAAAAAAACCATGGGGATTTCAGCAAAAATAAATGTGGTACAATCGGGTACCTACCTGGTACAATCCTTCACCAAGTCTTCATGAAGAAATTTCGATTTTTTTTTGGGGTGCCGGTGGGTTCAAAAGTTATAATGGCTGTATAGAAAAAACGCTAGGGGTGCAAACGAAAATTTTTGTGGTACAATCGAGTACCTACCTGGTACAATCGAGTACCTACCGGGTACAATCGACCACTGAATTTTCATACAAAAATTCCATCGACTATCGGCCAATCACGAGTTGAAGAGAAAAAAAAATTCGAATTGATGTGTAAAAAAAACCATGGGGATTTCAGCAAAAATAAAAGTGGTACAATCGGGTACCTACCTGGTACAATCCTTCACCAAGTTTTCATAAGGAAATTTCGAATTTTTTTTTGGGTGCCGCTGGGTTCAAAAGTTATAATGGCTGTATTGAGAAAACGTTAGGGGTACAAACGAAAATTTTTGTGGTACAATCGGGTACCTACCGGGTACAATCGATCACAAAATTTTCACGAGAAAATTTCAAGGTCAATTGCCAGGTTCACATAGCTGGAATGCGTAGGTTAATTTTTTCCCCAATATTTTAGAAACTACTTGAGCGATTCTATTCAAACTTGACAGTTAGTTGGAGCATAACAACGCGCAACCTCTCACAAAATTTTGTTGAGATAGTACAGTCAGTAAATCAAAAAATTGTTTTTTTTAGAAACTATTCATTACAATTGGAAAAACTTCTGCATATACTTTGAGCTCCGTATTTTACAGCAGTGTATCAAATTTAATTTCGATACGACCGTTATTTTTGGAGATATCGGAAAAAATATTTGAAATTTCGTGATTTTTTTTTGACAACGTTGATTTTTCCGGCTTACCTCAAGAAATACTAATTCAAACAAGATAAAACTTGGCAGCAAGTTCGAAAAGCTGATAGGCAACTTGGTACAGAATTTCGTGATGGTCGTTTCTCAAGGAGTATTCGAAAAAAGTTAAATTTTTTATTGCGAATATTCAATATTCCTCATCAAATTCTGTATGAACCTTCAGGCTGTCATTTTCGATGAAGTACTGGATTTTAATTCGATCTGATATGTTTTTCTGGAAATATTGGAAGAATAAAATTTTCATGGGTATATCTGCAGAATCATTGGGTGGATTTCACCCTGCCAATCGTGAATGGGAACAATTCGCCCAATGATTCCGTAGATAAACCCATTCAAACTTTAATTTTCCCAATATTCCAAAACACAGATCAGATCGAATTTAAATCTGGTACTCTATAGGAAAAAACCTAGAAAAGCACCGCCGTGAAGTCAGCAGCTTTTGCCCGCATGTTCAAATTCGTTGCCAAAGCGGCCATCTCCTTCGAACATGCGCGCCAAAGCTGCTGACTTCACGTCAATGCTTTTCTAGTTTTTTTTAGATTTTAAATAGGGTTTGAATACCATTTGGATGAATATCCTCCCCATAATTCTATAATTTCACTGTATTCAATAAGTGGTGTGGATCATGGCGGGCTTGAACTCAAAATGAAAAAATTAAGAAGACTTTGGTGTCGATGTCCTCAAATATATTTTTTGGATTACTATCTCAATGGATTGGCCGAAAAAACCCTTTATCGCTAGTTCTGCATTTTACTAATTCAATAAGGTGTTATTCGTGACGCTCTTGAATTTTAAATACAATGAAACACAGGCTTGCCAGCGAGTCACTTTTGTCACTATCGTCGAAATTTGGTCACAATTTCAGAGCTCAGAAGAAGTTCGATTGTGGTTGAAGATTGTAATAGAGGACTCATTTTCAACCTTACTCGATTACTAGAGTTGAACTTGTGAGGGTGATGTGTCCTTTTTTTTTTGGTAAATGTGTCGTACAATGAATTTTCTTTCATATGGTCCAATACATGAATGGGTGTAACGCACCAAATTAGGTAGATGTCGGAATATTGTTGGATGTCTGGTTCTTGGTTGCAAATTTTCGACTTGAAAGTTCACACAAATTTTTGTCACAATCATATGATTAGATTATTCGCAAATCGTTTGAAGTTACAACGCTTGTTCTGAAGAACAGCGCGTTCTCATTCTACCTAAATGTCTGTCATTTTCATTTTTTTTTATTCAGGACAAATCCGATATCAAATTCAATTCTTTCAACCCATGTGCAAGATAAAATTCGAACGAACGAGGTAGGGACTTGAAACTTTCAGAATAGGTTGCGTATCAAAATGCGACGGTTATTATAGATACCATTTGAAATTTCGTAAGGTTCGGAAATCAGTAATACATTTTCGAGAGGAAGTTGGGATTAATGTATGCATAATTTCGTTATTATTTTCTCGTTATTCGGTTCTTAACAAGTTGCAAGGAATATGTTTGATATCTTTCTTGGTAACGACTTCAAATTTATGTGAAATGCATGATAACATTTCAAAAGAAGCAATAATTAATCATGAAGTAGGTATTTTGGTCAAAGGAACCAAATTAAAAACATCAATCGTACGGCGACGTTTCGGTAGTTTATTTCACCTTCCTCAGGCTAAAAATGAATTGAAATATTGTTACAGGTTTGAATACAAAATAGTTTAAGTATTGACAACACAAATCACAAAGAATAAACGCGAAAAATATGAATCCATCACAATATCAAATTCAAAATAAAAGATATATACAGCTGAGAACTCCAAAAACACCATACAAGCCAACGTGACCAAGAAAAAGACCATAACTCCTCTCACTTTTATACATTCATATATAACAACAGATACTCATAATCAATTTGAAAGGAATACATACCCATACGACTAAATTAACACATTAAAAATCATTTGTGTATGTCGATAGTTCGGCTTTAAATTCATAAACAAATATTATGGGTGAACATGGATAATTTCGCTGATTGTTGTTGATGTGACCTTTGCTCCTCGCTTGTATACATATCATCTAACATTTATGAGAAAATCGATCGTTCTCGAAAGTCAATCATCATTCCGAATGAAAAAGTTCAACATATTCATCTAGAATTCACATCAACATCCATTATCAAGTTTATGTATATGCCGTTCATATTTTCTGTGTCTGATTGAAGATTTACTGTGTTATTGAATATTCTTCTTCTTCATCTTTTTCGTAGGCTCATAGCCTGTTTCCTCCAACTCAATCATTCATCTCGTTAGATGTTGAGATCCAGGATTCACGCCATCTTTTAGGTGGTCTACCTATTGGTCTCCTGGTTTCCGGGATTCCATCCCGTGCGATTCTCGCTATCCTGTTCGGTGCCATTCTTCCCACGTGCTCGTTCCAAGCTCTTCTACGCTTTCGTCCCCATCTCACTATAGCGCTCACTCCGTGTTCGTTGCGTATTGTTGAATTACGAATACGATCTCTCAATGTATATCCCGATATTCTTCTGAGTACTCTCATTTCTGCAGTTCTAAGAATTGACTTCGTTTTACTATGGTCAGCTCTCGTCTCAATGGCATACGTCATGATCGGTCGAATACAGGTCTTGTATACTCTTATTTTCGAGTCCTTGCTCATGTATTTGTTATTCCAAATCACATCCGATAAGCTTCCTGAAATTCTATTTGCCCTGTTTACTTGGCTTCTCACTTCTCGTGTTCTGTCTTGATTTGCGGATATCTCGATTCCCAGGTAATTAACGATCATGACCTGTTCTATTGGTTTATTTTCTACTACTAGCTTGCATCTTAAGGGCTCTTTGCTTATTACGATGGTCTTAGATTTTTCAGTGGAAATTTTCATGTTGAATTGCCCACTTATGGTATAAAATGCGTGCAAGAGTCTTTGTAGATCGTCTTCATTTTCGGATATCATATGTTATTGAATCTCTTTATATAAATCATCTCCTTAGATAGTCTTTTGCCAAACTTGTCTCCCTAGTTGAAATCACAGGATTCTCAAAATCGAAATTATGTCCTGTGTCTTTATGATGTTTAGATAACCCTGTATTGTCCTAATCTTTAGCGCCATCATTTTTATGCTGTCTCAACCTAGTTTCCAAATATTGTTTCGTCTGTCCCACATAAACTGAACTACAATCCTCGCAATTGATCTTATACACTAAATTTGACTGTAATAAATCCGGTACTTTATCTTTAAGGTTTGAAAAGTATTTATTTACTGTATTTCTATAATAGGACACTATTCTGTTGTTAGTATTTGATAATATTCTCACCAGCCGTTGGGTCAATACTGGGACAAAGACCAATTTAAAAGTCTGTATAGTTGTTAATTCGGATACAGTATTATCAGGTGGAGAAGTGTTATCAACATTGCGGCCTGAGGAATAAAAGATGTTATTAATCATCGTTTTAGGGTATTCATTATCATGCAATTGTCGAGAAAAAATCTCAAAATTCTTCCTATGGAAACGCTCATGACTAAGTGTCAAGATATTATGTTTGATGTTCTTCACAATTCTTATCTTCTTATCTTATTCATGACACGACTTATGGTGAAGTAACCTCCCAGAAGCAGTAGGTTTTTGATAAATATCGAAAATGATCTTATTATCAGTATTAATAAGTAAAAGATCCAGAAACGGCAGTTTATCATTGTTACCCAACCATCGTGAATTGAAGGTCTGGATGAAAACTATTAAAAATACCCAATACCGTTCCTGCTTCTTCTCGAGGTAAACAAGTTATTATATCATCCACGTAAATGAATAAGAACGGAAATTTGAAATTCAACTCGTATAATAGAAGAATTTAGAGGAGTACCAAGAATGAAAATCAGAAGGAGTCTAAGAACTCCTGAATCAAAACCTTATAGGGCCAAAAGAGTTCATCACTTCATGCCAGGTGATTTCGAATAACGTATTGCGTTTTGTCTATGGTTCTTCGATAAATCAATCAATTTTCAATGTTTGATTTATTTTATTTTCACCGCCACACAGTCCAACCACTATATCCAACTATATCTTATATATGATGAAATTTGAAAATTCAATCTCGAACTAAACTACAGGGAAATATCCAGTATGCTCTATTATGGAAATCTTATTTCAAGCGCTATCAGAATATGTAGATATACCGGGGCCCTATTTTAAACAAAAATGTACATAGCTATGACTCGTAACTTATCAGTTCGCAGAAAATTCAGCTAACGTCATTGAATTCTACTTAAGAAGTTGCTGCGAGAATGTTTTCGCAGAGATCAAAAATTTTCAACAAGAGAAAAGTTACAGCAATATTTCTAAAATGAACATTTTCGAAAAACACCCGCTAACTATGTAATGGTGATAGCTATGGAGTTGCGGTTTTTGGCAATGAGTTTCTCAAGAAAATTGTCCCTCAGACACCGTAATCAGTTCTTTTCTTTCTAGTACAGAAAAAGACTGAAAAAAAAATATTTTTTTTATCTTTGACTTTTGAAATATCAGAAATAAGACTCACCATTGGAAAGTGTCCAATTAGGACCACCCTGTACGTCGGTGCTTTTTCAAAATTCCGCTGTATAGAATTTTTTTTGTAGTCTTGACTATTTTTTCAAAGAATCTTAAATATTCCCAATGAAAATACTGCAAAGGAGCACTTAAATTATAGAATTGAATGAATATTCCTAAATTTGTTGAAAAAATTTGGTGAAAGGAAAAAGTCACTATTATGTAATTCTACTACTTCTGACTCGCTCAAGGGCTGGCAACCCTGATGAAACAGAATAGGGACAATTCGATTTCTTTTGGAGAAAATTAAAAGACAGATCTAAATAGTGAACTACAAACGAGCCCGAAGATTGTGATGAGAATTCCGATGATCGATACAGGAAGTGCCCCCTACGCCATTTTGCAACGTCGAAACATCTTCCTGGTGCCGATGTCTTGTACTAAATCATGCGCACTACTGTCTCAGTTGATCGGTTCAGAGTCTTTTCTATTGCAAGCGCTTTATTAAATAAGGTGTGAATTAGGGCGAGCTTCATCTTGAAATAGAAAAATCGAGATGACATTTCGACTTCTTCGGGAGGCAGTTACCAAACGGATCTAGCAAGTTAGTTGAGGAACATGATCTTTCAAAGATAAGGAAAATTACTTATGTCGATGGTTTTTGTTCGCCCACCTGAATTGATCGGTCCTAAAAGACTTATCTATCGCTAGTTCTATACTATACTCATGGAATAAAGAAATAAATGCCGAGAGCTCAACTTCAAACCCCAAAGTACCCAAGAAATTTTTATATTCATCTATCAGAAGATAAAAAGATCCGACAAACCAATAAGCTATAACATGTCGATTTCTCAACTTTCTGAAAATTTTTGAAATATTTCCACAATCGACCCGGTTTGAAATCTAATCCGAATCCTTGGCCATTTGGGAATCCTCAAAAACTGGTATAAACGTAGTTATATGATGATTCATGTTACATGCAAGAGACCTAATCTAGTGATGCTTGTATTTTGGTTCATCAACCACTTCCACTTACGTTGCCAGCAGCGCATTATCGAGTTCGTTTCCGAGGCGTTAAGTGATTTTTGATCTTTTGAGAATGTTGGCATAGTTATTGTTTTTCATAAAATTGCAGTTTTGATTTTAGGTATGTCTATCTTTTTTCTATGGAGTAGTTAGTGTTTTCGTTTGAGCCATGGGTTGCATATTTGAATAAGAGCTCATCACCATCGTTTGTCTCTATGTTGAACTTCAACCCGATTATGTCTCTATGTTCGTAATTATTGTGATGCTGGAAGAAACAGTCATCTACTAAACCCCTAGGCGGACTTCGTGCATTCCTAACTTGACCTTCGAATTAAAGCTTTAAACCCGCCGTGAAAATGTTGAATGTCCTTTCTTCGCAAAGTTACTGTGTTAACTGCCCGGAAATATCGATGATACCGAGGAAACTTTAGCATACATATTTCTTTCCCCAATATCTGTACAAATTAAAATGTGATCGAACTGTAATCGGTAAAATATTGACTCGTTGGTCTGTACAGAACCTCATCGAAATCACACAACAATTCGTAAAATTTTGGAAATTTTTTTCTTCAATTCACTCGATCCCACCGAACGGCTGACTGGCTGGACATAAGTGATCTCAACATTGGATAAGTCATCAGTGGATCCAACCTAAGGGTTTCAGACCATCTCCAGGAAAAATAACAGACTGTTTGCAAAACGATAGCACGCTGTTCCCTAGAACATGCGCGCAAAAACTTGCAGTTCTACATTTCACGTCGAGAACGGGAGAATTAAGCTTTTACGCGCTTTTCTAATTCGACGCCATAGCGTCATGCACGTATGAGACCCTCCCAACATAGATTTACCTCCTTAAGGTAAGCGTCCACTGAAGGCGAATCGGATCGCAGCGGTGAGGCGAGCATTATTGTGTACTGCATCCATTGCAATTGAGCACCGTGGGCATCAACGGGTTTCAGCCGACAGTTGTCGTTAGGACAAGCTCGCGCGAATCAGCCAGTGCGTTGCTCCAGTCCAGTTTCCACTTAGGCGGGGTGATTGCATTTTGCATTGACGTAGAAATACGCTCGCTGAGCGATCCTTCGGCTGATTCCGCCGAGCACCGGCACTATATCGCTGTAGTGAATGCAGTTGTATTTGAATCCACAGCCGTATATCTCCTCCTGCGATGAGCCCCTATCCGTCCGAATAATGGACGGAATGACAGATTCAAATTCTACCGACTTTTATACTCATAAATTCGACCCGATTTTCTGAAATAAAATATCATCGCGTGAATGTGAACATTCACTACAAAAATAGGTACACTTTGTCCCCTCTTCAAAATTTTATAGACTAATTATTCTGTGAGTGGTGATTATCCGTCCGCCTATAATTGACGGAATGACAGATTCAAATTCTACCGACTTTTATACTCATAAATTCGACCCGATTTTCTGAAATAAAATATCATCGCGTGAATGTGAGCATTCACTACAAAAATAGGTACACTTTGTCCCCTCTTGAAAATTTTACAAAACATAGACTAATTATTTCTGTGAGTGGTGATTATTTGTCCGCCTATAATAGACGGAATGACAGATTCAAATTCTACCGACTTTTATACTCATCGACCCGATTTCCTGTGTAGCATACACCAGAATATCTCCGCATTTTCTTACAACGAAAATATCACCCCTTCCAGGGATATTCAGACTATGCTTTATACAATTTTGGAGACTTAATAAAGTGGACATATTTTTTTAAGTTAATATTCACCTTCAAGTGGTTTTAATTTTTTTCAGAGAATCGAGTTAGAATAACGAGAATAAATTTTTCGCAGAATTAAAGCAATTTTTGAAATTTGTTTCATACTTTCAAAAAGCAGCACTCATGAGCCATGTTCAGTAAAAAAAGTTTCCGAATCAGTTCCACTTCAGAGACATGGTGTCCAAGCAATCAAGGAAAGCTAGCGATATTTCACGAATTTCCAGAATGCCCATTATCTCAAAACAGATGAAAATGTTTCGATATTTTTAGTGGTCACGTCCTAATCTATCACCAATTCAAATATTGTTTAAGGTTTACCGGACACCTGTTGATAAGATGATTCAAAAATCATTCCTGGGAAAATGCAGGTGTTTTCGATGAGCTCTCAGTCAAATTTTGCTGAAAGTTTGGAAAAAAATTAATTCCGTAATTTTTCAATCGAAGGAACAAACTCTGGAAAATCTGCTGAAAAACAATTTTGAATGGGTATATCAACGAAATCATATTTGTGGAGCAAGTCTGGTACTCTACAGGGTGTAACAGATGTAGTACAGATTATTTCCAACAAAAAATGTGCTTATAACTTGTTCCTCAAAACCCCCGTTTCTACAGATATCAATTCTTTTTTGAAATCTTTCTTTCCTTGCTCCACGAAAGAGAGTATATCTCAAGACCCACGGCAATAAATATGCCCTTTATCGGAAGAGAGCAAGATGCTTCATTCACCGTATTCAGTTTCACTCGAGCAAATTCAACTACTAAAAGAACACAGTTTCAGTGGGAAATTCATTCGGATTGGGAAATCAACATTAAATTTCATCCGCCATTTTCTCGAAAAGTGTTCGGGGAAAGGTGATTTTATAATTGTGCCGCCGAAGCAATGAATGTCTTGATGGGATTTATGCCATGGGACTTATTAGCTGGTGAAATGGGAGTGACCTTAAGCCCAAGAAAAGTATAGCGTTGAATGGGTTCAATAGGAAGTTTGTTGGTGAAAGGGATATTAGACCCATGAATAGTGTATAGCTGAGTTGAAGCAAACACTGAGGCAGGCGTGGCTTGAAAGGTGGTATGAAAGCGGTAAGGGTGGTGTCACATTTCGGCTTATTCTTAATGTTGACTTTGTTGAGGTAAACGAATGGTTTTTCAGGAGCCTGTGTTTGGGTTATCTCATCCCCGGTCACGGGAGTATGAACGAGTTCCTTTATAAAAGGAGCCTCAGTGAGAACGACAGATGTGTTTGCGCAGGTGCGTACCTCTGGGTTAGCCTGGAGGGGTGTGTCTGTCTGCTCTATTGGAATAGGTTTCGTAGTGGCAGTGGTTGTAAGCCTGAATGCTGGGCTAGAAGGGGGCATTACCATTCAGCGTGTGATTTGCGTCTTCTACCCGGGTACTAACCTGCATAGCTAGTAGAGGCTTGGATAGGATCTCCTCCCGCTAGTCAAGGTGTAGGACTTGAGATCTGAAACCAGGCTGGCAGCAAGGCACTCCGCGAGTTCTGTCACTTACTGGACGTATCTCAATCGCGCGCCCATGAGGGCCGTGGCCATAAACCTTCGGGTAGGCAGGCTAAGTTAAACAAATCCCCCCTTGTTGTTGACCGTTTCTTGCATCCTTTTCGCCATTCTTCTCTGTCCTGCCATTCATTATTTTCCATTTCTCTTTTTTCTGCCACTTTTTTCATTCCCTCGTTTCAATCTTTCATCGGTTCCGCAGGTATACCCATAAAAAAAAAATTTTTCAAATACTTCTAATATACCCACAGCTCGCATCGAATTTGAATCCATCTGGTTGAAAAATGACGACATGAAGAATAGATGAAATTTCTGCGAAACATGAAAAATAGATTCTACTATACGTATAACATTTTTTATTTCGTTGCGCGCATGCTGTGAAGAAGAAGATGCTATCGTTTCGTCCCAATGTCTGAATTTTTTAATTTTTTCCTAAAAATAGTATCAAACGACTAGGTGGGACTCACTGATGATGAATCCGGTATCAAAATCGATTCTTTCCGGCTGTCCGGCACAATAACGGGAGAATAGCGAAATCTGTATACCTGAAATTTCCAGGATGGGTCACATTTCGAAATGCGATAGTTAAGTTTGTTATAAGGCGAGATCGGCCAAACGGTTTCGGAGACATTTCCCTCATGTTTTAAGGAATACCTGACCGATCACATTGACACTTGGCAGGTAATTAAGGCATTCGCAAATGTTTTCAAAATTCTGTTGAGATCCTTCTGTGGAGTGATTAAAAAAAATGTCGTCAAAATATTTTTGGAAATTTTTTTGCGGGATTTATTTCTCATATGAGCCACTCAGAGACCAATTAACCTAAGTCCACTTCACAAAATATGAAATGGGAACATCAGGAATTAAAAAAACCTCATTTCTGTTCGAAAATTATATATCCTAGGACCTATATATCTTATGCATTTCATGAAGAAAATAACTAGATTTTCCGGAAATGATAAGGTATGTTTATACACCAGCACGAAACATTAATAATGCTCTTCAGTGAAAATTTTGAGACTGGACTTGTGTTGTGGTCTTTGAACGGCTCCTATTTGAAGAAATAGCTCGGATCTTCATGATTCACATCATTGTACAAAAATTCAGTTTGATCATAACTCCTCGATATATTGGGAATTATTGTCGAATTTCGTGTTTTTTAGAACATAATAATTCAAGAAATGAATTCAATGAACAACTCTGTGCAAAAGTTCGTTATAATAGTATCATAAAAATAATTTAAAAGAATATTCGATTTTTTTCATCAAATGTTAAATATTCTGCGATCTGTCCATCATATTATCTGCACAAAATCGTGTATGAAGCTACTGGTTGTCAGTTTTCAATCGATAACTGGATTTCAATTCGATCTGATTCAATCACAAATTAGTCTTCGTGATTGAGATTGAAACCTACTTTATGAATATTGGGTTTTTAAGTCTAGTTGTAAAGAAATGTTTGTGTTAACGATCCTCTGTACGCCCATGATCTTGCCTATGACTGGCCGGACAGAATCGATTATTATATCGGATTCGTCACCAATGGCTCCAGCCTAAAAAATTGCGGCATCTGTGTTAGAGTAAAATATTCTTGTTGATCATTCACATGTCCAAACCAAGTTTCAATTCAATCAGATGATATATTTTGAGTTATTGAAAAATCAAAATTTCAGATGGCTATAACACTGGTAGGCCTTGAGTGGAATTCACATGATAACGAACTAAACCGAGATGCTCAAGATCCTAATCGATGCTCAAAATTTCAAGTCATTCAGAATTATCCTTCCCAAATTACAGCGCATACGGAAACGACAGACGACCGAACCGGATTGAGTTTCACCACGGATTCTTCATCAGTGAGTCCAACCTAGTCAACTAAGACCGTCTCCGTCTCAATATTCTAAAATAATTGACATTCGGGCGAAGTCATTACGGACACTCGGGCGAAACGATAATAGTGATATAATAATAAGCCTTTATTTCCAATAGGTTGAAACCCAAATACAGGAAAAGTCATTCTACAAAAAGAAATATATTGATACAATACAACTGCATTTCATTGAAATCGAAGTAATCATGAAACAAATAAACATGAAGGCACTGAAAAACATATAGGAGGCAAAAAACTAAAAGATATATGTGAACAATAGGATTACCAAATCGACAAATACAAACTGAAGCAATCATCAAACTCAAGTAAAAATCCAACAACCTATGAACTGTTTCCCACGTTTATATCACACCCATTCGCTATTAAGTTATGAGTATGGCACATAATGTGGACAGGCGAATGAAAACCAAGACTTGTTCCACCTATTTTTGGAATGAAATGATGATTTATTTCTGCTTTGTGAATTGAGCTCAAAGCCGTCATTTTACTCCTTGTTTCCAGACTTTGACCTCCAAATCTGGCGAGTAGTGCTCTGTTAGCACAACCGACAGGAGGATATTCAGCATCCTGCTTGAAAACCAAAAATTAATGAAATCTCCACTGAACCGCCTCGAGTTGATTCATGTGACATCTGTAAATAGGTCTCTATATAAGACTGGCACACTCAAGCCTTCTCCTTATGAATGAATTGAGCAGTGTGAGGAAAGTGCTTATCCTCAAAAAATATCTACCCTCTCTGATTTTGAACAGACATAATGAACGGAATATCGAGAAGAAATAGTTTATCCCTTAAATTTCACCCAATTGCTTCTTCCACTCACAATTGAGCATACAAATATTTCATTTACAATTTATAGAGATAGGTCACAAAAAAATTCTGCCAAGTAGATGAAAAATTTTGTACTGCTGTTCTTCGACTTACATATTTTCATCGAAAAGTCACCCTTCTTCTGCTCACACATGAACTCAAAAGTAATTCCTCTACGTTTTTATGGAGATGAGTCTCCAAAAACATGACATTCTGCCAAACTGATAAATAATTTGATATTGTTTCTCTTCGACTTTGAATAAATTTATTAATTAATATCCAACTCGACAGTAATATTATATTTGTTTTTTCTTGAATCCTTACCAACCATCCTCATTTTTCGATTTTGTTACAGTCGGAGATGATGAGTCCCGTTCGCTTGACTTCGATATCCAATCGAGAAAAACGGACATGTTGGATTTCCGCCATCCTTATCCACCAGATCTGTTGCCTCCTTTCCCACACAGAACATCTCAAGTTTCACCAGCTGGAAGTTCAGCATCAACAGTAGCCGATACGTCACGATTACCTGCTCTCCATGGACCTCAGTCACCGCTACATAGTCCATTTTACGACCACATCTATCGGACCCTTCCACATTCAAGATCCCACTCACCGTTCAATCCAGTTTCTGCTCCTTTCGTACCAAGGCAAGGTTATGTCACTATCCCAAGACGTCCTAGGCAGCAAAGTTGGAGCAGTGAGCCACCAGAGGTATCTGAGCCTCTCTATGATAACTTGGGACGAAGGACATCAGCCACAGGAAGTTCAGTGAACAAACTGGCAATGAGCCCCACAAATTGTGTTCCTATAGCCGAAAATGATACGCCACCCACTATATCTGCTACGCTACCAAGAAATTTGAACCAAAAACTCTCTCCTTCGAGGACGAACTGGGCCAAAGCCAATGCCGAGGCGTTTCAAAGTCCAGATAGAAGAAATTCCTTATCAGTGTTTCCTCCCACTGATCAAAAACCCTCCAAAATTCCACCTAGACCACCTCCGAAGCCCAAGAAGAAGACTTCCACCGGTCCTCTGTTCGAAGATGAAGGTGAAGATGGTACGGAAGTGTGAGAATGGCTAAAACTGGTGCTACCGGCACTGGTTGTATGTAGTTAGAGTTTAAGTGTGGACCAATAAATATTTTATGAACACAGGGTTTTGTAGAACAAATTGACATTTTATGATTTTAATTAAACAGTGCCTTCTCGAAGAGTAGATTAATGACTATATAGATTAATGATTATTTATTTGTTGTTGCTTGTATCGTGAATCATAAACATTGTGCATAATTGTAATTTTTCATACGGGCTTCCAAACGACTGATGTAAAAAACGACCCGATTCAGGTAAAATGAAGTATCTTATTTGAGATTAAAGGAATAAAGTGTATCCTAACAGACGAAAGGATGTTCAGCGAGCTCACTTTATGCTGATGACCTGAGACGCTAAGTGAAATGGTAATCACCTTATCTCAACAAGCCGGTTGCATTTCTTCCCTAACGTCTTCGTGGTCTGATGAATAAACTTACCGACCGTGATTGATGAGAACGAGTCCGCTCCATCAGTATTATTAATTTAAGATAAGCAGTGCGAGAACATGGGAGCCATCTCTATCGTCTTCCCTGATCTCAATAAATCGTTTTAGTGTATGAACTCGACTGTGATCTTATGGCAGTTACAAATCGTTCATAACCAATCAGATGTAAAGCTCGCTTGTACAACAATGTCAGTCTAAATTAGCTTGCATACGATGTCATTGTTTATACATCATTATGTATCACCTGTAAACCTCCTGTTACCGTACAAGGACTTATAACAATGATTACAGTTGAATACATGCCTTGCCTTGTATATCGTCTGCCAGAGAACGATGATCTTGAAAATTATTGCTTTTCGATGTTCACACACACCCCCTTCACACGTACCAAATTACATACACCTCCTATATTGTAGTTGATAAGACTTAACGATGCATTAGTTGCTTCTATCATTCATTTCAAATGATTGTTCTATATTTATGAATATATTATATATAAAGTGTATATAAATATTTTCTATGACTGTATTCTATATTCTTTTCCAATATGGATTGCTGAATGTAATTATAATAAATTCGATTTGAAAATTAAATCTATTTAAAGATATCTCTTCTTTTTCATAACCATGTTTGTAATTCAATTATTAAGTTATTGTACTGAGATTTTCATATGGTTTCAAACAAATGGTATATATATATACATATATATATACATATATATATATATATATATATAAACTAGAAGGTTTTTTCAAACGCAACCTTTTGAATGTACGGTATAATGGATAATGCGTGCCTAATCTTACTAATTGTTTTTAACATCTAATACACCATATCTTCGCTTTTTCCACACATATAATATAATTTCCTGATGAAAATTACCAGAAATATAACTTCATTTGGTCAATAAAAAAAATTGACTTAAAATAAACTATGACAGAACCTTCCAAAAATCACAAAAACTGAAATATCTCGGAACTGTTGATTTACTAAACAAATAGATATGGCTCGAACGACAGAGAATAAATCATACTAACACCTCTTCCAAGGTTCACGTCGAGCTTGTAATCACCCAGTATACAGGATGTTTCATTTGTAAAGGAACATACAGCAACCTGAGGTAGAGCTACCCTAGACGAGTCCAAAATACCCATACAGGGTGTTTCATCATAAACTGGTCAAACATATATAGCCTTATTGATGACATTGGGAAACTGATTTTTGCCCTATGACATATACCCCGTTTTCGAAGCATAAGCGAGATACAGAGTGTTTGATGTCAACTTTGAGCAATATTCTGATAACTGTGGTGAGTTATACGTGATCTTGGAAATAACGGTTTTTGGTCACATCTTAGTATTTTTTAGTGTTCAATTCAATTGATTTGTATAATTCGGGAAAAAATATTTCAAAATGGCGGTTAACCTACAAAATTGGAGTTTTTATTTTCGATTGCCAAATTGGATAGTATTATTTCAATGTACTCAATTTTCAAAAATTTTCCATTTTTCCAAAATTCAAACTCAACTTTTTATTTACATGTCTACAGTGAACGAAAAACTTCACCCAAAATTATTGAAATCTTTCGAGGTTGAACTTACCTTCATTCTGAACATTGGTGTGAAAAATGAATGAAAAAATATACATTGGTTTTCATTTTAGCCTTCCAAACATTCCGCTGGGAGTACTTAAATAATTTTTATTCAAGGAACTGGTGGCCTTACGGAGGCCAAAATTGTGCTAATGGGTCCCCAGAATGACCCGGATAGAATTATGAATTTATCGAAAAAAATTTTCTTCAAAAAAATTTCTATGGGATTCGAACTCGCTCCACTTACGGACAATAGAGCCGCGTATAAGTTGGATTTATTCTGATTGATGTTGTCCGTTACCAAGCAACGGTAGTTGATCGAATTTGACTCTATTTTCTGAATGCGGAGAGAGTTCGATTCCTACCAAAGTTTTTCTGAGAAAAATTTTTTTTTGATAAATTCATATTTCCATCCGGGTCATTCTGGAGACCCATTAGCACAATTTTGGCCCCCGTAGGGCCACCAGTTTATCTATAAAATGAAAACCAATGGATATTTTTTCATTCTGTTTTCACCCCAGTATTCAGAATGAAGGTGCATTCAACTTCACAATATTTCAACAATTTTGGGAGAAATTTTTTTTTCACTGTAGACATGTAAAAAAAAGTTGAGTTTAAATTTTGGAAAAATTTTTTCACGGGAAATCTTGGAAAATTGAGTACATTGAAATAATACTATCCAAACTTTCAATCGAAAACAAAAAATTAAAACTTTGTAGGTTTTCCGCCATTTTGAAATTCCCCGATTGCTGCAATACTGTTGAATTGAACACTAAAAAATACTAAGACCTGGCCAAAATCTGTTATTTCAAAGGTCATGCATAACTCACCACAGCTATCACAATATTGCTCAAAATTGACATTAAACACCCTGTATTTCGCTTATGCTTCGAAAACGGGGTATATGTCATAAGGCAAAAATGATTTTCCCAATGTCCTCTATACGGCTATATATGTTTGACCAGTGTATGATGAAACACCCTGTATATTGTAGATCTAATCAATTACATAACAAATATATGGGGTGTTTCTTGTTTTCACCAATATTTTCAATTGCTCTTAAGTTTTGAACTATCCAGCAGAATCCGTTGATATTTGAACATATGAGTAACCCATACAGGTCAATCGATTCATATTTGAATAATTTAAAAAATCTAGGTCCGTATTAAAAAATATGGGACTTTTCGCAAGTTTCAACAAGATTCAACACCTTGTATATTGAAATTTCAAAATTGCATTTGAATATTTGAAAAAAGCAAAGAATTTTCTGTTGAAATCAGTTGATTTTTTCATCCCACAAGTTGAATTGCTTATCGAAAATTTCACGGAAAGATTTTATTCGATAGAGAAAATCGACTGAATTCTCAGATAATTTGAAGTTCGTGATGGAATTGAAAGAATTTATTATTCTACTAATTCGAAATGAGTATTTCAGATTATTATGAAGGATTATCTTGAAAAAATTCCAGAAAAACATTAAGTTTGAAAAATGTATTCGAAATCAACAACAATGAATAATAAAATGAATTAAGAAATGAGAATCTCACAAATGGATCACAGAAGAAGTTTCAAAGTATCACCGCTCCGTTGAATTTTAATGCTTGCCCGTCTCAAAATATTACTGATAGTTTTTTGATCATGTCTGGGTTTATATGTGTTTCATCGTAGGCGGCTTCGATATATTTCCCTCCTATCTCCTTATTTCGCTACTTAGACAAACACACTTAATATTTCAAATGTTTCAAAATTCAAAAATAAGCAACAGGATTTAAATCTGATGACCTTGTGGTCGAGGAATGCGGTCCGCCTCTACCTATCCACATATTTGGACAGTTCTGATAGATAAATTTCCAGACTACAACTCTCAAATGAGGGGGACCATTACCATGCTAAAAACAGATTTCTGTACCAGACCTCTAATTAACACAAGAAGATGCTGCATCTAAGAGCATATCATCTATGAGCCGTTTTGGTAGGATTTGTTGCCCAATTCATAGATTTTTATAGAGTAGACACCATACGTATATAGAAAATGTGTACTGGATATCCGCATACCCGACTACATGCGTATTTTCTTCAGCCTATGCGCGATCAGGAACTTTTTGGATTAGCAATTTCGAAACATGTGAATTGGCAGAGACGTAGACTGCATAGCTGGACCACTAGATCACCAGATTTAAATGCTGTCAATTATTTTATTTGGAAACGTTCAAATGTTTACTTGTATTCGTCTGAGATCGGGAGGAAGGAGATGGGAAATGGCAAGTAAGGTTATCGAAGCCGCCTTATGTAAAACACGTTATAATCTAGACATGATCAAGAAAATATCAGTAATAGGAATTGGTTCATGGATAAAGGAGAGCTCCAGTAGTGCTACTAATATAATCACAAGGACGAATATCTGTCGATAAATCAACAAATATTCCACCTTGATCAGAGTTAATCATCCAATCAATCAAAACTTCTAAGCGGATCCAAGGAGAATGACTACAGCTGTTTTACAGTTATTACTAATCGTTTGGCCATCTTACTATGGATAAGTTACTATCAGTAATATTTTCAAGCGCGCGAGAATTGAAATGTAACGAAACGGTGTCACTTTTAAACTCCTTCTGGGATTCACTATTCAGAATTTTATTTTTTAATTCATTTTATTCTTCATTGTTGTTAATTTCGGATTCATTCCTCAAAATTATGGTTTGTTTGGAAATTCTTCGAAATAATCCATCGAAATAATATGAAATAGTCATTTCCAATAAGAACGACTAGAAATTCCTTCAATTCCATCATGAACTTCGAATTATCTGAGAATATCGTGGAATGTATCCATTGAATCAAATCTTTCCGTGAAATTTTCGATGAGCAATTCAACTTGTGGGATGAAAAAATCAACTGATTTCAATAGAAAATTCTTTGCTTTTTTCAAATATTCAAATGCAATTTTGAAATTTCAATATACAAGGTGTTGAATTTCAACTTGCGAAAAGTCCCATATTTTTTAATACGGACCTAGATTTTTCAATTATTCAAATATGAATCGATTGACCTGTATGGGTTACTCATATGTTCCAAATATCAACGGATTCTGCTGGATAGTTCAAAACTCAAGAGCAATTGAAAATATTGGTGAAAACAAGAAACGCCGTATATATTTGTTATATAATTGATTTAGAGTTTAGTTGTATATTCAAATCCAATTTTGAAATTTCAATATACAGGGTGTTGAATCTCAACTTGATTAAAGTCCTATATTTTCCCAACACTTATCTGTAATTTTTCAACTATTTGACTATGAATCGCTTGACCCGTATGAGTTAATTATATATTCTAAATATCAACGAAATATATTTGGTGGTTCAAACGTTATGAGCAATCGAAAATATTGGTGAATATAAGAAACATCCTGTATATTGGTTATGGAATCGATTATATCTACCATATATAGGTTTTTTGGACTCATCTAGGGTAGCTTTACCTCATGTTACCCTATGTTCATTCACCTATGAAACACCCTGTATACAAAATTCCAATTGAAGTCAAAAACAAAAGAGTCTCTCATTACAACTCTCAGAAAACTTGAGATTTCTGAATCTTTATGTTAGATTAGGTATTTTGTCGATAGCATACTTGAAAAGAATTATTATGTTTTCTCGATATACACATATGCGCAATATAAACTTACCTGTATTAAAATATATTTCGAACCCGAAAAAAAAAACACCATGCTACGTCATATTCTCTTCACTAGGACACAGAAAGTGAACGAAAGTATACATAATTTCATAACAGACCTGAAAAACTTGGGCATGAAATGTGAATTGAAAGATCTTCGAGAGTCTTTAGTCAGAGATATATTCAATGCTAACATGAATTCTCATTTTACGAATATACGTCAACGTCTTCTACAAGAAGTCGATATTTCACTGCAAAAAGCTGTCGAAGTATCCAAATCTGTAGTTCTGGCTCAACAAAATTCAGAGAGAATGCAGAAGAGGTATATAGGAGGAGAAAAACAAGTCTTATACATCAATAAAAGGAGTTCCACAACCAGATATGACAGATCCAGAAAATCAAGATCAAGAATCATCAGTCATCCATCTAATGGGTATACACGTGAATTCCATAATAGAAGATCATCTCCCAATATCAACAATGTATGCGGACGATGTGATCAAAAACGCAAATACAAGTTTCCAGCTTCAAACATCAAGTGCCGGTTATGTATTAATGTTATAATAATAATAGAAAACAGGACCAAAAGAGATTCAATAATAATGCAATTGTTGAAGACAGTGTATCGAATGAGAATAGGTCCCATGCATGTAACACGAATTATCATATTTTAATGTTTTTCTCATTCCATTTCGATAAAAAATAATATGGTATATTATCTCACACACAAAAATTCGCGAATTTCGAATAATTCGGTATTAAAAACCGCGAAATCGAGACGCAAAACCAAAGCGGGTGATACGCGGTAGATCGCCTACTACGTCACCCCTTATTCCACGATGCCCCGATAGATATAGCTGACTCTCCCTATTGGTTGTTAAAGAGAAAGGTGCACGAGAAGGGGGAGAGAGTGGATATATCGCGGTACGTCACGAAATGGCGCGAAGTTCCGAGTGTTTAAACAACCAATATGTAGAGCCTAATTAAAAAGATCGTTTTCTCGTTTAAAATTGAAATTTTTGACGATGATTGAAGTTTTTCAGTATTCTTATGGGTAGAATTTGATTCAAATGATAAAAAAAACTGTTGAAGCAAAAATGAATGATGAAATATCAGCTGTAAATTAGATACAGGGGCCACATGCGACTGCATGCCTATGCAACTATTTCAAACATTAGGTATCTATAACGAGTGACGTAGAGGCGATCTGACGCGTTTCTACCGCTTCGACCTTGAGTCCTGATTTGTCCATTTTTAATACCGAATTATACAAAATTCGCGAATTGTTAAAGAGTATGATAGTAAAATTCATATCGCTGCGCTGCGCCGCTGACTGTGATGAATATACTGAATATAATGGTAGTTTTGATACATATATATTTCATGAAGGATACAACTGGGTGTTCTACTTCAAGGTATTGAGTGAAATTAACGATTGAACGGGAAGATTGTCGGGTTTGTTGATAAAGGAAAACACATTGTTTACGATCGAACTCCTTATGTGTGTAGATAACTCTTTGTTGTTTCTTGGATGTCACATCTAAAGGGTTCCAGAGACTGCCCGATTTATAAATAATGTCAAATTCAAATGAATTTGACAAAGTGCTGAAACAGGAAATTACCACACAAACCTCTATTCTAAGAAAGGAGTTAGATGTAATAAGAGAAAATATACGAGATGAAGGTGTGAGTACTAGACAGTGCATAGGTCAGATTGAGAGAAAAATAGCAAAAGTTGAGTTAGACATTGTATACTTAAAGAGAAATATTATTAGGAATAACATAATATTATAGTTACTGGTGTCTACCTGTGGAAGATGGAGATCTGCTGGAGGCCACGATCTCACAGTTGAAACTTTGCTAAACCTCGATTTAACGGTAAACAACATCAACGATATATACAAACTTGGTAAGAAATCAAATTCACCAATAAAAATTGGGTTCGTATCATATCTCATCAAGAAAAAGATCATCGAGAACAGGAGTAAGTTGAGGGGAAAGAAAATATTCGTGAACGATGATCTTTGTCCTGAGGACAGGGCTAAACAGAAGTTATTGAGAGAGCATTTGCGAGAAGTCAAAAGGAAGAATTTCAATGCTTGCATAAAAAACCGAATACTTTTCATGAATGGAAAAAGATTCACCTATGAAGCTCTTCAGCTACAGAACAATGATATTGAAATGAATCAGCAGGCAGAAGATTCAGGTGGGGAATTGCATACCACTATAAGAGATGCTAGTAGAAATTCTTCGAGTGCACCAGAGACTTCAAATGCGGACAAAGACAGAAAAATTGTATAGAAAACTGGAAAAGTTGGGGGGGAGACGGATATTATTTTGAGTCGGCGACATCAGGACAGAAACTCGAAGGTTTCTGGAGAGGGAGATTCTGCAGATTCTGCCTTAGGTGTTAATAGGAAAACAAGATCCCAGTCATCCAGTAGTTCACGTCGAAAACCAAATATAACGAAGGAAAACGGAAGGGGTATGTAACTCAGCGTTATTTATTGGTTTTTATTATTGTTGGAACATGTTGAAATTTTGAAGTGATAGTTGCGAAAAAAATAGCTGAAATCGTTGAAATTTATGCCAATTGGGTTTTAGTTTCATAAAATGGATTCATATATAAGAGATTATGAAGGTGGAGATCAAGAGACCACTGAACATGACGAACATGACTGGCGGTTTGAAAAAGGTTATGTCATTATCACAGCTTAAGATCATTCAAATGAACATCAGAAACGCTGCTAAAAACATAGATGAGTTCATGATTCTGATAGAGCAGCTAACCCCAGAGATGGATGTGATCATATTGACCGAGACGTTCATTCTGCAAGATCCAAACTTGTACAGCATTCCAGAATATAGTGTCATCCACAATTATGGCAAATATAACGGTCACGATGGTGTACTGTGTTATATCAGAAAAGGGTTGGAATTTGACTACAAGACCGTGGTAATAGGTGAAACGGAAGCTCTGGAAGTAGACCTAAATTACTCATATAAAAATGGTAACTCCAGTTACCATACTCACCTGATGAAGTCATGTTATCATGACGAAACAATTGTTGTGAAAATAAATATATAAAGCGGAAATAAGTTATTTTACTTTTTAATCATCAAGATGAATTTCCGACAAGTAAAGACTGAGACAATCAAGTATTTCACTCAATACCAATTAAACCGTGTTATAAACGTATAGGAGGTACTTGTAAACGGAGTAAATCTGGACACATCCAGACACATAAGATTATTTTTAACGAATTTATAAGTATCCTAGGACCTATGTGTTATATCTTGATCACTTCATGAAGAAAATAACTGGATTTTCCGGAAATGATAAGGCATGTTTAAACACCACCATGAAACACTAATAATGCGCTTCAGTGAAATAATTGAAACTAGACTGAGGTTGATTGGTCATTGAACGGCTCTTATTGTATAAAGACAAATTTTCCTGAAAAAACATATTCAATCGATAAATTTCCCATTACGATTATATGTATCCATTGTACTTGATGGAATACTTAACCTAATTATTTCATAATTGTTGGATTTTCAATTCTTAGTTGAAGTGAAAATAAAGAGCACAATACAATAGTAGGTAAATGTATCGTTATGAAAAGAGCAATAGAGTAAAAAATATCGTAGTATTCTTTGAGAAACATTAGGTGGGAAAATTTTGAATCGGAATCAAATCAAATTCTTCAACATCTCTCATCATTCTGTTTATATTCATCATATCATTTTTGCATCTGATGATTAGCGAATTTCGTGGATTTGATGACGTTGTGTTGAATAAATTCACATCGCTAGACCACGCTAGATGGATACAGAATTGCCAAATCTAAGTACCGGAAATGATTTTTATATACCAAACGTGATTTCAATAAAAGTGTCATTCTCAGATCCAGAAATCTGAATAAAACTGTCTGGAAATCAGTTATCAAAGAACTAGGAAATAATAAACGGAGTCGAGGATGTGTTTCGCTGGTCGTTGAAAGCGAGTATACATCATGCCCTCAGAATGTCGTCGAGCTTTTCGATCAATATTTTGCCGAAATAAGTGAAATATCATAACGTAATTTTTATGGAGGCCCACTGTCGATGGTGCATACAACACATCCCTTGCTGGACAACAATTTTTTTTCTTTCCCGTGCTGTCAGATAAGATATTGTCTGCTATAGCTGGCTTGAAAAATACCAGCAGCACCGGTCCAGATACCATTTCATCAAAAGTGTTAAAATCAATAACTCCTCTTATTGCCAAACATATGACATATCTTGTAAATGTATTCACAATTCACAAAAAAGATGAAACAGACAACATCGCCAACTAAAGCCCAATTTCTATCCTTAGTCAGATGTTCAAAGTTTTTGAAAGAATCATATTCCAACGAATGTATCATTATCTGAATAAGTATTCGATTCTGACCAGTATGCAGCACGTCAGAATTGGAAGATCAACCAAGACTGCTTGTTGTGAAATTGTTGAGTTTGTGTACACCCACTTGGACGGGGGATTTCATGTTGCTGGGTTGTTTTTTGATCTCTCGCGCGCTTTTGACACACTTCATCAAAAATTTATTATCGATAAGATGTACCAGATAGGTTTTAGAGGTGTGTTCCTCTATTTTATTCTAAGTAACTTTTCCAACCGCAAAATTCTATTCGATTGAATAATTTTGATTCTCAAGCGTACACTTGTAATATTGGCGTTCCTCAAGGATCAGTTTTGGGACCCCCGATTTCCTTGTTGTTTATAAATGAGCTGCCTGATTATATCTCAGCCTGCATCGTGATATTATTTGCGGACGATTTTTTTGTTTCTATCAGGACAAGGAGTATACAGAAGCTGAGAGTACTCTGTGAAAGTCTCATTGGACGTTTCACTGATTGGTGTCGCAAGAACTCACCTATCGTAAACCTATCAAAAACACGAATCATCAAATTTCAAATCCGTGATGCCGGTAGACCAGAGTTTTTCGACGTTCGTCATCAGAGTGTAAACTTGAAGTCGGCAGAATGTGTTAGGTTTCTGGAACTTTATGACGATGAAGCTCTTAAGTGGCAACATCATGTTTATCATCTGTGCAAAAAACTCTCAACAAATTGTACTACGCAATTTCACGTTTCAAGAACACACTTCCAATTGACAGCTTACTTGGAATCTACTACAGTATGGTGTATAGTTACCTTTCCTACTATAAAGTTTTATGGAGCTCCTCAGCAGCTGTTGGCCGAGCATTCATTGCTCAAAAAAAAATTATCCGCCTCATATTCAAATCGAAGCCTCGTGAAACATGTAGACCGACTTTTAAAGAGTACCAAATGCTATCTTTTCCCAGTATTGATGTCCTTAATTGTCTGATGTATGTTCTAATTTGAAAAACGGAAGTTGACGTCATTTCCGGAAAAACCGGAGGTGCTCATGCCTTGAAAATATTTTAGATTTCATCAGCATCGTGAAATACTTATAAGTGCTGAATTTCATGAAAATACGTTCAGTAGTTTCCCGTATAAATATGGGTGAGGTTCCTCGTGAAAGACCCTGTATAGGTCACCAAATTCTTCAGAGAGTGTGTTCATTCATAAAATGTACACATATCTTAAAGCAGTTGAAGCTAAGTGTGATTACCATATTTTGGGTTGTGATATCAACATAGATATTTCAGCACGTCATGACTTAAAAGTAGACGAATATAAGAATGTCATGAGTAACTTCGGATATCGATCTTTCATAAACAAGTGCACACGACCTGAAAGCAATTCATGTTTGGATCATTATTTCGTGGTCCCAAGAAACGGCTCACATGCTGAAAACATGCACGGATACATACTACGCTGCAATATTACAGATCACTACCCCGTTTTTCTTACGGTAGAGGTCGAGCAAACAATCCATCTTGAGCGGAAATAATATAGCAGGGAATACACTTATTACAGCGAACTGACTATGGCTTTAAAACAAGAGGAATGGAAAGAGGTATATGAAGAAAAGGATGTGAATCAGAAAATGGAGAACTTCATTGAAATTTTACAGAAACATATAAACAAAAGCATTAGGGTTATTGTGAGTAGTCGAAAAAGTATGTCAAAAAATCCTTGGATTACAGAGGTTTTGCTTAAATCAATAAATGAGAAGAATAAACTATACGCAACACTCCGAAAGAACCCACTTGACGGCAACTTGAAAAATAAATATACTCAATATAGAAATGAACTGATTAAACCTTTAAATATATCAAAAACACTATATTTGAATGAATGCATCAATCGTAGTAAAGGAGAAACAAAGGTTTTATGGAAAGAAGTTAAAAAAATCTACAATAATAACACAGTAAAAAAAGGCATTGAAAAGATCAAGGATGAAAAAGATAGTATTACAAAGGAAAGATCAAAAATTGCTAGCGAATTCAATCGATTTTTCAGTAATCTGAGAAGGACATACTCCGAAGGAATTATAACATTGATATTTTCGCCCGACGTGTCCCCCCCAGTTCCATAATTTTGAGAACGAGAAGACTCCGAGGCAACCTTCTCACCACTGGTATCTCTCTATGTCAAGGAACGGTAGGCGTTAGCGTGGTTTATCATCTGTGCAAAAAACTCTCAACAAATTGTACTACGCAATTTCACGTTTCAAGAACACACTTCCAATTGACAGCTTACTTGGAATCTACTACAGTATGGTGTATAGTTACCTTTCCTACTATAAAGTTTTATGGAGCTCCTCAGCAGCTGTTGGCCGAGCATTCATTGCTCAAAAAAAAATTATCCGCCTCATATTCAAATCGAAGCCTCGTGAAACATGTAGACCGACTTTTAAAGAGTACCAAATGCTATCTTTTCCCAGTATTTATGTCCTTAATTGTCTGATGTATGTCCGAAAAAATAACCATTTCTTAAAAGAATGTTCAGACTTTCACAACTACGGAACCCGACATACTGATGTTTTCTGATTTCCAAGGCACAACACCGCTGTGTATATTCAATTGCCCACATACATTGAAATCATAATCTTTAATAGTCTGCCCAGAAGGTTTAAAATTATGGATGATACAAGATTCGAAATTGAGGTCAAATCTCTGTTATTAGACAAGTGCTATCATAAACTGGAAGAATTTCTAGCTGATACAATAAGTTGAAGATTTTCTTTATTTATTCTCTATTTTTTTTCCTGATATTATTAGAAATTGCTGTTTGTTAACATATTGGCTTGTGTTGATTACATAATTGTGTGACGTATCTTATAAATTTAATGAATTCAATTCTATTCTATATTAAAATTCATTATTGAAGCTCATCAAGGCATAAACTTTTAGTTTGTCATGTGACCTAACCTGAAATCAAACCAACAGAGACTACCGTCGATGCTGGCGCATATAGAGGCATAGGAACCTAGCTGCGCGGAAAATTTGAATGTCGAATCGAAAATGGTGCGAACCTAATCAGTTTTTTTTATTGGATAAAAAATTGATTACAGACTCACACATTTCTCTATCAATATTTATAATTATGAATTGGTACTGTTCTAAGTAACGTTCAGCATTGAAGGAAAGCTTTCTCCTCAATATTATTTCATACGACCATTGTTGTACAATGATATGACTTTATGATCACAAAATATGTTTACGAACAAAAATATGTTTTTTTTTCGATAATTATTATAATCAGTTGCTATCATATAACTATGATTTTGATATTCCTGATTTAGATTTGATTTCATCGGACGATCGCTGGACGAATTGTATATGCCTGATTACCGAATGCCAAACATCAGGCCATCTCTGGCTGAATAGTAGATAGACAGAGGCTCCACAGATCGGGCCGGCATTTTGCCGATATAATCTTAACGATGCCTGCACGTTGCAGGAAGGGCCAACGTTGGGTCGTAAGGCGGCCAGAGATTTACTGTTTGCTAGGTAAGATGAAAAATAATCATTTCATTCAATATCAAAAATGAGAAATGTCGATAACACTCTTTTGTCTGAAAATGAAAACTTCTTCCGAATATAACGCATACGTCTCATACAACAATTGACGAGAAAACAATATAAACTTACCCCTTTTTGACGGTTTCTGAGCACGATGATAAAATTTGAAAGAGAAATATTCAAACTATAGGGGAATGTATTTCAGTGATGATATTAATATTCTAGATAGTCTAGTAATCAGCAATGAAAAGAAAGTGAAGTCGCATCGGTATACACAGCCCGGTACGTAGATATGCGCATTGCTTATCATCGGTTCTTCATTATTTCCCGCATCAAGATATCGACAAGAAACAATTTGAATTGTAGCACGCTTCACCACTCCTCATCCCTTCAAAAAACAGTTGTTACCTCTCAAAGAGCATTTGTTTCATTCGAAAGTAAACAGTGAAAGTAAAAATGGGTGCCAGTGATCCAGGGATCACAAAGTATTTTGACTTCAGAAAAACATAAACTGCATTTGAAAAGACACAAAAGAATGCAATCGCTCCAGAACAACCACACTTTTACAGCGAAGATACATGCGATGCACCTCAGATACTGCATATCTGCCTTCGTTGCTACGAATGACACTATCAAGGAAGATAAGGATTCACCTCCAGCCTGAACTGTTAGGTAAGGACTTTTATCCATCCTAGGCTTTCTAGCAGAGGATTAGCCTCCTCCAAGTACAATTATTTTCTATAAATTTAGGAGTTTCATGATGTGGTAAACTATGCAAGATATGGCACGAATCGGAGTTACCGTCAAATATGGAGATTTAAACAATTCATGATCAATATTTTTCTTCAGTTTCGAATTTGTGGTAAGAAGAATACTTCCCCTTTTCATTATCTACCTGTTGAAAACCAAGCTTTGGCGTAGATGCCGCATTAACAGCATACCGCCAATCAATCTGTCATCCGTTGTTTTGGTGACTTTCTAGAGAGTTTTTATATATTTCCAGATGTTTACTCCTATATTTTTTGAATTATTACAATACTCTAATTCACTATGGGACGTAAGAAGTGTGTTGTTTGTGGAGAATCCCGTGAATTGAGTGAAATATCGTATCACAGGTTGGTAACTCCTTTGTTTACAAGTTTGTTTTTTTTGCGATCAAAGTGTCAAATTTTGTATGACATGTTGCGGACTGCAATCGCCTTCTAAATATGACGTATGATACCTCTATGTTATTTGTTACTCTGAGGTTCCAACATCTTACACTAGAACGAGTCTTCGATACCTGCAACTCGCTTAGCTGTTTCATAGAAACACTCAAACATAGAGCGCCCTCTACGCCTCTACAAAGAGCTCTCAACTGAGACACCGAACCAATATCCTGTAATACAAGAGCTTTTACATAGTCAGGAAGTAAATTGTTTCTTATAATATAAACCATTTCTATTTCTGTGGGACAACTATTCAATCTATAGGATTGAGCTTACGACACTTAATTTCATTCAAAAGAACCGAGTCGTAATTACTTTGTAGGAATGTAGACTTCAGAGCATCCACCAATTCATTTCAGTTCTTAAAACGATTTTTAATGTGGCCACCATATCCATGCATCATTTTTGAACAAATCTCCAGCCGATTCAAACAGATCCGAATCTATACAACCCCTTGAAAGTTGAAGTTGAAAGAATTGACGGTTTGCTACCGGAAAATTTCCTTGAACCCCACTCATGAACAGGAATCGATTTAGAATGGGTTCCAATATTGATAGATGAGGAAGCGTAATGCGCACCTGAAGATTTTGTTGGTGTGGAAGTGGTTAAAACGACTGTTGATGATGGTAATAACTGTTTTATGATTAAAACATTATGTTGGGAACAATGTTCAATTATGGAATATATATCATTCTTTGTGAAATGTCAGTCAATGATTAAAAGATGGAAGAAGTACAAAAGATTTTTTTAACCAAAAATATCAAAACCATAAGTAATATGAACATCAAAACCATAAAATAATACAACATTATTATAAAAAACATCAGCAACAACAACATCAGGGGCTGATCCTTCTTCGGCTATATCAGATTCTAACATAAGAACCACTTCATGTAGAACCTGTCTGATAGAAGACTGACTATCTCCAGTGACTGACAATCAGTTACATGTGCCAACCTAGTGAGAATATGTTTGTGATCAATTTGTGAAGAATTTCAGTCAAATTTAGTGCAAACTCCTTTTAGATCTGCCAAACTCTCTTTGATACCTTGTGAATTTTACTCAAATTTAGCGCAAACTCGTTTTAAATCTGCCAAAGTCTCTTTGATACCTTGCCTTGTACATTTTCCTCAAATGAAAAAGGGTCGTTTGAGGTGGTGAAACTACGATCAGAGGATAACTGGGATAATAGCCCCTTCAAAACATTACGTTTCTCGTCCACTGATGATGGAACTTCGATTCTTCTTATCCCAACTTCGTATGCAAGTTCACCTTTTTAAAAAAAAATTTGGATTGATCGAAATTTCAGATGAAGATATAGGAAATAAAAGATAAAATAAGAAAAGACATGAGAAAATTAAAAAAAAACCGGATGTATTTTTGTCTAGAGAATTATACCCAGAATTAGAGAACGATAATGATGATCTACTCTCAATGAAAGTCACCCCCACGAGAAAAACACAGAAATGCAGTTTGGTCAAAAGGACCTTACGGGTCCCACGTTGGGCGTTGAAATTAAAAAAAATTAAAGTTTTTTTTACCACTAGGTATACCCAGCTCAGTCGCTTCTTAGGTCAAGGTTCCGATCTCTGAATTTCCCCATGATGCAACACAAAATTATGTCGAGCAGTTTACTCATTTGTTTACAATACTTGAAGTATTTTACAAGTACTGGTACGAGAATCTAACACGAATAATTTTTACTGATTAATAACTAACCTAAAGTTTTAAATCATTGTTAGGAATTCCATGCTACCGTATTCCGCCTATGAGACAGTTCATCCCATAGCGACGATCCGCTATTCCAAGAAGTAGATTAATTTTCTTTCTTTTTTTTAAGTAAACTTGTAACAGATAATTAGTTCTAACTGACCATTTTTAAGCGTATTAGGGCTCAAAAAATAAATACTTCCTTCCGTAGGGTATCTTTTCATTTAGCTTTCCATAAAGTTGTGATTAAGAAACCTCGAAAGATAAATTTTTTTCAAAAACGGACTTTTGGAGACGTGTTACATAATTGGCGCTGCGAACAGGATATCGCAACAGGGTTTTTGTTCGAAAAAACCGAAATTAGTTTCCATTGTGACTACGAACTGTGACCGGATCGTGTTCAAGGAACTCCCGTTGTGTTTTAACTTTTAGTGCGATATCAATCCATCAACATCCAAGCCAGAAGGAAGACAATTCTACAACCAAACACTTCGATCCATAAGGAAGACCTGCACACTAGGTTGAATATCTTGGTGCTGTAAGTCCATCCATCCATTCCTCAAACCCATCAAATGAATTCAAATGACAGATATCAGTAAATCTCAAAACGAATTGGAGATAGTTGCTGAGGATCAAAAAACATTAGAATCAATAGAATTTATTGACGATAATCAATTAATTAGAAAAAATAGATTTCAACCGCATCCAAGAACAAATTTGATACACTCAGAAATGAATAACCAAACTTCTTCCAATCCAACCATTTTAGAAAATATGTCCAGACAAGACATTCAAGTTCTCTTAAATTCTATGCCAGAATATTCTCCTGGTAAAAATTCGTCGATTTCATTAACGAAATAGATTATTTAGTGACTCATCTTCAGGAAAGATTAAGCCTGGGCTTAATCTATACCTATGCTTTGAATTTTGCTATAAGATCACAAATTGAAGGTGAAGTTAGGGATTGCTTTTCAAAACGCCCCAGATTGGATTTCTATTAGAGGTGCATCATTACAGAGATATGGTGATCAACGAAACGAAGATTTATTAGTATCATCACTAGTGTAGAACATCGAATCTCCTTAGATATAGATTCGCCTATTTCTAAATGTCGGAGACAGCATTGTAAAAGACCTAGCGGTTAGACTGTCTGGTGTTGCAAAATGGCGAATGCACTCCTTATTCAATTAGTATAGTATATAAATATAACTAACTCAATGCGTTCAGAGAAAAACTGAAAGTTATCTAGATATTTATAGTAGAATATCGAAAAGTTTTAACGATGATTTACAACATTTGACTTTAAAAATTCAAGATCAAAATTATCGACAGTATAAAAAACATGACATAAATAAATTGGCTTTGAAAACATTTCAAATTGGACTTTTAGAACCCTATAGGACATACATTAGCAATTCTGAATGAAACTCCTCAGAGGAATGTATTAATAAATGTCAACATCATTTTAACCGAAAACAAGAATGGGAATACTGCAAATTTCTCGGGAAATCACAAGATGTAAATAGAAAATCAATTTTTCTCCATCAAAATCAACCGAAACCAAAGTTCAGAAATCAGAAAATGAAAATCTTTATGATCTAGAACCTGAAATTTGCGAGTCTGACGGAATCGCTGATTTTCTAGAAAATTCCAAAAATTATAATGAAGAAGACGAGAATTTTCAGACAGTAGACTCGAAATTCGAAAAAACATAGACTTGAATTGCGTGAAAATCAAATCAAAACTGCCTTATATTTATCTTCCAAATATTGATTTAAGAATTCTTATCGATTCAGGTGCTACATATTTTGTGATAAATAAAACAAATAGTAAACCAAAAGCAGCCTTCGAAAAATTTTCCCAATTTTTATTCAAAGAAGAATTTAGCGTATCAGGTTTAAGAAATACAACACAGGCGAATGATAATTTCAATTTCTCAATTTTATACGAACTAGGAATTTTTGAGAACATTAATTTACATGTAGAAGATTGGCATAAGAGATTCGATGCTTTATCAGGAACATCTGATCTACAAAAAGTAGATGCAAAAATTGATTACAAAACACATACATTAGAAATCAATTATTTCGAAATACCTTTTTACTTTCGAATATTCCTCCACTAAAATCAAACCATGCAAACTTACCGAGAAGAATTGCGTGAAAGTACCTGTCACTATAGAAAAGGGTGATGTTTTATTACCCAAAATGAATTTTCAACAATTTTCAACTCCTGAGTGCATTGCTCATGGAAAAAATGGATTTTGTTTCATACCGATTGCCCAACCAATCGAAAATGATGTAGAAATTAATTTTCCCGAATTAATACAGGTGAGATCTACCTTAGAAACTGAAATATCTAACCCCCTGCTAGAAACTCAGAATTTTAAACTCGCGAAAAATATTGGAACCACCCGCATGAATTCTAAAGAAAAGAGAGAAATTTCAAAGCTTTGTAGAAAATTAAAAAATTTCTTTTATAATGAAAACTGCGATCTCTCATTTAGTAACACAGTCAAACACAAGATCAGAACCAAAGATGAGGAACTCGTTTATGTCAAGTTTTTTAGACAAATCATCCAAAAACAGGTTCAAAAACTGCTCGATGATAAAACCATACGTCCTTCAATTTAACCCCACAGTGCCCCTGTTTGGATTGTAGACAAGAAAAAAAGATGCGTATAGAGAAAAGAAATATCCAATGGTCATAGATTACCGACGCCTCAATGAAAAAACTGTTGAAGATAAATATCTCCTTCCACGTATCCAAGGAATTTAAGACAACCTTGGGAAAAGTTGCTATTTTTCAACAATTGACATGGCGAAAGCATTTCACCAAATTGAAATGGATCCGGAATCTATCGAGAAAACTGCTTTTACAGTTAACAATGGTCATTATGAATACCTTCGTGTACCCTACGGATTGAAAAACGTCCCAAGCACATTTCAACGTGCTCTGGATGATGTACTTAAAAAAAATCTTCACATATTTCATTTTGTATACATAGACGACATTGTCATTTTTCTAAATCATTGCAAGAACACATTTACCATTTGAAATAAATATTTCAGAAAATCAAAGAATTCAATCTCAAAATCGAACTCCATAAATGTGAATGTTTAAGTGAAACGGTAAAATTTTTGGGACATGTCATAATCGCCGAAGGAGTATCTCCTAATCCTTCAAAATTGAAAACCATAGAAAATCACCCCATTCCACGTACTGTGTAAGAAATAAAATCATTTTTAGGTTCGGTAGGTTATTTCTGCCGATTCATACAAAATTTCGCACATATTGTTTCACCAATCACTAAATGTCTGAAAAAAGGGCCAAAAACAAAACCGGACGATCCTGAATATTCACACGCATTTCAATTATGTACAGAGTTATTAAGAAATGCTCCAATTTTGGTCTACCCAGATTCTGAAAAACCTTTCAAACTAGCTATAGCTATTGGAAGTGTTTTTTCACAATCGAATCGCTCCGTAGCTTACTATTAAAGAACTTTAAATTCAGCTGAAAAAAATTATTCCATAATTGAAAAGGAATTGTATTGTATTGTATTGTTTTGTATTGTTGCTGATTCTCCTAGCAATCCTAGCAAGATTCCACCAAACATTTCAGACCATACTTTTTTGGACAAGAATTCACCATTGAAACCGATCATAATCCCCTTGTATGGCTCTATAAAAATGAAGAACCGAATTTTGGACTGATTCGTTGCAAATTGAAATTGGAAGAATTCAATTTTAACATAATTCATATCGAAGGCAAAGAAAACAAAGTTGTTGACCCACTTTCTCGTGTTGAAATTAATAATCGAGAAAACGACGATAGTTCATTACTGACAGATAACGACCTAAATGTCGATTTAGCTTCAATTTTACCAAACACCGATGAATACCAGTATTAGAAGATGACGAAGTGGAAAGAATTTCAAATTCAGAAAACCACCCAAATCTAAAACTGATCTGAAGATCAAAACCAAATTAGTAACTCCGATGCTACCAATCATTCCACCCAAGAAGATAACGGAAAAGTTATTCCATTCACCGAATCATCTGTGAACATTTAACCGAACAGAATTATTTTGAATATATAAAGGGGAGCAATATAATTTGAAATATACGAAACCTTTCGGAAAAAATACTTATAATGTATCAATAAGACTAAAATCAAATGGAAACATACTTTTCCATTCTTTTCGAAGAAATCTTCAGACCGAATGAAACCTATGGAATTTACTTTAGAGATAATAAGTTACGACTACCATTTGTTCGATTCTATAAAGAGTCATTAAATTATTCAGTGAAACTTATAAACAGTAATATTTATTTGTTGGATGTCAATTGCGACGAAAAACAAAAATATAGTAAATATGGATATAGTTTCCGAATATCATGATAAAAAGCATAACGGTATCTCAGAAACCTACAATCACTTATCAAAAAAGTACTTCTGGCCTAAAATGAAACAATTAATTACCGAAATTATCAATCGATGTGAATTATGCCTTCAATCCAAATATGGAAGCCATCCTTATTAATTAAAATTTTCCGGTCCCCTTCTAGCGAAAAGACCTTTTGAAGTTATCCACACGGATACCTTTAATTTTCAAAATTCTATGCTTTTAATAATTATTGATTTATTCTCTGAATACGCCCAATCGTACCTTGTGAAAGATGGTACTGGTCTAACTATATTGAATAAATAACGACATTTTTTTGCTCATCATAACATCCCTCAGAAAATTATGTGTGACGAAGGGAAAGAATTCCATAATAAAACATTCATCGAATTTCACAAACTTAACAAAAGGAATTTACATTTCAGTTTTGTAAATAGCCTAAGCTCTAACTCTCCAATAGAGAGATATCACTCGACTATTCTAGAAAAACTCAGAATTCTCAAATTGAAGAATCCAAATGGGAACACTTCCAACCTCTTGATCACCGCTACTTTAATTTATAATCAATCGATACATTCTGCCACTAGTTATTCGCCTTTCAATTTACTCTACGGACCCTACGATAAACCACCAGAATTCGATTTAACCATAACTTTTCATGAACAACACAATGAAAAGAGAAAACAAGAAATTTCGCCATTTTTCGACAAAATCTACGAACGAAATGAAGAAAAAGCACAGAAACATTCAGATAGATTGAATCAGAATCTGAATGACCCTCCAAACTAAGATCAAAAAGAATGTTGAGAGGAACAGACCCAGAAAATCTGCCCCTCTTTTTGAAAAAATTACTGTCGAACATCAACAACAAAACAAAATCATGGGATTAACTCAGATATCTCGAGAAACCACAGCTTATATTGGAAAAGTGAAGATATAAAGACAAAATATTCTCTCTTTTGAGGATACCGATAATCCCTCTTGATATTGACTCGAACCTACCAGGCCCTTCAGTTCTACAAAATAATAACCAACAGATACTTTGACGACCCCTCAAGTAAAGCAAGAATACGATCACTATCACAATTTTCACAATAACTTAACTAATTTAATGAATAGTTACGATCAATCGAAACTTAATTTTGAAGAACTTTTCAATTCATTATAAAATCTGCCTTCAGTTGAATGCAACTCATGTCCAGATAGAGCCAAAACTTCATTAATTTGAAACTTATTATAGGGTTAAAAGAGGTTTTGCTAATTTTGGAAAAGGCAGCAAATTTATTACAGGAAACTTAGACGATGATGATCTTAAAATCATGAATGATAATTTTGAAGAACGACATCAAATTAGAAATAACGAAATAGAAAGAATAGATAATTTAACTTTTTTCCCAATCATTTGACTAAGAGGTACTCAGATGATGTAGCTTTGCTAAATAAAAATATCTAAAGAATCTTTCGCAATCCTTGTAAGGAATGAAATATTCAAATCAGAAATCTTACTCAATCATTCACTTATGACTGAAAGAACAATTAGTTTTTCGATCAAAGAAATACCCAATTTAGAACTTACAACAGTCAATGTACTCCAATCTATTGAGAAATATCTTCAACAAATTTATGAATTACAGGAACTATCACCAATTAATCAGGTTCATCCTTACAAAATTTTAGAATTGTCAAAGATATCTGTTGTAGGAACGAGTAAAATAATACGTTTCCTCCTCAAAATTTCTATACTTAAAGAATTCATAGCATAGTGTACCCTATACCTAACCAACAAGATATAGCTATTATTCCACCAGAAGAAGTACTCGATAAGAATCCATAACCAAGAATATTGGACCAATGAAGCCTGTCGTACCCTAGATAGTTCCATTGTACCTGCCGAGGAAAATTGCACTTTATCAACACCAGAATATTACGGAACAATTCCAATCAAGAATAATTTCAAAATTATCCATGTTTTGAAGAATAAACAGCTATTGACCCTGTTCAAGAAATCTCAGATGGTACTAGAAGACTGCCATGGTATCATAATAAAGAAGCCTCTTCAAGGAACAAATATACTGGATTCTCCTTGCAAAATCTTCATTGAGAATTAAATTTTTGACAATTCCATCCCAATTTTCGAAATAAAAATCCAAAATCTTCGGAGATTTTCTTTCAACTCAAATCAGAAAATTGAACTTCAGTTAAGGCACCTGAAAGAGCCATCAGACTCGATCCTACAAGAAGCTGAGAAACTTCTGGACCAACCCATGTACCTACATCCGATATCTCAGTTAACACACTACAACATAACTGGAATTTTGCTCAGTTGAATAATTACTGGAATTTTCAGATGAACAGAGCAAGGATAAGAGACCTTTTGTATAAACCAAGGAGAATTATCCACATCGATCTCAAGGACCCAGGGGAATTCGCTGACAACGAGGACGTTGCCGTCTAAAGGGAGAAAGTGTTAGGAATTCCATGCCCCCGTATTCCGCCTATGAGACAGTTCGTCCCATGGCGATGATCCGCTATTTCAAGAAGTAGATTGTGCGAATTATGTATTTTCTTTATTTTCTTTTGAACTGAATATGTAACATAGAGTTAGTTCTAATCTGACCACTGTAAAGCATATTAGGGCTCACAAAATAAACTCCTCCTTCCGTATTGTATCTTTTCATTCAGCTTTCAATACAGTTGTGATTAAGAAACCCAGAAAGATAAATTCTTTTTAAAAACGTAATTTTGGAGACGTGTTACATAATTATTTACAACTAAAAATTATACTACTTCCTTGTAGGTCTTCCTTCAACCCTGAAGTCTGAGAAGAACTGAGTTGTTGGATAGTTCTTATGGTGTTCAACAGGAATCCAAATCTTCAACTAGCAACCTGATCAGTTTGAAATCAAGTCCTTGCGACCTTCAGTTGAACAACAAAACTTCCAGTTGACAATTTAAGCCAGAAACTATTCGGAAAATAAAAGGATACCACAAAAACTGAGAATTACAAACAGAAGATGAGTATCACTCCACATCGAAATAATTGGCCTTTACAATTAGAACTGATACAAAATAACCAACACTTGCTTATAAAACGAGATGGAGTTCTCAAAGCATATTCGAACTGTTTTAGAACAGACAAAGAGAAAGAAACTTCAACTGAACTGGAGCCAGTATTTAACTCTTATGAAATTGGCGATATATAGACACAAACGCGAATTACAATTAAAGATTAAAAAATTATTTTTCATCAAACTGTACACTTTTTCTAAATGAAAAACTTGTATTCACATTCTCTAAGATGAAAAATAATAATAGAAAGATAAAAAATCAATAAAAAGACATAAAGGAAGAATATGAACAATACAGAGAATATCTTCATTTCATTCAATATCAAAAATAAGAAATGTCGATAATATTCCTTCGTCTGAAAATAAAAACTTCTTTCGAATGTAACGCATACTTCTCCTAAAACAATTGACGGGAAAACAATATAAACTTACCTTTTTTTGAGGGTTTTTGAACACGATAGTAAAATTCAAAAGAGATATATTCAAATTATGGAGGAATTTATTTCAGCGACGATATTCTAGATAGTCCAGTAATCAGGAACGAAAAAAAAGTGTTCGTCGCATCGGTATACATATGCCGGTACGTAGATATGCGCATTGCATATCATCGGTTCTTCATTATTTCCCTTATCAAGATATCGACAACACACAATTAGCATTGTAGCACGCTACAAACCCAGGATACTGGTGGTCTCTGGAATATTGCTATAGCATTTTTATTTCATTTTCCATGTTGCCTTTTTCTGTTCTTTCCCAAATCGAATCCACCAAAATTGAATTTAAAAGTAGAAGATGTAAAAATTTAGATTGAATAATTTATTCCGAAGACCTGTTTATTTTTTAAATGAAATTGTAAAGTTTCTGTCGGCGATACAAATGCCTTATCAGTATTTTATCCTCAAGAACTCGATGGGGCACAGACGCTTCCAACTTGGAAAAATTCAAGTTGCTCCATAATTGTGCCAGGCAATTAAGTGCCCCTCAAGTCGTTAGGAATTCGAAAGTTGAACTGAACTCTTTTGGCGTTCAATTTACGGAAACCCAATTTCCAGAAGCTGTTCCCTAAACAACTTTCTGCCGACACTAAGCAGTTCCGTGAATGGTAATCTTTTCGTCCTGGTTGAATAATTTTGTTTGACTTTCATTAGTTAAAGGGGAGAATCTACAATGTCTAGTTCTGGTTGATGGTAGACTACTGGAGTATAATTATTCAAACCACACAAACTAGAATGTCTAAACATAACCTCTACATTTCTTATGAGGAAACAATACCACGTGGTTGTAAATTGCATCTAGGCAACATAGCCACATGCGCAATGTTAGTTATTTTTCCGTTTCTAACCCCATTTCAGTTTTGATTTCCCGAAAATTCTTGAATATAAAAAAGTGGCAACATTGTGCATTATTACGATTATTTTCAACCATTTGGACCCAAAAAATATTTCGAAAAAAAGAGCTCTGGCCCCCAGAACTCACCCCGTTATATTCGAGGTATTGTTTAATTTCAAGATTACAGTTTACTTGCTGGTTCTCGAGGACAGCCCGTTGTCGTTCCGTCACAATGTATGTAATTTCGAATTTTGGGTCGAACTGGTGTTAAACAGTAAGGTTGGAGTTCCTGAAGAATCCGTGGTCAAATTAAAATGTCCGTCCTTTCCTTTTTTCCTTTTGAAATTTGGTAGTTAGATGGAGAATACTAACGCACTGACCAATGGAGAATTCCGTGTGGATATAATGGTGAGAAAATCAAAAATAGAAATTCAATGAAACATTTTCCAAATTTTTTTTTGGGGACTAGAGTCAAGATATCAATAAAATTTTAAACTGATCCCTAAGCCGATATTCAACATTAGTAGTTCAACATTAGTCGTACAAATTTGAATTCGATCTGATTTTATTCAGGAGATTCAGAGAGGAAATGGTGTCCAATTTCGTTGTTAGTTGAAATTTTGAGGTTTCTTCCTGAATATCCCAAAATCTACTGGTGCGATCAGACTTAATCTTCGTAATTAATTGTAGAATACTAACTCACTACTTAGTGCCAAATTCCGTGTGGATATAACTGTGAGAAATCTCTTGAAAATTCTTCTTGAAAAATTGACACTTTTTTTAGATTTCAATGGAATCTGGCACAAACCTATTAGTCCATATTGCACAAGAGTGCTTTGATCAGATATTCACTTCATGAGATATCGGGAAAGAAATATGCAAAATTCAGGGCAGTGCAGTTTCAGTTTATTGACTGAGCTAAGTTAATGATCCTACTTACGCATCCTCATTCTCATGAGCAGGATGAATATAATAATAATACTCTTATGGACTGAAATCGAATGCATCACACTCGGATCACCCTTGTCGTCTGTACATCCAATTTAAAACAACCCTGTGTTTCGAATATTGCATAATCCTAAACTTAGTGATATTAATATGGTTTCGCATTAACAAAATTGAATACGTATTTCTCAGAAAAAATGAAAATCTCGACGGTGACGCGAAGTGATAACCTTTTACGTGCTTGTTCAGATCCGTAGACAAAGCGGTATTCTATGCAGGTATCGACCCCAAAAACGCAGCTCTACTTCCTGATGGAAAGATTTGGCGATCTTCTTTTCATATAGCCCTCACAAAATTCTGCATGTACCCTAAGAATCCATTTTTGATCACGTACTAGATTTCAATTCGATATAATCTGCGTTGTTGAAAATATTGGAAAAATAAAACTTTGACTGGATACTTTTATTTACGGAATCATTGGGCGGATTTCAACCGTTCACGTATTCGACCTTGGTAATCAAACCGAAAACCTACTCTACAAATAACTCTAAGTAGTTTCTTTCGTTACTTCTAATTGAGATATGGGGGAAACAACCTCAAACTTTCAAATTGCCAAGAGATTCGACATATTTCATTTCAAATATCTCCTCAAAAGCTTTGAAAGCTTTGATCTTGTTGAGTCTTGACTTCAAGGTTAATGTCAAATTCCATCGAAATCGGCTGAATTGTCATCAAGAAAACTGAAGCGAAATTTGACCTATTTTTTAACTATCACTCAGAAAATAAGTATTGGATGAACTTGAAAGTTGGAACGCTATCGATAAAAATCAGTTTCAAGGTATGTGCCAAACTCCATGGCTATTTGATAAAGTCTGGTATGATTTTGCTGATTAGAATGACCAAAATTGTTTTATACTTCGTCTTATGTTATATTCCATTCTTGAAAAATGATTGTGTTTGTCTTGTCTCAGGTAGGGACGCGGAGGGAGTGAATTATGTCCAAGGCGCAATAACCGTCTACCTTCTAGGGTGGAGAGGTTCGATAATACAGAACAATATTCATCTTTTTACTCGGTTAAGCTTTTATATATCACGCCTATCTTGAAAGGTTAGCTAGCCATTCAATATGAAGTAAATCATGACACAATTAAACAATACAGATATCTGGGATATCTGTATTTTCTAATGGTCGGTCATATTGACAGCCTTTATCAAGTAAACTTTTTTGAATTCAATATTAATCATAAAACATGATATTGATAAGATGAAATAATAGGATTATGTAATACACTCAGTTCCAAAAAGTGACGCACTTGATATTTGACCCATCTCCTTAAAAAAAATAGTCGGCCAATTTTAATTTTTTTATTTGTTGGTAGGTAATGCATTTGTCTTTGAAGAAAAATTTGAGATGTGGAAATTTCTTCAGAGCCTCCTTGATGGTGTTGGAATAACTCGAATTATGATTTTTTCTTAATTTTTGACACACCCTGAGTATTAATTGAGTAATGGTATATAAAGTGCTTGCGCTCTATATAAAAAAGGATTCTCTCACAAGAATTCTGTTTTTTATTCCTTGATCTCTAAAATTTTCCGAATTACAGTTTTTTGACTGAAACCTTACGCTTATCCTACAAATTAAACTCATTGAAGGATCAAAGTACTCAAAATTGATTGGATTGTACTCTGGTAGAATCACATTGCCTTAAAAAAACTAATTGACGTTGACATAACAACTAATTTGTTGTTTGCCTTCATATTTGACCATTTGTGATTGATTAAGTGTCTTGTTTCAGTGACTAAAATTCAAAGACATATTAAACCCTCTGGACACGGCTTACGAATTCATTTCCAAAGAGTCGAATGGGGATAATGAAGCAAGTGAGAGGTCCGAGAGAGAGATGGACCTGGATCGGGCAGACCATAGACAAGATACACGATACCAATATCCGTTATTCTATAGCGCATGGAGAGTGAGATGAAGGATGATCTCACTTGCACAATATGACGCCTATCTAGAGATAAAATCAAGCATTTACTTAGGGAATCTCCGGGAAAATGACTTCTTCTTGGTATATTAGAATACATTGAAGTTTTGAAAATTGGTGATGAATGTGAACATAACTCCGATATGAATATTCGAAATGATTAATCAATAACAATATATTATGAATTCTCCTGGGTCGCTTATTTCAAGACGGTATTCCCAGCTCCAAATGTTGTTTTTTCTTATCAGATTACAGACACGCGAGCTGAGCGGCTTCCAGAGCAATTTAATTGAACTTTGAGCTGCCTCACAAGTATATACGGTGTTTTGAACAGTACGCGAGCCACTCAACACCGTCCAAACTTGCGAGGAAGCCAAATCAAATTACCTCGAAAGTCGCTCCACTCGCGTGTACACAGCTTTTGAATGTTGTGCGTTAGATGGTCTCAAACGATTAGAATGCACTAAATAGTGAAGAAACCTGTGCGAAATTCATTTCTGCGCTCGGATTCATAGCAATTATACATTCATTTGATTTTTTAACTCTCTTTCCAAATTATTGTATTTTACTTTCATTTTATATCTTCTCGTACAATTAATGACACAACACAAATTTACCATTATTCACCAGTGAACCCGGAATTATATCTTCTATACAGTCTTTATATTCTAATTCAGAATGGAATAACACAAAATCTGCTTTGAAATACTGCGACTTGCAAAACTTTTGAAAAAAAATGTATTTCAAACATAAACTTATAATTACAGTCTATGGTTTCAAACTGATCTGTCTTATTTTTGCCGTATTCTATGATGGTTTGGCCCACCCTAGTTCCATCTTTGTAGGCCCGCTTCCTCTCTCTTTAAGCCATGTCCATATAGTTTTATAGGTCTATGCTAAAATTACATAAAATGCCTCAAATAAATCCTTAAGAAGTAGCAAGATTAGTTACTTTAGTAAACGATGGGCGTAGTAAAGGTTACGCCGCTCGTGCAGTGGGATGATCGCTTCTTGAGATTGCGGATTTTACGGAATCGATCAAACACTGCGGTACATGTTCAGCAAGATCTTCGTCAAATTCCTGATGTTGCGATAAGTGAACAGACGGTATGTAGACGTCTAACAGAAGCTAATTTAAAAGCTAGGAGACCTGCAAAAGGTCCTAAATTATTGTAGTACATCGTGCTGCTAGAGGAAATTTTGTTGAAAATTATGGACAGTGAAATATTCCTGAATGGTCGAATGTCTTATTTCAGATGGGTCAAGGTTCTGCCTTATCATGGTTGATGGAGGAAAAAGAGTGTGGAGAAGGACTTATGGTACAGTGTTGGTGTAGGGAGGGATTTCAATGAATGGAAAGACACCCCTTCATGCTTTCCCGGTGAGGCAGTCGATGAATGCCCAAATTTACATTGACATTTCACAGCAGTATGTCTTACCTCATGCAGTGTTAGTGGGCAATAATTTTATATTCATGCAGGATAATACCCGACCACACACTGCAGCAGTAGTGCGAAATTTCTCAAAAGCTACTGGTATCACCACATTAAAATTGTCTGCATTTGTGGGATGAATTAGGGAGAAGGGTACGTTCTCGCGAGAAGTCTCCGGAAAGGGATCGTATACCAATGGAAATGATAAGCAACCTAATTTCCAGTATGCCTCGTAGATAAGTTGCTAGAGGAGGCAATACACGTCATTAAACAGTCATCAAAATTTATAATTTTGTGATTAATGAAAATGTTTTTTAGAGTTATTGGTATCAGTTTTCCACTAGAAAATTGTTTCTCGATAAATTCAGAAAGTAAGTAATCTGCAAGGTTTCAGAAAAAAAGCTGGAATTCGGGAAACTTTGGAGATAAATCAATGAATAAAGAAACAAAATGCTCGCAAAAGAAGCCTATTCGCAAGCACTTTATAAACCATTACTCAATTTACACACAGGGTGAGTCAAAAAGTAAGAAAAAATCATATTATGAGATATTCCACCGCCATCAAGGAGGCTTTGAAAAAATTTCAACCTCTTTAATTTTTTTTTTTTTAAGATGAATGCATGAAGTGCGTAACTTTTTTGGGACTGAGTTTAATATGTAAAAAACAGTGAAGCAGTTGTGAATTAAGTCCATTTGCTTCGACTCTTTGAAGGGCAGAAGTTTTATGTACATTGCGCTTGAAAAACGCCACTTTTATTTTTTGAGGCTCACCACATGTACAATATTGTCCTTTCTTACGTAAAAATCTATAATTCTTCCTTAGACGCCAATGGAGGGAAGATTTTTTGCTGAAGGGACGTAAGGAATTATGAAAATCAGCGTTTTCAGAAATGTTAAGTCATTTGTTGTAATCTTTCATACAACTACAAACGAGTGGAGGGAATTTCCGTGAAATCTCGTTGCGGAACAGCCATCAATGAGTCACCGACACCCCAGATAGCATACCATATCTCCAGTATATTCTCTTAATACCCTATTCGTGGCGTATCTCCCAGGACATTGGGAAGATATGCGGAGGGTCCGCAATTCGGGATATAATTTAGTGTTCGCATATACCAAGTATGTCCTCTGAGTAACTGCAACCCACGTTAAATATTCGATATTGAGAGAACATACTTTGGACGTACAACTTGGGATATCCCTATTCGTATATACCAACTGTTTCCTCTAGTAGCTGCGATGCAATCCACGTCAAATTTTCCGAAATGCACCTTGGCGTAGATTGCTGATCCGAATTGCAATGAGAGAAAGAATGTTCACGGGTTGGATCTAGGTTGTATTTTTAAATAATGAAGAATATCCAACTTAAGGTGTGAAATCGAATTATTTACTTCTTCTAATATATCTGGGTACCTACTCGAAAGTCGAGATCAATGAATATCATTTGTCGATCATGAACAAATCGGAAATGATCTCATAATAATGATAAAAAAATGCAATGTAGCAATGTGAATAATGTAATATATTATTAGATCATTACTAATGCTGACCGGTCGAACATATTACGAAGTTTGTGGTTCATATTATTTTATGTTCTGTTGTTCATAATCTATGATCGGCTCAGAGTTCAGATTAACATTTTTATGTTAATCGATATTGTCTTATGTTTTGCTTCATTCTTGGTATGGAAACTTGGTTGGGCGGAATTTTCATCATCATCACAAAACACATGAACTTACTTAATGATATGCTTTTCGTCTTCAGTAGAATCGTTCTGCATTGGTCCATTGCGGAAGTGGATGGTATGTAAGTATAAAAAATTCAGTAACTGGCTAAGAAATATAACATAACGGCCAAACGACAAAAAGGAGCAATTCAATACAAGAGCTCGAAGATCAAGTTTGTAGGATTGAAGCATCCATAGTTGATGAAACATTCTTTTGAGCAATCAGTACAGTGGATGGAAAATTCAGGTAGTATGATTTCTGGAACCGACGTTCCTGAGAATTCCATGAGTTCTTGCAATATAAATGAGTTAAATGATGTTCCATTATCCTATTATTCTTCAGAAAAAACTTTACCTAAGGAGACTTTTATCAACCCATGGTTTGTAAAGATTGAAACTGGTTAACATCTTTGAGGTGAGTAAGGCAGATATTAGTTCTTTTTCATTAGTTAGGAGGGCGATACATCACAATGTTTGAAGTAAAACAATTAATGATATACTAATTTGAATGCATTCAAACTTGTGGAGAGATAGCCGGGTACAATATGTGTGGTACGAACTGTATCTGTTGGTTCAGGCTTCTATTTATTTTGAGGTATACAATTGTTCACAAAACTCATGAGTAAATCTGAACATTTTATTGAAAATTGCTGAGTTAGTGAAATTTTCATTATTATTGATGGTTAACCATTAGCCCAGTCATCAAGCAGCCAAGTTTATCCAGTTCTTTGTAGTTTACTGTTGTTTTTACAAGCTTTAAAGGACGGATATTTTATTGCACTTGATATTGTTTTATATGTTCATTCATTTCCAGCGTCAAATACAGTGAGTGGAACAAATCAGTTGATCAGGTGCAGTTCGATTATATATTATAAATATAAAAATTTTTATATGATCGAAGTATGGTTGAGAATCTGATTACGCAGTGTCACCTTATCCAGAGTATTCTGGCGGATATTGTACAAGATGTAAAGAGAATAATATTAAACCTGAAGGAAGCCCAAAAAGCAGCAAACGATGAAATATCAACCAATTATTATAAGTCTATGGATATAACCTTTCCAATGAATAGCTTAGATTTGGAGATATTCAAGATTTTTTTTAATTGATGAGCAAAATTCTCATCTAGTTGTGAGTTCAATTAATAGTTTTGCGTACATCAAATGATTTAAATGAATTCATGAGTGGATAGTTCAACCTATGAGCCCGAAGTGTTAATTCTTTTTGATGATGTAAATGATGATTCTCTTCAGAAAAAAAGTATTTCAGGAAATAAGATTGAATGTATTGTTCCCACATAGTATGGAATATTGCAGTAGAATATTTCTGAATATTTTCAAAAAAGATTTCACTGGAATATTTACGAAAGGTTCAGGTGATATTCTCAAGGAAATTTTTTAACAGTTGGCCGAATATTTCTCTAATATCACATAAATGTTTTATGAAATAGTCCTTCAAAAAATCCATAAATATTTCGTGAAATTTTCGATAACTTATTTATTAAAGATATTTACAATATTACAGCTTGGGGAATTTCTATAGGGTGACAAATATATATGAAAAATATTCCATGACTTCGCAACCAATATTCTGCAAGGATAAATATTGAATGTTTCCAAGAAAGATTTCACTGAAATATTAACGTAAGGTTTTGGCAAGGAAATTCTGTAATCATCTGCCGAATATTTCCTCAATATGACATAAATGTTTCATGAAATATCTCTTCAAATAATTCATAAATTTTGAATGGAATATTGGAACGAATATTTACGAAATATTTTGCAACACTGAAGGTCGAGAAATTTAGATCAGAGGTAGTATACGTGAAAGATATTTTATAGATTTCTGAAAAATGATTTCTCATATTTCAGTAATATTTCAGTGGAAGATTCTCAGTCGCAAAATTGAAAGTAGATTACTTTCTGGGAATATTTTTGAACGATTTAGCAATACCAGGAATTTCGATATGGATCATAAAATCGAACAATTTCAGGTGGGGTGGATCATTTCACAATGTTTTATGAAAATGTCACGAAAACTTAGTATACAGACTGAATGAACATATCATTATTATTATACAGGGTGAGTCAATAGTGCTCGATAACTCGTGGAAAAGTACTCATCAGGCCATAAGCTTGACTCTTCAAGCTGGTCCGATAAAATAGACTTACTGAAATTTTTGTAAGGTCATTTTCTGGAAATCGCAGTGTCTTCCGAACCACCAGTAGAGTAATTCGTGAATTTACAGAAGACTTGAGATTTTTTTGGGAATTCAATACAAAAAAATAGTTTTATTATCATCTAGAACGGTTTTCAGGATAAGATACGAACTTCGAACCATTATAACTATTTGTCGAAAAAAGTGGCCAACGTCAAAAAGAACTACAGAAAAATGACGAAAAGTGAGGTATTTCCAAATCATAATTTCATGTAGAAGACGAGTATTATATAAAAAATGGGCGTTCCCATTATAAAAAACCTAGAAAAGCACTGACATGAAGTCCGCAGCTTTTCCGCGCATGCTCACTTTTGGTGATATCCTTTCAACATGCGCACAAAAGCTGCTGAGTTCACGTCAGTGCTTTTCTAGGCTTTTTTGACAAACTACTGGAATTCAATTCGATCTGATCTGTGATTTGGAAATATCGGAAAAATAAAATTTTGGATGGGTATATCTATTGGGCGGATTTTACTCATTCACGAATTCGACTTTCGTAATCAAGCCCAAAACATACTCTACAAATATTGAGTTTCTAAGTCGTTCCTTCCGAAGTTACGGCCGATTGTAAACACAATAACTTTCGAAACAAACCACTTAATTAGGAACCTATTTGTAGAGTAGGCTTGGACCTTAATTACGAAGGCTGAATTCGTGCATGGGTATAATCCACCCAATGATTACGCAGATGTACCCATTTAAAATTTTATTTTTCCAATATATTTCCAAAAAAACTGATTAGATCGGATTGAATTCCAGTATTTTATCGAAAAATGACTCTTCGAAGGTTTATACAGAACATTATAAGGATATCATGGTCAGAGGAAAAAGAAGAATTTTTTTTCAAATTGTTCAAATGACACTATCATTCCCAAAATTTGCACAAAGTTACCCATTACCATTTCCAAACTTGCGGCTAAGTTATATTTCGATGGAATAGGTATTTTTAAGTTATTCCGGAAAGAACAACGATATCGAGAAGATAACTACGGAATGTATATATTTTTTCTCCAAACATTATGGTCGTATCAGAACGAAATTTACTACACTACTGTGAAATATGACTTTTTCAGGCAGAGTATTTGAATTTCAATTCAAAGCACACCATTACACAAAAAATTAATATTGTTAACAACTCAAAAAATATAGCTCTTGAACTATCCTCTCCTGAAATTCACCGAGGTAACTTAAAGAAAATAAAGTCTATTATGAAGAAAAATGATTATCCCACCAAAATCATAGAAAAAATTATTCACTGAAAAAATCGAGAACAAGTTCAACGCGACGATATGGCTGAGCAGATTAGTAAAACTGTTTTATCACTTGGTGTTGACATAGATTTTCGATCTAACAACACCAACAGAAAGCTTTTCACAAAAATAAAGGCTACAAGTCCAAAGGAATTGTTGGGTAATGTCATCTACAAGATTTGTTGCAGAGATTGTCAGTCTACATATATAGGACAAACAGGTCGGTATCTCAAGGACAAAATTTACGAACATGAAAGAGATTCCCTCAACATACTCAACCCTCTAAAAAAGAAAATGGAAAATAACACCGCTCTAGCAGAGCATGTATCAAATACACTGCATTCCTTTGAGTTTAACGTCGATGCAGTAAAAATATTGGGACAACAAAAAATTTTGAAGAAACGTTTACTATATGAGATGATTCCTATAAAACAAGATGAAAAAACTATTAACAAAAGAACAGACATTGAAGGTTTGAATACGGCCTATCTCATCAATAAGATAAAAGAAGAAATAATTCTTCAAATTGAATGTCAATGTCAACGGTGTACATCAAAGCAATATTTTATTACTAATAACATATGAACATATGATGAAAACAGTCTGTTCCCGATTTGTCAATTATATCGCTCATTTCTCGTTTGATAGTGTCCAAGTTTTATTACTCATTTGATATGTTTCATGATTATTACTATAAAACCACAAAAAGACTGTAAGTAATTTGTTTTCCATCTTTTAATGTTGGATCGAGTACATATATGCTGAGCTGAATTGTTTTTAATGTTTCTCTCACTGTTCTAGTTAAAGTTTGCTTTTTCCTTGTAGTGTACTGATATTTATGTAATTATTCATTCGTTTATTTACCAAACGTGTTGCCCCATTGCACATTACTGCATTTTATATAAGTATTAAAAGAAAAATCTTGTAATTCATTTCAGAGCCCTGAAGAAGATTTCAGAATAAAATCGAAACATGTCGGCAATGGTCTGGGAGGTTCTTGTTCGAACAACCTGACCTTCAACCCTGTCGAGTAAATTATTTCATCAATAACAAAGGTCTCAAGCCAAAAACTCAAAGTAATATAACATCCTAAAACTACATTATCGTTCGTGAGAACCGTGGAGAAGCTTCAGCTTGAGTTCGAATCTATTGCGACAGCATTTGGAGATCAAATTGCGTGAAATCATGAATTGATAGCAGCCACTGAAACATTCAGAAAGGTTAAAATAGCCTTAAGAAAAGATATCAGTCAAGAAAAAACTGGACTAACTTAACTGAAGAGATGAAAGAAATTCATACCGATGAAGATGGTAACTTACAATACAATAATTTATTTTTTGAAGAGGAAAAAAAAATAATGACATAGCAATGGACAGATAAGAGTTGGTGATCAAGCTACTAGAAAAGCTGATTGACACATAAAACGGTGAACGTTTATGGTTTGGAATTAAAAGAAGATGGAAAGCGATCATTTTACACAGATTTACCTTCAAGACTAACACATTCTCATCTTCTGCAGAATCAGGTAAATTTATTACGTAGTTAATATCACCAAAATTGAGCGACGATGATGCAGAGTCTTTGTAAACTGAAATGAGTGACATTGAAATTAAATATCGCTATTGTTGGATTAAAGATCTGTCACGACTTCTCTTGAGACAACTCTCCAAGTTCAATGTGAAAAATTCATATGTGACAGATGCTTGAATTATTTTTCATCGCAGATAAAATGAATCTACATTTTGAATTGTGTAATAATTTGAATAATGAAAAAGTAACTTCTCCAAATTGAGTTAAAGTTGATTTTCGGAATTTTTTTCATAAACAGAGAAAAGTCCCTTTATTGTGTTGGCAGGCTTTGAGACATGACTGAAGCAATGCAGTAAGAAAATTACTGATGAATCATTCATGTGTCGGGAACATGTACCATAAAGTGTAGGATTTTATTCGAAATGTGCAGCTAAGAATAGTTTTTCGCGATATGCTGGTTGTCGCGGTTAAACTTTCTCAGATTGGTTGGCTAATGGAATAACCTCATTTGTTTATTCAAATTTTAAGCATATTGAACCAATGGCAGGTGCAACAAGGGAAGTGGCATCCATCATTTTCATATTCGTAAAATAGATTTCACTTTAAGGATGTAATGGTAAGAGATCATGAACATTTTTCCGCTGCATTCAGGGGATGGGCACATCAAAATAACAACCTGAATTTTCGGAAGCTCTTTATAGTGCCCATAGTTTTGTATAATCTATATAATCACGATGCTCACTTTATTGAAAAATCTCTTTTACATCGTCGTAGAATCAACACTTTGTCCACCAATAAAGAAAAATACCATTCATTCATATACCACCATCAGGAAACCAATCTCAGATTCAGCTTCTAGTCAGATTCTGGATAATTTTCAGAACCTCAGTAAGGAATTTGTCAGTTTTTGCGATGAAGAGTTTGAGCTCCTCACAAGACAGGGCATTTTTGGCTTATATGATTACATGACAGACTGGGATAAGTTAAACAAAACCGCACCTATGGAGCGATTTTACAATAAGTTGAACAATACGCAAATTGACGTAAAAAGCTATCGTCACGCCCAAAAAGTCTGACAAATGTTTGGCATTGAATAATTGGGTGAATACAGTGATATCTACATGAAAATTTTTTGCTCAAGTAGAAATCCTATGAAATCAATTAATTTGAAGATATGTAATTGAACCTATCAGTATAACATTATACTGAAAACAGATCCCATGGACTGTTTTCACTCTATCACGTTGTCATGGATACATATTGGTTTATTTCAATTTTGACGCTTCAAATATTTGACATTTCAAAATGTCGCGATTTGATTGTAATACTGACGAGAGTATTAATGAAATTATGAATTTTAACATACAAAATCTATCGTTAACAGTGAAAAATTTGTATGGAGAGAATTTATGTACTTCAGCAATGATATACATTATCGATTAGATGAAAATCGGACGTCGGAGGAATTGACCTTGATTTTTAAGAATTGGGCTATGTTTTATAATTTTGTTATTCATCGGAGTGTATTTAGCTCTTCACTTGAGGTTCTATATTCTAGGTGAAGAATAGGAAATACTTTTTATTTTGACTCTTGTCCAGAAGAAACATATATTGTTTTTTTAGTTGTCATTATCTGAGCATAGCTACACTGACAAAAATGGGCCAATTAAACTTTTTACCTGGGTAAAATTTAATGATAGCACATACATTAGAACAATAGTGGCAACTAAATTCGTTTACCTAAACTGTCGATTGTATAGTTAATGAGCAAATTTTCACGGTTATTAAAGAGTATAATAACGGAAAGACTCCAGATGAACCTTTACTATCCTGTAATAGGGCGTTTAATAATCTGAAGAATACAATTTTGATAGATATGTGTTCAATAACTGCAAATAAGCTGTTACTTACAGCCACAAAAATGATTGCAACCGTAATATTAATGATGAATTGAATAGTCTAATTCGGCTATGTTCGACATTTTCGATTAACGCCGGAGTCGAACGAATTTTCCCCATGCTGGTCGGCGGTCGGCTGATCCTGTCCATTTTTAATCTGCATGGGGTGTGACGAAAAGGAAGTTAACTTTGATCGATATCGCAGTTCGATAAGGCGGGTGTTGTGGTGGTGCAAATCCTCCCCGAGTAATTCAATATCTATAATTTATACTCAAAAAATGTAGACACTATACGTAAGATCCCACGATGATCTTGGGTCGGTGCGCCATTGTGGACGCAGACTAAGGTGCTACAGAAATAATTAAAGCAGTAAACACTTTGGTAGGGTATCGATATTACCTCTTGAGACCCCAAGGCTGAGGTTTCACATTTATTTAGAAATATAAAAATTTTCTCTGTATATTATGTTTCAAACCAGACATTATTTGGAACAAGGTATTTTTTCTGATAAAATTTATCTGAAATTGATTGGATATATCGCTATTTTTTCATAATCAAAATGTTCTTTATTTTTAAATTGCCTCGACTTGATTAGTTTTATCCATATTGCTTCATTTCATATACAAGATGTTCGATTATTCTTAAATTGCATAAAATAAATGTTTTTATGTTTTCCTTTATTTGTACCTATGTTGATTTGTGATATATTTCAACTTCATTACCAAAGATTTGATGTCATATAGATTTAAGTTTTAATATTTATCAAATGTTTTACTATGCACCGTGAGTCAGCTGTTTGTAGCAGGACTTCACCATTAGATAGAAAACTGTTTTTATTATTCTTGAGAAAAAAATGAGTTCCTCGTATTGTCATTGACGTAGATACAAGGAGGTATGCAAATATTTTCATTTAAAAACGTTATAATCACAAAAGCATAAAAGATTTTTCAGACTTGTTTTAATTGTTACGCGTTTCTCGGAAACGGATGCATTTATTGAATGCAACTGACTTGGAGCCCTCTCCCTCGAATTGTTTCAGAAATATCAAAGGCATTGAGGTGATTGTTAGGATGAATCAATTTGTTCCATCGGAAATTATTCAACTGACTTACATACATTCCTTACAGGACTAAAGGTATGCGCACTTCAGATAAGAATTTCAAGGGGATTTCATGGAGGTTTGAATAAAGTATTTGCAGTACTATTTCACAATTTTGTTGAAATATTTTCTGTAATTGTTCGAAATCAACTGATTTGAAGTCTCCTTCCTCGAATTATTCCAGAAATATCAAGGGCATTGAGGTGATTGTTAGGATGAATCAATCTGTTCCTTTTGAAATCATTCAACTGACTCATACATTCTTCACAGAATTGAAAGTGCGCACTCCAGATACGAATTTCCAGGAGATTTCATGGAGATTTGAATAAAGTATTAGTAGTACGATTCCAAAATTTCGGTATTATATTTTCTGAAACCAACCAACCTCAACTGATTTGAAGTCTTCTCCCTCGAATAGTTCCAGAAATAGAAGGCATTGAGGTGATTTTAAGGATAAATCAATCTGGTCCTCAGGAAATCAATCAAATGACTCACATACATTCTTCCCAGGATTAAAAGTGCGCACTTATACACAGGTACGAAATTGCAGAATGATAACAGAGGAGTTATGTGAGCTAACTCTTTGGTTATTTCCTGATTTGATTCGAAGAAAGTTGTTTCCATCTACTTCTCTCGAATTTCTGGAGAAACGTGATGAGCTCCGACGTCGGGGCTATTCGACATTTCCAGACTTCCAATGGGTTTTTTATCGAATAATCTGGAATAACATGAAATTCGATGCGGATTATATAGCGTTTCAGAATACCACTTTTTTAGTGGATGACGCAATAAAATACTTTCTTTGTAGTTTTATTCCGCTCTTGGATATATTCGTATACTCGGGTTTCACAGGCTGATATGGTTCGAATAGGAAAATCGAACAGACAAACTATTAAGGCTGCCATACCAGAACATAATCAATAAGTGGAGAAGGGATTTTTGAAAATTTCCCTATGTTTTCTTCAGAATATGTAAAGAGTTTTCCGATAAATCAATAATTCTCCTCTCATTTCGTTTATCATTAACTGTGGGGATCGTTTGATTGTGACTGAATATCGATAAAATGATATTAAAAAAACTGTGCCGTACCATTTCGTTTACAAAGACTTTTTTTCAATGGGATACCCTTATACATTCTTGTATGATCTTCTTTCTTGATTTCCAAAATAAATCATATGGCACCCCCATTATCTTCTGTTTTTGAACGTTGAAATAAATGAACTCATGAGTTGCCCTTGAACATCATTGTCGAAGTGATTTAAAAATTTTTTAATCAGCTGTGAAGCTCAACTCAATTATGTGATTAAAAACTCGAGAACGGTAAACGATAGGTATGGATAAAATATGTCATTTTTCAATAATTCAAGCATACACAAGAGCCTTGGAACAATTTTTTGTTGCACCTGAAAATGGAATTTCACTGTTTTCATAATATAATTGCATTCAAAGTCATAACCAATGAATTTTCACATAAAGTCATTTTCCTTTAGGCAATGATAACGATGTAAAGGTGTGATTATTCTGAAGTAAATATATGCATGAGGGCGGTGAATGCCTGAACAAGACGATCTTGTCAGGAGCTCTCACCTGCATAAGCGAATGGGAAGCGAGCGTGGTCATCTTTCCAGGTACCTCAGTCAAGAAGGATGAGTTCGTGAATCGGAAGAATCCAATAAATGATTCAGCAGATTTACCCACTCGAAATTTCGTTTTCCAATATTTTCAGACAGATTGGATCGAATTGAAATCTGGTAGTTGATTGCACACTTATATCTTGCAGATTCATTCAACCCGCTTAGGCATCGAATTTGAATGAAGCAAACATCAGGAAAATCTACAAAAAGTTGTCCATCAGCGTTTTTCCACTAGTTACCTAGTTTCATTATTATTGGATCTGTACAAAATTACATCTTTTGTGCAGATATCTCCGAAAGGTAACTCTCGATCGATCTGAAGGTTGGTACAGTGTTGTGAAATATAGAGATTGAGGTACGTGAAATTTCGTCGGGTCTGATGAAATGATTTGAAACAATTTTTGCTTTAAAGTACTAACCATACGATCCAAAATGATTGTTTCTTTAGTTGCCCATTAGTACAGAGCAACTGGATCCCGAATTTAAATCCGATTGCTTCAGTAGTTCCTGATATTTCGTCGCTAGAGTGGTTCGTTAGGCAATTATCGTGTCCTCGGACAGTCGGACGGCCGGGCGGACAGATTCGACACCGGGTTAGTCATCAACTTAGTCGTTTGAGACCAATTATACTTCAAAATCAGAAAAGTGCAGACATTCGATCAGAACCATATGGACGAATTTGATGATTGACACTGATACTCAAGTTCACTAAGTTGATGTTCTGATCCCGATGCTGAACTTGTTCTGATGAAAATGGTGCGAAAATGATATTCTTTTATTCTATGATACTTGGGTTGAATGATACGCAGCCTACACTGTGAAAAATGGGGGTAATTTCACATAGGACTCACTCGAATTACTATATCAATTCATAGATATTTTGCTGTAAAATGTAAAAACATCTCAATTCCAAACATAATTCTATGTAAAACTACTCTTTTTCCAGATGACATATAATGTTTACGTCAAATGTATAAAAGTGAGGAATTAAATCACCATATTTCATCAATACAATAATTCAATATTGAAATGTAGAATTACATACTCCTGTGGAATTTTCCCCTCAAAAATGATGTATTTCTACGACGGATTATGTGGTTTCACATAAAAATAGTACACAATAAGAGCGTTGTATTCGATCATCTCTGAGGCGCAAAAAATCTTAAAGAGTCAGCTGCACTCTCTGGTGCCGTCCTAGTTGACTCGTAGTAGGCGGGACTTTATAACAATTGCATTATTCTGAAGTGTAATTCGTTTATCTTATGGACCCCTTTTGTTTTGATTGATTTCAATAGATACAATGGGCGTGTCCGTCACCTCATAAACAGCCATCGACATCTTCCAAATCCACAATGAGAGTTTTAAGACGTGGCCCCTTTCCGATTTTATTCCAATAGCTGAAAAAAAAATAGCTACATCTGATCTAGAAATCAGAACAACTCGAAAATACTAAACAGAAGGGAGTTGAAACGAAAATCGCCAATTCAAAAAACATTGTTGAAAAATTACAGGAACAGACCTTCCATTCTATCAGAACATGGTGATTCACTCAAGAAAACTTCCAAAAATTCTTTCTGTCTTTTGAAAAGAGAATCTCAATAAAATATCTGTTCTTCTCATTTCAGAAAAAAGAACAGCTGAGTAAGAAACATCAGCAAAATATGACAGCATTGTCCTCTACAATCAATTACCTGCTTTGATGAAATCTTCGAATATGTCAAGTTTTTCCACAAGTATTGAATTGTTCAAAGGTTATTATAGTGTTGGTGAAATTCTAAATGATAATTGTATTCAGTAATTTGTGCGATTAATTTATTACTTGTCCTATACACTTTATCTGTGTCTAATTGGACGATTAAATATCAATTATCATAAAACGATGAAATTATATGATGATCGATGCAGAAATTTTGCCATTATTTTACGATTTCTGAACATATCGCAAGATACCCTCAGAAGAAAGATCATGTGTGAATAATCTTGTTTGCAATAACTTCGGACAAAGAAAATACCCCTCACAATTTGTGGACGAATTCAATATCATTCATAAACCGAGAACGACAAATACAACCGTCATCAGATGTGAACCGGATTTGTATAATCTGTGAAAAAATATCCAAAGCATCAGTTCGGAATAACAAAATAAATAGCAACATTACCAATTACACCTATATGATTTACTATCATACGTTTCAAGTGTTATCTTTTTCATAGAGTCGAATCATTTATCACTCAATGGAGAAGACAACCATGAGAACTAGTTGATCGAAAGTATAGAGAAAGTATATTCATCATTAGAATTGGAAAAAAAACCGTGAACAGAACCAGAGCATCAATGTACATAAAGTACGACAGAAATTCAAAAACTAATTCATTTTGAAGGACAGCAATGAAAATATGTTGCTTTCATATTACGTTTTCTTTCAATGCATTCGATTCATGTTCTTTTTTGCATTTCGATATGTTTCAATATATTTGTCCTAACCATATTGTTTAGTCAATTGTAATCCATCTATCAACATAAATGCTCGAAAGATATAAAAATCAAAGCGAAAAGCACCTGTGAAAGCAGTTGAAAACATGATAAAGCAGGCCCGATGAAGAGGCGGTAAGTCGACTCTAATAAACGCCAGTGCCCCGTGAATGTTCGGCAATTTCCGATGACAGTCGGTACGTTGACAGCAAATACGATATTCCTATCTCGCGGCAAGATAAATAAATGATAAACAGTGAGGTGTGAGTGAATTCTGAATAACCTGAATTCATTAATTAGATCGTTGTTCAGAGACCAACAATTTCAGATTTTATTTGCGTTTTATTGTGCAAAATGGTAGATTTGGAGAGCCAGATAGAAGTGTTTGCATTTCGTACCATGGAGTTTTCGGCTATTTCAGGGAAAAATAGCATTTCAGGAATATCCATAAAGAGTTGAATGCTACTTCTACATCGATAAATTCTCGAATATTTTGTCGAACGCGTACTGACAGAGAGTTCAAATGTGCTACGTATAGCAAATTGGAAAACCATTTGGAAGTGGATGAACATCAAATAAAATTGAAATTTCGCTCAAAAGCGTCTCAGCGGCCTTCCACGCGTCGACAGTTTACTTCTCATTCGTGAAGCCAAACTACCTCTCTGAAATTCCTGAAATCTTGCGCTTCGGTCTCTGGACCAAGATTTGCTCCAAGATCTTGCCCAGCATAGCTGTTCTGTAGCCGTATGCGAGTAAAGACGTACTTTTCATTTCTCCGTGTTTATTGTCGATTATCTCGTGTTGAGAGTGTTGAATTTCGCCCAAACTCATAAGAGGTGAAGGATTAATCTTGTGAATTCATTTACTTGAATTTTCATTTTCGACTGTTTTCCACAGTTAATCTAATTGACTTTAATCGATTGCTGTTTATGTTTATATTAATTGTTGCAACCGCTATTCTCATATTAATCGTGCCTACACATCTGCTGCACATTGTCAACTGGAGTTTTAAAGCATATCATACACCACAAGACATCTCAAGCGAAGAATGGCCGTTAATGAGGATTTATCGAGGTTTTTGAGAAGTGAATTTGCTTCCCAGACCGCTGCTCTAAAGGAGGAACTGGCGAAGGTGAGAGAAGAAATTAGGCAGGTGGGATTGACCACGGGATTGAGACTAGAGTCGTGTGAAGAAAGAATCTCCAAGGTAGAAAGTGAAGTTCTCCATATAAGAAGAAATGCCTTAAAGAACACTGTAATAATTTCAGGATTGAATTTGAATTATTCTAATCTACTACATTCGGTTGTTTCCAACTCAACTCCCTTTTAAACATCAACTTGTCCGAGATCGAGATCAACAACATCTATAAACTAGGAAGTGACAAACCAGTGGTAAAGATAGAATTCTTAACGTTTTTGGCCAAGTCCAAACTACTCAATAATCGACGGAAGTTGAAGGGTTCTCAAGTTTATATAAACGAGGATCTTTGTGAGGAGGACCGTACTGACTTCAGACTATTAAGACAGCAACTGAAGTTGGCCAAAGCAAAGAATTATAGTGCATTCATCAGGTCGAATTACTTGTTTATTAACGGCGAAAAATTCTCCGTCGAACAACTAAGGAATCAAGTTGGTCCAGATTGTTCAAGCCCAACTGAAAACAATCAAAACAACGGCTCAAATCCTAGATCTGTTGAAAATCGTGTGGTGGCGACAAGTGCACCAAATAGTCCTGCCCCTATAGCTCGGTACAAAGCAATGCTGACTGAGCACGAGCATTTGTCAATAGTAGAAAATTCGGGGCTTAACAAAGAGATTACTTCGATCAATCAGGTGCTTCATAAGACAAGAGACTGGGAGGAACTGGGCAGAACGAGGTCACAGTCTTTGGGGAGTGTCAAAAAGGAGCAGAGGGCTGTCAACCTCGGAACTAAGATAAAGAAGGGCGGCTGAGAAAATTAGTTAAGTTTTTCTTTTTCTTTTTTTTTTCTCTTCTGGATCTTTTTTCAAATTTTGTTTTTTGCATTTCATTCCTTGGACTTGTTTTTTTTTATATTGGTTTGGGTACTTTTATCATCATTGTTTCAATATGGATCAATTTTTAAGATATTTTGAGGTGGATATGTAGATCAATTGGTTGATTTGAATAAATATGATGTGGCTAATAAATTTAAGATAGTACATGAAAACATCAGAAGTATAGAGAAAAATTTCGATGAATTTAAATTGATGTTGCGAACATACCCCGAAAACTTTCATGTAGTTGTCTTGACAGAGACCTTTATAGTTCCAGATCTGGATCTTTATGAAATCAGAGGATATACATGTTTGTACAACAATGGCACTTATAGCAGAAATGACGGGGTTATTATATATGTTCGGGAGGATCTACAGTGCCGTCATAGGATAGTATCTATTGGAGAGATTAGAGTTCTGGAATTAGATATGGAAATGATGGGAAAGACAATCAAAATAACGGGAATGTATCGTTCACCTCAGGTGTGTCAGAAAAAATTTAATGGGGATTTAATGGAATATATTGAAAAAACCGGAAATTGTGATTACCATGTTGTTGTGGGGGATATAAACATTAACCTTTTATCAAACTGTCAGCTTGTAGAGGAGTATAAGAATTTGTTCAGTTCTTTCGGCTATAGTTCCTATATAAATAATGTAACCAGACCATCCAGTGGTAGTTGTTTGGATCATTTTTTTCTTAGACGTGTGAGTCACACTGTAGATAAGAGTAGCGCATACATTGTTCGTTCGGACATAACCGATCATTATGCGATAATAGTGTCTCGATATTGAAGAGGTTCAGAGGGAACAAGCACAAAGATACAAAAGTTATGTGGATTATGACAAATTAAAGGATGATCTCAGGAAAATAAATTGGAGGGATATGATTAAAAATAACGATGTTAACTCTTTTGCAGAAGCTTTTGTCGATTCACTATCTTATTTTACAGAAAAAAACACAACAAAAATAAGGCTTACATACAGAAAATTCGGAAGGAATGACTGGATAACTCCAGGCCTTTTGAAGGCTATAAATAATAAGAATAACTTATACAAGGAAGTGATTAAGGAACCACACAATATGAGATTAAAGTTACAATTTGCAAGGTACCGTAATGTATTGCAGAAGTTGATAAAAACTGCAAAGAAGAATCACCTCAATAAGTTTGTCAAACAAAATATTTCAAAGGCGAAATCGCTCTGGAATTATGTCGATGATCTCTGCGGAAAATCTAGGCCTAAAACAGACATAAATTCGGTTAAAAATCCCGATGGACGAGAACTTACATCAAAAGGAGGAATGGTGGAGGAATTTGGGAGGTATTTCGGTGAAATAGAAAAACGACTAACAGAGAATATAGAGCAAGTTCCAGAAAAAGAGGAAGGAGAACGTTATTGTGATCGAACCATATTTCTATTCCCAACTACTGAGATGAAGTGAGAGATATGATTAGGGAATTAAAAAATGGTGGAGCCCCGGGATACGATGGTATCAGAACTGAGCTCCTGAAGAATATACAAGACGTAATCGTAGAACCTATAATGTTGCTGGCAAATGTATGTTTTGAGACAGCTGAATTTCCGAACATCTTCAAGGTCGGTGATAAGGCTAATATATCAAATTATAGACCAATTTGTTTAACATCTAATCTATCTAAAATAATAGAAAAACTATTGAAAATTCGTATTGTTAACTTTTTAGAGAAGAATAAAATAATATCCAAGAATCAGTTCGGTTTCAGAAAGGGCAAATCTACGGAGGATGCGATCAGAATGTTGGTGGAGACAATATACGGATAGCTGGATGGGAACAGGGTGGGTTTGCGCGTGTTTATAGATCTTGCGAAGGCCTTCGATACCGTATCGCATGAAAAGCTTCTGCGTAAACTTCATCTCAATGGCTTTCGAGGAAAAGCATATAAATTAATGAAAAGCTATTTATCTGGTAGGACACAATTTGTGAAAATAGACGAGCATTCAAGTCAAAAAAGAACTGTTGGATATGGGGTGCCACAAGGGACAGTATTGGGCCCCATCCTGTAGTTTCCTGGCACATGTAAAGGAAAAGGAAGGAATTATAAGGGATGTTATGACCGTTTTTATGTCTTAGAACTCCTAGAGTGGCACATAGTATCGTCTGAAAGTTAACTTTCTATATTCATCTGAGGGAAAACACCAATATGGTAAGTGTCTACTTTGTCTTTTGCAAACTTCACTAATTATTTCAGTCTTTTTGAAAATTTCACTCCAATAATCATTGAATTAGAGAATTTATTGTTTGTCGATTAGTAGTATTCTTTAACTCATTTTTGAAGAGATATTTGTTTCGATTTAATCCGTATCCATTCATTTTTTATTTATCTCAATAATTTCTCCACTTCAGTATACACATGAATGCAAAGCGTATCGAATTATTCCAGCATTCTAAACAGAAAATATTCTTGAGGAAATTTATTAGATCATAGTTGAAATATTATATTAGATACAGTTACAATTATTCACAAATGCAATATGCCTAGTTAATTAGTTAAAACTGCTCAATACTATTCAAACAATAATTATATTTATTATTTTACAGCTGCTGTCCGGATATTAATTCGATGCAGCGACTGATTTGCAGACCAGAAAGGCTCCCTCAACCTGTCTGAAATTTTCCGAAAAAAGATGAGTTATCAAGGCCAAGCAGAAACAAAACTTATAATCTTATGCATTAAGTAGAAATATTACTAGTAGTACAATTCAGTGCAATATTTAGTGTTATGTTTCATATTTTAATTTCTTATTTTTATTTTCTATTCCTTCTATATAATAATAAATTATTCATCTCTAATTTTGTTATTCTTTAATGGCTATATCATCAATTAACTTTCCAGGTGCATTCCTTAATTGAATATTTTTTAAATTTTTCCTCGAAAATGATTTGTTTTCCATAAAAAATCATTAACCACAAACACTAAGCCGAAATTATTTTTTATATTTTCATGATAGGTGACCAGAGTTTTTTTTATTGAAGGTAGGTTACTAGAGATGAACTGACATGAAAAACTGACTTTCTTCAAATGAAACATTAATAATGCAAAGATACTGAATTGTTTCTCACAAAAAGTAAGGGAAGATGATTCATAACAGAAATACCAACAATCAGCTTCTATTGAAATACTTGGGTTGAATGTTTCAGTAGGGTGGTAGGATAGTATAAACAAACGTTAAATAATCGTTTATCAACAACGTTATTTAAGAAATAAAGAAAGTTATATTGAGGTTGAATTTAAAATGTATTTAAAACATTGATAACCCGTTATGAGGAATAGTTACGTTTAAACCGAAAAGTAACGATATATTTTAGTGGAATTTTCGTTACAATGTGGATGTTTTTAACGTTTAAATAACCTAGAAATATCGTTACAAAGTAACGTTACTGAACAACGAGAATTCAACGTATTTCCTAACGACATTTTCCAGATTTTTCAACGTTGTTTTGTCGTGGCGTTACTAGTAAAATTCAACGTTGTTTTCACGTATCTGTGTTTATTGGAAAAGGGGCAAGCCTGGTACTAAAATAATACTGATGAACAAATTACGTTGTATAAATGTAATGTAGTGGTTACCAGTTGTTAACGGCCAATTTTTTTCATGTTATTTGCAACTTGTATGATGTTATATCATAGCTCTTTTTATATGTACTAATAATTAGATAAATAAAATGAAAATGTACACTATTTACATTATTTTCATTTGCTTGGTCATAAAAATTAAATTCGATACTAAAGCTATTTGCCTCCCTTCTTTGCAGAACTTGAATATTACTTATTATAGAATTTAATGCGCGTGCACTATGCACGATTTTTTTAATAACATAAACACTAACACTACTATGTTGCAGAGTGTTTTTCAAGTCGTGAAATTACAAGTTTTATTTTTCATAATGAATGATAGATAAATGTTTGTGTAAGTACACACATATTATATCTCCTTATACCTTATACCAAACCTTGGTTTACTGAGGAAGTGAAAGACCTGTCAAAGGAAAAGAAGATGGCATACATTAGGTATATAAATAATAGGTCACCCGAAGAGTACCAGAAATATAAGGTAATAAGAAATAGAACGAATGATGGGATTAAACAACTAAAAAAAGAGTATTGGGAGCGGTTTTCTGTCGAGATGGAACATGATCTATACGGATGCCAGAAGAGAATATGGAACATGCTTAGAAAAAGGAAGAAGAATGTAACAGAGGAAGTACAGATGAACAATATAACAACAGAAACTTGGACAACATACTATCAGAATCTATATAGCAATTGCACGGACAATAGAGAGGAACAACGACAAGAGTATCAGGAAACATATGACGAGGGAGACACTATAACTATGGAAGAAGTTCAGACAGCCGTACAACAACTCAAAAATCGGAAATCACCCGGAACGGATAACATCACAAATGAAATGATCAAATACGGAGGAAGAGAAATACATCAAGAAATAACAAAACTCTTCCAAAATATCATCAGAACCGGTGAAGTGCCTCGTGAATGGAAAACCAGCTTATCCGTACCAATATACAAGAAGGGCAAAAGAAAGGACCCTGATAATTATAGAAACATAACACTGTTGAACTCCACACACAAACTGTTCACTAAGATATTGACTAATAAAATCTCCAGCCAAGTAAATATATCCGAAGAACAACAAGGATTCAGACGCAACAGGTCAACGGTGGACGCGATTTTTATTTTGCGGCAAATGATAGAGAAATCAATCGAGTTCAACAAACCAATGTTCACATGCTTTCTCGACTTAACAAAGGCTTTCGACAGAATTAGACTCCACGACGTTCTTGAGACCCTTCAAGCTAAGAATATCTCTGAAAAATACATCAGAATTATTAAACATCTTAATACCCACAACACCACCAGGATAAAAACACAATGTGGATTATCTGAGGAGATCAGCATATCCACTGGCATACGACAAGGGGACAGCCTGAGTCCACTACTTTTCAATCTTGTAATGGACCGAATTGTTGAAAGAGTGAAGAAGATACGGGCAGGCTATAAGATGGGACGCCGCTCATTGAACATCATGTGCTATGCTGACGACGTCTTTCTAGCAGCTGAAGATGAAGATGACCTCCAGCGCCTTGCATACGAATTCACAAAAGCTGCAGAAGAGCTGAATATGATTATCTCATGCGAGAAATCCAAGACCATGGTTTTCGCCAAAGAGCCTATCCGATGCAAGATAGTAATTAACGGAAAAATCCTGGAGCAAGTGTCAAGATTTATCTACCTAGGAGTGACAGTATCCAGTGAACGACGCATCGTAGAAGAAGTCCGAACACGCACAAAGCAGCTAAGATCGGAGGCTGCCTCAGAGATATAGTCTGGAACAACAAAACCATGAGTCACAAAGCGAAAACTCGCATATACAAAGCGTGTGTGAGACCAGTGCTCACATACGCCGCCGAAACGAGGGCAGAAACGTCGACAACGAAGAGAATGGCGAGAACAACCGAAATGAGGATACTAAGATCAATCAAAGGGATAACACTCAGAGACCATGTGAGGAGTTCAGACATAAGGGAAGAACTAGAGGTGCAGGATGTCGTCAGATGGGTGAGAGCACGCAGGAGGTTCTGGAGAGACCACGTGGAGAGGATGAGAGACTAGCCAAATGGGCGGAAACACAAAAACCCAGTACACGCAGACCATTAGGGCGCCCTCCAAAGCGTTGGAAAGAGAGCTGGAACTCGTTGTCCCAGGAAACACAATAACAGGCAGAAAGCAGAAAACACAGGACATAGTCCTATTCATTCACATAAAATGTGTGAATTCAAATATTATATCGACATCGAATTTTCTGAAAATACATAGAATTATCTGTATTTCCAAATAGAAAATTCCGCTTTTCAGATTCGATTTTACATATGGTATTATAATATTACAGCATTTTACGCTGGCAACTTGATGCCAACGTTGAGTTCTGTAAATTTACGATGGAACAGTGTACAGATATCGGTTTTTAAAGATAGATTTCTCCAGCAAAAGTCACATTTTGCTGAAATAACCAGTCAGTACAAAAGATAAGGTACGAAAAAATCGGTAAGTAGACACTAGCGTTGAATTCAAAATTATCGATAATGGCCGCGTGAAGTTAGCGAAAAATTGTGAGAACTGTGATGTTTTCTTATTGAACTGTTTAGGCTGATCGTTCAATTGGAATACTATATTATCATAAATAAATGGCCAAGACAGATTTTCTGTATAGTTATATTTAACTTGACGATTACAGGTTATTCTAATAGCGTGCTACTAGTTACCACTGACTAGACGCGCTATCCTCGTTTCTCCACATCTTGAATGTCATTGTCACTTCACCACTGAACTACCGATCACAGAATATATTAGTTCTTTTATATCATTGTGAAATTTCAACTATCACATGTCTTTTTTCACGAAAGATTTGAAACTTGTATTGATACAATTAGTTTCATAATCATCCAATTTTTCGGTCTATTAACAATTCTGCCTGGTCTGACATGTTGACCAATTGGCTGATTCTGCTCTATTGAATTGTGTGAGGGTGGAACACTAACAGGTGTTTGATATTTCCCTTTTAACCAATGTTCTCTATTTCTTCGAAAGATTTTTCCTTCTGGTGTTTTGATTTTATAACTTCGTCCATGAGTTACTTCTTGGATGATTGCGGCAGATATCCAATTTGAATTTAGATTTTGTTTGAATGAAATCTTTTCTCCAATCTCAACATTGGCAAGGTTTTTCAGGATAGTGTTACACTCTCGCCTGTTTTTTAAACATTTTTTCTTTTTCCTTTCTATTTGGTACTACTGATGGTCTCAGTTTTGATGTAGAGTTAGGAATTATACAACGTAGATTTCTTGACATTAAAAGTTTTGCTGGTGAGGCGATGCCTTCAGCTTTAGGGGTTTTGAAAGTTTAGTGAACCCAAGTATACATCAGTGCCTGAGTCCTTACATTTTTTGGAAATATTCTCAACTGTGCCTATAGTTCATTCAGAAAGTCAATTACTTTTGGGATAATGTGGAATGGATGTTACATGATGCATATCCCATGATTTACAAAATCTCCTATATTCTAGTGAATTAAATGGTGGACCATTATCTGATATCAACTGAACTGTTATTCCATGACGACAAAAAATGCTCTTAAATTGAGTAATAACAGTTTGACCATTGAATGAACTGATTGGAGTAACTTCAAAGTACTCCGAATAATAATCTACTACGAGATTATAATGTTCCGATTCAAATTGAAAAATGTCAGCTCAAACTATTTGCCATGGAAGATTTGGTATTCGATGTGACATAAGAGATTGAGCAGCATTATTTTTCCTAAAACTAAGACAACTTTGACAATTATGTATATAATTTTCTATATTATTGTTTATGCATGGCCAGAATATGGTACCTCTAACAAAATTTTTGATGTTGGCTATGCCTAAATGACCTTCGTGCATATGCTGAAGCATTGATTGAGGTATGACAATACTTTTCAACTTAAAAACAATATTACCACTGACATGTAGTTGATCTTTATAATTATAATACTGTCCTACGTCATCAGAAACCTCTGACTTCCTGCAAGGCCATCCATTTTTGATATAATCAATTGTTTTTAGTAATGTAACATCTTTTTGTGTTTCTTACCTGATTTCATCTAATTTATTCTCACTAGTATTTATAGCATCAACAAGAAAATTGGCATGAATTCTCAATTCACCATTCAGACTACATAAGATGGCATCGGCTTCATCGTGAGTTTGGTCTTGTTTAAACTTAGCTCGACCCAAGGTGTCTGCTGTATACATTTGTTTTCCTGGCAGATGACTGACTAACGAATCCTATTGTTGCAATTCGAGCATCATTCTTTGAAGTCTTCGCGGATTATACATTATTACATTTTTTTCTTTAATAATAACCTCAAATTTGTTGTCTCTTGACTGAGATTTTTAATATATTTTTCTAAATAATTTATACAACCCAAAAATCTTTGCAACTCTTTAGCAGTTGTTGGCAGATACATATCATTTAGTGCCTTCACTTTTGATTCCTGCGGTTGTAAGCCTTGTGTGTTTATAATCTTACCCATAAATTTTACTGATTCTTGACAAAACTGTGTTTTATTTTATTTGGTTTTAAACCAATGGTTTTTACTTTCTCTGAGAAAATTGTTACTAATTTATCATGTTCTTTCCTTGATTTCGCATGTATTAAAACATCATCAATGTATACCACTAAATTTGGAATATCTGAACGTAAATTTTGAAGAGCATTTTGGTATTCCTCTGATGTTGTTGAAATACCATATGGCATTCTGAGAAAACGATATATGCCAAACTGAGTATTGAAAGCTGTTAATTTAGAAATTTCGTCACTTAACCTCAATGATCAAAATCCATTGCTTGCATCAAACACAGAAAATATTTAGAGCCATTCAATTCAGATGTTGAAGATTCTAATATTGGAATGTTGCGTTTGGGTCTGATGATATATTTGTTAATATATCTGAGATCTAAGCAAATTCTTAAACTTTTGTTTGGTTTTTCAACACAAACAATGGAACTAATAAACTTTCAAGGTTCTTCTACTTTTTAAATTATTTCATTGTTTATCATACTATTTTACTCAATTTTAAATCTTTCCCCCAACTTGAATGGTATTTTTCTGGGTGGATTTATGTATCCCTCAATATTCTGTTCAATATTTATTTTGTATTCACCTGGTAACATTCCAATTCCCTCGAAACCTTCCTGATATTCGACTGAAATACTGTTTTTCAATAAAGATTTATCATTTACAGTATATAACTTTTTAATTAAGCCTAGTTCTTCACTAGTTTTGGGACCTATTATAGTTTTTTAATTTATGTTGGTGATCAAAAACTCAATTTTCTGTTTTTTACCTGGTGTTATTTCACAACAAATAGTGACTCTATCAATGACCGATATTTTGTTTCGACAGTAAGACATGAGCAGTGCATTTGACTGCTGAAGTTTTGATAAGGACAGTTTCAAAGTTTCTGAATAAACTTCTTTTGACATGATATTAACTTGAGACCCTGTATCTATTCGACAAGTTATTCGATTGTTATTGACCGTAATCACGATGTCCCACGAGTAAGCATTTTGATTGTTAGAAATTTCACCAATAAATAAAGTACTATTTGACTTATCTTCTAAATTTTGTGAATATTCAACATTTTTCACATAATTTTGCACTAGACCATTGTTTCGTAGAACCGATGTACACGTGATGGCATAGTGATTGGGCTTACCACATTTTTCACATATTTGACCTGCTGCTGGGCACTTGCGGTGGTGTTGTTGGCCACATCTCTTTCACCTGTTTTTGTGTTGACTTGGAAAGTTGCTGCTTTGCTGACCCTGACTTTTATTTCTTCCACGATTTGACTCCATTGATGCAGACATTTTCGTTTTGTTATGCAGTATGCTATATTATTTTGTTGGTCTCTTTAAATTCACAGGTTCTTGCCAAATTGCAAAGCTGTATCACAAATTCGTTGATTGACTGTTTTTCTGCTTGCTTGCAATTGAAGAATTTATGTCTTTCCATTGTGACGTTCTTTTTAGGAGAGAAGTGATTATCAAATTTGTTTAATAAATCTTGATAACTAATTTTGTCAATTTCCACTCCAAATGACATGAATACATGAACAGAATTAGGTCCCATGTATGTATGCAGTAGTAAGGAAACTAACCTGCTTTCTTCAGCTGCATCTAATGCTGATGCCTTCAGAAAAATAGAAGAATGTAGTTTCCATTTTTTTCATTCGTTATCCAAATTTGTCGATGTGAAATTCAGTATTGGTAAACTTGAACTGATTACTTTGGATTTCTCTTGGGGTAGATGAAGTCGACGACGTGGACATTTTGTTACCTAAATTTTTGTAACCTTCTTATTAACACCTGACACCATGTGATGTTTTCTTATTGAACTGTTTAGGCTGATCGTTCAATTGGAATACTATATTGTCATAAATAAATGGCCAAGACAGATTTTCTGTATAGTTTCATTTGACTTGACGATTACAGGTTATAGAATATAGTTGATTGTAATCATACGGAAGCTTCAGTGCAGCCGACTTATTTCAGATATTCTGACACCACAAATTTGGTACCCTGGTTTATCGAATCATAAGTTCAGAATTTAAGTTTGTAATATCTGTTTACGATAGACGAAAATACATAATGTATGTAAACGTTTGAAGAAATCTCAACTCCAAATGTAATTAGCCATTGGTATACCTCTAGTATAGGCCATAGACTCTTGTAAGAGATAGATTCACCTTTTCCAACAGATCCAATCTATTGAACTTGCAATTTGAAAGACCCATTTTCTCCAGAGTCGTAAAATGACGAAATCCTTCCTTCGTCAAAGAGTAGATAGTCTATAGATTAACTCCAGCCATGGATATTTTGAAACGAGATTGTAATGTATCAAGGCCTACTAAACTGGATATTTATGAATACTGGGTGAAATGTAGAGAAAGGAAAAATTCTGCAAAAATTCGCACCACCTATACAACAAGACAAATGCCTCAATTCCTAATAACTCCATAACAGATAATGAATATATCGAGTATCTGAAATATATTTAAATATTTTCCACAAAATAACAATTTTTGATCGGGCAAGTCCAATATGAGTACGAGGAAGCGGAAATCAAATTTCGTGGCAAGTGTATGCCCTGAAAAAATGGGACAGTGGAAATAAATATATACTGCAATTGATTTTTCCAAACTTCTTCCGGTTAATTATCCTCCATCCGATAGTGACAAATCAGGGCAGCTTATCAAGTATAACTCAGTTGCAGATTCAGATTCCATATCCCGGAATCTGGTCATTTAAAATACGAATGAACGAAGTTCAGAAAAAACTAGCAGAATCTTGTTGGGATCGTATAGTCACTCAATTCTCAAAATAACTTTTTTCAAAATTTTTTTCGAAAAAAAATTTTTTTTTTTGGAAACTATCCATTATATCCAAAACATTCCACTTATACTTTCAGCCCTACATTTAACAGCACTGTACCAAATTTCAATACGGTACGGATATTATTTTCGGAGGTATTGGAAAAAATATTTAAAATTTTGTGTTTTTTTTCTCGATATAGTTATTTTTTCGGTATGACTCAGAAAATACTGATTCCATCCTGATGAAACTTAGCTGCTAGTTCGCAAATGCTGTTGAACAACTTTGTGCAAAATTTCATGATGACCGTATCTTTAGAATAATTTCAAAACAATTTAAATTGTTTTTTTTCAAATATTCAATATTCTGTGATCGGCTGATGATATTATCCTCATGCAATTGTGTACGAACTTTTGAATTGTCATTTTCCGATGAAGTAATGGATTTCAGTTCAATCTGAACTAACTAACGACCGACCGTAAACACAATAACTTCCGAAAGAAATAACTTAGAAACTCGATATTTGTAGAGTAGCTTGGACCTTAATTAAGAATGCCGAATTGGTGACTGCGTGAAATCCGCCAAATGACTCCGTAGTCCGTAGTGTGCTATTTCTAGATCTTGGATATGGGGTTATCTAGGAGTACAATTCGGTTTGGATACTTTTTAACAACTGTCTTTATTGTTCATCTCATACTATTTACAATGCCAATCATGGGCATGAGTGATGCCATTCAGGCAACTGTTACAAACAAAGAAACGAATACAAATAATATCACACGTAGTCCATTCAAAATTTCATTTTCCCAATATTTCAATAAATACAGATCAGATAGAATTGAAAGCCAGTACTTCATCGAAAAAAACCTAGAAAAATACTGACGTGAAGTCAGCAGCTTTTGCGCGCATGTTCAAAGGATATCACCAAGAGCACATGTGCGCAAAAGCTGCTAACTTCACGTCAGTGCTTTTTTACGTTTATTATTCATCGACGATCTTAATGAAAAAGTTCCAGCTTGTACTCCTGAAGAGTTGAAGGTAAAGATTGGTGAATATTTCATATGAGAAAGCTGTTGTATTTTATTATTAAAAATCATTATCTAATGCTCGTTTTCTTCCGGCCATATTAACAACTGCACTGAAAACTCGTCATGTATAGCAATATTTCTGAAATCACTTTTGTATTCTTCTTGCGAGCATGTTCTTGGGAAATAGCATGCTCTCGTTTTGTCAAAATGTCTGTTTTTTTCGAATTATGAGCCGAAAATGGTCTCAAACGACTAGGTTGGACTCACTGATGACGAATCCGGTGTCAAAATCGGTTCTGTCCGTCCGACCGGCCGTGGACACGAAACTGTCGAACGGAGCAAGCTAGCGACTTGAAACTTTCAGGGTAGTTCGCGCTTCGGAATGCCGTAGTTGAGTTCTTTAATATAATAATAAAAATAAGTCCTTCATTTCCAACAGGTATATAGGGTGGGCAAAATTCGTTGTCTACTGAAGGGATCTCGAGAGCACTAAAGCAGCTAAAAAAAAACTAATAACACATTCTGGAGCTTTTTCTTCCCCACTAAACCGAATCCGAAAACAGATCCAGCCTATCGTTCATAGAATTCGAGTTATGAACGAAAATTGATAAATTGTCATTTTCACTAACGTTCAATAACTCTCTTGTTTTGAACTCTTATTCGAAACCTGGTTTTACATTCTACAGGCAATATTTTAGGAGTTATTCGAATAAAATATGACTGAATTTTGAATCCAGCTATTTCCAAGAAATGAGAAGGATTTATGATTTCTCAAATGTAAACTATAGTCGAAAGTCCTTTCATTGTTCTACAAAATTTTTGCTGATTTCAAAAATGTATCGAATGTCGCTATTCATATGAATATTGCATGAGAAAAAAATTCAAAACTTTTGTCCTGCTTCTCGATTCAGTCTAAGTAGGCCGGCTTTACCATAGCGACCGTTGAATATGCATTATCTTTTGTGAACTCGAGCCTCCATGATTGGAATCATCGATTGCTGAATAAAAACTTCCATGCTTAATTTGTCATCGTTTGTTCGGAAGATTCAATAGAAAAAAAGATAATTGAATATTTTTTTTGTTTAATAATCAGAGGAAAGTCTTTTATTCTTCACTGAAGGATATCGATACATAAAAGTAATAATTATTTGACAGTCGGCGATTCCTATCACAGAAGGTTGAACTGACATAGAATTATGTGGAGTTCATGAACTTAGATGCATATTCAACGGTTACCATTGTAACTCAAGCCTACTTTCAATTCAATAGTTAATCTAAAAGCAGGACAAAAGTATTATTTTTTCTTATGTTATATTCATGTGAATAACAACATATAGGTACATTTGAGATCAGCAAAACTTATGTAGCAAGATAAAAGAATATTCGAATATAGTTTACCTTTTCATTCCTCGAAAATATCTGGATTGAAAAGTTTAATCATATTATATTTGAATTACCTCTTAAAAAGTGCCTGTAGAATGTAACAACAAATTTCGAATATTAGTTCAAATAAGTGAGTTATTCAGCATTATTGTAAATGACTATCTCCCAATTTTCGTTCATAGCTCAAAATCTATGAACGATAGGCTGGATCTGTTTTCAGATTCGGATGAATCAGGAAAAGAGGCTCAAGAATGTGTTATCAGTTTTCTTCTAGCTGGTTCAGTTCTCTAGATCCCTTCAGTAGACAACAAATTTTTCCTATTATTCAATAGATTGAAAATAGTTCTCTGGGCTAACACAGCTCTTTTAGTTTCCAACGTTTGGCCATTAAATCTTTTGAGAAGTTCTCGGTGATGACACCCTAATGTGCCAAATAGACCGAATGGCTTCGGAGCTATAGCTATTTGACATTTTGAGGTTATTTTCCTGATATTTCAGGAACTACTGAAGCATTTGAATTGAAACTTGGCAGTTAGTTGAAGAATAACGACACGCAACTTTTAGCGAACCTTTGTCGAGATCGTATGGTCGCTTAGTTCATTTTTTTTTTGGATCTGTTTATCGTATTCTAAAAAATTCCGCTCATACCTCTAGCTCTGTATTTTACAGCAGTGTACCAAATTTTAATTCGATACGGTTTTTATTTCCGGAGATATTGGGAAAAAATTTATAAAATTTCGTGGTTTTTTCTCGATATCGTTGTTTTTTCGGAATTACTCAAAAAATACAGCTTCAATCATGATGAAACTTGGCAGCTAGTTTGAAAATACTGATGGACAACTTAGAGAAAAACTTCGTTATGATCGTGTCATCAGAAAAATCCGAAAAAAGAAATAAAATTGTTCTTATTTCAAATAAGTATCCAATATTCTGTGATCTTCTGATCCTATTATACTCATGAAATTCTATATGAACTTTCAAACTGTTTCCGGAAGGAACGACTCAGAGACTCGATATTTGTAGAGTAGGTTTGGGGCTTAAGTACGAAGTTCGAATTTATGAATAGGTAAAATCCGCCGAATGATTCCGTAGATATACCCATTCAAAAGTGAATTTTCCGAATATTTCCAAAAAAAACAGATTAGATCGAATGGAAATTCAGTACTCTATCGAAAAAAAATATGAAATCACTGACGTGAAGTCAGCAGTTCTTGCCAGCATGTTGAAAGGATGTTAAAAAGAGTGAACAAAGGCGCAAAAGCTGCTGACTTCACGACAGTACTTTTCTAGTCTTATATTTTCACAATAATATCAAACAAATGGGTATATCAAATTATTTTAGAGATCGCTGCGACACGAACCTTTGAAAATGTTCACAAGAATCATAACATTAGTGTTTTTCAATCCTTCTTAGTAATAGCGAATCCTCAGTTATTTTGGGGAAAGGAAAAAGTTTGGGAACAAATAACGAACAAGAAAAAAAATTTACCTGAATTCTCAGCTTGTAATATTGAACGAGCTCTGACGTCTACCTCAGTAGGGAAATAATCTTCAGAGTAACTACAATAAATCGGGATTTGGATAGACCAAATGACCCTTATAAAACTCATAACTTGTCGTTCTGCAGGCTTCGATGGATATTTTTCAAAATTGTTGAATATAAGAAAGTGCCAACATTGCGCATTCTGACAGCTTCTCAAACCATTTGCAAAAATTTTCGGGAAAAACGAACTCTGGCCTCGAGAAGTCACCCCGTTATATTCGATGTATTATTTGATCTTGATATCTCAAATGGGCATAACGACGAAACAGTTTCGCCGATTTCACCCATTAACGAACTCAATTTTCGGACTCAAAATGTAATCTTAGAATTTCTAGTCGCTGGGTATTTTCTTTCGGGAGTTAGAGCACATCCGGACGGACTTCTGGACGGAGAGATTAAATTACATCTCAGATCCTTCTTCAAGAATCCCAACCTAATCATTCAAGACCGTTGTCGGCTCAAAATTCGAAAATTGCATTCATTGTGAGGATACGATAATGCGCTGCCCCTCAGCACGTGAAAACTAAAAATTTTTACATATTTCTTCCAATATCTCCGAAAGTTGAATTCATATCAAAATAAAATTTAGTTCACTGTTGTGGAATATGAAGTTTGAGATCTGCGGTTATTTCATCGTAATTGGATGAGCAGTTTCCGAAAGAAAGAATTTTTTGAAGAAAATTTCGAAAAACATTTTATTTAATTATTGACCTCACAATCCCGACAAAATTTCGCAATTATGCGCTCCAGAATGTTTCAACTAAGTATAAAGTTTCCATCCGATCGCTCTCATAATTTGTGAGATATTGAGAAGATAATTTCACAAGTTCCAACCTTGTTGTTTGAGCCCTTTTTCGGCTCAGACTACGAAAATTACAGACATTCGGAGATCCTTCTTCATTGAAGTCGGTTAGAAAAACCGAAATCAAATAAGCGGTTAGCGATGAAGTCAACTTTGAAGTTTGGGCTAATTTTCAGTGTCCGATTTTTTGCCGGTGATTGACTTATTATTTATAGTCACAGTATTGGTGAAGTGTTTTCAGAACAAAAACCGTTCCAGTCACTCTCTATAGTCTTACGAATCGATTTCACAGGCGTATTGCGGACAAAACTTATTAATGTATTTTCCAAATATGATTTAAAATTGCATTAAATTTTTAAACTTGCATACGGAATCAAATTTGCATGACCCCGAAATGATTCCCTAGTTCTTTGATTATTTTTCGGACTAAATGGCAACGGTAGGAAGGTGTCGACACCTTGTACTATTATGTATAAATCTTGGAACGGCTTTTATCGTGTTTTTCATTTTATCCGTATTTGGAATACATAAATATTCATTTCTACTTCTTATTCACTGCAGAGGACCGAAACTAGTGCTGCCATCCCTCGGATGCTTTCGGTTGTTTATCATACTGACAGAAGTATCCGCTACGGAGCTCAGTGCGTCGCAATCTATATTGATGTTTCAATTTGGTCGGAAGTTGACTGTAAGCTAATAACTTCAGCTCTATGATGATGAAAATTGATCAAAGAGAAGATGGTCACTGTATTGAACATTGCAATGTCTATGTTGACATATATCAGAATACTAGAAAATTGGACAATTCATACCAATTTCATTCGAGTTTAGTGGCATTGTACAGGGTGATCCGTTATGGGTGGCCACCGGCCGTATCTCGGAAACCGTTTATCCTATAACTTCCGGAAAAAATTCTAATGACAAAATCGGGCCCTGGAATATGATTAAAAATATTTTCGAGTTCGTAGTTCCCCACTAGAGGGCGCAATCTATCACTTGTGAAATATAATCTCATTTTATACGAAATATTCTGCAGTTAACAGTGGTAAAGAATGATAAAATAAGAAAATACTCTTTCTATTCGTCAACTTTTGTTTCAGTCATTTTTCCTATTTTTTAGTGATGGGATGGATAAACTTTTCTTCACAAAAAAAACACCCTTGCTTCTGTATGCGTGAACCGATTTTCACATAATTTGATTTTATTCGAAGGCCATCAATATCAGATCACAGAAAAATATAGAAAAAGATACCGGGTGTTCCAATTAAAAATTACAGTCTATTTTATGTCACTTAACCCTATTTGTGCGTTTTACCGGAGAATTTCAAATGCAATGCTATGATTCTAACCGACTGAAAATAAGCCAGGCATAATCATCTGTTGACTTGTTAAAACCGCAGACAGATATCTTCGTTAATTCCGATGATATAATCATTTCTGTAAATTTTTATAAGTGTTGATCAGCTCTGTGAAATTCAGGAGGAATTGAGTTGTTTCATCATTTAAACAATTAGATGAAAGGAAAAAACTCATAAAAAATGTATGTCACTTACAAAACAAGCTTATGTAGATCCAGTAAGCTTTGGCGTTACTGTTCTTTTTCGGTTCCTATAGCTGTAAAATTTATTTAGGTCGATTGCAACCTACTAGTTTATGATGCCTCATTATTCAAATGAAGAAGCCTATGATATGCTTAGGGTTTATTTGGAATGTTTAGAAAATTAAGTAGCTGAAAGAGAATACCTAATACGATATTCTGAAAGAAGTCGTCATTCCAGCAAAGTATTCAAAAGATTGACACGAAGAGTGCGAGGAACTGGTAAGGTTCAATATGTTGGAAGGAAAAATAGAAAACGTTGAAGCAGTGATGAGGATAATATCATAAAAGTTTTGGCTTATGTTTATGCTGAACCACATTTAAGCATTCGAAAAATTGCATACTAAACTAACTGCATCCATATCATGTTGTCTTGCACCAAGAATTGAAAGAGAGAGATTTTGGTCAACGACTGGACTTTTGCAATTTGTTGAAGGGAATGTTGAACGGCGAACCTAACTTACTTCATAGAATATTATGTACTAACGAGGCTACTTCCTCTAGCAATGGTGAAGTAAATTTACACAACAGCCATTACTAATCATATATCGACCCGTATCGGCAAAGGGAGGTCAATAATCAGAACCGCTGGAGTGTTTGCGTGTGGTGCCGAATTTTTGATGGAACAGTTGTCGGGCCATTTTTTTTCGATAGTATCTTAACGGGACTTTCAGAAGATATTGCTAGTCAAAGCAGGTTAGATATGTGTGGTCAACAAGATGGTTGCCCGGCGCATTATGCTGCTAATGTAAGGGAATATTTAGATACCGTCTTCTCAAAGAGGTGGATTGGACGAGGGAGTATTTTTCCATGGCCAGCAAGATCACCTGACCCCATAGTATTAGATTTTTATTTTTGGGAGAGAATAAAGACTTTGTTTTCCGAACACCCCCAACTACAAGTGAGAATATGAATAATAGATTTCAGTAGACAGCTGGAACTTTTTCTCATACTGAAATTGTGGCCAGTGTCAACTCGACGAAAGAAAGACTAAATTTATGTATAGAAAATAATTGAAGACATTTTGAATATTAGAAATGATTAGGTCTGAGGGTTGTTTTTTTGTTGAAATATATTCGTTGTTGCAAATTTTTGTTTCATTTTATTGTATTATTGTTATTTCATGTGTGTTGAATATTTTGCTGCATTGTCATGACGAATAAAGTCACTTCCTCGTTTTGTCAAGCTCACAGAGATGATCAACATTGATTAAAATTTACGAAAATGTTAATATTTTTCAAATGACGAACGATATCTGTCTTCGGTTTTAACAAGACAATAATGCTTGGCTTAGTCTCAGTCGGTTAGAATCATAGCATTGCATTTGAAATTCTCCAGTAAAACGCACAAATATGATGAAGTGACATAAAACATCCTGTAGTTTTTAATTGGATCACCCGGTATGTTGTTGTCATATTTTTCTGTGATCTGCTATTGATGGTCTTCGAGTGAAATCAAATTACGTGAAAATCGGTTCACGTATACAAAAGTAAGAGTGTTTTTTTGTGTGAAGGAAAGTTCATCCATTCCATCATAAACATATCTCGTCATGAGTTTAAAACAAGTTATTAATTTTGACATAACATTAATACACGTAGGTACATATACTGCTAAAACACACATATAAAATCAATAATTATGAATTTGAAATGTTAAAATGTTTAAAATTAGTTTCGATACATCGGACGTCATTTTCGTTATTGTTGATAAGATTTCTGTTTATTCTGTTCGGTCTGTCCCGTTCTTGACATTTGTTTCTATTCTGCGGTGTTATTCATCGATCGGACCATCGTATAACATAAAATTTTGATGTGATCTCTCTAACAAATATCCATATATGCTGTTCAACTTATTAGTATCTGTTTATTTGTTTATAATATTTTCTAGTTTGTTGATTTCAATCATTTCCAAAACTAATCTCTTTTGGTAATTTGTTTCTGTTCATAACACCTTCACGTCATCGAAATTTATTTTGTGATTAAGATTGTATGCATGGGTTGCTAGTGCGCATCTGTCAGGGTGTTTGGAGATGTCTGACTTATGTAATGCCATTCTACTTTTTAGCCATTTCGATGTTTGTCCTATGTAACTTTTTTCACATTCCCCACATTTGACTTCATAAACAACATTACTTCTGAGTGATGTTTGGATTGGATCCTTTTATTTAGTAAACAAGTTTCCTACGGTCTTCTGGTTGTATACTGCAATTTTTACATTTTCAGGTCGAAATATATTCTTCAACTTTCCTGTCAGCCCATTTATGTTTGGATAGGACGCATAATGAGTTTCACCCGGTGTTTCTTCACTTCTTGGTTGTTGGATGTCTGTTGTGTGACTGGAAAACAATAACTTATTCAACAAACCGTAGGAGTATCCATTCTGTTTGAAAATTTCCATGAGATTTTTCATTCCTTCCTTTATGTGTGTTGAGGGGTTTCAGTTAAATTATGCTGAATTGGTTCAACCCCTTTTGAAAACTTGAATATCTTAATTTTCGGTGTTCTTTAATTAAATAAGCGGACTGTAAGTTTTTATATGAATATAGGTGTAATCCCAACAATTTACGAACAGGATAAATTAAACCAAACTAACAACTAAAAATTCTTACCTGAAGGTGAATGACGTGGATGGAATGGATCATTTAGCTGCCCTCACACTACAGAAGCAAATTGATTGAGCTCTAGAATCAGTTCGACCCCACTTATCCTTATGGATGTCACAGAGCACGCAACTGATGTTTATGCGATTTCTCACAACGGAGTCTTTGAATTTAATGTTTGTTGAAAATGAACATTAACGTTTTAATGAACACAATTTCACTTGTGAGTGAAAGCCAGATTGAAAATATGATATTTTCCGAAATTTTCTAAACAACTTACGAATTGGATACTGAATTGTTTGTCGAAGCTTTGAAATGACAGATATCATTTAAGTACATGGTTGCTAACATGCGAGGATTTTGCAAACGAGCTTTCAAAGCTTCATAAGCAAGCATATAATTTTCATTCGATAATATTTGTGATCCCGATATTACAGCTAAAGCATCATTACGTAAATATGACTTTAAAAGTTGAAACTTATGAACAGATGCCAAATCCCTATTTCCATGAACTGACGAATTGAACAACTGGAAAAATCCAGGCCATTCTGCACTTTCGCCTGAAAAAGTATGAATGTTTATTTTCGGAAGCAGTAGAGGTGAATTAAATTGTGAATTGTGTTGATTAGGTGCAGGTGCTGATGCTATTTCCTGCCTTTTTAATAGTAAAAATAGACCTTTCATTCGAGCGACTACTTCTGTAAACGCCAATTCTGAATTCGCCGTATCTATTCGTTCCTGCGCTGGCAATTCAGCGCGAATATCCATTAGTTTCTCCTGGAAATCTTGAAATTTGGACTCATAATCCTGAGTTTTTTCATAATAAGCTTGTAATTCGAATAAACTGGAAGCTTCATAATCTTTTACCCTGTTCCAAATTCCAGAAATAACAGAAAATACATTATCCCTTTTATCGACTAATTCATTCAATAAACTATTGCCTGTATCGGTTTTTGGCGGCATATTGGAAAAAATTGAGCAAAGAAAGGCGAGAGAAAAGAGAAAAAAAATAGACCAAAGAATATAGAAAAACTTATTTGATCGAAATATATGTTGATAAATATGGAATAATACCAGCTGTAATAAATGTTGCCAGATTGTGTCAAGAATCTATAAAAATTCAACCTTGAAACTTTCAAAATGGCCGCCACTCAAACTTAAATTGATGTGATGTCTTTCTAGGAAAATTATTATATTATTATTATATTTTTACTTTTATGTTTATACTATGATTTGAACAATAATGTATCATCTTGTTGGAGTGCGTTTCTTTTCTGTACCATTTCAGCTTGATCGTATTATCTTGTCCTTGGGCTTTCATGTCCAGAAACGGTACGCATTGTTGGATGTCTTCCATTTCCAAAGTGAACTGTAGTTTTTTCGAATGTGAATTGAAACAATTCAAAGTCATCTGGGTGTCTTGTTTTGGTACAGCCATGAATAAGTCGTCTGCAAATTTCTTTGATATTGGAACTTTGAATGGTAATTTCTTCACACATGATTTTGCTAAGTGATCCATGACATATTGGGCTAGTCTTGGACTTAGTTTCGAACCCATCGCGCATCTAAATATCTGTAGGTAGCTCCCTTGAAGACACAGTAGTTATTATCCGGTAAAAACGTGATTATTTCCATAAAAAGTTCTATATTTATGTTTGTATGTTCTTGTATTCTATCCCATTCTTCTCTGAGGACTTTAATAATGTCATTTTTATCCAAGTTTCCGAATATGTTGATGACATCAAGTGAAATTAACGTATAGTTTTCAGGAAGTTTAAAGTTGTTTGATATTTTTGCGAAGTTAAAAGTGTATATACAAAAGAAATGAGTTTTTTGCAAATATAACTCATCAGGTACCTAGAGAGGGGAAATAATTTTTCTCATAGAAAAAAGTTGCATAGGCAATCTTCAACTTCGAGCCCGAAGCTTTCCGCCACCATTTCATTCACACATCATACAAATCAGCTCTGTTCCACAAACGTTTTCGATCCCAGCGGTGTTGTCAGGTCTTCGGGACTAATCACGTCGATAATATTATATGAATGGGTTCGAAAAGGATGGTTCCATTGTCTTAATCGTCTCTTCAATATTATCTGTGTTGGAAAGAGTGAATGATTACTAGAAGTGACTTCTGGTTTTTACGCTCCTGTAAGCGCATTACCGTTTCGTCATAAGGTCTGTTATTTTTTAATTTCGAGCAGAAAATGGTCTTAAACGATTAAGTTTGACTCCCTGAAAAAAAATCCGTAGTCAAATTTGATTCTGTTCGTCCGACGGCATGTGCTCTAATTTTCGAATGAAAGTTAGCGACTCGAATTCCTCAGATTAGGATTGGAGGCCAAATAAGCGATTAAGTTCGTTAATGGCTGAAATCGGCTAAATTGTTGTGGAGTTATGCCTATTTGGGATTTTTATGTTAGTTCTTCAATACCTCAAGAAGTAGGTATTGATGCGATCAATTTGAAACTTCGGAATTAGTTGAGATTACCAACGCGCAACTTCGTGCGACATTATTGCGCGCATATTCTGGGGAACAAAGTGCTATGGTTTTGTCCGAATGTCTGTAATTCTCGAATTTTATTCAGTTCTGATCTTTTTCCAAATATTCCGAGAAATATTCAATATTCTGTGATCCTCTGATCATTTTATCCTCATGAAATTCGATATCAACCTTCGAACTGTCATTTTTCGATGAAGTACTGGATTTCAACTCAATCTAATCTGTACTTGGATATCACCAGGAGTGAACATGCGCGCAAATGCTGCTGACTTCACGTCAGTGCTTTTATAGGTTTTCCGTGGAATGTATTCATCACAAATTTTTTCCGCTTCTCATTGGAAAAAATAATTTATTTTGAACACCAGTGATCAGATTACAGAAAAATTCGGTGCAGATCTGTAGGTCCGTATTTAGAACCAGTGTTTCAAATTTCAGTTCGATCCGATATTTATCTTCAGAGTAATTGGAAAAAGAATGTGAAATTTCGTATTTGATTTGAATATTAGATGTCCTTTCTGCATTATCTCAAGAAGTAGAGATTTGATCAGGTTGAAACTTCGAAATTAGTTGGAAAATAGTAATGCGAAACTCTGTGCTAAATTTTATCACGATTCATTCTTCAGGAAATTGAAAAAAAAATTTCAAAATTCACCTGATTCTTTTTGAATGAATTCGTTTTTGCGCGCATGTTCTGGAAAACAGCGTGCTTTGTTTTATCCAAATGTCGGTAATTATTGAATTTTTTCCCGAAAATGATCTCAAACCACTAGGTTGCACTCTCTGATGACGAATCTAAATCGATTCTGTCCGGTCGGCTATTCACAAAATTTTGTTGAGATCAAACTATCAGTAATGTTTGAAAAAAAAATTTTTTTCATTCAATTTGAGAAAAACTTCTGACCATATCTTCAACTTCATACTCTACAGCAATGTACCAGATTTCATTTTAGACGGTCATAATTTCGGAAGATATTGGAAAAAAATATGTAAAATTTGGTGTTTTTTTTCTTGATATCGTTGTTTTTTCCGGAACAACTCAAAAAATACTAATTGAATCAGAATGAAACTATGCAGCTAGTTTGAAAATGCTAATGGACAACTTTGTACAGAACTTCGTGATGATCGTTTCAGTAGAAAAATTTCAAATTTGTTTTTCAAATGTTCAATATTCTGTGATCTTCTCATCATATTATCCTCATTAATTCTTCGATGAAATTCTGTATATCAATTCGATCTAATCTGTATTTGTGGAAAATATTGGGAAAACAAAATTTTGAATAGGTATATCTGCATACTATTCACGTATTCGGCCTTGGTTATTAAGGTCCAAACCTCCTCCACAAATATCGAGTTTTTGAGTTATTTCCTTCGAAAGTTGTGTTTACGACCGGCCTAGCACCCGATCGGTAACTTTCGAAAGAATCTACTTAGGAATTCGATATTTGTATAGTAGGTTTGAGGTCCGACTACGAAAGTCGAATTCGTAAATGGGTAAAATCTGCCCAAAGATTCCGTATACATACCCACTCAAGATTTTATTTTCTCAATATTTCCAAAATACAGAGTAGATCGAATTGAAATCCAGTACTTTATGGAAAAAAAATACAACTCGATGGCTCATTCAGAATTTCATGACCATAATATAATGAGGAGATCACCATAACTGCATTCCAGGTTTGAATTGGATTACGAAGACCGAATTCGCGAATTTATAAAATCCATCCAATGATTCCGCAGATACAATTACCTATTCAAAAGTTAATTTTCCTAATATTTTCAAAAATACGGATCGTATGGAATGTATACTAAGAAAAACCTGGGAAAGCACTGATGTGATTCCCCAGAACAAAAATCCCCGGAAAAAAAATTATTGGATATACATACAAGTGCCGAAGGCAAGCGCAATGATTCGCAAAATATGCGTAAGAACACTCACGCATAACATGTTTCAGTGCGTAAGCATGGTTAAAAGAAATTGTATAATTTCTCGAAAATGCGTTTATCTGATTTTCATCAAATCAGCAGTAAGAAATACTTAAGTTTCTCCTTGGAACCCTCGTAATATAAAGGGCTCACTGCACTGATTCTCCATAGCGGGATTGTTGTGTCCTGGTTAGTAGACGTTTGCGTTTTTTAGGTGTTTAATTTCAGCTTAGCAAAATTGAGGGTCTTGAAACGCCGAAATACTATTTCAAATCAAAATATATTTCCGCGAGCATTTTCGATTCTGCCTTGTCGTCAGACCGTCGGGACTAACTATTTGTATTTGTAATTTTGTTTTCTCAATATTCAACTTTAAGAATACCGCTCGGATTGGATTGTGCGTTGGAAGTTGATTTTGAAGTACTGATACGAAGACTGATGGAAAATTCAAACAGGAATGTATAACCAGAATAATTATGCAAATCCGAAAATTTTATATACAGACTGCTTCAGAATGAGATGTGAATCCCTAGATCATTTTGAAAAGAAAATTCCAAGAAAACTGTTTATCGTCTCTGAGAAACAAATTTTTTTTCAAAAATTTCTGAAAAATTGTTTCAATATTTTTTTTTCGATTTTCTTACGTCTTTATCCACAAAATATTTCGGAGCGACCTGCGCGTTGACATTTCCCAACTTAGTACAAAATTTCAATCTGATCTCAGCTGTACCACTTGAAATATTGGGGAAATAATCCCATAATTTCGAATAATGACGGAATTTCACATATAATTTCTCCATATCTTCGGAAATAAATATCGAATCGAATTGGAACTTGAATATTGTTGTTGAATATTGTTTCGAAAACTTCTAACGACTATATCCTCACGAAAACTTGCAGCAAGCGGCGCGTTAGTATGCCGATCGCATCAAAACTCTTTGAGATATTCAGAAGAAAACCTCGAAATTTCAAACAACAACGAAATTTGACTAATTTTTCGCGCGCATGTTCTGGGGAACAGCGTGCTATCGTTTTGTCCAAATGTCTGTTATTTTTTATGATTGAGCCGAAAATGGTCTCAAACGACTAGTTTGGACTCACTGATGACGAATCTGGTGTCAGAATCGATTATGTCCAGCCGGCCGTGTACACGATAACTGTCGAACAGATTGAGCTAGTGACTTGAAACTTCCAGGATAGGACGTGCATTGGAATACCGCGGTTGAGTTCGTTATTGGGCCAAATCGGTCGAACAGTTTTGGAGTTATGGTCATTTAAAATTTTGAAATTATTTATTTTTTATTTCAGAAACTACTCGAACGATTGAATTCAAACTTGGCAATTACGTGGAGTTTGATGACGCGCAACTCTGAGCCAAATTTCGTCAGGATCATACTGTCAGTAAATTTCGAAAACAAATTTTTTCCAAATTTTTTTCCAAAAAATTTTTTTTTCGGAAACTGTTCATCATATCCAAAAAAAAATCCTCCCGGACTTTGAGCCTTATATTTCACAGCAGTGTACCAAATTTCAGTTCGATACGATTATAATTTTTTGAAAATTTGGGAAAAAATACGTCAAATTTCGTGGTTTTCTTCTCGATATCGTTATTTTTTAGCGCATATTCTAGGGGAACAGAGTGCGTTTTGTCCAAATTTCTGTTATTTTAGATGATTGAGCTGAAAATGGTCTCGAACGACTAGATTGGACTCACTAATGACGAATCTGGTGTCAAAATCGATTCTGTCCGGTCGGCCGTCCGGCCGGCAGTGGACACGATAACTGTCGAACGGAGTGAGCTAGCAATTTGAAACTTTCAGTGTGGATCGCGCATTGGAATGCCGCGGTTGAGTTCATTAATGGGCCAAATCGGTCAAACAGTTTCGGAGTTACAGTCATTTGAAATTTTGAAGTTATTTATTTTTATTTCAGAAACATTTCGAACGATTGGATTCAAACTTGGCAATTAGGTTAAGTATAACGACGCGCAACTTTGAGCCAAATTCTGTCAGAATCATACTGTCGGTGAATTAAAAAAAAAATTGTTTTCAAAATTTATTTCCAGAAAATTTTTTTTTCGGAAACCGTTTATCATATTCAAGAGAAAATTCACATGGACTTTGAGCCTTATATTTCACAGCAGTGTATCAAATTTCAGTTCGATACGATCATAAGTTTTGGAGATATCGGGAAAAAATATGTCAAATTTCGAGGTTTTCTTCTCGATATCGTTGTTTTTTCCGTATAACTCGGGAAATACTGATTCAATCCTGATAAAACTTCGCAGCTAGTTCGAAAATGCTGAAAGACAACTTTATGCGAAATTTCGTGATGATTGTGTCATTAGAACAGTTTGAAAAAAAAATTTTTGTGATTTTCTGATCATATCATCCTCATTAAATTCTGTATGAACCTTCGAACTGTAATTTTTCGATAAAGTACTGGATTTCAATTCGATCTGATCTGTGTTTTTGGAAATATTGGGAAAATAAAATTTTGAATGGGTAAACCTGCGGAATTCGTGAAAGGGTAAAACCCGCCCAATGATTCCGTAGATATCCCCATTAAAAATTTTTATTTTTAAAATATTTCCAAAAGTACAGATCAGATCGAATTGAAATCCAGTAATTTATCGAAAAAAAAATCTAGAAGAGCACTCCTGTGAAGGCAGACGCTCTTGCGCGCAAGTTCAAATTCGTTTGCCGAAGCGGTCATCTACATTGAACATGCGCGATTTTTCTTTAAATCTGCGAATGTGAACTTGGAATGAGATGAAATTCGAACCACTGCTGTTGAATGTCCCTCCAAGGTCTGTGCCTTATCTCGTTGGAATCTGGTTTTGAGTCTGTAGCTCAAGAAAAATGTGGAATTGAAGTAAATAATTTTTTCATTCTCTAACGACTAGACCACAATAGCTCCAATTAGTGCGTTGGTATTCTCCAACTCAAAACTATGTGAAAATCTCATCGCATTGGAACTTCATTGATTTTAGAGTTACTAACCTCAACATCTCATATTGGTATGACTCCGAAACTATAGGGCCAATTCAGTCCACTAAAAGAATCAACAGAGATTCAGACTTCGAACCAAACCTAAAAATTTCGAGACTCCAGCTCTTTTCCTTCAAAAGTCATTGCACAAACGGATGAATGGACAGACACGCATATAATTGAATTTGATCACGGATTCTTCTTCAGTCCAACTTAATCGTACCATTATCCGCCCTGAATTCGATTATTACAGACATTGTGACGAAACGATAAGGTGCTGTTACCCAAAATAAGCGCTTAAAATTAGAGTCGGATCTAGGGCGTAGTGTTGGAGGCATTTGCCACAAGTGCAAGCTAACAAGGGGAACAAATAATGAATGTTTTCATGAAGCTTCATACATATTTCAGAGCGGTGTTGAGATGACAAACCAGTTGTACAATGTGGGGTGACAAGTAGTCATACCAATAAAAATCACAGATAATAATCTTTACACTTATCAACCGCCCTACGATTCACGATCCACTATCTGGGACCCGCTCAAACATCATAAATTATCCAGACGTTTACGACCGAGGCTGAGCGGATAGATGAACCCACCCCTGACTAAATTCTTTTCTTTTTTAGCATCTTGGAATTGAGTTTTCAAATACATTTGTATTTGAAAACTAAATGATCTGGGGTAATAATTTTTATTATGTGCAATACGGTAAACTTCTTAGCACACCTGGAAATTGTTGGTGCTGGAAAATAATTTCAAATTCAATCAGGCTTATTTAACCCGTTAAATGAATCTCTATTACTTCGAAGTCAATTATAGAGTCAACATGATATTGACTATTCATGGCATGTTTGGTATGATTCCGATCGAATCGTGACTATTTAGATTTTAGATGAAGAATCATTCGGTGGATATTGCTGAAAAATTTCGCAAGGATTAAAAGGTGACTCAAAAATAGATTTTAAATTTCTCACGGAACTGAATGCAAATTATTCAACATCCGTATACTCAATATCAAAGGGATTGTTCAGGAATCCTAACAAAAAGTAAAATTTCAAACAACTACATTGATAAATGAAATCATGTGGAAGCTCCTGACTCCTTGTCAAGGCTACTTTCAATGTTGAAGATCAATAGCGGTCCGAAAATTAACCACTAGTAGGTCGAAAATACGAGCCTCACAAATAACCTTCTCATTATTAAATATCTGAACAGTAAGCTTGTGATAGAATCCAGTATGAAGTTTTGCAGTCGCTGCTTCTCGACGAAACCAGAACAGGTTAAGCGATTTTTTGCTCGAATTTGTCACATAAAATATTGACAAGCTGTTCCTGAGAACAAGCGCGCAAAAATGAAATAATGCTCCATATACTTCACTTTCGCAGATATTATCATTTTATCGGTTAAATTGAGTAAGGCACTACCGTAACATATTCTTCACGAAATTGTATGAAACGCATTGCAATTCTATATTATCCCTTGTTACTTTAAATTGTTTACTAAGGAAAATTCGCATCTACTTCCTTAGACCACAAGTCCAGCTGTTAGTACTTGCAGCTACGAAAGAGAAATATCCTTCCATTCAGAGTTTCGTTCTATCTCAAAAGGATTGATCAGTATTTTCAAAGGAAGCTCCTCAAGTCAACATTTTCCGACATTCGTCACCATATTTTGAACAATTTACTTGAATAAATGATTTATTTTAACATTCTCAACATTCGCTCTATCAATTCGTGTAACCGCATGACAATGCGTTCAGTCGTTTTCGAGTTCATCTTCACCAGACAGAAATAAGGACAATAGACGACTTCCGTCCAAGTTGCCAAACCACAAATTTCTTCCAAATTTACTATCACAAGAGAAGGAAAATTTCAGAACAAATTCGACATAGGGCTCCCGTTATCCGTAAAAGATGCCTTGGCTCCTCAAACAAGATAATTCCTTCCAAATATAGGTTTTTGTTAAGATCATCTCTGATTAGCTAAAATTTAAGTCGGGATTCCTGATTTCATGTTAATAGAGTCAAGTTTATATAGGATATGTTTCGCAAATCAACTTGGTTATATCGGTTGCTGGTTTTCCGTTCAGTGAAAATTAAATATTCGGTTGGTTCCTGAAAAAAAAACTAGGAAAGCACTGACGTGAGATCAGGAGCTTTAAAGCGCTTGTTCCATTGCCAAAGCGTTCATCTTTTCCAGTATTGACCCTCACGAAATCCTGCATAAACCTCAAGCTATAATTTTCGATCAAGTACAAGATTGCATGCAATTCGATCAAAAATTTTTAATGGGTATAACTATCTAAAGAATAACTGGCAAATTCAACACATTCAAGTATTCGAACTTCTTAATTAAACTGAAAAATGTATATTTTTCGAAAAAAATTGTGGAAATTTTTTTTTTTTTACTGACAGTACGATCTCGACCAAATTTCGCAATAGTTCCGCGTTGTTATACTTCAACGTACTGCCAAGTTCAATTCAATCGTTTCAGTAGTTATTACACAAATAACCACAAAATTTCGAAGAGCTGTAACTCCGAAACCTTTTGGCCAATTGACATTTTGTAATGCCTGAACCTGAAACTTTCAGGTCGATAAGATTCTTCGTACGCCTGTAATCGAGGATATGGACGGCAGGCCGAACTAATCGATTTTGGCACTGGGTCCGACCTGGTCATTTGAGAACATTTTTGGCTCAAAATTCGGAAATTACAGACATTTGAACAAAACGATAGCGCGCTGTTCCCCTAGAAGATGCGCCCAAGAATAACAACGCTCAACTGATCACGAAGTCTCGTGTAGATCTAAATATAGGAAAAGTTCTGTTGAAAATATATTTTTCTCGGAAATTATCGATCGAATATCGGTCGAATTCGGAGGGGATCTTGAAGTCAATATTCAAATTTCGATTTGATCCTATATTTATTTTCGGATATTCAGGGAAATCCATCCCGAATTTTGTTGTTTTTTGTGAGTTAGAGCGATCAGATTGAAACTATTGAACTTGTTGACAAATAGCGCAACGTTACAAACACAAAATGTCATGTGGATTGTAAAGATGAAAAATTACTTCGTTCCTGATAATATTTTGAGAGATATTTGGGGAGGTATTTTGATTTGATAATTTTCAACGCCGGTAAATACAACAATTAAGTTCAAATGCACTGTGTAAATATGCCGTTTGAGAATCATTTGGATTAAATCTGAAAATAACTTTCGAGTTAGGATTCTCAATTTTCAAGAAATATGATCAGATTAAAGCTACGTACTTAGTTGAAGGATAAAACGCGCAACTCACTGCGACATTTCATGAGAATCCAATTGCTAGAAATTAAAAAAAAATCTTCGCAAATTTCACAAATTATGTTTGGGGCTTAATTACAAAAGCCGAATTCGTGATTGTGTTGAATTTCCCCAATGTTTGATAGATAAGAACATTCCAAATTTTATTTTTCCAGTGAGTTTTTCCAGGAATAAATATCGAATCGGATGGCAATATATTCCTCGACTGAACAATGATGGCTTGAAAATTCATGCAGAATTTTGTGATTGATTTCCCTATAGAATGAAGATCTCCAAATTAGTCCATGAGGAAGTAAAGCTGCGTTTGGAGAGACCAATAATCTGAATATGCAATCGATTCTTTTGCCAACGAATTTGAACGAGTGCGTAAAAGCGCACGTCAGTGCTTTTCCAGAATTTTTTAATTATTTAACTCTAGTCATCTCGGCGAAATGAATGAAGTGGTCCGAGTCCGTGGCACAACATAGCAGGCTCGTATGCGTTTTCTGAATCGTATTATAATGTATGTCAAGCAACTATACATTCAAATATTAAGATCTGATCGGATATTTCAAAATAAATATGCCTCACTACGACGACTGTCTACAACAGGTCTGTAAACGTCTTTCGTGAGTGCCGTATTAGGGCTTGTACATGTGTTTCACAGCTCACGTTCTGGGGTGTGTATTGTGATGGATTGAAATATACAGCTATACAGCTCTCGAAAGACTACGTTTCCATATTTAGGGGCTCAAGACGTTGGTGTTATATGGGAACTTCTGCGAAGATGCCAGCGCCCTAACGGATAAATTTTGAACCTGTCCAAGCTAGTAGTTTTATGTAAACAAACCTTAGAAATGTGGTGGAGAACGAATATTTATTAAGCAGAGCTTGAATATTTAAAGAAATTATTATAGTTTTGTGTAAGATTTCTTAGGAAGGAACTTTTCGTTTGGATCACGATATAAAATCGTACTTTAAATCGTTCCTGAAGGATAATTTCGGTGTTATTTTAGTGTATGTTGCTTGGTGGATCAAAATAAACCAATATCTAAGTTTACTTGAATTTCTGGAAATATAGGCACCTCAATAAGTAATTTAAGGACTCTTATTTATGTGAAGAAGTGCTGAATGCAGGCTATATTATGTGGTTAATCTAGAATCAGTCCAAATGATATGACTTGTTCTTTGTTTACAAACGAAGGAATCAATAAAATGAAAACAGATTTTCTGCTTTAGTTCTTTGGCGTCGTATTTCTGAAGAAAAGGAAACAGATAGACATATAATTGATTTCATTTTCATATTACAGCAGCTCAAGATACAAATACAAAATGAAAAATTTCATAGCCGGTTCAACCTACCTATATAAGGAAATGAAAAGTATTGATGTATTTATATGAGTAACTTCAGCTATTATCAACTCTAACAGTATATCTAGTGTTTGTCAGATTTTCAACCAGATCACTCTTTTAGAATATGATTTTGTGTAGTATGTGAATTAGGTAGCTGCTCGGTAGTTTCTCTGAAGCATTTTCCTTCAAGATTCTATCATTTTTATTTACACCTGAAAACATCATGACATGAAGTTGTTTCGAAATGAATACATTGTAGGTAATTTACCTTTATGAAAATAAACATCTTCAGAGAAATGCAGTGAACATACTTTCATGTATTTCGTGACCTGTTTTCCAATCTTCAATTTCTAAAGCTAGGCCTTCTTCTATCATTGAGTTCCCTGCCCAATGCTGTTTCCAAATAAACTTCAATTCCATTCGGCTTTGGAAAAAATGAAAACTAGAGGCACTAGATTATCCTTTCTTCTTTGACCATGAATAACATTGAGTTGAGGCACACAACAATAGTCATTTCGGGAGGATGACATTTCGAATTAATACGATCGAAATTTTTAATCGGAAAGAAAGGAATCGATTGATGAATATACAAACACTTTCGGTATTCCAAAATTTCAACTCGGAGAACAACACAAAAGCTCGAAAATGAACTCCAAAAGTGAGCAAATTACGTTAAAATAACAAGCACATCGAAAAACTACTAGCTTGGAAGTGTTCGAATTTCTATCACCAGAGGGCGTATCGCTTAGCAGTAGTTGCGAATAGTGAAATGATATACAAAATCTTAGTGCCGAAGGCAGCGCCCTCGCACTGGCCGATCCCTGAAACTTTCTGTATATTTTGAAGAGTATAACAATATTTTCAGACCCAGCTGAAAATGCACCCCCTACATCCCTCAACCACCCTGAGTACCGTGGTATGGTCAGACGTTTTCATACCCGGAGCCTCTTTTTTCTAAACCAATCTTTCGCAATTTGTTTATTGTTTCTTCGGGGTTTCTACAATACAGAACATCTATCAATAAATTGAAAACATTCACAATATTACATGGTTCCTACCGAAAGTGATGTTAAACATGAAATCAGCAACAACAATCATGACACAATACGTTTTTAACTCTTAAATATTCTACATAAATTGCAAGACACTAATTTGAACTTCATGGATATCAATTTGTATATTCTTAAAATTTTTAAAATTTATCTTTCTAAGTTCTACAATAAAATTTTATTTTGACTTGTCTATCACAGTTGTCTAATTGCGTTTATCCCAAAGATTGTCACCTGTCAATGTCACTTTTCTTCTTCTCGTCTTCTTTCACGTCACTGCATCCAACAAATAGCTGTAGATGTTACTTAAATTTTGTGTGTCACTTTTTATTTATTGTTTATTATTACTTTTTTTATTTCATCTCATGTATTAGCCGTTTTGGTAGTTTTTTCTATGTTTATGTTATTCAGGTCTATTTTATGTTCCATGGTATGCGCATGTGCTGCAAGAGCACATCTATCTTCACCTGTATTTATATCAGATCTATGAAGAGATATTCTATTTTTTACCCACTGTGATGTTTGGCCAATATATATTCGTTCGCAAAATAAAATATTACCCAGAGATCCAACATCAACTATACAAGGTGAATGTAATAGATTCATAACTAGGCTTCAGAATAAGAAATATATATCCGAACAAAAAGCAAAGGAAATGAAAAATTATAATTCAGTGTGTCCACGAATATAGGGGAATCCAAAAGTACACAAACCAGGAAACCCAATCAGGCCTATAATATTAAGTGTGAATAATCCAATGACATAACTATCACAATTCATGGCAGATATAATGATATCAGCTTATAATACGAACAATGATTATTATATACAAGACACATTTCAATTTGGGAAACAAGCTATTAACTTAAAATTACCAGACGGAAACAAGATAGTATCGTTTGAAGACATTAACTTATTCGGAAATTTAGAAAAGGAATTAATAATAGATGTCTTGAAGAAAAAGTGGAATAATATAAAAGAACACACTGAGGTGGATCAAAAATTGTTTTTCGAAATATAAGCTTATTTGTTAGACAAAAATTACCGCGCATTCAGAGGGAAATATTACAGACAAATATTTGGTTGCGCAATAGGATCAAAATTAACTCCCATTTTAGCTCAATACGTAATGGATGATTTGGTAGCCACCGCATTATTAGAGCTGAAATTCATAATACCACTCACTGCTGAAAAAAATTTGTAGATGACATCATAATAGCTTTGCCGGAATCGGAGATTGATGAAACATTACAATGCTTTAACTCTTATTGGAATAGTTTACAATTTACAATAGAGATGGAGCACATTGACCATGGAGTTCCTTTTTTAGATCCAAAGTTACATAGAGAAGATAATTCAATGAGGTCAAAATGGTACAGAAAAGGCACTAGTTCGAATAAATTCATTAATTTTCATTCAAATCACAACATCAACATAAAAATAAATTTCATCAAAGAAATGAAGAATCGAATTATGAAGATTTGTCACAACACTTTTCAAAAAGAAGGAATGAAAAATCTACATGAAATATTACTACAGAATTCATATCCGAATAGTATGATAAAAAACTGTTGCATTCAACAACTGCAGTAAATGAAGAAAACCAAAACGAAAAATCTACATCGAAACAACTTTATGCATTCCTACCAAACACAAAAAACTTAACAAGAAAAATCAAAAATATATTCAAATAAGAAAAAGTACAAATAGCGACATATAATCAAAAGACAGTAAAAAACCTATATAGTAAGATCAAAGATGCTATTCCAATACCGAAAAAAAAGCAACGTGATTTACCAGATAGACTGCCAGGATTGCGAACGAATATATATTGGCCAAACATCACAGTGGGTAAAAAATAGAATATCTCTTCATTGATCTGATATGAATACAGGTAAAGATAGATGTGCCCTTGCAGCACATGCGCTTACCAAGGACCATAAAATAGACCTGAACCACATAAAAATACTAAAAACAGAGGAAAACTACCAAAAATGGCTAACACATGAGATGATAGAAATAAAAAAAGCAATAATACAATAAATAAAAAAAAGCGACACACAAAATTTAAGTAACAACTACAGCTATTTGTTCGATGCAGTGACGTGAAAGAAGACGAGAAGAAGGAAAGTGACATTGAGAGGTTACAATCTTTGGGATAAACGCAATTAGACAACTGTGATAGACAAATCAAAATAAAATTTTATTGTAGAACGTAGAAAGATGAATTTTAAAAATTTTAAGAATGTACAAATTGATATCCATGGAATTCAAATTAGTGTCTTGCAATTTATGTATAATATTTAAGAGTTAAAAACGTATTGTGTCATGATTGTTGTTGCTGGTTTCATGTTTAACCTCACTTTCGGTAGGAACCATGTAATATTGTGAACGTTTTTAATTTATTGATAGATGTTCTGTATTGTAGAAACCCTGAAGAAGCAATAAACAAATTGCGAAAGCTTGGTTTAGAAAAAAGAGTACTTTCTTTTACTCCAACAACGAGAGTTGTTATACCCTGAAAACAATATATATTAGGAATACAACAGACTCTGATATGTGTATATTTCCTGTAGTGCTGAGCTATCTGTTGTATTACGAGTGATTTCTTGTGGTTGGTTATTATAGGTTAAATTTATTGGAGTGAGTGTGTGTTCAATTCTTTACCTTTTTATACCTCGTCCTTTGGAAGCTTACATTTTCAGCAACTTTAGGACTTGCTCCCAGTCGAACACAGCTACGACCCTTTGAGCCAGCTGGAAGATTTTATTTACCAGAGCAGGTGGCGTCCCTTTTTTTTTCTACCTCATATAGCTAGTCGGCTGATTCATTTTAGGAAATTGTGAAAATAAGCTGAAGGACGTGACAACATGGTTCGGCGTTCTTATTTTCAGTTTTAGTAGAAGAAATGAGAATTTTATTCGATAACCGTTCAAAATAATATATGCGTATAAGTAAAAGAATTCCACGTTCACAAATATATTTGACACACAAAATATACTGTCAGGTAGAATTTACGTATTCTGTTCATTTCTCATTCAAAGAATACTTGGAAAGCAGTGACTATTCTGATTTCAGACTTGAAACTACTGCTGTTATGTGATTTGTTGAAAATAGAGCCCAAGAAATCAATCAATCATTAATTTATAGAGATGGTAACGTTCGAAAAAACTTCGTACTACGTGATTTAAATCCGCCCAACTTTAGTCCCCGCCACAGGTTTTATCTCGGGGCAGCTATGAAATACAGCGACATCTATATGGACTGCGTCAGCACTATCTGTTATTGAGGTACATCGTGTCCCAAATCTAAGAATGTACCAGAACCAAGCTACGACATACTTCAACCTGAAGTAAGCCAAGACGTGGCGAGGACACCAACTCCCCAGAGACATCTATTGATACAATCCATTGCATCAAATTTTAACCCCGTATGGTTGGCTCGCTATTCCTCTTCATACAATGATAGTAGTCTCTATGCAATGGTATCAAAAATCGGCAACATTATAAATCAAGAAGAATGTGTGTTCTACACTTCATTCTAGTTATGTTGTCTTTATAGAATGCTAGTTATGGTGAATATTGAATCGACTCTCAGATAATGAGAGGAAAATATGAGCCTGATGCTCACAATATCAAGTCACCATGATTTTTCATTGCTTTCTTTCATCATTAACTGAAGTACAAGTTCTGTGAAAAATTATATATATTTCATCATTCATACATTGTTTTTATCATCTAGGTATTGAATAACAAATAAATATATTTCAATTAGAATATATAATATAGAACACATTATTTTTTCATTTGGAAAATATCTAGAACATGACGTGAATTCCTTATCTTTGATACGAAATGTGAATAAGAATGGTATCATTATTCTCAATAAGTCCTGACAAATGAAGAATAAGCCTGATAAGCTGACATTAAAAGTTTACAAAAGTTTACAACTTTGGTCCTTCTGACAAAAGCAAAGAATCCTGTGTTTATCAAAGAACTCGCTCAGGTTTGAATATATTGATAGGTACATGCACTTCTTCAAACATAATTGAATACTGAAAGTTTTTCGAACATAATTTGTTGCGAGTTTAAGATCCTCAAATTTCAAGTAAAAGAATAATAGTGATTCGAAGAGAAGAGAACGAAATATTCACTAATAAGATTTTTTCGGGAATTTTGAGCAAGAATATCTTGACTAGCTCGAATGAAAATCTTTGAGCCTCCTGTGGCAGTTCAAAAATTATGCAAGGTTTATTGATGTTCCTAGCTTATTGTCCCCCAGTTTTCAAGATGAAATTCTTGTCCAGTTAGAGTGAACCCTATATTTCATCGAACGTTCATTATACTATGGAGCATATTTTATGAAATGAATTCAACCAAATCTTTCAAATTTTCATTTATTTCATTGCTGTTGTCTCATATAATATTTTCGAATACTGAAAAACTACCATATCATTCTTTTCTGTGGATCAATTTTCAAAGAATTGTACCATAAATAAATCTCTGTTGAAACTATCACAATATATTACAGCTGATAATCTAGAATTACTCAACTATGGTGATATAATTTTATCTTTTTTCAGTCTTTCAGCATGATTTGAATTTCTTCTAATGTTTTACCTTTAGTTTCCGGAACACAAAAAAAACTGGCAAAAAATGTCAGAAAGGAAAAACAACCAAATGTATAGAAAGCCGTATGAAGGCCAAAATTTTCATAAAGATACTGATACATATAGATCGATACGCTTGCAAAAAGAACATAAATGCCATCAGATACTGTCATACCCAACGCCTTAACTTTAGCCGGAAAGAGCTCTGCTGTCATTACTATAGGAACCGTACCGATACCAAATTTGAAGAATGCAGCAAAAATCATAATGAAAACTAAAGGTATCCAAGCGACCGATTGAACATCGACCTCATCGTGCTTAAGATGGTAAAAAATTCCTATCACAACTAAGCATACAGAAGAAAATATACTAGATATGTTCATAAGTATCTTACGTCCGAATTTATCAACAGATAATATGGACGCTATGGACGCGAAAAACATTACACCTGCAAAAAAAATAGCAGCATAATTTGAATCAATGTAGTTTGCACCAGCAGCCTCTAGAATTGTGTGGAGATTCATGAGGATAGCTGTATAACCGACCATGTGCTGAGCACCATTCAGAATTGTCATGATGATCAATGCTTTCCTGTTACTTTTGACCATTAGTAAGTCTTGCGGCCGACCTCTTTCTGATTTCTGTCGTCGTATAGCTGCACCAATTTCGTTCAACTCCTCATCAATATCTTCATTTCCCCTCAATCTCTTCAGAGAGTTCCTAGCTTTCTCTTCATTTCCTTTGTACAAGTGATAGTACGGAGACTCAGGAAGAAATGGAAAAATTATGAGTTGTGTTATTACTATACTGGCACCTACTATTGGAGGAAATCTCATTGATACGAAGGGTGCTATACAATAAACCAAAAGAATACCTCCTAACTCCATTACGTAGATGGTTCCAGCTAAGAAACCTCGAATCTTTTGATGGGCTATTTCAGCAACATACATCGGGGAGCAAACAAATGCCACATCGGCTGCTGCTCCAACTAAACTCCTGGCAATGAAAAGATAAATGATTTTATCTCCAGTACCTGCAACAAATAAAAACAAGATTTTACATGTAAGTTATCAATTACTGCACTGCAATCTATACCACATATGTTCGTATGGAAATATGCGGTATTTCCTTTTAACAGTCTTGTCTTAGGGTGCATACGTGTTATTGAATGAAAATGAGCGTGATAAACTTTAGGGTCCACATATGTGTGAAAATTGAAGTTTATCTGCATCTGCACCACAGGGCAATTTAAACATACCAAAATTTCATATCTTACTATGATTATGGTTTTTAATTGGAATGTCCACTGTAACGACTGAACCCATCGAATATTTGAAATTAATCTCTATTCAAGATGGCGTCCAATGAAAATGAACCGGAAGATCGCTACATCATGAACAGTGGTAATTCGAAATACATTTATTGAGACAAAAATGTAGTGCAATTTGTGAAATCAAATTAACTCCTGATGTATCCCGAGTCGTTAATCTGGTGGTAATGATGCAACCTCTTACTCCCTATCTATTTATTTCAACTTCACAATTAAAATTGCTATTTACAAACACAAATTTAGGTACAGTGAATCTGAGATCCGGGATTCGAAGAAGCACTTAAGGTTAGGTGTGATGGTGTGTGGTGAAGGATCCGGCGGTATGATATTCCCAAGCGTATGATGGCTCCAAAAACCAAGCCCACCATCAACCAGGCCTACCAAGCTTTAGAGGTATCGAGAATAAAGTACACAACTCAATTCGTGAGACTTCAAGTTATCGGGATTCATGATTCAATTATTCAGACAATACTAATATGATAAGATAACGATAAGATAAAAGTTGAAAGATGGTAATATCGAACATTCAACCTCGGAACTCAGACTCACAACGAAGTCACCTCCACAATCAGAAAAAACGACAGAGACCACTCAGGGAAAAATGTTACTCAAAAAAAAGTTACTCGGGCCCCACGTTACTGCGCCATTAAAATCGAATTGACTCCTGAATGTATCCCGAGTCGTTAATCTGGTGGTAATGATGCAACCTCTTACTCCCTATCTATTTATTTCAACTTTACAATTAAAATTGCTATTTACAAACACAAATTTAGGTACAGTGAATCTGAGATCCGGGATTCGAAGAAGCACTTATCTTAAGGTTAGGTGTGATGGTGTGTGGTGGAGGATCCGGCGGTATGATCCTCCAAAATGCAGGTATTATGCAGGTCGTTCAGTTTTTAGAGATTCCATCCAGAGCGAAGTCCAGAATTAAGATGTTCCAGTAATAATTAGCTTCGGTATAAAGGTATTCCAGCCATAATCAGCTCCAGTACTAAGATAATCCAGTAATAATGCCTTCGGTACTAAGATAATCCAGTTAAACTCTGGGTCGGGTAGTAAGATATTCCAATGGGCGTTAGCCCCAGTACAAAGATAATCCAGTGAGCGTTAGCCCCGGTGAATTCGATAATCCAGTAGGCGGTAGCCCCGGTACAAAGATAGTCCAGTAGGCGTTAGCCCCGGTAAAAAGATAATCCAGTAGGCGGTAGCCCTGGTACAAAGATAATCCAGTGAGCGGTAGCCCCGGTACAAAGATTGTAAATTTCAAAATTATAAGACGTTGTTGAAATAATTTACAAGTGAATAAATATAAGATGAAATATCTAGAACTCAGGAATAAGAGCACGTTATTCGATAGTTAGAATGAGACAAGAAATCGAATGCACAATATTATACAAAGGAACGTGATGACCTGTGTAACCTGCATGAAATGAAATAAATCAGAAATCACAATTTGGCATTAACAAAAGCAAAAAATATTGGTCGGGGTATACGTAGTACTTACCGCCTTTTGAATAGACATCTTATAAGAAACAATAAAACTTCAAAATTCCACGATGTTAATGGATTACGAGGTACGCTAATTCTCTAACTCTAGTAAGAAGAAGGAAGAATTTTCCATCAGTTGGACCGAGTTCGAAGGGTCGCGTGAAACACACTCAACCGTCAACGCGACGAGCGTTCTAAAGCGATTGATCATATAATTGCAGTAAGGCGTTTTCTTGCGATTGGAACTGAAATTATTAGTATAGCGTATTTTCGCGATGGAAACTGAAATCAGCAGTGAAGCGTTTTGTAACGTTGAACACACGACTCACCAGGAAGAAAAAAAATTTTGAAGAAATTTTTTAAAGAAAAAAAAATGTTGAAGAAATTTTTTTTCGAAAAAAAATGTAAAGCCAATAAGTTCCGATTAATTTTGAAAAAGATAATAATTATTATGAGGAAAAAAAAGTTCCTCAACGTTAAATGCCAAATTGAAAGGTAAGCCAAATGGATGAAAGGTAAGCTAATCTTGCAGGTCACACAGCATAACTGAAACATAAATTCACAGGATATTCATACGGCAAAAAAAGAGAAATCGAAACTCAAAAGACAAGGTTAAAGTTACAGAAAAATGTTAGGTAGAAATCGTCGTACAGTTAAAGAAGTCGGTAGATACAATAAGGAGTCAAGACGTGTAGATATAAGAAAAGATAGGTATCGACTCATCGATAGGTAAGGTAGCCTACACGAATAAAATCCTAAAATCATTCAGACTTAGGTACTCAAAATCTATAAGATTGACGAAATGAACGACAGGCAACAGTAGGCAGATAAAGATATTTCTTTCCGGAGCAATGAAGTCTAACAAGAGGCACATGGCAGATAAAAAATAAAGAGGAAAGGAGAAGGGACAAGGGAATCAACGAAAAAAAAACCATCAGGCTAGGTACTATTGATCAGATCCAAAGGTGTCTCTCCAACTTCCAAATCTCGGAATTTGAAGCTTATTTACCTCACTGAAGATGATAAATTTGTGTGCATGATACAACGAACAATATCAAAAGATCACTCCTCAAGCAGGCCTCTCCTAGGAAGTGATTCCTTATATGCGATGTAGCAAATTCATCCACTTCAAGAAAAACGGAAAAAAGGCGGAGTCGAAACACGAAATTCAAATCTCCGAAAAATCGTATATATATATTTCGCTCCGCTCTCAAAAATGACTCCACTCCATCTGCATTCACCGTTCACGTCACCGCTAGGAATATATTCTATCTATACGCTGCCTTCCTGACTCGACATCTGCATTCATTATCCTTGTCAAGGCGAAGAAATTCAAAAAGATTAAACACATCAACATCTGATTTTTAACCACCCTCGAAGACGGAAGCGCCCGCGACATCCCTGGCTCCACGATCGACCCCAGCCCGGCGTCAGCGAAGAACTACCTATCAACACTCCAGGAGATTTACAACAAGAATTGTTAGCCTGTGTCTTTCAACAAAAAGAATTTTATTGCCTTTCGAATTCACTTTCGTTGTAACACTCGAGAGTAAAAATGAACAGGCTAATCCCTTTTCTTTATTGCGACGGAGCTGATCCGACGGCTGTGCATATCCCAGGAAGAGAAGACACGCCTCCTCGAACGGGAAGAAATTGGGGACCGCAAACCATCCCAGTTCCTCCGACATCTGAGGGGCCTAGCAGATGCCAACGTACCCGACGCTTTGATGAGGACCCCATGATTGAGCCGACTACCCAGAGAGATCCAAGTAGCCCTCACCATCGTCAAGGAAAGCGAGCTAGAGGACTTGGCAGCCCACGCAGACAACATCGCTGAGGCCTCCAAACCACCCGCATCCCAGATCGCTGAGACGACGTCGATGTAATCACCGAGGCGATGATGAACGTCCACATAGCGCAGCTCACCCTGGGACTGAACCAAGAGATCGCAGCACTCCGAGCAGAAGTGACAGCCCTCAGCAGACGACCGACACAACAGCGACACCGGGAACGTTCCAGGTCCCGAAGCCACAGCAGACAATGCACCAATGGATTCTGCTGGTACCACCTACAGTTTGGAATCAACTCAAGGAAGTGCACACAACCCTGTTCCTTCCAGTCGGGAAACGACAGGGGCAATCACTAATGACGGCTAGTGATCCCAGCCCAGCACCAGTCTCTTCATCACCGACCGGGAATCCAAGAGGCAGTTCCTGATAGACACTGGTGTCGATCTCTGCGTATTTCCTCGCAGTGCAACTTCTGAAAGACGAGAGAAGTCCGACTACACCCTCTCAGCAGCCAATGGCAAAGACATCGCAACATATGGTACAATCAACCTCTCGCTCAACTTGGGACTACGCCGCAATTTCACATGGAGATTCGTCGTAGCAGATGTCTCCAAGCCAATCATTGGAGTCGATTTCCTCAGTTTCTACAACCTACTGGTAGACGTGAGAAACCAACGCCTCCTGGACGGAACCACTAAGCTCACCACCAGAGGAGAAGCCACTCAATGCAACATCCCGGTCATCAAAACTATCAGTGGTTCATCCAAGTACCACAACCTCCTCATGGAATTTCCCAACATAACGAGACCTGAGGGGGTCCCGATGAACATCAAGCACCATACAAGGCATCACATTACAACAACTCCTGGTCCATCACTTTCATCCAGACCACGACGCCTGGCACCATAGAAACTCAAAGCGGCGAAGAAAGAATTTGAAGCCATGATCAATCTAGGAATTGCACGTCCATCCAAAAGTCCATAGTCATCCCCATTACACCTGGCACCGAAAAAGTCAACTGACAGTTGGACACCCTGCGGAGATTACCGAGCTCTCAACGCCAGCACAATACCAGATCGATATCCAGTCAGGCACATTCAAGACTTTGCCCACATCCTGCAAGGAAAGAGCAACTTCACCACACTGGTCCTTGTTCGAGCCTACAATCAGATACAAGTTGCAGAAGAGGATGTTTTCAAAACAGCCATTACGACACCCTTCGGAATGTTCGAATTGCCATTTATGTCTTTCAGACTTAGGAACGCTGCTCAAACCTTCCAACGCTTCATCGATGAGGTACTATGAGGAATTGACTTCTGCTTCAGCTACATCGACGACGTATTAATTGCCTCAGAATCCGGAGAAAAACACATGGAACACCTCAGAATCGTCTTCTCAAGATTCCAGGAACACTCGATGACACTTAACCCAGCCAAGTGTGTTTTCGGCCAGCCTGAAGTCAAATTCCTAGGCTACCTCATTTCCGCTGAAGGCACTCGCCCACTACCAGATAGAGTTACCGTCATTTTGGAGTATTCTTAACCAACCACAGCCAAAGAACTCCGACGATTCCTAGGTATTATAAACTTCTATCGTCGTTTCATACCCAGGATATCAGACTCTCAATCACCCCTCAACGATCTACTGCTACCGAAGCTTGAGCGGCATTCAAAGAGTGCAAAAAGAAACTGGCTACAGCAACTCTCCTCTCACACCCCAAGGACGATGCACCCCTAGCCATAGTGAGTGATGCTTCGGATACAGCAGTTGGTGCAACTCGACAACAACTTCACAATCAAGAATAGCAACCACTAGCTTTCTTCTCGAATAAATTATCCGGAGCAGAAACCCGCTATGGAACTTATGATCGAGAACTCCTTGCTATCTACCTCGCCATCAAGCATTTCTGGCATATGGTAGAAGCAAGAAATTTCACCATCTTCACGGACCACAAGCCTCTGATATTCGCCTTCAAACAGAAGCCAGAAAAGTGCTCACCTCGACAGTTCCGCCACCTCGACTTCATCTCGCAGTTCACCACTGATATCCGCTATGTACCAGGTGATCAAAACGTCGTTGCTGATGCTCTGTCGCGATTCGATGAACTCTCAACCGCCCTCGACTACACAGCATTGGCCAACTCCCAGCAAAACGACGACGAGTTGAAGAAACTTCTACATGGCAACACGGGACTTTAACTGAAAATGGTCAAGCCGCTAGGATCAACTATCGCAGTGTATTGCGATACCTCCACACCACTTGCTAGACCCTTCATCACGAAGCCATTTCGGGGATCTGCTTTTGATATCGTCCATCGTCTATCACAACCAGACAACCAGCCTGAAGAACGGTCAATTCAACCCACACAACAGGACCTTCATCATCAGGAAAGACGAACTCGCTATGGAAGAAAAGTTCATTTTCCGGATCGACTTCAAGCAGGATTTTCGTGACTTCATCACTGGCAGGGGAGTGTGTAGCGAATTAATTCACTTCAAGAAAAAGGGCGGAGTCGAAACACGAAATTCAAATCTCCGAAAAATCGTATAAATATATTTCGCTCCGCTCTCAAAAATGACTCCACTTCATCTGCATTCACCGTTCACGTCACCGCTAAGAAGATATTCTATCTATACGCTGCATTCCTGACTCGACATCTGCATTCATTGTTATCCTTGTCAAGGCGAAGAAATTCAATTAGATTCAATGCATCAACATCTGGTTTTTAATCACCCTCAAAGACGGAAGCGCCCCCGACATCCCTGGCTCCACGATCGACCCCGGCCTGGCGTCAGCGAAGAACTACCTGTCAACACTCCAGGAGATTTACAACAAGTTGTTAGCCTGTGTGTTTCAACAAAAATAATTTTATTGCCTTTCGAATTCACTTTCGTTGTAACACTCGAGAGTAAACGTAAACAGGCTAATCCCTTTTCTTTATTGCGTGTTTGATTTCACAGGACACACGACCCCACAGCGAAAATAATGAAAGTAGATGATGAGTTGGAGAAACAGCTCAAAAACCCGGAAATACATAAAAAAAGGAAAGATAGGTTTGGGCGCCAGCGATTAGAAATCGCGTAGTAGGTTCGCTATAAGGTAGCGGAAATAGGTAACAGAAATAGATAATAGGAATAGGTAATAGGGATAGATAATAGAACTAGGTAATAGAAAATAGGAATAGGTAACAGAGATAGACAATAGAAAGAGGTAATAGGGATAGATAATAGGGATAGGTATCAGAGATAGATACAATCAACATATTCTTTAAGAAGATAGATAACCTTCTGAATTATATTACTGGGAGATAAATGTATATTATATTATTTGTGGTGACTTCAATATCGACAAAATGCAATCCACCAATCCAAAAAAAAACAGATTGGTTCCTTCATAACACCAACTCAGAAAAATTTAGAACATGATGGAGGACTGACATTCGATTTGAACTTAAGGGCTGACCAGATCAGTAGGGCAATAATGGATGCGTTTGACTTCAGCTATCCACTCACTAAAGCTGAACCCAGCAAGGATAAACCTTGGTAAAATGAGAATCTGTCAAACCTGCGAAAGAAGGTCCATCAGGTATTTAGTGGGGCAAGATAAGATAGCAATTGGCAGAAATCCACTGAGAAACTAACAAAGTATAATAAATTAGAAAAACCAAAAGGCTTAATTTTCAAGCTTTCTGTGAAAATATCACTTCCACCATCATAACAGCAAGACTACAAAAAATCATGGTTCTTCTCAAAATACATTTTTCAGGTATTTATCCGACAGGCACTCGTAGGGCGAGGACTGAAATATACCATTATGAAATGGGTGTATGACGAGCTGTAGACGAGGACAGCTGAGACATTGGTGGTCAATCAGATCATCATGTCAAAGTAACACCTCAAAAGTAGTATTATCCCCCCTCCTGTTGAGCCTGGTAGTAGATGAACTACTGCACGGACTAACGGAGCTTGGCTTCGAAACGCATAGGTTATGCCGATGACATAATCCTAATAGTAAGAGGCAAATTCGAGGGTATCCTCTGTGAGTTGTTCCAGAGAGGCTTCAGAATTATTGAGCAGTGATGTTTGTCACTAACCCATTCAAGACCACAGTAATTAACTTTACTCGGAAAATAAATTTTTCAGCAATGAAATCCATTTCGGTGAATATAGATATTTTGTTTTATTTTCATTTTTACTTCACAGGTGAGGCTAACCCAAAACAGTATCCACAGTTCAATGTATAGAAAAGTATGAAAAATCACACATGAATACAAGCCCTCAGTAAATTACACATAACCAATTCAAAAGATTAAAGTTCAAATAGTATAGGGATTTTGACAATCACTATGGAGTATGTATGATTGGAGACTATTGACTGACCTCTGGCCTGTGGAAGAAATCATATCTGTGTTACATTGATTTGTTGAATATGCTTTTATTTCAGACGTCTTTAAAGTCATTCTCAAGATTTTATTTTGACGTATAAATGTGACGTCTTATGGATGTGACATTTTGTCATCGATTTTGGTTCCCTCAGACTTCATCAAGTGACGTCTCCTCCGTCATTTTGGGACCGAAAATGGAAGTCCATTAAATATTTATTTGCTGCCTGGGTGGCGCTTTTTAAGTCACTGCAAGATCAACAAACTCCACAAGTTCAAACATCCTGTCCAGAAAGCTCAAGAAGGAATACAAAGAAAATTGAAAAGAGTCGAGAATCAAGCAAATTATCGGTACATTCGGCAAGCTGATAATACGCAAGAAGCACTATAGACAATAATTGGGGGAATTACAACAAAAAAAATCTAAAAAAGCACTGACGTGGTGTCAGGGGAGCTTTTACGCGCTTGAACACATTCGAAACCATTTCTGAATGAACCTTCACTCCGTCATTTTTCAACCAAGTGCTGAATTTCAATTCGAAAACATCTGCATTATTGGTAATACTGAAAAAATAAAATTTAGAATAGATATAACTTCGAAATCATCAAGTTTTCACGCATCCGACCTTCCTCATAACCCCCTAAAGTGCTAAAAAAATTCGAATCTCTAAGTTGATTTTTTTGGAATCTGATTGTGGTTGAGGTCAGCCTAACTTTCAACCGTAAAATAAAATCCATTTGAAGACTTTACCAATTCGCGAATCGGTAAAATAATTCGATGATTCCGCTTATCCCTTCGAAATTTCATAATTCAAGTATTTTTTGAGCTACTCTGTAAATAACAACAATACCAAGAAACTTGATAAATTTTTTTCTGATACCTCTGAAGATGAATATCAGATCAAACTGAACTTTGAAACAATGTTGTGAAATACTGACTCTAGATTTTTGCCGATTTTGTTGAAATATGTTTAATAGTTTCCGGTAAAAAAAAGTTTTAACAAAAATTTTCAAAATTTTCTATAAGATTTTAACAATGTTCTACCCTTATATAAAATCCTCACGAAATTTTGAATTAAGTGGTACGATGGTATTCTTCAGCTTACTACATAAGTCTGTTCCTACACACTCTGGGACTAGTTCTGAATCGGGCGGAGTTTGCGCATATCGATATTAGCGTTCCAAAAAATTTCGAACTGGTTAGGAATTACAAACCAAGTGTTCCAACGTGAAAAGAATTTGTGTCAGACCAGTTCTAGAACGGTTAATTCAGTTCTTGGGTTAAGGCAAGAACTGAGAAGGAGGAATTGAATCGGTCATCTGTTTCGTGCCATTCGAATGCAGCAAGGGGCAATAAAACCACATCTGGCAGAGACGGGCTGCATTTTTCGGGTGACAAACAGCCCTTAGGCTATGACAAGGGAATTTCTAAGAATGATGCGTTTCCAACACTTTCGAACTATCTATTCAGAATTAGTCCCGAACTAGAATGAGCGAAGACGTGTGAATTGATTCAGTTCTGAACGAGTTCAAGACAGTAACAGAACTGGGTGTTGGAACAAACCTATTATAATCTGATCGCGTCTGTTCTTCTTGAGATATTGAGATTATAACACTATTCTTTCAATATCACTAAAAATGATTATTCGATCAAATTGAACTTTGAAAAACTTTTTTTGCATATTGACTTCGAGATATATCCCAAGATCCAATCTGATCGCGTCAATATTTATGGAGATATTGAGGAAATATTCTCCAAATTTCATATAACAACGAAATTCGATATAATTTTTCCTTATATCTACATAATTGTGTTCAACAGTGTAAGTGACACAGTGAAAGTTTTGAAATATATTTGTACATATACAGTTTGAGATTTATAACTGTGATATTTGTTTTCTCTATAAATAAAGAAATTACCACCAAGCAATCGCTAAGACCTTAGATTGCACCGGACCCTTCTCCAACTTCTCTACCTGGGAAGGGCAGATACGACAAGGAGTTGCAACCTTGGACCGAAATTTGCAACTGGCGCCCGAGAAACTGAATTTAAACCGTACAGTCACACAAGCCCGAAAAAATGTCATCACGATATCACATGCAATATTTTTCCAAAAAAACTGTTGAGTGTCAAGGGTATAAACCTCCAACTTAAAAATTGCATGCATTTCTCAAACTTCAAAAATAGAAATCGGCTGGTAGGAGGATATTTCTCAATATTTAATTTTCAATAATGAGAACCTGATACCAATTACAAATTGTTAATTTTGTAATGAAAAAATAGCTTAATAAATTATTTCTTCAGTTACACCGCTCAATGTGCAATCGAACGTCCTTTCATTCAATATATTACAATCCATATATTAATATATAAAACAATATAGGGGTTTGGAGCGAAGGGGTGGAAGATTTCAAATTCAAAAACGCGTAGGGAGACCTGCTTTCGGAATCACAAATCCATATATTCGTGGATTTACCCTAATAATAATCAGTAAAGGAATAATGGTCTGATTGCAGTACTCTCAAATTGTAAATTGTTCCCTAATTCTTTGATAAGAAAACGGCACAACTAATTCTACTTTTAGCCATATCACTGAATAGGTAATCATATTACCCTTTTTATTATGTATCACAATCAATATATTTCCATTTGAAAAATAAAATACTGAGGTGCGGGGCGTAGGGGGTGAGAAATTCAAAAAACCATAGGATAAATTGCTTTCGAAATTGAAAATCAACGGGTGCGGGAAATTTTTCTTTACGTAACTTTTTTGGCACGCCGTATTTGTAAAGACCAACGTCGATATAATACATGAATGTAGTTCTGTTTTTTGAAAATCTTTTGGAACTTTGTTACATATACCATCTTCAGTTGTATAATGGAGCTTATGCACGAAACGTGTTTATTAACAGTGAATTTAACTTTCAAATTTTCCATTTCTATTAGTATGGTATCCAGTTGAGAATTATAAATGAAATTGTTGTTTTATAATATGATTTCAAATGTGGAGTTGGTAGGCAAGAAAACCCAAAGTGTTGATTGGTATACTGAGTTTTTATTTAAAACCCAATTTTAATCCACAATGGGATTACAAATTTACCTGTGAATAGAGAAACGACAATTTAAGTTTATCCTTTCTACCAATTATCCGCTATTCCCAGGCCAAATTCAATAATTCAACACAGTATTTGAAATATCCAAATTCTTGATATTGACAATAATCACTAACGTTAACCAAGGTTACTAATTATCATGGAATATAAGATCCAAATATATTTTATATATAGATAAAATATTATCTCTCTGTATTATAGAGCTAGAAGAAGCAACGAAACAGGTATAAAACGTCGCTTGAAGGGATTAATTAGTTTCTCATTTTCAACTTATTCTAATCCTACGATTTATGCTATATACATTCAAGTATGTCGCCCAGGCGTAAAAGCTCTCGCACTTGTCGAAGAAAAAGTCCTACTCATGGGTAGCTTTGTATCCTAAATATCTGGGTTTTCATTGGTTGTCGAATTTGTTTCGAAAATTTAAGAGTTATACAATGTTGAAATTTATAGGATATTTCCTCATCGTCTCGAAAAGTAATAGAGCAAGATTTCGAGAGGATCGTACCGTTAGAAATTTTTTTTTCGTGAACTATCCGTAGGTTCGTCAAGCTGGTGACTCATACCTGGAATTTTGGTGTTTTAATATTATCGGTATTTTGTGCCCATTTTATGCCAATTTGTGCCATATGTATTGAATTTTGTGCCCGTATAGTTTTCGAGATATTTTGAGTTTTTCAAGTGGGTCACCAGCTTGACGCTGTGACTCATATATTGAATTGTGCTCATTTTATGCCAATTGCCATATGTGGTGAATTTTGTGCTCGTGTAGTTTTCGAGATATTTTGAGTTTTTCCAGCTTGAAGCTGTGACCACATCATCTATGATACTAAACGCGTTACAGGCAACACCGTCGAACCACTGGAGGAGGTCAAGAAAAACTTTTGGTAAAAAATGGTAATTTTCATGAGACTTTTTCGGATATTCCCAGGGCTACTCGGCGTGATGTCTGAACATGATTGGAAAGAGAAAGTTCCGAATTTGCTGTCGTTTTGATCCCTTATTGCGTAAAATAAGAGATATTCTCAGGAAATTCTAGAAAAATACCGCAAATATTGATATTTTCCAAAGGTACAAAACTACAGGAAAGAATTTGGCTACTGGGTTCAAGCTAGATTAAATGTTTTGGTTTGATCGAAAAAATTGGTAATGGAAAAATCTTATAGTGGGAAGTAGTTCATTTGGATAGTAGGTATATTAGTTATAATCATGATATAATTGAAAAAAATATTATGAAAAAATCTCTATTGAAGCTCTGACGCGTATTCGATATCTCTTGCACGATTGATCATCTGTCAATGTATACGTCAAACTACGTATTACTTTGCGGTCACCCATCCAGGTTCCACTAGGTAGAGCACTCTGCTCATAAAATATATTTTTTTAAATCTTCTGCTCATCTAATCAGAAAAAGAATAATGTCAAAAATTGCTAATTGCAAGTCCAACAATTAACCATTATTGCCAGTTTGAACTGACTATTAACCATAATTGCCAGTTTGGATTGACAATAATCCAATATCGGCTGGTTTGACCTGACAATCATGGATAATTGTGTGTCTGGACCGGCACTTATTGTTGGGTGCAAGATAGATGCATAGAATATATCAGGTGTCGACACTTTCCCACTATTACCCACTAAAATTTTGGGTCCCAAACGCAGTCCTAGAATTATCAAATCTTGGGCTACTTGGCTCTGTAAACGATGATGGCGCTTACGTCGCTTTGGCAAGTGCATACATTTAATTCTGGTGAATAAAATGCATTGAGTTTTAATGTGATGAAACTTTTCCCCAAAAAATGAATCAGATATTTGAAATTATGGATTCTCACTAATACATAAGAGGAGATTAACAAATGTGGAACATTTAGTCATTAATAATATGAAATATGTGTAAGGGAATAAGGAGCAATATGAGGCTTATTGTGAGAACTCTTTCATGGATGGTTACAAGATGTTATTTCGAAGCCAAAACAAAGGTGAAAACGAGAGGGGAGATTGATATTACTAATGGATTCTATTGGATAGTTTAGATCTCCTTTAAATTTTGTATGAATAATACATATTCAATTCAAAAGTTATTTTGAATTATGTTACATACCTACTTATGCAAATATTTCGTTGAAATGTTCATGTTTATTATTATTGAAATTGTTATATGAATTTTCACTCTGCTGCTACGAGAGGGGAGATTGATATTACTAATGGATTCTATTGGATAGTTTAGATCTCCTTTAAATTTTGTATGAATAATACATATTCAATTCAAAAGTTATTTTGAATTATGTTACATACCTACTTATGCAAATATTTCGTTGAAATGTTCATGTTTATTATTATTGAAATTGTTATATGAATTTTCACTCTGCTGTTCATGTTCATACGAATTTATCAGACGAATTTCGAATCAGACAAATTAGTTGTAGTACCTATCGTTCCAAATGATTTCTTGTGGTAATTTTGAAAACACAACTCTGGAATACTTCCTTTCCATGAAATTAATATTGAAATAATAAATACCTCTCGTAATAAGCAAGTATTTACAAATATCAAGTTTCAGAATTGTGTATTCAGAGGCGAAGGATCTTACCGCCATTTTGACTGAATGAAATGAATAATCATAATTTGAACTCGTCAAAATGAATTTACTATTGGAAATTCTTGAAAATAATGTATGGTCCAACTCAGAAAATCAGAAAGAAGTTCCGATTTGACTTGTTTTGATATGACAGGTCGGTAACTTCCGTAAATATTTCAGATTTTATATGGCAGAATTTCCAATGCCGGCATTTATCGGCGAAAACTGAAGTAGACCAACAAAGCCGTATTTTGACAACGTTTTGACCTCATTTCGGACCCAAACTATGTCAAAGAGTGTCCGCACCTCATGTATTCTATGCATCTATGGTGCAAGTTTGAACTGACAACTAACCATAACTGCGGGTTTAATCCGACAATTATTGATGATTTTGATTCGGACTGGCTAGTTCGAACTGACAGTTAACCATAACTTCCAGTCTGTACGGACAAGACAATTATCTATAATTTCCAGTTTGAAACAATCATGAATGTTTTCCATTTTGAACTGAAATTTTTGTCAGGAAAATAAGGAAAAGTTACGTTAAAAACAATGAAGCTGAGAAACCATTTTCAACAGCTTTCACTAAAAAGGAAAAACATCGTGCGGCAAGCCGATATACCTATAAAATTCTCTAATGCAACAAAATAATGGGTTTCATCCACTTGAGAGTACGTTTACTTTTTTGGGCACTTCAATGAAATCTTGTTTTCAAAAATTTTTTTTACTTACATTTTCGATATGTTTTGCGGTTAGTCAAAATTATATTTTCCTGTTGAAGGAAAACCAAAACTGTTCACTTTATAATTATATAGACATATTAAATTCTAATGACACTGAATTACATAATACGCTAGGACATCAACTCTTATCGTTTCAGCATGAAACGAGTTCTGATTCAATATACTTGATTTAAGCTTACTATACCTTTGAAAACTGTAGAGGAAAAGGAAAAAATCCGGAACCATTGAAAAACATTATGTTTTGTTCTAAAAATCATATGAATAAATATTTATATGGTTGAAGTTCCACTCACTGATTATTTTTATTGTGACCTACCTCCAACAAATTCCAATAAAATATTTCTTTGTTGAACCATATGTATGTGTATGATAACTTCTTTGGTAAACCAGAATGTATTGATACATTATCTCACTTTGTTTGAATGAACATGGTTTCAGCTGATGATTTAGCATTTTTCAGAAAATGTTGGTTTGGCTATAAACAGAAATTATTTGCTAGGGAACTATTTCACCTTCTCGATAAATATGATGATGATTGACTATGAAATGTTACGCCACATTGGCCTTCACACCAAGTCAGATTTTTCGATATTGTTTTATATCAATTCAATCATTACAATACTGAAAGAGAAATATTCCGAAAAAGTTACAGAGACTCATAACGCACAATACATGAATCTGTAGTTCTTGATTCAATGCTATTTTGCACAAAAAAACCATATAAAGCACGAAAACGGCCAAAATAGGGAAAAGCTACGGATGAGGGCATCAAAATGGAGACCGATGGCAAATAACTCCAAATATCTAGAAAACTGAACGGGCAAAAATTCATAACATGCATTACCTAGAAATTGGACCTATTGGGTTGATGACCCTATGGATAACTCAATACACAAATTGTAACAAAATGAGCACAATTCAGTGGAAAAAATTCGAATCATAATATATACTAGCGATAAATCAATCTTGAATATAGATCTACTTTAACGATTTACCTTATTAGCCGACAACGATCAAGTGATCGTCGTCGGCCAATAGGGTGAAATCTCCAATTACCCAAATCTACAAATCGTCCTCGCACAAAATGTAGCTTAAACGTGAAACTGTTCAGGGATAGACGTGAGTTTACATCTAAACAACAAATCTAGTATAAAAAATTGAAACTCAATTTTATATTATATCTTGAAACAACACCCATTTTGCCAAATAGATATGGAATCACATGAAATGACTTACTTAAGTGTTTCAATATAAATTGTTTTTATACAAAAAACATCAAATGGAATGTAATGATTCGTCAATATCGACTTTACAGGAATAGGAGCGTTCCAAAAATGCACAAAATTCACTTTCATTCGACTTATACGAACAAAAGTCACAATCGAAACATAAATCCTTACAAAAGACGATAGAATGCCTGAAAATAGTAATAATATCGAGTAACACAATCAGTACGAACCTCATTTTATATTTACTTCAATAAATCATTCAATTTCGGAAAATTTCAAGAAATTATTTTCATCTTGATGTTAATTCATTTCAACTGAGACTTGCTTCGAAAGAACATTCCACGTAAACTGCTTATTATATCACCCAACTACTTGAAATTGGAACTTCATCCATATTTTTTATCGTTTCATGCAAATTTTTGATCTTTCCACGATCTTCGACGACCTGATCATTGCGAAAAGCGCGCTTGTCGAGATTTTTTCCTCTTTTCGATCGTACCAAAACATTTAATCTAGCTTGAACCCAGTAGCCAAATTCTTTCCTATAGTTTTGTACCTTTGGAAAATATCATTATTTTTGGTATTTTTCTAAAATTCTCGGAAAATATCTCTCCCTTTCACGCAATAAGAGATCGAAACGACAGCAAATTCGGAATATTCTCTTTCCAATCATGTTCAGACATCACGCCTATTAGCCCTAGGAATATCCGAAAAACTCTCATGAAAATTACCATTTTTACCAAAAGTTTTTCTTGACCTCCTGCAGTGGTTCGACGGTGTTGCCTGTAATGCGTTCAGTATCATTGATGATATGGGTCACAGCGTCAAGCTGGAAAAACTCAAAATATCTCGAAAACTATACGGGCCCTAAATTTACTACATATGGCACGAATTGGCACGAAATGAGCACAATTCAATAGTGACATGAAATTTCAAATTTCAATATATGAGTCATAGCGTCAAGTTGGTGACCCACTTGAAAAACTTGAAATATCTCGAAAACTATGCGGGCACAAAATTCGCTACACCCGGCACGAATTGGCACAAAATGGGCACAATTTAATAGTGAAATAAAAATTTCAAATTTCAATGTATGAGTCACAGCGTCAAGCTGGAGACCCACTTGAAAAACTCAAAATATCTCGAAAACTGTACGGGCACAAAATTCGCTGCATATGGCACGAATAAGCACAAAAAGGGAACAATTTAATAGTGAGAAAAACATTTCAAATTTCAATATATGAGTCACAGCGTCAAGCTGGTGACTCACTTGAAAAACTCAAAATATCTCGAAAACTATACGGGCACAAAATTCAACACATACGGCCCAAATTGGCACAAAATGGGCACAAAATACCCATAATATTAAAATATCAAAATTCTAGGTAGGAGTCACCAGCTTGACGCACCTATTATCCGTTTGCTTTCGATGAAATTTGGCGCAGACCTTAGAGTGAATATTCAATAATAGTGAACTGAATTCGATTTCGATTGACTTTTTACTTTCAGAAATATTGGAAAAATAATATATGAAGTATGTTGATGTTCCCTCAATGTCGTTTCTATTTTCTTTAACACTCAACAATACTGATCAAATCGAGATACAGTAAAGCTTGATGATTGGTTGTTAAATACTGATGGACAAACATGTACAACATTTCGCGATGATCGTGCCATGAAATCGACTTAAAAATCAATTTAAAAATTTTCCGAATACTTCATATTTCGAAAAAAAAACTCATTTCATCGTGCAAATTTCTGCAGAATATTGTATCATTTAGAAGGGGTATCGTCTGGCAATGGATTACTGGATGACTCGGGGATTTGCCCGAGATCTCTAGTCTAATTTGGATCATAGTAGAGAGTTTTTGATGTTGCTGACTGTTGGTCTGCTCCTAATTTTTACTTTTTAGCCCACTCATAAATAAATGTACCCCCAATTAGCGATTTTCGAAGTGAGCAGGTAGTTTGAGGTCAAATTTTTTTTTGCCAAAGTTGAACAGCTGTATGGTTCATTTTTCCGCAATCAAATTTCCTCCAATTGCGACATCGATATTTTCTCTCCTCTGATTCATCTGTTAAATATCTATCCAGTATTATCTTGGTGAGAATTTTATTCACGGTAAGTTTGTTTAGTTTCTGATATTATTTTTTTAAGAATGATCAACGGAAAACCAAGAAAATTTTTGTTTTCGGTTTTCAGATTTGTGTTATAGGTGTTCGTGTTAGTTTCTTCCCATTTATAGTCATTAATATTTAGAAGTTTTCTTTAGGTTACAATTTACCTTTCTGTTGAATTCAGTGGATGAAGGGCCGGCATATTTACCTATCGGTTAGGTGTCAAGTAGACTTAACGAGAGGAAAGTTCTCTGTAAACGTATATTCACCGCACGGTACAGCGAAGTGATCCGTAAATTTATGATACCGAAAGGTTATTTTCACAGAGTTCTCCGATTTCTCAGGAAACGTCTATCGATAGAGATCCTAGGCTTCATAAGTCAGTTGAGTGTGAACCGAACGATTCATGCTGCGATTGCAGCTTTTTGTTGGGTAATTTATTACAATGGACTTCATAGGTGATATAATTTTGATAATTTAATAGATGGGTAAACTTGGAATTCTATCAAAGATTCCGTCTAACCAAGCAATCCTTCTGGATCGGCACTTTACCGAGTTTTCACGGGTCTTCTGGTTTGAGGTTCATCTCTTAAATTTTTCGAATTTTTTGTTGTTGCTGTGTCATCGTTGTTTTTTGGAATTTTTGTACCTGAATGTCGTTTGTTCTTTACTTTTTATATTATCTGAGATGTAAAGGCAATTGCCCCATCTCTTATCTCTATAGAATAAAAATATTAATAATGATAATAATAATGATAATGATAAAAGAGTGTTTTTATATTTCGTATTTATTCCATTATTTTTTTTCAAACATTTCATTTGGAAGCTTTTTCTTACGGGCATTTTCCGTTTTCATTATAAACAACTGTCAGGTAATCTTTCTCCAAAGCAAATTTTTTTTTGTTCAATATATCTACTTTGCTGCAACCTCACTCTAAAGTGTCGAAAAAATCAGAAAATCCAGGTTCTGGTTTTGGTGATATATCTGATAAATCCCTCGTCTGGTTTGGCGTCAAGCATAGGGGAAGAAGAACAAATATTTTTTTATTCTCATCTCTCTCTTACTCGATAAACTTGCATAGCGTTATCTTTGTCAACTAAATATACAAATAATTTATTTACATAGACTCTCCATTATATATTCAGTAAGCACTGAGAGGTAAATTGAAATGATTTTACTGAAAGTCTATAAAGGTAGTCGGTAAATTTAACGCACATGTAGTTGACGAACACTTTGCACAGAGGTTGAATATATCGGCCCGCGGTGATACTTTTTGAGTCTGAAGGAATACACATGTACTATTATGTATCTGATTTATTTTAAACAATTCATAGTCGTCCCTCAGGGATTGAAAATATACCGTCCCCCTGGGACTGACCATACCATTTAAACTGACGATCATACCATTTCATTGGATTTCATCGATATTTTTCTGGAGATTCAACAAATTGCCCTGTACTATCTAATTTAGGCTCAACATCTATTGAAATCATCAATTCATGCCATTTAATGCCTGGAACTGGGAATATGGGACGGATATCTGGACTCAATTTAACGGAGGATTTAAACCTTCAAGAGGAGAAAGTATCGATTAAAGCTCATTTCGGTAGGATTTCACATCACTTCTTAGGTTTTTTATGGGTTTTCCCCAAATATCCGAAACAGAACTTTTGAAAATTAAATGAAAAAATCATCATAGGAAAATTTCATGAATTATTTTCTTTTGATTTTTTTTTTCGATTTGAAACAGAAGTCTACTTTGTCTGATGGAAGAGTCCGATTTGTGCTCTGAAACTTCACAGTTCGCTTTCTTTGTCGTTTGTATTGTTCCTGTATTGTTCATTAGGCAATCTGTTTTGCAGGAAACTGGCCCTGCCAAATAGTTTCATACTGCAATCCGCAAGGGCGTTTTTCAGGAAAAAAAACAATTTTATTTAATTTCCAGTTTCAGATATTGGCAGTGAAAACCCATAAAAAACCTAAAAAAAGGGGAAATATCATTAAGCTGAGAAGAAATCTGAAATTGTGTAAATTAAGTTGTTTCATAGGTCGAGCACGAATAATTTGTATGATTGGTATATTTTGAATATTTTCGAAATCTGAGGGCAGTTGGTAATTTTTCCAAGTATCCTGAGATTCATCCAAGAGTAATTTTCTTTTTGCTCCATTACCTTGTATTTAATTTACTGGCCATTTTTCCAAGTATCCTGAGATTCATCCAAGAGTAATTTTCTTTTTGCTCCATTAGCTTGTATTTAATTTACTGGCCTTTAAGTGGAACATTCATAGTAGTTTTACCAATGAGCAAACACCTCTTTACGTAATAATAGCACAACAACGTGGGACTGACCTACTGACCTATTATAGCACGAAATAACTCGGCTCCTTTTTTCCATAGAGTTGAGTTTGCACCTTCAACAACATTTCCTCGAAAAAATTCTTTTCCCGTGTTTAGTTCTGTCTACGTTATCACGCTGAAGTATATGTAGGTTAATCATACCTTACACATGTTTCCTTCTTTCTGGTTTATCACCATTTATTGGAAATATTCTTGTCTCATATCTGAAATTCATTTTTTTTTCACTTTTGCATTGAGTTTGTTGTTTAATAAGGGCGAATCCAAATAACCTTAGGTCTTATGAGCTTGAGTATGAGGTAGCAATTCGTGTGGGTAGAGGGACAACTTACACAGTAGATGAGGGACGCAGGATATTGAGGAGTTTTTCAGCTGAAGAGAGGAGTGATCGTAGTTTTACCGAAATTCAGGATGTTTTCTCTGTCGAGGAAAATTTCACAGATTTACTAAAATGAATTTCAGATCTTTCTAATCATATTTCTTAATCAACTCCTACATCAATAGAATCTGAATGAAACAGAGTTGAGGAAAAGCAGAAATATTCCATCATGTTCAAAATCATTGAATTGTAGTGAGATTTTTTTGACCAACCAATCCTGTAACTTCAACACCAGTAAGAGTTTCAGGCTTCCATAATATTACACTTGTCAATCCATCCCATAAAGAACCTGTTTGTAAATGGAATATGAAGAAGTCTTCTGGAAGGGACAATCTCATGCCTTTTCTTAAATTGTAAAACACTCTTAAAGTTTCTCGCGGTTGTAGTAATTGTGATTCATTTCATTATACCTTACATTAGCTATATTTGTGTATTTTGCTTTTGGATTTTTCCTTTCGTGAATATCTGTGTGAGACGCTTGTGTTGTCTATATTAAACTATAGCTCGACACTTGATTACCCTTGTCTTGATACTGTTGCAAGATATAGATTGCAGAAGATAGGACATTCGTGTGCCGTATTATCTTCGGCATGAGGAAATTTGACAGGGGCATGACGGATGCGACAAACCGCCTTGTATGTTTACGCACTGCAGATGTCTCTTACCGTTCATCGAATCCTAAAATTCAGCGTTCTTTCCATAATATTTCCACTCGTCAATTCATCCCATAAAAGAACCTGTTTATAAATGGAATATGAAGAAGTCTTCTGGAAGAGACAATCTCATGCCTTTTCTTAAATTGTTTAAAACTCTTAAAGTTTCTCGCGGTTGTAGTAATGGTGATTCATTTCATTAGACCTTATATTAGATATATTTGAATTAGACGCATGAACTTGGTGGCATAACTACTGTAAGATACAGTTTCAAAACTTGGTTGGAGTTGGGCGATAGTTTGAAGGAAACATTTTTACGATCGAACTCTGATCAAGTTCTTTTAGATGAAATCAAGGCTAGAAAACAGCGTGTAGGAGAAAGTTCTGGCAACTTTATATCTGCATTTGGGAATAAATTTTATCGTTTAACAACAAAGCTACCTGAAGGAGATATAGTTCATCTAATTAGGGATAATTGTTTACAGGATTATGTTGAGGCTTTGGTGTTAGGGGACATAGACACTATTTCAGATTTGTATTCATTTTGTAGACGAGTCGAATAATATCTATGCTAGGATGATCGAGGTGCAAAGGGTTCAAGAAAAAATGTTTCGTGTGTCTGTGGTAACGTGTTGGAACTGTAATTCCTCGGAAACAAGTATATGAACTGCGTTGAATCAAGAACTCTCTCTCGTTTTGGTTGTGGAAAACGTGATTTTACTGAGCTCACATGTTTCAAATATTCAAAAAGTGGAATTATTGGTCACCGATCGGTAGGGAACGTGAAACCGAGAAATTATCCGAAAAGCGCTTGCGTAAACCGTACCCCAGACAGGAGGAATTAGATACTCTCGACCATTACAAGTGACTAATGTGGATTGAAACTGTCAAATAATTTGTTGTTCAAGATCAATCATATCACGATGAGCATCCTAGAACCTTTCAAATTAGGCGTCATGAAACCGATAATTTTTCTTCCATATGCCCGCCCCTTATTGGAACGTAATAATGATGACAATAGACCTTATTTCAGAGTAAGTATTCGTAAGGAAAATATCCCAGCCTTGCTTGATAGTGAGAACAAAGTCTCCATTTCAGGTTTGAAATCACTATTTCCTTTGAAGAAGTTGAATTTGACCTCGGAACTTGCTTTTTCAGTACATTTATTGTATACCTCAGTAATGAAACTTGTTTATTTGCCCAAATGACTTCTAATATTATTATTATATCTGTCGATTACCTTTGAGTTGAGTAGGCTGTTTCGACAAGTATATCGACTCATTTGATGTTATTGTACAGGGTGGGCAAAATTCGTTGTCTACTGAAGGGATCTCGAGAACTATAGCAGCTAGAAAAAAACTGAAAACACATTCTCTAGTTTTTTTTTCCTGACTAATCCGAATATGAAAACAGGTCCAGCTCATCGAGCATAGAACTTGAGTTATGAACGGCAATTTAGAAATTGTCATTTTCAATAATGCTGAATAACTCGCTTGTTTGAGATCGTATTCGAAATCTGTTGATACATTCTACAGGCATTTTTTTATTAGTAATTCAAATATGATATGACTGAATTTTTTAATCCAGCTATTTTCGAGAAATGAGAAGGATTTTGGATTTTTCAAATATGAACTATAGTGAAAAGTTCTCTCATCTTGCTACAAAATTTTGCTGATTTCAAAAATGTATCATATGTCGCTATTTACATGAGTATAACATGAGAAAAATTTCAATAATTTATTCCAGCTTTTCTATTCACTGTTGAATTATTATAAATAGGCTGGCGTTAGCGACCATTGAATATGCATTATATTTCGTGAACTTAACCTTCTGTGATAGGAATTACCGACCATCGGATAATTATTTCTTTCATGTATCGATATCCGTCAGTAGAAAGCATGATGTAAAAAACATGGTGTGCTCATCTGAAAAATGAGTGACGTCAGCTAGTAGAAAATACGAAGAGTTATATATTATGTGTTCGAATCAACATGAAAATTCAAAGCACATAATACGTCAGCTAGTAGAAAATACAAAGAGTTATATATTCTGTGTTTGAATTAACATGAAAATTCAAAGCACATAATATATAACTCCTTGTATTTTCTACTAGCTGACGTCACTCATTTTTCAGATGTGCACACCATGTTATTTACATCATGGTAGAGAGTAAAATACTTTCATCTGTTTATTAAAGAAAAAAAATTATTCAATTACCTCTTTTCTATTCATGAAAGAATGTTGAAGTCAGAAATTTAAAAAATATACGATAGTTTACTATAATCATCATTTCCACAAAAGTGAGATGATGAAAAAAATATATCAACGGTAGTGTTCGAATTGTAAACCATCGTTAGATAAGCGCGCCATACATCTCGATTTAACACTACGTTGGGCGTTGCCTATGTGAACTCTGGTGACTTCCCTTAGGGCGTTTTCCGTTCTGCTTCTTAATTGTTCGTAGTTCGGTGATCTTGTTCCGTATATTTTATTTTTCAAATATGCCCATAGAAAAAAAATCTAGTGGTATAAGATCTGGATTCCCTCAAAGATATCAATGTTAGATTTTCGAGTTCAGGTTCCATATTTTGCTGCATGAGGTTGAGATATGCATCTGCATTAAGTGTTTGATTTTAGATGTGATATGCCAAAATTTTGTTTTCATATGAATATATAGGTTATATTGAACCCGAATCGTCCTTGTCGAAAGCCTTCTTCTATAACCAAGTGTTGATTTTGGTCGGACCAATAGTGCATATTGTGCCTGTTGATGATTCCACAATTTTCGATGCGAGCTTCATCAGTCCAAATAATGTTTTCATGAAAAGTGGGATCTTCTTCTACTTTATTCAAATACCAATTGCAGAACTGAATCCTTCTTTCAGAGTCCCCATCTCGCAACTGATGAATTTTACGATATTTGTAAGGGTGAAATTTATTACGTTTCAATATGTTTTCGCCGTTTGATTCCTACTTCCTCTTCCAGTTTTCTAGATGAAATATTTGGATTAATTGTCACAGCTCCAATTATTTTTAGAGTATTCTCTTCTTCATTTTCTTTATTATATTCTTTTGAACGTAACTTAGTGGAGCTTCCATGAATTTTCAGATTGTGAACTAACCTCTGGCAATATTTTTCACTCGGTTGCTGTCGTTCTGCATATTTCTCGAAATAGACTTCCCTTGCAACTCGGCTATTTCCATTTGCTTGAATATAGTATACCATGTCAGCATATCGAATTTTTCGTAATTTGGAATATTTCGGGCCATAAGGGATAATAAACAGATTTTCTATTGCTAATCTTAAGAACTATGACCAATTAACCATAGAAATATTTATTCAGCAATTCCAATCATAGAGGCGCAAGTTCACACAAAGATAATGCATATTCAATCGCGCGATGGTAACGTCAGCCTACCCATATTTCAACAGTGAATAGAAAAGCAGGAAAAAAGTATTGAATCTTTTCTCATGTAATATTCATGTAAATAGCGACATATGATACATTTTTGAAATCCACAAAAATTTTGTAGCAAGATAAGAAAACTTTCGACTTAGTTTACATTTGAAAAATTCAAAATCCTTCTCATTTCTCGAAAATGCTTGGATTAAAGAATTCAGTCATATAATATTTGAATTACTCCTAAAAAATTGCATGTAGAATGTATCAACAGATTTCGAATACGAGTTCAAACAAACCAACTATTCAGCATTATTGAAAATGACAATTTCTCACTTTTCGCTCATAACTCAAGTTGTATGCGCGATAAGCTAGATCTGTTTTCAGATTCGGATTAGTCAGGAAAATAAAGCTAGAGAATGTGTTATCAGTTTTCTTCTAGCTGCAATAGTTCTGGAGATCCCTTAGGTAGACAACGAATTTTGCCCACCCTGTACATTCCTCCTGAAACAAATTATGTGAATTATGATGAACTTTTTGAATTTTTGGAACGCTTCAATCACATTGACAACACTGTTCTGTTGGGTGATTTCAATTATCCTAAATTGCAGAACTTTTACGAAACTAATCAGTCATCAAATTTAGTACTTAGATAAACATAATTTGTGAACTTTTGTAATTTCACTCAGGATAATTCCATCAAAAGAAGTGATAATAGGTTGTTGGATTTGGTGTTTGCACCTGAATGTATGAAGTGTGAGGTACTACAGGACTGGGAACCGCTAGTCTTGCAGTGAAATTAAGGGTGGAATATGAAGTAAACATTTTTTCTGATATTGAACGTTGAAATTTTCGTAAACAACCAGGCATTCTGGGAGTTATTTGGCAAACAGATTGGGACTTTTAATAACGGCATTGAGTAGTGATATAGTTTGTGAACAATTCAATGAAAACATTTAGGGTTTATTCACTGAGTGTTGTCCGCTCAAAACTCGTTACGGCCCCAGGTATCCATCCTGGTACACGAAAGATCTGATCGTTAATATGAGGCGAAAAAATCATTACCGCCGAATGTACAGTATAAGTAAATACTTATATTATATTCAAAAACTCAAGAAAATATGACGGGTTCGTGATATATTGTCTGCCTACTCAGAGTTTACAAAAGGATCTGAAGAGAGTTTGGTGACTAATCCGCGAGAGTTCTGGTCATATATGAATTCTAAAAAAAATAAAACCCGTATTCGGGGAGTTTTGTTTAGTGATAGTTATAAATATATTATACCCTAAGATGAATTGTAGATGCTTTCTCGGATCATTCCAAGGGTGTATGAGAGCTCAGGAGGTGAAAGATCGGATGCCGATGGTGGCGATGACAAGAAAAATTGTTATATTGGCTAAAACTGGGCTGGAGGCAAACATCTCTGATCATAATGTATGTATTCTTAATTTCCATATTTTTGGGAACGATCGCGACGGGCGTGTCGGTGAGAAGGATGCATTATTGTTTTAAAGAGTAATGCCGGATGTCGAGCCGCCCAATGGGGTGGAACATATTTGGGTTGATATGAGGATTGGTAAGGAAACTACACTGCTTGGATCTGTTTACAGTACATCGGCTTGCACCACATCAGATTTTATTCGTTACTTGGATGACCTTCTGTCTATGATATCCCCGAATTATAAACATTTTATCAAGGGGGGTGATAGAAACGAGGATCAATTGATTGATCAATCCTTTGTGGAGTGTGTAGTCTTACGAACTGAAACAGCTCATTGATGAGCCAACGCGCATAACCAGCACGTCTCAGACATTGCTGGATGTGGTTTATTCTAGTAAACCTGAGTTGATTGAACTTTCAGGCGTTATTGATCATTTCATGTCTGATCATAGGGGTGTTTTTTGAGAGTGGTTGAAAAAAACTTATATCCCCAAAAATTGTTGTCAATCGCGATTTAACTCGTTTTTCCTTCCAGGATTTCATTTCAGATCTCTCAGAAATATCTTTGGAAGATATTATTTATGTTGATGATATTGATTTGGAGGTTTCAACTTTTGGCGAGTATATGACACACATTTTCGATATGCACACACCTTACGTTGAGTCAAGAATCTCTAAAAAGTTTGCCCCGTGGATAACGGCAGTGGTAAGGTATGTGATGTAGGTGAGAAATAATGCGCTATTTAATGCCCGTACGCATAGTCGATACTTAGTACTTGAGAACGTCCTAAGTCGACGCGTCCATCCCATATTGGTTACTTGACAGCCCAGCACTACTTCGCCAGTGCTTGGTGGCATGCTAGCTCAAGTCTACGAACGACCTACCTTGAGGCGTGCTCGAGTAAGGCATAATCACAAAATAGAGAAGATTATTCGTTTTCTGTGACTTTTCACAACCCAGCGTTTCTGTCTGTATTACAATCTTGGTGTTCTGTACTATGTACGATACCGCATGTACGATAATATCGTTTTGTGCGATAATTTCAGAGAACCTACCATTTAAAAATTCAATTCATCTAAAGTCTCCGAAGATACGAAAGCGTTTAATGAAACTGCTAAAATGATTTTCGATAAACAGATTGCTCTCAGGAAATGAAAATGATTTTCTAAGAATTCATCATAGTAATTGCTGAACTTAATACATAGTGGACCTGTTCTTAATGACCATGACGCTAGTAGGCACTCCCCTGTTTCGGGAGCAACACAGATGCCATAAATTATACACTCTTTCGGCATTTTATATAACAGAATTACGGTTCGTTTTATGTGGCGGCTTCTTTGGCACCTCGAAGAGATACTGTCATATAATAGCAAACTTTCAGTGCGAAAAACATGAGAAGTGAAAATATTCTAAATTTTACCGATATCCATGAACTTCGCCGAGAATTGCCGAGGGTTTGTTTGATGGATAGGACCCTTTGGTAAGCATGAGTCAATACTTGAGCTTGTTTCAGCGGAGATTTTCTCAGGTAGGAGTTCTAGATCGGACTATGCGTACGTGCATAAGTATAAGCGTACTAGGAGCTTAGGGGATTACAGTGATTACTCTAGACTTCGAAGCGCTGTAACCTCAGCAGTGAGGAGGGAGAAGTGTGCTTTATAGGTTTGTTTTGGTTGCGAAATTCAGAACTATCCTAGAACAGTTCTTGAACTGCGTAGAATCGATGCGCTGTTGAAGCCCGATTCTGAACTATCCTAGAACAGTTCTGAAAGCGATGAAACCAAAACACGAATTAAGTTCGGGGTCTCATCCGGATTGTAGAGGAGGAAAAACTTCCGATTGAGTTGTCAGAAAAGAGGGATGTTAATCAGGTCTTATATATTACCTGTGGTTTAATTAAAAATATGCGAAAATCCTTGACGCACTATGTAGATAATATATACATAGATTTGGGGATACTTAATTTTTTTTTTGTAAAAATCGTGTTTCTGAGCTCTATTCATCACTTAAATTATATTTCAAAATGAACCAACAAATTATTGATTGATATAATAATGAATTTAATGAAATGAATCTTTTTTTGTAAAAATATTTTTCCTGAACTCTCGTCATTACTTCAATGATATTTCAAAATGAATCAACGAATTATTTATTGATATAATGATGCATAATGATGAAAGTATTTCAGATATGTGCTTTTCAGGAAAAAAGTCATTCGAAACATTATTATTATTATTATTCAATAGAGGAAGAGGGCTTTTGCATTCATAGATTTTTTTAAGAAATAGACATCCCAAGTGTGAACAATGGAAATAAAATCCATTTATTCTGGGAGGTCGTAGCGAAGGAGTTATCCTCAGTAACAAAATGTATATTTAACAGTTAATCATTTCCTCAACAAATACAACAATCAAATAAATCAAAAACCAAATCAACACGACGTCGAAAAAGTCAGGTTAACCATTTAAATCGTTGACAGCCATTCAACGGTTGTGCGAACTACCCAATTCTGAAGCAGTTCGGACGCTTATGTCCGAACTCCTTTCAAAGTTCAGAAACAGTTCAGAATCGATACTGAAAATAACCAAAACAGGATTACTCAAATCCTGAACCGGTTCTGAAATGAACCAAAGCCCAAAATCGCAATCGCACATGCGGAACCGTTCTAGAACTCGGAACCAAAACAAACCTTATGTCTCGGGCTGGATTGTGAGGTTCGTGTTCCTTTTGGAAATCGTTCAGGAGGCTGAACGCTGTAAATTCAAGAAAGTCTATACCCGAGCATTGAAACAATCCTCAGGATTTCAATGCCTATTCAGTTTTCACCCCTCCGAATTCCTGTCTGGAGGCAACCAGCTATTACAGCTCAAATGAGTGTGATCCAACTATCAAGTTTTTGTTCAGATTAGCAACCGAGGAGGATGTTACGGTCGTAGTGTGCAATCTTAGTTCGAATGCAGAGGAGGAAGATAATATATCCGCAAAGATGTTCAAACTATCACTCAGTAAAATTCTACCTCATTGGACATACATTGTGAACGTTTGTATTGAGTCCGGTTATTATCCTACTGCTGGGAAGTCTCTGACCTGTTTCCGGCCAATAAGTGTTCTGCCAGCTCTGTCGAAGGCTTTTGAAAAGACATGATTTTTCCAGGCTCATGACTACGTCACCGACAACGAAATACTGACCGCGGTGCAGTGTGGTTTCAGAGGGGCTACAGCACTACCACTCTTCTGTTGAATATAACTGATGATATCCTATAAGATCATTAGATAAGGGGCATGCCACGATTTCGACCCTGTTAGATTTTGCAAAGGCCTTCAACATACTTGCGTTGAAGTTTTTCAGTTCTTACCTTTTTGGAAGTAGTCAGAGGGTTCGATTGCGAGAAATTTTTTTTGATTTGTATTCATTTACCTCAAGTGTGCCAAGTGATAGCCGAATAGGCGGATAATCGATTCCATCTTCCAATTCTGAGAAGAACCTTGCAATTGATTGCCAGTTGAGATACAGGAAGCCTGTGTCACTGCTGTTGAGAAAATGTCTTTTTGGTCAAAAATTTTTGTATAGACAGAGACAGTTTTTGGATTTTTCCTGTCTTGATTCTGCTGCAAGATATAGATTGCAGAATATAGGATATTCGTGTTGCCGTGTTATCTTCGGCATGACGAAATATGACAGGGGCATGACGGATGCGATAAACCGCCTTGAATGACTAAGGGTCGAATATGTTTACGCACTGCAGATATCTCTTACCGTTCATCGAATCCTAAAATTCAGCGTTCTTCTATTTTATGTTCAGTAAAATTGTACAATGACTATATTGTATTTACCCACACAACCTCTATGAACTCATTGCGGCTGGTCTTGAAGAGACGTTTATTGCTGAGGCAGAATTTATGGAAGAATTTAATGTTTTGTTTTGATGAGAAATCCTGTTAGTGGAAGTAAATTTTTTAGGGGTTACGTGGAGTGGCTTTGATGCTTGACTTCACCCTGCTGTTATGAATGTTTTAAATAAATCATTCCAATCAAGGCCCCACCTAATATGATCATTATTATTAACTATTATTTGATAGATTCCTCTCAATACCTGCAAATTCAAGAGATCTCAGAGGTACAGATACTTAAAGCAGCCGAAAAGCTTGGAAATAATCTGAGCTCTGACGATGTTCCTGTCAGCGTAGTCAAAGAACATAAAATTTGGTCTGTCGTCCCTTGTCACTTATTTTCAACTTGGTTTCAAGAACAAAAATTTTTCCTGCATTGTGGTATCTGTATGTTTTCACATCGTGTAAGATCGCAGATATTATAAACTACAGACTCATCTGTTTTTCAAGTTGTTTGAGAACGTTGTTTTTGATCTCATCTATTCACAGGTGTACAGCAGCGATTCAGAGTCCCAACATGATTTTGTGCGGTTGAGGAACGCGGTCACAAATCTGTGAGCATTTAGTAGAGTTATAAAAGTGAAGTCTTTCTGGGATGTATCGATTCTCAAGATCAATCTTATTCAATCTACCTGCACCACGAACACCTTTCACGTTGACTTGGTCCAAATTGTCAACACGAATTCCTTAAAAGTGAGAGGCCGGGGCGGAAAATCATGAACTCGCGTGTACTTTGGCCGTACCCTTAGACTTCACACAGTTTCATCACAGACCTGTTAATTCATACTCTTACCTCGCTCTGTGAACATATCCTTCATGCCTGACGAGTGAGTATCACGTAACCAGCGAAAGAGTATTTTTGCAGTAAAAATTTTAAAAAAGCACTGACGTGAAGTCAGCAGCTTTTACGCGCTTGTTCACATTGCGAAATGGAGACTTGAAAATTTCAGTGAAATTTCAATGAAATATAAAATTTTCGAAAAAAAAATATTTTTTTCGAATTTTTCCATGGATAATTCTTCTTATTGACACAGTCCATCTTCCAACCAAGTTTCATCTCGATCAGATCAGAGTTATTGAAAAATCAAAATTTCAAATGGCTGTAGCACAAAAACCATTCGGCAGATTTGGTCCATTACCGAACTAACCGAGATTTTCAGGATCTTAACCTAACCTGAAAATTTCAAGACTCTAGATCCTTCCTTTCGAAAGTTACAGAGCACACGGACTGACGGCCGGACGGACAGAATCAATTTTGACCATGGATTCTTCATCAGTGTGTCCAACCTAGTCGTTTGAGACCAATTTCGGCTCAAAATTCGAAAATTACGGACATCGTGACGAAATGATAACGCACTGTTCCCCAGACCAAGGAAAAATCGAATGGAGCAAGGTTTATCAAATAATCTCACATTGAGTGAGTAAGTCTGTATTTTTATAATTTCTGCGCGCTTGTTCTAGGGAAACAGCGTGATATAATTTCGTCCAAGTGTCTGTAATTTTCGAATTTTGAGCCGAAAATGGTCTCAAAGAATAGGTTTTCATTGATGGCGAATCGGTTGTCAAAATCGATTCTGTTTAGCCGGCCGGCCGTCCGTCGCAGGCACGATTACGTACGGAGAATCCTATCGACTTGAAATTTCAAGGTTGGTTGCATTTCAGAATGCGAAAGTTGAGTTCGTTAATGGGTAAAATCGGTCGAATGGTTTCGGAGTTATAGCTATTCGATGATTTGAGGATATTTCCCTGATATTTCGAGAACTACCTAAGCGATTGAATTGAAACTTGACAGATAGTTGAAACCTAAGGACTTGCAACTTTTGCAAAATTTTCTGGAGATCGTGGTGCAGTAAATTTCATCCAAAAAATTTTTTCCAGAAACCATCAATTACATTCAGAAAAAAATTTGGTCATACTTTGCCAAATGTCGTGGTTTTTTCTTTATATCGTGGTTTATTTCGAAATATCTCGAAAAATACTGATTCAATCATGATGAAACTTGGCAGCTTATTTGAAAATGCTGATGGACAATTTCGTGCAAATTTTGATGATAATCGTGTCATCAGAATAATTTGAAAAAAATTTCAATTTTTGTTTCTGTAATATTCAATATTCTGTGATCTCCCAATCATACTATCCTCATGAAGTTCTGAATGAACCTTCGAAATGCCATATTTCGATAAAATTCTGGATTTCAATTCGATCTTATCAGTATTTTTGGAAATATTGGGGAAATAAAATTTTGAATGAAATACATCTGCGGAATCATAGGGTGGATTTTACCCATTGACGAATTCGGTCTCCGTAAGAAGGTCCGAACCTACCACAAATACCGAGTTCCTAAGTTGTTTTTTCTGGAAGTTATTGTGTTATGGTCGAACGACTTAGAAACTCGATTTTTGTAGAGAAGGTTTAAGGCTTAATTATGAAGGTCGAATTCGTAAATGGGTAAAATCCGCCCATTCAAAATTTTCTTTTCTTATATTTCCAAATATACAGATTAGATCAAATCAAGTACTTTTTCGCTTTATAGCTGCTGCCTTCACAGTAGTGCCTTTTTAGCGTTTTGAACTTGTGACCATAATTTTTATACCTCATATGAAGCTTCACAGGAAAGTACCAAAAGCTTAGGATTTCCAATGAAAAGTACAGACAAAAAAACGATTATGACCTTTCTAATTCCTGATTACGTGATAAATTTTTGTCCAGCTTAAATATTGGTTGGCTCTAACTGTAGGATCAATCATATCATTGATTTGCCCGTTGATCTCAACTTGATAAGATCTATCAGTAAGCTATCTGGGTAAAAAGAAGCATATTCTTGGAGATTCATAACTTTTTTGGATGCAAATTCACGATTTTTGGATTCAAAGTAATTTCAAAGTCTCAGTTATGTCAAAATATACGCTCAATAATTCCATTTCGATCGAATTGTTTGATGTTTTGGAGATTCGACACCTATAATAAGTTGTCCAGCGTAGTTCGTCCAGTTCAAAATCCTGACTGTTCGTTCTTGAAGATGTTATTCCTTTCTGTGTAAGCATAATAGGTTGAAGACTTGAAAGTTCAACACATAAATAGACTGCACCCTAATTGTGCCTGGTGTGAAGAAAATGAACGAGTGTGAAAAAGTTTCATTTCGATATTTTAAAAAATAGATATGTCGAAGAAAAATATGATGGTAGATTGCAAAATCAAGGCAGATCTTTTCAAGCAAAAAAAATGCGGATGCATTGGAATATTTCGATGGACATTAACTAGACTCAACGTTCAGAAATTGATGAAGTAGGTGGAATGAACAATCGGCTAAACGTACTCATACCAAACATTCCTGAGAATTTGTGAATTTGTAAAGAAATTCAAATATGAATTTGAACAAGCGCGCAGTAGCTCCTAAATTCATATAAGCGGTGAAACTTAGTTAATTACATGACAAATTATTTACCTATAAGAGTCCACCCTATGAGGCTCGTCGCTGATGCAACCAATACAGATTTTTGTCTTCCAATTTTGTCAGCCAAATAAATTGTTATTGGGAGACCTACTAGTCCGAAAATCATATAGAGTACCTCAAGCCATACTACATCCGTTTGTGATATTGTTATATTTTCTTCCCCCCTCAGCAGTCTAGGTACTGTAGGAGCTGACCATCCAAAATGCATTCCATCAGAAAGGGCGTTGAGAGTACCTAAAAAAATATCTTGATTGCAAGGCAGATTTGTGATAAGCAGAAATGGCGATAACCCTGAAATGTATGAAGTGATAATTCGAACTGCAATTGCGGTGATGTAATTCGTTACGAAAACAGTTTTGTGTGATTTCATAACGTAATAATGTGGGGTTACAATTAATTCTGCGAACTTTCGATTCACTGCAATAAATATGATTATTGTACAAGATTGTGATATCCGTGGAATATTGAATATGAAAGAAGGCGATGATAATCGCATGAAAATTAGATACTCAAATAAACCAGAATCCAGTTATATTAGTACTTTTAAGATGATAGCAAATAGTGTTAAATCAGTTTGTTCATGATATTCGAAGGGGTATCCCGTGATATCATGAATACACTGAAATTACGAAAGGCTTGATTGCAGGGATCATGGACCAAAATTAATCGTTGAATGTTTGGAAATAATTGAGAAAACCTAGAAAAGCACTGCCGTGAAGGCAGCAGCTTTTGCGCGCATGTTTAATGGAGATGACTGCTCTTTTTACGATAGAGTACTGGATTTCAATTCGATCTAATCTGTATTTTTGAAAAAATTGGAAAAATGAACTTTTGAATGGGTATATCTACGGAATCATTGGGTGGATTTTACCCATTCACGAATTTAACCTTCGTAATTAAGCCCCAAACCTTCCCTACAAATATCGATTTTCTAAGTTGTTTCTTTCAGAAGTTATTGTGTTTACGATCGGCCGTAACCTTAATTGCGAAGGCCGAATTCGTGGATGAGAAAAATCCACCCAATGATTTCGCAGATATACCCATTCAAAATTTTATTATCCCAATATTTCCAAAAACATAGATTCAATCGAATTGAAATCCAGTACTTCATCGAAAAATGACAGTTCAAAGGTTTATACAGTATTTAATAAGGATAATATGATAAGAATCTCGAAGAGTTGAGAAAACAATTCATCACGAAAATTTGCACAAAGTTGCCCTTCAGCATCTTCAAATAAGCTTCGAAGTTTCATCGTGATTGAATCAGTATTCGGTGCACTGCTGTGAAATATGAAGCTCAAGGTATGAGCAGAATTTGTTTTGTATATGATCAGTTGTTTCTGAAATTTTGAAAACAATTTTTTTTAATTAAGTGACCATACGATCCCAACAAAATTCCACATAAGGTTGCACGTCGTTATGCTCCAACTAACTGCCAAGTTTCAATCCAATCGCATCTGTAGTTTCCGAAATATCAGGAAAATAACCTCAAAACTTCAAGTGGCTATAAATCCGAAACCATTTGACCGATTTACCCCATTAACGAACTTAACAGCGCCATTCCCATGCGCTAACAATTCTAAAAGTTACAAGTCACTAACTTACTCTGTTCGACAGTTATCGTGTCCACGGATTCGTCATCAGTGAGTCCAATTTAGACGTTTGGGATCATTTTCATCTCAAAATTCGAAAATTACAGACATTTGGACAAGACAATAGCACGCTGTTTCCCTGGAACATGCGCGCAAAAATCCAATGTTCTCTAAACGGAACTCGAATTTCTCATGTTCATGAGAGGTAACTCAGGTACTTACTTGACCAGAGTAAGATCAAAGTTTAAGGTCATGTTCTTAAAAAAGCATAAAGCACTAATTGGTTCTGGAGATATTTGGATCTGAAATTCTATTTCTTCAATGCCTGGAAGTTTGGCATTCGGATGTTAGATATCATAATGAAGGATAGGGAAAATGTGTTCGAGAAGATCCGTTGAGGTGAGATGAACCTCTTTTATTGCAAGAAAACTATTGGAACCTTCTAAAACTTTCCATTAGTGAAACATAGTAATGGTGTAAGCAGTAACAACACACATTTTTGTGAAAAAAATCAAATATTACATTCAAACGAGTTTATTCGAGATGAAGGCTATTAACACATTCAATGCTGATGACCCGGATCCGTGTCACGTCTCACCCGTAGCCACATGCGCAAGACAAGGATCCGTGTCGCCCGTATTTGTTAAGTCAGGTTGGCAGTGTACCAGGGGGGTGAAACTCCTAGTGGAATATGGGAAGCAATTTTCTGTGACTGTCCACTCGAGATTAAGGGAGATAGAAGATATGAAAGTATAGCTTTCTCCGTCGGGACTGGATGATCCGAAATGACATTTGACTTATAGTATTTTTGCCGGTAAAATAAAAATGGAGTTGTTTACTGAGGGAACTGGCTAGATAAGCTAATAGTTCGTAAATTTTCTATACAGTTTTTTGTATTCTTTACTCGTTTAACTCCTGTAATAATATTTGAAAAATCAAGGAAACCTTCCTCGATCAAACTTAAGTTCACATGAAAGTTTTCCTTAGATGAAAATCCATACGAGTAATGTCAAAGGTTTGTTATAATATCACAGGGTCTCAAAAAAACCTGCATTTTCTCGATTTTGCTACGAATCCTTCTAGATTTTTAACCTGGTAACAAGGCTTCAATATTGATGCAATTCCCGAATATGTTCTGAATGATCATGTAGATATGTATCTTATGATTTGAGTTCCGAAGACAGCTATAATAGTTCCAGTAATGACTCTGAGAAAATCATTGATGCCTTCAACATCTGATCAACCTTCAGTAGAAAGGCCTGATACAACAAGCTTTGCTTCTAGTGCTGAAGTTGCCAAAATTATATAGGTAAATGAAAATTCCTTTTTAGTTGAAAATAAACCTGTATTTTTAGGAAAATTAGGATTCTCAATCATATTTGTCCGTTGAGCAGCAGTTCTTATACCAAATTCATAGAGAACCGTATCTTTCAAATTATTCAAACTCAAAATGAATAGTAGGCAAAAAAAATTAAAATTGTTTATAGAAATCGCCTCTGCGTTAACAGAGTTGTACATACTTTTCAAAGTTTGTAACGCTGTATTGATGCAGTAACGCAGGAGCAATTTGTTTCCATTACCAATAGTTTTCATTATTTTCACTTGTATTTCTAATGTAGGAAAGCCTACCAATATTTTATAGCAACATTTTTCACTTGGAAAAAAAAAGGATTTCCTAAAGTTTGAATTAATTTGAATATTTGATTTCTAGGTTTTCACCAGTTGCTCCAGGATCCAAGGATTAAATAAAGTGGATTCAGCAACCCTTTGCTGGAAGACTCTTTTGGACATATCCTTGAATGCTAATATTGTTATTATTCTTTCAACTTTTCAACATATCATTTCGTTAATGTTAATAGTTAATGAATTGCAAATGACCTTTTGGTTATTTCTTTATATAATGTTGGTAGATTCTGTATAATTAAACAGAAGAAATAAATGAAGAATCGTAATATAGTTAACACATATTACATAGGTAATTGAGTTCACTTCATGTCGGTTTGGTTTTCATGACTGAAAAAGAGTAAAATTCCATTTGAAAACATAAAATGTAGTATGAAGTTAATTTCTATTACCTTCGATCTTATACCTAGCTCTAACAGTTAATTCAAATATTCCCGCCACAAACAAAATACTTTCAACTCTGCATGTTAGGGTCGCTAGTGAGCTTTCCATCCAAAATTAGTTCCCCATCTGGCCGTTGGTGTCGCTAGTGAATGTCCATCTAAGATGGCCGCCACTTTGTTTCCACAGATTAGTAGGGAGTTTACACTTCTTATATATTTGTATTCTATGCAGTGTACCGCGAGCATCGGTTGAAAGCAGTCGTGCGCTTATTAGCATATAGCCAAAGCAAAGAAAATTCGTATTTTTCGCGCCGTTTCCGTATCGGACTTTCGTAACAGCTGATATTAGAACAAAATGACGGATAGTGAGGCAGGGCCCTCGGGGACTAAAAAAAGGAAATTGACTTTTAAAAACCCTCGTAAATTGACTGAAGATGAGCTTAAGGCAGCACTTTATGAATCCTTTAGCGACTTTGATACTGATGAAGCGTCGGATTACATTCCTAGTGACGACAATGACGATGAAAGTTTCAACACATCCGACTCGGGTAAGTGTGTTTATTTTGTTTTTTTTTTGTACTCAGACTCAGGAGGCAATTGTTTTAATTTCAGATGATGATGTACCTCTCATGAATTTCACAAGAATTGACGTGGCCAATGACAAAGCATCAAATACTGCAGTGCCTGAAGCCGAAAATATTCCTTTTTTATGGGACGACAATTCTAATGGGATGAACAACTACCCATTTTCGAGAAGAAATGAGCTTCTGGTCCTCTTACCGGGTGACAAACCGATTGATTATTTTCGTTTCCTGCTCGACGACGATTTCCTGAACATGATAGTGGAGCAAACCAATATTTATGCCAAAGAAGTATTTTGTCAGCCAGGTATATCCGAAAAATCCAGAATTGTTCGATGGAAACCATTATCTACAGCGGAATTACTTACATTTTTGGGTCTGGTATTGCACACAGGCACGATAAAATTGAACAAAATTCAAGATTACTGGAAAGTGCATCCACTGTTCAATTTTAAATGTTTTTCGAGTTGTATGAGTCGTGACAGGTTCCTCCTCATTATGCGATGTTTGCATTTCGCGAAGAATCCAACTGAGGGCGAAACTACAAATGATCGATTATATAAGGTATCACCCGTTCTGAATTTTTTTAATCAAAAGATGGCCGCAGTTTACTACCCAGGAAAACAACTTTCGCTGGACGAGTCCATGGTTTTATGGAGGGGCCGCTTGTTATTCAGGCAATACATAAAAAACAAGCGGCATAAATATGGGATAAAGCTCTATATGCTTTCGGAACCAAATGGTATCATTTTAAATATAGCTGTGTACACTGGAGTACTAGATAGTAAAGGAGGAAAGGGTCATGCGGCAAACGTTGTGTTGCATCTGATGGAGGGTAAACTGAATTGTGGCCATTCTCTTTTCTTGGACAACTTTTACAACAGTTGTGGCTTAGCAGAAACGTTACTACAAAAACAGACCTATTGTACTGGAACACTTCGTGCCGATCGAAAAAATAATCCAAAGGAAGTTGTTAAAGCAAAACTGGGAAAAGGAGAGACTATTTCCAAATATTCAAAGAAAATATTGGTGGGAAAGTGGAAAGACAGGAGGGATGTTCTTTTTATATCAACGGAGTTTGAAAATGAAATGGTTGAATATACAGATAAAAGAAATAGAGCACGAAGAAAGCCTTTGCCTATCCTTGAATGTAATAAGTACATGGGAGGGGTTGACAGACAAGATCAAATGACCTCGTATTATCCATGTGAAAGAAAGACGCTTCGGTGGTACAAGAAATTAGGTCTTCATATTATCCAGCTAATGCTTTTGAATGCGTATTATTTGTACGGAAAATATTATTCAAATAAAAAAATGTCACTATATGATTTCCGGCTGGCGGTTATTGAAGAGCTGTTGGAAATAGAGACAAAAGCTACTCCGGATTTCAAAGCCACAACAGTCGTTTCCCACCACCCAACAAAAATTCCTGCCGTTTCTACTAAGAACGAAACCAAGAGAAAGAGGTGTAGGGTATGCTCTCAAAATAAGATTAGAGAAAGCACTATATATCACTGCGAGAAATGCCCTGATGCGCCCTGCTTGTGTGTAGGAAAATGTTTTGCAATATACCATGCCAAATAATGCTTTTTATCTTGGAAACAAATTATTTTCCATGTTTATTTTGCATTTTTCATGTATGTATTTTATGTTTGACATGACGTATCTCATGTGTTTCAATATATTTGTGTTCTGCAATAATTTGTTGATTTTTTTTTACGAAATGGAATGAAGCTTGCATTTTTACTGCCTGCAAGAGGAGAAAAAACATTAGAAACTTGTCGACACGAATCCGTGTCAGTCAGCAAAAAACAAGAAAAATTTTACTATATGCTCATGACACGGATCCGTGTCATGCCTACAAAGTTCACGAACACTCGGTATACGTTGGTAAAAATAGTGAATTTATATTTACAACAAGATAATAGAAGAAAAACATTGAAAAAAAAAAATTAGCACCCCGGTTCAAGTAAGCTTTATGTAATCCGCAGCCAATGTATTAATAGCCTTCATCACATCAAGAAGACTCGTGTGAATTCAATATTTGAAAAAAGAGTTTTATGGAGTCAGTTATCCTCTGTCATTTAATTTTTGAAGTCATAAAAGATTTTTGAACGTGTTTTTACCGCATTGAATTCATCAGAGAAAAAAGATGGTGTGGAAATCGTGGCAATATTGTTCCAGACCAAATTTATCAAGGTTGGTCTATAACACCTTAGTTCGTTTGTACTCGAATTTTGATGAATAGACGTGGTAACATTGTGACATATAATATGGAAAAGATGGTATTGATGATTCTAAATCGAAAGATGAAATTTTTTTTATTGTATTTCATTATGTTACCATTTTCCTGAGTTTTGTATCGATTCAACAATAGAATTTCTCATTCAAGACGTGGTACGTCTATATCGAAAGATATCAATATCGAAAGATATCAAATCGAAATTATGTGAGTTCTATTGAGGTAAGGTTCACTCAAAACTCATGTAAAGTATGATCAAGGTAATTTATGGTTGGAGATACTGTATTAGTAACTTTGTCATCGGGTCATTTTTTCCAAAAACATGGTAACAGTTGATAAGCTATAGGTTATGCCATCGAACTAGGAATGGAAAGTCGATGTTGGGGCAAGTGCAATTTTTTTTTTATTTTCTACCAGCTGCTTTCTTTCAACATTTTCCTGTTAACGGAGTATCTTTAATTCACGTTTGTTTCACACCTAAATATATACTAAATAAGTAGCATGATTGAAACATAAATGGTAAACTATTTGTGGTAAGCGTTCAGAAGATTATATGACTATACTGTGCAGGATATTGTGAGAAATTGCATGCCAAATAGAACTGCAAAGTGAAATATTTTTTGTTAAACTATGATGAAAGAGATAAGCATTATTATTATTCTCGGTTTTTATGGAAAAATATATAATTCTGCCAAAACTTCACTTAACGATTGATTTCATCTGAAATGAATGTTATTCATGGTTTTCGAAATGCATTATGTTTGAGTATCTGTATCTTTTCATGTAGCTAATTGAGAAGAGTTCTTTCGTAGTGTAATGAGTAATGTTTTGTGAACTTAAGAGTTCATGATTGAGCGCATTGTGGAATATCAAAGTAATTCCTTCTCAAAGTTATCGGAACCTAGAATTTCCATCGACAACATGATCTCAAGAATCATCTTGGACACCGGGATATACAAGATGATCATTTTGGGATATTTTAAAATTTGTTGATCATAACATGAAAAATCTAAATATCAAATAATTTGAGTGAGACGAAGGCGCTTTTTTATGTGCATTGAAATAAAAACAACCCAAACCACAAGGGTTCTTCCTTAGGTGGATCTTGTAAACCTTCTCCCTAATGATCAGTGATGGTGAGGATGACTAGAGTGAAAAATAAATGTTTTTCAAGAGAAGTTCAATATCTCGAATTATTTTGTCCTTTTGAAATCCTACCACCATAACTATTTAATTGAAACAAATAAAAATTTAGGAAATTATTGACTGCCAGAAACAACAAAAAAAATGAATTCCCAGAAAATTAATATACGAAACTTAATTGAGATTTTTACTGCTCATTTTCTTCATGAAATTGATCACAGAAATTAAACTTCTGAGAAAAAAGAGCGAGATAATTGTCTTCCAAATGAAATGTTCAGCACAGAGTACTAATTATTTAGAACGTATTTAGTCGAAACAAAGAGAAAAATGAATTACCACGTAATGATTCCTGTTCAGTATCTGAAACAAAGAGTGTTACTTGCCGTGGTAAAACATAAAATGAATTACGTTATACGAAGGATAAAGAAAATATAGATTCAATGTTCAACAATTTCAACATAAACCAAGAAGATGTTGCAAACTATATTATATAAAAATCTTATTGGTTACACCGGGATTGAATAGGTATATGATTCTATCGCCGAAAGATGGACAATCATCTTTTTCATTACACAACCAGCGCATTAAAGTACGATATTTGTGAGATTGTCGATAGCTGTCGTATGATTCCCGGAAAAATTTACCTCTGACCCGTTTCTTGCACCTTCTATAGTGTAGCCTGCAACTGCCTTGCCCTTCCTGAAATAATTAGCGTTGGAAATTCCCTCATCTTTATGAGTCATATCATTATTTCCTCGTGTTCCAAATGAATCTAAAATTATGAATTAAGGAGACCGTCAACAATAATTTGAAACTGTAATCCTCGATATTTTGTAGGTTTTCATATTTCTTCTGTTCGACCCATTCTTTTCTTCGAAATATAATTACTTCTTTTTTTTATTTTACGTTCTGTGATCTAGAGAGATATAATTCGATTATTCTAGGAAAACTCAGAATTCTTAAAGTAAAGAACCTGAATGGAAATCCTTCCAACCTCATGATCACCGCTACTTTAATATTTATAATCAATCGATATATTCTGCCACTGGTTATTCGCCTTTTAATTAACTGTATGGACCCTATGATAATCCACCAGAACTCGATTTAGCCATGAATGTTTATAGACGAAAAAAAAAACAAGAAATTTTGCCATTTTTCGACAACATCTACGAAAAAAATCGAGAAAAAGCACAGAAACATTCAGATAGATTGAATGAGAATCGAAATGACCCTCCCAACTCAGATCGAACAGAAGTTCATGTTGAGAGGACCTTAAAAAACTGACGCTCCTTTCGAAAAAATAACTATCGAACATCAAAAACACAACAAAATCAGTGGTTCAACTCAGAAATCTCGAGAAACCGCAGCTCATATTGGAAAAGTAAAGAAGTTTGAAAAATATATTCTCTCTTTTCAGGAAACCAATAACCCTACCGATTTTGACCCGAACCTACAAGACTCTTGAGGTCCACAAAATAATAACTAACGGATACTTTAAAGAGCCATTAAAAAAGCAAGAATACATGATCCCTATCATAATTTCCTTTTTCAATTAACTTAACCAGTTCAATGAATAGTTGCGATCAATTGAAACTTAATTTCAAAGAACTGAAAAATATTCTTTCGATGAATTTCATCATAAGACCTGCCTTCAGTTGAATGCAACTCATGGCCAGATAGAGCAAATACTTCCTAAATTTGAAATAATTAATTAGGTCAAGAGAAGTTTGGCTAATTTCATTGGAAAAGGCATCGAATTTATTACTGGAAATTTAGACGATGATGACCTAAAAATCATAAACGATAATCTTGAAGAACTACATCAAATTAGAAATAACGAAATAGAAAGAGTAGAAAAATAATTTTTTTTTGTTAATCATTTGACTAATAGGTACTCAGATGATGTAGCTTTGTTAAATCAAAATATTCAAAAAACGAAATCACTGTGTGAAGAAATTAAATCTTAAAAATCTTCTGCAATTCTTGTACGGAATGAAATATTCAAATCAGAAATTTTACTCAATCATGTATTACTTATGATTGAAAGAACAATCTGTTTGTCAGTTGAAGAAATACCTAATTCAGAAATTATAAAATTCGACGAACTTCAATCTTTTGAGAAATATCTTCAGCAAGTTTATAAACCACAAGAACTATCACCAGTTAATCAGGTTCATCCAAAATGTTAGAATTTTCAAAGATATCTGTTGTGGGAACGAATAAAAAATACCTGCTAAGGAGAATTGCACCTGATTAACATCAGAATATTGCCGAACAATTCTAATCGAAAATGATTTCAAAATTATTCATGTTTGAAGCTACTGACCCTGTTTAAGAAATCTCATATGGTACTTAAAGACTGCCAAGGTATCAGAATAAAGAGGCCTATTCAAGGAACAAATTTACTGGATTTTCCTTGCAAAGTTATCATTGAGAATTCAAATTTTTGACAATTCCATCCGAATTTTCGAAATAAAAGTCCAAAATATTTCGAAAATGTTTTTCAACTGCAAACAGAAAATTGACTTCAGTTAAGGCACCTGAAAGAGCCGGGCTCGATCCTACAAGAAGCTGAAAAAATTCTGGACCAACCTACATCCGATACCTCAGTTAACACACTATAATATAACTGGAATTTTGCTCTGTTGCATTACTACAGGAATTTTCATCGTAACGATAAAAAGTGTTAGGTGAAAGTGTTAGGAATTCCATGTTACCGGATTCCGCCAATGAGACAGATTCCTCCCATAGCGACGATCAGCTATTCCAACAAGTAGATTGTGCGAATTATTAATTTCTTTCTTTTCTTTTGAAGTGAACATGTAATAGACAGTTAGTTCTAATTTGACCACACCACTGTAAACCATATTGGGGCTCACAAAATAAAAGTGAAATTATTTTAAAAACGGACTTTTGGAGTCGTGTTACATAATCATATCAACCTACATAAAATAATGGAAGTAGAAAAACCTAAGAACACGGTAATATAACAAAATGCACTACAAAAATAATACTATCAAAATCTTACTACTTGCTTTCACCAACACTTTTTCACAAACGAACTAAGAATACATATACTAGCAAGCTTATCGAATACGAGTACTAGCGCATAGAGTAATATTGTCGCAAGTACCACCGCACGAGAGCTGTGCAGAAGCCTAGTGCTTAATCCTCATGAAAGCACTCTATTACACCGGTTCTTAGTGCTTGGAACCTCGAGAATTTGTCGAGAAGGCTTAGTGCTTAGTGTTTCGAAAAAGTGGTCCCAAGCACCGAAAAGTGCTGCCGAGCACCGCAGGGTTTCGTAGCACCTTTCACGACTAAGCCTGGCCGTCCACTGGAAGCGATTTGGGGCTTTTATGAGCTACGCGTTTTACGAGCGCCGAGGAGCTTTTACGACCGAAGCGGTCTCAGGCTTCGGGGTCGTCCACTGGCAGATAGTTCGCGAGGTTTCGGTGCGTTCTTGTTCTTGCGTAGCAGAGGATTTTTACTTCAGATTTCCGTGTTTATTGAAGAAATTGTGATACGGAATGGATTCAGAATTAATAATTCATTTCAAGGATAAATCTCACTTGATCAGGCATATGTTAGCTACGGAATGGGGAAAATTTTTGAGCTAAGGTAGATTCAAATTTAGAAAAAATGAAATTATCGGAAAAAAATTCACCATCTTGATAATGAATGATTATTATCGTATACTCATTTATAATACTGGAATGGAAGTTGAAGTGTGAATGTTGATGACCTCGGTACTTCGAAAACAAACGATGTGGAACGTCGAAATTATGGCTGATTTGAATTTTATCTGTGAAAGTCAGCTTCAGAAGGTAAATATGTTAATAATGTATCTAGAACGTGACTCCAAAACTTTAAAAACTGCAAACATCGAAAGAAATGATGGTGACACAGATATTCAGAAATTCTTAAAATTTTGCAGAAGTGCATGCGTATTTTAGAAAACAGGTCACTTGTAAAAATCCGTAGCGTTTTATGAAGAAAAAACTATGTTTATTTCGTGATCGAAAAGATGGTTCTGCATATGAAACGTAATTGAATCATTACAGTACGTATGGGCCAAAAACACTTGAGCATATAGAAAAATGTTCGGAATAAAATTGGTCGGAGACTAAAACAACAAATTGATAATAGATATTGAGATAATAAGAGCTATAAAACCCGAGATAATGGCGAAAAACGCTAGATTAATTATATTTGGAATGCTATACAGCCGATTATTGCCAAAGAGTCCAACTTCAGATAGGCTACTATACACCTACAGAACTTCTGGATGTGTCTTTAATGTAAGAAAAAAGACAACATCCATTAACCTTTCAATCTGATCCATCTAAAATTCACCAACAATAAACAACGAACTTCAACAAATATTCCTTTCACAAACCATACATTCCACTTTCCGACGGATAGCTCCTCTTTTCGAGCGTATAGACGGGGCAGATCCAAAGTGATCGGGATTCGATTGCGCCGCTCGAATTCTCTCGAAGTCGCCCGTATGAACTCGCTGCCAGTCGACGAGGGTACCTAGAATCCATTCATTTGGATCTGTCGCGCAAATTCGTTCGTTTACGCTCCTATCGCGCTTCTCGAAATCGCTTGCAGTGGACGACCAGCCTAAGACTTCATGGACTTGTCGAAACATGAAAACCTTGGGCTATCGCATGATTGGAGTAGAAAAAAAACGAATATATCTGTTGACTCTTGTGCTTGGAAACATTCGACTAGGAATACCAGGATCCTCATTCGACACATTCGTGAGATAGCTGTTCAAGTTTAGTTTTGTGCTATTACCTATAAAAACAGCGAAATGCAGTTAAAGTCAAAGACTTTGACATGAAATATTTCGTATTCTATCCCGATCATGGAGATATAAGAATTCCGTTCTAGAGAGTGTTGGAAATTTTCGAGTACCTAATTCACTGACGTGGCGTCACTTGAAGTATACGCATTAAATCTTCATATTCTCATGTCACACATTCCGGTTAATATATAAAATTTCATTTTTTTTACGCGCTCGTTCTGGGGAACAACCCGTTATCGTTTGGACACAATATCTGTAAATTTCGATTTTTTCCTGTGAATGAGCTCAAACTACTAGGTAGGACTCAGTGATGAAGAATCGGGCCGAATTGAATTCTACCCGTTCGGCGGTCCGTATGTGCTTTAAGTATCGAAAGAAAAGCAATTAGTGACTTGAAATTTTACGTTGGGTTTGGAGCCTGAATATCTGAAAATTCCTAAGGAGTTGGAGAAAATCAACGCGCAACTCCATGCGACATTTTTTCTCGATCTAGGTAGTTACTGGAAAATGTAGATGTGGATTCGAAAATTAAACGATTATGTTAAAAAAAATTATCGGAGACTGTTGATCAGATTTCAATGATATTTGGCACAGACGTGAAAGTCAATATTTTCCAAATTCCAACTCGATCTGATATATATTTTTGGATATATAAGAAAAAACATATGTAGAATTTCGTTGGTATTGGTAGTTTTACCGTTATCTCCCCAATATCTCTTATTCTTTATGGAATGAGAAAAAAATCTTTTGAAAAATTCAGAGAACTTAACCGAGATATTCTGACTCCAAACCTAATCTGACAATTTCAAGTCGGACGGAAAAATGGATAGACAGAATTGAATTTGACCACGGATTCTTCTTCAGGGAGTTTGAGCCAATGGTTTGAGACCATTTTAGGCTCAAAATTCGAAAATTAGAGACATCGTGATGAAATGATAACGCACTTTTGACTAGAACAAGCCTGTAAAAAATCAAAATTGTTTCTTCGAATATTTTATATTTTACGATATAGTAATCATATCGTCCGCACGATACTTCGAACAAACCTTCAAGCTGTCACCATTCATTGTACTGTATTCTGATTCGATTTTTGGAAATATTGAGTTAGTGAAATTTTGAATGGGTAAACCTGCGTTATCCATTGGAGGGGTACCAATTTTCTAATTCGGGCTTCTTGATTAAGCTCGAAACCTACTTTTACACTTATCAAGTCTCGCAGTATATTCTTCCGAAAGTTGTGAAGATAGTAACTTCGGAAAAAAAAGACTCATTTATATTTGTAGAGTGCGGGTTTTCGGTTTTATTATGAAGGTCAAAGTCGTTAACGCGTAAAAGTCAGCTAATGATTTCCAAGATAGAGTATCTCATTCAAAACTTAATTTTTCAAATATGTCCAAAACCACAAATAGGATCTAATGGAAATCTAGTACTGGATCGAAGAATGATAATGTTAGGGCTATATAAAGAGGAGATCGCCAAATCTTTCCATCAGGAAGTAGAACAGAGTCGGTACGTGAATAGCTTCAGCAAGAAATTTGAACCAGCCCATAAAAGTTTTTGACCTCCCGTTTTTCAAGAATGATTCAAGAAAAATATCTTTTGTGACCGTTGCTGAACCCTGAGACCCTATTCTTGAATGTGATGGTATGAACGTTCTCTAGCGTTCCATCAAAAATGCACAGCGTTTCCTTGATAACGATTACACGATCATCACGAAATTCCGCACGAAGCTGTCCATTTTGGAAGTTTTGGGACAAAAACATATGATTATTGTAACGTCATCAACCCTGTACCTTCCTGACCGATTATGCCTATTACCGAACTCAATTGGGATATTCAAGCTTTCAATTTACGTTGCAATTTTTCAGGGCTCTAGGTTTTTCCTTTCAAGAAATATCTTGTTTACGGACGGCCGAACAGCCTAACATAATCTATATTGATAACAGATTCGTCATCAGGGAATCATGGCATCTGAAACATAATAGGTATGTTTTTTCTGGTCTTATGCGACCATTTTCAGCCAAAAATGCCAAAACAACAGACAATTGTCTGAAGAAATCGAAGTTTTATATTAAGAGTGCATAGTGCTCGGTGATCATGAAAAAAAAATACTTTCTAATCGGGAGCGTTTCACGAAAAATGAGGGCTTAGTGCTCGTGATTCCGGAGCACTTTCCGGAAGGGCTAGTATTTAGAGCTCGGAGCATTTTCCATCAGTGCTCGGCACAGCTCTGTTCCATATCTTCTTACTTCGATAAACGAAATGCAGTAGAACACATTTTCGAAAATCATTAATTTTATGGAGTTATACGTATATGCGATCAAGTGTCGTAAAAAGCTCGTGGTGGTAAGCACGTGGTGACATATAATATAGCTGCTGTTGATTCTGAATTGAAAGATAGAAAATGAAACACACTGTCTAGTAATAATTTTCTTTTGTTTTCTATTATGGTACCGTTTTCTCCAGTTTTTTCACTACAATCATGATATGCCATTTGATATAATAATAAAAATACTCGGCAATGTCGAAACCCACGTTTTTGAGTTTACTGGTTGGCTTTTTCTCGCAAATTTCTTCCATAGAAGTCGAAATGTCGTCCGAATTGTTCCCTTTCCAGTTTAAGCTCTCTACGATTTACATTTATTTAAATAGTATGGTAAATATATATTTTTCTGAAAAAAGAGATGTTTCAAGAAAAACTACTGAAATTAACCATATATAAGGACTACTAGACGAAATTTGTATAGCTATTTTGGTGCTTCTTATGGATCGATGAAATACAGGATATTCCTTTTGAAATAATGAAGATTCTGCTAATTGTTATTTCTAATGTGTGACAGGCTGTTTTTCATATCTTGTATATCTTAGTTCGAATTCAGATATACCGTTTGAGAGACCGACCAATGTTCAATATTTGATAAATTCAAATGGGATTTGTCACAACTTAATTATTGAAATACGGTGAATATTTTTGTGGTAAAGATATGTAAAGTGTTTTTTATTCTTCATGTAGAAATCGAAAAAGTAATAAAATATACAGGTGTCCATTTAAAAAAACAAAGTTGGGAGCCTTCCAGAAAAAATGGAACACCCTGTGTGACCGAAAACATTTTTAATTTGTCGAGTTCAAGCAATAATTAAACATCATAGAAAACTAGATCCTTATTTTTTTTTCTAAATAGAGATATGAAACACCGCGCCACTGTTGCGGGACCGTGTATACCAGTATGCTCAACTGCAGTTGCGTGGTGCATGAAACTGCTATGCCCTGAGTTACTTCTTCCTCCTTGGAGATTTTTAGATGATGACATAACTATCCAGGACCACCGTTGGATATTCGTTGATTTATTGATGATATGTTTCCCTATGTTTATGGTTTATTTTCATGAACTCGGGGCCCTGTCATTTTCACTTGACCTTTTGATTGGACGAATTAATCTTCCTTTGTGATTAAGAAGTGTCAGTTATATGACAAATTAAGTCGATGTTTGATCTCATTTTGTTTATTCAAGATCCAGTATCTAGGCTTAAATGGTGTTAAGAGTTATGCCTCAGTACTCTTCTTTGAGATTACAGAATTGTTTTTTGAAATGAAAAAAATCTAATTTCACAAAGACTTGACCAATTGCTACGATTATAATGGCTAGTTTGTTATGAAGAAGCACAACATTGTCGTGTGGCGTTTTACAGCCGCCTCAAATCCATACGGAAAAATCTATACTTTTCGAAAACTGACTAAGACTAAGTTAACTTCTTTATTTAAAATCAGTAGATAGTGCTCTACCGATTAACCGATCAAGAAAATGAAATACGAGGTTCCATCTAAAAAAAAAGTTCATATATTTTTTAGGTTTGCGATGCTTTTTTGCATTTACTTTACTTTACTCCTTATCGTTCTTCCAGTAAAACGTTTTTGTAAGATCAATATCAATTGAGATAGTTATTGCGTGAAATATAAACGAACACTTTGTACAATTTGTGATATTTATGATTCGAATTCGTGAAATAATTATTCTCTCAAAATTCGCAATTCTTGACGGTGACAGTATAGAAGGTTCTTCACATACGAACTCCCTGTTACTCATTCCTTTTTTTCAGAACTTAAAGTCCGTATTCTTGAACATCAGAGAAAGCTTCCTGATGGTAAATGAAATGAGCCAACGGGTAATGTTGTCGAATGGTCCAATCAACCAAAAACAATTTTCTTTCGACAGAAGACTCGAAGTTAGCTCCATACAAGTGGATAAGCTGTCACCTCGTATTCCACGAAGACTGGAATGTATTCGGGTTAGTTAACCGCAGATTATACCAGGACACAATTGAAACAAACTGGATTGCAATAACAAATATTTTGAAGTTCCCCGAAAGATTTAACGAACACGGAATTTGTACAATGTCAATGATTTCCCCTCGTTAATCGAAACAGTTTCAATCAGACATCGAAAGGATTTCGTTTGGTATGCACCTCGACACCTATTTGGTTCGGTTGTTCGCTTTCGCTATCCTCAAGATTCTCATTTATTTGATCCCATTCTTTGAAAAAGAAGAACCCGGCCCAACACTGCCCGAATATTAGAAGATGTAACGAAATGACAATGTGTATTTCTAAATTATCTTGTTTAATCTCATGTTTGGAAAACACCCGGTTATGATGAAATGAAGAGGTGACAAGCTCAGCAGTGAATCGAAAACTCCTGGAAGTCAGGGGTTTTACAGGCTTTTTCAAATTCGCATCCAAAGCAGGCACCAATTCAGGTTTTGATCTTGCCATACGCAGCCGTAATCTCTGGTGAAACGAGAGTCTCGTTAGGAATTAAGGTTGTATCTCCTGGTGACGCAAAGATTGTCTCCGGAACGTTCGTTCGTGTGGAAAGTAGTTCGAAATGCCAAATTGCTTCGAGACTCTCATGTTGAAAACATTCGCATCAATAATATTTTCAGACTCATTATTCATTAATCAAATAATACTCTGCACATAAGAATCTTGGGCATTACTGGTATATCAATATTTCGGTAAACATAAATTTAGAATTTTGAGTCATCGAGCTCGAATATTGACACCTGATTGTGGTTGAAGTTCGCTTTACATGTACTTCGAAGTTCGATATTCAAAACATCCTAGAATGAAAAGGTTCTGAATTATTATAAATATAATTGTGATTATGTTGATTATATATAATATCAATATGTACAACAATGTGACTGCATCATACGCAATCGCTGTGACGATAGAAAGCATTACAATACTGAATAAGTAAGGGCAAATAAACATATTATTTTTGATTTGGATTCAAATGAAGTAAAGACCACCAGTATCCAACATCTAACTAATTCTATTATCTTTCGTTCTATGTTATCACGTCAGAATACAAATATGGCCATTTTATTCATATTACAGTTCAAAAAGCTTCACAGGCAGTTTGTGTCTAACTTTCGAAAGGAAGAACCTAGAGTCTTGAAATTTTCATGTTAGATTTTGGCCCTGAATATCTGAGTTAAGTTCGCTAATGGGCCGAATGTGTCGAATGTGTTGTTAGAGTGCGTTTCGTTCTGGAATACTAATTGAAAAATCGATATTTAGGGAAATCAACAGGTTATATATTTCAAGAATTGAAAATCTTCGATACGAGTTTCATCATGGCTCGTACTTGTGCAGTACCCGATTATTAGACCTATTATAAATCCTTAAAAAGTTTACGTTTTTCAATTTCCCAGAAATCCTGTAAAAAAAGATGACAATGACCAAATGCAATATTTACATAGAGAAAGACAGTTTCGAAATTCACGACGATACTGAAGTAAACAATGGTAGTAGGTATGCATAAAACATTTTGTAGATGCTCATACTGTAGGAGGACTGTTATTCTGTACCTTCTGTAACTTCAGATGGTTGATTAATTAGTAAACCGAGAAAAATTCCCAAATTAACTGATGATGCATTTTCCTTCAATTTTTCAAAATCAACCTAGTTACATGTCTTCTACCATTGTTTAGTTAAACAATGCTTCTACAAATACCTCCAAAAAACTGATTCTGAACATCGAAGACAAAAATTAGTTATTCACCATGACAAAATTCATATCTATTGACACAATCAGGCTCAGATTAAATCGATTTCACACTTTTATGCCAATTTCAAAGACGCGGGTTTTCCAACTTCTCCTTCAAAGTTCAAGGAGATGATTTATTATAGTTTATAAAATGAATTTTTCCAGGGAAAGGTATCAAAAATATCGTCGGGGTTCACTAATTTCACCAATTTGAGAATGAATGATTTTGAAGAAAATTCGAATTCGATTTATAGATGTTCGAATTTCGGAATATAATGAATAGGATCAATTTAACTCCAGATTCGTCTGCTGCTACCAACAGTTCCCCCCAAAAGTTGTATAAGTAATCACTGAAAAAAAACTAATACGGATGACATTGGCACCTCTCTAATGATTAAAGTAAACTGCAATTTCTTGTTCAACAAATGAAATAAGCAGTTCCCCCGAGCCCCATCTATTCTAAAGACTTTTTGTGGCCATCTTCAATTCACTTCCATTTTCCAGGTGCATAACATTATCGGTTCCAGGGCTTATATCTTTTCTATTTTTCTCTTTCGATAGCCGTTATGTTTTATTGATATTACACCCTTCAGAATCTCGAATAATACCTATCTGATGGTAATCTTTTGGAACTCAGTAATACAGCTCCTCCTCATGGTGAGTTATGGATTATTTACGATGAAGGATTATCAAACTAATCAGAAATAAACGAAATGCTGTGTATTTTTTTTCACGAAAGGTTCTTAGTGATAAAAGCATTTCGAAAATCAAACCGTCAACTGTATAGTGACTATGACATCGGTGCTCAATCTCCTTTTTTCCCTGCTTCGTGACACTCCTTTGTAACAACGGCAACATCTAACCTTCCGGCCTGTTAATTCACGTAGGCCTCGGTTACAGCCATTTGAAATTTTGATTTTTCAATAACTCAGAAATGTTTATTATATATTATCGAAATGAAACTTGATCGGAAGATAAACAGTGTCAATAAGGAGACTTATCCATAGAAAAATGTGAAAAAAAATTTTTTTTATGATGTTACGAATTCAATTGAAAATAAAATACAGTAAGACAGTGCTTTTTGTGTTGCGAGCAAGTGAACCTTTTTGGCTACATAACCTCTGTAGGAAAATAACGGTTTCGTTTTATTGTAGATTATTGGTTCACGGTTACTCTCAACCTATATTCATTTTAAACTATAATATTTCTGCTCTGTTCAAGAGAGATCTAGCAGGCAGGTTACCGTTTTGTCCAAATGTCTGTAAATTTTTCCTTTTGAGCCGAAAATGGTCTTTAACGATAATATTGGACTCCCTGAGAGTGTCAATCTGATCGCATTTTTAATTCTTGAAATATTGCGGAAATAACGTCCAAATTGCAAATTACAACGAAATTTGGCACATTTTCTCATATCTCCGAATGTAAATATCGGATCGAATTGAAATTTGAAACATTGTTGTTAAATACTAACGCTAAGGTTTGTGCAAAATTCAATTGAAATCTATTCAATATGTCCACACTAAATTTTCCTCTTAGTTCATAAAATATTGAAGAATTAACCTCAAAATTTCAAATGGGCCTAACTCCGAAACTATCCAAGCGAGTCCACCTATTAACGAACTCAACCGAGATATTTGGACTCCCTACCAAGTCTGACAATTTCAAGTCGCTAAGTCTTTTCCTTCGAATGTTAGAGCACATACTGACGGACTGTCGGACGGACAGAATTAAATTTGACCACGAATTATCCTTCAGGAAGTTCCATCCCGTCGTTTTAGGCCATTTTCAACTAAAAATTCTAAAATTACAGACATCGTGACGGAATGATAACGCGCTGTTCCCTAGAACAAGCGCAAAAAACCCAATAACTTGAAATTCTCAGAATGAGTTTGGGGCTCACATATTCTGGTTGAGTTCGTTGATGTGAGAATCGAGAATTGAAATTTTGGTGTTAGTTCCTCGATATCTCGCAACTTCGAGCAGAATGTTGAGTGATCCAGTTGTAACGAAAAACGGATAGCGATCAAATAGGGAAGTACCTTCATGCTGGCCATTGTTTAAAATTACCTGAAAATCACTTCCCTTTTTTACGCAATAAATCAACATTTACCTTGAAGCTCCAACCTTTATGAGTAAATCCTGAAAATACTGGGTGTCACGAAGGTCTCCATAAAAAGCTATAAATTTTTATATTCTTATGTTTTCATCAATGGAAAATCATCCTCCCCTAGTTCATCATGACAAATGTCAAACTTTATGTTTCATTTGTTAACATGTGATTTTCATCATTTCATCCGTTTCCTAGGAAAAGACAGAATATGATGAAATTTCTGCAGTGGATGGAATTATGTGAGACAATTCAGATGTGAATAATATTACATCAAATACCTTCATTTGTAGAAAGCATTTTGTCGGAAAATTTACGAAGAACTCCAATCCGATTCCTCTTCCAGCTACTGCTGGGGTTTCAAATCGTAATAACTGAACATGAAATACATCGAAATGTGCCAGATAATACTGATCGAGATCCAGCAAGCTCAGAACGTACAAATGAAAAAGGCACTCAAACACTATTTATACGTAAAAACAACTTTTCTTTCAAAATTCTCTAGAAGTATGAAACCCAATTTCATAGGTCTCACGATGCAACAGTGTGGGACCATTTATAATTTTTTAGACCCTCAAGTAATGGATAATTTGAAATATATACATTGAATAAGTTGTCAGTGAAAAAAAAAACATTATCTAATATAGATCATTTTTGCGTAATAGTAGTGAGATTCAGACGAGGATGAATTATCTAGAATGTACTAGGAGGTAGAGATTTGAAAGAAGTGTCCCTTTGTTTCGAAAACTTTGAAGTAAACAACGTAACACTTCTAATTGATGGTATAGAATTGCTTCTCAAACTCTTTTGAACACAATCCACTTCTTACTTATTAATGAAATCACAAATTTGCAAGAGTTTTTTAATTGAATCCACAGATCCTAATATGTGATCAACTCTAGAATAAACGAGGAAAATTTACAAACGTAACAATAAAAGTAAAGAATAAGAATCCGGAAGGCTGTGTGTGTCACCAACTAATTGTCACTGGGACAACCATGACCCACAAAGCCAGTATTAAGGATATTTCGGATTCTCAAGTAATAAAATTTGGGGAAAAGGTAGATTACTCGTAACTTTGTCTAAGCTCTTAACAGACCAAGTTCGACGTGTCAACCATTACCATTTTAAACGATGCCATTATCATAGAACAATTACATCATTGTATAAGGAAAATGATTATATATTTAATTTGTGGCACCTTTATGCTATTTACCATGAAGCATGAAGTGTTAATTATATTCATTAATATTTGGTGTTGACAAATGAGAAATTAGTTAGGTTAGTATATTCGTTGTACAGAAAAGTGGAAGGGGTGAATTTCCATTCCATTGATGAAAACATAAGAATACAAAAATACATAGCTTCCTATCTAGACCTTCGTGACATCTGGGATTTTCAGGATATACTCAAAAAGGTTGAAGATTTCAGGTAAACGTTGATTCATTGCTTATAAAAGGGAAGTGATTTTGAGGTATTTTTTAACAGTAGGCCAGCATGAAGGAACTCCCCTATCCGACACTGTCCTTGAAGTTGACATTCAAAAAAATGTGTTTCAAATTTCGATTCAATCTGATGTTTATCGTAGGTAATAATTAGAAATGTGAAGTTGTTTTCCTCAATATCTAACGAAATACTGAAGCGATCAGATCGGAACTTTGTAACTTTTTCGAATATCTGTTCATCAAATTTCAATGAAATTTGGTACAGGCCTTGCGTTATTTTTCAGTTAGTACATCTTTTTCAGAGATATTGAATAAAATATGTCTCATTCGGTGGCTGTTTGAAATTTTGAGTGTTCATCTCGTTAATATCTGTCGAAGCACTGACGCAGAGGAAAGTGTCAAAATTGTTTCCCGAAATTTTTCAGCTCTTTGTTGAAAAAGTCATTATAATACTTGGTAACTTAGTGGCAAATGCTGATGCACAAACTTGTGCAAAATTTATTGCTGATCGTTCCATCAGAAATTTTCACATAAAAAATTCCAATGTCTTGTTTTCGAATACAATATAATAATAATATTATATTTTTATTATTTGGTTCTCGAGAAATTCTGCGACAACCATACATACAACTGTTACTTTTCAATTAAGTACTTGATTTCAATTGGATCCAATCTGTATTTTTGGTGGATATTCAGAAAAAAAAAATTTGAGTGAGTATGTCTGCGGAATCATTGGGTGGATATTACCAATTCGCGAATTCCACCTGCTCTATAATTATGAAGTCTCTAAGTAAATTCCTTTCGGATATTTTCCGAACAGATCGGATCGGATTGAAATCTTGTATTTGATCGAAAAATGATAGCTGAAAAGATCATGCAGAATTTCGTGAGAATTTTATAAAGGAAAGGTCGCCAAATATATCCATCCGGAAATTGCTTTTCTGAGATTTTTATAAGTGGAAGATAAGATCAGTACTTATACGAGAAGCTGAGAGTTTGTGAACTAATCGTTGATTTTCGGCCGTGTCATTTACAGAGCGGTTCGAGATAAGCTTGAATGAAATTGAAATTAGATTTCATTGGCTCATGTACCACGGTTTTACATTCAAGATACACACGTGCTAGCGAGTGAAATTTGCAGATGAATTTCACTCGATAAATTGACATTGAATATAAATAACCATTAGGTACTTGGCAATTAACCCTCCTCAGAAAAGAAGTGAATGATTTTTAAGACATATGATTGCACGTGGATGAAAATGTATTAACTATCATTGTCGTTTCCAACCAGACTTACCGAATAACATAGCGATTAGTTGGGGGGATGTTCCCCTGAACAATTCTGAATAACTTTCCCGAGTCATGGCGCTTTCTTCGAAGCACAACACTATTGATATAACTTTGAACTCGTTTTGGAAAACATTTAACAATCGGTAAGTTAACACACAATGATGGATTGATTTCGTCAGCAAAAAATTATCATGAGATCAAGACGAAAATCATTATATCGGATCTAGAGGTTACTTGTTGTAAGAAGTTCAGCCGACTTAGCAATAGAGAAATCCATTTCTGAGCGATCGTCGAGTTGAACTCGACGATAGTGAATTCTCACGCGGACTTTCAGGGTTATGTAGATCTGCCAGCAGTTTTCTGTCTGAGCAGAGGCGTCGCTCGGAATTGGCCTTCGAACAGTCTAATGAATAATTCGGAGGGATATTACGATGGTTCTATATCTATATTCATTTGACTTGAATGAATCAAAGAACATCTAGTCAACGGTTCATTATTATAGGGGTTCTTTCCATATGGATCACAAACATGTAATAAAAATGTATTGGTGATGGACTGCCACACATCATACATATTCTAATTCAAACTAGGCAAGAAGTCTTAGAAACTGATAGAATTTACTACGCCATCAATATTGTTAAGAACCTATTCAATTTCAACGGAACCTACAGTAGTGAGGTGTCAAAATAAAAGCAATAAATTACAGATAATAACAATAATATTCAATTTCAGCTTCGAAGAAAATTCGGGAACATAAGTGAGATTAGAGGCATTTGGGCGCTAGTTCATCCTCCCGTTCATATCTCACATCTTAGTTTTATTAGGCCTATAGGCCCATCGCAAATACAATATTTTCTAAAGAAGAAAAAACATTGGTGGGGACGGTTTGGACATCAAATAAGAAGGCCAAATTTGTGAATTAGTAGAAACCACTCAAATAGTTCCATAATAGTAGAATATAACCATTCAGAATGTTTGCCAATGTTTTCAAAATTATTGATCGGATCGAAGTGAAATCTTCTTTTTTGTTGAAAAATGACAACCTGATGGTTCGTACAAAAATTCGTGAGGACCATATGAAGGTCGCATAATTTCTTGATCATTAAGTAAGCGTACTTTAAGAGCGCACTGAGTATAAATATATAATTTTTGGAAATATCGGTTCAATCGGGTAGTCCTTGTCTGAAAATTTCTGAGAAGAAAACCTGGACAATTTATTTTTATTTATTGTTTCACTAAAGCGATATTCTGCACATTTTCGCACGTCGGTATTTATCAACTAATTATGACTCATTCTCTGGGATCAAAATTAATTGAATTCTTGAGATGTTGGAAGCAAATTTTGAATTTGATTCATCTGTTCCAAATGCAAACATCAAAAACTTCCTCCGTATTTGCGCATCAGCATTCCACTACTAATTATCCAGTTATATGCTACTGTATGTAGAAATAATGACTCACTATTGTTTCCAAAAGGAAAATTTTTATTTCAGGGATAGATTTCGGCTGTATGCCATCATCAGGCTGTCTGGAATACAAATATAATACAGCAATAAATAATATTTCCTACACAATTACATGCATTGGACAAACATGAAATTAATTACGCATTAAAATATGATGAAAATCACAGGTGGATTTCGTCCAAAATTATTATATTCACTGTCAAAGAAATACTTTGTAAACTCGCATCCAGTTATATGTAATAAAATTATATCCTTACAGGTATAAACGATAATTAACTTTGGAGAAAAATCTTAACAGTCAATTGCTAGGACAATTTCAGTTTCATTTTCTGTGATCACGATGACAATGTCATATTATATTGTCAACTAGTCAGCTTTTATTTGATGGATTTGAACTAATTTTTTATATGAGGTATGTTCTTAAATATATTGTTTCCAGGAAACAGTTTTATTTCGTTCACTAGAATATCATCGTCATTTCTTTCGGAAATTTCAAGTTGTTCTAGTAAAATCATCTGTTGGAAGTTTCTTTCATGATGTATCCAGATTCTGGATTGAGGTTTTGTGGTTATCTTTAAAGTGGTTTCCTAAGGCTGAGGATTCTTTATATGTTCAGAAGTCCTATTTAAGCTGCACGTGTCGTTATGTCTATGTAGTAACTAGCACAATCTTCACATTTAATCTCATATCTTCCACTATATTTTGTTCGTTTTTTAATTTGGGTCTATTGTAGATTAGTAGGTTTTCTAGAGTGATATTTCTTCTGATGTTTGTTATGTGGTAACCATGTTTCCTTAAAACTGGCGAGTGTGGCGAGTTTGTCATAGATGTTTCTGTAAAATGGTATTGACATGTATTCCATTGTTTCGCTGTAGTGAGAATATATCTTTCTCATTGTTAGTCTCTGATTTTTACATCTTATTATGTCTTCTATATATGGTTTCCTTAATTGGGTTTTAGGCCTATCATGAAGATTTTGTTGATTTACTGGTTGTAGTCTTTCTGTGACAATGTATTTGTTAAGTCATACTTTATGGTTCACTCTGCCTACTTGGCTAAAGAATTCTTCTGAAAAGTGGCCACACTCAACGGAAGTTTCAACCTCGTCTCTCTAGTCGTATGAGGAAGAGAAAACCATTTCTCTTGTTTCGTTCACTTCGCTGGAGAGAGTGGATTTCTTACTAAACAGATTCTGTGCTTTGGAGAAAATTAAGCATATTTTGGCATACCGGGTACGTTTCTTGAATAATTCAAAACCAAGTACGGAAAATACATATGGTCATTTCACTAAAAATGAATCGCAACTAGCTCTTCTCGTACTCGTGAAAGGAGTACATTAATTTTATTTCAATCAGGATGTTTTCCAGATTGGAAAGAGAATTTCATTGCCAAAAGTTCGGATGAAACTCAATCCCTTCATTGGGGAAGATTGACTGCTCAGAGTGGGCGGCCGTATTCACCTTTCTGGCCTTCTCTACGATCAAAAACATCCCATTTTACTCCCAAGTTACAACCGTCTCACAATTCTGATCATTGAAAACGCTCATAAAAACATTAACATGTGGGTCTTCAAATACTACATTTTTTGCTCGCTCAGAATTTCTGGATTCTGTCCACTAAACGTGTCATAAGATGTTTTATCAAAATGCTTGATAAGCTTCAAGGCGAATCCTAGCGCTCTAGAACCCTTCATGGGTAATTTACCACCATTCCGAATAAATCAACTAAAACCTTTTCAACATGTAGGTGTAGATAACGGTGGTCCCTTAAATGTTACAATGGCAAAAGGACGAGGAATTGTTAGAATAGTTCATTTAATTAAGTGAGGATGAATGAACAACACTTCGTGATCATATGAAGTCAATTTTTGTAATTTCCAATAACCTGAAATATTTATGGCATATCTCAAAGAGAACAATTCGTCGAATGAATGATGACCGTGCGTACATATTATTATTCATATACCTACTTCACACTTTCAGTTAGATAACGCCATATGTGGAATTGAAGCGAATTCGGACTGATAAATTTACGTCATATTACAACACGCCTCCTTATCTTTATAGTTTGTTACATATGCGTTATTCAGTAAAAACAATAAAATACATCATTTACGTTTCAATACTAGATTAATTGAGACAATTTTCTCTAAATTGTCTTCATACAATTTTATGGGTTCATTTATCTTAATATTAAAAGTCACTGCCTCTGATAAAGCAATATATTGGGTAAAAGTTGATGACAGTTTTTTGCTTATGGGTCTTCCAAACAATTATATTACATTCTGATTTCATATCCAGAAGTCTTTCTGTCCATGTTATCTCCTGCCCAATCTGTATCTGCCTTAGACAAAGGCAGGGGCTTATACCTCGAAAATTATATTTTACAGCAGTGAACCAAATTTCCTTCCGATACAACCATAATTCCTGGAGATAGGTATTGGGATTAACTAAAAAAATAATAATTTAATCGGAATAAAACTTTTCAACTAGTTTGGAAATGCCGATGGGCAACTCTGTGCAAGATTTCGTGATGATGGTGTCATTAAAACAATTTGAAAAAAAATTCAATTTTTTTTTCCAAATTGTAAGACTTCAATATGAGTTAATGAAAGCAGTAACACAAAAATTATAGTGCACTTCGTTTTTTTCTGCAAGGAAGAACACTTGACCCAGCTCAGACGGGATGGGGTGGATTCGGATACCGAGTGGTAAGGTAAAACAGCCTAAATAAAAAAAACTAGGTCGGGTGATGCTCCTTTATTCTCTATTAAGTATCAATCGGTTCATCAAAAATACAATTATGTGTTATGCCTACGAAGTTCGAACTCAGATTGTACAATAATATAATTAGTATCCACAAATTAAATTATTGGTCTCAATCATATTCCAAAAGCCTTCGTAATGAAGGTCAAAACCAACTCTACAAATATCGAGTTTCTAAGTTGTTTCTTCCGGAAGGTTTTGTGTTTACGGCCGTCAATAACTTTTTTTCCTTCCACTTGTACGTGAAAAAATTCACTAAACTTCAGTTCAAATGGGTTCACAACAGTTTTCTACTACGTTCTGCTACCATGTTATAATTATTCATTTAATTAGAAAAGGATGAATAAACAACACTTCATCGATCATATAAACTCAAATTTTTTGATTTCCAATAACCTGATATTTTTATGGCATATCTCAAAGAGAACAATTCGTCGAATGAATGATGAGCGTGCGTACAACGATTATATTATTATTATTATATGTATTGTACCAAATCCTGATTTATCTCACCTTAATATGAATCAATTCAATCTGTTGTGGACATCTCAAGTATTTTATAAATTTATCACGAAAACATTTATATGGCCGAATTATAAAATATCTTATGAAACTCTTTCTATACTATTTCTTAAGGGATCTATAACTTACTTATAAAACATAAATATTTATACAATTGAATTGTTTTTTAGTGGGTTTATAACATTTTCCTTCGACATTCCTGCCTTCAGTATAAATGCTTTAAAAAAATGTTTCAAATTTACTTTGTAAGAAGTTACATTATAGTTTTATAAACAGTATGCTTTTATAAGAAAATTTATTTTTTCGTGATCGCACATTTTATAGTATTGTATTCCATGACGATAATCGAATATGAAATTCATTTCGATTTAATATTCGATATCTTTAAAATCTATAAATAAAATTGAAAATTATTCCCGATTTCGTTGGACATGTCCACTTACTTAATGGGGAGAAAAAAATTCTAACCCAACTTTTCCTGTAACAGCTGCGTTTGTTTTTATCTCTGAATAAAGAACATAAGGAAGGAGCATAATGCCTCAAAAAGTGGGTCCGGGATGGATGTTGCACATGGCCGACTTTCCTTTCACTTTGAAGAGAGAACGACTTGTTTCGAGATTCCTTTGTCTAAAGAAACGAACTTACATGAGTCATACTTGGAGGTTCAATATGGGCGCCTGTGTCCCACCTTTATACGAAGTAGAAAAGCGTTATGCTCCTTCCTGTGGTTCTTTATTCAAAGGTTTTTATTATTTTATTTTCCATGACGAAAATAAAATAATATCTGAATCGCATTTTGAGTAAGGTTATATCGAAATAATTAACATCTTGAAAGATTTCATGAAAATCTATATCTGAAATTGAAAGTTATAGGTATTTGATTTCGTCGAGCATGTCCACTCACTAGTGTTGAGAAAAAAATATGAGGGGTGATACTTCTAATCAATCTAACCACACTTTTCCTACAACAGTTGGGTTCGTCATCATCAATTTATTTTAATGCCGTGACGATAATAAAATATTATCTGTATCGAATTTTGAGTGAGGTTACGACGAAAGTTTTCGTGAAAATCTATTAATGGAATTGGAACTCAATCTTGATTTTGTAAGACATATCCATTCACTGGAGTTTCATAGCAGTTGTATAGTAGCTAAATTATTACAGAAAGCTTCATAAAGATACACAACTATTTTATAAGATGACGCCATTAAAGATGGCAGTATTTATGATGATAAAAAATGACGAATTCTGAAAGTACTGAAATTTGCATCCGTGTTGATATTTGAATCACCTAAGAAAAAAATTGGCTTGATAATGATGTTTCGCAAACATTGGTTCATATTTCGATGAAAAAGAAATTATAAGACCCACGAAGCATTTTAATGTTTTGTTCATTTATTTATGGAAAACGTTCGAAAATAGGAAGCGCATTTATGATATACTAATATTATGCTTCATTTCACAATCAAATTTAATTCGCATCAATATTTTCGTTCCCCATTTCGGGAACTATGACTCTTAGTGCATTAACGTATAAATAAAATGGTTTCTGCTAAAGAGAAGATAGGCGACGTTCAATATTTCCCCAAAGACTGTCATATTCCGAACTGTTTCTTGCAACTGAAAGAAATAATTGAAAAGTATTTCGAGTTTTTAAATAACATTCCAGATTACTCTTTCATTTCAGAATAGGCATGTGATAAACCTTATGAAGTTCCTATAAAACAGTTTTAAAGCTGCTTTATATTTTTCTTGTAACTTTCACGAGAGGCTTTATAAAATCTCGAGGGTCGCAAAATTGTTTTATAAAATGTGCCAATTTTGTATTTATAGTTATTGTTTAAACGCATTAGAAACATTTCCGAGAGGACGATTATTATATAAGCATTTGGCTGAAAACGTTTCTGCAACAGTTATAAAATATGAAATTGCTAGTTGGGAAAGGACTATGTTATTCCATCTACTCAGTATTACGATATCGAGTTTCTCAAGAAAACGGTCAGCTAAAACGGAAGACAACGGGCAACCCATAGCCAGACCATCAATCTATCTATAAACCATCCCATTGAAGACAAAGAAGTCCTGAGATAATGCTACCTTCAACAGGGTGAGAACATCAGTCAGCTCGGGAAGAGGGACGTCGTGTTCACGTAGTAATTCTGAAATCAGGGGTATGCATCCTTCTCTGGGCACCGACTCAAGAAGATTACAAACATCAAATGATAATATGATGTAATTATCCTCCATTTTTAGATCTTGTAATTGTTGTCTCAAGTCTGTAGAATTGAGCACTGTGTATCTAAGTTTATAATTGGTGGTCAGCTTTATGAAAGAGTTCAAAGAAATAGACAAATCGTGCACCGAAGTATTGAAGAAGGACACTATTAGTCTTATTGGAATGTCCAACTTGTGAATTTTTGGTAATCCATACAGTCTGGGCATAGCGGGTTTACTGGGAAGAGTGTGTGGCTTATTATGCTAATTAATAAATCTCTCACACATGCATAGATGTGTCCTAACCTTCCTGATAGAGCAGATCAATGGGTTGTTGTGTTGTTCATAATTATTATGAAGAAGGAACGATTCTACTTTGTTAATGTAATCTGATTCGTTCATAATTATCGAACAGTTGCCCTGGTCTGCCTTAGGAATAATTAAATTGTGCCCTATGATTTTTGTTTTGTATCTTTCAGTACTCAAAGCTGTCCACTCAATTTCACCTGATCATATTCACAATGTTTACTACGTAGAAAGGAGGTAGGGCAACGGTCTCTGAGGACCTTTTGAAATCTGGATCGTCTGAAGTGCACTCAATAGCATAATCAACATGCATAAAAAAATCATGAAGAACTCCCCTGTCAAATCTCTTGCCGAAGCAGAATCTGAGTCCAACGAATGCAAGTCCAACTCAGCCGTCGTAAAATAGGTATCAGTTAAGTTCTTGACTCTCTCATGAAAAGTGTGGTAAGAAAAGTTGTCGACTCCTTCGGTAAGTGACTTCGTCCACATCAGACCTTTCGGTTCTTCGCTTCAAGGATCTCCGAAAGTCGACCTCGTCGGAGCAGTCGTTTAAGAACTTCTGAAGGGTATCATAGTCAAGAGAACGGGATAGTTCGTCGTAAAAGGTCTTCGTGTCGATATTGAGCCTGTTCAGTAAGGTATAATGTTTGTTAATCGCCATTCTGAGAAGTTTCATCCCAATGCCTGTCTTGGCACTGTTGGGAACGCTCTTCGGGGTCCTAACTCTAGCAAAGGTTGGAACTACCTTCTCTTTCGTACATTGATGAATGAACCAGATATCAAGCCGTATACATCCCCTTCTGACTGCAAACCTTCGTTAACTGTCAACCATGGCTACTGTAGAGTAGAGTAAATTTACAAAGGTGGTTGTGTACACCAGAAAATGAAAGAGAATCAGTACTTCAGTGTGGATTTTTTTTCTGTAGGAACCGAGCGCTTTCGACACTAGGTCATCATCAGGGTTCCCAGTCCTGGAATCATACCACAAGTAGCGTTTGAAATGAGGATCGAATCAATAAAATACAGCTATCCAAAAAGGAAGTCATGCCAACAAATTCAAAAATTTCACGAGAAAAAATGAGAAATTTTTTTTTTCACGTTTTAGATTTTTTATATTTTTTTTTATTTTTATTTTTTTTTCGTGAAATTTATAAATTTGTTCGTTTGACTATCCTTTTGGATAGCTGTATTTTGTTGATTCGTTTCTGTTTTTACATGCTACTTGTGGTATAATTCCTGGACGCGAAACCCAGATGATGACCTATTGTACTGCTTCTCTTTTATTTTCCTTTTTTGGTGTGCACAACTATCTTCGTAATATTTATTAGTTTTACATACAGACCTGCAAACCCTTTTACGAGGCTGGAGCGTGAAAAGATTGGGATAACTCTTTCTGTTTGTTAGCCCGTATTCTAGATTTCTAGGACTGTGGAACTGTGCACTATAGGTTTTGATGAACGAGTCACTAAGAAGCAAAATCGACTCATTCCAGATATTAATGAAAGCTAAAGTGAACAACACAAAGGGAACTCGGTGCATTTGAACTATATTTCACCTGAGAATTGAGACTCTGTTATGTGCCATTCAGGACGAACCAATTAAGTTTCAAAAATCCAAGAAAACGGTTCGAAAAGTGAATAATGCCCTGCTTGTTTCGGCTATTTATAGCGGTGATGCTACCGTGCCACCAAATAATTACACTAACCAGAGTCTAACACTACCCACGGTATTGTTCTTCAGACTCGCTGTAACTCTAACTACACCTCATGGTAGGAAGACATTTGCTTTTACTGCAACTGATATCTTAATCAGGTGTGGTTAAAGTGACTATCCTCGTTCACAGGAAGGAGAAGGTAGGATACCGAACGAAATCATTTTGAAGGTTTATTAATAATATACTCATTTAATATGTTTTACAAGTTATGTCCATGATATGTTTTCACTTTTCATCACAATTTTTTTCCTCTTTGTCTTGATCCATAACGACTCTACATTCTCCACGAATTAGTTCCAGATCTTCTGGACATGCATTCCCTGAAATATTTTCAATGTAGTTTTTTCCATACATAGTTATACATGAAATTTTCTCATTGTGACACTTCTAAATAGCATGTTCATATTTATATTAATGTAATTAATGATAACATTACAAATGGGCCCGGAAAACTCGTAGTGAAAGAAAATGCGTACCCTTAAATATAATAAATGACGAGCACTTTTTTATTCGCGAAACTGATGTGGTTGAGGTGGAGTATTTGGATAAGTGGTGGACACTGGACTGGATAAATCCACATTGACGTAATTTCAACCAAAAATAAACAAACTACTTGGTGTATCCACCTCTCTTGGACCCCACCATTTTCGTGAATTAAAAAGGAGCCTAATGTTTGAGTCACGGTCGAATTCTGAAATATTCAATAAGCTGATCGAATCGTAGATGATTTGATATTAGAGCAGAAAATGAACTGAAATTGAACTATTGAATTCAATGATAGGTTATGAATACAATCATTAAAAGATTCGTGAACCTATACTCTCGGTGTTTGCATCGCTCTTCAATAGTTTCTAATTGTTTTATACTATACTAATTGAATAATACTATACTAATTGAATAAGGTGACGCTGGGTCAAAAAGGTCGTCCCACATATCAGCGATCTCCTTCGTAGCCGTTAGAGTTAGGAAAAAGCGGTAAATTCACATAGGTAGATGAAATATCACCCTACTTCCCATTGAAAAAAACGATATCTCAATCGAATTACTAATATTTTTAAAAAAATACAGAATATGGTGAACATTTCAACACAAATTCAGATATATTCGACCAATCGGATATCTGCATATTATGGGCGGGGCCTGAGATACGACCAAACGTCACGGTCAGTACTGTCATTTGTCAAATAAAAAATAAAGTCACTTTTACAGTTGCAAATTCAAGATTTCATAAGACGAATATATGTTAGTTGTGAAAATATGCATCGAAATATGTTTTAAATAAGTTAATCGTAAGTTTTAAACGATCTGGATGCATTAATTCGATTGATTGATTGACCCAGGAAATTCAAGTGAAGGAAGGTAAACAAATATGGAGGTTATTCTTGAGAGGTTCATTGGAACGAATTATTCTTGGGAGGTGTATTGAACCGAATAATAAGTCTCCAGAACCTGCCTATATTGACCAACTTAAAATATAAGGAAAATTTCAACCAGGATTAATATTTGCAGTGTTCTGCAAATCCAGTATTGAATAAGATTTATCTTAGCATTGAAATGTGTCCAAATGAAGTAAATCGAAAGTTTTATATGATCTGATCCAATTAATTCCATTGATAAATGGAACTAGTATCTATCTTATTACGGAATAAGTGGTTATCAACGAGTGTACTATAATATTATACGTAAGTGATACTCACTTTGAGCTACTTAACGAAAATTTGAAAGACTTTTTCTACCTCGACTCCGTTTGTGAAGAAACGTGTTTTCTCCCACTTTATTCTGTCAGCTTATACACAAGGCTGATATTAGGTTTGTTCCAACACCCAGTTCTGTTACTGTCTTGAACTCATTCAGAACTGAATCAATTCACACGTCTTCGCTCATTCTAGTTCGGGACTAATTCTGAATAGATAGTTCGAAAGTGTTAGAAACGAATCATTCTTAGAAATTCCCTTGTCATAGCCTAAGGGCTGTTTGTCACCCGAAAAATGCAGCCCGTCTCTGCCAGATGTGGTTTTATAGCCCCTTGCTGCATTCGAATGGCATGTAACAGCTGACCGATTCAATTCCTCCTTCTCAGTTCTTGCCTAAACCCAAGAACTGAATTCACCGTTCTAGAACTGGTCTGACACAAATTCTTTTTACGTTGGAACACTTGGTTTGCAATTCCTTACCAGTTCGAAATTTGTTGGAACGCTAATATGGATATGCGCAAACTCCGCCTGATTCAGAACTAGTTCCAGAGTGTGTAGGAACAAACTTATTATAAACGGTTTCTTCACTGCCTATGGGTAGACAACCAATAATACATTATGGTGTATATGAAGCCGCACATAGTCTGGTAGTTTTCACCCAATAAATATAAACTTCAAACTGAATACTCTTGAGTACAAGGGTGTTAAGCATGGCATCCATGAACCTTACTGAACACAAAACAACAATTCCGGAAAACACTGAACATATAACGAACTCCTTAACCTACGTAGCTGCTGCTAAAACAATTCCAAAAATCAATTATTCTGAAAGAGAACAAGCTATAGTGCTACATGCAGAGGACAACCTGAAACTTTTCGATTACGTCTAGGGTATAGGTAACAGTATCCAACCGAAGAATATCTCTTGCGCCTCCAGAATATCTAACAACAGGATCTGCGAATACCTAGCCAACCATAGAACTAGTACATCAACTCATCAAAACCTACCCAACTGGGACCATATGTGATACAAATTTGTATGTAAGAAGGCTAGTTTCACCAACAAAGAGGATTTTGGTTTCGAATATTTCACCATGCATCCCTCACGATAGCGTAACAGAAGTCTTAACTAACCTCGGTCTACAATTGGCTTCCCTCGTTTCATTCTTGAAAGCTGGTATGCCTGGAGATGAGTACTCCCACATACTTAATTTCCGAAGACAAGTACCTATATATTTTCCCCCCTAACGAAAATTACGAACTACAAACATCCACCTTAGTCCAATACGACGGTAATGAATATAGGATTTTCCTTTCAACAGACAAATGGAGTGCTTTGTTTTCCGTCAAACTGGCCACGTGGCATCAACCTGCCCTAACTCACAAACAGTTCGAGTACACAACACACAACTGATACAAGCCCCAAAAACTATTCTCAAGCTGATCATCATCCATCCTCCACGGTACCACAAGCGGGTGAGATTCCCGTTCACAAGAGAGGACTCTCAGAGATCCAATCATCTAGTGATCAAACCGCTCAACAAGAGCCCACCGCCGAGTCTGACACTGTAAGTGAGAATTACATGCCTGCCCCGCAAACTTCAATGAAAAGGATGCCGGATAGCAAAAGAGTCAGGAGGAAGCGGGAAAAAGAGGTACCTGAGGACCACGCCCTGAACGACTCCACCAAAGCTGCAATTTAAACTGCTTATCAAGAAAACCCAGAATCCTTTTATGTACCCCATGATAACCTCATTGCGTTTCTAGAAATTTTTACGGAAGCCCTTCACCATATTCTGAAGCTGAAAAATTAACAACGAATGTAAAAGCACTACTACAGGACAGGACAGGTAGAAAGAGCAAGCAAAAACAGAATCACCAGAATTTCAAGGAAAATCAGAGAAAAACTTCAGGATGAAGAGATAAAAGTTGAAAGCCTCATTAGCCCTGACATAACTACAGAGGACGACGACCCTTCTGACAGTTCTTCCCAAATGTCCTTCAGCCAACTACACACTTCCAATAATAACCATCCATCTTCAACTTAATACAATGGAATTTCAGAGGGTTTTATTCTAGACTAGAACGGATTCAACAAATTGTCTCTGATGTTTTTCCAGATATTCTATGTCTGCAAGAGACAAATTTCAAAACCAATCATAAACCATACCTACGAAACTACTCAGGTCATCACTTCATCAGAAAACAAACAAAAGAGCTAGCGGTAGTGCATCTATATTTATTTCAACTGAAATTTACTACAGAGAACTCACCCTCGATACCACCCTCGAGGCCGTCGCCGTCTCTACCTGGTGCCCCCTAAAATTACTGTTTGCAACGTTTAAATAATATAATATATATAAATAAGATCACAGATGAGCAGATGAGCACACCATGTTTTACTTGCATCATGCTTATATCATGTCCACGACCATTGAATAATAAACATATTTCGATGCCTCTTGTTGAAGAATAATGAAATGTCATTAATCGTGCCCGAAAATAATAGGCGTGTAATGAATATCGTACACTCCGTGCATAGATCAAGTGAAAGTTTTGACGTTTCTTGTAAGCTTGACAATTTCCAGCTATCACAGAGATTGAAGTTTGACTATTTTGACAACTCTATTGTAGGGTTTTCATAATCCAGAATTATTCCAATTTTACTAATGAAGTAATGGACAAAGAATAGTGTTCAACTCGCATATAACTGTTATTATTTATTTTTTGAGTTTTTATGGGTTTTTACTCCCAATATCTGAAACAGAACTATTAATAATTAAATAAATATTTTTTTTTCATCAAGGAATCAAAATTTTTCCTTTCCTTTCGGTGCAGATTGATATCTCAGAATCAAATCTGGAAAAAAAAACAGACGAAAAATCAGAAAATTATTTATTTATTAAGTGTTCCATTGTTCCTTCTTCACTACGCTCGCACCTTCGACAGTATTCCATTTCAAGAGAAAACTTTAACAGCGACCATGACCTATTTTAAGACGATTCAAAATACTTACACCAAATTTCCCTGAAAAGATTAAAACCAGTAACTTTTTATGATGGATCGCTGATCAAACTTTCGTTGAGGACATTATGCAAATTCCTTTTCGATTGTCAAATTTCTTTGTCACTATTATTGGAAAGAACAAAATCATCAATTCTTAAAGATTTACGAGATTTCAATCTAGAAAATTTTAAATCTGAAATAAAAGACATAATTGGGAATAAATTCGAAAAAGAATTATATTTTTCCCAAGACTTTATCACTGCATTCTGTCTACGAATATAGTTTTAAAAAAGGGTTCATCGAATTCAATAATACAAAAGTTAGTACTACTAGTATGTACTGGGCACGATACAAAATAAATAATTTCTACTTTCGGAAGAGATTGGGTTGTCAATAACCTCCGTTTATTTTCGTAGAAATGGAAACCACGATATAATATGGCATATAGTTTATTTTACTAAACACCAGGTACTAATTCAGTTATACATACTGTTGTTATGTTTACTGATAATTTCAGTTCCTATATCAAAGTTTGCTGCAGTTTTATTGGCGTCTGAATTTAAGATTGCAGTGCTACGGTGGCCAGTTTTTGAACCTTAGTTAGAGGGATAGGAGCTAGGCTTTCAAGTGTTTGCTTGTATATTTGATTGATTAAAATTCGATTTTGCAATTTGTTCAAATATTTTTTCAGTTAACAGAGGTGATTCTGTGTATACATATTTCATTTTTATGAAAGAGTTATGTATCATCTATTCTAATTCAGAGTAGCAATGCTACAATTAATGTTAGAAGTATTTTAGTATGAACTTTTTTCACCTCTGAATGGAAAGATTAATTTCAAATTATTTGGAGTATCTTGAAGGTGTAGAAGCTGGAAGTGTTCAGGAAGATGCATATGCTATTATGTTGCATGTTATTTGCAAAACTAATGAACTTTCAACCTTTTTACCTACCGAACTTGACTATTGATCAAATACCTCCTCATGTCTACTGCTCAAAAAGTTGAAAAACAGATTGTAAAACATACTCTTTGGAATAACAGAAAAATACATATAACTTTACTTTATAGGAAAGGACTGAATTTACACAATATATTGCGAATTAAATGAATAAATTCACGTAAAACTAATGCTACTTGTTCCGTAAGCCTTATTCATTATGGATCGAAAATAAACTCTTCCAACACTAATATGATAAGTCTTGAGAAAGGTGTAATAAATAAGCCTTGTACAGCTTTTATTTCATTGGCAGAATCACTTTGGCGAAGAGTATTCATCACCAGATGTTTCCTTGCTGAAAAGCTTATGTTTCTATCGGTCACTATCACTATCACCTAAGCATTTTCGTTGTTCCTTAATGATCAGTTCAACAGGCAGATTTCTGGAAGGCATAGCATTCCTCTGAAGTAACATTCTCTTTTTAGATTAGTGACCTAAAAAACAATTGTCTTCATGAATGTGATCTAATATTTCATGAGCAATTCGTGCTTACATCTATGAAAATGATCATCATCGATAAAATGCAGGTAACAGACTCTCATAAATCTTGTTTGATGGTTTACTTATTTTGAGTAATAAGTTGCCAAGGTTTTTATGGATTCTCCAACACTTTTAGGTCCAACTTGAAGGAAGTTTCTTTCAACCAAACTCGAAATTTTTCACCAGGCTGTTGAAATCTATGGTAAGGGACATTTGTGTTTGCAAACACTTGTAGAATCACACAAAGAAAATTTATAAGCTTTCTCATTTTCTTGACATTTCTTTAACTTGTCAATAATAATCCCTGTACCTCGGGTTACTCTGATAGCTTCCAGATGAAGAAGCGCTTATCTCCATTCGCCAATTTTGAGATTACTGAATATTTTTCAAATGAAGAATTCCTTGTAATGTTTCCTTGCTCAATCGGTTGCTAATTTTAGTTTTATTTAAATTCACACAGCTGAATATAAAGGGTGTTTCAAATTGCGCGATTTTTTTTAACAAAAAAAAAAATATAGATTGCGCACTGAATTCGACTGGGTCTTTTGACATTCAAGAAGTGTGATGTATGACATTTATAAAAATGGCTTCGTACACAATACAACAAAGCTTTCAAATTAATGAATTATTTCATGAAAATCAGCGTTCTCTGAAAAGTGTTTATACAAAATTACTTGAATTTTATGTTTTACATTATCGTCCATCTCAAAGCACTATTGGTTGAATCATTATAACATTTAAGGCATTGTATACAATGTTTAAGGAGACCGGTTCGGTGGAAGATCAAAAAAGTGAAAAATACAGTCGAAGCGGTCTTTCACGAGAAAATATTGATCTGGTTGGTGTAAGTGTTGCTGAAGACCGTGGAATGTTCATTTGACGACGTTCACAACAGGTTGGACTTGGTGGGTCCAGAACATGGCGTATTTTGCTCAAGGATTCAGCTCTGAACGCATATAAGGTTCAAATAGCACAGGAATTAAAACGTCGTTTATTTGTCAATTTTATCAATGAACAACCTGCTGATTTTTCTGAAAAAATCATGTTTCCCGATGAGGCATATTTTCAACTTGGTGGTTTTGTTAATAAACAAAATTGTCGTATCTGGGGTTAGGAAAATCCACGAATTATTCATGAGAAACCTATGTAGCCTAAACGAGTCACTGTTTGGTGTGCATTATGGTCAGGGAGTGGAACTGGACCTTACATCTTTGAAAATGCTGCTGGTGAAGCAGTAACTGTCAAGGGTGATCATACCATCGGATGATAATCGAATTTTTGTGGCCGGAATTAGTGAATCTAGAGGCCATTCGGTTTCAACAGGATGGCGCTACACCTCACTTTGCAAATGACACAATCGGTTTATTGAGACAAAAATTTCTTGGAAGAATAATCTCCAGAAACGGTGATGTCAATTGGCCATCAAGATCATGTGATTTGACACCGATGGACTATGTTATTTGTGGTTATGTGAAAAGCCAGGTCTATAAGAATAATCCATAATCGATTCCTGAACTAAAAAATCAAATTCGTGTCATTAGTGAGATAGAGCCTGAATTATGTCAAATTATCAATGAAAATTTCAATAAAAGAGTGGACGTCTGTAGAGCTGCAAGCGGAGGCCATTTGACAGATCTTATTTTTCGTATATGAATTTCATAACTGACACTTCAATTACTATTAAAAAGCATTCGAAAATTTCGAGAATATCGCATTGGCGGACATTAAGAGGAAATATAGCACTCCCTATGACTTCTTAGAGAAGTAACAAAAGTATTCTCAATGTTGCGAGAATATATCGCCGGGATAACTTCAAAACCTCTCTGTGTTGCCTGGGTTGCCTACTACTTATATTATAATATCAAATGCTTTACGTTCAATATTATTCAAATATAAACTACAACAGAAAAAAGCACTGACTGAAATGATTGAGAAATTTTCCCGAATTCCTGAATTTCGCCATATTCATTTTGAAAAAAAGTTTCTCCCTAGTCCCCAAAGGGCATCGAATTTCCCCAGATCATTGGAAAAATCCCCAGACCTAGCTTCACTGAGTCGGTGAGATGCAACACCCTATGTTAACCTGACGAGGGTCAAAATAAAATGGACCATTGGAAGAATCAAAATCACAGCGCGATGACATACCGAATAAACAACTATTCTCTCGGTACGGCACCTGAAAGAAATAGGAGCCACCATAGAATTTCATGATTTCCTATAGCATTGTTCAAGGAGCCGATAATTTTTACTTTCGGTGTTCGAATTGAAACAGCTGTTGCCTGATAATCTTCATTACCATTTCATTTTCGTTTGTTATGATTTAGATTATTCTATCTGAACCGCTCAAGCTTAAAAAACCACTTTTTAATCAAGGCAAATATAGAAATGTTCATTTCATATAAAATGCCGAACTCTTCAGGTATATCGAATTGAAATAAGGTACCGACTTAGTCGAAGTTGAAGAATGATGGCATGAATGCTTAGGTAAATTTTTAGAGAAATCTAACTGATACCTATTCGCTGAGATAATATAACATTTTTCATTAATCCCAAAGGACTGACATCAAGGCCTTAATTTAACATTTTAATAACATAAAACATACTTATATTTTTACTCAATAAATAGTCTTAGGTTGTTCTCGGTTACATTTTAGGGTTTTCTACTATGGTTCCTCATCTTCCTTATAATTTACATTATAATTATTAACAAGTTGCTAACTAATTGAAAAGATCCTTCTTTTTAAGTATTGGAGAGTTGTGGTTTTGGGATATTTTTTTTTTCATATTTGCTCACATTCTCTTAACTGATAAGGGTGGTAGTCTCTATTTCTTTTTATGTTGTCAATAAAATGAGCTTGCTTGATCCTCAAAAATCGTAGTCTGTGTATTAGATTTCAGTAGGTGTATGGTGGTTTACTTCAAATATTGGTTTTGTAGGTAATTTGTCGGGTAGTTTAGTTTCTGAGACAAAAAATTGTTGATTTTCTTCCTAAAATACCATCCTTACTTCCTTACTGAATAAGTTTGTACGTCGACATTTTATATCTAGTCACCAAGTTTTAACATCATCTAATCAGTATTTTCTGAGGTATTGAGGAAATTGTTGTTCGGATGGCTATAACTTTGAGCGATTTTTTTCTTTTTACGAACTTAACTGAGATATGCAAACTCACACAGGCGACCGGACAGAATTATGTGTTTGATGGAAATAAAAGGAAGTGAACATCAGGAAATTCCCTGGGCATTTGGAACAAAATCCAAGTTATGTATCATGAAATAAAACGACACCAATCATCACTCCGATATAGACATATGAAATTGAAATCCCCGGATTTGAAAGCTAATCCAACATTGCTATGATGGAGAGATTTATTTATTTATTTGAACCAGTAAATTACAAATAATCCCACATTAGCAACTCGATGCCTGAGGGCAGGTTTGGTATCACATCAAGAAGTAAGAACCCCAAATTATTCCACCCAAAAAACAAATAAAAAAAATCAAATAATCCTTGCATATTAGATATCAATATATTATATCATTGTATAAATATTTATACAATGATTATATGTATGGTGTCAATGCTACTTCTAGTTAAATATTTTCCATCATTCCACATAAGTTACTTTTAAATGATAATCAAGAATATTGAAGATAATAGGGAATGCAATATGGCACGTAACTAGCAAGACGCTACATGATGAACTGATATTTTCATTCCTGCAAGATGTCATAGGTGGGATAACCAAACAATTACTACAGCCGTTGCTTGTAAACAATGAGCCGAGATGACTATGGAGCCATGGACCAGCTGACCTGACGAGAGAAACTCTTCACTACACATTCAAGCCCTACTACCAACAACGAAAAATTAGCTTATAAAATGTAATTTCTGATCAATAAATGGGAGAAATAGGCTGCTTAATATCTCCTTTATTGTTCACACGTTTTCCATATCCATAAACTTTGTTCGCAAGTATAGATGTTTGTGTTTTTCCACAGATTCACATACTTCCCATTTGGATAGCGACTTCAATCAAGAAGTCACTTCTGAAAGGGTTCGTGATTATTTTTATTTCTACCCAAAACGGTGACTTCAGAAAAACACCCGACTACGATTGATTGTAAGTTTTGCTCCAAAACATTTCTTTTAAGAAAAACTTGTTACCGACATGAAAGAATTTGTTCTGAAAATAGTGAAACATCAAGTTAGTTTTTTATGTGAACTGTGTGGTTGTTCTTACAACAGAAAAGACAATATAAAAGGTCATCAAAAACGTTGCGTAAAAAGACAACTACAAATAAAAGCTGGTGTTGAAGTTGTCACAAAATCTTAAAACTGAGACACCTTGTTTATACTTGAATTGCAATCAAGAATTTTTTCATAAAATAAGACTGGTCATTCATTTGAAATCAGATCATAACTGTTCCATTGAAGATCCAATAGAAAAATTGTTTGATTCTGAGGAACAATTCCAATCATGGAAAGATCAAATTGAAGAAACAACATTCTCCTACTTCAGCCAAAAAAGTACCAAAGTTCCCAGCAGACTAAATATTATTATTGTCAACATGATGGTGCATCTCACTCGAGAAAGAAAACAAGTAGTACCAGTCTTAAATGCAGGGTGAAAGTAGGAAATTATTGCATTGCTAAAATAAAAAAATGGAAAGACCCAGAAGAAAAAATTAATGTTTTGTATTTTCCGACTCACAGTCATCTTTGCTCCCCGAAGGATTTTGTTCATCACCCAATATCCCACGAAAATGACAATTTTATCAAGAGAAGGCTTGCATTGTCAGTATCTCCAAGAAAAATAGTAGATGCTCTACTGAAAAAAGATATTCCAAAAACTTTGAAAAAAGAAGAAATAAAGAATTGTAAAACCTAAGTATATCAGAGAAAGGGCAAGAAAAGTACGAGAACTAAGGAGATATCATAAGGATGAAGCTAAAACTATATATCTCATGGTCGAGAAGCTCACCAAGGAAGTATGGTGTTGTACAAACTATATAAGGGTAAGGTAAAGATTGGCTGTGAAAAAATAGATGACTCAAAAAATAGTGAGGAGCTGTTTATGTTAGGGATTCAGACTAAGAGACAAGCGCAGTTGTTTAATAAACATTGCCATAAAATATTAATTGTGGATGAAACGCATGGAGTTAATCATCATAGGTATGAACTTCTTAGTGTGATGATTGTTGACGATAATCGGAAGGGGTGGCCAGTGGGTCATTTTATTACCAGTGAGAGTAAGGCTGACAATCTTCAATTTTTTTCAAAGCAATAAAAGAACGAATTGAAGATATTAAAATCAACTCTGTTATAACAGATGACGTTCCAGCATTAATCAACGAATTCAAATGGGATTTTCTGAACGTTTAAGGCATCTCCTATGTGAATGGCACCCTCTGATGACTTTAAAAAAATTGAGATTGAATGTAGGAAAACGAATGGTTGACCCTATGATGATGGAATTGAGACTTTTAGTCAGTACTGATGAATAGAATCTTTTCCCCGAGTTACTCGATGGATTCATTGAAAAATATGGAAGCAACCCAAGGGCTAAAAATTTTATTGGATAATTCGATCAAATCTATAAACATCGAGCTACTTAGTGGGCCATGTGTTACCGTAATTTTCCTCATGCCCGAATAAACACAACGGGTCACATGGAGTCTTTCCATCACCAACTGAAGAAGCTTAAATTGAAAAGAATAGTGAATAGGCGTCTTGATGATCTTGTAATTATTCTCTTGGAACTAGAGTGGGATGATTATTTTTCCAGGAGCCGGGAAGCGACTCTAGGCATATCATCTAATACTCAGCGTATCATTGCAAGACATAAAAGAGGATTGCAAATTGATGACACTCAAATGAAGGAAATAAGAGAGAATAATTGGAGCATCAAAGCGAATTCTGGAAGTGGCATTTATCATATAGTTAGATATCGTTACACGTGCAAATTTGATTTCTGCTATACGAAGTGCTCAGAAATATCATGTCAGGAATTGTGTACTCACTTTAACTCTTGCAGCTGTCATGACAATCAGTTATTGTGTAAACATATACACAAACCACATTCCATGCTCAAGAGAAGAATTCCTTTTTCACTTAGAGATGATAAGTTGCTTATTGCCGAACAAACCAATCAAGAAATTGAAATTATTGAAGCAGTAAACACCCAGTCGAAGTCTGTTGACAGCAGATCTCAGCACTCGGTAGTTTTTGAGGATATCCTCATAATTCTATCAAATTTTTCGAGAATCAATAGATATCCATCCGCTATATCTCTTGCTAGTTCTGTCACAAGTGATCTATTACTTCAGTTGAAGTACATGACACAAGAAGATGACGATAAAAATTGTGATACAATTGTTCCCATGATTCCTTCTGTTAAGTTCAGTTCCAATGAAAAATTGAGGACTCAAATTTCTCAAGTATCATCTTTCAAGAAAAGACAACCCAGAAAGAAAGATCAAAAAAATGTAGGAATCATTCTTAGGGAAAAGGAAAAAATGATACAGGACCTCATGAATTATTCTGAAAATAAGTAACTATGAATTACGAATTAAGAATTCCATTTATTTTCATATTTTGTACGGTTTAGATGCATTGTTTCATAAAAATAAACAAGTATTTAACTGATATTGTATACATCCCATGAAGTCTTTCAAGTTTATATTCCATTAGACGGTAAGTTATAAAAATTTGTCACAAGTAAGGCATAATATTTTATCATAAAATTCATTACTGTAAAGGAAAGCCATGCTACTCCTACAAAAAGAATATATATTTTAACACTTTAGTATACCCATTTCCATTCGTCTGAAATTTCAAATCAACTAGTTTCTGGCTTGTCCAAATCAGTAGACCAAAATATCTTCCGACTTCGGATAGAATCAATCTAATATACAAAATCAATTCTTTCTTTCAACTGCACATTTATGATATTCTGAAATCAGAAAAAAAAACTATCATCTTTGCTGGATTCCGATATTTTGATTGCATATCACACTATCACAGATAACTCTTTCTACTTTCTAGTATTTCTGTTATTTGTGTTGCATAACCGACAAGCGCAAAAGCTTTGGTGGGCAAAAAGAATATTTTGGAGACATTATAATTTTCTATCGTGACTTCTATTTCTTTCAGGTGCCGTGGACTACCTCGGTAGCCTAGAGGGTGGAGACATGTTCTAGGATGCTGAAGGTACCGGGTTCGAATCCCGGCGAGGTCATGGATGTTGTAAAGTGTCTAGGTGGTGGTGATTTGGAAAGAATCTAAAGTAGCTGATATGTTCAATGGGTCTATGGTTCATGGTGACCAAGCACAGTAAAAGATAGAAAAAAAATCAGGTGCCGTACCGCTATTCTCTTGCAATGGCAGGTTAGAACCAGAGACAAGAGAATAAAGGGACAGCCAGATCGGTAGGCAGTACGCGAGACACGAATTTAGGAATTCAGCTCAAATTGGCGCATCGCATGGTGGCGATTTTTGAAACTAATTTCTTTACGTCTGATCAGCTGATTCCAGTTTGTAAGCATTGGACAATTCGACATCGTGCTCTTAACCGGTAAGTTTGTTAAAGTTTTGCCAAAATATAATGTTGTTGGTTTGAAAAGGGTAAAAAATACTTTGCCGACTGAAATAGAATTATACCGTTAATTTCAGTCTTCTAGTAAGAATATGAGACTCATAATGCAAACCATATATCTATCGAGGATTACCTTCTTGCCACCATATTCAAAATTCAAATCTACCCCAATTTGGGGGTAGTTTATTCTTGTGATTTTTCAGAAATCCTTGCTGATCGAAAATTTCCCGAGGAGATATTTCATTGAAACGATGTATTATGACTAACCGTAGCATAGTTCCTGGTGCCACCATAAAAAATATTCAGATCCGCCCCCTTTTAAGAGTAGTTTATTCCTGTGATTCTTCGAGAATCCTTGCTGATCGATATATTCCAGTGGGAATATCGGCCAGCAAAGTATTCCGTGAAATTAAGAGGATTAACTACCCTTAAACGAGTCGGACCTGAAATTTTTGTATGGTGGCACAGAGGGTAACCGATTTGCAATAATTATGCTTTATTTCAAGGAAATATCCCCACTGGAATATATCAACCGGCAAGGATTCCCGAAGAATCACAAAAATAAACTACCCTTAAGCAGGGGCGGATCTGAATGTTTTTCAAGGTGGCACCGAGCGTATGCTACGTCTGGTCATAATACGTTGTTTCAATAAAATATCTTCACTGAAAATTTTCGGCCAGCAAAGTATTCCGAGAAATTACGAGGATAAACTACCCTTAAACGAGTCCGACCTGAAATTGTAGTATGGTGGCACAGAGGGTATTAAATTTACAATTATGATACTTTGTTTCAATGAAATCTCCACTGGAAAATATCGATCAGCAAGGATTTCCGAAAAATCACACGAATAAACTACCCTTAATAGAGGGTGGATCTGAATATTTTTTATGGTGGCACTAGAACTATGCTACGGTTAGTCATAATACATCGTTTCAATAAAATATCTCCTCGGGAAATTTCCGATCAGCAAGGATTTCTGAATATTCACCCTTAAAGGGTGCGGATCAGAATTTTTTTATGGTGGCACAAAAAGTATGCTAAATTCAATCATAATGTAGCGTTTCGATAAAGTATCTCGACTGGAAACCTCCGGCCAGCAAATTATTTTGAAAAATTACAAGAATAAACTACCCCCAATTGGGGTGGGTTTGAATTCAGAATGTGGTGGCACGAACATCTCAATTTACACAACTCAGTTTTAGAGTTTGGTTCGATTAAATATTCTTTAAGGTCGCGATTCAGAGGATTATATTTTGGTCAGCAAATTATCCACACCCGTTTGAAAATGTATGCCGTTGATATTCAGTCTGCTTTTATATATCGATTCTGATATTTTTTGGTTATACATAATTACTACATATCTCATTGAGTATAATTTTGATTTTTCTGTACCCGTAAAGACTTGTCCATTTAATTTTTAGGAATGTTTCAGTTTCACTGTAATTGTGTATCCTTCTATTCCTACTTGAATCAAGGAAAAACTGAACATAACACTTCACCAATTTTCATAACCAATCACAAGAAATAATGCCCTTTCATTTTTCTCGCCTATGGTGAATATACATTGAGTCACATTTGAATATTTTGATTATATTTTCAGATTACAATATACTTTGATTCTTTTTATTTATAAGGTATATTATAGTTATTATACTAATTAAATTGTTATCACTGAAATAGACACTGTGATTCAAATCATTCTTGAAACTGATCCTTTTATGGTATTTTATTTGCAGTTCAGACGTACTACTTCGAAACATCCGAATTCCAGAATGTCTTCTTTACCAGGAGTTTTAAGGTACCCATGTTGCGCAAATGGATGTGGAAACAACTATTACAATCCACTTTTCAATGAAGACCATGTGAATTTTTTATTGTTCAGATTTCCTGATAAAAATTCTCAGCGAAGACGTCAATGGTTCGAAATTATGATTTTGGCTGAGACTCATAAGCTATGATACTTATGTGAAGACCACTTTGAAGACTCGGCCTTTACTGAGTGTAAAAGCAAACTTACAAAATTTGCTATGCCCAGCAATAAATCTTCTGCAGGTTACAATTATTATAAAAATATACTTAATATTTGACCTATAATAAATATTGGTGACAAGGCCTTAATACACTTGTACATGAACATGAAAAAAAGTTTGATTCTGCTTAATCTATGCTGTATGGAATATTTTAGTTCATATTTGAATATTTCCTGAGAATATTGCAGGCATGAATCGAGCTAATATTATCTTTTATTACAGGTGTTGAAACTCTAGGAATCGCAGAAATTATGGATAGAGTAGAACATTCCGCGATTGGTTTAGTTACCATTGTTAATTCGGAAGATGCAGGTAACAATAATTATAATAACATAATTTAAATTTGACCTTCAAGCAGTTCAATGAATACTGGTAAAAAGGCATTGAACACTTGAATACCAGAAAAGTTCCTATTTTCTGTCATAATTATTGACAGATTTCCATTTACATATATATTGTTCTGTGATATTGAGTACAACTATTTTACTAATTCATGTTATAATTATCGACAGATTTCCATTTACACATATATTGTTCTCCGCGTGGTGCCTCCTCCGGCCTGAACCGAGGCTTTCTGGTCCATTCTTCATGCACATGCAGTTGTAAAGACACGCTGACACAAATACTACGAGTCTACAGAGAGGAGTCCCTCTCACCATAGGAGGAGTGGGTGTTGGGTTTCCTAGGTTTGTTCTAGTATAGTTATTGACAAATTTTAATTACACTTTTATACAAATATAACATATTTATATTATATACATGTCACAAATATTGACTATTTTTCTATGAGTATTACGTATTTATGTATATTTAGAATTTATTTCAACTCATATTTGTACAAAGAATCTCAGTAAAAATGCCCTGCTTATTATCTAAAATTACATATATATATTTCATTCTGTAATATTACACATATACACTGTTTAAACAGCGCGCCAAATTTTGCCTGCTCTAGTTCCCGATTTCACCGCTTCATAAATGGTGGCGCTGTTCACAATTCACCTACAATTCAGCCAGAGATAGCCAGATGTATGGCTTTCGGTAATCGGACATATACAATAATTCGCCTAGCGATGGTCCGACGAAATAAAATCCAAATAAGGAATATCAAAATCGTAGTCATGATGGTGAGTAATTATGATAATAACCGAAAAAAGCAAACTAGATTTTTGTTCGTAGACATATTTTGTCATTATATAGTCATATTATTGTTCAACAATGGTCATATAAAATAATACTGGAAATAAAGTATTCCTTCGATTCAGAACGTTATTTAGAACAGTAACAATTTATAAATTAATTATACTAATTGATAGAGAAATGTGTGTGTCTGTGAGCAATTCTTCATCCAATAAAGAAACTAAATCGAAAGTAATGTACACCACCTTCGATTCGACAATTGAATGTCCCGCGCAGCTAGGTTCCTAGGCCTATGCGCCAGCATCGACGATGGTATTTGTTCGTCAGGTTACATGACAAATCAAAAGTTTATGCTGATAAGCTTTAATGATGTATTTAAATTTAATCTACCGATGTATTTTTGTTCAACCCAAGGTCATCAAATCCATATAAAATTCACTAAACATCTGATGCAACAATGATCTGATGAATATAGACAGAATGAGGAGAAATTTTGAATAATTTGATTTGTTTCCGATTAAAATGTTTCCCACATAATGTTTCTCAAAGAATACTACGATATTTTATATTTGATTTCTTTTTTCATAACGGTTCATTTACCTACTATTGTATTAAGCTCTTCAGTTTTACTTCACCTTAGAAATAAAAATCCAAATTAATTATTTCTAACCACTGACGTCTTCACTGAGGAGGTTTGTCAGGAAAACTGAAGAATTTTCCATTTGCATGGTCTTCATTGTACAATGGATTGTAATATTTGTTTCCACACCCATTTGCGCAACATGAGTATCTTGAAACTCCCGTTAAAAACATTCTGGAATCTGGATATATTGAAGTCGTTTGTCTGAACTGCAAATGAATATATCATTAGAAGAGCAATTCCCGGAATGATTAGAATTACGGTGTAGTGTCTAATTTAGTGATTACAATTAAAATCGTATAATAACTATTATCTGCATAATAACCATTCCAAAAAATAAAACATACAGCAATTGTGCAGTTATTACAATACAACTGCCATCAGAATGCAGTACATAAATTTTGTATTGAAACTGCACAGTCTCTGCATTGGTGATACTGCTTTCCTAAAAAATGCATTATTTTAAATACAGCTGCTTTATAGCTTTTGTTCAACAAAATCAAATTCTGTCTGAGAAAGCACTGTATCTGTCTTTGATGCTATATTTCGTTCTAATAGTCAGTCATCGAAGTTCGGTACCATAGACCAACTGCGCCGGTACGTTAGAGAAGCGTTTTCAATCATAGTCGTCGGCCATGCTGTTTTGTAACTGAAGTGTGTTCAGTTGTGTAGTGAATTCTTTTTTGATTCTTAGTCTAAAGCTCTATTTGAACTAACTGTTTGTTTCGGGTTGACTGTGTTGTAAGTGTGAAAAACTAGTGTATCGACATGATTAATTCCTGAAAAAACGAAATACGGCTGATCTGTGTGGCTTATAAGCCACTAACTATAGTTAGATATTTAGATGATGTTGATTCTTTCGGATCTGGAATGAATGAACAATAGTAGAAAACATCTGGGTCTCTTCCTGAACTGGATAGGGCCAACAGAAAACAGAATTTCGAAGTACATAAACATTATAATGAAGGAATTTTAGATATTATATTCACACAAAATAAATCTTTTCTGTTTGTGAACTCACTTTTCTCCAAGTTTCTGCACGAAAGATGGGAGCAATAATGATTCATCAACCGATATTGTAACAACCATCAAGGTTTGATTGAGAAATATGTACTTACGTGGGAGGAATTAGAAAGGAACGAGAGAGTCAACCAATAATGTATTATATAATGTATAATGTTTGATATGGCCGGTATTTCTGTAACTTCCAGTTTTTTCTATTAAAGTCATATTCCCAGTGCAATATTTTTTTTTAGTTGAATTTGCTATGAGTCACTTTACGTCATATGCTCGATACAAACTAGATTAACCCGATTGCTAAGACAGCCAGTAAGTTCCAGGTATCAGGCTCAACTCCGAAAAACCTATATATATCTTAAGTTATCATATTGAAATTCTGAACATGAATATTACAGACTGTTTTTTATCGGCTGAGGGAAAATAGGCAATTCTTATTCAACAGGAAATGGACGAACTCCAATTTTTCATATAATTTTTTGTATAATATTATATAATACATTTGAATTCCATGCTGAATTTTCGGTGAAATGTAAAAAATTAAATAATTCAAATTTTTTTTTTCGATAATCAATATGTAGAAAGAGAAAAAAGTTGCAGTAACTTCTCTACCGTAAAGCATAGAATTCGGATATACAAAAATATATACAGGGTGATTCATTAAGGTTGGCCACCGGCCGTATCTCGGAAACCGTTTATCCTATGACTTCCGGACAAAAAATCTAATGGCAAACTCGGCCCCTAGAAAATGATTAAAAATATTTTCAAGTTCGTAGTTCCCCACTAGAGGGCGCAATCTATCACTTGTAAAATATAATCTCATTTTTTACGAAATATTCTCCAGCTAACAGTGGTAAAGAATAATAAAATAAGAATCTACTTTTTCTATTCAACAACTTTTTTTTCAGTAATTTTTCTATATTTCCTATTTTTTAGTGATGGGATGGATAAACTTTTCTTCACGAAAAAAACATTCTTACTCCTGTATGGGTGAACCGATTTTCACGTAATTAGATTTCATTCGAAGGCCATCGAAAGCAGATCACAGAAACATATGACAACAATATACCGGGTGATCCAATTGAAAACTACCGACTGTTTTATGTCACTTCTCCCTATTTGTGCGTTTTACTGGAAAATTTCAAATGCAATGCTATGATTCTAACCAAGTGAGAATAAGCCAAGCATTATCACCTACTGACTTTTTAAAATCGCAGACAGATATCATTGGTCGTTTCGGAGTTATTGACATTTTTGTAAATTTTGATAAGTATTGATCTACCCTGTGAAATGCAGGAGGAATTGAGTTATTTCATCTCTAAACAATTAGATGAAAGGAAAAAACTCATCAAAACAACGAAACAAGCTGATTTAGAACCAGTAAGCTTTGGCGATACTGTTCATTTTCGGTATCTATAGCTGTAAAAGTTTTTTAGGACGATTGCAAACCACTATTTTATGATGCCCCATTATTCAAACGAAGAAGCATATGATATGCTTAATGTTCATTTTGAATGTTTAGAAAATGCAGTAGCTGAAAGGGAATACCCGATACGATATCCTGAAAGACGTCGTCATTCCAAAGGGGTATTCAAAAGATTGACACGAAGAGTGCGAGAGACTGGTAAGGTTCAATATCTTGGAAGAAAAAATAGAAAACGTAGAAGCCGTAATGAGGATAACATCATAAAAGTTTTGGCTTATTAACAAGACAAAGGTGCTTGAAATTTTAACGGAAGATCTTCCAATTCTTTTAGAAAATATTGCTATTCAAAGCAGGTTAGATGTGTGGTATCAACAAGATGGTTGCCCGGCTTATTATGCTGCTAATGTCCGAGAATATTCATCCTCTTCTCAAAGAGGTATATTGGACGAGGGAGTATTTTTCCATGGCCAGAAAGATCACCCTACCTCACAGTATTAGATTTTTATTTTTGGGGGAGAATAAATACTTAGTTTTCCGAACACCCCCCACTACAAGTGAGGATATTCAAAATAGATTTCGACAGGCAGCTTCTTCTCATACTGAAATTGTGGCCAGTGTCAATTCGACGAAAGAAAGACTAAATTTATGTGTAGAAAATAATGGTAGACATTTTAAATATTTGAATTGGTTAGGTGTAAGTGTTGTTTTTCTGTTCAAATATTTTCGTTGTTGCTAATTTTAGTTTTATTTTATCGCATCATTGTTATTTCATGTGTGTTGAGTATTTTGCTGCCTTGTCATGACATATAAAGTCACTTCCTTGTTTATTCAAGCTCACAGAAAGGATCAACATTGATCAAAATTAACAAAAATGTCAATAACTCCGAAACGACCAATGATATCTGTCTGCGATTTTGAAAAGTCAGTAGGTGATAATGCTTGGCTTATTCTCACTTGGTTAGAATCATAGCATTGCATTTGAAATTTTCCAGTAAAACACACAAATAGGGCGAAGTGACATAAAACAGTCTGTAGTTTTCAATTGGATCACCCGGTATATTGTTGTCATATGTTTCTATGATCTGCTTTCGATGACCTTCGAATGAAATCTAATTACGTGAAAATCGGTTCATCCATACAGGAGTAAGAATGTTTTTTTCGTGAAGAAAAGTTTATCCATCCCATCACTAAAAAATAGGAAATATAGAAAAATTACTGAAACAAAAGTTGTTGAATAGAAAGAGTAGATTCTTATTTTATTATTCTTTACCACTGTTAGCTGGAGAATATTTCGTAAAAAATGAGATTATATTTTACAAGTGATAGATTGCGCCCTCTAGTGGGGAACTACGAACTTGAAAATATTTTTAATCATTTTCCAGGGGCCGAATTTGTCATTAGATTTTTTTTCCGGAAGTCATAGGATACACGGTTTCCGAGATACGGCCGGTGGCCACCCTTAATGAATCACCCTGTACATCTTATCATATGAGAAAATTGATATTTACTCGGCAATTTCCGGATAAACTGGAAGTCGAGGACTCAATTTTTTCACCTCTGTTCAGAATCAATGTGCAGAGTTTCAATTCAATCTCTTAAAAATAATTATTTTTTCGGGAATGAGTCTTTTTCCTACGAGTCTCGTTATACAGCCAAGCTTCTGCTGCATTATTGCTGCGTAAAACTTCATATCGAAGTAGCATAGTTGCTGCATTATCACTGCGTAGGAAATACATAACGAAGTGGCACAGCTGTCGTTATTACTACGCAGAAACTGCATTACGAAGTGACATAGCTGCTCCACAACTCCTGTACACTAGCTGTACTTCAAACGCAGTTTTAACTGTACAGTTTCGATACAGTTCAGCTGAATACATACGGTTCGTTTCGATACAGTTACTGCACCCCCATCGCTGCACTGCAAGTGCAGTAACAATGTACAGTTTTTGTACCCTTGCTGCGATTTAGTGTTTGTTGGTATAAATAATGAAAATATAATGTATTTTGAATGATAAAATCACTGGAACCTCAATATATTCAAATGTGATTCAATATATAGTAACCATGGGGGAGATAACTGAAAGGGGATTATTTATAGTGATTGATTATGGTGATTTTACTAGGATATAAAAATAATGACAATGATGATGATATGATATAATTGATGAAGTGTTTGTTCGAATTTTCGTTGAATTCAAGTAGGATTAAATGGATGCACAATTATAGTGAAACTGAAACATTAAAATAAATTAAATCAACAAGTCTTTGAGGATGCCGAAAAATCAAAATGAAATGTGAACCAAAATTATCAGAATCAATATATAAAAGCAGACCCAATATCAACTGCATAAATTTTCAAACCAACAACATTATATTCAGAAATAACTTAAACAACCTTACCTGTTGAGACTTGAGAGCATGTCGAATGTTACAGGCTTTACAGCCCAAACTGGAATCAGCTGATCACAAGTAAAGAATTCAGTTCCAAAAATCGCCACCAGCTGGATTCAATAATTCGTGTCTCGCGAATTGCCTACCGATCTGGCTATCTCTTTATTCTCTGCAGTAGGCAGAAACTCTTCAAACAGTAGGTCCTAGACCAAATGAAATCTTATGAAAATCAAGTAGATTACTCGTACATCGAAATGTTTAGTGCAAAAGAAAAAATTCAAATCATAAAATTTTATTTTGGTGGTCAATCAATTCCAGAAACAATTATTTTTGTTTTTTAATTTCTTACTTTCGTAGAATTTATTTTATTTTCAACCCAGTTATGGCGCAAAAGAACATGAGTACTCATATTCACAGAGGAAATTATTTGAGTCATTCATTGTGGTAAACTTATCACTACAATACAATGGAATAAAATTCTCGTATTCATTTTCGAACGATATGGTCTAAGGCACCCCTCGTTTGGAGAGCTACTGCCTACTGGCACTCTCTTCCTTCCATTGTGGAAATATAACATGGTGTGTTCACAACTTTGCCTTATTTTCGGCCTGTTGGCGCATGACGTCATTCAGTGAAATAATTTCCAGTTCTTGTACCTGTACATCAAATACAACCTTTACTTATCGAAGTTGTGGTGATTCACTAGCATTTAATGCTAGACCAGAACACGTGTAGCTGTTTGTTGTAAGTATATTTTAACGGATTTTTTTTGAGTGAAGGCATTAAGTGCTCTAAAATGCCTGCCTGTGCTGCTGACCTATTTTCATGGGAATTTTATGAACAAAGAAAAATTTATTTTCAGAAACCTAATCGATATAGTTAGGCATAAACCTGAATTCAGTAGCTTGAATATTAGTGTCCCTGAAAAAATTTAAATATGTATGACACTAACTAGAATGAACATTAGATTGCGAAACCTTCATAAAAAGATAAGTTTTGAAAATTGTTAACAAAGAGAAAGTCCACTAATGGCAAAAAATTAATTTACTGTTTTTTAGTTCAACATTTCTCGAAATATAATATCATGGATAATTAGGCATTGCATCAAAGTTTCTGAATAGAGATCACAGAAAAACTCTGAAGAATTCTTTAAAACTTTCAATTTTTTTTCACCAATTTACAATTGAACATTGAACATTGAGCATTAATATAATGCTTCTGCTTCAACATTATCTAAAGCTTTGTTGTAAAACTCTTCTATCAAATTTTAAAGAACAATATTACTAAATTTCAAATAGTCTTATAATTTCAAATGAAAATATTCAAATATTTCAATGCTTTCATGGAAATTGAATAATACAAGTAGGGATTCTCCAATCAGCTATTGAAGAGCATGCAATACCACGTGGTGCTAAATTATGGCTAGGTAACACAGCTACATTCCATTAAACATCGTTAATATTCCAAAGGCAGGCATCTGCATTAGGTCTACATGTTTTAACGTTGCCAAGAGCCGCGTGAAATATTAGAATTCTGATTTTTTTTGGGATGTACTTAATTATTTTGTGAGAATGCTCAATGTTAGTTATTTCTCCGTTTTTCACTCCATTCCGGTTTTTATTTACCCGGCAATTCTTGAATATAAAAAAGTGTCAATATTGCACATTCTTGAGATTTTTTCAACCATTCACACCAAAGAAAGATTTTTTGAATGAGACGAACTCAGGCCTTCAGAAGTTACCCCGTTATATTCGAGGTATTATTTGCTCCTAAGAATTGAGTTGAAAAATATCTCCACAAACTGTGAAATGAGAGCTAGGTTAGTCCTACTTTTTCATCTTCAAGCACTCTCGCTCAGTTTATGCACACTTTTTTCAGAGTAGAAAATATCTGGGATTAAGTAAGTACTACTTCTCCTAACTTATTGGTTTTAGAAGTGAAGAAAGCTCGTAAAAAATTAGTTTGGGTTCTATTCTAGCGATTTCAATTTCGTTAGTTTCCTCTTGTTTATCCAATATTCCGCCCACGTAATAAGTATTTCAGAGAAGATATTCATATCAATCAACTAGCAAAATTGTAAATTGCATTGAAAATCCATTGCGAAAGTTCAAACTATTGAAATATTTCATAGCGAGCAACAAGGACGGATATATAGATGCCCAAGAATACACCATGTTATATTTCCACCATGCTTCCTTCTATCGCGTATCGTGGACTGCAACCCCAGAACACATTTTCAACCTGTCGTTTATTCGATTTCATCCAGAGAGAATAAAATATACTAAAGCGGTCACCGTATTGCGAGTGTTTCTACCGAAAATGTGCTCTTATTTCCCCACTCTCTGGTACCCTACCGTCTCTTCATCGGGCGAGCTAAATCATGGTTTCTGGCTCTTTCAAAGGTGCTTTTTGCTTTGTTTTTTATTACTTTCAAGTTTCTGATTGAAGGATGGATGACAATTGATTAAACAATATCGAAACATATGAAAATACAAAGAAGTAACTAAATCAATCTTATTAATTGAAAGATAACGAAATATGAGGGGAACATCTGATTACTATTCTTTGCAATGAATTTTTTTAGGTTTTTGTCGCACTATTGCAAATCCACCAGATCCTATAGTTGTTTTCTCTATTGATTGATAAATGATTTGATTCTATGAAACAGTTAATACTTGAAAATGACGAAAGTAAAGCATTGGTAATGTTGTTATTGATCTTGCTATTCCGAACTCATGCTTCGAATATTTTTTCATAGATTATAAAAATCTGGTTCACTTTTGATGACGGTTGTATCTGTACTCCTCGGTTTATGAATGATATTTCGTTGTCGAATTCCGAGGGGTGTTCTCTTCGCCTGAAGTTATCGCAAATGAAATTCTTCACACTTGATCTTCCTCCTGAGGCCTCGAACTATCTAGCTATCCTTCCACATATTCAAAAAGTAAAGTTGTGGTAAAATTTCGTCATCGATCATCATTAAATTTCCCTATTTTAGGATGGCTGATATTTAATAATCCAATAAGGCACATGTAAAGTATATAGGGCAAGTCATAAATCAATGGAACAAATCACAAAATAAGATCATCATTTAGAATTTCATCAACACTATTATAACACTCGAAAAATTCAACACTTTTGGGAAAACTTGGCACCCTCAAACATTTCATCAAAGCAGCTAAATGATTGTATAGACAGAAAATTGCTGTGATATTTTGCTGATGTTTCTTACTCAGCTGTTCTATATGTTCTGGAACGAGAATGCAAATTTTTTCGAGATTCCCTTTCATAAGGCAGGAAGAATTTTTTGAAATATTCTTCAGTGAATAACCATATTCGGAGAGAATAAGAGTCTGTTCCTGTAATTTTTCAACAAGAAATTATAAATTAGCGATTTTCGATTTCAATCTCGTCTGCATCAAGGTTCTTTCGCGTATCAACTAGCTGTTGTTTATAGTATTTTAGAGTTGTTCTAAGGTTTTTTGCAGAACAGATTCAGCTATTCGTTCTGCAATTGGAAAAAATAATCTTTCATCGGGGATTTGGAAGATTTGATGGCTGTTAATGAGGCGGAAGTGCGGGGAAACACCACTGCACTTTAAGTGCATACGAAAAAACAATTAGTTATTCTAATAATTTTCTTCAAACTGGCCACTTCAAACACGACTATGATCGGTTTGTTCACAATAATCCCTCCTACTCGATAGAATCCATTTTGCTATGAATTCGGGAATTTAAGGGAAACGTTTAAAAAAAATACTCTTTTTACTTCGGTACTTGCATTTTTCCTATTTTTCTCTCCATTATTGCGTTCAAGAGCGACAGACACGCCCATCCATTCTATTGAAACCAATCAAAACAAATAGGATCAATAAGAAAAACGAATTTCACTTCAGAATAATGCAATTCTTATTATGGTAGCCCGCCTAGTACGAGTTAGCAGCACCAGAGAGTGGGGGAAGCTTGACATACTGCGAGTATCTGGGTGGCAGCTCTAGTTAATTCTATTTTCAGTGATGTCATCCCGCTGTGATTCTGATTCTGCCACTGGTCCATTTTATTCTGACCCTCGTTAGATTAACACTGGGTTTCGCATAGAGATGGGAATACCGGTTCCACCCGAGTCGCGGTGTTTTTGCGATGGTTCCAGAAAAATACCGCGATAAAATACCACTATTTTAGAACCGTCGTTATAAGGCTCCAAGTTCCACGGTTGCGTCGGTTACTGGAACTTTAGAACATGCAACTGCATTTCTGGAACCGAGAAATGAAATGACGGCTTTCTCATCTTACCGACTGTCTTTTCCAAATCCGTATATTCCCGTATTAACGAATATTTGTGAAGAATTATTTTCGAGCAAATACCCGATGAGCGCACCAATTCTGCAAACGGATCTTAGACTATTAGTAGTGTTTTTGCGATTGTAATGGACTGTGAAAATACAAAAAATAGTGGAAATAGCTGGAAATTCAACCCATTAAAACTAATTCTCTCGCTTACTGAGTTGATGTATATCTTACCCTTCGTGAACCACAAAAAAAAGGTTGGGTTGTAGGGTAGAAAAGGAGCGAAGGTATTCAGCAAGCACGCTTTAATCTTCTTCTTGTTCTGGACTTCCAGAAAAAATAAAACTAGCGTCACTATCTATTATTGCCAACGAATCTATATTTGATAGCGGATGAACTAAAATTTTTCTATTTTGATTTTAGCGGAAATATCAATGAATTTAGCGGAATTTCGAAGCAGGTGATAACTATAAAAATCAATAATAAGGCAGCGATAACCTTAAGTGACAAGTCATACGCGGACCCGTGAAGACGATATCAACAGATGTTCATTTTATTTTTCCACGCGGAGGGAAATGGGAACGAGCGAAAACAAGTAGTGGAATTATGTTCACAGACCGCAATATTGAAAGTAACTTCAAACTTTTACTCTTCTATTTATTTAGAGTGTTTCAATAACTTGAAATTCAGAATAAGGGAAATCAAGAGCGCAATATAACCTGCACAGACGAATTTCCCTGAAGAAGGGGAGATGAACGTTATCCTTGGGGGAGTCTATTATTCTTAGTTTCGAAACAACTACTAACATCTTCAACAAAAACAGGAAGCACTCTGTCATATAACATATTTTCAACCAATCGAATTACATTTCCACATCTCAGATGATCATGGAGATTGAATATCAATACTTATTTTCCACACCGTATCGTAATTTGCTGCAAGATGCTCAAATGCATATCCGGTTTTCAACTTTTTATTGGAACCTTATTCAATGAAAGTTATTCTTCAGAATATCTTGAACACATGATTTTATTCTGAACAAAATCCATCCCAGCCAAATTTAAGGGTACAGTCGATGAATTTATGGTCTATAACTACTTGAGTACTGCAGACTTCATTCATCCACGTTGAATGATCTAAATATACTTATCAACTAAAACTGATGAGCAGAGCCGGATTGAGGGCGTGGCAAAGCAGGTGATTGCCACGGGCGACGAAAAACTATAAATTTTTTCTTGAAAATGATGACATTTTTTGCTTCAAACACACATATCCCGAAGAGGTACTGTGGTACATTCACCTTTTGTACAATGTGAGGCGACAAGTAGTTACCAAACAAAAGCCTTAATAATGATCTGAGATCCACTCAGAGATCATAAATTCCGTAGACGTGAACTTTCGTGGCCTAGGGGCTAGATAACCCAACCCCACCCCAGCCTTCAAACTCCTCTCTTCCCGTATCTCGTGTGATTCAATTCTACGCAGCGGAAAGTACATCACAGTTTATATGGCATCAATTCAAAAACGCAAGGGTTTATTATTTTCTTAGTTAAATAACCCAATATACCATTGATATCTTGAAAGACTTTTATATTATGCATAACTCATTGGCTCCTCACAACACAGAAACCAATTCCATGAAATTATTCATGTGAAACATTGAAATCTCAATAAATACTTACATAATTGAATAACATTTCCGCATGCAGAACGCTAACTGAGTAGCATAATTTAAAATAATATTTCGAATGAGAAGAGGCGTTCAACAGTCGTTTCACCTCCTTAAAAATCTTACTCTTTTCCACACTTATTGAATTGCCTGTATTCTACAACGAAAAATGAACTTCAAATCAGATAGCGTTTGCCCTTTTTGAGATATCAGGGAAATAACCTCAAAATTTGAAATGGTCACGGAGTTTTTTGCCAATATCTGCGTGAATAAACATCGGTCAAACTGAAATTTGAAACACTGTTTTTAAATGTTGACTCTGAAACCTGTACCAAATTTTATTGAACTTTGATGAATATGTATCCGAAAAAAATTTTTTCAAGAATCATGTGCAATTGATCTGAAAAAAAATATTTCCACAGTGCAGATATCCGATAAGAGTTCACTTGATTCACAAAGTATCCAACACACAAACTGAAACTATGAAGTTATTTTCAATAACATTTCTGTGACAATTAAATATATCGTCAACCTCATCAGATTGAATTCGAATAAATAATTCTAGAATAGAAATTTCGTTCGTCATCGTTGTCAAATACACTCAACCAAGAGGGTGTCAAATCCAAACGTTTGTTTGATGTAAAAACGTAGAATTCAAACAAGCAGTTTGTCGACAACCAGATGATGAAACATAACTTAGTCTAATGCTCCTACCCTCAGTATTAGATTCTCGACAATTGATGACAATTGATGAGATTTTCGGTTTGTTATTGATTTTTTTGCATATATCCTCCAATTTGTTTTATCATATACATGCTCATTATCTTTTATATTAATGCTTATTTCAAACTCTCAGTACGAACAATATTGGATTTCGATTGAAACCAGTAACGGATTTCTACAAATTGACGATAATTGTACCACGGAAACCAAAATTGATGAAAACCTCTGATCAACTGAATTTTTTGGAAATCTGCATTATTTTGAATAACGCTACGCAATTCATGTAAACGCGTTATTGAGTTATAAAAGAATATTTATTGAGATTTCAATGTTTCGAATGAATTTTTTCATGGAATTGGTTTCTGGTTTTTGTATTCTGAAAAACCAATGATTTATGAATAGTTTTATTTAAGATATAAATGAGCTTCACGAAGAAATCGTATCTTAAATCCCGTAACCCGCAGGGTGATATCTGTAAATAATAATTTTATCCGATTTTAAGTAGTTATGTTTAAGATATAGGCGAGAAAACCAACAATATTCAATTTTAACTACTTACGATTATGAAATTGTCGAGAACATCGATGGGGCATTTGCATATTGTGTTTATATATATATGATTCTGGATGAAAAGTTAACCGATTATTCCACTGAATTCCAATGTTTGAACCGAATGCGATGATTCATTTTCGATATTATTGAAAATTTGCAGCGGTATTCTTTATAACTGACCATTAGTCGGAAATCTTCTAGGTAACATTTTTAGGTTCAGTTATGCAACAGTTATAAACGTTCAGAGTTTCATGAAAACTCGGTGGTAAGTTTTCGAGAAATAATCTTTTTTTCTCACCAACCCCCAATTCGAGCCCTTAGGGAACACCGATCCTGCTGAAAATCTTTGGAGGATCAATCCCGAGAGACACACGATTTTTATACCAACTTTCACGGATTTTGGTTCAGTACGTTCGGAGAAAATCCCCGGTCAACGGAAGGCAGACGGACGGATTTTTTTATTAGTTCATTCAAATCTACATACTCCAAAATGTAAACTGTGAAATTTTCAGGGCGGTAATTTTTTTTGGCGATCACTTAGGTTTATTATTTGATGTTATCAAATAATAAAACAAAACGGGAACTTATTTTATATCATCCGCAAAACGGTAATTGATCAAGTGGGCCTAGGCAGAGTTTTCTAATTTCAATCAGATATATTCGACTCATTGAATTAATCTCTGGGCAAATATACCAGCGGTAAGTCATAATATTCATAAGAATTTTTACGTACTCGATGCTCAATCCGGGGCGCTATCATATCATTCGGACTCAGAACAAATGTCTATTCTTTCAAAATTTCAGTGGATATCGATTTTAAACGACTGTTTGAAGTTACTGATGAAGAAATCTTTGTCATATTCTCTCCGGCTGGTCATTTGCGCGCAAAACACGATATCCGATAATTTTCCAAAGATTTCAAATTTAGTAGGAATGTTTGGGGTCCGTATGTCGACTGAGTTCGTTGACAGGCAGAATCTGTTCTATGAGATCAGAGATATTATCTTTCGAATATTTTTTATAATAAATAAAATAATTTATACACTAACTACATTCCAATACTTTTGTGAGTTTTATTGTTATTTATTGTATGGGGGGTTTTTGGGAATGTGAAGGTTTTTCGAAATATACAGAATACTTTGAACTATGAAAATTATGCACCTAGTTATTGAAGAATAAATCCCTCAAGGGAGCATTTTAACAATTTGCCATAGGCACTAAAGTCTTAGATCCGGCCTTTTCTGATGACGATGATCTCAACCTATGCAATTTTCCTACATTCCGTCAACCGTTTAACAACGAATTGAAGGATGAGAAAAAATCAATCAAGGGGTTTGTAAATATTGTGACGAGTACGGCCCTGTCTGTGCGAGTCTTCTACAAAACTCCGGATTTCTATGCGACATCCGCCTGGCAGAGCTGTGCCGAAGCATTGTGCTTAGTAATAATAATAATAATAATAATAATAATCACTTTATTTCCATAGAATGTTCACATTCAATGTGGAAAAGGTCCAAGATCCCTCGAAGAGAAAAAAAAAATAACATACAAAATCCTAACTCAGTGTAAAAATTCGGATAGACTATAGAAACATCTATCAATTAAGAAAGATCTCCACCTTTTCTTAAATAAAAATTTATTATCTGCGTTCCTAATTTCGCAACTCAATGTATTAAAGACTTTCATTCCCAAATACATTGGTGATTGTCGTCCTATCCTGAGTTTAAATGTAGGAATAGTGAAATCGTTTTGATTGCGAGTGAAATAATGGTGGTAATCACTGTTTTTGCTGAACGTACTCTTGTAGTCAAATACCAATGTGGCCAACTCCAAAATGAAAATTGACGGCAATCTAAGATATTCAGAGATTTGAAAAATGGTCTACAAGATTCTCTCTGTCTAATGCCTGCTGGACATCTTATCACCCTCTTCTGACCTACAAAAACAGCCTCAACAAAAGACGATGCACCCCAAAAGGCCACCCCATACCTTAATCGAGACGATACCTGCGCATGATATAATTGAACTAACTGTTCCAATGCTAAAACATCCCTCAAGTTTCTGAAAAGAAAAGAAACTGAGCTAAGTTTTTTACTCAGATTTTCACAATGCGATTTCCAATTAAGGTGCTCATCTACATCTATACCTAGAAATCGTGTGTTTTCTACTCTAGTTAACTCTTGTTGTTCCAAAGCTAATTTTATATAGATGGTCTTATTATAATTGTGAAATATCATATAAACTGTTTTAGTGAAATTGAGATGTAATGCATTCATACTGAACCAATTACATAGATTACTTAGGACATTTTGGGACTCCATTTGTAGGGAGGAATTATTTTTTCCCGATGCAATTGCCGCAGCATCGTGAAAGCACTCGAAGCACTTTTGTGCTCCTGAGCACTGTGCTTCCAAGCACTTTATTAAGCCAGTGCTTAGTTCCCGAGCACCAGAAAGTGCTCCCAAGCACCGCAGGGCTCCCAAGCACCGCAAAATGCTCCCGAGCACCTTAGGGCTTCGAAGCACTTTCGGGATTACTAAGCACTAAGCCCTTCATAGACTGGTCGAAACAGAAAAATGTCGGGCTATCGCGTGATTGGAGTAGACAAAGAGAACTAATATATCGGTTGTCTCTGGTGTTTGGAGACATTCGACAAGGAATACAAGGATCCTCATTCGACACATTCGTGATATATGTGTTTAAGTTTAGTTTTGTGCCACTATTATATGAAAATAATAAAATGCTTTCAGAGTCGAAGTGTCAAAGCGTGAGTTTTCAGCTGGGAACATCGAGATACAATATTTCGTATTCTATCTCGATCATGGAGATATTAGAATTCCGTTCTTAAGATTTGAAAATCTCAAGAAATCCACTGACGTAAAGTCACGTGGATTATACTTATTAAATTTTCGTATTCGTATGTCACACACTACGGTTCACATTTAAAATTTCATTATTTTTTTTCTCTATAATTTCGAACCTAATGATCTGATTGAAACGATATTTTGCATTCTTTGATGTAGTATGATTGCGTGCAGGTTCGTGAGAAATTCCGAGAGTATCGCAAAATTGAAATATTCGAGAAAATATATTTCTTGAGCTTAACTGAATCCTGGATGAGTCATTTGAGTCATTTATGGTAGATGAACAATCTCTACATTAAAATACTATGAATAAAATTGAATCAGATTATTAGTAATATGCTGGGAAGAATAGGAATGAATATTGTTTTTTGATCTCCTGATTAAACGGTCATCACGAAACTTGGCACTAAGCTGTCCATTTCAGAAGTTATGGGACAAAAATATATGATTATGCTCACGTCAATAACATTGTAACTTCCCGACCGATTATGCCTATAAACGAACTTTGCCGAGATATTTAGGCTGTGAACCTACCCTGCAACTTTCCAGGGCTCTAGATTATTCGTTTGGAGAGTAATCGTGTTTATGGACGGCCGAACAGCCAAACATCGATATGGATCACGGATTTATCATCAGGGAGTCAAACACGTCAAGTATTGGATTTCAATTCGATATTATCTACGTTTTTTTGAGAAATATTGGGAATATAAAATTTTGAATCGATATATCCACGGAATCATTGGGCGGATTTTACCCATTCACGAATTATACCTTCGTTATATGTATACCCATTCTAAATTTCATATTCCCAGTATAAAGTAATATAAAATTTGTGGAAACAAAATTTTGAATTTTATTTCAATCTAACTAAACGATCATCAAGAAATCGTACAAATTTGCTCTTTAGCTTTCGTTAACAAGCCTAACGGCCGATATTAAATACATAACTTCCGAAAGAAACAACTTAGAAACTCGATATTTGTGAAGCCTCAATTACGTATGCCGAATTCGTGACCACTCACCCAATGATTCCGCAGATATAGCCATTCAAAACTTTAGCACCCAATATTTTCAAAAATTTAGGATAATTCGTAGGATTGGAATAGGTCGGAAATAAGACACTAATTCATTCTTTCAAGCGACTTTTCGCAACTATTTCGTTGCTTCTTCAAGCTCTATAATCATAAAACAGTTAAAAACTTAATTAAATCAACACAGTGTAGTATTTCAAAACTTATTCTCTTACCTCGGAAGCAGTTAATGTCCTGTCAATGTTTCCATATAATGTCATACAATTTCGATATCAAGAATCTTGGGTTCGATTAATCTAAAAGTCACCTCATTGAAACAGTATTTGCATCGATATTAAATCAGGAAGGTAAACAAAAAAAAAAAACTACAGATAAGATCGGATTAAAATCCAGTATTTAATTGAAAAATTACAACTCGAAGGTTCACGCGGAATTTCGTGAGGATAACATGATCAGAAGATCGCAGAATATTGAATATTTGAAAAAAAATATTTTTTTTTAGATTGTTCTAATGACACGAACATCATGCAATTCCGCACGAAGTTGCCAACCAGCATTTTCAAACTAGTTACCAAGTTCCACAATGATTGAAATTGTATTTTTTGAGTTATTCCGAAAAAAATAACGATACTGAGTAAAAAACCATCCATAAATTTCCTCCAAATATTTTTTCCCAATATCTCTGAGAATTATGCACATATCGAACGGAAATTTGGCACACTGCTATGAAATATGGTGTTCAAGGTATGAGCAGATTTTTTTCAAATGTAATGAACTGTTTCCGATAATGGAAATGTTAAAAACATTTTTTCAATCTTATTGGCGGTACGATCTCAACAAAATTTTGCAGGAAGTTGCGTGTCATTGTGCCCCAACTAAGTGCCAAGTTTCAATATTAGGGGAATAACCTCAAAATTTCAAATAGATATAACGCTGAAACCGTTGGGCCGCGTGTGACCATCAACTAACATAACCGCGACATTCGGATTCTCGACCTATCCTGAAAGTTTTAAGCCTATAGTTTGCTCCGTTCGACAGATATTGGGTCCTCGGTTGGACGGCCGGCCGAACAGAATCAGTGGGTTCAACCTAGTCGTTTGAGACTATTTTCGGCTCAAAATTCGAAAATTACAGACAAACCAAACACCAAAAAAACGATAGCACGCTATTCCCTAGAACATGCGCGAAACGAGTTCGCCGTAGGCCATGCACACTCTGAGCCATGTCTTTATGTTTCCATTATTTCGACAGCATATTATTATGGCGAAAACTATAATTTGGAAGTGATCGAATGTCGGTCAGGTTTGAAATTTTAATCCGAGAATGGACTCACTAATGAAGAATCCGTAGTCAAAATCGATTCTGTCCAGTCCAGATAAATATCAAAGGAGAAAAGCTCTGTTCGGGTTCCAAATTATGGTCGGTCCTAGGATGATTTTCCACTTCGAAAAACCGAAATGCCAAAATTACAGACAATTGGCTGAAAAAATCTTAAAGTTTCATATTAAAAAGTGCTTAGTGCTCGATGCTCGTGTAAACGAATTACTTTTTGAAAGTGCTTGGTAATCGCGAGCATTTCACAAAAAATGAGTGCTTAGTGCTCGAGATTCCGGAGCACTTTTCGAAAGGGCTTAGTGCTTTGTGCTCGGAGCACTTTCCATCAGTGCTCGGCACAGCTCTGCCGCCTGGTGACTAGAATCTTCTGGCAATCGCTAGAAGTTCCACTTGTTATACAGGGTCTTTCACGAGGAACCTCACCAATATTTATACGGGAAACTACTGAACGTATTTTCATGAAATTCAGCACTTATAGGTATTTCACGATGCTGATGAAATCTAAAATATTTTCAAGGCATGAGCACCTCCGGTTTTTCCGGAAATGACGTCAACTTCCGTTTTTCAAATTAGAACACCATTTTTTTATTGCAGAAATAGATTCCTTAGAAAATTTCAATTTATTTTGATGTGACATTTTTCAGTTTTGGTTGGAAAATTCTCTCTGAGCGGGAAAATTCGAAAAAAAAATCGAAAATAGAGCTCCGCTGAAACAAGAACAACTTCGAGGTTTTTGGATGGAAAATTTTCATTTTTGAGATTTTTCAAGATGTAAGATTGATGTATCCACTTTGAAAATCGAAATTGCGATTCATGATACAGGGGGTGAAAAAATCGCTTTCAAAATTAGGGATGACAAAGTCGTGAAAAATCAATTTTTTCAAATTAGAACCCCATTTTTTCATGGCAGATATTGAATCTACGTTAAAAAATAATGTGAGTGTATGCATCACACCCTTGCCCTAAAATGGATATTTTCTGAGTTATTCACAAAAAACTGTTTTTCGTCTTGAATTTTCAGCTACTTCTTTTCCCTTCACGCCAAAAAGATGAAATTTTCAGGAACTGTTATTTGAACCATGCTGTAGATTTTTCACCCCTTCTTGAAACCGACTTCAAGTTACTATTAGGAGAATCATGGCAAACTCTCGCAGTTATAACTAGAGAAGATGCTCAAAGTTTTGACCGTTAATTTCTAGACATTTATTTATACGTCTCAGGAATGCTTCGTGCGTTGCTCTTCTTATTTCATCGGGAGGAAGAGATCTGCAAAAGTGTTTAAAAACCAAATTGAGTTTCAAAACTATGAATCTAAAAATCTAAACAAACCTGAACGCATTTCTGACTCGTTCTATGCAGTCCTCTTTATCAGTCAGGGGAGTTGAGTAGACAATATTTTTTATCCTACCCCAATCATAATAGTCTAAAGGAGTTAAATCGGGAGAACGTGGTGGCCAAAGATGTGGACCATTGTTCGCCAACCATCGATCTTCAAATAGCCTGTAGAGGATATTTGACACATTGAGTGAATTGTGTGGAGGCGCGCCATCTTGTTGATACCATAAGTCATTATGGTTCTGTACTAGCGGCTCAATTATTTGAGTCCATATGTCAGAATATCTATCTCCTAAGGGAGAACATTCTTTAAATAATGCAAACATGTGTAGTGTTCTATCTTACCAGTTAAAGTCCCATCATAAATGTGAACATCGAGAATTGCATTATTTTTGATGGAGCAAAAAACATTGAAACTCCAGGTCTCTTGAAAGTTCCATTGCCTGAAGTGGTGGTTGTTCTCTTCATCCCAATAATGACTGTTATGCCTATTGAAAGAACCATTCTTTGTGAATTTAGATTCATCTGTCCAAATTATACAGGCCAAAAAGTTTTCATTCTCTTGAAATCGAATCATCATAGCTTCGCAAAACTCTGTTCTCCTGACGAAATCAGTTTCCTTCAAATGCTGTACCCTATTGAATTTATATGGGTGCATTTTATGTTTTTTTAATATTCTCCAAACACTCGATTGAGATAATCCCAGATCAATCTCGGCATCTTTGAGAGAATTTTGAGGATTCGCACGAAAATATGCAAGAACTGTAATTTCGTTGTTCTCATCTTCTACTACACCTTTTTCTCTGTGTGTAGTTTTCTTAACGAAAGATCCGACATTTCTCAAGTTTGTCATGGTTCTGTTAATGGTATCTCTCGTTGGTCTGGGTCGGTCAGGAAACCTCTCAATGAACAGTCGAATCGTTCTATCTACAACTTTATTACATTCTCCATGAAGTAGAATGAGATTTAAATAATCTCCATTGGTAAAATTAGGCATAGTGATCGATTTTATAACTTTATACGAATTATCACCAAATTAATAGTAAACACAAAATGCTACTGAATAAAGAGGATTTTGGCAGATGTAATTAATGATATCTATCATTAAAAAAAAAATAATGTAAAACATGGTAAGTTTTTGCATATTATGGTTCATAAGGAATTATTTATTTATCACTGGAGAGAAAACCGATGGCCGATTAGTTGAAATAAAGAGGTTTGCGATACAAATTCGAATCCAAATTCGCCATCTATTTAGGAACAACCTGTAACTTTTTTCTCTTGCATATTAGGGTAGTAAAATCTAAAACATGGTTTAAGTAACAGTTCCTGAAAATGTCATCTTTTTGGCGTGAAGGGAAAAGAAATAGCTGAAAATTCAAGACGAAAAACAGTTTTTTGTGAATAACTCAGAAAATATCCACTTTAGGGCAAGGGTGTGATGCATACACTCACATTATTTTTTATCGTAGATTCAATATCTGCCATAAAAAAATGGGGTTTTAATTTGAAAAAATTGATTTTTCACGATTTTGTCATCCCTAACTTTGAAAGCGATTTCTTCACCCCCTGTATCATGAATCGCGATTTCGATTTTCAAAGTGGATACATCAATCTTACATCTTGAAAAATCCCAAAAATGAAAATTTTTCATCCAAAAACCTCGAAGTTATTCTTGTTTCAGCGGAGCTCTATTTTCGATTTTTTTTTCGAATTTTCCCGCTCAGAGAGAATTTTCCAACCAAAACTGAAAAATGTTACATCGAAATAAATTGAAATTTTCTAAGGAATCTATTTCTGCAATAAAAAAATGGTGTTCTAATTTGAAAAACGGAAGTTGACGTCATTTCCGCAAAAACCGGAGGTGCTCATGCCTTGAAAATATTTTAGATTTTATCAGCATCGTGAAATACTTATAAGTGCTGAATTTCATGAAAATACGTTCAGTAGTTTCCCGTATAAATATGGGTGAGGTTCCTCGTGAAAGACCCTGTATGGGGACTGGCGCGGAGCAGCAGAGGAAATAATTCAACGAAGTTATTCGAAGCGGAAAGTGATCAGTGAAAATAAACAGTGTGGAAATAAATTGCGCACATTCTTTGACAAAATTAGTTGTTGAGTTACTTGTTATTAGTGTAAATAGGTGTAAATAAATGGTTCAATCAGTCCCCTTAAAGTATCCTCGAGCCATCCCTGAATTCAGTACTTTCTTTCCTACCCCAGACCAACATGTGTAAACCTCCCCAATTCTAAGAATTCCTTACCGATGTGCCTGTAACAAACACCCTTACGTCAGAGACCTAAGTACCTGCACGAGACATCCAAGGTCCTATCCCTTTCTTTTTTACGCGCTTGTTCTGGGGAACAGTGCGTTATCATTTCGTCGCGATGTCTGTAATTTTCGAATTTTGAGGTGAAATTGGCCTCAAACGACTAGGTTGGACTCACTGATGAAGAATCCGTGATTTTGCCCGTCCGGCCGGTCGTGTGCGCTGCAACTCTCGAAAGGAAGAACCTAGAGTCTTGAAATTTTCGGGTTAGATCGAGAACCCGAAAATCTCGATTCAGTTAGTTAATGGGCCAAATATGCCGAATGGTTTTTGTGCTGCAGCCATTTGAAATTTTGATTTTTCAATAACTCGAAAAATATCTATCTGATCGAAATGAAACTTGGTTGGAAGATGAACAGTCAATGAGAAGAATTATCCATGGAAAAATTCGAAAAAAAATTTTTTTTTTTCAAAATATTTATATTTCATTAAAATTTCACTGAAATTTCCGAGTCACCATTTCGCAATGAGACTCTTATGCAAGGTACAGAGATGAGTTTGTTCCGAATATCATTCACGTCGCTTGAAATAATTTCAGTGTTTTTTTCCAAGTTTATTTTTACAAAGTGAATTGTCTGTTTTGAACACAGAAGTAATTGAGTTGAGAAGCAATTCGCCAACCCTAGTTTCACCTGTTTTCTGTGCAACGATATTCTATATAGTCTCCTTTCTGTACTACAAATATACCCTATTAACGAAGAAGTTCAGCGTTGATTCAATCTAATCCCAGCGACCAACGAGCATTTCCCGTCCACTATACAGAAGTGAGTGAATTTCCCTGTGTGCGGACTTGGTGTGATACCGCCGGCCCCTACACGATGGAGGGTCGAATACTGGAATATCACTTTCGTCGAATTTATTGAAGCAAGACAAAGTGTCCGAATATGGTCTTGAAAGTATATAAATCTCTATTTCGGAATCATTGTATAATGATATACAAAGCCGGAAATCCGGAATACACTTTCAGGCCGATTCGAAGTATATGCGGCAGCGTAACTACACAGGTGTTTGAACTAGCTGAAAAAACATATGTGGGAATTTTCAACTAAAATCTATTTGATTCATATGAAATATATAAATCGGAGCTGTACCGATTGAACTTTATAATGAATCGTAATTAGCCTTTGTTGAATTGATCCAAAACATATATAATTTATTTTATTATTTACGGCTGCTTTGACATAGGAAAATCGCAAGTAGCCGTAAGTAATAAAATAACTTATATTTGTTTCAGACAAAAACCTTATATTTCTCGGGAACTGATAAAGATAACCTCCATTCAGTATTTTATATTCGAAATCGGAAGGAACAGCACTACCGATTAGGAAGAATAAATACAAGAAGTTTCATGAAAAAAAAAACAATTCACAAGAAATTTTTAGGTTCACGAAGCCTTTTTAAAATTCTAGTTACGAATTCTGAATGCACAATAAAATTCAAATTTTTCTATTTGAACGTTTTTGAAGGACTAATATTCACTGAGATAGCAATTGGGTAAAATATGTATAATCAATCACTCTCTACATTTATACGGTCTTGAAATATCATTTGTGTCCATAACTATCGTGAAATACGGAAAAATCATTGAATATAAAAATACTCACTAACTGCCACTCTTCTGCACAATCCTTTCAATAAAACATAATTCTCCGGACAAAAAATTGTAACACCCCTGGATTTCTGCTTTTTGGGGGCTGATTCCACATCGAACTTTGAGGATAGAACCAATAAGAGAACAAATAATAAAAACGAATTGGTCATTATGAACTCTTTAAGTGGAAAACATGTCTATAAACATTCAAATTGAAACCACCTTATCATGTACGACACGGGTTATCTTATAGTGGTCCAGCTGATGCTCTTGTTGTTTGAATATCATGCAAGTAAACAATATATCGTTGAAGACTTTCAATCAAAATAATGATTATTATCGAACTGGATGAAAAATTTCAGAGAGGAAATGATGACTCTCTTTTATTACTCTATTCATCACTATTTAAAATACGTAAACGCTTTCCAATTTTTCATATTAGTTAAGTTGTGTCCAGCTTAATGTTGCATGAGGATTATAAGTATGACTATTAGATCATTGTATCCCCGAAAACCCGGGATTTTCAAACGAAAATCAGATTTTTTTTCAATTTCCTAGCCTGTGGATACCCATAAATTTCTGCACCAAGTTGCAAGTTGGTGTTCCTCAACTAATTTCGAAGATTCAAGCTTGCATTAGTACGTTTCGAGATATTGAAGAAAAATGACGAAATGATAACGTTCTGTTCCATAGAACAAGCGCTTAAGAACCCCAAATTCTGAAATGGGCATAACTCCGAAACCGCCTGACTCATTTCACCTATAATCGAATTAAATCGAGATATTTGGACCACAAAAAAAAATTCCAGTCGCTCAGTCGTTTCCAAATCATTATCGGCTAGAACTTCGAAAATTACAGACATTTTGAGAAAACAATAACGCGCTGATGTTCCCTAGAATAATAAAAGCGCGTAAAAAATATTTTTTTCGAATATTATATCTTTGTCTTTCTATCATAATAATATGCATCTCACGAAATCTGTAACGAACCTTCTGGCTGTCATTTTTCAATCAATTACCTACTCGATTTCAATTCGATTTGTATTTTCCAAAAAACAAAATAAAATTTTAAATAGGCAAAATCTCCTGACTACAAGTCGGTTGTTGTCTAGAATTTTCATTCCAATGGTGATTAGCGAAAAGTAAAGTATTTTTCGACCTTCGAAACTTACACATATTGCACATAAACTTCAAAATCATATTAACGATACGAAGTTCACAGTTCGCGATAGAAAAGAAATGGACTGAAGACAAATTCGTTTCATCGAATGGTATTTGCCTACCCGAATTCTAAGATTCTAAAATTTTTATTTTAGAGGTGATAAGCAAGAAATATTTCCTATTGTTCGAACCTCAACCTCTGCTAAATATTCCTCACAAACTTCAAAATCGTATTAACGATACGTAGTTCACAGTAAGCGACGGAAAAGCCTAAGCTCGATATATCAATTGGCTATTGCCTATCCGAAAACCAAGATTCTCAGAATCTCTAATCTGCCGGCCCTGTGATACTATAGCATGCGAATTTCGACCTTATTGACGTCGAGTATATTTCGACGGTAACGCCATCTAATTCGAGTATCTTTTTCGGGAAACGATATTAGCAAGTAGGTTGTCCTACTATGTTGTCTTTATACAATGATTAGATCTTCTACACCTCTACATTAGTAACCAGTTTTTTCAAATACAGTACCGGATTACCGCCCCATTTTAGAAGATAGGTTGTTGTTATCAAGTCTTGGGATGCAGTTCATTCCTAGCCGAGTTCATTGCCAATCCTGTGTTTTATTCCAAATTCTAAAATAGCTCGATTGAAATGTCGGAAGCCTTAATGAATTAAAGATTTTTTCATTTCAATAAAAGTGACAAGGAAATTTGGCGATCGGAAGGAATTTGTGTATTGTTTCCAATAGGGGAATAGGTTTCTTGTACCGCGTCACCGGACTGCCATTATCTGTAGATCTTTTCTTTACTGCCTATATCACTGCTGAATTCACTTTCGGAAGAGCCGAGATCTCTCAATTGAAGACAATTCAAGCTTAAATATAAGATACATCTTATCAGTTCTCAAAATTTAGTGGTCCAGCATGCCTGACTTATTTCTGAGGGCAGTTTCTTAATTTTGTTTATGGGATGATTTGTTTGTGAATATTTATAGATTAGTAAGTGTATGAGGGGTTGAATCATTTTGTTTTTATTTACTTCGGTGTGGTTCAGTTTAAATAGCTACGCTAGATTTCGCCACATCATTGTATTCATTATTGTTTATCGTACACGTATTATTCAATTGTCAATAAAGGCGATTTATTATTATTATTATTATATACACTCAGAAGGTCTCACTTTCATCTTTCCAGAGCCTATACTATACATTATGTGTTCAGCAAACATTAGAGAAGGATTCACAATTTCAGATACAGCATATAACTCATCCGACGGAAACAAGTGGTATTTATTATATATCACACGGAGCAGCCACTTTGCATAATTTCCACGCTTTTCATATGACTTATATGCTCCACCCTGTCCTATAATGCCACATTATATTCGAGGCTGTCATAGAGCATATATTGTTTTCAACTGAGAGACGTGGTGGGTTTTAATAATCCTGAGTTGAGACAGTAAACATCTCAGTTTCCCCAATAGAAAATGTTTATGCTTGCCAATTTCAATTTAATATCGACTATTTCTCTCGTCGTAATTTCCACCAATCAGAAACGCGCAATTTTGAATAACAAATAGTTTCTAGGTGGAAAAACTGTTTGGCAGGAGCTGTCTGCAGTTTATTCGAGTTTACCCGCGGCAAAACTTGACAGTTGTTGTCACCAAATATTACAATACCTTTGAGAACCTATACATAATGCATGCAGAATAATCTGTTACTCATGAAACAGTCTTGTCAATACCATTCAGGCATCTGATTTATCCTGTGAAAAAAATCGAAAAAACACATTGCAAATTAATATTAGTATTAGTAATCCTCGTCTTCAACTCGGATTTTTGTTGCCACCAGCACTCATGCATTACTTAGCAACGTGTTTTTTCGATTTTTTTTGGAAAAATTAGATGCTCTTATATTACTTACGATTATTATTCCCAGATATTCCACTTGATCAGCTTCCATGATTTCCACAGGGCCTTCAATCACAAGATTTCCCATGTGTAGCAGGCCTGATTTATAAGTAGCAAAAGTGATATATCTAGTTTTAGTTGCATCCATTGTGAGCTTATTCTCCTTGAACCGCATACTCATATCTTTACCAGTGTGAAAGCGGCCACAAGCATTCTCTCTCGTCGCTGGCTGTCACAGCCGGGCTGTGGCTGCTCCTGATTAGACGAAAAATTCAAACTCTTGAAAATTGACGAAAACGAATTTTTTTTTCTTGCGAATATATGCTTCCGAGGACGCTTATAAGCATACATCAACGCCTGATTTTGTCGGGTAAGAATTAACCCCCCACGACCCCCTAAAGCTTTTTCAGGATAAAATTCAAAGTCTTCAAAATTGACAGAAACGAAATTTTTTTCTCACGAATATATGCTTCCGAGGACGCTTAATAAGAACACATCAACGCCCGATTTTGTCGGGCAAGAATTAATCCCACACGACCCCCTCAACTTCTTCCATGGAAAAATTCAAAGTCTTCAAAATTGAAGAAATCGAAATTTTTTCTTGCGAATATATGCTTCCGAGGACGCTCAATAATCAACGCGCGATTTTGTCAGGCCAGAATTAACCCCACCCTTCCCCTCAACTTTTTTCATGGAAAAATTCAGTCTTCAACATTGACGAAAACGAATTTTTTTCTCACGAATGTATGCTTCCGAGGACGCTTAATAAGAATACATCAAAGCCCGATTTTGTCGAGCAAGAGTTAATTCCACACGACCCCCTCAACTTCTTCCATTTAAAAATTCAATGTATTCGAAATTGACGAAAACGAAATGTTTTTTCATGCGAATATATGCTTCCAAGGACGCTCAATAAGAAAACATCAACAACCGATTTTGTCGGGCACGAATTAACCCCACACGATCCCCTCAACTTCTTCCATGGAAAAATTCAGTTTTCAAAATTGACGGAAACGAAATTTATTTCTTGCGAATATATGCTTCCGAGGACGCTCAATAAGAATACATCAACGGCTGATTTTGTCGGGCAAGAATTAACCCCTCTCGACCCCCTCAACTTCTTTCATGGAAAAGAAAAATTCAGTCTTCAAAATTGACGAAAACGAAATTTTTTTCTTGCGAATATATTCTTCCGATGACGCTTAATAAGAATACATCAACGGCCGATCTTGTCGGGCAATAATTACTTCTTCCATGGAAAAATTCGAAGTCTTCAAAATTGCCTATAACGAAATTTTTCTCTTGCGAATATATACTTCCTAGGACGCTCAATAAGAATACATCAACGGCTGATTTTGTCGGGCGAGAATTAACCCCTCTCGACCCCCTCAACTTTTTTCATGGAAAAATTCGGTCTTCAAAATTGACGAAAACTAAATTTTTTTCTTACGAATATATGCTTCCGAGGACACTTAAAAAGAATACATCAAAGCCCGATTCGAATTCGACTATGAAATTGATGGTAAAGCTTTGCAAAGGGTTGGTGAAATAAGGGACTTTGGTATACTGTTTGACCGCAAGCTTTCCTTCGTTCCTCATATTGAAAACATCGTTTGCAGTGCCAATAAGTCTTTGGGTTTTGTTTTGCGCAACTGTAAGGAATTCTCGAATCTTAGGGCTGTACAATAAGTGTATTCCTACTTAGTGCGCAGTAAACTCGAGAACTGTAGTGTGGTGTGGAATCCATATCATGATAAATATACAGGGTCTTTCACGAGGAACCTCACCCATATTTATACGGGAAACTACTGAACGTATTTTCATGAAATTCAGCACTTATAAGTATTTCACGATGCTGATGAAATCTAAAATATTTTCAAGGCATGAGCACCTCTGGTTTTTCCGGAAATGACGTCAACTTCCGTTTTTCAAATTAGAACACCATTTTTTTATTGCAGAAATAGATTCCTTAGAAAATTTCAATTTATTTTGATGTAACATTTTTCAGTTTTGGTTGGAAAATTCTCTCTGAGCGGGAAAATTCGAAAAAAAAATTGAAAATAGAGCTCCGCTGAAACAAGAATAACTTTGAGGTTTTTGGATGGAAAATTTTCATTTTTGGGATTTTTCAAGATGTAAGATTGATGTATCCACTTTGAAAACGAAATTGCGATTCATGATACAGGGGGTGAAAACATCGCTTTCAAAGTTAGGGATGACAAAATCGTGAAAAATCATTTTTTTCAAATTAGAACCCCATTTTTTTATGGCAGATATTGAATCTACGTTAAAAAATAATGTGAGTGTATGCATCACACCCTTGCCCTAAAGTGGATATTTTCTGAGGTATTCACAAAAAACTGTTTTTCGTCTTGAATTTTCAGCTATTTCTTTTCCCTTCACGCCAGAAAGATGACATTTTCAGGAACTGTTACTTAAACCATGTTTTAGATTTTACTACCCTAATATGCAAGAGAAAAAAGTTACAGGTTGTTCCTAAATAGATGGCGAATTCGGATTCGAATTTGTATCGGAAACCTCTTTATTTCAACTAATCGGCCATCGGTTTTCTCTCCAGTGATAAATAAATAATTCCTCATGAACCATATGCAAAAACTTACCATGTTTTACATTATTTTTTTTTAATGATAGATATCTGCCAAATTCCTCTTTATTCAGTAGCATTTTGTGTTTACTATTAATTTGGTGATAATTCGTATTAAGTTATAAAATCGATCACTATGCCTAATTTTACCAATGAAGATTATTTAAATCTCATTCTACTTCATGGAGAATGTAATAAAGTTGTAGATAGAACGATTCGACTGTTCATTGAGAGGTTTCCTGACCGACCCAGACCAACGAGAGATACCATTAACAGAACCATGACAAACTTGAGAAATGTCGGATCTTTCGAAAAATCTACAGCATGGTTCAAATAACAGTTCCTGAAAATTTCATCTTTTTGGCGTGAAGGGAAAAGAAATAGCTGAAAATTCAAGACGAAAAACAGTTTTTTGTGAATAACTCAGAAAATATCCACTTTAGGGCAAGGGTATGATGCATACACTCACATTATTATTTAACGTAGATTCAATATCTGCCATAAAAAAATGGGGTTCTAATTTGGAAAAATTGATTTTTCACGATTTTGTCATCCCTAACTTTGAAAGCGATTTTTTCACCCCCTGTATCATGAATCGCAATTTCGATTTTTAAAGTGGATACATCAATCTTACATCTTGAAAAATCCCAAAAATGAAAATTTTCCATCCAAAAACCTCGAAGTTATTCTTGTTTCAGCGGAGCTCTATTTTCGATTTTTTTTTTCGAATTTTCCCGCTCAGAGAAAATTTTCCAACCAAAACTGAAAAATGTTACATCAAAATAAATTGAAATTTTCTAAGGAATCTATTTCTGCAATGAAAAAATGGTGTTCTAATTTGAAAAACGGAAGTTGACGTCATTTCCGGAAAAACCGGAGGTGCTCATGCCTTGAAAATATTTTAGATTTCATCAGCATCGTGAAATACTTATAAGTGCTGAATTTCATGAAAATACGTTCAGTAGTTTCCCGTATAAATATGGGTGAGGTTCCTCGTGAAAGACCCTGTATATCAGCGTTAGAGTCTACCAAAAAAAAATGCTTGAAATTTCTATATTTAAAAGACATGAGGTATATCCTATTCATCCACACGATCACTCACTGCTGATCCAGTTCAATTTCACGAGTTTGAAGAAAAGAAGGGAAATTGCAGATGCAACTTTTGCATATAAATTAATTAATAATTGTATTGATTCAGCATCGATCCTTTCCCTTCTGGATTTTAATGTCCTAGACTCATTTCAAGATCTAATTTGTCGTTCAGGATTAATGTCCCAAGTTCTCAGCACCATTTCCACAGTCCTGTCGTGTCAACGTATAGAAGCTTGAACAATGTTCCTTCAGTAGATATTTTTTTGTCCATTGTTGAGTTGAAAAGGCAATTGTATAACCTGACAAGAAATTGAAGTTTTTTTTTCCCGCCGATGGCGTTTTGATTTGGGTTGATTCGATTTCATTAGATTTAATTTGATTTAATGTAGTTTAATTTATTGTAATTTGTGGATTTTGTATTATTTAAACCTGTTATTGGGCATGTGCCTGTTGGATGTACAAATATTCAAATTAATAAATGAATATTGGAAAACTTTCAACGGCGAGCAACTCGTATTACCTATGGTATAGTCCGACCTTCTTACGAGGAAAGGTTCTCCATCTCACCAAAATTTTCCTCAGGGCGAGCCCGTGGGGATCTCATAATTGAATATAGAGGATTCAATGGTCTATTTGTTTTGGAAATGTCTCATATTTTTTCCTTTAATGAGGACACTCGATTGCGTGGACATGGGTTCAAGCTCAACAAGGAGAATTTTCACTAGAAATGCAGGCAGAATTTTCTATTTAATAGAGTGTTTGAATGTTGGAATCGACTTCCTGCAAGTATTGTACCGTCAACGGTCAATTCTTTTGAAAGTGGACTGGATTCAGTTGTTCAACTGCGTGATGTGCTGTGAGACTCTTATTGTGTGCCTCATAAGGCGGTTTCGGAAACTTGATCGACGTTACCTACTCGATCACCTGTCAGATTTCTCGGATCACTTACCCGGGTTAGGCAGTAAACGAACATGTCGGGGTTATAACGGCACATAATGCATAAAAAATCTCTTCTGTGATTATGATTTGTTTTGATTTTCGATTGATGCAAAATATAACCCAAGTTAATTAACGAACAAAAATTAGCTTTGGCTTATCACGTTATGAATTCAATGCAGGAAATTCTTCGAGGTGTGGAAATTGATCAATCAGCCAGGAGGCCGATGTGCAAAAGCACATTGAAGAAAATATCATTTATCTTTATGATGAATTGATGACTATAAATTTCATCTGTTTTGGAGGACTTCCCTAGACCCTGTCCTGTTTCAGAGTGTGAATATTCTCGATATATTTTTAATATTTGCAATGCATGGTCAAAACCAGACAGCCTTTCAATTTGTGGATTTTGTTATCACACACAGACGAGAGAGTATAAAACCGGCTGTTATATGATTTTGTGAGAATGGTGCAATAAGTAAGCAGTCTGTTCTCGTTGCTGTAAATTTCAATATTATAAAGTTTATAATTGATTGTATTATTTGTAGATATCATATGATTATGAGAGAAATTTTCTTTTTATGCATGACGTCGATATTCGAGAATAATGTATCAGAATAAAGCTTAGTCGGATATTTATTTATGGAAATATTGAGAAGATATTTGATACTTTGATGATACTTTGATGAAACTTGAAAATTAATCGTAAAGTTGTTGATGCGATTGTGTCATTAGAAAAACGTTCAAAAAACCGTGAAGACTTTTTTTCACAATTGACATATTTTAGAAAATAATGATCTAATTCAATTAAAATTTGTTGAAAGATTTCGAAGTTTAAAGTTGTGGAAGTTTTCACGTGGATCGTATTACTAGAAAAAAAGAATTCAAAGGTAGGTACTGATCAAGATATCTGAAAGTAATAACTTGGAGGCTCGATATTTGTAGGGCAGGTTTCTGCCATTCTTCCAATGCAGAGGTTTTATTCATGAATGGGTAAAATCTACCCGATAGTTCTGTGGATATTTAACACTTCGAATTTTATTTCTCCAATACCCACTTTTTCCAAGAAAAAAGATCGAACTGAAATCGAGCACTTGGTTGAAAAACTACAGTTTGAAGATTGGTGCAGAATTTCTTGAGGACCGTATGATGCGAAAGAATATTGAAAAATTTGATTTTTAAGGCTGTGAAGCGAATGAGCGCCTGCGAGCTCCTTACGTCACGTCAGTGCTTTTCAAAAATTCGGTAAAGCTATAGAAGTGAAATTATAGTGTTTTCCGAAGGCAAGTTAATCTATCGAATCTTTCATGGGATGATGAATTCGTATTATAAAACTTAACTGAAGGTTATCTTCAACTTTAACTGACAGTTTTGACAGATATGTCGCAACATAACTGTCAAAACTGTCAGTTAAAGTTAAAGATAAATTCCAGTTAAGTTTTATAATACCGGCCCTAACTCGATCACTGATGGAATAATGACACAGAGGTTTCCGAACTGGGGTTAATAACACGGGTTAGGTGAACGAACACGCAGGGTTAGGAGTCGTGTTGACTCAATCAAGTTTCCGAAAACGCTTATTGATAAAACACAGTTTTACTCTTATGGTTTATTATTTGATGAAATCGAATAATAAACCTTAGTGATCGACCAACAAGAAAAAAATTTAACCCCTCCTGAAAATTTCACAGTTTACGTTTTGGAGTATGCAGATTTGAACGAACGAATAAAAAAAAATCCGTCCGTCCGCCATCCGTTGTCCGGAGCTTTTCTCTGAAAATACTGAACCGAAATCTGTGAAACTTGGTACAAAAATCGTTCGACGCTCGGGATTGATCCTTCAAGCTTTTCAGCAGGATAGGTGTACCCAAAGGGTTCAAAATTGGGGGTTGGAGACTTACCACCAAATTTTCATGAAACTTTCAATGATGATTACTGATGCATAACTCAACCTAAAAATTTTCACCCGGATGATTTCCGCTCGCTGGTTCCTGAGGTATAAAGAAAAATGCTGCAAATTTTGGGGTGAAGAACGAATGAGTTATGAATAGTATACAGCTTGCCACAAAAGTAACGTAACTCGTCAATAATTCTTGTACCAAGAATTATTAAGGAAAATCCTCGCATCAGTGGATTTTTAATTCCGAAAGCAATTCATCCTGTGTTTTTTTAATTTGATATTTCTCACCACCTACGCCACGCACCCCACCCCAATTTTCATTTGTGATTGGTGAGTACTGCAATCAGATCATTATTCTTTAACTAATTATTATTAAGGAAAATCCACGAATCCATGGGTTTGTATTTACAAAAACAAGTCTCCCCATACGCCTTTTTGAATTTGAAATCTCCCACCTTTACGCTTCACACCCCTATACTATTTTTTCAAATAGTAATATATGGATTGTGATATATCAAACTAAGGGATATTCGATTGCACATTGAGCGGTGTGACTGCAAAAAGAATTTGTTGAGCTATTTTATATTACAAAATTAACAATTTGTGATTGGTGTCAGGTTCTTATTCTTGAAATAATGAATATTGAAAAACATCCTCCTACCCGCTGATTTCTATTTTCGAAGAGAAATGCATGCAGTTTCAAAGTTGGGGGTTTATACCCTTGAAACTCAACAGTTTTTTTTTGGAAAAATATTGCATGTGATATATCGCATCAAAGGTCATTCGATGACCAATTCAGTTATGTGAACGAAAATAAAATTCAATTACTAATTTAATTCAAATCACAAATCCAGGGGTTCGAGGATTTCCCCTAACAGTAGTTAATAAAAGAATAATTACTTTTCATTTGATGTATCACAATCCATATATTCCCATCTGAAAAAATAAAGCAGTGGGGTTCGAGGCGTAGAGATTGAGAAATATTAAATTCAAAAAAGCACAAGATAAATTGCTTTTGAAATAAAAATCGACGGGTGCGAGGATTTTCCTTAATAATCCTTCGTACAAGAATTATTGACGAGTAACGTTACTTTTTTGGCACCCTGTATAAGTTTTATTTAAGGTATCAATCGTATTGGGTTATTTAACTGAGAAAATAATAAACCCTTGTGTAAAATTTGCGGTTTTTTATGTTGAGGTTATAGTTTGTACTCAACTCTCATTCGTTCAATAATTATAATAATGATGTATGTATATACAGTAGAGACATGCAACTCTTCTCTCTGAAAAGGAATTGTATGATGCAAGTATTCATTTAGGATGTTGTTAATGGCGGGAAGGTTGTTATTTCCGATTTTCAAGCTTGGATGGCACCGAAGTATGCTTCCTGCTCTTGTGTTGTTGATTTTGTTTCCTATTTTCTCAATGATAGTCCAATCTTTGTATGAAACAATATGCTCTTCTTTTAATTTCGCCTCAACAAACATAGCGCACTGGATGTCATTCTCTTCAATAAAATTGTTGATAAGGTTTTTTTTCGGAATATAGCTGTTTATGTTGCTGTGAAGGATTTTGATTTTACAGCTGAATATGCGTATTGTTACTCTCTCCATTTAACAAAATACAAGAGGACTCTTTAATTCTTCTTTTCAAATTTTCCGATTCCGATATCAGTATTTTGTATCATGTGATTTCCAAATAGCGAACCATGTATGTTTCACGATTGGGAATCAGATGATAGATTCGGACAATACAAAATACTGATGTGGCAATCAGATACTTTGAAAAAAAATCCTCTTACGTTCTGTTAAATAGAGGGAGTAATTTTGCTCATTGTTCCGTAGAAGTTGACCCTATTTGGCTCAATTTACTCAGAGAAGAGGTAAAACTGAAAAACTTTCAAACCAAATGAATCTGCGTTGCTTCGATTCCTAAAAAATGTCACTTTGTTGCTTTGTTTATCGTTTGTATTGTTCCTGTGTTGTTCATTAAGCAATCTGTTTTCCACGAAATAGCCCTTGACAAATAGTTTAATCCTGCAATACGTAAGGACGTTTTCCATGAAAAAACAAGTTTTATTCAATTTTTAATAGTTCTGTTTCAGATATTGGGAGTGGCAATCCCGGAAAAACTTAAAAATGATGAAATCCTCCCAAAATAAGCTATAATCGATACTTATATTTTAGCCGTGATTGATAACTCCTTGCGCTTGGAAGGAGTATCATTGTGAGGAATATTTGGTAAAGAAATGGCTAAATGGTCAGAACAAGGATTCAAGATAAACCTAATACTTTGTTGGGTTTACCTTCTATTTTTATTTCGTTTGAATCGAATCAGGGGAATAACAATATATTTTTCTAAATTGTGAGGAATTGGATGACCACTTACATAGAGAAAAACCTGCGGAATTAAACACGCTATTGAGTTGATGATAAGATTCTTCTAGCTCGGAAAGGGAATCTGCAGCACGTAGCACATCGTCAACGTACGTCTATCGTAGTAATGCCTTTTGGGCTAAAGGGAAGCCATTTGACTTGGAAGCTATATCCTTCAGAAGCTATTGAGTTGATGATAAGATTCTTCTAACTCGGAAAGGGAATCTGCACCACGTAGTACATCGTCCACGTACGTCAGTCGTAGTAATGCCTTTCGGGCTAGAGGGAAGTCATTTGACTTGGAAGCTATCTCCTTCAGAACTCTTGTTGCCAAGAAAGAGGAGGAGGCGACTTCATAAGTCACAGTGGATAGTTCATGTATCTTAGTCCTTCTTGTTGGGAGTCCCTCCATAAGATCAAATCAAATGTATTCCTACTTCAAGAATAATTACATTCATGGTATATATATTAACAAAACGTAACCAGAAAATTGTCCTTCTTCAAGGGAAAACACATCTAAGCAAAGGTGCTTGTGTTATGTATCCCCCCCTCTCAGGAAGGACTCAAATAAAAACCAAGAATGTACAGCGAATCAATGTGAATCAACGGCAAAGCAAGCACGAATGCGACGGAGAGCCCCAACACAACACCGCATCAGAGAGTTGTACCAAACAGGTCTTCACTCAGCCATCACAGCACAATTTGATTCTTAATTATGACTTTTTTTATTTCTATCTTCAACTTGAACTTATTCTCCATTTATTTTAGGTGGAGGATGAGCATATTATAAAATTTAGTCCCGACATAAGAGATAAATCGCTGTGAAAGGCTCTTTCTAAAAAATGGGACCACAAAGTCACTGTCGGTTGATCTCTACAGGCTTCGTTTTGACAAACATGTGTAACAGAGACTGGTAGCTAAAGAGCTTTTTCGTGCTGAGTAAGCTCATTTCATAGTATAGAGCATCTGTTGAGAAACGCCCATATTTTCTCATTAATATTTTAATGAGGATATTTTGTGTGGTTTGTAAGCTTTTCTGTGCATTATTACACAGAACACCCCAGATAACTATGCTGTATCTTAGAATCGATTGAACCAGCGAATTGTACAGTGGGTATGCTTAAGTTTTTTTTTATTCAGGTCCCTCAAAAGATAGAATTTATGTATGAACTGCCTCAATTTTTTGTTGCATAGGCCGCGTGTTCGTCCCATCTCAAATATTTATCCACAATTATTCCTAAGTATTTAATTTTCAACTCTTTCGATCACAGGGCAGGTATATCCCTGCATGGTGCATGTATCATTATGAATTCTAATGGAATCTCCACCAGGTTGATTTTCTCACGTGATACTAAATGTGATAAATTTATTTTCAGAAAAATTAATACTCGACAAACTGAAGTTGAACCACCTGTAGACATCGGCCAGAATCTTCTCTGCAGCCCTATGAAGGGCATCCCATGAGTCGACAGTAAAAACGTTGGCGGCATCGTCAGCGTAAGCTATGATACGACCGAAAAATGGCTTAATTTTGCGATATCGGTCATATATACTAAAAATAGTAACGGACGTAATACCGTCTCCTCTCTTCAGTGCTGACATCCCGATATTACATTATGTTGTTCAAAAAACTGAACAAGCCTTTGCTTGAGACACTTTTCAAAGATTTTGGTGAATTTTGGTGATTTTTGACGGAAATCGGTCAAAAATTTCTTGAATTTTATGATCCCCATCTTTATGAATAGGCCCTATAACCGATTCCTTCTACTGGTGCGGCAGTGTGCCCGAAGAAAAAGACAAATTTATTAGATAGCAGAGGGGTGCCGCAATATCGATATGCATATTCTCAATACATTTTACCGTCATACCGTCAGCTATGTGAACCTGGCAATTGACCTTGAAATTTTCTTGTAGAAATTTTGTGATCGATTGGACCCGGTAGGTACCCGATTGTACCACAAAAATTTTCGTTTGTACCCCTAACGTTTTCTTTATACAGCCACTATAACTTTTGAACTCACCGGCACCAAGAAAAAAAATTTTATTTTTCCATGGAAACTTGGTGAAGGATTTTAACAGGTAGGTGCCCGATTGTACCACTTTTATTTTTGCTGAAATCCGCATGGTTTTTCCTACACATCAATTCAAAAGTTTTTCTTCTCTTCAACTTGTGATTGGCCGATAATCGATGGAATTTTTGTTTGAAAATTCTGTGGTAGATTGTACCCGGTAGGCACCTGATTGTACCACAAAAATGTTCGTTTGTACCCCTTACGTTTTCTTCATACAGCCATTATAACTTCTGAAGCCACCGGCTTCCGAAAAAAATTGAAATTTTTCCATGAAACCTTGGTGTAGGATTGTACCAGAGGTAGTTAACCGATCTTTTACTTTCATTTTCGCTGAAATCTCCATAATTTTTCTTACACATCAAATAGAAATTTTTTTCTCTTCAACTCGTGATTGGACGATAATCGATGGAATTTTTGTGGGAAAATTCTGTGGTAGATTGTACCCGGTAGGCATCCGATTGTACCACAAAAATTTTCGTTTGTACCCCTTAGGTTCTCTTCATACAGCCATTATAACTTTTGAATCCACCGGCACCCAAAATATTGAATTCACAATGGGAGAAGTAAGTCTACAGAGTCCCTCTACGAAATTACGACGAACAAAGGATGGAATTAAACACAGATCGAAATCATAGTGTACTTGTTCAATATTCGCTTTTAAACGCGTAAGTCTTTGTTACATAATTACAATTACTACAAGCTTGTTCATTCTGATTGCCATTATTAAATCTCAACTATTATGTAGTGGCACCAGAACATTTCGAAGTTATTGGCGAATGAAGATAAGCGCTACTCCCTCTAACATTGACAAGTTAAAAGAAATGTTAAGAAAATGGGAAAGTTTAGGCGTTTTTCTTGGTGTTTGTGTGATTTTACGAGTGCTTTTACTGAGGAACAGCAAACTCAAATGTCCCTTTCCATAGATTTCTACACCCCGGTAAAAATTTTGGATTTAGGGTGATAGAAACTTCCTTTAAGAAGTCGGGCCTGAAAGTGTTGAAGAATCGATAAAAACCAACAAACAAGATTTATGAGAGTCTGTTACCTGCATTTCACCGATGATGATCATTTTTATAGAGGTAAGCACGAATTGCTCATGAAATATTAGATCACATTCATGAAGACAATTTTTTTCCAGGCCCATAATCCAAGCAGAGAAATTTACTTAAGAGGAATGCTATGCCTTCCAGAAATCTGCCTGTTGAACTGATCATTAAGGAACAACGTAAATGTTCTAGTGATAGAACTGACTATTGAAAAAAAGAGTCTCAAACAAGGAAATATCTGGTGATGAATACTCTTCGCTCAAAGTCCTTCTGCCGATGGAAGCAAAGTTGTACAAGGCTTATTTATTACAGCTTTTTCAAGACCAATCATATGAGTGTTGGAAAATTTATTTGTCAGTCCATAATGAATAAGGCTTACGGTAGAAGTAGCATCCGTTTCATGTGAATGTATTCATTTTATTCACAATATATTGAGTATTTAGTTCAGTTATGAGTTATCTATTATTCCAAAAAGTATGTTTTACAATACTATCCGTTCTTCAACTTTCAAGACAGCCTAAGAAATCCACCAAAGTCAATCTCGCCATTTGGATCTGAAAATAGATAATATTAAAACACTGTCTAACCTTGCAGATATCCCCGTAATTTTAGAGTTGCTACACTCAAATAGATTGAAGGATGATACATACCTACTTTATAAGAATGGAATATGTACTCTCAATAATACTCTCGTCAACTATAAAAGTCTAAAAAGTCTTTGAATGAATCGTGAAATCAAAAATTATCCCACCAAACACTAACAAACAGTACAAAATCGACTACCAAAACAAAATCTATGTCTGTATGTAAGGTTCTAAAACTGGCCACCGTGGCGCTGCAATCTTAAATTCAGACGCCAAAAATCTAAATTGATATCGATCCTCCTGTTCAAGGTGTTTCTACTATCGTTAAGGATTTCATCAGTTTTCATTATGAGTGAATGGTTAGGTTAGGTTAGGTTAAGGATTAGATTAGTTAAGGATTTCATCAGTTTTCATTATGAGTGAATGGTTAGTGCTTTTCGTCTAGAATATTGAACAATCCTGTGTCGATCCCAGATCTGGTTAGTCTCTAGGAGAGGGCAATATTTGAGTTTCTCCGTTTTCACCTATCGACTACCATTTATATACATAATAATATATACAACTTAGCTGTTGTTCATCTCCTTTTCATTATGTTTCTTTGCTGATTATTCAAATAATCAATTACTACAATGTGTAGGCTTTGGCTTGACACCAACTACTTTCCTGTCTTGGGTTAGCGCCGTATGGCGGGTTCAAGACTCCTTTAGCTAGATTCTAGTGGGGTGAGGGCGGAGGCCAATAGCCGTATGGCTGGGTCTCAATTAAAGAATAGAACTCAGTCCTAACTAACAAGTAGAGTATTTATATTGTGATGAACCGAATGGTGACCGATGATCCTTAGCTCTAGAACCCCTTTGAACTCCGTCAATCTGCATATTGTTATTCCACTGATGGTGGTATTCCGAAATTTAACTGTTTCCACTATGTATCTGTTTAACATATCCTATTCATCGAGGTTATTTATACAAAGGTATATTTGACTCTCTGTATCATACATAAGAACCTAGAAGTACTGACAGTTGAGTGTCTTCTCATAAACCTGTTATACATCTATCTTTGCCATTTATTGGCGCCTAAATGGCGGAGGTATTCCTATGAATGACACTTATAAGAGGAACTTATCTGTTGGGCAACCTTCGTGGTTCTTTGCTTCATTCATTAGAGATTTGATATCACTGATTGCCTGAGCTTAATTGACTTCCACATTTACTGCTAATTGTTCCTGATGTTATATTGTAATAAATATCGGTTGGGGGTTTTTCTAATGCATTCTTTTTCCTCCTGCAAGTGAAACGCACCGAATAGCCAAATTGTTGATTTATTTATTCTAACCTGAACTTCCCTTCGATCTTCTCTCTCATTCCTTGAGTATAGAAGTATTTTGGGTTGCGAACACAACGTAGAGTCCTATTCCTTTTACTAGACGATCACAGCGTATTGGCCATGGATGGGTTTTGAGAGTGGGTGGACGGGTACAAAAAGGGTGCGATAGTACACAATCAATCATTCCGCAGAAATACCCATTCAAAATTTTATTTTCCTAATATTTCCAGAAACACATGCAGATTAGATCGAATTGAAATCCAGTACTTTATCGAAAAAAACAGTTCGAAGGTTCATACAGAATTTAATGAGGATAATATGATGAGAAGATCACGAATATTAAATATTTGAACAAAAACCCATTTTTTTTTGTTCTGATGACACGATTATCACGAAATTTTGCACAATATTGTCCTTCAACATCACCAAACTAGCTGCAAAGTTTCATCACGATTGAATCACTATTTCTTGATTTATACCGAAAAAAACAACGATTTCGAGAAGAAAACCACGAAATTCTACATATTTTTTCCCAGTATCTCCAAAACTTATGGCAGTATCGAATTTTAATTTGACATACTGCTGTGAAATATGAATTTCAAATGTTGAGAATTTTTTTCAATTTAGTAACCATACAATTTCCACGAAATTCTGCTAAACGTTGCGCGTCGTTAGGCTTCAACTAACTGCCAAGTTTCAATTCAATCGCTACAATTGTTTCTGAGATATGAGGAAAATAACCTCAAAATTTCAAATTGCTATAACTCCGAAACTATTTGGCCGATTCGGCCCATTAACGAACTTAACCTTCGTATTTTGAAATGAAACCCTTCCTGAAATTATCAAGTCGATAGAATCCTACGCCCGATATCGTGGTGACGGCCGGCCGGACAGAATCGATTTTGACATCGGATTCGTCATCAGTGAGTCCAGCCTAGTCGTTCAAGACCATTTTCGGCTCAATCATCGAAAATTACATACATTTGGACAAAACGATAGCACGCTGTTTTTGTAGAACATGCGCGCAAAAAATTGTAAATAATTCAATGAAAACATAAAACATGGTACAATCGGGTTCCTACCTGGTATAATCCTTCACCAAGTTTTCATGGAAAAATTTCAATTTTTTTTGAGTACCGGTGGGTTCAAAAGTTATAATGGCTGTATAAAGGAAACGTCAGGGGTACAAACGAACATATTTGTGGTACAATCGGGTACTTAGCTTGTACAATCGAACACAGAATTCCCACACAAAAATTGTATCGATTATCGGCCAATCACGAGTTGAAGAAAAAAAATTTGATTTGATGTTTAGGAAAAACCATTGGGATTGCAGCAAAAATTAAAGTGGTACAATAGGGTGCCTACCTGATACAATCCTTCACAAAGTTCTCAGGGATAAATTTCAATTTTTTTTTCGGGTGACGGTGGGTTCAAAAGTTATAATGGCTGCATAAAGAAAGGGGTAAGAACGAAAATTTTTGTGGTAGAAGAGGATACCCACCGGGTACCATCGACCACAAAATTTTCACAAGAAAATTGCAAGGTCAATCGCCAGGTTCACATAGCTCATTTTCAAGACGTCATTATTTGGGGTCCCTCTGACGTCTTAAATGGCGTTTCCTTCGTCATTTTGAGACCAAACATATGGACGTCCACTAGACGTCACTCTGCTCCCTGGGTAGACCGACAGTGGCCGATTGTAAACATAATAACTTTGAGAACAAACAACATAGACTTAAAAGTTGTAGAGCCAGAGGTTTGGAGCTCAAGTAAGAATTCATGCACTTATCAATAACTAAATAATAACATAAATAAATTCAAAATGACATTGCCGAATTCCCATTAATAGTGTCATGCGCTCTGATTGGTCGATTGGTGGCGTTTGTGTCGGTGGCGAGAGTATGAACTACAGCCGGTTTCCCCAGTTTGGTCTAAAGATTTAGTAGGAAAACAAATGAAAATAAGAGCACCATTGTTCTGTGCATCATAGGTTGAACCCATTAAGAGTGTGGAATGAATGAGTGAATCTGTGTGACAGGCGTAGTCTGTGGTGGCAACCCTGGCATAATATATTTTGATGTTCTATGGCATAACCTCTCTATTGTTGTGCCGTTATTTGGTCTTGGTCATAGTTTCATTGTAGAATAATCTGATACTCAATAAATTAAATGGTGAGATATTTCAAGTATTAACTGAATTTCTCTTTGTTTCAACGAATTTTGAATTATCTACTTTATTAAAAAATACATATGTTTACTTCCTATGGAATAATATTCCATATTTTCAGACGACTGTAGAACGAAAAGGTACTTTTAAGGTTGAATACCTCCAGAATATAGAAAAGCAAGTCCAAAAGCGTTGGGCAGCAGACAAAATATATGAACAAGATGCTCCGATCGAGCCAAGAAAGTCTCAAGATGAGAAGTTCCTTTGTACCTTTCCCTACCCTTACATGAATGGCAGGCTCCATTTAGGACACACCTTCAGTCTAAGTAAATGTGAATTTGCGGTAAGGCATCAGGTTCTTAAGGGAAAGAAAGGATTGTTTCCCTTTGGTTTTCACTGTACTGGAATGCCAATTAAGGCGTGTGCAGATAAATTAAAGAGAGAAATTGAGTTGTATGGAAATCCTCCAAGCTTTCCAGAAGAGGAAGATTCAGTTAAAGTTGAAAAGGAAGATATCATTCCAAAAGACAAAAGCAAAGGAAAAAAGGTACATTTAATTTTTCATTTATCCTATTTGCTAATGGGTAGATGCTGATAACTATCGAAATTAAAATTTGATTAAGATCATCGCATAACACTCTAAATTCCATGAAAAAATCAGTACTCGCAAATTTTTGCTATGAAAATCACGAATCTGAAGTCAAGAAATGTTGCTTGCTTCTACTTTCTCAAAAAAAATTCAATTTTTCGAGGTCATTGAACTTTTCTTGCCGAATTTCGCTATTTACGTTCGATCTCGGACTATTTCATGACTTGATGTATATTGGCCATAGATTCATTAATAAACAGATTTAACTCAATTATCACAACGAAAATTATAAAATTGTCTTGTTGGTGAGTAATGGTGATGATGATGATAATTTTAATTGTTGATAATGACTGTTGATTCAGAGGAGCTAGAGCTGCCGAAGTTACGAAAGCCACTGAAAATCAATGCAGGAACAGTGCACCACTTATGAAAAAAACAGAAATTCGAAAAAAAAATATATAGGTATTTAGTTTTACCAAGGATTATAATATTTTTATTTTGGCAATTATCCAAGGTTCCAAGAAAATCTGTCAGAAGCTTGTAGATTGTGCCAGTTAGGATATCGGTTATGTTCTGTGAATGAAATCAGCAGTGGTCAGTCCCATCAGCAAAAAAGAATGAAAATCAGTCACTAGTTTATACTATAAGCCAGTTGTTAGCAAACTTCAAGGATTGAATAGTATTCTAAGGAGAATTTATAAGCTGTTTTCAAATTCATTTGAGAGTACAACCCTCTACTAGGTTATGTTTGTATTTCATAAAATACTATTCGTAGATGTATTAACATTTTTCAAGGAATTTTCACAGACAATATCCATAGTACACTGGACTACTCTTCTTTCAGTCACAACCTGACTGTATTTCAATTAATCAATTAACACTCAACACAAGTATCAAAGAATAATTCACGAAGAGATCCTATCCTGGTTCATCAACTTCACTGAAGAGCTTCAGTTCTCTACTTGACTGTCTAAACTGCAAAGCAATTGCTTCCATTTCAAAGCTTTCCTTTGATCATAAAATCATTAGAACAAAAACTTTGTCCCAGGAATTAAGTTTTGTGTTCTGATAGCTACTGTTGGCACTTTTTCAGCATAAGTACTTGAATATTTGGGAAGGCCGAATCACAAATAATTGGAATGGTTATTTTTGTGAACTTATATGCTATTATCCTGGTGGAGTTTGATGGTATATCCATAGGCTGAACAAGAATTCATCATTTCGAAATATTGTTTGTGTTTTAAACAGTCAAATGAAAATCTAGAAAAGCACTGCCGTGAAGGCAGCAGCTTTTGCACGCACGTTCAATGTAGATGACTGCTTTGGCAACGAATTTGAACATTCCAACAGAAGCTACGGCCGGACAGAATCGATTTTGACACTGGATTCGTCATCAGTGACGAGACAGGAGACGAGACGACAAGAAATGTGATATTCAGTCAAAAACAATAGAAATTCTAAGAATATTTCATAATATCCGTTGAAACCTCATAAGGAATAACACTGCTAAACCTATGATCGTCATCGTCATGGTTGGATCGATTCCTTTCTCTAGGCGCTATCTATCTAGTGTATTATTCAATTATCTAATAATACACCAGATAGCGCCTAGAGAGAGAGGGGAATCGATCCAACCGTAAGAAAAGACGCTATGATGGTAATCAGCTGGTTTGAGGACGAACATTCCGATTAGTAGTCTTTTTCCTTATGAGATTTTGACGGATATTATGAAATATTCTTAGAATATTTGGTGTATTTGATTGAATATAACATTTCTTGTTGGAGAATATCCTCATGAGTGTTTAGTGTAGAGACTACGATGTTTTATTCTGTTCAAAACACAAACAATATTTTCAAATGATGAATTCTTGTTCAGCTTATGGATTTAGCATCAAATTCCACTTGAATAAAAGCATATGGCTTCACTGTTGAGGCTTTAAAAATAACGATTCCAATATTTTTTAATTCAGCCTTCGCAAAAATTAAAGTACTTATGCTGAAAAAGTGTCGACAGAAGCATCAGAAAAAGCAATTTATGGGACAACGTCTTCGTCCTGATGATTATATTATCAATTCCGGAAGGAGAGCTTTGAAATGGAAGCAATTGCTTTCCATTTTAGGCAGTCAAGTTTAGAAATCAAGCTTCTCAGTGATGAACCAGGATCTCTTCGTGCATTATTCTTTGATACTTGTGTTGAGTGTTAATTGATTTTTTTCCTGTTCTTCCACAGGCAGCAGAGCAGTAAATACAGTCATTACAAACATTACCTGGTAGAAAGTTATACGCTCAATGAATTCGAAAACTGCTTGTAAAATTTCATTAGAATACCTACTATTCAATTCTTGAAATATCCTAATGACTTGATTATAATACAAACTAGCTACTGGTTTTCATTCTTTTAGTTGATTGAACTGACTGCTGCTGGTTTCATTCACAGAACCCACCCGATATCCTTACTCGCACAAGCTTCTGAGGGGTTTCTTTGAAACCTAGGATAATTGGCAAAATGAAAATATTATATCTTAGTGCTTCTGCAAAACTAAGTTGGTATATGTGTTTTTCTTTGAATTGCACTTTATTATAGAGAGTACATTTAGCAGAAAAACGATAGATGAAACATGCCGATTTGTTGCAATTTGGTTATTTGGCGCTAAAGAGGAGCAACTTGAACGGTAAATGTCATGGGGTAGGCCAACAGTTGTAGATTGGACCAGCTTTTGCGGAGAAGTATGCTTCTTTCTAGTTATTAGTGAAAACTCAAAACCTTTATGGGGAATGGGAAAATTGTAGAAATTGTTTGGCAAACAAAAATATAAAAGGGTTGGAATAATTGAGGGTCAATGGATTTTTGGTGGGATTTGGAGGGAATCAAGAGGAGTACTCAAGGTTCCTGTTACAAATATTGGAGTCAGGATACTTTGTTGTACCTGATGAAGCAGTGGATTCTTCCAGGAACCACTGTGATGTCAGATTGTTGGAGATCCTATGATTGTTTAAATCATGACAGGGCATGAAGTGTTATTCCCAGGTTTGGAAGGCGAGAAACCCAATTTGTGTTCTATCTGGTTCAATATTATTTCCACCGAAAATACCCCGAACATACAGAAATATTCCACCGAGTCTTCCAATAGATTAGTGAAGTATATCGTTCCACAGATAATTCACAGGATCAGGTTTAGTAATTTTTTTAGGCATTATTGAATCTGATCATTTCCTGGCAGAGACAGCCCACACTTCCCAATGGTCTTTGCCAGATAACTTTTATACCATGTCATATTTTGTACATAATGAAATAGAACAATTGTACGATGGAATGAGTTGAAACAAGTTAACTAAGTTGGGCAAAAGTAAATTAATCAATAAAACTTAAACTCTCATAATAAGTCTGTAATCCGAAATATTTTCGAACTGGCAACAATGTGAAATGAGACGACTGGAGTCTCTGAATAAAGAAAGAACATTGTTGTTCTTCATTCAAAGACTGGAGTTGTTCCTAGATGTCCTTCTTCTGAACTTCAAAACAATCATGGCGGATTATATGTCGAAAATAAACAATGGCAAATAATATAGTTAAGGGTCCTTGCTAATATTGATCCGAAATTTGCAGTCAAACCTTGGCGGTCCACCTTATTTTCGAAGATATGCGCACAGACCAACAAGACAAATCACTTCATCATTTGCGGGAACCGCGTCTTTCCGACCTTGAGAAAAATAACAGACATAACCATACTTTCTTGTTCGTCAAAACAGCTGTCAAATTGAAAACTTGACTTTGGAATATCTGGAATCGAAATGTTAAAACGGATTTGTCGGGATTCAGGTATCACAAGATTAACATCAGAGTCATATTTCTCGATGTAACTATTTGAAAAGCAAATTTCTAATACCAAAGCGAGTGTTCTGTCTCATCTTGAGCTCCTGTTAAAATGAGTTGGAGAACTCGGTTGGAGTAAATGGAAATTTTGGAAAAATGTTATGGAAAATCCGTTTTCCTTAATCAGAGAATCTTTGTAGTGGCTAACACTTATAGGTCTTCAGGAAACTCCTCAAAATCTTGTGGGAGTTTGGGTGGGTTCTATTTCATTGCAAGCCTTTTTCTAATATGTGTGGATACAATCGAATTAATGTGTAAGGAATGAAAAAACTTTAAAAAATTATAAACGAGAAATAGAATTCCTCTAAAAACTACATTGTCTATTCTCCATAACACTATCAATTATTACTTATATAAGTATGTTATTCGTTAAGTTTTCAGTACCTATATTGCGGTAAATATGATACCATGTTTACGTAAAGTCCGCCAAACTGCTCCAGACTCTGTTTTTGACGTAAATCAATTCAGCGAGTTTAGAAAAATCCATATTTGCTTCAATACTTTATCAATGAAGAAGATATTTATCAGTAATTTATTAAAGGAAGAAGTATTTTTTTCGGCAGAAACTTGTTTATCGAAATCAATTTATCATGCAGACAGAAATATACTATTGTTTTGACTGGAAAATGTATAGGTTGTGATACTTTCACATCAAATGAGATTCATTTCTATATAGAATAAAACTATGAATAGACCAACTTTGTTCGATTCCAATCCTTGTGGTTGTGCAATCATATACAAGTTCATGGGACATCCCATCGTTTTAATTGAATAATGGTGGTTGTAATTCTTTTACTTCAGTCGAGATTCCTTTATATTATTTAAAATGAACATTATGAATGAGTCCATCTGAGTTCGATTCCGATTCTTGTGCAATTAAAACATTATTATATAATGAGGACTGTCATCATAAAATAGAACCTCAGAGATGACTCAACAATTGATTTTGTTGTAAAAACTGTTTGGATTATATTCTAAAAAGGAACAGATACGAAATTATTCATCAAATAAATAAGACTAAAAATTCATTTCAGTTTGTTTACCTGTTTATAACCTCTTGAGGCTAGTCTAAAAGCGGCGAGAGTGACGTAATCCAATATCTGCAATCTGATTGGCACCCCAAACGCCTGCTAAAATTCTGAATAGCTCGATTCAGGGTCATATGTGCGTTGACATAGATTTCCTTAGTAAACGACGCGAGTGGTTTATCTGTTTGGTCTGTGATATGCGCCCCCAAAGTTCGAAAATTGTTCATTTTTTTTTGTTTGTTTTTTTCGTTTCGTTTGTTAGTCCATATATCATCTATGAACTTTCGCCTAACTACTGACTACGATTTTTTCCGGGAATATTCATCATTTATTGAATAAATACGAAATTAGCGAACTGCCATTCAACCTGAAATTTTACCCACTTTTGCTCTTCACTAACTGAAGTTTGGCAATGGCGCGAATGCCGCTAATATCAACCCTTGTTATGACGTATTCGTTCTTTTAACCAGTCCTCTTTTCCTCCCAATTAAAAATATTCTTTTATGAATTGAAAACAAATATATGATTAAGAATGGAAATTTGTCATTCCTCCCTTCCTTTAATATAATGAATTTCGCAATGTTTATCTGTCATATTACGAATTCGATTACTCGTTTTCGTAACAATCGCACCTGGGGGCCCATATCTTCAAATTTGAGGTTGACCACCAAAGTTTGAGTGTAGATTCATGTTCAGGGGACTAAATTTAGTATGTAAAAACGAATTTCGAATCAATATTTTAATATTTACCGGATGCATTTATGACCAATATCCATCAAGAGAAGGGTTTGTTATAGAGTGTAACAGCGAAATTCAGCAATAGAAGTTCAGTGACCTCGAAGAATTTTGGGATTTTTTTTCGAAAAACTAGAATCGAGCGACATTTTTTGACTTCGGGTTCGTAGTTTCCATATGGGAATTAGTAAGTACTCATTTTTTCATGAAGTTTTGAGCGTTATGCGATGCTCCTAACCAAAAATTTTGCTAATGATCCTTTCAATATAACTAATATTATGCAGTTTTCTAAAATTGGCCGTAAAAAATTTCTCCTTTCTAGAGTAAAGCAGCTGCAAAAGCAGGAACTTCTAAATTTCAGTGGAATATTATGAAATCTCTAGGACTTGAAGATGAAGAGATAACCAAATTCTCAGATGCAGATTATTGGATGCAATACTTTCCTCCTTTGGCTGTACATGATTTGAACAGAATTGGATTGTATGTAGGTACCTTTGAATTTTTGCTAAACAAAAAAAAACTGTTTATTTCCATTAAGGTTGACTGGAGAAGAACCTTCATAACTACTGATGTAAATCCATTTTATGACTCCTTTGTTAGATGGCAATTCATCAGACTCAAGGAACGAAATAAAATCCAATTTGGTAAAAGATATACAATTTATTCTCCTAAAGATGGACAACCTTGTATGGATCATGATAGATCTACTGGAGAAGGAGTGGCTCCTCAAGAATATACACTTATCAAAATGAAGATCTGTAAGATTGATTTTCCCAAATTAAGGTAAAATTATTTTGAATTGAAATCTAAACATTATTACAACAAGATTTACTGACCCTCAGAATTGAGGAGATTCAATATTCAAATACAGGGTTTTGCATAGCGGTCTTAGTCTTGATTTTTCCCAGCTATTTACATTCGGTCACAATAATCTGAGGGGACATAATTAAAGCTCTGCTAGGGAAATTTCCAAACAACACATCAACTGGGTTTATGATCCCAAGCTTTTTGCTCCTGCTTCAGATTAACAATCATTTTGTTTGATCTCCAATGTTGGAACGCGTAACTATTCAGGGTATTGAACTAGCCCAATGTTAATGTGTTCAAGAATAGGCTGGATCTTTTATGATTATGTAATGTTTGACTGGGTTCAACATACCCCATTCACTTTCATGAACTATCCCGGTTGGCCTTGATTTAGGTCTATCAAGTTTTTTTTACTTAAAACTGAGGCAGGTTGGCACTCGTGAAATATCGGCAATGTCAAAATAATTCTCAGAAACGTTGCCAAATGTCAATGCCAATTTTTACTCTCAATTTCAACATAATCGTCACGCTTGGAAACTAAGAATGCTGAAGGTAGTTTGGAAGAAGCAGAGATAAAGTATCAGGAAGTGGTATGTAGAATTGAAATCTGCTTTTTGCGCGCATGTTCTAGAGGAACAGCGTGCTGACGTTATAACCAAATGTCTGTCATTTTCGAATTTTGAGCTGAAAATGGTCTCAAACGACTAGGTTGGACAGAGTGATGACGAATCCGGTGTCAAAATCGATTCTGTCCGGCAGTCCATCCGTACATACGATTACAGTCGTACGGCGAATCCTATCGACCTGAAACTTTGTGGTTAGCTGGCATTTCGAAATGCTATGGTTAAGTTGGTTTATGGGCAAAATCGGCCGGTTTCGGAGTTGGGGCGTTTCAGAGTTTTGACGTTATTTTGGCGATAATTCGGGAACTACTGAAACGATTGGATCGAAACTTGGCGGTTGGTTGGAGTACAGCAACGCGCAACTTTTCGCGAAACTTTGTTGACTATAAGTAAATTCGAAAAAAAAAAATTTTTCTAAATTTTCGAAAAAAGTCAGCGCACACTTTGAGCTCCATATTTCACAGCGGTGTACCAAATTTCAATCCGAAACGGCTATTAATTTTGGAGATAATGGGAAAAAATATGTGAGATTTCGTGGTTTTCTTCTCGATATCGTTGTTTTTTTTTCGGTATAACTCAAGGAATACTAATTCAATCATGATGAAACTTCGCTGCTAGTTTGAAGATGCTGAAAGATATCTTTGTGCAAAATTTTGGGAGGATCTTGTCATTAGAAGAATTTAAAAAAATTCAATTTTTTTCTTCAAATAATCAATATTCTGTGATCTTCGTGACATGTTATCCTCATTAAATTTTGTATGAACCTTCGAAATGTCATTTTTCGATAAAGTGCTGGATTTCAATTCGATCTAATCTGTATTTTTAGAAATATTGGGAAATAAAATTTTCTCTGTTAAAACTGGAAATATTTCAAGTCTATAAACATGGTTGGAAGTTATGCTATTTTCTTGGACGGAAATCAAGAATCTAGTGTTGAAATTTTACTGAAAAATAATGGATAGAGTAGCCTGTTAGATAGTTAAATAAATATCGGAACTCGAAATTTTGTGTTTAAGGCTTTGGTAAACGCTGATCATAAACGCAATAACTACCGATAGAATTTACTTAGAGGTTGTCAGGAATTCAATTAAGAAGGAAAATTTTGCGAATTGGTAACATCTATCCGATGATTCCGCTGATATATCAACTCAAAAAAATTTTATTTTCCCGATATTTCCGATATACAGATTGGCTCGAATCGACATCAAGTACTTGATTGAAAAAACCTAGAAAAGCTCTGCTGTGAAGGCAGCAGCTTTTGCGCGCATGTACAATGGAGATGCCCGCTTTGGTGAGGAATTTGAACAAGCTTGCAAAAGCTGCTGCCTTCACGGCAGTGCTTTTCTAGGTTTTTTCGATGAAGTACTGGATTTCAATTCGATCTAATCCGTAATTTTGGCAAAAAAAAATTGAATGGGTATCTACGGAATCATTGGGCGGATTCTGACCATTCACGAATTCGACCTTCGTAATTAAGCCCCAAACCTTCTCTACAAATATCGAGTTTCTAAGCCTAACGGCCAACCGTAAGCACTATAATTTCCGGAAGAAACAACTTAGAAACTCGATATTTGTAGAGAAGGTTTGGACCTTAATCACAAAGGCCGAATTCGTGAATGGGTAAAATCCACCCAATGATTCCGCAGATATACCCACCCAAAATCTTATTTTCCCAATATTTCCAAAAAAACAGAGAAGATCGAATTGAAATCTAGTACTTTATCGACAAATGGCAGTTCGAATGTTCATTCAAAATTTACTCAGGATAATATGATATGATCACAGAATATTGAATATATGAACAGAAAAATCATTTGAATTTTTTCTTGAAATTGATCCAATTATACGATCATCACGAAATGTTGCACAAGGTTGTCTTCCAGCATCTTCAAACTAGCTGCTTTCCTGAGTTATACCGAAAAAAACAACGATATCGAGAAGGAAACCACGAAATTCGACATATTTTTTCCCAATATCTCCAAAAATTATGATCGTTTCGAACTGAAATTTGGTTCACTGCTGTAAAAGATGAAGTTCAAGGTATGACTTGAATTTTTCCCGAATATGAACGAAAGTTTCAGAAAAAAAAAATTTTTCGAAAAAAATTCAGAAATTTATTTTTTAAAATTGAGTTACCTTACGATTTCAACGAATATCTGCTAAAAGTTGCGCGTTGTTATGCTTCAACTAACTGCCAAGTTCCTATCCAATCGCTCCAGTAGTTTCTGAAATATGAGGGAAATAACCTCAAAATTCCAAAGGGCTATAACGCCGAAACTATTTGGCCCATCAACGAACTTAACTGCGACATCCCGATGCGCGAACTACCCTGCAAGTTTCGAGTTGCTAGCTGGCACCGTTCGACAGTTATCGTGTCCACGGCCGGCCGGCCAGAATCGATTTTGACACTGGATTCGTCATCAGTGAGTCCAGCCTAGTCGTTTGAGAGCATTTTCGGCTCAACCATTGAGAATTACACACATTTGAACAAAACGATAGCACGGTGTTCCCCTAGAACATGCGCGCAAAAAGACAGCGTTTAGGTTGCTGCAGAATTTCGTGAGGACCATCTATATGATCGCAAAATATATAATACTTGAAAGCAAAATTTTGGAATTATTCCTTCCTGTGAATTGTTCTGATAAAATGATCATCAAGAAATTTTGCACAAGTTTGTGCATCAGCATCAGCAAAATATTTAATTTTTTTTTTTAAATACTTACCATATATTCATCTTTCTATCATAATAATATGAATCTCACGAAATCTTTTATGAACCTTATAGCTGTAATTTTTCAATCAACTACCTACTCGATTTCAATTCGATCTGTATTCTCGAAAAAACAAAATAAAATTTTAAATGGGGAAAATTTCCTCACCTCACGTCAGCACTTGCCTAGAATTTTCATTCCAATGGTGATTAGAGAAAAATAAAATATTTTTTAATCTTCAAAATTTTTTTATTTTGCCCATAATCTTCAAAATCATATTAACGATACGAAGTTCACAGTGTGCGATGGAAAAGAAATAGACCGAAGACAAATTCGTCTAATCAAATGGTATTTGCCTACCCGAAATCCAAGATTCTAAAATTTTTATTTCAGAGGTGATTAGCAAGAAATATTTCCTCTTGTTCGAACCTCAAAATCTACAAAATATGGCCCATAAACTTCAAAATCGTATTAACCATACGTAGTTCACAGTAAGCGACGGAAAAGAAACAGACTAAAGCCTAAACTCTAATCAAAAGGCTATTGCCTACCCGAAAATCAAGATTCTCAGAATCTCTAATCTGCCGGCCCTGTGATACTAGAGCATGCGATTTTCGACCTTATTGACGTCGAGTATTTTTCGACGGTGACGCCATCTAGTTTATCGAGTATCTTTTTCGGGAAACGATATTAGCAGGGAGGTTGTCCTTCTATGTTGTCTTTATACAATGACGATTTACTGAATTGGGAAGAACATATTTCTAAACTGGGATGCAGCTTAGCTTCAGTCTGTAATCTTTGGGTGTAATGACAAGATATCTGGATAAATTATCCATGAAAATCATGCAGTATTCGAGTCTAAACCAAGATGTGGAATTATGTTTCATGGACATACTTTGAAGTCAATTCAAATATTCAATCTCCAGTAAAGGGCCCTCTGAAAAAAACTCAAACTAGAATACAGAGAAACATGTAGGTAAATTCAGGAAATTACAGCGGCAATGCACATACAAGAATGTCCGATTTTTGTCTTGAAAATCACTTATATTCTCTCTTATATACTTGCTCGAAATGTGCCCAATAATGTAGAAGATCTGATGGTATGAGGTAATTTGTTATAGAGTTCAACAGCGGCATAGCTAGCTCTTCTTCTATCATAATTGGTTTTGGTGTTCTTATCCAGCTTGAATCTCTCTCGATTTCATTTATTATAATGATGGACGATGTTACTTTCCACAGTCATGGCAGACATGAAAATAATCTAAAAATCTTATAGAAAGAAAATATACAGGATGCTGCATGACATAGTAACTAACCTACAACATTGCAGAATTTTTGAAGGGGGCTAAAACTTGGAAGGAGACAACATCTGAATAGCAGCTTATTTTTTGTTTGACGTTATTTCGTTTCAAAGAAAACTTCGTAAATCTTAGTAAAATATAGTCATGGAAATGAAGTAATTTCATTGAGAGTTCATTATGTCCTGAGACAATGAATATGCTCTTGAGCGAAGATATGAATTTAGCGTAGAATGTTACTATGAAAATATTTCATACATTTTATTATATTTTCTTGTGAATCTTGCATGCTCAGTAAAATAGCTATAAAAGTAATATTAGTTTCAATAAGATCGTATTTATGCATGGCAGGCAATGTCACATGTATATAAGTTATAATTATATAATCATCGTACAAAGAAAAACATAAAATCAATCAATTAAAACATTAGTGACATTCAAAATAAGAAACAATGGGATGAAATAAGATATATACAGTATAATTCATAATGTAATTTTCTTCTATAATTTCAATGGTTTGCCAGCGTAAGACATGATTTTTGAATATTATTTAATAAGGGCCAATTGCACCGTATTACAAAACCATAGATTAGGTCCATAAGCAAGGTTTTGGTACAAAATTATGTTGCACCGTCACGTAATCCTCGTTAAATGGCCTTAACAGACTGTTATATTTAAGCCTACGAATTTGGGGGTTTAAAAGAAGGATTAATGGTAAGCTTCGGAATCTAACCCTACTTTCGAGCGATTTCGTACAAGTTTGACATTTTTCTGGACGTAACCTCCAGTTTGTTTACGTTTTTTTTTGTTTACATTGGACATTGATGGAGAACTCCTACGAGTTGATAATCAAATTTTGATTAAAAGTGGTTGATTTTCAGATGATATTTATGAAAAATGATATAGGGAGAAACTGGCATCACTAGGCATTGATTCGTATGTTTTAAAGCATGAAGAATTAACACCAGTATTTCCATTGAGTTCGTAAACTTAATGATATTTGAAATGAAAAAGTTAGAATGATATGCTCATTTATTTCCAAGAGCGAATAGCAGAATGAAATCGAAGACATATTTGGAATGAGAAAACATAGTTTCATGAAGATTCTTCAGTACTATTTCATTCAGTGATATATTACGTGGAAAGCTATCATGTACTACTTCATTATTGTGCAGGTGCTGTCTCTGTGCTATCATTATCCTCTATTATATATTAATTGGACTCAAAATATAACTACAAACGAATTAATGTGAAAGAAATTGCATCCTCGTGTTAGACAATCTTCAAACGTACACCTTTGTCAATCCATCCATGATACTTCAATATTTATATAGAATACTTTTTAGTCTGCGGATCCACATCAGAGTTTTCATTATCTTCGACCAAAAATTAACTCAATTCATAATATACTTATTACAAACAAAATAATTTAATAGAAAGTCTACTCTTAGGTGAGCAGTTCCTTATCGGAAAGTTTTTTCGGATAAATCAATACTATTCATTTATTCATCTTACAAACGCCAGGATTGTAATTCCATGCAGAAACTTAAATCTTGAGATATTACAAAATATGAGTTTACTTTGAGTATATGACTATAAATTTGAATAAGGTTTAAAGCCTGATGCAGAGGTAAGAGCACAGGTCTGTGGTAAGAGACCCCTATAGTCTTAATGATAATAAACAAGTCAGGAACATTCCATGCAATATTTTTATGGAAGCTATAAAGTCTGTCATATATATTTTTTCGTTGGGTTTTTCAATAGATGCATCTTGATTTTTCATAACTTATGGAAATATGGTAGTAGTAACCCATAATAATGAGTTTCATCTTTTGAATTAAAATATTTCTTCAATTAGGGTTAAAATAAACAACATGAAGCTAGTCACAAGTACCAATTCATGAGAAAGTAACCAGATTTGTAGATTAATTTTAATCTAGTTACATTCAGCCTCGGTGCAAGCCGAATATTTAAAGCAGAGTTTAAAAAGTTTATCGTCGCTTAACTAACTGTAGCTTAAGACGAAAACGGTGCAATTGGCCCTTAGTAATTTTTCAAGAGAATTGTTAATTTTATACAATTAGAAAAACTTCACTAATATGAATGAGATTGCACACATGAAAGAGTTCAGTTGAGAACTTCTGATGTAAGCAGTAATAATAAATTCAAACAAGTCTACTTATGGAGGCTATGAATACAATCATTAATAAAGATTTTTCTGTAATTCCTTCACATAATATATTTAGATATAATTTTTTTTATCTTCGAAGTACCACGTTTTGAATGACAATTTTATTAATTATATCAATTGGCATATAAAGGATTGAATACGAAGATTTGAGAAAACGGTAACACAATAAAGAAATTGTTTTTGAATACATAAAATTTCAATAATTTTTATCACAAAACATTATTTTCAAACATCGTTACATGTAAATGATTTTTTTTGAGGAAGAACATTAGGTTCTTTGATGTATCAAACAATCTAGCATGTACGAAGCAACTACAGTATCAAGAGAAGAGATGTGAACAGGACACCATACATTTTTACCTATGATACAAGAGCACAAAGATTAAACCACTCTGAATAAGTATAGAATGGAATTTTTCTAAGATAGGCTGACATATTTATGATGGACGGAATCTTCTTCAGGAACAAAATTTCATCTTTCCTTTGACAAAATATCCTGAAATAATAATAATAAGGTCTTTATTTCCACAGAAATCTCAAGGGGAAGTTCACCTGGAGGTGTTCTACCACTTAACCCTTGTTACAAAAAAAAGAATTGCCGTGAAGTGAATAAAAAAGCAAATAAAGCACAATCATCATATACGACAGTGCATACAGAAAGAGAAAAAAAAATAATAGTATAATATATTATAATATTCGGAGATTATCAAACAATCAGGTTAGCAGGAACTGAGAAGGAAATCCTTGATCTTTATACTAAATTTATCAATTTTGAGCTGCTTGAATTCATGAGGAACAACGTTATACAATCTAAAGATGTTATATCTGAAACTTCTCTCGAATGTTGAAGTTCTGTGTTGAGGACATGACAATAAATTTCTATATCTTATGTTGGCGTCGTGAACATCAGATCTGTACTTCAGCTTATTGAAAAGATAAGGTCGACTTCTCTTTAAAATTATATTATGGAAAGTGCAAAGGGCAAAATCGTCAAAACGAAGCCTCATTGGGAGCCAACTCAACTCTTTAAGTTTGTGAGATACATGCTCAAATTTTCTGATCCCAAAAATAAACCTTATACAGTTATTCTGAACACGTTGGATTCGATCGAGCGAGTCTTGGTCCAAGCAAAAACTATAAACAGAAGAGCAATAATTGAATTTAGACAAGACCAAAGCCTCACATAATAGTCGCTTCGTGAAGATAGGCAGGTATGATCTATGAGGAAACAACATTCTCAAAGACCCATAAGCTTTACCAATCACGTTTACTACATGCTCTCGAAACCTCATCGAATCATCCAAAATTAAGCCCAAATCCCGAGCATTATCTACAAAACCAATGACATCATTCGAAATATGCAGTCTGAGACAGTCTTGAACTATTTTCTTATTTTTCTTGGAGCCAAAAGCGAGACAAATGATTTGTTGCCATTCAATTTCAAACCATCTTTCTCTGCAATATCCCATGGCCGATACAAGTCTTCGTTCAGCTTGAGGGCTGCAACATTCAAGTCATCAATGAAGAAGTCTAGGAAGAGTTGGAAATCATTAGCATACATGTGTACTTTGCAGTGATGTATGAACTTTGTGAATTGGCTGGTATATGGAATGAAGAGTATTGGCCCAAGAACCGACCCTTGAGGTACTCCACTCAATACCAGTGTGGCAGCAGAAAATTTATTACCCAATTTAACGACCTGAGAACGGCCACTGAGATAAGACTCGAATAGTTTTAGTGCCTCCCCACATATCCCACAAGAACTTAAAATAGCAAGAAGAGTATCATGCCTGACCGTATCAAAAGCTTTACTGAAATCGAGTAAAAGTAAAGCTGAGCATTTAGATTCATCAACTGACTGCAAAATATCATCAGTGACATCGAGGAGAGTACTAGTGGTATTGTAACCCGGTATAAAACCGGATTGTACATCAGGAAGAATCTTATTAGAGTTGAGGTACTCCTCAAGTTGAACAGCCATTATCTTCTCCATTATTTTGGACAATGCTGACAAAATACTTATAGGTCTGAGATCGGATAACTCTTTGGGATTACTGGTCTAAGGAATTGGACACACTTCCACGACTTGGAAAACTTAGAAGATAGTAGAATGGAGTTGAAAATGTTAGTGACGAAAGGAAGGATATAAGGACAGCAAATCTTAATGAAGGAAATTGAAATACTATCGCAACCTGGAGCACTGTTCTTGATTTTTTTCACAAGATTAAACACAGTTGCCTCATCTATCAGCCGAAAACAAAACTTATCTGAACATATAGGATTGTTTTTGTAAAAATTTACAACTGAAGGATCGCTACCGCTATTCGCAAAACTCAGAAAGTAATCATTTATTTTATCGGGACTTACATATTCCTGTTCAATATCAACTTGCGATTTAGTTGAAATACCCAATGATTTAATTTCTTTCCACATATTTTTGTTAGAAGTGTGCATAGCGACGTATTGAAAATACAATCGTTTTTGCTTTGTTATGGTGTGATTCACCATGTTCCGCAACCGCTTGTATTCCTCCCACGCTTCAACAGACCCGTCCCTCCTGTGTTTCCCCTTTCGCCTTGTCCCTACTTCTCATCAAGGCTCTTATCTCATCCGTCATCCACGGCGCATGCCTCTTTGAAATTCGGTTCGCTCTCGGGAGAAAATGTTTATCGAACAGTTGTACCAAGGTTTCAGTAATAATCTTAACCTTTTCATCCACATCGTATGTCTTAAATATTCTCGGTAGATCGGAGTTAACGATGTCATTAAACAACAAGTTCTCATCAAAACACTTACAATCCCTAATTGTTAAAATTTGGGGCTCAACTTTAGGCTTTTCAATTTTAACTGTACAACAGACGCATTCATGCAAAGAAAAATTTTAAGGACGAATGAATGTGGAATCAATAGTATCACCATTATTGCACAGAATTATATCGATCAAGGATTCAGAGTTAGCAGTTATGTGAGTCGGCTCCCGAATGAGTTGCTGCATGCCGACAGTCGAGAGCATCGAAGCAAAATACTTAACTGGAGGTGAATTTTTCTCAAGAAAATTAATATTAACATCGCCAACACAGAAAACATTTGAACACAACATCAAAGAATAGCTCAAGCTTTATTCCAAAGCATCAATGAAAAATCTATATGGTATATGGGGTGGTTTATATACTACTCCTACAATAAATGATATTCCCTTACATTGAACCCTAATATATAGCTGCTCTATATTTGAAACATCTGGTACATCAACAATCTCAAACCGAAACCCATTGTTCACGTACAATAAAACTCCACCACCTCTTGAACCAGTATTCCTATCTCGTCTTACAACTTCATAATTAGATATCATTATACTGCTAGAATCAACAGAATCACTTAGCCAAGTTTCCGATAGAGCAATTACATCAAATTTATTCTGTTTCATTCATTTTAGGCATTAATGATTGTCCATTCACCTGACCCAAAGTAAACATATAGTCCCTACTATTTCACGCTGAAGTGTTCAGATACACTGCCAACGAAACAACAAATTAATCAAAACAACAAATCACACACCAGAAATAAGTTTTTGAATGTTTGTTCGGGACCTGACGAAAACGGCTCCATTGAGTGTCCATACATTTTTGAATCCGTGTATCTCCGATGATTCGTGAACCAACTTCAATCTTTCATGTGTCAAGTCCTCCTTCATAACAATTCGCGTTCCTTTTAGAAGTTTTTTCTTGCCGTAAATGATGTTCCTGAAATTAACCTCCTTGAAAGAAACGATGATATGCCGAGATTTCTCTTTATTCTTCTTACCAACTCTATATGTCGAGGCGATCTCGTCAGTGACCTGTATACTGAGTTTATCCCTGAAGATATTCTTAACCTGAGAAAACACATTTTCTCGGGGCTCTCCATGACTCCGATAAGACGGATGTTGTTATTTTTTAACTTCTGTTCGAGAACGACCACTTTTTGTTCTATTTCTTTATGGGAATTATCATCGCAGATATTATTGATCTTTTCCGAATTAGATTTCAGAACTTGAATTTCTGCTTCCAAAGAAGCAATTTCAGCTTCATAAACGTTGAATTTGTCAGCAAAACATTTACTAACAGAATTAATTATGGCATTAGAAATCTCCTTTACAACATTGTCCGACTTCAAGGCCTCGATCAAAGATTTTTCAAATTCAGTTTTTTGTCTGGTCGACATCTTTGGACTAATAATAAAATGAACAATTTTATAATACGATGGTTTCTTAAAAGAGTCGTCGTTTTTTGGCGTATCCCGCAGAGCACTATCAAGCACGTCTACTCACTTCAACGAACATGACATGAAGAGAGAAAGAGATAGAAAATCAGCAGGAAATAGCAAATAATATAACCTACATTTGGTCGTTGAGAAGGAAGATCTCTCGACCAGAACTGGCCCTCCAAGCAATTGTTTTTCAGATCCTCAGGTTTACGAAGAACGCTTCATGACCCTTATATTGAGCAATCCTGTCCCAAAGATTCCTAATTGCTTATTTTTCCATCTAGCTGGTTTCTAGCAACTTCTTCTTTCATAGTATAGGCCTTCTGTCGTTGTGTTTGATTCAGTTGAACCTCCTTGATCGTAGAAAATCTTCGTATTCGTATTCATTGAATAAGGAGGGTATTCGACATTTTTGCAACACTAGAAAATCTTACTGTTAGGTCTTCCACACTGTCGGATAGATGGTTAGGTTGAAAAAGGCAGCTCTATCTTTAAGGAGATCGGATACTCTACACTAGTGATGTTCCATTCGGAGTTTTTGAACCTCCATCCATTTTGAATTTCACCATTTTAAGTCGAAGAGACGAGCTCTCAGAATTTCCTCTACATATTATTCCATATCCATTAGATCATTGCTTGTGTCAGAGTCATCCTATGAAAATTCTGAATCTGAATCAGATTCTTCCAATTAAACAATGAATGGAGGAATATCTGCTATTGGAAGATTACCCATGTGTTTCGTCCAGTCCTCTGTGATGAGTCTTTCACAATGTAAATAAAAATTTTGCCACATATCTGTTGTACATTTTGAAAGAGCCAAACTTCATAAATTCAACACTCTATCCTTTGTATAGGGATGCGAATTTATGTTCTTGTTATAAAAATTCTTACAAAAGGTCCATGCCATTTCAATAGGATTATGCTGACAATGATCTGGGGGTAATCTAAGAACATCATGTCTATGCTCCTTCAAAAGGTCATCAACTACATATCGTCTCTGTCTGTCAGTTCGATGAGGTAATATCAAATTCCAAAGTTGTTTTTTAGTAAAATTTTGATTAAAATCAATCTTGTTTTTAATAAATCAAGCCTGTATCAAGCCCACTCTTTTTGCTGGGAAATGTGGGTGTTTTATCCAATTGCACCGAACGATATAGTGCATTGTCCATTACCACCACACATTTCACAGGAATCTTAGCTGAAGATGGAGTCAGTTGATTAATAACCCAATTTCGAAAGATTTCACTGGTCATAGTCTTGTGATAGTCACGGTAATTGTTTTTTGAATCTGAAATGAAATCACAACCCTCTAAAAACCCAAATTTTCTTCCTGCGTGTAGAACGGTGAAACGTTTTCCTTCTGACCTAATTTTGGATGGATTTGTGATCATATCAGACTCATGTGTCCATCGACGAACTGAATTACCGTTTAGGTAAATCCAAGTTTTATCTAGAAACACAAATCTGATATTTTCATCCCACGATTTAAACTGTAAAAATTTGTGCAGGAAAGTAATTTTGGCTGCAACAACTTTTTTTTGTTCCCATAAAATTTTGCGTTCATTCACATTTTTGTATTTGTAACCCATTGATTTTATAATTTTAAAAAGTGATGTCCGTCCTCCGTTATATTCCAATTGTTCCTTGGGAAAAGTGAGTAGTGTATCAATCGAAAAGTGTTCATTTTCCAAATTATAATCCCAAATTTGTCGTTGCAGATCTTTTTTCAAATTAAAGTCTGTAGTCAGTGTCTTTTGGGGTGCTCCAATAGAAGGAAATTCTTTGTCGTCTCTTTCACTTAAAATCTTGCTTATTGTGTTGATGTGCTGCTATAAAATAAATATCTATTCATATAAAATATAATTCCTTGGTTTTCACTCACATACGTCGAAAATGTTGGATAGCTTGTGATAAATTATTGATTCAAAATTATCAGGGTTACTATCAGAAAACTGCAGATTTCAATTCGACATAGCACTTCCTGATACTTTGCCACTACTTCTTCAAAACTACCTTCGGCATTTTTAGTTTCCAAGCGTGATTATGTTGAGATTTAGAATAGATTGATATTGATAATAGTAGAAATTGATATTTGGCAACGTCTTTTGACAATGCCGATATTTCATGAGTGCCAACCTGCGTCAGTTTTAAGTGAAAAAACTTGATAGACCTAAATCATGGCCAAGCGGGATACTTAATACAAGTGAATGGGGTATATGTGAGTAAAAACCCAGTGTTAGTTCACGTAGATTCCCAAGAACTTTGTGAATTGAGTTAGTTCTTTTAATGTGACACAGGTTTTGTATTACTACTACATTTTCATACTGGAGGATTTCAAGTTGTGCAACAAGGTATTTGAATGTCTTTTGCAGAGTTATTTCTTGAGAATTTCGAAAACTAGGTAATTCCATAGGTTTGTCTGTTCGTTTAGAAGTTTTACTGCAGAGTTATGCGAGTGGTTAATTTTTTTTTTCGAATGCACTTTCAAAGTAATGGAGTCCCTACCCATTATTTTCCAATAAAATTTCACCGTCGATTCTTGATTTCCGTACAAGAAAATAGCATAACTGAATCTTCTTACCATGTTTATATACGTGAAATAAACTGCTCTACACGAGTTAGGGATATTGACTTAAATTCCAAAAAAATATAGTTAAAATAAGATTTTTGTGATGAACATTCATATTAATATGATTTCAAGTTATTTTAATTTTAGCCTGTAGGTCTGCAGCGTATACAGGGTGGTTAAGAAAAATCGAGTAAAATAACGCAATTTTCCAGAGCATTTTAAGATTATCAATACAATGTATGGCCTCCACGGGCATCAATAACAGCTTGACATCTTCTTTGCATACTACACACGTGGTTGTTGAACATTTCTTGAGGAATTTTGTTCCATGAACGGGGCAGAAGTTCTCTCAGATCATTTAAGGATTCTGGGGTAGGTTGATGATTATCTAATCTTCTTTGGAGCATATCCCATGCATGTTCTATGCAATTCAAATCTGGTGAGTGCGGAGTTATTGGTAAATGTGGAATACCAAGCTCCTCGCGCGCATTCTCAACTATGGCTGCACGGTGCGGTCTAGCGTTATCGTCTAGAAATTGAAAAGTTTCACCAATAGCAGTGTGAAAATTTGGCACAACATTGTCAATGACATGCTCCCTATAGTGTGAGGCGGTCATATTTTTTTTTTTTTTTTTTTTTTTTATTCGAAAAGGCTACTCAACAGGCAGTAATGACTGCCCAATGATAGAGTGGCACACAGTTACAGAAAAAATTACATGGAAGATACGTGCAACAGACAAAATTCAAAGTAAAGCTGATCAAATAGAAGAAAAAAAGTCTCCAACACACAATACAGTAATAACTGAAATTTTCACACGATATACATTCACAGAATCAGGCTTATGCTACAGAATTATCATGACACGCTCAAAGAAATCCTATATTAGACCCCTATACAGAATACGTTTTATGTGATTTTTGACCGAAATAGAATTAGTTGAAAAAATATTCAAACTTGTATCCCTCACGGTAATAGAGTTAAATTTTTTGAAACATCTGTATAAGGGTGAATTCAACAGATAGCTAGTATGGCTTCTTCCCAGGGTCAAAAGAGGTCTAGATCTTATATTATAGGGAGCACAGTTAATGCACACGGAAGTCAAACTGTAGGAAGAATCCACCAAGTTGTTAAGCAATTTATAGGAAAAGAACACTTCGAAATAATCGCGTCTCAAACTCAAATTTTCCATCTTGTAAAATCTTAGGTTGCTGTTATAGGTGAAATTGTGACGATCCCTGTTGAAACGGTAATTAAGAGCGTTTATAAACTTTCGCTGCACTCTTTCAATCCTATCTATATGCACGTTGTAGTAGGGGCTCCAGATCACAGAGGCATAATCTAACCGCGACCTCACAATGGAGTTGTACAATGAAACCACTGAATCCGATCTACCAAACGGTTTGGTTGTTCTCAGAATAAATCCCAAACTTCTCATCGACTGTTGGACCACTTTATCGATGTGCAGATCAAAACACATCTTAACATCCAACGTTACACCTAAATCCACCACAGAACTGACTTCCGATATATATTGACCACCAATCCTCAAGTTGGCCGTAATTGGGTTTTTATTCCTAGTAAAAAGAATTTTGTAGCACTTACCCAGGTTCAGGTGTAACCTGTTTACTCTACAGTAATCAGAGAATCTATCAAGGTCTTGTTGAAAAAGGGTATAATCGGCGAGCGAATTTATCTCTTTGGATACCTTGAGGTCATCAGCATAGAGCTCCGTATCAGTGTTCTCGAAACAGTCACATACATCATTCAAGAAAATGAGAAAAAGTATGGGTCCCAGATGAGACCCTTGAGGAACCCCAGAAGAAACACTCGTAGAATCCGATTTCATACCATTAATGGTCACATATTGTCTACGCTCGGTCAGATACGAAATCAGCAACTCCAAAAGGCTTCCATATATGCCAAAATTTCGCATCTTGGTAAACAGCGTCGGATGGTGTACCCTATCAAACGCCTTAGAAAAATCGGTGTACACAGCACTGACGGAAGAGCCTCTGTCCAAGGACTGAAGAACCCCCTGCACAAAGGGCAGCAAATTTGTCACAACCGACCTCTTTCTGAAAAATCCGTGCTGCTGCGTATTGATATGATTTTTAATTTGAAAAAATAAATTTTTTGAAATAATGGACTCAAAAATTTTTCCTAAATGACTCAGCAGCGATATAGGCCTGTAATTCCTCACGTCATCTCTGTCACCGGACTTATAGACAGGCACGACCTGGGCCACCTTCCAAAGCGAAGGGAATTTGCCTTCTTTCAAACAGTTGTTGAAAATGATATAGAGTGGTTTCAAGATAGCTGGCTTACAGTTTTTGATAAATGTCGGAGGTATCCCATCCGGACCGAGACCCTTATTAATGTTTAAGTTATCTATTGCTTCCGAAATCTCTATTTCATAAATGTGAGAAATGCAGAAGGTATTTGAACTCTCCCTCGAATTTACCAAAGATGGTGATGTCCCAGCCTCAAACACACTGTTGAAGTAGTCTGAAAACAATCCACTTATAGATTGGCTATCAGAAGCCAATCTATTATTCCAGTGCAAGCTAGTAGGCATCGACTTGCTAGATTTTTTATTTGCTATGAAAGACCAGAAATGCTTCGGGTCATCCTTCAAGTTATTTTCAGTAAGTTTTACATAGTTGTTATAATCCGTTTTAGTTTTCTCCTTGACAACTTTCCGCAGTCGTGAAAAGCTGAGATAGTCTAGAGTATTTTTGAAATTTTTCCATTTGTTGTGATACTTATTTTTTTCTTTTATATATTTGATGGTTTCTGAAGAAAACCACAGTGGGTAACCCGACTTTCTGATCCTTCTGACAGGAACATGAGCTGCTATCATGCTATGAATAATGTCATAAAATTTTCTCAAGCTAATGTCAACATTACTTTCCTGGAAGATCTCAACCCAGTTAATTTCATTGAGCTTATTGTTGATTGATACATAGTCAGCATCAGAAAAATTAGACCGAAGGTAAGAATTATTTGAAAGGCCCCTCAATGCAATTAGGTTGAGGTCTATTTCTAATGAAGGATGGTGAGCATCCTCTTTCACAAACGGGGTAGAACATCTCTCTACCACAACTTTGAGTTGAGTAACCGTTGACAAGGTCATAACAAGGTCAAGGATCCTGTCATTTGAGTTTGAGACGTTACAATGCTGGTTGAGATTGATCAATGAAAAATAATCCACAAAACATTCACTATTTGGGTCTGTGGCAATCAAGGGGTAGTAAGATTTTTCATCATGATCTAACTCCCATTTGAGTTTAGGTAAGTTGAAATCCCCCAAAATCATAAACTCGTCATTCTTATTGCTCGCAACAATTTCCTCCAACTTATTGAAAAATGAAATAAAGTTATTCTGAACAGCATATGGAGGAGCATAAACACAACATATGTTCAACTTCTTACCCTGACCGATAGCCACAGATACCCATAGTTCTTCTATAACAGAATCGGTTGACCACGCAGGAATAAGTCCGGACTCCAGGCCGCATCGCACACCCACCACAACACCACCACCGTCACTCTTTCCACTGACAATTGGGTCTCTATCCCTCCTGAAGACATTGAAACAATCAGGAAACAACTCTGAGCTGGATATCTCACTTTTGAGCCATGACTCCGTTAGACAAATTATATCATAATTAGAAGAACACGCAGTTGTGAAAAATTCATGTGTTTTAGTTCTCAGGCCTCTTGTATTCTGGTAGTAGACCTTCAGTAACTTAGACTTCAAGATGGTTCGTTTATTATACATAAAATAATGCGAAAAATACTTTATTTCAGTCTTTGCAAGACTGTCTCGTCCACGATATGCACAGCTCGACTTTCATCGGTCTTCTTAATGAAGATTTTACAATCCTTCACCCAGCAATATTTGTAGTTATTACTCCTCGCGAATTCACGAGTCTTGTTGTGTAAAAGTTTATAATAAGGTGAAAGATGTTCGTTCACAAAGATCCTGCGAGGTTCGTTATTCGGATTGAATATTGCAGTGGTTAAATCCTTTCCGGCATTTTTACGAAAAGCCGTCATAAAAGCACCCTTGACAGAAAAATCGGTGAATTTTACAATGATATTTTTGGGGGCATTTTTCGTATCTCGACCTGAAAAAGGCTTGACACGGTGAGCTGTCTGGATTTGACCTTCCTCAACAATACACTTTATTTCCCGTCCAATTTTTCGGACCACCTCGATGACGTTTTCACCTCTACGCTCGTGAACACCACATATCTCCAAATTATTCATTCGGCCCATCTGTTTCATAGTCTCCAACTCCGACTTCATTGACCGACATTCATCCTTCACCATCGACAATTCCAGCTTCAGATCTTCGAAAGTTTTCATGAAACCCTTCATAATATCCATCTGTTCATTGAACTCATCAATCTTGTCTCCGTAAAATTTCACAGAGTCAAAGACCTCAGATTGCTTAGACTTTATCAATGTTATGTCCTGCAGCACCCTATCCATTTTTGCATTAATCTCCTTCATCTCATTTTTCCCTTCATTGGAGGCTGACCTGCACTGCATGCAACTCCAAACAAATCCTGAGTCACCCTGCAGATCCGCACAAGATGCCGGTAATTTAACACATTTAAGATGATGGGAATTCCGACAAGGACCTTGACACTGAATACCCGGATTCCCCCGGCTTATCGTAGCGGAGCAAGATGCACACATGGCAGGCATTGCGATAAATTGATTCCTTTTTTAATCGGTGTTTTGAGGAAACAAATCGATGAAAATCCAGAAACAACTTCACTGGTATTTTCAGATGAAAATTTAACCCAGCACGAGAAGCACCACTGTAAATGCGAATCGATGGGTATGAAGATTGACAAATAATTATCAACTTTTACCAACTTCACTATGAAAACTATCAGAGATACACATTTAACATGTCAACAGTCGCACGTTCATATGAACATATTCCCAGAACAAATGTGTAGATCTGTGCGCCGGTTGATACATATCCCGGCCCATACCATAACACTACCCCCTCGGAATGCATGGACTTCTTGGACATAGCGACGATTACGGGGTATGCGTGGGATTGTCCATACCCTTATTCTTCGAGAATCTGAAAGTCGTCCATATCTGGATTCATCTGTGACAAGGACACTACGCCATTGATCGTTCCAATTGATATGTTGCATTGCCCAGTCTTTGACGCTTATGGTCACGTGTTAATGGAACTCCTCTTAATGGACGTCTAGAACCTAGATTCACCTCTCTCAAACGTCGTCTGATGGTTTCGATGGAAACTTGGACCATCTGCATTTTGAAGAGTATTCCGTAGCATTCTACACGTAGATGTAGGGTTTCTTCTCGACGACACGGTGATGAAACGATCCTGAGCAGGTGTTGTTTTTCATCGCCCACCAAGCCTTGGTCTTTCCAACACGGAACCTGTCTCCCTGAACCTATTCCAAAGTCGAGATATCACACTTTGGCTGACTTGGAGCCTTTTCGCTACAACAACCTGAGTTAGGCCACCCTGTAGCATTCCGATAGCCCTATTAGCCTCAGCGTTTGTTAATTTACGTATTGGCATTTTCAGAAAACTCGTTTCAAATCGAAGCCGTTGATAAACTGACTTCATTTCAAAATAAGAACATTCATGAAGCATATGCAAAGAACCAAACTTCAGAAAAAAGGCGACCAGATTGACGAAATGTCTCATACTGATTTTTATTGAATCGATTCAAGTTTTAAATGATTTTTCAGCGATTTTCTCGTTAATTAAATATTTTTAAAAACGATGGAATACGATATCCCTCTTGTGGAGCAGTTTATTTCCAGTATCAACAGAGAAGAAAAGTTTCTTCAACATTCGCCAGGTCTTTGGAATTATTGAATTCTCATAATGTTTTCTCCAATTCATTATTTTCCCAAAGTAAATTCACATTTCGAAAAATACGTAATTACTATGAACTCGATGTGAAGAGGACAACGTCGTGTAGTTGTCTGACAGGAAAATTACTACAACCTTCTTCTTGTTCTTCTTCTTCTAGACTTTAAGAGCTGTTCATCGTTTAGGTCTCCTCATTGGGGTGCGGCTTCCTGAGAGACTGAACTCCAGCTATCCTTCCATCGTTTGAGTGGTCTACCTAATGGCCTTCTGCTTGCTGGTTTTCCGTCCTTAGCGATTTATGCTAATCTATCGTGGTCCATTCTTTCTACGTGGTCTCGCCAATATCTTCTCCTCTTTCTTCCCCATCTCACTGTATCTTCCACCTTACAGAGAGATCTATATCGCTGTTTTTAACTCTGTCTCTCAATGTTTGTCCTGCGATGGTTCTGAGAGTTTTCATCTCCGCTGTTCATAGGATGTTTTTAATTTATTCGTGTCAGCTCGAGTCTCGATACCATAGGTTAGGACCGGCCTAACACACGATTTATATACTTGCACTTTTCCATGGACATGCATATGTTTGTTTGCCCAAAGAACATCTCTTAGACTCCCAGATATTACTGAGGCCTTGTTGACCTGTGACTTGATGTCCTCTATCGAATTATGATTCTAGATATGTCCGCTCCCAGGTAGCGGAACTTCACTTGTTCCACTATCTTATCATCTATAACTTTTTTACATCTTGATGGTTCCTTCGAAAATATCTTCGGTTTCTGCTAGGATAACTGGGTCATCCGCAAAGCATATCATGCCGATGGGTTTGCCGCTCAATCTGTATCACATCTTCATAGATATTATTTCTTGTATGATTTCATCCATGACAAGGTAGAAAAAGAATGGGCTGAGGCTATACCTGCTGGGGGTCGATTCTCGAGTCTATTCGTTGCGAAACGTGTACGAGGGTCGACCAGCGACGTCACATAGATTTTAGCGGATGGCATCTATTGGATCAATTGTCGAAACTGTCGGCGTCGTATACTTAACTGAAATATGTGATTCGAATGAGTGATCTTGGCAACACTGCAGAATGGACGAATGGATTGCTGGATTTGGTTCAATAGTACGTACGGTCCTAATTTAGGACTTACCATTTCTAGAGGCCAAAATATTATATTGATTTTCCAGAAAAAGATCGAAGATAAGTTTTGATCTTGTTTTCTCAAGCATGCTGTTTAATATGCGGTAATCAACATACCTAATAAATAAAAATGATTATGACCATTTCTGTGCAAATTTACAAAAGCAAAAGTTTGTGAATGCACCCCTTATGAAAACTAAAAGTTTAATAATACCATTGCACATTGATAGAATGTTAACCTTTCCTGTTAACTATTACAGGGTGTCCGGTAAACAATATTTGTACTGGTGATAGACATGACAACTCAGAATATCGAAAAATTTGTAGGTAAAATTTTCACCACTTCGAGATAATCGATATTTTGGAAATTCATGAAATATTGTTACCTTTCCTCGATGTTTTGGACATCATGTATCTAAGTTGGTACTGATTCGAAATATTTCTTTACTGAACATTGCTATCTTGCAATCAATTTATTTCAGAACACCTGGAAATCCATGGGTGTTATAGAATCTGTAAAATAATTATTTCAACGAGGGGCACTACTTCATTCATTTACAGCTCACCTGTTACGTAACTGATTTGAAATAAATAAGTAGGTAAAATGTTTTCCCTCGACTCGAGTATCTACTGCGGAAGATCTCGAAGGTTGGGCTTTATGATTTGACACAATACCTGTAAGAAATCTCACTAAATACTTCGATAATCTTTTCTACATGAAATATTCGATATCTTGCACCCTCTAGAACTTCCACTTCGTGTAATAACGCGATTTCATCCAATGAAGCCATATTAACAAGTCAATTACGCTTAAGTTATCTTAAACACAACTAGATATTTTTAATTCGCCATTTGCACAACGGTGAGTTGGTCTAGTTCAATGGCGAGAACGTTTTATTTCCGCTCGACTGACTTGATCGCCTGTTTATAACCACTCCTTGCTAGACGTCTGCATTGGTCACAGGATTGTTCGCATAGCCATAGTGTAGCCAAGCCGAGAATACCCGTTCAAGTAATATGCTCGTTATGACGTCACCACCGTAGTCGTTTTCTAGTAGCCTAATTCGAGAATTGCCCACTTGGTGTTGTTATGTCTCCAGTAGGGTTGTCAACTCTTATTCTTGTTTTATTGTCTATATTCAGATTTCTGATGACCCATTATTGCGTTTGGTATTCTTTTTCGTCTCAATATTTCGATAACATGCTGAAGTTTTATTCTGTCAAATGCCTTTGTCAAGTCAATGAAACATACATACTCCATTCACTTTTATAAAGTAGCCCAGTTGGCCATGACATCCTGACAGATTTCACCGTGTATATTTTGAAAATGTTAGGTTGAAGTCATTTTCCTGTCAGATAACTACACAACGTTGTCCTCTCTACGAAGAGGTCGTAGTAATTACTTATTTTTCAAAATGTGAATCTACATTGGGAAAGTAATGAATTTGAGAAAATATTATGTGAATTCAATCATTCCAATGACCTGGCGAATGTTGAAGAAACATTTTTCTCTGTTAATACTTCACGTATATAAACATGGCTGGAAGATTCAGTTATGCTTTTTTCTTGTACGGAAATCAAGAATCGAGTGTTTTGGAATTTTATTGAAAAATGATGGATAGAGCAGTCCGTTACTTTGCGATAGTTCATTCGAAAAGAAATGAAAGTACTCGAATAACACTGCAGTAAAACTTCTAAACGAATGGACGGACCTATGGAATTCCCTACTTTCCTAAATTCTCAAGAAATAAGCCTACAGAAGTCATTTAAATACCTTGTTGCACAACTTGAAATATTCCAGTAAGAAAATGTATAGTACTACGAAACCTGTGTCACAATTAACCTCAAAAGGACTAACTAACAGTTCTTGGGAATCTAGGTGAATGATACATACACTGGATTGGATCAACATATTTCTAAACTGGGATACATACAGCTTAGCTTCAGTCTATTATCATTGATTGCAATGACAAGATATATGGATGAATTCTCCATGTAAACTACCTATCATTCAGTATTCGAGTCAAAAGCAAGATATGGAATTATGTTTTATGTACATACTTTGACGTCAACTGAAATATTCAATTTCCAGAAAAAAGCAATTCCTAAAATATTAGAAAAAATAGAACTGAATGAGATATTCTATAATTCATGTTATTTTCATACGTAAAATTTCAATGTTCTACCAAGATAGGATATACCAAGTTCATTTTCAGTGTACTACTTCCTATCGAAACAATTCCACGAAATTATTCATTAGGGAATTTGTTCAATTCAATTCACATGACTATCTACTTATTAAGTTTCAATACAATCTTTGAATAATAAATAGATTTTTCTGTGATTCCTTCTCATTATAACTGTTGAGATTGATATATTACGATATACTTTCATTAAATTCAAAGTACCTATGAAGTCTTGAATTACTAATTTAATTATTATATTAACTGACAAATAATGGTTGAAGTCAAAAACTTGAGAAACCATCAAGACAATAGTAAAAACTCGTTTTCGATACATAAAATATCAATAATATGCAAGTAGGAGATTAACTTTCTAATATCATTAGATATTTATATTTTTTATTGAAAAAGAGCAGGTTCTTTGATACATTCAACAATATAGCATCACGGTATAAGCAAGAGGGAATGAATAGGGCACCATACGTTGTTAACTATGATACAAGAGCATAAATATATAAACCTGAAAAAAATATAGTGTCCCCTAGCATAAGTGTAGAGAAATAGGCTGACATATTCATAAGGCCTTGATTTCCAAGACAGAATTTCTTCTTTCTTATGGGATTAAAACTGACAAAATATCTTGAAAACATGTCTGCAACAGAACAGAAGATAGAAAATTAGCAGAAAATTGAAAATAGTTTTACCTACATTTGTGACCTTACTTGGAAGGTCTTTCGACCAGATATGGCGCCCAAACAATGATTTTTCAGATCCTCACTGTATACCGAGAATCCTACATGCCCTGAATAATGAAGAATCTTTGCAATAACATGTTTCTGTTCACATAAAATTTTGTGTTTAGTGTGTTATTAGCAACCGATTGATTTTGTGTTTGTGCTCCCTTGATTATATTCCAAATGTTCCTTCACAAAAAAGAGTAGGGTGCTCGGCAGTGTGTCAATCGAAAAATGGTAATTTTTCAAATTATAATTCCAAACGGTACGTTGCAGATCAGTTTTCCAAAATAAAATCTTCAGTGAGTTTTTTTTTAGGTGCACCAATAGAAGAAAACTGTTATACCAGAAACTATTTGGCTTCCTTTTCATTATAAATCTTTCTGATCGTGGTGACGTGTAGCTAAAAAAGAAATATTATTTCTTTGAAAATATAATATTTTGATTTTTACTCACATACATCTCGATGTAAGATAGCTTCTGATGAATGATCGTTTCCAAAATATCAGTTACTATCGGAATGAGCGCAATTCTATATAGCACTTCCTGAAACTCTGTCCTTGCTTCTTCAGATCACTTTATGTACTTTCAATTTCGAATCAAAGCGAAATGTTAATTTATTAGTTTATTATGGCTGGAGCTGAATTGTTATTTGTTATTGAAAGAGAGTAGAAATTGGCAACCTCGCGTCGAATTATTTTGACATTGTCGATATTTCAGGAGCGCCAACCTGCCTTGGTTTTAGTTACAAAAACATGATAGACCTAAATCATGGCCAACTGGGCTACTTTATAAAAGTGAATGGAGTATAGGTTGGACAGCTGTACTCGATGGCCCTCTCCTTCACTTGTCTCAAAATGAACAGTGCGTCAGTCGACCTGTTTTTTCTGAATCCCTGTTGCTCCATCTCATTTCTCTATGGCATCCTGAAGGATATCTTTGATTATGCTGGTGAATAGTTTCATGCAGGTGCAGAGTAGGCTATTCTTTATCTTAATTTTTTCTTCTTCTCTGCAAAAGTCTTATAAAATATTGTGGGGTTCACGATATACTCTTTGTTATATTTCCATTTCCTTTCTCTCTAGCAAGCCAACGAATAGTGTCGGCTATAACGATCGTAGAATCTTGCGGTGATTCAAAATTCGCGTATTGTGGAAGTGTGTGATAGCATACATTATGATTTTATATCGGCATAGAATGAGGAAAACCTGATATACAGAAAGAAGGCATACTACATTAGAAGTTAGAAACACAAATCAATAAAAATCTGTTAGTTGGAAGATTCAAATTTGAAAATAGATTATCATATGTATACTTGATTTCTGTTCTTTTTTCAAAACATTCCTGTGAATGACTTTTTGTTTGCATTAAGATTCGATAAAAATATGTATTTTTTTTTCATTGCATAATGATAGAATCGGATATTTTCAGAGACTTGATGAAGCAAAAAGATATCTTCTTAGTATGTGGCACCCTTAGACCAGAGACCATGTATGGTCAAACAAATTGTTGGTTGCATCCTGATATTTGTTATATCGCCTTTGAATGTAAAAACGGTGAAATCTTCATTTGTACTGAGAGAGCTGCCAGAAATATGAGCTATCAAGGCTTCACAAAAGTTGAAGGGAAGGTTGATATTCTGTTGAGATTTACAGGACAAGTGAGAACACCGACGAAATTGTCAAGTATCATTTTAAATGCATACTGTTTTGCAGGACCTTCTTGGATGCTGCTTGAAGACACCTTTAACAAGTTATGAATATGTTTATGCCTTACCCATGCTCACAGTGAAAGCTGATAAGGGGACAGGAATAGTTACTAGTGTTCCTTCTGATTCCCCAGATGATTATGCTGCTCTCATGGATTTGAAAAAGAAGCAGCCTCTTAGGGAAAAATTCGGCATATCATTTGAAATGGTTCTGCCATATCATCCTATATCTATTCTTGATATTCCAGGACTTGGAAATATGGCAGCACAAACACTTTATGAGAAGCTGAAAATTCAGAGTCAAAACGATAAAGATAAGCTTTTAGAAGCCAAAGAAATTGTCTATTTGAAAGGATTCTATGAAGGCGTAAGTACAAAATGAAATATAAAATTGATTTCCTCTAATTTATAATGTCGTTTACAAACTCATCAATATTAAGAAAGAATGAACGGCGGTACACTATTGGTAAGGAGTCGGCCCCATGATCGCAAGGTCTGGGTTTCAAGCCCTTGGCCGTCAAAGAATATTTCTGGATTTCAGGGGACCGTCCAACCATTCGCTATTGGGTAAACAATAAACAATGCTGTTCCCAACGTGGCGTAAGGAAAAAGTAACAAAGCCTACACATAGCACACTTGATCTAATAACTAGCACAAGATTTAGCTCCTGAGGGGTTCCATAGGGGAACCTAGTAGAAACGTGAACAATACAATATGGAGTTGACAAATCTCGATATGGCCATATTATTTTTTTAGACAGGAGGATTATAAATATGAAAAGCTACACAAGTCAATATAACATTTTTTTCTACGGAACAATGTATATTTTTTTTCCAGCCGAAAATTATCTGAAACGTTTCGTTTTGCATCATAGATCAGGAATTTGTAGTAACTCTCGATTCTTCAGGGAATTTTTGGACTACAAATATGCCGGTTGAGTTGTATCACTAGAAAAATAAAAAAAGCCTCAAAACATTTTACACCTCAGAATCTTACTAAGAGTTTGCGAAATTTTGCATGAATATTGAAGCTGTAATTTGTCAACCTCTGGTTCGTTTCTTTTGGAAGGTATTGTGCATATCGTTTGCTTTATAAAATAATAAAATGGCAATCCGCCAGGAAAATTAGAACTCCCTGTAAAAGCAGCAATATTTCCCTTTTGTAGCGCTCAAGAAATTTTTTTGCCATTAGTTTCCTGCGGCAGAATATGAACCACCGCGCCACTTCGGAGCGGCGGTAGCTCAGTGGTTAGAGCTTATGCCTTATGGATGGTAAGGTCTGGAGTTCAAACCCTTGGCCGCAGAACACACCCGGTATCTAAACTCGCACAAGCTTTTAGCTTCTGAGGGGTTTCGTTGAAGCCTAGGATAGTCGGAAAATACAAAATACAAAAAAATCTACAAAAGCACTGCCGACAGCAGCTTTAGCGCGCTTGTTCAATGTAGAAGACCGCCTCGACGACGAATTTGAGCATGCGCCCGAAAGCTGCTGCCTTCACGGCAGTGCTTTTCTAGATTTTTTTTCGATAAATTATCCTCATTAAATTCTGTATGAACCTATAAACTGTTATTTTTCGATAAAGTACTGGATAAATACAATAACCTCCCGAAGAAACGACTTGGAAACTCGATATTTGTAGAGAAGGTTTGGGGCTTAAATGACGAAGGTATAATTCGTGAATGGGTAAAATCCGCCTAATGATTCCGTGGATATACTCATTCAAAATTTTATTTTCCCAATATTTCCAAAAATACAGATTGAATAGAATTGAAATCCAGGACTTTATCGAAAAATAACAGTTCAAAGGTTCATACAGAATTTAATGAGTATAATATGACAAAAAGATCACAGAATATTGAATATGTATTTGAAAGAAAAAATTTGAATTTTTTTTTCAAATTACCATCATCACGAAATTCTGTACAAAGTTGTGTTTCAGCATCTTTAAACTAGGTGCGAAGTTTCATCGTAATTGAATCAGTATTCCTTGAGTTATACCGAAAAAAACAACGATATCGGGAAGAAATCTACGAAATCTCATATATTTTTTCACAATATCTCCAAAACTAATAACCGTATCGGATTGAAATTTGACACACTGCTGTGGAATATGGAGCTTAGATTTCGTGCTGAATTTTTTTCAAACGTGATGAACAGTTCGCGAAAAAATTTTTATTTTTTAAATTTACAGATAGTATGATCTCAACAAAATTTCGTGAGAAGTTGCTATACTCAACTATCTGCCAAGTTTCGATCCAATCGTTCTAGTAGTTTTTAAAATGTCGCCAAAATAAAGTCAAAACTTCAAAAGGAGCTCTAACTCCGAAACCGATCGGCCGATTTCGCCCATTAACGAACTTAACCGTCGCATTTTGAAATGCAACCTACCCTAAATGTTTCAGGTCGATAGGATTCTCCGTACGACCGTAATCGTGTCTACGGCAGCCGGCCGCACAGAATCGATTTTGACACCGGATTTGTCATCAGTGAGTCCAACCTGAACGTTTGAGACCATTTTGGGCTCAATCATCGAAAATTACAGACATTTGGACAAAACGATAGCACGCTGTTTTCCAGAACATGAGCGCAAAAATACTTTTGCGGCACTTGTAAATATACAGGATGTCACGTAAAGAGATCATCAACAGAACAAGAAATCTATATCAAGGGGTACTCTACCTGTTGATAAAAATTCCTCTCATCTCCGGTTATCGTTTTGTCCAAATGTCTGGAATTTTCTAAATGGTCTCAAACGACTAGGATGCACTCGCTGATGACGAATCTGGTGCAGAAATCGATTCTGGCCGGTCAGCCGTAGGCACGATCAGATGAGTACAAATGATCCTATGGACTTGATACTTTCAGGGTAAGTTGCATCTCAAAATTCGACGGCTGAGTTCGTTGATGGGCAAAATCAGGCAAACGGTTTCGGTTATTTGAAATGTTGAGGTTATTTTCGCTGATATTTCAGGAACTTATCAAGCGATTGAATTGAAACTGGGCAGGTAGTTGGAGCATAACGACGTGCATTATGCATAATTTTGTTGAGATTGTATGGTCAGTAAATTTGAGAAACAAATTGCAATTTTGTTCATCAGATTTATAAAGAGAATCGTCGGACCTTGAACTCCTTAATTCACAGCAGTGGCACAGACCAACAAGACAAATCACTTCATCGTTTGCGGGAATAGCGTCTTTCCGACCTTGAGAAATATAACAGACATAAACACACTTTCTTCTTCCTCGAAATAGCTGTCAAATTAATCAAATACTTGACTTTGGAATATCTAAAATCGAAATGTAAAAACGGATTTGTCGGGATTCAGCAATCACAATATTAAAATCAGACTGAGATTTTTCGATGAAATCATTTGAAAAGCAAATTTCCAATACCAAAGCGAGTGTTTTGTCACATCTCAAACTCCTGTAGAAGAACTCGGTTGGAGTAAATGAATATGTTATGGAAAACCAGTTTACCTCAATCAGAGAATTTTTGTAGTGACACTTATAGGTCTCTAGAAAACCCCCCAAAATCTTGTAGGAGTTTGGGTGTATTCTATTTCATTGCAAACCTTTTTTTAATATGTGTGGATACAATCGAAATAATGTGTAAGAAATGAAGAAACCTTAAAAATTTATAAACAAGAAATAGACTTCCTTTAAAAACTACCTTGTCTTATCTTTTCCATAACACTATCAATTATTACTCATATAAATATATAATTCGTTAAGTTTTCAGTAACTATATTGTAGTAAATATACCATGTTTACGTGAAATTTACCAAACTGTTTCAGACACTGTTTTTTACATAATTCAATTCAGCAAGTTGAGTATAATTGCTTCACTATTTCATCAATAAAGAAGATATATAACAGTCGTTATTTTTTTGGCGAAAACTTGTTCTTTGAAATCAATTTATCAAGCAAACAGAAACATATGATTGTATTACGTGGAAAATGTATAGATTGTGATAATTTCACATCAAATGAGATTCATTTCCATATAAAATCAAACTATGAATAGACTTGTGGTTGTGCAATCATATACAATTTTATTAGGCATCCCATCGTTTTAATTAAATAATGGAGGTTGTAATTCTTTTACTTCAGTTGCGATTCCTTTATATTATATAAAATGAACATTATGAATGAGACCACCTAAGTTCGATTCCAATTCTTGTTGTTGTACAATCAAAACATATAATGAGGACTGTCATCATAAAATAGAACCTCAAAGATGACTAAGCAATTGATTGGGTTCTAAAAACTGTTTGGATTATATTCTGAAATGGAATAGGTACGAAATTATTCATCAAATAAATAGGACAAAATTCATTTCAGTTTGTTTACATATTTATAACCTCTTCAAGCGAGTCCAAAAGCGGCGAGAGTGACGTAATCCTATTCCTGCAATCTGATTGGCACCCCAAAGCACCCCAAACGTCTGCTAAAATTCTGATTAGCTCGATTCAGGGTCATATCTGCGTTGACATAGATTTCCTAAGTAAATGACGCGAGTGGTTTATCTGGTTGATCTGTGGCAGTGGACTAATTTTCAGTATCATACTATTAAAATTTTCGGAGATATCGAAAAATATGTCAAATTCAATTTGTTTTCAAATATTCTACATTCTGCGATTTTCTAATCATATCATTCCCACGAAATTCTGTATGAACTATCAAGTAGTCATTTTTCAGTCAAGTACCGGATTTCAACTCGATCTTATTTGTATTTCCGGAAATATTGAGAAAATAAAATTTTGATAGGGTATCGGCCGGATTCACAAAACTTCGATTCCCTGATGAAGAGCTTGATTGTCAGTAAACAGTAAATTATAATCGATTTCAAGCGATAGACCAAAATCTTATAGATACGGTTATCCACATTGACAGATAATCCTTTACCCATATGTCAGTTTGGATAACCGCAAGTATAACCGGAGCTTTTGGTCCATCGCTTGAAGTCGATTAATGTGCCCGATTTCAGTTCATTTTCAACCCAACCATCGAATGCAAACCTTAATCAACGAATTGATCGGACGTCATAAGTTTCGTGAAACCAACAGCTATTTTACGGAATTCGATCTTTGTAATTAAACCCTAAACCTACCCTACAAATATCGAGTTGATAACTCGTGTCTTTCTTCTTAGTATCCTAATATTTCCAAAAATGCAGATGGAATCGAATTGAAATCCTGTACTTGATAAAAAAAATTACATCTTGAGAGTTCATGTATAATTTCGTGAGGATTATATGATCAAGAGTTCACTAAATTTTTCCATCAGGAAGTGAAGGTGCGTTTGGCGGGGTCGATACGTGAAAAGATGACCGCTCTGGCAACGAATTTCAACATGCTCGCAAAAGCTGCTGAACCCAAGTCAGTGCTTTTTAGTTTGTTTTTCTCGTCTATCTAGGTGGTCTTTGTTTTCTCAACAACTCGAACAATACCCATTTGATAGAATTGCTGCTTGGTCAGAAGTTAAGTCCTAGCTTGTGCAAAACTTCTGAGAATCGTATTATTGAAAAATTTAGAGAAAAAATTCTGTAGGTTTTGAAATATTGGGAATGTATCTGGGAATGCATCGTTTGAATTCAACCCTATGGTACATTTTATCTTAGCTTAAAATCTGCTTTGTAAGTTGCTTCTTTCGTAAGTTATTGTACTTATAATCGGCCGTTGTTCATTGAATATTTTCATATAAAACGTAGTTTATTCATAGTTCACTATTGAAACATTTGTTTATTAAGTTTCGAATAAATTTTTACGAATCTAAGAGAAAACCCTTATCTTTGCAATATGGCCAACAACACTTGATGATATACAGAGCATAGTGTTCTTCAACGTCAAAATGAAATATACTAAGCATGAATATTATTTCAGGTATTACTGGTAGGAAAGTACAAAGGTAGCAAGATTCAAGATGTGAAGAAAAAGATTCAAGCTGAACTTATTGCTTCCAATGAAGCAGCTATTTATTACGAACCTGAAAAAACGATAATGTCAAGATCAGGAGATGAGTGTGTAGTGGCTCTTTGTGACCAGTGGTATCTGGATTATGGCGAAGAATCATGGAAACGGCAAGCTGAAAAGTCATTATCTAATTTGAATACATATCATGAGGAAGTACGTCGGAATTTCGTTGCTTCCTTGAACTGGCTACGTGAACATGCTTGTTCAAGAACCTATGGACTTGGAACTAAGTTGCCTTGGGATGAAAAATGGTTGATTGAATCTCTTTCTGATTCCACCATCTACATGGCTTATTACACAATTGCGCATTTACTACAAGGAAATACCTTCAGAGGGAACAAATCAAATGCTCTTGGTGAGTGGTTTTGAAGCATATTTCTACCAAGCATTGGAGCCAGATTATTGTATGAAATTGAGTTTTGTCAAAGCTATATCGCTATACCAGCAGATCATTGATCTGGGGGTCAATTGTTGAATCTTGATCAAAAATTGTAGGGTGTGGCAATTGTCATTTATTTATGTTGAGTGAATCCCATAAAATATATTCTTGAATGTTAATGGTAAATTCAAGTCATTAAACAATTTTTGTTGATTGGTTAACTATGTCAACAATGGAAAGCCTCTATTATTTGATACAGTTTAGTAGAATTCTCTATGAATTTATCGTTTCTGTGCCTGTGTGGCGAAAAATACGATTCATTAATCCAACATAGATATGAATCCTATTTTCCTTTGTTTTTATTCTCAAATCAGTTGAACGTTTAGCTTTCAGAAAGAACGCTGACATGATCCCTCAGGTTAGTTCATAAACTGATGACTGAATTCTCTATAAGATATTTCTAATGGATCTAAGGATAAATACTGCTGTCGCCTATGAGTTGTCTCTTTATTTTCTGGGTGTTCTAGAGCAACAACAAGATTTGTGAGAGTTCTGTTCTCCATTCCGACTATGTTTTCGAAAATATTCAAGAAAAAACCTAATGCAAAAAACCTAGAAGAGCACTGACGTGAAGTCAGCAGCTTTTGCGCGCATGTTCACTTATGGTCACAATCTTTGAACATTCGCGCAAAAGCTGCTGACTTCATGTTAGTGCATTTCTTGATTTTTTTCGATGAAGTACTGGATTTCAATTCGATCTAATCTGTATTTTTGGAAATATTGCGAAAATAAAATTTTGAATAGGTCTATTCACGGAATCATTGGGCGGATTTTAACCATTCACAAATTCGACCTTTGCAATTAAGCCCCAAACCTACTCTATAAGTATCGAGTTCCTAAGTCGAAAACTCGATATTTGTAGAGTAGGTTTGGACCTTAATTACGAAGGCCGAATTCGTGAATGGCTAATATCCACCCAATGATTCCGAAGATATACCTACCCATTCAAAATTTTATTTTCCCAATATTTCCAAAATTACAGATTAGATCGAATTGAAATCCAATACTTCATCGAAAAATTACAGTTCGAAAATTTAAATAGAATTTTGTGAGGATAATATGATCAGAAAACCACAGAATATTGAATATTTGAATAAAAATTTAAATATTTTTGAAGTTCTAATTACACGAAGTTGTCAATCAGAATTTTAAAACTAGCTGACAAGTTTCATCATGATTGAATTAGTAATTTTTGAGTTATTTCATAAAAAACAACGATATCCAGAACAAAACACGAAACTTCACATATATTTTCGAAATATCTCCAAAACTTATATTCGGATCGAACTGACATTTGGTACACTACTGCGTAATATTAAGCTCAAGGCCTGAGCAAAAAAATTTTCCCAATATAATCGACAGTTTTCGACAAAAATTTTGAAACTTTTCATTACAGAGAGTACGATCCCTACAAAATTCTGCAAAAAGTTGCGCGTTCTCATACTCCAACTAACTGCAAAGTTTCAATCTAATCGTTTCAGTAGTTTCGGAGTTATCACGTAAATAACCACAAAATTTCAAAGGGCTCTAACTCTGAAACCTCTTGGCCGATTTTGCCCATTAACGTACTTAACCGTTGCATTTTGAAATGCAACCTACTCTAAAAGTTTCAAGTCGATGTGATTCTCCGTACGCCCGTTATCTGCATACGGACAGAATCGATTTTGACACCGGCTTCGTCATCAGTGAGTCCAACCTAGTCGTTTGAGACCATTTTCGGCTCAAAATTCGAAAATTACTGGCATTTGAACAAATCGATAGCACGTCGTTCCCCTAGAACATGCGCGCAAAAATCGAGAAAATCCAAATCAATTCGAATGTCAATTGTCGAGTATGATATTCAAGAATAAGATTTTTTTTGGATCAAACAAAACTGTTATTTGACACATAACCTAGGAGATTCCAGAATTGACCCCCTGATATATCTGTCGAACTTGAATGATTTCTAGAAGGTGTTTGGTGGCCTTTCGTGTGAAGCTAGCATCTCCAAATGAAAATTATTGCAAAAAAAAAATTCCATGTTATTTGTCAATTGTAGTTCCACGTTTGTCCACCTATTTTCGCTCGCATGTTCTAGGGAAACAGCGTGCTATCGTTTTGTCCAAATGTCTGTAATTCTCGAATTTTGAGCCAAAAATGGTCTCAAACAACTAAGTTGGACTCACTGATAACGAATCCAGTGTCAAAATCGATTCTGTCAAGCCGGCCGGCCATCACCACAATTACGGGCGTACTAAGGATTCTATCGACTGAAAATTCCAGGGTAGGTGTTGCATTTACAATGCGAAGGTTGAGTTCGTTAGGGGGTTGAACGGTTTCGGAGTTATAGCCATTTGAAGTTATGAATTAATTTCCCTGATATTTCGAGAACTACTGAAGCGATTGGATTGAAACTAGGCAGATGGTTTGACCATAATAAGGATTCGTATTTTTCGCGGAATTTTGTTGAGATCGTGCTGTCAGTAAATAAAATAAAACTTTTTTCGAAAATTTTTTTTCAGAAACTATCCATTAAATACGGAAAAAAGTAATTATCCGTCCTTATTGAGCATTATATTTCGCAGTAGTGCACCAAATCTCAGATAATAAGTTTTCGGAATAACTAAAAATTTCTGATTCAATCATGATAAAACTTGGCAGCTAGTTGAAAAAAAATCACCATTTTTTTCCAAATATTCAATATTCTGTGATCTTGTAATCAAATTATCCTAGTGAAATTCTGTATAAAATTTCCAAAGTACAGATTATATCGAATTGAAATCCAGTACTCTATCGAAAAATCTAGAAGAGCACTGCCGCGAAGGCAGCAGCTTTTGCGCGCATGTTCAAATTCGTTGCCAAAAAAGCGGTCATCTCCATTGAACATGCGCGCAAAAGCTGCTGCCTTCACGGCAGTGCTTTGTTAAATTTTTTTTCATTTGGCCAGGTTCAAGTTGTCAGATGAAATGGTTGCTAAATTTAATTATTTCAATCAAACATTGAATATTTTTGAAAGAAAATACCGCGCATCGTTGTGAAAAGTTTGAAGGATCATTTTGAATATTACTGAAAGTGGTGAACAGTTGTCCTGATAGTAGAAAAAGTGGACAATTTCTGAACTTTCGGTACCCATATCTTCGAAACTAAGATAGGCTGCGGGGATTGTACTGCATATTTATGTTTGCAAGATAACAAAACTTTTATATTTACCCGTGGGACTAACATTGGACAACCGATTTTTGCCATTTAAAATCTTTTTATGCGAGGGTGCTGCTGAGAACGGTGTCTGGATAAATGAAAAAAAGGTTACAAACTACAATGGGTGTACGACCTAGAAATTTTTGTTTCAAAGTTCACATTCCCTTTGGAGACCATTGGCACAGCGCTCGAGTAAAGGTAGTGGGAATCTGCAAAATTGCCTCGGGCCTTTCATTTCAGATATACAGGGTCAACGGATTTGAAATATCAAAAGAATTTCTTGCCGAAATTTCACTCATTCCGAAAATCTCGAAAATCCACACTAGCGATGTTTTCCAAATACTTGAATCCAGATATCAAATGGGTTGAAAAAATACTCGCAGATTCCTTCATTGCATCAGACGGCACAAGTTTCTAATCATTCTGACACCCTTAAGCGAATTTTCGTGAAACGTCCAGTCGGCCGTACATCCTGCAAAAATTAAAGGAAAGGCATCATCGCGGTTTTTTAAAATCCAGTGACAAAGCAATCATCTATACATAGTTTGGATGTATGTATTGTGTGTTACATATGATTGAATATCAAGGGGTGCATGGTTCAGGGAAATGAAACAGAATGTATAACAACAATAAACAATCTTTATTTCAAATCAATGGTAACAATAACGAATTACTGATAACTAATGAAGTTTAATAGTGTCGAACAAAAATCTTTTAATTCCTTTAATCATAAAAATAATTAGGCTCAAAGTTCAGATGAAGTGAACAAATTTTCCCCTTGAACAATTCGATCTTGTTTTCCCCCTGTATCACTCCAGGGGTCCTATTCTTGAATGCGTTGGTATGGACGTTCTCTATCGTTCCATCGAAAATACACTGCGTTTCCTTGACAACAGCGTCGACACGCCTATTTTATCACGTTCCCGATCAAGAATAGGGCCCCTGTTAGACTATTGAATAGTGTTAGCCATCAGTAATACATTTATTTTTTACTTGTCGTCAACCTATATTTAGGAAGATCATAAGATGAGGTTTTGATATTATATCTTTCTTGAGATTTCTATAATTGCTGAACGTTTCTTAATTCTTAGGCTGGTCGTCCACTACTAGCGATTTCTAGAGACCCGGTAGTAGCGTAATGAACGAACTTGCGCTACAGATCCAAATGAAAAGAATTCTAGGTACCCTCATACGGGTGTGTTCGAGAGAATTCGAGCGGAGCAATAGTATCCCGATCAGTTTGGATCTGCCGTGTCTGTACGCTCGAACAGAGGAGCTATTCGAAGGTGAGCGGAATGTTGTATGTGAACGAAATAGTTTTTGAAGCTCCTTGTTAATTGTTGGTGAATTTTTTTTTTAAAAGGGGGCGATTCATTAAGGGTGGCGACCAGCCGTATCTCAGAAACCGTTTATCCTATAATTTTCGGAAAAAAAATTCTTAGAAAAAATCGGCCCCTAAGATTATTTTGAAGTTTGTAGTTCGCCACTATCGGTTGTAAATCTCAATCTCATTTATTACGAAATATTCTCGAACTAACAGTGATAAAAATAATGAAATAAGAAACTACTCTTTCTTTTCAACAGTTTGCGTTTCATTAATTTTTCTATATTTTTTATTTCTAGTGATTTTCTTCACGAAAAAACTCTAACTTCTCTATGCTTGAACCTATTTTCTCGTACCTTGGTTTCATTTGGAAGCCATCAAAAACAGATTACAGAAAAATATGACAACAACATACCGGGTGTTCCAATTAAAAACTACAGACTGCTTTATGTCACTTCACCCTATTTATGCGTTTTACTGCAGAATTTCAAATGCAATGCTCTAATTCTAACCGACTGAGAATAATCCGAGTAGCATCATTTATCGACTGTTAAAACCGCAGACTGATATCTTTTGTCATTATGAAGATATTAACATTTTTGTGAATTTTGATAAGTGTTGATAAACCCTGTGAAATTCAGGATAAATTGATTTGTTTTACAATTCAAACGTTCGCATCACGCAGCAGACGAGAACACATCTGCTCCCGAGATAAATTTCATATCCGAGCAGAAAGTGAATTACATGACAGTAATCAGCCACCGACTGCATAAAAACTAGGATTGATCGAGCTGGTTGCTAGACGACTACGAAAATCGTGCACAAAGTAGAGTATTTTAATTACTTTCCTAGAAATTCGAAACCAAACGAGAGACTAATAACGGTTCTTGCCCAGCATATGACGTCCCAGAGATAAGTGAACAATAACAACAGCTGGGAATTCCCAAGTAAAAACAATGAGTCATCAAAATATGGAAATCCAGGATATCTCAACAGTACCACAGACCGAAACAGACTCTTTTACAAGCGATGACGAATTCTCATGATATAACAACCAAGATTCAAACAGCAATAATACCTGGCACTGTGTCCAACGCACAACCAAGAAAAGAAAAATCAACGTGTCAAACAGCATGGAAATCCCAAGCAGTAATAGCTTCAGTCAACTAAATGTAGATAAAGGAGGCAACTCAGACCAAACACCAGAGCAAATAAGCAAGACTCTTAAACTTCCCCACTATTCTACTATATAGTATATTCAACTATAAAGGAATATTAGGTAACTCGAACCAGGTTACAAAAATTTAACAGTCCACTACAAAAACCCCAGCCAACAACACTATTAAAATCAATTGCCAAACTTCGGATGACTACAAAAAAATGATACACCAAATGAGGACTACCAACATAGTCCACAATACATATCAACCAAAGGAAGAAAGATTATACAGAATGGTGATCAAAAGTCTTCACTTATCCACATATGTTGAAGTAATAAAGGAATAACCAAGCAAACATGGTCATAAGGTCAGAAACATATACAATGGAGAAAGCAGGTTGACAAAAAAGCCACATAACCTTGTTTTGTTGATCTGGAACCTGCAAACAATAACAAAGATATTTACAAGACATGGTATTCCAAATAAAGTAGTACAGATAGATCCGCCGAAAAAAAATTGAAGGTCTAATAAAATGTACGTGATAATCAAATGGCTGTAGCACAAAAACCATTCGGCAGATTTGGCCCATTAACGAACTATTCAGGATCTTAACCTAACCCTGAAAATTAGGTCCTTTGTTTCGAGAGTTACAGCGCACCCGGCCGGACGGACAGAATCAATTTTGACCACGGATTCTTCATCAGTGAGTCCAACCTAGTCGTTTGAGACCAATTTCGGCTCAAAATTCGAAAATTACAGACATAATGACGAAATGATAACGCGCTGTTCCCCAGAACAAGCGCGTTAAAACCAAACATTGCGAACAACAGACTGAATGTTCCACAGGCAGCAATAACAAGCAGTCAATACACTAATACCAGGTGTGAAACAACAGAACAGCAACAACAAAAACCCAACAACTCAGACATTTCAAGAAAAAAGGGCACAACACCAGATATCGAAGGAAGTCCAACAACTTTGAATGCATTACTATCAGAGTTCAAAAATATGTTCCAATAACTAGTACAATATCAGAATATGAAATTGAATATCAACAAAATTCAGTAAATAAATTAGAGTAGCCCAATGGAATACCAACGGTATACTAGGACACAAAAACGAAATTAAAATTTTTTGCGCCATAATTCATTAAGGTGAGCGAGTCCCACTTCACAGATAGATCCCATTTCAATATACTCGATTATATAACCTACTCTACAAATCGTTCAGACAACACAGCACACTTATCGAAAAAACAATTACCCACTATAAAATGCCAACATTTGGAAAGGACTTCCTTCATGGTACCTCACTGAAAGTAAAAACGGCCGCCTACGATTCAACAATCTCTGCTGTATACTGCCCACCTAGATACAATATAAAAAGAGAATTCAATACCAAATAACTCTCTGAGGTTCCCCACTTATAACAACCAAAGGTAGAGAGCTAGCCAACCTACTACAGGATGAAAATTATTTCTTCCTGTCTACTGTAACTCCAACATATCTAGTGGCCCAAATAAAACATCAGATCTCCTAAATTTTTTCGTCACAAATAGAATATCGTCAACATATATGGAACTGGAACCGAGCTACCTACAATTTATCATTTTCCAGTTATCACCTCAGTAGGAACATTTGCCCTTGTGAGGAAGTCTCAGCAAAAATCACACAACGATAAAACGAACCAATCATTAAGCCTTGAAAATCCTTCTGAACTTGAAGAAGCAATGAAGATTTTCACAAACTTCCTGAAACAATCAGCTATAGATAGTACTCCAAAAGAAAATGAAATGGTTAAATCAGTACCTGTAGAAATCAAACAATTCATTGCACAAAAAAGAAAAGCTAGATCAAGATGGCAAAAAACTCACGCTCCAACAGACAAGAACATATAATCAAATGAGTTATAGACTTAAAAACAAACTAAAAGACCTACATGAGAAATCATTCAGTGATTATGTCACTGGCTTGAACAGGTACGACCACACAATTTGGAGGCCAATCAAATCTAAGAATAAACCAAAAGAACAAATTGTACCACCCAAAAATCCAGCACTTAGAAACAACGAATGGCTAGAAGCGAAAAAGAGAAGGACAGTCTTTTTGCCGAACACCTTGCTCAAGTATTCACACAAAACAATTAAGACACAGATGATAAAATCGAAAGATTTATATCCCCCATCCCTGCAGATCAACCTACAATAAAACGTTTCACTTTGAAAGAAGTTAAGATGGAAATTAGTTACCTCAATATTCGAAAGGTTCTCGGAATAGGTAGAAAAACTCCTAGAATGATTAAAGAACTACCAAAAAAAAGTTCAAATGATAACACATATCTTCTACGCTATTATAAGATTGAAATTGTGACCAGAAATGCTTAAGACTGCCGAAATCATCATACTGAAGCCAGGAAAAAGTCAAACCAGGTGACACCGTACAGTCCGAAAAGCCTGCTACCAGTGTTCTCCAAGGTGCTTGAAAGGCAGTAACGACACAGAATTAATACCGACATCCTTATTGACTCACGACTTTGGCTGGCTTCGGACAAGGATTTTCAACAATTCAACAAACTCATGGAATAACAAGGATTATTAATCAAGCTTCAAAAAACAGTACTGTTCTTCAGTTTTCCTTAACGTAAGTCAAGCTTCTGACAAAGTCGGACGTTCCGGACTGCTTTACAAAATTAAAAGAATTACTTCGATATTCTGAAGTCCTATCTCACTGACTGTGAATTCAGAACAAGAGTAGGTGAGGAAACATCAAGCAATTATCCCATCTGAGCTGGAGTACTTCAAGGAAGTGTCTTGGGCCGAATCCAATATATTATACACTTATACACAGATAGAGATATACACAGATTTACCAACTTAAACAAACTCAACAATCGGGATTTTTGCTGATGATACAGCCGTAATGGCATCAGATGAAAATCCTACAACAGCAACTAATATGGTCCAGGAACATTTGGATTTACTGGAGACATGAGTAAACTAATGGAGAATTAAAATAAATGAGGTAAAAAAGTGGACTTCACCTTGAGGAACGGTGCTCATCAATTCATCTAAACCGGAAATAATACTACAAGCTAAAAGTGCCATATTTAGGATTTCACCTATATACGAGACTAACATTGAAGAAGGAACATGTAAAAAAGAAAAAAAAACAAAAGAAAATAGGTCTTTAAATCAAGGAGATATACTGGCTCATGGGAAGGAAGTCGAATCTATCACTGGTAAATGAAATTTTATTATACAAGTCAGTCATAACACCAATTTGTACTTACGGAATAGAAATTTGGGGATGCGCAAGCAAATCGAACACAAATATTATACAGAGAAGTGAGTCAAAGATAATGAGAATGAGGGTCAATGTGACCAATCAAACATTTCACGAAGGACTTTAAATACCTCTGATTTAAGAGGTACTAAAAAACCATTTGAAATTTTTCGAGCACACAAATGCTTTACTGCGGCCACTATTACCATACAACCATCCAAGACGACTACGAAGACAATGGCCAGCTGACCTGACGGAAGAGAATAGGAGATTCTTTCAATAGAGGGAGCCCTTTTATACAACATTTTATATATTACAAATATACAATTAGCTCGTGAAATCGTTATTCTGATTGCTGAAAAAAAATGATCCAAACAATTAGAGGAAAAAACTCATCAAAAATGTATATCACTAACAGCTCAAGTTCATATAAAACAGAGGAACATCTAATTGGTACCTGACTATTCATAAAGCTCACCATCTTTTTCTAGGAACAATTTCCTTTTCAACGAGCTGATGTAGATCCAGAGAGCTTTGAAGTTACTGTTTACTTTCGGTTTCTATAGATGTCAAATAGGTCGATTGTAAACTACCAGTTAATGATGCATCATTATTCAACCGAAGGGGCATATGATATGCTTAATGTATATTTTGAATGTTTGGAAAATGCAGTATTAGCTGAAAGGGAATACACGATACGATATCCTGAAAGACGTCGTCATATTCCAGAACAGTATTCAAAAGATTGGCACGAAGAGTGCTAGAAACTGGTAAGGTGCAATATGTTGGAAGGAAAAATAGAAAACGTAGAAGCCGTAATGAGGATAATATTATAAACGCTTTGGCTCATATTCATGCTGAACCACATTCAAGCATCCGTAAAATTGCAAGTTATTTGGGATTGAATTATTCGCTAGTTCAAAGGATACTAGACGACCATAAACTGCATCCATATCATGCTGTCTTGCACCAAGAATTGAAAGAAAGAGATATTGATCAAAGACTGGACATTGGCAATTGGTTAAAAGGAATGTTGAACGATGATCAGAACCTCTTTCATAAAATATTATGGACGGACGAGGCTACTTTTTTTTAGCAATGGTAAAGTAAATTTACATAACAGCCACTACTCGTCATATACCAACCCACATTGTCAAAGGGAAGTCAATTATCAAAACCGCTGGAGTGTTGGAGTATGGAGCGGTATTTTTGATTGAATAGTTGTCCGACAATTTTTTTTCAATAGTACCTCAACGGGACGAAGGTACCTACTTGCAATTTCTGACGGAAGATTCTTCAAGAAAACATTGCTATCCAAAGCAGGTAGATTATATGGTATCAACAAGATGGTTGCCCGGCGAATTATACAGCTAAAGTTATATTTTGAAAGCGTCTTTTCCAAATAGGTGGATTGGACGAGGAAGTATTTTTCCATGGCCGGCAAGATCACCGGACCTCGCAGTATTAGATTTTTATTTTTGGGGGAGAATAAAAGACTTAGTATTCCGAACACCTCCAACTACAAGTGAGGATGTGAAAAAGAGAATTCGACAGGCAGTTGGAACTATTTCTCATACTAAAATTGTGTCCAGTGTCAACTCGACAAAAAAAGACTAAATTTATGTATAGAAATTGACGGTACATATTTTGTCTATTCAAAATAATTAGGTGTAAGGTGTTTTTTGTGTTTAACATTTTCGTTGATGATGATTTTTGTGTCATTTTTTCATATTATTGTTAGTGCATGTGTTTTGAGTATTAAGTTGCGTTGTCATGACGAATAAAGGCAATTCCTTGTTTTTTCAATCTTACATAGTTGATCAAAATTCATAAAAATGTTAATATCTTCAAAAGGACAAAAGATATCAATCTGCGGTTTTACCAAGTCAATAGGTGATGCTGCTTGGCTTATTCCCAGTCGGTTACTATTATAGCATTGCATTTGAAACTCTCTAGTAAAACGCATCAATAGGGTGAAGTGACATAAACAGTCTGTAGTTGTCAATTGGAACACCCGTTATGTTGATATCATATTTTTCTGTGATCCGCTTTTAATGGCTTTCTAATGAAACCAAAGTAGAAGGAAATCGGTGCACGCATACAAAAGTGGAAGTGTTTTTTTTTATGAAGAAAATTGTATCCATCCCATCACTAAGAAATAGATAATATAGAAAAAGTACCCAAACAGAAGTAGTTGGGTACTTCTGAAAGAATAGTTTCTTATTTTATTATTCTTTTCCACTGTTAGATGGGGAACATTTCGTAAGAAATGAGATTATAATTTACACAAGTGATGATTGCGCCCTTTAGTGGCGAACTAGGAACTTGAAAAGATTTTTGTCATCTTTTAGGGGCCGATTTTGTCATAAGATTCTTTTCCGTAAGTTATAGGATGAACAGTTTCCGATATACGGCCGGTCGCCATCCTTAATGAATCACCCATACAAGATGAGTCACGAGGAACTATACATATTTCTTCAGTAGATGCTACTAAGGTGATTTTCAAATGGCAATTTAAAAATGCCTTCCTCTCTTCATAAGTGTTACACAGGGTAATTTTTGGTTTTCACCGTAAACTTCGAATGAAATTTTCATTTTGCCTTGAAGTACCTTCAGGAACCAAATAGTTTATAATTCTGAAAATCCGGGTCTGGCTCTGAAAATTTTGTTGTTTTTGTCTTTCGCATAAATTTCACCCTTTGTGTATGGTTTTTTCTTTGTTTCATGAGGACTATTACGATTTTCCATGGGATGATGAATTTCAATGATTATTTTCGCTTAGCTTCAAGTAACTATTTTTTCATTGAATTCAGTATAAGGAGCAAGAGTAAGTGTCATTGTTTGATTTCGATAGAGTTAGTTGGTTCGAAAATGGACTGTTATATAATTTGGCGTTAAAGTTCACTGAAAGTCAAGTTAATACACCCAAATTACCGGAAAGAAACGAATTACAAGAGGTCTTATAGAGACTTCCGGAACACTCTTCTTCGGTTGCGGCAGTTCTTCCGTTACTTGAAGAAAGGGCCCTTTCGAAGTCGGATGATCGATCTTCACAGCTGGTCTTCTTTCTTGATCTAAGTAGCTTAACACGCACTCATCGTGTCCAAATGTTAATAACTTATTTTAATTTTTATATGGTTCGAAGTAACCGATGCCGACGTGGGCAGAAAATTAATAAAAGGAAAGATGCGACTAATGGCATAAAATAGAAAAGAAATTCACACAATGATTATCTTTTTTGGTAGCGACGTATAGTCTCGGAGTCATTCATTTATACTGTCTTTTTTTTAGTTTATTGGAGGAAACTCACATGACGATAAAATTATATTCGCGCAGAATCGTCTGAACATATGCAAATTCGAACCAACCATTCGAATTTTAAACATTCTCCTCCAGGAAAATGCATCTAGTGCATTTAAAAAAAAAAAATTTATTGAATTAAATGTACACCACACAACGCCCCACTGCTGCGATGAGAAAATAAATATTTGAATATAAAATAACCTCAAACGGATGAAGAGGATTCGGTATCCAGGCAAGGTAGCGGACAAAGTTTAACTAAGCGACGCCTGAATGTTCCCGATGTAGTTTTGACTTAAGCAACCCTTGCAACCCCATCGCGACCAGGGTGCAACTCGACTAGCCGAGCTAATGCCCATTTACTAGGTGGAACGTTCTCATCCTTGATGACGACCAAAGTTCCTACTTTGGGAGATGAAAAACTGGCGTTGAGCCATTTACTCCTTCGTTGAAGAGTATGTAGGTACTCTTGGTGCCAACGCTTCCACACATCTTGATGCAACCATTGGATCATTTGAAATCTAGACAGTCTGTTCACATTGACATTTGTAAAATCTGCAGTCGGAATTGAGGCAACAGACTCCAACGTGAGAAAATGATTAGGATTGAGAGCATTTATATCTTCAATGTCATCACTGAACGCACCGATGCGTCGAGAATTCAAAATAGACTCTATAAGAGTCAAAACCGTATAGAACTCTTCATAAGTAAGAATCTGTTGTCCAATCACTCTCTGAATATGAGTTTTTACCGATTTAATTCCGCTTTCCCACAAACCTCCGAAATGGGGTGATGCAGTTTCTAAGTTGTTTCTTTCGGAAGTTATTATTATTATTGTGTTTACGGCCGGACCGTAAACGCAATAACTTCCGGAAGAAACTACTTAGAAACTCGATATTTGTAGAATAGGTTTGGACCTTAATTACGAAGGCCAAATTCGTGAATGGGTAAAATAAGCCTAAGGATTCCGAAGATTTACCCATTCAAAATTATATTTTTCCAATATTTTCAAAAATACAGATGAGATCGAATTGAAATCCAGTAATTTATCGAAAAAAAAATCTAGGAGAGCACTGTCGTGAAGGCAGCAACTTTTGCGCGTATATTCAAATTCGTTGCCGAAGCGGTCATCTACATTGAACATGCGCGCAAAAGCTGCTGCCTTCACGGCAGTGCTTCCCTAGATTTTTGGTTTCTCAAAAGTCATGTCTGACTTTGAGGAAAGAATGTCTAAACTTCTTCAGCGCCTTGTTGGGCCTCAATGTTGTTTGATTGGAGTTTAACATCAAGATGTGTTGAGGGGAATCAAATTAGTTCAAGAAATTATCAAGTGCATCAGTTCTGGAATTATACAAATTAACCGTTAAATGAATGATATAATCAATCTTAACTTCAGTGATAAATATGGTAACCCAGAAATGTTCTCAAAAATATTTCATATCTTGTGACGCCTTGTCTAGGTGACGGTGTTACCTGCTCAATTTGCCTTTCTATAACTAGGTCCGGCGCCAGGTACAATAGGTTCTACAAGATTATAACTCCTTTACGGAATCGCTCACTTATATGAACACCTCTGGGTAGCTTTCAAACAGTTGGAGAAGGGTTCTGTTCAATCTGTGGTGGTAGCGATTAGCAACTATGCGTTCTTTCTCAGACTGCACTGACACTGTATGGTAATAGCAGTAAAACACTCAAAATATATGTACAACTGTATTACAGTATATTCAAGTCACTAAACACTGATACTGAGAGACACTGCCCACACACAACGTATTCTCAGTAAAATGGTCGGAAATAAACAAATTATGTATCAAATGACAAAAGCACCAAAATGGATAGCAATCTAACCTAAGGCATTATTATGAATACACTTTGCAGAAAATGTTTATGTCTGAAAATTAATTGTACAGAGAGTTAAGAGCAAACAATACGTCGAATATAACGGGGTGACTTCTGGAGGCCAGAGTTCGTTCTTTTCAAAAAAAATTTGGTGCAAATGGTTGAAAAAACTGTAGGAATGCGCAATGTTGCCACTTTTTTACATTCAAGAATTTTCGGGAAAATAGAAACTGAAATGGAGTGAAAAATGGAAAAATATCTTACATTCTGGCTAAAGAACAGTACATCCCAGAATAAAAATATTCGAAAAATACTCACTGAAGCCTGCAGAACGATACACCGTTTTCTCCTATAAACGTCGAAATTTCTCGGAATTCTAATTTTTCACGATTATCGGCAACGTTAAAGCATGTAGACCGGGTCCAGCGGCCTCACCTTGAGATATAAACGAGGTTTGACGACATTAAAATGTGGCTGTGTTGCCCAGCTGTAATTACCACCACGTGTTATTGTTTCTTCTTAGGCTCGAAAATGGTTATGGACGTGATCCTAATCAATATAATAGAAACGTGGTATATGGTAAATGGTAATCTGAACGAAAATGCAGTATACAGAACAGTGTTCCACAGTTAACTGTCAGATAATACAAACGAAAGAAATAAAATTTACGGAACGGTGTCGAATAGGATGATCCGAGCATTAAATAGCGGTGTATAATGAATGGAAGGATTTATAAGCACATACGTTGTGAGGTTAGAGTAGTGAAATATATGAGAGCATACAGGGGGTCGTGATACGGACTTGCGTTCCAGATCAGATCAATAACGGGCGCACACTTCGAATAGCTGTGTTCAGAACTTCAGTTATTGATGAGTTCTGAATGTCTCTAAGTCAACAGATGACAAAGCTCGTAGTGTCCTCGGAAGTACACTTGGCGAACTGCCTTTAGATACCAAGTCTGCCCTAAGAAGGATCCGTGAACTGAAAGACAACAGAACTCAAACTTGTCAAGGCTGGGTAGGCCAACTATGTCGGGGTCCACCGCATAATTATTTTCCCAAAGGTCAGTCAAGCCAAATAAGTATCTCTCGGAACCCACCAAACCGGCACTTTCGGCAACGAAGACAAGTATGCGAATCAGCAGGAATGAACTTAGGAAAACCGCCCCTAGACGAGGACAAGGATCGGTGAACTTAAGGACGAAAGTGGGTTGGGCAACTACCTCGGGGTCCACCGCATAAGCATCTGACCAAAGACACTTCTTAAATTCATCTACACCCTGTATTTTACAGAGCGGGACAAGATCTTACTGATATCGCGTCACTTGAACTCCCCCCGACTTGAGAGCAAACAATACCTCGAATAAAACGGGGCGACTTTTGGAGGCCTGAGTTCGTTTTTTTCAAAGTCTTTTTTGGGTGTAAAGGGTTGAAAAAAATTGTAAGAATGCGCAATGTTGCCACTTTTTTATATTCAAAAATTTTCGGAAAATAAAAACTGAAATGCAATGAAAAATGGAAAAATAACATTGCGCATTCTCATTGAAGAATTAACTATATCCCAAAAAAAATTCCAAAAATAATCGCTGAAGCCTGCCAAACGACACCCTATTTTCTCATAAATTTATTATTGGCAACGTTAAATTAGACAGACAGCGAGAAGGTATATTGATCTTGAGATATTCACGAGGTTTAATAATGCTTGCATGTTGCTCTGTTGCCGAGCCGTAATTCACAAACACGTGGTAATGTTTGCTCTTGAACTCGCGATGTTGGAAGAGCCCGGCCGATATAATTCTTATCTCCACCTGTGCATGCGGGGCCGAAAACGAATTTTATTCTGACGAAAATATCGAAATGAAACAAAATAATTGAACTAATCGGAAACACAAGAGAATCAAATGGAAAAACAGTTCGGCTCCAAAGTTTATGCTTACCTATTCGTAGCACTGAATGAACACTACGGTACACTTGAGTCTCTATCTCGTATGGTTTCAGGGAACGGTAAAAAGTAATTGGAACCTAATTTACAATTCCTAAAACAAATAACACTATAGTAATTTACTTCGCAAACAGTATTGACTTTGGATCGGTAATGAATAGCTTTCGTGAATACTTCGGAGATAAACTCTAATCGCAAAAATGAAGCTAAAAGTGACTCTCAAAAGAATCTACGGAATCTAGTGAAAATTAACGGTATTTAACTATAATCTGACAGGAATATCTACGGAATTTACTCGAATCACTCTCAACAGAACCTTCTTTATAATCTCGTAGTCAGGAAGGGGAGACATGCAATATTTCGGTCAAAAACCCCAGTCGTTGGTCGATTACGGTGACCTGATAGTTCTATAGTCTATCCAAATCCGAGAGGCCAGCGTAAACAAACTGACTAACGCGTGATCAAATTAGAAGTATGCTCTTATTGGTCGAAGCTTCAGGAACGCCACGTTCGCAAGCGGGAGTAAGAAGCACCCTCCGCAGAACCGCATTACGTTTGATTGTATGCGAATCGTTGTGCAGAAGTCATTCACTGCTTTCTCAATCGTAAATTGGTTTATAGTTGAAGCAAGTTATTCAAGTTACAAGCGTTTAAGATATGTCGAGTACTGATACTGCTGAGGAATCGCGTGTTGACTTAAGTCCTCCAAAAAAGAGACGTCTTAAACGACATTTTAGTGCCGAGATGAAAGAACTTATTGTGAATACTTATAAAATTGAAATTATTCAAAATGCAGGAATGTGTTTGAAGGACATAGAACTCCGAGTTTCTGAGAGACTTGGCATTGGAGCTCGAAGCGTTAGGAGAATTATTTCCGAATACATAAATTCCGGGGTTCTATCACAGCCGGCAACAAATCAAAATCGGACCACCAAATGGGAGTCCTTATCAGATTTCGATATATATATATATATATTTTTAGAGATTATATATATATATATATATATATTCTTTTGAGAACGAGCATTACAATTCTGAGATATATCACAGTGTTAGCAGAAGAAATGTAAACGGGGTACCATACATATTTGCGTATGATACAAGAGCACAGATAAAAACCTCAGGAAAAATTCTGTCTCCCCGCATAAGTGTAGTAATTTGTTTATAGAAGATGGATGGCATCTTTTTCATTTGAAAATAATTTTTTCGTCATCTTGAATTCATTTCGACAAAATATCTTGACATAATATCTGAAACAGAAAGAGGGACAGAAAACCAGAAGGAAGCAGTAAATAATATTACCTACATTTGCTCATGACCGAGAGGGTCTTTCGACCAGGTTCAGTCCTCCAAGCGATGATTTTCAGATCCTCAGATAAACGAAGAACGCTACAGGCCCCTTTATTGGGGAATCATCTCCCATAGATCCATAATTGTTCATTTCGCACTAGAAATCTAATAAAATATCGGGAATAAAGTGAAAAACTTGTGACATGTATTATGTCAGGATGACATAAAAATAAAAATGTGATACGGAGAAAAGTTCATGAGTTTTTCTTCAGAAATGAGCACCCGACTATCGCGAAAGTATTGAAAATAGTTAATGAAGACCCGAACTTGCCAAATTTTAAGAAGAGTACCTTCTCTATCATATTGAAAAAACTGAATTTTAAATGTGGACGTCGCCAACGCAACAGTTTTTTAATGGACCGTGACGACATTAAATGTTGGAGAAGAAACTATCTCACGAAAATTAAGGCGTTCCGTGATGAAAACAGGAAGATTTACTACCTGGATGAAACTTGGGTCAATGCCGGTCATACTAAATCCAAAGTGTGGACCGATGAAACAGTCACATCTTCTCGGCAAGCGTTACTTGCTGGACTATCTACTGGATTAAAAAATCCGTCTGGTAAGAACTTGAATTTTGAGTTTAATCCTCGGTTTCATGAAGCTTGATCAGAGAATCAAGGCTCGATTGAAGGATGATCGTCAATTAGTTTCCAATTGATAATTTGGTCATGAGCATTCTGAATATCACTCTCGCATCAAATAAGATAATTATTTGGTGTGTTTCCGTATATTTCGGCCGCTATCTTTGGCCGCTCTTTTCACACCGGTATAATTATCTATATACGTCCATTCAATATTTCTCAACTGCTACTTCCCAATATATTCGGAATCATGAAAGTTTAAATGATTTCCTTCAGGAAACCTAATGACTGTCAAATCGTTGATCGAGCAATCAAAGTCTTTTGAAACTTGCTGTAGGAACCTTTTTTGTGAAAAATAATTTCAACGTTCTCTTTCGAATGATTATATTTTTTCCAGGCAAAGGGCAAAGAATTATAGTATGCCATATTGGCAGTGAAACTGGTTTTTTAACTGGAGGACTCTGGACTTTTCAATCTAAAAAAACTGGTGACTATCATGAAGAAATGGATGGTCTGTCATTCGAAAAATGGTTCGAGGGTATACTTCCTAAATTAGAAGAAAACTCAGTAGTGGTTTTAGATAATGCTCCTTACCATTCAAGGAAACTGGAAAAAATTCATAACTCACAATTTAGAAAGGGTGATGTCCAAGAATGGTTAAGAGAGAAAAATATTGAATTCACTCCTGACCTCATAAAAGCCCAATTAATGCAGATAGTCAAGCAGAACAGGAAAAAATTCGAAAAATACATCGTAGATGAAACCGCAAAGGCCCACAAAATTACAGTTCTTAGATTACCGCCCTATCACTGCGAACTGAACCCTATCGAATTGATTTGGGCCGATGTCAAGAATTTTGTGGCAAATAAAAACACCACATTCAAAATGGCTAACGTCCAAACTCTTTTTCAAGAGGCTCTCTCACGGGTTACTTCCGAAAGATGGAGAAAGTGCGTGGAACATGTCAGACAAAAAGTAGAGGTAGACATGTGGAAACTGGACAATATTATGGATGATATAACACCAGTCATCGTCAACTTACAAGAAAGTTCTACATCATCTGACGAGACTACGGATTAGTCACTCTTATGAAAAAATATTGTTCCTAACACATTTATATACTCGTATGTATTAAATTGAGAATTTTAGATAAACTGTTCATTACTGAGACTTATAGATAGGCATACATATTTTTCACCGGAACTGAAACACTTTAAAAAGTTTTAAAATATAACACTCTTGAAATAAAATTGATTAGTACACCTCTGGGCTATCACGTTCTTGACGCATGATCACTGCATGCTACAATGTTTACGGCTGGCCTCTTGGATTTGGATAGACTATAGAAGGATTTGAAATTTTTCGGAACAGACAACGGAGAGGACATCTGTTACCCCGTTTTGCGCCTTTTGACTCCTCAAAAATCAACATATAACAACTAGTAAAAACCCTGAGATGTGAAATTTCATGCTATGTTTATTGAACGGCATTTTTTTTTCCATATAGGATGGAAATTTACGCTGTATATCTTAACAAATGGAAATATAAATTTCCATAAAACGGAAAATGAACCTGTATGAATTTGCAGAGGTCTGAACGGTTTCAGAAATACTTAATTTCAAGTGAAATTCTATCATGATTCCTGATTTATTTCTCGAAACTGAAAATGACCAAAATGAATTCAACGGAAATTTTTACGAAACGAAAAACGCTTCGTTTCAATCTGAATATTTCCATGAAAAATTATATGGTGACATTCATACTGAATCCAAATCCATTTAAATTTTTTGTAGGTATTACTGCTGATCAGCTCACTCCCGATGTATGGGATTATGTTTTTTTCAAAGATGCACCATTTCCAAAAACTTCAATACAAAAAGAGGCACTTGACCGAATGAAACATGAATTTGAGTATTGGTACCCGGTAGATTTGAGAGTATCAGGCAAAGATCTTGTTCAAAACCATCTCACATACTTCATTTATAATCATTGTGCGATATGGCCGAATGATGAATCCAAATGGCCTCAGGGTATCAGAGCCAATGGCCATCTACTGCTGAATTCAGCCAAAATGTCCAAATCTGAAGGAAATTTTTTGACACTTAGTGAGGCTGTTGATAAATTTAGTGCCGATGGAATGAGGTTATGCTTAGCTGATGCTGGTGATTCTGTAGAAGATGCCAATTTCGTCGAAGCTAATGCAGACGCTGCAATTTTGAGGTTATATACTTTCATCGAGTGGGTTAAGGAGATCTTGAATAACAAGGCATCTTTAAGGCAAGTTATTATTCTGAATGTTGTAGCAAGGATTTCAGATAAAAAAATTGAGGGATAGCCAAACCATTCGCGATTTTTATTGATTTGAAAATGTATGTTTGAGTTTCCCATTCGAGAACATGAAAAGTTTGAGTTAAAAGGTTTCCAAAATAGTGATTCTTCATGTTTTTAACGGAATTTCAAGAACAATTAAAATAGAGATAAAACTGTAAGAAAAGATTAATAAAAATTAGTGCTTTCAGTAATCTGTTTGGATCAGAAATGTTTTCATACTATGTTTTCAGGACTGGTCCGGCAAACAGTTTCAATGATGAGGTGTTCACCAGTGAAATGAATAAAAAAATTCTTGAAAGTGATGAATACTACACTAAACTCCTATTTAAAGAAGCATTGAAAACTGGATTTTTTGAACTGCAAGCCGCTCGAGACAAATACAGAGAATTGTGTCTGAATGGAATGCATTTGGATCTGATACTTAGATTTATTGAAGTGCAAGCTTTGTTGTTATCCCCTATTTGCCCCCATGTTGCAGAACACGTTTGGAGTTTATTAGGAAAGGTATTTACTATAACGACACTACATAAATCATACATTTTAAAATAAAAATACACAACTATTCTGTTAAACCTTCACATATCTTAAAATATACTTTTAGTTTTTTAGGTCCAATAGAATGGTTTTGTATTTTAATTTGAAATGAACATTCACAATTTTTATTGGATCATTTGAATTATTTGATCGAATCATACAGAATACCTCATGATATTATCTTTTTCTGAATAAAGAACATGCCATCCAAATGTTGAATGAAAAACAGCTAAATATCTCCAGAGTATGGATGACACCCGAAAATATATTTTCTGTTGTACAGGTTTTACCAAATATTCTCCTTTTCAAAGATTAAAGCAGTGAGATATGGCGATCTTCTCAAGCTGCCATTTTCCGATCAATTCTATCCGACACGTGTTTTGAAAAAATAATATTTTGAATGGCTCCTTTATTAACAGAGTCATTAGTCGAATTTGCCTCATTCACGAATGCAACCTTTGTTATTAAACAGAAAACCTTCTCTACAAAGGTCGAGTTTTTAAGTCGTTTCTTTTGAAAGTTATCATGATTTCGGTCGGCCTAACCGCCGAAAGTGAGCAAAATATCTTCCGAAAGAATATATTTAGAGATTTGATACTTGAATTGTAGGTTTAGAGTTCAATTACGAAGGTCTTATCTTGATTTGCTAAAATCTACCCAATGAAGCGTTATAAATACCCATTCAAAATTTCATCTTCCCATTATTTTCAAAAAAACAGATCGTATGAAATTAAAATCCAGTATTTCAATGAAAATGACAGCTTGAAGGTCCACGTGGAGTTTCGAAAGGACCATATGATTAATAGACCGCCGAGTATAAAATATTCGAGAAAAAATGTGAAATGGATTTCTTGAAATTTATCTGATCACTGGTTGCTGAATTTATTCATAATCGGATCAGAAATTCCTGAAGTATTTCGGAAATATCAACGATACCTAGGAAATAACCAAGAAATTTGACATATTTTTTCAGATATTCCCGAATATTAACATACGGTCGAACTGAAATTTAAACATTGTTGCTGAATAGTGACTGTAAGGTCTGCACTGAATTTCTTTGACATCTGATGAATATTTAGTGAGAAAAAAATTCGAATGAAAATAATAAAATTTCCGAAAAGAAATCATTTTTCCATTTTCTGATATTTAACGGCCGTTATGTTTCTCTTGTATATGTCTTTCCATAAATATAGGAAATACTACAAACACGATTTCGTTAGTTTTCGAAATGTCAAGAACACAAAAACAACCCAAGGAATAAAGACATACAAAGATCTCAGATATAAAACCAGAGTGTCCGTTAAATCTCAAGACAATATTTGAATTGGTGATAGCCTAGGTCATGAAAACTTAGAATATCGAAAAATTTTTTGGTAAAATTTACACCGTTTTCGAGATATGGGCAGTACCTTTCCACGAAATTTCAGCTAAATTGGAACTGATTAATTTTGGACGTATAAAAAAGTTTCCAGAAATTCATATAATTTTTCGAGAAATGGGGATGAGTGATAGATTTGAATTCTAGCTATTCTATCTCTTAACTTTGACGCGATATTCTAAAAAAAAATTATAACCACGTGAATGTGAACATTCATCACAAAAATATGCGCACTTTGCCAAGTCTCCAAAATTGTATGAAACATAATCTTATCATTTCTGGAGGGGGTGATATTTCCGTTGCAAGAGAATGCAGAGATAATCTGGTCTATCCTAAACATTCACAATTTCGACGAAAAAAGAATTATGTTGCGAATTTAACGGGATGAGAACATGGAAATAATGATTCATAATAATGAATCCATTGCTTAAGAATTTTCAGAAAAATAAAAATGCAATTTCAAATCTGCTTTCAAATAATATCCCGAAACCAGCATCTCAGTAAATAGATTCAATTAACAAATTTCAGAAAAAGAATTGATTTGTTTTCAATCCGTTCTGATGCTGACATGATATTCTTCCAAAAGGACCTTTTGAATTGAGTTATGCCCCCTTCACAACAATTCTCTTATAGCATGTGGATACACCTTCTCAGTTGTTTCATGTCAGTTGTTGTTAGTTGTTGCCTAAACTTGTTCAAATATCCCAACTAAATCTAGTTGACTCCTAGTGGTGGTGAGGGGGATGCCATCAATTTGGTAAGTTGTTCTTGGATTATTTTTTCCCAAGCTCAATCAACCAGGATTGGTATGGGCATAGTTGTAGAGCTTAGCATCGTCAACGAATAAGGATACCTCAGAATTGAGGAGCGGAGGCAGATCGGATATGTAGACCAGAAACAGCAGCGGACCCAGAACTGATCCCTGGGGAACTCCGCTTGTGACATTAATAGTTCGAGATCTTTTCTCACCAGCGCAAACGAAGAATTTTCTTCAAGATCAAGATGAGCCAATCGTTCTGGGGTTTTGTCATCCGATATTGTAATATTCTTGTATTCAACATTGCCTCTCAGGATATTCTCATTGCGAAGGAGCTGTGTCACTGTATCAATTTTGAGGGTCTTCGAACCCGATTTCCTCCCGGGCCAACACTTTGGAATCTAATCAGTTGATTGAAGGAGGATGGAACAATATGATCAATGATATTTCTTATTTGGTTGATGTCATGTGATGAATCAGAGCTTCCCGAAGCGTCAACAACCTCAGGGACACCTCTAATGAGTACATTATAAGATTTCCGCACTCTTAAAATAGTCTCATCTGAATCAACAGAATTTAAGTGGTTTGCAGCCCCAGATGAATTTGTCTCAAAGACATCCATCCTACGTCCCAGCTTAGCCACCTGAGATGACATAGTTTCTCTAACTTCCTTCATAGAGACCAACTCGGTCCGCAGAGAAGTGATCGTAGATTCATGCTTTGTGAGAACTACTTAATGTTCATCTAATGTGCTCTGGCAGCGAGCAATCTGATCCGAAAGGTCATCCTGCTTAACTCATATCGCCGACACGTCCGCTGCAATCGAAGAGATCTTCTTCATTAGTCGTTCAAACTCCACCACAGTGATCTGCTATGATGTAGCCGACGAGGAAGTGACTGAAGAAGAGCCAGATCTAGTGATGGGACGAGTCGTCAATTCCTCAACTCGATCTTCTCGAGTTGAATCGATGGCCAACTCTAGTAGCTACTCGAGCTGACTCGACTCGGTGCTTATACTTCCGCGGCTGGCGTTCGCCAGCGATTTGCCTTCGTATCGAGTCGAGTTGGGTCCCCTCGAGTCGGGCCTCGATACTGATTCGTTCGCCGGCTCGAGGCTGGATGCCTCGATGTCGATCTACTCGGAGTGAGTAGGAATAGAAATTGGAAGGAATTGTAGAATCGGGACTCGGAAGTTGGAACTTTCATGAGCCTCGCTAACAGCTGACTCACATATCATGTATTTAATTAAATTTTTTTATGTAAGAAATAATTTAATTGAAGATTAAGGGTTCAAATGTTAGTGCCCAACTTTTATAAACAACGGATTTATTGTGAAAAAAGTTTTTAAATATCACAACTCTCAAAATTGACTGTAACCTAATATTTATTACGAAAAGGGGGCCATTGTGAATAAATAAATGAATAAAGTTTAATCAATCCAACTCTAGTCTTAAATCACTCCCTTCACGACGCAAAAATATTTTCGTTTATAGGCAGTCAATTTTAATTCATCCGTAATAGAACAACACCCTGTTGAGATCGATCCAGACTGAACTTAAATAAAAAATAAAACTGAATCGAGCAGATCGAACTATTGCCAACTGCGACTGCCGATCCACCACCACCAACCAACTCGAGCTGTATCGATCGACATCGACGACGGAAGGCACCGACGATTCACGAAATCCTGATTTCTACGCATCGAGTCGGGTGCTGAACTCTAGATCCTAATTGCTTTCGAGTTGACTCGAGTTCATTCAAAAGCAACTCGAGCTGAATCGTCCATATCGTAACTCGAGTTAATCGAGCTGTATAGCTCGAGTTGCCGATCTCCAGCCAGATCGAGCGGAACGAGCGTTCAAGGAGCATGGAGGACACTTCCACGAAATGGATTTCTCAGAGACGTATTGCAGATCAACCTCATTTAGGCTTACACATCTTGAATGAAAAACATTGGAACATGAATCGCAAGTGACGAAAAGTTGAGACGTACTGATCTTAGATGAACAACTCCCGCAGCGGTTAGACATCGTAATAAAATTAGGTTGTTTTCTACTTAAAGTCGCAAAATGAGTGAAAGAAATCGACTAAGCATACAGGGTCACACGCTTCACTCCCATGGGCCGATATAGGAGACTTATTTTTCAACAGATCATAAAGGAAGGCCACGGAGCGAAGGATAATGGTATGAACAAAGGAAAGAATTTTAAAACATTAAAGGACACTAAGGATTGGAGCCCACCGATAACAATGTTTATCACGCTTAAAACCCATGTTCCGGAAAAGTAGTAAAAGTTATAGGACCAGTTGTTCGATACCGTTGCAGATAAAGGGATTCCGACCATACATGTGGAATTCAGAAAACAGTGTTTACAATCGGGAGAGGTGTTTTCCGATATTAAAAAAGTTAATATACTGATTAGTACAGGAAGAATTTGACCCTCAACGTAACTCTGCCTTATATAGAAATTGGTATGGAAAATGATGAACGAACACCAATCAATCGTGCACAAATAATAAATTAATCACAGCGAAAGACAACGTCACCTTTGCAATCTCAATGTAATTGAGTAACTTTACGACTCATGTGCATATTGATGATGCTTGAAGTAGTACGAGCAACCAGCAACCTCGTTAAAACCGATCTCGAAGAAATTCCTGTGATACGAGCGTTCGCTATAACCATTCTTTCTGGAACTGCTGAGCTCGTTATAACCGGACCCGACTGAACGTCCAAAAAGCAGTATCGTCAGCAATGTTCACGTCAAAAAGGTTTTGAATCAGTTCCAATTTAGCGACGTGGGTCCCGTTCAATGAAACAACTAGTAACAATTTCAATTTTACAGGTTCACAGCTCTTATATCTAGCACAAGAATATAGCTTCTGAAAGGGAATCCTAGAGAAACCTTGGTAATCAGCAATAATATGAAATTCTGAAATCAATAGAATATTAGTCAGAAAAAAGCATTGAGGACTATGCTAAGGAACACCTATGAATTATTTCTTTTCATTTTATGGAACGCGCCCATAGTATCCGAAACATCGAGGAAAGGTAGCGATTTCTCAGGAATTTCCAAACTATCCATTATCTGGAAAAGGGTGAAAATTTTACCTAAACATTTTTCGATATTCTGAGTGGTCAACAACAACAATTCGAATATTGTTTAAGGTTTACCGGACACCTTCTATATTTCTGTTATCATTCAAATTATACGGAACTGTAATTGATGTGATCATTTATAGTATTTCTTTTCATTTTAATTTTAAATTGCAATTTATTTCTGCACGCATTTTATATCATGTTTCATTTTATGAGGCTCCATAGTTTTTTGTAGAGTCCTGAAGATAGAAAAATATGTTCACGAAAGGTCGGCGAACTGATAAAGTATAACTTTCCTGCATTGTTTGATCCTCACACTACCAATCTATCATCCTATATAGGATTACCGCATCAAATATTAATATTTTTATAAGATCCTCCACATAGATATAATATTGTGAATTTTGATCAATTCTAATTTATGTCGTCCACGATTCGAAAAAGTTTTTCAGGCAGCATTTTCATTTGTGGGTTGAAATTGAACACACAATAAAGGATGGAGAACAACCTGGTTTATTATGATTATGTAGTATAGGAATTGGTTTCTCGGAGAAGAACAGAGCTCCAGCAATAATATGTAACATAATCACAAGGACGAATATCCGTCGATAAATCAACAAATATTCCCCCTTGATCAGAGCTAATCATCCAATCAACCAAAACACCTACACCGAAGAAGCGGATCCAAGTAGAATGACTACAGCTGTTTCACAATTGTTATTGATCAGCTGTAGTCATTCTACTTGGATCCGCTTCTTCGGTGTAGGTGTTTTGGTTGATTGGATGATAAGCTCTGATCAAGGGGGAATATTTGTTGATTTATCGACGGATATTCGTCCTTGTGATTATGTTACATATTATGTAGTATAATAATATCCAGAATAATCCAAATACTTGAGAAATTTCATTACCACACATTTATTTTTGCTCTCAACAGTAAAAATAACCAAAGATCGCAAGGCGTCAACGTTCATTATTGGGACACAAGAGGTGATAATTCGATTAACTTCCATGTATCTCTCTTCTTCGGTGGAGAAGATAAGAAGAGAGAGAGAAAGAAACACCGTTAAATCAGTTCGATGAAAACGAGAACGTAAAAAACCTGTTATTCTAGTAGTACATCAGGATTTGCTTTGGCAAGTACTGGTCGTATTTTAATTGGCGTCTATTCGGGGTGGACTATGAATCAGTGACTTCCAGATTCGGAGGATTATGATGCTATTCAGATATTGAATTCTAAAGCGCTAGATCAGTAAAAGTGTTCTTGTCATCGATGGGAACGATGAATTTGATCAATTCATTTTTGAAAGCGGAGCGAAATTTCCATTTTCGAATATTTGAATTTCACATCTTGGCTCTGCCCTCCTTTTCTGATTTACCCAATAAGGATGAATTCGTTACACACCACCATAAAGGTAAGCGTCCACTGAAGGCGGATTGTACTGCAACGGTGGGGCGAGCATTATTGCGTACTGTGTCCATTGCAATTGAACAAGGTGGACCGAACAGCATCGACGGATTTGAGCCGATTATCGATATTAGGACAAGCTTGCGTAAATCAGCAGTTGCGTTGCTCCTGTCCAGCGTCCACTTAGGCGGGAAGGGTCTCACTTACCGAGAAATACTCTCGCTGAGCGATCCTTCGGCTGTTTCCGCCGAGCCCCGACACTATGACGCTGTAATGGACGCAGTTCTATTTGAATATTTATCCGCCTGCGATCCGTCCGCCTAATGGACGCTTACCTTTAGTTCATCTTTCCTGATGTTCGACATCCTGTTGTGTTCTGCTTGATTGATACGGTCTTTCCTCCGACTCGAGGATGTTCGATACATTCATCGACAATTATGCATACTGGCTTCACTCTGGTAGTTCACAATGTAGTTATTATTATTATTTTTTAATAGTTATAAGAGTTGAGGCAATGCCTATAAACTCAGTACAAAAGTAAGAAAACAAATTTTAAGAAATCTTCTGAAAAATAAACAGAATGAGACGCGCACCCATAGTCTTGAGATCCCAAAAGTGGCAGAACGCTGACTGCAGCAAGAGTCATATCCCGATTTGAAGGCGTTAACTGATGGGGCTCCAACAACACCAACTGGTAGACCATTCCATATGTCAAACGCACGATTGGGCACAAATTGTTGTCTTGCTGCTGTTCTGAAGATCTGCTTGCGTATCTTGTATTCGTGCCCGCGCAGGTAGTTTCGGTTCAGCAAGAATGTGTTCGAGGTATCCAAGCCGTTGAACATCTGGCGCGGCCCTGTAAGTGATAATGAGATCACCACTTAAGCATACCATATGGTATGCAGGTAGCCCACCTCTGCACTCTTTCGAGAGCTTCGGAATCTCGCACCAGATAGGGACTCCAAACAGGACCAGAAAACACACACTTCCGGGTGACATCCGTGAAAGGCTCTGCTCATAAGATAGGTAGTCCTATTTGCTTTTGAAACAATATGCTCCACGTTCCGCGAACACGAAATATCCTCCGAAATTATTAGCCCCAAGTCGTTGTGATAGTTGGTTGTTTTTGAAACGGAGTTCTCAATTACGTAATTGAGTCTAGGATTACTCCTACCAACATGCAGGACCACACATTTTTCAACGTTCAAAGGAAGCAACCAGACAGAACACCACCGCGACATCGTATTGAGATCCCACTGCAAACCCGGTGCAGTATTGTTATCTAGTTTTCTCAGATATCTTTCGACAATTTCAACCGAAAAAGAGATCCGGGTAAGATCAGGCACCAGTCGAGACGTCAAGACAGCAGGCAATGTGCCGGGGGGCTCCAAGGTAAAAGAAGACTGGAATGAATCGGCAAAAATCTTGACATTCTCGAACTCGTCCTGGCAGACAACTCCCGCAGAGTTTCTAACGACTGGTAAAGAGACCTTGGAATCAAGGAATGAACGTACATATTCATGAAACTTTTTCGGGCTCTTAGAGGAAGCTATATTGAGTTCGTGCCGAGGCGATATTAGCAGATAGAGTGTTGGAAAATTCACGGTGCAATACAAAATCTTCATGTTTATTGTTTCTACGAAACCTCTGCCAAAGATTCTTTTTTTGACGAATCATATGATTGAAGGATTGAAAAGTATTTCTTTGTGATAGGAATTGGCCGAGGTATAGTCGTTGAGGACCTCCATAAATTTTTCCCACATTTGATCAATGGTCAGGTTTTGCAAGAGATCTTCCCAATTCACAGCAGCAAGATCATTGTTGAGTGCAGCTTCATTGACGACTTTTATATATTTTTCATTGACAGCATTGGACGAGTGAGAAAGGAATTTGATGTTAGAGCGAAGAGTTGCATGGTCAGATTTCCCAAAAGGTGGAAGATATTAAACCTCAGTCATCAGGTCACGGTCATTCACTAGGATTAGTTAGATCAAGTAATGATGGTATTTGACCAGAGCGGTATCTTGTTGGTTTATCGATAAGTTGCACGAAATTAGAATTCGAATACATGTTGCAGAAATTAGAGATGGGAGAACCAGCTTGTTGACTAGATATATTTGGCCAAGATAATTGTGGAAGATTGAAATCACCAGCAGTTGAGACATTGCTTGGAGAGTAAGAAAGTTCAAAGAGGTAGTTATATAGGACGTTTTCATCCCTGCAAGCCCTCGGACGATAAATGCAACCAAGTACAAATTGACTATGATTGAACGTGACGTGGAGAAAAATGTTATCTATACCCGGTGCATCAACTCGTTCGGAAGCAACAGCGGAGTTATTAAAAATGTCGAGATGAATACACACACAAACACCCCCATCTCCTGGCGTGGTGACACTATCTCCCCGAAACAGCTTGTAATCCGGAATATCGACCAGTGAGTCCGGTATTTCAGCGTGCAACCACGATTCAGCAATGAAAATGAATATGTGGTTGTGAACAAAAACGAAGTAGAAGCTCGTCATATTTGGAATGAAGAGATTGAATTTTTGGAGGCAGGGATATGACGGTTGGCGTTCCCTTGACATATTTAATTGTTAGATCCTTCTCTCCAGTTTTCTTTCGCTTTTTGAACCCCAGGCGCAGTCGACTCAATGCGGAGAGTTGGACAGGGGTTTTATAATCAGAAACTACGACTTCATCGAAATGACTAGAATTGAGGAGGTTCTTCTTATTTCTCAACAGAGAGTAACTATTTCGCTGTTGGAGAAGGTAACTTTAAGCATACGAGGACGAGAAGGACCAGATTTACCAATCCGAGACACTCTTACAATCGAATTACCAGCAGAACTACCAATATGTGCCAGCAACCTTCCGGCCGCACATATGTACAATTTACCTTAGACCTGAAATAAGTTAACTCTGATGTTTTTTTGTTATATTACAGTAAGGTATTGACCTTTCTCAGAATGTTATTCAGGGTAGAGGCGATTTCGATTAATGTTGGTTCATAGATTCGTCAATTTTGGACCAACCATATTCGAATGATAAATTGATAACGTAATGAATCAGCTGTTTTGGGGTCGGTTAACCGAAACTGGAAACACGATTCTCCCGGCATAATTGTTTTGTCTACATTGTGTTTCAATGTTAAAGTTTGGAAACAGCAACATGTTGAGTGTTCCCCTTTTTTTATAAATAATGACGGAATCTCTGTTGGCTTCGAAATAAAAGAAAACGTAATTCATTTCACGGGTGCTGAAGGAAAAAAATTACTATTAATTGATGAAGAAGTTACTATTGATCGCATCACCCGAGCAGCACTTGGTGGAAAATTTTCCGCTGCAGTTTTATAAAATTGATTGTATTATTTCCATCATTTGTATTCATCCAGTTAGTTTTTTTCGATGATGAATGAAATGTTTCCCTAGTCATAAGTAATTCATATCAGCAATTTTATTAGTATTCATTAGAACTATTTTGTAATATTCGATGAATCGGCATCATCTCGTTCATCTACTAATAGGAGGGCTTGCGTTTTAAAATAGTTTATGAATATGGAATTGTTGTAAGCGAACTGTCAATTTCAACTTGTTCGTTTATGAACCGACCTGTCAATCATTAAACATCCATAATACCCATTCGAAATCGACTTACATTATGTATTTTCATTTTCATTCTCTGCAGTGTTTTGCATATCGCTTTACTGATCCCTATCCTGTGTGGTTACTTTTAGGTTACTGCATTCCTTTTTCATCCCTAACTTTCAGGATCTCGGATTGTTCTCAAGTACCTAGGTTCCTTTTCACCTGAATCCTCAAAACCCCGCACCCTGAAACTATATCCCCGCACTGTTTTCCAGAAGAGGTGCTACCCATTGTTACTATCATGATCTGAGCTGTGGATATAGTTCTTAGGTCCAAGGTCCTAATTGTGAAGATAGGTGATAAGTTCAGTTTCGATTCAAATATTGACCACTATTGCCCTAACGATACAGGATGTCATAGTGGGATCAACACAAATCGATATCTCAAAATTAAGAACTGTGACGTTCCTGGACTTTGTATGTGCCCAACTTTCGGAGGGGCTCAAGACCTCAGCATATTGATAGTTGCTTCATCAAGATTATCAGAAAAACATACCTACTTCTCCACTTTGAATGAAACGCCCATAATATATTATTGTTGGACTCTATAATGACTGTTTACAATAACCCATACTTTTATGCAGTGGTTTTTGTGTTATGGATTTTCCTCTAAATTATGTGATGAGAACAAAATTCCTTTTACTGTATTTAATTTGGCTCGAGAACATTCAGTAGGAACCGAAAGAACACTCAGTCGGAAATTTTTTCCTGCTTTTCTATTCACTGTTGAATTATAAGTTGGCTGACGTTACCATAGAGACCATTGAATATTCATTATTTCTGCGTGAACTTGCGCCTTTATGATTGGAATCATCGATTGCTGAATAAATATTTCTATGGTTAATTTGTCATAGTTCTTAAGATTAGCAAAAGAAAATCTGTTTATTATGCCTAATGACCCGAAATATTCCAAATGACGAAAAATTCGACTTGTTGGTATGCTACATTCAAGCGAATGGAAATAGCCGAGTTGCAAGGAAGTCTATCTCGAGAAATATCCATATTCAATGGTCGCTATGGTAAATCCAGCCTACTTATAATAATTTACCAGTGAATAGAAAAGCGAGAAAAAAGTATTAAACTTTTTCTCATTTTATTTTCATGTAAATAGCGACATATGATACATTTTTGAAATCAGCAAAAATTTTGTAGCAAGATGAGATAACTTTCGACTATAGTTTACATTTGAAAAATCAAAAATGCCTGTAGAATGTATCAACAGATTTCGAATACGAGTTCAAACAAGCGAGTTATTCAGCATTATTGAAAATGACAATTTCTCAATTTGCGCTCATAACTCAAGTTCTATGCGCGATAAGCTGGATCTCTTTTCAGATTCGGATTAGTCAGGAAAAAAGAGCTGGAGAGTGTGTTATCAGTTTTCTTCTAGCTGCTATAGTTCTCGAGATCCCTTCAGTAGACAACGAATTTTGCCCACCCTGTACATATCAATAATTATTATCATAAAGATGTCAACTTGGGTATAATCGAAAAATGTTTACTAGCTATGCCATTTATATGTGAAATCAATATATCTCCGTGTATGTGATATATTTCCATGTATTAAAAAGGTTATATTCAAATAATTGTGCAATTTTATTTGTAGAAAACCAGCATAGTCAAAGCTAAGTGGCCAAAGGCTGGACCAATCAATGAAATTCAAATTAAGTCATCACAGTATCTGATGGATACTGCTCACACGCTTCGTATACACTTGAAGACGTATCTTCAGGGTCCGAAAGCCAAGGGTAAATCGAATCCTGATACAATACCGAAGCCGGACATTGCAGAATTATGGGTTGCCAAAATGTATCCGCATTGGCAGAGCATAATATTGGACACGTTGAAAGAAATGTATGAGGTGAGAAAAAAGATTTGTGTAAGAACATTAATTTTATTTGAGCACTTCCTTCGTTAATACATATACATCAAATTTCAGAGTGCTTTTTCTACAAGTTTTCCATTATTTCTCTTCATTTATAAGAAATGAAACACGAATTTAGGATCTTGCATTAGCTATGAGTTTTTCATAACTTCTATAATGTCTTGAAATATGAGCACAATAAGACACAGAATGTTTCAAATTTGATGGGTTCTAAGATTTTGGGCATCTTCAGGAGAGGTAGCCAAAAAACTAATACACAAGTTGTGTACTTGCATTTCTGAGACAATATAGAACCGCAAGTGCATGTCTCTAACTGTCTGTGAACTACAGCATGAATTTGGGAAAATTTAAATATGATTAATTTGGCTACTGTTAGGCTCGACAAGATGGATTATTTATTTCTTAGAATTTATTTGATTCTCAAAGAACGCAAGTAGTCATGTTCACGGAAAAAACTATTTGTTATTCATTCATTTTGAAAAAAAATTCCTTGAATATCCCATTTGGTCTAACTCATCTCACGTTTGGAGTATTCGGAGTGGTGCAGAATGCGAGCCCTGTGCGTCCCCACTTTAAATTTGAAAGAGAAAAGTTGTTTTTTCCATTTCACATAGCGCTGAGTTTTGATTGCTCCACTAGACCCTAACAAGGAAATTCACGGGTTAATCGGAAAGAAATTGAAACTTTCCATCTATAACAAGCTTAGACAGTACAAAGTAGTTTTGAAACATATCTGGTCATACAACGTTCAACTATTGTGGTTGCATAAAACCAATAATGCAACGACAGTACTTCGAATGATAGCTGGTACCCTGGTATATATGAAGATTCCTAGATACCATGTGTGACATCAGTCATCAGATCCGCCTAAGTTGTAACAACCGGCGTTTCACAACTTGTTATCCACTTTCAATTCCTTAAGTTCTGTTACACACAACTACAACATAAAAAACTCATTTCCAATTACATGAAAAAGGTACGAATAAATGTAGTACTGAATTACTTATTCAGGACAGTAACAATGCTTATAATAAGTGCCAAATTACATCTCAGAAATAAGTAATTACACGAAATTTGTAAAATATTTCAAAGAATATCTCTTACAATTAAAATGTACAATCAAAACTCTAATGTACTCTATGTGAAACAGCTTTATTGCTGGTTTGTAGTTGATATATTGAATGAAATAAAAATTGGATACGGTTAGTTGCGAAATTCACTAGCAAGGTCAAATGGATTTTACTAATGCTATCAGTCGGAATTAGTTGAATGATATCAACGTGCAACTCTGTGAGAAAATTTTGAGGATTCATTTCTTAAAAAATTCATACACAAAAAATTAGAAAATTTTTTTGTTTTTATTTCTGGGGATCAGGAATCAGGTCACAACAAAGTTTGGTATATACTTTGAAGTCAATGTTTAACAAGAGTGATTCAAATTCAATTCGATCCGATACTTTTATTCCGAGTTTTCAGAAAAAAATATGTAAAATTTTGTTGTTGATTCGAATATTTGATGTCATTTCTATATTTTAGTTCTGTGCCTGCGGCTTGACCTGTCAGAGATTACCCTGCGAATTCCTTTCATGAGCAAGCGATAATACTCACCCTAATCCGTGCGTAGACTACGACTATGAGGGGAAGCTCCCCCTCCACCCGTTTGAAGACGGCTAGGAGTGGCGTTGGTTCTACGTCCGCTTCTCCTCTTCGTCAGTACTCAGTACGCTGTTGATTCTCGAGTAGCGCATAAGTACTAGCGTTCAGCAGTTGTAGGAAGCTACGTTCTACGAAAGCCACGGCCATTCACAGTCAATAGAATATGATAAACTTCTCAGTCGCACTCTTTCAGTGTTGATGAGCACGGCTGTTCCTTCTTTCGCAACCCTTAAGGTCATTACATTGAGGATGTATTGGCGACACAGCCATGATTATGGAATACTTTTCAGTCTTACTCTTTCAGAGTTAATGAGCAATGCGTTATATGCAGCCGTCGGCTTATCAACCGCAGCCGATCGGCCTGTCCTACGCAGCCGTCGGCTCATCAATCGCAGCCGTTCGGCTGGTCACACGCAGCTGGCGGCTCATCAACCGCAGCCGATCGGCTCGTCCTAAGCAGCCATCGGCTAATCGAACGAAGCCGATTGGCTCCACAGCCACTCTTTCAAAGTTTCTGAGCTCGGTGGTTTCTTCTTTTGCACACCTTTTGGTTATTGCATTGAAGATGTATGAGCGTCCCAGCCATAATTATGAAATACATCTCAATCACACTCTTTAGGTGGATATTCATTCGAGCAAACATGCGCGTACATATAGCTGTGCGGCAGAAATTGACAAACGTCCACATTGAACATATTTGCACGTACACTGGGCATTCACGCACGCTATCCGTCCGTGTGCGAAGGATATCAACTTTGAAGAAATTTGTTCGCACTTGTCCTTCTTGTTTGGAGTTGAGAGGCTAGATTTGTCAACAATTCTAGTACATATGTCGGTCGTGATATATCTCCCTTATCCTGAGAACAACTATCGGCGCATCCCTTGATTGAAACTTCGTTAAAAGACATTAGTCTCGAGTCTTTGAAACATTCTATTCCAAAGTCAACTGTTTAGGGCATTTTGGATTTGGTGAACTGGCTAAAGTCACATTCCCTGGATCCTCATAGTATTTTCCAAATCTCGCGACATATTGCTGCCATTGGCCTCAGATCTAAGGATTCACGATTTAACAGTTATCGGTCTAGATAAAGAATGCTGCCAATTACAGATTATGTTATCACTTTCTGGCCTACGTATGGTTTCAGAAGAGTTAAGCTACCTTTTGTGCGCGGGAGATTCGGGTATTTGGGTAATCGGAGATTCTTCCCTATTGGCCGACGACGATCACGTGACCATCGTCGACCAAAAGGGGTGAATCTCTCGGCCAATAGGATTAATCTCCGATTCCCCAAATACCCGAATCACCCTCGCACCAAAGGCCCCTTTAGAAATCGCCAATCTGGTTGGCAACTTAGTAGTTCAGGAGATCATTTATTAGACCTGGTCAAATGGATTCACAATCTTAGAAAGGTGTCTGTCCTCTCTGGGGAGAAGTTATAACAGCAACGCGATCCATGATAGCAGGACGGTTCAAGTAGTCTTCTGAATATCTAGGCATCAAAATGGGTCTCGGGTCTATACGTTCCGCAGTAGCATAATTTGAATTTCAAATTAACGCCCCTTTAAATTCTCTTCTAGAAAATGAGTATTGGCCAAGTTCAGAAAATTTCTTTAAGCATTGCGAAATTTCTTTACTTTAGTATGACCTCCTTTAAGGTAAAACGCAATTCTATTCTGTTCGTTGTACTATTCAACCTTTAAATTTTCGCTAGTTAGATCTTTACTTACTGAGGTTGAATATTTTTTTTCTATTCGAAAGTTCTTGTCGAAGGGTAAATATCTGGGGATTTATGGTGTACAGCCTCGAAGATTTACGGAGGATTTATTTATGTTTAAGAGGATTTACAGGGATTTGAGGGATTTATTGAGGATTTAGCGGGGATCCACTCATGAGTGGATCAGCTGTTGATTTCTGGCGCATGCGCACAACACATGATTCAAGTTCTCCTTACCTATGATCTCGTATCTGTTGCAACGAATCACTCATAATAAAAAGTCTACTTTCTGCTGGTTGCTAGGAAAAGTGTTGAACAGGTTGGAGAAAGTTTACAAAAACTGGGGAAACAAGCAGAAATGCAGGTGTATTCATTGATAGTCGGCGAAATTCAGCGAAGTAAAAGGGACATACAGAATAAGAGATATTATTGAAATCGCAATTCCATCAGGTAGCTCGGATAGTTCTGTAGAGGACAAGATAACAGTTGAATATGATAACAGTACTAAACATCCTACTATTACGTTTACATATAACTAATACGGGATGGAATGAAAACCCACAAAATGGATCGCATACTTCCTAGTTCAGCGTTCTCATTCTATGAGGAAGTAATTATGACAAACGCTGATTTGTGGTTAGTAGGGAAATTTGCCAGAATTGTTGATAATGATGCCGTTAGTACAATAATGAAGGTGACATTTTTGAGAAAATTCTAGGAAAACACTGTCTTGACGTTAAGATACAAGGTCATTTTTCACAAAGTTACGCAAGTACCTCCAAACCGTCATTGTTCAACAAGATTTCAATTTGACCGAATTCGTTTTGGTTTATTATTTGACAAAATCAAATAATAAACCTGTAAATTTCACAGTTAACATTTTGAAGTATGTAGATTTGAACGAACTAATAAAAAAAACCGTCCGTCCGTTATCCGAGGCTTTTCTCTTAAAGTACTGAACCGAAATCTGTGAAACTTGGCAGAAAAATGGTGTATCGCTCAAGATTGACCCACCAAGCTTTTCAGCAGGATCGGTGTACCCTAAGGGCTCAAAACTGGGGCTGGGGGGGAAACATTTATTTATCGAAAACTTACCACCTAATTTTCATGAAACTGTCAACGTTGATTACTGTTGAATAACTCAACCTAAAAATTTTCACCCGGATGATTTCCGACCAGTGGTCCCAGAGTTAGAAAAAAACGCTGCAAATTGTGTTGTGAAAAACCAATGAGTTATCAAAAATATATAAGTTTTATTCAAGATATCAATGGTATTCGGTCATTCAAATGAGAAAATAATAAACCCGTGTGTAAAATTTGCAGAGATTTCGACCCAATCTCAGAATTTATTGGAAACGAATACTGTCAAATTTCGGGACTAATCGAAATTTTCAGCTTATCTCCTCAATATTTCAAAAATAATCAACGCGATCAGATAGTATTTTGAAAATGTTGATGGGCAAATTTGTGCGGAATTTTTTGATGATCGTTCAATAAGATTAATAAAAAGATTCAAAATTCTCTTTTCAAGTATACAGGGTGAGTCACGAGGAACTGTAAATATTCCTACCACGTATACAAACTACTCAGGTGATTATCAAATGACCATTCCTTTTTCTCTCTTCATAAATTTTATACAGACTGGTTTTCTGTTTTCACCGACTTCAATCCGTCATAACTTTTGAAAACATTGTACGATTTTAAATCAAATAATGAATTTTGGTGATTATTATTTCTGCTTAGATTCAAATAACAGTTTTCTCATTGAATTCTGTTTGAGGAGCAAAGGTAAGTATTACCTTTACACATCATACAACATTTTCTTAGTTCAGTGTCGTTTCCAAGACAGGCTTATGAAAATTTCCCAATTTAATTCGTTCTCCATAGAACTTTATTTTCCAATAAAGCGCAATTTACAAGACATTTAAATATAAAACAACAGGAATGTGTGGAAGCTGGAGAAATTCATTTCGAAAATAATCTAAAATAATTGTTTTTGGATATGTTAATTTTTGTTTTTAATTATTTCCATAAAAAATGTTGTTTTCCTCGTTCATGTTTGGTTTCATTCTTTTACCAATGATGGTTCATGTCTCATTCATGGATTTATGACAATTTTTATAAAAAAGTAGGAGATATTCCATTAAGCTTCGTTTAAATACATTTTTTTCTATAATGAATTCACTATCCAGTCATCATCTAAAGTTTTGAACCACTTTAGCCTATCAACCATCAACGACCTTTAAAAAAGGACAGACGGGGAAATAAAGCACTGAGGGGCTCGTGAAAGTGATTTGTCTCATCTCAGGAAGCACGTAATCGTTCTATTAACGATTTCAACGTCCCGATTGTTATTCCAAGTTTTCGAAAAACTAAGGGAAATTTTTGCTTAATTTTGTACATCAAGATCTAAAACAATTAATTGAAACTCTAGGAAATTTGGGAATATTCTGGCTCAGAACTGATTATTTCTCAATAAACGGCCAAACAAAGTGTTCCAAAACTAAAATCAAGTTTAATTTGGAAATTTTCATGAGTATGATGTGTAAAGATGATTATTTCTCAATAAACGGCCAAACAAAGTGTTCCAAAACTAAAATCAAGTTTAATTTGGAAATTTTCATGAGTATGATGTGTAAAGATGATACCCTACTCTTGCTCCTGAATTCAATGAGAAAACTGTTATTCAAAGCTGAGCGAAAATAATCTCTGAAAATCATAATTTAATTGAAAATCGTACAATAATGTTAGGAAATTTTTTTGACAGTTTTCCTCCATAATAATTATGGTTTCAATATTCCTCATCAAAAATAGAAAAAAAAACTTACATAGGGTGAAATTTTTGCGAATGACCAAAACGAATGGACCTGGATTTTCCGAATTATGAACGGGTTGGTAACTGAAGGTCCTTCAAAACAATATTCCCTAAAAATTTCAATCGATTCGGGATAACCATTCAAAAGTTATGACGGATTGGAGTTTTCGGTAAAATTGAAAATCAGGTCTTGTATATTACAGGTGGTTTAGCTAAAAATATGCGAAAGTCCTTTTGGCACTATGTAGATAATATATAAATATTCTAGGGGACACTTCCGTTCACTTAATTTTTTTTGTGAAAATTGTTTTTCTGAACTTTCTTCATTACTTTAATTATCTCTCAAAATGAACCAACGAATTATTGATTGATATAATAATGAATTTAATGATGAAAGTATTTCAAATATGTGCTTTTCAGAAAAAAATTCATTCTTGCATTCATAGATTTATTTGAGAAATAGACATCCCAAGTGTGAACAATGGAAATAAAATCCATTAGATTATCCTGGGAGGTCGTAGCGAAAGAGTTATCCTCAATAACAAAAACTTATATTTAACACTTAATCATTTCCTCAACAAATACAACAATCAAATCAAAAACCAAATCAACACGACGTCGAAAAAGTCAGGTTAACCATTTAAATCGTTGACAGCCACTCTACGTTTGTGCGAACTACCCAATTCTGAAGCAGTTCGGACTCTTACGTCCGAACTCCTTTCACAGTTCTGGAACAGTTCAGAATCGATTCTGAAAATAACCAAAAAAAGGATCACTCAAATCCTGAACCGGTTTTGAAATGAACCAAAACACAAAATCGCAATCGCGCATGCGGAACCATTCCAGAACAGTTCTGAACTCGGAACCAAAACAAACCTAATATGAACATATGGTGACGTATGTAAAATGGATACTTGCAATTTATAAATACTCAAACCCTTACAGTAGTAATTTGCGGGCTGCGGTGGTGATTAGCCTGTTCTCAAGGGTGCCAAACACCATTTATAAGTATCCGTAGAAATTATGTGCCGTGGTGGACAGTACACCGATTTTATGCAAACCATTGTTAATATTTATGAACGTTGCTTGAATGGAATTCGTTTGGAAGTTTTCGTGCTCATAATGACAAATGGAAATTTTGATGATGGCATCAGACCCGCCATGGGCTGTTCTATCAGGATGTGGGGTGTGGTGAACTGAATAGTGTGGGATTCTAAACATTATAAGACTTTTGAAATGTGTTTCTGAAATAAGTAGGATATCGACTTTGTTGAAATCTGAGAAAGTCAGAACTTCTTGTTTGTGGTTTGCTAACCCGTTGGCATTCCATGTCGCAATTCGTAGGATCTTGTTAGCCATTATGGGAGTTTGTTCATAACTGTGGTGAGCAGATTCAAGATCATGCTATTCTGATTAAAGAGTTGTAAAAACATATTTTTGAATTCTTCAAGGTAGGTCGATATCTGCTTGCTTGGTTGGGTTGAAAGTTGTTCTTCGTTCTAACCCATAGGGGGTTGGTTGTTTGGTAGTGAGGGGTGATGGTTTGGTATTCTTGGGTGGCTTCGCTGTACAGGAACTTGGTGAACTTGGCATCCCTTGTAGTTGACTGGATGATTACTATTACACAAGACACATGTTGCATGGATCTCTATTAATTTTTGGCATGTTTTTGAATCATGTTGTTCGTCGCACTTAACGCAGTTTTATGGTCTGTAGAAATATACCTTGTAGTGACCATATCTCATACACTTTATTAATCCTCGTTTCTTTCTAAGAGTTTCTATGATGACCTTAGTTCTGTAGATGTATTGGATTTCGTAAATGGTTTTGTTAGATGGTTGCGGCTCAAGATCCACGAAAAACATGGAGGCGGTGTTTTTGTCATTCTATGTTGATCATTTAAAATGTTGCGAACTTAATGTCCAGCGTTAATGAGTTCTTATTTTATGTCATGAATGGGCACTGAGTGGTGGAGATTTCTTATGACCACTCTGTAGGTCCGTTCTTCTCGCATTTGGTGGTTGTGATGACATCATTTTTCATTTCTCAAGTATGTGGAGAGTTTTCTGTAAGCATCCACTGTGTGTGAACTGATTTTGTTTTTGTCATTTGACAGAATTCTGGCATCGAATTAATCTTTTCCAATTATTATAGAGAACATGTTGATCACTGCTTTCAAATCTGCAATATCGTACACAGATATTGGCTATGATGTTGGTGTCTGGTTTTATTTCATTAGGCCCACTAGATAATATTGTTTGTAGCTATGAAAATCATTCTCTTGGCGTTACAGTTGGACTGGAAGTCTGTGGAGGTTGTCTTTTTCGTTTTTTCACTATCTACCATTGGCTTATGCCAATACTTTCCATTTCTCCTTCTTGATTAGTAGTGATACAATATACTTGATGACTTGGAAAAACGAGTTAGGCGGTTACGATCAACACTCCTTACAGATTAGCAATCATATGAGTAGATTGTTTGAGTTTAACTACAAAACACTTGAAAAATAACAGAAAGAGTACCGGAAGAATATTAATTCCGAGCTATTTGATGCGAGAAGCTTAACTCGATGGGAAATCATGGGAGTTCAGCTTGAAAAAAAAGTAAAAGTGTCACTAATGTCTTTATGAATCAAATCGAGTAGAAATGAACTATACCACCCATACTCCTAAGACCTAATGAGATTGTCTGGCTGACCGTGTGGTTTGATCATTTCAATTCATCCTTTCATCTTCATCCCTGGCCTATTCATTAGACCATTAAGGATATTTAAGATTCACTTGTATTGTTCGAGAATAAAAGTGGAAGATTTGAATTTTAAATCCACAGAATACCATTCTCATCTAGGAATTTCATTGTATTATTTTAGTTTGGATTTATTTTTGATGTTTTCAATGTTGACAAATTGGCACCAGAGTATCAATTAGTACATATCACTTCTAGTCAACATCTAGCATGCTGCAGGTTCGGACGTGATTTCGATATATTTCGTGTTTTGTTTGTCTATTTCCGAGTCTTGAGCCACACACCGATTTGTTTACTTCGAGCAGAGCATATTTTGTAATCAAAAAAGTTTATTGTGGCCGTTGGAATATGGGTAAAAAGGGGACCTCACAATGTTCAATGTTTCTGAAGCTATCGTACAACCCATGTAGAAAATAGTTGAATGACGAAGAGAGAAGTGGCTTAAGATCTTATCACATCTAGAGCACAGCTCCTGAAAGGAATAATCCACTTATTGAATCGTCATCCAAAAATGCTGCAGACTACAATCTTGCATTGATAGTATGCTGCGAAGAATTGCAGCTCTCATAGCGGCAAAAGGGTGGTTCAACAAAATATCGGTATTCCATTATCAACATTGTTGAAACATTAAAAGGTCAATATTTCCTATTATATATGCTGTATTATTTGTGTTCAGAAGTGTTTAATCGAAATGTCGCATCGATTTTTATTTAATAATTTGGCCAAGCACTGTATAACCTCATCAATTTAATATATCATTTTCATTTGAAATCGAAAACATGATATCTATTCATTTTATTTTCAATTATGTTTTATTTATACAAAAAAAAATATCTAAAAAAAACTATTAGAAATTAATTAAAAATAAATATTCATAAGAAAAGACTTTGCGGATTGCGGTATTCAAACAATTTTTGAAGGCAGTTTCTAAAAAAAATTTGCCCAATGAACAATATCGAAATATTGCAAACTATCAACGAAATGAACTGTAACGTTTCAGAGTCTATATCTGACTTCTTCATCAAACAATAAAAGAAAAATATGCAGAATTATTTTACCTTTATTGTCTGATGATGAAGTCATATATAGAATCTAAAACGTTACAGTTCACTTCGTTATCATTCCGATATTGTTCATTAGGCAACATTTTTTCTAGGAACTGCCCTAGACAAATACTTTGAATTACGCAATCGGCAAAGTTGGTTTTTATGAATTATATTTTTATTTTATTTTCAAAAGTTTTGTTTCAGATATTGAGAGTGAAAACCCTGCAAAACAATGTTGAATCCTCCCAAACTATCCATTCAGCGATATTAAAAGAAAACTGTGTTACCTGTTTCAGAAACATAATGCACTACCAGATAATAAATCGCTTTCAGTGGAATTTGCTAAAAAGGAGGAACTGAAAAAATATATGAAGAGAGTGATGCCTTTTGTGCAGACGACAAGAGAGAAATTACAAAAATTGGGACCTATTGCACTGGCAAAGACATTGGAATTTGACGAAGCTGAAGTGTTGAAGAACAATAGCTCTTATTTGGCGAATACCTTAGACGTAAGTAAATTACAATAGAACTGCTCACTTGGACGATTTGCATTAATGTGTCCAGTTTATCATATTGCAAATCAAAAAGATAAGGGTTGCCATAAACCCTTATCCGCAAACAATATATAAGTGACATGAAAATTAGAATTCAACTTCTCGATTTCAATGAATATTTCCAAAATATTCAAAGATACAGAAATGAAGTTTTGCATTTCGTTCATCAAAAGTAAATAGTTGTTTGAAAATTAAAATTCAAATTAAGAAAAATTGAAAAGGTTGTATCGCTCAATTTTATCGAAATGCACCATTTTCAGGTGGAATGAACTTTGGAATTTTTTATTATTCAAAAGTTATGAAATTAATAACATATAACTTCTCTCACTTCAACACGCTCCTGATCAAATTTCGAGAAAAACTGTGTATTCAATTCGCTTTGAAGTAAATACCCTAGTACCAGTAGCAGTGTTGTAAAGCTGCAGAACCTGCAAATATTTTTTCGGACAACAGTAAGAAATTCAACTGCGTCGATATTATTACAGTTTTCAAAAACGCCTGTAATTCCCTTCCTTTTGTTGATCCCTAAGCAGCATAATCATTTCATAACTTATAGATGTCGCACGCCGCGATGCCGGGAGTTGTAAGAGCCTATTCAGTAAACCAATACTTGTAACATTTTACTATACTGGACTATTGAAACAGTGATTTTCCACTTGATATTCTTGAGAATATCACTATAAAATTATAAACAATTCCGTCCTCGCCAACTCTTATATTTAAAACGACATAATTATTGTTATTTTCGTCAAATTTATACATGAATTATATGAAATCAATCAAGTAACCTAAACACATTAATTGAACTCCAGGGAAAGTCAGGTTCATAGACATGAAGACCAAGCCTCCATATCTGTTTTCTGATCACGAAATAGTATAGACCTCATATAAGTTCATTAGTTCTATGCGAAATAAATAAATATTTCTGTGTTTTCTATGGTTCGGATAAGCGTAGAAGGAACTTAATTTACCGCCTTTACTAGCTCAGGAACGGACCCATAAAAGTGAGGTGATTTCTCGAATTTTATCAGATTTTATAACATTCGACGTTGAATATCTCCAAAACGGTTTAAGGAGAAATTATAAGGAAGAATTAAGGATTCAAAAATAATTGAAGATTCTTATTTTGACATAAGATAAACTTCATGTGCAATCTTCATGCTAATTTCATATAGTTTTATGAATCGTTGAGTCTATAACTGGGAAACTGTTTGAAGTAGGTGATTACTGAAGAATATGTGTCATATTAATAAAAAAACTTCACACCAAAATTCATCTCATTCGGAGCTACCATATCAAAACTAAAAAAGTGTTTTATTTGATGAGAGAAATCTACGGTTGATGTACAACTTAAAGACTCAATTTCAGGCTCAGTTGAGTTATGTAAAAGTCGTGTGTGTCAATCTTGTTTTTCGTTTATTGATGTGGAGTACTGCGAGCGGCGTAGAACCTCATAGTCGCCAAACGATGGCGCTACCGCCGACGCACAGTCGACACCCTGATCCGTCACAGCGTGAACGAGACTTTTGCGGTAGCTCCCACTACGGCGCATCTGCGGTTGTCATAGGCAGATGCCGGAGGATCAAATATCTGAACCAGAACGATCAGGAATTAAATAAAATTGTTTTTTGTGAAAAACGCTCTTGCAGATTGCAGGATTAAACTGTTTGTCAAGGGCAGTTTCTGGGATGAAGGATGCCTAATGAACAACACCAGAACAATGAAAATGATAAACAAAGCGAACTGTGAGGTTTCGAATTAAAAACTGACTGCTTCGTCAGACAAGCGAGAAGATTTGCAGAATTATATGCCTAGGTGAGGCTTTTTTCTGTTGGTGATAATTTCTTGTATAATTCTTTAATTCTGGGTTCTGGGATTAAACTATTTGTCAAGGGCTGTTTTCAGGAAAAGGTTGCTTAATGAACAATACCCGAACAATGCAAACGATCAACAAAGCGAACTGTAATGTTTCAGAGTGCAAATCTGACTCCTTCATCAGAAAAAACAAACCTAACCTAACCTGAATGTAACTCTGGCACACACTCAAAATATAAGGAAGAATTTTATGTTGGTAGACCTGTTAAATAAGGAGGATGAAAACCGAAAACATGCTAGATGTGCCAATGGACAAGATGAAAATTGGGCAGTAACCATCAGGAAAACAGAGAAAACCATTTCTTGTGATATGTGAGGATCAGAAAATTGAAGTTCTTGTTTTGCAGAGGGGAAAGCTTCCGGGATCATTGAATTCAGAGAATATGCAACTAGCAGTAGATACGAGAAGGATGGTTATAGAGAAATTCTGTATTCGCATTTGTTTGAGATAAGGAAAAAAAATATTTTGTATTCTGCAGAAAAAATGAATAGACAAAAATAATTCATAAAATAGGTCAGACCGATCTGATCGAGTAACTCAAATCTTAGGGAAAAATATTTAATGTACAGTAATGTTCGCCTATAACGAACTTCAAGAGACTTGTAAAAGCGGTTCGCTTCAAGCGAAGTTCGTAATGAAGGATGAATGATTATATCAATAAGTTCATATCATTTTGAAAGAATTAACCGACGTCTTTTTGAAAATGGCATAACACCCTGATAGGCTGTAGTTTCGAACAGATATTTGGCGGCATGAACAGTTCAACTTCATACAGTCCAAATTTTAACTTTTGGGTGAGCTAGACATTTGTCTACTAAAATGTGATTTTCGATTTTCACGGCGTAATTCATCGTTCCATTTTCTTAATTCATTCCCGAAAATCTCTGAAATCATCCATATTTTTTATTGCGCGCCCATACTGGGAAACAGCATGCTATCGTTGTGTTCAAATGTCTCTTATTTCGGAATTTATTCCCGAAAATGGACCCAAACGACTTAGCTAAACTCACTGATGACGAATCCGGAATCAAAATCGATTCTATCCGACCGATGGGCCGTTGGCACGATTACGTGAGAACCCTCATCGACTTGCAACTGTATATGCTTTAGTTTTTGGAATTTCCAATTATCAGTGACTTTCATTCTTATGCTTCTGCTGAATTTTCCACTACGAGCAAATTCATGTTTTTGTAGGAACTTTCCATCATTACATTCCTCTTCTTTTTACTACGTAAAATTATTATTTTTCGATTGAACTGAATATGAAATTTCGTTATAAACGGGTTTGTTATGTGCGAAAAAATTAACACATGTCCGATGATAAAATTTTTCGTACTTTGAAAATTTGTTCGTTATGAGCGGAAGATCGTTACTAGCGTTACCGTAATAAGCAGACATTACTGTGGTTATTTTTCTATATTGCATGTAACAATTTTGATTTAAGTTCTGGAGCACATAAAATTTCAACAAACTGAGTGTAATCCTTGGACATTTTAATTTCAATATGGGCTGTATAGTGCTGTCATATACATGAAATATTCGAGTATATGTCGGAAGTTATTGGGTTTACGATCGGCCGTAAGGCTCTTATCCTTCATTGCGTTGTGACAGGAATCATAATTTTCCTATGTAAAACAGTGTTAGCTTCTGATTTTGCACATCTATGGAAGAAGATAACGAAAACTCTCTAAAACGAGAATTTCAACGTGAAATCCACGATTAAGCGAAAGCCTTTCTAGCTTATGCTGTATTATGTAATATTATTCTTTCTTGAGATAAGTTAGATATGTATGAGATTTTGTACAAGCCTCTTCTCATCTCGTTCTATAAAAATGGATCAATTTCAAAAGATATTGTTTCATATTGCTTGAAGAGAAGTTATATGTTTAGATTATTTAGTCTTGGCTGACTATCATATTTACTTCGATATGAATTCCGACAGAAGAATTTGTTTTCTCATGTGAAAAGTTTTTTTGAATCTGTTTGAGAAGTGAATACAAAAATAATCAACATATATGGTTTACGTTGACAATTCCTACAAGCTGATTCGTAACTTGGGTACACCCGCGAATTTCCACGTCGCCAAGATATTGATTAGATATTTGCATCAATGTCCTCGTAAACACAAAATCTGCTGCTAAAATTAGACAGTATTTCATAGTTTTGAAGATATTTGGCTGCAAAATTTTGAGATGACCCAGCAAACACAGATACATATCATAAATATAACATAGGTTGCAATGTTCCATGTTGTATAACAATGTAATATCCCTGCTCTATCCTTGTATCGCTCTATGTCCGCCTTTTGTTACATAACATTTATCAAACTAGCTATGTATCATGTACAGTGCATAATGTTGATTTGTACCTTATATGTTACATTGAAAAGATATTAACTGGTATATCTGATATATTTCCCTGTTGTAAAATTGTTATAACTGATAGGTATTAAAAAAAAGTTGAAGGAATTGATTTGCGCATCGTGAACTTCGAATGACATGTAACGGATAAACTATTGGAATACAGTTCAACCCAATTCGATTTTAATCTTCTATTCTTCAATTTAAATACTTTACAATTATTGTATCTTCAAACACCAATGTTTAAGAAGGAATGCTTAATCTTAAAATTCTATAAAGAATGCAATGATCCTAACAATGCTTTTTGAATGATACAAATAATGAAAACTTTCGATAATTTAGTAGTCAATTAAATCCCAAAAGTCACAATGTTATGTTCCTGAAGTTCCATTTCAAAGAGTGATAATTATTTTTGTAAAATATTATTGCCAGGGCCTCGACGCTAGAGTTATTCGTACTTTCATCGTTTTCACCTAAAAAGGTGGAGTTTTTCATATAGGTGAATACATAAGGAGCATATCTAACGCAGAAAAATTAGTCATACTCATCGTTACACCTGTAGAGGCATAGAAAAATAGAGGGAAGAGAGTAGTCAATCCTTCACTAATTCGACGAGTCAAATATTTTTGGAATCCAGACCGTAACGGCGCCACCATTTATGAAGCGGTGAAACAAGGAACTAGAGCTTGCACGATTTGGCGCGCTGTTTAAATATATCGTTCACGTTGAAGTGAGGGAGTTGCAGAATCAGAATCTTGTTTTTGAGTCATCTTCATATAGCCTGTTAGGTAGACTTAAAAGATCACCAAAAAATTAAATTCTGAGGCTTCTGGAATTGGGTAAATTCAATGAAAAGGGGCAAAGGACAAGAAAATGGGTATCAAATTGAAATATATGTATACAAACAATAGAATTTTTATAGTGTAATATATAAATAGCATTCTGTAATTTTTTTGAGGCAGTTTACATATGAAGAGAATTTTTGTCATTGTTTATGTGTTATATTACAGAATGAAATATGTAATATCAGATTATATGCAGGACATTTCCATTGAAATTCTTTGTATAGATATGGGTTGAAATAAATTTTGAATATGCATATGTAATGCTCATAGGAAAAAGTCAATATTTGTGTAACTTGTAACGTTACAAAACGCCCCACTGTCGATTTCAGTTTCCATCGCGAAAATACGCTGCACTAATAATTGCAATTCCAATCGCAAGAAAACGCCTTACTGCAAGTCTATTATCAATCGCTAAAGAACGCTCTCCGCGTTGACGGTTGAGTGTGTGTTTCGCATGCGCGACCCTTCAAACTCGGTCCAGCTGATAGAGAATTCTTTTTTTTTGGTACGGAGATGCTGAGACTGCTAGGCTGCTAGAGTTTAGCGAATTAACGTACCTCGTAATCCATAAACATCGTGGAATTTTGAGGTTTTATTGTTTCTTAAAAGACGTCTATTCAATAGGCGTCTTTGTACCGGGGCTACCGCCCACTGGATTATCTTTGTACTGGGACTAACGCTCACTGGATTAGCTTTTTACCGGGGCTAACGCACATTGGAATATCGTAGTACCGGACCCAGATTTTTACGGGATTATCTTAATACTAGAGCTGATTATTGCTGGAACCTTTATGCCGAAGCTAATTATTACTGGAATATCTTAATTCTGGACTTCGCTCTGGATGGGATCTCTTAAAACTGGACGACCTGCATAATACCTGCATTTGGAAGATCATACCTCCGAATCCTTTACCACACACCATCACACCTAACCTTAAGATAAGTGCTTCTTCGAATCCCGGATCTCGGATTCACTGTACCTAAATTTGTGTTTGTAAGTAGCAATTTTAATTGTAAAGTTGAAAAAAATATATGGGTAGTAAGAGGTTGCATCATTGCCACCAGATTAACGACTCGGAATACATTCAGGAGTTAATTTGATTTCGAACTGTAAAAAACGTGTCAATAACTATAACACTTAGGAAACCCAAAACTTACTATTCCTATGGTGAGAGGGACTCCTCTCTGTAGACCCGTGGTATTTGTGTAGGCATGTTTTAGGATGCGAGTCCCTCCAACTGCATGCGGATAAATAATGGGCCACAAGGACTCAGTTCAGGCCTTAGGAGGCACCACACAGAGAAGACCAATATATATTGTAACGTTTTCTTGATTTGTCAAAACGTTCAGAATAATTAAACTATTTATTTACACTAATCACAAATAACTTGACAACTAATTCTATCAAAGTCTATGTACAATTTATTTCCACACTATACATTTTCGCCGCTCCGCTGAATGACTTGCCGTGCTACTCCTCGCCCGTCCTTATATAGCTCGTGGAACTTCTAGCGATTGCCAGATGCTTCTAGTTAGGCGGATGACACAAAGACATCCGGACTATTCTAGAAGTCTCTCGCACAGACAGGGCCGTACTCGTCACACTGTCCCCTCCTTAAACATGTTCTGTCCCAGAACAGATTCTATGAAGTCCTCGGAGGACCGTGGCGAAATCTGCAATCGTCACCGTTTCTACAGTAGCCCTTCTGATGGAAGTAACAGTCTGCGGTTTTGCTGGGCTTTTCGTTTTGCTTTGGATTTAAATTGCATACCAAGATTTGTATTACTATATCCTGAAGAACAACTTCAAGCATGCTTCGCACAACCCAATTCAGTTGATCCAGTCCACAACCTAGTTTGGGAACAGCTAATTTCCTATTCCCAAAGCCTTGAAGGTCTTCTTTCAAGCCATGCAGCGCTGTCCATAAATTCTGGTAGGTGGGCTTCTAATAGAAATACTGCTTGGTGACTATGTAATAAATGAACCGACCTTCTGACTCTAATCTCAGGCATTTTCCAATTCTGGACTGCTGTCTCATCACTTCCTCTTGACGTCCAAATTCATCTCTGAATACTCTTGCTATTCCCCTACTCATTCTTAGATCGGCTGCTACACCATGAGCAAAAAAGTATTCCTTGGAAACAGTAAACAGGTCTTGGTGAACTTCCTGTGTGACGCCAAACCGTGCAACGCGTTCCCCCATAGTTATTCATGAATTTTTGGAAATCGTCGTTTTCCTTCGCCGGAACCTCGATGAGACGTACTTCTTCTTCGTCACCTTGTGTTGACGCGTACGGGGCCAATCGGTTGAAATGGACGACCTTCGGTTTTTCTCTGGGAAGCTTCCGTATCCGGTAATTAACTGCATTTATCCTTTTCATAAGTTCATGCGGTCCTCCCCACTGTCTGCAGCTCCGGTGAAAATCCTCTTTTTTTTGCGGGCTATACAACTACACCAGATCTCCTGCGGTGAACCTTCCTTCAGTGGCGTTGATATCGTAGCACATTTTCATCCGATCACTTGCTTGCTGCATTTGATTGCGCACCTTGTCATGAATGTAATCTAGCTTGCTCCCCAATTTGCTGACGTAGTCCTCCCCGGCTACATCTTCTCCAGGTTTACACCCAAGCTCAAGGTCACAAGGTAGTCTAATTTCTCGGCCAAACATTATATTGGCTGGAGTTTCCTTTGTAGATTCTTGAACCAAAGATCTATATGCCATCGTGAATAGATGCAAATATTCATCACAGTCCCGCTGGTGTTCGGAGACTTCTTTGGCTATATGTGTTTTAATGGTCCTATTCATTCGTTATACCATGCCATCTGATTGGGGATGCAGAGGTTGTTCGTGTCTTATTGATCCCCAATTATCTACGATCTTCGTGGAATAACGTCGACTCGAAATTTCGGCCTTCATCACAATGCAGCTCTAGAGGTATTCCAAATCTGCAGAAGAATTCTTTGACCAACTTATCAGCAACTGTACTGGACTTTTGAATAGGAATACCGTACGCTTCCACACAGTTGGTAAAGTAATCCATCGCTACCAAAATGTACTTGTTTCCATAATCTGTTTCGGGAAAGGGACATGCGATGTCGATAGCTACTCGTTCCATAGATCCGACGTTGTATTGCTTCATTGGAGTTAATCCAATAAAACTGCTGCCTGACTTTCTCCAGCGTCTTAGTAATCCCAAAATGTCCACCTGAAGTTCCATTATGTAGTCTGGATCTTCTTCTTGTGCTCGTTGAATTTCTTGGGGTAGCCAGTCATTTTCAATTACTGTGGTCCGTCTCAAATATCAAATTTTTCGTCAACTTAACCAAATTTCTCACTTACTTCGTCCATTCCTTTCTTCATTTCTTCTTTTATTGTTTCCATTACTCTCCGAAAATTGTCTTCTGCCTTATTTTCCATGTTATCATTAACTTTCTGAGAATTTTCCTCCATTTTCTCATTAATTTTCTGAGATTTTTCTTCAATTTTCTCATTGATTTCCCGATAATTTTCTTCCATATTCTCATTCATTTCACTCAAAAATTCGATTATTGCCTGCGTCCTCATTGCTCATATAGTCTTGTTGTCACTGGCATAAATTTGAATCAATAGAATTATTTATTCAATTCGAGCGATGCCGAACCGCACACCAGACACCAATATAACGTTTTCTTGAATTGTCAAAACGTTTACATTAATAACAAATAATAACAACTAATTCTATCAAAGTCTATGCACAATTCATTTCCACACTATTTATTTTCACCGATCACTTTCCGCTACGAATAACTCCGCTGAATGACTCCCCGTGCTGCTCCGCTCCCGTGTTTATCTAACTCGTGGCACTTCTAGCGATTGCCAGAAGCTTCTAGTTAGGCGAATGACCCATAGACATCCGGAGTTTTCTAGAAGACTCTCGCACATGCAGGGCTGTACTCGTCACAATATGTATGTGGAAATCTGTCAATAATGGGGGTTTTTCCTGAATTTGGGTTATAACTGCAAATGCAAATTTGAACATAATTATTATGAGTTTGATTCATCATTTTCCCAAATCACCTTCAGAAAGTATTCAAAATCAGATTTCAAAATTGGGGTTTGGGATTTGCCAGGCATGCACAAAGTGTCAACGGTGTTTAGTAGAATAGCTTTTTCTACTAAAGAATAATGAAATATTTATTCCTATTCTGTGGTACACACGTGTTCTTTGTCAATACAACCAAACAATTTCCCTTTGTGATTTGTCAGTAATATGACAGTATGACAGTCTGTGCTCTTCTTTTTCTTGGTCGTTGTCCTCTACTCTAACCAGATCGAAGTATAGCTATCTCTGTTTTCCTAAGCAAAGTAAAACATTTTACGTCCTTTTCTTTCCGAGAAAGCTGAATTCGACGCTGCCATATCGTGCACTCAAGACAAATCCCTTTAAATGCAAATCCTCATTTTTATTTTTCAGTTTATGGTGATTTTTTTAAAAATATAATATTGAAATTATATATTTGAAATGTGATGTTCTAAAGGTTTTTCATGAAAATTACTGCATTTTCGTTTGAAGGAAAAACCCCTATTATAAAAGAATATAAGAAAATAGATGTACTGAATATCACAGGACGACAAAATAAATGAAAATGTATCGACCAGAACCACAACGAGTTTGAAAAACACATTTGATATCACGAAACTATAAATCATTATTTACTTGGTAGTTGATGCAAATTGTCTTCAATTAAGGAAGATATCCTTTCAAACTTTGGTTTTCAGTTTATATTTTTTGGGTGCTTCTGAGGTGGAAAAAACTAGCACAATTTTCAGTTCAAATCATCATTAGATCATGCCATGCATGATGAAACTATAAATTGGACAGGAATTTTTTGAATTGTGCTTCTGGAAGGAGGTGGGAATCATCTTTTCGAAAAATTATATTTTGAGCCTTTTTCAAAGAGAGTCATTGCCAATATCTCATATTGGATGGTCCAGAAGGGCCTTTTGAGTTGTGAATTTCTAAATTCACTTCTCAATAGCCTCACACCAACTGAATCTAGTTTCCTTTCTTTCTATACATCGAAGATTCTGGTTCGCAGAGTCGCAAAGACATCGTTCACTGTATATTTTGACCGTTATAAAGCCTTTCTGAATTTACTTATAGTTTTTCGTTGATTTCTGTAGATGAAATACATTCTCTTTTTTTTCGGAAATAAATTTTTCACTGTACTCTCACCAATTAGTGCGAGAATACCACTCCTCTTCTTTGGAGTAACAAATTCCGTAGCATCTTCTGAATACACAATGGGAGTTGAATCATTCTCGGAATGTTCTATTATATCCAAAACTTCAGGGGTGTCTGGAGTTTCAAGACCTGTGATATATAATATTAGCTTGATCCATGCGTGGATTAGTCCCATGAAATATTCGAATATGAACTTCAATATTGTATATAGCATAGATTAAGCCAAATCAAACTTTTTTTCATGTTCATGTATATTTAGGCCTTGTAACCAATATTTATTATAGGTCAAATATAAAGTATATTATTATAATTATTAGTCCGCTTTTATATTTAGTAAAGGCCGAATCATCAAAGTAGTTTTCATATAAGTATCTTCGCTTATTAGTCTCAGCCAAATTCATTATTCCAAACCAGTGACGTCTTCTCCAAGGATGAGGATCCAGGAAATCTGAACAATAAAAAATTCACATGGTCTTCATTGCACAGTGGATTGTAATATTTGTTTCCACATCCATTTTCGCAACATGAGTATCTTAAAACTCGTTGCAAAGACAGTCTGGAATCTATTGTAGTACACTGAACTGCAAATAAATATACCATTAGAAGATCAATTTCCAGAATGATTATGATATAATGACGGTGTAGGTGTAGTTAATTATGTATTTCCAAAAATATCAGAATCAATATATAGAAGCAGACTGAATATCAACAGCAGACAATTTCAAGCCAACATTATGTTTAGAATAACTTAAACAAATTTACCTTTTAAGAGCATAAAGTTTAATGTTTACAAAATACAAACTGGAATCAGCTGATCACAAGTAAAGAATTCAGTTTCAAAACTCCCACCATGCGCCAATCCCAACTGGATTCCAAAATTCGTGTCTGGCGAATTGCCTACCGATCAGGCTGTCTCTGCGTAGAGGTCGATATATCATATAATATTGATATAATTATTGAATCCTAGTATATTATTTCTTAAATTTTGCATATCTTACGAATAATTCTCAAAAAATTCCCTTGTTATAGCCCAGGGCTATTTGAAACCTGAAATCGTCGTTCGTCTACCTAAATGCTATTCTATTGCCCCTTGTTCACATTTCAAGGGTTTGTCAAGTATTATTTTCGATGTTCTGTGTCCCTCGAAGCAATTTTTCATGCAGTCAGCAAAGTTGAAAAAAAAAATTTTTTTCAAAATTTTTTTCGAAAAAAGTTTTCTTTGGAAAGTATCCATTATCTTTTTCTCAGTAGTATACCCAATTTCAGTTGGGTACTAATATAATTCTTGGAGATTTCGGAAAAAAAACAGTTTCAAAATACTGATGAACAACTTTGTGCAAAGTTTCGTGATGATCGTTTCATTAGAACAATTTGAAAAAAATTTAAATTTTTTTACTCAAATATTCAATATTTTGCGTTTTTCTGATCATACTATCCTCATGAAATTCTGTATGAACCTTCAAGCTGTCATTTATCTTTCGAGTACTGGATTTCTGTTTGATCTAATCTGTATTTTTGAAAATATTAGGAATATTAGGAGGGCCGGATTCTTGAACGGGTAAAATCCACGCAATGATTTCGCAGCAACGAATTTGAACATGCGCGCAAAAGATGCTTTTGACAGGTCTCTACGCCTATGTGGATCTGTGCGCTACCTATATTTGCATTTTCATCATTTTCACCTTAAAATGTAGCGTTTTCATAAAGGTAAAAGAATAAAGGAATTTTTGTGTGAAAAACTAAGTCACACACCGTTACACCTGCACAGGTGATATATCATATAATATTGAAATAATTAATAAATTCCAAACGAATAATTAAAAAAATTTTTCCTTCTTATTGCCTTACGGCTACTTGTCACCCGAAAGTGACGCACATCTATTCCAGATGTGGTTTTATTGCCCCCTGCTAACAATTCAAGGGTTTGTCAGGTATCTTCATTTGGTGTTTTTACCGTTTCAAAAATATTCTGGAGGAAAACAGGGGACAGGGAAGACAAATATTTGTGGAATCCAGACTGTAACAGCGCCACCATTTATGAAGCGACGAAATAAGGAACTAGAGCTTGCACACGACAGTGACACGTATCTATTCCAGATGTGGTTTAATTGCCCCTGCTTACAATTCAAGAGTTTGTCAGGTATCTTCATTCGGTGTTTTTAAGAAAACACTTTAACATACTCTATCTTGAAAACCAAACTTTTGTGGTCCCATATTTATGGGAGTTTCTTCCTTTAAATTATGTAAGGAGTCTCACCTCTTCGTTTGTACGTCCAATTAGGAACAAACGATGAAAGTACAAACGGAGAGAGGAGACACCTTGCGCAATTTCAAGGAAAAAAGTCCCATAAACATGGTACCGCAGCCGTTTCTTTTTCGAGATACAGGGCGTTAAAGTTTGAATTTTTTTCAAGTTTTGTTCCTTAGCATCTGCAACACAAGACATTCAACTAAATTTGACCTACCAATTTCGATTGCAAATCAACAGGGTGACATTTTTTCCGGAACACTGTGTCCTGTTATTCTCCAGAACTTTTTTTTTTTGGTGAGCCACTGATTTTAAAGAGAAGCATTGGTGTTTTACTATACTTCATGGACCCTTGAATTTTATCGCATCTGATTCCGATTTCGAGAAAAAGAATTTGTGTGAACTCTGGAATGTCTATGCCAAATTTCAGTTGAATATTTTGTGAAATGCAGTAAGAACAATACTCGAAAAAAAATCAACCTTCAACACCCTGCATCTCGAAAAAGAAACGTTTGCGATCCCATGCTTATGCGACTTTTTTATGCAAGGAATCTCCCCTCTTCGTTTGTAGCTGCAATGTAGGATCACCCAGACCCCCCAGAACTCAAAAACGAAAACATTTCAAAAACTCTGAAGAAATAGTAGGATAATTTTAAGCAGTGTGAGTTCCTGAACAAAAAATATGAAGGCCAACATAGGCGGTCTCTCTTAGTTCGAGAGATATGGTCCCCCAAAGTTCCGAATTGTTGCATTTTCAGGTCCTTTTTTCCACCATAAAAATGATCTCTCACTTTTCAAATATAGTTCATAAATCGTCTTTGAACCTTCAACCAACGAATAGCGACACTTTCTCTCAAGAATATTCATTATTTAATGGAAGAAAAGGGAAAATATTAGACAACCACTTCACCTATATTTCTACGAAATATTTCTTAATGTTAAAGCGGAGCTTGGCAACAGCGTCTTTTCATCGCTGGTCAACGTATTATGACAGAAGAGTAGTTACTGGCGGGATATATGGAATATTATTAAGGAAAATGCTTTTGTCACTGAAAAAGAGGTGGTTATTATAACATCCAAACAAAATCATTCAGAAAATTTGCTTAAGGTTTCACTTTCTTTCTACCCCCTTCAATATAGTTAGATGTTGTCTATAGTCGAACTCCATTTTTTGTTGTGTCTTCGAGATGGTCCCAGTTTAGAATGAGATTGCAGGGTATTCAAATAAAATGGGTTATATAATAACCTCTATTTCATTGGAAAACTGGAAAGGGTGCGATCTATCACATAAAAAAGGATGTATGTACGTTGAAAAATATATATATCAGGGTGTATTCGTATTCCATTACTATGTGTTTCAACCTTGTAGATTTCATTAGAAAGTAAATCTTCTGGTGGAAGATAAAGACAAGAGTACCGCAGTAGGCAGTAAGAACATCATTTCATTTTTCTCGCCAGCAATAATATCTCATTCACGAATACGCACGATTCCGACCGATGAAATTCGCTCTATTGCCAAACTTTAGACTAAGTCAAAATCAGAAGGAATAGAGGTTAAGTGGTTGTCCAGTATATTCATTGTTTTTTCATTAAATATTGACTTTTCTTGAAGGTAAGTTTTGCTTATCGTTGGTTGGAGGTTCAAAGGTGATTTGTGAACTATACAGAAGAAGTGAGAGATTGTTATTATGGTGGAAAGGGGTCCTGAAAACGCATCAATTTGGAACTTTGGGGGCCCATATCTTCCAAACTATGTTCGACTTCACATTTTTTGTTCAGAAAAATACACTAAATACCTTTTTAATATCTCGGCGACGGGAAATCTTGCGGGTTTACCGATTTTTTCTCCCTAATACAGAACTTAAAAACTATTCTTGGATTCTCCAAAACTCTTAGGTTCTTGAGTTTGGCGGTTCAACTGTCTTTTCAACTTTTCTCTTTGACAGTAAGTTCAATTATTACATAATTTCGTGAGTAATGGACAGATTCTGAAAATTCAAACTGGGTGGTGTACAGAATATAAATAACTTTCAAACCAACCAACACTAGACATCTCTTCCCCATTCAAATATGTTGAGGGTGTATTCAACCTTCATGTGGTTGGTTTTTTCGGAACAAACTCAATGATGGAAAGTCGTCCCCCTCAAAACAGAAGTTGACTCATTTTTTCAAATCCTCGAAAATTTTTCGTTTCTGAGTTCTGGGTGGAGGGTCACATTCTTGTTCGGACACCCTGTATTCATAGGATTGCACCATAGACATATTTAACTCTCTGGACATGGCCTACGGGTCCATTTCTGAAGAGTCGAATGCGGATAATGCATAGAGCGAGAGGTCCGACAGAGATGGAACTAGTTGGTGATTAATGTGAGATGAGTGAGTGAGTGAGATTGATGTGAAGGTCGGATTTGTGTGAAACTCTTGCTGTAAGATTTGATGTTTTTGGTGTGTTAGAAGTTACTGAAAAATTTGGGAATTGATACATATAGATACATATGATATGATACATATAGTGTACAACTGTTTCACTACTATATTGAAGGAAAGTTGATATTGTCGGCCTAAATCTTGGCCAGAAATGGTAATTTGTTTACATTATTAACCTTGGGGTATATATCACCGTACAGCGGAAAGATAAGAACTCTCGGCGCATACGTTATCTAAAGGAGACCATACACCGAATTTATTTCAATTTATTTTGATATTCTATTCGACTATGGAATCGGAACAAATGGAAGCTATGAGAAGCTTACAGGAGGAAATTTATAAGAACAGAACCGAAATAAAATCAGCCATAGAAGCCAGTGAGGCAAGACTCTTGTTGAAAATAGAGGAGCTGAAGAAAAAAAACCACAATCTTGAAATTGAGAACCAAATATTGAAAAGTAGGGTGGAGTTTCTGGAGAAGGGGTCACGAAAGAATAATATTCTGGTGTTTGGGCTAGATAGATCCGAAGAAAGTCCGGTGTTTTCTGTTACAAAACAACTTGGAGAGCTATTGGGAGTTGATATTGAGAAAAATGATATGAATAACGTTTATCACTTGAATAAATCTGAAAAGTCACCCGTTAAGATTGAGTTCACATCGTATATGAAAAAGGTGGAAGTTTTTAAACAGTGTAAGAAATTGAAAGGAACTGGTGTCGCAATTTCGCATGACCTGACCATCGAACAGAGACGTGAGAGACGAGTTTTGAGAGAATATTTGAGTAAAGCTAGGGAAAACCCTTCAGATCACTCATATATAAAAGGAGATAGATTGTATATCAAGAATAAACCATACACTGTCCAAGAGCTACAGAATAGTATTCACAGTTCAGAGGAGCGTGAAGTTAACAGTGCACCGGCAACGCCAAACATCAGGAAAGTGGTTGGAGAGTCCGAAAACCTGGGCACAGAGGGTAGACAAGACAATCAGAAGTCTCCCAAGGAACCAAAGAGAAAAAACCATTCGAATACTCCCAAGGAGGGCCACGCAAAAGAATCCAAAAGACCAACTGGTACGGGAACTTCATTGAGGGAGCGAACAAGAAGTTATCGTCCTAATAAATAGTTTTTTCGGCTTTTTCATTTGTGTAAATTTTTTGTTGTTGTTGTTGAGGTCGGAGTGTTTTATACTGCTCTGATCACCCGAGGAAAATCTATGAGTATGGAAGAACTCATGAGATACTGTGAGTACAGTTCAATAAACACTGTTAAATTCTCTAATTTGATGGAGCTGAATACCGCCATAACCGATAAAGACAGAAACAGACCCTTTTTGAGGATTTTCCACCTGAATATACGAAGTATCAGGAAAAATTTCGATGAACTCAATATAATGCTGAATCAGATAACAGTAGACTTTGACCTGCTGATTTTAACAGAAACCTTCGACATATCGAACTGTAGAGACATTTTTGGTATTGATGGTTACCGGATGATATATAGTGAAGGCAAGCACAATAAGAATGATGGCGTTGTTGTTTTTGTTAAAGAAAAAATTGAATGCAACCATGAATTGGTATATATTGATAAATGCAGGGCGATACAGGTTAAGTTAACTCTCGGGAAGGTAACAACTCTAGTAACATCATTGTACAGATCTCCATCTACATCGGCAGAAGATTTTGTAGTGCACTTCGAAGAATACCTGGAAAAAACAAAAGATATAAATACGGATCATCATGTTATTGTAGGTGATATGAATCTGGATATACGCAGTGAAAACGAGGTGGTTTCAAACTATATGAATAATCTAAGCGAATATAATTTCATATCCATGATCAATAAGTATACAAGGGTACAGGGTGAATCGAAATCATGCATTGATCATATTTTCATGAAGTCACGAAAAAATATTCAAGTTGGATGCATTGCCGCAGTATTTGAAACGGGTGTAACGGATCACAGGTGCACTATATTGGGGATTCCACTCGAACAGGAAAAGAAAACAAACAGGGACGCCAGGACATGCAGTTATTTAAATTACGATGGTCTCAGGCGAAGTATCAGGGAACACGACTGGTCATTATACTATGCTCTAGAGAATGTAGATGAAAAGACGGACTACTTAACTGAAACGATCAAGACTATGATGGATCGGAACACAATAGCAAGAAAACTGAGAAGAGCCGATCGCAAGAGAAAGAAATGGATGACTAGGGGATTAGTTGTATCTATAAACCATAAAAACGATTTACATCGCAGATACAGAGATGACCCTCAAAATATTTCAAAGAAGAGTTCCTACCTAAATTACAGAGCCTATACCAATAAACTGATAAAGATGGCGAAACGGATGTACTACCAAACCGAAATTGAAAATGGTCGAAATAGGTCGAAACAACTTTGGAAAGTTGTAATGCTCCTGAGAAAGATACTTCAATAAAAGAAATTCAAGGTGAAGGCGGAGAAAAAACCAATGACGACAGAAAAAAAGGAAACATATTCAATAATTTCTTCGTAAATATAGGGAGGAGTTACGCGGAAAAAATAATCAAGCCTTCTACTGCAGATCCTAAACAGAGTACCAACGAGGAATCATTTTTTCTGAGCCCTGTCGAAGAGGGGGAACTTGCAACTTTACTTAGCTCTCTCAAATCTGGAAAATCCCCTGGATTTGACGGTATCAGAGCCGAGCATCTTAAGGAGACATCAAGTGAGATTATTCCTCTATTAACTGACCTGATGAATAAAATATTTAAAACTTGTCAATGCCCGCGAGCATTCAAGAAGTCAATAGTCACTCCTACATTAAAAAAAGGTGATCCTGAAATAGTTAATAATTATAGACCCATCTCGCTTTTGACTAGTTTCGCTAAAATCTTTGAGAAACTGCTTAAGTCTAGACTAATGACATTTGTTGATAAGTACAGCTTAATATCTGATAGGCAGTATGGATTCAGGCAGGGTTTGTCATCATGTGACGCAATAGCTGCACTTACAGGGGAAATATACGAACATATAGATAACAAGAGACCGGCAGTGTGTGTTTTCCTGGATCTAGCCAAAGCTTTCGATACTATTGACCATTGCCGTTTGCTGGAGGTCCTAAGTTGTTCGGGTATAAGAGGTAATCCACTGAAGCTATTCGGAAGCTATCTTTATGAGCGAAAGCAGGTAGTGAGGGTTAACGGAGTCCTGAGCTCGGAGGAGGAGATTAATTGTGGTATTCCACAGGGCACAGTATTGGGTCCCCTATTATTTTCCCTATACATAAACAGTCTACTTGACCTGGAATGCGACGCATCTATCTTTAGCTTTGCTGACGATACGGCCGTGCTTTTCACAGCGGAGGATTGGGATAGCCTGAAAGCAAGAGTGGAGGATCAGATTGTTGTGCTTAAAGACTGGTTTGATCACAAATCGTTGACAATCAACTTTGACAAAACGCATTTTTTACCATTTGCAAGTTACATAAATCAACTGCCCAATTATAAAGAAATAAATTTTTACAGTCATGGAAAAGGAATGAAGATCACCAGAGTAAGCCACATCAAGTATCTGGGTGTTACGATAGATCCCCATTTGAGATGGGATATACATATCAACAAAGTTTCGGAAACACTCAGATACATGTTATATAAATTCAAATATTTAAGATCGATCCTTGATATAACTCACCTCAGGATGATATACTGTGCCTTGGTACAGTCTCGACTACAATATGCCATTCTCAGCTGGGGTGGATTGCTTGATACTCACCTAAAAAAAATGGAAATATTACAAAGGAAAATTCTCAGAATCAAGTACTTTAAAAAGAGGGATTATCCATCCGATTGTATTCATGGAGATTCACAGCTACTCGATATTAGGCAACTATATATGTATCACATCATATTGTTCATATATAGAAATAAAAGTACACTACGGAGGTTAGATCACGCGGAGGTTAGATCACGGTTATTATACCAGGAACAAAGCTAAAGGTAACGTACAGGTCACCATTGCGAAGAAAAATATTGGCCAACACACATATAGATATCTCAGTACCAAAGTGTTCAACTACTTACCTGAGATGTACAAGAAGTATATATATGAGATAAATAATATCGGCCTATTGAAGAAAATATTAAAAGGATATATACTTAGCCTGAGTAGAAATACTGTACACAATATAATGGTGACCGGTGAAACGAATAGCCACAGCACAGAATGATCTTGGGATGTTTCTTGTCGGGGTTTATGGTCGATATTTGTTGTCACAGTTTGTTTTGTCTGATGTTGGGGCACAGTGACGTGCACACGACTGCCACAAATGAAGGTACATCAGCAGAAGATCAATACCCACGCACAACTTCGGTTTTAGTGGGGAACTCATGTTTGTTTATTGTTAATTGTATCTTTTGGAATTGTGCTATTTGAAATTTGAATAAACATATATTATTATTATTATATCTGATGAATGACCCTATTTATTTCAAATTTTCTTGGCCTCTCGTTCCAGGACGGCATAGAACTCTGAGCAACGTAATTCGTTTAGTTTATTTCAGCACGATATCCTCAGCTCCAAATGATGAATTCTTTTATTTTGTGCATCAAATGGTCTCAAACGATTGAGCGAAATTCTTTTCTGCGCGCGGATCCATAGCAACCAATAAATGAGTACATTCATTAAAGTTTTTTGAAGCTATATATTTATTACTTTATTATTAATTTTTTTGGCGAAAATGGTCTCAAAATATTAAAGTTAGACTTAATGATGAATGATGTTCTTTTTCGAATTCAAATCTGCTCGATTTCCAGCAACGATATGGTTGGTCGATTTGAAACTTAAAGTTGAACATGCAATTTAAATTTCGCTGAAAAATCATTTTACATTCGATTCAGCTATGAATATTATAATTATTAATTATCTCCTCCTACAACTAATGGCACAACACGGATTTACCATTATCTATCTTGCTTAATCCGATCTGAAATGAAAGAAGTCAAATTCTATTCGGAAAGCTTATGAAAACACAAACAACTAGAAAATTATATCTTCTATACAAAATTTATAATCTAATTCAAAATGGAATAACATTAAATAAACTTCGAAATTTTTCCGGAAGCACAAATATTACTTTCAAAATTTCTGAGAAAATATATTTCAAACATTGACCAATAGAGTTTAATATGTCTATGGTTCTGCCCGAACTAGTTCCATCCATGTGCCCGCAGTTCCTCTCTCTCTAAGCCATGTCCATACAGTTTTATAAGTCTATGGTTTGCACAGTTGAGATGAATAAATTCAATAATCAAATAAATTATTTAGCTCTACAAAGTAGCCTATGTTTACAACTTTAAGTTAGCTGCATAAGCACTCAACAACCTGGCTGTATGAGGTATTTTTGAAGTTTCAAGAAGCTTTTTCTCGATTTTTTCATTGTGCAAGCAAAACACACTAAAAATTTGATGTTTCCTCAGAAATGCACAATAACCTCAGTGAAAAAAATATTTAACTCTTTATTCAATGAACGAAATACTCTAAAAGGGACGTTCGAAATGACTATTCGCTACAGCCACTGTATAAGGAATAGAAAGCTTCAGCGTTATTTATCAGGAAATACCATACACGTGACTGTCTCGATCTTCTTTTATTTTTTGAGATCTTGCGTTTAGTCTCATTTTTTTGCGGAGGTCGCCAATTCATAGACCATTTTTATTGCAGTACTACAACGTGACAACCAGATTGCACTCGAAATCGCTTCTAATCAGTTTAACACAGGAGCTGGCTTAATATCCCTCTTTATACATTGGTTCAAGATGAAATTCACTTTTGAACGTTCCATCTGCAACACTTTTAATTTTCTTGTTCTGAAAACTACTCTCAATGAAGATAATAACGTTTTCTTTGACATTTATAGAAAGCCTACTCAATCCGACATCATTATACCCTTACGGTCCTATCACGCACCATCAATGAAAAGAGGTGCCTTCAATGTTTTTATCAATAGACTACATAATATCCCCCTATCACCTAAAAATCATGGAAAAGAAAAACTTATCCTTTACCAAATAGGTAATAATAACCAATATACTAGAGAATACATAGATCAAGTATACATCTCAATAAGAAGAAAACTAACATTAAAGAAAATCTACCCTCACATAGCAAAAAGAAAACTATATCTATCCATACCATACTATAAAGGTTTCATGAAAACATCCAACAAATAGTTGCTAAATATGACTACACCCTTATAAATTATCGATATAAAACTATAAAGAACTCATTAATTAACAACAAGACTAAAACTAAACACGGAAGAACAAAGCGGAATATATAAGATTGGATATGCATACTCGCCTTCCACATCGGTATGGCCACACGTGATATAAAAAAAAACCTAGAAAAGCACTGCCGTGAAAGCAGTATTTTTTGCGCGCATGTTCAATGGAGATGACGGCTTTGGCAACGAATTTGAATATGCGCGCGAAAGCGAAATATTTGAAAAAAAAAATTTGAATTTTTTTAAATTGTTCTAAGACACGAGTATCACGAAATTTCACATTTTACATTTTTTTTTCCAATATCTCCAAAACTAATAGCCCTATCGAATTTAAATTTGGTACACTGCTGTGGAATATGAAGCTCTAGGTATGAGCAGAATTGTTTTCGAATATGTTCCTGGTTCCTGAAAACAAAATTTTTTCTGAAAAATTTTGGAATTTTTTTTTAAAATTGAGTGACTCCCACGATCCCAACAAAAAAAAACGAACTCAATCGTCGCATTCCAATGCGCGATTTCATCTGAAAGTTTCCAGTCGCTAGGTGACTTCGTTCGACAGATATCGTGTCGTCGGCTGGCCGGACAGAATCGATTTTGACATCAGTGAGTCTAACCTAGTCGTTTGAGACCATTTTCGGCTCAAAATTCAAAAATTACAGACATTTGGACGAAACTATAGCACGCTGTTCCCCTTGAACATGTGCTCAAAAACGATTCGATGAAGGTCGCAGAAACCAGCCCTCGGATGCCATCTAGATAGTTGTAAACATAACACTAACTTGGACAATTTAAGAATACTACACAGAGGATATAATTTTTTCAAGTCAACTCTACTTTAACAGTTGCAAATTTCAAAAATCAAAGTTAATCAATTTTTATCAAAGGAATGGTCGGACTTCAATCTTCGAGATAATAACTCTGAAAACTAATAAATTTCCCGAACACATTCCATGACATTAGACACAATATAATAATGATAATTTTTATTGGTCATTTAGGCTAGTTCACCAAGATAGGACAGGCCATAAAAAGTACAAAAAAAAAGGTAATATAAACACGATATTGTAAAATGACAACTGGCAACAATAAAAACAGTACGACTTCAATTAAATTACATATCGTCGCTTAGGAATTCAGCAGTTGTATGATAACATCTAGACTGTAAAAACTTTTTATGGCTATTTTAAACTGGGTGTCGCAAAGATTTCTGTATTCAGTTGGGAGATGATTATATAATTTTATTCCGTGGTGAATGGGAAGGAGTAAATTTTGTTGTCCTGTGTCTAGGAAAGCAAAGTATGTCCCCATGTCTGGTATGATAACTGTGACTACTGGAAAGCTTGACTATGTAAATGTAAATGAAAATTTTCCCAAGTATTTATAAGACACCTATATAAGCATACAGAAGGCACTGTGAGAATATTATATTTGAGGAATATAGGCCCACAGGACTGCCTTAGCTTGATATTGAAAATTTATGTGGGAATAGACCAAGCTATAGTAAATAATCAGTAGAGTCGACGCGGGAAAGCAGTCTTTAACATCTGACAACTCGAACTGACTTTCAACAGCTTGCTTGTCGTTACATCCTGCATAAAATTGACTTCTCCGCACTTTACAAATAAAATCCGGTTGAAGTTCTTAATAGTATATAATTCAGCCCTTCTTTGTTAAGTTGAGATTTATATAAATACATATTAAATATACATACACTAAAAATAGTAAACTACCTTCATGTACGATGAGTAGATTGAGATTGCACGCTCTCACTCAACCTTACTTACAATATTTATAACATGAACTTGAAATAATATGGAATATGTACTTTTCAGCTGGCCTATTGATGGTTTAGAATAAATCGAAATCGATCGCCAAAGAATGAATGTATGAACTTAGTGTGTTTTTATTGCTACTATACCTCACAAGATGTTGCGCGAATGTATTCTACAACTAGTTGCAAACTTTTGATACAACCGCTGCAGCATTTCTTGAGATATTGAGGAAATAATCTCTAAATTTCGAATTCACAACGAAATTTCACAATTTTTGTTCCCAATAACTCCGAAAATAAATATCGGATCTGATTGAAATTTGACACTGTTCTTAAATTTCGATTAACGGTCTGTGAATTTTGTTATAATCTGATCAATATTTTCCGGAAAAAACCAATTTTCTCAGCATATTGCAGAAAATTTTTTCACAAATTTTCTAACGAATAAACCCTCACTAAATTTTGAACGCAGTTGTTCGATGTTATTTTCCAAATAATTCCTAAGTCTTAAACCAATCTCATCAGAATTTTTTGAGGTATTAAAGAACCTATCTCAACATTTCAAATTGGCATAACCCTATAACAATTCGGCCAATTTCAGCCATTAACGAACTCAACCGAGATATTAGGGGCCGTATTTATAGTTGTATTCAAGGCGGCCTTCAGTAAGGAAGCCTCAAGGAGCAACTATAAATATGGCCCTAGGAACTCCAAAACCTAATCTGAGAAATTCAAGTCGCTAGGTCTTTTCTTCCGGGAGTTGGGGCATCTACGAACGTGCGAACGGACAGAATTCAATTCGGCCATGGAGTCCAATCTGAACCACTTCGGCTCAAAATTCGATAACGCCCTTTCCCCGAAACGAGAGCGTCAAATGTTCAACTTTTTCTTATGCCTAAAATAAAATCAGCAGAAATTAGGTTATTCATTATTATTATCATTATTATCAAAAACAGTTACAGAGCTGAGGTTTAAACCTATAAACTCAGCCAGTAAACAAAATAGTATTATTCCATTAAAAAAAAACTAAAGAAAGGAGAACACATATAAAAGGAACATGTAGAGAATGTCAGCAAAAAAAATGGGTAATACTCTTCACAGCGCACCTTCTCGAATTCTCCACCGATTGTAACTGTTCTTGAAAGCATTCACACTATTCAACCATAGATCCCGGCAAACCGTTCCACCCATCGAATATTCTATTTGACAAGGAATTTTTACTTGTATTTGTACGGAATGGTTCCTTAGCAAGCTTGTAGTTATGTCCACGGAGATCGTTCCTATTGAATTCGAAGAGGTGACGCAGATCCACACCAAAACAGTCATTAATAGCTCGGAAAGCAACGATCTCGCCTCTAATACGACGTTCCTCGAAAGATGAGAGACCAAAAACTCACAACCGTGTCTAATAGTCCGGTCGACCTTGAACGGCGAAAGGAATCCTCGTACACCATTTCTGAACTGATTCTAGCAATTTTGAATCCCCCTGGAGAGCAACCCACCATGCAGGTCCGACATACTTCATAATAGGTCTCACGTAAGTCTGATACAGTAGCGTCATGGTCTGAACGCTGCAGTTACTGAACGATTTTTGTATGACGTAGATGATCCTCTTGGCTTTGGAACAGACGGAGGAGATATGCTCGGACCAGTTCAGGTCAGAAGTAACAGTCAAACCAAAGTCCCTCTGCATTTCAATTACAGCAAGGGGTCATCCAGCAAGTGCATACGACACCCTTGAATTGTTTTTACCAATGTGTTAAGACACAGCACTAGTCTTTGTTTAAGGGCAGCAGCCCGTCCTCCATCCACTGGGTAACCGTGTCGAGATCAAGTTGTAGCTGACTATTAATGTTCAATGATGGCACTCCGTATATTGAGATAAGGGAAATCAGCAGTATCAGAACTGTGGTTTCAAATTGGCGTCCAAATACTGTCGGACGATAAATTCTCATGGTGGATGCGCCATTTATTGCAAGAATGAGATACTGTACAGAGAGCGTTCAGATTTGGTGAATTACAGCATTCCTTATGTTTTCGAATGTTCTGCAATAGAAGCTTATGTAGACACTCAACCTCCACCCTTGTATATTGACTAGCGGACGGAAGAGATGTTTGAAAGGACAGTTTGTACAGAAGATGTAATGGCTTAGCAAAGGCTTCAGAACAGCGTGAAAATAAAAAGAGAGGCGACTCCATCAGCGGCTGGTGCCGAAGAAAAATTCAAGGCGGACAGATATTTTTTCACAAGTCCTTCTGAAAATTATACATCATTCAGGTCAAAAAAACAGCAGGGAGTATCTATATGGAAAGTGGTTCGTCCAAGAAGTGAGAGGCAAATGATTCAGCAAGAACATTAGCACACTCGACAGTATCATCACAGAGTTTACCAGAACATCAAGTACCATTGGAACTGAAACTTTGCCATCAAGGCTTCTACGCACATACTTGAAAAACTCTCTCCTATCACCAGATGTAGCCAGGTTGTGTTCGAATGATTTTTTAAGGGCTGCATTAAAGATGACAAGTACTTAGAATGACGTCGATGATTCTGATAATCTGTACTGCACCCGCTTCGAAAAAATCGATGCCAAAGACACCTTGTAACCTTTATTGCCCTTATGATCCCTCCGCTTATTTTGCTTAACAGTGACGGAGCTTGTATTACTGGCAACAAAATCTCGTACGATTCTCAGAAAATCATTCCAAAGAACATCCATGTCTCCACAATGTTCGAAAACGCCAGACCAATCCACGCACAGTAGATCAGTGGAAACTTGGTCGTCGTCCGTTCTTTTGAATGTTTTACATGTTACATGTTTTACACAAATGGGGTATGACTACCATAAAACTGTGGCAGCGTTGTTAACACAACGTGGTAAGATTTACAGAAAGGAGACAAATATTGTATTTCAGTAAGTTGGTCAGAATCAGAGGTGATAAAGAGGTCAAAGGTAGAAGGCGTTTGACCATGTCTATATCTAGTTGGCTGGAGAATTACCTGCTGTAGGCCGGAGTTGAGCAAAAGGTTGGCAAATGGAAAAGATGGTGAACCAGCTGATGGGAGACTAGCCACTGGCCACTCAGCATCAGGGCAATTGAAATCCACAGTTACTAGAATATTTCGACGAGAAAGAGACATTTCCCTCAAGAACTGAACCAGCGCAATGTCTTCAGTGCATGGTCTTGGCCTATAAATGCATGCAAAAGTAAAGGATATGTTAGGATTGGAGATGTCAACAAAGATATTGTCAACACCCTGCCAATCTCAGTGGAAAGCAGAAATCTTGAAAGCACTGACGACTGAGTTATTCAGATAGATACATACTCCTCCATGTCCGACTGTACGGACACTATCCTGACGAGAAATGGTGTAGTTGGGAATGTGACAAATGGAATCAGGAATGGACGAAGTCAGCCAAGTTTCCGTAACGAACACGATCGATGGTTTGTGGGTGTGAATAGCGGTCAAAAATCCTCTTAATTGATTTATTTAAAGGCGGAAGACTCTGGGAAACGTTTAGCTATGGTTATGAGGAGAGAGTTAGTTGATGCATTTTTTAAGAAATAATTCCTTATAATTATAGACTCTTTATATGGCTTCTTTTAAACCCAGATAAATTTGATGTCATATTTCTACAATGTAGTTCGTAACATGATTAGTTCACTTATGATCTTACGAATATTTATATGGAATTTTTAGGTTGATGAAGTAACTATTAAATTCACTGATGATCCTGCAGCAACAGATAAAATGAAGGAATGCTGTCCAGGAAGTCCATTTGTTGTATTTTCCACGAAACCAGGAGTGAAAATTGAATTTGTGAATCCTGTTCCTTCTTCTGGACTTTTCTCATTGATGTTGCCTGTTTTAGACGGTGATTCATTAGAAGATGTCAAGGAGAGATTATCTAAGAGTGTGAAGAAAATTAAGGGTTAGTTCAGACAATACTTTGAAATTATTTGCTTGCTACTTGAAAAAAACTTATTCTTCTTGGTGAATTTGATATAAAACGAGATATTTCCTAAAATATATATCGAATAAATAAGACAAATGATTTGGGTATATGTACATACATATTCATTTTTTCAGTTTTATTAGTGTTTGTTGAAATCAGTATTCAACAACAGTGGACCAAATTTCAGTGCGGTCCGATTTTATTTGTACTTATTCACTCATTAGTATTTATTTATTTATTTATTTTACTTCCACAATGACAATAATTATTATGGTAATAAAAGAGTGCATAACTACGAAAACAATTCAGGTCTTAAACTTAAAAATATAGATCCCTCAAGATTTTCTAAGTGGTACAATATATATTTTGCATGAACCCTCAATATATCACTCTGCTCTCGTTGTGGTTAAACTTGCAAGTTTTAGTGTCGGCGAGATATCAATGAGATATTTTCATCAACGTACGCAGTGCGTTCTCCTAAACACAAAATCCGAAGTCGAACAAAGGCGGTATCTTACAGTTTGGAAGATCTGGGCCCAAAAAACTGCAGATTATTGCATTTTCAGTCCTTTTTCCCACCAGAAAAACAATCACCCACCTCTTTCAAGAACTAGGCACCCTATGTGTAGACATAGGTCAGATTGTACATGTGATTTGCAACAAAAAGTCGTTATCTTGACGGCTATTCTTCAATTTAACATTGCTTGATTTCACGAAATATTTCAAGTTTTTCCATGAAATCAATTATAATTCAGAGATTCTTGTAGCCTCATTGAATTTGACTTCATATTTGGAAATGGCATTGAAAATGCTGCAAGATAATAAGTTCTGTGTGTCAAAAAATTCTTATTGCGGGCGTAGTAAGGAAATGAATATGACGATTCCGAAGTGAACAAAGTCAGTCATATTTTTCCAATGCTTTTATGGATGAAAAATTATTTATTATATCAATTTTTGTGGTAGCTGCTTGTCTTCTGCCATAATATCATGGCTTACAAGATAACAACAAAAAAGTCAAAATATTCAAAACCAGAATTTGCTCTAATTTTATGCTCTTTATGATTGAATACTACAGATATCACGAATTTATTTATCGAATCAAATTAATTTATGCATATACACAAAATTTTAATAATACAGATTCTGTGAAAAAATGTAAAGAAAACTGAACACTACTACTTATAACAATTATTTGACATGTTTACCGTCTTGTTCAATACATAAACACATCGTTTTAGCACTGAACATACAACCCTGCGAAGTTCACAACTTTTCTGAAGTATTTCTGCATAATACAATTCTATTCTTAGGATCAGATCCTTTCGAGTCTGAACGAGAAAACGTACTAACACCAAAAATTATCAGGCGACAGAAACTATCAATCACCGCGCTTCAAGATTTAGGTTTGAAATTTTTCGACTGTTGAGCCATGATATTATGGCAGAGGACAAACAGCTTGCACAAAAGTTGATAGGTCATTCGTAAGCACACTAAATGGGGAATTTCTTGCTGAAAAAAAAACTTGTCCATAATTTATAATATTTCATCGATAAAACCACTTGAAATATATGACTGATTTTGCTCACTTCAAAATCGTGAAATTCATCTACTTGCCACACCCGCAATAAGAATTTTTTGGCGCAGAGAAGTTCTTCTTCTCGCAAATTCAATGCTGTTTCCAGATATGTAGTCAAATTTGATGAGGCTATGAGGCTAACTGAAATATTATTGATTCCATGGAAGAACTTGAAAAATTTCGTAAAATCAGGAAATATTAAATTGAAGAATAATTGTTAACATTTCGACCATGTGTTCTTTGACATTTTTTGTTACAAATCACATGTATTATCTCCCTTTGAAGTTCAGCCTTTTCAAAAGAAGACACTATGTACAGTTAAATCATCTTTTAACCTTTAACCAACTGTAGGCGACACTTAAGGTGAGTTTATATTTTCATCGAACTGATTAATGAATGTATCTCCCTCCTCTTTTGTTCTCCACCAAAGAAGTGCGAGATAGAGGTTAATCGATTAATCATTTCGATGAAAATAAAAGCGCACCCTTTCTTTCGAGAAAATTCGTTGCTTAATAGAAAAAATTTAAAATATTGGACTTGTTCAACATATTCCTCAATATTGAAGTGAAGTTTGGCAACAGTGCATTTTCCGTGCTAGCGAACGTTACAGAAGACAGAAAGTATTTTCTGGAGAGAAATATAAAATGATGGACAGCTGAAGGATACGATTGTAAGGAAAATGCTTCTCTGAGGTAGTTCTATAATAACTACTATCATTGAGAACATTTTGTTTACGGTTTCACTCTAATTGTTATTGTTTTAAATATAAATCTTCCAACCAGCTTTAGAATGGGGAGGTTGTGAATTAGTCAAGCACTTTTTTTCTTGTTGTGTCTTCAAGATGGTCCTTGTTTTGAATAAAATAAATATACAGATATTCCAATAAAAGGGTTATATAATCTCGATTTCATTGAAAACTGTAAAGGACACAATCTTTCACATATGGAAAGATATTACGGGGAAATATATATGTATTGTGTGTATTTGCATTCCACTACTATGTCTGTTCCATTCATAACTTAACTATCAGCTGATTCAGAGTATCGCAGTAAACATTTCGTGTTTCCCGCCAGCAAATAATCACTGTCGTTGACGAATACACGCGATGTCACGATTCCGAAAGATGAAAGTTGCACCGATGCCAAATTTTACTTTTAGATTGAGTGCAAATCAGAAGAACTAGAAGTTAAGTGGTTGTATAATATTTTCATTTAATATTGTCTATTCTAAAAAGATATCGTCCACGATGGAAAAAGGGACCCGAAAACGCATCAATTTAACCCATATCTTCAAAACTGAAAAGGTAAATATCTTATAAATATCTCGGGAAATCTTGCGGGTTTACTTTATTGTGCTTATGATCGGCCGTTAGGCTGACCGTAAACACTATAACTTCCGAAAAAAATATTATTTTTGTTAATTGTCAAGATTATGTATTCATTTCGTCTATATAACCGTTTTTCATTTTAAGGCTCTGAAAGGTTATGTCTATGGAGATATGAGGATCCAGTATTGGGACCTCTGAGGATTCCTGGTTTTGACCAACCAACTAAAGATCAAGTTTTGATTGAGAAGGGCTGTACTTTTAAGGTTGACGTTCCATCCAAAAGAGTTCTTGTGTTGGAAGGAGAGAAAGAATTTGAATTAGGAAAAAAAGTAACATATTTGTTGAATTAATAAGATCTCGATTTCATATCTATTCAATAAAAATGTCAATAAACTAGATGTTTTGATGAAGAAAAATAGTGAAGAAAACTTCAGAAAAGGTTCACATTCATGCTGATATCAGTGTCCAGTATTGAGACCTCTGAAGATTACGGGTTTTTACCAACAAACTGAGGATGAAGTTCTGATTCAAAAATGCTGTACGTTCAAGGTTGATGATTCATAAAAAAGTTTTCTTGTTATGAATGAAGTTAAATAATTTAAAATTAGAAAGAAAGTAACATATTTGCTGAATAGATTAAATCTCAATTCTCATATTATTTATTCAACAAAAATTTCCATAAACAATATGGGTGAAAACCCATAAAAAACCTAGAAAATAATAATATTTTATCTGATCCAAACTCTCCGTCAGAAGTTAAAAAAAGTCAAAAGAGTAAAAAGCATAATGATCCAAAAGTGCGTGTACAGATTAATAAAAGGTTGTGTCGTTTTTTAAAATTTATAGCTGACATTTGAATGAAAACAAAACAAACGAAACCATGTCTCTTCGAGGTTATGATGGTGACAGTTGTACGCGTATGATTATCCATCATATGTGACATCAGTAATTGCGTGAGTGGAATTTTACTGAAAAATGATGGAGTAGTCTGTTACTTTGTGATAGTTCATTCGAAAAAAAAATAAACGTACTCGAATAACCCTGCAGTAAAACTTCCAAACAGACTGACCTATGGAATTCCCTACTTTTCTGAATTCTCAAAAATAAGCCTTCAGAAGTCATTTAAATAACTTGTTGCACAACTTGAAATATTCCAGTATGAGGTTTCCTGAATAGTATATTTATAAGTCGCTTCTGTGCTCTCTCAATAATGATGTAATATTTTTCCCCAAACCGCCCAGGCACGAATACCGTATTGTAATATCGACTGTTCAAGTGGAAAGTAAATAGTAAAACACAATTCCCTAGGCTGCAAATTCCTGGTCAAACGAAGTCGGTATGTGATCTTTCTCAATCTTTTATGCAATTCCATACTGTGTACATCCCACCTTAGATGACAATCAATATAAATTCCCAGGTATTTGACAGATTTCACTCCCCTCATTACCATACTGTCAAGGAGGATTTATTCAAAATTTGGTTGTTGTCAACCATTTAATGAAATTAGCAGAAAGTGTGATTTAGTCTCGTTGACCGATAGCAGATTTAGATCGAACCATTTCTTCACCATCTTCAGTTCAGCCTGTGCCAGTCCTTCAACCTCCAACCAAGAGCTATGCTCGAAGAAAATACATGTGTCATACGCATAAGAAATTATTTGGCCCCTCATATTTACTTTCAGAAAATTATTCACATATATAAGGAACAAAAGCGGACCTTAGACAGTTCCCTGAGGAACGCCACATCGCAAAATATCCGGTTCACTTACAACATCATGGATCTTAGTTCCCTGGATTCTATTATCCAGGTAACTCTTAATCGGGTTGAAAGCACTCCTTCTCACTCCAATACGAAACAACTTTTCAAGGAGGATCTCATGGCGCACGGTGTCAAATGCCCTCGACAAGTCAACAAACGCACACAGAATCTTCCTGTCCTTGTTGACTGCTCCATAAATACTCCCCAACAGATTATCCAAGACATCCGATGTTGATCTACCAAGCCTAAATCCGAATTGATTCTTAGAAATGATCCCAAATCTATCTAGGAATCTGGTCAATCTGATTGTGATGATCCTCTCCAATAACTTTGCAAACACAGAAATGACCGGCAGTGGTCTGTAATTACCAGGGTCGCCCTTATCTCCACCCTTATAATATGATAAATGATAACATACTTACATCGAAGAGGTCTTCACAAAAATAAAGTGCCGAATTCGTGATCAAGGTGTTCGGGTTTCGCCGTGCTCATATCTCTTATTAATTTCTTGTTTGGAACATATTTGCACACTGTGGTACTGCACACCACCGAAACGTTTACGAAATAAATTATTTTCAAGTATTTGAACCATAACCTAGATACCCAATTCATTGACACAATACATACATATACAAAACTAGGTGAAAACCAAACTGATACCATTGTTTAAGGAGGAGATAGTTGGTTACTTCAATGTTAGTTTTGTTGGAGGATGATGGGCAAATGAAATAGATGTCGCTAGCCCGAGGTGCCCCAAACGTATTGCAATTCTTAGCTGATCCGTACGTCGATACTCATTCCAGCTAAATATTCATTTGGCTGGGTGTAATATGATTCAATAGATGTCTCTCATAAGCAACTCTCTGTTCTTTTTTTCCTCCCGTAAATTCAAACTTGATTTTTCCAGCAAATACATCTATCCTTTCCTTTATTTATCTACCTCTATTGAATGAGAGGATTTCTGAAAGCACTCCTCTTTCTGATTTAGCTTAGCATCTGCACCTGCACGGCATTGGGCATTGACCGAGTAATAACTACGCTTTGATATTTGTATAATTCCATAGACAAGTTCAAGGAATACAACAATATACTAGCCGTGCTGTGATTAGTGAGTTTTGTGGAATAAGGAATAATATTCTGTTAATTTGTATTGACAACTTGTGGCAGAGAAAATTATTGTGATTTTATTCGGGATTCTAGAGTATAACCATTGTTTAAACAATAGTATAACTATTTATGTGGTTTTGATTCAACTTGAAGGTAAGTTCATGGTAATTTGGCCAAATGTAACATTTTGTTATTTGTATCGAAAAATAAGCGAATTGCCATCAGGTATACTCAGATTTAAATAATGACTCGAAAGTTCATTTTTATTGAAAATATATTATATGAGTTTGTATCTAACTGAAATATTGAAACTGCAATGACATTCAGAAATTTTTCTCACGCACCTGCACTTGCCAAATCAGTAACCAAGTCCCATCCTTCAGTATTTTTTGAGTCTCTCCGGAAATAACAGTGATACTGAGGAAATAATCACTGTTGTCAAATGAAGACTCCAAGGTCTGTGCTAAACAATGTCTTTCAACAAAAATCTGGAAAATTATGGAAAACCTTTTTTTGTCGATTTTCTACTTGTACGATCCCCATGAAATTTTGTAAAAATATGTGTAGGTATTTTATAATGAAGTTTAATTTCCATAGCGTCAGGTCTTCTAGAGATCTTGAAGAAAAAATCTCAAAATTTCATATACCTAATTATTAACTGAAATTCGAGGCACTATTGTTTAATTTTTACTGCAAGGCCTGTGCCAAGTTTCATTGAAATCTGATCAATAGTTTTTCGAAAAAAAAATTTCATCAAGAAAAATTTGGGAAGTTTTCGAAAATAATTTTTTCTCTGAATTTCTTACGATACCATACTCACAAAATTCTGCATTATTCTAGTTACAAAGTTTCAATATCATTGCTTCGTTATTTCATGAGATAGCTATTGAGGAAATAATCTCAAATTAACGACGAAATTGTTCATATTTTTCACCCAATACTGAAAATAAATATCAGATCGAATTGAAATCTGAAACACTAGCTGTTGACTTCAAGGTATGTGCGAATTTTCATCGTAATCTGATTCACGATCTCCAAAAAACGAATATCTTCAACAAAAATAAGTAAAATTTTCGACAAAATACTTTTTTTTAAATTCTCCAACTAGTAGATCCTCACAAAATTCTGCAAGAATTTGCGCGTCGATATCCCCAACTAATTTCGAAGCTCCAAATGAGCGTAACTCCGGAACCGTCCGGACGATTCCACCCAAAACGGACTTTACCGGAATATTTGGACTCCAAACCTAACTTTAAAATTACAAGTGACTATTTCTTTTCCTTCGAAAGTTGGAGCACATTCTAACGTACTGCCGGACAGAATTGAATTTGACCAAGGATTCTTTTTCAGGGAGTCCATCCTGAAGGTTTAAGAACATTTTCGGCTCAAAATTCGAAAATACAAACATTTGGGTAAAAAGATACCAGAACAAGCTCGTAAAAATACTGATCGGATCACGATGAAACTTGGTCACTATTTGATCGTGTCATTAGAACAATTTCAAAAATTCTCAAATTTTTTTCCGAATATTTCATATTTCGCTATCTTCATCTATTCATATAGTCCTCACGAGATTCTGCATGAACCCTCTAGCAGTTTTTTATCAGAAATTCCTAAATGCAAACCTTATCAATCATGAAATGTTCTTCAGATGTCTGGACATAAATGTGTGTATTTTAATTGTGACTTATCATCCAGGCAAGACTCGACCATACGTAGATTTAGATTCCCCATAAACGTTCCTGTCAGATGCAGACAGTGGATTTCGATTTCAGATAAGTTTTTGTCTATTACCAACATAGGATTATTAATTTGTTAATTAATTTTAACAATACCTTCGGAACTTTGTTTTGCCGAATGTCTGAGATTTTCTCATTTTGAGCCGAAAATGGTCTCAAACGATCAGGTTGGACTCCCTGAAGAAGAATCCGTGGTCAAATGTAATTCTGTCCGTCTGTTCGTATATGCTCTAACTTTCCAAGGACAAGACCTAGAGTCTTAAAACTCTCAGGTTTCTTTTGAAGCCTGAATAAAAGTTCGTTATTGAGCAAAATCGACCGATCGGTTTCGGAGTTATAACCATATGAAATTTTGAGGTTGTAGTACTGATGCGATTAAATTGAAACCATGTAATAAGTTGGAGAATACCCACGCCCAACCCAATACAAAATTTCATGCGAATCTAGTGATCAGAAAATTTAAAAAAAAGGTCAAATTTCGTTGCTACTTGAAATATTGAGATTATTTCCTCGATATCTCAAGAAGTACCGATGCGATCAGATCGAAAATGCAAAATTTCAAAAAAAATGTATTCGAAGATTTTCAAAATTTTCGTTGAAAAGTTCTTTTCCTTGGAGACTATCAATGATATTTCAATGAGCACATACCTACCCAGGTACGGTCGGCCAGAATTGAATTGGACCACGGATTCTTCTTCATGGAGTCCAACCTAATCGTTTAGGACCAATTAAGGCACAAAATTCGAAAATTACAGGCATTTCGGCAAAACGATAACCCGATGTTTCCAGGACAGGTGTGTAAAAATACTGATCTGATCATTATGAAACTTGGTTACTAATTGGCAAATGCTGATGCACAAACTTCTGCAGAATTATGTAATGATTGTGCCATTAGAAAGATTTTAAAAAAAGTGGCCATTTTTTTCCATATATTTCATATGTGATCTTCTATTCGTATGATCCTGACGAAATTCCGCATGAACCTTCGAGCAGTTGATGTAGTTTTGCTTAGAAATAAAATTTTTCCTTAATGCGAACCGAATTAATCATTAATTATTTTGCAGATGTCTAGAGATGAATGTGTTCATTTTCATTGTGAATTATCAGCCAGGCCGGTCCCGAGCTCTCGGAAATTTAGTTTCCCCATAAAAAATCCTGTCAGATGTAGACAGTGGATTTGGAATTCTGGTTAGTTTTTTTATGTTAAATTTTAATTATTGATTACAATTGCTGCTTTCTTTTTGACGATTTGGGTAGCTCGAAGCTCCCCCCGCGCATGAAATTTGTTAACAAGTTTCATGCGCGGCGGCAGCTCCGAGTTACCCAAATTGTCAAAAAGGAAGCAGCAATTAACGTTGGAAAAGAAGGTGTGATATTGATTTCTTCAAATGTCAAACTAGATTGAAAATGAAACCTAAACTTTCTAAATGTAGGTTAATAGTTTTTACGCGTTATTTCTGTGGAACAGCGCTTCATCGTTTTGTACAATTGGCTGATAATGGTCTTAAACGATAAGGTTGGACTACATGAAAAAGAATCCGTGGTTAAATTTACTTCTGTCTGGCCGTCCGTATGTGCTCTAACTCTCGAAGTACAGTTTCAAGGGTTTTGAAGTTATACTTGTGTAGGTTTGGAGTCTAATTACTAAAGCAGAATTCAGGAATTGGTAAAATCCACCCAATACTTCCGCCGATTAGTAGACATGTTTCGAACTGTTTTGCTTTAATTGAACTAATCTATCGATCATCACAACATATTATATTGTACAAATTTTCTGATTAGCAATTGCCAACTGTTTTCCGAATTTCATCATCATCGGATCAGAATTTCGCGAGGTATTTTATCGAGGAAATAACCAAGAAATTCGATACAGTTATTTTTTTCATATATGTCCGAAGTTTAATGTACGATTTAAATCACTGATGCTGAATAGTAACCCTCAGGTCTGCGTCAAATTGTTTACAATCTGATGAACAGTTTGTTGCAAAGTCACTTCAATAATGAAAATTGAAACATTTCCGAGAAGAAATAATTTTTTTCGATTTTCTGCCTGTACAATCCATAGGAAATTTTGCGAAAAATTGCACATCGGTATTCTTCAACTATCTACAAATTTCAAATCTGGTCGCATTAGTTGTTCTTGAGTTATTGAGGAAATTAACTCGAAAATTCCAGCATCCACGAAATTTGACATATACTCCATTCACTTTCATAAAGTATCCCGGTTTGCCATGACATCCTGACAGATTTCACCGTGTATATTTTGAAAATGTTAGGTTATAGTCATTTTCCTGTCAGATGTCTACACAACGTTGTCCTCTCTACGAAGAGGTCGTAGTAATTACTTATTTTTCAAAATGTGAATCTACATTGGGAAAGTAATGAATTTGAGAAAATATTATGTGAATTCAATAATTACAAAGACCTGGGGAATGTTGAAGAAACTTGTTTCTCTGTCAATACTGAAAATATTTTACATATATAAACAAGATTCAGTTATGCTACTTTCTTGAACAGAAATCAAGAATCGAGTGTTTTGGAATTATACTGAAAAATGATGGATAGAGTATTCCGTTACTTTGTGATAGTTCATTCGAAAAAAAATAAAAGTACTCGAATAACCCGGCAGTAAAACTTCTAAACGAACAGACGGACCTGTGGAATTCCCTACTTTTCTAAATTCCCAAGAACTAAACTTACAGAAGTAATTTAAATACCTTGTTGCACCACTTGAAATATTCCAGTATGAAAATGAAGTAGTACCACCAAACCTGTGTCACAGTTAACCTCAAAAGAACTAACTCCATTCACAAAGTTCTTGGCAATCTAGGTGAATGATACATACACTGGATTGGATCAACATATTTCTAAACCGGGATGTAGCTTAGCTTCAGTCTATTATCTTTGGTTGTAATGACAAGATATCTGGATAAATTAAATTCTCAATGAAAACAAAAGCAAGATATGGAATTATGTTTTATGGACATACTTTGAAGTCAACTCAAATATTCAATTTCCAGAAAAAAGCAACTCCTAAAATATTGAAAAAAATCAAACTGAATGAGCTTGTATAATTCAGTGATTTTCATACTTTAAATTTCATTGTTCTGCCAACATAGGATATACCAAGTTCATTTTCAATGTACTACTTCCTATCAAAACAATTCCACGAAATATATAAATTTTGAAATTATTCATTAAGGAATTTGTTCAATTCAAACATGACTACCTACTCAATTAAGGCTCAATGCAATCTTTGAATAATATATAGATTTTTCTGTGATTCCTTCTAATTATATCTGTTGAGATTGATATTTCACGATATACTTTCATTAAATTCAAAATACCTATCAAGTCTTGAATTACTAATTCAATTATTATATTGTGACGAGTACGGCCCTGTCCATTCTAGAATGTTGCCGAAAACTACAGACGTGTATGAGTCACCCGCTTTCCAGAGTGTTCCGGCAATCGCTGGAAACTGCACGGGCGATATAAGGGCAAGCGCGGAGCAGCCCAGGGACTAATTCAGCAGAGTGATTCGTAGCGGAAAGTGTTCAGTTAAAATAAATTAGACTTTGAAAGAAATAGTTGTTTAGTTATTGGAATAGTAGTGTGTAAATAAATAGTTTAAATATTCTAAACGTTTTGAAAACCAAGAAAACGTTACATTGTTGTCAGGTGTGCGGTTCGACATCGCTCGAATTGAATAAATAAATTCTACTGATTCGAATTTATGCCAGTGACTACAAGACTTCAGAACGCAATGGACACGCAGGCGATAATGGAATTCTTGAGTAAACTCAATGAGAAAATGGATAAAATGGAAAATAAGGCAGAAGAAAATTCTCGTAAAATGGAAGAAAATTCTCGGAATAGCAATGAATTGATGAGTCAATTTGCAAGTAAGTTGGATGAGAAAATGGACACTATAAATGGAAAATTTGATAAAGTTGACGAAATATTGGACGAAGTAAATGAGAAATTTGATAAAGTTGACCAAAAATTTCACGAAGTTCATGAAAAAATTGACGAAAAATTCGAAGAAGTATATGAAGAAGTTAACGGAAAATTTGAAGAAATTACAGGAATAATTGAACAGCATTCTAAAATAATAGAGTCCCTGAAAATAATGTCAATTGGAAAAGATTATCCGGCTTCATCACCTTATGGCAACATGAAAATGGAAAATAACGGCGAAAGTGGAAAAATGAAGATCAAGCCTCCGACATTTGATGGAAAAGTCCCATGGTCGACATATCAAAAACAATTTGAAGCTGCTGCGCTGGCAAACAGTTGGAGCGATAACGAAAAAGCAACAGCATTGATAATAGCTCTAAGAGGAGAGGCACTGAATATTCTGCAAACGATTCCGGAGAGCCAACAAGCATGTTATGAAGTTCTTACATCGAAACTTCAGATGAGATATGGTGATGCTCATCTACAACAAGTTTATCATGCCCAAATCAATAACCGGGTGCAGAAAACAGGAGAAAATCTCCAGGAGTTTGAAGCAGATGTGGCTAGATTAGTCAGGCTGGCTTACCCAACTGCTCCAGACAGCTATCAATCCAAACCTTTGTAGATGGAATCAAGGACAGTGAAATACAACAAGCCTTGAGACTTGTACGGCCTAAAACCATGGATGATGCTTTAGCTCAGGCTTTAGAATTCGAGGCAGCGAAGCAGGCATCGCATAGATGAAACGTTCGTGTGAGACAAGTCCAAGAAATAGACCGACCTGTTGAAGAAATCATCAGAGAAGAAGTTAGCAGATTATTACGTACTAAGAAAAAGGACGCTGTGTGCTGGTACTGCAATAAAAGTGGGCATATTAAGCGAAATTGTCCCGAAATGGAAAAAGAGCAACAGCAGGAAAACTGAAAAGGGTCGGTGATAAGGGGCATAAATCGACCCAAGCTTTGGATGCCCCCGAAGTGATAATCCGAGGAATCATGTCTACGGATTCTTCAAGCATAGTTGTTCCCGGAAAAATAAATGATCAAAATGTGAAAATCCTGGTAGACACTGGATCGACCAGAACCATTGTGCGTCCAGAAATAGCTAAAGGATTCAAGATTCGTCCAGTTATGATCAAACTCCGAACTGCGTCTGGACAGGAAATACCAACTTATGGATCGGTCCTCTCCACTATTGAATTGGGAAATACAACAAGGCACGAAGTTCTAGTGGCTGAAACCACTGAAGAAGTAATCCTGGGATTGGACCTCGTCAAGAAACTTGGATGCCAACTGGATATGAAGAATGATGTTCTTCGACTGGGAAATGAAGAGATCCAGTTCAATGATGTGGATGACAAGATATATCGGATTCGATTGACCGAGGACATCACGTTGCCAGGTCGAACTGAAAGCATAGTGATTGGTAGTTGTGATGATGTTACGAGAAATGGCTGCGTTAAAGTAATCGAGCCCTCTGACGATGCAATACTGGCTAAATGACTGTTACTTGGGAAGACACTGGTAAGGTTGAGAGATAGTATTCCCATCCGATTACTGAATATGAACATGTTTCCAGTCACCCTGAAGAAGAACGCGTTGATTGGACACGGAGTACCAGTGTACCATATTTCTGGTGGGTTAGGTACTATTGGAGTCTCGCAGGGCCAGAAGAATACTGAAGAGCTGGTGACCCTTCTCACCTCAAAATGTCAAGATCTGGACCGTTATGAACTAGCCGAAGTGAGAAATCTGATTCAGGAATTCTCCGATGTGTTTGCCACTGACGAAAGAACAGGAGAGACCGATATTGTGCAGCATAAAATCAATACTGGTGATGCACAACCCATCCGACAGCACCCTAGACGTCTTCCTCAGGCAAAAATAGAAGAGGCTGAACGGATTATTGAAGACATGGCGAGAGAAGGTGTCATCCATCCAATAGCCCCTGGACGTCGCCTGTAGTGTTAGTGAAGAAAAAGGACGGGTCCACCAGGTTCTGTGTAGACTATAGGCAGCTCAATCAAGTTACGAAGAAGGACAGCTATCCCTTACCGAGAATAGATGAAACACTGGATACACTCTCGGGATCACGTTGGTTTTCCACCTTGGATTTGAAGAGTGGATATTGGCAGGTTGGCTTGGATCCAAGAGACTAAGAGAAAACTGCCTTTAATATTGGAACGGGTCTGTGGCAATTTAAAGTGATGCCCTTTGGTTTATGCAACGCTCCTGCCACATTTGAGCGTTTAATGGAGACTATATTGAGAGGACTCTCCTGGAAGACTTGCCTGGTGTACTTAGATGACGTGATAGTAGTGGGAAAATCATTCCAAGACCACCTACACCACCTGTCCGACGTTTTCCAGCGACTTCGTGAAGCTAACCTAAAGCTGAGTCCCAAAAAATGCAATCTATTTCGAACAGAAGTGAAATATGTAGGACACGTAGTTTCTTGAGGGGGCGTGAAAGTTGACCCGGACAAAATCAAAGCAGTACAGGAATGGCCTACACCGACAGACAAGAGTGAATTGCGAAGTTTCTTAGGCTTATGCACCTATTATAGAAGATTCGTATCTGGATTCGCCAACGTTGCCAAACCTCTAACAAAATTAACAGAGGATGGACAGGAGTACATATGGTCCTATGATTGCGCTGAAGCTTTCGCACAGCTGAAGAAGGCTCTGGTCACAGCTCCAGTTTTGAGCTACGCAAGAGCTGAAGGGAAGTTCGTGCTCCACACGGATGCTAGTAATGCAGCTATCGGGGGTGTTCTATCACAAGTACAGAATGGACAAGAAAGAGTTATAGGGTATTTCAGCAAGGTCTTATCAAAGCCAGAATGAAATTACTGCGTGACCAGAAGAGAACTCTTAGCAGTTATCAAGTCCGTAGAACACTTCTACAAATATTTGTACGGAAGGAAATTTCTGCTTTCAAATGGCTCCTGAACTTTAAGAACCCGGAAGGACAAGTGGCCAGGTGGATTGAAAGATTGCAGGAATATGACTTTGATACCGAACATAGAACGGGAGCTACCCATCGCAATGCCGATGCGTTATCAAGAAGGCCTTGCCCCGAGAATTGCAGCCATTGCTCACGCGTGGAAGACAAAGCCGATGTGAGACGGACCACAGTAATTGAAGATGATTGGCTACCCCAAAAAATACAACGAGCACAAGAAGAAGATCCAGACTTGAAAGTAATCCTGAGTTGGAAGAAGATTGGTAGACGACCTACTTGGGAAGAAGTATCCAGACTGAGTCAAAATGTTGAGTCCTATTGGGCACAATGGGAAACGTTGAAGATCGATAAAGGTCTTCTGAAGCGTTGTTGGGAGAATGACGATGGATCTGAACAGAGGCTCCAGTTGATTGTGCCGAAGAGTCGAGTGACAGACGTTTTGACCAGACTACATAATGGAACTTCAGGTGGACATTTCGGGATTACTAAGACGTTGGAGAAAGTCAGGCAGCGGTTTCATTGGATTAACTGTAAGAAAGACGTTAAAGACGGGTGTAGAACATGTAAAGCTTGTGCTGCAGCTAACGGTCCTTACGGCAAAGGGAAGGCTCCAATGAAGCAATATAACGTCGGATCTCCCATGGAACGAGTAGCTATCGACATCGCGGGTCCTTTTCCCGAAACAGATCACGGAAACAAGTACATATTGGTGGCCATGGACTATTTTACCAAATGGGTGGAAGCGTACGGTATTCCTAATCAAGAGGCAGGTACGGTTGCTGATAAATTGGTCAAAGAATTCTTCTGCAGATTTGGAATACCTCTAGAGCTGCATTGTGATCAAGGCCGAAATTTCGAGTCGACATTATTCCAAGAAGTTTGTAGGAAATTGGGGATTAATAAGACAAAGACAACAGCTCTACATCCCCAATCAGATGGCATGGTAGAACGAATGAATAGGACCATGGAAAAACATCTTGCCAAAGTAGTCTCCGACTACCAGCGGGACTGGGATGAGTTTTTGCATCTATTCACCATGGCATATAGATCTTCGGTTCAAGAATCCACCAAGGAAACTCCAGCCAATATAATGTTCGGCCGAGAAATTAGACTACCTTGTAACCTAGAGTTTGGTTGTAAGCCTGGAGAAGATGTAGCTGGGGAGGACTACGTCAGTAGATTGAGGAGTAAGCTAGATTACATCCATGACAAGGTGCGCAATCAAATGCAGCAAGCAAGTGATCGGATGAAAATGCGCTATGACATCAAGGCCATTGAAGGAGGGTTCACCGCAGGAGATCTGGTGTGGTTCAAAGAAAAAGAGGATTTTCTCCGAAGCTGCAGAGACAGTAGGAAGGACCGTATCAAGTCATGAAAAGGATGAATGATGTAGTTTACCGGATACGGAAGCTTCCTAGAGGAAAACCGAAAGTCGTCCATTTCAACCGATTGGCTCCGTACGCGTCAACACAGGATGACGAAGGAGAAGTACGTCTCATCGAGGTTCCGGCGAAGAAGAATGACGATTTTCAGGAATTCATAAATAGCTATGGTGGAACACGAGTTCCACGGTTTGGCGTCACACAGGAGGTTCATCAAGACCTGTTTACGGTTTCCGAGGAATACTCTCTTGCTCATTGTGCAGCAGCGGATCTAAGGATGAGTAGGGGAATAGCAAGAGTATTCAGAAATAAATTTGGACGTCAAGAGGAACTGATGAGTCAGCAGCCCAGAATCGGAAAATGCCTGAGACTGAAGTCAGAGGGTCGGTTCATTTATTACGTAGTCACCAAACAATACTCATATCAGAAACCCACCTACCAGAATTTATGGACAGCACTGCATGGCTTGAAAGAAGACCTTCAATGCTTTGGGATTAGGAAATTAGCTGTTCCCAAACTAGGTTGTGGACTGGATCAACTGAATTGGCGAGTTGTGCGAAGCATGCTCGAAGTAGTCTTCCAGAAGACAGGTATGCAGATCTCGGTATGCAATTTCAACCCAAAGCAAACCGAAAAGCCCAGCAAAACCGTAGACTGATACTTCCATCAGAAGGGCTACTGTAGAAATGGTGACGATTGCAGATTTCATCACGGTCCTCCGAGGAATTCATGGAATCTGTTCTGGGACAGAACGGGCTTAAGGAGGGGACAGTGTGACGAGTACGGCCCTGTCCATTCTAGAATGTTGCCGAACACTACAGACGTGTATGAGTCACCCGCTTTCCTGAGTGTTCCGGCAATCGCTGGAAACTGCACGGGCGATATAAGGGCAAGCGCGGAGCAGCCCAGGGACTAATTTAGCAGAGTGATTCGTAGCGGAAAGTGTTCAGTTAAAATAAATTAGTGTGGAAATAAATTGTGAACAGACTATGATAGAAATAGTTGTTTAGTTATTGGAATAGTAGTGTATAAATAAGTGTAAATAAATAGTTTAAATATTCTAAACGTTTTGAAAACCCAGAAAACGTTACAATATCAACTGACAAATAATGATTGAAGTCAAAAACTTGACATTAAAACGATAGAAAAAACTCTTTTTCGATACATAAAATATCAATAATATGCAAGTAGGAGGTATAACTTTCTAATTTCATTAGATATTTACATTTTTATTGAAAAAGAGCAGGTTCTTTGATGCATTCAACAATATAGCATCACGGTATAAGCAAGAGGGAATGAACAGGGCACCATACGTTGCTAACTATGATACAAGAGCATAAATATATAAACCTAAAAAAATATAGTGTCCCCTTGCATAGGTGTAGAGAAATAGGTTGACATATTCATAATAGAAGACCTCGATTTCCAAGACAGAATTTCTTCTTTCTTATAGGATTAAAACTGACAAAATATCTTGAAATCATATCTGAAATGGAACATAGAAAATTAGCACAAAATTGAAAATAGTTCCACCTACATTTGGTACCTGACTTGGAAGCTCTTCCGACCAGATCTGGCTCGCCAAGCAATGGTTTTTCAGATCCTCACTGTATATGGAGAATCCTACATGCCCTCAATATTGAAGAATCTTTGCAATAACATGTTTTTGTTCACATAAAATTTTGTGTTCATTTACCCATTTTGTATTAGCAACCCATTGATTTTGTGTTTCGGAAGAGTGATTTACGGCAGTGTGTCAATTGAAAGATGGTTATTTCGCAAATTATAATTCCAAACTGGGGGTTGCGGATCAGTTTTCCAAAATGAAATCTTCAGTGAGTTTCTTTTTAGGTGCACCAATAGAAAAATACTATAAGAACTATAATACCAGAAACTCTTCGGCTTCCTTTTCATTATAAATCTTTCTGATCGTGGTGACGTGTAGCTAAAAAAGAAACATTCTTTCTCATAAAATATAATATTTTGGTTTTTACTCACATACATCTTGATGTAAGATAGCTTCTGATGAATGATTGTTTCCAAAATATCACTTACTAACGAAATGAGCGTAATTCTTTATAGCACTTTCTGATACTCTGTCCTTGCTATTTCAGATTATAATAATATAATAATAATGATATTTATTCACCACATTGTAGATATAACAATTTTACAGATGTAGATATAAGCACAAGTGAATAAATGGTTGGCATCACAGAAGCTCTAGCTTCGGGAAGCTATCGCTTGTACGTGATCTCACCTCATTCAACTAAAAACTACATATTTGATGAGTGAACAAACATAAAAACAACACGATCCATCCAGAAAACAAAAGTTAGCAGAACCAGTTACCAAAATGAAAAAAAAATAAATATAACTCTTCTCCCCCGTCCCTAAATCTCCTAAACCGAACACTCGCTCAAGATTGACAAAGTCATGCAATTTTTCTCTTCCGTACGATAGAATCCAGTTTTTTTATCTCTTCTTGAATAAGCTGATGTTGTTGGTTTTTTTTATGTCAGCCGGAAGTTGGCTGTAGAGTTTCGGCGCCAGGAAAGAGCAGTGACGCTGCCCTATAGCTTTTTCACACCGGGGTACACCCAACGAATTTATCTTACTTCTAGTATTATAACTGTGTACTACGGGATCGGAACTTATTTTGGATTTTTTCACATTTATAAGCATATTCAAACAGAAAAGTTGTCTAACATCCAAAATTTGGGTCTCATCGTGCAATCTTTTATAAGAAAAGGTAAGTGGTTTTTTATAAATAATCCTCAATATCCATCTTTATACAACACCCAACTTTTCCAGGTGAGTATCATTTACACCACCCCAACCTATAATTCCGTATGTCAACTGCGACTGGACCGATGCACAATACAGAAGTTTAAGGTGCCTCAAATCAAGGTAATCTTTCAAATACCTGAGCTTGAACAACAAACCTCGCAACCTATTCACCATACTTTTATTTTGTAGATTCCACTTAAGATGTCGGTCTATTGTAACACCCAAATATCTGATCGAATCCGCCTCTAGAATATGTGAATCCGTTGCGAACACCAAAGGTCCCATATGGGGCAGTCCATTAGAGTAGGAACAAAATGGCAAGTATCTTGTCTTTTCTAGGTTCAGGGTAAGCGAGTTATATCGGATCCACTCTACAAGAATTCTGAAGTCATCCTCAGCATCCGATTTTAATGTTTCCCACGAATCTGACTCACAAAATAGTGCAGTGTCATCTGCAAAACTAAGTATTTTACCCCTGATTTCGAGGTTCAGCAAGCTGTTAATATACCATGTGAACAACAGAGGTCCAAGGACTGTACCTTGTGGCACTCCGCAGTTCACATTCATAGGTTCACTCAACTCTCCACCGATATCCACCATCTGCTCCCGACCGGTCAAGTAACTTTCAAGTAGGTCGTAAACCTTTCCCCTGAAACCGTATTTTTCTAATTTTTTAAGTAATTTTTCATGACTGACAGTGTCGAAGGCCTTGGAGAGATCGATGAAGATGCACAAGGACGGTCTGCTTTTATCCATCGATTTGTAGATCTGAGAGATCAAGTGGTGTATTGCGTCCTCGGTCGATTTTTTCTCCATAAATCCATATTGATGCTGTGAAATTATTTGATGTTTCGGACAAAAGTTTGTTATTCTTGTTTTTATTATTTTCTCCATGACTTTAGCGATATTTGAGATCAGAGATATCGGTCTATAATTCTTCATTTCCAGTTTGTTTCCACTCTTGAATAAAGGTTTTATAATTCCAATTTTAAGTCGTTTAGGGAAGTATCCCTTGTCGAAACAACGGTTAATCAAATGAGTCAAAGATATGTTCTTCAAGGTTTCCGCCCTTAAATTATCATGTCCGGGAGTACTTCATTCCGTAGGAATGAGACACATGGAATTCTGCACTCTTTTATACTTCTCTTTGTAATTTTTCGGGATTTTAATTTTTTCTGCATATGTTCGACCCAGATTACTATAATATGCGTTAAAGCTATTGCAATATGCTTCTTGTTCTCTAGAATAGTGCCATCCATCGATATTACCTTTTCAATCTTCGTTTCAGGCTTGGTCCGATTACAAATATTGTCAACAGCTTCCTAAAGAGCTTTAGACTGGTTGACATTATCTCTTATTAATTTTTCAGCATATGTTCTTTTCGCGGCCTTTATTAATTTGGCTAATTTGTTCTTATATACAAGATATTCCAACTTCAGGGGTAAGTTACTAGGATTCTTCTGCACGGCTCTGTATAATATCTGTTTTTTACTGATTGATGTGAGGAGTGCGGTGGTTATCCACTTTTTTTTCTTAGTTTTAAGTTTTCTGGAAGACAAAGTTTTTGTGTTTTTCTCAATACCGGTTTCAACTTTTTCAATGAATTCATCGGTCATTTCATCTATATTTTGTGAACAATAAAATCTTTCCCATCCCTCCTTCCTCAAGTCTGCCTTCAATGCTGAATAATCAATATATTTTCTAGACCTGTCATTAGAGCCGGACATCTCTGCTGTTCTCCTGTTGAGATCTACGGTTGACGCTATAGGGTAATGGTCCGTTATGGAATTGTGAAAAATATAGGACTGTATTTCCCTGTCCATATATTCGTTCTTAAATAGAAATGATCAATACAAGTTTGGCTTGATGGTCGAGTACATTGATTAATACATGATTCATAACGAAAGGCGCTCAAGATGGTCTTATATTCCTCGGAGAAATCTGAATCCGATAACGTATCTATGTTTTTATCCCCTGTTATGATATGCATATCATTACATTTCACAGATTGAAGGTATCGCTGTAACTCTATGTTAAACATTTTCGGGCAGGTACTCGGGGACCTATAGATAGCTGTAAGAATGATTTTCTTTGATTCAATCTCTGTTGAGACCTCCAGTATTTTAATGTCTCCTAAACTCTTAACCTCATGCTTGAAACTGAATTCATCTCTAATATATACCATCACTCCATCATTTCTGTTCACCATACCTTCGTAATATAAGGTGGTAAAACCATCAATCTTTGGTAAATTCAAGTCATATACAAGGAAGGTTTCAGAAAGAACTATAATCTGAAACTCAAGTGCAATCCTATTCAGAAACAAAACCAGTCCGTCCATATTCTTCATAACACTCCTTATATTAAGGTGCAAAATATTAAATGGGGTTAGTTTACGCGGCGCAAAGTTGCTTATATCATCAACAATCTTGGCCAAAATTGGCTTGTTTTTATATTGCCTTATGAACGGATCCACCTCGAACAGATAAAGTGACAACAGATAAGAAGACAATTATTCTAGACTTATTTATAAATATATATGTATATATATTTATTAAAAATTTTTCGATTTTTTTTTGTCCCTACAGCAACAACACCCGAGCAATAAATATAGCAGAAGAAGTAATTTACCAACTACTTCTGATCCTTTTTCTGTAGATTAGTACGTAACCTTGTAATAATTTCCGGCCTTGCAATTTTTTTAGCTGTCTTGTCGGGTACTGGTGCACTAGGCAAGAGATCATCCACCGAAGTCACCGCCTGACCTTTCGTTTGCTGACCTCGTAATTGCTCTTCAGTGTCTTTCGGGTACTGCGTCTGTCGGGTACTGTGTCTTTCGGGTGCTGTGGTACTATTGGACTTGGAGGTGATTCTCTTCCGAGATTCTTGCAATTCACTAACACTGTAGCCTTTGATATTTATTACTAGTCTACCACTCTTAATGTAACAATTTTCACCCTTTTCTCTTTCCTCTATCAGGTATTTTTTAAGTACCCGATATTCACTTCGCTGCTGCTCCGTCAAATCTCCCGCGATAACAATATCAGTTCCCTTCAGTTTCTTACAGTTTTTGATAACCTCAATTTTCTTGAGATACGAAACAAATCCAATCTTTACCGGACGATTTGACATCTTTCCCAAGCAGTAGAAATCATCTATAACTCCACCGCGAACATCCACCCCCAGCAGTTTTGTGAGCTCTGTACAAATAAAATCCAGAGTGATGTCTTCATTCGACGCTGTCCACCCAAAAACAATAATATTATTTTTTCTGGATTTTTTTTCGAACTGGTCGATTTTTTCTTTTAAACTTGCATTTTGCGACTAGAGCTGACGAAATCGAAACTTTAAATCCTCGAGCTCTAGCAGTATGTTGGACTCGGAAGCCTGAATACTACTTTTCAATTCGGTTTTAATATTCTCTATCTTTTCCCATATATGCTAAACCGCCTTATCATCCATAGTATTCATCTAATTAATTTCCTATATATGTATATATATATATATATATATATATATACAATAACAAAGGAAAACAGGACGACACACTTCACTTCCTTGGGCCCTTAAGGAAGACTTATTAGGACAGACTAGGCAGGCCACGGACAGATGGAATCAGGGAATTCCGTGCGATATGAAAGGTCAAAATTAGTGCAGTCGCGTTCCGTGAATGAATCACGCGATAAATACAGGGTCTTTCACGAGGAACCTCGCCCATATTTATACGGGAAACTACTGAACGTATTTTCATGAAATTCAGCACTTATGAGTATTTCACGATGCTGATGAAATCTAAAATATTTTCAAGGCATGAGCACCTCCGGTTTTTCCGGAAATGACGTCAACTTCCGTTTTTTAAATTAGAACACCATTTTTTTATTGCAGAAATAGATTCCTTAGAAAATTTCAATTTATTTTGAATTTGCGGCATACAATTTGAGGTCATGCATGAACAAGCGGTGGTTAAGATATATTTTCCTCATTTTGTTGATAACATATCCATATTTTGTGTTGTTCAATACCTTACTCAGGGGGTTCAGTGCCAAGCAGAACCAGACAGGGCTTAAGGTGTCCCCCTGAAATATCCCTCTTTCAATAGAGTACTAGCAGGTGACGTCACAACATGGCCGCTAGGGGGACAAACAAAGAGTTTGTTATTGTAAACTGACATTTGTTGTGCTGCTGCAGATTATTGTCCATTTTATGAGTTTGGGTTGTTTTCCTGTTAAATTTAAGTTGTTGGCAAACTTTGGAGGCTTGAGATTAACATAATCCAGGAAAATAGATGATTTCATATCTTCAAGTAGTGAACAACAATTTGTAGTTGAGAGTTCTATATTTTAATAATAACATGAGATGAATATGTATTTATTTTCACAATGGTTGTAATACAATAAAAGGAAGTCTAGTCAATATTTTCATTCAATAAAGTATGTTTGAGGCTTAACTGATTGTTTGAGACTTTGCCAATATTGATCTTTTGGCATCAACTTATGTGGCAATATCCTACTATGATTGGTCTGTATTTTCACAAACTTTTGAGGTCTAAGATCCTCCTAGAGAATACTGGAATTATATTAGGATTTATAGATTCAACGTGAGCCTCCTGTCGGAAGACATGTTCTCATCAAGAAAATAATGCCACAAAAATGTTCACAGTTGTACCTTTTACTTCTGTTACCATCTATCTTCTGTTTATGATTTCAGAAGGCCATGCTTATGGTAACTATATAAATTTATAATTGTTATTGTATCTTGAATATCATTCCAATGCCAAGTTCGTTTAAAGGTTGTCCTGAAATGATATTTATCCATAAAAATGTTAAGTAACTTTGTTAGTTCATTACCTGTTAAAGATGATGCAGAAAATAAAATAATTTTTCACTTAAGAATCGGGGAAGTCATCCCCATGTAGAGATAAAAGCAAGCGTACTTCCTCTTTCCACCTTGGCTGGTTCTACCTGCTTCTATTCAGTTTTCAACGACAAAAATCTAAAAAAATGGATGTGATTATCACTATTGGATCGATGACTACAGCTCACAGCTGAAAAAAATTCCATAGTTGAATTTAATCTGAAAAAGGAGACATAACAATGTATGTAACAAACAGGAGTGGGTATATTTAAACTGGAAAAATCTTTATTAAAATCATCATTGCAAACTATTCTCTTACCTGAAGGTATTCAAAAAGGTTGAATGATCAAAATTAACTGAAAAAAACAGTCTCAAAATGTTTTTCCACTCAGATAATACACCAAACGTTAACAGTTTGTTGTTTCTGTAGCGTTTCACCCAGTCGTTATATCTTCTGATGCGATTTCCTCATGCCTTTATTCTTTGATTTAAGTTGTCGTTAATAACTTTGATTCTATCTCTGAAGGCAGGATCTTTGCATTTGATACGGGACCTGGACGCTATCCTTCTAACTTCTTTAATAACTTTTGCTGTTGGGGTTGGTGTATTAAGGAAGGCATGCATTACGCCGATTTTATTTCTCAGGTCCGTTATCTTTTTTTTAAGCGGGCTTTCCATGGAGGTTTAGTAGGAGGGTTTAAGGTGCACTGTTCCCCAATATGCTTTCCAAGCATCTCGTACACCGTGCCTGCTCCAGCATAAACCATATCCACAAGATCCCCGAGAGTTTTTTTATACTGAATTGACTGATTTCACAGATTCGCTCATCAGTTTTGAATTTTGCAGACGTGGAATCGTTGGTCTATTTTCTGGTGACATGCCCGAAAACTTCATTAGGTTAGCCACAAAGCCGTGCGCAAGCGTATCATTCTCCTGTTTTCTCATAGCTTCTTCTTGTGTTGGCTCCCTGGTCATCATCATCTGCGACGTTCGCGATACGGGAAAAGCAGCCAGTTCTTCTGTACTGCAATTCAGCGCTTGATAGCTTTTGATTGCCCAGTATCCATCTTACTCGGTTCGAAAGTAGTTGTGCGTACGTTGGTCCATTAGGGCACATATCTCTCCATACATCTACCAAGGTCTGTCTTTATGTTAAGCCTAGACTCTCAGCTAGGTCCGTCGCGATATAGTGCGCACGCATAACAGTGCAATTATCATCCTTTGACCAGCGTGTGCGCCTATCCTGCTGTGGCCTGTAATCACAGGGTCTCCTGACTGAAACCACAAATGTGCGGCTGGCTTCTGTTGTTGACTCCGTTTGTTTGTTGTTTTCTTCCAAGTGTTATAAATCTTCTACAGTTTCTCACCGTACTCACGAAGGCCTTTAGCCAAAAACACGTGTCTACGGTTACTCCACCTGAAGAATATGTCCTTAAACATTTTGAACTTTCAAACAAACCCCTCGTTATCCCATTCTGTTATATATAAGATTGATATTAATTCCCTTATTCAATGTGAATACTAGGTTAAGAGGTGTAGAAAGTTGTCCAAAATTTTCTTTAATGATCTCTCATCTTTATTTCATATAGGTCAACGGTTCGGTCCCGTTATGTAAACTTCTTCAGGACTCTAAAAAATACACAAAATGTCTAGAAGAGCATACATAATACTATTGAAACCAAAAAACATAAACATACCGAAATACTGAAATTAAATAAGGTGTTATATTTATCAATTTTCACAACTTTTATGTGGCAAACCATGAAATGAACTTTAAAATACACGTGGAAATTGCAGATGGCAAGTTTTGTGAAACAATTCAACTTTTTCAAAAAACTTTCTTCACGTGGAACAAGTCATAAAAGTAGCGTAGCGTAGCCCGAAAATGCGATGTGGCAAGTTCTACAAAAGAGGGTTATCATAGACAATTGAGTGCTATGCAAACTTCAATATACGATTTTGTTCACCTCATTATTTCGCCGGTAAACGAGATGAAACGTTCGCATTCATCAGTTTTTCGCCCTGATCGGTTGCTTTATTAGTGGAATTAAGTATTAAAAAACAACTTCCGTTTTTTATTCAACAACTGAAATAATCAGTTTCACCTATCCCCATTCATTCTACAAACTGTTTGTGGCCATCTCCAATTCACTTCTATTTTCCAGGTGCATAACAGTGAGAGTATTCATTATCGTTTCGAGGGCTAATATCTTTTCAATTTTTATCTTTCGATAGTCACGAATATCTCCCATTTCATACAATGTTTTATTGATATTAAACGTCTCAGAAACTCAAATCGTACCAATTCTGATTGTGATCTTTTGGAACTGGTGAGTTATATTTAGGATAATGAATTATGAAACTAATCAGAAATAAACAAATACTCTGTATTTCTTTTTCACGAACAGATCAATGTGATATCACGTATGAAAGCATTTCGAAAATCACATTGTTAACTCTAAAGTGACTATGACATCGGTACTCAATCTTCATTTCTTCCTACTACGTGATACTCCCTAAGCAACTACGGCAACATCTAACCATCCGGCCAGTTAGTTCACGTAGGCCTCGAATATAGGTTACAAGAGATCATCGAGAACTAGCTAGGTCACAGAATAGATGCTGTGGCTAAGTTATATCAACAGAGTGAGATTCATTCTGTGGCCTTAGCCGTACGGTATTATTTGTTTGACCAATATGAATTAAATTAGAACAAATGTTGCTGATATGATCTATGTCTTGAGCTGATCCGCCTTTTTATTAATCCTAAATGCATTAGTACTAGCCCAAAGTAAAGTTACGCCTATGAAAAATCATAGAACTGACAGCGTAATGTCGAACTGAACGCGTCTGTGTTCTCCAATATTCGATGGTTCAAACATGACAGAGCACTTCTGGGACCCTATTCTTGAACGTTCTCCATCGTTCTATAAAAAATGCACCGCGTTTCCTTGACAACAGCGTCGACACGCCTATTTTCTTCAATCCCCGATTCAAGAATAGGAAAGCAGGGGCCTAAGTAGGCATCCACAATGGCGCACCAAATCGCAGTATCGAACCAAACACCGCACCGCGAAAACTTTACACCTTGTTTTTAAAAACAAACCACCTCGATTCATGTTATCAACTGTTGTACTAACAGAAGAACTAATTTCAGCATTTACCTTCAAAATTCATTTTGTCTTTTCACAAGCACATTCACATTTTGTATAGGTGAAATTTGTGTATTTGCGATGGTCGGTGCCATGGTCAGTGCTTGGTGCTCCGTTGTGGACTCGCACTGAGGCGGCACGGCGTCACTGGCTTCAGTCGATGGAGATTTGCCAACTAGAGAGGTGCTTGTTACAATTTTACTCAGCGTTGTTCATCGACGCCATTTTGGACGCTGTTATATTTCACAATGTTTTATGAGGTTTTTACAAGCGATCGTCCTTAGGTGATTTATGGTAACTTGAACGATGTAAGCTAGAGATGATATTTGCAAGATTTCAATCATTTACAACATGTCTCGAAGAAACTTTCGTTCTGGAAATCATGTATGTAGAATTGTACTTATTACTATGTTGAGTTGTACATTTGAGTGAACGGAGATATTTATGTATTATGCTTCAATAGGATTCTTAATGCATTCTGAAACTTGGTTAACGATTAAATTTTACTTTTGATGGTTTATGTATCAAATTCTCAATCATGACCAGTCTTCAATTGGTGTAGAAACATTTAGCAACTATGCACTCCTCTTATATTACCCTTTGTATTTATATTGGCGGTGAGTTTCATAATATGTCAATCATTGTTCTTAAATTCATCCCAAAAATACTCGTAAACATTGATGGTTACACCCTTAGGGTCTGAATGTATTTGTTGACAGTTGACAGAGCTTATTTTGTTCAGGTGAACCTACAAGTAGTATGTTGTTTTTCATCGGGCTCGCTACAACTAATGGGAGGCTAGTGCCCTGCCTTTCACGGAGGTTCACACTTGATTCTTAATATTTTAAATATACAGGTAGTTTGGCCCACTATGGACGCCTGTTAGTGAAGTCAACGACTCCGAAACTCTGTACCATTAGCGTACACCCTACCGATCTTCCCCATCATCTAATCCCTGTAATTGTCGGCCTGGGCGGGTTAGAGGAAGACACGGCCTAGTGCGGGTTGTAGGTCCTAGTTCTTGGTATGAGAGAGTTAGTGTAATCTGCTGTGTTTATTGGACTGCGAGTATGTTGAAATCAATAATTACTACTCTGTGGAGTATAACGAAGCTCATCTGTATTATTCTTATACTTTCTCCGTTCATGGTATTGAAATGAAGGCTTTGTTAAGACGTTACTGTTGTTTAAATTTTAAACTTCCCGCCACTTTTCCTTGGATCTTTCGAGTGTAACCTGGGCAGCCTACTCAACAAAGAGTCCTTTCCATTTAACTAGACGATCACAATTACTAGCCATAGGTGGGTATTGGGGAAATCAAGTACGGGATCCTTACAGTCTTTTCTGTAATTCATCGAATTATCATCTCTTTTGATGTGAAACATCTCTTAGGAACACCGTTTTCGTGTGGTGTTCCCATACTCCAGTACTTTAGCCGATTCATATAGTTCTTATGGTGGTTTTTCTTTCTAACGTGTTCCGCCAGGACACGCATCTTTTTTGGGATTTTTATATCACTTATATGTTGAGTCAGACTTTTCTCCAATTGTTGAGATGTTGGTCCAATATAACCCTCGCTACATACCGAACAAGGCACACTGTGAACCACACCACTCGCTTTACTGATGTCAAGTTTATCTTTTGTTCGACTGAATGATTTATCTATCCTGAATTCCGCTCTCGGAATTATCCTGATGATATTATGCTTCAGAAGTTAAATGGGGGGCTCTGTAATCCTTTGATCAAGGGCAAGGATGAGTATCTGGTTATAAACTGCTCATTATTGGTGGATGCGCTTCTCTCCCCACTCTGTGGCTGTCCAGAGGGGGATGAATTGTAAATCAACCTATTCAATAGGCTTCTGGGCTAACCGTTCTCCAACATTAGTTCATGAGTAAGCTGAGGTTTTTTCGTCTAAAATTGGGGTGGGATATTTTTGATATTTGATTTTTCAAACCCAGGATCATATTGATTTTGTTTGTTCGGATGATTTGAGAGATAGTGTTCCCGAGTTAGTCAGTTTTCTATACCAATCTAAAAACAGTCTACCATCAGTTGCCCTGGTTACTTTCGTGTCCAAGAACTGGACGCTCATGTTAATCTCTTTCTCAACTGTAAATATTATGTTCTCATGTTGCATGTTGAATCTGTTTAAGATGAAGGAAACTTTATCTTGGGGGATGGCCATAATCAGGACATCGACATACCTCTTTACGAACGGAATTATAAATGGGATGTCCGGAAATATAAGGTGCAGTAGGTAATCCATAACCACCTCAACTATTGGCGCCCTAGCATTAGAACCCATTGGAGAGCCCAATATTTGGTGGTAGTATTTTCCCTCAAAGATGAAATGATTAGAAACAAACAGGAATCTGACAATTGATGATAAATCATGCTTAGGGATCAAGGTATGACCCTTGATCTGATCCTATCTATTTTCAAGTTAATTAGATATGATTTAATATTGTTGATACCTACGATATCTCTTATGTAATTCATGGAATTCTTGTAGTTCTTAATGTGGAACATTTCGAGAAAACATCTTTTTGTTGTATTATTTTTGAAACCCAGTATCCCTACTACGGCGTAATCCATACTGTCCCTCCTTCTGACATGCTCTGCCAATGCACAAGTTTTGTTTGGGTTGTTGATGTCACTTATGTACTGAGTGATTCTCTTCTTTAAAGTTTGTGACGCTTGGCCAATGTAGACCTCTCCACATGTCGCACAAGGAACTCTATACACCACACCACTCATTTTGGTTTTTTCTATTGTATCTTTTAGGCGGCTATACATTCTATCAATTTCAAACTCGTTTTTGGGTACTATCCTCACAGTATCATGTCTCAATATGTTTAATAGAGGGTTGGTTATACCCTTAATCGAAGGGATGATAGCATATCTGGTTCTTCCCAATTGTATTTTGTTGATGGATGCGCCGTATCCACCCAGTGGCCGTGTGGATGGTTCGAGTAATAGTGTAAGTACCTTCCCAAATGGGTTGGTTTTCTGTACCAGTCAAGCATCAACTTTCCATTGGCAGTTCTAATCACCTTAAAATTTACGCTATTTCTACTTCTTCCTCAAGTGTAAACTTGACATGCTCGTGTTGCCGATTAAATCGTTCCAAGATACCTTCTCTTTGGGAACTGAGCAAAGCAGATCGTCTACATATTTCTTGATGAAGGGTATCTGGAAAGGAATGTCAGGAAGGATGCAATCCAAGAGGTAATCCATTACCACCTCAGCGATAGGTGAACTGTCATTTGAGCTCTTTGGGGAACCCAAAGTTTGGCTGAAGTACTCTCCCATTTGTGTTCAATCGCTGTTAATGCTAATTCCTTAGGTACATTACTAAAAAGAGGTACTACGTCCAAACTGATCAGAATATATTCTTATGGTAGTTGGACCTGATTTATGAAGCCTGCAAAAGCAACAGAATTGCTTATGTAGTAATCACTGTTAGCAGCCAAAATGGACCTGGACATTGTCAGACACGAAAGCTGACAACTTTGAAGTAGGGGTGTTAATAGATGAATTAATTGGTCTTATTTAGAGTGTGGCTTTATGGATTTTTAGTAAACCGTAGAATATAGTAGGTAGCGAGTTGTAGTTGCACAAACACCTGCCTCGAACTTGAGCTATGTGCCCGCCGCTTACCAGCTTCTTGATTAGAGCATTGCACTTCGTCTGTAGTGTAGATCCATGGCAGGGGTTTTTAGTAGGTCCTTTCGTTGGCATAGAAAGTGTAGCACTTTCCTGCACTCGGTGTAGATATACTATAGAATATCTTCTATGCAAACGAAAGGACCTAATGTGTTCTATCAAGTAATAGGCTGTTTGACAGTTTGGAATATAGTGATTTATCCATGATGACAGTGACATTACCTTTGTCTGAGCGCAAAATCATCAATTCAGGGTGTTCTCTCAAGAATCTTCTGCAACTGTAAAACTCATTCTGGTAAATATTGTTTGTCTGTTTGTTAGATTTGATGTGGTTGGTGAGGATGTTGGTTACTAGTACACATTTAACGTTCTTCTCATCATCTGACAGTGTTTCGTTTGAGTTGATGGCGTATTCTACATCTGACAAGAGTTTGTCTAGATAAATATCCACTAGTGGGAATGTCAACACCAAACCTGGGACCCAGAGTTGAGAATTCTAGAACACGCTCAGGGATAACAGTGTTGCTTATGTTTTTTATCCACTGAGCTTGAGGTTTCATCCTGATGAGTTTTTCGTTAGATATATGTTCTATTTTTCTCAAACTCCTCTGTGAAATCAATGAAAATCGCGTTCTATATTTGTTAGTCTGGTAGGTCTTGAATCGGTCTAATGTTTCTTGTGGGACCGAACCCTCCAGAGTCTGCCACAAACTGGATGATTCAGCTTCCATTCTTTGGATCTTGAAAATAGTAGTGGTAATTTCAAATCGTAGAAGCAATCGTAGTGCCTTTTCTTTCATTTCCTCAGCTTGCGTCGATAACATAGAGTCAGTCGCAGACCCATATAGGTATTTCATGTTATCACACATATGCTTCGAGGGCACACCCCTTCTCTTACATTCTGAAAGAAAAATCCTCCGATTTTTTGATGAAGCTAATTTCATGTTATACGATGATCAGGGCTTTAAGGCATTGAGTATGTTTCTTCCGTATTGAAACTGCACATCTGCATAGAACCCCATGCTGTATATAAACTTAGTCTTAATCCCAATAAATGTTCTTCAGGCTAGAGTTTATAGGGAAAAATGATTCAACAAGATCTAATCTGCCATTTTATTCCCTCAGACGACGTTTCGATCCTGATTCTTCAGGACTCTAAAAAACATATTACATTAGTGAAAATATGTACAGTCTCAAAGCATGACATTCCGAAATACATAGAGATAATAATTTAAAAGAATTCAATAACACGGAACATGTGCATGAAAGGTCACTCGAAAACATTCAAAGTTACAAATTAGCTGGAATCTAATGGAGAGGTTTTTTCTTAAAATTTTGCAATTATTTGATAAAGTCACAGCGACAACTGTCGGAGGTATAGAATTAGTGATCGGAAGACGACTGGGTTTCTTCAAGTTGATTAGATATGAGTGAATATTGTTGAGATCTCTTCTGCAATTCATGGAATTCTTGTGGTTTTAATTTTAAAGAAAAAAGTCTCACAAACATGGGAACGCAGACTTTTCGAATTTATTTTCAAGTTTTTTTTTCATAATGTCTACATTTAAAAAATTTAAAAAAGAAGCTGTGTTAATATACTATACTTTATAGCTCCTTGTAGTTTTGTCGTTCTGATTCCGATTTCGACAAAAAATCGAATCTCTCGAAATCCTCAAAAAACTCAGAATTGTCATAAATTCCAGTAAGTAAGCTGCGGTTAATTAATTCATTATTCGTTTCAAGCAATAGTTTCTGATATGTAGCAATGAATCATGAAAATCGTGAAATAGTCTTGTTAAGTGCAGATACAATGAGAAAAGAACTTGAAAAAAACTCAAACTTTAACACCTTCTATCTCGAAAGGACAGGTTCGCGTTCTCATAGTTATGAAGCTTTTTTCTTAAATTTATTCGAGGATTCTCCCCTCTTCGTTTCTACCTGCAATTTAGAAACAGCCTGTATATGATTGCTTCCGCGAATTAGAAAACACAGAGAAGCCCACCTGCCAAAGTACTTAACATACTACACAATTTTGAGAAAGTATCGATAAATGAAAATCATTCTGAGAAAAAAACAGCACTCAATAAAAATCCACCAAAAAAAAATAAAACAATATCTTTCATTGCAAACGTATTGTCTTCGTCTGCAAACAATACTGCCGGACCCTGAAAAGATATCCATTTTGAGTCAATCTTGTATCTTCCTTTAATGCCATTTATCATTAGTCAGAGACGTCGTGGACCAAATATCGTAGAATTAAAAGGTCATCATAGATCACTCTGCTGCCGGGTTAGTTGTTTGACTCCAAAGAGATGTCTATTAGACGTCGAAAATGTTTTTCCAGTCAATAATGTGACTGTTTGACTAGAATTTACTTTAAAGTGATGTCTATTAGACGTCGAAAATATTTGCGTCTTTTTCCAGTCAATATTGTGACGTCTTTAACAGGTCCTATACAGGGTCTTTCACGAGGAACCTCACCCATATTTATACGGGAAACTACTGAACGTATTCTCATGAAATTCAGCACTTATAAGTATTTCACGATGCTGATGAAATCTAAAATATTTTCAAGGCATGAGCACCTCCGGTTTTTCCGGAAATGACGTCAACTTCCGTTTTTCAAATTAGAACACCATTTTTTTATTGCAGAAATAGATTCCTTAGAAAATTTAAATTTATTTAGATGTAACATTTTTTAGTTTTGGTTGGAAAATTCTCTCTGAGCGGGAAAATTCGAAAAAAAAAATCGAAAATAGAGCTCCGCTGAAACAAGAATAACTTCGAGGTTTTTGGATGGAAAATTTTCATTTTTGGGATTTTTCAAGATGTAAGATTGATGTATCCACTTTAAAAATCGAAATCGCGATTCATGATACAGGGGGTGAAAAAATCGCTTTCAAAGTTAGGGATGACAAAATCGTGAAAAATCAATTTTTTCAAATTAGAACCCCATTTTTTTATGGCAGATATTGAATCTACGTTAAAAAATAATGTGAGTGTATGCATCACACCCTTGCCCTAAAATGGATATTTTCTGAGTTATTCACAAAAAACTGTTTTTCGTCTTGAATTTTCAGCTATTTCTTTTCCCTTCACGCCAAAAAGATGAAATTTTCAGGAACTGTTATTTGAACCATGCTGTAGATTTTTCACCCCTTCTTGAAACCGACTTCAAGTTACTATTAGGAGAACCATGGCAAACTCTCGCAGTTATAACTAGAGAAGATGCTCAAAGTTTTGACCGTTAATTTCTAGACATTTATTTATACGTCTCAGGAATGCTTCGTGCGTTGCTCTTCTTATTTCATCGGGAGGAAGAGATCTGCAAAAGTGTTTAAAAACCAAATTGAGTTTCAACACTATGAATCTAAAAATCTGAACAAACCTGAACGCATTTCTGACTCGTTCTATGCAGTCCTCTTTATCAGTCAGGGGAGTTGAGTAGACAATATTTCAAATAAAATAAGGACCTACAACCCGCACTAGGCCGTGTCTTCCTCTAACCCGCCCAGGCCGACAATTACAGGGATTAGATGATGGGGAAGATCGGTAGGGTGTACGCTAATGGTACAGAGTTTCGGAGTCGTTGACTTCACTAACAGGCGTCCATAGTGGGCCAAACTACCTGTATATTTAAAATATTAAGAATCAAGTGTGAACCTCCGTGAAAGGCAGGGCACTAGCCTCCCATTAGTTGTAGCGAGCCCGATGAAAAACAACATACTAGTTGTAGGTTCACCTGAACAAAATAAGCTCTGTCAACTGTCAACAAATACATTCAGACCCTAAGGGTGTAACCATCAATGTTTACGAGTATTTTTGGGATGAATTTAAGAACAATGATTGACATATTATGAAACTCACCGCCAATATAAATACAAAGGGTAATATAAGAGGAGTGCATAGTTGCTAAATGTTTCTACACCAATTGAAGACTGGTCATGATTGAGAATTTGATACATAAACCATCAAAAGTAAAATTTAATCGTTAACCAAGTTTCAGAATGCATTAAGAATCCTATTGAAGCATAATACATAAATATCTCCGTTCACTCAAATGTACAACTCAACATAGTAATAAGTACAATTCTACATACATGATTTCCAGAACGAAAGTTTCTTCGAGACATGTTGTAAATGATTGAAATCTTGCAAATATCATCTCTAGCTTACATCGTTCAAGTTACCATAAATCACCTAAGGACGATCGCTTGTAAAAACCTCATAAAACATTGTGAAATATAACAGCGTCCAAAATGGCGTCGATGAACAACGCTGAGTAAAATTGTAACAAGCACCTCTCTAGTTGGCAAATCTCCATCGACTGAAGCCAGTGACGCCGTGCCGCCTCAGTGCGAGTCCACAACGGAGCACCAAGCACTGACCATGGCACCGACCATCGCAAATACACAAATTTCACCTATACAAAATGTGAATGTGCTTGTGAAAAGACAAAATGAATTTTGAAGGTAAATGCTGAAATTAGTTCTTCTGTTAGTACAACAGTTGATAACATGAATCGAGGTGGTTTGTTTTTAAAAACAAGGTGTAAAGTTTTCGCGGTGCGGTGTTTGGTTCGATACTGCGATTTGGTGCGCCATTGTGGATGCCTACTTAGGCCCCTGCTTTCCTATTCTTGAATCGGGGATTGAAAAAAATAGGCGTGTCGACGCTGTTGTCAAGGAAACGCGGTGCATTTTTTATAGAACGATGGAGAACGTTCAAGAATAGGGTCCCAGAAGTGCTCTGTCATGTTTGAACCATCGAATATTGGAGAACACAGACACGTTCAGTTCGACATTACGCTGTCAGTTCTATGATTTTTCATAGGCGTAACTTTACTTTGGGCTAGTACTAATGCATTTAGGATTAATAAAAAGGCGGATCAGCTCAAGACATAGATCATATCAGCAACATTTGTTCTAATTTAATTCATCTTGGTCAAACAAATAATACCGTACGGCTAAGGCCACAGAATGAATCTCACTCTGTTGATATAACTTAGCCACAGCATCTATTCTGTGACCTAGCTAGTTCTCGATGATCTCTTGTAACCTATATTCGAGGCCTACGTGAACTAACTGGCCGGATGGTTAGATGTTGCCGTAGTTGCTTAGGGAGTATCACGTAGTAGGAAGAAATGAAGATTGAGTACCGATGTCATAGTCACTTTAGAGTTAACAATGTGATTTTCGAAATGCTTTCATACGTGATATCACATTGATCTGTTCGTGAAAAAGAAATACAGAGTATTTGTTTATTTCTGATTAGTTTCATAATTCATTATCCTAAATCCCAGGCAACACAGAGAGGTTTCAAATATATCCCGGCGATATCTTCTCAGAACATTGAGAGTACTTTTTCTACTTCTCTACGAAATCACAGGGAGTGCTATATTTCCTCCAAATGTCCGCCACAGCGATATTCTCGAAGAGATCCTGAAGATATCGCATGCGGAAATTCTCAAACTTCCCACAATGGGAGGTTTTTGGGAAATTCGCTCACACAGTCTTATGGCGGAGAGTTTGAGAAATTCTCAAATACTTCCCATCGCGAGATTTCTGGGAGTACGACATGAGATATTTTCAGGAAATGCCCCTAGCGACAATATCCGGAAGTACAGATATCAGATATTGACATTTAAAAGTTAAATTATATTTCTTGAAAGTTTCCTGTTGATAATTGTAATGATTTTGAGCTTACTTCTGCGGACTCGCTATGCCAAAAATTAGCAGACAGCACTTTGCCGACTCAGATCATAAATCCTTACGAACAGCCTCAGGGAAAATTCCCAATGCAAGGATTTACATATCTACTTAACCAGGAATCCGCGAGATGGCGAGTTCCGTGATCAAGACATCCAGGCGATTTCGTATGTTGTGAGCGCTTGGATTGTCGGTTCTTACGTCTGGTGGTTAGATGAGTTCGAGTATTGTTAAGCGCGGTCGGAATTTATATTTATTCTTCATTCGTATTTCGGATATGAATGAGATCCGCGAGATGGCGAGATCCGTGAATGAGATTTACCAGACGAAATCGTAATATGAGAGCTTAGATTGTCGGTTCTTACGTCTGGAGGTTAGATGGATTTGATGAATATTGATTTGTATTTCGGAAATGAATGGAGATTAATTATCGGTTCTTGGAAAAATATATCCATACTACTATAATGGGTGTATGGAAACAAAATATTGATTTGGAATCCCTGTTGGTATTTGAATGAGAAATGTGTCGATTTCTTTGAGGAAAAACAACGGATCTCAGATTGGTCGATATTCAGACGAATATGTCGTAAAAAATATGAAGCAGTTTCGATTAAAGTTTGGATATTCTGTTTTCTTCCGAGAATTCTCTGAATTCTTCAGATTTGAGAACGTAATTTCCACTCGCATAATGTTGTACAAGTCTGCCGTTGTCTAACCGATACTGGTAGTGAGTTTCAATCCAGAAATATGATAATGTGAAAAAGAGAGCTTTCTTTGTGATGAATGAAGTCATACATGCTACTTAATTAGGTTCGTTTCGTTATCAACTAGTATTCTAGTCGATAACTAGTTTTAGTATTAAACCATTGTATAAGGAAAATCTTCATTCAACAACAGAACTATAAATTTGCTAGACACCTCTTACTTGTTAATACAACCTGTATTATCAACCTGAAATGCATTTACTCCTCCACCGAATTTATAAAAACGCCGTGATTTTGTACCACAAAATTTTTCATCATAACCTTCCGGAAAATCCGGCCAGTAACAAAATATGATAGATTCAATATGAATTATGTTTTAACTGATTTGTTTTTGGTATGTTTGCCGATTATCCTATTGGTTTCTAGGAAGCCTCTCCGAAGTTATTTATTTCGTTCTTATGAATCGAACACATATTTTGCCTATGCATAAATAGTGGACAACGAAATGTTCCATTCTTGTTACACTCGGGATGATCTTTGGAGCTTGCATTGCGAATTTCCTATTCTGGTTATGTCTGTGATAACTTTAGGAACTCGCATTGCGAATTTCTTATTCTGGTCACGTCTGGGATGACTTAAGGAACTCGCATTGCGAATTTCCCTTTCTTGTTCTGTCTGTGATGACCGTAGGAACTCGCATTGCGAATTTCCTTTTCTGGTTACAACTGAAATAACTTCAGGCACTCGCATTGCGAATTTCCCTTTCTTGTTATGTTAGTGATGAGCTTAGGAACTCGCATTGCGAATTTCTTATTCTGGTAACATTTGAGATGGCTTCAGGAACTCGCATTGTGAATATCTAATTCTTGTTACGTATGCAATAACTTTAGGAGCTCGCATTGCGAATTACCAAATTATGTTGTGTTTGTGATCACTTTAGGAAATCACTTTAGGAGTTCGCGTGAAAGCCGGGTTAGGACTTCTCAGATATCTCGCCGGGAAGTTTGTGTTACTTGGGATAACTCACCAGTTCCAAAAGATCACAATCAGAATTGGTATGATTTGAGTTTCTGAGACGTTTAATATCAATAAAACATTGTATGAAATGGGAGATATTCGTGACTATCGAAAGATAAAAATTGAAAAGATATTAGCCCTCGAAACGATAATGAATACTCTCACTGTTATGCACCTGGAAAATAGAAGTGAATTGGAGATGGCCACAAACAGTTTGTAGAATGAATGGGGATAGGTGAAACTGCTTATTTCAGTTGTTGAATAAAAAACGGAAGTTGTTTTTTAATACTTAATTCCACTAATAAAGCAACCGATCAGGGCGAAAAACTGATGAATGCGAACGTTTCATCTAGTTTACCGGCGAAATAATGAGGTGAACAAAATCGTATATTGAAGTTTGCATAGCACTCAATTGTCTATGATAACCCTCTTTTGTAGAACTTGCCACATCGCATTTTCGGGCTACGCTACGCTACTTTTATGACTTGTTCCACGTGAAGAAAGTTTTTTGAAAAAGTTGAATTGTTTCACAAAACTTGCCATCTGCAATTTCCACGTGTATTTTAAAGTTCATTTCATGGTTTGCCACATAAAAGTTGTGAAAATTGATAAATATAACACCTTATTTAATTTCAGTATTTCGGTATGTTTATGTTTTTTGGTTTCAATAGTATTATGTATGCTCTTCTAGACATTTTGTGTATTTTTTAGAGTCCTGAAGAAGGTTACAAACGGGACCGAACCGTTGACCTATATGAAATAAAGATGAGAGATCATTAAAGAAAATTTTGGACAACTTTCTACACCTCTTAACCTAGTATTCACATTGAATAAGGGAATTAATATCAATCTTATATATAACAGAATGGGATAACGAGGGGTTTGTTTGAAAGTTCAAAATGTTTAAGGACATATTCCTCAGGTGGAGTAACCGTAGACACGTGTTTTTGGCTAAAGGCCTTCGTGAGTACGGTGAGAAACTGTAGAAGATTTATAACACTTGGAAGAAAACAACAAACAAACGGAGTCAACAACAGAAGCCAGCCGCACATTTGTGGTTTCAGTCAGGAGACCCTGTGATTACAGGCCACAGCAGGATAGGCGCACACGCTGGTCAAAGGATGATAATTGCACTGTTATGCGTGCGCACTATATCGCGACGGACCTAGCTGAGAGTCTAGGCTTAACATAAAGACAGACCTTGGTAGATGTATGGAGAGATATGTGCCCTAATGGACCAACGTACGCACAACTACTTTCGAACCGAGTAAGATGGATACTGGGCAATCAAAAGCTATCAAGCGCTGAATTGCAGTACAGAAGAACTGGCTGCTTTTCCCGTATCGCGAACGTCGCAGATGATGATGACCAGGGAGCCAACACAAGAAGAAGCTATGAGAATACAGGAGAATGATACGCTTGCGCACGGCTTTGTGGCTAACCTAATGAAGTTTTCGGGCATGTCACCAGAAAATAGACCAACGATTCCACGTCTGCAAAATTCAAAACTGATGAGCGAATCTGTGAAATCAGTCAATTCAGTATAAAAAAACTCTCGGGGATCTTGTGGATATGGTTTATGCTGGAGCAGGCACGGTGTACGAGATGCTTGGAAAGCATATTGGGGAACAGTGCACCTTGAACCCTCCTACTAAACCTCCATGGAAAGCCCGCTTAAAAAAAAGATAACGGACCTGAGAAATAAAATCGGCGTAATGCATGCCTTCCTTAATTCACCAACCCCAACAGCAAAAGTTATTAAAGAAGTTAGAAGGATAGCGTCCAGGTCCCGTATCAAATGCAAAGATCCTGCCTTCAGAGATAGAATCAAAGTTATTAACGACAACTTAAATCAAAGAATAAAGGCATGATGAAATCGCAACAGAAGATATAACGACTGGGTGAAACGCTACAGAAACAACAAACTGTTCTACAAAAACCAGAAGCACTTTTTCCGCAATTTAGAAGGCAACGGAGACACAGGAGGCAATCATGTTGAGCCTGAGGTAGCGCATAGGTTTTAGAGTGGGATATAGTCTAAGGAGAGCGTACATGACGGGGGCGCCTACTGGATTGAAGAAGCATAATCCAAAATCCCTAGATCAAATATGGGGGATATAAATGTGGATGCATTGGATGTAGGAGGCGTGCTTCGGGGTTGTAACAACTGGGCAGCGCCAGGGCCTGATAGGATTAACAACTACTGGTGGAAATACTTCACTAGTGTTCACGGAAAACGGGCATCCTTATTTCAAAAATCTCTGGCAGACCCCTCCTCTGTGCCTGACTTCTTTTCCATGAGAGTTACTTTCCTTGTCCCGAAGAGCGGAAATATGAAGGATCCTAAAAGCTATCGCCCCATCACATGCCTTTCATCTGTCTACAAGATACTCACGGCAGTGATAACAGGTCAATCCACAAACACCTAAAACACAATAACCTGATGGCTGAGGAACAGAGCGGATGCCGCATAAAAACAAAAGGGTGTAAAGAACTTCTTGTCATAGACCATAGAGTTACCAAGCAAGCCCGGAAAAAACTCAGGAACATATCAGTGGCCTGGGTTGACTATAAGAAGGCTTTCGACGCCGTGCCGCACACCTGGCTTCTGAAAATGCACAGGGTAGCTTTACAGGTGATTGGTCTACTCAGGCACCTCATGAAGACCTGGAAGACTACTCTCTTCCGCCGAGATGGAGACCGCAAAATCAGCTGCTGGGGGGACAAACAAAGAGATTTCCCATAAGAGCTAATGTTAACGTTTGGTGTATTATCTGAGTGGAAAAACATTTTGAGACTGTTTTTTTCAGTTAATTTTGATCATTCAACCTTTTTGAATACCTTCAGGTAAGAGAATAGTTTGCAATGATGATTTTAATAAAGATTTTTCCAGTTTAAATATACCCACTCCTGTTTGTTACATACATTGTTATGTCTCCTTTTTCAGATTAAATTCAACTATGGAATTTTTTTCAGCTGTGAGCTGTAGTCATCGATCCAATAGTGATAATCACATCCATTTTTTTAGATTTTTGTCGTTGAAAACTGAATAGAAGCAGGTAGAACCAGCCAAGGTGGAAAGAGGAAGTACGCTTGCTTTTATCTCTACATGGGGATGACTTCCCCGATTCTTAAGTGAAAAATTATTTTATTTTCTGCATCATCTTTAACAGGTAATGAACTAACAAAGTTACTTAACATTTTTATGGATAAATATCATTTCAGGACAACCTTTAAACGAACTTGGCATTGGAATGATATTCAAGATACAATAACAATTATAAATTTATATAGTTACCATAAGCATGGCCTTCTGAAATCATAAACAGAAGATAGATGGTAACAGAAGTAAAAGGTACAACTGTGAACATTTTTGTGGCATTATTTTCTTGATGAGAACATGTCTTCCGACAGGAGGCTCACGTTGAATCTATAAATCCTAATATAATTCCAGTATTCTCTAGGAGGATCTTAGACCTCAAAAGTTTGTGAAAATACAGACCAATCATAGTAGGATATTGCCACATAAGTTGATGCCAAAAGATCAATATTGGCAAAGTCTCAAACAATCAGTTAAGCCTCAAACATACTTTATTGAATGAAAATATTGACTAGACTTCCTTTTATTGTATTACAACCATTGTGAAAATAAATACATATTCATCTCATGTTATTATTCAAATATAGAACTCTCAACTACAAATTGTTGTTCACTACTTGAAGATATGAAATCATCTATTTTCCTGGATTATGTTAATCTCAAGCCTCCAAAGTTTGCCAACAACTTAAATTTAACAGGAAAACAACCCAAACTCATAAAATGGACAATAATCTGCAGCAGCACAACAAATGTCAGTTTACAATAACAAACTCTTTGTTTGTCCCCCTAGCGGCCATGTTGTGACGTCACCTGCTAGTACTCTATTGAAAGAGGGATATTTCAGGGGGACACCTTAAGCCCTGTCTGGTTCTGCTTGGCACTGAACCCCCTGAGTAAGGTATTGAACAACACAAAATATGGATATGTTATCAACAAAATGAGGAAAATATATCTTAACCACCGCTTGTTCATGGATGACCTCAAATTGTATGCCGCAAATTCTGAAGAACTTAGAAGAATGCTGGAAATAGTGGCAACGTTCAGTGACTCAATTAATATGGAAATGGGAGTTAACAAGTGTGCGGTGCTTGATGTAAGGAGAGGGAGAATACAAGACACGGATCAAGGAACACAATACCCGCCTTGAACAGTGATGAATCTTTTAAATACCAAGGGGTAAAACAGGCGCTGGAAATTAAAACACCGGAGTTAAAGGAAATGTTCAGAAATAAGCTTCTTACCAGAGTTAACTTGCTCCTGAAAGCTAAACTTAATTCGAAATCGCTTTTCATGGCGATCAACATTTGGGCTATCTCGAGCATATCATACTCGTTTGGCGTCGTTACCTGGTCAACAACTGAACTCCGAGAGCTGAATAGAAACACTCACCAAATTTTCTTCCGTACAAATATTTGTAGAAGTGTTCTACGGACTTGATGACTGCTAAAAGTTCTCTTCTGGTCACGCAGTAATTTCGTTAGGACCTTGCTGAAATATCCTATCACCCTTTCTTGTCCACCCTGAACCTGCGATAGAACGCCCCCGATGGCTATTACTAGCATCCGTGTCGAGCACAAACTTTCCTTCAGTTCTTGCGTAGCTCAAAACTGGAGCGGTGACCAGAGCATTCTTCAAACGTTCAAAGGCTTCAGAACAATTATAGGACCATATGTAATCCTGCCCATCCTCTGTCAATTTTGTAAGAGTTTTGGCAACGTTGGCGAATCCAGATACGAATCTTCTATAATAGGTGCATAAGACTAAGAAACTTCGCAATTCACTCTTGTCTCTCGGTATAGGCCATTCTTGTACTGCTTTGATCTTATCCGGATCAATTTTCACGCCCCCTCGAGAAACTACGTGTCCTAAATATTTCACCTCTGTTCGGAAAAAATTGCATTTCTTCGGACTCAGCTTTAGGTTAGCTTCACGAAGTCGCTGGAAAACCTCGGATAGGTGGTGTAAGTGGTCTTGGAATGATTTTCCCACTACTATCACATCATCTTAGTACACCAGGCAGGTCTTTCAGGAGAGTCCTCTCAATATGGTTTCCATTAAAGGCTCAAATGTGGCCGGAGCGTTGCATAAACCAAAGGGCATCACTTTAAATTGCCACAGACCCATTCCAATACTAAAGGCAGTTTTCTCTTTGTCTCTTGGATCTAAGCCAACCTGCCAATACCCACTCTTCAAATCCAAGGTGGAAAACCAACGTAATCCCGAGAGTGTATCCAGTGTATCATCAATTCTCGGTAAAGGATAGCTGTCCTTCTTCGTAACTTGATTGAGCTGCCTATAGTCTACACAGAACCTGGTGGACCCGTCCTTTTTCTTCACTAACACTACATGCGACGTCCAGGTGCTATTGGAGGGTTCAATGACCCTTCTCTCGCCATGTCTTCAATAATCCGTTCAGCCTCTTCTCTTTTTGCCAGAGGAAGGCGTCTAGGGTGCTGTCGTATGGGTTGTGCATCACCAGTATTGATTTTATGCTGCACAATATCGGTCTTCCCTGTTCTTTCGTAAGTGGCAAACACGTCGGAGAATGTCTGAATCAGTTTTCTCACCTCGGCTAGTTCATTACGGTCCAGATCTTGACATTTTGAGGTGAGAAGGGTCACCAGCTCTTCAGTATTCTTCTGGCTCTGCGAGACTCCTGCAGTACCTATCCCACCAGAAATATGGTACACTGGTACCCCTTGTCCAATCAAGGTGTTCTTCTTTAGAGTGACTAGAAACCTGTTGACATTGAGTAATCGGATGGGAATACTGTCTGTTATTCGTACCAATGCCTTCCCCATTAACATTCCTTTAGATATGATTGCATCGTCACAGGGTTCGATCACTTTAACGCAGCCTTTTTTCGTAACGTCATCACATACACCACTCACTATACCTTCAGTTTGACCTGGCAACGTGATGTCGTCGGCCAATAGAATCCGATAAGCCTTATCATCTACATCATTGAACGGCATCTCTTCATTTCCCAGTCGAAGCACATCACTCTTCATATCCAGTTGGCATCCAAGTTTCTTAACGAGGTCCAATCCTAGGATAACTTCTTCCATGATTTCAGCCACTAGAACTTCGTGCCCTGCTGTTGTATTTCCCAATTCAATAGTGGAGAGGACCGATCCATAAGTTGGTATTTCCTGTCCAGACGCAATTCGAAGTTTGATCATGACTGGACGAATCTTAAATCCTTTAGCTATTTCTGGATGCACAATGGTTCTGGTTGATCCAGTGTCTACCAGGATTTTCACATTTCGATCATTTATTTTTCCAGGAACTACTATGCTGGATGAATCTGTGGACATAATTCCTCGGATTATCACTTCAGGGGTATCTACAGCTTGAGTAGATTTATGCCCTTCTAGGATCTTCAATTGCTTGTTATTAGTTCTATAAGCATTTTTTTCTTCGAGACAGGTATGAGATTAGTGTGGTAATATAATTCTTTGATGAGAGAACTGAATCAAACTTTTATTTGGTGCTCTCTGCCACTTTTACATTATTAAGTGTGAGTTTTCAGCCGACATTTTCAGCATAAAGTGAACGTGGGTAATAGTATCCCTTACCAACATTATCCATATTGGAAAGTTTAAGCTAGGTATTTTAAGTCGATAATTGATGGAGAATTGCTCATACCTGTTTATAAGTAATATTTAAAGTGAAACCTGTTAACAACGATAATTTTAAGTTTTGATATTACGAAGTAATTTCATGTTCTGCTACAGCATTTTGATCGGCATCAAAAATTTATAGCCAAGTAATAAGTAATAAGTAGTTTGAGTTTGAGAGAACCTTTGCAGAATTCTCCACTTTTCCATCCATATCATGTATGGTTTTGTCAACCAACTTATATAAATTTTCAGATGCTTGAACGTATGTCTATCATTTCACATCAGCTTGCTACAATTTGATCAATCCACTTTTTGATTTTGGACAACACTAGAAACTGGCTGAGAGAATATTGTATGATCCTCCAAATTGCTATTTTCCACAGTATAATGCTTATTAAGGAAATTTCTGATAAGAATGCCTATTTTCTCTGGTTCTTCCAAATGTAAATGATGAGTCCCATCAATAGAATGGAATTCACAATCTCTACTGTGCTTTCTTAAAGCATTGACAATTTCATGAAAAGATTTTCTATATTTTAGATATGAATCTTGTTTAGCTTCACATATGAAGAAAGGATTATCTATAGTTGCAACATCCTGAAGGATCTGTTCCTGTTCCCAGTTGAACATTGTTCTCACTTTCAATCTAGGATCATTGGTGAAAAAATATTTCCCAGGAAATGTTTTTGAAGGAGCAATACTTCTATCGAGTAAACATTTAATTGAATTCAAATTCATCGACTGCTTGTAGGCAGTAGTCATTATTTGCAAAATTTCATTCCATGTGTATGATGGTGGCTCTCCTATGAATTTGCTGTATTTAATAAAATCATCAGTACTCTTTCTCACAGATTCCTTCGAAACTCTAGTTTTCAGTGGACCAAGAGCATCTATACATACAACAAAATCAACCTTTTCTGGATAAAGTATGGTAGAAACAAAAGAAATCATAGACCCTAAGGAATGTCCAAGTAGAGATAATCTGGACCATTTGAAATAGTCGTAGATTTGTTGAACTAGTATTGTATAATTCAAAAAACTGTAAAACATTCCTTGAGGAATTTTTGAGGAAAACCCATGCCCAGGTAAATCTATAGCAAGAAAACTAATGTGTTTGCCATCACTCAAGAAAGGAATAAGTTTATCGAATGAACCACAGTTATCCTGAAACAGAAGAATTCAATGGAACCTGGGATAATTTTCTGGTGCTTGATGTGAATTTGAACACATACACGAAAGCCATGAAGGCAAAGTATAGGTTTACAGTCTGTGGGACCCCACCATTTTCCTGAAATATGCCCCCAAGGGACTCGGATGGAAACTTCCTTGAACTTATAGGTAAATGAAGTATGTAGAAATTTTTTTGGAGGAAAATATTTGGAAAATCCAGTGGAAAATACTTTCTGAATTTTTACTTGAGTCATGTTCAGTTCATTAGTTCATAGTACAGGCAGTTGATCTGTGTTCATAGTTCATAGACAAGAACAAGAAGACAGAACGTTAAGAGGTTAACTTAAGCTTAGCTCACAGAACATTCTTCTTCTTCTATCCTTTACAATGTGCTTCGCTTTATACCATCTACTCATGGAGCAAACCATAATGTAAAAAACATCATTACTTTCATCATGGAACAAACGGGAAGATATTGGACAGACCGAAGCCTACGTAATCTATTCACGTAGGCCACGGACAGACAGCTGTCCAAATATATATAGTATCAGCATTGTTTAAGGAGATAGTTAGTTAATCTCCATACAAATCTTGTTGGATGTGGTTTAGGGCCACTTGCGCCGTATTACAAAACCATAGATTAGGACCATAACCAAGGTTTAGGTAAAAAATTATCTTGCACCGTCACGTAATCCACGTTTAATGGTCTTAACTGACTATTAAATTTAAACCCTGGAATTTGGGGGCTTAAAAGAAGGATTAATGGTAAGCTTCGAAATCTAACCCTACTTTCGAGCGATTTCGTACAAGCTTGACATTTTTCTTGACGTAACCTCCAGTTTGTTTACATTTTTTTTGTTTACATTGGACATTCATGAAGAACTCGTGCGAGTTAATGGATTTGATAATCAAATTTTGATTAAAAGTTATTGAATTTCAGATGATATTCATGAAAAATTATATAGAGAGATAATGACATCAGTAGGCATTGATTCGTATCGTTTAAAGCATGAAGAATTAACGTCAGTATTTCTATTGAGTTCGAAAACTTTATGGTTTTTCTTATAAGCCTTCAACTATTTGAAATGATAAAGTTATGCTCATTTATTTCCAAGAGCGTATAGCAGAATGAAATCGAAGACATATTTGATGTGATGTGATGTACTACGTGGAAAGCTATCATATACTACTTTATTATTGTGCAGGTGCTGTCTCTGTGCTATCATCCTCGATTATATATTAACTGGACTCAAAATATAAGTACAAACGAATTAATGTGAAAGAAATTGCATCCTTTTGTTAGTTGATATTCAAACGTACACCTTCGTCAATCCATCCATACATGATACTTCAATATTTATATGCGGATCTCACAACAAAGTTTTCATTATATTCGACCAAAAATTAACTCAATTCATAATATACTTATTACAAAAAAAATGATTCAATAGGAAGTCGATTCTTGGGTAAGCCTTTCCTTATCCGAAAGTTGTTTCGGATAAATCGATACTATTTATTTATTCATTTTACAAACGCCAGGATTGTAACTCCATGTAGAAGCTCAAATCTTATGAAATTGCAAAGTATAAGTTTACTTGAGTATATAACTATAAATTTGAATAATGTTCAAAGCCTGATGCAGAAATATGAGGTCAGGTCTGTAGTAAGAGATCCATAGTCTTAATGATAATAAACAAGTCGGGAACATTACATGCAATATTTTTATGGAAGCTATAAAGTCTGTCAGATATATTTTTTCGGTGGGTTTTTCGATAGATGCATCTTGATTTTTCATATCTAATGGAAATATGGTAGAACCCATAAAATGAGATTCATCTTTTGAGTTGAAATATTTCATCAATTAGGGTTAAAACTAGGAGTTTCACCCCCCTGGTACTAACAGCCGTGACGTTTCGTCGGGTCTCAGGCCCCGCCCATAAAATGCAGTTATCCGATTGGTCGAATATACCTGAATTTGTGTTGAAATTTCACCATATTCTGGATTTTTTTTAAAATATTAGCAATTCGATTGTGATATAGTTTTTTTCAATGGAAGGTAGGGTGATATTTCATCTATCTATGTGAATTTACTGCTTTCTCCTAACTCTAACGGCTACGAAGCAGATCGCTGATATGTGGGACGACCTTTTCGACCCAGCGTCGCCTTATTCAATTAGTATAGTAATAGAATAAATAACATGAAGCTAGTCACAAGTACCAATTAATGAGAAAGTAACCAGATTTTTAGATTAACTTTAATCTAGTTACATTCAGCCTCGGTGCAAGCCGAATATTTAAATCAGAGTTTAATAAGTTTATCGTCGCTTAACTAACTGAAGCTTAAGACGAAAACGGTGCAATTGGCCCTTAATCGCTACATCTGTTGGGACTCTGCAACGTCCGATTAAATCGTACCCCAAGCAAATGGCGTATGAAGAGGGCCTTCAAAATCGAAGATTTGATCATGTGACCTTAGCACCACTTGCACAAAACCATAGATTAAGACCATAACCAAGGTTTAGGTAAAAAATTATCTTGCACCGTCACGAAATCCTCGTTTAATGGCTTTAACTGACTGTTAAATTTAAGCCCTGGAATTTGGGGGTTTAAAAGAAGGATTAATGGTAAAGTTCGAAATCTAACCCTACATTCGAGTGATTTCGCACAAGTTTGACATTTTTCTGGACGTAACCTCCAGTTTGTTTACATTGGACATTCATGGAGAACTCGTACGAGTTAATGGATTTGATAATCAAATTTTGATTAAAAGTTATCGAATTTCAGATGATATTCATGAAAAATGATATAGAGAGGTAATGACATCAGTAGGCATTGATTCGTATCTTTTAAAGCATGAAGAATTAACATCAGTATTTCCATTGAGTTCGTAAACTCAATGGTATTTCTTAAAAGCCTTCAACTATTTGAAATGATAAAGTTACAATGATATGCTTATTTATTTCCAAGAGCGAATAGCAGAATGAAATCGAAGACATATTTGGAATGAAAAACCTTAGCTTCATGAAGATTCTTCAGTACTATTTTATTTAGTGATGTATTACGTGGAAAGCTATCATATACTACTTTATCATTGTGCAGGTGCTGTCTCTGTGCTATCATTCTCCTCGATTATATATTAACTGGACTCAAAATATAACTACAAACGAATTAATGTAAAAGAAATTGCATCCTTGTGTTAGTCGATCTTCAAACGTACACCTTCGTCAATCCATCCATACATGATACTTCAATATTTATATAGAATACTTTTTATTCTGCGGATCTCACATTGAGTTTTCATTATATTCGACCCAAAATTAACTCAATTCATAATATCCCTTTAAACATTTTTCAGTATCAGAAACGTTTAGGAAACAATTATTTGGAACATGAAACATTTCATTTAAGGGTACAAATACATTCCAGGAAAATCTATGAGATCCTTAATGTCCACCCTCAGATACATTTCTGTAGAAACATTTCAAAAAAATGTTGCTGAGAACAGCTGATGAAACGTTTCAGTGAGGTTTCCCGGAACATCAGAGTGACGTTTTTATATTACCTTTCAGAAACATATCATAACGTCTTTTATGAAACATTCCTAGTATGTTACAATGAAATATAATAGGTCCTTTCGTTTGCATAGACGGTGTAGCACTTTCCTGCACGCGGTGTAGATATACTATAGAATATCTACACCGAGTGCAGGAAAGTGCTACACTTTCTATGCAAACAAAAGGACCTATTGAAACATCTGTTTGAAGATGAAAGAAAAATACTATAGCTGATTCCACTGAATAATATTGCGACACAATGGTTAACAAAATAAAATTAAATAATTATCTATACAGTATATAAAGTATAAATAAATATTTTTTCCTAGGTATTTGCTATTCTCTACATTGTTGTTTACTTATTCTGGCTTCTTGAGTATCGCAGCATTGCTTGGCGTAACTTCTCAACTTCTCAAAAATCTTTCCTCTGAATAGGGAAAATTTTTGGTGACTGCAACTGAAAATACAATAGAATATAAAAAAAATTAAATAGCGTTGATGCTTAGTTTGAACTAACAGTTACTTGTTAAAACTCTAAGTCTTTATTTTACATCAATAGTGGTATTTACGTTTATAGATCGACTAACACAAGGATGCAATTTCTTTTACATTAATTCGTTTGTAGTTATATTTTGAGTCCAGTTAATATATAATCGAGGAGAATGATAGCACAGAGACAGCACCTGCACAATGATAAAGTAGTATATGATAGCTTTCCACGTAATACATCCCAGGCAACACAGAGAGGTTTCAAATATATCCCGGCGATATCTTCTCAGAACATTGAGAGTACTTTTTCTACTTCTCTACGAAATCACAGGGAGTGCTATATTTCCTCCAAATGTCCGCCACAGCGATATTCTCGAAGAGATCCTGAAGATATCGCATGCGGAAATTCTCAAACTTCCCACAATGGGAGGTTTTTGGGAAATTCGCTCACACAGTCTTATGGCGGAGAGTTTGAGAAATTCTCAAATACTTCCCATCGCGAGATTTCTGGGAGTACGACATGAGATATTTTCAGGAAATGCCCCTAGCGACAATATCCGGAAGTACAGATATCAGATATTGACATTTAAAAGTTAAATTATATTTCTTGAAAGTTTCCTGTTGATAATTGTAATGATTTTGAGCTTACTTCTGCGGACTCGCTATGCCAAAAATTAGCAGACAGCACTTTGCCGACTCAGATCATAAATCCTTACGAACAGCCTCAGGGAAAATTCCCAATGCAAGGATTTACATATCTACTTTACCAGGAATCCGCGAGATGGCGAGTTCCGTGATCAAGACATCCCCAGGCGATTTCGTATGTTGTGAGCGCTTGGATTGTCGGTTCTTACGTCTGGTGGTTAGATGAGTTCGAGTATTGTTAAGCGCGGTCGGAATTTATATTTATTCTTCATTCGTATTTCGGATATGAATGAGATCCGCGAGATGGCGAGATCCGTGAATGAGATTTACCAGACGAAATTGTAATATGAGAGCTTAGATTGTCGGTTCTTACGTCTGGAGGTTAGATGGATTTGATGAATATTGATTTGTATTTCGGAAATGAATGGAGATTAATTATCGGTTCTTGGAAAAATATATCCATACTACTATAATGGGTGTATGGAAACAAAATATTGATTTGGAATCCCTGTTAGTATTTGAATGAGAAATGTGTCGATTTCTTTGAGGAAAAACAACGGATCTCAGATTGGTCGATATTCAGACGAATATGTCGTAAAAAATATGAAGCAGTTTCGATTAAAGTTTGGATATTCTGTTTTCTTCCGAGAATTCTCTGAATTCTTCAGATTTGAGAACGTAATTTCCACTCGCATAATGTTGTACAAGTCTGCCGTTGTCTAACCGATACTGGTAGTGAGTTTCAATCCAGAAATATGATAATGTGAAAAAGAGAGCTTTCTTTGTGATGAATGAAGTCATACATGCTACTTAATTAGGTTCGTTTCGTTATCAACTAGTATTCTAGTCGATAACTAGTTTTAGTATTAAACCATTGTATAAGGAAAATCTTCATTCAACAACAGAACTATAAATTTGCTAGACACCTCTTACTTGTTAATACAACCTGTATTATCAACCTGAAATGCATTTACTCCTCCACCGAATTTATAAAAACGCCGTGATTTTGTACCACAAAATTTTTCATCATAACCTTCCGGAAAATCCGGCCAGTAACAAAATATGATAGATTCAATATGAATTATGTTTTAACTGATTTGTTTTTGGTATGTTTGCCGATTATCCTATTGGTTTCTAGGAAGCCTCTCCGAAGTTATTTATTTCGTTCTTATGAATCGAACACATATTTTGCCTATGCATAAATAGTGGACAACGAAATGTTCCATTCTTGTTACACTCGGGATGATCTTTGGAGCTTGCATTGCGAATTTCCTATTCTGGTTATGTCTGTGATAACTTTAGGAACTCGCATTGCGAATTTCTTATTCTGGTCACGTCTGGGATGACTTAAGGAACTCGCATTGCGAATTTCCCTTTCTTGTTCTGTCTGTGATGACCGTAGGAACTCGCATTGCGAATTTCCTTTTCTGGTTACAACTGAAATAACTTCAGGCACTCGCATTGCGAATTTCCCTTTCTTGTTATGTTAGTGATGAGCTTAGGAACTCGCATTGCGAATTTCTTATTCTGGTAACATTTGAGATGGCTTCAGGAACTCGCATTGTGAATATCTAATTCTTGTTACGTATGCAATAACTTTAGGAGCTCGCATTGCGAATTACCAAATTATGTTGTGTTTGTGATCACTTTAGGAAATCACTTTAGGAGTTCGCGTGAAAGCCGGGTTAGGACTTCTCAGATATCTCGCCGGGAAGTTTGTGTTACTTGGGATCACTAAATAAAATAGTACTGAAGAATCTTCATGAAGCTAAGGTTTTTCATTCCAAATATGTCTTCGATTTCATTCTGCTATTCGCTCTTGGAAATAAATAAGCATATCATTGTAACTTTATCATTTCAAATAGTTGAAGGCTTTTAAGAAATACCATTGAGTTTACGAACTCAATGGAAATACTGATGTTAATTCTTCATGCTTTAAAAGATACGAATCAATGCCTACTGATGTCATTACCTCTCTATATCATTTTTCATGAATATCATCTGAAATTCGATAACTTTTTATCAAAATTTGATTATCAAATCCATTAACTCGTACGAGTTCTTCATGAATGTCCAATGTAAACAAAAAAAATGTAAACAAACTGGAGGTTACGTCCAGAAAAATGTCAAACTTGTGCGAAATCACTCGAATGTAGGGTTAGATTTCGAACTTTACCATTAATCCTTCTTTTAAACCCCCAAATTCCAGGGCTTAAATTTAACAGTCAGTTAAAGCCATTAAACGAGGATTTCGTGACGGTGCAAGATAATTTTTTACCTAAACCTTGGTTATGGTCTTAATCTATGGTTTTGTGCAAGTGGTGCTAAGGTCACATGATCAAATCTTCGATTTTGAAGGCCCTCTTCATACGCCATTTGCTTGGGGTACGATTTAATCGGACGTTGCAGAGTCCCAACAGATGTAGCGATTAAGGGCCAATTGCACCGTTTTCGTCTTAAGCTTCAGTTAGTTAAGCGACGATAAACTTATTAAACTCTGATTTAAATATTCGGCTTGCACCGAGGCTGAATGTAACTAGATTAAAGTTAATCTAAAAATCTGGTTACTTTCTCATTAATTGGTACTTGTGACTAGCTTCATGTTATTTATTCTATTACTATACTAATTGAATAAGGCGACGCTGGGTCGAAAAGGTCGTCCCACATATCAGCGATCTGCTTCGTAGCCGTTAGAGTTAGGAGAAAGCAGTAAATTCACATAGATAGATGAAATATCACCCTACCTTCCATTGAAAAAAACTATATCACAATCGAATTGCTAATATTTTAAAAAAAATCCAGAATATGGTGAAATTTCAACACAAATTCAGGTATATTCGACCAATCGGATAACTGCATTTTATGGGCGGGGCCTGAGACCCGACGAAACGTCACGGCTGTTAGTACCAGGGGGGTGAAACTCCTAGTTTTAACCCTAATTGATGAAATATTTCAACTCAAAAGATGAATCTCATTTTATGGGTTCTACCATATTTCCATTAGATATGAAAAATCAAGATGCATCTATCGAAAAACCCACCGAAAAAATATATCTGACAGACTTTATAGCTTCCATAAAAATATTGCATGTAATGTTCCCGACTTGTTTATTATCATTAAGACTATGGATCTCTTACTACAGACCTGACCTCATATTTCTGCATCAGGCTTTGAACATTATTCAAATTTATAGTTATATACTCAAGTAAACTTATACTTTGCAATTTCATAAGATTTGAGCTTCTACATGGAGTTACAATCCTGGCGTTTGTAAAATGAATAAATAAATAGTATCGATTTATCCGAAACAACTTTCGGATAAGGAAAGGCTTACCCAAGAATCGACTTCCTATTGAATCATTTTTTTTGTAATAAGTATATTATGAATTGAGTTAATTTTTGGTCGAATATAATGAAAACTTTGTTGTGAGATCCGCATATAAATATTGAAGTATCATGTATGGATGGATTGACGAAGGTGTACGTTTGAATATCAACTAACAAAAGGATGCAATTTCTTTCACATTAATTCGTTTGTACTTATATTTTGAGTCCAGTTAATATATAATCGAGGATGATAGCACAGAGACAGCACCTGCACAATAATAAAGTAGTATATGATAGCTTTCCACGTAGTACATCACATCACATCAAATATGTCTTCGATTTCATTCTGCTATACGCTCTTGGAAATAAATGAGCATAACTTTATCATTTCAAATAGTTGAAGGCTTATAAGAAAAACCATAAAGTTTTCGAACTCAATAGAAATACTGACGTTAATTCTTCATGCTTTAAACGATACGAATCAATGCCTACTGATGTCATTATCTCTCTATATAATTTTTCATGAATATCATCTGAAATTCAATAACTTTTAATCAAAATTTGATTATCAAATCCATTAACTCGCACGAGTTCTTCATGAATGTCCAATGTAAACAAAAAAAATGTAAACAAACTGGAGGTTACGTCAAGAAAAATGTCAAGCTTGTACGAAATCGCTCGAAAGTAGGGTTAGATTTCGAAGCTTACCATTAATCCTTCTTTTAAGCCCCCAAATTCCAGGGTTTAAATTTAATAGTCAGTTAAGACCATTAAACGTGGATTACGTGACGGTGCAAGATAATTTTTTACCTAAACCTTGGTTATGGTCCTAATCTATGGTTTTGTAATACGGCGCAAGTGGCCCTAAACCACATCCAACAAGATTTGTATGGAGATTAACTAACTATCTCCTTAAACAATGCTGATACTATATATATTTGGACAGCTGTCTGTCCGTGGCCTACGTGAATAGATTACGTAGGCTTCGGTCTGTCCAATATCTTCCCGTTTGTTCCATGATGAAAGTAATGATGTTTTTTACATTATGGTTTGCTCCATGAGTAGATGGTATAAAGCGAAGCACATTGTAAAGGATAGAAGAAGAAGAATGTTCTGTGAGCTAAGCTTAAGTTAACCTCTTAACATTCTGTCTTCTTTTCTTGTCTATGAACTATGAACACAGATCAACTGTCTGTACTATGAACTAATGAACTGAACATGACTCAAGTAAAAATTCAGAAAGTATTTTCCACTGGATTTTCCAAATATTTTCCTCCAAAAAAATTTCTACATACTTCATTTACCTATAAGTTCAAGGAAGTTTCCATCCGAGTCCCTTGGGGGCATATTTCAGGAAAATGGTGGGGTCCCACAGACTGTAAACCTATACTTTGCCTTCATGGCTTTCGTGTATGTGTTCAAATTCACATCAAGCACCAGAAAATTATCCCAGGTTCCATTGAATTCTTCTGTTTCAGGATAACTGTGGTTCATTCGATAAACTTATTCCTTTCTTGAGTGATGGCAAACACATTAGTTTTCTTGCTATAGATTTACCTGGGCATGGGTTTTCCTCAAAAATTCCTCAAGGAATGTTTTACAGTTTTTTGAATTATACAATACTAGTTCAACAAATCTACGACTATTTCAAATGGTCCAGATTATCTCTACTTGGACATTCCTTAGGGTCTATGATTTCTTTTGTTTCTACCATACTTTATCCAGAAAAGGTTGATTTTGTTGTATGTATAGATGCTCTTGGTCCACTGAAAACTAGAGTTTCGAAGGAATCTGTGAGAAAGAGTACTGATGATTTTATTAAATACAGCAAATTCATAGGAGAGCCACCATCATACACATGGAATGAAATTTTGCAAATAATGACTACTGCCTACAAGCAGTCGATGAATTTGAATTCAATTAAATGTTTACTCGATAGAAGTATTGCTCCTTCAAAAACATTTCCTGGGAAATATTTTTTCACCAATGATCCTAGATTGAAAGTGAGAACAATGTTCAACTGGGAACAGGAACAGATCCTTCAGGATGTTGCAACTATAGATAATCCTTTCTTCATATGTGAAGCTAAACAAGATTCATATCTAAAATATAGAAAATCTTTTCATGAAATTGTCAATGCTTTAAGAAAGCACAGTAGAGATTGTGAATTCCATTCTATTGATGGGACTCATCATTTACATTTGGAAGAACCAGAGAAAATAGGCATTCTTATCAGAAATTTCCTTAATAAGCATTATACTGTGGAAAATAGCAATTTGGAGGATCATACAATATTCTCTCAGCCAGTTTCTAGTGTTGTCCAAAATCAAAAAGTGGATTGATCAAATTGTAGCAAGCTGATGTGAAATGATAGACATACGTTCAAGCATCTGAAAATTTATATAAGTTGGTTGACAAAACCATACATGATATGGATGGAAAAGTGGAGAATTCTGCAAAGGTTCTCGCAAACTCAAACTACTTATAGATACTTGGCTATAAATTTTTGATGCCGATCAAAATGCTGTAGCAGAACATGAAATTACTTCGTAATATCAAAACTTAAAATTATCGTTGTTAACAGGTTTCACTTTAAATATTACTTATAAACAGGTATGAGCAATTCACCATCAATTATCGACTTAAAATACCTAGCTTAAACTTTCCAATATGGATAATGTTGGTAAGGGATACTATTACCCACGTTCACTTTATGCTGAAAATGTCGGCTGAAAACTCACACTTAATAATGTAAAAGTGGCAGAGAGCACCAAATAAAAGTTTGATTCAGTTCTCTCATCAAAGAATTATATTACCACACTAATCTCATACCTGTCTCGAAGAAAAAAATGCTTATAGAACTAATAACAAGCAATTGAAGATCCTAGAAGGGATTTTTATGAAAACCTTGCAATTATATATTATCCAGCTTTATCCATCTACAATCCTCATGGAAGGTTTTCAATGAAGAAATTAGTTTTATTGTCAACATAAATTTAATAATTATCATCACTCTGAAAAAATAGGAATCTGGAAATGGGCTTTATATCTTTGTTGAACTCTCACAACTTTGCCGACGTTTCGGAAATCAATTTGTCCTTTCTCAAGGTTCACTATAATATTTCAACAATATAAATGTTTCCTTGTAAACATCATCTCACTGGAGTTCTACCAAAAATGAGGTTATCTCATACGTCAAATCCTTTGAATAAAGAACAAGTTATTCTTTATTCAAAGGTCGGATCATTTGAATCTTTACATGTATGCATGGAGGTAGTCATGTATGTCGATTAGTGGATGAATCTGTTTTCTTGCACTTTTGGTCTCAGCAATAACATCACAACTATCAAATATCACATATTGAAAAATCATGAGGTAAAATATCGAAAGTAACAATAAAATAAATTAGGTAAGGATCACACAAGTTAGAGCATTACAAGCTAAAACATTTCAGAATTGAAAAGCAAACACAAATGATCTTTTAGATTTCTATTTCTACTTCTAATCCACTGTATTGCTCCTCATTATCTAACTATTGTATATTATTCTGAGATGTTGGGTATCTATGAGGCGTCGTTTGGGACAAAAGTGTTTTCAAATATATGTATTTTCGTACCAATCTATTTATTAGTTGCAGCAATATATTTATTTTGTATGCCAATATATTTATTTTTTACGAAACGCAATATATTTATGAGTTTGGTGTTACAAATACACATATTCGTGGTAACCAATATCTTAATAATTAATTCGACCTATTGATAAATATATTGGATACCACGAATTTGTTGTATGTTTGCAACACCCAACTCATAAATATATTGTGCCTCGTAGAAAATAAATATATCGGCACACAAAATGAATATATATTGCTGCAACTAATAAATATTGTGACGAGTACAGCCCTGTCTATTCTAGAATGTTGCCGAACACTCCAGACGCGTATGAGTCACCCGCTTTCGAGAGTCTTCCGGTAATCGCTAGAAATTGCACTAGCGATATAAGGGCAAGCGCGGAGCAGCCCAGGGACTAATGCAGCAGAGTGATTCGAAGCGGAAAGTGTTCAGTGAAAATAAATCAGTGTGGAAATAAATTGTGCACAGACTTTGATAGAATAAGTTGTTTAGTTATTGGAACAGTAGTGTGTAAATAAGTGTAAATAAATAGTTTAAATATTCTGAAAGTTTTGATAAACTGAGAAAACGTTACATTGGTGTCAGGTGTGCGGTTCGACATTGCTCGAATTGAATAAATAAATTCTATCGATTCAAATTTATGCCAGTGACTACAAGACTTCAGAAACCAATGGAGACGCAGGCGATTATGGAATTTTTGAGTAAAATTAATGAGAAGATGGATAAACTGGAGAATAAGGCCGAAGAAAATTCTCGGAAGATGGAAGAGAATTCTCAAAAAATCAATGAGAAAATGGAAGAAAATTCTCAGAAAATCAATGAGAAAATGGAAGAAAATTCCCGGAATAGCAGAGAATTGGTGAGTCAAATGGACGAAGTAAATGAGAAATTTGATGAAGTTGACGAAAAATTCGAAGAAGTTTATGAAGAAGTTAACGGAAAATTTGAAGAAATATCAGGAATAATTGAACAGCATTCTAAAATAATAGAGTCCCTGAAAAGAATGTCAATTGGAAAAGATTATCCGGCTTCATCATCCTATAGCAACATGAAAATGGAAAATAACAGCGAAGGTGGAAAAATGAAGATCAAGCCTCCAACATTCGATGGAAAAGTGCCCTGGTCGACATATCAGAAGCAGTTTGAAGCTGCTGCGCTGACAAACAGTTGGAGCGATAACGAAAAAGCCACAGCATTGATAATAGCTCTAAGAGGAGAGGCACTCAACATTCTGCAAACGATTCCGGAGAGCCAACAAGCCTGTTATGAAGTTCTAACATCGAAACTTCAGATGAGATATGGTGATGCTCATCTACAACAAGTTCATCATGCCCAAATCAAGAACCGGGCGCAGAACACAGGAGAAAATCTCCAGGAGTTTGAAGCCGATGTGGCTAGGTTAGTTAGGCTGGCTTGCCCAACTGCTCCAGACAGCTTCCTTGAACAGCTATCAATCCAAACCTTTGTAGATGGAATCAAGGACAGTGAAATACAACAAGCCCTGAGACTTGCACGCCCTAAAACCATGGATGATGCTTTAGCTCAGGCTTTAGAATTCGAGGCAGCGAAGCAGGCGTCGCAAAGGGGAAACGTTCGTGTGAGACAAGTCCAAGAAATAGACCGACCTGTTGTAGAAATCATCAGAGAAGTCAGCAGATTATTGAGTACTGAGAAAAAAGATGCTGTGTGCGGGTACTGCAATCAATGTGGGCATATTAAGCGAAATGGCTCAAAAAGTAGAAAAAGAGCCACAACAGGTAAACGGAAAAGGGCCGGGGGGAGGGGGGGGGCATAAATCTACTCAAGCTGTAGATACCCCTGAAGTGATAATCCGAGGAATTATGTCCACAGATTCATCCAGCATAGTAGTTCCTGGAAAAATAAATGATCGAAATGTGAAAATCCTGGTAGACACTGGATCAACCAGAACCATTGTGCATCCAGAAATAGCTAAAGGATTTAAGATTCGTCCAGTCATGATCAAACTTCGAATTGCGTCTGGACAGGAAATACCAACTTATGGATCGGTCCTCTCCACTATTGAATTGGGAAATACAACAGCAGGGCACGAAGTTCTAGTGGCTGAAATCATGGAAGAAGTTATCCTGGGATTGGACCTCGTTAAGAAACTTGGATGCCAACTGGATATGAAGAGTGATGTGCTTCGACTGGGAAATGAAGAGATGCCGTTCAATGATGTAGATGATAAGGCTTATCGGATTCTATTGGCCGACGACATCACGTTGCCAGGTCGAACTGAAGGTATAGTGAGTGGTGTATGTGATGACGTTACGAAAAAAGGCTGCGTTAAAGTGATCGAACCCTGTGACGATGCAATCATATCTAAAGGAATGTTAATGGGGAAGGCATTGGTACGAATAACAGACAGTATTCCCATCCGATTACTCAATGTCAACAGGTTTCTAGTCACTCTAAAGAAGAACACCTTGATTGGACAAGGGGTACCAGTGTACCATATTTCTGGTGGGATAGGTACTGCAGGAGTCTCGCAGAGCCATAAGAATACTGAAGAGCTGGTGACCCTTCTCACCTCAAAATGTCAAGATCTGGACCGTAATGAACTAGCCGAGGTGAGAAAACTGATTCAGACATTCTCCGACGTGTTTGCCACTTACGAAAGAACAGGGAAGACCGATATTGTGCAGCATAAAATCAATACTGGTGATGCACAACCCATACGACAGCACCCTAGACGCCTTCCTCTGGCAAAAAGAGAAGAGGCTGAACGGATTATTGAAGACATGGCGAGAGAAGGGTCATTGAACCCTCCAATAGCACCTGGACGTCGCATGTAGTGTTAGTGAAGAAAAAGGACGGGTCCACCAGGTTCTGTGTAGACTATAGGCAGCTCAATCAAGTTACGAAGAAGGACAGCTATCCTTTACCGAGAATTGATGATACACTGGATACACTCTCGGGATTACGTTGGTTTTCCACCTTGGATTTGAAGAGTGGGTATTGGCAGGTTGGCTTAGATCCAAGAGACAAAGAGAAAACTGCCTTTAGTATTGGAATGGGTCTGTGGCAATTTAAAGTGATGCCCTTTGGTTTATGCAACGCTCCGGCCACATTTGAGCCTTTAATGGAAACCATATTGAGAGGACTCTCCTGAAAGACCTGCCTGGTGTACTAAGATGATGTGATAGTAGTGGGAAAATCATTCCAAGACCACTTACACCACCTATCCGAGGTTTTCCAGCGACTTCGTGAAGCTAACCTAAAGCTGAGTCCGAAGAAATGCAATTTTTTCCGAACAGAGGTGAAATATTTAGGACACGTAGTTTCTCGAGGGGGCGTGAAAATTGATCCGGATAAGATCAAAGCAGTACAAGAATGGCCTATACCGAGAGACAAGAGTGAATTGCGAAGTTTCTTAGTCTTATGCACCTATTATAGAAGATTCGTATCTGGATTCGCCAACGTTGCCAAAACTCTTACAAAATTGACAGAGGATGGGCAGGATTACATATGGTCCTATAATTGTTCTGAAGCCTTTGAACGTTTGAAGAATGCTCTTGTCACCGCTCCAGTTTTGAGCTACGCAAGAACTGAAGGAAAGTTTGTGCTCGACACGGATGCTAGTAATAGCCATCGGGGGCGTTCTATCGCAGGTTCAGGGTGGACAAGAAAGGGTGATAGGATATTTCAGCAAGGTCCTAACGAAATTACTGCGTGACCAGAAGAGAACTTTTAGCAGTCATCAAGTCCGTAGAACACTTCTACAAATATTTGTACGGAAGAAAATTTGGTGAGTGTTTCTATTCAGCTCTCGGAGTTCAGTTGTTGACCAGGTAACGACGCCAAACGAGTATGATATGCTCGAGATAGCCCAAATGTTGATCGCCATGAAAAGCGATTTCGAATTAAGTTTAGCTTTCAGGAGCAAGTTAACTCTGGTAAGAAGCTTATTTCTGAACATTTCCTTTAACTCCGGTGTTTTAATTTCCAGCGCCTGTTTTACCCCTTGGTATTTAAAAGATTCATCACTGTTCAAGGCGGGTATTGTGTTCCTTGATCCGTGTCTTGTATTCTCCCTCTCCTTACATCAAGCACCGCACACTTGTTAACTCCCATTTCCATATTAATTGAGTCACTGAACGTTGCCACTATTTCCAGCATTCTTCTAAGTTCTTCAGAATTTGCGGCATACAATTTGAGGTCATCCATGAACAAGCGGTGGTTAAGATATATTTTCCTCATTTTGTTGATAACATATCCATATTTTGTGTTGTTCAATACCTTACTCAGGGGGTTCAGTGCCAAGCAGAACCAGACAGGGCTTAAGGTGTCCCCCTGAAATATCCCTCTTTCAATAGAGTACTAGCAGGTGACGTCACAACATGGCCGCTAGGGGGACAAACAAAGAGTTTGTTATTGTAAACTGACATTTGTTGTGCTGCTGCAGATTATTGTCCATTTTATGAGTTTGGGTTGTTTTCCTGTTAAATTTAAGTTGTTGGCAAACTTTGGAGGCTTGAGATTAACATAATCCAGGAAAATAGATGATTTCATATCTTCAAGTAGTGAACAACAATTTGTAGTTGAGAGTTCTATATTTGAATAATAACATGAGATGAATATGTATTTATTTTCACAATGGTTGTAATACAATAAAAGGAAGTCTAGTCAATATTTTCATTCAATAAAGTATGTTTGAGGCTTAACTGATTGTTTGAGACTTTGCCAATATTGATCTTTTGGCATCAACTTATGTGGCAATATCCTACTATGATTGGTCTGTATTTTCACAAACTTTTGAGGTCTAAGATCCTCCTAGAGAATACTGGAATTATATTAGGATTTATAGATTCGACGTGAGCCTCCTGTCGGAAGACATGTTCTCATCAAGAAAATAATGCCACAAAAATGTTCACAGTTGTACCTTTTACTTCTGTTACCATCTATCTTCTGTTTATGATTTCAGAAGGCCATGCTTATGGTAACTATATAAATTTATAATTGTTATTGTATCTTGAATATCATTCCAATGCCAAGTTCGTTTAAAGGTTGTCCTGAAATGATATTTATCCATAAAAATGTTAAGTAACTTTGTTAGTTCATTACCTGTTAAAGATGATGCAGAAAATAAAATAATTTTTCACTTAAGAATCGGGGAAGTCATCCCCATGTAGAGATAAAAGCAAGCGTACTTCCTCTTTCCACCTTGGCTGGTTCTACCTGCTTCTATTCAGTTTTCAACGACAAAAATCTAAAAAAATGGATGTGATTATCACTATTGGATCGATGACTACAGCTCACAGCTGAAAAAAATTCCATAGTTGAATTTAATCTGAAAAAGGAGACATAACAATGTATGTAACAAACAGGAGTGGGTATATTTAAACTGGAAAAATCTTTATTAAAATCATCATTGCAAACTATTCTCTTACCTGAAGGTATTCAAAAAGGTTGAATGATCAAAATTAACTGAAAAAAACAGTCTCAAAATGTTTTTCCACTCAGATAATACACCAAACGTTAACATTAGCTCTTATGGGAAATCTCTTTGTTTGTCCCCCCAGCAGCTGATTTTGCGGTCTCCATCTCGGCGGAAGAGAGTAGTCCTCCAGGTCTTCATGAGGTGCCTGAGTAGACCAATCACCTGTAAAGCTACCCTGTGCATTTTCAGAAGCCAGGTGTGCGGCACGGCGTCGAAAGCCTTCTTATAGTCAACCCAGGCCACTGATATGTTCCTGAGTTTTTTCCGGGCTTGCTTGGTAACTCTATGGTCTATGACAAGAAGTTCTTTACACCCTTTTGTTTTTATGCGGCATCCGCTCTGTTCCTCAGCCATCAGGTTATTGTGTTTTAGGTGTTTGTGGATTGACCTGTTATCACTGCCGTGAGTATCTTGTAGACAGATGAAAGGCATGTGATGGGGCGATAGCTTTAAGGATCCTTCATATTTCCGCTCTTCGGGACAAGGAAAGTAACTCTCATGGAAAAGAAGTCAGGCACAGAGGAGGGGTCTGCCAGAGATTTTTGAAATAAGGATGCCCGTTTTCCGTGAACACTAGTGAAGTATTTCCACCAGTAGTTGTTAATCCTATCAGGCCCTGGCGCTGCCCAGTTGTTACAACCCCGAAGCACGCCTCCTACATCCAATGCATCCACATTTATATCCCCCATATTTGATCTAGGGATTTTAGATTATGCTTCTTCAATCCAGTAGGCGCCCCCGTCATGTACGCTCTCCTTAGACTATATCCCACTCTAAAACCTATGCGCTACCTCAGGCTCAACATGATTGCCTCCTGTGTCTCCGTTGCCTTCTAAATTGCGGAAAAAGTGCTTCTGGTTTTTGTAGAACAGTTTGTTGTTTCTGTAGCGTTTCACCCAGTCGTTATATCTTCTGATGCGATTTCCTCATGCCTTTATTCTTTGATTTAAGTTGTCGTTAATAACTTTGATTCTATCTCTGAAGGCAGGATCTTTGCATTTGATACGGGACCTGGACGCTATCCTTCTAACTTCTTTAATAACTTTTGCTGTTGGGGTTGGTGTATTAAGGAAGGCATGCATTACGCCGATTTTATTTCTCAGGTCCGTTATCTTTTTTTTAAGCGGGCTTTCCATGGAGGTTTAGTAGGAGGGTTTAAGGTGCACTGTTCCCCAATATGCTTTCCAAGCATCTCGTACACCGTGCCTGCTCCAGCATAAACCATATCCACAAGATCCCCGAGAGTTTTTTTATACTGAATTGACTGATTTCACAGATTCGCTCATCAGTTTTGAATTTTGCAGACGTGGAATCGTTGGTCTATTTTCTGGTGACATGCCCGAAAACTTCATTAGGTTAGCCACAAAGCCGTGCGCAAGCGTATCATTCTCCTGTATTCTCATAGCTTCTTCTTGTGTTGGCTCCCTGGTCATCATCATCTGCGACGTTCGCGATACGGGAAAAGCAGCCAGTTCTTCTGTACTGCAATTCAGCGCTTGATAGCTTTTGATTGCCCAGTATCCATCTTACTCGGTTCGAAAGTAGTTGTGCGTACGTTGGTCCATTAGGGCACATATCTCTCCATACATCTACCAAGGTCTGTCTTTATGTTAAGCCTAGACTCTCAGCTAGGTCCGTCGCGATATAGTGCGCACGCATAACAGTGCAATTATCATCCTTTGACCAGCGTGTGCGCCTATCCTGCTGTGGCCTGTAATCACAGGGTCTCCTGACTGAAACCACAAATGTGCGGCTGGCTTCTGTTGTTGACTCCGTTTGTTTGTTGTTTTCTTCCAAGTGTTATACATCCTCTACAGTTTCTCACCGTACTCACGAAGGCCTTTAGCCAAAAACACGTGTCTACGGTTACTCCACCTGAGGAATATGTCCTTAAACATTTTGAACTTTCAAACAAACCCCTCGTTATCCCATTCTGTTATATATAAGATTGATATTAATTCCCTTATTCAATGTGAATACTAGGTTAAGAGGTGTAGAAAGTTGTCCAAAATTTTCTTTAATGATCTCTCATCTTTATTTCATATAGGTCAACGGTTCGGTCCCGTTTGTAACCTTCTTCAGGACTCTAAAAAATACACAAAATGTCTAGAAGAGCATACATAATACTATTGAAACCAAAAAACATAAACATACCGAAATACTGAAATTAAATAAGGTGTTATATTTATCAATTTTCACAACTTTTATGTGGCAAACCATGAAATGAACTTTAAAATACACGTGGAAATTGCAGATGGCAAGTTTTGTGAAACAATTCAACTTTTTCAAAAAACTTTCTTCACGTGGAACAAGTCATAAAAGTAGCGTAGCGTAGCCCGAAAATGCGATGTGGCAAGTTCTACAAAAGAGGGTTATCATAGACAATTGAGTGCTATGCAAACTTCAATATACGATTTTGTTCACCTCATTATTTCGCCGGTAAACGAGATGAAACGTTCGCATTCATCAGTTTTTCGCCCTGATCGGTTGCTTTATTAGTGGAATTAAGTATTAAAAAACAACTTCCGTTTTTTATTCAACAACTGAAATAAGCAGTTTCACCTATCCCCATTCATTCTACAAACTGTTTGTGGCCATCTCCAATTCACTTCTATTTTCCAGGTGCATAACAGTGAGAGTATTCATTATCGTTTCGAGGGCTAATATCTTTTCAATTTTTATCTTTCGATAGTCACGAATATCTCCCATTTCATACAATGTTTTATTGATATTAAACGTCTCAGAAACTCAAATCATACCAATTCTGATTGTGATCTTTTGGAACTGGTGAGTTATCCCAAGTAACACAAACTTCCCGGCGAGATATCTGAGAAGTCCTAACCCGGCTTTCACGCGAACTCCTAAAGTGATTTCCTAAAGTGATCACAAACACAACATAATTTGGTAATTCGCAATGCGAGCTCCTAAAGTTATTGCATACGTAACAAGAATTAGATATTCACAATGCGAGTTCCTGAAGCCATCTCAAATGTTACCAGAATAAGAAATTCGCAATGCGAGTTCCTAAGCTCATCACTAACATAACAAGAAAGGGAAATTCGCAATGCGAGTGCCTGAAGTTATTTCAGTTGTAACCAGAAAAGGAAATTCGCAATGCGAGTTCCTACGGTCATCACAGACAGAACAAGAAAGGGAAATTCGCAATGCGAGTTCCTTAAGTCATCCCAGACGTGACCAGAATAAGAAATTCGCAATGCGAGTTCCTAAAGTTATCACAGACATAACCAGAATAGGAAATTCGCAATGCAAGCTCCAAAGATCATCCCGAGTGTAACAAGAATGGAACATTTCGTTGTCCACTATTTATGCATAGGCAAAATATGTGTTCGATTCATAAGAACGAAATAAATAACTTCGGAGAGGCTTCCTAGAAACCAATAGGATAATCGGCAAACATACCAAAAACAAATCAGTTAAAACATAATTCATATTGAATCTATCATATTTTGTTACTGGCCGGATTTTCCGGAAGGTTATGATGAAAAATTTTGTGGTACAAAATCACGGCGTTTTTATAAATTCGGTGGAGGAGTAAATGCATTTCAGGTTGATAATACAGGTTGTATTAACAAGTAAGAGGTGTCTAGCAAATTTATAGTTCTGTTGTTGAATGGAGATTTTCCTTATACAATGGTTTAATACTAAAACTAGTTATCGACTAGAATACTAGTTGATAACGAAACGAACCTAATTAAGTAGCATGTATGACTTCATTCATCACAAAGAAAGCTCTCTTTTTCACATTATCGTATTTCTGGATTGAAACTCACTACCAGTATCGGTTAGACAACGGCAGACTTGTACAACATTATGCGAGTGGAAATTACGTTCTCAAATCTGAAGAATTCAGAGAATTCTCGGAAGAAAACAGAATATCCAAACTTTAATCGAAACTGCTTCATATTTTTTACGACATATTCGTCTGAATATCGACCAATCTGAGATCCGTTGTTTTTCCTCAAAGAAATCGACACATTTCTCATTCAAATACTAACAGGGATTCCAAATCAATATTTTGTTTCCATACACCCATTATAGTAGTATGGATATATTTTTCCAAGAACCGATAATTAATCTCCATTCATTTCCGAAATACAAATCAATATTCATCAAATCCATCTAACCTCCAGACGTAAGAACCGACAATCTAAGCTCTCATATTACAATTTCGTCTGGTAAATCTCATTCACGGATCTCGCCATCTCGCGGATCTCATTCATATCCGAAATACGAATGAAGAATAAATATAAATTCCGACCGCGCTTAACAATACTCGAACTCATCTAACCACCAGACGTAAGAACCGACAATCCAAGCGCTCACAACATACGAAATCGCCTGGATGTCTTGATCACGGAACTCGCCATCTCGCGGATTCCTGGTAAAGTAGATATGTAAATCCTTGCATTGGGAATTTTCCCTGAGGCTGTTCGTAAGGATTTATGATCTGAGTCGGCAAAGTGCTGTCTGCTAATTTTTGGCATAGCGAGTCCGCAGAAGTAAGCTCAAAATCATTACAATTATCAACAGGAAACTTTCAAGAAATATAATTTAACTTTTAAATGTCAATATCTGATATCTGTACTTCCGGATATTGTCGCTAGGGGCATTTCCTGAAAATATCTCATGTCGTACTCCCAGAAATCTCGCGATGGGAAGTATTTGAGAATTTCTCAAACTCTCCGCCATAAGACTGTGTGAGCGAATTTCCCAAAAACCTGTTTGAGAATTTCCGCATGCGATATTGGATGAAATATAGCACTCCCTGTGATTTCGTAGAGAAGTAGAAAAAGTACTCTCAATGTTCTGAGAAGATATCGCCGGGATATATTTGAAACCTCTCTGTGTTGCCTGGGATTTAGGATGATGAATTATGAAACTAATCAGAAATAAACAAATACTCTGTATTTCTTTTTCACGAACAGATCAATGTGATATCACGTATGAAAGCATTTCGAAAATCACATTGTTAACTCTAAAGTGACTATGACATCGGTACTCAATCTTCATTTCTTCCTACTACGTGATACTCCCTAAGCAACTACGGCAACATCTAACCATCCGGCCAGTTAGTTCACGTAGGCCTCGAATATAGGTTACAAGAGATCATCGAGAACTAGCTAGGTCACAGAATAGATGCTGTGGCTAAGTTATATCAACAGAGTGAGATTCATTCTGTGGCCTTAGCCGTACGGTATTATTTGTTTGACCAAGATGAATTAAATTAGAACAAATGTTGCTGATATGATCTATGTCTTGAGCTGATCCGCCTTTTTATTAATCCTAAATGCATTAGTACTAGCCCAAAGTAAAGTTACGCCTATGAAAAATCATAGAACTGACAGCGTAATGTCGAACTGAACGTGTCTGTGTTCTCCAATATTCGATGGTTCAAACATGACAGAGCACTTCTGGGACCCTATTCTTGAACGTTCTCCATCGTTCTATAAAAAATGCACCGCGTTTCCTTGACAACAGCGTCGACACGCCTATTTTTTTTAATCCCCGATTCAAGAATAGGAAAGCAGGGGCCTAAGTAGGCATCCACAATGGCGCACCAAATCGCAGTATCGAACCAAACACCGCACCGCGAAAACTTTACACCTTGTTTTTAAAAACAAACCACCTCGATTCATGTTATCAACTGTTGTACTAACAGAAGAACTAATTTCAGCATTTACCTTCAAAATTCATTTTGTCTTTTCACAAGCACATTCACATTTTGTATAGGTGAAATTTGTGTATTTGCGATGGTCGGTGCCATGGCCAGTGCTTGGTGCTCCGTTGTGGACTCGCACTGAGGCGGCACGGCGTCACTGGCTTCAGTCGATGGAGATTTGCCAACTAGAGAGGTGCTTGTTACAATTTTACTCAGCGTTGTTCATCGACGCCATTTTGGACGCTGTTATATTTCACAATGTTTTATGAGGTTTTTACAAGCGATCGTCCTTAGGTGATTTATGGTAACTTGAACGATGTAAGCTAGAGATGATATTTGCAAGATTTCAATCATTTACAACATGTCTCGAAGAAACTTTCGTTCTGGAAATCATGTATGTAGAATTGTACTTATTACTATGTTGAGTTGTACATTTGAGTGAACGGAGATATTTATGTATTATGCTTCAATAGGATTCTTAATGCATTCTGAAACTTGGTTAACGATTAAATTTTACTTTTGATGGTTTATGTATCAAATTCTCAATCATGACCAGTCTTCAATTCAACTATGCACTCCTCTTATATTACCCTTTGTATTTATATTGGCGGTGAGTTTCATAATATGTCAATCATTGTTCTTAAATTCATCCCAAAAATACTCGTAAACATTGATGGTTACACCCTTAGGGTCTGAATGTATTTGTTGACAGTTGACAGAGCTTATTTTGTTCAGGTGAACCTACAAGTAGTATGTTGTTTTTCATCGGGCTCGCTACAACTAATGGGAGGCTAGTGCCCTGCCTTTCACGGAGGTTCACACTTGATTCTTAATATTTTAAATATACAGGTAGTTTGGCCCACTATGGACGCCTGTTAGTGAAGTCAACGACTCCGAAACTCTGTACCATTAGCGTACACCCTACCGATCTTCCCCATCATCTAATCCCTGTAATTGTCGGCCTGGGCGGGTTAGAGGAAGACACGGCCTAGTGCGGGTTGTAGGTCCTAGTTCTTGGTATGAGAGAGTTAGTGTAATCTGCTGTGTTTATTGGACTGCGAGTATGTTGAAATCAATAATTACTACTCTGTGGAGTATAACGAAGCTCATCTGTATTATTCTTATACTTTCTCCGTTCATGGTATTGAAATGAAGGCTTTGTTAAGACGTTACTGTTGTTTAAATTTTAAACTTCCCGCCACTTTTCCTTGGATCTTTCGAGTGTAACCTGGGCAGCCTACTCAACAAAGAGTCCTTTCCATTTAACTAGACGATCACAATTACTAGCCATAGGTGGGTATTGGGGAAATCAAGTACGGGATCCTTACAGTCTTTTCTGTAATTCATCGAATTATCATCTCTTTTGATGTGAAACATCTCTTAGGAACACCGTTTTCGTGTGGTGTTCCCATACTCCAGTACTTTAGCCGATTCATATAGTTCTTATGGTGGTTTTTCTTTCTAACGTGTTCCGCCAGGACACGCATCTTTTTTGGGATTTTTATATCACTTATATGTTGAGTCAGACTTTTCTCCAATTGTTGAGATGTTGGTCCAATATAACCCTCGCTACATACCGAACAAGGCACACTGTGAACCACACCACTCGCTTTACTGATGTCAAGTTTATCTTTTGTTCGACTGAATGATTTATCTATCCTGAATTCCGCTCTCGGAATTATCCTGATGATATTATGCTTCAGAAGTTAAATGGGGGGCTCTGTAATCCTTTGATCAAGGGCAAGGATGAGTATCTGGTTATAAACTGCTCATTATTGGTGGATGCGCTTCTCTCCCCACTCTGTGGCTGTCCAGAGGGGGATGAATTGTAAATCAACCTATTCAATAGGCTTCTGGGCTAACCGTTCTCCAACATTAGTTCATGAGTAAGCTGAGGTTTTTTCGTCTAAAATTGGGGTGGGATATTTTTGATATTTGATTTTTCAAACCCAGGATCATATTGATTTTGTTTGTTCGGATGATTTGAGAGATAGTGTTCCCGAGTTAGTCAGTTTTCTATACCAATCTAAAAACAGTCTACCATCAGTTGCCCTGGTTACTTTCGTGTCCAAGAACTGGACGCTCATGTTAATCTCTTTCTCAACTGTAAATATTATGTTCTCATGTTGCATGTTGAATCTGTTTAAGATGAAGGAAACTTTATCTTGGGGGATGGCCATAATCAGGACATCGACATACCTCTTTACGAACGGAATTATAAATGGGATGTCCGGAAATATGAGGTGCAGTAGGTAATCCATAACCACCTCAACTATTGGCGCCCTAGCATTAGAACCCATTGGAGAGCCCAATATTTGGTGGTAGTATTTTCCCTCAAAGATGAAATGATTAGAAACAAACAGGAATCTGACAATTGATGATAAATCATGCTTAGGGATCAAGGTATGACCCTTGATCTGATCCTATCTATTTTCAAGTTAATTAGATATGATTTAATATTGTTGATACCTACAATATCTCTTATGTAATTCATGGAATTCTTGTAGTTCTTAATGTGGAACATTTCGAGAAAACATCTTTTTGTTGTATTATTTTTGAAATCCAGTATCCCTACTACGGCGTAATCCATACTGTCCCTCCTTCTGACATGCTCTGCCAATGCACAAGTTTTGTTTGGGTTGTTGATGTCACTTATGTACTGAGTGATTCTCTTCTTTAAAGTTTGTGACGCTTGGCCAATGTAGACCTCTCCACATGTCGCACAAGGAACTCTATACACCACACCACTCATTTTGGTTTTTTCTATTGTATCTTTTAGGCGGCTATACATTCTATCAATTTCAAACTCGTTTTTGGGTACTATCCTCACAGTATCATGTCTCAATATGTTTAATAGAGGGTTGGTTATACCCTTAATCGAAGGGATGATAGCATATCTGGTTCTTCCCAATTGTATTTTGTTGATGGATGCGCCGTATCCACCCAGTGGCCGTGTGGATGGTTCGAGTAATAGTGTAAGTACCTTCCCAAATGGGTTGGTTTTCTGTACCAGTCAAGCATCAACTTTCCATTGGCAGTTCTAATCACCTTAAAATTTACGCTATTTCTACTTCTTCCTCAAGTGTAAACTTGACATGCTCGTGTTGCCGATTAAATCGTTCCAAGATACCTTCTCTTTGGGAACTGAGCAAAGCAGATCGTCTACATATTTCTTGATGAAGGGTATCTGGAAAGGAATGTCAGGAAGGATGCAATCCAAGAGGTAATCCATTACCACCTCAGCGATAGGTGAACTGTCATTTGAGCTCTTTGGGGAACCCAAAGTTTGGCTGAAGTACTCTCCCATTTGTGTTCAATCGCTGTTAATGCTAATTCCTTAGGTACATTACTAAAAAGAGGTACTACGTCCAAACTGATCAGAATATATTCTTATGGTAGTTGGACCTGATTTATGAAGCCTGCAAAAGCAACAGAATTGCTTATGTAGTAATCACTGTTAGCAGCCAAAATGGACCTGGACATTGTCAGACACGAAAGCTGACAACTTTGAAGTAGGGGTGTTAATAGATGAATTAATTGGTCTTATTTAGAGTGTGGCTTTATGGATTTTTAGTAAACCGTAGAATATAGTAGGTAGCGAGTTGTAGTTGCACAAACACCTGCCTCGAACTTGAGCTATGTGCCCGCCGCTTACCAGCTTCTTGATTAGAGCATTGCACTTCGTCTGTAGTGTAGATCCATGGCAGGGGTTTTTAGTAGGTCCTTTCGTTGGCATAGAAAGTGTAGCACTTTCCTGCACTCGGTGTAGATATACTATAGAATATCTTCTATGCAAACGAAAGGACCTAATGTGTTCTATCAAGTAATAGGCTGTTTGACAGTTTGGAATATAGTGATTTATCCATGATGACAGTGACATTACCTTTGTCTGAGCGCAAAATCATCAATTCAGGGTGTTCTCTCAAGAATCTTCTGCAACTGTAAAACTCATTCTGGTAAATATTGTTTGTCTGTTTGTTAGATTTGATGTGGTTGGTGAGGATGTTGGTTACTAGTACACATTTAACGTTCTTCTCATCATCTGACAGTGTTTCGTTTGAGTTGATGGCGTATTCTACATCTGACAAGAGTTTGTCTAGATAAATATCCACTAGTGGGAATGTCAACACCAAACCTGGGACCCAGAGTTGAGAATTCTAGAACACGCTCAGGGATAACAGTGTTGCTTATGTTTTTTATCCACTGAGCTTGAGGTTTCATCCTGATGAGTTTTTCGTTAGATATATGTTCTATTTTTCTCAAACTCCTCTGTGAAATCAATGAAAATCGCGTTCTATATTTGTTAGTCTGGTAGGTCTTGAATCGGTCTAATGTTTCTTGTGGGACCGAACCCTCCAGAGTCTGCCACAAACTGGATGATTCAGCTTCCATTCTTTGGATCTTGAAAATAGTAGTGGTAATTTCAAATCGTAGAAGCAATCGTAGTGCCTTTTCTTTCATTTCCTCAGCTTGCGTCGATAACATAGAGTCAGTCGCAGACCCATATAGGTATTTCATGTTATCACACATATGCTTCGAGGGCACACCCCTTCTCTTACATTCTGAAAGAAAAATCCTCCGATTTTTTGATGAAGCTAATTTCATGTTATACGATGATCAGGGCTTTAAGGCATTAAGTATGTTTCTTCCGTATTGAAACTGCACATCTGCATAGAACCCCATGCTGTATATAAACTTAGTCTTAATCCCAATAAATGTTCTTCAGGCTAGAGTTTATAGGGAAAAATGATTCAACAAGATCTAATCTGCCATTTTATTCCCTCAGACGACGTTTCGATCCTGATTCTTCAGGACTCTAAAAAACATATTACATTAGTGAAAATATGTACAGTCTCAAAGCATGACATTCCGAAATACATAGAGATAATAATTTAAAAGAATTCAATAACACGGAACATGTGCATGAAAGGTCACTCGAAAACATTCAAAGTTACAAATTAGCTGGAATCTAATGGAGAGGTTTTTTCTTAAAATTTTGCAATTATTTGATAAAGTCACAGCGACAACTGTCGGAGGTATAGAATTAGTGATCGGAAGACGACTGGGTTTCTTCAAGTTGATTAGATATGAGTGAATATTGTTGAGATCTCTTCTGCAATTCATGGAATTCTTGTGGTTTTAATTTTAAAGAAAAAAGTCTCACAAACATGGGAACGCAGACTTTTCGAATTTATTTTCAAGTTTTTTTTTCATAATGTCTACATTTAAAAAATTTAAAAAAGAAGCTGTGTTAATATACTATACTTTATAGCTCCTTGTAGTTTGGTCGTTCTGATTCCGATTTCGACAAAAAATCGAATCTCTCGAAATCCTCAAAAAACTCAGAATTGTCATAAATTCCAGTAAGTAAGCTGCGGTTAATTAATTCATTATTCGTTTCAAGCAATAGTTTCTGATATGTAGCAATGAATCATGAAAATCGTGAAATAGTCTTGTTAAGTGCAGATACAATGAGAAAAGAACTTGAAAAAAACTCAAACTTTAACACCTTCTATCTCGAAAGGACAGGTTCGCGTTCTCATAGTTATGAAGCTTTTTTCTTGAATTTATTCGAGGATTCTCCCCTCTTCGTTTCTACCTGCAATTTAGAAACAGCCTGTATATGATTGCTTCCGCGAATTAGAAAACACAGAGAAGCCCACCTGCCAAAGTACTTAACATACTACACAATTTTGAGAAAGTATCGATAAATGAAAATCATTCTGAGAAAAAAACAGCACTCAATAAAAATCCACCAAAAAAAAATAAAACAATATCTTTCATTGCAAACGTATTGTCTTCGTCTGCAAACAATACTGCCGGACCCTGAAAAGATATCCATTTTGAGTCAATCTTGTATCTTCCTTTAATGCCATTTATCATTAGTCAGAGACGTCGTGGACCAAATATCGTAGAATTAAAAGGTCATCATAGGTCACTCTGCTGCCGGGTTAGTTGTTTGACTCCAAAGAGATGTCTATTAGACGTCGAAAATGTTTTTCCAGTCAATAATGTGACTGTTTGACTAGAATTTACTTTAAAGTGATGTCTATTAGACGTCGAAAATATTTGCGTCTTTTTCCAGTCAATATTGTGACGTCTTTAACAGGTCCTATACAGGGTCTTTCACGAGGAACCTCACCCATATTTATACGGGAAACTACTGAACGTATTCTCATGAAATTCAGCACTTATAAGTATTTCACGATGCTGATGAAATCTAAAATATTTTCAAGGCATGAGCACCTCCGGTTTTTCCGGAAATGACGTCAACTTCCGTTTTTCAAATTAGAACACCATTTTTTTATTGCAGAAATAGATTCCTTAGAAAATTTCAATTTATTTTGATGTAACATTTTTCAGTTTTGGTTGGAAAATTCTCTCTGAGCGGGAAAATTCGAAAAAAAAAATCGAAAATAGAGCTCCGCTGAAATAAGAATAACTTCGAAGTTTTTGGATGGAAAATTTTCATTTTTGGGATTTTTCAAGATGTAAGATTGATGTATCCACTTTAAAAATCGAAATCGCGATTCATGATACAGGGGGTGAAAAAATCGCTTTCAAAGTTAGGGATGACAAAATCGTGAAAAATCAATTTTTTCAAATTAGAACCCCATTTTTTTATGGCAGATATTGAATCTACGTTAAAAAATAATGTGAGTGTATGCATCACACCCTTGCCCTAAAATGGATATTTTCTGAGTTATTCACAAAAAACTGTTTTTCGTCTTGAATTTTCAGCTATTTCTTTTCCCTTCACGCCAAAAAGATGAAATTTTCAGGAACTGTTATTTGAACCATGCTGTAGATTTTTCACCCCTTCTTGAAACCGACTTCAAGTTACTATTAGGAGAACCATGGCAAACTCTCGCAGTTATAACTAGAGAAGATGCTCAAAGTTTTGACCGTTAATTTCTAGACATTTATTTATACGTCTCAGGAATGCTTCGTGCGTTGCTCTTCTTATTTCATCGGGAGGAAGAGATCTGCAAAAGTGTTTAAAAACCAAATTGAGTTTCAACACTATGAATCTAAAAATCTGAACAAACCTGAACGCATTTCTGACTCGTTCTATGCAGTCCTCTTTATCAGTCAGGGGAGTTGAGTAGACAATATTTTTTATCCTACCCCAAACATAATAGTCTAAAGGAGTTAAATCGGGAGAACGTGGTGGCCAAAGATGTGGACCATTGTTCGCCAACCATCGATCTTCAAATAGCCTGTAGAGGATATTTGACACATTGAGTGAATTGTGTGGAGGCGCGCCATCTTGTTGATACCATAAGTCATTATGGTTCTGTACTAGCGGCTCAATTATTTGAGTCAATATGTCAGAATATGTATCTCCTAAGGGAGAACATTCTTTAAATAATGCAAACATGTGTGTTGAAATATTGTATTAATGGTTCTTTGTCAACGCCCTCCACAAGAAGAATAGCATTTTATTTTAGCCAGCCGTGTTTCATAGTTCTGTAGAATGTCAAATTGGGACCACAGACAGAAACATGCGCAGCGTCACAAAAAGAGTATAGAATATAGACTTTGACATGTACTTGGGTGAGGTTAGCAATGATAGGAGTTAAATTATGTTAATGAGTTTTTATTGAATTGATCCTGAGAATAAAGTTAAGTAGAACCAATTTGTTGCATTATTTAACATGGTAGCAGAAGTCCGTGGTTAATAATTTCGTGCAACAAATTAGAAAATGGCTACAGGAAGAGATGACAATATCACGTTGCCGGTGTTTGATGGGGCCGAGTATAACAAGTGGAAATTCAGATTGAACCTGGTTTTGGAATCGAAAAACGTACTAAGTCCACTCAAGGAAGAAATCCCTCTAGATGAAAACGCACGTAATGAATGGAAAAGAAAAGACATTAAGGCAAGAAACGTAATTGTTCAGGGTGTTTCGAACATGCAATTGGAACACATTATAAATGAGCCCACCAGTGCTGGAATGATAAAAAAGTTGGACTCAATTTATCTCCCTACGTCCACAGCATTAAAGTTGATAACAAAGAGAAAACTTTTGGATTTGAAATTAACAGAACAGGAAGACCCTAAAGATTTCATAAACAAATTTGAGAAGTGTGTAAATGAGTTGAAATGTACAGGAGAAACACTCACTGAAGACGACCGATTAAATTATTTTCTGTTAGCACTACCAAAAAGCTTGAGCCACATCGTCGATATTGTTGATGCTTTGCCACCAGAACAAAGGACAGTCGAATATGTTAAGTCAAAGTTGTTGATCGAGTCACATAAAAACTCACAAGAAAGAAGTACAAATCTGACGCATGCTTTCAACTCTCAACCATGGAAAGGTCCACAATTTCGAAAAGGCGAAAATAACAGAAACTGTTTCCAGTGTGGAAAACCTGGACACATAAAGAGGTATTGTCCAACACTTAGGAACAATCCAAGAATACAGCAGCGAAGAAGCTATGGAGGAGGTCACAGACAAACAAACTCATATACAGGCAATACAGCCCAGGTCGACGGCGAAGATGAACAAGAAAGAAACACATTTCATGCAACAGTGGCTCACTCACAGATGTACGAGTCAAAGGAGGCAGGTACTTCTATCACTTGGCTATTGGATAGTGGTTGCTCGGATCATATAGTCAACAAGGCTAGTTATTTCTCTGCATATAGAAAACTGAACAAACCTGTTAGTATCAAGGTAGGTGACGGATTCACAATTCAGGCTCTAGGAATTGGAACGATAAATGTAAATTTCAAAGTAAACAGTAAGATAGTAGAAGTAGAAGTTAAAAATTGTTATTTTGCTCCTGAGATGAAAAAAAATTTAATGAGTGTGTCAAAGATTACTGATTTTGGAAGTTCTATTTGGGCCAAAAATAATTTTCTTGAAATATATAATTCTAAAAATGATGTTGTAGCTGTAGCTTCTAAGAAAAATGGTTTATATTATTTGACAGGAAATGTTAATTTAGGAATTCCTAACAGTCATGCATATATTTCTGAGATAACAAACAAAGAAAATTGGCATAAGAGACTTGGTCACATAAATTTTTATAATCTAGAAAAAATGTGTAAAGATCAAATAGTACTGGGGTTACCAAAGGCTGTTGAAAAAATTTCTCTCAAATGTGAAGTGTGTTTATCTTCAAAGATGACTAATATTAAATTTCAGAACAATAGAAGTGGGGCTAAAGCCATAGGTGAAATCGTACATACCGATGTAAACGGACCGATATCGCCCGAAGGTATTAATGGTGAGAAATATTTCGTAAGTTTTATAGATGATTATAGCAAATCAGCTGTTGTGTATTGTATTAAAAGTAAAAACGAGGTATTCAGATGTTTCCAAAATTACATTAAACTTGTTAATAATCAAACAGAAAAACAAATCAAAGAAATAAGATGCGATCGTGGTACCGAATATTTAAATCGTAATTTCTTTAATTTTGCACAGGAAAACGGTGTAAACCTGCGTCCTAGTCCTAGCTATTGTCACGAACTCAATGGAGTTGCAGAAAGATTCAATCGTACTGTAATGGACACAGCCAGATGTTTGTTAGCCGACTCAAATCTAGATAAGCGATACTGGCCAGAGTGTGTAAAAACTGCTACTTATCTGAGGAATAGAACGATCGGAGTCAACAATTTTAATCAAACTCCTTATGAGTTATTTATAGGCAAGAAACCTGACGTATCAAATTTACGTATTTTCGGTAGCATAGGATATGTAAAAACTCCTGAAGAACGTAGAAACAAATTGGAGCCAAAGTCTGTTAAAGGTGTTCTAGTAGGTTACACAGATTTAGGCTATAGAATGCTGATAGATAATAATATAGTTGAATCGAGACACGTTAGATTCATAGAACAAAATGAAACATTCATAAAATTATCGATGAATGATGAAGCTGATAGTGAGGAAGCGAGTGAGAAAAATGTTGAAACAACGCAATCTAGTAGTAAGGAAGTGAATTTGGATAGACAAAAAAGACGAATTAAAAGGCCACTTTGGCAAAATGATTATATAATTGACGCAAATTTTTCAGATATAGTACCTAGCACTTTGCAAGAAGCACTTGATTCCGATGAAAAGTCAAACTGGTCAACCGCAATACAGCTTGAATACGATTGCTTAATGAAAAACAATACGTGGGATTTAGTAAATATTAACTCGGTACCAGACAATAACAAAATTATTCAAGTCAAATGGATTTTTAAGAAAAAGTCACCTAATATATTTAAAGCCAGATTAGTTGCGATTGGTTGTCAACAACCAAAATCTTTAGAAGAAGAAATTTATTCGCCAGTAGCGCGTATGTGCACTTTGAAAACGTTGTTGTCAGTAGTATGCGTTAAAGGATGGTTTGTGGAACAAATGGATGTTCAAACTGCCTTTCTAAACGGAAAATTGAAATCGGATATCTATGTTTATCAGCCTGAAGGATTTAATGATGATAAAAATAAAGTATGCAAATTGAAAAAGGCGTTGTATGGACTTCGTGAAAGTCCTAAGGCATGGTATGAATGCTTCAACGAATATCTCATGTCTATAGGCTTTTGCAATTCAAGTTATGATAGTTGTTTGTACTTCAAGAAAAACGAACACTTCTCAGTCTATATCGTTCTTTACGTCGACGATTTGTTAATTTGCAGTTCAGATCTCGAACAGTTGAACCTTGTTAAACAGCAATTATCCGAAAGATTTGAAATGAAGAAATTAGGAAAAGTCAGAAGATATTTAGGTATAGATATAACTTATAATCAAGAAGAAAGAAAAATGAATCTGAGTCAAAGCAAATACATTGAAGATCTAGTTCTGAAATACAACTTAACCGAAAGTAAACGATATAAAACACCTATTGAACTGAATTTGAAATTAGAACCTGATACTGATACCAATGAAAATTTAGGTTACAGAAATTTAATTGGTGCATTGTTATACATAAGTCAGGGTACACGACCCGATGTATCATATGCCGTAAATTATTTAAGTAGTTTTCAAAACTGTAACAATAGTACTCATTTCAAGTATGCTCTAAGAGTATTAAAATATTTGTACTACACTAAAGATCTGACATTAAATTTCACTTCTCAACATAATAGTGCTGTAGATTGTTTTGTTGATGCTGATTGGGCAGCAGATATTGTAGATCGTAAATCACGAAGTGGAATTTTAGTTAGAGTGTTTGATAATCCAGTGCTATGGATCTCGAGAAAACAAAAATCAGTGACTAAATCATCTTGTCATGCAGAATATATTGCTTTAGCAGAAGCAGTTGATGAAGTATTGTATATTGATGGTTTGTTAAGAGAATTGAATGTATGTAAATCTGAAACTATTGAAGTTTTTGAAGATAATGCAGCCGCAAGATTTTTGGCTATTAATGGAAATTTTTCTAAAAATAGTAAACATGTAGAGGTTAGTTATCACTATGTTCATGATTACGTTAAGAATAACATTATTAAGATTTGCAAGATTTCTACCGAAGATCAGATAGCTGATATCTTTACAAAAGCATTAGGGTATTTGAGATTTGAGAAACTTAGATTTTTGTTAAACATTTATTAATGATAATATTTTATAAATTAAGTTAAATTTGAGATCGCTGACAAAGAAAGGAAGTGTGTTGAAATATTGTATTAATGGTTCTTTGTCAACGCCCTCCACAAGAAGAATAGCATTTTATTTTAGCCAGCCGTGTTTCATAGTTCTGTAGAATGTCAAATTGGGACCACAGACAGAAACATGCGCAGCGTCACAAAAAGAGTATAGAATATAGACTTTGACATGTACTTGGGTGAGGTTAGCAATGATAGGAGTTAAATTATGTTAATGAGTTTTTATTGAATTGATCCTGAGAATAAAGTTAAGTAGAACCAATTTGTTGCATTATTTAACAATGTGTAGTGTTCTATCTTACCAGTTAAAGTCCCATCATAAATGTGAACATCGAGAATTGCATTATTTTTGATGGCGCAAAAAACATTGAAACTCCAGGTCTCTTGAAAGTTCCATTGTCTGAAGTGGTGGTTGTTCTCTTCATCCCAATAATGACTGTTATGCCTATTGAAAGAACCATTCTTTGTGAATTTAGATTCATCTGTCCAAATTATACAGTCCAAAAAGTTTTCATTCTCTTGAAATCGAATCATCATAGCTTCGCAAAACTCTCTTCTCCTGACGAAATCAGTTTCCTTCAAATGCTGTAACCTATTGAATTTATATGGGTGCATTTTATGTTTTTTTAATATTCTCCAAACACTCGATTGACATAATCCCAGATCCATCTCGGCATCTTTGAGAGAATTTTGAGGATTCACACGAAAATATGCAAGAACTGTAATTTCGTTGTTCTCATCTTCTACTACACTTTTTTCTCTGTGTGTAGTTTTCTTAACGAAAGATCCGACATTTCTCAAGTTTGTCATGGTTCTGTTAATGGTATCTCTCGTTGGTCTGGGTCGGTCAGGAAACCTCTCAATGAACAGTCGAATCGTTCTATCTACAACTTTATTACATTCTCCATGAAGTAGAATGAGATTTAAATAATCTTCATTGGTAAAATTAGGCATAGTGATCGATTTTATAACTTAATACGAATTAACACCAAATTAATAGTAAACACAAAATGCTACTGAATAAAGAGGAATTTGGCAGATGTAATTAATGATATCATTAAAAAAAAATAATGTAAAACATGGTAAGTTTTTGCATATGGTTCATAAGGAATTATTTATTTATCACTGGAGAGAAAACCGATGGCCGATTAGTTGAAATAAAGAGGTTTCCGATACAAATTCGAATCCAAATTCGCCATCTATTTAGGAACAACCTGTAACTTTTTTCTCTTGCATATTAGGGTAGTAAATCTAAAACATGGTTTAAGTAACAGTTCCTGAAAATGTCATCTTTTTGGCGTGAAGGGAAAAGAAATAGCTGAAAATTCAAGACGAAAAACAGTTTTTTGTGAATAACTCAGAAAATATCCACTTTAGGGCAAGGGTGTGATGGATACACTCACATTATTTTTTAACGTAGATTCAATATCTGCCATAAAAAAATGGGGTTCTAATTTGAAAAAATTGATTTTTCACGATTTTGTCATCCCTAACTTTGAAAGCGATATTTTCACCCCCTGTATCATGAATCGCGATTTCGATTTTTAAAGTGGATACATCAATCTTACATCTTGAAAAATCCCAAAAATGAAAATTTTCCATCCAAAAACCTCGAAGTTATTCTTGTTTCAGCGGAGCTCTATTTTCGATTTTTTTTTCGAATTTTCCCGCTCAGAGAGAATTTTTCAACCAAAACTGAAAAATGTTACATCAAAATAAATTGAAATTTTCTAGGGAATCTATTTCTGCAATAAAAAAATGGTGTTCTAATTTGAAAAACGGAAGTTGACGTCATTTCCGGAAAAACCGGAGGTGCTCATGCCTTGAAAATATTTTAGATTTCATCAGCATCGTGAAATACTTATAAGTGCTGAATTTCATGAAAATACGTTCAGTAGTTTCCCGTATAAATATGGGTGAGGTTCCTCGTGAAAGACCCTGTATATCACTCGAAGACGTCGTGGATGTAAATGTCAATTAGACGCCATTTTAGGTCAGTCTCCTACCTTGGTTATTTGATATCAGTATTCGACTGAAATTCCTCGAGCTTTCTCCGCAATTAAAGCCTAAATAGAATATCAGGAAAATCAAATACTTGATTGTCTCAGTCTTTACTTGTCGGAAATTCATCTTGATGATTAAAAAGTAAAATAACTTATTTCCGCTTTATATATTTATTTTCACAACAATTGTTTCGTCATGATAACATGACTTCATCAGGTGAGCATGGTAACTGACTACATATTTGGGAAACAGTTCTTTAAAGAAATATGTAGTATGTATTTGGGATACAGTTCTTTAACGAACTGTATCCCAAATATGTAGTTAGTTTCCATGCTCACCTGATGTAGTCATGTTATCATGACCAAACAATTGTTGTGAAAATAAATATATAAAGCGGAAATAAGTTCTTTCACTTTTTAACATCAGGAAAATCATATGAAATATTCAGGAAGTTCGAGTGAATGTATCTAGGATTTATGTACTGAATATAAAATGATTAGAACTTTTCAAAGTGGATGATGAACTGATTCAAATGAAAAAACAAATAATCCTACAAAATAAACATTGTAATGAAATCATTGTGTATTCAAAAAATCATTAAATCTCTACACTCAAAATAACTGACTAGAGTTGAACCATTGAATGATCGTTTGACTAGAATCATAAAAATAAAAATACAAAATAAGTATTCTTGATTTCACCATGAAGAATCCCGTTTTGAATCACTGAAATAAAAAAAAAATATTTCTCTTATGAAATCAATAACTTACTAGCAGCTTTCAAGCTTACCCTCATGGAGATTGTCTGGAAGAATTCGTTCCTTAAGATATGCTCCAAACCCTTTATATAGTTGATAGCATTCTGTAATGTCTTCACCTTGCTTATGCGTTTCCCTCTGAAAAGTACAATAATTAATTCAAAACTAAACACGATATTTCAGATTATTATCGAACTTCAAATGGAATCAGTCAGAAAGATAGGGGTCTATTTCCAATGTTACATTTTCATCACATTTAGAATGTATAAAGTGAACCAAATTTGACCTTCATAGTTGATAACTGAGATGTCGAATATTATCCGCTTATATCATAATATACAATACAATACAACCTTATTCATCCTTTAAGACATTACAATGATGTATGGCACCTGTCAAAACAATATTACAAGATACAAAAATTAGAAAAAGATTATAACAATAATCAGATACAATTGTCAATTCAACATAGAGAACTTTTCAGGAATTTATCTGTGCTGTAATAGCAATTTTCAAAAAACTGTTATTTTTACCTCTCGTTAGAATTGTTTGTCGTTAAATAGTTTATATCGATAGGGTGGATGCATCAGCTTTGGTGACGTCTTATATATTTAATGGTTCTGTGTTTAGACATGCAAAAAATATTCCGGTGTCTGATATTATAGTTTTGGAAATCAGAGCACGTCATCAAGCTATCCAGGTTACGTCAGACAAACATAAAGTCTGTTCCTACACACTCTGGGACTAGTTCTGAATCGGGCGGAGTTTGCGCATATCGATATTAGCGTTCCAACAAATTTCGAACTGGTTAGGAATTACAAACCAAGTGTTCCAACGTGAAAAGAATTTGTGTCAGACCAGTTCTAGAACGGTTAATTCAGTTCTTGGGTTAAGGCAAGAACTGAGAAGGAGGAATTGAATCGGTCATCTGTTTCGTGCCATTCGAATGCAGCAAGGGGCAATAAAACCACATCTGGCAGAGACGGGCTGCATTTTTCGGGTGACAAACAGCCCTTAGGCTATGACAAGGGAATTTCTAAGAATGAGGCGTTTCCAACATTTTCGAACTATCTATTCAGAATTAGTCCCGAACTAGAATGAGCGAAGACGTGTGAATTGATTCAGTTCTGAACGAGTTCAAGACAGTAACAGAACTGGGTGTTGGAACAAACCTATAGATCACGAACGGTTCTGACAGATGAGAGAGACTGGAGGACAAACATTACCCTGAAATGCATTGTTTACTTTGGGAAGAAGCGACTTGGCTTGTGATTCTGGATGTTTTGGACTGAAATATTTACTATTACATTAACTGGGAACTATAATTCAAGTATTCAATATCTTGCTATAGTAAAAGCTCTACTAAACATGGAATTCTTCGAATAAATGCCGGTGTTGCATGTTGCTGGGTTTATCAAGGCAGGGCAGACAACTTGAAATCTGAGTTTAATTTACATTTTCCAACTCGAATGATCTACATCAAATCGATGAAAACTACCAGTGAGATGTTGAACATTTTATTTGAAATGGAACTATCCTGATGTGGAGGGAAACTCAACTTACCCATTTAAGAAGAGGGAAATAAGAAAATTATATTGATTATGAAAGAGAAAATCATATTTTCTTAATTCAGTGAGTTTCGGAAATGGAAAATTTACGAAATAAATGTTACTTTCAACTTGTCAGTTACCTCGGTGAAGAGCATATTAGGGGCGATACGACTCCAAAATCAATAAAACTTGAATTATAAAAGATTGATTCTTTACATTGACATTCAGGTATGCAATCATGTTTAGTCGAGTTCTATCATGTACAAAGTTTTGGTAGGGCCCGAATGATTCCGGGTGTGAAATTTTTGAGAAACCATAAGTTCTTTATAAGCATTTCTTCATAACGTGAAGAGGCAAGATTTATTCAAAATATTTCCATTCAAGTATTCCATGCAATCAAGCGAATCGTCTGTATAACGCCGAGCGGTTACTATAGCGGTTTTCATGTAACAGATAATACACCGAAGTGTCACGACAGCCCAGGCACTAACCAGTAGTAACCTAGAATATATACTGACCAAACCCCAAATTTTGAGCTGATTCTTAAGTTATGTGAAGTATTAATAGAGAGATATTGCAACGTTATGTTATTACGGGTACGCTAAGTATTACGTTTTGGTCTTAACGGTCGTTCCGAAAGTAAACTTATTGCCACACGTTTTTGTTACCGTTGCGTTAGTTATCCGTTTGTTTGGTTAGGTTATGTGAGACGTCAGATTTTTGTGTTACAAACTCACGTTTAAACTCCTAAAGTTTAATCATTTGAATTTCTGTATTAGTTTTGGCAAAACGAAGAAGGAATCGGAAGCGGTAATTCCAGCTGGTGCTAATGCAGAAGAAGTGGAACTAGTTATTTTGCAAAATATAATTGGCATGGTTCAAACTATTCCTAATTTCAAAGCCCTCATGTTGCTTCCAAAAGTATTTCTTAATTCTTGAAAAAGTAACAAATACCTGTATATGAAGAGAATTGGCTGTGGTAGCACTAATAAATCTTAGTATCAGTCGTGTATAAAGGGTATTGTAAAATACTTTTAAAAAAGCTGAGGAAGTTGTGTAATTAACACCAAAAAACGAAAAAACATATAAACAAACAGCTTATCTATGACAGTGATCGAAGCCAGAAGGACCCGGAGCTTAATGAATCCTTCCGATATAGAATAGCGCAAGGTGAATTGCTGCTCGCAATTTTCCGTAATTGACGTCGCGTTATTCTGAAACTGAATCTACGGATGCTTAGGCTGCACCTATACATATGTACAGGACCCGTAATTTCCACGATACGATGTCGTACGATATCGTTGGAGAAACAAACACAAAACTTGTAATGCAAGTGCCAATTCTGGATCCGTAATTTCATTGAGTTTTCAAATAGTATTTGAAAACTCAATGGTAATTTCCAAAACGACGCAGACCGTTAAACGTTAAACACACGATCGTCGTACGACGGTTGACGTTAGATGCGCTTACAGTGGAACCGTATTTTTCACGAAACGATGTCGTACGACGACGGTGAAAAATCAAACACTGGACTGGCAATGCAAGTGCCTACACTAGACCTGTATGCCCGAAACGACGAAGGACTTCAAAGCAACGACAATTTGTCGAAACAAACCTGCTTGTTTCCAAAACGATTTTCCAACGCGACATTCCACGATGAAAGGAACTTGGAGAATGGGAGTTTTATTGGAGTGATTATAAATATGCTATTGAAAATTAGCGCAAAAGAAAACAAATTAATAGGACCCTAGCAAAAGATGAATAGCAATAACAAAACAATATCGTTTTTAATCGATAGGTAGAGGTTAAATGTTCATTACAACAATTAGAATTTCTCCTGAAATTCATTGAAATTGAATACATTCTGGTATATATAATTTCCATAGATCAGCGTGTATGTCGTAGGGAGCGGGTGCTATCATTATGTCCAAATGACTGTATCTTTCGAATTTTGAGCCGAAAATGGTCTCAATCGATAGCTTGGACTCACTGATGATGATGATCCGGTGACAAAATCGATTATGTCCGGCCGGCCGGCCGTGGAAAAGATAACTGTCGAACGGAGCAAGCTACAATTTGAAACTTCCAGTGTAGGTAACGCATCGAAATGTGGCAGTCAATTTCGTTAACGGAAAACATCGACCTAATGGTTTCGGTGTTGGTCGTTCAAACTTTTGGAATTATTTTCTCAATATCTCAGAAACTATATAAGCGATGGGATTGAAACTTGGTGGTTACTTGAAGCATATTAATGTGCAACTAACGTCAAAAAATTTTGCTATCGTATGGTTAGTATATTCAAAAAAAAATTTGAAATTTTTCTTGAAGAATATTTTTTTCTGGGAACTACTACAGAGTTCTTTTTTCAATCAATATGGTAATGGCGTTCAATTCGATCCAATCTTTATTTTTGGAAGTATTGGGAAAATATCAATTTGAATATCTGCGGAATCATTGGGCCGATTTTACCCATTCATGAATTTGGGCTTCGTAATTGAGGTCCAAACCGACTCGAAGGTCGTATTCGTGAACGGGTAAAATCCGCCCAATGATTCCGTAGACACACATATTCAAAATGATTTTTTCCCAATATTTCCGAAAATACAGATGAAAAGGAGAGCGCCAAACCTTTCTATCAGGAAGTGAAGGTTACTATTATGAATCGCGTACAGGCTCACGCCTCTGTGATTAATGTTTATACCTGTAGCTCAACAAAATAAACTATATTATTATTTTATTATTATTTAGCGGGGAAAATACGTGAAAAGATCAATGCTTTGGTACCAAATTTGAGCATCCACGCAAGAGCTACCAACTTCACGTCAGTACTAGAAGTTTTTTTTACTGGGACGATACGAAATTTCGCACATTTGTATCGGTACTGTGCGACTACTCACTTCATCCATTCGACCGGATCGATAATTTTTGATTGACCGAGGGGGAAATTCTAAAAAAACTAATGTGAAGTCAACAGCTTTTGCGAGCATGTAAAATTTCTTTGCCAAGGCGTTAAGCGATTCAATATCTATAAGTATCATGGTTCTTTTAGTGTTTTTGATGCATAAAATTGGAGTTTTGATTTTAGGTATAATTATAATTTGTGAAATACTTAGGGCGCCCTCACACACGGTCACTTTTCGGGCGATAGTAAAATTTTATGTATCCAAAGTACTAATCAAACCCCGATACACAATAGATATGGAATCACTTAACACCTTGGCAAAGAAATTGAACATGCGTGTAAAAGCATTTGACTTCACATTAGTTTTTTCTGAAATATTTCTCTCGAAGATATATCGTACGATCATATCAGAAATTGTTTGGATTTCCAAAAAACTTTTTCAGAATCATCTACCAATTCTGGTAAAGAGGGTTCTCTTCTTTCTTCAGTAAAAGTATTTCCGTGAACCCTCTGGAGAATATGAATTTGCAGTCTGTGGTAAACATTGAGTGTCTATGTCTATTGGTAGGATATTTCTATGTCTATAGTTAAGATCGTTGACATTGAATAGTCTCTATGTCTATGAAACTACCTAGATTTCTTGTTAGCATTATAGACATAGAGAGTTTAGAGAAAGGTAATTGAACTTGACAATATTTTCTGGTGTCATATTTGATTGTTCATAAAAGGAAGCGCAATGAATAGTTCAGATTCCACAGTTGAAAAGTAATGAAACGTTATATTCCTTGAAGTAACATAACCACAAGGACGAATATCTGTCGATTTATCAACAAACACTCCACCTTGATCAGAGCTTATCAACCAATCAACCAAAACATCCACACTGAAGAAGCAGCGCCCTAGGAGAATGGTTACAGCTGTTTCACAGTTTTTACTGGTCCTCATACCAACTTAACCTTGGATCGGGTCTGACGATCAGTAAAAACTGTGAAACAGCTGTAACCATTCTTCTTGGACGCCACTTCTTCGGTGTAGGTGTTTTGGTTGATTTGAAGATTAGCTCTGATCAAGGTGGGATGTTTGGTGATTAATCGACAGATATTCATCCTTGTGGTTATGTTCGTTTTTTATTACTTAAGCTGTCATTTCTCCATGAACCAATTGCTATCGTTATGTATATATATTGGGATGTCTACTGAAACTCATTGAAATTGTGATATATTATACTTAGGAATAATTGAGTGAAAGGATAATAACAAGGAAGGACGTGAAGCGCAAGTTGAAGAAAAAAAAGCATTTTTCAAGTTTAAATGGAAAGAATTCAGCCCCTATTATAAATTAGTTCATAATACGATACAATTACTGAATTGTATCGTTTTGCCAAGGAACTAAGCCGATTACATTGAAATACGATCTGAAAGTGTCCCTGATATTTTGAGACTATTGGAAAGACCTGTTAAAAGTTCTTGTGCTACATTGTAGAGGCGGTGGTGTTCCGACCGAAATATCTTTTAATTTCACAGAACTGAATAATTCACGGCCTTCGCGGTCAATAAGAAGGTTTTGCAATAAGCAAATACATTTAACTATTTGTTCTGCTTTATTGACACCTGTTTCAATGCATTTGCCTAATAAACGTCATATGGCCATTACAATACCAAAGGCGCACTCCACACATCTTCTTGCCCTTGATAGCATATAATTGAAAACTTATTTTTTCTGTGATAGGCATCGTTCAGAGTAAGGTTTCATCAAATAATTTTTCAAAGGTTATCCGAAAGGCATGTCATTCTCAATCCCTTCTACAGGTGATGGTAGCGGTAAGGCAGAATGGTACTTTTCTGAAAATGTAGAAAGAGTAGAAGCAGTAAAAAGTTCTTTCATCGCTCTGTTTTCCGCAGCCTCCCACATATACGAAAACAAACCTATATCGGTAGTCAGCAACTGCTTGGAGATTTATGAAAAAAAACAAATCTCTTCAAATCCTGTAGCTATTTCTTCAAATCTTTTGCGATCAGGAGCAGATAGATGTGTCTGATGGAAATTTTTCTATATCTCCTTCACAACTGACGAGACACATAGACCTACTGTGAAATCATTCAGACGAAACGTTAAAGCAAGGGACCGAAATGACATTCCCGTTGCTAAGTATCTGAAACAGAGGAATTAAATCATAATACTCTCATGAGGAAATTGGAATTAGGAAATTTCTTCACATGTTTGGACCTTCGAGATACCATATTCAAGTGCAAAAAAGTGGATTAAAAATAAAATGAGGTTATTTGGAGCTTCATTATTCTAGTTTTCAAACCTTTCAGAAATAGCAAGTTAGCTTGAAACGGCATATCATGCACCCTTGTATCGTTCCTACCAGCCACCCGAATTCCCCAGGATTGTGTAGTAGCTTGAAACGGCCTGCATGACCCTTCGGATTTCAGGGTATACAGGGATGTGTGTGCTAGCTTGAAACGGCGCATCATGCACCCCCGTATCCTTCCTATCGTCCGACTGCCCGAATTCCTTAGGATTGTGTAGTAGCTTGAAACGGCCTGCATGCCCCTTTGGATTTCTGGGTATACAGGGATGTGTATGCTAGCTTGAAACGGCGCATCATGCATCCTCGTATCCTTCCTACCCGGGCACAATAGACCTTAGGGCACAATAGACCTTAAGGTCGCAGTGGAACGTAACCCCTTACCAACTATCAACTATCCTTCCTACCCACCGACCGCCCGAGTTCCTTAGAGTCGTGTAGTAGCTTGAAACGGCCTGCATGACACTTTGGGCTTCGGGATATGCAGGCGTGTGTATGCTAGTTTGAAACAGCGCATCATGCATCCTTGTATCCTTCCTACCGACCGATCGCCCGAGTTCCTTAGAGTTGTGTAGTAGCTTGAAACGGCCTGCATGACACTTTGGGTTTCGGGATATACAGGGGTGTGTGTGCTAGCTTGTAACGGCGCATCATGCATCCTTGTATCCTTCCTACCGACCGACCGCCCGAGTTCCTTAGAATTGTGTAGTAGCTTGAAACGACCTGCATGACTCTCCGGAGTTCGAGATATACAGGGATGTATATGCTAGCTTGAAACAGCGCATCATTCATCCCTGCAGAATCCTTTCCGTATCTTCACCTACCAATCCCCTTAATTATGCCAGCACGTTTTAGGATCATCTATTTACAATTGTCATATATTTTGCCTATGTTAGACCTATCGCTTGTTATTACCGTAGATTGCTTTGTAGCTATTTTCCGCACGGACTTTCGCTTCATCCTGGCTTTCACCGCATGATTCCGCATTTAACTTTGCTTACTTTACCATTTTCACTCATTCCGTAGATTTCTGAAGTTTGGTACCCAGGCACCGTTTTAAATGCATGTTACATCCCGCTTCTGCTTCTGCACCGTTTGCTCACCCTTTCACCCTGAATACCATCAGCATGTAGAAAAATTCACTGAATAGAAGTTTTATTATTATTATTATTGTGTGTTTTATTTTCCTGGATAACATCTTGACATACCTACTCAGAAACAGAGGACTACTCCGACTTCTACGAACATCCGAACCCTGGACATAACCTTCTCTGATTGTAGCTCCCGGACCCCTGTGGGATACCGCCCACAGGTACCGAGTGTCCTCAACACTATAAACTAGAGGTGGGTCCGAGGTCTCTATTTTCGGAGGAAAGGTTAGCAACAAATGGAGACACTGAAGGAAAGGACATCACAGTCTTCAGGACAAAACGAGATGTCACTGGTGAAATAGTGAAACAAAGCACGGCTCGTTATCAAAGGCTGTACCCCACGCAAGGGGCTTGATTTTGAGGAAACCTTTTTCCCGGTTGTGAGGTACAGCTCAATCCGATACCTTCTGGCCCTGGCAGCTAAACGAGATATGGATATTGATCAGATGTACGCAGTCTCAGCTTTTCTTCAAGGAGTTCGTACTGAGGAGATCTACATGCGACAGCCTGAAGGCTATCAGCATTCGAATCAAATCTGTCGTCTCAAAAAAAGTTTATTTGCACTTAAACAAGCAAGTTGAGTATGGAACATCAAATTAGACGGATGTCTGAAAAGTATTGGTTTGAAATATTCAAAATTAGATCCCTTTGTTTATTTCAAGTCCCATCAGAAAAAGATGTTGATTATAGCAGTTTGGGTTGATGATCTGCTATTTTTTTCACTACAAGAAACTGAAACAGGATATGAAATCTCAACTGATGAAAAACTTCGAGATGACTGACATTAAATATAGTTGGTAATCGGAATAAGGACTAAGGTAATCAGTAAAACTAACTTTTCGCCGACGTTTCGTCTACATATTTAGACTTTCTCGAGGCTCATTTAGAGTTGCTCCATATTGAAGGTGGTAAAAACGGCAATAAACATTATCAAAATTGCAGAGTTACAAAGAATTCCGACAAAAAACAAACACAATACATAAGTCAATGTTCAAAAACAATTATTGGTAAATATCACAGTCGACTAGTTAAAATTTTTGAGACATCCGGTCTACTCTTTATTAGATACCTACTATATTGCATTGACTCATTAATTCTGAACAAACTACTATACAATGAGCTGAGACCTTGTGTATCGATTCTATTGTTATTGTTGTTGTTGTTATTGTTATTGTTGATTCGATTATATTAACGTCATTAACGTCATGGCGACGCGCGGTCGAGGTATATGTTGCTCTCGATGCAATTCTAAAATAGATAGAAAATATGACGATTCATTAACTTGTGAAAGATGTGACAAAAGTCACCATATCAAGTGTATCAATTTGTCCATAGAAGACTTCAACAAAATTTGAGCAGACCCTTCAATAAAATGGATTTGTGGAGTTTGTGAACTGTCTAGTGGAGAAACAAGTACGTCTGAGGTGAAAATTCCTTCAAATGAAATATGTATATCTCAAGAAATTTTGAATGATATGAGAGGAAAAATTGTGAGTGAGATTTCTGCAATATTCCTTGATGAAATCAACAATTTGAAACAACTCATTATACTCCAAAGTAAACACATAAGTGATCTCAACAAACAAATATGTCACCTAAAAAACCCAGAAAGTAATCGAACGAGGACGGAACACAATATTCGCAGGGAAATACATCATATGTGGGTGCTGCTGGAGATAACACATCTTATCATAAATCGACCTCTGACTCACATCATACTACATTACATCTTGATGCTAGAGAAGAAGATAAAACCGAGATCGCTGATAAGATCAGAAAGAAGTTGCACTGTTGCTGGGAATGAACCAAAATGGAATGTCGTAACGAAAAGGAAGAACAGGAAAACAAACAACGTCATACTGGATTCATCCGCTCCAAAGATGCACCCAAGCAATACTAACACAACAAGAAAATCCTCAAAACCAATAATTGGTACACAGAAAACTAACTCCTTAACGGTGGTACTCAAAATGAGGATGTCATACGTTCATGTATCCCGACTAAATCCTGATACTACGGTTAACGAGCTGTGTAATTTTTTCAAACCGCATATACCAGACGTCAAATGTGAAAAATTGAAATCAAGGCAACCAGAGATATATCCTTCTTTCAAGGTTTCCATTCCTACAGAATATTTGCAAAATGCCATGAATCCAGATTTTTGGCCGGAAGGAGTAGCCGTTAATAGGTTTTTTTTCAAGCGTCACCAGTCAATTCCAGTGCTATAACAAATGAACAAAAGAACGCCATCAGTTCCCAGGATATGCCAGGAAACAGAGTGAAGTTGAATAGCAAGAAAACATCTAATACCATAAGCATCATACATCAAAACGTGCAATCTCTGGGGAATGTGATGGATAGAATTCGAGTTTTTCTGCACACGGAGGAAGAATGTAAATTTTTGTTAATATCGGAACATTGGAAAACACTAGACCAGCTTAAAGTACTTTCAATTGAGAACTTTGTATTAGCCGGATACTGGTGCAGGAAGGAGAAAGAGCATGGTGGAGCAGCAGTGTATGTTCGCACAGGTATGAAATTTAAAGAAAGATTTGATATAAGTGAACAATCAATAAAAGGTGAATTCGAATGTGCTGCAATAGGAAGTAAATATGCAAGTAAAATTTTTTTAATAATTTCATTGTGCAGACCTTCCGGTGGAGATACGGACATATTTTTGAGGGAATTGGAAAAGTTAATGCTAAAGATTCACACAGAAAATAAAATTATAATCTTGGGAGGGGATTTTAATATTGAACTGAAAGATGAAAATAAATATAAGACCGAACTTATATCACTTCTCAACTCGTTTTCTTTAGACAGGCACATTTCAGAATACACAAGAATTGTGGGACAATCAAAAAGCTGTATTGACAATTTTTTTACGAACCTAAGTTGCTCAGTAAGGAGCCACGTTATGTTTAATCATATCTCTGATCATAGTGCCCAAAAAATTTTATTTGAACTTGATATCGAATGTTCAAACTCGGTCAGGCGAATAAGTATATTTCCTGAAAACGCTTGTAGGGAGTTTCTACACGAGTTGAAAGATCAAGACTGGACAAATGTATATGCCATAGAAACGAAAGATGTCAACAAGCAATGGCAAAGCTTCTCGAATGACTTCATGAATATTTTCAATAAACATTTTCCCTTGAAATATATTACAATGAAAAACCGAAAGAATAAAGAAATTTATTACAAAAATCCTGAGATCATTCAGATGAAACATAATCTGGATTTATTATTCACGCTCAGTAAATATCATGAGCCAATGAAATCTGCCTATAAAGTTGAAAAGAAAAAATATGACCGGATACTTATTGATGCTAGAAAAGAATACTACAAAAACGAAATTAAAACCTCGGATAATAAGACTAAAGCCATGTGGAAAATTTGCAATGAAATTCGGAATAAAAGCAGTTTTACAGGTGTGACATATCCAATTTCTAAATCACCTCAGGAAACAGCGGATGATTACAATAATTTTTTGGTCCAATTGATCCCGAACATGATGAAAAATCTCAATAATTCAAAATTTGCTTGCAATGTTGAAACCAATACATCTTTTTACTTGAAGCCCTTTACCAGAGAGGAGATTGTTGAGATTTAGGAAACTGAAAAACAAATCAAGTTCCGGAATTGACGAAATTCCAGTTAAAATTGTTAAACTGAGTGTCGATGCTATCTCTTCAGTATTTTGTCATATTGTGAATAACTGCCTGAGGTTTGGGGTGTTTCCTGAGCAGCTTAAGCTATCGGTGGTGGTTCCGATATTCAAGTCTGGGGATCCTGAGGACTGGAAAAACTATAGGCCTATAAGCCTGTTGAATAGTTTTTCGAAAGTATTTGAGCTAGCAATGGTGACTAGACTTCTGACATATTTCAATAGCCATGAACTATTCCATTCCTCTTAACATGGATTTTTGAAAAATCGGTCCACCCAAACTGCTATATTTCAATTCACCGGTAATATTTTGAGGTTCTTGGAAGAGGGAATGCTGGTCTCAGGACTATTCATCGATCTTTCTAAGGCATTTGATTGCCTAAATAAAGATTATCTTATTGAAAAGCTCAGAAAATATGGAATTGTGGGAAACGCGTTGAATTGGCTTGTGTCTTATTTGTATGATCGCTTGCAATGTGTGAGAATAACCGTAGATGGCCTAACATATCTATCAACTTGGCTTATGAACGAATTTGGAGTACCACAGGGCAGCATCTTAGGTTTGCTGTTGTTTCTAGTAATGATAAATGATATGTGTGAAGTAGCAGATTCGATCGAAGATACAGAGTCGACAAATTTTGTGGATGATTCTAATTATTTAATAGCAGAACGTAGTATAAGTGAGTTGCAGCAGAAATGCGGAGTTGTATACCAAAAAATTCAAGAATGGCTGGCACGGAACAATTTCATTTTGAATAGAAAGAAGACGGACATTATGGTTTTTCGTGCCAACAGATTGAAAGAGGACAAGCTAATGATAGACTTGGATGAGGATAAAGTGGAAACATCAACATTCACCAGATTTCTGGGGGTTTTCATAGATGAGTTCCTACAATGGACAAAACATATAGAAGAACTACGGAATAAGTTGAACAAAGTATGCTATGCTATGAGAGTAATCAATAAATACATGGACATGGATATGAAGAAGACTATATACTACGCAAACTATGAATCTTTGATCAGATATGGAATAATTTTCTGGGGAATGAGCTCAGCAGTAAAGTCATTTTTTATCAATCAGAAGAGAATCCTGAGATCGTTGCTGGGTATGAATTTCAGAGATTCATGCAGAGGAAAGTTCAAACAGCAGGGTTTCCTAACGGTTTATGGACTCTATTTTCATGAATGTCTAATGTATTTGTATAAACATAAAACTGAGTTTTCAAAAAATAACACAAATACGACCTATAATACAAGAACAGCAAATATTTACTTTCCATATCATCGTTTGTCTCTTTCTGAAAAAAATCCATCCTATATGTGTATTAGGATCTTCAATAAATTACCTTATAATCTAAAAATAATCAATAATCTCAAACAGTTCAAAGTTAGAACCAAGAAATTCTTAGTAGAGCTAGAGCCATATTGTTTGGAAGACTATTTAGGTGCAAACTGATTGTTTTTTTTTCTCTTATAATAATGTATGACACTGTTTCATTTTGTGGTTTCCTGTGTGGGAATATAATTTGAAATAAAGACGTTTATCTATCTATCTATCTATTGTTGATTGTTTTGTGAAGATTAATCTGTATCATCTCACTCACAGATCTTTTTTTATAATTTGTTTCCCGGTCTAAAATTGAAACACTGTCAAATTTATAATTATGCTCACTGTCAAAATGATGACAGGCCAATGCCGTTTTTTCAGGTGCATAGCTGCTTCTTTCTATACAATCGTATTTGTGTTGACATATTCTACTAGAAAGGTGTTGTCTAGTTTGTCCAATATAGCAAGCATCACATTGGGAACAAGGAATACAATAAATTAGATTCGAACATTGGAGTTTAGGAATTAATAATCTGTTTGGACTTGCTGGTTAATTAGTCACCAATCGATCATTCCTTCGGTGAACCATGATGTCTAAAAACGGTAAACACATCGCTGAATAGGTGATCAAATTACCTTTTATTTCATGTATCATAATCCATTTAATCCCATCTGAAAAAATAAAGAATTGGGGTGCGGGGCGTAGAGGGTGAGAAATATCAAATTCAAAACAGCACAAGATAAATTGCTTTTGAAATAAAAAATCGACAGGTGCGAGGATTTTCTTTAATGATTCTCCGTACAAGAATTATTGACGAGTTACGTTACTTTTTTGGAACGCTGTATAAGTTGTATTCAAGGTATCAATCGTATTGGGTTATTTAACTGAGAAAATAATAATAAACCCTTTTGTAAAATTTGCAGCGTTTTTATCTTTTTATTAATGACCTGCCTGAATTCATTATTGAGTAAATTATGATTTTGTGGATGATACATCGGTGGCGGTCTCCGCTAAAACCCTCGAGGAACTCGTGCAGCGTTGCGAGCTCTTGGTTGATCGCTTCATTGGATGGTGTAAATCTATAATGCTCTCATTGTGAATATCGCCGAGTCCGAATTGATTGTATTTGAATCGAAAAACTCTCTTGAGGAGTCAATAAACATTCACTGTCTAGATAATGAGATGTCATCCAAGAATGCAATCGAATTCTTGGGCATATATGTTGACAATAACCCTAGGTGGAATGACCATATAAATCATGTGTGTAAAAATATGTGTTCCCCCTTTTATGCCATTCGTCATATAGGAGATTCTCTACAACTTGAATCTATAATGAACACATACTCCACCTTGTGCTATACCCATATTGCCTATGGGTATTATGGGGACATTCTGTGGATTTTATAAGAGTTTTCATCTCCCAAAAACGTATCATAAGAATGATTTTCCGCATTGGTTTCCGAGAACATTGTAAACCTTTATTTCTTTCTCACAAGATTATGACTTTGCTCTCTATTTACCCTATGTTTACTATATGTTAAAGATAACAAACCTGCCTTTACTAAATTGAGTAATTTTCATTGTTACACTACAAGAATTACTAAAACGCTGGCCGTGCCGTTGCACAGGACCAGAAAGTTTGAAACATTACCAGTGTATCAAGTTGTACAACCACTTGCCTGATTCTGTGAAAGGAGTAAAAAGAACGAATTTCAAGAAAATAATAAAATCTTCGATGATCTGTAAGGCATACTAAAGTGTTAAAGAATATTTGGAAGATACGAATCAGTTTGAATAATATTGTAAACGCATGACTTGTCCTATATCCAGAAATGGACCAAACAGGATAAATAAAAATTATTATTATTATTATTATCATAAATTCAAAATTGACTCCCGGAATCCTCATGTAAGGAAAAGTGGAATTAATAATATTAGTGATGTTTATTGAGTTTGATTCTGGTTGGTTGATGTGAGGTGAAAATTTGCAGTAGGTGATTCCGAATAGTGATTATCTTCGGGAATTTCTGTGAATTCATTTCGATTATTTGGGTCGTACTCTGACGTAGTATAATAATCATCATAGTGATAATCATTTTGATCGTAATAATAATCACGGTCTCATCGATATTTTTCGAAAAAGTTCTTCCGAAATGAATTTTCTATGATTAATCCGTCTACTCTTTGGTTTTTATGTAAATCTTGTGTTGGATGACGTGTCCATAAGGATAGGCTGTGATCGCGTTTGAGGTGAATTTCTGATCTGAATACTCCTTTGATTATTTCGGTTTGAATCCGTTGCGTTTTGCCGGATTTGGTTCATCGCTGTTTGATTAATCGGTTTTAAATTTTTATAGAGAGGACGTTGTAGATTTTGTTTGGTACGTACAACAGATCTGAATTGAAGATTTAGAGATCTAATCGCGTGAGTGTATGTTACATTCCGTCTAAAATGAGCAAAATGTTGTTCTTTTATAGTGAATGCAATACTTTGCTCTAAGGTTTGTGGATTTCTCCTATCTTATCTTATCTTATTGGCAAATTAGAATGGATTTAATGCTTGATTCTCGAATGTTTTTTTTTAATTCTATTATGTTTGGGTCAAATTCGGTGACCTCAATTTTATTAAGTAATAAGTAATAAACTAAGATCTTGGCATCTATAGCCAAAATTAACTGGTCCCAGGTGCATTAAATCTCAGAGTGAACAATTTCATCCCGCTGGTTAGAGAAGAATTGAAGTAGTAATTTTTTTATGGATAACCAAATTCTTGAATTTGACCATAATGGCTCGCAAAAGAAATTGATTTTGTGGATTGGCAATGTTGTTTTGATCACAAAACTTTTTGATCAAATACTCGCTAGATTGAATAAAAATCTAGAAATGCACTGCCGTGAAGGCAGCAGCTTTTGCGCGCAGGTTCATGGTAGATTACTGCTTCGGCAACTTATTTGAATATGCATGCAGAAGCTGCTCCCCTGATTGTTTTTCGATTCGATTTTCGATCTTATCTGTATTTTTGGAAATATTGGAAAAATTAGATAAAGCCTTTCAAAATTTTTTTTTCCAATATTTCCAAAAATACAGATTGGATAGAATTGAAATCCAGTACTGTATCGAAAAATAACAGTTCAAAGGTTCACACAGAGTTCATTGAGGATAATATGATAGGAAGATTACAGAATATTAAATATTCATTTGAAAGAAAAAATTTTTAAATTTTTTTCAAATTGTTTCAATAATACGATCATCACGAAATTCTGTAAAGAGTTGTCTTTGAGCATCTTCAAACAAGGTGCGAAGTTTCATCATGGTTGAATCAGTATTTCTTGAGTTATACCGAAAAAAACAACGGTATCGGAAAGAAAACCACGAAATTTCATATATTTTTTTTCAATATCTCCAAAACTTATAATCGTATCGAATTGAAATTTGGTACACTGCTGTGGAATATAGAGCTTAGAGTTCGCGCTGAATTTTTTTCAAATGTGATCAACGATTCGCGAAAAAAAATCTGTTCAAAAAAAAATTGTTTTTTTAATTTACTGATGGTATGATTTCAACAAAATTTCGCGAGAACTTGCGCGTCGCTGTACACCAACTAACTACCCAGTTTCGATCCAATCATTTCAGTAGTTTTTGAATTATCACCAAAATAACGTCAAAACTTCAGAGCGCTCTCTAACTCCGAAACCATTCGGCCGATTTTGCCCATTAACGAACTTAACCGTCTACCGTCTACCCTGAAAGTTTCAGGTCGATAGAATTCTCTGTACGACCCTAATCGTGCATGTGAACGGCCGGCCGGACAGAATCGATTTTGACGCCGGATTCGACATCAGTGAGTCCAACCTATTCGTTTGAGAACATTTTGGCTAAAAAATCTGTAGACATTTGGACCAAAGTATAGCACGCTGTTCTCCTAGAACATGCGCGCAAAAATAGTCAAAGTTGCTGGACTCCCATCATATTCTGGGATACAGGCAATATGATGTTTATGAATTTGAAGGATTGTCATTATTTCTACCCTGTTATTTCTTCGTTAAGTACTACGATTTCTTATATTATTCAGAGGATTTTAAACTATAATTTTTATATTCAGATGAATTCGAGAGAAAATCAAGTATTCATGTGAGAAAAAAAATCAATAAGGGCTATGGGGCGATTGATATGTGGAAAAAAGATGTGAAACTTAAGCTATGGGTTTCATTTTTTCTGTCTCCTTTTTCTTCTGCTTCAGGGAATACAACGACTATAGAAGGCAGTTTTGTTCCAGAAACTCCGTACCAAACTATAATTCCTCCTACTCAAAGCTGTCGATTGAATTTGGTTGTTATAAATGAGCTTCCGTGATGTTGACTTCCATTCGCTTTTTCGGCGAAGTTTCGACACAAATTTTAGAATACCGAACTAATCGTTGAAACGAAAACATATTTTCAAGTAAGTTTGGCCTAGAATAATATTTTGGGTATCCTACCGACTGCGCCTCTTATGAACTTTGATTTTTAAAAAGTTTAATTTGAATATTGACGAAGTGGACAATGTTAAAGTCACGATATTCAGTACAACAATGGTTTCACTAACCTAATAAACAGAGCATGAATGAATTCCAAGTATCAGTGCAATATAGTATATTGAGATGATATACGTACAGGGTGATTCATTAAGGGTGGCCACCGGCCGTATCTCGGAAACCGTTTATCCTATAACTTCCGGAAAAAAATTCTAAAGAGAAAATCGGCCCTTAGAAAATGATTAAAAATATTTTCAAGTTCGTAGTTCCCCACTATAGGGCGCATTCTATCACTTGTAAAATATTATCTCATTTTTTACGAAATAATCTCCAGCTAACAATGAAAAAGAATAATAGAATAAGAAAATACTTTTCCTATTAAACAACTTTTGTTTCAGTAATTTTTCTATATTCCATATTTTTAGTGGTGGGATGGAAAAACTTTTCTCCACAAAAAAAACACTCTTACTTCTGTATGCATGAACCGATTTTCACGTAGTTCGATTTCATTTGAAGGCCATAAAAAGCAGATCACAGAAAAATATGACAACAAGATACCGGGTGATTCAATTAAAAACTACAGACTGTTTTATGTCACTTCACCCTATTTGTGCGTTTTACTTGAGAATTTCAAATGCAATGCTATAATTCTAACCGACTGAGAATAAGCTAAGCATTATCACCTATTGACTTGTCAAAACCGCAGACAGATATCTCCGGTCATTCCGAAGATATTAACATTTTTGCAAGTTTTGATAAGTGTTGATCAACCCTGTGAAATTCAGGAGGAATTGAGTTGTTTCATCATCTAAACAATTGAATGAAAGAAAAAACTCATCAAAAATGTATGTCACACACAAAACAAGCTGATGTAGATCCAGTAAGCTTTGGTGTTACTGTTTATTTTCGGTTTCTATAGCTGTAAAATTCATTTAGGTCGATTGCAACTACTAGTTTGTGATGCCTCGTTATTCAAACGGAGAATCATATGATATGCTTAATGTTTATGTTGAATGTTCAGAAAATGGAGTAGCTGACAGGGAATACCCTATACGATATCCTGAAAGACGTCGTCATTTCAGAAAAGTATTCAAAAGATTGACGCGAAGAGTGCGAGAAACTAGTATGGTTCAATATGTTGGAAGAAAAAATAGAAAACGTAGAAGCCGCAATGAGGATAATACTCGGGATAATATCATAAGTTTTGGCATATATTTATGCCGAACCACATTTAAGCATCCGAAAAATTGCAAGTGATTTGGGATTGAATTATTCGCTAGTTCAAAGGATACTAAAAGACCATAAACTGCATCCATATCATGTCATCTTGCACCAAGAATTGAAAGAGAGAGATTTTGGCCAACGACTGGACTTTTGCAATTGTTTGAAAGAAATGCTGAACGGCGAACCTAACTTACTAATGTTAGGGAATATTTAGAGACCGTCTTCTGGATTGGACGAGGGAGTATTTTTCCAGCAAGATCACTCGTACTCACAGTATTAGATATTTATTTTTGGGGGAGAATAAAGACTTAGTTTTCCGAACACCCCCAACTAAGAGTGAGGATATGAAAAATAGATTTCGATAGGCAGCTGGAACTTTTTCTCATACTGAAATTGTGGCCAGTATCAATTCGACGAAAGGAAGACTAAATTTATGTAAAGGAAAAACTGGTAGACATTTTGAGTATTTGAAATGATTATGTACAAGGGTTGTTTTTTTGATTGAAATATTTTCGTTGTTGCTAGTTTTTGTTTCATTTCATCGTATTATTGTTATTTCATGTGTGTTGAGTATTTTGGGGCATTGTAATGACGAATAAAGTCACTTCCTTGTTTTTTCAAGCTCATAGGGTTGAACAATACTTATCAAAATTTACAAAAATGTTAATATCTTCGGAATGACCGAAGATATCTTTCTGCGGTTTTAACGAGTCAATAGGTGATAATGCTTAGCTAATTCTCAGTCGGTTAGAATCATAGTATTGCATTCGAAATTCTCCAGTAAAACGCGCCAATAGGGTGAAGGGAAGTAAAACAGCCTGTAGTTTTCAATTGGATCACCCGGTAAGTTGTTGTTATATTTTTCTGTGATCTACTTTTTATGGCCTTCAAATGAAATCAAATTACGTGAAAATCGGTTCACGCATACAGGAGTAAGAGTGTTTTTTTTGCGAAGAAAAGTTTTTCCATCCCACCACTAAAAAAAGGAAATATAAAAAAATTACTGAAAAGTTGTTGAATAGGAAGTGTATTTTCTTCTTCTATTATTTTTTTTCCACTGTTAGCTGGAGATTATTTCGTAAAAAATGAGATTATATTTTACAAGTGATAGAATGCGCCCTCTAGTGGGGTACTACGAACTTGAAAATATTTTTAATCATTTTCTAAGGGCCGATTTTGTCTTTAGAATTTTTTTCCGGAAGTTATAGGATAAACGGTTTCCGAGATACGGCCGGTGGCCACCCTTAATGAATCACCCTGTACCTTTGAATAGGAATATGGAGGATTCTACTATGTAACTCATATTCTCATGACATTTTTGGTCAAATAACCAGTTGAAATCAGCAATTGCGAGATTATAAATCGTTGGTCAAAAAACATTTTGAAGAAACTTTTCATCAGATTCCAATGAACTTTGGCACAAAATTTCAGATCAATATTCAACAAGAGTTGAACATTCGATCCGATCTCCTCTTAGGAGATATTTAAAAATCAATTTGTGAAATTTTGTGGCTATTCGAATATTTGAGGACATTTCTTAATTATCTCAGGAAGAACTGACGTGATCGGATTTGAACTTCGTGGATAGCTGTAGAGTACCAATGCGCAATTTTTGCAAGATTTTGTGAGGAAATTTGGGACAAAACTTGGAGCCACTCTTTAGCAACAGTATTTGAAATTTCAGCTCAGTCGTATGTTAATCATCCGGGATTGGAAAAAATGGTAAATTTATAGGTTGTTTTCTGGGTATCGTTGTTATTTCCGATATACCAAAAAAGACTCATCAGATCAGGATGAAACTTGCTAATGCAAATGCTGATGAGAAAACTTGTGCGGAATTTCATGACGATCATTCGATCAGATTAATTAAAAAAAATTTCAAAAAGCACTGCCGTGAAGGCAGCAACTTTTGCGCGCATGTTCAATGTAGATGACCGCTTCAGCAACGAATTTGAACGTGCGCGCGTACCAAATTTCAGTTCGATACGATCATAAGTTCTGGAGATATCGGGAAAAAATATGTCAAATTTCGATGTTTTCTTCTCGATATCGTTGATTTTTTCGGTATTACTCGAGAAATACTGATTCAGTCCTGATTAAACTTCACAGCTAGTTTTAAGATGCTGAAAGACAACTTTATGCAAAATTTCGTGATAATCGTGTTATTAGAACAATTTGAAAAAAAAAATTTATATGATTTTCTCATCATATCATCCTCATTAAATTCTGTATGAAACTTCGAACTGTTATTTTCGATGAAGTACTGGATTTCAATTCGATCTGATCTCTATTTTTGGAAATATTGTAAAAATAAAATTTTGAATGGGTATATCTACGGAATCATTGGGCGGATTTTACCCATTCACGAATTCGACCTTCGTAATTAAGCCCCAAACCTACTCTACAAATATCGAGTTTCTGAGTCGTTTCTTCCGGAAGTTATTGAGTTTACGGTCAGCCTAACGGCCGACTGCGTAAACACAATAACTTCCGAAAGAAACAACTTAGAAACTCGATATTTGTAGAGAAGGTTTGGACCTTAATTACGAAGGCCGGCCGGCCGGACAGAATCGATTTTGACACCGGATTCGTCATCAGTGAGTCCAACCTAGTCGATTGAGACCATTTTCGGCTCAATCATCAAAAATTACAGACATTTGATCAAAACGATAGCACGCTGTTCCCCTAGAACATGCGCGCAAAAGATCTCGAAGTTTTTTCGAGTATTTTATATTTGACGCTCTACTAATCACAGGCTCCTCCCAAAATTAACCTTCAAATTGTATTTTGCTATGGAGAACTTCATTTTCATTCGTAGTTTCAGAAATATTGGAAAATGAAAGTTTGAATGGCTGTATCTGCGGAATCGTTGGGTGGATTTCATTTATTCGTGAATCCGGCCTTTCTATAATTATCAAGTCTTCTAGTAGATTGTTCCGGAAGTAATCTATCGGCGGTGAGCCTTGTTGTCAATACAATAATGACTTTCGATAGAAACGATTCGTATTTGTAGAGTGGTTTTTTGGACTATGGTCGAACCCGTGAATAGACAAAATTCACCCCATTATTTCGTAGATAAAGGTAACCATTAAAAATCGATAAACCTTTCCATCAGAAAGTAAAGCTGTGTTTGGCGGGATCAATACGTGAATAGATGATCGCTTCGGCAATGAATTTGAACAAGCGTACAAAAGACTATTTTCTCACGTGAGTTTGTCTAGAATCTTATATTGCAGGCGCTAGAGATGAAATATAGTTCGACCACTCGACAATTCAGGATCTTCGTAAGCTTCTCATTCAAGTATCTGTACAATGGCAACTTCGAATTGTATAATCACGAGAAGGTCACAAATAAAAATAATAAATCGAATTCCTACTAACCTAGCATGCTGAATAGGTACAGCTTTCCTTAGACGGTTGAAAGCACCATTCACTGCTTGCACCCTATTTCTCTCTCTCATATTTCTTTTGGCCACCAGTTGAGGTGCTTTATGTCTATGCGCGTGGCTGAAGAACCTTTCTGATTGTTTGGATTTTTTTTCTGTCGAAGGACTACGTGCTGTGGTTTCGAATTGCATATCATCTTCGTATTCAGGCTGTCGATCATACGTCGAAGATGCTTTTGCGTGATCTGATGAAGTAACTTGACCCTATGGGGAAGAGGTGAGACACATCAGTTTCTTGAAAAGTTGTCAATTCATTCAAGCAAAAAGTCTCGGCTATTGGCAACGTTGAACCATGTACACCGCGATGGAGGTGCCTGACCTTGAGATATCAACGAGGTTTATTGCAAATTAAATGTGGCTGTGTTGCCTAGTTATAATTCAATACCACGTGGTAATGTTTGCGAGGCGAGGGCGAGATACTCATCAGATATACAGTGCACCGCAACAATGGTGCAGTGTTCCATATCTCTGTTTAGAAACAGATGAGTTTTTACGCGCTTTTTCTAGTTAACAGCGCGTTATAATTTCATCACGATGTCTGTAATTTTCGAATTTGGGGCCTAAAATGATCTTGAACGATTGGGTTGAACGATTGGGTTGAACTCCCTGAAGAAGAATCCATGATCAAATTCAATTCTGTCCTTCAGGGTGGTCAACCCAATTTTAAGCGCTTGTTCTGGGGAATAGCGCGTAGTCTATTCGTCACGATGTCTGTAATTACCGAATTTTAAGCTGAAATTGGTCTTTAACGATTAAGTTGGACTCACTGATGAAAAATCCGTGGTCAAAATCAATTCTGTCGGTCCGACCGTCCGTCCGTATGTGCTCTAACTTTCAAAGGAAAAACCTTAGCGACTTGAAATTGTCATATTAGGTTCGGAGTCGAAGTATCTCAGCTGAGTTCGTAAATGGGTGGAATCGATTAAATAGTTTCGGAGTTAGGCCCAATTGAAATTTTGAGGTTAATTCCTTGATATCTCATGAAATATTAACTCCATCAAATTGAAATTTCGTGGACACTTTGGAAATACCAATGCAGAATTTAGAACAAAATTTCGCGTGGATTCAGTGAAAGTTAAAAAAAAAATTCATTCGAAAATTTGAAAAGTTTTTCATGAAAATTTTTTTTTCTCTGAGTTGTCATTCGGAATTTCAACTTTATTTCCACAATATCTCAAGATATTCAAATGCAATCAGATTGAAATTTTTTAATCAGGTAGAGATTACCAACACGCTACTAGGTGCAAAATTTCGTGTTGATCTAATACGGATATAATTTGAACAAGCGCGTAAAGGCTCCTGACCTCACGTCAGTGCTTTTCTAGATTTTCTATTATATTTCCTTATTGCACGAACTCGACAAATCAAAAATGTTTTCGTTCACACAGAGTGTCCAAGTTTTCCTGGGCGAATACCCACTTTGTTTTTTTAAAGGACAACCTGTATTTTCTATTACTTTCTGTTTCTACACGAAAAATAAAAACACCTTATACTCAAAGTATCCGACTACTCTATCCCATATTTGCACCAATATTCTACAGAGAAAGATAATAAACAAATACGACATATGTGTCCTTTTGAAGAGCAGCCGAGATCTTTTTCTACAATTATTGTTCTTAATGAGCCATAAATTCCAAGCGAGGATGAAATACATGTGCATCTTGAAATTTTTTCATCCTCGTATATTTCCAAAAATATTCTACAGAGAAAGTTCTCGTAGCAGGTAATAAACAAATAGAACATGTTTTCCTTTGAAGAGCAGCCGAGATCTTTTTCTACAATTATTGTTGTTATTCCAAACGAGGATGAGATGAATCTGCGCTTTTGTTAGGAAGAGTTATTTGAATCTGTGAGTCTTCAGAAAGCTTGTGAGAAATGGAAGAACTCGAGATTTTTTCTAGTGGAAGTGTGAATTATCGCTTGATAGCAAACGCTGATAATCTCGTTCAGAAACAGAATACCGTTATACACATCAAATACAAGGTGATTCCGGCGGAGACCATTAGATTTCAGGATAAGTTTTCACTAGTCAAGACTAGTCGAAACAATGTTTTGTTTATGATTGGGAATCTCTGTTGAGGCTATATAGGGGGATTGGCATGGCTCATTCGATTGTGATGAAATTTTCAGTGTAGCACAATAGAAATGAGCAATTCAAAAATTCTAAAATTTTATCAAAATACGCTGTTGGAATTGTAATAATTTCAGATTGATTGTGCAGGTTTAAAAAACAATCCCTCCTCCGTTTCACATTCTACCGTTATGACTCCCCAACTAACAATTTATGTTTTATAAATATCCTAACGACGTTTACAAAACTATTTTTATAAAATATCAATGTCGCTATAAACGTTCTAACAACGTTTATACAACGCCTATAAACCCAAAAAGGGCGCACTCCTGTGCAGCAATTTTGTTCTTTAATTTGTTTTATTATGGCTTCCACAGCTCTTACCGGGTAATTGTGTAAACATCTACAAAATATTTATAAAGCCTAGTTTGCAACAGTTATAAAACAGTTTTATGAAAAACAGTTATAGGACTTAATATTATTTAATTGCTATGACAATTATATAACATTTATCGAGCTAAAATGAAATAGTTTCATATGAGATTTTTTATTATGTCAGATGTAGCTTTTTTGTTTCGACTGATACTGAAAGTACAAGCTTTTTGTTGTTGAAGTATAACGGGTGAGAATAATTTATTTTTTAATGGTTCTTAAGATAACGAGAAGGCAAGCATTGCATCTTCTCCACCAAATAAGATATATTTCGAGTTATTGTTAATACGACAGCCATATTACATTTAGTTCTGGTATGTACATACCCAATACCATAAAGACAAAAATTCGATTTGCTTTCATATGGTTGATTTTACTGCGAAAGAAATTTTTCTGTATAATATATGGGACATAGATAACAAAATTTTCAAGCGCCTCAAATATATAAGTTATTATTGAATTTCAGAAGAAAAGGTAAAAAATGTAATCGTGTACTTTTCTCCCATTTTGGCATATATTATTATGAAATATTTCAAAGCATACATCTTTCACCATTATATAAATATTTGAGTAGTTAGTCAAGGCATTTTTCCATCATCAAACGATTTTTTGTAATGCACTTAAAAATGGCCGCCGTAAAGTGAAGTTATAACCACTCAAAATATGGCTTCCATGTTATGAAATACTTTCACCACCTTGAGAATTATTATGAAATATTTTTGCTCTATGAGAGGATCTCATAAAATATTTCACATTGTGGGTATATTTTCGTTAAAGAGAGACGTACTGCAGGAAGAAAGGGTCGGTGTTAAAAAAACATAATTATACGTGCATAGAATTTACATACACACGTAATAGCCCGATCACTTCAAATATTAGTATTCTTGTGCCTGTAATATGTAGGTATACCTATGAGATAACCCGTTTAAAAATAGTCACATCGAAATTCAGATGGATTCATCATTGTTAAAACAAAAATATCGAAAACAGTGGCATGGAGAGAAATTTACCAGATATACGTTTTCGCGAAAAAAGAAAACTTGTATTTTCAATAAGAACGTAAATGCACCAAGACGCAAAATTTTATTTTTTTTTATGCAATGTGCACTCGCCCAGTCACAAAATTCAATGCAAAACTTATTAGGAAAATCGAAAATATAGAACAGAGGTAATTTTGACAGCAGTCCGCCTCTGAACTGTCTATACATGATATTGCTCAACGAATTCTAGTTTGCTATTGTTTTCATATTTATAATGTCTCTATACAGAGGGCGCAAAAAAGACCAAAAGTAAGCAGTCGTGAACAAGACGCTTACCCGAAATATTTATCCTGAATAATACATTTAAAAAACACTAACAAAACGGGTAGTATTAGTGTGGTTTAAACGCTCTGGCTGCATCAGCCATCAAACACATGCAGCAACAACAGAGCTGATTTGTGCGGAGCGCAACATTTTCTGCTTATGTTTTGAAAACCTAATCTCATTATTGATATATTAATTATATTAACGATTCAAACATGGTGAAGATTTTAACGACTTCGTACAAAATTGCTCATTAAGATTTATAGTAGGTTTTAGAGGCTACGACATCTGAAGAGCCAAGTCAAAAAATAAATATTCTTTCATAAAGTAATTGTCGCTCGAATTGACGTAAACGATTTCACCCAGTGTGGTATCATTTTACTTAATGAAACTGGAGGAAACAATGATACTGACGAAGTCCATCATAAATTCAAGAAGAGTTCGGCCAGTCTAACATCATCAGAAGACCTGAACAACAAACTTGATACGATTTTAGTCATTCAGGAGAATATTATTCTGAATCAAAACTATTTTTTAAAATAACTAGAAACCACTGCAACTAAAGATAATCAGTAAATAATAGTAAAATGGCGATTTGTTAAATAAATGTATTAATAATGCTTTCATATCCTTACAAACATTTTCCTGTTTCGAAATAAGTTTTATTATGACAGTGTTCATGATAATTATATAATAATTTTTCAAGGTTACGTCTGAGTGCAATATGCTTTAGGGCCGGTATTATAAAACTTAAATGGAAGTTATCTTTAACTTTAACTGAAATTTTGACAGTTATGTTAGGACATATCTGTCAAAACTGTCAGTTAAAGTTAAAGTTAAGTTTTATAATACCGGCCCTTAGACAGTAATAATATCAAAAAGAAGATATCAATAGAATAATTTTATAAATGTTCCACATTGAGCTAATAAAAACGTTTTATAGATGTTAGCAATGGAACAAACTAGTATCAGATAGCACCAGTATAAATTTATTATGAAACTAATTTGTTCGGTAAGCTGAAATGCCGTATAAAATTATTTTAAAAATGTTTATGAAACAATATTATAATTTGTCGTAAAACTGTTTTGTATTTTTGCATCAAAAACGTTCTAACAACTCCCCTATAAAGCAAAATACCTCTTGAAAACTCAATTGTGTCACTGGCAATTTTTATAAAACACAATTGCGTTCGACGAGCAGTAATAAAGCAATTAGAAAATTGAATAGCACGAACAGTTAGGAATTATAAAATAATATTGCTAGTTGGGTCATTATTCAGGTGTATTCAATTTTTGGCACACCTTCAGAAAAAAAAATGTCAAAAAAGAAAAATTTCAAAATTTCACTCCAACTGATTCTTCTTTAATTGATAACTTTGGTATGGCTCATTCCATTTTGATTAAATTTTCAGTGTATTACAATATGAATGGGTACATACAATAATTTCAATATATTTCTCGGAATACAGAGGTTATATGGTGATAACTCCAGATTAATTGTGCAGGTTGAAAAAACACCCTCAACATTGGGTGCATGAAAAGTCATTATTCAGATATCTCTAATTTTTCTGGCCCACTTCCAGTTTTTCCAGAAAACTTTTTGAAAAGGGCATTATCGAAAATTCGCTCGAAAGCATAGAATACAAGGTAGTATAGCTGCAACGTCCAAGGATGATATTCTTTTCAAATTCGAAGTTCATGTCATTCAATTGAAGAAATTACTCAATTCACTTTTTCTGCACACCACCGATGCTCTACTGAAGGATTATTTCTATGTTACAGCGTACGTTAAAAGATTTCGTTCAATAATGTATATATTTACGCATATGAAGTAATTTATAAATTAAATGATTCCCTACAGAATATAAGCAATTAAATTACAAAACATAGAACTTGGGAACCACTTTGCATCCTTGGAATATAATAATAATAATAATAATCTTTATTCGTCCCTTCAGACATATAAATAATGTATAGGACAAGTCAGCTTTGTGATCACAAACGATAAAATAAAAACAATAATTTACATCTCTAAAATTCTGTCACTCAGGTATTCCGTGATACTATAATATGCCCTGTTCAGGAGCAGTGTTTTAATTTTGTTTTTAAAATTCCTTTCACCAATATCACATTTGTAGGCAGATGGCAAATGATTATACAATTTCATGCCTTGATACATAGCCGATGAGCTGAATTTACTGCTCTTATGATGTGGAATGCAGAGCATATTTGAGTTTCTTGTCGAATAACCATGATAGCTCGAATTTTTCTTCATGGAACACAGATTTGATCTAATATACAGTTTCTTATAAATACGTGTTTACAAGTATTTCTATACGGAACATTAAAAATCAGTTGAATAATTCTTTTTTGAGCAACAAAAATTCTGTGACTCTCACTTGCATTACCAAACATTATTACATTGTATGACAGATGACAATATACAAGTCAGTAATATACTTTCAAAACTGAAGACATGGTATGGAATCCTTGATACGGGATAATGCATCATATGATTTGTTAATCCTCCTGCACACATAATCTATTTTATCAGCCCAATTCGGGGACTTATCCACATAAAGGCCCAGAAATCTAACAGATCTCTTCGAACAGAGGTCCAAGTTCTCAAATTGAAGCTTAATATGTACATTTGAGGAATTATTTGTTCTAAAATAAATACATTCGGTCTTTCCCACATTCACTATTAAGGCATTCATATTACACCATTGTACAAATTCATTTAGAAATATCTCTAGGTAGGCTTTAAGTTCGGCATAGGTATCAGCCGACACAATCAGCGAAAAGTCATCGGCAAACATCGCCAGTATCTTAGGACGAATATAATCCGGCAGATCATTGACGAAGAGCAAGAACAAAAGCGGACCAAGTACAGATCCCTAAGGGACTCGAACACTGATGCCGAAAATCTCAGACAGGACAGTCCTAATTCTAATCCGCATCTTTCTATCCGCTAAGTAGTTCTCCAACCAGTCCAGAATCAAGCCACGAAAACCCAGACATTCCAACTTTCTCGTGAGAAAATCGGAATTGAGGCAATCGAAAGCCCTGGAGAGGTCAAAAAACACAGCTGCCACATGTTTACCCTCGTCAACTTCTCTGTACACGGACTCCAGCAAACTGCATGCAGCTGATAAAGTTGATTTATTCCTTCTAAAGCCGTGCTGACATTCGGTGACTATACTAAATCTATCCAAAAACTTCCACATTCTGTTGTATACTAGTTTTTTAAAAAGCTTAGCAAATACGCTTAATACAGATATCGGGCGGTAGTTTGCAATGTCCCTTGCATCGTCTTTCTTATGGATGGGTATTCCCAGATAGTACAATAAGATCCTGAGGATGTTCTTGGGATATCGAGCAGAGATATTAGTACATCCCAGGGAAATCCGAATTCGTCTATACATCATCCTCAGGATATCCTGAGGATATAGAATGTTACTAAGTGGGAATCCCCCAGGTGGTGTTTTTGTATATCCGGAGGATATACTCCACAGACCATAAGCTCTCAAGAGGACATCCTGAGGATGACTTATTTAGAAAAGTGGGAACTCCTCCAGCGGTCTACGCATATATTCTAGGGATATAGTTCCAAGTTGACTATAGGACATCCCTAATTTAGGAAAGAGGGAGGGGGGGAGTTTCACATTACAGGGTCATTAGACCATAGCAATATACGTAATTTCAATAATTTTTATTCTAAAAGAAAGCCTACAAAAAAAAGGGATATTACATATTTCTCAACTTATCACAGGATTCAATCATTTTCTTACATCTTTCTAGCCAGCCAGCAACAGATTTTTCCGTCTTTTTCAGTGTAGAAATTTTCGCAATTTCATCAGCGTCTGAAACAAAATATATAAATTGAAACAATAAATTAATTGCAGACTTATTTTGCTTACCATTTATCAATTTTGTAATATACAATCTCCCAAATTTCCTCTTTTTCTTCGCCAGTTAAACTGCAATGCCTTTGTCACTGATTGGGGGAGTCATTGCCCCTCCTACAAATTCATAACTATTGTTTCTTCCGCATTGTGCAATCTCTTTGGCCTACAATTAATTGTCAGCAAGTTACATTAACATTATAACAAATGACATTCAGACAGTTGCAAGTACTTATCAACACAAAATGTGATTTCAAGCGATGGACCAAAAGCTCCGGTTATAGTAACGGTTATCCAAATTGAAAGATTATCCTTCACCTATTTCAGTTTGGATAACCGTTACTATAACCAGAGCTTTTGGTCCATCGCTTGAAATTGATTATAGTTACTGTTATCCAAATTGACAGATTATCCTTTGCCTATAAGTCAGTTTGGATAACCGAATGATAACTAGAGCTTTTGGTCCATCGCCTGAAATTGATTCATGCTATCCCATTTTAACCATTTAAAAGGACATTATTCAACCCATAGCATCAAGGGTAAGATGACAATCAAATACTCAGTGACCTAGCAACCATTAATCAAAGCAATACATTTAATCCTATTTCCTAAAATACTTTTTTTCTGAGAAGAAATTATCATTTAAATCCTCATCAAAATGAATTGACACTTCGGGCTCATAGGTTGAACTTTCTACTTATGAATTCATTTAAATCACTTGATATACAAATAACTATTAATTGAACTCACAACTAGATGAAAAATTTGCTCGTCACTCAAAAAAAAATCTTAAATGTCTCCAGATCTAAGCTATTCATTGGGAAGGTTATATCCAAAGAATCATTATTATTAGTTGATAATAACAATAATAATACCGTTCTTTATTCTCTCTGAAAAGGGCATCGACCGAAGTCCTTCAGCCTATCGGTTGATATTTCATCGTTTGCTGGATTTAGGGCTTCCTTTAGGTTTCGTTTTATTTTCTTCACATCTTGTACAATATCCAACACAATACTCAGGATAATGTGACACTGCGTAATCAGAGTCTTAACCATACTTTGATCACCTAAAACGTGAACGTAAACATGAGTTTACAAAACATTCAACTATGAACAACACCAACTTCATGGTATATTGTGATCTTTATGTTAGGTCCTATAACAGATTTTATATTGCGAGGCCAAACGCTAATTGGAACAGAACTAAATTTATGAACTAGGCGTTCTTGATCGAGCTTCGATTCCAGTTCTGTTTCACTTTTGAATTCGATTTCCATTTCCTGATTGGCTAAGTTGCATCGACGAGCTCATGAGTTTCGTAAACAATTGTATACCTCAAAATAAATAGAAGCCTGAACCAACAGGTACAGTCTGTACCACACATATTGTACCTAGAAGTATTCGGGTATCCCTCCACAAGTTTGAATGCATACCTATTAGTATACCTACCACTAATTGTTTTATTTCCAACATAGGGATGTATCACCCATCTAGCTAATGAAATAGAACAAATATCTGCTGTAATCACCTTAGAGTAGTTAAACAATTTCAATCTTTGACAAACCATGGGTTACTAACATTCTCCTTCAGTAAAGTTTTTTTCTGAAGAATAATAAGATAATGAAACATCATTTAACTCATTTATATTGCAAGAATTCCATGAATCATACCGCCTCCATTTTCCATTCACAATTATAGATGTTTCAATCCTACAAGCTTGACCTTCAAGCTCTTGTATTGAATTGCTCCTTTTTGTGGTTGGACTCCTATGTTAAATTTGTTAGCTAGTTAATGAATTTTTTATACTTACATACTTACCACAGGGTATAAAATATAGCACAAAATCACTGCCGGAATCCACTTTCGAAATGGACGAATGCAGAAAGAGTTTACTGAAGACGAAAAGCATACCATTTCATCAGTTCATGTGTTTTGTGATGCCCATAATTAATATTACTCCAACAGTCCAACACAAGAAAAGAAGCAAAAAAAATAAAAAAATAAGAAAATATCGATCAACACAGAATCTGTCAAATGTCATGATCATATATCTTGTCTATGGTCATGATTGACCGATCATAGATTATGAACCACAGAATATAAAGTAGTATGAACTTATAACTTCCTAATCTGTCTGATCGATAATCAATGATCTAATAATATATTATTACAATATTCACATTGCTACATTGAATTTTCTTGTATTATTAGATTATTTCAGATTTTTTCATAATCCACAAATGATATTCATTGATCTCAGCTTTCAGACATGCACCCAGATATATTAAAAAAGTGAATAATTCGATTTCACACCTCAAGTTGGATATTTTTCGTTATTAAATGATACAACATAGATCCAACCCATAAACATTCTGGCTTCTATTGGCATTCGAACCAGCAATCTACGCGAAGGCGTATTTCGAAAAATTTGACGTGGATTGCATCGCAGCATTCGCAGCTACTAGAGGACATATTTGGTATATACGAATCCTAAATTGTAGGGATATCCAAAGTTGTACATCCCAAGTATGTCCTCTCAATGTCGAAAATTTAATGTGGGTTGAAGTTACTCAGAGGACATACTTGGTATATACGAACCGTAAATCATGGGGATATCCCCAATTGTACATCCCCCGTATATCCTCCCAATGTCCTGGGACATACGCCACGAATAGGATATTGAGAGGCTATACTGGGGATATGGTGTGCTATCTGGGTTACTGTAGCCATTTTTAAAGCAGAGGGAAATTTACCTGTACTAACAGAAAGGTTAATCAAATGGGCTAGATGTGGCGCAATAGTTTCTATTGTTGCCTTCAGAACCTTAATCGAAACACCATCACCACCTACACTCTTTTTGTTCTTGAATTGCATGACGGCAGCAAGTACCTCACCAACATTGACCGGATGGAAGTAAAAGGTCTTATCAACGTTTGTTGGTAAGTTACAATGTTTGGATCTATTCACATCGAAATGAGTATCCAACTTATTCTCAGTTACGTTCGCAAAATATTCACCGAAAACCTCCACCAACTCAGCTATGTCGGAGCAAACATCATCTCGCATGCTCAAACTAATATCACCGGCCTTGTTGATATTTTTTCTTTTTACTTGTTGATTGAAAAGGTTCCATACTGTCCTCGAATGATGCACAGAGTTTTCGAGCAATCCACTATTGTAATCCAGCTTAGTGGCCACAAGCAATTTTTCATATTCAGATTTTTCCTTCCTGCATTTCCGAATAGATTGTGTATCATGGGTATACTTGCATATCCAGTGAAGGTTTTTAAGGCGCTCACTAGCCTGCTTAATTTCAGTTGTTATCCATCTACCCCCAATAGAACTCTTTTTCTGGAATACCTCATGGGACAACATTTATCGAATCCACGTAGAAAAATAGACATAAAATTCTCGAAACATAAATTAACATCGTCACAGGAGTAAATTTCCTTGAAATCTAGAAGTGACAGGTCAAATACAAACTGTTCAAGGTTATGGTCAGAGATATCACGATATTTGGAGCACTCGGAAACATAGGTGCCTTGTTTTTTATATAGGGTCTTTCAATAAGGACGGGTCGATTTTGACATGAAATAAATCAAATGTCTGTAATTTTGGATGATTGAGCCGAAAATGGTCTCAATCGACTAGGTTGGACTCACTGATGACGAATCCGGTGTCAAAATCGATTCTGTCCGCCCGGCCGGCCGGCCGGTTGGCCGGCCGTAGACACGATAACTGTCGAACGAAGTGAGCTAGCAACTTGAAACTTTCAGGGTAGGTCGCGCATTGGAATGCCGCGGTTAAGTTCGTTAATGGGCCAAATCGATCAAATAGTTTCGGAGTTATAGGCATTTGAAGTTTTGAAGTTATTTATTTTTTATTTCAGAAACTACCTGAGCGATTGGATTCAAACTTGGCGGTTAGGTGATTGCCATGGTGATTTGGCATTACTAACTGAATAAAAAAATATAGGTTAGAAAGACGACGTTAAAACAACATGGTCGCCACAGGCTGCCAACATCGACCCGTCCCTATTGAAAGACCCTTTAGTTGAGAAAACTATAATTAAGGCTCATTAACTTATGGTCAGAAATATTAGGCGCGAACAAACGAGCTGTACACAGATTAACATCCACATTAGTCAGAACAAAGTCAACTTTAGAACATGATGTTTGACCAAACTGGTTAGTAAATACTCTGGTAGGGGCTTGCGAAGTAATCGATAAGTTGAAACTAGTGAGTAAATCATCGAAAAAACGTTTTTTCAAACACTTGTTGTTTAAATAATCCACATTCAGGTCTCCACAAATGAAAATATCTAACTAACTATATTTATTCAGAAAGTCTAAAACACCCGAAATATTGAGAGGAATATTTCTAAGTCCCCACCTGATGGTCTATAAATACTGAGCAAACACATTTTCTTACCATTTATATTAACTATCACACCACAGCATTCGAAGTGCATCTCAACACAAAATTGGGTTAACTGCAATCTCTGGAACTCACAAGGATCCTTTCCATAAATCACTGAATCCCCATAAAGATGATCTGTACGACAGAAGAAAGCAAGCTGTCTATAGCCTGATAGGTTCATAGTAGCTAGCTTATCGACATCACACCAATGTTCCGCTATACTGACGATGTTCGGACTATCCCCAGTCACCAATACTTCCAACTCGTCCATTTTATTAGCGATACACTGGGTATTTATTCGAAAAATTTTAACAGATTTCAGACTTTCAGTCAACTCCACATTATCCTGAGACCGAACTGCAGATGTTTTTAAGTTGATCATAGCTGTGGAATCACTTTCTTTCGTCGAAAAAAATTTCTCAAGCAAGCTTTTTTCGGCCAGTTTTCGGCCATCATAGCTTTCCCATAATTGCTTTTATCCAATTCAACTCTGAATGAAGTGTAACTTTCGGGATACCTAGAATTAAGTGGTTCACATTCAACTTCGGGAAAACTGGTAATCAGAAAGGATTGCAAATCCTCAGCTTTTGTATTTGGCTTAAGATTCGATACGTGAAAGGAAATCTTTTGGTCAATACCCTCCATGGTCGATTTTCCAGAGAAATTTCCGACTACCAATGCTTTGCGAGCACTTCCTTTAGATTTCTTATATTCCACTCTTCCATTCGTCTTTACTGATGACAATTTCGTTTATACGCTCCTGTGATTTATTGACTCGATCAGCTGGTGGAATTGAATTAGTGACGGGGGATTCCGTCTCCACATGGGTATGCGACAAATGTTTTAATCTTGGCGACCGATGTTCACCGGAGGAATTCCCTTTATTATTATTTTCTTTCGGGGTCTTTTGCTTATCAAATTCTGTATGTGCTGCCGTTTTTGTTGATACTGATAAACGTCTATCATCAGTGTATGTATTAAAATGGAGTTGATTTTTGAGTAGCTCAACTTGTGTTTTCAGTTCATTTATGAGCATATCCTTTTGTTTTATTATATATCTAAAAATTCTCATATCTACCTTTTTGTTTTGTGTTAGTTCATCGACGGCATGAAAAAAGTTCACGTCAGATTCATCTTCCGGGGAAACAATACTATCAACGTTTTCACAACATTTAATAGTGGACTCGTCATAGAATTCATATTTCAGGTTTCTAGCACAACTAGGGTGGTAACAACCCTCACAAGATATACATTTCACATACGAAACAACCTTTGTTTTGCACTTTTTACAATTTACCCTGGCGGAGCTCATCTCGATGTTACCTTCTTGCACCATGCGTTTTCGACGTACATGATACAATACAATACAGCTTTATTACATATGGTTGAATATTCCCACCACTTTGAAGCGAAATTGCGATAATGTTTTTCCTTAAACATTTTTTCCCGGAAACCAAAAGTAGGTATGCCAAAAAATTTGAAAATACCTGAATAATGACCTATTATGGTAGAATCGGAAACTGATCGCGAAGTTTTGGCAACTCAATGTACAGGGTGTTCTTTCAACCAGCACAATAATTCTGAAATAATCAGAATTACATCCCTGTATTCCAATAAAATTTTGAAATTATTAAAGGTTCTCATTGATGTTGTATTACACTGACAATTTCATCAAAATTTAATGAGCCATACCAGAATTATTAATAGAAATAAAATCGATTGAAACAAAATTTCGATATTGTCTTTTTTGAAAAAATTGTCCCGTAACACCAGAGGTGTGCCAAAAAAAACTAAAAAGCTTGAACAGTGACTTCTTATAGTTTAATCTTGAACAGATAGCGAAGTTTTGAATACGTAATGTACAGGGTGTTTTTTCAACCTGCAAAATAAATCTGAAATTATCACAATACCATCCGCGTATTTTGGGAAATGTTTTAGAATTATTGAATGTGCTCATTCATATTGAACTTCACCGAAAATAAATGAGCCATACCAAAGTTATCATTGAAAGTAAAATCGGCCCAATCGGACAAATCACCCTTTATAGTTTCCATAGGGATCCCCCAACCATCAATCAAACATTGTTTGGAAGTATAGACTTCCCCTGGAATCAAAATAATATAAAAGAAGCAGCACACCACCGTCAGTTCAGTTCAGCTCGGTCTTCCAGACAATTAAAATCGTCATTTTAAGCGTTATTTCGCATTCTTTCGTATCCGTTGTGATATTCAATAATAAATGAGTGCTTTCTCAATTAATCGTTATTCTTTCAAGTTATTCCTCTAAATCAACTGCTATAGTGCCTTTTAATAATAAAAGTGAATTAAAGTGTTCCAGTGAGCCTTCATCTTTTCAAATCCACACTTGGATTAACCAATATCTGGATCAACCCTCATCTACTTCATCTATAATCACCCTCGCATCTCATACAAGTTTTACGGAGCTTTGCTTTATAAAGCTGTGTTTTTCTGTTTTTAAATTATTAGGGGGATCTCAAAACTCCTGAATTCTGTAGTGCAAAACCAAACAAAAAAATGATCTTTGCTTAATATTCCATCAATATTGACTTTGTGAAAAATATCTCTCAACAAGAACGAAAGAAAAAGCGTTCTTTCATTTAGATTTGCAATTCACTTCATTCATCATTCAATTATTTATATCTCATTCGACGAAATTCATGAGAAAGATATATTTTGTAATATAGCAACTGAAATTGGCTAGTTTCAACAGAAATTTTTTGCTATATTTGAATGAGTTAAAGTACCTTACATTAAGTAATTATATGGAGCCAATATATTGAAATTTTTGTATTTCCAATTTCTTACTTTGTCTTCATGGTCAATGATATGTATATTGTTTCAAGTGGCATGAAGCATTTCTGCGGAGCGTATTATGTTATATTAATAGTTGTTTTGTGGAATAACTTCAACAGTTAAAAGAGTGTTTGATTTCAGAAGCATTTATCATATGAAAAGGTCTATAAATTTATGGCGAGAAAGATATCTTACAGATTGTTCAAAATTCCAGATTCGGCTAGAAAATTGGGAAGTTGAACAAGTCGTGAATATTTTCCTTACAAAGGAAGTATATGTTCATATGAAGTTTTAGTCTTGGATTGCAACACTCATTTGACTGATCAGGTTTTTAAAAAAACTAGGCCACCCTGCATATAATTATTCACATTACTTATGCCTTGTAGAAAATTTTCCTCGTAATTCTAAAAAATCTATCCTTCCTGTAAAATATACATAACCGAAATGTATCAGCTACATATATGATATTGTAGCGAATTCATCCGCTTCAACAAAAACGAAAAAAAGGGCGGAGTCGAAAGACGAAATTCAAATCTGTGAAAAATCGCATAAATATATTTCGCTCGGCTTCCAAAAATCACTTGACTTGACTCAACTCTCTCCGATCCATCTGCATATCACCGCTAAGAAGATATTCGATCTCGACATCTGCATTCCATCTTTATCTGTATCCGGCGCTAGCGAAGAAATTCCAGAAGGTCCAACATCCGGTTTACTATCCTCGACGACAGAAGCCCTTTTCGACGTCATCGACCCTTCAGGCGCCAGCTACCTATCAGCACCCCAGGGGACCTACGCCGAAGAATTGTTAGCCGTTGTCCAACAAAGAGAATTTTATTGCCTTTTGAATTCACTTTTGTTATAACACTCGACAGAAAAATAAACAGGCTAATCCCTTTTCTTTATTGTGGGTTTGATTTCACAGGACACACGACCCCACAAATTGGTGACCCCAGACGACCGCAATAAGGAATTCCAGTGGCGTAGACGACATCAGGGCCGACCCGAATTCTTGAAGGAAGGAAGAACGTACCTCAACAAACAAAATGCAGAGCGACGAAGCACAAATCTCCAGAGTCGCAGTCCGGATGCCAGAATTCATTTCCGCCGACCCGGAATTATGGTTTGCTATCGTAGAAGGAATCTTCACCAGTGCCGGCGTGACTTCGGACAAAACGAAGTTCGGACACGTAGTAGGGGCCCTACCAGCGAAGTTCGCAACAGAAGTAAAGGACGTCATCCTGAAGCCACCACCGTCTGAGGCCTACTTCAAAATCAAGACAGAGCTGATCCGACGGCTGTGCACATCCCAGGAAGAGAAGGCACGCCGCCTCCTCGAACGGGAAGAAATTGGGGACCGCAAACCATCCCAGTTCCTCCGACATCTGAGGAGCCTAGCCGATGCCAACGTACCCGACGCTCTGATGAAGACCCTATGGTTGAGCCGACTACCCAGGCAGATCCAAGTAGCCCTAACCATCGTCAAGGACAGCGAGCTAGAAGACTTGGCAGCCGATGCAGACAACATCGCCGAGGCCTCCAAACCACCCGCATCCCAGATCGCTGAAACGACGTCGACGCAATCCCTCGAGGCGATGATGAACGTCCACATGGCGCAGCTCACCCTGGGACTGAACCAAGAGATCGCAGCACTCCGAGCAGAAGCGGCAGCCCTCAGCAGACGACCGACACAACAGCGACACCGAGAACGTTCCAGGTCCCGAAGCCACTGCAGACAACGCACCAATGGATTCTGCTGGTACCACCTACAGTTTGGAAGCAACTCCAGGAAGTGCACACAACCCTGTTCCTTCCAGTCGGGAAACAACAGGGGCAATCACTAATGACGACTAGTGATCCCAGCCCAGCACCGCGCCGTCTCTTCATCACCGACCGGGAATCCAAGAGGCAGTTCCTGATAGACACCGGCGCCGATCTCTGCGTATTTCCTCGCAGTGCAACTCCTGGAAGACGAGAGAAGTCCGACTACACCCTCTCAGCAGCCAATGGTACAGACATCGCAACATATGGCACAATCAACCTCTTGCTCAACTTGGGACTACGTCGCAATTTCACATGGAGATTCGTCGTAGCAGATGTCTCCAAGCCAATCATTGGAGTCGATTTCCTCAGTTTCTACAATCTACTGGTGGACGTGAGAAACCAGCGCCTCCTGGACGGAACCACTAAGCTCACCACCAGAGGGGAAGCCACACAATGCAACATCCCGGTCATCAAAACAATCAGCGGTTCATCCAAGTACCACGACCTCCTCATGGAATTTCCCAACATAACGAGACCTGAGGGAGTCCCGATGAACATCAAGCACCTTACAAGGCATCACATCCAAACAACCCCTGGTCCATCACTTTCATCCAGACCACGACGCCTGGCACCAGAAAAACTCAAAGCGGCGAAGAAAGAATTCGAAACCATGATCAATCTAGGAATTGCACGTCCATCCAAAAGTCCATGGTCATCCCCACTACACCTGGCACCAAAAAAGTCAACCGACAGTTGGTGACCCTGCGGAGATTACCGAGCTCTCAACGCCCGCACAATACCAGATCGATATCCAGTCAGGCACATTCAAGACTTTGCCCACATCCTGCAAGGAAAGAGCATCTTCACCACAATGGACCTTGTTCGAGCCTACAACCAGATACCAGTTGCTGAAGAGGATGTTCCCAAAACAGCCATCACGACACCCTTCGGAATGTTCGAATTTCCATTCATGTCTTTCGGACTTAGGAACGCTGCTCAAATCGCCTCAGAATCCGAAGAAGAACACATGGAACACCTAAGAATCGTCTTCGCAAGATTCCAGGAACACTCGATGACACTAAACCCATCCAAGTGTGTTTTCGGCCAGCCTGAAGTCAAATTCCTAGGCTACCTCATTTCCGCTGAAGGCACTCGCCCACTACCACATAGAGTTACCGACATTTTGGAGTATCCTCAACCAACCACAGCCAAGGAACTCCGCCAATTTCTAGGTATGATAAACTTCTATCGTCGTTTCATACCCAGAATATCAGACACTCAATCACCCCTCAACGACCTACTGGTACCGAAGCTCAAAGGGAAGGCCAAAATCAACTGGACCCCAAAGGCTTCAGCGGCATTCGAAGAGTGCAAAAACAAACTGGCTACAGCAACCCTCCTATCACACCCCAAGGACGATGCAGCCCTAGCCATAGTGAGTGATGCTTCGGACACAGCAGTTGGTGCAATTCTGCAACAACTTCACAATCAAGAATGGCAACCACTAGCTTTCTTTTCGAAGAAATTATCAGGAGCAGAAACCCGCTATGGAGCTTATGATCGAGAACTCCTTGCCATCTACCTCGCCATCAAGCATTTCCGACATATGGTAGAAGCAAGAAATTTCACCATCTTCACGGACCACAAACCTCTGACGTTCGCCTTCCAACAGAAGCCAGAAAAGTGCTCACCTGGACAGTTTCGCCACCTCGACTTCATCTCGCAGTTCACCACTGATATCCGCTATGTACCAGGTGATCAAAACATCGTCGCCGATGCCCTGTCACGAGTCGATGAACTTTCAACCGCCCTCGACTACGCAGCATTCGCCAACTCCCAGCAAAACGACGACGAGTTGAAGAAACTCCTACATGGCAAGACGGGACTTCAACTGAAAATGGTCAAGCCGCTAGGATCAAACATCGCAGTGTATTGCGATACCTCCACACCACTTGCTAGACCCTTCATCACGAAGCCATTTCGGAGATCGGCTTTCGATATCGTCCATCGTCTGTCACATCCAGGAACCAACGCAACAGTCAAACTAGCCAAACAACGATTCGTTTGGCCCTCAATCAATTCCGACTGCAGAAAATGGACAAGAAGCTGTCTCCCATGTCAACGAGCCAAAGTCACCCGTCATGTAGCAGCACCACTTGGGGATTTTTCCCAAGCTCCAAGAAGATTCGAGCATGTACATTTGGATATCATAATAATGCCCCATTCTGAAGGATTCCGGTATTGCCTTACCTGTATCGACCGATTCACCCGATGGCCAGAAGCAATCCCCATTCCGAACCAAGAAGCAACCACAGTCGACAAAGCGTTCTACTCCCAATGGATTTCGCGATTTGGAACCCCCCTCAGAGTAACGACGGATCAAGGAAGACAGTTCGAGTCATGCTTGTTCAAAGAACTGAATAAGTTGACTGGCACTAATCACCTACGAACCACCGCCTATCACCCAGCAGCAAATGGAATGGTAGAAAGGAGCCATCGTCAACTGAAGGCAGCGATCAAATGCCATCAAAACGACCAATGGACTGAAACACTCCCAACAGTCCTACTCGGAATGAGATCAGCATGGCGAGAAGATCTAAAATCCACCTCAGCAGAACTGGTTTATGGTGAACCACTAAGATTACCGGGCGAATTTCTCGAAACAGAGGAACAGACAACTGGAACTGACGACGTTTCGGAATTTGTAAGGAGTTTGCGGGAACAAATCAAACAGATAAGGCCCACGAACGGAACGAGACATGGAGAACGGAAAAGTTTCGTTTTCAAAGACTTGGCCACATCAGAATACGTCTTTGTTCGTCACGACGGTCCAAAAGCCTGCCTACAACTACCGTACGATGGACCATTCCAAGTAGTGAGACGAAGTCCAAAAACTTTCACCGTCAACTACTATGGAAAGGAAACGACTGTTACTATCGACAGAGTAAAACCAGCGTACTTCATCAACGACGAAAATACAGAACCTCAACCTGACAACCAGCCTAAAGAACGGTCAATTCAACCCACACAACAGGACCTCAATCATCAGGAAAGACGAACTCGCTCTGGAAGAAAAGTTCATTTTCCGGACCGACTTCAAGCAGGATTTTCGTAACTTCATCACTGGCAGGGGAGTGTGTAGCGAATTCATCCGCTTCAACAAAAACGGAAAAAAGGGCGGAGTCGAAAGACGAAATTCAAATCTGTGAAAAATCGCATAAATATATTTCGCTCGGCTTCCAAAAATCACTTGACTTGACTCAACTCTCTCCGATCCATCTGCATATCAGCGCTAAGAAGATATTCGATCTCGACATCTGCATTCCATCTTTATCTGTATCCGGCGCTAGCGAAGAAATTCCAGAAAGTCCAACATCCGGTTTACTATCCTCGACGAAAGAAGCCCTTTTCGACGTCATCGACCCTTCAGGCGCCAGCTACCTATCAGCACCCCAGGGGACCTACGCCGAAGAATTGTTAGCCGTTGTCCAACAAAGAGAATTTTATTGCCTTTTGAATTCACTTTTGTTATAACACTCGACAGAAAAATAAACAGGCTAATCCCTTTTCTTTATTGTGGGTTTGATTTCACAGGACACACGACCCCATGCACAATATAAAAAAAGGTCAACTATGTTGATATTATCTGAGAGACACATATCAGTTATATAAATGTTACAGAAGGAAATATATCAGATGTATGATACCAGTTATCATCTTTTCAATGTTATATGTAAGGTACAAATGAACATGAACTGTACATGATACATGGCCAGTTTGTTACATGTTGTGATATGTGGACATAGAGGGGTCGTAGGACGGTACATGGATGGAGTAGGAATATTACATAGCTATATAACATAGAACATGCAATGTGTATGTTATATTCATGATATGAATCTGCGTTTGCTGGGTAAGCAAATGCAGTTCAACAAGATTCATCTTGTATAAGTTATCGTTGTCATGACAAAACGAAATTTAAATTCGTGGTCATCATCTGTTATATTAGGAATGAACAATATTTGTGAACAAAATCTAGACAAGCACTAACATGAAGTCAGCAGCTTCGACGCACATGAACAAATACTGTTTGATTTCGATAGAGTTAGTTGGTTCGAAAATGGACTGTTATATAAGTCAGAATCGTCTGAACATATATGCAAATCTGAAGCAACCATTCGAATTTCAAACAAATACATTACCAAGTTTAATCTCGATTGGATACGTATGTTTTGAGTTATTTAGGAAATAACAACGATACCGAGCAAAAAAATCTAGAAAAGCACTGACGTGAAGTCAGCAGCTTTTACGCGCTTGTTCACATTGCGAAATGGTGAAATTTTAATGAAATATAAAAATTTTGAAAAAAAATTTTTTTAGAATTTTTACAAGGATAATTTTTCTTATTGACACTGTTTATCTTCCAACCAAGTTTCATTTCGATCAGATAAATATTTTCGAGCTATAATTCAAATGGCTGTAGCATGAAAAACATTTCGCAGATTTGGCCCATTAACGAACTTATCCGAGATATTCAAGATCTTAACCTTACCTCAAAATTTCAAGACTCTAGGTCTTTTCTTTCGAGAACTACAGCGCACACGGCCGGACGGACATAATCAATTTTGACCACGGATTCTTCATCAGTGAGTCCTACCTAGTCGTTTGAGACCAATTTCGGCTCAAATTTCGAAAATTACAGACATCGTGATGAAATGATAACGCGCTGTTCCCCAGAACAAGCGCGTAAAAAGACGAAATCTGACATATTTTGTGTTACTATTTCTAAATTTCTAATCGGATCGAGCAGAAATTTAATAAAGTCGTGATCGATGCTCTCTTGATGCTGCGGTGGTTTATTTTGTGGAAGTCTATCTCGAATTGTAATGTCCCCCAAATTCAAACACAAAGAAACGGGAAATACCTAGAAATAATAACCTTGAAGATGGTCATAATACAGACTAAAACTGTCGTCATTTTATTGAATTGTTTTTCTTCAATTCCAAGACCTGTAACCCAACATACACTTCGCTTAATTAAGTGAGGTCATCAGCATCATATTTAATATACTGTTGGAAAATATAACATTCATGATCTGTGCAGAATTCATTCGAAATCTGATTGATAGTTTCCGAAGAAAAATTTTGCAAGAAAAACATCGAGCAAATTTTATTTTGAATTTTTTGAAGAATTGAGCCAATGCCACGATCATCACGAATTTTTTTAAGAAGTTTGCATCAGCATTTTCCAACTAGCTATCAAGTTTTATCATGATCGAATCTGTATTTTTTCAATTATTCCGGAAATAACAACGATACCGAGAGAAACACCACAAGGTTGGTCATATTTCTTTCCGATATCTCAAGAAGTTGAATCCGGATTGAACTGAAATAGGGTACACTATTGCGAAGTATACAGTTTGATTCATCCGCAACATTTCGTAGAAATCTGATGAATATTCATTTTCAAGAGAAGGGCCGATTTTGGTTTATTATTTGATAAAATCAAATGTTGGTTTATTTTATGATGAGATCCAATATTGGTTCATTAATTGATAAAATAAAATAATAAACCTTAGTGATCGACCGAAAAGAAATCCTGAAAATTTCACAGTTTTGAAGTATGTAGATTTGAATAAACTAATGAAAAAAAAACGCTGCAAATTTTACACAAAGGTTTATTATTTTCTCAGCTTGATATGCAAATTCTTCAGCGATATTTATCACACTTTATCATCGCAAGTCCCACAAGTGAGAAGTTTTACAGTGAAATAAAACAATTTTTAAGATTGTCCGCCAATATCAGCTAATAAATATCATTCCCACAAACGGGATTCAAAGTTTTTCCGAAGAAATTCTGAAATGCGAGCAGCCGTATCAAGCCTCTTGCACTCCGGAATATTCATTCATTTTATTTCTTATTTCAATCCCTTCCTGGCTGGAAAAATTAAAGCTTTCCAAAATAGAATCATAGAACTAAAAAAGAAATTTCCCAGTTAGACGGTAACGGCCGAAATTTAATGTTGGCTCAATAATACACAGAGCTATGTCAAGGTTGGCGTATGGATATAGTTCCAATTTCTACCCAGAACGCACCCGATATACTAACTCGAACAAACTATAAGCCTAGGAATAATCAACAAAATGAAGTACCATATAATATGAGCAAATCTAAGGAAAGTTTAAATCGAATGAATAACACTGAAAGAGGAATTTCGTTGAGTATGGTTGTCAGAAACACTCCAGAGGGTGTTAAGTGTCCAAACGTAAATTTTTCCTCCAGTGACATCGTGACTTATTTACAAGAAGGGTGAGAAGGTGCTGAGTTAATTCTCCTCAATTGGTATATTCCCTTTCACGGACATTGTTCATCAAAATTTCACAGCAGAACTGCGATGTACATGAAACTTGAAAGTCGAATTATTAACGATATTCACAGTTTCCATTCCTAACGATGACGACACCAATATCCTAATTTAGCTACTTCCCTGGGTATCATCGAACGTTCGGGAAGAGGGCTCTCCTTAGCTGAAGTTTTGAAGATCGGCAAAAATAAAAGATTAACGAAGATATTCAATCCCAATCACCAATTAATGATAGGATGGAAGTCAAGCATCCTCGATAATATTCCAATGGAATTATTTCACAGAACCAATAATAAATTCTTGATAACCACTTTCATGCTTGAAACCCAAATGACGCATATTTCAAGAAATAGTTTTGTGTAGGTACTGTGCTAGATTCTATGAAATTTAAAATCATTCTAATTCATAAGTCTTTATTTTTATTTCTCCGAAACTTATTACCCAATTTTCATGAAATTTTAAACATTGATAACTGTTGCATAACTAAATCTAAAAAATTTCACTCGGATGATTTCTGACGATTGGTTCTTGAGTTATAATGAAAAACGCTGCAAATTTTCAATAATGAATCATAGCATTCGGTTCTAAGTTGTCAAAGTTATCTATGGTTTATTGGGTTATTTAACTAAGGAAATAATAAATCTTTGTGTAAAATTTGCAGTGTTTCTTTTATTCGTTCATTCAACTACTCCAAAACGTAAACTGTGAAATTTTCAGGGGGGGTAAAAATTTTTTTGTTGATCGATCACTAAGGTTTATTATTTGATTTCATCAAATAATAAACAAAAAACGCTGCAAATTTCACAAGGTTTATTATTTTTCCAATAAAATAACTCAATACCATTCATATCTCAAATGAAACTTATATACTATTCAGAACTCTTTTCACAACACAAAAACCAATTCCATGAAAAAATGCATGTGGTACATTAAAATCTCAATAAATGCTCTTGTATAATTGCATAACACTTTCACATGCAGAACGCTAATTGGGTAGCATTATTTAAAATAATATTTTGAATGAGAAGAGACGTTCCATAGTCGTTTTACGTCTTTAAAAATCTTACTCTTTTCAACAACACCGAAGGGGTAGAGTAAAACGCGCGTTTTCTTTATAACTCAGGGACCACTGGTCGGAAATCATCCGGGTGAGAATTTTTAGGTTTGAGTTATTCAACACTAATCAACGTTGGGAGTTTCATGAAAATTCGGTGGTAAGTTTTCGAGAATTACTGTTTTCCAACCTACCCTAGGTTCTGAGCTCTTAGGGTACACCGATTCTGCTAAAAAGCTCGAGCGAGACCCGAATTTTCCACCCTCGGTTTTGAGACCTAAGAGTACGGATCCTGCTGAAAAGCTTGAAGGGTCTAGCTCTAGCGACACACGATTTTTCTTCCAAGTTTCACTGAATCCGGTTTGGTACTTTCAGAGAAAAGGCCCGGAGAACGGTCAGGGGACGGACGGATCTTATTTCATTAGTTCATTACTTCATAATTAAATCTACATACTTCAAAATATTGTGGTAAGTGATCCTCCGAGCTTTTTAGCCGAAACGGTGTACCCTAAGAGCTCAAAACCTAGGGTAGGAGGAAAAAAAGTACTTTACCCCTTCGTTGTTGTTGAAAAGAGTAAGATTTTTAAAGACGTAAAACGACTAGGGAACGTCTCTTCTCATTCAACCCAATTAAACAATTAGCGTTCTGCATGTGAAAATGTTATGCAATTATATTTACAAGAGTATTTATTGAGATTTTAATGTTCCACGTGAATGTTTTCATGGAATTGGTTTTTGTGTTGCGAAAAACCAATGAGTTCTGAATAGTATATAAAATTTATTTGAGATATGAATGGTATTGAGTTATTTTATTGAAAAAATATGAACCCTGTGAAATTGGCAGCGTTTTTGGTTTATTTTTTGAAAACATCAAATAATGGCACACGATTTTGCTACCAAGTTTCAAGGATTTCCGTTCAGTACTTCCAGAGAAAAGCGGACGGAGGGATTCTTTTTATTCGTTCATTCAAATCTACATACTCCAAAACGTGAACTGTGAAATTTTCAGGGGGGTTGAAATTTATTTTTGTTGGTCGATCACTAAGGTTTATCATTTTATTTCATCAAATAATAAACCAAAAACGGTCCGTACGCCGTCCGTTGTCGGGGCTTTTTTCTGAAAGTACTGTTCCGAAATCCATGAAACTTGGTAAACAAATCGTGTATCGCTCAGAATTGATTCTCCAAGCGTTTCAGCAGGATCAGTGTACCCTAAGGGCTCGAAATGGCGGTTTGGGGGGAAAAAATATTTCTCGAAAACTTACAACCGAATTTTCATGAAACTCTGAAAGTTTATTATTGTTGCATAACTAAACCTTAAAAATTTTACCCGGATGATTTCCAATCAGTGGTTCCTGAATTATAAAGTAAAGTGCTGAAAATTTCCGATAATATCGAAAATGAGTCATCGCATTCGGTTCTAAGATTGGAATTCAGTGGAATAATCGGTAAACTTGTCATCCAGAATCATATATCTAAAAGTAGATGAAAATATTGATAACCAAATCTTCATTCACATATCGACAAATTTTCAATGGATTCGTTATCATTTTGCAAACACAATTTACAAATGCCCCATCGATCTTCTTCACAATTTCATAATCGTAAGTAGTTCGAATTGAATATTGTTGGGTTTTCTCCCCCAATATCTAAAACGTAACTACCAAAACACTGCAAATTTTACACAAGGGTTTATTATTTTCCTGGTTAAGTAATCCAATATACCGTTGATATCTTAAACAACTTAGAACCGAATGCGATGATTCATTTTCGATATTATTGGAAATTTTCTGCGTTTTTCTTTATATTTCAGGAACCACTGGTCGGAAATCATCCGGTTAAAATTTTTTGGGTTAAGTTATGCAAGAGTAATCAACGTTTAGAGTTTCATGAAAATTCGGTGGTAAGTTTTCGAGATATAATTTTTTTTCCACCACAACCCTCCATTTAGACCCCTTAAGGTACACCGATCCTGCTGAAAAGCTTGGAGGATCAACCCTGAGAGACACACAATTTTTCTACCAAGTTTCAAGGGTTTCCGTTGAGTACTTCCAGAGAAAAGCCCCGGACAACAGACGGTGGACGGCGGACGGACGGATTTGGAATAATTATTTGATGAAATCAAATAATAAACCTTAGTGATCGACCAACAAAAAAAAAAATTTTAACTCCACTGAAAATTTCACAGTTCACGTTTTGGGGTATGTAGATTTGAATGAACTAATAAAAAATCCGTCTGTCCGCCGTCCGTTGTCCGGGGCTTTTCTCCTAAAATACTGAACCAAAACCAGTGAAACTTGGTAAAAAATCGTATGTCGCTCGGGATTGATCCTCCAAACTTTTGAGCAGAATCGGTGTACTTTAAGGGCTCAAAATGGGGAGTTGGGGGGAAAAAAATCATTTCTCGGAAACTTATCACCGAATTTTCATGAAACTCTGAACGTTGATTACTGTTGCAAAACTAAACCAAAAAAATTTCACTCGGATGATTTCCGACCAGTTGTTCCTGAGTTATAAAGAAAAACGCTGCAAATTTCTAATAATGTCGAAAATGACATCATCGCATTCGGTTCTAAGATTGGAATTCACTGGAATAATCGGTTTACTTTTCATCCAGAATCATACATCTAAAAGGAGATGAAAATATTGATTACCAAACTCTCAACACATATCGAGAAATTTTTAATAGATGGGTTATTATTTTATAGACACAATTTGCAGATGCCCCATCGATGTTCCTGACAATTTCATAATCGTAGTTCAGATTAAATATTTTTGGGTTTTCTCTCCCAATATCTCAAACATAGGTACTGAAAATCGGATCAAACTATTATTTATAGAAATCACCCTGCGGATTACGGGATTTGAGATTGAATTTCTTCATGAAGCTCATTCATATCTTGAATAAAACTTTTTTTTTATTCATAAATCATTGGTTTTTCAGAACACAAAAACCAATTCCATGAAAAAATTCTTTTAAAACATTAAAATCTCAATAAATACTTTTTTATAACTAAATAACACTTTTACATGCAGAACGCGAATTAAGTAGCGTAATTTAAAATAATGCAGATTTCCGAAAAATTCGGTTGATCGAAGGTTTCCATCAAATTCGGTTTGCGTAGTACGATTATCGTTAACATGTGTATGTCCATTATTGGTTTCAATCGAAATCCAAAATCTTTCGTTCTGACAATTTGAAATAAGCGTGAATATAAAAAATAATGAGCATTTATATGATAAATCAAATTGGAGGATATAATATGCAAAAAAATCAATAACAAACCGCAAATCTCATCAATTGTCGATTGTCGAGAATCTTATAACTTAGCCTTAGACTAAAGTTAGGAGCCGATGATCTATCTACCTGTTCTGAATGGGGTCTGCGCCGCGTCGTGACATAAGACAAGGGATATAGCGTAGACAAAAATATACCGCACGTATCATCATCTGGTTGTCGGCAAACTACTTGTTTGAATTTCACGTCTTTACATCAAACAGACTTTTGGATTTGACACCCTCTTGGTTGAGTGTATCTGACAACGATAACAACGAACGAAATTTATAATCTAGAATTATTCTTTCGAATTCAACCCGATGAGGATCACGATATATTTAATTGTTACAGAAATGTTATTGAAAATAACTTAAGTTTTTCAGTTTGTGTGGTGGATACTTTGTTAATCGGGTGAATCGGATATCAGCTGTGGAAAAAATTTTTTTCAGATCAATTGCACAGGAACGTTGAGTTTTTTTTCATTTCATTAATATTTTTCAGAACAAAGTTGAATCCTAGTAGAAATCACATCTACACATTTGATATTAGCGGAAATTCTCGTATTTTGTTTTACGTATTGGTGTTAGTTTGAAAGATTGAGTTTATTTCCTCAGTGTCAAGAAATACGAACGCATTCGGATTGAAACATCATGACTAATGGTGAATTATAGACATTCGATTTAATGCAAAATTTCGTGAGAATTGTATTGGAAAAATCGAATTTTTTTTTAAATATTTTTTTTTTCGAATACATATTCATCAAAGTTCAATGAAATTTGGTACAGGTTTCAGAGTCAACATTTAGAAACAGTGTTTCAAATTTCAGTTTTGACCGATATTTATTTGTGCAGATATTGGCAAAAAATTTCGTGTCCATTTTGAATATTGAGGTTATTTCTCTTATATCTCAAAAAGGGCAAACCCTATCTGATTTGAAGTTTATTTTCAGTTGTAGAATACCGACACGAAAAATTTAATGATTGTGGAAAATAGTTAGATTTTCAAAGAGGTGAAACGACTGTGGTTCGTCTCTTCTCATTCAAAATATTATTTTAAATTTTGCTACTCAGTTAGCGTTCTGCATGTGGAAATGTTATTCAATTATACAAGAGTATTTATTGAGATTTCAATGTTTCACATGAATTATTTCATAGAATTGGTTTCTGTGTTGTGAGAAGCCAATGAGTTATCTATAATATATAAGTTTTTCAAGATACCAATGGTAAATTGGGTTATTTAATTGAGAAAATAATAAACCCTCGTGTAAAATTTGCAACGTTTTGGTTTATTATTTGATAAAATCGAATAATAAACCTTAGCGATCGACCAACCGAAAAAAATCGTGTGACACTCGAGGTTGATCTTCCAAGCTTTTCAGCAGGATCGGTGTACCCTAAGGGCTCTAAATGGGGGGTTGGAGGGGAAAAATTTTTTTTCTCAATTTTCATGAAACTCTGAACGTTGATTACTGTTGCATAACCGAACCTACAAAATTTCTCTCGGATGATTTCTGACGGGTGGTTCCTGAAATATAAAGAAAAATGCTGCAAATTTCCAATAATATCGAAAATGAATAATCGCATTCGGTTCTATGTTGTTTAAGATATCAACGGTATATTGGATTATTCAATATAGAAAATAATAAACCCTTGTGTAAAATTTGGAGTATTTTTTATTCGTTCATTCAAATCTACATACTCCAAAACATAAACTGTCCAATTTTCAGGGGGGGTTAAAATTTTTTTCCGTTGGTCGATCACTATATAATAAACCAAAAATCGGATAAAATTATTATTTATAGATATCACCCTGCGAATTTCGAGATTTGAGGAATTTCTTCATGAAGCTCATTTATATCTTGAATGAAACTTATATTTTATTCATAAATCATTGGATTTTCACAAAAACCAATTCCATGAAAAAATCAATTTGAAACATTGATCTCAATAAATACTCTTTTATAACTGAATAACACTTTTAAATGCAGAACGCGAATTAAGTAGCGTAATGCAGATTACCAAAAAATTCGGTTGATGGGAGGCTTCCATCAATTTTGGTTTGCGTAGTTCAATTATCGTCAACATGTAGATATCCGTTACTGGTTTCAATCGAAATCCAATATTTTTCGTACTGAGAGTTTGAAAGGAGCGTGAATATGAAAGATAATGAGCACGTATATGATGAAACAAATTGGAGGATATAGGCAAAAAAATCAATAACAATTCGGAAATCTCAACAATTGTCGAGAATCTAATACTGAGGATAGGAGCCTTAGACTAAGTAAGGAGCCGATAATCTACCTGTTCTGAATGTAAACTGTGCCCGGTCGTGACCTAAGACAAGGGATATCGATAGCGTAGACAAAATACTCCGCATGTTCATTATCTGGTTGTCGGCCAACTACTTGTTTGAATTCTACGTTTTTACATCAAACAGACGTTTGGATTTGACACCCTCTTGATTGAGTGTATCTGACTACGATAACAACGAACGAAATTTCTATTCTAGAATTATTCATTCGAATTCAACCTGATGGGGTTCACGATATATTTAATTGTTACAGAAATGTTATTGAAAATAATTTCAGTTTTTCAGTTTGTGTGTTGGATTCTTTGTGAATCAAGTGAACTCTTATCGGATACCTGCACTGTGGAAAAATTTTTTTTCAGATCAATTGCTCAGGAAGATTGAGTTTTTTCCATTTCATGAATTTTTTTCTGAACAAAGTTGAATCCTAGTAGAAATCACATCTACATATTTGATTTTGCGGAAAACTTGAATATTGTTTTACGTATTGGTGTTAGTTTGAAAGATTGAGTTTATTTCCTCACTATCAAGAAATACTAACGCGATCAGATTGAAACATCATGACTAGTTGTGAAATATCGACACTCGATTTAATGCAAAATTTCGTGAGAACTGTATTGGAAAAATTCAAAAAGCACTGCCGTGAAGGCAGCAGCTTTTGCGCGCATGTTCAATGTCGATGACCACTCAGCAACGAATTTGAACATGCACGCAGAAGCTGCTGCCTTCACGGCAGTGCTTTTTGAAATTTTTTTTTCGATGAATTACTGGATTTCAATTCGATCTAATCTGTATTTTTGGAAATATTGGAAAAATAAAATTTTGAATGGGTATACCTACGGAATTATTGGGCGGATTTTACCCATTCACGAATTCGACCATCGTAATTAAGCTTCGTAATTAATTACGGTCAGCCTAACGGCCGACTGCGTAAACACAATAACTTTCGAAAGAAACAACTTAGAAACTCGACATTTGTAGAGAAGGTTTGGACCTTAATTACGAAGGCCGAATTCGTGAATGGGTAAAATCCACCCAATGATTCCGCAGATATACCCATTCAAAATTCTCTTTTTCCAATATTTCCAAAACTACAGATCAGATCGAATTGAAATCCAGTACTTACAGTTCGAAGGTTCATACAGAATCTGATGAGGATGATATGATAAGAAAATCACTGAAATTTTTTTTTCAAATTGTTCTAATGACACGATTATCACGAAATTTAGCATAAAGTTGTCTTTCATCATCTTCAAACTAGCTGCAAAGTTTTATCAGGTTTGAATCAGTAATTCCCGAGTTATACCGAACAAAACAACGATATCGTGAAGAAAACTTCGAAATTTGACATATTTTTTCCCGATATCTCCGAAACTTAAGATCGTATCGAACTGAAATTTTGTACACTGCTGTGAAATATGAAGCTCAAAGTGTGAATGGAATTTTTTTTTCAAAATTTACTGACAATATGATTTTGACGAAATTTGGCTCGAAGTTGCGCGTCGTTATACTCCATCTAACTGCCAAGTTTGAATCCAATCGCTCAAGTAGTTTCTGAAATAAAAAATAAATAACTTAAAAATTTCAAGTGCCTATACGAGCGATTTGACCCATTAACGAACTTAACCGCGGCATTCTGATGCGCGACCTACCCTGAAAGTTTCAAGTTGATAGCTTGCTTCTGTCGACAGTTATCGTGTCCTCGGCCGGACGGACGGTCGGACGGACAGAATCGATTTTGACACCGGATTCGTCATCAGTGAGTCCAACCTAGTCGATTGAGACCATTTTCGGCTCAATCATCCAAAATTACAGACATTTGGACAAAACGATAGCACGCTGTTCCCCTAGAACATGCGCGCGAAAAATCGAATCGAATTTTCTTTAAAACAATTTTTTTTCTGATACATACATATCATCAAAGTTCAATAAAATTTGGTACACGTTTCAGAATCAACATTTAAGAACAATGTTTCCAATGTCAGTTCGACCGATATTTAATTGCGCAGATATTGGCAAGAAATTTCGAGACCATTTTAAATTTCCCAATATCAAAAAAGGACAAACGCTATCTGATTTGAAGTTCATTTTCAGTTGTAGAACACCGATACGCAATTTTATAAGTGAGGAAAAGAGTAAGATTTCATAAGAAGTGAAACTTCTGTGGAACATCTCTTCTCATTCCAAATATTATTGCAATATTATAGCATAATTTAATTATGCTACTCAGTTAGCGTCCTGCATGTGGAAATGTTATTCAATTATACAAGAATATTTATTGAGACTTCAATGTTTCACATGAATTATTTCATGGAATTGGCTTCTGTGTTGTGAGAAACCAATGAGTTATGCATAAAATATGAGTTTTTTAAGATATCAATGGTATATTGGGTTACTTAACTCAAAAATTATAAACCCTGGTGTAAAATTTGCAACGTTTTTGAATTTATTAACCATACGATCCCAACCAAATTTGGTTGCACGTCAGTACACTACAAACATTGAGTGTTTAAATATTTGAAAACACATTGCTTCAATTAACTATTCACCTTATCGCTTCAATTTTGACAGATAACTTGGAGTTAACTTGTCAAATCGGGTACAAAAATGGTAGTTAACTGCTCTCTGTGGTCCAAATAAGTTTTATAAAACCGGCCCTTAGCCGATTTGGCCAACTAACGAATTTAACCGCCGCATTCTGTTGCGCGATCTACCTTGAAGGTTCAAGTCGCTAGCTTGCTAGTTTCGACTCAAAATTAGAAAATTACAGAGATTTGGAAGAAGCTTTAGCATGCCGTTCCCCAGAACAAAAAAGCGCGCGAAAGGTGTGTATCTGAAGACCCAATTTTGATTATTGATTATTCGTTCTGTTCGAAGTCTTCGAAATACATTCATACGGCATGTTTCATTAACTGTAAAAAAAATTTCACTAAAACGAACGTTAATTCAAATTAAAAGTAACTTTTCATAAGAACATGATCTGAGTTCTAGTAATATTGAAAATGAATCTTACCCATGCTTCACAGTGACTAATATTATCTACGGCGTATAAGTCATCAGAAAAACTTTCATCTTTCTCCTGAGCTCTCGAAAAATACGAAAATACCGGAGGCAACGGATTACACTGGCACGACTTCATTTCAAGTATTGTACTGTTTTATTTCTCCTGCAAACTTCCGACGTAGTCTTCCACCTACCGGACACGTGCACTCTATCGGGTTCACGGTATGAATCAACCCTCTAGGTGATATCTTCGGCTTTTGAGGATGGTGTGTAGCTCTTAAACAAATTATCGCCAATCATTTGGCTATCGTTTACATCATTTCATTAGGTATTCAACCCGCATAGGTACACCTGGATGTGGGCGGAGTGGAAGAACATCATTTCAGAATTTGTTTCAGTTTCAGCTGCTTTTTAGTTTGGTCATAACTAATGGATAAACTCATTAATGGACACCTTTGGTTTTCAAACGATCTTTGATTTGTGAAGGCATATGGGGCCTGAATTTGAACATAATTGTCATCGTTTTTAATTTAGATGATGATAAATTGCTCGAATGAAACAAGCTCAGATGCATCTTCATCAATTTTTGGATTATTCAAGCGCGTAGTTTTCACATACCACTAGAAACCACATAAAACTTTCGACATTCGTTGAACTCGTCGATTAAGGTTTTCATTCTATGGTTGGGTTGAAAATGAACTGAAATCGAGCACAGAATTCACTGTTGACTGACAATAAAGCCCTTGATCAGGAAATAAAAGTTTTCTGAAACCGGCCGTTAGTCTTTGAAAATTCAGGCGACTGTTTTTATTTAATCACTCTAATTCAATAAGAATTCAGGATAGAAATGCTATTGCTGTGTCATGATGTAATCGATCTACGTAATTTCAATAAGTCTACTCACCTTTTATGTCATTGTCACAAGCCCGAAACCTACTCTATACAAATATCGAATCTGTAAGTGGTTTCTTTCGGAAGGAGATATGTTCACGATCGGCAGCTTGGATGAATTATTTCAAGAAGTAGGCGAAAGGGGGGTAAGATGACGATGGTAAGCTCAAAAAATGTATAATTCTGTTATTTTTGTCTAAGGGAATACCTGTTATCACTAGGTCATCGGCTGATATTAGTAGTTTACATATCAAATTTGGATAACTTAATGATGAATATTCAAAATGAAAAATTAGAAATATATCCATCCTGTGTCATATTCCTCATCTCATTCTCTTTGAAGGGTAAGATGGCGAAGTTTGTAGGGATAGATGACGAGGTACGTATTTTAAGAAAAAAGAAAGGTAATCCTGAAAGTAGACGAATGAAAGCAAAATACCTTTATTCTTGAACGAGTGCAACATTTAAAACTTACATTTACACATGCACAAAATAAACAGATAAGTAAGATTCATTTTCTTTATTTCCATACTCAATATGCATTGAAGATTCAGGAGAGTCTGTAAACTTAATTTTTCTCTTGATTGTTCGTTGTTTTGCTTTAATTATTGTCAATTGCTTATTATTTCTTGTAGGTTTTAAGTCTTTGTTTCGGTTTTGTGTTTCTCCCTCCTTTTTTGCTCTCTTATTTTCCTTTTCTTCTTCCTCTCCAATTTTCTGCTTTGTTTTCTTCTCAGACCTTTATCACTGGTGTACTGGAAATAACGAGAGAAAAGTCAGTCATCTTACCCGCAAGTGCCATCTTCAATTACAAAAATCATAAATCGAAATTCAAAATTTATAGAATATGCTTTTTTTTTGCTTTTGATCAAATAATGGACCAATAGCACCAAGTTTTCGGTTTTGACCGAAGCCGCCGTTGCCAAACTCGTACGTTCAGGAAATATAGGGAATGCGTTATCTTACCCGATTCGTCATCTTACCCAACTTTCCCTTACATTTGCGTTTGGTGAGGACAATTCGTACGTGAATAGGTGACCTCTTTGCCAAACAATGTGAACATTCGCTTAAACGCTTGTGACTTCACCGCAGGTTTCAATTCTGTATCGTTTTATAGTTATATCATATATCAAACCTAAGTGATCAACCAGAAATGTAAGTTTTGAAATGTGTAGGTTTGAATAGACGAATAGAAAAACGCTACAAATTCAACACAAGGGTTTATTATTTCTCCAATTAGACCACATCTAATTGTATCTCTACTATGAGACGGATTCTCCCAATCGCTATAGAAATTTAATCCATCAAAAAATGAACCATATAAACAAACTGACGGATGCAGCAATCCCTCAAGATTCAGAATGCACCATTATTGATTCCCCAATTGAACTGCTCAGCTGAATTACATTAATGATATTTCAACAGATTCTGTTCTTGAAGGTAAAGTCATTAATATCGAAGGTGCACAGACTAAGCTGTACCACTGTTACTGTATGCAGTTGAGAAAAATTTTTTGAATTGTTTTATCCATACAATCCTCACAAAAGTTTGCACAAGGTTGCGCATCACCATTTGCCAAGTAGTTATCAAGTTGCATTATATCGAGTAATTCCGGAAATAACAGCGATACCAATGAGAATAAACATCACGTCGAACTGAAATTTGGAAAACTATTGTAAAGTATCTATTCCAAGTTCTGTGTCGAATTTCGGTGATATCCACCAATAGTTTCTGAAGGAAAGTCGACGAATATTTCGAAAATTTTCTAGGAATACAATTGATCCTCACTGAATTTCTCATTATGTTTCGAGTCGTGTCGTTTGAAATTAATATTGGCGTCTGATGGCGAGATTATTGGAAAGAATTGAATTTCAAATCTGATTCTTCATCCATGATTTCAAGTAAGTTGTTCAAGACCATATACAGCTCTGGCCTTGGCACTATGCGAAACTCCACGTTTATTTACATCAGTTGAGAATACAGTCCGCCAGTTGAACAACTGAAATTGAGCGCGATACTATAATCGAATAAACGACTGTTCTATTGTAGGTTGGTGGGAAGTCTCATGGCCATTGTCCCTCGGATACGAGATCACGATCAAAGTAAGAATTTGCCAGTACCTTTGCCTGTGGCCTGTCGCACTGCAGGCGTGAGGTGTGTTAGACCATATCGGTTAAAAATAAATACGACAATTTTATTCCATTGAAGGAGAGCAGATTAATATATTTGCCACAATGAGTGACAAATAATTTCCTCTGTGAAAATGAGTACGTGGATTGTTTTCTGCCGAAACTGGCTTGAAAATAAAATAAACTCTTCGAAAGTCAGAAATTGGAAAAATTTTTATCAAAAATGCGAAATTGAAGGTTGATATATTTAAACTAAATATTCTTATAATCCACCTTGTTGTGCTCAACAGTAGCCATATCAACTATAAAGATGCAATTTCATATCTCTGAGCAGGTTCGGCATAGTTGATATTTCGGCACAAAGTTGGATTATTTTGAACCTTAGTTCATTAATATTCCTCGTTCTATCAATTTTATACCCATAAACCGAATTTTTCAGATATCCCCAGAGAAAAAAATCATTTGGAGATAAATCTGGAGATCTGGGGGACCATTTTATCGTGCCATCTGTAGAAGTGACACGGTCCAAAAAAGTCGTCCTCAGATGACTTTTCTCGCGTTATGACTTGGACAGCCATCCTGTTGAAACCAGATATCATCGAAATTAGTTAGTAGCTGTGAAATTGTCGGAATAATTTGATTCCCTAAACAGCTCCAGATATTTGAAACCGTTTAGGTTACCATCGATGAAAAATGGCCCGATGATGTAATACCCCAGTATTGCTGTCCAAACATTGAGTTTTCTATCCAAGGAAAACGATGACTCTCCGGTGAATAAGATATTGCTTGCTAGGTAAAATATGTATACTTTTTCAGTATTAAATGGATATAATAAAACAACATTTTGATTGATTATTTTTCTTCCATTAGGTACATTCAATTAGCTCAAACATACAGATGTTGTCTTTTGAATTATGCATGCAGTATATTTACAGAGTGCGGTTTTCTCATCATACACCAATTTTCTTTTGAGTTTAGCAGATTCTAAATTTCTGCTCGCATCCCATTGCGCTCTTTGTAATCTAAATTTAAGCTCTAATGGATATGAGTCGGCATTATACAGTGGTTCTACATTATCATTGCTTGTCAAATGGTTAGGTAATTACATTTTGTTCCAAAAACTAATTCGTAAGGTTAGTATTGGGTGCTACAATGGAAAAAGGTGTTATAGATGAAACAGAAATACGGAGTCCATGAGGACCAAGAAGTTGCTTAGTTACTCATCTGTATCCTCAAAAAAACGTAATGTCTTGTGGGAGATTTCTGAAGCTCATATACTTTGATGATGATAAGCTGTTGGTTTCAAATGTGGTATTTTTAAAAATTTATTATTTATGTTATGTTATGTTATGTTATTTTACATTCACAATTTACTGTCATCGTACTTGAAATAAACTCTAATTCTTGATCAGTAGCTATCTCACAGGGTATCTTTCGATCTCAACGGATATGCTTAGACAACCCAACTAGCAATTTCATATTTTATAACTGTTGCAGAAACGTTTTCAGCCAAATGCTTATATAATATTTGTCTTCTCGGTAATGTTTCTAATGCGTTTAAACAATAACTATAAATACAAAATTGGCACATTTTATAAAACAATTTTGCGACCCTCGAGATTTTATAAAGCCTCTCGTGAAAGTTACAAGAAAAATATAAAGCAGCTTTAAAACTGTCTTATAGGAACTTCATAAGGTTTATCACATGCCTGTCCTGAAATAAAAGAGTAATCTGGAATGTTATTTAAAAAATCGAAATACTTTTTAATTATTTCTTTCAGTTGCAAGAAACAATTCGGAATATGACAGTCGATGGGAAAATATTGAACGTCGCCTATCTTCTCTTCTGCAGAAACCATTTTATTTATACCTTAATGCACTAAGAGTCATAGTTCCCGAAATGGGGAACGAAAATATTGATGCGAATTAAATTTCATTGTGAAATAAAGCATAATATTAGTATATCATAAACGCGCTTCCTATTTTCGAACGTTTTCCTTAATAAATGAACAAAACATTAAAATGCTTCGTGGGTCTTATAATTTCAGAATTCGTAATTTTTTATCATCATAAATACTGCCATCTTTAATGGCGTCATCTTATAAAACAGTTGTGTATCTTTATAAAGCTGTCTGTAATAATTTAGCTACTATACAACTACTATGAAACATATTTAACACTATCGCCTTGGTGACTAATGGAAACATACACAGGGTCCCCAAATCGCAGCTATAACCTCTGTGACATATTTCTCAATTTCATTTTGGCGAAAAACGCAGCTGATTTGATATAGAAAAGTGTGGTTAGAATCAGAAGCAGGCTTTGACTTCTCATTTTCATATATTTCCCAAACTCCAGTGAATGGATATGCCTCACAAAATCCAGATTGAGTTCCAATTCCATTAATTGATTTTCACGAAAACTTTAAACATGTTGATTCTTTCGTCGTAACCTCACTCAAAATTCGATACAGATAATATTTAATTATCGTCACGGCATTAATATAAATTGATGCCGAACCCAACTGTTGTAGGAAAAGTGTGGTTAGATTGATTAGAAGTATCACCCCTCATATTTTTTTCTGAACACTAGTGAGTGGACATGCTCGACGAAATCAAATACCTATAACTTTCAATTTCAGATATAGATTTTCATGAAATCATTTAAGATGTTCATTATTTCGATATGACCTCACTCAAAATGCGATTCGGATAATATTTCATTATCGTCATGGAAAAGAAAATAATAATAACAAACGCAGCTGTTACAGGAAAAGTGGGGTTAGAATTTTTTTTTCTCCATCAAGTATAAGTATAAGTCCAACGAAATCGGGAATAATTTTCAATTTTATTTATAGATTTTAAAGATATCGAATATTAAATCAAAATGCATTTCATATTCGATTATCGTCATGGAATACAATTCTATAAAATGTGCGATCACGAAAAGATAAATTTTCTTATAAAAGCATACTGTTGGTGAAAGTTATTTTATGAAACAATAATGTAACTTCATACAAAGTAAATTTGAAATATTTTTTTAATGAATTATACCGAAGGTAGGAATATCGTAGGAAAATGTTATAACCCCACTAAAAAACAAATCAATTGTATGAATATTTATGTTTTATAAGTTAGTTATAGATTCCTTAAGAAATAGTATAGAAACAGTTTTATAAGATATTTCATAATTCGGCCATATAAACGTTTTCGTGATAAATTCATAAAATACTCGAGATGTCCACAACAGATTGGAATTTATTTAGCATCAATATAATGAATTGACATTCTAGACAGTTCAATATAATACCTATAAAATGAAAAAGTCGAGAATCATCAGAATTATACGACAACTTTGCTGGTTGGGTAGTGTGAATAAACGAGTGGTTTGTTTGATTTGAGTTTGTGTTACTTTCATTTTGATGGAATTGTGTGATCAGGCTCACTTTTTGAGAAACCGACTAAGCTCGGGCATTTCAATATTTTGATAGTCAAAGAGTGCTACATATAACTATGGCGCCCAACGTGGGGCATGAAAGTCCTTTTAATGTATCTCTCGAATAACCTGATCCCACTCTTCTACTGGTGGAGGTGACTTGAGAATTCGTAGTCGACCGACACCCTCGTTCCGGGTAATTTAAGGTTTTTAGGGTGATTATCTTGGCAACCATATTGAATTTTTCATTCGGGTTTCACATTGGAATTCTTTTCATCATGACTTTCATCACTATAATATTTGATATCTTAATTATCTCTATTTTTCAAAATCTCTATCAATCCTAATATTCTCAAACAAATCGGGCTTGCTTATGAAATTGCGATACGAGGAATAGAAGTCCGTCATCAGTGAATAACAAGCGTACAATTCTAAGAGGTTTGTTATGCCAAGGGTCCTCTGATCGTAGCTTTACCACTTTATCTGATCCTTTCTCTTTTGAAGAGAATGTCGCAGGCATACAGAAAAGTTTGAATGATTTGAGATGAGTTCGCGTTAAATTCAACTCAATGTCCCCTCACGTCGATCATAAACGTATACTCACGCGATTGAATCATATTACTGGTAGGATTCAGCGTTTATCGGTGGATAAAGATGATGAATCTGCTATGAGACAGAGTCTTTATGGGAAAGTTCTTATGTTAGAATCCGATATAGCGGAAAAGGTGTCAGCTCCTGAAGTTTTTGGTCCCTCTACTTCTACACCTGTAAAATCTACAGGTTTACACAATGCTTCGTCTCCTACCGACATAGGACTGTATTCCAAATGTGTACCTGTGTACAAGTGGGGTTTGAAGAAATTTTCCGGTAAGAAACCATTAATTCCATTCTTGGAGTTAGTTGAGTCCTTGAAAGTTTCTAGGGGTTGTACAGATTCGGACCTGTTCGAATCTGCTGGTGATTTGTTTGAAAAAGAAGCATGGACTTGGTGGCATAACAACCACATAAAAAATTGCTTTCAGAATTGGGATGAATTGGTAAATGCTTTGAAATCCGCGTTCTTACATAGTAATTATGATTCAGTGTTGTTGAGCGAGAATAAATCTCGAAAACAGAATCTTCGAGTGTCCGTTGCCCTTTATATCACTTTTATGGAGGCTCAATTCTATAGACTGAATGAATGTGCTCCAGAGTTGGAAATGGTTCATATTATAAGAAACAATCTACTTCCTGATTATGTGAAAGCCCCTGTTTTACAGGATATTGGATCGGTATATCAGTTGACAGCTCTTTGTAGAAGAATAGAAGACGCTCTCTGTTTGGGTATTTCAAACCAGTTGGGAGAATTGCAGGTGTCTGAGACTCACTCCGGCGTTAAATGTTGGACTTGTGATGAAGCAAACCATCATTATAATAAATGTCATAAGCCAAAAACACGTTTTTGTTTCGGTCGTGAGCGGAAGGGAGTGATCAAGTCTAACTATTCCTTTTGTTCAAAAAACGCAGGGAAGGTCCTCAATCCCGTAGGTACTGGAGGTCCTTCAAATCAAAACCCTGCTCAAAAAGCAAGATCGAAACCAAACCAGAAGAAGAAGTAACTTTTTCGCTGCTAATAACTGTGGAAAACTCTGATTAATACAATGGTTTTCGCAGTTTACCATCTCGAAGTCCTCCAGAAAAGGTCGCTGAGGATTCTTATGTGTCTCGAGGGAAGAAAATCCTTTACTGGAGCTTCGTCAGAAAGACAATGGTCCTTATTTGACAGTTAATGTTGGAGGTGAGCGAATATCCTCTTTTTTAGGCAGTGGTAGCAATGTTACGATTTTAGGTTACTCTTCTATTCATCTCTTGCGAGATTTAAACCTATCCCTCTACTATGATCCGTCGGTTAGCCTTACTACGGCTGATGGAAAGCCTCAGAATACCTTTGGCTATGTCAACCTTCCCATCAGCTTGAACAATGTTGAAAAGGTTATCCGGGTACTTGTTGTTCCTTCGAAAATTCACGACTTGATTTTCAGTATGGATTTCATTCATGCATTCAATTTGACCCTTGATTTCGAAGATTTCACTTATAGTTCCTCTTACTTAACTTACGTTAATTCCGTTTCTGTAGTTCGAGCATTGCTTGGACCAGATTCGGTGACAGATTTACATAAATACGAATGAGATATTGTTCCCGACCTGTTCGAACAAATTGCACTCTCTGGCAAGTTGGGTACGACGCATTTACATAAGAATCACATCGATACAGGAGATGCCAAGCCTGTTAGACAGAGACCGTATCCACTTTTTTCGCTCATGCAGAAAATTTTGAACGAAGAAATTGATAAGGTGTTGGAACTCGAAATCATTAAACCCGTATCCGGGTGTAGCCCATGGTTGTCATCACTCTGGTTGGTTCCCAAAAAGGATGGAACACATAGAGTTGTGTTCGATGTTAGGAAGTTGAATTCCATCACTCTACCTGACAGTTACCCAATGCCCCCAATTGATTCAATTTTAGGTAAAGTACTGTTATGAATCGAACTGTTGTATAATTTTGAATAGTTCGCAATTTTGAAGTTTCTAACAGGATCTAATAATAATAAAATATAAATTTTGAATTTAGATTCAAATTTTCCGCGGCTTTCTGTCTCTTTCTCAGGTGGATTCTATGATGTGAAATAATAACAGTTTATAGAATTTCGAAAATAATATTTGATGAAAACAATTTAAGGAAATCGATTTAAATGCTAAACTAATTAAATACCTAACCTTACTAATCATATTAAATTAAAAAAAACTTGTAATAATGTCCTTTATGCTCTTACCCACGGTGTTTCTTGTCTATGTCACTTTGTTGCTTGATGTTCTCCTTTGGTTCGGGTTTTCTGTATAACCTCCAAAGTCTGTCTTGTTTGTATACTGCAATCTCCAAGGGTTGACTTTGAATTGGAGTTTATTTTTCGGGAGTTCACTTATGTGGATTTGATCACTGCTGGATTTTCCCTTCTGGTAAGTTTATGTTGTTTTTTCTTCAATATTCCATGTATTTACTTCGGATATGCTTCCGGGATGCCAGTCACTTAGGTTCAATTTTGGTATACTTTTGTTTCTGACTGGAATATAACGATGTTTGGAAAATTTTCACGAGGAGCAACTACAGTCTTCACGATGGTTGAAAATGGACTAAATTCTCTGTGCTCGAGCTTCGGTATTTATACCTATTCTAAATTTTCTTTAAAATCTAGTAGGCATGCATTTTCAAAATGTCTTCCAAAAATGATGCTTTCGCAGTTTTCTCTTCAGAGGTGAGTTTTCTCTCTTCGAACCAGATCTAGAAAATTCGGCCTCATTTTTCTCCGTATTTTGATGTACCTTCTGCCTATCTTCTAAATCTCTGATATACAAAATTTTCCAAATTTTATGCCTAAATGTTACAATTTTCTAAGTTCTTGTCAATTCAAACTTATCATAATAACTTTCAACAAAATATTACTCAAATTCCTCATAATTTCCCACATTTTGACTTGATGAGGAATTTCATAAAATTCAAGGTATTGATAAAAATTCTTGTACTTTCAGATCATGAGAAGCCTGTTGAGAAAGATAATTCGGAAGGATTATGTGTCCTGAATAAACTATTGAAATACTGGAATGAAATTCTCTGGATTTGTTACCCGATCGTGATTGATTTGGAAATTTCTTATATTTCATGATAGAATTTACTATGTTTGAGGCCTGGAATTAACTTGATTGTATATTCTGATAATAAATGATTGAATATATGGAATGTGTTCATTGGTGACTTAATTTTTTTATGTTGCTTTAATACCAATTTAGAAAAAACCATAACAGTACGAAATGCATTATATCTCAGCTCAATAGATTTGAAACAAGCCTCCTTCCAGATTCCTCTACATAAAGAGTCCAAATTAATAACTACTTTTGCTGTTCCAGGCAGAGGCCCTTTTCTGTTTCAACGTACTACCAATTGGTTTGGATTGCTCTTGTCAGGCAATTGTGTGACATGAACATGGCCATTGGTCCATCATTAGAGCCTTATGTGTTTTATTTTGTGGATGACATAATCGTTTGCACCCCTACCTTCGAGATGCATCTCGATGTCCTCAGAAAGCTATTTCACTGTCTGAAAGAAGTAAATCTAATTAGAGACTTAACTTGGGGAAATGTAAGTTTTGTAGACCTTCATTGAATTTTTTGGGATTTGTTGTGGATGCAAATGGTCTGAGAACTGATACCTCCAAGGTTCAGAATATCTTGGATTATCCCACTCCGAAAAATACTACCCAGATAAGGCGTTTGATCGGTTATTACCGTCGATTTTTAGGGACTTTGCTTCAGTATGTGGTCCGATTACTGATTTGTTGAAGGGTAGGAAGGAGGGATAACTTATTGTACGGACGGATGAGGCAGACGAAGCCTTCCATAAAACACGGTCTTTATTGACTTCGGCTCCCATACTGGCAAGTCCAGATTTTCCGAAGCCATTTTGTGTTGCTTGCGATGCTAGTGATAATGGTGTTGGAGCAGTATTATTCCATGAGGAGGATGGATGAGAACATCCAGTCGCTTACTTCAGTAAGGTTTTGAATAAGAGTCAACGCAACTGTTCAACCACTAGGAAAGAACTTCTAGCCATAGTTTTATCGATTGGAAAATTCAGGCCGTATATTGAGGGTACTGAATTCACAGTAATCACTTATCATTTTTCGTTGGTATGGCTAAATTCGATGAAAAATCCCAATTAGCGTATCTCAAGGTGGATTATGAGATTATTTTCATATAATTTCAAGATTCTTCATCGAAGTGGTTCCCTAAACACTGTGGCTGATTCACTATATCGTTTGTCAGGTAATTTGTTGACGAAAGTTAGCAATAGTCCAGATCTGTTCCCCGAATTTAAGATCGACAATGATGTCTTATATAAGCACATTTTGCTTAGGTACCGACTAGTGAATGATTCTTTCGAATGGAAGATTGTTGTGCCAACCCCTCACAGGCTGGAAGTTGTGAAGGAGTTTCATGATGAGCCCACAGCAGGACATTTTGGTGTCTACAAGACATTGCACCAAATATCTTCCCTATATTACTGGCCTAGGATGAAGAACTTTGTGGTCAAGTATGTCAAGAGCTGTAAGGTATGTACTTCTTGTTAACCAGGAAACCTACCTCAGGCTGGATTAATGGGCAAGTACTGACACATTAACTTCCCATTTCAATTTTGACTACTGATTTGATGGGAACCTATACACGTTCCAAATCTGGTAACCAATATCTCCTAGTCGTTACTGACTCGTTCACCAAATTTGTTTTTATACAGCCTTTTTCCAAGGCTACGGCCTAGGCGATTGTGAAATTTGTCGAAAATCAGATTTTCCTATTATTCGGTGATCCTCAAATTTTCACAGTGGATTATGGATCGCAGTTTGTCTCTGCTGAATTCAAGAACCTGATGAAAAAGTATAAGGTCCAGAAAATCTTCTACAATGCACGTTTTCATCCTCAAATGAACCCAACCGAACGCGTGAATAAGACAATAGTTACCGCCATAAGATCATACATTGATGGCGATCACAAACTTTTGGGTGAAAACATCTTTCAAATCGCCCAGGCTATCAGATTTGCCAGGAATGAAAGTTTGAAGTATAGGCCTTTATTTTTGGTTTTTCTTAGAAACGCTACCACTGATGGATCATTTTATGGTCTCATTTCAGAAAATGCTGATAACAACGTCACTCTGGGAGATAAAGTCTTGGATTCCAATTTGGTGATACAACTGCCTGATCTTCATGAAGACGTTCGAAAACGTTTGAAGCATTCTTACGAAACCGATTTGGAAACGCATCCTATCCGATGCTTCCAAAAACTTCACTGCGGAGCTTGCTCCAAAGTTTATCCCCTGTTTTGTGAATAAGGTGATATCCTCACTTGTATACAACCTAATTGACTTATCTGGTAGGGATTTGGGAAATTTCCATACACTCAACGCCCAAGCAATCAGAGCATCTCAAACGCTAACGTGAAGAACTTCATAGGAGGAGAAATAACGGTGAACCGCAGATAACCATTAAGTATGTTAAAGGTACTCCAACCATTGTTGCTCAGCAGCAAGCGGCTCCTGCGAACTTCAACACGAGCAGATAAATGAATGTCATTGCCTTCAAAGTATCTTGAACTTACCGCTTTTGTAAATGTACACCAATCTTCGTTTATTTTCATCACCGAGTCCTAGTTGCGCCCATCTCAGCCAGACAATATGTTTTCATTGCCAGAGTATACTCTTTACCGCCAAGACAGTTCTACAACTATTGGACATGGCGGAGTCTATATCTGTGTACAAAACTCGATCTCTGATTCTTTTTCAGTGAATGTTTGTAACCTTGACACTCCAGGGGTAGACAATTCGTGCGCGGACGTGAAGAGTCAAGATCTCAATGTATATATCCGCTGTATCTACTGTCCTAGACCATCTATTTTTGATGATGTTTTCTTGGACCACCTGCGGAATATGGCATTTTCCGAAAAATATACTTGGTTCCTTGGGGATTTCAATTGTGCCGACATAACATGGCTTTTTCTGCCATCAAACCTCCCATCGTTGGGTTTTGGTTCATATAAATTCGCGCAGTTCATCTTGAATTCATCCCTGCACCAGGTCTTCGACGCACCTATTCGCTATAGAAGTGGTAACAGTCCATCACTATTGGTTCTGATCCTGGTGAATGAGATCAATATTTTAACATCTGTCCAGTATTTACCACCTTTTGGACGCTCAGATCATGTAGCTATGTCATTCCGAGTGCAGTTCGTGTCCTCGACAGCAAATAAGAATACATATGAGGAGATAGGATAGGATAGACTTTGTTGGGCTTAACGGTTTTCTGAAAGATGTGGATTCGGATGACTTGGTGATGGACCTAGATGTTGGGAACATGTGGAATAAATTCCTGGAGATACTTAACTCTAAGGTGCTGCAGTGTTCCTATAGGGAAAAAAATACCATAAACCTACAAAACCATGGATAAACTCGGAGATTCTGAAGATTATTCATAATCAGCGGGCACTATGGCAGAGGTTTCTGAGAATAAGAGGCGACAGAGATTATAGAATTCATCGGAGCTATTCGAATTACACCTCCAACGTGATATCTGAGTCGAGAAATGAAAATGTCGACCGCCTACTAATGAAAAGAGATAGAAAGAAATTCTTCAAATTTGTGCGCTCGACTATGAATTCCAAAGTTGTGGTACCCCGGGTTAGAGACCCTAGGGTGCGTTTGTGCTCAACAAACGGAGAATCTGCTGAAAATTTTGCTAACACCTTCCATTTCTCATTTTCTACGGAACCGAATGGACCTATTCCAGGAGTCATTACCCCAAGATGTGTTGGGGATCTTTCCGAGGTGTCTTTTACGAAGGAAATCGTTGAGAAGTACCTATCTTCCTTGAGCCCTGCCTCATCACCTGGACCGGATGGACTTTCTTCGAACATCCTGAAAACATTTTTCCTATCCCTTGTACCTTATATTCACCGAGTCTATGCAAATCCACAGTCTACCAAGAGATTGGCTCAATTCCTCGATATCTCCCATTTTCAAGAAAGAGGATAAACTGTCACTCGATAGTTATAGACCAATAAGTCTCAATTCAGTTGCATTGAAAGTTTGTGAGAAGGTGATTGCCGAGCACATGCTAAATTTTGCGAGAGACAACAAACTTCTTCCTCCAAATCAACACGGCTTCATACCTGGACGCTCCGTGATAACGAACCATTTGCAGTGAATCAACGACTGGACACTAGCATACGACGCGGGAAAACCTGTGGACGCAGTTTACTAAGATTTTTCTAAAGCATTTGATAAGGTGCCACACAGGTGACTTTCTTACAAATTTGAACAGCTTGGGATCAGAGGAGACTTGCTGATGTGGATCTCTCAATTTCTTTATAACTGAAGTTATAAAGTGAGAATTGGTAATTCATTTTCCAGTTCAAGATTGGTTACGAGTCGGGTACCCCAGGGTTCCGTTCTTGGACAAATTCTGTTTGTTTTGTACACCTCTGACTTGAGTCATCATCTCCTATCTCCATCTTGTTTTTTTGTTGAAGATGCGAAGACAATTATTCGCGATTAAACACCAATAATTTGCAGCGTGATCTGGATACCGTATTCTAATAGTGTGCTGATTGGCTTCTCCCACTGAACGTTCAGAAACGTTCGATTTTACACATTGGTAGGAATATTCCTAGGAGAGAGTATTTTTTGGGTGGAGTTCGACCTGTGAGAACGAAGTATCAACAGGATTTGGGGGTAACCACTACCCATGACTCAACATGGTCGGATCAAATTCACAGTGTGAGTTCGAAGGCTTTCCGCCTGATCCATCTCTTCCAACGGTCGTTCAGACGATTTGATGCGGAGACGTGTTCAGTCTTGTACGAGACCTACATCCGTCAAATTATGTTGTATGCGGGCCCTGTCTGGAGTCCCACACTTATAGGTGATGCTGCTCTACTTGAGTCGGTTCAGCGACGTGCTACGAGGATTCCATAGGGTCGAGTACGTCCTTCTTATGAAATGTTCAAACTGACCCCGTTTACTTACCGTAGGATGCGTGGTGATCTGATAATGACCTTCAGAACACTGAAGAATCTTCTTGGATGTGATATGTCCCACCTTTTCCAACTCAGACACAATCTGAACCTACGGGGACACTCTCTGAAGCTATATAGGGAGAATTTTAAAACTACTCAAAGGCAACATTACTTCAGCAACAGAGTGTTTGACATGTGGAATAGGTTACCAGAAAGTGTACTAGATTGTAACACGATTAACAATTTCAGGAATTCTCTGGATGCCTGGTTTGCTGCTGTTCTTTAGTACGGGATACATTTCTCAAGTTTTTTATTCCTTTTCGAACAGTTCTGTTTGTGTTCTTCAGTTTTTTCATTTATCCATGTGTGGGACAATTTCAGTGGGAGTCACATTTTTGTGTTCGTTTTTCGGTTTGTGAATTATCTTGCTTTCTATTGGACACTTTTTAAAATTAATTCAATATGTGCACTATATATGTATATATTCTTTAACAATGAGTCATATAGGTTTTCGTGCCTTGACTCTTATCATTTAAATAATAATAATAATAAAGGATATAAAGCCTGATTTAACCCAAGATGATCATGATGATTTTCGGAATGTTGTATCTGACTGACCCCGACCCTTTTGGAGAGAGAGAGAGGATAGTGTAGCGTACTACACGAAGAATTCATAAATTGGCTTTTTAATTTCCTTTTCGAGAGGACCACTGAAGGAACAAATAATCGTGAATGTTGTGATACGTATATGTCCTGTGTTCGCTCATGTGTGTCTGATGTTAGGAACAATCGATCTCCTTCTTTTTCTATTCCTGATCGAATCCAGTAAAGGTTTCGCTAATCAATAACCATTAGAATTCGACTTAAAAATTTCTCTTACAGTAAAAAAAACCCTTGAATTAGGGGTAAGTATGTATTATTTACTGTATCGCCTTCGTTGTTTTTATCGCTGTTTCATTTTTCCGTAGTGACTGAATATTCCATTCCTATTATATTGTACCTATTCATTTCACTAGAAATGCCTTCACCATTTTATTTTTGCGTATATTATTCTTTCCTCCTTTCATATATTAAACTGTTCATTCTTTTAAATTGCTATGACTGATGCATGTTCTTGACAGTGCCCGAATTAAATTAATTTTTTATAATACCTGTTCTGCACTGAAGCAGTTCTGCATGCATGCCTCGAGATTTTTCCTGCATGTTGTTGAACAGCTAAACGAGTTCACTAGCATTATTTTATTTCAAAGATGTTGAATTTGCTTCAGATGCGGAAGATGGCATATTATTCATACATGTCTCTGAATTCCAGTTTTTTTTTGGAGTTAATTTTCCTGAATTCCACGAATATATTCTCAACCTGAAGACGTTTGACGTTGAGTTCACGGAACCATTCGACTTCGTCGTGTTGGAAGACACGCAATAGAACCACTTCAACTTCGTTCTTATTGGCATATCACCAGCCTGGAACCCCGACATAACAGGGAAGTAATGGTTTTTGAGAGATTTTGTACCTATCCACATATATCCGAATTTCTCCTGTGTATAAGAAATCATAACAGGGAATTGATATTCCTCGAGAAATTTTGTACATATATACATATATCTTAATCTCCTTCGTGTATAGAATATTTTTAGGTAACTAGTCAATTAGTTAAGAACCAAATACTTGTTAACTTAATTTTTTTTCAAAATTGTATATCTGTAAATATTTATCTAACATTTTTCTTTCTGGTACCAGGTCAGATTTTCCCGGAAATTTGTGGAATTTAATGCTAGTGTAAATAAACGAGTGGTTTGTTTGACTTGAGTTTGTGTTACTTTCATTTTGGTGGAATTGTGTGATCAGGCTCACGACCCTTTCAAAAAACCGAGTTATCTCAGGCATTTCAATTTTTGATAGTCAAAGAATGCTACAATTTTTACTATACACACCTATTGGTCGATTTAATTTCTAAAGTTAAAGTTTGTTGAATAACCTTACACTTCACTCTCTCAGCAATCTTTGCAGTCCTGTCATCAGTTACTGAAGCGAACAAGTAACGAAGATTGTTAACTTTGTGGTCTGGTCTCTGGTCCTTGTCTCTTACATTTCAACAGAAAAATTCTCCTTTTTCTCGACGACGCTAGATTGGTGTTTGAGGATGCCCATAACATGAGACCTGCAGTGATTTTCTCTCAAAAACGATGTTTCATATCAGCATAAAACCTCATGCTATATAACAGGCAACAAATAACTCCACCCGTCAAAATACACAGATCATAAGGGTTTGGTGGATAAATGAAAGGGCCAATTCAAACGTACACTCCTTTAATTTTTAGTCGACGTTTCGGTTCGGCTTTGAACCTTCTTCAGGACTCTGTAAATGTTTATGATAGTGACAAAGGTAACAATTACATTGACTAGAGTGCTCACCGAATAACAGAGGTTCATTAAAGCTACTCGACATCGAGAAACAAGGTCCACGCCATGAAAAAACATTACCATTGTTGCAGACCGATAGATCGATGAATAACAAATCTGCAGGTGAGATGGATTTTCGATAAAAACACTTTGAACAACTTTTGAGAATTTTTCGGACAACGGCAACGTGAAAAAGTAATATCTTCTTCTTCTACCCCTTACAATGTGCTTGGCTTTATGCCATCTACACATGGGACAAACGGGAAGATATTGAACAGACAGCTGTCCAATTCCATTCAGCAAGTAGTGTCTTCTCTCCTGTTCAAAATCCGGCAGGTCTCTTCATCACTACCATATATACACATGATTTTTTTTTCTTCAATTTTTAATTTTTCTTATTCTTCGAAGGATTCACCCACACAGGAACCACAAGAAGTACCCCATCATACACAACAATCCCAAAAACAGGAGCAACAGGGAGTCAGGGTTAAAACGAAACGAAAAATACGATAGAGAAAGACAAAAACAAAATATCACACAACACCACTCCCAACTTACAATTTGATATCTGAAGCCAATGAAAAATGGTACAATAACTTGTATATTATGATATCGTTTGAAAAAATTCAATCATAAATATTTACAGGAAAATATTCAACATACTTTACTCAAGTAAGGTCATCGTATAACTTAGAACAATTGTGAATATTTTGCGAATAAGCAAAAAATATATGCATAATGTCGCCCTTGTCTCCACAACTACACCGGTCTGTATCGGTCACATGTATCCGATTCAAGTGTGCAGGGAAGCAACAGTGGTTTGAATTCAATCGATTAATCGTGAATAGATTGCCTCTCGGAAGATCCACCCCAAGAAACCAAGGCTTGACACCCAGGGTCCCAGGAAGGACTTACCGGGAAAAAGTACGATTCCCCATCTGAGCCCTCCATTCACGATTACATTTTTCCCTTAAAGTACGTTTGGAACCAGGGGCCTTATTCTTGAAATCCGATGGTATAGAACGTTCTCTATGGCACAATCTCCCGTTCTACCTTCCTCCCATTTGTCAAAACGTCAATTCCGTATTCTTGAACATCAAGAAGCGCTATTCATGAATTCTGGGAAGAGAACAATCGTGGAAAAATTGGCGTTCGACGCCGTTGGCAAGGAAACGCAAGCATTTATGATAGAAAGATAGAGAACGTTTATACCATCGCAGTCAAGATGGGGAGCAGTCCGAATGAGCGGTCATAGACGAACAATTATGCCAAATGTTCTAACCAATCAAAAACAAGTATTTTCGACAGACTTGAAGCTAACTTCATTCATGTAGCCAACTTTATGTATAATGCATCGACATAGACTATATTTCTGTGATATATTGTCATAATTCAAATTTGAAATCATACAGTTGTCATAAGAGTTGGGAGCGTATTTCGGAAAATTGTAAAATGGATCATTTTGGGAAAAAAAAGATCACTTCCAATCAACTATAAACAGAAGGGGCTGCTCACCGACTACATTACACGAAGACCTGAAATGTGCATAGGTCGGTTAAATTCAGATTATACAAGGGAGGATATGAAAAAAACTGGAAGGAAATCACAGTGTTCCGAGTTGAGCTTTAGTTAATCTAAACATTTTGATTAATGTTGGATCAGATAGATCGAACGGGTTCCATTCAGAAAGCAGATGGACACCTATTTGGTATTGTTGTTCTGCATCTTCCACTTCTTCATTCAGTACCTACTTCCCACATAATTGCACTCGCCATGTCCATCTTCGAGTGACTTAATGCCAAATAGATCAAAATTGTCAAATACCTCGTCCTCTATGTATCGTTCGATTACAAATCGTAAGAGATACATCGCTCGCTCTCCGTGAAGCACTCATTCATTTCAAGAATACCGTTTCCCTGAAAAATTCGTAGACACGCCCCCTTTCGATCAATCGTTCTCTTCCCCGGTTTCAAGAATCGGCGCCCAGGCCAAAAGTAAGAGATATCAGCTCTATTGATTGCAGATCTATTAATACCTTGTTTTGCAAGAAGATCGGCACGATCATTTCCTTGAATGTTAGTGTGACTTGGTACCCACACAAGTCGGACAGAATAGGACTGCTCACAAAGGTAATTTAAGTTGGCTCTAATAGCAAGAGTGATAGGATCGTTTTTGGAAGAAATCCTCAACTTAGATATCTTATCGAGGGCGCTTTTTGAATCCGAGATAATCAAACATTTTTTCAGCTCCTTATGTTTAACCTGCCACGTTGCTTCCAGAATTGCAATCAACCCCGCCGAACATATATAATAGTGATTTGGGAGATGTTGAGAGATGGAAATACCTATAGTACTGAAAATGCCTAAACCTGTATGGGAAGCTGTCTTAGAAGCATCCGTGAAGACCATTGTATAATCTGGGAACTCATCAAAGCAAGCAGAGCTGAAGTCCGATGAATTATCAAGGGAGGACCAAGAAAGACCCAGTAAGGAGTACCCAATAAAGGTAGTATAAACATTCTCTTCGCGGTTAAAACAAGGGAGCTGAGATGAGGAGTAAAAACTATCCGAGCAAGTCAAATACATCAAAGCCTCTTCTATGACCGGAGGATTGCCAAGGTATGTCCAGTGCGCAAGAGAGTTTATTTTGAGGAGAACTGGATCATTATGGACTCTGTGCAACTTGGAAATAAACTAAATTGCCATGTACAATCTACGATATCTAAGGGGTAACTCATTGCCCTACATAAGAATGATCGAAATTGGAGTGGATCTCATATATCCTAATGCAATTCGTAGAGCAGCATATTGAGTTCGATCCAACTCGAAGTGATAACTTGACTGAACGTCGAATGTTTTTGCTCTCAAGTTTTAACGAATTTATCATACATTAAAAGAGAAGTTTTTGGTATATTGAGTACCAGTCATTAGCCTATTTTTCGGTGTTTGCAACTGTGTTGTGGATTCGGTCAGCTCAGAATGCCTAGCTGCGCAATTTGTACAAATTCCTTGTCTTCAAGATCCCCAGGAATACAGTGCAATAAGTGTGTTGCATGTCTTCACGCGAATGGCAGATGCTCCGAGGTGACAAAAACCCAAGTACCGTTGATAAGAAATATGCCAGAAGGAAGGTGGATTTGTACGGGCTGTCGCGATGAGGGAAACCCCGGAATTGCATCTTCGGTGGTGACTCATGTTTCGCCGATCTCGGGTCTGGTTTCCATGTTGCCGAGCGAGGATTCCGTCGGGGACGCTGATGCTGCTGCGGTTATCGGTGCGGCGCGATAGATGTCCTCCGTGAGGTCGAAACTCGGCGCTATGAGGAGAGAAATAAGGGAACTTGGAGACCTGTATTGTTCTGTGCGGATAAGTTTTCGGATTTGAAATGCCCGTGAAAATAATGTGGAGATAGTGAATATCCCAGAGAAGCAGAATGAGGATTTGATGGAGATTGTGAACAAGGTGGGGGAATTCTCTGGAGTAGCTATTGAGTCTTCTTCTTTGTCATCTGTCGTACGTGTACCCACAAGAGTAGAAAACAGACCGATAAATATTGTTGTCAGGTTCATTTCTAAATCTAAAAGAGACGAGTTAATTTCAGCGATCAAGAATAAGTGAGATGCAACTGGCGGCAGAAATGGTCTCAGTTTGGATGGACCGTCCAATAATTTTTATGTGAATGAACACTTGACAACGAAAAGGAAAACCATTTTCCGGTCTGCCCGTATTGCGGCCAAGAAAAGAAATTACAAATACGTCTGGACTCAAAATGGAAATATACTCATATGAATGAATGAAACGTCCAGAATTATTCATATGCAGAACGAGCTGGACTTGGCCGATCTGAGGTAACTCTTTTGGATGATCATTTTGATATGTAGGATCTGAAGAAGCAATGGCTATTCAGGTATTATATCAGAATGTACGTGGGCTACGTACCAAATTACCTGCCTTCGAGATCAATTTGCTGGCCGGTTCATTTGATGTGGTGTTCGTTACAGAATCTTGGCTGAATGTAGGTGTTTACGATCATGAACTGGTCAATGATGGTTTCTCCATCTTCCGTCAGGATCGTAATGAAATAAATTCGAACAAAAAGGATGGAGGTGGTGTTTTTGTTGTGGTTCGAGAAGAATTGAACGCACGACATGTACCGGAATTGGACGGTGACACGGAGGATATTTGGGTAATGATGAATGTGAACAATAAAACTATTTATTTATGTTGTGTATACCTACCTCCGGGAAATGACTCTGCATCTGCATCGTTCGTCGCAAAGTTGGAGAGATTTATGGATAAAATGAGAAAGAACTGATACTGGTATGTGGCGATTTTAACTTTTCTTCGGTGAGATGGGAGTGTCAACCAATGGGTGATAGTATAAGCGCTGTACGGGTGGGCAGTAAATGGACTAGTAAAATTGACACTTTTAATTTCCTCAAATTTAAACAGTTCAACAAGATAAATGAAGTTAATGATACAATTTTAGACTTAGTTTTATGTAACACATTCAGGGTGAAGGATCTAACTAGATCTGGTGCTCCTATGGTTCAGGAGGATGACCATCACCCAGCTCTTGAATTTTTTTTTTGATGTTGAAAATTACAGTAATTTGAAGGAACCTGCTGCGTGTCAATTGGATTTCAAAAGGGCAAACTTCGATGCAATAAATAACGATTTATCGGAGGTTGATTGGAGTTCTCTTTTATCACACTTGAATATAGAATTAGCGGTGGATGTTTTTATGACATTTTAAACATTATTTCAAAGCATACTTCTAAGACTAAAAGCAGGAAGAAGACTATCAAGAGAGAACTAAAGGTGTACAGAAAATACAGAATTTATAGGAACAAAGCCGATTATGATGTTTTCAAACATCTCAGAACTCTTTCTAAGAACTTAATAATAAGGGATTACCGTATTTATTTAGACCAGATTGAAAAAAACTTTCACAAGATTCCACCGACTTTTTCAATTTTATATCCCATAAAAAATACGGCAAATTTCTCTCCGAGATGAAGAGTGGTAACATTGAGGCGTCGTCATCGGAGGACATAGCCAATCTATTTGCTGAGTTCTTCAGTGATGTTTTCGAGTCATCTGCGAACACTCGTGAAAATTTAAGTGAAGTAAGATAACAGTATGTATTTGTCCGAAATATCTCTGACTGAGACAGCAGTAGAAAAGGCTTTGAATGATTTGAATCCGAATAACGGTCCTAGCCCGGATGGTATTCCACCAATGTTATTGAAAAACTGTAGCGGGAGTATGGCGAAGCCAGTGACGATGCTTTTCAATATTTCATTGCAGTCGGTTGTTTTCCCCCACAGATGGAAACTTTCGGAAATAATTCCTATTCATAAAGGGGGCAGCAAGAATATTATCCAGAATTATCGACCAATATCTCTCAGCCTCTCAGCAATACCTAAAGTATTCGACTCATAAGTATACGATTTCATTTCAAATCATGTAAAAAACATCATAATTGAAAACCAACATGGGTTTATCAAAGGTCGCAATCTGCAAACGAATTTACTGATTTTCCTGGAAGACGTTCATGCTGGGTTTGGGAGCCATGCTGGGTTTGGGAGGGCTTGAAGAGATTGGCATATGCGGTAACTTGTTCAGGTGGATACGTTTATATATTCTGAAAAGATCCCAATTTGTATGTGTGAATGAGCAAAGCTCTAGAGTTTTTTTGAGTGAATCAGGTGTTCCTCAAGGGTCTCATCTGAGGCCCCTCCTCTTTATCATTTATTCAAACAATATTTCCTGCTGCTTTCGCTAAGCTAGGTTCTTGTTGTACGCAGATGACCTCAAGGTGTTTTTGAGGATAACGAGTTTTGAGGACTGCATGAGGCTGCAGGAAGATTTGGAAAGACTCCGTGAATACTGCTTTCAAAATTTCCTTTTTTTAAATTTCGAAAAATGCTTCAGAATAACCTTCACCAGAAATGTTAACATCTTTGGATTTAATTACACTTTCGATCAAGTGATTATCATGAAAGTAGACGCCATTAGAGATCTTGGGGTAATTCTGGACTCGAAATTGGTATTCGACGATCATATAAGCAGTATCATTGAGTCTTCGAATAAAATGCTGGGATTTACTCTCCGACATGGAAGGTTGTTCGTGAAAAATGAAACCTTTTCAACTTTGTATTATTCCTTTGTATTGAGTAAACTCAATTTTGCGACACCAGTTTTGGAACCCAAAATATAGATCTTACGTTGATAGATTAGAAAGTGTACAGCACGAGTTTCCAAGGTTTTTATCCTTCAGAAACAAACTGCAGATTGTTGATAATAATTACACTGAAATTCAACAGCTTTTCAAAATTATGAGTTCAGAAAATCGTAGAAAATTATTCAATGATATATGTTTGTTATATAGGTTGGTTGGTGGCTTGCTTCATGTTTCGGAAATTTCAATCACTTGATTTTCGAGTACTCGAAAAAAGACTGAGATCTCGAGAATTGTTTGCACTTCCATTCCGTATAATTAATATCACTCAAAATTTACCACTCTTCAGAATATTAGCGACATTCAATACTTGTTCCTATGAAGTAGATCTTTTCAATGTTTCATATTTTTGTTTCAAAAGGCTCCTAAAAACCAAATTAATCAACTAATTTCAGTTTTGCTACTTATGCTTCTGTGGGTAATGATGAATAAACTTTTCCAGTAGGGCTTCACGGCATATCCCATAAAATAAACTGCCATAATCCAAAAAGGGGCGAACCGCTGACCTGTATAGAAGAAGTTGAGTTGCTGGATGACATACTTTGAAGAGATTTAGAACACATGTTGGTAATATGTTGGAACCAATTAAGGTCATCGTGAATCGTCATATCCAAATATTTGACCGACCTAGACCATGGAATAGACGTTTGAAAAAGTTTCAATGTAAGTGTGCTCGGTGGTAATTGAGTCTTGTTACAGCAAAGGGCGGTAGATTTTCTGGGGCCAATTGGAGACATTTTGAAGCTGCCCACCTTCAATCAACTCCAGTGCTTTGGAAATTTTATTAAAGGTAGTCAAAAGAACTTCCTGTGATTATGACTGCTTTATCATCTGCATATTTCAAGGCTATAACAGTAAGAATGTTTACAAAATCTGAGAGGTCTCTGACAAAACTGTTAAACAATATAGGAGTCTAAGGAGACCCCTGAGCCAAGCCAATATTAGTTTCCTAGTACATGGATCTATGAGGTAAATATTCCTCTGCGAAATAAGACACCTTAGTAGCTCTATGATAGATTGAGGCACATTCATAGATGAAAGACTGTTCTCTAGGAGGGCGAACTTCATATGCTTGTTTGATATCTAAAAAAACAACTATCACAACATCATTCCTAGAAAAGGCGGAGTATATGGTCGATAAAAAAAAAATAAAGCCCATCATTCACCGATTTCCCCTTGCGAAAACCGAACTATAGTTCTCGATCATCAACTGAACGTTGGTATGCTCTCTCTAATCTTGTTGCTAGAAGCGATTCCAGGATCCTTAGAGGACAAGGGGGATCATTAGAAGATTTATTGGGTTTACAAAGAGGCATCACAACTGTGTCCTTAAGTGACAGAAGAACCACGAGAAATCGAACATTCCATTAAAAATCCTGGTCAGTAATTATTTGGCCTCAACTAGCAGATACTTCAACATACTAAAGGTTATGCCATCTTTTTCTGGGGTGGAATCATTTTTAATCTGATACACATGGTTAGCTCATCCAAGGTAATTGGCTGAAAAGGTAAAGGAGAATAGGTTCTTGGTATGATTGCCTGGTCAAAGGTACCACTATTTGGAGGTCCACCTAGCCGGGAATGAATGTCATGGCCGCATGAGGGAGATGATGTCCGAGGCGAAGTTGTCTTGCAACCATACTTGAACCTATTTATGTCAGACCAAAATTTTTTGCCATTACAAACAGACAAACCTTCACAAAAGCTCCGAAAGGAATCTCTCTTAGTTTTCCTGATTTTGTATCTTACTTCCGCTTGGATATTCTTAGCTGCAATGAATTGTTCCATAGAGGAATAGAAGCTTTGGATCTTTTTTTGATGCCTTTAGAAAGTTCTTGCGGGGGATGGATGAGTCAACTGCTTCCACAATCATATATCTGAACTCTTCAAGGCTTTCAGGGTTCAGGAATTGGATTCTATCCGTAATGGTTTCCTGATATTTGGACCAGTTGGCTCCATCTAGGATGTTGAGTGTTGAAATCACCGCAGATAATGCATGAAGAAGAAATTTGATCAACTAGATGAATCCAGAAGGGTGTAGGAAGATGTATTTTAGAAGGACGATACATATTAATAATTGGGAGATTTAAAACTGTAATTTTAATTCCCTGGGCCTGAACCCCTTCAGGGCACCTCAAATCTCCCAAATCAATCTGGGATAATGTTATATTATCCCTGATCAATATTGCAACACCCTCACCTCGATCATGTCTGTCCTGCCTATATAGATGAAATCATTTAATTTTAAAGTTCATAGTGTCATCCAACCACGTTTCTGAGAGCAAAACTAGACTGGGAGAATTTTACAATAAAACTCCTCAAATTGTTAGCATTAGAAAAAAATGATCTCAAATTCCACTGAAGAGTGATAAGCATTAGGAAATTACGGATATTGAAAACGCGTTAGTTGTAGAAACAGACAAAGAAAAGAGGAGTAAAAAAAACAAAAAGTTAATCAAGGAAGCTGGTATTATACAGAAGTTGACACAGACATGGAGGTGGAGGGTCTATTATTCGCAACAGGATGTTGAGAGGCAGTAAGACTCTTTACAAATTCTGTTTCTTCATTTTTTGCTAGAAGCTTAGAAATATAATTATATACTTCCCCCTTCGAAGGGGAAGTTTCAAGGTAAGATAGGCCTTGGTTAGAAAGGGAAGGGGATTGGGCCAATTCCCTATTCGGTATAATTGGGGATAGAGGAAGATATATATTAAACAGTTCAGATTCATGGAGAATTCTATCGAAACTGGGGCTTTGAGAGTTTTTCCTCTTTTTCTCACTCACGGCTGTTGCAAAGAATTATAATAATAATAATTATATTTATTGCCATCAAGATTACAGTAAACAACAATAAATAATTTTTACCGTCAAAGCTTACACGGTTTTTCCGACAAAGGTAGATAAAGTAGGTAAATGACGAATTATCAGACTGACGAGTGAGACGAACAATTATTCTAAAAATTCATCTATACTATATATTGTCATTTACAATAAGAGATCTTTGACCTTTTTATGAAACCCCACTGAAATCAACTTCTTCACACATTCAGGTAGTTTATTGTATAATTTAATGCAAGTGTAATTTAAACTCTGTTGTGTTTTCTTCAATCTCGAATATGGAATCGTGAACATTTCTTCCCCTCGTGTGTCATAGTTGTGGAAGTGAGAGTTTGCGTGAAATTTGTACTGGTACTCATGTACATATTTCAAACAGTATGAAAACGGAAACGCTGGTAAGTATACCCTCTCTTTTGAATATTTCCCGGCAGCTTTCAGTCGATTTCATCCCGTATAAAGATCTACAGCACTACTCGGCCCCCAAACAATAATTCCATACATTATCTGGTTGTGGAAAGTGGAGTTATATGTCAGTTTAGCTGTTTCGGTATTTGATATGTTTCTCATTCTTCTCATTAAGTAAATTGTTGCCAGTTGCCAGTTTCCGACTCAGTTCGTCTAAGTATCTTTCCCAGCACAGTGAGGATTGGAAAGTTACTCCTAGATATGAGAGAGATTTGTTGTTATGTTCTCTATTGGTAAATATTAAACTGTGTGTTCTATCAGCATTGAGCAAAAGGCCGTTTGCTCGAAACCAGTTTTGTGCATCCGTGAATTATTTCTTCGATTTCATTTCCAGAATATGACCATTGCTCGATCTGTTTAAGAAATCAGTATCTTCTGCATGTGAATGCAACAGGGAAGGCTTGGAGTTTAGTAATGATCTTCTATCATGGACTGAAATGACTGCGAAATCTCGCACTGGATTAGATGCTTTGGTAGGGAGAGATGAAAAAAGTTGGAGCCTTAGTTGGAGAGAGGATATAGAGTTAAGAGCTATTCTTTCCGGGAGATTTTCTCCTAGGCAGGTTAAAATCCAAGTATTTGAAGGCACATAAGAAACTACCCCCTCTTTAGTTACGAATCGATTGAGCTGGTGAGCATCTAATATTTTAGCTTTCGACTCAGCATGAGTTATAATGTCATCTTTTGTAATTTCAAAGCCCACGTTTTTTATGATACCTCTACTAGAAAACATACGAGAAGGAATGATAACATCAATGTCAGGGTCATTCATAAACAGGTTTTCACTTACAAAATTATTAGCTCTGTCAGGGAAGTCAAATTTAATTGAGATTCGCTTTTTGCCTCTCTTTGAAATATTTTTTTTTCCTTTTATGTTCAAGGAAGCTTATTTCTTAGCAAAGTTCATAGGATGGATATTACTTATATTTTCATCTGATTTAGACTCAACAATAACCATAAAAGCCCCATATCTGTGTGATTAGATTTCAATTGAAGTTTTGATTTATTAGATTGTGATCGATTTGAATTTAGAGTCAACAATTGAGAAGTAGACTGGGACAGTTCACTGGCTTCGTTCAACACTTCTTGATCATCTTGAAAAGTGGCAGTGATTGAATTAACCTACTTAGACAGAATAGCTAATTCAGCAACAGAATAATTATTTTCATTAGAGTTTTCCTGAAATGAATGTAAATTGCTCAAGGTCCTCATGGATCTTGGTGTTAATGAATTTTCTATTGATCTAGTGGACAAGGGCGAACAAGGGGGGTCCACAGACCCCCCTACGTTCCAATTCATTGAGAAAAAAAACCTTATCTGTTAGCTTCAGAGATAACACTTGGTTTAATTTTGATTGCCCCAAAAAAGGCCTACCTTAGTTGATTTAGAAAATACACACAATTAGTTCAAATGACTGATTAATATGTGTAAGGAATAACGCGATTACTTTTGTCAATTAATTAATATAAAGGAAAATCACAGGAGACAAGCCAATACGTCAACGGTTAGCCTCCGAATCCGAAAAGGTAACAATTTCGTGGTTAAACCACAGACTTACACACAGAAACACAAAATTCAATGACATGTCACTCTTCTCCTTTTTCAGGAACATACGGCAGTTCTGCAATAAAACTATATTATTCTATATTAAAGGAATCAACCAATCAGGTAAAAATAAATGTTACTATGTTTTCTATATCCTTTCTTGAGTTCATTACATTTTCAGTTTTTTTGTTGTGATACATTTCCAAAGGACATCTCTTATGCAAATTTCTCTAAAGTTCCAAAATACTAGCCGACTCATAGTTCATTGCAGGGTGATGATCTTCAACAGATCATATATACGTTCTTGATGTGATACATCTCCAGGAAGGAGCGTTTTCTTTAGTTGAGTTCACAATCTAGGACTCTGGTAGATTCGTAGTCCATTGGGTGACCTTTGTTCCTGGTATGATCCGCTAAGGCAAATCTTTTACTAGGATTTATAATGTCACTTTTATGCTGAACTAGCCTTTTTTTCAACTGCAGCGATGTCTCTCCAACATATACCTCCTCGCACACCGAGCATGGAACGGCATATATCACACTTCTCTTTTTTGAAGTGCTGACTTTATCTTTTATGCAACTGTGCAGTTTTCTTATCTTAAACTCTGATTTTTCAATCAACTTCATTTATGGCGTCCTCAAAAGGCTGATAAGTGCGTTGCTCACACTTCTGATCAACGAAATGGAAGCGTAAATCAGGTTCTCACCCTCAATGGTGAATGTGCTACTCCTCTCCCTCTGTGGCTGTCAAGAAGGAGCGGAGCTGTGGATTAATTTGTTCAACAATACCCTGGGGTAACCATTTTCTAGCATTAACTGCTGCAGTTATCTGAGGTTTTGTTGCCTCAAGGAAAGATGGACTATCTTTAGTATGCGGTTTCTTAACCCCAATTGCATGTGGATCTTTTGTCTATGTGGATAATGTATCTACCTTTCTGAGCTTGTTGGCTTACGGTACCAATCCAACATTAAATTATTGTCAGGTGTTCTGATAACTTTTGTGTATAGGAATGGGACACTTCTGTTTGTCTCTTCTTCCAGTGTAAATTTTATGCCATGTTGTTGGTTATTGAACTTTTCTAGAAAGTATGATACTTGATACTCAGGTATATATATTCAAAATGAATAACGGGATCATTGAAAATGAAGGGCTGGTAATTTTGTCCACTTCATTTATTCATCGTCGACGTTTCAGATCTACACAGATCCTTCAACAGGATTTTTCTCAGCATTAAATTCCTCTTAAAACTACGTCCACATTGCTTACTGAATAGCTGAGGTTGTTATTGAAACTGTCAACTCGAGAATCACAACAAGAATCTAAACTTCCACTTGTAGATATAAACCTCAGCATGAATTTTGAGTGACTCTGTGACATACAATAATGAATTATATCTTTCTATCAATACACACCAAAAAATCTCCTTTCAATGACAAAACCAAATGACAGAAAGGACGTGACACTGACAACTGACAAAACACAAAAATAAAATAGTAACTTTTTGACATCATTGTTCTTCTTCTTCATTGACTTATCTTACTATAATTATAGAAAATCAAGTAGCTGTAGATATTAATCATCCCATCGATATATCTTCTAGAGTTCATGTTCTTTTTAATTTTTTTAATATGAAAAATTTCATGAAACGATCTTTTGTTTAAATTCGAGAACCTCTGTCGAGTCCCATCCCATAATATTGTTAGTCCTGCGGCAATGTTCAGCCAAGGCACAAACCTTGCTTGTATTCTTTATATCACTTTTATGCTGAGGAACTCGTTTTTTCAGGTATTGTGATGTCTGACCAATATATTTGAGGTCACACCCAGAGCACTGTATGTTATAGACCACTCCTGTCATCTTAGTTGAATCTATTTTGTCCTTCACTTCCTTGCGTGGAATTGATTTTTGAATCCCACATTCACCTTCCTATCCTTAAGAACATTAATTAATTTTCTTGTTACTCCCGGTATCAGAGGTAACGATATGAAAACAATCTGATCAGCCTCAATTCTCGGTGACTCATCCCCAGCAATAAGTCCACCATCATTCATGTCCTGAACTCCCGTCCGTCCATTCTGATCTACGGTATTAAAAGGGAGTCTAATAAACAAGGTCCTCGGATACCCATTCTGCTACAAAATTTCATCAAAAATCCTCAAATTTTTCATAACAAATGTTATGTGGGAAATGGCTTTTATTCTTTTCTTCATACTTAACATCATATTTATCTTCTGTCTTAATGGATGATTAGAAAGGTTATTTATGTATCTTCCAGAACTTATACTTTTTCTATACAAGTCTACCTTCAGTTTATTATCACTAGTTCTCACAATCTTCGTGTCCAAAAATGAAACTGCATTATCTGTTTCTTCTTCTCATGTGAAATTTATAATTTTTTTGTATTTATTGAAACACTCAAGTATAAATTGAGTCTGATTAACTGGTACTTGACAGAACAAATCATCAACATACTTTGTCATTATCAAAACTTCAAATGGAATGGTCTCCAAAATCCTATCAAGCAGATAGTCCATTACCAACTTTGCTATCATGGGAATGGCTGATGAACCTAGTGGTGAACCAAAAACCTGACTTCTTCCATCAAAAACGAAATATTTCGAATTGAATAAAAACCTCACAATGGTCATAAATTCCACTTTTGGGATGGAGGTGTGTGGTGTTATCAAACTCCAATAATAATCTATCGCCCACACTGCTAAATCTACTGGTACATTACTAAATAGTGATTCCACATCGAGACCAATCAGTACATAATCCGGTGTTAACTGAAAGTCGTTAATTTTTGCATCAAATGCAAAACTATCTTCAATAAAGTATTTGTCATTTTCATAATCTACTGACTGTGAAAAAATTGAAGTTACCAATGAAGACAGTTCATATGTAGGTGTATTGATAGGAACTATCGGTCTCAAGGAAGGAGTAGGCTTGTGTACCTTTGGCAAACCATTTAATCTGGCTGGTATACAGTTATAATTATACAGCTTTCTTCCTTGATCTGAAGTGAAATAGTTGCATTCAACTAAATTCTTGATGGTGGCATTGGCTTCATTTTGAAAACTCAATGTGGGTTCTCTCTGTTACAACTTATAATACCGCCCATAATTGAGTAATTCATGAGCTAACCTCAAATATTGTACTTTGTCGATTAGAACTGTCACATTACCTCTATCTGACTGTAGAACCATCAAATCCAGACGTTCTCTTAAAAATCTCTTACTATTGATAAATTCTCTATGAAAGGAGTTTCTTACTGTATTAGAGCTTCTGAGCATTATATTGTATTTGAATAAACCAATCAACGAAGCATTTTTTGTATTTGCCACATAGTGATCTATTGGGTATAGTATCAGGACCGAACCTGGTCTGGGCAAGAATTTCAGTCTTACGATTTATTTCACCTAGGTTTTAAGTGCTAATCAGATTCTCCCTGATTTTATTTTGAAATAGGTAATTCTGTCTTAAAGAGCATCGCAGAGTGAAGTTAAGCATTCATTATTCACGCACTTCGAATTCAAGCCACCGGCCTCTTAGATTAAGTTTTATGTCACTCTCTTGAAATCTGTTCTAGGCTATCTCTAAAGAAGGCTGTGCTTTCAGTAGGAATTTGTAAATTGTTGCGAATTATGAAATATCCTCAATTCCTACATCAACCCCGGAATTATTCTCTATTCCTACCTCAAACAGTAAGGCCAGAGTACACGCGAGATTGCGATATCGCCAGACGGATTCTTGCTCAGTGAGATTGAACTGAAATTAGAACAAATACACTCTTTCGGAGATATATCCATGCTCTAGAGTAAATGGATCTATTCTGGAAACCTATGGAAACCGCTGACGTTGGCCAAATTGTCAAAACTACTTTCTCGACACCGAGAAGTTGATTCGCTTTATCGCAATTTAGTCTCGCTTGCACTGTGGATGTACCCTTCGGCTCATTTCGTTTTGAGGATCGGGATATAATGCCGAGTCTGGAGTCATATTTTTTCTAGTATGTAGCGAAAAATTTCACGTTCGAAAAAAAAAATCGCAAAATTTTCGGATTCGGATATATTCAGGAATGATTGATCACAAAATAATTATAGAGAACATTGAAACTGTCTATTAATTCATTATTCAAATATAGAATATAAGATTGTACAAGTCACATCACATACGTAAAAATAAATAAATCATGAATATTTCCATTCTGTTACTGGAATTGTTTTCTACATAATTTTCCGACCATGATATATCCCTTTTGGCAAGGAGCTTCAATTATACTTCTGTCTGACAGTATCACTTTCGTTGATGCCTCTACTTCGTTGGTACATTCTGTAATAAAAATCGTTATAGGATTCTGAACTCATGAGAACAGTATTCGAATAGGAACACAAAAAAATTAAAATACATTTTTGAGCTGAGCTTCAAGACTGAGTTAATATGTCGCCACAAAGAATAGATATATAGCAATATATATCTTCGTTGCAGCAGCAACGAATAAATATATCGACTCGAATATAGATTTGCAAACACACTTTCATCCCAAATATTGGCGACTTCTAATTCAGAATGTTATTGAACCATAAATAACCTAGAGTTGGATTCGTTTGGGCATTTATGAAAATTTTAAATTGATGTTCGGATATCTAATAGAGACGGGAAGACTCATACATAAGCAATACATATTATAGAAAATTCATTTAAGGAACGCCTAGAAAAATCATATTTATTTGTCGAACAACTATATCCTTGAAGCTATAAATATTCGAGCATCAAAACTCAATATTCAGATACCAGAGAGACCTGATGTAAATTTTACTTCGAATTTAAAATTTTTTGACAAATCCCAAAAATTTATATTTGAAATCATTGAATTATTTCCCCCTCAGACAGGCTTGCAATTACAGAAGAAATTTAATTCTTTGATATCTACATTGTGTTCAAAATACTCCTTGTAGACTCAGAGCTATTGTACTGGCTAACCAATCCTTTTATCATTCCAGATTACAATACATTTGCCTTGTGGTAACGTACAATTCTCCAGTTATTGTAATGAAGGCATTTTTCCACAAGAAACTTGCTGGTAGTCCAAGAAACAAATCAAAACTCCTAGATATAAACTTCGAATCGTAACGTTCATATATTCGCTGATCCTTTAGTATAATTTATATCGTGTCAATATCATTGATTCAAAAAATCGTTCCTGATAATTTCTTTATATCCCACAATCCGCAGGTGCAATTTCTGAAAACTAAAAATTTAATTCTTGATGGTGTCGATACATGTATTGGGATAGAAAACCCATAAAATTTTGATTTGAAATGAAAGTTGCCCTCAGCAATCCTCTGACGGATATACTATCAATAAGTTTATAAACGATTCTATATTCATACATTCATATACCGGGTGTCAAAGGAATTCTAGTCAACCCCAAAAACATATTCGTTCTCGAAGATAGCGGATTGAAATTTTGGTCATTGATACTGCCTATTGTTTTCCTTTCCCATAGACTGAGGTAAATAATGTGTTTCCGGTTCAATCGGAAATGGGCGTGACTGCCAGATGGGGATAACATACGGAAAAAATATTCTCCAGAACAAAAATAAACTAATTTAGACCTGATATTTGCACGCAAGCCGAGTTCACTAAAGTGATGATCATTATACGAAACTCTACGTTGATCTAGATGAGTTTGAGAGTATAGTCCGCCAGTGAAAGATTCAGAACCTCAGTGCTATGCCATATCAAATAAACGACTGTTTTTTTGCGCAGGTTGGTGGGAAGTCTCCAGTTCCGCGATACGCGATACAAGCCAAGTAAGTGTTGCCAGTCGTACAGTTGCACTCCAAACTTGATGTGCGTAAGATCATATCGGTTGGAAATAAATACGACAATTTTATTCCATTGAAGTAAAGGAATTCATTTTCCAAAATCAATGACACGAATAACTTCCTCTGTGAAAATGAGTACTAAGGTTATTTTTGCCATAACTGGTTAGAAAACAAAATGAATTCTACGAAAGTAAGAAACGAAGAAATTCTGAAAAAATTTATTGTCTCTTGAATTCATTAACCATCAAAATACCATTTTATGGTTTGAATTTTTCTTTGACACTAAACATTTACGAGAAAATCTACTTCATTTCCAACCGATATGGTCTAACGCACCTCAAGTTTAGAGTGCGACTTGGGTAATTTTCTACTCATATGCCGAATGTATAGCTTGAAGAAGTAGTTTACAGTTCCAGGAAACTATCCTCCAACTTTTCCAGGCTAGCCTTGATTGTGGCTGCTTTCGATAGTCCTGACAATTTCGTTTTACTGTACAACACATCAATAGCATTCAATACTCTCAGTGGCTTGTATGCGGGAATAGCTGAAAAATCTGAAAGAATTTCCGTTAAAGTTATCATACTACCGATATGCTAGTGCGGGAAAATAAGTCAAAAACTCATTTTTTCGCAAGATTAAGCCTCTATTTCAAACCTCCAGCCTCATGCAATACTAAAGCCTTAGCTATTGCGAATCCAGAATAAATAGTTCTGGTGAAGACACTCGGCACTATGTGAAACTATACGTTAATATAGATGAGTTGAGAATATAGTCCGTCAGTGGAAGATTCTATATATCAGCGCCATGCTATATCAAATAAACGCAGGTTGGTGGGGAGTTTCTAATTACTCGATAAGCGAACGCTTTTCAAGTGAGAATTTACCCAGACGCAATCCAAACTCAAGGTGCGTTAGACCATATCGGTTGAAAATAAAGTAGATTCCTTGTAAATCGAAATGTTTAGTGTGAAAGAAAAAGTTCAAATCATAAACTGATATTTTGGTGGTCAATCAATTCAAGGAATAATAATTTTTTTTAGAATTTGTTTTTGTTTTTCAATTCCTTACTTTCGTGGTATTTATTTCATTTTCAAACCAGTTATGGCAAAAAGAACCTAAGTACTCATTTTCACAGAGGAAATTATTTGTGTCTTTGATTGTGGCAAATGAATTCCTTTACTTCAATGGAATTAAATTGTGGAATTTATTTTCAACCGATAGAGTCTTAGGCACCTCAAGTTTGGAGTGCGACTGTATGAATGGCAATTCTTACTTGGCTTGGATTACGTATCGAGGAAATGGAGAATCCCCACGAACCTGCGCAAAAGAACAGTAGTTTATTCGATATGGCATGGCACTGATACCGTTGGAAATCCTCACTGCCTGTCCAGAAAGAACAATATTTTCGAACCTTTTTAGTTCTGGGCCCTTAACCTGATGAAATATGATCGGAAATGGACTTAAAAGATAAAGATGTATTTATATTATATTATTTATTTCAACCTCCAACAATTGTAACAGCCCTTCTTATTTAACCTCTTATTCTGGTACATTAACTGTAGAACATAAAAATGCATTCGTGAACATAGATCATTACATATATCATATGAACTACTAACAAATTTTACATATGATTCTATATCAGATGCTTGTCCTGGCCAATAAAATATCAATCTAGCTCTAGCTTTGGTTTTTTCTATTCCCAGGTGACCCTGATGAAGTTGTTTTAACATTTCAGTTCTTAAAACTAAAGGCACAATAAGTTTATTTTCTAAAAACAATAAACCATCAACAAACACTATCTTTTCTCCAAGATCATAATACTTATCAACAAAATCAGGAATTTTTTGCTTTTTTCCCTGGCCAACCTTCACTAGCAAATTAACTTACTAGGCTTAATTGTGGGTCTCTAAGTGTTTCAGTTTTAAATTCAGATTTCCTTTCTTCTGACTATACACTGAATATATTATATATTCTGGTAGTAGTGAGTATGCCTTGACTTTTGAAGTGTCCACGACATGATGTTCTCGCAGTTAGGCTCAGCATTGTTCTAAGTGCTCTCTTTTGGACCAAGAAAATCCTCCAAACGTTAGAATCCGTAGGACATAACAGACTGAAATTGGAGAAATAAACTGTCCTCAGCAATTCGGAATCTGATTGCAGCGCCAAAGCACGGAGTGTGTAGGGAACATAGATAAAATATCTCTGCAACGAGTTTATATGTTCAGACCAACTCAGCTGATCATCGACAGTCACACCAATGAAACTGGTATCGTTGGAAATCCTCACTGCCTGTCCAGAAAGAACAATATTTTCGGGTCTTTCAACTCTTGAATGCGAAGTGCTGAAAACTACAGACTCCGTTTTATTTGGGTTCATTCGTATTTTATTTGAATTATAATACACCAATTAAAAATATCGCAGAAACCTTTTTCGGCCTTTCCAATTACCTCCGAGATAAAATATGCCGCCACCAATATATTCGTGTCGCCGACAAACATGACAACTTCAACATTCTTATTACAGTTCAGATTTTCATTCAAATCGAATTGATAATTTAAAGATAGTATACCCTCATCAGGCCGAAGCTCTTCACCCAACAGAATGTTTTCTGGTAGGTCATATAATATCGATCAAATACAGAAAGGGACCGAAAATATATCCCTGAGGCACACCCACCACCACTTCTGCATATGGTGATATATTCGACACCCCAAATTTTCAGAGAAACCCTATGAGGACGATCCCGTAAAAAGCTCCTCATAAAATTCAATTTTTTATCTCTTATAAACCTGATAATTCGAGGATAACTTGGGCACTGTACCACCTCAGATCAACCCCTACAAGAGGGCAACTGAGCGAAGGTTGAAGGCAATATCCCCCACAACGTCCCGAAAACCACTGTAGAAACGATCTATTTATCGTATTTATCATTCGAGTCATATGAATCCGCAGAGGAATGGAACACAGGAAAATGCACAGAAATAAAACATGAAACCGAATAATGCTCGCAGGATTCTTACCAGGTGAAACACCACATTCACTCACTATCTACGGTTGAACTTGAGTCCGTTTCCTCTTTAAACGCAAATAGCTTACTGAGAAACAGAAAATGTGAATATACTGATTTATAATTAAATCGCGAGTGGCACAAAACTCAAAAAATCTCGACAGCGTGAAGTACTCTCTAAAAGGTTGCCCATTTCATCTGGACAGTTCCTTTCATAAACTCGGAATGGTGGGGATTTCACATGTCCAAAATTTTGAGAAATTCCTATGGGAGTATGATCTACAGCTCCCGAATTGCTTTATTGAATTCCTTCGTTTTCCGGAAGAATTATACAGTTGTAAATACACATTTATCCTTTTTTTAGACAATTCAGTCTCCGAAACCACTGCAAATGAATCGCCAGGTACAGCAGATTTTTTATACATAGGTAGGGGACTGAAATGCATCGAAACCAAATGTTGGAATAATTCCTATGGATAGGAAATTTCTCGAAACAAAATGAAACTGATTAAATAATTCCTAAGCAACAAGAATCACTTCATTACAATAGGTAGGAGATTGAAATGCCTCAGAATAAATATGATGGGATATTTTTTTTCATTTCCGATATAAAACCCCTCGAAATGAAACAAAAGATATAATTCCGAAGTAACGAAAATAACTTCTTTACAATGTCTAGAATTCCATTTTTATCTTGGGATTTGATGACCCTTTCCAGGATAGTACAGCAAAATTTCAGTATTATTCCTATGGCGGAAGCTGAATAAGATGCGCGGTATTCGCCTTTATCTTCATCATATCGTGCAACTATACGTATTGCTTTCACAGAAATATTATAGTGTTTTGGGGAAAAGCAAAACTTGAAATCTGTTATGGTTGGGGACAATTTTTTCAGTTCGAAGAGATATTCACCAATATATCGCAAATTCACCTGAGCTATTTTATGGTGATGGACTGAACTGTATTTAGCGCCTAATTTGGTGCCATGCAATATGGCTAAATAATCTTTCCGTAAAAGCCGTGTACAAGAGACGTTTTTCAATACAGGAAACACATGTTCATCCAAAATTGAATTTGCTATTTTTTGTAGATCAAAAATTATTTATTTACTCTCTACTTGACTCCTCTTTCTCCCGGCAATGTTGGGATTACATTTTCGAGCATTCCTTATCGAAAAACTTTAGACATACGAACCATAGGGCAGTCCATATATTTCTTAGAGCACTGTTTTTGAACTGGCCTGAGTGTTACAAGGTGAATTATTTTCTTCATGATTGTAGATATTGTTTCCTTTGTTGCGGAGGAGATCGATGAGTTTTCTTCTCTCCTGTGATTTTTACTATGACAAATGATTCTTTCCACTTCATCTTTTTTATGGACATTTGCGAGGTGCCTAACAAACCTATTAACAAGTTTTTTACAAAACATACAGAACTGATGCTTTGATTTGTATGAGAGAACAGACGTTTTATCGTTTTCAGGTTTAATGATAGATAAACAGAGGATTTCAATTTTATTATTCATCGGTTGGTTGATACATTTCTCATTTTCTTGGAAATTGGTCTTTTCTAATCATTATGATAATATGATAACCTACCCTATATTAAGATTGCGCAGAAGCCTTCATAATACGCTTCAATAAACACACACAATCTATTGTAAGATGGTCATTAAATAAAGAGTCGTCATCAAGAACAAATCCATAATTGCTGTCGTTATGAAACATATAAATAATATGGTGTCAGGTGTGAAAACCGAACAATAAAAGAAGTTTCTGATTGATACAACATCTATGAAGTTGAAAAGGAAAAGAACTCTTGAAAATCAAATTTATCGTCCACTATGGAAGAAGATGAAGTGAAAACCATACCGGAGATGTCGAGGTTAACTGAACACAGCAGAGCTATGTCGTCAACAACAATAAATAATTAACAATACGATGGAGTTCTTGAGACAAGACAATAATGACATATTCGGTCTGGCAACAGCAAATAGCAAATTGTTATAAAGTAGGTTATATATATCTGTTTTATAGATTCATCATTATGTTTGGTCTCATCGCTGAATTGTGCCCCACCAAGGGGCATAATTCAAAACTAAGTAGGGTACAATTGCACACAACATTTTCAACAAAAATAAAGGTGTTTATTTGTATACAAAATTGATGTGGAATTGGTTGGACTCAAAATACTTTACTCATTTATTGAAAATAGAATGAAGATAAATTCAACTCAAACGAAATAAGCGACTGTGTTCTTTCGGTACATTTCAACTGTGATGGAGCCGGTTATTTCTCGACAATTTCCTCAATTTCTACAGTGGAAATATGGATTTCAAGAAAATAGAATTTTAGACCTTTCTTTCTCATGTACTCGACTTCCGAGTCAGATCTCTTTCTCTTTAAAATGCGAGCAACATAATGTACTTCTGTTATTTCTGTACAAAATTTCACGATTATGAAGTCACCTTCTGACAAACTTTCAAATTCAACATCATAATCAAGTTCTGCTTTCGAACTTCTTCAAACTCTTGAATATCAGAATCTTCAAGGATGGAGATGAACTGGATGCTTCTTCTTCCGTACTGAAGACTTTCTTTGTAATTTTTGCTTTATTTTGGTGTTTGGCATGCATGTTCCAATGCTTCTTTCTCTGGGGTTTTTGTGAGAATTTTTGATCGACCTCTCTTTATTCCACATGGATTTCCACTTCTAGGGGGTGCTTTTGGATACGGAGTAGGTACGCTGTTAGATGAGAAATCTGTTAAAGTATCAATGCTATCCCTACTAGTTGACGGTAATGAAGTATCGGGGAATAATTGTTGTGGTGCATCATCCGTGATTATCGAATAATGTGCATCCAGCCAGTCAGTCACTGTAGCAGAATCAAAGTTTCGTCTGAAAATGCCTTTCGATTGAGTGGATATATTCCTGGTTTTCGGAAACTAGCAAATATATTCTGCATGGTAAATGAATTTAGAAATGCTCTTCCAGAAAGCTCAGCAATATTGTAAATCGTTATAGTCTTACCGGGGTGCGATAGCATCCAATCGTTCTGTGCAACTTTATATGTAGCCTTAGAGGGTCCCATTACAGATACATCTAACGGTTCTAGCCGATGTGTACAATGAAGTGGAAAAGTTTCCATCACAATGCCATGATCTTTCGTATACAATACTGCGTCCAAAGAGCAGTGGCTCTCGTTATTGAAGCAGCAATATGGGATCTTCTTCGCTACATTTTGTGTCGGTTATTAAGTACTCTAGTGTTCATAAGAACAAATGCCTGGTCATCCATCCACTAGATGGACTATTAACTAATCCGATACTTCGTGGTGGTGCGCCAATCATAAATGTATCGCGAAACCTTTCCTCGCTCCCTGCACACCGCTTGTTCTACCTGCTTGATTCCTTTTTCTGCAATGACATTGGGAGCTTGTACGACTGTCATTACACCAGTATCATCTAAGTTAAATATTCTCTGAGGAGTGAATGGATGTTTCTGAAGAGCTCTTGTATAATTCTCGTAATGCTCACTAACATTGGTTTTGTTAAAACTCGTGCTTCCAGCTAAACTTGTGTTTTTTGGCCTGCGTAATGATAATTGCTCGTGTCCTTTACACAATCTGGTCCTGCTAGTCCATTCTCTGTCCAATTTTCTATTTAATTCCAATGCATAATCAAAAGCCAAAGTCTGTTATAGTTTGTATGTAAGGCCATAATTCATACGTGAACATTTAAGAATATATGAGACTTATTTCTGTTCTTGTTCACTGGTGAATACCTGTCTGAAGGAATGCTTCGAGGAAAAATGCTCGCGATTTGGTGTTCCTAGGTGTTTTAGTCGATAATAAAGTGCAGTGTAACCAACCCCAAACATTTCAGCAGCCTTTTTTAGAGGAAGCTTGTTTTTTTTGCACACATTCCATTGCTTTCGCCATGTCTTCTTCACTGAATTCGGGTTTTGTTCGCTTTTTTACATAATTTCTCATCATTGTGTTTGGTATAGACGAAGATCTGCGAATAAAAATATTATTATAATATTTATCATATTTGTAACGTCATTTTCAAATGTGCGTCAAGATATGGGGGGCACTTTTGAACACTGTTCAAATGTACCCCATTCGGTTTGTTCAATTGTGCCCCACACATATGAAAAAAGTCGAATCGAAATAAATTGAATCTATTAAAACTTACCTGTCTAAATTCAACAGTACAACAGATATTCTTAGCACTTCAACTATCCAAGAAAATCGATATTTCTCTGAAATTGCTGTTATATTGGGTTCAATTTAAAATTTCAACCACGTAAGATATTACAGCCTAATGAGGTAAATAACACATCCGATGTTGGATTTAAACGGGCAGCAACTGTTCGGCGTAACGAATTGTGCTAGTCGTAATGCGTTTTCGCTTTGTTGCCAAATCGACCTTTTGTGAAAATTTAATTCAGATTTATTTCAACATGCATTGTTCAATAGTGCCCCAGTTCTGAGGTGCCCCTCCTCCCCCCTACCATTTCCAAAAGGAGAATGAAACAAAAATATGAAAAAAGTCTGGTTAACATGGCTGCAGAGGCATGGAATCTATAATTTGGCTACAAATTTAGAATCAGGGACCGAAACTAGAAAGGTCGCATTTTTGCTTTATAATATTGAACCAGATGGATTGGAAAAATTTCTATTTCGTTCAACCTTGATATAAAATCCGTTAAGCACGAAGAAGTTATCAAATTTCTAACGAATTATTTTGTTCCGAAAAGAAATCTGACTATCAACCGTTGAAATTCTTTCAAAGAAAGCAAACGACATCTGAAACAATCGACACATGTATTACAAATCTTAACAATCTTTCTTATGAATGTGAATTTGAAATTAAACGTGATTCTCTAATCAAAGACATATTTATCTCCAATATGGATAGCAGACATTCTAATATATTGAAATCAAATTAACTCCTGAATGTATCCCTATTCGTTAATCTGGTGGTAATGATGCAACCTCTTACTCCCTATCTATTTATTTCAACTTTACAATTAAAAATTACTATTTACAAACACAAAATCAGGTACAATGAATCTGAGATCCGCGATTCGAAGAGGCACTTATCTTAGAAGTAAGGATCCGGTGGTATGATCCTCCAAAATACAGGTACTATGCAGGTAGTCTAGTTTCAAGAGATTCCAACCAGAATAAAGTCCAGAATTAAGATGTTCCAGTAATAACTAGCTTCGGAATAAAGGTATTCCAGTCATAATCAGCTCCAGTATTCAGATAATCCAGTAATGATTGCTTCCAGTACTGAGATGATCCAGTCAAACTCTGGGTCCGGTAGTAGAATATTCAAATGGGCATTAGTCCCAGTAAAAAGGTAATCCAGCAGTCGATAGCTCGGTACAAAGATGTTTAAGTGAGCAGTAGCCCCGGTACAAAGATGTTTCAGTGGCCAACAGCCCCGGTACAAAGATGATTTAGTGAGCAGTAGCCCCGGTACAAAGACTGCAAATTTAAAAACTATAAGATAGTGCTTGTAACACGTGATCTCATTCCCAACGACTCTAGACGTTATTGCAACAATTTACAAGTTAATAAATACGAGATGAAATATCTAGAACTCAGGAATAAGAGCACGTTATTCGATAATAAGAACGAGATAAGAAATCAAATGCACAATATCATACAAAGGAAAATGTTAAGCGGTGTAACCTGCATGGAATGAAAATAATCAGAAATCACAATTTGACATTCACAAAAGCAAAAAAATACTGGTCGGGATATACGTAGTACTTACCGCCTTTTGAATAGACGTCTTATAAGAAACAATAAAACTTCAAAATTCCACGATGTTAATGGATTAGGAAGTTCGTTTATTCGTTAAACTCTAGCAAGTTGTTTACTCTCCAAATTCTTACGCCAAAAGAAAGAACTTTCCATCGGCTAGACCGAATTAGGGCCGCGCATGCGAAACACACACTCAACTGTCAAAGCGAAGTGCGTTTTCCAGCGACCGATCGTATAATCTCAGTAAGGCGTTTTTGCTTGAGATCAGAATTGAAATTAATAGTATGACGTATTTTCGCGATGGAAACTGAAATCGACAGTGGAGCGTTTTGTAACGTTACAATATGTCAACCTCTACTACAAGAAGATGTAAATTTAAACGAATCAGTAATGATTGCGAAGACCATGAATCCATCCCAGGAAAACAACTTCAGTTTAGAAGCGAAACGTACTGCTAGTACACTAAGGATAACCACATATCCTGGGAGTTGTCCTAGGTTCACGTCAAAGGGAAGAAAATAAGATCCCGAAGTCAGTCTCCACAAAAACCTTGCGGTAGAAGTGGTCAATGGCAACGTCCACAGTGCCCAGCTAAAGTAGCCAAATGCAGGTTATGTAATTTATATGATCATTCCGCAAAATTTTGTCATTCGAGAAAGTCAGATGAATTTATTAACAAAGAATATCGATCAAATATAGTTGTTAAAAGAACAGTGTTCGGAAAATTTAAAAAAATTATATTTCGTAGGAACTTTATCCTATCAGGATAATCGAGATTTTACCTCAGATGATAACTGGTGTATTGATTTATATTTAATGGATAAAAAGTAAATTGTATAAAAGATACAGGAGCTAATATTAATGGCATGTCAAAGAATACATTCGAAGATATATAAAGTCGAAAAATATCAACATTCTCAAAGTAGATATTAGAGTCAATCAAATTCCGGTTATGGGAAGATTTAATATGGTTTGTGAATACCAAAATTAGAAATTCAATTTATTTTTCGTCTTAGGTAATATCGAATGCAAAACTATTCTTGGATTGACTACTTGTCAAAATTTAAACTTGATTAAGAGACATTTTTATTGTAGATCTAACCCAAATAGGGACTTTTTACAATCTTTGTATGACTTGTTTAATAGTTTGTTATATATCCTGAAACAGAAAAACAATTTCCAAATATCAAGCATAATTGAAATAGTGAAAGGAATATTATCACCATCTACTCCCTGAACTACTTCCAATAATTTCGACATTCTTAAGATATCTCAAGATAAAACAGGTTGTCGGTATATATCCTTATGGATATTTTCTGCGTGACCCATGCAGTTTGCTAAGTCGGAGTTGCAGGTTCAAAATACATTTTGTAGCAATGTGTTTTTGAACCTTGTCTCCTCGAAGTCTTCCTGGGTTTTCGGCTCCACAATCTTCTGAAAATTACCTGATCAAATCACACAATCTTAAATATTTTGCATCATCACTATTTATTTCCTTTATCCCAAATACATATCGATAGTTTTTTGGAATTCCAGCATTCTTCCTCAAATCAATCAATAATTTCACGCTTTCCACTTATAACTTATCAAGTAGCATCGGGACATTCCTATTCAGTTTTCCCCTCATCTGGCACCGAACATATTTTTTGGCGATTTCTTTACTTTTATTCGGTAACCAGTTGAAAAGATCCTTATCCATTTCTTCGTTGATGTCCTGGAGGTTTTTGAAGTCTTCGATCATTAGTCCTTCAACTTCTCCTGGGCGTTTTCTATCAAAGACTAAAATGGAAGTCAATGTGCTTTATGCAAGATCCATTCAGTATTTAAATGTATATTTACGTTGGACATCTTCAAATGCCTGTTGTCTCTTTTCCAATTGATACACATGCAGTTTTTTTTCATCCTCTTTCGATAGAAGTAGGGTGATTTTCCTCCTTTTCATTTTCAGTTGAGATTCTGCAACAGCACTATTAATATTCAAATTTATTTCTCGATTCAATATCTTGAGGAAATTCTTCGCTTTTTTTATGTTATCATGTTTTCTAATACATTATGGCAGGAAGATATGACAAAGCTGCTGGGGTAATGTTCCAAGATTGAAAGCAACTGTAGGTGCATCGTAAGATTTTGTTGAAGTGTTAAAGCGAGATTCTCTTTTAATAGACCCTAGTGTAGCATCGCAAAATTTTGGGTCATACATCGAAAAAAGATCAGTTACTTCATGATTGATTAGTTTCAATGTACGCAAGAAACGACCCAGTAATCTAATTTTTACACTTCGAATTCGCAGACTTGTTCAAATAGGTATTTACTACCCCTCGTTTGAATTCTAGCTGCGAGATCTTCTGTCTTTCAAAAATGTACAAAATCAAGCTATTCTGCATAGATATGCCAAACAATCATGTAATTAGGGGCCAATAGCATCTCTTTCCATGCATACCTATGCGATTATAATCAATATTCTAGTCCATTTGATTGGTTCCACCCATATACACAAATAATATTTCTCGATTAACTTGGTTCTAGGAATCGTTATGTTTTTTTTTGCTGTTGGGAAATACTTTTCACGTGACTAATTTACTCTGTACCGCACGACGTTGAAATCATTGTGACGACTGCATTATCCATCCACCTCACATACAGATCGCCATCGGATTTCTCTATTGCGGTTTCAAAATAAACTCGAGTTTTTTTCGGAAACAGTTTTTCACTTGTTAGAGGACATTCTTGTGAAATACGATTTTCTCGAATAGTTCCGATAGCTGAATAACCACGGAATTTCACAAATACAAATAACGCTGCACAAGAAAACAAGTTGTCCATGTAAAAGTTATACGGCAATTGCATTTTTCTTGTGGCATTTCATTCAGAAGTACTTAAAAAGGACAAGCGGCTTTCTCAAATAATTCTTCGTAATCCGTATTGATGTTTAGTCCTTCACCCTGTTACAGTTCGAAGTTTACTAAATAGCCATCTTTTGTATTCAGACTCCATATTTTGTACCCAAATCTTATAGGTTTACCTCGTATGAACTGCTTGCAGCCATGACGTCCGAAATATTTGACCATACTTTCATCAATAATGACGCTTAGAAGGCAAGTTATTGTACCCGCTTTGATAAAGAATCGCTAATGTGTATTTTATTTCGTCTGCTCCTATATTTGGATCGGGACAAATCGAAAACAATGCATACCACCCGCTTTCTTACACCAAGTAGGTACTGGATAACTGGATTTTTGTTCTTCGAGTGTGGCAATTTTTTTTAGTATCTGAATCAAAATCGGATCTTTTATACTACCGCGTCTTAGGTTTCCTCTTTCGTCTTTCATTCATCCATTCCTTTGAGCATTCATATATAAGAATAGGCCTAATAGGAAAATCTTCCAACTTCAGCAGCTTGTTGAACATCCATGGATTAAGCTGAAAAGTTATTACTATAACTGTAGTCCCATTCAACCACAAATCTTTGGTTATCCTGTTATCTTATTTCGGCATTCGGTCGTTGTTGTCTAAATGCCAGGTTGTCAATTAGCCTGAATAAATTATATAATAATAAGAAAAATAATACCGTTCTTTATTCACCCTGAAAAGGCTATCGACCGAAGGAAGTCCTTCAGCCTGAATAAATTATGATTGTTCCAAAACATGCGAAATATGTATCTGAGACGAAACACGCCCTCCGTCATCTTCTTCTCCTAAATCCTGATCAGTATCAGTCATTCATTTCAGCTGGGTCGATATAAATAAAGCAGAGGGAAACGTTTCCTAAAATCCAAAGCCATAAAACTGCATTATTACTGAGAATAAGCGCCTATCGTTGCCATATAGCAACACCAACATTCAACGCCATTATTCATTACAAAAAAAAAATCCGGTCTGTGACATATATCACAAAAAGTATTTAAAACAATATTATGAAAAAAAAAATGTGTAAAGTGTAAAGATAATAAGGGGGATAGTACTTACTCGAACTTGGGATCCATGATTTTCACGATTTTAATTTGACGCAAGATTCAAAAAATTCACGAGGACGAATGGGTTGAAACACTACAAAGCTCTTGCTACTGATACATACACGTTCCTTTACGCATCTTTTGACATACTTCCATTTCCATAGATACGAAATTGCGCGAACGGCAATCCTTTGAATCGACACCTGATAGACGTTGCCATATGGCAACGCTGGGCGTTTGGGGTTTGGTGGAAAGAACTTATTTTTCACGATGTCGGAAGGAAGCTATTAGATGCAACCGAGAGGTAACTTGTTAACTTTAGACCATGACCGAACGCTTCGCTCCATTAGAGCTGTCCCGTAAAATGAAATCTCAGTGTAGATTTAGAGAAAAAACCCTTGCTTTGCGCACATGCTTTGATATCTGAAGCGGTTCGGTTGAATTTACTTTGGGGTCGTCTTGAGACAATCACTTCTCGATTATCGTAGTGCTCACTCATATTAAATAAAAAAATCCCTTCCTTTCCGATTTCAGCTATGATGTAACGTAATTTGCACTTTTATTCATTTGAACGATGAAACTCCGATACCAGGAACACATTCCTATGAATCTCTTGATTTGCGTAGTGGTATTAGGGCGAGGAAAATTCACCATACACGAAATTTTATCAGGATCGGTTTTCAACCCATGACCGTCAACAACATAGCCTAAATACTTTATAGAATTTCGAAAAAAATGACATTTGTCTAAGTTAACCGTCAAATTTGCATGTTTAAGACGGCTAAGTACTTCTCTTAAAAGTTCAACATGTTCCTCAAAAGAGGACGAAATAATTATTATATCATCTATATAAACAAAAATTTTATTTTCGAATTTAGGGCCAAAAAGTTTGTCAACAAGTCGCTGGTGTGCTTGTGCGCTGTTCCACAAACCAAAAGGTACAATAGTGAATTGAAACAAGCCTCTCCCGGGAACACTAGAAGCAGTTTTTTCTCTAGATTCCGAATCTAGGGGAATTTGCCAGAAAGATTTCCTTAAATCTATACTAGAAATGAATTTCTCTCCTGTAAGGCCGCTGAGAATTCGATCTATACGTGGAAGTGGATACGAGTCGTGTTTGGTAATTTCATTGAGCTTACGACCGTCGAAACAAAATCTATATTCGTCATTCCTTTTTTTGACGAATAAAACCGGACTACTCCGTGAATTTGAAGGTTCGACAACGCCTAACTTCAACATTTCATTTAATTCGTTATTCAATATTTTCATCATGTATGGAGATAGAAGATATTGTTTTAAGCGTCTCCTGTGTCTATAACCAATTGAATCTCACTCGTCCTGCCCAAACGATCCTTACTACTAATTTCTTCAAAAGCTGACAACAAATCATCAGCGATAACTTGTTGTCCCGCATTCAAACATTCTACACTACAAGTTTCGATTTTAGCATTGTCGAAGGAACTCAAAGTATTCAAAGAGATATTGTCTTGTTGAACGTCCCATTTTCCTTTGAGATAATCAATCTTGATAGCGAATTTGCGACAGAAATCACTTCCAAAAATGAAATCGTGACCAAGACTAGGAACTACTAAGGCTTCTACAACATGGCATTGGCCATTGATCACAACAGGCAAATGAACTAAACCGATAACTTGCTGTCTCTTATCATCAGCAGTGAACACAAAATCTCCACGACAAGGAAATATTCTCAAATTTAAAGGTTTCAACAATTTAGCGCCACTTTTGCCGACTATTGTTACGTTAGAACCCGAATCCAACAACCGGAAAATCCAATATGTTTACTTCTATGAACGGTCTATTATCAAATTTCTTTTCACTGAAAAGTGGTGATGTTCGATTAACCGCTGAAAATTTATAGAAGTTCCGCACTTTAATTTTCCCAATCAACTTTATCGAAACGATTTAAATTCGATCTATTGGCCCCTAGAGAATTATTGTGGGATGAGTTATGGGCCCTGAAAGACATCCCATCATTTAGTTTTTTGAGCAACTTTTACAAGTGCGAACAGTCACATTAGGTGAACCACAACGGTAACAAAACTTAGATCTTTTGAATTTGCAGTTATTATAGTAGTGACCTCTTTTATGACAGTTTCAACATTCCACCTCATTTCCACTCTTGACACCACTGTTAATATCTTGAGAAGAATTAGGAAATATAGAGGAAACCTGACGCAAATTAACTTTATATTTGCTACGTTGACTATCATCGTTTTTGCTGAAAACAGTTCTTCGCTTTGTACTATCCTTTTCGTGACCTTCCTCGACTGATTCAATCTTCAAAAAGTCGTCATCTTCTAAACGTTTTATTAATTTATAAAGATCAGAAATAGTCGGTGTCTCGATGGTTGCAATGGCTTTTTTATATGCCGGAAGTAGGTTTCTCACACCGGCGGAGAAGGCGTAGAAGAGGGACTTCGGAGCGGCGGATTCGGCGTAAGTGGCAGCTATGCTTTTGAGAAAGCAACATGGGTAGATAAGACTCACAGTCGTGGAAGACAACTTATCTAGGGATGGCATAACCCGAAAAAGAAATCCCTGGTCCTCCAAGAATGGGGGTTGGATCATAGGACTGGCTCCTCGATAACCAGAAAAAAGTTTAATGCTAAAAAACCCAACAAGGAAAAGCCGGACAGATTACATGGACAAAGACTTAAGCAACGAAAAAGGATTTTGAGTTTGGTAACATGGAATGTGCAAAGTATGACAGGAAAAGCAAACGAAATTGCGAAAGAGATTGAGAGTATGGGATCAGACATAGCAGTTCTAACTGAAACAAAGAGAAAAGGTAATGGTATAACACAGCTTGGAAATTACATACATGTCTATAGCGGCGTGGGCAAACACGAAAGAGCAAAACAGGGTGTCTCCATTCTAGTACATAAAAAACACAAAAAAAATATAACTGGCTATGAATGCATAGATTCACGTCTCATTAAAATGAATATCAATTTAAAAAATAGTCGATTTTGTATAATAGGAGTATACGCACCTAATGATGATGACAGTGTGGCCAATAAGGATCAATTCTTCGAAAAACTGCATCAAATAATCAGTGAAGTTGGCGACTCAAGAGATATTCTATTAGCCGGTGATTTTAACGGAAGAACGGGAAAAAGAACGAATAATAATATAGTTGGTCCTTTCGGTGAACATATCTTAAATGATAATGGACAAAGGTTAATTGATTTATGTGATCAAAATGCTCTAAAAATTACGAATGGATTCTTCCAGCACAGGTCCATACACAAATATACTTGGATACAGGATACAAGACAACTAAGATCCATCATTGACTACATTATAATACGACAAAAAACATTTCTTAAGGTATTGGATGTGAGAGCATATAGAGGAGCTGATTGCGGAAGTGATCATAAACTTCTCAAATCGAAAATAATGATACCACACCACCACATCAATTATAACAAGAACAATGGAAATGAAAAAACAGAAAAAGTAGATTATCCAAAATATAATATCCAAAGTTTTGAGAACGAAAGCACTAGATACCTTTACCAACAGAGATTGAATCAAAAATTAGAAATAGACCTGTATAGAACATCAAACGAACTCTATAATCATATAGCAGAAAGTATCCATAGTGCAGCAAAAGAAGCATTAGGCCTTGTTGAAAATAAACCGAACGGAAAGTATGAATATTCTCCAGAGATAGAGGAGAAAGTACAGGAAAAAAGGAAACTATATCACAAATGGCTATCAACAAAATCACCTGAAGACAAAATGAACTATAGAAGGATACAACGAGAAACCCGGACAACTGTGATAGAAGAACAAAGAAAACTGTGGGATCAAAAATGTGATGAAATTAACACCTATATTGGAGGACGTAGGTGCACTGAAGTTTGGAATTTCATAAAAAATATCAAAGCGCCGACCAAAAATAATGTAAGACTAAATACGATAAGTATAAATCAATGGAAAGAATACTACACTAAATTGTTCACAGAAGACAGGTACCCTTTGGAAAACAACAATAGAACAAATGTTAACATTGAAGGAGAACCAATAACGATAACAACAGAAGAAATTAACAAAAAGGTAAAACTACTTAAGAACGGCAAATCACCTGGTCCTGGGGGAATATACAATGAACTCATCAAAAATTGCACAACAAAATTATTCCAATTGATAGCCCAACTATTCACAATGTGTATAAATGGTCATCCTGTTCCGGAAGAATGGAAAACCGCTTTCATCAAACCTTACATAAGAAAGGGGATCGAAACAACTGTAACAACTATAGGGCACTGTCAGTTACTAGCACGTTCAGTAGATTTTACGGACGCGTTATAAGGGACCAAATAGAAGAGGAATACCAAAGTGGTGAAGCAGAAGAACAAAATGGCTTCAGAGCAGGACGCTCATGTACAGATAATACTTTCACAATCAAACGATTAATTGAAGAACAAGAAAAAGTATCCAAAGAAACTCATCTTTTATTTGTGGATCTCGCCAAGGCATATGACAGTGTTCCAGTCTCGAAACTATGGGAAGCTATGAGACAAACCCGAATCAACGAAAATCTGATTTCAGCGGTACAAGGTTTGTATGAAAACATGTCATCACGGATAAAGATAGGAAATTGTGTATCAGAGAACTTCAAAATAACCAAAGGGTTGCGCCAGGGTTGTTGTATATCACCAACACTTTTTAAAATCTATGTCGAACAAGCGTTACAAAGATGGAAGGAAAAATGTAGTAAGATGGGCTTTGAATTAGAGAACGCAACATTGTACACGCTTCAATTCGCGGATGACCAGGTGGTAATTGCACAGTCGAGGGAAGATTTGGAATACATGACTCGGAAGTTATTGGAGGAATATCAGGAATGGGGATTGACTGTCAATGTGGATAAAACTAAATATATGTGTATTGGGAAGGATGTGAAAATTTAGAACTTGAAAATGGAACAACAATAGAAAACTGTGATAGTTTCAAATATTTAGGGTATACGTTCAGTTACGATGGAAAAGATACCACAGAAATACAAGACAGAATAACCAAGAGCAGAAAAGTTATAGGTGCACTAAATGGAGTCCTATGGTCGAAGAATATATCAAAAGGAAGAAAGAAAAACATATATAATACAATGATTAAAAGCGTATTAACCTATAACTCTGAAGTATGGACAATGACTGAAAGAGACAAAAAGAAAATAATGGCTACGGAAATGGATGCATTGCGAAGATCAGCGAGAATATCAAGACTGGAACGGAGAACAAACGAACACGTAAGAGAGGTTATGAAGAAAGATACCACCATAATAGAGGAGATCGAACAGAGACAGCTCATATGGTATGGACATGTTTGCAGGATGGAAGAAAATAGACTGCCACGACAAATGCTGGAGTGGTCAGCTCAGGGACGAAAACGAAGGGGAAGACCGAAGAAGAATTGGCTACAAAATATCAAGAAGGCCATGAGTGAAAGAAACCTATCGGAAAACGACTGCCAAGATAGGAAAGAATGGAAGTTGGGTATCGTAAGGCGACGACAGACGCTGTAAAACGATGTTATATAAGTAGGTTTCTACGTAAATATTTTAGTTTGGTAGTTTCTGCAGCAGGGCGAGTAAACCGGTTGAATAACTCATTAGTCTTCGCGAAATATATTGTCACACTTTCGTTTTGTAATTGACTGCGACTTCTTATTTTTTCCCATAAATCATCGTCGTGATAAGGTGATTGAAAATCTCGTTCAAGCAAATCGACAAGTGAATCCCAATCTTTAACTTCTGAAACCGCTTGACGGAACCAGCACAAAGCATCGTCCACAAACAAGTCTCTAGCTGAATCGAATAATTCTGATTTTGTAACATGGCGTGCTTTTCTCAATTATTCGATATTCGCTAGAAATATAGTTAATTTGTCTTTATCTCCATTGAAAGTTTTCCCCCCACTCATATACTGGAATAGATTTAATATTTGAAGAGGATGGAAAATTCTGAACAACATTATTTTTCAGGGAATTAATCGTAGTATCACTGACCGGTGGTTACTGATCATTAGTACTTGATGTAACCTTATCATGAATATCAGCCTCAAGAGCTAGACATGTCGCATAAGATTCTTTCTTAAATTCTCTACGCAAAGCAACATCCTTATCTTCATCATCTAAAGGTAAACGCCTAATACGATCTGTGACGTGTGCAAGACGAGATTTTACCCTTTTGAAAACAGAATCTGTACTTGATCCGTCAAAATCAAGAATCAGTGATGTGATAGATTCAAGGGTGGTATTAATCTCTTGAACTTCAATTTCAAAGGCAAAACAAGGGTCTAATAATTGCAAAATTTCTCCAGCATTCTGTCTAGCTAACAAACGTTTTAAAATTTTTCTTTTGTCATCTTGGGATCTTGTTGATACAACTCCCCTAATTCGAAGTTTCTAATTTAACAAAAGATGAGTGGTATTCATTATATGAAAAATGTGAAGTATCAAAGTATACATGGTCAAATAAGAAGTTCAGCTTATATAGCAACTACAGAATATATATATAGGTATCGATCTGTAAAATCAGTAGCAAAAATTATGGAATCTACAATTCATCTTGAAATCCATGAAAATTATTCCATACTATATCATAAATACTTTCAGAGATAAAAAAATGTAAACACTGGAAAAAAATATTTCACATAAGTAGTACAAGAATTCAGTGTTTCAGCAAGAAATTATGGTTAACAAAATAATTTCAAGCAGGCCCCCACTGTGGGCGCCAAATTAGTGTAACGTAATTTGCACTTTTATTCATTTGAATTTTTATTGAAGTTCAATTGAAGGTATTATCGACAGTTACACTGCGAACGGCAGCTGTTCGCCGGAGAGCAATAATGGCCATGGGTTTTTTTTGCTTGCTTTTTTTTATTGTAACTAATTCTGAACTAACTGAGCTTAATGACGAAAAATATGATGAGGTAATTAAATATGTTATACAAAATCTTCACACATAAAATGGATTTATTTTTCCTGATGTTCGGATACAGCTTCGGTACTGACTTTGAAGAATATAGGGTGTTGGTGGAAATGCCCAACTTGGAGATGGTGGTATCGATGTCAGATTCTAATGTCGACGTAGCAACCAACCAATGTCGCGGATTAGCGGAATACTCGAAATGTGTCTGGTACTGACACAAACCAAGTCACTTCGAAGTTTATAAAATAAAGAAATTGAATTTAAAAGTAAAATTATTTAAAATTATATATATGATTCTGATTATCCCACTCTTGTTGTGTGCCGAAGAAAGCTATATAATGCAACAAAAAAGATCGCCTTCACAAGAATGTCACGTCCCTTTAAGTTGTATTGAATATTCAGAAGGAAAAACAATATTTATCAAATGATGAATGCGAGCATATGGAGAGAAGTAATGAAAATGTACTCAGTCTTTTGATGTCGAGATATTTGAAAAATGTGAGAAATTAATCAGCTACAATTTTATTCCCTGATGGCATATGAATATGTTCGTTCTGAATTTGCATTGGCACTGCCTCACGAAGCAACAATAAGAAAATAGACTAGTGATATTAACTGTGAACCAGGTTATATACAGTGTGTCCACGGATTGGGTGCCGGTAAGGTGTAAATGAGGAAAAATTTTCGAGTTAGACTCTGCTATTTTGGGAATCGCTCCTGCTTGGTCTCAAACTAAGATGTTGAGAAAATGAGCCAAATCAATTTATAAACAGGGTGGTTTAGAACTGATTTAATGAAAATTGTTAGGAATAAAGTACCTTTGTTTTAAAGGATATGGAGATAGTTTATTGAGAAAAGTTGTTCGGAATGACGAGCTCCTGCAGGAACTCACGTTTCAGATAAATCAGCCTACCTTGATCTTATAAGTTGGTCATGAACATTTTGTATACGTGAGATTTTTGTCATGATCAAAAATTTAAATTTTGAAACTATTTTTTAACAGGGTTACTTTCATGGAATTGTCCTATTACTCCCTGATACAAAATGTCAGCACATAAGCCGTATCACTACACAATAAATACTCTTTGTTCTATGGTCAGCATGTTTTTAACTGGAAAATTTTCGTTTATGACGAATAAAATTTATGTTTCAAGTCACGTCTGGCATTTGTAACCATGGATATTATCAAATATTTTCATAACCTACTTACAAAATCAAAATTGATCGATTTATCTGAGAATCGAGATTTAGCCGTGTCTTTTGATTCTAAACAAGGTTTCTTAATAAACTTTCTCGATATCTTTTAAAACAAGGGTGCTTTATTCTAAACAATTTTCCTTAAATCAGTTCTAAACCACCCTGTATATTAATTGATTTGGCTCATTTTCTCAACATCTTAGTTTGAGACCAAGCAGGAGCGATTCCCAGAATATCAGAGTCTAACTCGAAAAGAAAGAAGCAGCCTTGACTGGTCATCAAGTTTTGTGTTCACTTGTTTCTGATGAAATCTCTATTGAAAAGCCGGTAGAATTCGTAGGAAAGAACATTCACGGATATGTAAATATTGGTGTATCTTTAGACAACGACTCTGTAGAACCTGCTGCAGAGGCATTAGTAGTAATGGTTGTAGGTCATCAGAGTCACTGGAAGTTACCAATAGTTTATTTTCTCATCAAATCTCTAAATGGTGTGTAAAAAGCTAATGTTGTAAGAGAATGCCTTACCCGATTATTTAATGTGAAAATAAAAGTTACCTCTATAACTTGTGATGGACCTCCAGTGAATTTTGCAATGGTTAAAGAATTAGTGTGCGTTTCTCAATGCTGATAATTTGAAGACATGGTTCAGCCATCCATCTGATGATAACCAAAGAGTTTATTGTTTACTGGATGCATGTCATATGCTCGAACTTGCGAGAAATAATACTGCAAGTTTACATCAGTTTGAAGATCCAGAAGGGAATATTATAAGCTGTCAATAAACAAGAGGAGGAGAACCTTCACATTGCAAATGAGTTAAGGTCGGCACATATGAACTGGCAAAGGCAGACAATGAAAGGAGTTTAATAATCTTCCTCAGAACATATTTGTATTACATAGGATATTCATAACAGGTCAACTTAGCAGCCGAGACATTAAGTGGTAGCATGGTAGTACTCTTTAATTCTTGGGCAGATACTGCAAGATACCTAAATTTCATGGATGCGATGCAACAGGTCACTTCATATGAACAATAGACCAGATTTTCATAATAGGTCAACTTAGCAGCCGAGACATTAAGTGGTAGTATGGTAGTACTCCTTAATTCTTGGGCAGATACTGCAAGATAAAATTTCATGGATGCGATGCAACAGTTCACTTCATATGAACAATAGACCAGTTGTTTGATATCCTCAATTCCAAAAGTCCATTTATGAAAGGATTTAAAAGCTTCTTTGAAATTAGAAAATGAAGATCACTGGAGACCGTATCTCAAGGCAATCATTGAGTATTTATGAATGTTCGACCTCCTTGGCTTACTCCTAAGAAGACGCCTTTTATTGGTTTTGCTTTTTCTGCAACATCTATAATTGGAATGTTTGATGACTTTGTAAGAACTGGTGATATTAATTACCTACTGACCTTTAAATGTAGCGAAGAACATTTGGAATTGTTTTTCTGTTGAATAACGTACGAGGAAAAAATCATTGAATTACATTTATTATTATCATTTATTTATTTATTTCGGAAGGAGGAATGGATGGAATAATAGCTCATCATCGTTAGAATTTATGAGGACATTTAAAAGGTTATAACTACATTCAAATATATCACGAAGAGGTGGAAATTGCAAGGTCTTAGACTCAACCTCGATATTGACTGTGCCAAATACAGGGAATTTTGTACAACTTACTCCATGAGTCTACTCCTGAGTCTACAGTTGATATTTCTTTCGGCAGAAAATATAATTTGGACCCTTCTGCCCAGTGTTTGCAATATAATGATTATGATGTTTTGCCTACATTTATTGGACTGATGAGTGACGTTTCTACAAATATTGTATTGTATATCGTGAAAGTGTTAAAAAGGACCTTTCATTGAGTAGTATGCTTACATGCCCTAACATCAGATATGAATTCTATGGAGGGAGAATTTCATTGTTCCTTAGTATATGAAAGAAATCAAGGTAAATGAACTATAGGCCATCAAAATTCATATTTTTTATATGTATCTCTTTTCAGGTGGTTTACAAATTCCTTCTGCAGGAGTTATAGGAATATGCAAGAAAACTGAAAGCCCTTCAAAAAATAAACTCACTGCAAATAATGGAAGGCTTCCAAATGAAAATGATCTTCTGAAAAAATTTGTATTGGCTATATCTCGATAATTTATTTCCCGAGTTGAAAGATAATGATGAAGATTATTCGCCAATTTCAGAAAAACATATTTTCAGATTGATAAAGAATTAGGGCTCACACAAAAATTTGATTGTATAAGTAGGAAACCTGTACACATCTATTATGCAAGGTTCAGTTATTCGCAGGGAGGAGACTAAACTTATTTTATTCAATCACCAATAGTTTTTCGTAACAATAAGTTCAGTCCTCGTAAGGGGTGTTTTTTGCAATAAGTTGTTTCAATATAAGGTCTTGAAAGTATAGTTCAATATTAAGTAATTTATAGTACCAAAGTCATTCAGTTCTTATTGATGCTCAGATCAACCCATTATCGTGGAAAAATAATTTTTTGGATTCCTCTTATTTAATTATTCATGAGATTCAATCGACTGGTCTTCATATTCACTTAAATGTATATATTACATAAAACATAATTCCAAATCCCTAAGTTTATGTTGTAATGAATGTTACATTTATGTGATATAGCTATGGTATAATAAACATTTGAATGTAAAAGTGTATATTGTTTCAGTTACCTCCTATTCAGTCAACCAAAATCAGAAAACCCAATTTTGAATGGATTCATTCATACATTACTTTATGTAGGAAACGCCAGGAGTTGGAAATTTTTCTTCTTACCATTGTGTGTTCGAACGCGATTAAATAATCTTTACTAGACGATGGCGCCACTGCCCGACATACGCTAGCTACAGCCAAGGAGCTTCGCCGATGCCTAGAGATGGTGAATTTCCACCGACGTTGTGTAAAATTTGCAGCGTTTTTTTAAATTAGTTCATTCAACTCTACTTACTTCAAAATATAAACTGTGAAATTTTTAGGTCATTTAGATAAAATGCATTTTCGGTTGTGGTAATTAACATTCAGTCCCTATCAACCGGACGGGTCGGATTATTTTACGGCTTTATCTGGTCAAGTGTATTTAATCGTATTGCAGCAATTGTAGTTAAAATACGAACATAAAGCCAGTGGCATTGCATTGGCGTGTTTGTTTTGTGGAAATAGTGAACAGCTACACACAATTTTTGTGGTATGTATCTCGTTTACGAACAGTACAAGAATTTTGTAAAGAAATTAACTTAATCCGAGAATACAATCAGTTCTCTCCTTTCGTTATCAATTAAGCCAAGATTATCACAGCAAAACAGATTTTCTGAGTCAACGAAACCCCCCTTTTTCTATTTGGAATTCATTTAAAATCGGTAGTGAATCGCGAAAAAGAGAATAATTACATCAATCAATTCTATCTTTTAACGATATGCATGGTTATTCACCATCTAAATGAACATTTTCTCACTCACTCATACCTGTTTTATTTTTTCATTAGAGATATTTTGTTCTTGAGAGCACAATGCACCAAAAATCATGGAGTTTGTTTTCCACGAAATATTTTTTTTACTGTTTTTTTCTGTTCTTGATGCTCAGAGGAAAATAAGTTTTATATATTATTTATTATGTTCAGCAGTAAAATAGATTATTCGATGAATAAAAATTGGAAAAAAACGGAGCATTGCCCTCAAAGGACACCCCGACTTTGTTTGTTTCGCCTAAAATTCCATTTATTTCATATATTTTCATTTAATCATTATACTGCAGAGTCACTGTATTCCACACATGGCTCAATTCACCTTTCTAAATGAATTAGACTCATATAGGCAATTTAACTCGAACCGATAACGCTTTACCATATCTCCCAAGTCTAATAATAATGCGCTAAATCCATTACTGCAATACTGCAGCGGAAAAGGTTCAGTCACTTATGATATGTTAATAATGTCGAGGAATTCAGACGAGCCTAAGGTAGAAAAAATTTTCTTCAAATAACTGGTCTCATTATTTTTATTGTTGTCGCATTTTTCACTTCCTGGCTTGAGCAGGAATAATTAGCGCATATTCCACGAAGAGTGATATATTATTCGAACTCAGGTACAAAGATATATGTTTCCCAATAACGTACTCATTTTACCCAAACGTTTGCGTTTCGAGTTCGACTCACCGTCATTGACTTATGTCGTCAAATTGAAATCTATCAAGGCAGCCAGCCGTACAAAATGAGTTAGAGACTTGAAAATCTAAAAATAGGATGTTTTGAACTATTAAGCCGCACCTTATTCAGAAAAAATTTTTATTTTGAGGCTGGTTTTCTGTTATGTTTCTCGCCTAAATGCTGCATAAACATTTGATTCCTCATTTCTCACCTGAAAACTTTATATGAGCTTGTTTGTATCTCGTATCTTGTGAGATATTGAAAGAAAATTAATCAACATATTCTTCGCCCTAAGTGCTGATTCGACCCATAAATAGGATCCCATACATTCATTTCTCTGAAAGGAGTTTGTGAACGACTTCCTCTGCTTCAACCGAACAAGCGTCAACTCACCTGTTCTGTATTTTCTGTATCTGTGTCCAATATATAATGAATTTGCCACTACACATATTGCAAACACTAAATAGAAGAGTTGGAAGAAATTCGTAAGAGTCATCTTACTGAATGATTTTCACTAACTGGCTACACGTTGTTTTGTCAGCAACGATCCATGTCAAAGGTTATCCCAATGAATTATTATGAGAAATAAAGGAATAATGAACTCAATGAGTTGAATTCTCGGAAACATGTCGAAAAGTTCCGGTAAATATATATTTCTTGAGTGGAATTTTTCAAGTCCCTTCCTAAGAATATCCGGTCTTTCGTAGTTGATAACGGTCAAATAACACGGTTTTTCCTGGTTGATTTCATTTGCAGAGTTACAAAATATATCCGCTAGTTATCAAATTGCATTGTGTCATTAAACAGTAAATTTCTTAACTTAATAATTGGAATGTGAGATAAGAAGCATGAGTGAAGTTTATAAACGTACTGATTCAAATAAATGTGAACTTATATCTAGAATTTTCATTGAAGGTATCTGCTTGATTCCACTGAGTCTTCAATACTACGACACGAAATAGGTATCAAATATTCAAATGACTGCAACTCTTATAATTTCGATTTACCCTCGTATAGTTTTGAATTTATGTTCAAAGTACTACGGTTTTGAGTTGCTTCTGAATGTTGGCACCTCTTTAACATAGAGTGTATTAAGAAGTAGATATCTTTCATCAGTCAAAAGTTATTTCTAGTTTAGTGTTCATTGTGAGATTTTTCCTGGTTGGGTAGGTACAATAAATTGTCTAGATAGTCCTGCGACTCAGTTAGCTTTTTGTACACATGTTCTGGGAAACAGCGTGCTATCGTTTTGTCCAAATGTCTGTTTTTCGAATTTTGAGCCGAAAATGTTCTCAAACGACTGGGTTGTACTCACTGATGACGAACCCGGTGTCGAAAACGATTCTGCCTGACCGGCCGGCCGTACGTAGGCACGATAACGGTCGTACGGAGAATCCTATCGAACTGAAACAAGGTAGGTTGCACTTCAAAACTCGACGGCTAAGTTCGTTAATGGGCAAAACCCTCCGAATGGTTTCGTAGTTAGAACCTTTTGATATTTTGACGTTATATTGGCGATAATGCTGGAACTAATGGAACGATTGGACCGAAACTTGGCAGTTAGTTGGTGTATAGCAACGCGAAACTTCTTGCAAAATTTTGTTGACATCCTACCATCAGTAAATTACGAAAAAGCTTTTTTCAAACTTTTTTCTAAAAAATTTCTTCTATGCGAACTGTTAATTTCATCAAAAAAAATACAACGCATACTTTGAACTCCATATTTCACAATAGTGTACCGAATTTTAATTCGATACGGCTATTAGTTTTGAAGATCTTGGGAAAAAATATGTTAAATGTCGTGGTTTTCTTCTCGATATGGTTGATTTTTTCGGTATAACTCGATAAATACTGACTCAATGGAAATGGAACTTCGGAGTTAGTTTGAATGTACTGAAAGACAACTTTGTGCAAAATTTCCCGATGGTCGTGTCATTAGAACGATTTGAAGAAAAAATTCACATATTTTTTTCAAAGATCACAGAATATCGACTGTGATCTTTTTATCATATTATCCTCATTAAATTATGTATGAACCTTCGAACTGTCCTTTTTCGATGAAGAAGTGGATTTCAATTCAGTCCAATCGGTTATTTTGGAAATATTGGGAAAATAAAATTTTGAATGCCTATAACTGCGGAATCGTTGGGTGGATTTGACCCATTCACGAATTTGGCCTTCGTAATCGAGGTCTGTACCTCCTCTACAACTACTGAGTTTCTAAGGTAATTTTTTCGGAAGTTATTGTGTTTATGGTCGGACTAACGGCTGACCATCAACAAATTATTCTGCGCTGAACAAATATACTTTGCTACGCATAGGATGAACCAAACTAGTTCATTCCGAAATCGAGCATTTCTATCATTGAGTTCGCAGATATGATGAAATTCCCCATACAAGTTACCACGACCGCAACCTTATCCTTTAATCTTTACCGTCCTCAAACATCCATGAATGAAAAAACCTAGGTAGGGACTGATGTGAAGTCAAGAGCTTTCACGAGCTTGTTTACATTCGAAGCTTTTTCCTGAAGACATTTTGCATGAACCTTCGATCACAGCTGCATTATTGGTAATATTGAAAAATAAAATTTCGAATGGATATACCTACGAAATCATTTCAAGTTTTCACAAGAACGACCCTATTATTCAATCCCCAAACCTGCTTAAAAAATATCGAGTCTCTGAGTCGTTTTTCTCGGATGCTATATGTGGTTAAATTTGGCCCAACTGTCAACTGTAAAATGAAAATCCATTTAGAGACTGGAAATTTCTTTTGAACCTGTTCGATTATAAAAGCACAATTCGCGAAATGGTGAAATCATCAAATGATTCCGCATATAAAAATCCATCAGGGATTTCATTATTTCAGTGTTTTTTGAGTTTTAATATCCAAGAAATTCGACATATTTTTTTTCAATATCTCCGAAAATAAATATCGGATCAAACTGAACTTTGAAACACTGTTGTGAAAACTGACTCGACAGTTTTCCCAAATTTATTGAAATCTCATGAATAGTTTCCGTCAAGAAAATTTCCAACAAAAATTTACAGAATTTTTGAATACTCTTCTACAATTTTTTATTTCTACGATCCCGCACTAAATTTTGTTTTTAGTTGTTTGTTGGTATTCCTCAACTATCTACATATTTTAAATCTGATCACTTCTGTTCTGATCTTGAGGAAATAACCCCAATCTTTCAAATTTCCCGAAAATGAATATCGGCTCGAAATGAAATTTGAACTACTTTTTTTGAATATTGACTTCAAGGTATATCCGAACTTTCAGTCTGATCGCGTCAACAGTTATTGAGATATTCTCAAAATTTCAAATAACAATGAAATTTGATATGATTTCTTCCTAATATCTCCTCGAATAAACATCAGATCAGATTGATATTCGAAATACTGATGTACAATAATAATTTCAAGGTCTGTGTCGAATTTCGACGAAATCTGGAAAATGAATTCGGAAAAAAAAATGTTTTCGATAAAGATGTGAATAATCTACGAAAAACAATTTTTTCAAAATGTCTCAACGATTTGATTCGCACAAAAATTCGCAGAAATATGCGCGTTAATATTTCTCGACCCATCACAAAGTTTAGATGTGCTCGCATCTGTACTTCTAGAGATATTGGGGAAATAACCTCAAAATTCCGAGCAACGAAGAAATTTGACATATTTTTTCCCTTATATCTCCGAAAGTGAACATTGTATCGAAGTGAAATTTGAAAAATTGTTGTTGAGTACTGATTTTGAGGTCTGTGCTAGATTTCATTAGAAGTTGATCAAAACTTTTCAACGAAAATTTCGGAAAATTTCGAATAAACATGTTTTCAATTTTCCAACCATCAGATTCCTACTGAACTTCGCACAAAGTTACGCGTTGGCATTCAATAACTAATAACGAAGGTTTAATTCGATCTATTCAGTATTTCATGAGATATCGAGGAATTAACCTCAAAATTTCATATAGATATGACTCCGAAACTGTTCGGCTAATTTTGATCACTAACGAAGTTAACTGAGATATTCAGGCTTCAAACCTAAACCGAAAATTTCAAGAGTCTAAGTAGTTTCCTTCGTAAGTCAAAGCGCACACGTCCGGATGGAGAGAATCAAATATGACCACGAATTCTTCATCAGTAAGTCCGACCTAGTCGTTAAAGACAAATTTCGGCTCAAAATTCGAAAATTACAGACAAAATAATAACGCACTGTTCCCCAGAACAAGTTAAAAAGGGATCCATACTTACTCGAATATCAGTGTCCGTTCGACAAATTTCGAGATTCTTGAATCACTGCAAAAAAATAATTTCGTTAACTTTTGCTCGATTGTATGATAAGAGAATCAAATATGGAATCTGATGAAACGTTACAGTTTACTCCGTTGATCGTTTACATTATTCCGGTATTGTTCATTAGGCAACATTTTTTCAAGAACCTGCCTTGACAAATAGTTTGAATCCCGCAATCCGGGTTTTTGGGAGCCAAACCCAGAAAAAAAAACTGAAAAATAATGCAGAATCTACACAAAATCTCCTTCAATTGAGATTCAAATGACGATTCATTCGAAAAAATATTTTTTTAGTTTGCATAAGGGTTCGAATTTGGTTTTTGTTCGATTTCCACTCAAAATTGACCACTTGGACATAAGGTAAGCCTATTTTGTTTCAGTCCCCTAGCTGCAACGAGTGAAGCCTTTCTGCTAGTACTCTGATTATGCTGGTGAAATGTTGCTGGCTTGCATTATCTGTATAGGAAAAGTGTTTCAGCATCCCTAGAGAGAGTCGGCATAAGGGGAAACTGTAAAAATTTGTTGGAGAGCTATCTGAATGAAAGAATCCAATATGTTCGAGTTGACGAAAGATTGAGTATGCCAAGGCAGGTAAAGTGTGGTGTGCCACAGGGGACAGTCTTGGGACCATTATTGTTTTCAATATACATTAACGATATTTTCAACTTACCTACATGCGGTGATATAATCAGCTTTGCCGATGATACGGCTGTTTTTTACGAGGATACTTCGTGGAGTTCACTGAAAAGAAAAGTGGAAAATGATTTCGGCATGATAATAGACTTCTTTAATAATAAACTACTTACCGTGAACAGGGCCAAAACTCACTTCATGGCGTATACAAGCTACTCCAGTAATATGCCTAGGTTCGAGACATTAAATATAGCAGCTACTAATGTGACAATAGAAATTAAATCTAAAACGGAAATAAAATACCTGGGTGTATACATTGACTGCCATCTCAATTGGGGTGTTCATGCGAAGGTTTTATCTGGGAGAATCAGAAGCCTGATACCTAAGTTTACTATTTGTCAGAGATTTTGTAATATTAGCCAGTTGAAAATATTATATTTTGCACTGGTTCAGAGTCAGCTAACTTACGGAATAGTTGCTTGGGGAGCAGTGAGAAACAATTACTTACGACAGATTGAAGTAACACAGAAATGGATAATGAAGATCATTTTCAACCGAAAAATGAGATATCCATCTGATCGATTGTTTGAAGAGAGTGGATTTTTTAGAGTGAGACAATTGTACTGTCATGCTATGATGGTCCAGACGTTCAGAGACAGAAATATCCAGAATATAGAACACAGGTACAACACCAGATATAGACAAGGATCAGTGTACGTTCCAAGGGCCCACAAAAGTGTTGGACAGAGAAGCTTTCGATATCTAAGCGCTAGAATATTCAACATGCTGCCGGGTGAATTAAAGTCCATAAACTCGTTCAAAATGTGGAAGTCGAAAACGAGAAAATGGATTGCAGGTCGGACGAAGCAGGAAATTGATGGGCTGTTGGAGATGGGGGATTAGTGATGTTGGTTAAAATATGGAAAAGTTTATACAGTATTGCATTTCTTTTTTTTTTCTTTGTACATTGGGGTTATTTTGTGTGGACGGTTTTGGTGGTTTGGAAGTGTGTGTTTTATTTTGTGAGGTAATGATTTACACATCTAATATTAAGGTATAAATAAACACTGGCCAATTACCCCGCGCGGATTTGCTTCCTTGGGGTGGTCTGGGTTTATTTGCTATTATAGAGAATATATATCTCATTGTAGTGTATTATATTGTAGCGAATAAACTATTATTATTATTATTATTATTCATACAACATTTCGATGGAGCATTTTAATTCTAACCTATTTGCACAAAGATATAATTCGAGAATTATCAAAGTCATCTCTCTATCTCGATAGTGTATGATAAGAGATTATGCGTGCAAAATTCCATAAACCTGGACCTGTGGAAGACTCACAACTCACGAGAGACTGAAACAACAAATGTGTTACCTTTGCCCGAATGGTCAATTTCGAGTGCAAATAAATTTTAATGATTTGTGAAAGCAGCTAATATTGAAACATACAGAAGAATAATCCTATCGAAGTCAAAAATGACAAAAGAATTTTTTGGGCTGAGCTTGATTCCTGTACAGTCGAAAATCGTCCTTCTATGTGTCCAAGATTTGAAACATTGATGAAATATCAGATGTCAGGAAAAATAAACGGACACACCTTTCATATAATTTTTCAAGGAAGAGCAAACAGAGAATTCAAACGAAATTCAGGAATACTTCGTTTTCTCTTCCATTTAACTCAGGAATAGCCAACCTACCTAATGCATTAGATACCTAAGATGAGGACACTGAACCACGACTATATCTGAAATTAAAGCCTCCAGACCTAAAATACTCAGATGATTTCGAATGTCATTATGGCACCTACCATTAAAGAGATTGTAGTTCAATTCACCACATCAACTTTGACGAGAAGCTCAATAAGAATATTCAACGAATATTTCCTCAAAAAGTATTTCATCTGAGGGAATATCAGTTCAATCATTCCAAGAGTTCTAGATATTTTGCATGAACCTTCAACTTTTTTTATGTATTGGAAAAATGAAACTTTCACTGGTTTGACAGAATAATTGAGCAGATTTCACCCATTCACGAATCCAACCTTCAATATTTTGGCTCATTCACAATGAACGTTATACGCAACTCGTACGTAAAACGCAAAGTTGAAACACAGGTTTTGCATGCAAGTGTTCATTGTGAACACCATTGTGTGAACGCAATTTTTCGTTTGCGGAAGATCTACGGATGGCTTAAGGAATCCGTAAATCGAACGTAAAATTGGAAATATGCTACATATTCCTGTGGAAGTATTCATTCAGAGAATAAGGCTCTAGTTCTCACAATATTTTCCTTTTTTCGGACATACACCCTGTAAGATCCAAACATATTCAACTGTTGAGGTAAGTGATAGAGATAGTGATATGCTCTTGCAGCATTATTGCTGCCAAGTGTCCTGCAATTTTCTTAAATTGAGGAATCTACTTCTTCTCTCTATTTTTCCAAAACATCCTCTGTATCGACATAGTTGGAGGGATTGAGTTCTTGCCGATGGTGATTTTCTAATGTTATTGTACAAACACACTGGGGCTTTGATGATGGTATCAACCATGATTGCTGTGCCTCTTCTTTCATGATGCTGCAAACTGTAGATCTACCCACACGGTAGCTATTTCCCAGCAAACACTAAAACGCAGCAAGAGTACAAAAACTGTACAGCGTTGCTGCACTTGAAGTGCAGCGATAGTGGTGCAGTAACTGTATCGAAACGGACCGTATATGTCCCGCGGAATTGCATCGAAACTGTACAGCTCAAACTGTGTTCGAAGTACAGCCACTATACAGCAGTTGTGGAGGAGCTATGCCTCGTTGTAATGCAGTTTGTACGTAGTAATAATGAACCAACTGTGCTACTTCGATATGAAGTTTCTAAGCAGCAACAATGCAGCAGAAGCTCGGCTGTATAACGAGACTCACAGGAATAAGACTAAATGCCGAAAAAATAATTATTTTTTTAAGAGATTGAATTGAAACTTTGCACATTGATACTTAATTATTTACCCTCGAAAGATGTGAAAAAAGGGGGTCTACTACTTCCAGTTTATTCGGAAATTGCCGAATAATTCTGACTTTCTTATATGATGTGATGTATATATTTTTGCATATACAACATCTATGCTTTACGGTAGAAAAAATTCTGCAATTTTTTCTGTATCTAAATATTGATTACTTTACAAAAAAATATTCAAATTATTTAATTTTTTATGACATTTCACCAAAAATGGAGCATGGAATTCAAATATATAAAAATATACACAACATTCTTTGAAAATATCGTTCGGCCATTTCCGGTTAAAAAATTAAATTTTCTATTTACCCTCATTCCATGAAAGACAGTCTGTAGTATGCATATTTAGAATTTCAATGCGATTACTTGAAAAATATAGGTTTTTCGAAGGTGAGCCTGATTCCTGAAACATACTGGCTGTCTTAGGAGTCGGGTTAATCTAGTTCATGTTGAGCATATTACGGAATGTGATTCATAGCAAATTCAACTAAATAAAAGAAATATTGCACTAGGAACATGACTTCAATAGAAAAAACTAGAATTTACAGAAATACCGGCGATATCAAACATTATAAATATAATATATTATTGGGTGACTCTCTCTCGTTCCTTTCTCATTCCTCTGAAATGAGTACATATTTCTCAATCATACCGTGATGGTTGTTTCAATATCGGTTGGTGAATCATTTTTGCTCCCTTTACCTTTGCGTGGAGCAACTTGAAGTGAAGAAAAATGAGTTAATAAACAAAAAAAAAATTACCTTGCCACCTTATGCTCTTCATTGGCGTTTGAAAAGATTATGATATTGACCAAAGTTTATGCTCAAATACGATAGCAGGTTGCATGATGAGATTTCGATGAATCCTTTCAATAATTTGATGTTTTAAGTCAAATTCAGTACAAAAAATCAATTTCCAAAAAATATCTCCTAAACTACGATTCTAACGGATTCGAGACTGATACCGCTCGATATGCCTAGAAAAACTGAATATATTTAAAAACCGATCAAAAATCGAACACCTTTCATAAAATAGAGTATGGTTAAGTTTAATTTTGTTGTCTGGTTAGGTTAGGTTAGTTTAATTTCGGACAGTGCCAGTTTGAATCAGAAACGGAAATTTAATTCAGGATTGTGCCTTGAATTTCGTGTTCTGAGTTTTGTTAAGGTACTTGGTTAGGTCAGTTTATTTTAGGACAGTGCCAGTACAAATCTGAAGAGTAAATTAAATATAGAATAGTGCCCTTGAATTTCGTCCTCTGAGTTGTTGAGGTTTTTGGTTAGGTTAGGTTAGTTTAATGTCTTACAGTGCCAAGTCCGAAGAGCGCGGTGCCTTTCAATCTCATCTTCAAGTTGTTAAGATTAGGTTAGTTTAGTCCCAGAAAAGGAAATTGAATTCAGGAGAAATCAATTAAGGTCTTTGGTTGAGTGAGGTTAGTTGGATTCGGGACAGTTACAATCCAAATCAGAAGTTGAAGTTAAGCTGCACTATCTTGTAATGAAATCATAATGGTTTAGGAATTTTGCAAGTTTACCTGTGGGAGATATGAGCGGTCGCGCAATTGTGAGTTTTTGTCATTGTGAGTTTTCCGAGATTGATACGTTATAGTTCTCATAATCTCATTACATTAATATGAGACAAAATACTAAGTATGCGGATTTCAATATTGACATGAAGCTCCAGGCTCCAGGAGATTTCAGACGTTGTAATCTGTGATTTCGGAAAAGCCACAAGTGGGTGGCCGCCCTAATGTTAAGAGTATTTTTCTATGATTCATCTCCGAATATTTCATGGTCCTGCTAGACAAATATACGCCAACCATAGGAAATATTGTCTTTATGTAACAAATACGTCAAATTCAGTACCAAAAAAATGTGATTTCAATAATTAATACCTTCTGAACTAAGAGTTTGACGGGGTCGAGACTGGTATCAATCGATTTGTTACGAAAAACTGCATCTATAAAAATCAGGATCAAAATCGAGCACCGTCCCTAAAGTAAAGTTTTACCAACAAACGAAATAGGCTCAATTGAGAAGCTGGTGGATGCCGAATCTTTTGAGATGTGGAATTTTCAGTTGAAAGTTTATTTCAAAGCAAGTGGACTTTACGACTTTAGTGACTGATTGTGAATAGTTTGAGATTATAACCGAGGAAAGAGATAAGAAGTCGTGGATACCAAGAGATGCAAAGGCACAGAAAATTATTGTCTCTACAGTTGATAAAAGGTATTTGTACACATGTTTTATTGCCAAACGTCTGCAGAAATGTACCAAAAATTGAAAACGATCTTTAGGAAGGACAGCGAAGACCAAAAGTGTAAACTTTTACACGAGTTTTTTAGTTTTCAATTTGCGAAAGGTGGTGACATTGCAACACATGTAAGTACGCTGAAAAATTTAGCTTATAGACTAAAATCTCTGAAACAAGAAGTGAGCGATGAAATGATGTCTTCTAAAATTTTAAGTACATTACCTGGAGAATACAGATTCTTCAAGACTGCTTGGAAATCAACTCCAAATACTGGTAAAACACTGACGAATCTAGTTTCAAGATTCCAAGAAACAGGTAGAACACCTGTAGCTTTCCAGTGTTTTAGCCTTGATAACACATGTTATATATGTAAAAAGGTAGGACACATTGCTTGGTTGTGCAGGAAGAAAAATAAAAATTATGCATGCAATATTAAAAATCAGAATGCAAACCAAACTGGAAATGATCGTATGGTGAATACAAAAGAGGAAGTAAAATATTGAAGAATATGTAAAGAAGCCAATCACACAGAGAATAACTATTTTTTCAGGGATAAACATAAGAATAACACTAAAACCGAACAACAAAATGCTAAAAAAGTTTCGTTCATAATAGAAAGCAGCAGTAGTGCAGCCGTACCGTATGGTAAACGATCATAAGTTATTCAACAATCTCATGAAGAACAACAGCGAAATATGTGTAGCCTAAAAAGATACTAAAATCACAGCTAAGGGAATTGGAGAAATAGGAATGAAAGAATGTACATTGAAGAACGTTTTGTACGTACCAGATTTAAGCAAAAACCAGTAAAATCAGTAAAGGCTATCACAGAAAATCATGGTCAAATAATATTTGAAAATGACAAAGTATATGTTATGAAGGAAAATAAAAAAATATTAGGAGGAACTAAGAACGAGAAAGGTCTGTATATAATAGAACTCATAAAAGATGATCACTGCGGTGAAACTTCCCTTATTACAACTAAAGAAAAAGAAGTAAAAAATTGGCACTGTAGGATGGGGCACATTAATAAAAATGATATCGAGAAACTTATCGAAAAACGAATGGTGACAGTGATGGAAATAAAAACATCAGATTGTGATGGGAGTATTCAACCCAACAATGAACAACAACAGGAATACGATATGGAAATACAACAAGACATTGAATCAGAATGTATTCAACAACAAGAATATAGTGTGGAACAACAAAATGAAACACCAATACATAAAAATGAAATCGAATACATCAATGAAGAAGACTCAGACAAAGATAATGAAGAAAATTTGAACTCGGGACAAGGGAATTCAACTGAAAGGCAAGATAATAGAACCAGATCAGGAAGAAAAATTAACAAACCAAAACACTATGAGGATTTCGTTTCGCTAACATACGATGAGGCAATGCAAAGTGAAGACAGAAACAGATGGAAGAAGGCAATAGAAGATGAGAAAGAATCACTGAGGAAAAATCCGACATGGGAATATATAGATAAGAAGGAAGCTTATGGCACAAAAATACCTACAAATAAGTGTATTCAAAATTAAAGACGCCGGCACCTATAAAGCAACACTTGTTGTAAGAGGATGTCAACAACAAAAAGTTTTGATTACACACAGGTGTTTAGTCCAGTAGTTAATATTAGTTCGCTATGAATGTTATTAGCCTTATCAGTAAAAAGAACTTTAAACCCAAAAAGTTCGATATAAAGATTGCATTTCTTTATGGAAAAATCACTGAAGATATCTACATGAATATACCGGAGGGATATGAGAAACAAGAGGGAAAAATATGTAAACTGAAGAAGTCGCTATATGGCTTGAAACAAGCGCCAATGAAATGGAACGAATGTTTCTCTAACTGCTTAAAAGAAATTGACATGCAACCTTTGAGTATTGATCAGTGTATTTTTACGAACAAAATTGGAACTTTATTTTTAGCTATTTATGTGGATGATGGATTGGTGGCAGGAGAAAGAAATGAAGACAATGAAAGTTCATTGCGAAAACTGAAAGAAAATTTTGAGATTAAGAAGTTTGAAGAAGTCGATATGTTTTTAGGCATCAGAATAACGAAAGGTGATAACTGGATAAAATTAGACTAAAAGAAATACACAGAAAGCGTTTCAGAAAAATTTTATATGAAAGATGCAAAATTAGCAGCTACACAGATAACCAATAATGATGATAACTGTAAGATAGAACCCAAACCAGAAAAATTCCTCTATCATGAAGCAGTTGGGAGCCTATTATACCTATCTAACAAGACGAGACCAGATATAGTGTATGCAGTTGGGTTTTGCAGCCGAAGTCTAGAAAATCCGACTACAGCAGATATAAATAATGTTAAGAGAGTTTTGAGATATTTTGCAGGTACAACAGGTGACGGAATCATATACAAGAAAGATGAAGAAGATGAAAAGTTGAAAACATACAGCGATAGTGATTTTGCAGGTGACAAGGTGACCAGAAAGAGCACCACAGGGTATGTTGTGTTTAATTGTAATGGACCGATAAGCTGGTGTCCGAGAAAGCAACCAGTAATTGCTTTGAGCAGCACAGAAGCCGGATTTATTGCGACGGCTGAAAGCGTCAAGGAGGTACTATACCTAAAATTTTTATTTGAATGTATGATTTTGAGCAATATCAGTGTAACTTTGGATATTGATAATCAAAGTGCTATAAGCATCATTAAAAACGTTCAGTTTAATAGACGCTCAAAACATATAGATGTAAGGCTTCACTTTATACATGAAAAAGTAAATGAAGGTCTAATCAATGTGAAATATCTGTATACGGAGGAGAATATAGCAGATATATTCACTAAAGCTTCAAATAGTTTGAAGTTTTTTTAGCACAAAAATTAATTAGTTAAATAGAATTAATTTTTATTTTTTGAAATTTTGTGATCATTAGGACAAGGTGTTAAAATATTAGATTTATATTTACAATGATCGCAAAATTAAAAGCTGGAACAATGATGTATGAAAGTGTAAATCACTGTTCCCATGATTTAATGACCTGTATAACTGTTTTTAGAAAATATAAAATGAAGAAGTTGGAGATTTATGAGTTTAAAACCCCAAGTAAAAGTAATATAAAATAAAATCCTCAATATTTGATCGAGGTGAAGGTCATGAAAATAGAGTATAACTTAACTATTTTTCAGTACGTACCTTAACTTTATGGTCAAGCGAGCACTTGGGGATAAAGGTGTTCGGATACAGCATTTTTTTGAAAGTGGACCTACTATACTTAAGAGCTCATCGTACCACTGAGGGATCATTCTGGTATAGTTAAAAAACTACTCAACATTGTGCAGTTTTAACTTTAGACTGAATCTCCTGAATTCACCATATTTTTCACGTTCAGTGTTGGCTGGTCTATACCACTAGCGTCGTTGGCGTTTTTGTTTATTGATATTTGTTACGATAAACATCCTCCTTCTTAGTATGCGCCTTTTCAATATTAATAATAACAGCAACTCGTCTAACATTATGTAGAATGAAGGAAGATGAAGATGACGGTGAATTCGAACTGTTTTAACAACACCAACTAAACTTTAAATGAATTAAAATTCAAAGCCACGTTTTAAACGGAACGACTGTGGCGGTTGTCAAATTTTTGACGGTTCCTACCTAAAAGATCTGCTTGCGTTACGTATATTGTGAACACCTCAAAAATTGAATTAAAGTTACGTACATATTACGTTTACGTAGAGCTCACGTTCATTGGGAATGACCCATTAAGCACAAAATCTACTCTACAAATTTCGAGCTCCTAAGTCGTTTATTTACAAAGCTAGTTTGGACATACCAATTAAAAATTCTATTTTTCAGAAATGTAAATCGCATTGAATTGAATCACATTTCTTGATTGGAAAATGAGAGCTAGGTGGTTAATGTAGGATTTCCTGACAAATGATTGAAAGATCGCAAAATATAAAATATTCGGATTTTTTTGCAGAAATTTGGCAGAAAATCAGCAGTTGTCATGTAACTATCGGGTTTCTTTATGATAGGATCAGTATTCCTTTCGAGTTACAAATAATGAAACTGAGCAAAAAACAAAGGAAGTAAACAGATTTTTTCTTATTTCCGAAAATGAATATAGGATCGGGGTGATCTCTGGTGCACTGTTACATGTTGAATTCTATACAAATTGGTCATTTGGATGGAATGATTCTCCACAATAAGCTTGTAAAAATTATATGAGGATGATCGTCAATTTTGTGAAGAGTGAAAGTTAAAATTAACAAATTTTTACCCATCATATTCCAAAATTATAACAAACGCCAAAGTAAGTACATTTGCCAATTCCAATAAGCGTTCTTCTTATTCAACAGTTAATATGTGAGGAATATCTGAAGAAGAGTTGCAGTAATTCCGATGTGGAGACACCTACGACCTTTATACCAATTTGGAACAATTATATAATAACGAAATGAATTAACTTCTCGCTCATACACTTTTTACTGGCCCATAATACCACTTAATTTGCTGGTTGCATCTTTCAATTAGTTGAATTTCCTACTATGCTGTTGCAGAGAGAATGGACATTAACAGAAGACCTATATATAAATGTCGTGGAATGACAATCTTCATAATGAAGTGAATGGTGTGGTACATTGATTTCGGCATATTTGGCTCTCGAGGTCAAAGGCTCTCTGTAGTAATCAACGTTACTCATTATGATGGAAAATAGCTTCGGGTGAAAATATCGACCTTTCAGAAGCTAAGTTGAGTATGCTGGTGATTGATAATTTGAAATATTCTTCAAATTCTACGAAAGAGCTTCTTATTTTTTCATATGATCATGGAGGAATAATGATGTTGTTGACAAAAGTTTGAGGGTATTCAATATTTTCTTTTTATCTTATGTGGCATTTTATGAGCCACCGTATAAAAGGAATTGTGTTTGCAAACATATTTATTTTCTAGTCAATAATGTTATAAGTTGCAACAATATATTTATTAATTATGCGTGAGAATTTATTTTTTCTCCTTTCGGTATATGTACTTTCTGGCAAGCACAATATATTCACGAACTTGAAGCTTAGGAGCTTCGAACATATGCAAATGTGAGATCCAAGATCGTTATTGATTAGATTTTTTTGATATACTTCGTCAAAAAATTATATCGAAAGTAAGAATAAATATATCTTCACGCAAAAGACTGTATCTCCGCGAATTAAAAATGAAATAAAATATTTGCAAACACACTCTTCTCTAAAAGGCGCTCCATGGGCATTCTAAGGAAAAACAATATATGAAGTGTTAAGCCGCATCTTTGTATAGGCGGTTTCAGAATCATGATCGGGGTTACCCACTCGATCACCTGTCAGATTCCTCTGTTCACTTACCCGGGTTGAGCAGTAAACGAACATGTCGGGGTTATAACGGCACAGAATACAGAAAAACCTCTTCTGTGATTGTGATTTGTTTTGATTTTCGATTGAATCGAAAAATGTTGATTAACCAACAGGAATAAGTTTTGGCTTATCACGTTATGAATTCAATGCAGGAAATTCTTGCGAGGTGTGAAAATTGAGAGTAAATTAGCCAGGAGGCTGATGTACAAAAGCACATTGAAGGAAATAATCCTTTATCATTATGATGAATTGATGACTACAAATTTTATCTGTTTTGGAGGGTATAGTTTCCCAGACCCTGTCCTGTTTCAGAGTGTGAATATTCTCAATACATTTTTAAAATGCAGTGGGATGGTCAAAACCATGCAGCCTTTCAATTTGTGGATTTTGTTATCACACACAGACGAGAGAGTATAAAACCTGCTGTTCTTATATGATTTTGTGAGAATTATGCAAAAAGTAAGCAGTCTATTCTTGTTGATGTAAATTTCAATATTGTATAGTTTATAATTGATTGTATTATTTGTAGATTACATATGATTATAAAAGAAAATTTTTTTGATGCATGACGTCGACATCTTAGAATAATTTATTAGAGTTAAGCTTAGTCGGATATTTATTTCTGGAAATTTTGAGAAGATAGAATCTGATGTTTTATTTCCTAATAAGTTCATCATTGAATAGATTTTCACAGGATGCAGGAAAGTGGTTTTTTGAGAAAACTCAATTCGACTGATGCCGACGTTTCGCGAATATATTTCCACTTCTTCAGGACTACAACAGAGAATATCGAAGATAAACTTTACTACTACGTAGGTACAATCTAATATTACATTTTTTTTTGAATAACAAACTGAAATAATGAGTCCATCGACATCAAGTATTATTGAAAAACCGTGTATCGAGTTCATTTAATCGTATCACCCACAATTATTACTATTCTCGTTTGAAAGTGATGAGCTAAACACGAATAACAACTACATATTACACTTACCAAAGTTAAAATTATGTTTTTCCCATAACAGGTCTAAAAAACAGTGAAGTAAACAACATCAACCAGAAATGGGTGAAAATTAGGAACGCCTTGTCAGAATTTTCCATTAAAACAATTTTTGAAATACAATATAAATATTTATATATATATATATATTATCACTTTCAATGGCCGAGCCAAACTGATGTGTTATCATCTTAGCCTGTTGGACACCGGTGGGATCTTCAATATGTTCACGAATTGTGTGGAATTAATTTCCTATTTTTACTTGATCATTAAAAATTAAACATTCAAGTATTTGTTTTTGAAGAGGTCCAAAACGTTGTTGTATACAAGGCTTAAATTTTGAGTGTCTGCTCGACAATTAACGGTGTCATTCAGTTTGATGTGAATCATCACGCTAACATTTCTTTCATCCAACTGCTCTCAAAGTCCAAAACAGGCATTGCCTGGAAATTAAAGTTGTGATATTCACCAAAATGGTGGTTTGCAAGGGCCGTTTCATTTTCTTTGGATTTTGAACTTTCGTTGCAATCATATTTATGTACTATAATTCAGAACTTGCGGGAATAGAACAGGAATAAACATAAGAATGACTTCTAAATCATATATTTAGGTACGTTTCGCAGATCTATCTCCGCTTCCTCAGGCCTAAAAACATCAAAATGACATCACTCATACAATAGTTCTACTATTGTTTTGTTTCTAACAAAACAGCAAATTACCTCCATAAAAGTTAGAAGTTCTAACACCAAAGAACAAGTCCAACATCAAACTCCGAGGTACAAAGTCAAATCACAAGCAATTTTTTCCAAAATTCAGAAAGGTACATCAAGCTACAAGAAAAACCCAACCATAAAATGGTCAAACACAGAAAATCCTAACCCTACGAAAAACGTCATGTCGTAAATACAATTGTCAACCACAAACACCACAAAATTCTTCTTCTTTTTGAATACATATCAATCTAGGAGTTTGATGTTGGACTTATTCATTGGTTTTAGAACGTCTAATTTTTATGGAGGTAATTTGCTGTTTTGTTTGTACTATTGTATAAGTGATGTCATTTTTATGTTTTTAGTCCTGAGGAAGCAGATGTAGATCTGCGAAACGTAGCTAAATATATGATTTAGAAGTCATTCTTATGTTTATTCCTGTTCTATTCCCGCAAGTTCTGAATTATATAACTTGATTACCTCCGCAGGACACTAGTTTTGGATTAATCGTATTTTTATTGTTCAATTCTGTCCTTAGGAAGTTGTTTTCTTTGACTCACGTAACATTTCGAACAATTCATACACGGAATTTTGTAAATTAATCCGCTCTAAATCTAAAATGGGAGTAATATCTTCAAACCTTGAGAATAAGGAACCACAACTTGAAAGTTTATATGATACGAATTTCACGTCGTTGGAAAAATTATTTATCAGTTTATTTATTTTTTTGGTGAGACCGGGGAAGTATCGAAATTCCAAAAACTTTTTTTGAATCGTTCTATCCACAGTAATGAACAACAACAAATTTTTAACATTGTATGGAGAAGTGGACATAACTTGACTCATAATCTGATGTATATAGCGCGATATGTTGTAGCAAGGTGAACCTTTACAACTTACAATTGGAAGCAAATATTTCAGTTAGGTATATGACGCCGACAGTTTCGAGAATTGATTCAATAGATGTCATGCGCTAAAATCCATGTGACTTCGCTCGTCGACCTTCATCCACAATTCGCAACGAATAGACTCGAGAATCGACCCCCTGATGTGTCAAAGCAATTGTTCTCGTCGGTTTTTTCGTGAACGATTGTAGCGTAATCGTGTAATTTTAATTTGTGGTTTTTGTGTGCCTTTTTAATGTTAATTCTGATGGAAACCGTATGTATGAGGTGTCTATCCTTCGAGAATGACGGGTCTGGGTTGCTTGTGTACTTATTGAATTTGCTGTTTGTAGTATATTTGAGTTGAGTTGTGGGTGAGTTAGCGCATCCACCAAAAGTGGATTATTCTATTTGGTTATATGGAATAACCGAAACTTATTACCTATGACGTAGGCAGTGATGATTCAGGATGGGGATGATGATTGGTCGTTTTTTTTGTGTATCTAGGATTCCTCATACCTTTCCTCCTTCCCCTATCGCAAGGAAAGTGTCTGCCCAGTTGGTACAAATATATATTTTTTTTCTTCTTTCTCTTGACATGGCAATTTCGAAACATTAATTTTGAAGTTCACAGCAGTTATGCAGGAACTTAATTGGAAATTTGAGCGTAGTCTGCGGTTTTCTCTTCAGCTCGGCATTACCTTATTTTTTGTGCCTAATGACAATTATCGTATCTTTTACGTTATGCCTGCGTTGGCAATTACCGTATCTATCTTTTGTGTCTTTGACACCTACCGTATCTCGTATCTGTAACGATTAAATTAATCGTAAATTAATTAATTGACGTTTAGATCGGCTATGCAGTATCTAAATTAATTAAATTAAGCGTATGTAGCGATTTACTTCGAAGTTTCCTCGAATCTGTGAGTCTCGTAGAAATTCTTTTTCTTGTGTCTTTGGATGCAGTCATTGTTTGTACTGACAAGCGGACACTTCTCTTTCCTTACCTTACCTGCTGATTATATCTATATCTCTCTCTTACCTATCTCCATTATCTAATTTGTACATATAACACCTGCAAAAATGTATTATGCGATAAGAATGTAAAGCAGATGATAAACAAATGAACTACCTACCTCAAATCTGATTGTTTGAATTATATTATTCAACCCAAATATATTACAATTGGCAACGAATATTACGAATAATAGTTGGTACGAACCCAATAAATTGTGTCAAATTACATTATTGTGATAAGTGTATCCGAATAATAGAAAAATTGCCAACCACCATGTACATGTGCGTAAGTTTAATTTCGCAGATAACGATTGGTCCATATTCATTCCTCGACTGGATATTTTTTTACGGCGAATGATGTCGAAGTAGAAGAAAAAAGGAGGCAATTCTGCTAAATGCTTTGAGCGAGAAGTCATATAAACTCATGAAAAATTTTTGCATGCCGTTCAAGCCAGAAGATAAGACCTACTCAGATTTATTTGAAACTTTCAACAATTATTGCTCATCATCTGCTTTTATATTCTGCGCATAAACCTCATCAACTCATCGTTCACAACAAGGATCAACCCAAAATTCCAAGGTTGCCAAATGCCGAATATGTAGGAGGAAAAATCTTGAAGATCGTGACTGTTATTTCCGAGATGCCACTTGTTCGAAATGTAAGGTGAAAAGTCATTTAGCACCAATGTGCGAAAACTATAACAAAGAAAGATATTATTCAATTCCACAAAATCGAGGTAATAAAAGAGAACAAAATTTCTTAGTACATCCATCTGAAGAATTATATACATTAACAAATAATCGTAATAACATAAACAAATTCCTTAGATATATTGATTGATAAAGCATTGTTTACTTTTCAAATTGATAGAGTTGCTGGTGTATCAGCAATATCAAAACAATTTTTCGATGAAAATTTTAGTTAATATGTACTTAAAGAAACTGATAGGGCTTTACACTCATATAATGGCAATTAGCTCGAACAGCAAGAACCTGTAATTTCACGATTAATTTTGATAATTGAAAATTTTAATATTTTTGTTATTGAAAATGGTGGACCCCTTCTTTTAGGTAGAGATTCCATGAAAGTATTCAATATGAAAATTGTTCTAATTAATCAGATTATTAATTATGAGCAAAAACTTCTTAAGAAATTCGAAGATCTTCTAAGTCCAGGTTTGGGTGAATTTAATTAAGATGATGTAACCATAAATTTGAAGAAACAAGATATTACACCAAAATTTTGTAGGCCATTGCCAATAACTCATGCAATGTAACGTTAATTATTTTTTCCGCCCCTCGAGCATTGGCAGTCAACAGAACTACTTTTATCCGTTTTCAATAAACAAAAAAACTGGTCCCAAGATTCCATCTGCGTTACTCTTATGGAGTGCATTTCATAGAATTCATTCGTATTTCTCGAGTATCATTTTCCTTCATTAGTGTTTATTGCAGACTTCTTTCAATAATTATATAATTTTGGCGTGTTGGTTTATGCAAACTGTTTTCTGAAACATAGATTAGATTAGAGGAGGGCCTATGAGGCTATGCTTAATCTCGCTGACACCTTGACCTAAAGATCTATTGTGCAACCCCGCGCTGTTTACCAGTCGGGTAGCAAGGCCTCGATAAACTTTACTACCTTACTGGGTGCTACACCCATTATTTGTTCCGGTTTTAAGAAACAGGAACCAAGATGCCGCAGCCTTCTCCAGAGGACAGCTTCACATTTGCATAGCAGGTGTTCCGCTGTCTCAGTGGCTTCTTGGCAGAAGCGACAGGTATCATCAGGAACCATCGCCATGTTCCGAAGATGGTAATTCACAGGACAGTGTCCCGTGAGTATGCCTGTCAGTTTTCTCAGTTCCAATTTGCTAAGTGGGAGAGCTTTCTTAGTCCAGCTCGTTCAGTATGAGAGGAATGACTTAGCCTGTCTCTATCCTTCAATCCTTCGCCAGGATCTGGCCTTCCTCTTTTGTTCCCATTCTTTAACCGCCCTTGCTTGCTGGCTTGATGGTAAGCCTCAAAATGGCTCTGGTCCAATGAAGGGGGTTGCTCCCCCCTTCCTTGCTATCTGATCAGCCATTTCGTTACCATGCACTCCAGAATGACCAGGCACCCAAATAAGGTTGACCTGATTATTTGATCCGAGTGCGTTGAGTGACATTTTGCATTCCCAGACTAGCTTTGACCTGATTGACGGTGAATCAAGCGCCAGTAGAGCTGCTCTGCTGTCAGATAGTATGTATATCTTTTTTTTCCGGTAGTTACATCCCACGCAATATGCGATGCACTCCCTTATGGCAAAGGTTTCTGCTTGAAATACCGATGGACCGACGCCCATTGGCAGAGCTAGTTGTAATGAGGGGCCGTATACACCGGCTCCGACTCGTCCATCTTCGGTCTTTGAGCCATCCGTGTAAAACAGCAGAGACCCTGTAGGGAAAACCACTTCGCCGTTACTCCATTGATCGCGACTTGGTATTGTCACGCTGTAGTTTTTCTGAAACTCGTGTTTCAGGGTAAGATTATCTGTGAACACATTTACAAGCTCCTTACATTCATTCAGAAAGCGAAGATGGCCTTTGTAGTCTCCAGTTTTAAGCTTCCGCTCCCTCGCCACCCGCAGAGCCCACCTAACCGCCTCACTTTCTAAGAATAGTCCTAGAGGAGGCAGGTCCAGGATAACTTGCATGGCAGCAGTCGGACAGGAGCGAGATGCTCCTGTTATAGACAGACATGCAGTTCTTTGCAATTTGTCCAGGGTCTTTTGTCCCGTTTGTGATTTCGCCTTCGGAAGCCACGTACTTCCGACCATCCTCTGGCATGCGAAAAGAGCTCTCTGGCCCTTGCTAATCGCTGCCTTGAGGTGCAGGCTCCAAGAGAGCTTCTGGTGGAAGATTTCATTAAGATATTTAGTGTGATCTCTGGGGTTTAAGGCGATTCCTTCCATCGTGATTACTTTTAGAGAGAGCTTCCTTCTCCTAGTAAATGGTACTAGAATCGTATTTTTGAGGTTCACGCTGAGTCCTTCTCGGACACACCACTCGTGTGTTAAGGTGAGGGCATTTTGCATGCGGTCACACACCGTACCGTCATGCTTGCCCCGAACCATTATCACAAGGTCATCGGCGTATTCGCAGATCTCGAAGCCCGTATCCGAAAGCATTTTCAGGAGGTCATCAACGACCAACGACCAGAGTAGTGGCGATAAACAACCTCTTTGTGGACACCCTTCTCCCGGTGTTGCAGTCAGGGATGTAGAAGCTAGTTTAAGATTTATTATCCGGCTGTTCAGTGTTGCCATAATCCAAGCCACCGTCGCTGGCTCGACACCCCTTTTAACCAGCGTGCGATGAATGGACTGTCGCGGCGTATTTGAGAACGCGCCTTCAATATCAATGAATGCACATAGTGCTATTCCTTTATGCTCTATAGCTTTTTTCAGTTTGCTGGTGAGACTATGAAGAGCAGAGATTGTGGATTTACCTGCTTGGTATGCACATTGGGCCTTATGCAGAGGAGATCTTGTCAATAGTCCAGCTTTGATATCTTGGTCAATAATTTTTTCCTTCGCTTTTAATAGAAAGGATGAGAGGCGTATGGGGCGAAAGGATTTTGCGTCTGTTCGCGGTCGTTTACCGATCTTAAGAATGAAACTCACTTTCACGTCTCGTCAGCATTCAGGCACATATCCCCATGTGTAGCTTTTTCGGAATAAGACTATCAGCTCTGGTAACAGAACCGACAGTCCCCTCTGAAGTAGCACCGGGTATATGCCATCTCCACCCGGGGATTTGTATGGTTTGGAGGATTCAATGACCCATCGAATCCTCTCCACCGTGAAAAGTTTGGCAGCTATTTTTCTAGCCCCTCTTTTGGGTGCAGAAAAGTTCTGGCTGGGTTTGCTACCTTGAAATATTTGGGAGCCTGGGAAGTGAGTCTCTAGCATTAAAGACAATGTTTCATCGTATATGCTATTCATCTCACCGTCCCTTTTTTTAAGCTGTCCCAGACCATTGTCATGATCTTTCGATAAGGCCTTCTGGAGTCTAGCAGCCGTGAGCGTTTCCTCAATGCTTTCACAGAAGGCACGCCACGAGCTTCGCTAGGCCTCCCTAAGTTCTTTGTTGTACTTAGTTGTTGCCTCTCTGTACGCAGTCTTGTCTTCTAGTGTCCTAGTAGTAGACCACTTATTGTACAGTTTGCGGGCGTTCATTCGTAGTTTTGAAAGATTCGAATTCCACAAAGGTACGTTTTTGTTGGAAATCGTTTCCCTGGGTTGGCAACTGCTCTCATAAGCGGCTAAAATCCTACTTTGGAGATTTTCCGGACTACTTTTCAAGCTGGGCCCGCATAGATCCCTTCGAAGCAGAGTTTTCAAGAAGCAGATCTTCTTCGGCTGTCACTTCCGTAACAGAAGTGGCTGTGTTTAAGGTTTGACCGATAACAGTCTGAGCCTCAATTGTTTCGGGGCTTTGGCCTTCAAGAGCCTGAGCTTCGTCAGTCTCCATGAGGACCAATTCCTGAGACATACAGATACCCTTATTGCCTTGAACTGGGTTTAAGAACAACATTTCTGGTTGGGAGCGAACAAAAGTCAATCCAATCTTATCTACAAGACTTTTTCCTCTGGATGAGTCCAATCTTTCATTTTCTTTATATAATTTTACAGTTGGAAATCACTTTTGTTGGATATATTTTAAGTATTATCATATTGGACCATATATTAATCCTGAAATCTGAATATCTCATATGGGTATTGATTTTCTTTTGAAATAATTCTGAAAGCCTTTTTAATAATTCTGAACACCAATTTATGATAATAGATTTATTGTGAAAATGTCTGTTGCCAGCATTCATCCATTCATCAATTTTTTTGTAAGTGCACTTATTGTAATTCTTTCATTTGGTATAGTACTGTATAGTAACAGCAATTAAAAAAAGGTAGAAATCGAAATAGATAGAATATTAAAATTGAATAAAACCTAGTGAATATTCAAGGTGGGCAACTCCAATAATCCCTATTATAAAAAGGATGGTTCTGTTATGTTAGCTGGTAATTTTGAAATAACAATCAATCCTCTCTCATTGAAAATGATTCCCTTCCATTACCAAGAATTGAAGATCTTTTTGTTTAAATGAAAGGGGCTACAATTTTTTCAATAATCGATTTAGAATTTGCTTCGATAAAAGATCGCATTAATTATGTAGATACCATTTCAACTCATTTAGGTTTATTTAAATATTTAAGGATTCCTTATGGAGTCACATGTGCTTGTGGAAAATTCCAAAGAATAGTTCAACAATTGCTACAAGATATTGCTGGCAGTGGAGTTAGACGATATTTATGTTTGCGGTTCTAATCAGAAAGAATATGATTTAAGATTACATCAAGTTCTCCAGATATCACAGTGATCTGAACTTAAAGTGAATATAGAGAAATGTACTTTCAATCTATCTGAAATTTGCTGTTCAGGTCATAAGATAGATCCGAATGGACTTCATACTTCAAACCGGTTTTGAATGAAAGAACACCAGAAAATGTAACTAGAATCTATTTTAGGTGCAATGAATTATTACGGAAAATTTATTCCCAATGAAGCGTCAGTTTTATATCCACTATATAGTTTCTTAAAGAAAAATTCAGAATTTAAATGGAATAAAGAACGCCAAAATGCATTTCAAAAAATTGAATTGTTATTGAGCTCCACTAATGTCCTAGCTCATTATGATACATCAAAGCCTTTGAAACTAACTACTGATGCTAGTCCTTACGGAATCGGAGGAGTTATAAGTCATGTTTTTCCTAAAATAAAGAAGAACTGCCTATAGATTATGGTTCGCGAACCTTTTCTGCCTCTGAGCAAGGGTATAGTCAGATAGAACGCAAAGGTTTGGCGATTATTTTAGTTTGTGTAAATTCAACCAATATGTTTATGATATAGACCTTTTGTTTCAGTTACTGACAACAAACCCTTATGCGCTATTTTCAATCCAAAAAAGGGTATACCCCAATTTACTGCTACTAGGTTGCCTATTTTAGATGAGGAAGGTTGGGAATTATTAGATATAAACTATGTTGAGTATTTTTCGAAGTTGAATATTCTAGTTGCTTCTTTTGACAGAATTGAACGCAAAACTGAATCAGATGAGACATTTCAAAGAGTAATTAAATTTTTTTTTAATATAAATAAAAATATTGAGGAACTATATATGTCTTGTAAGAATTGTGCTGAAAATCGTTTTACGCCTGTGAAATCTACATTCACAGAGAAAAATGTTCCAGGTATACAAGTTCACTTGGGTGAAATATAAATACCATAACCACAATTTTGGCCTCCGTAGGGCCATCAGTTTCTCGAATAAAAATTATTTAAATACCCCTAGCGGAATGTTTGGGAGGCTCTAATATGAAAACCAATGAATATTTTTTCATTCTGTTTTCACACCAGTGTTCAGGATGAAGGTAAGTTCAACCTCGAAAGATTTCAACAATTTTGGGTGGAATTTTTTGTTCACTGTAGACATGTAAAAAAAAAGTTCAGTTTGAATTTTGGAAATATTCTTTCACGGAAAATCTTAGAAAATCGAGTACATTGAAATAATACTATCCAATTTGGCAAATTTCGAAAACAAAAAATTCCAACTTTGTAGGTTTTCCGCCATTTTGAAATATTTTTTCCCGAATTCTAATAAACAATTGAATTGAGTCCTAAAAAATACTAAGATGTGACCAAAAACCGTTATTTACAAGGAAACGCATAACTCACCACAGTTATCAGAATATTGCTCAAAGTTGACATTAAACACCCTGTATCTCGCTTATGCTTCGAAAACGGGGTATATGTCATAAGAGAAAAATGACTTTCCCAATGTCATCTATACGGCTATATATGTTTGACCAGTTTATGATGAAACACCCTGTATATTGATATTCATCATAACAAAAAATAATTTGAAAGAGACATATAAATAAAATGAATAAATCACCAAATATATTCATTCCAAATAATAATTTTAATCAGAATTTAGATATTATTTAGTTAATGAAGAATCACAAACATCAGACACTATAGCTGAAATTCCTTTAACTCATAATGACTTGTTTGATACTGAAAATACTTTAAGTAAAGATATAAATTTAAATCCTGATGAAAATCGTGTAATGATTGATGATGAAAACCTTAGATATCCAAGACTTGAAAGTAAACCAATAAAAAGATTGATTGATGAAATAAATAATTGATTATATAATAGTGAGAAAGAAAAAGTTGTGTATACTTTATCTCATTAAATAAGATTTAAATTGTAATATGAATTAAATATATTTAACAACCTTGAAACTTATCGTTTGAATCTAATCGTTTGAATAATATTATTCAACCCAAATATATTACACTCTGTTACCTATCCCTGTTATCTATCCCCATTTCTATTATCTATCTCTGTCACCCATTCCTATTATCTACATAATAACAAACATACTTCGCGATTTTTAATCGCAGGCTCCCAATCCTATCTTTCCTTTTCTACGTTTTTCCGGGATTTTGAGCTGTTCTTTCAATTTTTTATCTACTTTCATTATTTTCGAATGTAAGTATCACATTGCGCCACTTGTTAGACTTCATTGCTCCGGAAAGAAACCTTTTTATCTTGCCCACTGTTGCCTATCGTTCATTTCATAGGTGCTTTCAGGTTTGGTTGGAACCTCGAGTAAACGAGGATTTTGCTTATCTGGATTGCGCTTAATCGCACTGCTCGACTTATGTGACGAAGAACTGTCACAACCCAATGCTGGTTCTGCAACTTTAACTTTTTTCTTCTTTGAGTTTTTATCTCTTTTCGTTTGCCTATGAACTTCATGTATTATTATGATTCAGTACTGCTGTGTGACTTGCAAGATTAGTTTACCTTTCATTGATTTGGCTTAACTTTCAATTTGGCGTGTAACGATGAAGAACTTTCTTTTCCTCATAGCAATTATTCTCCTTTTTAATCACAAGAAAATGCTTTACTGTGATTTTGATGTCAATCGCTAAAGAATACTCTCTGCGTTGACGGTTGAGTTTATGTTTCGCATGCGCGACCGTTCGATATCAGACCGGATGATGAGGACATCTTTCTTTTTGGTACGGAGAAGCTTCAACACCTTGCTAGAGTTTAGCGAATTAACGTTCCTCGTAATCCAAAAAAATCGTGAACTTTCGAAGTTTTATTGTTTCTTATAAGACGTCTATTCAAAAGGCGGTAAGTACTACGTATATCCCACCAACATATTTCACTTATGTAAATTTCTAGTTCTTATTTCCTATTTATTTTCTGCAGGTTACACAGAATAACATGTTCTAGATATTTCATCTCATATTTATTACCTTGTAAATTATTTCAACAATGTCAAGAGTCACTGGGAATGAGATCACGTGCTACAATCACTATCTTATATATTTTAAATTTGCTGTCTCAGTACCGGAGTTAAGTCTTACTGAAATATCTCTTAGTACAAGCTCTTACTGGAATATCTTAGTACCAGATCCAGAATTTGGTTGGATATTCTTAGTTCCGGAGCTGATTATTGCTGAAATACCTCTCTACCGAAGCTAATTAATACTGGAATACCTTTGTAACGGAGCTCATTATTAAAGGAATATCTCCGTTCCGGACTCAAATTGGACAATTTCCGTAGAAATGGAATATCTCAATACGGGACTCTGCTTTCGATGGGAGCTCTAAATACCAGACGACCTGTTCAATAACTACATTTTGAAAAATCATAGCGCCGGATCCTCTACCATCTACCACACACCATCACACCTACCATTGAGATAAGTGCTCTTTGAATCCCGGATCTCAGATTCACTGTTAATCTTGTGTTTGTGTATAGCAATTTTAATTGTATAGTTTAAATAAATAGATAGGGAGTCAGAGATTGCATCTTTGTCATCAGGTTAGCGACTGGGGATACATTGAAGAGTAAATTTAATTTCACTGGCGTACTATGGGACATTTTACTCAGGTGAGGAGTTTCATGTGCGGACAAACAAATTGACTAGAAAAAACAACTGAGGTAATTTAACGGGCAAGCTAGTCTATTTGATTTTGCTTGCATTTTTCTATTGCAACCTATGCATGCTAACATTTACCAAGCAAAGTTTTTTCTGTGCCAACGGTTTACGAACTGGGTATATGTTTGGTGGTTTTGCTTTCATTCTGATGTCCTTAAAAAAACCGAAAAATAAGGAGAAGAGTTCCTAAATGAACTCATTGCCTCAAGACATTCTCTCCTGATATACAGAGTGTCCAAGTTGAGTTTTGATGTTTTGTAGAAACTAATTGATTATTTCCCCAACCTACTACTTCACCATTGAACTTTTCCAAACTACTGTTATTTTATTGGTATTAAATTATTGAAATGCCCAGATCTTTCTCAACATGAATTAAAAAAATATATTTAATCCATTGAATCCTTGGTTCAGAAAATTTGTCATTCAAATCATTCGCATTCATTATTTCCAATCCGAATAACTAGAAAACAGTTTCCAAGAGTAGGTACATTTGTGCAGAAGGTTCAAAAATATCAATTTTTTCAGAAAACCACACAGAGAAGTGTGAATAATATTTTTGTCGACAAAAAATACCACTTAATTTTGGAGTAATTTCGTGGGAATAATATTACAGAAAATTCATCATTCTATATCAAATTATGGCAATATGAAGACATTGAAATTTCTTAATTTACCTGCTCCTCATATTGCGTCAGGGTATATATTGATTTTAGTTTTCATTCCAATATGGTATTGTTTCATATATTTTGAACCTGTAAATGCTGTATAAGGGTTACCCGATCATATGTTTTTTTTTCTTGAATAAATTAAGGTATCTAACGAGTGGAGCGGAGAGTATACCAACCAGTATTATTTTTTTGTGAAGTTTCTATATTTTGTTTTCATTATCCAAAAGAAACCTTCGGCTACAATTTCAGACCGAGCACCAGGAGCACCAAGTACAGGTATCAATTGTAGTACTAAATATCTTTGGATGAATTCGAATGTTAGAGGATAAACAAATTCTCAGGTTTCGCACATGAGCGAATAGGAACCTTATAGGAGCTGGAAACTTTGCAGAGTACATCACTCCCGGATTCAGATTCTTCAGGGCTCAGAATGCCATTATATTAACTGCAACATGACACGCCTGAATTAAAGTATTAAATTATTCATAACCATTAACCTATTACAAGAAATTCACGAAGCCCGCTTACGCATTACATGCATGTAACATTATAAGTGTACACAAGACAATTCAGTTATGAAGTACGTGTTGCAAATATTATTTGTTGAACAAAAGTGTCATTGAACTTCTATGGGGAAGAATTTGGAAGAAATCTTAAACCTCTAGTCATGAATTATTCCGTTACATGGCTTCCAGTTATAGAACATTTTGTTCAATACGATTACTTTCAAATTTGGTTAAATATCTATAGGAATCAGATCAGTCTAGCGGCCGATCTTAAACACAATAAATTATAAAAACAACTTAGAGACTCGATATTTGAAGGGAATGTTTGTACCTTAATTACGCCGATAGGGCCGAATTCTTCAATGGGTAAATTTCACCCAATGATTCCGTAGATATACCCATCCAAAATCTTCACAATATTTCCAAAACTTGAAGATTGAATCGAAATGAAATCGACTACTTGATTGAAAAATGGAGAGTTTCGTGAGGATAATATGATAAGAATTTCACGGAATATGGAATATTTGTAAACAAAATATTGAATTTTTTTTCAAATTGTTCTGATGACAATCAGCACAAGAGTTCGTCGGTTGTAAATCAGCATTCCTGAACTTGTAACCAAATTCATTATTAATTATTTATTCATTCAGATGAAAGCAATACACTATATCTCAACGAGCCTACAGAAACCAAGCTATGTCACCAGGATAATGTCACCAATCTTATTCGGGAGAACAGACCACATAATATATCCATTAATTTCGAGGAAAGGAGAGAGGTATTAATCCAGAAAAATGTGCTTTGTTTGTATTGGATGTGAATAGTATTATTTTTAGATTGCTTCAGAGGAATAGCTTTCTCAGAAGTTTGGATGAAAATGCTTTCAAGTGGAGAAGCAAACTTATTTTCCAAATGATAAATAAAACATTCTCGCACGTTTTGAATTAATCATTTTCGGGATCTTTTTATATAGTTTTTTTGCAGAGCTGTGCCGAAGACTGATGGAAAGTGCTCTGAGCACAAAGCACTAAGCCCTTTCGAAAAGTGCTCCGGAATCTCGAGCACTAAGCATTCATTTTTTGTGAAATGCTCGCGATTACCAAGCACTTTCAGAAAGTAATTCGTTTACACAAGCACCAGGCACTAAGCACTTTTTAATATGTTACTTCGACTTTGAGACTTTTTCAGCCATTTGTCTGTAATTTTGGTATTTTTGGCCGAAAATGGTCGAATACGTCCATGTATAGAAGAAACATATAAAATTTTCGACGCCAATATCTCCGGAACCATTCGAGCGATTTTGTCCATTAAAGAAGTCTCTTATGTTTCATTCGGGTTTCGAATCGAAGATCTCAGGAAAGCTCAAAACAGATTTTGCGCGCCCATTCTAGGGAATGGCGTGGTATTAAAACAGTGTTTTTATAGTGTTCAGGAATATTACAGTTATATCTTCGAAAAATTTCGACTTAATGAATAAGCATGTATGTACTATTATATATGTATTATTTTTGACTTGTCCTATACATAAATGTTATGTCTAAAAGGATTAATAAATGTCTATCTATCTATCTATCTATCTATCGTCAGTTGTTCCGTTTGTCTGTAATTTTGAATTGAATTTTGAGGGGGAAATGGTTTCAAACGACTAGGTTGAACCCACTGATGGAGAATCCGGTGTCAAAGTCGATTCTGTTCGGATGGCCGTCCAACCGGGGACCCGATATCTGTCGAACGGAGCAAACTAGCGATTTAAAACTTTCAGATAGGTCGCGCATCCGAATGCCGCGGTTATGCTCGTTAATGGGCACAAGCGGCCCAACGGTTTCAGCCTTCTAGCTATCTGAAATTTCGAGGTAATTTCCCTGATAGTGAAACTTGGCACTTAGTTGGGGCACGCAACTTCCTGCAAAATTTTGTTGAGATCGTACCGTCAGTAAGATTGAGAAAAATTTTTTCAAAATTTTTTCAGAAAAATTTTCAGTATAGGACACAGTTCACTACAGTCGATAAAATCTCCTTATACCTGGAGCTCCATATTTCATAGCAGTGTACCAAATTTCAGTTCGATATGTTCCTAATTTTCAGAGATATTAGGAAAAAATATTCGGAGGAAATTTTGGACGTTTTTTTACTCAGTATCGTTGTTTTTTTTCAGGGATAACAAAGAAAAATACAATCTCAATAATTGTGAAACTGGGTAACTAGTTTGAAAATGCTGATTTGCAACTTTGTGCGAAATTTCGTGATGACCGTATCATTAGAACAATCTGAAAAAAAAATGTTTTTTCAAATATTCCATATTCTGCGATCTTCTGATCATGTTATCCTCACGAAATTCTGTGCAATCCTTCAAGCTATCGTTTTTCAATCAAATATTGGATTTTGAATCTTCCTTATCCGTAGTTCTGAAAATATTGGGTATTAAAATTTTCAAGGGGTATTTCTGCGAAATTATTGGGTGAGTGATCACGAATTCGGCCTACGTTATTAAGGCTCTACGAATATCACTTTCCAAGATGTTTCTTTCGGAAGTTATTGTGTTAACTATCTGCCGTTAGGCTAGTTGACGAAAGCTAATAAGCAAAAATTTGTACGATTTCGCGATGATCGTTCAATTAGATTGAAATGAAATTCAAAATTTTGTTTCCACAAATTTTATATTTGAGAATCTGCTAATCATGTTCCGCACAAAATTTTGCAACGGACCTCTAAGTTGTTATTTTTCATTGAAGAACTGGATTCAATTCGATCTGATCTTTATTTTCGGAAATACTGGAAATATGAAATTTTGAATGGGTATACATATTACGAAGGTATAATTCGTGAATGGGTAAAATACGCTCAATGATTCCGTAGATATAACCATCCAAAATTTTATATTTCCAATATTTCCCAAAAAAACGCACATAATATCGAATTGAAGCCTAGTACTTGACGTGTTTGACTCCCTGATTATGAATCCGTTATCAATATCGATTTTTGGCTGTTCGGCCGTCCGTAAACACGATTACTCTACAAACGAAAAATCTGGAGCCCTGAAAAGTTGCAGGGTAGGTTCAGAGCCTAAATATCTCGGCTCGTTTATAGTCATAATCGGTAGGGAAGTTCCAATGTTATTGACGTGAGCATAATCATATGTTTTTGTCCCATAACTTCTTAAATGGACAGCTTCTTGACAAGTTTCATGATGACCGTTTAACCAGGAGATCAAAAAACGATTTCATTTCTATTTTTCCGATCATATAACTAATAATCTAATTCAATTGATATTTATAGTATTTGAATATGGAGATTGGTCATTTGCCATAAATGACTCAAATCACTCATCCAGGATTCAGTTGAGCTCAAGAAATATATTTTTCTTAAATATTCTAATTTTGCGATACTCTCGGAATTTCTCACCAACCTGCACGCAATCATACTATTTCAAAGAATGCAAAACATCATTTCAATCAGATCTTCAGGTTCGAAATCATAGAGAAACAAAATAATGAAATTTTAAATGTGAATTGGAATGTGTGACATACGAATACGAAAATTTAATAAGTATAATCCACGTGACTTCACGTCAGTCGATTTCTTAAAATTTTCAAACACTCTTCAGAACGGAATTCTAATATCTCCATGATCGAGATAGAATACGAAATATGATGTTCCCAGCTGGAAGCTTACGCTTCGCCACTTCGACTCTGACAGCATTCTATGGTTTTTATAGGTAATAGTAGCAAAAAACTAAACTTGACCACATATATCACGAATGTGTCGAATGAGAATCCTTGTATTCCTTGTCGAATGTCTCTAAACACCAGAGACAACCGATATATTAGTTCTCTTTGTCTACTCCAATCACGCGATAGCCTGACATTTTCCTATTTCGACAAGTCCATGAAGGGCTTAGTGCTTAGTAATCCCGAAAAGTGCTTCAAAGCCGTACGATGCTCGGGAGCACTTTGCGGTGCTCGGTAGCACTTTGCGGTGCTTAGGAGCACTTTTTCGAATTACTAAGCACTAAGCCTTCTCAAAAAATTCTCGAAGCACTAAGCACCGGCTCAATACAGTGCTTGCGAGCACAGTGCTTAGGAGCACAAAAGTGCTTCGAGTGCTTTCACGAGCACTAAGCACAAGACTTTGGCACAGCTCTGGTTTTTTGTTATGTAAAGAATGTATATCTTTATCTTACAAGGTTGATGGTAGTTTGTGTTTTTATATAGCTTACGTGTAGTTAATATTGCTCATGTTCAAGATGCTTAGGAATTGTAAAATGTGTATGATGTTTTGAAGGTGAGTATTAATGCGATGTGTGTATAGTTACAGTTCTTAACAAAATAAGGTGCAAATAATAATTATAGTTGAACACTCTCTTAACACTCTTACTTTCTTGAAAAAACACAGTAAAAGTATTTAATTTCGGAATTTTATTATTTTGAAATGTGCACTGTATTTACACAAATATTGCATTTTGGTTTAGGTGTAGGGAAGTTGGAAGTCTGAAATAAAATAAAAAAATGAAGAAACTAATTCCTGACAATCCCGAATGACATTCATATGTTAAGTTGGGATTTGAATCAATGATGTGAAAAAACTGTTTTCTCTTTGTTAGCATTGAAGTACCATAGAAGTAATCAAAGATCAACTTTTTTATTTGTTATGGTGATTATTTGCTTGTTTATAATATAAACAGTTTCAAATATGATTATTGTATATTTTTTCTGTTCCGAATTCCTTTGAAGTAATAACCCTCTTCATTAACTAGTTTATAACGAAAATTTGGTAAATTTATAAACTGGATCATTGATGAAATATAGATCCTTCACCTATTTGTAGATAAAAGAGTGCCAAGTAGAATATTTTAAGACATACTAATTATTTGGGAGTTAAATTAGAAAATACTCTATATATTCAATAAAATAAATTCTTAAGTTTAAAAATTGAATAATTATAACGAAGCTTTCTTCTCTGGATCAGCGTTGCTGAGACAGTAACAGTCAATAATTTAAAGAAAGTTTATCATCTAAGAATATATTAAGAACCTGAATAATATCTTTTTTGGGATATATATAATTCAGCATTCATCATGCATTGTGATAATTCATAGTGATATTCCCAGCTCGTTCTCTACATCCACATCTAAATTTATTTATTAATAAAATTGTAACTGATACACAGCGAGGCCAGAACATTCTTATTTTGGCCAATGTATTGAATGAATAAATTGTAGAATTACTATTCTAAATCATAATGTACTTTACTGTTTGTTTATAATATACCTAATCAAATGGTGATCAGGGACAAGCCGAAGCCAAATTTTTTTTGGGGGGAAAAGCATCGAAAATTTTCCAACTGTACGTTGAAGGAATAGATAACGGAAGGTTATCCAATGATGTTTATTGATAAATATAAGGTGCAATACTAAGAAATAAGTTGAGACTTTTTTAGCCTGTGAAAAGAGTGAAAAATAGCCGAATCACTCAACATTTATTGAGATAAAAGTATGGTACCTTTTTGAACAAGTAATCTATCGAATATTTAAAATTAAAATTAAAAGGAAAAAAGCACTGACGAAAAGTCAGCAGCTTTTGCGCGCATATATCAAATTCGTTGCTAAAACCGCCATCTTTTCACGTATTGACCCCATCAAACACACTTTTGGTAACCCCAAATCATATTACCTTCACGAAATTCTGCATGAGCTTTCAAGTTGTCATTTCGTCAATCAAGTACATACTCTTTCAATTTTATCTAATCTTCATTTTCGGAAACACATATTAAGAAAATACAGATTGGAGAATTGAAATTCAGTACTCTACCGAAAAATGACAGCTTCATAAAGAATTTAATGAGGTTAATATGATCATAAAATCGCAGAATATTGAATGATTGGATAGACATTTTTTTTAAAATTTTTTGGAAAAAAAAATTTTGAAATTCACCAACAGTAATGTCGCAACAAAAAAAAGTTATGCGTCGTTATGCATCAACTTATTGTCAAGTTTCAACTCAATGGCTGTGGTAGTTCCAGAAAAACCAGGAAAATAATCTCAAAGTTCAAGCGACTACAACTCCGAAAAAATTTGGTCATTTCAATCCATTATCGAACCTAACTGCCGCATTCCGATGCGTGAACTGCCCTGAAAGTTACAAGTCGCTAGCTTGCTCTGTTCGACAGTTATCGTGTCATCGGCCAGACAGACGACCGGCCGGCCGGATAGAATCGATTTTGAGAGCGGACTCGTCATCAGTGAGTCCAACCTAGTTGTTTGAGAACATTTTCGGGGAAATATTCAAAAAATACGGACATTTGTACCAAACAATAGCACGATAGCTGTTCTCCAGAACATGTATGCAAAAATCTCATTCGAAGAGGAAGTGCCTGCTCCTAATTTACATCTTTGAGCCAAAGTGAATCTTTTTCTGTTCATTTTTCATTTATTTTCACGCTGTTATTTAGCAAAACTATAAAACAATGTACGTAGAGCGTAATGATGAATTCTTCCCGACTGATAAAAACAGCTTAAATTGATGATACCAGATGGATTTTGATGACACAGTCCATGCGATGTAACTGAAAAATCTACAACAAGGTACCTGCTGCGGGTTAACGCAAAAGGGGAAAAAATTATTTCATCTTTTCAAACACTTGGTATTGGGATGAATACTATTTATTGCCGGCTATACATATCGGACTAAAAACCCTGAATCTATGTTAAAACAAATCACGTACAGTTGGAGTTATTTCATGTTATCCCGCTCTCTCTCTTTCTTCTCTGCATGCTTCTATCCGGTTTTTGGGTTTATTAAGCACTGATTGCAAACTTTATTTTTGAAAGATTCAAATTCCTTCATATTTCACAATTCTCTCGGAAATATGTATTTCAACCCCATCCATCGAAATTTTTCCCAATGCTTTGAAATTTTTCCAACAGCCTTGAAAGTTTTTCGAATGCTTTGAAATGTTGCCAACTCAGTTCAACATTGGGGAGGGGGATCTTCCCAAACCTAATATGATTCCTTATATATAATAATTAATTATTCATTTCCAATTTCTAATATTTCTATTAAAATTTCTTTTTATTTCGTTGAAAATGATTTGCTTCCCACAAAAAATCATTAACCACAAACACTGAACCGAAATAATTTTTCTATATTTCATATTTTCCTTACATATCCCAATGAACAATTTTTGTTTCATTGATATTGCATAGTGGTTTACAAAACCAATTTATAGAACTTCAAGCTGCATTTCTTGGTGCTGGTAACACTAATAGATCAATTAATAGCTATTAAAGAACTTGAATGGAGAGTACTATAAGAGTTAACAACACCTCGATTTTGGTTACTTTTACAACCCAAAGGTCCTATGATGAAGTTTCTGGAACCCACTATACAACACCTAAAACACTCACAAATAATGTTAATGACGCTTCTTATTGAACTGGTGTGCAATAGGACCATTCCATAAAAGAACCTGAAACGTTTATATACCACTCATATAACCTAAACCTATGTACCTCCTTATCATGTTATGGTTTCACTTCATAAGCCTGCGATACTATCCATCGCTCTTCTACTAATGGAAGTTACTATAAGTTTATCGTTCTGTCTTTCCATGAATGACCAGATTGGAATATTAGAAGATAATTACATAGTATAGTTAGTACCCGTGAAATAATAAGAAATTTCTTATGCGAATACTATTTTTACTGTGGAATCGTATATTGTAGGCAGTTGGAACTGAAGCGCTTCTTTAAAAACCAAAAAAAAACTAATTTAAGCAGAAAAAAATTAAAAGTTCACCACATCAAACTTGTAAAAGGTCCTATTCTTGAAGGAAATCTTCAGTTTATTAAACAGATAGCATCAAATACATGTTGAATGGTTTCACAGGTGGGAAAAACTTTATATCATAATTCTTTCCGAAATTTCATTTGAGGTTATGTCAAATATAAATGGCGGAATTAGTTAAACACTTGAATTGTTTAAGGAACCAACTACACCTACTGAGCATTTGTTAGCTGGTTCTGTCGAGTCTGTTATAAACCCATTGTGGTTTTTAAATGCATGAATTAAATCCTTTATGGGCATTGAGAGCTCTTAAACGTGACATATATCTCAGACTAAACACTTATGCTCTTTTGAAGGTATCAAAGATTACTTGGGGTGATATTATAGTGCAGAACATAATATATTATAGCTGATCTGTGGTTACACCGTTCGAGGGGTAATGAAAGTAAAACTATAGTGGCCGCCGCAAATCTCAATATTCCATCGAACGTTTGGTCATCTGAGCAGGGAAAATAATGGATAAAAATTTCGAAAAATGTCCGAAACTGTTCAATTATCATATCATACCATATCATATTTATTTCCTCAATATAATACAGGACGTGTCATATACAAAATATCGTGTAAATACGATCCAATTCTCAGACTTTCGAAATATAAGCACAATACCACATATAACATAATCTGACAAACATAAAACATAATCAGACAGTCCTGAAAAGACTTCTAGAACCGGTAGCTCATGAATTCCTCCAGCGAGTAGAATGCAGTTTCCGTGAGAAAGGTCTTTAAAGATTTCCGGAAGGCTAGAAGACTGAGTGATGTCATGTGTTCGGGAAGTTTATTGAACATCTTCAAGCCGTTCAAACATTAGAACCAGGAAATGAAAACCTTCGCTATGTGTGGTTCCCCAGCATCGTATGAACCAGTGGATATTCTCTCATGGCCAAAAACATGTCCATACGGCTTTGCTCGAAAATTCAAAAACATAACCTGATGCAGATTGGTCACATCAACTAAGTGTTGAAAAAATCGGTTTTTTAATACTTTCAGCAGTCAAAGATGAAAAGGATGAGATGGCCAAACGCGATGATACTCGTACTGATGGGGCGGAAACCTATTCAGCACTAGTCTTTACCAACTGTGTGTAAATTTAACCTACTAAATTTTCTCGAAGTGAATATATCGAGCATTTCAAGGTTGAAAAACTAAGTGTTTAAGATTTCATTCGCGATAAATTCAGGTTATTTAGAAGGTATATACCTATGTAAGTCGAACCTATAATTTGTAAGTTTCTGAGAGGTATTTCATTCAAGTAATGATTTATAAGGGTTTCCGTGGTTACTGAAAATATCCTCCAGAAATATTATAGTTACAATAGAGATGTTGATACATTCTTCAATAAAAAGTTCCATGCAGTAGTGATAGTGATATTTATACAACTTCATTATAAGACTTGAAGTAACCAGTTCCTTGCTATTGAAGTTCCTTGCTATTGAAATTAGTAATCTTCATTACAATGTGAATGTTTTCAAGGTTTAAATAACCTCGAAATATCGGTACAAAGTAACGTTACTAAACAACGAGAATGCAATGTATTTCCAAACGACATATTCCAGGTTTTTCAACGTGGTTTGGACGTGGCGTTACTAGAAAAATTCATCGTTGTTTTCACGTATCTGTGTTTATTGGGTTAGGAACTGGCATTGCAAATTTCCTTTTCTGGCTACATACGGCAATGTGAATTTATTATTGTAGTAACTTCTGAGATAATATTAGGAGCCTGCGTTGCGATTTTCCAATTTATGTTGTGTTTGTGACCACTTTGGGAAATCAGTAATACTCAGTAGAGCACATCCTTGCCCTATCCTGTCTTCGTGGCAGGTCACACACCTTGGAATCACTTATACATTAGAAGAGGTTGGACTCGGTTACAAGGTTCAGATCACCTCTAACACTGAGGGAACTCAACTTAAACTCTGCAGTCCTGGTTGGCAATCCATTGATATTCTGACCGTACCTACACCTATATATAAATTTGTAATACTGCATGTATCCCCACTTCGAGAAGTTTACTTTTCGATGCCGTCAACATATGATGTCCTCTGTATTTCCTAGATGTGAATCTTTCACTTATGTTATCGAGTATTCTTATCTGCAGCAGCCTGATTCGACTGAACTTTATGAGCAAAATCCACCAGGGATGAATGAGTATTACAATTGATAGCAGCACAATATTTTTCACAATGTTGGAGATATTCTCACCATTCCTTTTCAGCCAAATCTGTATGTCAATGTTGTCCATACGAGAACGCTCCTCCAAGTTATCAATTCTGTACTGAAAAGCCTTCAGGTCAAATGTGATCTCCCGATTTTCATGCCACATAACATCAGTCTTCTTAATATACCCATTGAGCTTGTACACGTCGTTTCCAGAATCTGTAATTCTATCAATTCAGAAATTTCCCGGATTTTTCTCAGTCAGGATACTATCGAGTACACTCGATAAATCACCGGTCAGGCGCAGCGCCTGAATTAGACCGCTACAACTCCCGATGTCCAAGGACGGATTTCATAGTCATGACCATGAAAGATAATTGGATTTGACATCATTCAGATCAGCAACAATACTTAAATATTTTTCGTGATAAAGCAATGCACAAAAACTGACACAATTCGATCCAGGGTTAACGTGCTCACTTTCTTGTCTTACACAAATTCTCAGCCATCGCAATGGCGAAAATATTCGAAACTCTTATTGTTGAGAAACCACCTGTTCAACCGAAAATGATGACTTTTATCTTATTTCGACACTGAAATAAACATATACAACGCAAATACTGGGGACCAAAAATTGTCATCCGTAGGGAAGAATTGGGTTGTGCCTGTCCGTTGGTAATACCGGTCAGTCACTGCGCTCAACGCGGAAATACCGGTGCCTTGCCAGTCCCCTGCACCCTAACAAACAACCAACCTGTAGCTCCCAACAACCACTCAGAACGTATAGTCCGATCAATTTAGTTAGAAATCGAAATTGTGGTCAAATAACAAAAACTCCCTGAGAGCCAAATATTGATGGAGAGCTGGGGTTTACCATTACAAATAAAGTTTTAAATATCCTCATCGATCCTATGTGTGCTACGAAAATTATTCTGGGTCAAATGTGAAAATTTGAGGTTGGACAAATTTAACCCTGATCATCATCCCCTTTATATTCGTGTTACGAACTGATTATGAAGATTGTTTTTTTATTGCAGATCTATTAGCTATAACATAGGGTCATGCCTTTTCCTATGGAAACAAAAGTTCATAATGACTTCTGTTTCGAAAATAAATATTTCATATATCGCACTCAGATTTTTTCTGATAATGATGTATATATAAGATAATGACAAAAGTTCTATTTGCTCATCTATAAACTGTTTGTTATAACTAGAGAACAAAAAAAAAGAGGGGATTGCAGTTGACCGCATTGTGTGTTCCTCGAAAAAAATCAAGAAATGCATTAATTTTCCCCCTTAGCTATCGTTAAAAATATGTTGTTCAGGTTTCACAAATTTTGCACACTCTATATTTAGAATAGGGTTATGTATTGAATGACACATGCTCCAGTAAGGAACATGTGGTTGTGGACTTGTTTATATATATATGAAAGGAAATTAAATTGATTAACTGCTAATGCATATCAATTATTGCGCAATCATTTGCTTTCATTCGTCTTCCTTGAGGCGTACACATATAACTAATTATAATATTGTCTGCCAACGTCATAGATACCTTCTTTCATTGTTTCTCGCGAAAATCTCTTATGGCCACTCTAGTTCCGTCTGAGACTATTTAACATTCCTTGCAATGCCTACAAAATTTGTTGTTAACAACGACATCTCGCATCGCCTGCATATCAATATCCATTATTACCTACATGACGTCTTCCTACACCAAGTACCCACTTCGAATTGAAATTGTCATGGGACCGTCCTATCCGTGCTTGAACGGTATTTCCCACATGGCTGCTTCTCCGAATTGAAATACGATCTTGAACTTGTCCGAACACTTCCGCTCGGAGGTTGAATTGGGAATAATCAATTAGATACAGTTAGATTGACGATGCGGTGGTATTAGAGGCTTGCCTGGACAATTATATTGACGATTATGGCCGGCTAAAAGCACTTACAACGAGCCTCATTGGATGAATTCTAGGGAGAGAATAAGCAAGTGGAATTAAATATGTATTATAATTTCCTTTAAATGTCTCGTTAAGCGTTTGATATAACTGATTTTAGTTCATAATTTCCTCACATATTAGGTATCTATAGTTGTCCTATATTTTTCGTTGTTATTGTTGTGACGTGAAGATTCAAAATTCAAGTAAATAATTTCGCTCAAATAATTGCAGAAATTTATTGCATTCATAAAAGTTTCCTGTTTAGCTACTTCGGAAGGACTCAAAGAAAGAATCTTTGATGGGGCCGGATGAAAATCTTTACTTTCATCCCCATCAATGTTTTTCCACGTAGTAAACATCGTCCAATTTCGATTTGTTTACGAAATATTCCTGATTTAAATGCATCTTCACCCAAGCTCTGATAGAATTTCAAAAGAGCTCGATGGGAGCAAATTTTAAATTGATTGATTGTTTCCCAAGGAATATGCCTTTAAGGGCCGTAACTCGTTTGTGGTTTACTAAGTAAACTGTATGATTCAAGAATGACTCAATTGTTGGATGTAAAGTATAGACAGAAATACAATACTTGCACCACACTAATCCGCACATCATGTGAATGTGTAACAAACCAGATGACCACAATATCAGGACCTGCAGAAGGGGCCCCTTTGAAGACTTCGTTGGTGCTGGACACGTTCTTTATGCGCTCCGAAGATTCCACAACTTTTCACCAAAACAAAACTCTAATACTAGAGAAACAAGAGATCTGTTTTTGACTGTTAATGTTGTCTTTCGATTTGGCGACAGGGGCACTTCATCGGAAAAATAGTTATTTGCGACGGTTGCAATCAGTACTTTTTCATTACACTCCAAAAAATCATAATGTTCAAATCAGTGAGAAAACAACAACGCTCACGTACACGTGTTGCTATAACTGCGTAAAACCTGGGATACGGGTTAATACCCACTTGCATGGATGGGTATTTTCATTCTTGATTACTCAGAGTGAACCGATTTTTGAATGGGAAGAGTGAAGAGTGTGTAAATATTCAGATTTCCACCTTTTCCATAGATCAATCTGAATCTTTTGTATCATCTGCCATCGAGATAATTGATTCGTTTTTAAATCCGGGAAATCAGGAAGTGACAAGTAAGACACCAGCTCCAACATTAGAAAATGATTAGGTGTTAGCGCATTTACGTCTTGGAATTACTGAGTGCGCCAATGGAGCGTGAGTTCAAGATCGACTCGACCGAAGTTGAGATTGTGTAAATCTCCTCATGCGATAGGATCTGTTGTCCTATTACACGAGTTAGATGTGTTTTCACTGCTTTTATAACGCTTTCCCATAAACCGCCAAAATGAAGAGATCCAGGTGGAATCACGGAATGCTTGATTGCCTCCTTTTCCACGGCGCTTTCGTGAAGATATGCCAATTCCTCGGTGCCACCCACAAAATTAGTGCCGTTATCACTATACATAGTGTCAACGCGGCCACGTCGAGCTATGAATCTTCGTAAAGCACTCAAAAAGGTTTCAGAGATAAATCACTTACAGCTCTAAATGCAGCGCTTTTGTGGTGAAACATATGAAAAGGCAGAGATATCCTTTGCAGGTTTTGATAGCCCTATGTCGGGTCATTGCCAAGGTGAATGGACCTCCAAAGTCCAAACCCACATGGCTGAAAGGTTTCATTTGTGAAATTCTAGAAATGGGTTAGTTCCCCATAAGTGGTTGAAACGGTTTGTACGCCAACATTTATGACACTTACTTAAAACGGCATTGACGGCTCGTTTTGGAGATAAGCTCCAAAATTGTTGAGATATTAGAAATTGAGTAGTACGAAAACCACAGTGAAAGTATTTCTTATGGAAATGGTTAATGATTAAAGTAGGAAATCATACTTTTATTCGGTAATAATAGAGGATACTTTATATCTTGAGGCAAAGAAGAGTATTTCAATATTCCTCCCACGCGTAGTAAATAATCAGAATCAACGAAAACATTAAGCTCTCTCAAAGGTTTCTTAGATTTTAGTTCGGGAGAAAAATAACATTCTTGGGTTCTCTTCACAAGTGAATGAGAGATTCATAAAGCTCAAACGTTGTCAGTGGTCCAGTCGAGTTCTCAATGAGGTGACGACAATTGAATATGAATTCAGAAATGCGGGCAAGAACTCTCCGGATCGTTTCCAAAAAAGTGAATCGTTCCATCAGTTCATCCAGCAATGAAATGGGCTGGCTCTCCACGAGAAATGATAATTTTCGTTCTTCTTCCGAAGATATTGATGATGCGGGATAATTGTTCGGGTGTACATTCGACCAAGGAGTTTGAGATGAATGTAAGATATTCGATTCCCGAAACCACGGACTATCATCATTTAATTGCAAAGGATAAATACCTCTAGAACCAATATCGGCCGAATAATGTTTGGATTCGACGTTAAACGATGAGAATAAATTTGACTCATTTTTCCCAGTATCTCCGACGATAAATATCGGATCAAACTGAACTGTAAAACAGTGTTGTGAAATACTGTGTCAATGTTTTCACCAATTTTATTGAAATCTGAGAAGTTTTTGGTAAAAAAATCGTCAGCAAAAATTTACAAAATACACTAATACTCTTCTACAATTTTCTACCTCTACGATCCTCGCCCAATTTTGCATTAAGTCGTGCGTTGGTATTCCTACCTATATACATAGTTTAAATCTGATCGCTTCCCGTCTTCTTGAGATATTGAGGAAGTAACCTCAATCTTTTCATATTTCCGAAAATATTCATTTTCGGCTCGAATTGAAATTTGAAGCACTGTTTCTAAATACTGACTACAAGGCACATCCCAAGTTTCAGTCTGATCGCGTTAAAACATTTCAATTGGAATCTGATCAACACTTTCCGAGAAAAAAAAAACTTTTCAACAAAAATTTCATCCAACCACTAGATCCATACAAAAATCTACACTAAGTTGCGCGATGGTATTCAAGAACTCATTGCAGAGTTTAATCATATCCCATCAGTATGTACTTCATGAGATATCGAGGAATTAATCTCAAAATTTCATATAGATATAACTCCGAAACTGTTCGACCGATTTTGCCCACTAACGAACTCAACCGAGATATTCGGAATCCAGACCTAATCTGAAAATTTCAAGACTCTAGGTAGTTTCCTTCGAAAATAAGAGTGCACGTGGCCAGACAGCCGGTCGCACGGCCGGACGGACAGTATCAAATTCGACCACGGATTCTTCATTAGTGATTACAACCAAGTCGTTTGAGACCAATTTTGGATGAAAATTTGAAAGTTACAAACATCGTGACGAAATGATAACGCGCTGTTCCCCAAAACAAGCGCGTAAAAAATGATGTCTTGAACGCATTTCCGGGCATTACGGAACATTATGGAATAGGTGTAGAAAACTTTACTTTTCATTCTAGGTTTTATGATTCGTAGTTTTTTTTACGAAAAATTCTAGAAGAGCCCAGACGTGAAGTGACGAGCTTTTACGCGCTTGTTTATATTTGTTGCCGAAGCGGTTATCTTTTTATGACGCATCGATGCCGATGCCGATTTTTTTTTTATAAAGTCCTCATGAAATTCTGCATGAACCTTCCAGCTACCATATTTCGAAATGAGTGGGCGGATTTTACCCATTTACGAATTTAACCTTCCTAATAAAGCTATATAATGTCGAGTTCATTAGTCGTTTCTTCTTCGATAATTGTAGAGTAGGTTTCACGAAGGCAGCATTCGTAAATAGGTAAAATCCACTCTACCCAATGTTCACGCAGATTTACGATTTAGGTCCTAACCTACCCTACAAATATCGAGAAAGAAGATACATTTTTGTAGTGCAGACTTAGGGTTTAATTACTAAAGTCGAATTAGTGAAAAGGTAAAATCTGCCGAAACCCAAAAGTCGATTTCCCAAATGATTCTGAAAATGCAGATTGTGTTGAATTGAATTCTTGCACAGAACGAAAAACGTACGTGAATATAATCAAATTCAGCCTTACGACAATGTATTTGGACATTAATTTTCAGCCGATGCTTGAGTTCATTGATATAAGGTCCTGTTGGTGATTGTTTAATGTTCGAATGATTGTATCAATCCCCCAAGAGCATTAAATTCATCACCAGCATTTGATAACCGTTAACATTGTATCAATGACAAACGACATTAATACTAGGTCATGAGTACATCGATCCATCAACAGCAGTCCTTATATCGATGGTCCCAGGGCATTGAATTCAGGCTTATCGGTCATTGTATCAATGTATTTTGGACATCAACTAATCACTTAGGTACATTAACGTTATGCTTAAAAACATCAATCTAAGGCGTGCTTTAGTGGTTGTGTTTTGGATTTAAACCATAAACCACTATTTTTTTGATATAAAATAATATTGAACGGAATAATGCCTCAATACACATATATAAATATATTTGTAGACTTTTGTTTTTGACGAAAATTTTGTAGAATTAGCTTAGATTTGTATTTTTCTTTGATATCTTTCAGATTTATGAAATAATTTGAAATTTTCAGTCGAAAGTAATATAATATACTTTTATATTTCTGTTTGCGAGTTTATAGCGTCATACTATATACATACCTTCATTCCTTTTCGTATTGAATTTTGATGGTTAAAATGCAAACCTGCATCATAATAATCAAGTAAGAAAAGATCAGATTATAGAATGTTTCTCATTGAACAAACTTAATTAACAACATGACTATTGTTCGAAGTCACTGAAATAATAATAAAACAATTGATATCATATGTAAAATTTATTTAACATTTGTTGGAAATTCACATAAATCATGAGTTCTAGAATATGATGTTATAATTTGAAAGCACAAAAATAACAAGTGTCAATGAATTAACTAAACAGCATACGCTTCCGTAGGGTATCTAAAATTGAAAAGATGAAACATGTTTAGAGAATATCTCTATTACTCTGACAATATTGAAAAACTTATACCGTCGAAATATGTGCATACTTCTTGAATTTTCGGTATATCCACACCAAATGCATAAACACGGGGTTCATGGCTTGTTTTTTCGAATTAAGAAACGGAATCCACTTCTACCACTTCCTGTGTTGGTCTTCCAAAGTATGGAACGGCATTCTCGAATTGTAAATTTAATGGTAAAGGATCTTTCTGTATTGTATTTTTCCCCATTCCTGAAGTGCCCACATGACTGCTGCATCTCGTCTATCTAAAAATTAGCATTTTTACCGTTTTGTATAAAAAGAAAGCACTCCTGCAAGAGAATCAAATTAATATGAAATTCATTTATGACTCTCAGTTGATCTTAAAACTTATTCCACTCGGCTAGCTGAAAACAATCAAGGGAAAAATCGTTATATTAACTAGATAACGGAAAAGATTTCATCTATGGCGTCGGGAAAACAAAATCATTTCTATACTATAAGTCTTACTCACCTTCTTAAATTCTCGTCAGAACACATAGCACAAGTTGTGGTCAACTTGGAGCACAAAGGAAAATCTTCCCGATATGCCTCCGCTATACGACTAGACCAGAATTAAACTTGATACAACTAGAAAAATAGCACGATGATTGTTTTGAGGTTCGCGTACCCATATCAATTGATGAACGCGGTGATTGTATTAAGGTTCGCGTACATCAATTGATGAACACCATGATTGTACCAAGGAATCAGGACATCGTTTGATGACCTAAAGCATTGATAATATAACTCCAGGGCATGAATCAATCACGCTGATACATTGGTGTGATGTATGCATAGCATGGATCCATTACAATTGGCATTATCACAAGGTTTCGTGATGATAGCCCGTGCCTAGTATTGATCACTTCCAGGACATTAGTTCAATGTCTTTTTTACATTGTCCTGAGGCAAATTGCCTTGAATTGATGTATTTCATCATCAGGACAATGTAATAAATACATTATAATGATGGTCTAGCGTTCATTATAACGATGAAAACATTGATTGGTCAATCATTGAAGTTCATTGTTCCAATCAATTTTTGACATTGTCCCAATGTAAAATACATCATAGTAATGTCCATACGGTTAATCACCTGTGGTGATTGATATCAGGCTCAGAATTATTTTCTGTGTGTTCATGTAGAAAAGTATCTTTTCGTAGGGAGGTGAAGGTGTGGGGTTAATACGTGAAAAGATTATTGTTTGGCAACGAGTTTAAATGACACAATTATCAAGCAATTTATACGAAGTTTTGCATCAGCATTTTTCTCATCAAGTGTCATCACTGTAGAATCAGTATTTTCTCAAGCATTTCCGGAAATCAATATGTTGCCGAGAAAAAAACAACCACAAAATTCCACTATCTCCAACAATTAAAATTGGATCAAACTTAAATTATTTACACTGCTGTGAAAACGAGGGTTCTGAGTTATTTTCCAAAAAAAAATTCGAAAAATTTTGTTTTCATAATTACACTATCGTCACGAAATTTTGCACAAAGTTGTGCATCAGAATATAAGTTTCAAGATCAGTGATTAATTTATTCGAAATTTGATGGAAAGTTTCCGAGAAGAAAGAGGATTTTTTTCTGGAAATTGTCAGAAAATTTTGTTTTAATTATTCTAATAATACTGTCATCATGAAATTTGGCAGAAACATGTAGGAATGAAGGATATGTAACTTTTTAGTTATTCTTTAAGCAATACCGATACCGAGGACGAAACGAAGTTATTTGACATATTTTTCACTGATTTCCTCATGGAGTGGAATCGAATCGAACTTAAAGTTGGGCTCACTGTTATGAAATATAGGGTTCAAGGTCAGTGCAAAATCTCTGTGAAATCTGATGAATAGTTAGGGAAAAAAAAATTCTCAACAAAAATTGTGAAAAAAAAAATTTTCACAATCATCACGAAATTTTGTTGGAAGATATGGATCAGTAATTTTCAACTCGGATCTGTTGGATCAACTCAAATCAGGTATTGGAGTTACTTAAGAAATGACGATAATACCCAGAAAGAAATCACAAAATTAGACCAGAATATTGCGAGCAAAAACTATTACTTGAAATGTTCGAATGAAACAAATGACCATAATTTTTTAACGAACAGTCATGTCATCTTGAACGGTATACCACGAATAGGTAGGTACTGATATATGTATACTTTGTATCTGTCGTTGAGTAACTTCCGCCTCAGAACGAAATCCTCTATCGATCCATGGTCTCGAGGCAAGCTTTCTTTCAGGTTCTTCTTTCGAAGTTCCTTATTCCCCCTTATCTTTCCAGATCAAGTTCGAGTACATGCAACAAATCCGCACGCAACTTATCAAGACAACTTGTGTTTGAAATCTACCGCATTCTTTTCTAAACTTAGACGCAATTAGTGACACCTACCTTCAGCGTAAATATAATCGCTGAAACTTATCGGCAGTACACGAATTCATTTGTAGGACATGCTGACAGTTGAGAAAAAATTTAAGTTACCATTATTTTCACCATATTGGCCTCATGTGAAAATAAAAAATATATTCGATACTTTGCTCAAACGTTTCTCCGTCTACGCCAACGTAACACCTATGATGTCCGCTGAACAGATCCCATTTCTAAAGAATTCCGCCACGCACCTTACAAAAGACAGAAAATAAGCAACAAAAGTGGAATTACTCTTCAAAAGCTCTTTTTACCGGGACGAGTCCTCAGGGCAGCTACAGTTTCGGATATCTCGAAGCAATGAACTATGCATCCGGTATTTTCCTTTGCATCATTTATCACCGCTGCTTTATGCTTTCTTCAGACGGCGCATCTGTAAAAAAAAGAGACCTCTGGCGATGTTAAAGTGTAAAGGGGGCCCGTCACTGACTAAGAGGCGATTTAAGTCGGTTCTTTGTCCGAAAACCTGTCCGTGGAATACCTGAGGCTCTCAACCCAAACTGGACCATGAGATCATGGGATGAAACAAAATAATGGCCGCCGGATATGAAAAGGCGCCAACATACTCCACTAAGGGCAGTATATACATTAACAATCTTGATCAGAATGTGGATACTTTGCTAAAAGAACATCCAATCATTACTAAAACAAAGTTGTACAGGATATTTATTAGCTCATATCTCTAAATTCAGGCAAAATATCCTTCCATTCATTGCTATTTGCTATCAATAAAATTAATGATAGAACGAGTGTCATAGGAATCAGGTTTATCCCAAAAAAATAATCAATTTACAAGATATCGAATTGAAATTTTGAACATTGATACGACATCTTCGTTTTTCATCGACTGAGGTAAACAAGGTGTATCTATATCTTCATGTATAGACGGGAATGGGCGTAAGTATCGATTTCCTCGTGTAAATTTATGCTTATTTTTACATATCCGGATTAAACTTTGCATTTGGAGTAGAATGTCATCAAAACAAAAATTAATTGAAGAAAAAAAAATTATCTGCAAAATTTTTATTTTGTTTTTCACATATCGAATCAATAGAAAATTTGTATATCGTAATTCTCAGTGTTTTCACGAAATCATTCAATCTCTTTCGAGGGGTGAGCTTTCCGCTCTCAGTTTAATAACTCTGCATCTAGGTTCATGAAATTTTGCAGTCGTACTCTCCTATTCTATTGACAAAAAGTCAACATTCTTTATAGGGCTGATATTGATATCTGATATTGAGCGAATAGAGATGTCCAATATTGGGCCGAAATAGATGACCAATATTGGTATCACATATTGGACCAATATAGATTTGAGTGAATGAAAAAGAGGTACTTCAGTGTGGGTTTTTTATTAATAAGTCGAAAACCGAGCGCTTTCGGCCAGTCAAGACAGCTGTCATGTTGTTTATTCATGTAATTTAGTTGCTGTGTCTTGTACTTTGTTGATTTTATTAACTTGATCACCACGAATGTACGTTATTGTTGTCGTTTGCTGTGCCGTTCCTTTTTACTGTGACTTGGGATAATTCCTGGACGGGAAAACCCTGATGATGGCCTGTTGACTGGCCGAAAGCGCTCGGTTTTCGACTTATTAATAAAAAAACCCACACTGAAGTACCTCTTTTTCATTCACTCATTTCGATTTGGTGTGCACAACCATCCTTGCTGCAATATAGATTTCCAATATTGGGCTTATATTGGTATCCGAAAAAATGGAATGCAAGCATCAATCTTCGTGAAAAGAGCAACAAACTATGAATTCTTCAAGTGAAGATCCAAAGTTGACAAACTGAACATTATGGAAGTTTTCCTGAGTTCGGTCAATCCAGATTTCGTCATTATGGTTGAATATTGGTGTGTATTATATTGTTAGGAATTCCATGCTACCGGATTCACCGGAGGACGTTGCCGTCTAAAGGGGGAAGTGTTAGGAAGTCCATGCTACCGGATTCCGCCTATGAGAGAGATTCATTCCATAGTGACGATCCGCTATTCCAAGAAGTAGATTGTGCAAATTATTTATTTTCTTCCTTTTCTTTTGAAGTGAACATGTTAAAGAAAGTTAGTTCTAATCTGACCACTCTAAAGCATATTAGGGCTCACAAAATAAACACCTCCTTCCGTAGTGTATCTTTTCATTTAGCTTTCAATAAAATTCTTTTTAAAAACGGAGTTTTCGAGACATGTTACATAATTGACGCTGCGAACAGGATATCGCAAAGGGGTTTCAGTTCGAAAAAACCGGAATTAGTTTTCATTGTGAATACGAACTGTAACCGAATCGTATTCAAGGAACTCCCGTTGAGTTTCTTGTGCGATATCAAACCATCAACATCCAAGCCAGAAGGAGGACAATTCCACAACCAACCACTTCGATTAAGAAGCGAGACCTGCACACTTCAGGTTGAATATCTCGGTGTTGTAAGTCCATCAATACATTCCTCAAACCCATCAATTAAATTCAAATGACATACATCTCAAAACGAATTCGAGATCAGAATCAATCGAATTTATTGACGATAATCAATTAATTAGAAAAAGTAGATTTCAACCGTAGTCAAGAAGAAATTTGATACACTCAGAAATGAATAATCAAACTTCTTCCAACCCAACCATTTTGGAAAATATGTCCTGACAACACATTCGAGCTCTCCTAAATTCTATGTCAGAATATTTTCCTGCTGAAAATTTGTCGATTTTCATTAAAGAAATCGATTATTTAGTGACTCATCTTCAGAGAAGATCAAATTCAGACTATGCTTTGAATTTTGCTATCGGATCAAGAATTGAAGTTGAAGTTAGGGATTTCATTGCTTTTCAAAACACCGTAGATTGGATTTCTAATAGAGGTGCATTATTACAGAGATATGGTGATCAACGAAACGAAGATTTATTAGTATCATCACTCGTTCAGAGAAAAACTGCAGGTTATCTAGATTTTTATAGTAGAATATCGAAAATTTTGAACGATGTTTTACAACATTTGACTTCGAAAATTCAAGATCAAAATTATTCACAGTATAAAAACATAACTCAAATAAATTGGCTTCGAAAACGTTTCGAATTGGACTTTCAGAACCCCATAGGACATACATTAGCAATTTTGAATTAAAGTCCTTAGAAAAATGTAATAATAAATGCCAACATCATCATAACCGAAAACCAAGAATGGGTATACTACGAATTTCTAAGGAAATCACAGGATGTGAATAAAAAATCAATTTTGCTTTCTCCTTCCAGCAACCAATATAGAAATAATCATCAACCGATTTGTCAAAATCAACATGAGGCAACAAATCCAACTGAAGATTTTCCGTATCCCATATAAATGAACCCATTTCGAAAAATCAAAATTTCCCAACTAACCAGGTTCAAATTCGATTAAAAATCAACCGAAAAATAACTATGTCTTTTTCTACGAGACAATCTACACAAAATCGACCAGAACCAAATTTCACGTCCGAGGAACTGTTTAACGTACAATCAGAAAATGGAAATCTTTATGATCTAGAACCTAGAATTTGCGAATATGACGAGAATTTTCAGACAGTAGCCTCGAAATTCGAAAAAAAAATAGATTTGAATTGAGTAAAATCAAATCAAAACTGCCTTATCTTCCAAATATTGATTTAAGAATTTTCATCGATTCAGGCGCTACAATTTCTATAATAAATAGAAAACCCGCATTTGAAAACATTTCCCAATTTTATTTAAAGAAGAGTTTAGCTTATCATGTTAGGAAATACAATCAAGGTTAATGGTAATCTCAATTTCCCAATTTTATACGAACTAGGAATTTTTTAGAACCTTCATTTACATCTAGTAGATTGGCATAAGGAATTCGATGCTTTATTAGGAACATCTGATCTACAAAAATTAGATGCAAAAATTGATTACAAAACACATACATTAATAATAATAGAAATAATAAATAATTTTATTGTTGTTTTTGCCAGTCATACAAAGAAAACCATTATATTCTAATACATATTTGAAACAATGCAAAAAACACAAAAGGCCTTAGTAATTGCTGTTTTCTGGTTACCCAGAAACTGTTCAGGCCTCAAAGTTGCTTGAAAGTCTATTGGCCCAAGTTAATAAAAATGCAATTTGAGTCATAAAGGGGGAGGAACAAGGTAGGAGGTGGAAAAGAATAGGGAAAAAATAGAGAAATTTTGGAGGTAGCAATTGATCGACAGGGTAAGTACATTCTAACTCTGAGATTGTAACAGTTTGCTCTTGAAATTTATCTTGAATGTGGTTGCCGACTGTTTGAGATCAAGTGAAGCGATGGAGTTCATGACATGAGAAATATTGTAAGTGAATGATCTCTTGAAAATTTGCTTTTTATGTTGTGGGACTGTAAGTAAAGTTCTTCGTCTGAGATTCAAGTTATGAACATCGGTTCTATAAGTTATCTTCTGGTGGACTTCATTATTTTGAAAAAGAAGCAAGCTCTATTGCGCATGTTCAACCAGCCGGATTGTTGTAGAGCCGGAGATATGCGGTCTCCACGTCTCACCCCGTATATTAATCTAAGACACGAGTTTTGAATTTTTTGTATTCGGTAGTGGTCGCGAACGTCCAAACAAGGCATATAGATGATATTGCAAAAACTGAAATGTGAGCGGATGAGGGTATCACACAGCATTTTTTTTGTGTCTTCTGAAAGGTAATGTCTATGACTATAGATCATCTTCAAGGAACAATAAGCTATTTTGAGTTTGCTAGTTACATGTTCCCTGAAACGCATTTTGGAGTCTATAATGAGACCTAGGCTCTTGCCGTGATTTACAACAGAGAGATGTTCGTCATTCAGTCTGATCCGAATTGTACTTTTGACTTTAGAAATCTGTGAATCGTTGCCGAAATCACTACAGAACATTTACTGGGATTTAGCTACAGAAGATGGTCACTAGCACCATTCGCGAAAGAAGTAAGATCACTGTTAATCCTTTCCTCTGCCAGTGCAATATCTCCCTCAGGAAAAGAGACATAAATCTGCGTATCATCCACATAAAAGTGAGAGCTACAATATCTGAGGTATAAACGAAGAATGAGTGTATACAAAATATACAGAATACTATCCTGGGGGACCCCACTCCGAAGTACCAGAGACGAAGAGCACCGACCGTCAAGAACAACCCTCTGCACCCGGTCAGAAAGATAAGATGTCATGAGCCTTATGGAGCTGTCTGCAGAGCCGATATAGCGTAATATTGAGAGCAGAATTTCGTGATTAATTGTATCGATGCCTTGCTGAAGTCTAACAGAATCAATAATGAGATATCACCCCTATCATATGCTCTGAAGATATCGTCAGTTACATCAGCAAGGGCACTCTCACAGCTATATCCTCTCCTAAAGCCAGACTGTCTCAGAGGTAAGACATTGTTAACATTCAGGTAATACCTGATCTGTTTTTCCATAGTTCACTCGAGTAATTTGGAGAATGTAGGGAGAACACTGATCGAACGCAGCTGACTATACTCGATAGGCTTACCAACCTTGGGCAAAGGGACGACCTGGGCCTGTTTCCAGAGAGTGGAAAAATAGGAATTTACCAAGCACTCATTTACTATATGAGTGATGTACGGAATTATGATTGGACAACATAATTGAATCAGGGTTATATTTATTCTATCTATTCCGAACGCTCTAGTTTTTATACTATTCAGAATATTAATGATGTCCTCCTCAGTTGTCAACTCAAACTTAAGTTTGTCACTTATTTCAGGAAATAAACTACTATCATAAAAATTTATTATTTCTCTTTTAGGTACATTGTTTGCCATGTTGTTTGCAAAATGTTCATTGATTTCCTCAACGTTGACCAAATTGGTGGGTATTGTGGTTTCATTATTCCTGACGAGGTTAAGTCTTCTAAGTTCGCTCCACTTTTCCTTTGTACTGCAATTTTGGAATTTTGTTTTCAGATATACTTTTTTTTCTGTTCGAATAGTTCCAGTTGTATAATTTCTGAGCTGTTTGTAGTAATCATAGTCAGAAGGTTTTTTTGTTTTTTTGAACTTCCGAAGCGCTTTATTCCTGAGTTTTTGTAGAAGTTTTATATTTTCAATTATCCAAGGCGCATATGTATAATTTTGTTTTTCGGGAATTCACAATGGCTCATGTTTATCAAAGAGACCCAGAATGCAACTATTCAGAAAATCGATTTTCTCATCGATATTTGCAATATGAATAACATAATGCAGGGGAAGGCTCTCCAGATCTGTCTGAAATTCAGGCAGCTTGATTCCCTTCAGGGACCTGTAACGAAAGTTCACAGGCATATCCTGGGGCACCGGCAGATCTAACTTCAGGGACGTCAGACTATGGTTCGCTATATTCGCATCTATGATGTGATGTAAGAAAGATATTTTCTGAACTACACGATGAAGATGAACCAGACAACATATCAATGTTGAAATCTCCCATGAAGATTATGTCATCAAATTTTGAATACACATCCGTTAGAAGTTCCTCAATATCCTTCAGAAATGGGGCCAACGATGCACCAGGCCGTCTATAAACGGCACCAATATTGATGGTTTTATTATGAAGCAGTAATTCAATGCATACATATTCAACATGATCACGTATCCCAGAGGACAGCAACCTACAACTAAACACCTTCTTGAGGTATAAACCGACACCACCTCCTCTACTACCGGATCTCTTTTTCTGAAAAAATGATACTGTTCAAGATCAGCAACCCCTCCGACAGTATTCTCACTCAGCCATGATGTCCTATGACATCATAATCACTGCCGTTAACATGTTCCAGAAACCTGTCGAAATTTGCCAACAAAGATCTCACATTCACATGCGCTACATTTAAAACCATATCAGAAATAAAAAGGAATAAAGAGAGGTATTAAAGAGGAAAAATTAAAAGGGAAAGAAGGGTTGTAGAACGTTATGACTCAAACTTATAGCCCCAAGAAGGCTTGCTTGTGGAAAAAACAAAAAGTAAAACGCAGCCCTCCTGTGTTCCAAGCTTTATACATAACAGATTCAATGTATTAGGCCAAGTTAGTGATTACTATCAAATAAACAGAAAAAAATACGGTATCCTAATTCCAGCCATGAGAGATGAGCATTTAACAAATACCGATCTAACTCCAGGTTTATCCCATATATCAAAAAAAAACTAAAAGTTTCTCAGAGTAGAAGTAAGAAAAATTGTAGATATTGTAGACAAAAAAAAATGCACCAGGCAACCAAAACATCAACACTAATATGTTCACAAACGATAAATGACAGCGTGATAGCATACAAACATTGTAAATTTTAAATTCATAAGTGTACCTTATACCAATTACACAATATTCAACAAGAAAGAAACAGAACAGTTGATTGAGCCATAAATCCTCCCGCACTGGAGAAAAAAAAATGAATATTCACTCAGTATCTAAATCGTCTCAATTACAACACAATGAGAGAGATACAGACTCTCAAAACGCTCAAATGATATTAGTCATAAGAGCTTCATACATACAGTTTTACTATTTCACATTATCCAAGTCCATATCCTCCTGAACACGATGAACTATCCCCCTGTAACGTACATAAATATTGCCATTGCGGGACCACACATTATTCCCGGAAAATCTTCGCACCGACAAATTAAGTAATTTCAACCGACACTGTGTTGAGTCTTCCTCGATCACAACCCCCGTATTCTTTAGATTTTTACGTTGTTTTAATATAGCGTCTCGTTTGTTTACATCATGGATTCGTATCAATACAGCAGGTGGCTTATCAGTGGAATTCCTTGCCGCTGTTCGGTGACAGTTCTCAACATCTGATTGATCAATATTTACATTCAACTTATCCTTGAACAATTTATCAACGCGATCCCAGAGGACTTCTTCCTTTTCATACTTCATTCCAAATATACGGATATTCTTATTTCTTGAGTATTGTTCCTGCACATCGAGAGACCTTCTCAAATCCTCATTTTCCCCCTTCACAACATCCACCTCTCGGGAAAGCAATTTTATATTTTCTCCCAATTCCACAAATTTTGCGTTTAATTTAGCATCAATTTTGTCCATAAGTGAACCTGTGAAACGATTCTGAAAGTCCTCACTCATGATCGTTGAGGTGATTTGGTCACAAACGATTCTTCGAATTTCCTCGATATCATTCCTTAGTAGCACCATCTTTGAGGTTAAGAATTAACTCTTGACAACACAAAATAAATTGTTATTTTACTCTGCAGATAGAGAATACAGTTCCACAATGACCAATCTCTATTTTGGACACAATCTAGAAGTTTAAACTAATTTGAAGAATTAAATTCGGTAGGAACACAAGGAACGTGCCAACTCACTCGTTCGCCATGTTGACCTTTGGCATTAGAAGTCAATGATTTAAACATACTCTTTCTTTTGAATACTCCCCCACTAAAATCAAACCACGCAAACTTACCGCGAAGAATTTCGTGAAAGTACCTATCACTATAGAAAACGGTGATATTACCCAAAATAAATTTTCAACAAATTTTGACTTCTTAATGCATTACTCCTGCAAAAAATGGATTTTGTTTCATACCGATTGCCCAACCAATCGAAAATGATGTAGAAACTTCACCCTAGAGTGCCCCTGTTTGGATTGTGGACAAGAAATAAGATGCGTTCGGAGAAGAGAAATATCGAATGGTCATAGACTACCGACGCCCCAATGAAAAAACTGTTGAAAAAAACAAATATCCCCTTCCACGTATTGAAGAAATTTCAGACAATCTTGGAAAAAGTTGCTATTTTTCAAGAATTGACATGGCGAAGGCATCTCATCAAATAGAAATGGATCCGGAATCTATCGAGAAAATTGCTTTCACAGTTAACAACGGTCATTATGAATACCTTCGTATCCCCTACGACATTTCAACGTGTTATGGATGATGTACTAAAAAAATATCTTCACATATTTTGTTTTTGTTTACATGGACGACATTGTCATTTTTCTTAATCATTGCAAGAACGCATTTACCATTCGAAATTAATATTTCAAAAAATCAAAGAATTCAATCTTAAAATTGAACTCGATAAATGTGAATTTCTAACTGAAAACGTAGAATTTTTGGGACATGTCGTAACCCTCGAAGGAGTATCTCCAAACCCTTCAAAATTGAAAACCATAAAAATTACCCCATTTCACGTACTGTGAAATAAATGAAATAATTTTTAGGTTTGGTAGGTTATAACCGCCGATTCAACAAAATTTCGCAGATTGTTTTACCATTTTACTAAATTTCTGAAAAAAACCTGACGTTTTTCAATTATGTGAAGAGTTATTAACAAATGCCCCAACTTTATACTACCTAGATTTTGAAAAACCTTCCAAACTAACAACCGACGCTTCAAATATAGCCATTGGGCCCATTAGTGGTGTTCTCTCACAATCAAATTGCCTTTTGCTTACTATTCAAGAACTTTAAATTCAGCCGAAAAAAATTATTCCACAATTGAAAAGGAATAAGTGGCAATCCTAGATTCCATCAAACATTGGAAATTGAAATTGGACTAATTCGATTTTAACATAATTTATACCAAAGGCAAAGAAAACAAAGTTGCTGACGCACTTTCTCGTGTTGAAATTAATAATCGAGAAAACGACGATAATTCATTACTGACAGATAACGACCTCAATATCGATTTAGCTTCAGTTTCACCAAACAGTAATGAAACATCAGTATAGAAGATGAAGAAGTAGAAAAAATTTTAAATTCAGAAAACAACCAAAACCTAAGGAACCAACCTGAAGATCAAAACCGAGATAATAACTGTGATGCTACCATTCATTCCAACCAAGAAGATAACGAAAATGTTATACCAATCACCGAATCATCTGTGAGCATTTACCCATACAGAATTCTTTTGAATATAGTTGAGTAATATAATTTGAAATATACGAAACCTTTCGGGAAAATATTTATAATATATCAACAAGACAAAATCAAATGGAAATAGACTTCTGATTCTTTTCAAAGAAATCTTCAGACCGAATGAAACTTATGGCATTTACTTTAGAGATAATAAGTTACGACTAACATTTGTTCGATTCTGTAAAGAGTCATTCAATTATTCAGTGAAAGTTTTTATCAGTAAAACCTATTCATTGGATGTCATTTGCGACGAAAATCAAAAAGAGACCGGTTCCAAATATCATGATAAAAATCATAACGGTATCTCGGAAACCTACAATCACATATCAAAAAAGTACTACTGATTAAAAGGAATCAAATAATCACTCAAATTATCAATCAGTGTGAATTAGGTACACCTTCAATCCAAATATGAAAGGCATCTTTATAAATTAAAATTTTCCGGTCCCCTTCTAGCGAAAAGACCTTTTGAAGTTATTCACATGGATATCTTTTCTTTTCAAGATTCAAAGTTTTTAAAAATTATTGATTTATTCTACAAATACGCTCAATCGTACCTTGTGGAAGATGGTACCACTCTAAATATTTTGAATGAATGATGAAATTTGTTTGCTCATCATACCATCCCTCAGAAAATTGTATGTGACGAAGGAAAAAAATTCCATAATGAAACATTCATCGAATTTTGCAAGCTTAACAAAATTAATTTACATTTCACCATTGTAAATAACCCAAGCTCTATCTCTACATTCGAATATTCTAGAAAAACTAAGAATTCTCGAATTGAAGAATCCAAATGAAAATCGTTCCAACCTCATGATCACCGCTACTTCAATTTATAATCAATCGATACATTTTGCCACTGGTTATTCGCCTTTTAATTTATTGTTTATGAACAATACAATGAAAAGGGAAAACAAGAAATTTTGCCATTTTTCGACAATATCTATCAACGAAATCAAGAAAAAGCATAGGAACATTTAGACAGATTGAATGAGAATCGAAATGACTTGATCAAAAAAAGTTTATGTTGAGAGGAACAGACTTGGAACATACACAATAAAAAAAAATCAGTGGTTTAACTCGTAATTTCGAGAAGCGCATATTGGAAAAGTGAAAAAATTAAGAAAAATATTCTCTCTTTTCAGGATACCGATAACCCTCCCTACAAAATAATAACTAACGGATACTTTGAAGAGCCCTTAAGTAAAGCAAGAATACTTCATAACTATCACAATTTTTTTTCGCAATTAACTTAACCAATTTGATGTAGATGATAGTTACGATCAATTGGAACCTAATTTAAAAGACCTTCATGAAAAATATTCTTACGATGAATTTCATCATGAAATCTGCCGTCAGATGAATGCAACTAATGTCCAGATAGAGCAAGTACTTCATAAATTTGAAAATAATAATAAGGTTAAGAGAAATATGGCTAATTTTATTGGAAAAGGCAACAAATTCATTACAACTTAGACGATGATGACCTTAAAATCATAAAGGATAATCTTAAAGAACTACATCAAATCAGAAATAACGAAATAGACAGAGTAGATAAATTCTTCCTTCGCTGATCATTTGACTAAGAGGTACTCAGATGATGTAGCTTTGTTGAATCAAAATATTCAATATACAAAACCACTGCTTGAAGAAATTAAATCCAACGAATCTTTTGTAATACTTGTACGGAATGAAATATTCAAATCAGAAATTTTACTCAATCATTGACTTATGATTGAAAGAACAATTAGTTTTTCAATCATAGAAATACCTAATTTATAACTTTGAAGGAAAGTCAATGAACTTCAGTATATTGAGAAATATCTTCAACAAATTTATGAACCATAGGAACTATCACCAACTAATCAGGTTCATCCTTACAAAATGTTAGAATTTCCAAGAAATCTTTTGTAGGAACGAACAAAATAAGTTTCCTCCTTAAAACTGCTATACTTAAAGAATTCATAGCTTATTATTCCCGAGTGTACCCCATACCTCACCACCGAGATTTAGCTATTATTCCACTAAATAAGTTCTCGATAACAATCCATAACCAAGAATATTGGACCAATGAAGCCCTGTCGTACCCTAGATAGTTCTATTGTACTGTGCCTCTAGTCACCTGATAAGGAAAATTGCACTTTATCAACACCAGAATATTGCCGAACAATTTTAATGAAAATGATTTCAAACTTATCCGTATTTTAAAGAATAAACAGCTACTGACCCTGTTCAAGAAATCTCAGATGGTACTAGAAGAATGCCATGGTATCATAATAAGGAAGCCTATTTTATTCAAGGAACAAATTTACTGGATTCTCCTTGCAAAATTATCACTGAGAGCTCAATTTTTGACAATTTCATCCTAATTTTCGAAGTGAAAATCCAAAATATTTCGAAAATTTCTTCCAACTCCAAACTTCAGTTAACCCTGCGTTGCCCGCAGGGTGAGCGCGGTGCTCACCTTTCTGTTGTTGTTGGCACTGCAATAAGTGTCTTGGCCTAATCTACATGCCCTTCCAGCTAATCCCCTTCCTTAGTTTAGGTTCAATTGTATGTAAGTGGTTTTGCTGCTGCAACACGTTCAGCTCTGCTATAGCGCGTTTTTAGTCCGTGCATGTTGAAAAGTGAGCGACTAACCTGCGAGCATTGGTGTAAGGGCCGGTATTATAAAACTTAACCTTAACTTTAACTGACAGTTTTGACAGATATGTCCTAACATAACTGTCAAAATTTCAGTTAAAGTTAAAGTTAACTTCCCATTAAGTTTTATAATACCGGCCCTAAGTCATATAGTTCGGCAAGTATGAACAAGTTTATTTTGTGATTTCGCGTAGTGTTCTTGTGTTTTATATCGTTGTTCAGGTGGTCGGGTAAAAAATGGATACTAAAGAAGAAGCAAGACTTTTGATAATATTTGAAGTGCTGTAGCAAGAAGAGCTACTTACGGTCGTCCTGACGGCCAACTATAAACACAATAACTTCTCAAAGAAACAACATAGAAACTAGATATTTGTAGGGTAGGTCGAATTCGTGAATTGGTAAATTACGCCGAATGATTCCCTAGATATACCCATTGAAAATTTTATTTTTCCAATATTTCCGAAAATACAGATTAGATCGAATTGAAATCTAGTAGTTTATCGAAAAAAACTTGAAAAGCCTTGCTGACAAGGCGCATGTTCAAATTCGTTTCCAAAGCGGTCATCTCCATTGAACATGCGAGCAAAAGCTGCTGCCTTCACGGCGGTGCTTTTCTAGGTCTTTAATTAATTCTTTACCGATATTCTTTCAATATCGATAGAAAAATATTTTGATGGTTACTGAATTAAATTTTATTGTCCCCATAATAATTTTTTCACTCTGATATGGCAAAAAAGTATGAATGAGCAGAATGCTCACCTGCGAGTTACGGTGCTATTTTTGGACCCGCGGGTAAAGCAGGGTTAAGGCACCTGAAGGAGCCAGACTCGATTCTACAAGAAGCTGAGAAACTTCTGGACTAACCTATGTACCTACGCCCGATATCTAAGTGAACACTCTATACCATAACTGGAATTTTTCTCTGTTGCATAATTACTTATATATTATTATATTTTAGAATAATTTTCATCGTAATGATAAGCAGAGCAAGGATAAGAGACCTTTTGTATAAACCAAGGAGAATTATCCACATCGATCTCAAGGATCCAGGTGAATCCGCGGACAACGAGGACGTTGCCGTCTAAAGGGGGAAAGTGTTAGGAAGTCCATGCTACTGGATTCCACCTATGAGTCAGATTCATTCCATAGTGACGATCCGCTATTCCAAGAAGTAGATTGTGCAAATTATTAATTTCTTTCTTTTTTTTTTAAGTGAACTTGTGATGGACAATTAGTTATAATCTGACCACTGTAAAGCATATTAGGGCTCACAAAGTAAACACCTCCTTTCGTAGTGTATCTTTTCATTTAGCTCTCAATAAAGTTGTGATTAAGAAACCAAGAAGGAAAAATTCTTTCAAAAAACGGACTTTTGGAGACGTGTTACATAATTATATGTAAAATCTATGTGTGAATTTCACCCTTTAAATATTGATAAATGCTCAGTTGAAATACACTGCGAACTTTGTAGAATCAAAGTTAGGTCAGGCAATATCGTTTATTGTATACTAAGTGTCTACAGACTTCTGGTGATTTTGTAGTTTCCCTAAATATTTAGGAATATTCATTAAACTACTGTACCTCTATTTCGAATTATCTGTTTGTATGTGGAGATTTTAATATTGACTATTTACTCACCACTCTCGTAAAAAGCTTTTGTATAATTTGTTCATGAGTTATAACTTATCCATTACGTCAAACGAACCTACTAGAATATTTACGAATAAGCATGGAATCACTTCCGCTACCAAGTGGATTCACCAGGCAACAAAAAATTTTTTTGGAGCCTGGGATTTCAGAGCTGATTTTAACTGAATTTGGGACGCTAAATGTGTATATGCAATCCGTTTTTCTCTATCAGCTCTACTTCTTTAGATATATCAACTTATCTACCAATGTGGGTTTCATTCAGTATATTCATTTATGAGAGTTCTAAAATTAAAGGGTTTTCCAATAAGAGGTGTTATTTTGAATAGCCCGCTATTTCGGTAGATGTCACGTTTGAAGCAGTCATTTTTTGACATTTGACAAGTAGAAACTACGCCATTTATGAAAATGGAACGATACGCGCTTCAACAACGTATTGAAATTACTAAAATTCACTATAATAATAGTGAAAATTTGGCAGAGACGATTCGTAAAACTTTTTGGGCCGTCTTGAAGCACCTCGTCGGACCGCAATAAAGAAATTGTTGGAAAAATTCGAGCTGTTGGGACAAGTTAGTGATGTGAAGAATGAAACCCGTGCACGTCGCTCAAGAACAGCCAAGAATATTGCTGCTGTAGCCGAAAGTGTTGAAGAAAACCCAGGTTTTTCCATTCCTCGTCGGTCTTTGGAATTAGGCGTTCCACAAACGCCATTACACCGTATTTTGGATAAAGATTTGGGTCTTAAGGTTTATAAAGTTCACTTAACACAAGAACTCAAGCCGGCCGATCATCAACAACGTCGTGTCTTTGCTAATTGGGTAGTTGAAATGCATGAAAATGATCCAGAATTCCATCGAAAAATTATCTTGAGTGATGAGGCTCATTTCCACCTCGGTGGCTTCGTCAACAAGCAGAATTGTTGCATCTGGGGCTCGGAAAACCCGAGAGTTATTGTTGAAAAGCCTCTCTATCCTCAACGTGTGACTGTTTGGTGCGGTTTATGATCCGGCGGAGTCATTGAACCATACTTTTTCGAAAATAAGGCTGGAGCGACAGTTACGGTGAATGGATTGCGCTATCGAGAGATGATTGATGATTTTTTATGACCGAAATTGGATGGTATTGATCTGGACAACGTTTACTTTCAACAAGACGGCGCTACGTGCCACAAAGCAACGAAACCATTGATCTTTTGCGGGAAAAGTTTCCGGACCGTGTTATCTCTCGGAGAAGTGATCACAATTGGCCACCGAGATCTTGTGATTTAACACCGTGAGACTTCTTCCTTTGGGGCCACGTGAAAGAGAAGGTCTACGTCAATAGTTCAGCGTCGGTTCAAGACCTCGAAGATGGAATTCATGACGCTATCGGGGACATAGGGCAGCCACTTTGCGATTTAGTTATGGAAAATTTCATTGAAAGGATATGGTCCTGTAAGCATGGTCGTGGTGGTCATTTGCCTGATGTTATTTTCCACTATTGATAGCATAGTTTCTTCTTTATAATGAAATAAACATTCGATCATTTATATTGAAAAATGTAATTTTTCTTTGAATATCAAAATAACACCTCTTATTGGAAAACCCTTTATTATATATTCATTAATGTAGGAACAATGGTTTTATTGTCAGTCTGTTATTGAATGAATGCCAGGTACCTGAATTGACCCTTTTAATCCCCTCTTATCTCGGGTGAATCTCATCAGTTTGTGCGTTCTTATTAATGAGAGTAGATCGAATTCGGCGTGATATTTTATGTTAAAAAAAAGTGTTTCTGTGTTATTAAACAGAATTAAAATGAGTTCAGGTTTCAAGTTCAAGGAAAAGTTGTGTAAATCAACCTGATGTGTTTTGCTATATATGCGGAAAATATATGTTTCAACAAAGCGGACAAACTATTAGTGACTTCGTAAAGCAAGCGTATCTTGGATACTCTGGAGTTAAGCTTAGTGATCAGGACAAAATGTGGGCCCCGCATCTCGTATGTAAAAGTTGTACAGAGCATTTACGGCAGTGGACTACCGGGAAAAGAAATTGTCTAAAATTCGGCGTACCAATGGCTTGGAGAGAACCAAAAAACCAATTCAATGATTGATATTTATGTTTACTAAATACTTATGGAATCAATCGCAAAAACCGCAGTAAGTGGGCTTATCCCAATGTAGACTCGGCAATACGCCCTATTCCGCACTCAGATGAAATACCGATTCAATCATTTCATAAGCTACCAGATATCTCTGATGACGAATATTTTCCTCTGATCGCTCTCGTGATGCTGATGAAAGTTCTGATGCTAATGAAACTGACAGTGACTATGAAGGGACGTCATCAGTTCCTCAACGCTTCAATAAAAATGCATTAAATGATCTCATCAGGGATCTCAATTTATCGAAAACAGCTTCTGAAGAACTGGCTTCTAGGTTGAACGACAAAAATTTATTGGGACAAGAAACCAAAATAACCTTTTACCGTACAAAAGAAAAAGATCTGCTATCATTTTTTTTTCAGAAGATAATCTTGTCACGAAATTGGGAGGCTCATAAAAGATATGGGACTTTCTGAATATATTCAAGATGATTGCCGCCTATTTATTGAGAGTTCAAAGCGAAGTTTAAAATGTGTCCTTATACATAATGGAAATACATATGGTTCGATACCACTAGCTCATTCAACGAAACTGAAAGAAGAATATAATATCATAGCTCTGGTCTTGCAGAAGATAAAGCATTACGAACATCAATGGATGATTTGTGTAGAGTCAAAAATGGTAAACTTTCTTCTTGGGCAGCAAAGTGGTTCACGAAATATCCGTGTTTCTTTCCGTGTTTCTCGTGCCTCTGGGATAATGGAGACAAAACACACCACTGGGTTTGAAAAGATGGTCCTCAAAGAGAGAACATGGACGTTTGGGAAAAGAATGTCATTAACGACGCTTTGGTTGAATGAAAAAAAACATATTTCCTCCGTTACATATAAAGTAGGGCTTAATGAAGCAATTTGTTAAGGCTCTTGATAAGAATGGGTCATGTTTTTCATATATAGGGGTAAAAATGCATCAGTTGAGCACAGAGAAACTCAAAGCAGGGATATTTGACGGCCCACAAGCAAGACGATTTATCAAAGATCCTGCCTTCGTAAATTAAATCAATCAAGTTGAACGAGAAGCTTAGACATCATTTTTTCCAGTTGTAGTTGAATTTTCTAGGCAAACATAAAGCTCAAAACTATGATGAAATGGTTAACAAGATGCTCAATAATTTCAAATCCTTAGGGGGCAATATGAGTATTAAAACACACTATATACACTGCCACTTAAACCATTTTCCAGAAAATTCAGGAGACATGAGTGAGGAACAAGGTGAAATATTTCACCAAGATACTAAAGTTATTGAGGACCGCTACCAAGGAAAATGGGACGTGCACATAATGGCAGATTACTGCTGGAGTTTAAAAAAGAACTGTTCAAGAAAACATTCAAGAATGTCTCGGAAAACAAGCTTTCGAAGTGTTGTGTGACTATTTGATTCCTTCAATGTTTTTCTGTTTGTGAGAACGACATAATATTGTATTTTGTATAATTAAAATAAAAATTTCGCATCTACTTCAGTTCGCTACACTTACGGATTTGGGTTGAAAAAATGTGACTCATATTTATCTAAAATTTTATATCTTGAAAATTTGACCTTCTAGGTGAAGATGAATACGTTATTTGAATTCAGGACATCAAATTGATATAGAATCAAAAAACTTGACATCAAAACAGCGTTCCCCTGTATTATACTGCATATGCATGACAGGATTAAAGTTTCTGTTCTGGAGCCTTTCATAAGTGATCACAAAGCTATTATACTAGATTATCCTACAAATAATTCACCTGTAAGTAGCTGCAGGCAATCTCACTTGGTGAGATCGGTGACGCAAAACAGCTTGGACCATTAGTCTGCACTGATCTCTGATATTGATTTTCGGAGTGTCTATAGCAGTCAATCAGTTGAGGAGTTTGTGGATGTCCTGAGGTCGTCCATATAGACGGTATGTCCTTTGAAACTACAAAATCGTTCTCACCCATGTCGACCAAAATGGATCAATTCACAAATTGATGAAGCCAAGGTTAATTTACGCATCTTACATTGGCTTGCGCGCTGCACGAAATCTCAAACGGCTCGAGATGAAACATAAAGACGCCAAAATCCATTATTATCGATCACTGAGCTCTGCAAAATTCGTTTATAATACAACTATTTTCTTGAGGTGCACAAACTTTAATAAATCAGTATGGAAAAATATTAATGATGAACTGACGGAGCAATCGAGAGAGAAACTACTCAGCTATTACGGAGGCCAAATCCCGAATTCTTGCACAAGTCAGAGACTATTGGACTGTTTTTTGTTCTTTCCCGTTGTCACGAATGAGGTCTCGTCTGTTTGAAAAGTTTGAAAAATGGTGGTGGTACAAGACCAGATATGATCTCTGCCAGTATACTTAAATCCATTGCTCCCCTAGTGGCTGACCATCTATCCAATCTTATCAATAAATCTGTTACTTCTGAATGATTTCCATCATCATTAAAACTCGCCAAGGTGATACATGTTCACAAAAGAGATGCTACAAACAACATAGCCAACTACCGCCCCATTTCAATCTCAAGCCAACTGTCCAAGGTGTTCAAGAAAATAGTGTACCAGCAAATGAGCGAATTCCTTACAAAACTTTCCGTACTTTCCTATCAACAACATGGTTATAGAGTCGGTAGGTCAACTCAGACTGCCTGTTCTGAATTCATGGATTCCGTTCATATCTGTTTGGATGGGGGTGACCACGTCGCAGGAATCTTTTTCGATCTGTCACGTGCATTCGACAGTTTGTAACACAAGTTCATTATCGACAAATTGTATAAGACAGTATTCAGGGATGTATTTCTCAATTTGATACTCAGTTACCTGTCTAATCGAACCATTTTCATCGGTCATAATAATTGTTCCTCTAAAACCTGGGACCTTGGTTATTTCTGTTATTTATCGATGACTTACCTTACTATCTTGTTGCATTCATCTTAATACTTTAGCAGATGATGCTTCTTTAGCGATAGCCTTTATCGCAAACTATTGGCTCTTAGCTCAATTGCTCTATTGAAGAAGGAGAATATACTTATATAAATATTTACCAACTTGGTTCATGGAGCTTTGATTTCGGAAAGAGATTTTGGCACGGTCTGTAATGTTGAGAATATTTTTTTCATTACACTTTAAATATCATCTTTGGGTTTTCAGGTGCAAGAGGACAACGGCGACTCTGACGCCAACGCCTCGAGATGTACGGCAAGTTTGCAGATTATAGTAGGAATAAAGGTAGGTTTTCACTTAGGAAATTATGTAACGATTTCATCATAGTCCAAAAAATCATATCAATGTTACGTAATACCTATAATTTCCGAATTTCTCTCGGAACTTGGTATCGAACGACCGACTGATAAAGCACCCGTGCTTAAAGGCTTGAAATTTTCTCTTATTGTGAAGAGAATTCCATCATACCTTTTTCGAATCACTAGAGAACACCCATACAAGTTTTTTAATTGCTGTTCACCCCGAACAGTATCGAAGAATTGAAGAGTATATGTGAACAACTTATTCAGCGATTTATTTACTGGTGTAGTGAAAACTCCCTTGTTGTAAACTTGGCTAAAACTCAAATAATTAAGTTTCAATACCGTGATTTTGTTAGATCTAATCCACTGGTGGTGAGTATCGCAGGAAATTCTCTCGGCACTGTTGAATATGTTGAATTTCTGGGACTGCGCGTTGATAGGTTTTTAAGGTGGAACTTTCCCGTAGAGCATTTGTGCCTAACGCTCAGTAAATCGTATTTCGCTCTTCATCGTCTGAAGAGGTCCGTCTATACTGAAACACTCATGAGTTTATATTATTCCATGGTTTACAGTCACCTTAACTACAATGCCATCCTATGGGGTGCATCGTCGGAGTATTCACAACGCAGAAAAAGATCATACGTCTGATATTCAGCTTGTAACCGAGATATTCGTGCGGGCAGATATTCAAGTTTAAAGATACTTACACTTCCCTGTACATGCATTCTGAATTGCTTTTTATATGTGCGATCAAATATTAATTGTGTCGCGAAATGTTCCGACTTTCATGGTTATAACACTAGGCACTAAAATATGTTATGTATTCCAAGGCACACCACACTACCAAATTCGAATCATTCCCCAAATTTGCCGGTATTGCTTTATTTAAAAATGTACCTAATAGGTTCGAGTCACTGAGTGAGAAACAATTCGAGAAGGAGGTAAAAAAACTTTTTGTTCCAAAGCATACTATGATTTGGAGAAATTCTATTCAGATGAATTGAACTGATTAAGTTGTTTTATTATGTATTGACATATTTATATCTTTATGGTATATGAAAGGATAAATAAAGTATTATTACCATTAATATTATTAATGTTGTTCCGATATTGCAAAACGTCAACAATATTTATTGGGCCAATATTGGTATTCGATGTTGGGCCAATATAGATATTCAATATTGGAATAATATTGGTTTCCAATGATGGCTAAATATTGCAAATAGTCAACATTCCTTATTAGATCACTATTGAGAAACTATGTTGGGCCAATATTTTCACAATATTGGCCCAATACTGGTCCAATTTTTGTGTGCTACTTGGGTGATAGGGAATGAATATAATTATTTTTATTAAACTGAGAGGATGAAAAATCTAGCGAAAAGTTGGCGAGGACTGAGAAGCTTTTATGTTTATTATTATTATTAAAAAAAGATACAGAGTTGAGGTTTAAACCTATAAACTCAGCCAGTGAAGAAAATAGCAATATTCCACTAAAAAACTAAAAAGAGGAAAACGCACTTTAAAAGAACATGTAGAGAATGTCAGCAAAAAAAAATGAAAACACTTCACAGAGCACCTTCGCGAATTTTCCACCGATCGTAACTGTTCTTGAACGCATTGACACTGGCAGATTCAACCACAGATCCCGGCAAACCGTTCCATCGACCGAATATCCCATTTGACAAGAAGTTTTCATGCGTATTTGTACGGAATAGTTCCTTAGCAAGCTTGTAGGTATGTCCACGGAGATTGTTCATACGTACTTGTTCAAATTAAAAGTAATTTCTTCACGAAATTTCGTTTTCATGAACTTTCACGCAATAATTTCGAGTACTAGATTGCAAATCTATCGGATCTGTATTTTGGAAGTATTGAGAAAATAATATTTTAAATTAATATATTCTTGAAATTATTGTGTTGTGTGCTCTATGTTACTTTAACTGATTACTATAAATTACCAACGTTGACGTATTCTGCCATATTTATTGTCAGAATTTAATGTGTCACATTCTACATTCGTAATTGAACTACAATTATGCTCTACAAATATCGAGTATGTAAGTTGTTTCTTTCTGAAGTTATAGTATTCGTGACCGTCAGTTGGAAAAACAGTGAACAGAATACCTTCCTGAATAAACTACTTTATGGCAGGTTTGTGGTCGAATTCGTGAAATATCAAAATCCGCCAAATGATGTCCAAGACCTTCCCTTTCGAAATTTTATTTCCCCAATAATTCCAAAAATACAGACCCGATTGAATTGAAATCTAATACTTATTGAAAATGACGGCGTGGTTTCCATCCGTGAATTTATCCTATTCAACAATTTCCGCATCATTATATTATTTGAGTCACAGAGTTGTACCTTCATGCTGAAAATGAATTCAACATACATATGATCATTTCATATTAAATTTGGTGAAATATTTTGGCCAGTTATGGTTGACCATTGGAGGAATGGGGAAAAATGAAATGATTACAAATAACATCAACTTATGTGTTATGTGTTATGTGATATTTTTATTTGCTCTTTCATGCGGATCCAAACATTATGTGTCTTTTTTCAGATCATTTATGTGAATAACTCGAGTGATTTATTGCAGTTCATGTGAATTGTTTTTCGTTTGAGAAAACTACGTGATTCTACGGTCTATAGTTCTAAACCATCCTCAAAAATTCATTCGTTGAACCTCGTCCTTCACTGCATCCATGGTGCAATCGCTGGACTAAGTGTATATGATAATACATTTTTTTTCAGCACCTTAAGAGCAAACAGTTAAGCAGTGGGATTGAGTTGAAGCGTTTATTAAGGAATGGGGTGGGAAACTGCGACTTTCCTTTTTTCCGCAACACAGACATATCAAGGTTCATGAATAACTCAATGTCAGGCACCCACCTTTGATAGTTCATAAATATCGACATTGGTAAGGGAAAACGGGGTGTAGTCTTGCAGGCTTCAGTGATCATCTCAGAATTTTTTTTGGATGTAGGGTTCTGTGTGCTACTAAGCACGTTTAGTTGTGAAATACCTAAATGCAAATTTTTTCTCGTTCTGATTCTATAGTATCCTCCTTCAAAATGTCTGAAATGTTCTCCTATTCATGGTTGGAAGGTTGTCTTTCGGATTTCCCTTTATGAAATGAACCGTGTTCCTTCAAATAATTGTATAAGGATCGCAACGTCAAAGAACTTGGAGGTCTACGGTTTTAAGTTAATATGACGAAGGAATTAATAAAAGAATGTAAAATACTTCTGTGAAACTTCAATGTTGCCTAATTGTGTATGCTGAACAATGTATATTCTTTCTCCTCCCACTCGACTATCATAGGGAAAGTCTTAGAATCTATGAGTTAATTGTAACTGCTCCAAGTGGATATTCGAAATGTTAGAAGAAATATTGTTGTTTTGCAGAGTCTAGTTTTTTCTATAAAGGACACTTCAAAAATTTACACTCACTTATTTTCCTATGAATAAAGGTTAAACTTCTATAACACTTTTGAAGCAATCTTTAGCATTTCTTCGCGTTCTGGAATTCACGAAATGGTACCACACTACCACAGAATACAAATAGTTGGATTAAATAATAGAAGCCTTGAAAGAGCATTGGAAACCGAACACAATATATTCATTAACTTTTCATTTTAATTTCAGATTTTGCTTTCAACCTCATATTTCGAATCATACGTGTTTTCCACCTCACCCGTTAAGTAATAGAACAACTAGAACAACTAATTTCTCCATAGGTACCTAAACTCAACTTGAATTGTGTCAGTGAAGAACTAAAGCGAAATATTTAGAAAGTAAATGAGCACTGACGTGCGGTCAGGATCTTTTACGTGCTTGCTCACATTCGACGCCATTTTCTCAAGACATTTTGCATGACCCGAGAGGTAAATATCTGTTGATTTATGATGTACAGCCTCAAGGATTCACGGGGATTTACGGAGGATTTACTTATGTTCACCAGGATTTCCAGGGATTCACGGGATTTATTGAGGATTCAAGAAGATTTATCGGGATTTACGAGGATTTATCAGGATTTACGAGGATTCACGGAGGATTTCCGAGAATTTACGGAGGATTTATCGAGAATTTATCAAGAATTTCCCGGGATCCACCAATGGTTGGATCAGCTGTTAATTCCTGACGCATGCACACAACACATGATTCAAGTTATCCTCACCTATGATTCGTATCTTTTACAAACAAATCACTCATACTAAAAAAGTCTACTTTCTACTGGCTTCTAGAAAAAGTGTTGAGCAGGTTGAAGATGGGTTACGAAAACTGAGGAAACAAGCAAAAATACCGGTGTATTCATTGATATTCCACGAAATTCAGGCGAAGTCTAAAGGGACATACTGAATAAGAGATATTATTGAAATCGCAATTTCATCTGGTAGCTCGACTAGTTCTGTAGAAGACAAAATGATACATAGTTGAATATGATAACAGTACAAAAACTTCTATTATGTTGATATATAACTAATACGGGATGAAATAGAAACTGAGAAAATTAATCGCATGCTTCCTAGTTCAGCGTTCCCAATTCGATAAGGAAGTGATTATGACAACGGCTGATTTGTGGTTAGTGGGGAAATTTGTCGGAATTATTAATGGCGATCACTTTGATACAATAATGAAGGTTACATTTTCGAGAAAAATTTTAGGAAACGTCAACGTCAAAACACACGTTAAACTACAACGTCATTTTTCACAAAGTTTTGCTAATACCTCCAAGCCGTCATTGTTCAACAAGATCTCAGATTCCAATTTGATCGAATTTGTTTTTCATATCTAGATCACCTAGAGAATTATCAGGCGAAATTCTATTCACGAATTTGACCTTTGTTATTAAGGTCCAAACCTTTTCCTAAAAAAATATTGAGTTTCCAACGTATATTATTGTTTGGCATTATGTATTCTACACGGTCAATCTAACGCTGATTGTGAATATAATCACTTCATAAAGTAAAAACTTGGCGGAAAGATAATGTGTATAGTAGATTTGGAGCTTAATTGCAAAGGCAAGATTTGTGATTGGTTAGATGCCACATTATGTTTCTTACGAGTAACTCTACAGAAATTGAGATGCTATAATTCTTTCTTTCAGAAGTTATTGTGTTGTGACTTCGTGAAAATAAATACCCAAAGCACTGTGAAGACTACCATACGATCAGTTTGATGAGTCACATGCTGAATATTTTCTTGAAAATAATACACGGAAGGATATATCGGGAATGTGAGATGGCACTGACAAACACCCAATTCGGCTTCGTCGTGTCTAGCGATACGAGAAGCGCTGTTTGGCGTCAACGTGTTGGTGCAACGATGTTGAGATGTCAGCAAGGACGTATATATAGGGTTCATAGATTACAAAAAAACCTTCGGCAGAGTACGTCACAATAAATTGATCGAAATAATGAAAGATCTGCACCTGGACATTGAAGATATCAATTTAGTAACAAATTTATATTGGAATCGAAAAGCAAATGTGTTGGTAGAGTCACAGAAAACGGATGATATTGAGATCCAACGAAGAGTAAGGCAGGGGTGCATTCCGTCGCCTCTATTATTTTAATATATATTCTGAACAAATTTTCAAACAGGTTGTGGAGGACATCAGTGTCGGTATTAACATAAATGGAATCTTGATTAATAACATCCGATATGCAGACGAAAGCTTATTACTGGCGGAAACACTTGAGGATCTTCAGACTTTGTTCAATGCTATCAATCAAAGCAGCAATAAATACGGCCTAGAAATGAACATTAAAAAAAATATATGGTGATTGAAACGGGGCTACCAGCGCAAACATTAATAAGGATTGAAAATGAGGATATATAGAGGGCCCATTCGTATAAATACCTGGGTACAATCATGACCGACGATTGGGGACAAGAGACTGAAATCAGGTGTCGTATCGAACAAGCCAGAGGCGTCTTTATGAAAATGAGACAAGAATAGTAACATCGAACTCAGAAAGCGAATTCTTTGGTTCCTACGTATTCCCAATGCTTTTGTATGGAATGGAAGCGTGGACGCTGACGGAAACACTGTCCAGGAAGATCATCGCCTTTGAGATGTAGACTTACCGCCGCATGGTGCGAATATCTTGGACTGACAGAATACGGAATGAGGAGGTACTTCGCATGATGAACACTCAGTTGATACTTTTATACACCATCAAGAAAATAAAGTTTGAATATTTCGGACATATCATGCCTGGAGACAGATATGAATTACTGCAGCTCATAATACAGGGTAAAATCAACAGCAAGGCGGGCCCTGGACGTAGAAGAGATTCCTGGTTAAAGAATTTTAGAACATGGTCTGGTAAAAAATCTGCTGATCTATTTCGAACAGCAGCATCCAAAGTTAAAATTCCCCTACTAGTCGCCACCCCCCGTTTAGGAGACGGCATGTGAAGGATAAGAATAAACTAATCTTCTCAAAACTGGTAGAGCACATTTGGAGCTTGATAACGAAGTTAATTTTTATGAATGTAATATAAACCTAAACATTCTTCCATTCGAAACATTTTAACTAAATTTTCGAAAGCACATATCCAATCGAGCTGGTGCACTGTTGCATGTCAAAGGTGTACGTCAAATTTCATCGAAGTCTGATGAATATTTTCCAAAGATACAATCCTGACTACATGCTGCATAGGTTTGCGCGTCGGCATTTTTCAACTTATTATCTGGTTGGAATTTGATCGCATCGGCGTTTATTAAGATATAAAATACATGTTTTTTGAATTCAAAACGTATATAACTCTGAAACCGTTAGGTGATTTTTTTCATTAATATACCTAAGCGAGATATTTAGGCTCGGAACTTACCCTGAAAATTTCAAGGAACATGCATAGATGGTACTGTGCCATCAATAAATTGGAAAAAAGGTATCCCATTAATTTGAAAGAATAACAATAATACAATTAAGAAATTCGAAAAACAACCTACATGAGAGAAAAAATAATCGTATAGACATAATATATCGATGTTAATTAGATCCATTTTAACTCAATTAACGGTAAGTTGCACTTTCTTTACCTGAAAACTAACTTTTTATAAGACGTAGTTTGTGAAAGGAATCATATATTTTACTCAGTATACTTTCAGCTGGCCTGGTGATGGTTAATTAACCGAAATCGATAGCCTAAGATTAAAATAAATTCAAAAAATAGTGTGTTTTTTATGATTACTACTTATTATAAACTTGACCTTATTAGATTAGATTACGGGAGGGGTGATAAGACTATACTTAACCTTGCTGACACCTTGACCTAAAGATCTGTTGTGCAACCCAGCGCTGTTTACCAGTCAGGTAGCAAGGCCTCGATAAACTTTACTACATTACTGGGTGCTACACCCATTACTTGTTCCGGTTTTAAGAAACAGGAGTCAACATGCAGCAGCCTTCTCCCGAGGACAGCTTCACATTTGCATAGCAAGTGTTCCGCTGTCCCAGTGGCTTCTTGGCAGAAGCGACAGGTATCATCAGAAACCTTCGCCATGTTCCGAAGATGATAATTCACAGGACAGTGTACCGAACTTGACCTTCACAGGAGAAAAACTGAAGGAGACATACAAGGATCATTAAAATTAAGATTGATTCAGTGAAATAAAAAAAAATTATGAAATATTTCGAGCAGAGAAAGTGTGTAACATATGGGGCGTTATTATTTTCATCGAAATGATTAATCGATTAACCCCTATCTTTTTCTTCTTTGGTGGAGAACAAAAGAAGAGAGGGAGGGAGATACACCGATTTATCAGTTCGATGAAAATAAAAACGCACCCATATTTAGGTATAATTGGTAACGGAAATGAGGACTGGGATAAAAATAAACTATTAAAGTAATGTCGTTCATATCAACAATAGCGAAGATTTATGAGAAAATTTTCCACAAACGGACCATCTTCATAGAAAAGCAAAAGAATTTAGCGAAAAACCAATACGGATTTCAAGAAATAAATCAACGCAAAATGCTATTTCTGCACTGGTGAAACTGATCACCAAAGCAATACAAGATAATATACCAGAGATATGTGTTTTGGTAGATTTCGCTGAAGCATTCGACATGGTAGATCACGAAAAAACTATTACAGACACTAGAAAATATGGAGAGGAGAGGCTCTTGAACTGATGGGGAGTTATATCAAAGGACAAAAACAGAGAGTTGGGATAGGTGAATAATTAAGTGAAGAAGCAACAGTTACATGCGCAGTGCCACAGGGGGCTGTCTTGGGCTCGATCCTTTTCCTGCTTTATATGAATGATTTGTTCACATTAGATCAATATAATCAGATAGTGAGTTTTGGCGAAGTAAGAGCCATATATTTCACCGCACCCACATGGAATGAGTTGAAACTGAAAGCTGAAGAAAGATTGGTCGAAATCTTTTTCAGAAGGAAAAAGCTGATTGTTAACAAGACCAAATTTATGACATTTACGAGCCTAAAAACTAGAAAACCCCCATACAGTCTACTATCGGTGAGGGGAAGCGACCAAGTAGTTCATATAAGGCAAATAGAAAATATATAATACTTAGGAATCATGATGGACTCCCATTCAAGATGAATGAACAGTCCCGCTTGATAGTGATAAAAGTAAGAATACTGATGAGCAGTTTCAAATCCTTGAGAGATATGCAAGAACAGCTAAAAAAAACCAGTTGTGAAAAGAGCGGTCAAAGATAGCAGCTAAAATTTACGGAAACACCTGAACGCCGAAACCATTGACGTCCGCATAGATTCAGTTTTATCATACTTATTCGAAGTAAAATGAGGAAATGGGGAAATAATCAGTGAGTTGAAGATATTTGATTTTCGATAGATGTATTGTATGATTAATAAAGGGAACTCGGACATTAATTATTCGAATCAGGCTCGATTTATACCCTACTGGTAAATTTATCGATGAAATCAATGGACAATGCAACAATATCAGGGATAACTTGATGACCTCTTTTGGAAGAAATACTTTTAGGGTGAAATCTTCAATTTTCTGAGAAAACAATTGACTTCGGATGGGGTTCAGGGGTTCAATTTTCAACCCTTAACTTTTTGACATATTTTTCGATTGGAAAACGTAATATCTTGCTCACCAAATAACACGAAACATTCTTCAGGGTATTATTGAGGAATATCGAAATAAAAATTTGATTTCGGATGGGGTTCAGTGGTTGTATTTTCAACCTTTCACTTCTGCGTTCGTTTTCGGTGGAAAAACGTTATACCTTCATCACCAAATTCACACGAAATATTCTCATGGGTATTATTGAAAATTATCGAAAACAAAATTCGACTTCGGATGGACTTCTGGGGTTGAAATTTCAACCCTTAAATTCAGGGGGCATTTTCGACGAGAAAACGTGATTCCATCATCACTTAATTCACACAAAATATTCTTATGGGTATTATTGAGAATCATCGAAAAAAAAATTTACTTCGGTTGGGCTTCCGGGGTTGAACTTTAAACCCTTAACTGCAGAGTTCGTTTTCGACAGGAAACATAACTGAATTCACACAAAAAATTCTTATGAGTGTTATTGAGAATTATCGAAAATAAAATTTGACTTCGGATGGGCTTCTGGGGTCGAACTTTTAACCCTCAACTTCTGGGTCCTTTTTTCGATGGAAATACGTAATACCTTCATCACCAAATACACACGAAATATTCCTATGGTAATATTGAAAATTATCGAAAATAAAATTTGACTTCGGATGGGCTTCTGGGGTTGAAATTTCAACCCTTAACTTCAGGGTTCGTTTTCGACAGGAAAACGTGATTCCTTCATCACTCAATTCACACAAAATATTCTTATGCGTATTATTGAGAATTATCGAAAATAAAATTTGACTTCGGATGGACTTCTGGGGTTGAACTTTCAACCCTCACTCAACTTCTGGGTCCTTTTTTCGATGGGAGAACGTAATACCTTCATCTCCAAATTCACATGAAATATTCTTATGGTATTATTGAAAATTATAGAAAATAAAATTAGACTTTGGATGGGCTTCTGATCTTGAAATTCCAACCCTTAACTTCAGGGTTCGTTTTCGATAGGAAAACGTGATACCTTCATCACGAAATTCACACAAAATATTCTTATGAGTATTGTTGAGAATTATCGAAATTGAAATTTGACTTCGGATGGGCTTCTGGGGTTGAACTTTCAAACCTTAACGTCTGCGTTGGTTTTCGATGGGATAACGTTATACCTTCATCACCAAATTCACACAAAATATTCTTATGGGTAATATAGAAAATTATCGAAAATAAAATTTGACTTCGGGTTGGCTTCTTGGATTGGAATTTTAACCCTTAACTTTTGGGTTCGTTTTCGATAAGAAAACATAATACCTTCATCACCAAATAACACGAAATATTCTACAGGGTATCATTGAGGAATATCAAAATCAACATTTGATTTCGGATGGGGTTGAATTTTCAACCCTTAACTTCTGCGTTTGTTTTCGATGAGAAAACGTGATACCTTCATCACCAAATTGACAAAAAATATTCTCATAAGTATTATTGAGATTTATCGAAAATAAAATTTGACTTCGGATGGGCTTCTGTGGTTGAACATTCAAGCCTTAACTGCTAGGTCCATTTTTCGATGGGAGAACTTATTACATTCCTCACCAAATTCAAACGAAATATTCTCATGGGTATTATTGAGAATTATCGAAAATAAAATTTGATTTCGGATGGGTTTCTGGGGTTGAAATTGCAACCCTTAACTTCAGGGTTCGTTTTCGGCAGGAAAACGTGAAACCTTCATCACTGAGTTCACACAAAATATTTTTATGGCTATTATTGAGAATTATCAAAAATGAAATTTGACTTCCGATGGGCTTCTGGGGCTGAATTTTCAACCCTTAACTTCTGGGTCTGTTTTTCGGTGGAAAAACTTTATACCTTCATCACAAAATTCACACGAAATATTCTTATGGGTATTATTGAAAATTATCGAAAATAAAATTCGACTTTGGTTGGGCTGCTGGGGTTGAAATTTCAACCCTTAAATACTGGGTTCGTTTTCGACGGGAACACGTGATACTGTCGTCACTAAATTCACACAAAATATTCTTAGGAGTATTATTGAGAATTATTGAAATTGAAATTTGACTTCGGAAGGGCTTCTGGGGTTGAACTTTCAAACCTTAACTTCTGCGTTCGTTTTCGATGGGATAACGTTATACCTTCATCACCAAATTCACACAAAATATTTTTATGGGTAATATAGAAAATTATCGAAAATAAAATTTGACTTCGGGTTGGCTTCTAGGGTTGGAATTTTAACTCTTAACTGTTGGGTTCGTTTTCGATAAGAAAACATAATACCTTCATCACCAAATAACACGAAATATTCTACAGGGTATCATTGAGGAATATCAAAATCAACATTTGATTTCGGATGGGGTTCAGGGGTTGAATTTTCAACCCTTAACTTCTACGTTCGTTTTCGATGGGAAAACGTGATACCTTCATCACCAAATTGACAAAAAATATTCTCATAAGTATTATTGAGAATTATCGAAAATAAAATTTGATTTCGGATGGGTTTCTGGGGTTGAAATTGTAACCCTTAACTTCAGGGTTCGTTTTCGGCAGGAAAACGTGAAACCTTCATCACTGAATTCACACAAAATATTTATATGGGTATTATTGAGAATTATCAAAAATGAAATTCGACTTCCGATGGGCTTCTGGGGCTGAACATTCAACCCTTAACTTCTGGGTCTGTTTTTCGGTGGTAAAAACTTAATACCTTCATCACAAAATTCACACGAAATATTCTCATGGGTTTTATTGAAAATTATCGAAAATAAAATTCGACTTTGGTTGGGCTTCTGGGGTTGAAATTTCAACCTTTAAATACTGTGTTCGTTTTCGACGGGAAAACGTGATACCGTCGTCACCAAATTCACACAAAATATTCTTAGGAGTATTATTGAGAATTATTGAAAATAAAAATTCACTTCAGATGAGATTGAGGGGATGAACTTTCAACCCTTCGGAGAATTATGGAGAACAAATTGACTTCAGATAGGGTTGAATTTTATACACTTGATTTTCATAGTTTCATTTCATGGGAAACGAAACTCCTTCATCACCAAATGGAACAAACTCTTTTTAAGCGCAATAGCATTGACAACTGAAAAATATTGGACTTCAGATGGGATACCGCGGTTTAAGTTTCCTCCTTCACTTTCGAAAGTGCATCACAGCATCTGCTGTTTTGAAAAAATATCAGCTTCTGTCTTAATGAGCCAATAAAATTTTTTTTCATTTCGTACATGTACATAGTACAACGAGAACATTGCAAAAAAATTATAATTTGTACTTCAACTCCTGATAAGACTACCTGCCATGTTGATAGATAATGAGGTAGTAGGTTATCCTCATTTCAAACAATGAAAAAATTTCATTCAACAAAGAATCTTAGAAAATAATATTGATCCTCAATAGGATAAGTTGACATGAAAAATCACGTTCGGAGAAAAATTACAGAAAATGAGAATAGCAAATATTTCATTGAATTATGGATCCTGAGATATTTGACAGAACGATATCGCAGATATTCACTCACAGGAAAATGTCATTGTTATGACAAAAATTTTACATTTCATAACTGAAAAGAAAACACAAGACTGAAGAGGTTGTTCTTCATGTAGTGTGCATACTCAATTAACAGGGTTCATTTGGCTATATGCTATATATACATGAATAGAATAGAATAGAATTGATCATCTGTTTGCTCAGAATAGTACAAACGTTCATTGGTCAGGAGTGTATTAGCACCTTGAGAAATATTTAAATGCTTATAACTTTTCACCTGAGCTGAATCTGGAAAAATGGCAAAGGAAAAAATTGTTTCATTTGATGAGAGGACTCCATGTTTGAAACTAATGTACAACTTAAAGAGTCACCCTGTATAACTAGCTTCCAACTGACCCTAAAGAAACAAAGGCAAGAAGGACATATAGTGAGAAATTCAAGAAATGGATTTCAAACAGGTCAGAATCTTTCTGGTGTACCTTTGTGAATAGAAATAATTTTGTCTGAAACAATTAAGGATAATAAGGGGTGGATATCACTTTAATAACAACAACTTTTTAAAACGAAGTCAACCTTTCGTCGATTTATTTCGACTTTTTCAGGACTAAAAAGACAGAAGTTATAAAATAATATACATTGAAATTTAACAAAAAAAATTGTGTCCTACCCAGTTTTATTGGTTGTTTATAATAAATGTGAATGCAGACTCAAGAAATGGAAATAGACCACTTTGTCTAGTCATAATATAATTGACAATTAAGGATAATGATAAGGAATTTATTGAATTTGAGCCTAGAATTTTTGTTAATTTTTTTTTTCACACGCAGGTTTAAAATTATAATCAATTTATCTCTTCAACTATGCGTGGTACCCCCATACAAGTTTTATTTGGTGGAAAACATATGTTTGTTTGTTCGTATGATTCTTGTTATCATTAATTAATCAAATCAAAAGTACTGTTGTAATTGTATAATATCGAAATGAAATAAAGATATATTATTGTTATTATTATTTTTACAATGATTATTATTCTTAATATTATTTTCACTATTATTTTCATTATGATTTCAAGCCAATACGTATCGTTAAATTTTTCCAAAGTTGTCACGGAAAAAATTCTGATTGTTGAAATAAAGCAAGAACGTAGCAAGGAAGTGGACAATTTTAAACCGATGATTGCAACTTAGATAACAGAATGGGGTCAGAGACAACAGATTTCTATGATCACGCATAACGCACTAATATTACGCATAACTATCACAGAAGGTAACCCCAATCTATGCCCTGCTCTCGTAATCTGTGACTCCACTTACTTCCAACATTTCCGCAACGAACAGATTCCAAATTAAAATCAAAACATACCAAATGGTATAAGTGAAGTTAGTAGAGTTAGTGTACTTCATGTAGGTACATCGAACAAACCTTGTATCTATTCTATATGATTTGTTGTAGACTAATGTGAATCATGTCACTCACACATCTTTTTCTTTATGATTTGCTTCTCTTTCTGAAATTGAAACACTGCCAAATTCCAAATTATGTGAAGGGAGAGCATTTCGTTCTGCGAAGATATAAATTATATCGCTACAGAGCAGCAGGAAGGTGCAATGTCCACAGGCGTGTGCGACATGTGGTTATGCTACTAAGGGTTTCATGTTCCCCAAATCTTAAAAATTTATACTTTTTCCTACTGTTCTGCTCTACAAAAAATAGGAATTCATGTCAACTTCTGCGAACACTCATCGTTACATAGGTATCTCTACTCATCATACTTGTCAAATTATGTCGAAATGTATGTTATTTTCGAATTTCGATTAGGGTGGACTTACTGATAATGCTCTGGTGTCGAAATCTATTCTATCCAGCCGAGGTCAAGAGAACTTTCGAACGGAGCCAGCTAGCGACTTGAAACTTGCGGGGTGGGTTGCGCAATGAAATGCGGTAGTTGAGTTTGTATATGGGTAAAATTGGCCGCATGGTTTGGTTAGTGCATGTTCAAATGATGTTGTCTGAACTTTTTCCTATTTTGTGGATATATCCATTGGAAATTTGTTTATTATCCCAATTTTTCCAATAAAACATTCGATCGAATCGAAATCTAGTACTTGATTGAAAATAACAGCTTGATGCAGAATGTTATGAGGCTCATAAAAAAAAAGGTGGCAAATCTTTTCATTGCTAGGTGATAATTATGATAGAGCCAAAAAGTTAAAAAAATGGTCACAACTCCTAGGCACTTTGTCGATATAAAAAAATATTTATCATTGTCTTTATTACTCTGATTTTATACATATAGCTCTCTCCTAGCTTTAGTACCATCATCTGATCAGTTTCAAGAAAAGACAGTAAACAGTTATGTGTAAATAAATGTTTCTCATATTCTATTCCATAAATGATATCAGATGTGAATGGTCAGTAAGAAATGGGAATACATACTTGTGCTTCGAAGTTTTCACAGTCAACCGCAAACTATTTTTCAATATTTTATTTCCACATTCTCATTATTATCGCCATCAAACGACAACAAGCATGATGTTAATAAACGGATTTCCGAATCCCGGGTAACTCTAGCGACCAACGAGAGCAATAAATAATAACCACTTTTTATAATGGACATAGTTTGAGGAGACGTTCGTTAGAGAGTCAAATTATTGAGGTAACAGTAGTTTCTCGTTCTTGTAATGTGCTTCATATCTCACACTCGTGGATATTCGGAGGTCATTGAATCAAGAAGAAATTTTGTGGGCGTTGAAGTGCAGCTATGTGCGGACGGAATTGGAATACCAAAAAGTTCGACCCTTTGATCTATCGACCTGGAGAGGAGAGATTATTTTAATCAGTACCGTATCCCTTCAAGTACCTGACTCGAGTAAAATTTTTTTCTACGCGAAAAGGGCCAAACATGCTGTTTATAAAGTTCGGCTTGTCTGAGCACTCATACTATTTCGACAAAAGGTCTATATCCCACTGCTGAAAATTGACTAAAACGAAAACAGATGATGAGTTCCTCCCAAATTCACTTATGTCTGTCTGTGGGACTATTTCTATTCCCGTGTACTATAATTATCTCGAATAAAACTTGAAGTGGGTAGTAGATTTTAGCTAGAAGGATTTGAGCAAATTCGTATGTGGGCATAATTTGTCTCTTTCGTCTAGAAAATACGAGAATATGAGAATGTTGATGTAGGATTTCTGCATCATTTTGCGCGCTTGTGCTAGAACATAGGATCGTTGCGATTTTGATTATGTAATATTTGGCAATGTCTCGCTGAAATATTTTAACCTTGGCGCCATCCTGACTGAGTTCTAGTTATAGTAACAGAAACTTGATAAATCTATTCCAAGGCCTACCGGTTGATACATCAGAGGGTAACTGTATCGATTAAAGCTTATTTTGGGAGGATTTCGTATCAATTTGACGAAAGTCTCAAATCGTATCGAAAAAATCAAAAGAAAATAATTCTTGAAATTTTCTAATTTGTCTGATGAAATAGTCAGATTTTTACTCTGAAACGTCACAATGCGATTTCTTTGTCGTTTGTATTTTTCCTATATTGTTCATTAGGCAATCTGTTTTGCAAGAAACTGCCCTTGACAAATAGTTTGTTACTGCAATCCGCAAGGGCCTTTTTCATGACAAAAAACCATTTTTATTTAATTTTTAATAGTTTTGTTTCAGGTATCGAGAGTGAAAACCCATAAAATACCTAAAAAATGAGATGGTTACTGTAACTTTCGATTCAGGAGACCTTAGGATAAGAACATTTCACGATGTCTTCAAGCTTAAGTTACGATGAAATCAGTGGAAGAAACAAAAATCCATTCATAATGTTTCATATTCCAGAGAGTCTTTGTCAGTTTTCAATGGATTGTCAATCAACCTTCAAAACTTCGGTTACGAAACAATAATTGAATTTTATCTCGATCGAATTTAACTCCTTCATTGATTGAACATTTAAGTTTGAGCTCTAGACTTTCCCAGAAACATCAAATCCCCCATGACTCTCGAAAGAAATGATTTGTAGACTCAAGTCCAATATCTAGGAACCTATTTTCTATTTTCTACATGTGAAAGATTCAAACCGAATGAAAAATTGTTAACGGAGAAAAGGGAGCTCCAGTTTTCCAGTTCTACACTCGAAAGTAAGGATTTCAAGGATACTCCTGGAAGATGGCGCTGTATTTTGTTAATACTGCAGCATTCCGTTGAGAAGGTCATGAGTATCTTGGGTCCTATCTGCTATCTACGGTTTCCAAGGTAGGGTGGTCTGAAAATCGAAAACAACCGTGAAACTACAGTAACCGTACTTCTTGGATATGGCTTCTTCGATGCAGATGTTTTGGTTGATTGGATGATTAGCTCAGATCAAGGTGGAATAATTGTTCACTAATAGATAAATATTCGTTATTGTGTCATGTTAGTTAGATTTTAACCACATCGTATCTTCATATTCGTTAATACGGTGTATCTGACGACCTAACTCATACTCAAATATCAGAACATAAATATTAGAGATATTTCGAAGATTCAAATCAGAGCGATATCGCGTCCCTATCCAAAGAGAATCGACTTCCAGATAAAATTAATTTTGCGATCGTATAAAGACTTATTCATGACCGTGTCAGGAAGGGTCGTGGTCCGGCCGGGATACGGTGAAAGAATCATATGAGCAATTTCAATTGACCCATTTACGCTACACCGGGTGGGACAGTTGCCGTGTCGCTTTTAAACGTACGCCGGTGAGGAATGGGGCAAATTCATTCTAGACCGTGTTGAGACTGGACCGGGCCCGGCTGATGAGACACGGTGAAAGATGAAAATTATGTGACTTTTTACTTATATTTGGTAGGTAGGAAGTTGGCAAGAGGAATCAAATTCAATAATAACTATTAAAACACACAGCTTCTCTATCTACTTTATTTCTCGGACTGTATCATAGACTATATAGAATAGCTTTCATTTATAAAACAGAGAGATGACACAAGGCTGTGTTCCATTATGATAACTAACACCCCTCCACAAGTTACAAGCTACAAAAATATTTTAATTAATAAAACTCATACTATTTTCAACATATTGCAAATAAAAAAAAGTAGTTAAATTTTACATGACAAAGAGATTCTGTGAGCATATCGGTTACATTCTGTTGACTAACTTTGTATTTTAGAGAAATTTGTTTCTTATAGCTACATGATCTTTAATGAAATGCATCCTAATGTCAATGTGGCGAGATCTTTTGCTATTTTCATAGCTTTCTATCATATTGATCGTAGATTGGTTATCCATATGTATCATAGGCACATACAGTACATCACCATCAAAAACACTAAGAACAGCTTCCAAATATAGCAGATCTGACACCGTAGCTGCACAAGCAACATACTCGGCTTCGCAAGTACTAAGTGCCACACTGGCCTGTTTTCTGGAATAACATGATATTGCATTTCCTCGATGATAAACCACTGTTCCCCTTACACTTTTTCTGTCATAGTGATCACCACCCCAATCTGCATCTGAATATGCATAGAGTCGGTTCGGTGATACGTTAGGGATTTATTCTGGGTCTGCTTCAGATATCTCACAACTCTCTTTCCTGCTTTCCTGCTTGTTCTGTTGGATGGTTGAGGAATCGGTTTAAGTATGAGGTTGCGTAGCAAATATCTGGGCGGCTAGTGGTTGCAACGTACATCAAACTTCCGATAAGTTGTCTGAACGGGATGTTATTGTCTACCTCGTGTTCTTTATCAATTTGAAAGTTTATTTCCATAGGTGTGTTCATACCTTTGCAAATCCTTCATCTTGAATCTTACCAATATTTTCTCAATGAAGTCAAATTATCAAATTATTTTCAGTCTTTATAATTTTAGTACCTAGGAAGTTCTCCAGTTCACCAAAATCTTTAGCTCTGAATTCTCTTTTCAGTGAATTGACAAGCTTTTCGCATTCTGATTTATGTCCAGTTATCGAAATGTCATCCACCCAAATAACTAGAAATATTTGCTTTCCATAGTATAGACAGAAATCGCTGGCGGACCGTTTCAAACCATTATTTTCTACAAAGTAGTGAAACTTTTCATTCCACTTAAGAGGTGATTCTCGTAAACCATATAATGCTTTTCCTAGTTTTAAAACTTTTCCAGATTCTTTTCTTAAATTCTCGGAACTCTTTATATAGATATCGATTTCTAGTTCTCAATTTAAGAATAATAATATACTTTATTTCATAGTATTTAACCATACACAGAGCAGATACATAAGAGAAATAGTGTCAACATAAATAATCATCCAAAGAATATGGTTCCAACTTCAATATACAATCTCTCACCTCTTTTTTAAAAAGTTTTAAACTATTCAGTCTCTTAATACTATCAAGTAATTTATTAAACATTCTGATGCACATATATGAAGGATGTTTCTCTGATGAAGACAATCGATGTACTGGATAGTGTTAATTTAGTGATCTCAGAGGGTAATTGTTCTCACTAGTGTGAACCGAAAACATGTCCTTATTCTTGAATAAGAAAATTAAACACTCCACTATATAAATGCCATATACTGTAAGTAAGGTGTTCTTTTTAAATATACCTCTACACGACTGATTGAATATGCAGTGGGAATATCTAACCCTCTTATATTCCACTCATTCTGCAGTGCAAATGATAAAAGTAATCGAATTGTTGGCATCCTTGCTACTGGGGCATAGACATTATATGTTGTATTTTCTTGGTATCCTTTTGCTACCAGTCTGGCCCTTTTCATTATTTTGCTTCCGCTTCAATACTCATCTTGTGTCGATAGCCTTTTTATCTTTAGGTAACGTTGTATAAACCCAAGTTCCATATTTTTCGTGCGCTTCTATTTCTCTTTCAATTGCTTCTTTCCAACCATTACCAATTGATATTGCTTCACTGAAATTTCCTGGTTCTTCAGCTACAAAACAATGGGCTGACTAAAGGTCATAGTCTGAGTATTTTCTAGGAGGTTTTATTTGTCTGGTTTGGGTTGATATACCAGGTGTCCTTTCTTCTTCTGTATTCTGACTATCCAGTAAACCTTCTTCATTTTGTTGTTGATTTTCTTCATGGTAGTTTTCATCTTTCGCTTGCGTTTCATCATTGTCTTCATGATTTTTATGAAACGGATAGAATACTTGCTTGTTGGATTGATCATTTGAAGTATAAGTAAAATTATTTTCGTCGAATCTTACATCTCTTCATATTACAATGCTATCAGTATCAGGGTCCCATAATCTATAGCCATTTGTACTATAACCAACCATTCTAGCTTCTTTGGCTCTTTTATCCTATTTATCTCCTTTTGGAAGTATGTGATACCAAGTTAAAGAACCAAAAACTCGAAGCTTTGACAAGTTCAACTTTCCTGAATATAAATCTGCTGGAATTTTATATTTCAATGCTGAAGTTGGGGATCTATTCAACTGATAAGCAAGACATCTTATGGCTTCTCCCCATAAATGCTTTGGAAGATTAGTTTCTGCAAATAACGTTCTCACTTCATCAAACAGTGTTCGATAAGCTCGTTCACTGACACAGTTCTGTTGACTAGTATATGGCAATATCTATTGTAGCATTATTGCTTTTTGTTTGCAGAAATTTTCGAATGTATGTGAGCTGAGATCACCTGCATTGTCTGTTCTTATTTTGCGACACTTGTTACCTTGGGGTTTCAGCTGACGAACATAGTTCATAATAGGAATTCGTTTCACGGAGAAGAAAGAGCTCCAGTAATAATAAATAACATAATCATAAGGACGAATATCCGTCGATAAATCAACAAATATTCCCCCTTGATCAGAGCTAATCATCCAATCAACCAAAACACCTACACCGAAGAAGCGGATCCAAGAAGAATGATTACAGCTGTTTCACAATTGTTATTGATCCTCAGGTCAACTCACCTTGGATAAACCGCAGAGGGATCTCTCGATACTTGCACCTTTCAGATGGACCGCTGCAGTATAAAAACGAACAGTGCGCCATCTGCCAGGAGCATCTTGCGAGTCCCACTTTCGAGTGCAGAATACTTTGATCGATGTGCATGACGTTCATCCTTTTGTCGCATCAGGTCGCTGTAACTGCGATATTGCAGCTTTACAAAAAACCGTCACGACATTGGAAACACTCGGTTCATGTGGCTTCCCACAAGACGAAAACGTCCAACATCTAACAAAGATAGAAAACCAATTCCTATCTTTGTATTTAAGTTCAGCATCTAGAAGTCTACTCTACAAACTCGAACGTTATACCTTCAGACATAGTTTCCAGCGTTGTCGTTACTACATCATACATTTCAGGCATAGTTAAAAGTGGAAAACATGGCTTATCTTTATCATCTAGTTTGGACCCTAATGATTCCAATTCTCCCAACATGGACCGTACTTCAACAAAATGATCTTGAAGATCTCCATTCTTGAACTTGAGCTTCGACAACTTTTTCATAACGAAAAGTTTCGATAGGGGACTTTTGCTTTGAAATACATTCTCTAACGCTGTCATCATTTCCTTAGCAGTTTTGGAGTCCTTAATATATTCGATGTGGCGATCTGTTATGCATTGGACTACCATACATTGGGCTTTTTTGTCACTAGCCAAATGAAGCCGTTTTACAGTCGGTTCCATTGATTGAACTTCTGCAGCAGTAAATTTTAGAAATAGTTTTATGGTCATCCTGAATTTCCAGTAGGAGAAATTCATGCCGCTCAACTGGGGAAATGGCAATGGTGCTGACACCATTTTGTGATTTTTTTTTCTCCGCCTTTGGCGTCCCTCGACTTAGATAATGGATATTGTTACAATTTCCTACTCAAATATTATTGTCGTTACACTCTGCGATCTCCTGAGCCCATAACCTGATAATTATGTGTCTTTCTACTTATATTTGGTAGGTACGAAGTTGGCAAGAGGAATCAAATTCAGTTATTACTATTAAAACACACAGCTTCTCTATCTACTTCATTTCTCGGACTGTATCATAGACTATATAGAATATCTGTCATTTATAAAACACAGAGATGACACAACCAAACGCAGCTTCACTTCATTGGGAAATAAATTGTATTTCTTTAAGTTATCCTGATGACCATCACAAAATTTGGGACTATATGGAATCTTTGCTGTATGTCATTGGGATCTGGTGAAAAGTTTGTATATTTACGAACCATACATATTAAATCTTTTCAGAGCACTGAGCGTACTTTTGCGAGTTCTCAAAGAGGTGGAAGGGAGCGCTATATTTTGCCATGAATATCTTGCTGAAAGTCAAAGATCGTGATCGTTCCTATTTCTCGATTCAAGTATAGTTGGTACCAATTGACAAAAAAAATGCAGGAGGACTCTTTAGTATTTCTTTTAAGATTATCTGGTTCCGATATCAGTATTTTTGTAGTGTATCAATCTATTATATGATTTCCAATGGCAGAACATACATGGTTGTCTATTGGAGATCTTTGTATGTCTCTGTTCCTCAGGTTTTTTGTGTATTGTCGCTTTCTGATACTTAATGGCCGAGATGTTTTCCCTGTATATATCTTTTATAAATACAGGGAATACCATTAACACACTGTTTCTCGTTAATTGGTTTGGTGTTAGTTAGTATGGATCTAAAATATTTTTTTGAGTTGGAAACCGTCCTTGTATTGAATTTAGTACGAATTCTTCTGATTTTTCTGGAAGGCCATGTACCAGGGGTCACATTCAATAAACTGGGTTGTTCATGATGGTTGTTTCGGTGTTGTTCTTTTTGATGAGTTTGATAATTAGGACAAGATTTTTTGTCTAGATTGGAAAATGTTCTCTTCATAAATTCCCTAGGATATTCATATCCTTCAAGTAAAGATGTTTTTATAAGCTACATGGCACCCCTCCTCACACTGAGTTGATTATTCGAAAAATAATTCAGATATCTGTTTATATGTCTATCTGAAGGAACGATCCTGATATTTTTCAACTGAAGCATCTAAAAATTAAAGTTCATTATTCTTCAAAACTGATTTTCTATTATTATGTTTTAGTACTAACAATAATGAGATGTTTAAAAATATGTAAAGCTCAGATTTTTATGTGCTTGTTTTATGGAAAAGTGCGTTATCATTCAGTGAATTTTGATGCCTTTTGATGTTTCGCTTTTCGTTTCCGTCGTAGTTTATACTTTCTCTTATTGTAGTATTTTCGTGGATTTCCAATCTCTCTTAGGTTCTTTGAGCCAGCTCGGCTATGTGTTTTTTGATTGTCTGCGTTTCCGTCATTTGTCTCACCTCTCCGTTTCTTGTATACCAGTCTGCGGCTAGGGTTTCTCTCAGAGTTTTGTTCTGTATTATTTCTAATTTAATAATTACGAATTGGAAGAAATCACCACTGATGAATTTCAATCAATAATTCAAAACATCAACCCCAATGAGGCTTCAAGGATAGATGGAATTACCACAAAGACTTTTAAGAACCTCCCTAGAAACACAATTGAGAAAATTGAAGACATTAGCAGGGGCATTTTCAATCAAGATGTTTCGCAACCTGATGGAAAATAGCGGAAACGATAATGATACTCAAACCAGGTAAACTCAGAACTGATCCAAACAACTCAGACCAATAAGCCTACATTCGAGCCCAAGTGAGTTTGCGGAAAAAACCATTCTAGAGAGACTGAACAAAATCATTGAAAATAAAGAAATAATCTCAGAAGAACAACACGATTTCAAAAAAGGATATGGAACCGGAACACAGCTCACCACAATAATGGGAACGATTCTGAAGAAAAAAAGGACACATAACAGCGACAAAATTGATTTGTGGGGTCGTGTGTCCTGTGAAATCAAACACGCATTAAAAAAAGGGATTAGCCTGTTTATTTTTTACTGTCGAGTGTTACAACAAAAGTGAATTCGAAAGGCAATAAAATTCTTTTTTGTCGGAAAACACAGGCTAACAATTCTTGTCGTAAATCTCCTGGGGTGCTGTCAGGTAGTTCTTCGCTGGCGCCGGCTTCGAGGGTGGTAAAAAGCCAGATGTTGAGTCATGAATGCAGCGTATAGAATTTCTTCTTAGCGGTCGCGTAGTCGGTGGATGCAGATGGATTGGAGAGTTGTGATTTTTGAGAGCGGAGCGAAATATATTTATACGATTTTTCAGAGATTTGAATTTCGTGTTTCGACTACGCCCTTTTTCCGTTTTTGTTGAAGTGGATGAATTCGCTACAGATTAATATATCGAAAGCGTTCGACAATGTATGGCATCAAGGACTCCTCTACAAGGTGCTGGAAGCTGACTTACCAATAGCATACGTCAAATTAATGGAATCCTACCTATCAAACAGAAAATTCTACGTGGAAGTCAATAGAGAAACATCAGAGATGAGAAATATAGTCACAGAGAACCACATCCTTACTTGGCCTTATACTCTACAATATTTCCACAAAAGACATACCTACAAATCAAGAAGTTACACCCTTTCCGCAGGAAAAACTATTGACAGTGCAACAAAACAATCACAGTACATCGAAAAACTGACCAGAAAATGGGAAATAAAAATAAACTAATGCATAAGTCAAACCTGATGTTGCAATACAGAAAGAAGAAACATAAACCACAACTGCAGATAAAGATGAGGTAGGACGAAATAAAATGGTAAAATGCAGTAAAATATTCAGGAATAACATTGGACGAAAACCTTTTCTTGAAAACCCATATTGAAGGAGTCGCTAAAAACGCAAGAAGAATCAAAGGATACCTCTATAACCTCATTCAGCCGAAGAGCAAATTAGATCAAAAACTGAAAGTAAGGCTGTTCAAAGCAATAATATAATCAGAAGTGAAATTTTAATAACACAGGTCTGGGACATAAAAATTGTTTCAAATTCAATAAGTGATTCTTATGTTGTTTTCAACGCTGATTTCAGAAAAAATATCAAAAAATTCCATCCCATACAGTTATTTCACGAACTGCTTGTATAGTTTTAGCATTTTTCGATATTTTCATACATATCTCTGTATTCTTGTGAGTTTCAATTTTGGTATTTTGGATATACAGTAACTGTTATTTAGCCTAATGTACTTTTAAAACGTATTAAAAAAACTATAATGCATTTTCAGTTGCATAGTAATTTTTATACTACATGAGTTATACGTAAAATAAATGGTAATTAGGAGAAACCAGAAGTATTTTGATTTGAAAGTGGTTTCAATGCTGCTTGGTCAACAAAGTGGCTACACAAAATTTCCTTGCTTTCTCTGTAAATGGGACAGCAGGGGCAGAACGAATCACTACATAAAAAAGATAGGCCCTTGAGAAAAACCTTACAGGTTGGGGTTAAAAATGTTGAGAGGGAAAGCCTTGTGGATCCCAAAAAGGTCTTACTTCCACCACTTCACATTAAGTTGGGCCAGATGAAGCAGTTTGTCAAGGCATTGCCAGAAGAAGGAGAATGTTTCAGATATCTTTGTGGACAGTTTCCTGGTTTATCCGAGGCAAAGCTGAAGGAAGGAATCTTTGTCGGACCAGACATTAGAAAACTAATGAGAGATCCCAACTTTGAGGACACAATGGAAACAAAAGAAAAAGCAGCGTGGACACCTTTTAAATTAGTTGTTACTGGTTTTCTAGAAAACAAAAAAGATCCAAACTACGAGACAATCGTCGCAGACATGCTCGACAACTTTAAGAAACTTGGTTGTAATATGAGCATTAAAGTTCATTTTCTCCACTCACATCTTGACTATTTCCCTGCAAACCTTGGTGATGTAAGTGCAGAGCAGGGTGAAAGATTCCACCAAGACATGAAGGAAATGGAAAGAAGATACCAAGGAAGATGGAACGTCAACATGATAGCGGACTTCTGCTGGATGTTGAAAAGAGATGATCCTCAACGAAACCACAGCCGGAAAAGCAACAGAAGAAGCTTCAACAGCAAGAGAAAACGATATTATCATGACTTATAAGCTTAAACAGGAATAGAAGTGTACTGGAAACGTGGTTTAGAACCTGATTTATAAATGAAATCAAATGTTATAAATTTGGAAAAATGGCTTAAATTTTATTATCATACCCAAAAATATCCCCTTTTTGTAAGAAAACCTGACGTGATAGAAAAAAACGGATTGCATTTTCGAAATCAGCGCTGAAAAGTACATAAAATTCAGTTTATTGAAATTTCACTTCTGATTATATTAAAGCTTTGTACAGCCTTACTTTCAGTTTTTGATCTAATTTGCTCTTCGGGTGAATGAGGTGATAGAGGTAACCTTGGATTCTTCTTGCGTTTTTAGCGACTCCTTCTATATGGTTTTTCGAGGAAAGGTTTTCGTCCAATGTTATTCCTGAATATTTTACTGCATTTTACCATTTTATTTCGTTCTACCTCATCTTTATCTGCAGTTGTGGTTTATGTTTCTTCTTTCTGTATTGGAACATCAGGTTTGACATTTGCATTCGTTTTATCTTATTTTCCATTTTCTGTACAACTTGCTCATTTTTTCGATGTATTTCTGTGATTGTTTTGTTGCACTGTCAATAGTTTTTCCTGCGAAAAGGGTGTAACTTCTTGATTTGTAGGTATGTCTTTTGTGGAGATATTGTAGAGTATAAGGCCAAGTAAGGATGTGGTTCTCTGTGACTATATTTCTCATCTCTGATGTTTCTCTATTGACTTTCACGTAGAATTTCCTGTTTGATAGGTAGGATTCCATTGATTCGACGTATGCTATTGGTAAGTCAGCTTCCAGCACCTTGTAGAGGAGTCCTTGATGCCATACATTGTCGAACGCTTCCGATATATTAATCAATTCTGTCGCTGTTACGTGTCCTTTTTTTCTTCGGAATCGTTCCCATTATTGTGGTTAGCTGTGTTCCGGTTCCATATCCTTTTTTAAAATCGTGTTGGTCTTCTGAGATTGTTTCTTTATTTTCAATGATTTTGTTCAGTCTCTCTAGAACGGTTTTTTCCGCCAACTCACTTGGGCTCGAATGTAGGCTTATTGGTCTGAGTTGTTTGGATCAGTTCTGAGTTTACCTGGTTTGAGTATCATTATCGTTTCCGCTATTTTCCATCAGGTTGCGAAACATCTTGATTGAAAAATGCCCCTGCTAATGTCTTTAATTTTCTCAATTGTGTTTCTAGGGAGGTTCTTAATAGTCTTTGTGGTAATTCTATCCATCCTTGAGGCCTCATTGGGGTTGATGTTTTGAATTATTGATTGAAATTCATCAGTGGTGATTTCTTCCAATTCGTAATTATCTTCGATTTTCAGTTTTGCCTTGTTGTTGTTCTCTTACTTCCTGTTCAAATATTGTGTTCTGGGTTTCATTCAGTTTGAATTGTTCTTTCGAGCAATTTGGCAAATATTTTTGCCTTCTATTCATCTTTTATTATTGTGTGGTTGTTTGTTTTCAGAATCGAATTAGTTCTCTTCTGTTTTGTAAATGATTTGGCTATTGCCCATTGTTGTTCGTTTCGTTGTAGAAGTTTGTTCAGTTTATTGTTTCATTGTTGGTTTAATTGTGTTTTAAGGTAATTTGATAGGTTGTTTCATTTCTTGGATCGAATGTTATCTGGTATTCTTGTCTTGCTATTTTCTTTAGGGCTCTAGCATCTTCGATGTGCCCTGGTAACTTTGTTTCCCCTTTTTTTAATTATATTTTTTCGTTGATTCCTTGATGGAGGTTGTAAATATTTCCTCAAAGTAAGCCACTTACTGTTCTAGCTCGTTTTCGTTTGTTATTTCTCTAATTTTTGTTATTTTTTCCACAGATTTCGTAAATTCTCTTCAGTTTATATATGGCCTTCTTTTTTGTCGTTTCTCCTCTTCAGATAGTAATAACCACGGGTTGATGTTTTGTTATTGATCCGTCAATGACTGCCAATGTTATATTTGATTAAATGAATATTTTGTTCGGAGAGATATCTAGTATGACACCCCATCCTCTATAGCTATGTGTATCTCGGTGTATCCGGTGCGAGCATTTGTATGTTTCGGTTCTCCTTATATCTTGTTAATGTTTTTCCTCTTGAACTCGTCGCTTTGGATTTCCATTTTTCCTTATATCATGACGTCGTCTAGTTCCCTTTTTTAAATTGCTGTTAGGTGGGATGTATATCGAGTAAATCTGACTTTTCTCGTTGTTTATCTCTTGTAGTTTAAATGCCAATAGTTTATGCCGTGGATTTATTATCGTTTGTTGGTAGTGAGTAGTGAACGATATCTTTTTTCATGAGTATTGCCTATTTCCTTATTGGTTCTATCTCTTCTATTAATAACATATTTTCTCATTCTTAGGTTTTTGCTCTCCTTGAGTTTTGTTTCCTTAAGTAAAAATATAAATGGGTTATTTTCATCTGCGAATACAAGCAGTTCGTCTTTACTGGTTCGAATTTCGTCATAATCTCATGGAATTTTTTTATTCTTTTCAACTTTCTTCTTATGTTGATGTATTCTTGTAAAAATTTCACTAATTGTGCAATTCTGCGGGTTTATTTGTTGGTTTGTTCCCCAGTTGGTTTTTGTTTCGCAATGTTCAGCAGAAGTTGTTCGAGTTATTTTGCTATTTTAGGTTTTCTATCCTCTGTTGTATTTTGTCCCGCTTTTTTTCTTCAATTTGTTCTGGTATCTGGTATTTTCTTCTTCGTTTTTTTGGGATACTTCACTCAATTGGGTCGGTGAGACCTTTCACGCAAAGATGAGAAGAATGTTACGCTATACTTTAGGCGACGATATTCTTTTGTGCAATTTCTTTGAACGTGTCCGTATTCTTGACAAGGGTGGCACTGGATGATGATTTCTCTTCTCAGTCCTTCCATCTCTATATCGATACCTTCTATTTTTCCAATTTTATATATGGACTTATATTTTCTGTCTGACGATTAATATCATAAGTAGTTTATATCCATGTCTGCCCGTCATGCGTGCTATTTTTCTGAATGGATATACTATTTATTTCAGGTCTCTTTCTGATTCTTAAAAGGAGAATTCACTTGGCACTCCTTTCCCCCCGATTTGAAGAGGTTTTTCTTCTCGCAAAGTATGCGTGATTAGTATTTTCTCGTACTCTGAATTTTTCCTCAGGTTCCTGTAGTCTTTAACGTTCACCCTCATATACCGTATCTGGTAGTAGTCGCTTTCGGGTAATTTATTTTTCTGTGACTCTGAATTTTTCTTCAGGTTCCTCTGCTCTTTAACGTTCTACCTTATACCGTATCTGGTAGTGGTCGCTCTTGAGTACTTAATTTTTCTGTGTTTCATTGTCTGTTACTTACTCGAGTCACTTCTTCACTGTTATCGGAATATGTGCTTTATTGTTTTCCGTTTCATTTAACAAGTAATTTCTTTGAAACTTCCTTTTTCTCCTTGGCTCGTTCAAGTTTTCTGTGCTCCTCAACTTTTCTTCTACATCTATTTCTTTTTCCTCAGGGTAACTTTATTGTCCGTTGCGATTTCCATATTAACAGTGTTCGTTTCGTTAGTCGAGGGGGCGTACCGGTTGGAGATTTTGGTAGGGCTGATAGGCTTATGATTTGAAGTTCTTACTTTTTTACTTGTTTCTTCGAATTCTTCTTCTACAGGATGGTACTTTTTCTTCAGCTCGCATCAATCATCTTCATCATCACACAACGTTCACCATTCAGAATTTCACTCAAACGTACACTGACATAGCTCATCACAACACCAAGCCTGTAGAGGCACCCTTTTTTTTTTCACTGTTTTATAAGTCACCATATTCTTTCACTAACTGATCTCTGAGCACAAAGTACAGAGTATTCATATAGATTCAGGAAAAAACGACGTGATAATAAGAAGTAACAGTTGAGGAATTCTTTCTGCAACAGATGTTAGAGAAATTTTTTTTTTGCGAATTATTAGGGTGCAGGCATCCTTTGAAAGCATTGGAAATTTGGGAATTACACGAATCCGTTTGGTCATTCATCATTAGAAAAATATTTTTCCGAACTAATTCATAAATTTCAATGGACTCCAGATAGTTGAGTCTCATTCCTTTTGATTGTAAAGGGTGTTCAGTAGATATTTCTGTACTTCAAACTACGGTACAGATTTATAAGGAGGGTTTCCTTATAATTTTGAAGGAAAATAATAACCGGTTTCACACCGAAATATACTTTTAAAGAATGAACAGAAAAATAAGAAATTTTGCCCCACAAATCTTATTTATTAAAAGCCAACAATACCTCGAATAAAACTTTCGGAGGCCAGAGTTCGTTTTCTTTAAAAACTTTTTTGGGTGCAAATCGTTGAAAAAAATTGAAAGAATGCGCAATGTTGCCACTCTTTTATATTCAAGAATTTTCGGGAAAAAAACTGAAATGCAGTGAAAAATGGAAAAATAACTAACATTGCGCATTCTCATTGAAGAATTAAGTACATCCCAAAAAAACAATATTCAAGAAATAATCACTGAAGCCTGCAGAACGACACCCTGTTTTCTCCCAAATTTCACGCATTTCCAATATTTCTGGCGGTTATTGGCAACATTGAAGTAGGAGACAGCGAGAAGGTATATTCACCTTGAGAAATTAACGAAGTTTGATGAAACTTGAATTTGGCTGTGTTGCCCAGCGTAATTCACCAACACGTGGAAATGTCCAATCAAAATAGAGGAAGAGGATATGTTTCCAAACATCCCAAAAAAAATGGACAATAGATTTCGCTTCGGAGATATAAGAAAAGTCACATGTGAATCCTCGGATCCATTGTGAGTCCGTTATACTTCTGGAACTATGTTTACAAAGGAATTACTTTCGATTCAATAAAAGAATATTCGAACAACTGCTCGGCTTAGCTATGGGCTCCCTCATAAACCCATTCACAAATTACCTATAATAATACATTTTTAGTAGGTACCGATTCGTCAATGACGTATTTGCCTACATATCTGAAACATCTTGATTGAAAACTTGAAAAATTTCTAGATTTCATAGATAACATTCATCCAATATTTTTAGACTTTAGACCTTTCAATATCCCTCTCAAAAAGAAAAATTGAATTCAACAGAGATAGGAATTGGTTCATGGATAAGAGAGAGCTCCAGTGATAATAAGCTAATATAACGCAAGGGCAAATATCTGTCGATAAATGAACGAATATTCCACCTTGATCAGAGCTTATCATCCCAATCAACCAAAACATCTAGCCCGAGGGTTAACCTGTTCAACTTGCAACTAGAATATATAGGTCGGACAGGACGCTCTCTCAGGGCAAGATTCCATGATTAACGAACATATCCTCAGAAATAAAAACAAGTCCACCGTCGCAACCCATTGCATTGAAAATGACCACTCATTTCCATCAATAGATAATTTGAAAATATTACATGAACAATCAGAAGCAATGAAACTCTAGTATCTGGAGTCCATTGAAGTTCATTAATTAGTGCAGAGAAATATTCTTGGACTATTGAACTATCAATCAGTTCGGTGTGATACCCAAATTTTCATAGCTTTCGAATGATACCTACGCCCTAGTTATTCCCAAAAAATATATTTTTTCATTCTTTTCAACTCATCAAACAGAAGCTCAACAAAGTCAAGCAAGCCAACTACATCACAATCCAGAACATTTCCATCAAAGAATAAGTGGCCGAAAACAGGAGCGACTAGAGTGAGGAAACTCGAAACCAGAATATTAATAGAACATTAGTGAGTGACTTGTTCATTTCTGTTTTTCATTTTTCTTCTGATATTTGGCAGAAATGGTTCTGTAATGCTCGAACATGCTTGTTTGTGACGTTATTGAAATAATAAATGACGAGAACCTTTACCAGAATTCAATTTGGGAATATCAGGGGTACCTACAAAATATAAACATAAATATGAAACACATACTAGCAGGTGATGTAAACGTAGATTTGATTAGTCACAACAATTTAGTAGGGGGACTTAAAAACCTTTTATATTCTTTTGGTTTTGCCTCCATGATATATATTTCTACTCATCCAGAGAACGGTACTTGTCTGGATGATTTCTTTTCGGAGGGATTCAACCCTATACGTTGATACAGTTTGAATTTCATTCTTTGATATTTGCAGTTCCCTAATGTTCATTTTAAATATGTTAGTGATTTCTGTAGCTAGGGGTATGTTGCATTTCCGGTAGATGTCATATTATAACGTTGATATCACGTTCAGTTTCTTTTTGAATTTCTTCATCTCGCTTTTTATCTTTTGAATCGAGTACAGTAAATGAATATCGAATATCTTTCTTTTCCATCGTAGCCATTTCAGAGTTAAGAATAAAAATTTTAACGAACAGTAGATTTTGGAACCAGCATTTTTCGAGTTTATTTTATTAGATGAATTAGTTTGACAATAATCAATTGAATTTGAATAGCCTAGTCGAATTTCATTCCATATTTTTTTGAAGCTGTGATCAAGTGAAATCCTAGACTACTAGGGTAACTTATATACTGATCAATTCGAGTTAAAATATAGTAGTACATTATTTTTCTCATTTCTTTCTCAGATTTTTTTTATGGTAATTTTCACATCTGGACGCATTACGAACTTTTTAAGTTCTACATGTTCGATATTTGGTGCAATTCATCTGAGAGAGGAGTTCATCCCCAGTTTCAAGATGGGTCTCTTATCATAGTTGGTTTTTTTTCGAATCTGATCATCATTTGTAGTTAGATTGGAAATTGTTTTCGATATTTAATATAAATATCTATTTGGCTAATTCACTTATTCTAAATTTTACATTTTTCATGATCTCTTTGGTTATCGATTTCGAATATCACTTTTATTAATTTGATATTTTGCTGATTTGATATTCTAGAAAACCATATTTAAAAGATTACTTCATAATTTTTTCATTTATTTTTATTTATTTATTTATTTAATTCATACACCATTCAACAGCCGAAGTCAATTATAGAATGTGAATAATAACAAATCACTTCGCAACAAAATATACCCAAAAATTACATACATATTAAAATTTACTCAAACAAAAAAAAAAGTATTAATTGAAACTGGACATGAGCAAAAAAAAAACTCAATGAGGAAAAAGCTTACGTCCAGCTTCGACAGCTAACTCAAAACAACTCTCCTTATATCGGAAGGCGTACAATGAAAAATATCAATACTATTCTGATACAACATATAATCATGACATACTCTCTAAAGTGGTGAAAAAAGGAGAATATTAGAACGTGGAAAGGATAAGTAAAAGGTGGTTACATTTCTGACAGGAAGCCTTGGTACATTTAAATTTATCAACCCTAGCAAATAGGGACAGTCGATGAGTGAACACAAATTTTTCCCTAGAAATAAAATGCCCAGATAAACACGACGCCGCTTCAAGGACTTAACCTGAAATCTACCTAAGACTTGTTCGTGGGGAGTACCCCGGCTCGGGTAGACTCCGTCAATTCTGAAGCACACATACTTGAGAAATCGCCTTTGCACTCTTTCCAAACTTCCCACATGGACAGCATATCCCGGGCTCCATATCACAGAACCATATTCAATCTGCGACCTCACAAGAGCATTGAATAGTAGAAAAAATGTATTAGCATTCTGAAACCATTTAGAATTTCTCAAAATGAAACCGAGGGGCTTAAAAGCAATCGTTACAATAGAGCGGACGTGAGGCACAAAACTAAGTTTTTGATCAAACAACACGCCAAGGTCCTTATATTCCGACACAACCACCCACATTGTATGGAAAATCGATCATCACTCTTCCTCGACCAAAGGACAACACCTTACATTTAGATATGTTCAGGGGAATTAAGTTTTCACTGCACCACGATTCAACCCGTCAATGTCTACTTGAAACAGTTTACAATCGTCCACATAGAGAAGACAAAAACAGACTACATAAGAACAAATATCATAAATGAAGATGATAAAAAGCAGCGGACCCAGTATGGGCCCCTGAGGTACACCAGAGGATGCAATGAACTCGAACGATCTGTAACCCAAGCATCGAACCCAAAGTTTTCTGTCCTTGAGATATGACTTCAAAAACAGAACAAAATTTATAGTCAATCCAAAAGAGAACAACTCCTCGAGAAGTATACCGTGGTCAAGTCGGTCGAAAGCCTTAGAAAAGTCTGTATAAATTACATCGACTTGGGAAGATTCATCCAAAGCAGTACTGATGAATTGAGTTATGCTGGTTAGATTGGTCACAGTATACCGACCTTTAATGAAGCCATGTTGGCAAATGGATATCTGGCTCTGTACATGTGAATAAATAATATCATACAGAACTCTCTCGAAAACCTTACTGAAGTTTACCTTGTTCAGAATAACGACCGGTCTATAGTTAAATGCTGCCACGATCGCCCTTTTTGAAAACAGGACAGACCCGTTCCTCTTTCCAGATGTTGGGAAAACAGAGCTTCGAAAGTAGATTGTAAATCACAGCAAGCGGTTTGGTAAAAACCATTGAGCAGTCTTTCAGTAGAAAAGGTGGAATTCCATCAGGCCCTGCTATCAAACTCTCTTTGCAGTTTTTTAGTGACTTGAGTACTGCATCCTCAGCAACATCAGGAACACTCAGAGCTCGCGCGTAAGAGTTGTAAGGGGATTCATTTAGACAGAAATCGGACGATTCAATGAAGGCAGATCGAAAAAATGATGCAGAGGAATCCACGATATACTTTGGATCCGATGAGTGATGATCCCCAACATTCATACAACCGTTACGGATGACATTCAAGTAAGTCCAAAATTTGGATGGATCCGCCGAATGATCGTTCTCAGCCTTTCACGCGAAGTTAGTTCTAGCGAGAATAATCTCTTTTTTCAGGTTCCTGCGGAAAAATATTCAGGATGTTAATATCCCCGGGACGCCTATATTCACGTAAGTAACTATCCTTGGCCTTCAGCCCACTGATGATTTGACCCGTGAACCATGGTGGGTTCCGAAAAGATAGCGTCCAGGTGAACTCTAGGGAAGTTTTTCGGTCTCAATACTGACCCCAAAGAAAATTCCAAAGGTGGATGATGTGAATCGACAGCAACAAGAGGAAATAGGGATTCTTGAACAACAATGGAACTTTTACTGAAAATAAGATCTAACATTTTGCGGTTGGCATTCAAGGTGCAATTATTCTGTGCGAGGGCAACAAAGTTCATGAAATTGTTGAGGGCCTCAATTCGGACACTACGCAAATTGTTCTCCACAAAACCAATATACTCAGGAGTATTGAAATCACCTAACACAATCAGATTATCGACTTCATTGAGCAAATCTGGAAGACTGGACACTACATCGAATATTTCATCATACTGATGAAACGTTTTATCCGGTGGTATATAAATATTTATGATGATAAAATCAGAACCACCCAACCTCAACTTCAGACCAACCATATCAACTCCGGAAATCGCTTCACTAACGGAACTTAGATCTAGCCGACAAACCCACAAGTCTGACCTCCCGCGATCAACACGCCACCCCCTCTCGTCTTATCTGTGGATCCAAAATCGCGATGGTTTCTATACAAAACATACCGATCACCACAAATTTCAGAATCAAAAATGTGAGGTGAAAGCCAGGTCTCTGTAGAACATATTATATCGAAATTACAGTGTGAAATACTATCATAAATACCGTGGGTCTTAGACCTCAGTCCCCTAACATTATGGTTAAAACAATCTAGTTCAGTTCAATGGGACGCTGGAAAACGAGCGGTATTGTAGGGCATTGACTGCTACTTGTTCACAAAAATAGAAGACTTGAGATTATTCATTTTTTTTCTGTAAATTGGGCACTTTGCAGCGTCCCACACAACATGAGCAGTAGCAGGTAAATTTGCATTGGTACAGTTTATACATTTAAGAACAGAGTTAGTACATTCAGTCAGGGTATGATAACCGGCACACTTCGGACAAGCTGACTTCTGGGAACAGTTGACCTGACTCTGATAGAAACCACTACATTTATAGCAGATTTTAACATCCGTAGCATCGTAGATAGAACAAGCATCAAAATTCACGAAAACCATCCCCCTATCCATTATCAAACCATAAGTAACAGCATCCAACTCAACCAATGATTGGAAAACGTTCCCATTCTTCTTGGTAGGCCAAGTTTTCAATATCTTCAAATGCGATTCATCGGAGAAAACAGTATTCTGACCTCTCAGGAACTTAACCATATCTTCATTCGAATAACCTTCAACAAGACCCACAACTTTGACCTTAGGGTGATATTTTCTGACATCAGATATTTTGTAGTGCGATGCGAGTCTTTCATCAGCAAGTTTCTTAAAATTTTTGGCGCCAGCAGGGTCATCACAACCAATAAAAATACCCTCATCTTTGATATGCTTTATTTGGGAGACTTTGAGATTCAGGTTGATAGGATCAATATTCTTCATAACGTCGAGCTTAGTCTTTGCATTAGGCTGTTCCGAATTCTTAGGCCTGACGACCACCATTGACTGTGACTTGACTATGTCCGAGTAAGTAGGAACCTCGTCAACAGGTCGTGGTACCGAAGAAATCCTCACAAAGGCATCCAAAGCTCGACGATTTATTCCGTCTAGCAAGTCATCGAACATCACTTTGAATTCGCCAAACATACCATTGAGTTTGGCGTCGAAGTTACTTTTCATATGCTCCTCGTACTTATTTCTAATCTTGAAACAATCGGGACAATACCAACAAAAACCAGGAGATTTCAAACATAATAAGTTATCAGGGGGGATTCCGACACATTTCGCCTGATAAGTTTTTGCACATATTCCAGAGCACAATATGCTTGATGTACAAAGTATTAGTGAGCATTGTTTTAAGTGCATGGTATTCTCATTATCGAATGATTCTTCCAAATTGTTAATTCCCAGTAATTTATGAAGTGTAAAATAGTTGATTCGATCTGTACCATTATAAGAACTTATATGTTATTTGTAGAATTCTATAGATATAAGATTGATGAGTTTAGAAAAGTTCTGATTTATTCAAGGCCTGTATTACCTATCGCTGATTGAGTCTCAATGCTCATCGACATAATTTAGTCTTGTTATTGACAAAATAATTTATTGTAATTTATGATCAAAGGATTGAACAATGAAGAAAGAATAACGGTTCACCACTTATGCTTGTGTACTGCAATATCTGGTTACGAATCATTGCTAGGATTAAATATGAAATTGCAATATAAAAAACAAATTCTGAAGAAATGAAAGTTTATCCAATATAGCATACTTAAAGAGAAGGTAAAAATGAAACATAGATGAAGATGTATCAACATTATGAAGTGAATGAAATAGCAAATACCCTGGTTGTCTATTGAGTAACCATATCGATAAAAGTATAACTACTATCAGAATAAAAAAAGAATATGGTATTAGAAAGAAATGGATAACTGCATCTATTCGTAGAATGATAAACAATAAGAACGAGTTGTATTACATATTTAAAAAAAAACCTCTCAACTCAGTTCTAGAGGATGAATATAAGAGGTACAAGGATTTGGTTACAGAAAAATTAAGAAGCTAAAAACGTTTACGTACAGGACCGCATTCGTATGGTTGGCTCGGAATCAAAAGCGCTGTGGAATTGTGTAAAGAATATTTGTAACAAGAATCATTATGAAGCTAAAATAACTTATATACAAACTGCTGATAGAGGAAAAATTGGCATCTAATGCATATTATTATGGATTAGGTGAACCATATGCCAACAAAATAAAACGTGTTACATGTTACAGTTGATAACTCCTTTTATCTGAGCCCAGTAGAACCACAGGAAATAATTAAAGGTTATATCTGTTTTAAAAACTAAAACGTCAACCGGAATAGAGGGAACTAAAGCTGGAACCTCAAAGGACATCAAAAACCAAAATTGGCGATTTTGTTGATTCAGCAAAGGAATTCGATACGGTTAGCCATAAAAAACTATTAAAAAAACTTTATCATTATAGATTTCGCGGAACAATTTATGGTTTGTTGGAGAGAAACCTTCCCAACAGAGGTCAGATGGTGGAAATAAATGACAAACAGAGTGAAAATTCTCTTTTTCATTGTTATGAATGGTCTACTAGAGATGAAAAGTGGAAGTAAAATTATAAGTTTTGCAGGCGATACTGTGGTTGTATACAAGGGATCATCATGGGCGGAACTAGAACGTGCGATTGTAAGAGATTTCGAAAAGATAAACAGATGGTCCAACTAAATAAGTTTTTCTTGAATGAAAGTGAAACAAAATTCTTACCCTTGGCATTGAATGAAGCTGGAACTGAAGGTTTTGAGTATTTACATGTTACCGATGCACTGAATATTCGAAAAACAGACCCTGCGAAGTATCGCAGTATAATAATCGACGAATATTTGAAATGGGATGATCGCATGATTTACTTGACAAGAAAATTGAGGGGTAGTTGAAACAGATTCAAGTTTATAAGACAGACCATAGATGGTTCCAAACACCTGATTATTTTGCATAATGCTCTTGTCCAATCCCAGTTCTCTTAAGGAATAATAGGTTGGGGTGGAGTACTGGATTTCCACAAGAAATGGTTGGATGAATAATACACAGTGCATCTGCCTGCAATGAATTCCCGAAAAGGTGTAGTAATGTGTCGGCATCCCTTTGGAATCTAGTTACATGCTCCCGTGAGGAGGGGTCCAAATGTCAATAGTTTCCTTATTTTTTCCAGAAAATAGTCTCAAATGATTAGGTTGGATTCACTGATGCCGAATCCGGTGTCAGAATACGTCTTTATTTACCGTGGGAATATCGAAAATGTATCTCCGGTGCGCAAAATTTGCGGCCGTACGGCGAGGCTGGCCGAAAGCCTCATATATAGGAACAAATAACCACAGCGAATTATGTCGAAAGACCCTGATCAACTCCGAAATATAAGTACACTAGGGCCGCGGAATTTCTGTGGCCTCATTTCGAGTTCAGGTACGGTCGAATTGATTACTGCTTTCATTGGGTCAACGAACGTCTTTCGCGTATTTACGTGATTATGATTTTGTCGGGTCGATGTGATATACTTCATCTTGTTGGTATTTTCTCTGTGTGTTACGATTTAAACTGTGTAATTAGTTCAGCAATATCAACGCACGACTTAATGCAAAGTTTGGCGAGGATCGTAGCGGTAGAAAATTTTTTACCGGGAACTTTTCATCAGATTTCAACAGAATTGGTAAAACACTTTTTGAAAGTTTCGTTTGATCCGATTCATCTTCGGAGACACGGGGAAAAAATGTGTAAAATTTCTTGGTTATTTCAACTCGAAAAACATTGAAATAATGAAATTTCGGTTAGATATAATTTATATGCAGAATCATTGGATGATTTCACCATTTCGCAATTGGGCTTATGTAAATGAACAGGTTCAACAAATATCCAGTCTCTTAATAAATTTACATTTTACGGTTGGCAGTTAGGACGAACTTAACCACAATAACATCCGAAAAAAAAATAACATACTCGATATTTTTTTAGCAGGTTTGGGGGTTGATTGTTAAGGTCGTTTTTGTGAAAACTTGAAATGATTTCGTAGATATATCCATTCAAAATTTTATTTTCCCAATATGACCAATAATGCAGCTATGATCGAAACCCTTCACTAAAATGACGGCATGAAGGTTCATGAAAAATACCCTTGAATGTGAACAAGCGCGTAAAAGCTCCAGAACACGTCAGTGCTTTTTTGGTTTTTGAAAAAACAAATATGTTAAATATAAATCTAAATTTTTCTGCTACCGGCGTCTAGCTTTCTTCCAACCCATGCCGCTCAACCTACAATCTTCACTACTTGCGCCCCCCTGACCTCATCCATAACGACACGCCACTGTTAAACCATAATAATATCTCAGGTCAGGCACCTGCTTATGGTCTGCATGCTTTAACGATGCCAATAGACGCCAGAAATATTAGAATTTGTAGAAATTTTGATTTATAAAAAAAAACGGTGTGTCGTTCTGCAGGCTTCAGTGATTATATTTTGAAATTTTTTTTTCTATGTAGGTACTGAATTCTTTTGTGTGAATGCCCAATATTAGTTATTCTGCCATTTTTCACTGCATTTCAGTTCTCATTTTCCTGAAAATTCTTGAATATGTGGCAATACTGCGCATTTCAAAATTTTTTTTTAAACAGTTGCACCCAAAAATTTTGAAAAAAAAATCGAACTCTGGCCTCCCCAAGTGACACCGTTATTTTCAAGGTAATGTTTACCCTTAAATTGTGTACTTTTGTGTAGATTTCAATTCATTTGTCACATTTGAACTGATGCCAATAAATTTTGTTTGAAAGAAATTGAAAAAGAAGAGAGGGGCCCTGAAAATTTCCAAGCGAAAAGCTCCAGAAATAGTCGATCGGCCACTGGTAATACTTACATATTTCCTCAAAATTATGTACAGAAAAAAAAAGATTTTACCCCACTAAAGAGCTCTATGACCTAGCTAGAGTACCGGACATTCGAGAAGTTTATGCCATGAAAATAATAATGAACATCTATGACAGTAAAGTTATTATCAGAACTAAGGAACATAATTACCAAACAAGAGCTGCCGGAATAAACTATGAACGTCCGAGATCCATGAATAAAATAGGGCGAAGAGGTTGTACATATATATTATAGCTCCCAGATTATTACCCATACTACCACTAGAAATGATAAACCTGAAGAAAAGAATACCTTTCAGGAGAGAACTGAAGAAATGAATATCAAATTACGACAAAAGCAAAATTCATGAAATTATCAACCACCCAGACACAAGAGGCATGTCATATTCTAAGAACGTTATATGAACTATGAGATGAGAGAGAAACTCTGATTCTATAGAGGTGCTATGAACGTTCCTCAGAATATTCCAGAACGTTCGGAGCACATTCTAGAGTATATTCCAGGGAGGTTCCCACAAAATATCCTATTAATATTCTTTTTTTTATATTCTATGGAGGTTCTCATTTAGTTTATAAAATGTTCTTGGAATGTTCATTAAACATTCATACCACAAGGATAACTTGTTTCCATTTCATCCTTAGTGAATGAAAGTTATAGAAATTGAACAAAATTTATTTTTTTCTCACAATATTCATAATACAATTTACTGATTGTATTATAGCACACATTGGGATCAAAATTAATTTTATCTTGTTTTCCACAATTTTTCATTCACTAAGATTAATATGAAAATAAGTGATTGTTGTGGAATTTTCATTTTCAAATAAAACCTGAGTTTCTTTTTATATAGAATCAATATCCAATTATGAATATGCACTAATAAAAGCCAACAAAATTATCTGTATTCTATAATATATTGATAAAGTACCTCCGACCAAACTCTCTACATAACAAAATATGACATTACTTCAAAACTATGAATATGAAATTATCTTCTTATAGCAGAAAGAATAAAAATACAAGAGGAAAATTGCCTATTATCACAAACTATTACGATATTTCGAACACCTTTATTTTAATAACAGGGAGAACAAAACACACTTGATTGACCTGTATTTCAAATGTGAATCGCTATCTGAATTCATACTCATTGACATGATTATTTACAGGTATTTTTGGATAACGACTGAAAATGTAATTATTATACCATGAAATTTGTACTCAAAAAAATCATTCAATTACTTCGGTTCTATAATTAAATTAATAATAATAATTAATAATAATTATAATTAAATTAATTTGAGCTTTAGGGCTCAAATTTTTTAATCATTCACCCAAATATTTCACAAGATCTTGAAGGTATCCAAACATCCCCACAGTACTTCCTCGGAATGGCCTACGTTTGTTTCTAAGATAAAAAATATTGTTAATAATCTTATATTGTCGTGAAATTCTAATGAAAGATATAACAAGCTTTTGGACCAGTTCATGCATCACAGTCTTAGTCATATGCAGTCTGTAGTCAAGCATAAGAACAATGTTAAACCTGTTAATTTTAAAGGGTGCATCTATGCAGCATGGTCATCAGCATAAGGAATCAGAACTACCTTCAGACATGAACCACAGTGTTGTCTAAGACCGTGATATATAAATTGGCCCTTTGATTGGGCATTTTTAATAAAAAAATAAATTTGTCCTTTCATCGGCATTTCCTGGAATCAAATACAATCAACACTCACCGACTCATCAAATGCAGGTCTCGTTAGAAATATTAATCAGATAATTTTGTTTACATATAGCTGCTCTTTTAAATTGATCTCAATCTAATCTTTCCTAATTATGATATCCACCAAATATTCGCTCGAAGTGACAAGAAACCTCATATGTCCAAAGAAATACTTTTGGCACACCATGTTAATTCAATGTAAAACCATCCTCACAATACAACAGCTTCAGATTTATCATTTGATAACCAATTTTCATCTGCAAATAAATTACTTTGAAATGTGAAATTACATAGACGATAATGAGTAGTGATTACCATATATCCCATTATTTATTCTATAAATTCTCAGGTTTTCTCTCTGTTCATCTCAAAGTAGGAAGGGGTCCCATCAATAAGGTGTTATAGGAAAAATTGATTTCACTAAACTAGAAGTTTTTATGATCACTGAGACATGGTTACATCCGAATATCTCCGATGCTTCGTGCAATTCCAGGATATATCATTTATAGGTGCTACAGTGTTACGACGCCTGGTCATGGAGGTTGCTGCATCTATGTGTGTGTCAATATTATCAATAAATACTCCGTTATTTCACATTCCTATCCTTCACCTGGTATAGACAATATTTATCGCCGAACGAGATAGTTTGTGCGCCTAGTGTGAACAGTTTCAATAACCAATTTGACTTGTGGGCGCCGCAGAGTGCTGTGGAATTGTGAGAGTGCGTTCATTTTCTTAATGTTATTTTCCATTCATTTGTGGCTCGATTTTTTTTCTGTTAATTTTTATTGAGTTTTTTCCTCTGTGAGAGCAATATTCATTTAAATATAATTTTGAATTTATAGGCAATGCCTCAACTCTGTATCAGGTTATAATAATAATAATAATAGAAATAAAAATAGTGATGCTGGTCAAAGTTTGATCTAGGACAATGTTCTACGGAAAAGGTTGCATATTGAGAGTATAACTGAATTTTGCATTCTAGCTATGAGAAATTCTGGTAGATTTGATTCATTGAAATTATTCTTCAAGGTATTGTGTACTACATCCGTTGTTCAAAATATAATGGGATGGATCTTCACGGTTTCTATTTGCCATAGTTCCTTTATCTCTTGGGCCAGTGCTTGATATTTCTGCTTCTTCTCGTTGTATATTGTCTGTATAATATGGGTGTTCACTATTTCATAGTCCATTAGGTGAAGAGTTTTGTCCTCTTTCAACCATACCATATGGGCCACTGTCCGGTCTGATTGGATGAACCTGTTCCAGTACAGGATGTAGTCTTCTGTTTCTGACACTGCTTTTGGGTTATATTTATAGCATTGTTTTTCAGGTGGTTGGTTGAAGAATTTCTTCTCTATTGATGTAAAATTTTTTAATTTTTTCCATTCGATCATGCCTGGCTGGCTGTATATTCTGACTGACTTAATTTTGTGCATCCAGCAAGTGTGTGGTGGGTTGTTTCTGTAGCGTTATGACACCATCTACATGAATCATCTGTCATTCCTTCTTCTTCGATGATATAAATTCTGTAGTTTCAAGTAGCTACAACTTATTATTATAAGTATTATATCGTAAAGAAATTTATTCTCTTTTCCTCCATTTATTACGAACACATCATAATCATATATATTACCACAAAGCCTTCGGTTTTAGAGAATATGTATCTACAAATTTACCTTCATGGTAGGTGAGAGCGGAGAACCCTCCGAGAGAACCCTTCCGAAATTTCGTCGATAAAAAACTTTTTCCAATTGAAACTATGTTGTATTCAAACAAATGACTAACATCTTCATAATATCATCGATATTAAATTTAGATTTTTTGATAATTGTGTCATCACCTTCCAATTTCGTTAGAACTTATCGGTTACTTCTGCGAAGATGTCAGCGCTCTAACGGTTAAATTTGGAACCTGTCTAAGCTAGTAGTTTTATGTAAGGAATCCATATAAATATGGTGGAGAACGAATATTTAAAGAAATTATTATAATTTTGTGTGAGATTTCTTGAGAATGAACTTTTTGTTTGGATCACGATATAAAATCGTGCTTTAACTCGTTCCTGGAGGATAATTTCGGTGTTATTTTAGTGGCGATTGCTAGGTGGATCAAAATGAACCATTATCTAAGTTTACTTTAATTCCTGGAAAATAAGCACCACAATAAGTAATTTCAGGACTCTTATCAATGTGAAGAAGTGCTGAAAGCAGGCTTTATTATGTGGTAAATCTAGAATCAATCCAAATGATATGACTGGTTATCTTTGTTTACAAACGAATGAATCGATAAAATGAAAACAGTTTTTCTGCTTTAGTTCTTTTGCATCGTAATTCGAAAAAAAAAGGAAAGGAATAGATATAAAATCGATTTTATTCTCATATTATAGCCGCAAGATACACATACGAAATAAAAAAAGGTCACAGCTGGTTCCACCTACCTATATTGAAATGTAAAATATTATTATATGTATTTATATGAATAACTTCAGCTATTATCAACTAACTAACAGTATATCCAGTTTTGGTCAGGTTTTCAGCCAGATCACTCTCTTTGAATGTGATTTTGTGAAGTATGTGAATTAGGTAGCTGCAGAAATTCTCGTTAGTTTCTCTGCAGCATTTTCATCTTAGTTATCATATTTTCATTTACACCTAAAAACATCTGGACATGAAATTGTTTCGAAATGAAAACATCGTAATTTTACCTTTATGAAAAAAAACATCTTCAGAGAAATGCAGTGAACATACTTTCATGTATTTCTTGACCTGTTTCCCAATCTTCAATTTCTAAACCTACGACATCCTTCTATCATTGAGTTCCCTGCCAAATGCTGTTTTTAAGTTAACTTTTCTTTCATTTGGCTTTGGAAAAAATGAAAACTTGAGGCAGTAGATGATCCTTTCTCATTTGACCATGAATAACATTGAGTTGAGGCACATAACTAGTCATTTCGGGAGGATGCTATATCGAATTAATACAATAGAAAATTTTAATCGGAAAAAAAGGAACCGATTGAGGAATATTACAAACACTTTCGGTATACCAAAATTTCAACTCGGAAAACAACACAAATGCTCGAAAATGAGCTCCAAAAGTAAGCAAAATACGTTAGAATAACGGGCACGTCGAAAAATTACTAGCTTGGAAGTGTTCGAATTTCTATCTCTAGAGGGCGTATCGCTTAGCAGTACTTGCGAATTGGAAGGACTTATCGACAGAAACGTTTGGAAATAGATTTAAAACATCAAAACTTACTAAAATGTCATGTTCATATTTCAATTTCATAATTTTTCAAAAAAGTGTTGAATATTTTTTAGAAAACTGTCTTCCTTTCCTACCATAGTGGTTTCAAAAATTGTAATTGATATTTTGCTAGATTTTGACATAAGGATCCGCAGAATCTGACAATTGGTCTTACAGAAATAAGTGGTGCATATATTTCAGGAGGGCCGTATGAATGTGGTGGCTTCTTATTAGAGAGTGTAAGAAGTTTTTGGATAAATTTGTTTAACTTTTCTCTCTGTGATAGTTAGATATCAGAAAGCGAAAGCACAAAAACAACCTGAGGAATAGAGACATACGAAGATCTCAAATAGCGAACCATGTATGTTTCACAATTTTAAATAACATGGTAGATTGGAAAACCCACGAAAACGATGATGTCGAAACCTGATTATCTGAAAAAAAATCAAAGAATCCTCCTGCATTTTGTTGAATGGAGAGAGTAATTTCGCTCGTTGTTCTGTGGAAATTGACCATTTTTGGCTGAATTCAATAAAGAAAGAGGGAGAATTAAAAAACTTCCTTTTCAAGTTAATTCGTGTTGCTGCGACTTTCTGAAATTGTCATTTTAACAAGTCTCGAAAAACGAAGAGTCAAAAAAATATAATTTCGTCTGATGGAGGAGTCAGATTTGTACTCTGAAACCTTAGAGTCCGCAATGTTCGGATATTGTTCATAAGGCCATCTTTTTCCTAGAAACTGCTCTTGACAAGTAGTTTACTCCTGCAATCCTCGAAGGTGTTTTTCATAGAAAAAAAACGATTTCATTCAATTTTTAATAGTTGAGTTCTGTTTCAGATATTGGGAGTGAGAACCCAGAGTAAAACGTACAAAATGATGCAAAACACTCCCAGAGTAATCTATAATCCATATTTATTAGAGTAATATATATATTTTGTATGACGAAATATTCCTTTTTCGTTTCGATATATTTAGATTCTACCAAAAACTATGTACTTACGGGTTGGCAGTTTCAAATATACAGAGTGTAACTCAGTTGGTGTGGAATATTCAAGGAGGTGATAGTTCAGATCATTTCCAACCAAAATGTGCTGATAACTTTTTCTTCAAACCCCATCAGATATCACTTGTTTCTTGTTTTTCGAAAACTTTCCAACCTTGCTCCTGAAAGGAGAAAATATCCAATAGACGTACGGCGAATATTTTATTCTTAATCGAAAGAGAACTAGATTCCACATTCTCCAATTTCAGTGGAAATTTTTATGATAATATGATCTATCAAAGATTTTCGAGAGAAAACAAAACAGACTTATAGTTTTCAGCCGTCCAGCTATCCAACTTTTAGAGAGCTTAAAAATATTGATAATTGATAATCATTCTTGATTTCGATATGGTTCTTGAATATGAATGGTGTTTTACCATAAACTAAACGAACACATATAAAGCCGTGTAGATGACAATGGGAGAGTCATTTTTGCTTTATGACGGTTTTGCAGAAAAAGCGAGATAGAGGGTTTGATGTCAAGTTTGAGCAATATTCTGATGTCTGTGTTTAGTTATGAGTAATTTTTGAAATAACGGATTCTGGTATTTTTGATGCTCAATCAAGTTATGGTGTAGAATTCTGGAAAAAAAATTAAAATGCGAAAAACGTTCAAAGTTAAATTTTTTTATTTTCGATTGCCCAATTTGCATTCTTCCAATATAGTAAATTTTCTATGATTCTCCGTGAAAAAGTTTTTCCAGAATTCGAGCTTAACTTCTTTTTAACATGTCTGGTGTGAATATATTCATTGGTTGTCATTTTGTAGCCTTTCAAAGATTTCGCTTTATTCTAAAGACTTGTGGCCTTACGGAGGCCAAAATTGAGCTAACATGCCTCACCTCTCGAGTATGAATTTTTCTAATCTCAGCTTTGTTTACATCGCAACGGGTTGACTCTAACTAAGTTGAGGATGTGTTCATAGCGACTTCTGATGGTTTTGTTTTTTTAGGATGAAAGTGCCTTCTGCAAGTAATTTACGTGCAGTTTCCATGAATGTTTTGACTTGGTAATGTTCGGCTTGGAAATATGCGGTCAAGAATTTTCCCCCCTTCCCTTGCTGAAGAATTCGCTTCATATTCATATAAGAAAATTATATTTAAGAAGTTCCGAATGCAGTGTCAAGTTTGATTAACGTCCGTTGCTTAGTGAAGGACATGAAGGACATTCATGAGATCATAATCAATCCAATTTATACTCGAGAGGTAAGGTGACCCAACTGTCCGGAAGTGGAGATAATTCGTTTCCACCAGTGTTTTTGAGTTTTTTTTTCTTGATAATTTCATATTTCTTTACGGGTTATTCTGGAAGCCAATTAGCACAATTTTGGACGTAAAGCCACCAGTTTCTAAAACAAAAGTTATGTAAGTACTACGAGCGGGATCTTCGGAAGGCTACTAACAGAATAACAATGGATATTTTTTAATATGTTTTCAAAACAGTGTTCAGAATGAAGGATAGTTCAACCTTGATAGAATCCAAGAATTTGGGTGAGTTTGTTTTTCACTGTAAACATGTGAAAAATACAGTTGAGTTTCTCCTCGGAAAATCTTAGAGAATCGCGAACGTTAACTTAATGCCACCTACTTTGGCAATAGAAAATAAAAATTTCAACTTTGGTTTGCCGCTATTTTGAATATTTTTTTAAAACACCATAATTCGATTGAGCACCAAAAAATACTAAGAAGTAACTAGAAACTGATATTTCGAAGGTCACGTATAACTTACGACAGTTACTAAAATATTGCTCTGAGTTGACATTGAGTACAATATATTTCGCTTTTGCTTCGAAAACATATACTCCATGATAAAAGGCAAAAATGAATGTCCTTATATCATATATACGGCTATATATGATTGTCTAATTTATTGTGAAATCAATCGATTCTGCTGCGGAGATCTAGGGGAAAATTATCAGCTAAGGTCAGCAGTCAACTGATAACATCTAAAATTTAAAACCTCTAGTCTCAGGAAAAAAATCTGTTTATATTCTTCGGAAGGTTGGCAACTTGTTCTATCTATTATTCACTACCAACGTGACTTTTCCTGACTGAATTATGACTGTAACTCTGACTGGTTTACCCGAATATTATTTACTTTTTCAGGAAATGTACATTGTTCATTCTACGAAGAATTAGTATGAATGATTATGATTCATTGTGTTTACTACACTCCACTTCTTTCAAATCGTCAGTGTGGAGTAGTCAGTAGTGGAGTTTAATGTACAAAATTCAACTTCGTTGGGTGATTCTGTATTGGAACTTAGGAAATACCGAATATTTTTTGCTCCTTTCAATTTCAGAGGGGAGAATAGTCTACGGTCTCTAGGTTATGCATATTATTGTATTCGTTATACAAGTACCATCAAAAATATTTATGCATTGTATATTCGCATTCTCTTCCTCCTTCTCGATATACCACATTTATTTCCTGTTTAATCAAACCAATTCATAACGCAATAATTCACGAGGACAAAAAATCTAACTGGACCAATTGTCAGTGCAGTTGTCTGGCTTTTATGATCGTTTTAAATGCGACGACGCCATTCCTATTACGGCCACTTTCTTCGGTAACCTCTGTGATCTTCACAATTGGCTTGATTGTTTGTATTCGCGGCCCATGGGGGCATCTTGAATTTGTGTCGCAAGGTGCTGCTGCGCTGCCTCATCATTCATTTTTTCGTCACAAAATTACTACATTTACAAAGTTAATTATTCAGATGTAAAACAAAATCGATCGCTCAATTACGGGAGATTAACACGTGAACGTAGTCGACACAGTTGTAAAGATTCATAATCATAGCAGGATCACATAATTTAAATATGCCGATGGAAGTTAAAATAGGTAAAAGGTAGGAATAATTTCTAAGAAATATTTACAGTGGACAAAACTAAATCAGACGTTTTTAATACGGAGTTGATTGAGTAACAAACTTATCTTTCTCGTTTCGGGAGGAAAAAACAAACATTTCAACAATTAGATCCGCTTGGAAAAGTCATAGCATAAAACCATTACTTCGAATAAATGTTACTTTATATCTATATATATATATAAATTATATATATTATAATATAATGTTACATAATATAAAATAATATTATAAATTCTGGATATATCCATATCCTTGGATATATTGAATCGGGTGGCTGCATTCTCATAGTAACGCATTTCATTGAAAAAATCCATAATAATTTGGTTGAAGTTATATTTGATCAACTTATCTTTAATAGAATACTAATATTCCCATTTTCGTTTTTACCATTTATTGATCAATATCTTATTATTTCGTTACATTTCAGATTGTGCCAAATGAACCGTTGGGTATCGTACTGGTGATAAGCTATAACAGTGATTCTTTTCTCAAACCGTTTCACAATTTATTTCATTCTAGATCAATTCTTCTCATCCTTACAGTAAACAGAAGTAAGTTGGATTTGGCTAGCAACTAAACTAACCTGACCTAGCTGCATCTGATCTGAGATGCAATAGAGGCAAGAAGTTAGAGTGGTTTCTAACCTAACCCAGGGAAAAAATTAAGTCTAAAATCTCTTTTCATTCAATTGCCCCTCATTGTTTTATCTCCTATGTTAAAATGTTTCGAACCAGAAGATTATCTTTAGGATGAAAACAGACGATCTCAACCCTGCTAACAAAACAAAATTCACCAGACAAGTTTTTGAGAGAGGGAGAGAATCTACTTACTAGAGTTCTAAACAAAAGCATCAATGAACATTCTGGAAATCATTATGTGAAGTTAGCTGCTTCTACAAGCATAATTAACTTCTTCGCTAAATCGGTCACCTTTTCACGAATTGATCCCTCCAAACGCAGATATACTTCCGGATGGAAACATCTGGCGAACCTGTAGTCAATTCATTCCTACAAAATTTTGCATGAACCTTCCACCTGCTATTCTCCAATCAAGTGATGGATATCAATGAGATCCAAGCTGTATTTTTGGAAATATTAGCAGAATAAAATTGTGAGTGGGTATATCTGCGGAATCATTGAGCGGGTTGTACTCATTCACAAATTCGAGCTTTCTAAGTAAGCCCCAAACGTACTAAACCAATATCGAGTTCATCGTTTCTTTCGCAGGTTATTGCGTTTGAGATTAGCTGCCCGGCCGGTAACGAACACTGTAAATTTAGAGAGAAACAAATAAGGAACTCGATATTCATAGAAAAAATATGGTTCTTGATGACAAAGGCCAAATCCGTGAATGGATTAAATCGACCTATTGATTCTAAATATACGAGTATACTTATTTGAAGATATATTTCACCAGTATCTCCTGAAATACAGATTTGATCGAATTGAAATCAAATACTTGATTGAAAAATGATAAATGGAATGTCTATGCAGAATTTCTTGAGGATTTTGTGATGAAAGATAGCAAAATATAAATTTTTCGGAGGAAAAAATTATATCTTTGAATTGACACTGTCATCACGAGAATGTTCAATGCCATTGGCCAAGATTCTTTATCGTCGAATCCATATTTCAGTTATTATGGAATAACAATGATACCCGATGGGAAGAATGAGTCCAACCTAGTCGTCAATGAAATTGGACCACATAGAAATGGTTCTGAATACTTAGTGTTCATTTAAAACGTATTTTTTATGATGAAACATTCGATCAGATGTATTTCTATCGAAAATATTCACCATTTATTCGATAAATACTGATAACTTCGAATAGATACTCATATTATCTGATGTAGAATACCGATATGAAAGCCTATGCAAAATTTTGAGAGGATTGTGACATTAGAAAAAATTCAAAAGCGTTATCTGATAACTGAATTATTGCATGATCTACTGAACTGATATTTCACAGACAACTGTCTGAAGTTTTGGAAATATATTTCTAGAAATCTTGGGAAAATAATACTTACATGGGTATATCTATGGTACTGGTGAGCGGATTTCAACCATTCCTGAATTTGAATACAATCTTCTTCTTCTTCCACTTTGAATAGGACTATGTCCTGTGTTTTCTGCCTTCTGCCTGTTATTGTGTTTCCTGGGACAACGAGTTCCAGTTGAATACAATCTAAGTCCAGTTGAATACAATCTAAGTTAATGAATTTCGAGTCCCCTAGTTGTGGCTTTCGGAAGTTATTGAGTTCGTGCTAAGTGATCAAGCAGTCTCTCGAATATGCTTGGAAATTTCAGTGAATCTTTATCAATAATTGAATCGAATATATGAGGCGCCGTTTGGGGCAGAAATCCGTTCCTCCACAAATTTACTTGTGAGTAAACATATTCATTAGTCACACTAATCCATGTATGTATGTCAATATATTCATTCTTCATTCGATAATATATTTACGAGTTGGGAGTTTCAAATATATAAAACTGCAAAAACCAATATATGTATTAATTCGATTTATCGAACAACGTCAAGAGCTGGCGCGTCGAAAACAGGTTTAGATACAGTTTCCCTGAATCCAGCAATCCAAGTTCAAGGAGCTCAAAAACTATAATCGGTCCTACTTTTGGTATGATTTGTGAAAATTTCGTGTTATTCCTCAAATATTTGTAGTGATTATCTTTCTTGATTAAGATTTAGAGTTGCTGAAAATTGTAAACTGGAAAATGTAAGCTTTCAGCACGCTATCTCTTGACTTAATTCGGTTGATCGAATCAATAAACATATTGGAACTTACATTTTTGCGCGCATGTTCTAGGGGAACAGCGTGCTATCGTTTTGCCCAAATGTCTGTAATTTTCAATGTCTGAGCCGAAAATGGTCTCAAACGACTAGATTAGACTCACTCATGACGAATCCGGTGTCAAAACCGATTCTGCTCGGCCGGCCCTGGACACGACAACTGTCGAACGGAGTGAGCTAGCGACTTGAAACTTTCAGGGTAGGTCACGCATTGGAATGCCACAGTTGAGTTCGTTAGTGGGCCAAATCGGTCGAAAAGTTTCGGAGTTTTAGCCACTTGAAATTATGAAGTTCTTCATTGCGATTGGATTCAAACTTGGCAGTTAGGTGGACTATAACAACGCGCAACTTGGAGCAAAATATTGTCAGGATCATACCGTCAGTAAATAAAAAAAAAAAAATTTCAAAATTTTTTTCAAAAAAATAAGTTTCGAAGATATTCGGGAAAAAAAAGTGAAATTTCGAGGTTTTCTTCTCGATATCGTTGTCTTTTTTTGGTATAACTGAAGAAATACGAATTCAATCAATCAAACTTCGCAGCTAGTTTATAGATGCCGAAAGACGACTTTGTGCAGAATTTCGTTATGATCGTGTCATTAGAACAATTCGAAAAAAAAAAATTCTGTGATTTTCTTATCGTATCATCCTCATTAAATTCTGTGTGAATCTTCGAACTGTAATTTATCGATAATGTACTGGATTTCAATTCGATCTGATCTGTATTCGTGGAAATATTGGGAAAATAAAATTTTGAAAGGGTATATCTGCGGAATCATTCGGCGGATTTTACCCATTCACGAATTCAGCCTTCGTAATTAAGGTCCAAACCTTCTCTACAAATATCGAGTTTCTACGTTGTTTCTTTCGTAAGTTATTGTGTTCACGCAGTCAGCCGTTAGGCCGACCGTAAACACAATAACTTCCGGAAGGAACGACTTAGAAACTCAATATTTGAAGAATAGGTTTGGGGCTTAGTTACGAAGGTTGAATTCGTGAATGGGTAAAATCCGCCCTATAATTCCGTATATATACCCTCTCAAAAATTTATTTTTCCAATATTTCCAAAAATACAGATTAGATCGAATTGAAATCCAGAAATTTATCGAAAAAAAAACTAGGAAAGCAGTGTCGTGAAGGCAGCGGCTTTTGCGCGCATGTTCAAATTCGTTGCCGAAGAGATCATCCACATTGAACATGCTCGTAAAAGCTGCTGCCTTCACGGCAGTGCTTTTCTAGTTTTTTATATATTGGAAACAACCCAACTTGTAAATATATTGTGTGTGGTAGAGATTAAATATATCAGAACCAAACTATAAATATATCCTCACACAAAATAAATACATAGCTGCAACTTACGAATACAGGATGATCCAAGTAGTGAAGTCAATAAATTTTTTTAGATTTCTCACACCTCGTGGTATCCAAGAACACCCATAAATATGACGCGATTTTTTTAGTATTCGAGATATAATTTTTTGTGTTTTTTCATTTAGTTTCTGCCAGTGAGGTTTAAAAATTCATATTTTTATGTACTAGGATTTTTGTAGGTCTTTTCGTTACATGATCGCCCTGAATACAAAAATAACTCAGCTTCCTGAAATCTCTTGAAGCCACCCGAATGAGGTTTGAAAGATAGAACTCTAGTTTTCAGTAGGATTCACTCAAACATTCAACTTCTATTCTGAGGAGTCTAAAGGCTTCTGGCTGAGTTAAAAAACTTCGCACTTTCCTATATAATCTACCAAAATTATGAGAACGCTTCAAACCACTCATTGAGGATTTGGAAGATGTTAATGGCTGTTTATGAGGCGAACATGCGGGGAAACCGATGGAACGGCAGTTTTTCTCAAGTGCCATCGAAAAGGAGATTAATTATCATAATCATTTTCTTCACACTGGCCACTTTAAACAAGACTTTGATTAGTTTACAATCACTCCACCAAATCGCTAGTGTCCATTCCTCTTCAAATTCGGTATCTTAAGGGAAGCAATAAAGCGAAAAGTTTCTTCACCTCGGCACCTGCAATTTTCCTATTTTCCGCCTTCTATTGCATTCAAAAGCGAAGGACACGCCCATTTTTTCTATTGAAATCAATCTTAACAAAGAGGGTCAACAGGATAAACGAATTACACTCCAGAATAGTGAAATTCTCAGAGGAGTCCGCTTAGTACGAGTCCGCTAGTAGGGCACCAGAGAGTGGGGAAAGCCTCACATACCGCGAGTATCTGGGTGGCCGCCCTAGTTAATTCTATTCTCAGTGGTTTCCCATCGACTGAAGTAATTATCTTGTTTCTATGACTTCCAGTTCAAGCGGAAGTGGAGGTATCTTTCGATTTTTTGATATAAATCCATATATTTGTGCATAAACGAATTCTACATTGTCTTTTGAGTGGGGAAAAAATTAAATAAAAATGCAATGTAATTCGTTTTTGACTTCAGTTGTTCAAGACCTATGAGAGAGGTAAGCCTTCTTCTAATACTCATTAAACTGTGTCTATGTTTTTCAAGCATAATCTCTGATCATACAGTATCTTCAAAAAGAAATAATTCAATTTATTTCTTAACTGTAGAACAATATTCAAGAGGGCATTTTTTCCAAATTTCGATAGAGCATTAGATTTCTCTCCCCTTTTCACATATATATATATATAATTCGAAAACTACAGAAATTATTTCTCTATCCAATTACTGTATGATCGAAGAGTATGAGTGCAAGATTTCATGAACGTAGAAACAGTGTAATTGAAGTTATGGAGCAAAAGACTCACGCCTCGCAAGAGACTTAGACAAAATACCTGTAACTTCTGCCCAAGTGGTCAATTTTCAAATAGAAAAATGTTTCGATGGTTTCTAAAGATGGTGAGATTTAATAAATCCATAATTATTATAGATCGGATGTCAGAAACATATAATGAATTAAGAGTTTTTTGTCTTCATGTTATTATTGTTTTGATGGCATTCCACTCAGAATTCAAGGTAAGCATCAGTTCATATGAGTCACGTTCATTTCCCGTTAAACCGATATAGTCATACATTGTTTACCTCAGTCGATGGAAAAAAACTATAGTATCACTGTCCAAAATTTCAATCCGATATCTAGTAAAATGAAGATTTTTTTGGGATGATCATGATTTCTGTGACACGAGTTAAATATTCCGAAAGAACGTGATCATTAACTTTCATCATGAATGCCATCGTGTTATCGCGTCTACCGTGTGGTCCAACGAGAACTTAACACCTCGATTCCTTGACTTCAAAATGAAAATGTGGAAAATCGCTCGGACCCGTCAATTACTAATTCGAGGAGGAACAACTTTCCGCTATTTGGATCGCCGTAACTGCAATCGTAAGGCTTCTTTCGAAAGATTATTGTTTAGTGCAAATGAACCAGCATTTGGTGTGGTCAGAACTGAAAGCTCGGAATGTGAGAGTTGACTTCTGAAATGCGTCCATAGGCAGCTGAAGAAAAATGCAAACGTTTCTGATTAGATAAGAGTGCTCTGTTCTATTTTTCGTTGTTGTATAGGATCACAGATTAAAATTTTATATTACTATAAATATACAAACGATAACGATTAGGCTTCTCCAAGATGTGTGCTTACACATCAATATTATACATAATAAGAATTCGCCAAAATCACTGACATGAAATCAGGAGCTTTCACGAACTTGTTCAAATTAGTAGCCATCAGAGCGGTCATCTATTCAGGTATCATTCTTATCATATGCAGCGAAGGCTTGAAGGGTACTTATAACAACGATGCCAAATTCGTGAGTGGGCGAAATCCACAGAATGATTCTGCCGATATACACAAATATTGAATTTCCAATAATGTAACCGAATTAGAATCTACTATTAGATAGGTTCAAAAATTGCGGCTTGAAAGATTAAGCGAAATTTGGCGAGGATCATATATACCGTATAGTAGCACGGATTTTACCCCTTTACGAATTCTTCCGAGTCTCATAAGTTGTTCCACTAGTTTTGAGACTCTATATGATTTGTTTCAGAAGTTGTTATATTTACGCTTGGCCCAGTAGTAGCTCATGAGAATTTTACTTCCGTAAATCAATCTAATCGTTTAGGCCTTTTTTCGACTACGAATCGGAAAGCTTAATGAGATTATCGAATCTACGTTCATCTCATTATAGAAGGAACCAATGAATTACACTTCACCAAAACCACATTTAGAAATCCAGAATTGGTTCCAATGAATGCGACGATCATCAAGTTTATTAATTCTAGAATCAATATAATTTCATGATGTTGAATCGGTTATCTCTAACATCAATTGACATAAGTTGCTATCAATTGTGTATGTCGGAAATATCCATCCTAACAAAGATAAGTATGTAGAAAGAGTAGAATATATCGAATTAACAGTGTGGTATACAACCGAGTGTCACAGGAATGAGGTTCACCTCCCGAAAAGATCTTCAAGTTACAAGATATCGGATTGAAAATTTGGACATTGATATTACAGAATGCTCTTCATTGACTAAGGTAAGCAAGGTATATATTACTTCCAGGTTAACCGGAAATGGGTAAAACTTTCGACTTCCTATATAGAACTGCTGAAAATTTATTATTGAGATTTTCCATAAATTTTTTTTTCGTGAATTTTTTGTTTGTTTTTGACATCAGATCGATTAGAAGTATGAATTCATTAATTCTCACCGTTATTTCAAACCATTGAACTATTTTTTCAGTCAAAATTGACCATTTAGGCAGAAATTGCTGGCATTTCGTTTTAGTCACGTGCGAGGGATGAGCCTTCCGCTCTAAGTTCAATAAAAATGCGTCTAGGTTTACAAAATTTTGCACTCATGCTCTTTGATCATACAGTAATTGGATACAGTTATATTTCTCCACAATTGAAAAGTAAATTAAATTATTTCTTCAGAGAGATACTATATAACCAGATAATATAGGCATACGAAATTTTATGGACCTAGACACAGTTTAATTAGAGATAGAGCAGGTTTCACCCGCCGCATGGGACTGAAACAAAAAACGTATAAGTTCTGTCCAAGAGGTCAATTCCTAGTGAAAATAATTTGTAATGTTACGTAATAACGTCCAAAACTCATATATCGAGCATTACTATGGAAACGAAGTCAAAAACAAACAAAATTCTTTTTTGAACGAAATGTTTTTTTTCTCTATTCAATTTCCCGTTAGTAGAATCCGATTTTCAAAAATATACATCAGTTCATATAAGAAAATCGAAAGTTTCGTCCACTAAATCGGAAAGTAACAGAAGCACATTAATTACTTCAAAACGATGGAAAATAATCTGTGGTATCAATATCCAGAATTTCAATCCGATATCTTGAAAAATGTAGATTATATTGGGGTGAACCTGGTTCATGTGACACCCAGTATATAATATTTTGGGTCCCGTAACAGTGGCACGGTGTTTCATATCTATATTCAAGAAACAGCTAGAAATCTGATTTTCTATGATGTTACCTTATTGCTCGTTCTCGACAAAATAAAAATGTTTTCAGTCACATAGTATGTTCGATTTTTTCAAATGGCAATCTCAATTTTTACGTGCTTCTTCTAGGAAACAGCGCCTTATCATTTCGTCACGATGTCTATAATTTTCGAATTTTTAGCTGAAAATGGTCTTAAACGATTAGGTTGAATTCCCTGAAGAAGAATCCATGGTCGAATTCAATTCTGTCCGTCCGTATGTGCTCTAACTTTCGAAGGAAAAGACAAATCGACTTGAAATTGTCGGATTAGGTTTGGAGTCCAAATATCTCGGTTAAGTTCGTTGAGGGGTGGGATCGGTTGAATAGTTTCGGAGTTAAGCCCATTTTAAATTTTTAGGGTAATTTCCCGATATGTCATGAAGTATTGACTCGATAGAATTGAAACTTCGTGGAGAGTTTTGGAATACCACCGCGCAACTCGGAGTGGAAAGTCGTATGAATCCAGTTGTTATAAAATTAAAATAAAAATTTCATTCGAAAACTTAAAATTTTCGATTAAAATTTTTTTTTCTCTGAAAATATTGAATTGATTCCAATGGATATCGGCACGAATCTTGGAGTTACTATTCAACAACAATGTTCCAAATTTCAATTCGATTCCGATGGTAACTTTCGGAGATAAAAGTGGAAAAAAATGTGCCGAATTTCGTTGCTATCAGAAATTTTAAAGTTATTTCCGCAAAATCTCAAGAAGTACGAGGGCAATCAGATTGAAATTCTGTAATCAGGTGGAGATCACCAACACGCAACTAGGTGCGAAATTTCGTGTTGATCTAATAGTTAGAATTCGAACAAGCGCGTAAAAGCTCCTGACCTCACGTCAGTGATTTTCTAGATTTGTTATTAATTTTTCGTTTTCTACATAAAACATAAAAGATACTTCGTGTATATCTTCACTCCGAAAGGATTAACGATTTTCAAAATATGCATCGAATATTGCACATTAGTTTCTCTCCCAATACAATTTGAGAGAGTGAATCGAAATGTGATATACAAGGTATGAAAAACATCATGGCACATATGGGGAATGAAAATCAGCAGAATTTTTCCAATTTCAACAGCACCAAAAGGAGCCTCAAAAATGTCGTCCTTGATATTTTTGGTTAAGTTCACTAATTGTTTTTTTTTACGAAAAATGGCAAGTAGTTACCTATTCATATTTTATAATCTATATAATCCCGTTTAAAGACTTGATATGATATTTTCAACTGTTGTGGTCCTAAAGATCACCTGATTTAAGAAAAGTAAATTTTCCCTCATGAATACATGTACTTAAAAAATATGGTACACGTCGAGCCGAAAACTTCTTTCGAAAATATGCGGAATAGAGCAACTAATGCTCTTCGCAACACTACACCAGCCATCTTGCATGTATGATGGAACAGTCTCCTAAACATAGAATTCATTCAAGGATATGAAAGACATAATGAAACATATTTTATAAATGTTTCAGTTTCAACTTTCTTTGAACTTTATGTAATTTCAGCTATAAATCACCTTTATTGGTTCGATAAATTGAGATATCCATGCATAAAAAGACATTTTATAGAGTTGCAAAACGGAGGAGAAGCCGGGATCAATCAATTGCTTTGTCGATTATGAGAATTTCTCAAAAATAAAATCAAAGATCGGAATTCGAAAACCACAGACAATTGGACAAAACGATAGCACGCTGTTCTCCTAGAACTTGCGCGCAAAAATGGAACACCGTCAGTGACAAAAATATTCTATTTTGTCAAGCTCGAGCAATGAATAATAGAAAAATAGATTCCTATAATTTCCTTGAATACCGCACCACTATTGCGGACCTGTATATTATGAATCTGTGTAGTTCAGCACGTTCAACTTTCAACAGTTCGTGCAATTTCAGCTATTATTCATGGAATAAATCCAGAAGTTTTGACCACATTTTTGTGTCTTTCATCTCATCCATAGTCCAAAGTTCATGTCTAATTGTTCCATGACGTCAACCACCTAGTAACCGAAATATATACATCAACTACATAACATAACAATAACTCACGAAATTATATCGTTCTTATCGAACGAAATCATCTTCCTACTACTTAATGATCAGGAAGTCAATTGTTCCAATTACTCAATTGCCGCGACCATAAAAAGACAATGATCGCATTCATTTTCAACTGCCGAGCGAGTCGTCAGTAGCGAACTCGAAAAGGCTAACTTATAAACACTCGACGAAAATGCGTTGCGATAACATTTTTTACGAGACTTGCCGCAGAAAGGAGGCACTGGATCCACTCTGTATTTTTACACTAGAGTTCCGTGTTCGTCGGCGTTCGTCTCACGCTATTGGTCGGTTCTCCTTGCAAGGTCAGCGACTGATCCAGCATCCAACTGCTCTCCTCCCACCTCTTCCTTCCTTCCTCAGGCCTGAGCCGCATTCCTCTACGTCCTATCTAGAAAATCAGGGCCGAACAAAGTAGTATTTTTCCTTTCATCCATTTGTTTCAGACCTATCAGAATGCCTTCACGCCTTCGTTTTCGGTATAAAATATCCGATTTCCAGATTTTCTGCTGTTTAACTCCTGGGGATTTAATTTTATCATTCCAGAATGAATTATTTTGGAAATGATCTAAACGTTTTTTCGACTCCTTCAAAATCTGAAATGAAGAAATTGTGAAAAATAATGAGTAATGATATAGAGTAAGGGGCCCCACCGAACTTCTGCAGTTTTCATATTTGCACTACATGGGCACTCGTTTTTGAAATAGAAAAATTCAGGTGTTCTAAAACAAAGTGGAAAAAAACACAGGACTAAGCATTTCTTCAGTTATGTAATTCATGAACCGTTTGCAGAGTACAATCATCGAAGTTAAACCACCTAACAAAAATATTGTTATCAAAATAGGAACGTTCATATCCTCGGTAATTCCATCTTCTCGTATATAGGAAAAGCTTCAAGCTATTGTAGTAAATTTTTATTGATATACGTACATAATTTCGAGCAAACTGTAAATTCAAATTCGATCACAAATTGAGAGGGACGAACCTATTCGTCCTGGTCCTATCATAGAACATATACAGGAGTTAGATGTAAAACCTATCATCCTGTCGACTTCGGTCTTCTTATAAATGAAGATAGGCTTGTCTCCCTCACCGGTTTTGCTTCTGGTTCAAAGATTCATGGGATGGCACAGTCTATGTCCCTATGATAATGTTCCCTCTCACGTAAATAAAAAAGTTATATAAGGTTAATTTCTCTTCAATCTATCTATGGAAGGAAAAAAGAGCATCTTTCTACTCAATAGATAAAAGAAAAAGACATGATAAAGCTAGGGGTAACGTATTTTGTTTTGTTTGTTTAGGCAAAGTACAACAATGAAACATTCAAGTTTCAAAAATTATCCCTTATGTTTTTTAGTGGTCTTAATTGAGCCTAGTGAGTAAAGAGCTGAACTGGCGATAAAAATATATTTTTGGGAACCAAACAATGTGTTCACATGATATTTAAATTCATCATAAAATTACTCAATCTCAAACCCAAATTGGCAGTCATATTGAAGAGCTGAGTTTGTGTATGAATGATTCATACTAGACAGAACTGTTAAAAACCTTATTTTCATTCATACCTTGACCTGCATTGATTCAAACAAGAAAATCGAGGAACAAAGCATTTTCGGCAGACACCTTTTTTCGATCGAGTCAAATATGCCAGTATTAACTGTGCAAGAATCAATCAACAAATTAGATGATGTGAATTTTAAAGCGAAATCACATAAATCATTTTACATTTTCTTTATAATCAATTATCGTTAGAACTCGATAGTTGTTCCTGAGTTCTTGCATACACCTCATGTGATTCTTCTGTGATTTTGCTCAATGTATTTCTTACTTTCGGTTTCATTTACATTGAAGTTAATTTGTCCCAGAGTTATAACAGGCAATTGTGTACAATTTCTTCACTTAAAAGTTTAGAGAAAATTTCTTATGATGAAATTCAGAATAGAGTTTCACATACCTACAATATTCATCACGTAGTTCTGAGTTTTAAGGATTTTTAAGTTTTTGCCCGATATCATATGTTCTTGGAATATCCTTTGCAGTAATAGTATAATGCAATTAATCTTCAATTTTTGTGAATAAAGTCTGTGTAGTCAAATTCCTACTGTATATTTCACTACTGATTCGAACTGAATTGACGTCAGAAAACAACTGTTTCGTTTTTTTTCTAGGCATTTAATTTTCTAATGCCGTAAGTGGGGGAAACATTTTTCAAATGTTTTCTTAGTTACTGTCTGCGCTGAAAAAGATAAGAAGATTTATGGCAGATTAATATAATTTGAGAAACAACCCACAAAATATTACTAAGTAGGACCTTATTGTCTGTATAAATCTTTCTCTTGTTGGACCGATGCAACACTTTTATTTGTCTGCTTGTGATTCCCTCTGCAGAAGCTGATATCTCTGAAGCTGACCCAATGACAAAAAACTCAATGAGTCGCTTTTTTTGAGAATCGAAAGCCTAATGATTTCGGCAAATACCTGTAGTTTTAGAATTTTGAGCCAAATCTGAACTCAAATTATTGAATTGAACTCGATGATTATTCTGGTTTGATCTGGCTGATACTTGAAAACATATTTAATGTTGAGATCTGGAACATAGTTATAAAATAGCGGATTGATCAGAATATCGCCACATTGTTTTTATTCGATCGAGTAGCTAAGTAATAGTTGAGTTGCATAAGTATTTATATGGGTGATCACTCTGTCTCTGAAATCTAATGAGAGCTCCAACATTCAACTTACATCACTGCTTCTTTTGAATTCTGCAATGAAATTGATTAAAGTTTGAAAAGTAATAACATTTCCCATTGTGCAAGTTAAAGTATTTGAATTTACAAGAAGAAGTCTTTAAGTTAGGAGACGTCCGAATATTGAACAATAGTTTTTTTTAGGTTTTTTCTTGGTTTTCACTCCCAATATCGGAAACAGAAGTTATTAAAATTAAATATAAAATTGTGTTTTATAAAAAACGCCCTTGCTGATTGCAGGATTAAACTATTCGTCAAGGGCAGTTTCTTGGAAAACATATTGCCTAATGAACAATACAGAAACAATACAAACGATAAACAAAGCGAACTGTGAAGTTTCAAAGTACAAATCTGACTCGTTCATCAGACAAATGAGAAAAAGTTAAGAGTTATTTTCTCTCGACTTTTCGTTTTGAAAATAATTCTGAAAATTTCGGTGAGAAGTTTTCCGGTTGAGAACGAAACGTTTCTTTGTCTGGCAGTTTTCTGAATGTATTAGTTGGATTCAAACGAGACTACTTGACCTGGATTATTATGCCAATAATTATTATTATCAGCAAGGACAAAACAGTCATCGATCAACAAATATCCCTTTCTGGCCTGAGGAAATCATGGAAATCAATCGAAGCATTCGAGTGCAGTTCCACGCCGGATTTATGGTTATTACTACTCATCAGCAAAGCTTAGCCCAAAATGACACAAAGTAGTTCTAGGAAACTTCACTACTTCACAGTCCTCAGTGATTCTGAAATCTTGAGCGATGTGAATGACTTCTATATATTTGTCCTTCTCAGGGAGCTGTCTGTAATGTGTCCATCGCAAATCCTCATTAGGACTCACAAAATTTCAATTCAATGTGGTTTACCTTGAGAAAGAAAACTTTTGACATCGAGGTTCATTACCATAATCACCAACATTTGCACAAGAATGACTATTCATCTATGAACAACTAAATATTCCTTCCTAATATGACTTAATCATACAATAACTGAATCGAATAATGTTGATACCTACCATTAACGAAGCTCAGCTTTAAATGACATGAAAGAGTAATAGTAAACTGAAGCCCTCATGACGTCGAAGTTCTGAAGAAGTGTTCTCATTAGTGGTACCTATATATGGAGAGATTCTACAAACTCCAACGCCCTGTGATGAAGAAACGTTCAGCGATGTATATGCTCAAATTATCGGGGTTTTTCAGGCATAATGAATACCACTCGTTTTGGCGGATTTGCAAATCTTAAATTGAGTGACCATGAGAATAAGAGCATATTTTCCATTAGTCATTCGTTATCACAAATAGAAAATTTCTGGACATTTTACATTTATAGCTCTGACATTCAAATGATTATGGTATTCGTACAAGTGGAGTTCACGATTGCGTCTGATTGTTTTTCGATCTCTGCAGACGTGGCCGTCAAGAGTGAGCCAGCTTTAACCAGACGACCAGCTTCAACAAGAGCAGCTTCACCACAGATTACAGGAGTAAAATTATATGAATCATATTGTTTTAGATTTCGGGAGGATTCCTTAAAAAATCTAGGAATCCGTACAAAATATTAATGCACAAACATTGTTATTTGTAATGATGATTCTTCAATTGTTTAAGTTTTTCTCTGTTTTCACTCACAATATCTGAAACAGAACCATTAAAAATCAAATAAAATTATTTTTTCATGGAAAACACCCTTGCGCATTGCAGGATTGAACTATTGCGAAGGTCAATTCCCTGGAAAACAGATTGCCTAATAAACAATGCAGAAACAATACAAATGATTAACGGAGCGAACTGTGACGTTTCAAAGTACAAATCTGACTCTTTCATCAGACAGAGGAGAAAATTTTTAGAATCATTTTCTTCCGATATTTCCTGTTCGAATGGGCGTCCTGTCTGACCTATATATGTAACAAGAAATATACAGGTCAGACAGGACGCCCATTCAAACAGAACAAAGGAGAAAATTTTTGGAATTATTTCCAAATCGAAAAATCGAAAGAAAATTATCCTAAAAATTTCCTCCTCTGTCTGATGAAAGTGTCAGATTTGTACTCTGAAACGTCACAATTCGCTTCGTTTATCATTTGTATTCTTCTTGTATTTTTATTAGGCAATCTGTTTTCCAGGGGACTACCCTTGACAATTCAATCCTGCAATCCGCAAGGGCGTTTTTCCTGAAGAAGTCCTGTCTGACCTATATATTTCTTGTTGCGACAAGAAATTTATAGGTCAGACAAGACTCTCATTCTAGATAAGATACCTCGAACGGTTTTCATCGAAAATAAAAGCGACCGAATGCATTGAGAATTACCAATATTACATGTACAATCAAAATGAATGAAACTTAACTCTCTGGAGTCCATTGAACTTTATAAATAAGAGCAGAGAAATATTGTGGAAATAATGAACGAACAAACGGATTTGTGTAATTCCCAAATTATCATTGCTTTCAAATGACACCCTAATAATTCACAAAAAAATATTTTTTTTCAATATCTGTTGCAGACAAAACTCCTCAACTGTCACTTTTATTATCACATTGTTTGTACCTGAATTTGCATAAATACCCTGTATGCTGTGTGCTCAGAGGTCAGTTGCCTGAAGATAAACGAAAGTTCGAAACTAGTCGCAAAAATGTAAACCCTACATATTGTAAAAACATCTCATAATTGTTGGTAGTAAAACATAGTAATAAAAAATTTGTTTTAACCTTGACAAATAGTTTGAACCTGCAATCCACAAGGACGTTCTCCAAGAAAAAACAATTTTGATTTAATTTTTAATAGTTCTGTTTCAGATATTGGGACTGGAAACCCATGAAAAACCTGAAAAATGATGTGGAATCCTCCCAAAATAATCTTTAATAGATACTTAATAGTTTATAGACCTGAAAGTATAGATAAAGTATTTTTCCCCTGATGGCCATGAGGCATGGCTCACAAGGAAATATACCAATTAAATATTCGAATTCCATTCTTTCGGAACACAACACCTAAGGGGATGATGTATCGAGAAAAAAAATCGTCCAGACTCAACATGTGAGTGTTTCATTATTGGGAAAGGATGACTCGACCAAAATTTCAATCAGAAGCAATCTGATACGTCCCTGTGCGGTAACACCACGACCAGGCCTTCTTACCTGTACCTACACTCTTATATTTTCAGATAATATCAAGTTTAAAAGGTGAACGTGTCAGAATGAGTATCCCACATTATATTTCGGATGGCAGACTCGCCCAGCGGATATACGTGTTATTATGCGAAACATTCCGGGAGAATTTGGACGTTTAAAATTTTTAAGTATTCAATGGGCATCTGGTAGTTATTTTTCTCGGGACTTCTTTTTACTGAGACCACCTATATCGAGCTGTATCTCTATTAGTGGAATAATGAATATTTATAATTTGGTTCACCCCGATGCAGAAGGTTGGCTTCAATCGATATTTGGATTTATGTTGATCGTTCGGATATCTATAAAATTCTTAATATTGTGACTAATAACTTCAGTGCCCCTTATAATATGAAATATTTCGAAAAACCCATTATCAAAAATCACTCTAGAGTAATATTTCGATTATTGAAGAATTTCATAAAAATGTTCGCATTCAAACTCATGCATCCACATCCGCATAGTATTTCAAAATTTTCATGATTTATATCTTGCAGTATAATTGCAGGCATTTTAGGTGAGTGTTATTCTTACGAGTTGAAAATGTCAGAAATACTGATTTGTTCACAGGAATAGGACGGGTAGAAATGAACAAATCAGTATGTCAATTCAAGGACGTGAACCTCGGGATTTCAATGTCGGAAATATTTACTCGAATATTCAGGCTGAAATTTTTTCTGTCTTGTGCTATATTCAACTTGCCTTTGTACCGAAAATCACAAACAACGAGCACATCCTCGTTCGTCTTCGACATACTGATAACAAATAGTCATAGATCATTCGACGAAAATGATGGTTCGTTTATAACTGGAAATGATATTTTGCGTGCATGTTTCAGGAAATAGGGTGCTATCATTTTGTCCAAATGTCTGTAATTATCGATCTTTTACCCCAAAATGTTCTCGAGCAACAAGGTCGCACTCACTGCGATGAATTAGATGTCAAATTTAATTTTATTCGGCCGGCCAAAGAACCATATAACTGCCGAACGAAATGACATATCGACTCATTGTAGATGGCGCATCAGAATGGACAAAGTGGTAACATAGTTCTCGAGTTGTATCCATTTGAACTGTTGAGATTATTTGCTCAATATCTCAGGAACTACTTGACAGATTCCGAAGAAATTCTGCACATACTACAAGTTTTCTTTCGAATTTCACAAAATTTGACCAAGGTTAACACTTTCTTCGTAAAATATTCATATTCTCTAGGTTATTTCTTATAATGTTTTCCATAGCGAGAGCGAGATTCAGTAACGAACTCTGTTGGTTGACAATAATTCTTGAACAGAATCTCCAAAAGCGGCAAATTTGAGTATTTTTCGGAAACCATCGTGGCTTTCGAAATGATGAGAAGTTTTCCGGTACAGAACAAATCGTTTCTTGGTCTGGCAGTATTCAGGTTGGATTTATTAGATTCGAACGAGTGAACTTGATCTGGATTATTATGCCAATAATTATTACTATCATCAAGAACAAAACAGTCATCGAACAACAAATATCCCTTTCTGGTCTGAGGTAATCATGGAAATCAATCGAAGCATTCAAGTGCAGTACTACGCCGGATTTAAGGTTATTACCACTCATCAGCGAAGTTTAGCACAAAATGACACAAAGGAGTTCTAGGAAATTTCACCAATCACTCCTTAGTGATACATAAATCTTGATCGATTGACAACAGAAAAAAGGCGTCAAAATCTCGTGTACTGAATACTTATACGCACATATGTGCGTTTGGCCAGGCTTTCTATTAGGCGCTCTCATCATCTTTGCAACTACCGTGAATTGACGGTTGCTTCTGAAGTTAGATAACCATTATTTCATAAAATATATACCTCTCTCATCTTCATCTGAGAACCAATCAATATCCTCATAAATTCTAGTCTTCAACACCGTGCCACAAATCGAACTAAAAAACTATTCGTGCAATCACAATTTCCTCTATGAGGGTAAAAGATGGAGTTGTAACCTGTCGTCTTTGTTCTAATTACGCGGAATACATAAGACTATCCCATAAAAAGGCAGAAACAACCATCCTCATCCCATTATTATTATCTTCATGGTATTAAGCCGGAAAGAGACCTGCCCGACGTCCGTTCAATCGTTCGGCTTATTATTGAGAGTCACGACATCATCGAAAAATAGAAAAAAACGAAGAACCGATTCGTTTCCTATGGAACGAGTTTCTCAAATCGTTCATGCGTTCATCCTATACAAGAAGAGAAGCCTTTAAAAGTGGTGAGAGAGTGAATCACATACATCGAAATGACACTTCCTATATGAAATGCTATTTACGGGGGCAAGTCAGGAAAAGCTGATTCACATGTTTCGGACAAGTTGGAATTCTTATATTATGTATATACCTGTAGATTTCGAATAGTAACGAAAATTTTAATTCAACGAATTGGGAAGATGAGTCAAGGCTTTTGAAATATTTCAGTGGCGCTTCAAAAATGAGAGTCAACGCGAGGCGGCGAAATCCTTTTTCGAAACAAGACCAGACATTTCAGTCTCGTGTGGAGTGCCGTGAGGATATTTCACAGATGGGTGCAATCTAGTCATTGAAGACCATTTTTTGCGAAACATCAGAAAAGAACAGAAGTTTGGGCACAATGATATCGCCTTGTTCCTTAGACAATCATACGGAGAAATTCACTTTTTCACGGGTTCAAAATTTTCAACAAAACCGAAAAATTACTCTATGAATATCGAGTCTCTAAGTTGTTCCTGTCGGAAGTTATTGTATTAAAGGCCGGCCTCACCGCCTACAGTGAACAAAATAACTTAATGGAGCACTTACTCAGAGGACACTAGACTAAGCTTGTACTATAATTGAAAGGGCCAAATAGTGAACAAAATATCTTCCGGAAAAATCTGCTTTGAAATTGGATGATTGTAGAGTCAGTTAGGAGTTTAATTAGAAAGGCTGCGACTTGGTAAATTCCACCTATACAGGGTGTAACAGGTTCATGTAAAATATTCAAGGAGGTGATAGTCCAGATTATTTACAACAAAAATGTGCACACTTCTTTTTCCTCAAACTCCTCAGTTTTACAGATAACAATTCTTTTGTATTTTTGAAAACTTCCCTACCTCGCTCCAGAAAAGAGAGTATATCTCTGGAACGACAAGCCCTACGGCAATAAATGTGCCATTAATCGAAAGAGAATAAAATGCTTTATCCACCGTATTCAGTTTTGCTCGAGAAAACTCAACTGGAACCAAAAGAACACAGATTCAATGAGAAATTCATTCCAATGGAAAATCAACTTGAGACTTCATTCGCCATTTTCTCGGAAAGTGTTTCAGGTAAGGTATTGATTTTATGATTGTGAAAACTTCCCAAAAGTCTCCACTTCTCAAATATGTGGCACTGAGGTAAGGCTATCAGAAATCGTAAGCGCCGTAGTGGAAAACATCGAACTAGGTTTGTGGTCAGATATGTAGAAGCAACAATCTTCTATGAATTTTCTTATCGACATAGAGTGCTTGACAGTAGAAAAAGGACTGAATTAGCGTTTAAGTATCCATAGTTAACTTCTCGTATTCCGTGGACAAATCTGATTTGCGTATAATCGCTCTTGAGTATAGCAATATTGAGTATGATATGCTCTACATGTAGAGGTTGGCAGGTGGCAATATCTTGGCTGCTGTTCGAGAATACGAGCTTCGCTTTCCGGGACGCCTAATCCCACATCCTTAAACTTTTCAAGCTCTGTATAACCGTGTTCGTGAAACTGGTAATGTGTAGAAAACGAAAAATTAAGTTGGTCCTGTACCCCCTCTCCAATCTGATGCAACTTTAAGATCGGTCGAGGATGAACCAACTTTGAGTACTCGGCGCATAGCTTTGAAGATGGGAGTATCTCACATGACGGTGTATCGAACTATCAGGAGAGAAATTATTTATCCATACTATCTGACAAAAGCACGAAATTTATTGGAGCATGACTACCAGTGGCGGTTTGAATTTTGGTAATGGTATGTTGACCAAATTCGACTGGACTGAGTTTTTGGAAATAAACTTTATGGACAGACTAGTCTACTTTTACTGGATGTGGTATAATCAATCTACGAAACTCGCATGTTTATAGCCGTGAGAAACCACATGCCATATTGGTCAATCACTTCCAGCACGAATTTAGAATCAATGAACAAATTGGGCCTCATTTACTTGGACCAGTATTCCTTCCACCTAGATTGAATTCGGAATCATTTCTAAATCCTCTTCAAAACAACATCATTGACGCCATGAAGGAACTACCATTAAACATGGGGCAGGATATGTGGTTTCAAAAGGATGGTTGTCCTGCTCATAATGGGCGCATGGTATCAGATTATATGAATACAGCCTATCCTTGTAGACTCATTGGATGATTTGGTCCGATACATTGCTTGGAGTCCGGACTCAACTCCTTCGGATTTTTATCTGTGGAGCAGGCTGAAGTCTGAAGTTTATAAAGGTACAGTTGTGTCGCTAGAAGATTTGAAGATGAAAATTGAAGAAGCCTGCGATATGGTCCGCAGGAATCTGCAGGAACTGCAGAGCGTTATTGACTCAATTCGAAAAAGATGTTCTCTGGGCCTTCAACACGGTGGAAGACACATCGAGCAGTACCTACATTAGAGTAAAAGAAGTGTTCACCCAAATACTTTCTTATATTTGGATTTTTACTATTTAACATTTCAGGATCATTTTTGATTTTCTTGGATTCTTTCAATTCTTATCAAGCAATAAATACTCAGTTATATCGAGTGTAACTGAGCTACTTCAAAACCAACATGTGTTCATTAGAAAATCGGTAGGCAGTCTCAGTTACCTATCTACTGCAATGTTTTCCATTGTGGCGCTTACGTTTTCTGGTAGATTTGATTAATTTTCCAAACAACAGCTCTCTTTGTGAATTTTCCACATATTTGAAAAGCTAGAAGTTGTCACAATTATAAAATCAATACCTCACCTCGAGCATTTTTCGAGAAAAAGGCGGATGAAATTTCACATTGGTTTCCTTATTGGTCTAAATTTCTAACTGAACCTGTGTTTTTTCGGTTCCTGTTGAATTTGCCCGAGCGAAACTAAATACGGTAAATGAAGCACCTCTTTCTCTTTGTATTAAGGGCACATTTATTGCCGTAGGTCTTTTCGTTCCAGAGATATACTCTCTTTTCATAAGCAAGGTAGGAAAGTTTCCAAAAACACAAAAGAATTGATATCTGTAGAACCAGGGGGTTTGAGGAAAAAGTTATGAGAACATTTTTTGTTGGAAATGATCTGTATTATATCACCTCCTTGGATATTTCACATCGACTCTGTTACACCCTGTAAATTCAGCAGATCTATCCATTCAAAAGATCATTTTCCAAATATTTTCCAAAGTACAGATCGTAACGAATCAAAATCCAAGACCATATGATTAGTAGTTTTTTCTCAATACATTTATTCAATCAAACGCACAAAAGTTAGAAGAAATTCACCCATCAGCACTGGCCAAGTAGTTACATATAGTTTGATTATGATCATATAATTAATTATGTTTCTGATAGTGTCAGTGCTTCTTGAGATATTCTTTTGAAATCCATCCAATGAAACCGTAGAAATATCCGTTCAAAATTCAATTTTTGTTTGAAGGTTTGGGTGCATGGTATTTCGTGAGGGCCATATTTCTGTGCTAACACAGAACATTCATGAAGTTCTCCGTGAAAAAACGAATGATTTCTGTGAAAGTACACAATACCGGTGACGGTTCATATGAAGGTACAAACACAGAATAATCTGATATTTTAATACAGAATATCTGGCCAATTACAATTGCCAAAACACAAAATATATATTGAGAAATATGCGTCGAAACATAAAACACTAAATAAATTTCAATTGTGAAAGTGAACAATCTTTGTGAAATAGCTTTTGTGGAAATACTAAAACTAAATGGAGAAACCAGTAAATATACCACTGTAGAAATGCGAAAGTCGAGTGAAATTATATTGCTCTAAATACAGAGTATTTCTGAAAATTATCATGATGGATACACAATGGCAGGTGAAATTGTGTGTGTGAAATTGAAAGTCATATAAACAAATTACCAACCTATAGAAGTGTAAAGCTCAAGTTACACTATTATAACATTTATTTTGAAGTAAAATTCTATTTTCTTTCCGAACCTGGCATATTGAGAGATTTTATTGAATCAGGCAGATGATTATACAGAATGATACCTCGGTATTTTGCTGATGTCTCAAATTTGGTTGTGCTGTGTTTTGGTACTAATAGAGTTCTCACATTCCTAGTATTATAATCCTGAAAGCTGGAAAGAGTGGTGTTATCCATTTCCCCTTTTTTCACAGACAAATGACATTTATATATGAAGATACAAGGGGCAGTTTGTGTACTGAATTTAACGATCACAGATTAACAAGATGTTGGACGATCAAGTCTTAATATCAAACGTAGGATGCGTAATGAATATTTTAATGAAATCTACCATTATTCCCCAAACCAAAATATTGTACGCAAGATGACTATACACTTAGCTGTAATAAACATTCAACACAGCTGGGAGTGGAATAGAATTTTTTATATGACGGATTGCGTAAAAGGAGGAAATGAGCTTTGCACTTATGTAGGCGATATGATCAGACCACTTCAAGCAGTTTTCGTATATAATAATAACTTAAAAATAACTTCATTAATCTTTACAGAAATTACAGAAAATCTATAGGACAAGTCAAGAAAAAGAATTAATGAATTACAAAGCGTCAAGAAAATATTCTTTAACGCTACGATAACACTCAGACAATAACAAATACTTTACTTACTTCTCTTATAGATTTAAATTTGCCGATTAACCACAATTAGACAGACTATTGAATAATTTAATTAACTGATGAATGGGGGAAAGTCCAAATTTAGCTGTTCTATGTTTCGGAACTCCTAATGTTTCTTTATACTACTTCGGAAATAATTTTATCTGACTTATTTTTCCCTATGTCTCCAAAATTGAATATAGGATCATAAAATTGGAATTCGAAATAGTGTTGTTGAATATTCACTTCAAGGTATGTGCTACATTCTACAGTGTACGAGAAAAATGAGTTCTTCAACAAAAATTGTAAAAATATTCGAATAATTTTTTTTGATATTCTTACTGAGGAATTAATCACATAATTTCAAATTGCCATAATTCCTAAACTATTCGGCTAATTTTGTCAAGTAATGAACCCTACCGAAACATTCAGACACCACAGCAAACCTGCCAATTTCAAGTTTTTTTCTTTGGAAAGTTAGAGCGCACACGGACGGGTGGCCGGACAGAATGGAATTTTATCATGAATTCTTTATAGGTGAGTCCAACCTAATAGTTTGAGACTATTTGGGATCAAAATCAAAAAAATCCAGATTTTTGAGTAAAAAGAATAACGCGCTATTTCGCCGAACAAGCACGTAAAAACGAAAATCGATATATTATGTTTTCTTCATCTTCAAAAAGCAACACTGTTTAACTTGATGGCATGTATCAAGTGCAATTAAGATATTATAGTTAGTCTCCGAAAAAAAGATTTTCAACAACATTTGGAAAGTTTCGGAATAAAATATATTAAAGAATTTTTCCTAGCTCCAAAATGTTCAAATTTTTCAAGTTTAAATCTGATATCATCAGTACTGCATGAGATAGCGATGAACTATCCGCAAAATTTCAAATCGTAGCCAACTCAAACGAGATATTCAGCCTCGAAACCAAATATGAAAATTTAGAGTCCTATCCTCCGAAAGTGTGCACACGACAGACAAGACGGCTGGAGTGAATTTAATTCATCAAGTTGGTTTTGTGATAGAGTTGCCGCTGATTTCAGTTCGTTTTCTTGCCATCGTGCATTATGAATAATTTCAGCTATATGCCTACTACGAAGGAGTAGAAATTTTCCTTCCTAATTCCGACTGCGAACTCAGAATTCTACCTGATTCCGACTGAAAACTCGGAATTATGCCTAATTTCGACTTCAAACTTTAAATTATACATAATTCCGACTTAAAACTCGGAATTTGACTAATTCCGACTCCGAACTTGGAATTACACTTTATTCAAACTTTAAACTCGGAATTAAGAATCATTCCGAATGAAAACTCGGAATGAGCACGAATTGCGACTACAAACTTGAAATTATACATAATTCCGACTTTGAACTAAGAATTAGATTGATTCCGACTTCAAACACGGAATTTGACTAATTCCCAGTTTGAGGTCGGAATAATGTAGATATGATTCCGAGTTTAAGGTTGGAATGAGGTGTAATTCCGAGGTCGAAGTGGGAATGAGTCAAATTCCGAGTTTAGTAAAGTGGAAATTATATTTAAGTCCAAGTTTTAAGTCGGAATCAGGTATAATTCCGAGTTCGAAGTCAGAATTAGAAAGAAGATTCCGTGCGCACACGAATTCCAGAACTAATGACTACCGAAATGAGTATGTGCATCGAATGTTCACTTGTCGAGAACACGGACTCAGATACCATTGTTTAAGGACAATCATTATACCCATAAATCTAATTCCAAATATTTCCGAAAGTTAGGAATAAATATAAAAAGCTAGATTCATAATCATTATTCTAATTCTCCTGAATTATTTATTTTCTATGCATCTCAAAACGACACCTGACCACGTGATACCTCTGATCTCATGTCTAAAGGAATGTAATTTACATTATTGGCCAAAAAACTATGCCCAATATTGGCGATACCATTGATAAACAACATTGGCGCAATCCAGTGCTCCCAATAATGGTAACGAAAATGAGGCAAATTTCCCATCATCGGCTATAGAGTTCTAAGGCTAGTTTAATTTTAATTACATTTGGAAATAGTTCTCCGAATTGCTCTTCGAGACGGAAAAATCCAGAACTTTTGCGAGATCCAGGACAGAGACCGGTATGTATGTATTTGCGATGAAAATTGACAATCAATAAATTTGTAATTCTATGCTGTCTAGGTAATAATATTGAAAATTTCTTTTCATAAGAAAGTCTAGAATTTACTAGACGACCATCGGAATTTAAAAATTAAAGGAGCTAATTTCGCAAAAGTTTTGATAGAGGCAAACCTCTTTTCATGGGGTCTATTTCTTCTGCGAAACAAAATTTTTTAATATTAGGAACTATAACATTCAATGCTAAGTCTAGTTCATGAGCTTGACACTGAAGTGGCATTATGTTGGATATAATCTCCACCAAGTTGTGGGTAATAGAGTATATTCTATTCAAGAAAATTTGACTCCGTATTTTTGGCATCACATCAGTGGCTTTGAAAATAATTTTCGAATTCTAGCGGAGCTTCTGAAGAAGAGGCTCTTCTCGAACGAAGACTTTGCAGTCTCAGTGTGAATATTGAGGAAAATGTTTTACTTAGTTTATTGGATACATATTCGTCTTTATCTACGATTCGATCAATTATAACTAGTGATTCCCACGAGAGTCTCGTTTTCGAGAGTCTCGTCTCGTGTGGTCTCAAAAACGAGACGATACTCGAGACGTCCGTGAATTCTTCATACGAGACGAGACGAGACTTCTATGAAGTCTCGTCTCGAGTCACGTACGAGAGTCTCGTTGGTCTCGAAAGTCTCGTAAGGTGCTATTTCAATCCAATCTAAATGTAATCATGTTTTATTTTCATTAGCTGAAAGTTGATGGATTTCAACAGATCGTTTTTATATTAAAAAGAATTTAATTGCTGAACTTTCAATTATTGGAATCAATCGTACTCGGAGATCGATAAGAAAAATACATCTAACAAAGCATTGAGGCTCTGATGAGTATATATTCTTTCCTTACTCATTGAAGAGCTCGATACAATTGGTGAGTGCATCGTGTTAAATAATTATGAAATATTCGCATTCAGTTCGAAAAACAGCCAATATATTAACCAATCGAATTCATCAAAATTCGGCTCCGATTCGTTTTTATATAGATCAGATGATTGGTGAATTTTCGATACGTTCAAAAACATTAATAATAATAAGCCCTTTATTTTCTACCGGTATAAACCCAATTACAGAAAATATTCACCAGAATATTAATATAAAAGGTACAAGAAAATATCATCATTTCATACAAGTTAGATATCTTTCCTTAATTGCTGGTGATGAATCATGAAATATGTCAAAAATCTCACACAAGGAATTTAACAACGTACACATGAAATGCATAGGTGTTCGTAGCATATAATCAGTTCTACTAGGAACCAGATAAAACAGAGGTCTAGCTCTCACATTCGACCTTGGTGCATAAAAATTCACTTTTTCTAATGAACATGGACAATCAACTCTACTGTGAACCGTACAAGAAAGAAAATGCCTGAAAACTGCGCCGATCATTCAGTGATAATGCGTCAAATCTATGTTAAAGGTGCAGCCTGGTCGGAACCTGTAGGAGGGTAAATAATTATGATTATAATTAATGCAATCATATTTCCATTTCTTAGATTAAATCCCTCATGACCGATAAGACAAAACTACGATTGCCCGATCAAGGGCTTGATTAGCGAACAACAGTAAATTCTGTACTCAATTACAGTTCCTCTTCATTTTAAAAGTTTTGTGGTTTTTTATACTGCCATCAGTATCAGAATTGAAATAAAGATGCACCAATTTCAAAAAATAATGTAGAATTAAAGAATTCGAGTTTATAAATAAAGTAGTCAAGAATGCCTTAGCGTCTATATAGGTCAAACAGGTTGAACCATCGCAAAATAAGGTTCAAAGAGCTCTAGGCATCACTCAAACACCGAAAAGCAGATAACTCCAATTTTGCGCACCATGTCACAATATCAACCGGGTATCATGGGAGACGTTTTAGAATTTGATATAATAAGGTTCAAAGAGCTACAGGCATCACTCAAATACCGAAAAGATAACTCCAATTTTGCGCACCATTTCACAATATCAACCGGGTATCATGGTAGACGTTTTAGAAAATTGGAAGTGCTCATTCGTATTGTACTTCACTGAAAATTTCATCAAAGCCGAATGAGTTATACCAAAGTTATCATTGCAAGTATAATCGGTCTAATCGGATAATTCGCCAGTATATTCTCAGTAGGAATCCCCAAGCATCAATCAAACATTGTCTTGTGTAGTCTCCGTAACTGTCATCATTATTATTATCAAATTGTGATAAATGCCAAATCCTATTCGAAAATGAAATTAAAACAGAATATTTTCTTCAAGCAATCCAACCAATTTCGAATTAAAAGGTTTTACCTTCATAATCACAAGCATGGATTTATTCAAATATCAATGACTCGAAAACAATTTGCCCGCGGTGGCCCGTAACAAGAATTTTTTTTTGAACAAAATTGTGCTGATATTTGATTTTTTCATTAGAAAACATGGTGTAGGCGTACGTACAAAAAAGTTATGAAATTTCTAATGACTAAAGAGACATATCTGCAAATGATGCCACTCTTCTACGAAAGAGAGAACTTACACAAGATTATATTTTTCTATTGAAAACTATTTCCACATGCCACAATCTAACTCAGATACCATATTTATTTTCGAATTAATTCACGAATACAAAAAATATGATTTCAAATTTCAAAATCTGTATTTAAAAAACTTATATAAACCGAACATCTATGTTTATACGGAAATCAAAATGGTACGAGAAGTAATAACACGAGACTCCGAGACTTTTACGAGACTCTCGTTCGAGACTCGTGACGAGAAGAGACTGAAGACTGCGAGACGAGACGAGACTTAAGGAGAGTCTCGTCTCGTTGGTCTCGTGGGCATCACTAATTATGACCTATATTTATAGATTCAGGAATAATTCCCTGAAATCTCGTATAAATAGGTGTGATTTTCTCACAGCTCATAAACTAGACTTTGCATTGAATTTTATAGTTCGAAATTATCAAGAATTTGTTTTCGCAGAAAAAATAAACCCCACGAAAAGTGTTTTGCCGCTAACAAAACCTTTGCGGAATTTATCTCCCTTCATTTGTGGATTTAGATGGTCGTCTTGTAAATTCTGGACTTCCTCATGAAAAAAAGTTTCCAATATTATTACCTAGATAGCATAGGATCACAAATTTGTTGATTGACATTTTTCATCGTGAATACATACATCCCGCAGTCTCCATACTTTGCAGTTCTGATCTCGCAAAAGTTCTGAATTTTGTCGCCTCGAAGAGCAATTCGAAATGCTATTTCTAAATGTATTTAGTGTTTTGAAAGTAGCCATAGAACTCTACAGCCAATGATGAAAAATTTGCCTTATTTTCGTGTTTCACAAGCGAAGCCATTTTTTTGTGTTGAGATCGATTATGGAGGCCCATTCCTCATTGAAGTTGGCAAATTGAGAAATGCTGAAATTCAAAAGGCGTATCTTAACTTATTCATTTGCTGTAGCATTAAGGCTTCACATTTGGGGTTGGCATCTAACTTGAGTAGAGATTGTTTTCTCGCTGCATTTCATAGTTTCTTCGGAAGACGTGGTGGAATGTCACATATTCACACTGATGGAGGTACAAATTTCGTTGATGCTGCTTCTCACATTAGAAATATTTTGAAAGATGCGCTCTCTTCTGAAGCGGCATTAAATCGGTAAAGACCCATTTATATCGGGTAATCGATGAACATCTCCTCACCATTGAGGAATTGACAACATTATTAGTTTAAATCAAAGCTGTTTTAAATTCACGACCCTCAAAAAATGTGGAAAAAATTTGGTTAATTTTTTTTTGTTGATTCAGAATTTGTTGTTTGTTTAGGAATACAAGAAAATTTGCATATATTTTGGTGACAGGAATGTTAGAGTTTCGTCCAGCTCTTTCGTTTGTTTCGGTCGAATAGACCAATGTTCGAATTTCCCTTTGAGTTGCACCATAATTGTATGTTCGGCAACATGGTGCTACTGGTCGCAAGAAAAGCAGACGCACAGATGAAGTTCAGTTTCTTTGAATATTTTTCGAGCTCGAGTTGCAGCTGCTCAGTTCTATTTTGAATCGTCATGTTATCCTCTCGAAGAAAATTGGAAGGTGAGTCGGTGACTTTCTTGGTGCTACTCCTTTTGGTTAACTTTAACTGTTGATTTGAAATTTTTCATTCTATCCAAAATTATCGCGTATTTAACGCCATTTCTGAAAAATATCCATTTATCACATTATTGGGCCAATAGTGGTAGCGATGTAATTTACAATATTGGCTAAAAAACTATGCCCAATCTTTGACCAAAATCGGCTATACCATTGATGAACAATATTGCCGCAATCCACGTATCTCTAAATTGGGCCGATATTTGTAGAAACGTAAATTACAATATTGCCCAATATTGAATCAATATTGGTGATACCATTCATAAACTATATTGACGCAATCCACTTATCCTAATATTGGGCCAATGTTGGTAGAAATGTAATTCACAATATTGGCCTGAAAACGATGCCCAATATTGAACCAATATTCGTGATACCACTGATGAACAATATTGGCGTAATCCGCTTATCCCAATATTGATAGAAATGTAATTTACAATATTGGCCAGGAAATTATACCCAATATTGGCGATTCACTCCATTCTTTTTTATGAATTCAGGAGGAAGCCCAAGAAAGTTTGAAATATTCCACTCTGTGGAATTGAAAAATGTTATGTCAGGTTAATTTCATTCTAGTCAGATAATTACCGTCCTGCCTACCTGGATCATTTCTAGAAACAAAAACTTGATAGACCTTTTTCAAGGCCCACCAACTGACTTTAGGAAAGTGAATGTATTATAGTGATTTTTGCATTATACATCACGTATATTCTGTGGTCAGATGATTTCTTGGAAATTTCCTCATACAAAAATAGTATAGCTTCCGAAAATGAATTATATTCCCTCGAATCCAAGTTTAAAAAGATAAAAACGAAATCAACGAAATCGCTGTAGACGTCTTACCTGAACACCACAAGTTAACATAATGTGAAGCTATCTGCAACTAATCCCAGCAGGCATCCTCAGAATGCACATTCGAGAAAGAGGACTGTTTATGAAGCTGTCGGAATCCGGATGTGCCGTAGGAAACTTGCCTACGCGAATCATGAATTTTCAAGCAGACCCGTAGAATGACACTCCTTCAATGTTGCAATTTACAGTTAAGATGATGACTTGGATGTATTTCTCGGGATGTTCACCTTGGTCATTCGGAATTTTTCGCATTCCCTCTATTTATACAAGTGAGTTCTATTTCTCGCTCTTATTATGTTTTTCATCAATTTGGTTAAAAGGTTGGTATGTACCTATATTTTTTTATTTTATCTGACGCAATTCAAAATGCCCTGATGAATGAATCTTAAAAATGTTCTGAGAAAATCATCTGATGAGATCCAGGGTCAGTTGTTAACTATTAAATCTATCGCCTGCACTTTAGAGCGGTCACGACCGAAAGTGATGGTCTCAAGTGGCTGTGCACGCGGCGGCTCTATATACAGCTTTCAAATTCTGTCGCACATCAATTTAACATTAATATTCATGGAAATACAATTATACGGTCATCTATACAAGTGTTGGCCCTGCCAAATGCCGATTTTTTCTTCATACAGTCCTCACGATGTTCTACATGAACCTCAAGCTATAATTTTCGATCAAGTACAAGATTGCAATTCGATCCAAAATTTTGAATGGGTATAACTATCTAAAGAATAATCGGCGAATTCAACCCATTTAAGCATTCCACCTTCTTAATTAAACTGACAATCTACTCTACAAATATATTCCCTATGTCGATTCTTCTTAAAAATAATGTGTTTACGGTCGGTCTAACCAATGATAGTGAACAAAATAACTTCTAATAAGAATCTACTCAGTATCTTGATGATTGTAAAGTAAGTTTGGAGTTTTATCACAAAGGCCGAATTGGCGACTTAGTAAAAACTATAGAATGATACCGCAGATAAACCCTTTCAAAATTTCAGTTTCCCATATTGCCAAAACATAGATGCGACCTTGAAGTTAGTATAGATGTATAGATGATCGCTTTGGCAACGGAACAAGCGCGTAAAAGCTCCTGACCTCACGTCAGTGCTCTTCTAGGTTTTCTTAACTACGATGTTTTCTAGAGACATTCTTGCCTGCAAGCTCGAAGTACTATCACTCGGTCTGTAAAGTGATTGCATCAGGAATCTCCGTATATATGTTGGTTTCTTACTTGATTTTTTGAATCGAATCCCAGTGGTTATCCAAGAAAAAAATTATAACAGGGATTTTGGTATATATTTTTCTAGGTTCAAAACCACTCTTAGGGTGATTTAGCTTCCTCAAGATGTATGGGTGAATCGTTATGTAAGTGTATCGCAAAAACAGTAGTAGGATAGTGGGGAATGAAAAATATCTGCTCAGTAGGAATTGACTATTTCAGATTTTTTTTACGCCGAGGACCAATAATCTCAGTTGCAAATTAAGAATCCATATGCGATATCTGAAAAATAAAACTCGAAATCCTCCCGAAATGTCTTTTGATCCAAATAAGTTTGCATGTATTTGTATATTTATTCGCTATCTAACAGAAATCGAATATAAATACTTAAATATACTCAAAAACATATTAAAGAAATTCTAAACTGTTTTGTCAACGTATCCAAATAACTATATTTATCAAGAAGTTAACAGAAACACAATAAAATATGTATATACATATTATAACACATTCAAGATATTAATTATTTAAATAATGACATCTGAAAATGGACGAACAACGTGAATGTTACTTGAATGATCCTTAAACTGAACCTTATGAACGCTTCGATGCAAAAGGTCGCTTAGTTCTGGTCCAAGACCCGTTTACACTCGAGATACGCCTTACTCGCATCTTCACGTTCAGCCATGGCGAAGGGGATTCAACAACACATTTTCTTATTTTTTGAGAAAACTATAAGTCCTATTGAAATTTTGAAAAATCTATCTGCATCTAGTGATATCTGTTAACACCTTTTATATGACACATTTTTTCGAAAGTCAGTAAACAGTTTTCTAGCAAAATTGAAACGAACTCGACCGAGGTATTCAGGATCTTAACCTTACCTGAAAATTTCTAAACTCTAGATCCTTCCTTTCGAAAGTTTCAGCGGATACGGCCGGACAGAATCAATTTTGACCACGAATTCTTCATCAGTAAGTCCAACCTAGTCGTTTGAGACCAATTTCGGCTCAGAATACGAAAATTACAGACATCGTGACGAAATGATAACTCGATGTTCCCCAGAACAAGCGCGTAATAAAAGATGCCTGATTCAAGAGAATAGATACTGATGGCATTAAAAATATTGGAGCAATATGCTATGATACTTTTTGAAAATAAGGCGGTAACATTGGTATCATGTGAACATTGGAACATGGGTAAGAATTTGTGCTCACTTGAAGGTATGTCCGTCTGCTTATCATTTATTTATTTCAGCGAAATTTTTATTAGCTAATAACAGAACTTTGTACACATTAGTGGACATCGTTCTCGGTATAGGGTATTCCAAATCCGTATGTTGCGAGTCTAAGCATGAAAACTAATAATGCTCAGGTAAATGAATAAAAGATTTAACAGACATTCAGGAACAGTCGAGATAAATTGTATTATTTTCAGAAAAGCAATTAATAGATGATAAGAAACACTAGTTTCAATTGTTTTGGTTACAAGGATCGGTTTTAGTTGTTTCATATTTATCTAGGAAAATTTCGAAATTAATCATTGATGGGGTAAAAACAATGTTCCATCGTGTAGGTACTAGGTTTACAAACAACAATAGATATTTTTCAAGAAAGAATGAATTTGATCATCAATTTTTCATTTCTTGCTCGTGATTGGCTTTTTGCGCGCATGTTCTGGGGAACAGCGTGCTATCGTTTTGTCCAAATGTATGTAATTTTCGATGATTGAGCCGGAAATGGACTCAAACGAATAGGTTGGACTCACTGATGACGAATCCGGTGTCAAAATCGATTTTGTCCGGCCAGCTGGCCGGCCGTCCGTAAACACGATTACGGTCGTACGGAGAATCCTATTAGACCTGAAACTTTCAGGGTAGGTTGCATTTCAAAATGCAACAGTTAAGTTCCCTAATGGGCGAAAGCGTCCAAACGGTTTCGGAGTAAGAGCCCTTTGAAGTTTTGACTTTATTTTGGCGATAATTCAAAAACTACTGAAACTATTGGATCGAAACTTGGCAGTTAGTTGGACTACAGCAACACATCACTTATCGCGAAATGTTGTTGAGATCATACTATCCGTAAATTCGTAATTTCTGAGCAAAAATTTCCTTATTGTAACTATATCAATCTCGAAAAATTTGGAGACCTCCATTCAAATGATGGTCCGAAATTGCGCCATGCAATATAAAACAACTAATTCATTCATTTTAAGTTGTTAGTTCGATTTATTGATCCACGTCTTGTTGAGATCTAATAAATGTTCAAGGTGCCCTTGTTACAATTTCTTGGTGTATATTTCTTGTAAGTCATTAGATTTTAATTCTTAACAGTCCATAGCACTCTTGCTTTCATAAATAGTAAATGATTTTATACCAGAACTGCAAAATCTTGTTCATGAGGTTCATTAGAAAACCTGTATATATCTTCATTCAGAAATTGGAAAGTAAAGGTTGCAGACTTATATTTTTCTGTTGTTCTCGAGTAAATCTTAGTCTGCATACTTCATATGTCAATGTCCGAGGCATTCGGAAAATATCAGTAGTTTCTCAGCTGACAACCTCTATTTGGGGAATGAAAGGTGAAAGTTTTCGCATAAATCCTATTCTTCAGACCAAATTTCAGCTTCCTCAAACTACGATTTATTAATTTTTCATATAGAGTATCTCCACTGCCATTATGATGGAAGTTAGATATAAGTGAATTACTCAATTTTCTTGTTTCTGTTTCGTGTGAAGTCCTAACTAGCACAGTGAATTTCAGCTCTTCTTGAGTTATTTTACGATAATAAGCTTCATAATAAGTTTTGTACCTTTCTACGGTACCGAAATTCACAGGTTTCTGATTTTCTGTGGTTCATCTTCAGGTCTAAGTTTTTCTATTAAACTCCATCCCTTCCGTATTTCGAAACATTCGAAACATACGAGCCCCGCGAGGTGGATGGAGGGTGAAAGTTATAAATTTATGAATTTTGTTTTAATTCTGTGCCGATTCTATCATGCATGCATAATTGTAGTTTTCTAAGACTTCGAAACTTCAGTCATACATGTTAACAGGTTTCACCTATATACAGAACTTCATTCCTTCATGTGAGTTTTCGGATCAAATATGAATATTTTTCACTGATTTTGTTGTTTGTTTGTTGAATCTTTGCAACGAATTTCAGCTTCCAAGGACTTGGAGAATCTCTGCTTGTCTTACACGCCGATCTGTTGGAGGGTGAAAGTTACAGATTTCCGACTTTTGTTGCAATTTGTGAAACCCAGCCTGGGCCTGCATAGTGAACTTGAGGTCTCAAGGACTCCAGATAATATCGAAGACTTATATGAAGACCTCCTCTCGCCCTTAATGAGTACAAAAGTTACACGTAGTCCTCTAACAAAATCTCGGCTTTCTAGTAAATCATGAAATACCCTGGTTTTATGAATATGGATATTTTCGAAGGAGCTTCAAGCTCTCCTGTTGATTTCATTCAAATTCGTAAAAGCGGAATTTATAAAAACATCCAACAGATCCAATATCAGTTTGGACTCAGAAGTGAACAAACAAAAATCGGTATATAAAGGGTCTTTCGTTATGTGCTTTCTATTTTCAAATTTATATAGATCGATGTAGGTGAGATATTATCGAAATTCTATATTCGTCTGGAAGGCCTATCGATATCTTCACAAGAAAAAGTACCAATGGGTCAAATCACACTATCTCGTTGGACAGTTGGACAAAATAAACAGCAACAGTGACTTTTTCGGTACTCATTGGACGCCCTTTCAACGCTTTCTTTCAAGAATGACCTAGTCGCTGAAGATGAATGAAAATTAGGCTTTCAAATTCCCAAGGCCCCATTCAGCGAACACACGTCGTAAGTTGGGTATCTTCAGCTTTTGGGTCAGAGGAATTTTGTACGGGTGTAAGTCCAACCCACGACGCAAAATTCGTCGAAATATTGTCAAACAGAACACCCATTTTGATAGAACAATAATTTTAACCTTGGCACGTGATTTAGAACACTGTATGTGTGCATGATGAACAGGAAAATCGGACTGAATTAAAAGGATTCAATTCTTCTGAGAAAACTGAAATAAATTAACGCTATCACATGTCAAAGTTCGAAAGTCTCGCTTAGAACAAAGTTTGTAAGAAAAATTAATTCTATTTCAGAAATTTTGTTTCACTTCCATATTGATATGTTCCCGAACAAATTTGTCCAGAATTTTTGAACGATTGTTCTAACTTAAACCACTAGCTGATATGCATTCCATGAAAGATTGGGAAATTTAAATTCAAAGTGATCATTTTTTCTGACCATCAAGTGGATTTTGCCTTTTCACGATCTAGTGTAGGCCTTTTCATTCACGTCTGAATACAACTTCGCCTGTCTTGAAGTAATAAATTATCGTGTTTTCAAACCGGGGTACAGATTAATTTTAGTTGATCAAGAATTGTCTATCTATACTATACAAGGTAATTCAAAATTAGACATGACCCTTTGAGAAAGTGTTAGTCTGACTCATTCGCTGTCGTCTGAGCCATATTTAAATCAACAGTTTCCCAGATATTTGAGTTCTTGTGATTTTGAAATGGTTCCTCACCTCAGTTCATTTTTAGTCCATATTTTCTATGTTGACCAAATTGAATTAAAGGGTTGGGTTATTTGCAACAGGAAAGGATATGATATTTATGAAAAAGGAAAAACTATACTTTATTTGATGTTAAATACAATAAGTATGATTACACTTATAATATCGATTCTCTCGGTTACACTACATAATTCATTATGCGGGATATTCAAAACGTTGCTCATGAAAATCTGTAGGCAGCTGTTGAAAATCACAAGAACTCCAATATCTCGGAAACTGTTGATTTTCTGTTACAAATAAATATGGCTCCAAAACTCACGTCTAATTTGGAATCGCTCTTTATAAACTTAGTGGATGAGGAGTATATTCGCAATTTCGTTACACTTTGAAATCAAACAGTTGGCTCATTTACGCGGCCCGTCTCAATTGAAGTTAATTCGAGATGGTCTATCATACTCGATGGACTGACCTAGTCATCAACTTCGATATATTTAATTGCTTGATACCATAAATCAGCTTAAAACTCGGATAATACATATACTTATGTGGAATTTACTGTTTATTTTCGTTTTTCGTATTTTTTCTTTCACCTGTCTTTAGCGATAAGGGGAAACACCAAACAGGTACATTCAATTCGAGTAATACAGAATAAAACCGAGTACGTGACATTTTTAATCAATGGTCTGAATCAAAAAGACAATAAATTATTGTGGCGTATCATCCCGGAACTCACGATCGCTTATTATAACCATCGAACACATAACACAATACGGTAGATCTAAGTCGCTCTTTATTGCTTTCTATAATTTGCAACAACGGAACAGCGCTTACTCCTCTAATGGGATGTCTATGCCATATATTACAGCTACGCCATCATTATCGTGATGGCTATTTCGACATAGGTCATACAGAGGTATTAGATGTAGGTGAGGTAAGTGCGAGCAATCAGGGCTTCCTATTTCGTAAGTCCGCGGTTAATTGTAACCTACTCTCCGAAAGATCCAAGTAGAGATGTATACAGAGGGGTACTATGGGGCTGTTACACAAATGAACACGTACATTCTGATCATATAAAATTTCCAGGGGTGCATACAGTGGCTAAATTATCGTGGTGTGCGCATATACATTCAGTAGGCAGTGGTTTATCGTCATGTATTTCTGCCTTGTGGAAAATTGTTGATGTTGATTCAGATTCAGTTCTAATATTCGTATATTATGCGTTCTTAGAATCCAAAATAGCACATGGTATTTTATGTTGGGGCCATGATTTTCATGTAAAGTGACCTTCTTGGTTGCAGAGAAAGGCTATAAGGGTCATGGGTAGACTTAATTATAAGGGAGATTGCAAACATGTTTTCCGTGTCAAAAAAATATTAACTATCCCTTGTTTGTTCATTTTGCAATGTTTGTTATATGTAAGGTCTCATAAGGATGAATATAGAACACTGCAGGATATCCAATCCCATAACATTCGCCAAAGGTATCACCCCTATACTGATCTCCATAGAATCCACACTATGAAGTTCGGGATGACATATTAAGGACCTAAGCTATTAAACAAGCAGGCAACCACGGTGAGGACGATGCCTATTACGCAGTTCAAGCATTCTATGAACAGATATCTGTTGAAAAAAAGTTTTTATACGATGAATGAATTTTTTTTAATGATTTTGTTATCCTTCTTATTGATATTATCATCATCATTATTATTTACTTATCCATGTATTTCCCAGCGATCAGCTGCGTATAGTACGCCTCTCTCAGAATCAAAGGGAAGAAGCTCTATTACGTTGTGCCCGACATACATTTCCTCATAATTCTGCATGTATTGAGTATGATTGCCTTTTGAATTTCTCTAGAGCTGTGTTATTATTATTATCATTATTATTATTGCTGGAGCTCTGTTCTTCTCCAAGAAACCAATTCCTATCATTATTATTATTATTATTCCTCTTTTCTATCGCACACCGGTGATTTAGTACAAGTTGGCAAGTTCTTATCCACTTTCCACTTCTCCTAGGATCCTACTCATTATGCTGAACGTCCTTTGGTGTACTGCCTTCTTCATATGTAAGCACGCTTCTTCTTTAATTCCAACCTCGTTTAAATTTTCTTCCAATTTCGAATATATCTCTCCTGTGACACCAACAACCATAGGAACAACTCTCACTTTTTCCATCTTCTTTTCCACGAAACTCATCTGCCATTATTAATTTTTTCTGCCTGAGTTTTCGCGATGTTTGCAGTTAGAGGTACGGCGATATCAATGAGATAAATTATTTAGTTATTTTCTTTCTTTCCAATGTGAGTGCTATATCTGATATGTTGTTGGGTATATTCTTATCGGTGACTATCGGTCTATTCCAGTAGAGGCGTACATCTTCATCTTCATAAATTGGCGTTGGATCCTAAGTATATTAGGGTGTTTCCGTTTTCAACTCCAGATATTTTATTCGGATCTTTTGGTGTATTTTCTTGGCCACGTCATTGTGCCTGTCCAGGTAAGCTTTGGGAGCAAGTACTGAGCATTCCGCAATGAGATGGTCGATCGTTTCTTCTCTCTCTATCTCTCTCTCTCTCTCTCTCTCTCTCTCTCCACACAGACGACACTTGTCATTTTTCACTGTTGTAGTATTCGCCTGCAGTACAAACGAGTTGGGATAACTCGATCCTGAATGTCTATTATAAATCCCATTGTTTCAGGAAATAAATTGTCGTTTTTCAAAAATCTGAAAGAAGCTTCTTTGTTTATAGCTTCGTTTTCGATCGCCGCAAGTTACTTTCCATGCATTGGTTCGCTTTTCCAGTTAGCTATCAATTCTTTTTGGGTCGTCATATCAGTTAGTTGTGGATGGTGTTTTCCAGCTAATTTAAGTGGGGTGTGTTTTTTCTGCCTTAGCAATTGCTTTGTAGAGGACACTGGTTTTACCCTTATCGTGCAAGTACCCTTGAAGACTCTCTATTTGTTGGTTATGGCGGGTGACTTATTATTATAATTATTATTATTCTTATTTCATTAGCATCACAATGTAATTGGTTGCAATTATTAAAAACCTGGGTGTTGAACACCAACGGTTTAATCTCTAGCCACTATTCTTCTTATTGTGGAGCAGGTGGACAGAATCACAGCCTTTTGAATAAGGCTTATTATTTTTAGATGTTCCTTAACCCCTATCATCTCCAGGGATCCAGGCAACTTTTTTTTCACCAACAGTACTGCATTTCCTGCATTTGTCGTCTATTTCGAGCTTCAAAATATGTTTCTCATAATTTCGTGTTCTTATTACTCGAACTTGAACAGCCATCAAAAAGCCTTCAGTCTCTGGGTATAGTTGACCTGCTCTGAGCCACAAAAAAGAAGCTTTTTTTGTCTATATTTTCTTCCTCTAGTTGTTTGGGGAATTTTCCATGCAGTACTTGTTCTCGCCAAGTATTTTGGTCTTCACTTTTGATAGAGATCTCAAATATCATTTGTCTGTGTTGCAAGTTCAGAGGTGTATAACCCTTATCCTCTTTTGTCAACTTCATTAGGCTATTCTCAGATTTCAGTAATTGTTGTCAAAGGTTTTTCTCTGGTGTTCTGCAGAGTCTATAGATATTCACTAGTCCTCGACCTCCATCTCGCCGAGAAAGATGAAGTCTTTTAACTGATGAGTTGGGGTGTAAACATTGGTTCTTGGTCGTCTATGTACAATAAGTTATTATTATTATTATTATCATCATTATTATCATTATTATTATTGTTATTATTATTATTTTTATTATTATAATTAATATTATTATTATATCCCATTTTTTTCGATATTACGGTTATATTCAAGCATGATCACATGAACCACAGTTCAGGATGGAATCATACTAGGTAATACTTTTAGTTATTGCATGAACTTTCTGACAGTGTGACAGGTATCTTGTATGACAGACTTTTGAAGTTTTCGAATAATGTGCTGTGGGATACTCAATTGTCATATCCTGCTTCAGTCGTTTCGGCACAATGCCAATGCTGGATATCATCAGGGGTATTAATTTGATATCATTGAGTTTCCACTGGCTATTAAGTTCGTCTGCTAATTCCGAGTATTCTGAGGTTTTTCGCTGTACGTCTTGTTTGAATTACCTGTGAGTGGGACACCAATACGTAGTACTCGTTTATTATGTCTGTGGTCATTTAATGAATCTTCAGCAATTCCAGGTGAACTATTTTTGCTACGTTATTGTGTCGTGTTAGGTAATCACTTTGGGCTTACGTTGGACAAGCTGATATGATGTGGTCGATAGTTTTACCAAGTGTACCACATCTCCTGCATTTATCCTCTGATGCTGATGGGTCCTTAATGATGCGTCTGCGATAGTTGGCCGTATTACCTCTTCCTGAATATCCATCATGGAACCTTCGGTCTCGGCAAGGACACACCCACTTGTGAGCCATTTGTGTGACATTTCTAAGACAAAGAATGAGGGTACTTCCGTACAGAAGTTTCAAAATCCAGCTTCTTTTTATCTGGTCATGTGCTTTACTCTGCTGTATTATTGTTTGAGTCTGCATGGCTAATGGGGTTAGTTGTTTGTCGGCATTCACTACAGCCCATATGAGGTCTGCTTTTCCAATGAAATACTTTCTTAGGGATTCTATTTGGTTGTCGTGCAAAAAGTGTATATCAAGCAGTCCTCTCCCTCCCATTCTTCTTGGTAACAATATTCTTTCCAAGCAAGATTTTGGGTTGTGACTATTGTATCTTGTCATCATAGTTCTGATTAGACGCTGCACGTCAACAAGATCAGGTGGTGTCCATCTTGTAATATATTATATGCGCATGATTTGAAATGTGAAATGATACTGTTATGATCAATCAAGCAATTCAACGCAAACTGAGGTTTAAAAGTTATCGGCCACATAACAAAGGCTTGAAGCCATTGCCTTCCTATTAAATTTTTCCCGTTACCTGCCAAAACGTAAGCTTTCAAATTTGCTTCAACCCCTTCGAAATGCATCTTAAGATCGGCCAACATACCCATTACATTCAATTTTGTTCTGTCATAGTTGGACAATGAAATATCTGCCTTGTGGATTTTCCTAGCTGCAAAATAATTGGCTATAGTTTTTTCTGAAAACACAGTCACATGTGAACCTGTATCAACTTCCAATTCTACCTGATTATTATCAATAATTAATTTCAAACTATGAGGTTCTACCACAATATTGTTTACCTGAAATTCAGTAAAATCGTTTTGCTGCATATAATAAAAATCTAAATCAGAACTTTCCAAATCTTCATTTTCTAATAAGTTGACATTGACTAAATTAATTCCGTTGTGTTTTTTCAGACATGCTCTATCAATATGACCTTTTACATTACAATAATTACAAGTTTTCCACCTAAGTTTACAGTCTCTTGCAAAATGATTAAATCCGCCACAACAATAACATTTATTATCATTACGAGTTTTTGAGGTTATACGTACCTGAGAATTGTTTGACACATTCGACCTACGGCTTCTGTTTCTGTCTTCTCGACTGTAGTTACTTCTCCTGTTATCGTGTTGTCTTTGTCTATTGTCGCTGATGAGTTTCTGGCTCTGGTCTTTGGAAGTGGAAGCCGCGGCTGCGTTGTTTGGTTGCGAAGATTTGAATTTTTCTTCTGCGTTTCCGCTTCCCCTTCCTCTGTATTGTTGATGATTGGAATATTTTGTACCAGCCTTATTCATGTAAAAAATTGTATCTTCAGACACAGCATCTGCAGGCTTCATTGATAAGGAATTTTTTATAGCTGCTTCTCGATCCTCCGCTATCTTCACCGCACTTTGAAATGTTAGATTTTCTTGATGAAATAATTCCACTTTTGTTTCGTGATTTATAAGTCTAAATACAAATTGATCACGAAGAGCAATATCAAGGTCCTTGAAATTACAATAAAAAGGTCTTTCTTTCAATTTTGTAAGGAATGCGTGTATCGATTCCGAAGGTAATTGTTTCGTGGCGTAGAATTTATTTCTTTCGGAAATTTCTGAAGGCTTTGGATGAAGATTAGAGTTCATGATATTAACTAATTCAGAGTAGGAAAGATCTTTGGCTTTTTTTGGTGAAGTTAAATTTTTTCAACAAGACAAATTGAAACAAATTGCCGACTAAATATTGGCATCAAATTTTCTTCAAAACTGGAAAATGTTGGTGCGGAGTGTGAAGTCAGCACCAAATCATAGAAATGCGATTTATTGAAAAACCATGATGGTGCATGAAAAGTTTCATACAAAACAAATTGAAACAAATTCGAAACTAAATATTGAACTTAGTTTCGGAATTTGTTTTATCAACTTTTCGCTAACTTCACGCGGCCCTCGTTGATAGATTCTACTTCTTTGCGTAAATCCCACATACTCATATATTTCATCTTCCATTTTTTTTGATAAAGTACAGCTCAGGTGTTTCAGTACTACTAATTTTACAAGCTTTTATATTGAGTGTTCTGCATTTATCTAGTCCGAATTTCATTTGAATGGTATTACTGGACTCTGGTACTATATGTGTGAAATGGTCCAGCTGCGATTTGTTGCCAACAAACATCTTCAGGTCATTAATATAGAGGAGGTGGTTTATTTTATAGAGATTCTGTTTTACTGCTCTAACGGTATAACCATATCCTGTTTCATTCAGCATTTTACTCAGGGGGTTAAGGGTAGCACAGAACCATAGTCCACTTAAAGAGTCGCCCTGAAATATTCCGCTTGTTATCTGAATTGGTCTTGTCCTAAGTATTTTTCTATTATTTCGTATCTCAAACTGTCGTCTTCCAGTTTTTCATTATGGTGGATAAGGAAGATATTATAACGGGACTTACCCGGTATATAGAGTGTATTATTATTATTATTATTATTTTCATCATTCTGCTCAGCTGCTCAATTTTCAACCGGTTTTTTCATTACTTTTAATATCGAACTCTCTCCAAGAGTCTGCGATATTAGAGATACGTAATATATGAGCAGTGCCTAGCAGTGTTGCTTTCTGTAGCTGGCTTATAATGATTTTATCAATGCCAAGGGTGTCAAGACGTTGTCCCAGATCTTTTGGAATTGTCTCTAAGGTTCCTTTTACAATCGGAATTGCTTTGGTTTCTTTCTTTCATAATTTTCCAACCTCAATTTCTAAATCTCTGTATTTTATTTTTTTTTATTTTTATACGGAAGTTCTAAAGCACCTGAGTAGACTCATTTTCGGGTACTCTGGTTGATGATCCCACCAGTTTTTGCTGGCTGAAAGGTTACAATTTTTGCAAATATTCCAATGTAGCATAGTAGCTACTCTATAATGCCTTCCCAAACAATCGGTTTGTGCGATTTTCGGGCAACAGCTGATGGTATGATCGACGGTTTCATCTTTTACTTTGCACAATGTGCATTTACTCTTTGCTGATATTTTGTCAATTTTGGCTTTCATTGCGTTCGTTCTCAAGGCTTGAGCTTGTCCAGCCATTATAAGTCCTACGGTTTCTTTCTTAAGGCTTCCCTCTGAAGCCATTCCAACATAAGCTCTTGACTGATCTCATTTTCTGTATCCCTGACGTACTGACCATGGAAAGCCTTTTGCCAGTTTTCTATACTACTTTTCAATTGTTTTTTTTTTGTAGATTTGTTTTGTTTGTTAGAAATTTTCTATAGTACCTTCATCAATAATTGCTTTCAGTTGTTTTTGCTCACTCTGTTCAAAATAGTGAAATGATTTATGTAATATAATTTTGTGTTCTGAAATATGTATTTCTGGAATATGTATTTTATGTTATCCGTCTACGCAGTTGCGCACTCGCAGAACGATCCTCTATAGGAATCATTCTGTTAAACATTTTGAGATTAATGGTGCTTGTATGCAGTTATAAGAAGTTAAGATATTAATTGATAGATGAGAATTGACTTATTGTTTCGATTCACTTTTCCAGGTAATGCAAATGATTATTTGTTATACATTTAAATTGAATAAAGCATTTTTCCAGTGCATCGAAGATAAGTTTTTATAAACCAAAATTCAAGAATTTGAAGTTGAAAAGAAAATTATTATATTATTATTATAATTATTATTATGTTATGACTTCAATATTCTCACGCTAGTGGTCGTTTATAGTTTTGTGCTGAGGGGCTTTACCAAGTCGACACAGAAACTTTTATTATTCCGTATTGAGCAATGCTCTTACCATATTACAAGTTTTTAAAATTACAGATATTTGAATATTTTTATGTATAGCGATATCTATTCCACGTTTCAACAAGTTTGGCGTTAATGTTATTGGCGTAATTCCTGAGACCGATATAATCAGGGGGATTATAATGACTTTATCCTGCTTCCAAATCATCTTTATCTCAGGTGCAAGATCTGCGTATTTGGACATCATCTCATTGTATTTCACTGGGACATTCTCATCATTGAAGACGGATATGTCTATCAAGTATGTTATTTTTTCTTTCTTACAATGCAAAGTTATATCAGGTCTATTTGCGGATATTGTCTTATCGGTATGAATGTCGATGTATAGTTTGTGATCTTCGTTTCCAATTATAGATGTTGGTGTATATCTATAATGTAGTTTTGTATTCTCTATGAGTTTGTGAGTAGTTGCTAATGCTTGGTGAACTATTTTCGCTGCTGAATTATGTCTTGCAGTATATTCTGTTCCAACTAAAATTTGCATCCCTCCGTTATATGCACTATAGTTTCATTTTGCTGGTGGCACTTCCGACATTTATCATCTATGACGGTAGGGTCATTGATAATGAATTCTTTATAATTTTTGGTTGAAATAACCTGATCTTGGATGGCAAGTAAGAAGCCTTCTGTTTCTGGAAAACAGTGTTTTCCGTGAAGGATCTTTTCCGACCAGATGTTGAATTTTTCTATTTGTGACTGTGCTTGACTATTTGTGTCTGGTGATTTTCGTGTTTGTGATTAGTCCAGTGGTGTGTAGTTTTTGTCAACTTTAACTATTGCTTTATATAGAGTAGTTTGTTTTCTGTGGAAAAACTTTCGGAGTGTCTTAATTGGGTTTATGCGTTGTGACTGGATATATATGATTCCCCTTCCGCCTTAATTTCTTGGTACAGTGAGTCTTTTTTTACATGCATTTGGATGAGATTTTCTGTGTTTTGTCATTTCAGTTCGGATGGAAATGTGAAGGTTTTCTATGTCCGTATGTGACCATTTGACGATACCGAATGAGTATGTCAGAATGGGTATAGCAAATGTATTGATTGCCTTGGTGAGGTTCTTGGAAATCAGTTTTATTTTCATCAAATTGTTGATTATATTCTCGAATTCAGTAGTCACTTCTGATTTTATTTTGGTGTGATCGATTTTCGTAATTTGACGTAGGCCCGGGTACTTATAAGTTCCATTTTCAGGAATATTACTCAGTCTTTCATTGTGGATAGTTAAAGTTTCATTTTGGTTTCTCCAATGGCCTTTTTCGATGTGTAGTGTTTGGCATTTTATGATTCCGAATTCTATTCTGACATCGGTAGTGAAAGTTATAATTTGATGGATTTTTTGTTTCTGAATTTTTGGGTTTACCATATGTTATTCCTTCAGTGAGAAAACTAGGAAATATGTGCGGTTGTGGAATAATTTTGTTAATTTGGTATGTAAGTGGTTCATGAGTGGTGGTAAACTTGTATTGATACTTGTACTAGAAGTTTTGAATTTTATCTACACCTGGACACTTTCAGTTTTGTGTGTGTTTAATTGTTTCATTGATTTCTGTAGATTTTATCTGGGGGGCAAATCATTATGTTGTTCATTATCAGACCCGATCTCTTTCCAATATTCTGTGAGTTCTCCTTTGTTTGGCGCTTTTTTTATGATAATTTGTAGCAAACAACAAATCCCTAGACAGCAAGTCTAGGGATTTTGTATAATTGGATATCCCATCCTCGCGTTAAAAAGGATTTTTAAGGGAGGAATCAGAGCAATAACAAATAGCAATGGAGATAATGAGTCTCCTTGAAATATTCCTTTCTTAATGGCCAATTTTTTCCCCGTTTAGCGTCAGTTTTGTATTCCAGTTCTTCATGGATTATTCGATGGATTGTGCAATTTTTTCTTTGATTCCCATTAGTTTCAAACTTTTCAATATCCAATAGGTCTCTTGCATGTATTTCTCGATCATTGGAATCAAATATTCAATCCATAAGAATACTGAAAAACTTCAATCGCCGTCAAAAATTTCAATTTTCAACGTGAAAATGATCTTTAAAATAAGGCTCCACATATTGGTTGTTTAAACACTCGGGACTTCGCGCCTTCCGTGACTTGCCGTGATATAACCACTCTCTCCCTCCTCTCGTGTACCTTTTTAAAAATATGACAATTCGTGTTATATGCAAGAGACCTATTATGCGGAACCGAATCAAAAGCTTTCTTATAGTCAATCCAGGCTACATGCATATTTTTTGTTTCTTGCAGTTTTCAATCTCCATCTTATCAATGAGAAGCTGATCTTTTGTTCCACGACTTGTTTTGTTGTTTCCCTTCTGTCCTTCGGGATGAAGATCATTTCCAATCAAATAATAAATACATTTATCAGCTATCATCCCGGTGAGCAATTTGAAAATTGCTGGTAAGCACGTGATCCGACGAGGATTACTTGGGGTAACACCTTAACTTGGATCAGCCATTCTAGAATGCATGCTTGTTAGATGTTTGAGCCAAAAATCATGCAGCTCATCCTCTCCAGGTGCAGTCTAATTCTTGAACTTTTTTGCTTTTATCAGTTGGGAGGATAGATTGAAATCGTCTATCTCGTGGTTATTTTCATTCATTTCGGCTGATGCCAACCATTCGGCCCGAGTATTATGGCTTTTGGGGATGTCCCAAATTTGCCTCAAAAGATAGGGTTTCATCTGATGATGGTTTCAACTTGTCACTGGGCACTCGTTCTGTCCCATTGTTTCCGACTGGCTGTTAAAATCACTTCTGGTTCGTTTGAAATAATTTGTTCTGTTGAAATTGTCTTATTCTATCTTCAATCCGCCTTATTTTCTTTGCTACAGCCATCAATTGTTGCCTGATGATTTCCAAAGATTATTATTATTATTATCATTATTATTACCGAAATTATTATTATTATCATTGTTATTATTGTAAAAATGCTCTCCCAGCCAAGAATGAAGTTAATATTATTTAGTGCTTTCTGCTGATTTATGTCCCTTTTCTGTAGCAGATATAATTTCAAGATATTTTTCCATTTTAAATTCAAAAGAAGGAATCTGGTTTCAAGAATTGCGGAAGGCTCTCATTGTGAAAAAATCCGTTTCATTACTTATGCTGGGAGTTTTTCCTGACTAATGCTCTTGTATCATAGGAAGGTACGTAAAAATCTATGGTACTCCATTTACATTTTCCTCTGCTAATCCTCAGACAACACCTAAGTATTGTTTCATTCACCAGAAAATATACTGCTCATATCATATCACTGCACAACAAACTCACTATCGCATTTCCAAAAGCAGGTTTCACAGCCTATATTGAATTTAAATTCCGTGAGTTCCATTACCTATTTAATTTTTTAGGTTACTTCCTCAATATCTGAAGGAGTACTGTCGTGATCAGTTTGTAACTTCGTGACAAATTATGGAATACCGAACTGAAGCTTTGAAATTCCGGAAGGATCAATAAATTGGTAAAAATTCTGAGAAAAAAAAGTGTTCTCATTGAATTATTTCTATCTGAAAGAATTAATGTAAGCTCATGCCATGAGGTTAATATTTAACAACAGCCCTTTTTATTTTGATTGGAGACAAAGATTTTTGAGTCTATTTTCAACAGCAGTGCTTCAAGTTTCAATAGGATCCGATATTTATTTCTGTATATCATAGGCAAAAGTATGTTCAATTTTGAGGCTATTTTCCCAGTATCTCCAGAAATTCCTACGAGATCAGATTAACACTCCGTTATTGGTAAAAGAATACTGATTCATACGTTTATGCAAAACTTTGCGAGAATTTTAAAAAGAAGTACGAAATTGTTGAACAAAGAATTTTTTCTGGAACTATTCTTGAGGTTCCAATGGAATTTGGCACAGACTTTAAAATCCATTCAGACAGTGTTTCAAATTTCAGTCCATTACATGTATTTTCCGAGGTAATCGAAAAATATGTCAAATTTCCTCGGTATCGTTGATGGTTCCAAAATATTTCAAAAAATACTGATCGGTTGAGGATTGAATGCTTCAACAAGTTTGCAAATTAATACACAAACTTGTTCAGAAAACATTTCAAATTTTATTTATAAATATCATATATTTTACGATCTTCTGATCATATAGTCCTCACCAAATTTCTCATGAACCTTCAAACCGAGGGGTTAATATCTACCCCAAATGTTGTACACTATAAATCCGTTTTGGCATCCTCATAAATGACCGCAAATCCCCATAAACCACCGTAAATCGATATGTTGATATAAACATCAAAAAACTCAGAATAATGCTGACCTGATGTCACGAACTTTTGTGGAATTGTTCAAATTCGTCGCCAAATAATATGTCAAATTTTTACGAAACCAAAGGTCTGATATGGCTAAAATTTGGTGAATTGCTGTTGAATATTTCATTTGAAGTCTCTTTCACATTTCATAGGAATCTGATGAATCGTTTCCAAAGAAAAATAAAATTTGCAAAACTCTTAAAATTTTGTCTTTTTTATAACGCTATGGGATCCTTGAAATATTGTATTGAGTTGCGGTTTGATATTATTTAGCCAACTACGAAGTTTCAAATTCGATGCCATCAGTATTTCTCGAGATGTTCGAGACTCTAGGTCCAGAGCAGCTACTGACATAATTCAATTCAAAAGCTTCATCAAGATACGAATGTGCTCTACCAATTTTGAGAGAATCAGTTAATCTTTACGGAAGTCATTGTATCCACAATCGGCGGCCAGCTTATTGATCGCAAATGCAACAACTCCTGAAAGGAGTTATAGAATTATTATAGCATTTCAACTTCTGTAAAGTAACTCGTAGCAATCAGTATATATGTCTCATCTAACCACTCACGAATCTGGCCAATTTTGCCAAGTTTTTACTTCATAAAGTGATTATGTTCACAATCAACTATATAGATCGACAAAGGTCCAATTCGTGAATAGGTGAAATCCGCCCGATAATTCTCTAGATGATATATAGGGAAATATGGATTTGATCGATTTGGAATCTCAAATCTTGTGGAACAATAACGGCTTTCACGTACATGCAAACTTTTGTGAAAAATGTATTTTAACGTCAAGACAGTGCTTGCCTACAGTTTTTCTCAAAAGTGCCATCTTCATTATTGTACTAACGGCATCATCATCATCAATAGTTCTGAAGAATTGTTCCAATAACCACAAATCGGCCTTTTTCATTATCACTTCCTAATCGAATTGAAAACGCTGGACTTGAAAGTAGGAGATCCATTACCTCAGTTTCTATTTCATCACGTGTAAGTTATGCATATGTCAACATCATAGTGAATTTTTTGTACTTTCTACATATTTAACTATTATTTTGTTGTCTACAGAACTATTCGAGCTACATGATGAATTTTGTTGACTATCAACGAAGGCACCGGCATTTTTGATTCTCTTCCCAGTTTTTGTAACCTACCCAACAAACACAACATACAGCAATTGTACAGTTTCTGCATCACAAGTGCCACCGGAGTGCAGTACATACAATATTGTATTAAAACTGCACAGTCTCTGCATTGGTGATACTGCTGTCCTAAAAATGCAGTCTTTTAAATACAGCTGCTGTACAGCTTTTGTGCAACAAAATCGAAATGCTGTATGAGACAACGCTGTCTCTCTGATGCTATTTTTCGTTCTAATAGTCAGCCATCGTTGTCTGTGCCGATAGCACGTATGTTAGAGAAGCGTTGTCGATTGTCGTCGTCGGTCATGCTGTTTTGTAACGGAAATTTGTTTGTTGTGTATTAAATTCGTTTTTGGTTCTGAGTGAATCGCGCTATTTGAACTGACTGTTTGTTTCAAGTTGATTGGGTGCAAGTGTGAAAAACTGATGTTTCGACATGATTAATTCCCGAAAAAACGGAATAAGGCAAATTAGACTGATCTGAGTGGCTGAGATAAATATTTAGATGATGCCGATTCTTTTGGAACTGGAATAAATAGACAATAAAAGAAAACATCTGAGTCTCTACCTGAACTGAACAGGTTCAACAGAAAACAGAATTTCGAAGTACATCAACATCAATGGAGGAATTTTAGGTATAATATTCACACAAGGTAAACCTTTTTCTGTGTATTAACTCATTTTTCTCCACTTCCAAGCTGTACGAAAGAACAAAGAGAGCAAAAATGATTCACCAACCGATATTGAAACAACCATCATGGTATGATTGAGAAATATGTATCTACTTATTTTAGAGGACTTAGAAAGGAAAAAGAGAGAGTCACCCAATTATATATTATATCATGTATAATATTTGATATGGCTGGTATTTGTGTAAATTCAAGTTTTTTCCATTTAAGTCATGTAGCTAGTGCAATATTTTTTTTATTAAGTTGAATTTGCTATGAATCACTTGACGTTATATGCTCAATATAAACTAGGTTAATCCGATTCCTTAGACAACCAGTATGTTTCAGGAATCCGGCTTACCTCCGAAAAACCTATATTTTTCAAGTAATCGCATTGAAATTCTGGACTTACATACTACAGATTTTGTCTTTTGGTCTAACCAGAAATGGCCGTACGATTTTTCAGATAATGTTGTGTATATTTTCATATATTTGAATTCCATGTTGAATTTTTGGTGAAATGTGAAATTTAAATAATTTAAATATTTTTCTGTTGAGTAATCAATTTCTAGATACAGGAAGGATTGCAGAATTTTTTTTACCGTAAAGCATAGAAGTCGAATATGCAAAAATATATACATCACATCATATAAGAAAATCAAAATCGGCAATTTCCGAATAAACTGGAAGTAGTAGACTCTCTTTTTTCACATCTGTCGAAGGTAAATAATTTAGTATCAATGTGCAAAGTTTCAATTCAATCTCTTAAAAAATAATTATTTTTTCGGGAGTGAGTCTTATTCCTGTGAGTCTCGTTATGCAGCAGAGCTTCTGCTGCATTATTGTAGCTTAGAAACTTCCTATCGAAGTAGCACAGTTGGTGCATTATTACTATGTGCAAACTGCATTACAAAGTGGCATAGCTCCTGCACAACTGCTGTATAGTGGCTGTACTTCGAACGCAGTTTGAGCTGTACAGTTTCGATGAAATTTCGCGGGGCATATACGGTCCGTTTCGATACAGTTACTGTACAACCATCGCTGCACTTCAAGTGCAGCAACGCTGTACAGTTTTTGTACTCTTGCTGCGTTTTAGTGTTTGCTGGGAATCTCTTCAACCTGTAAAACACTTTTCCTAGAAGCCAACAAAATGTATAATACGTTTTCATCTGAGTGATTTGGTTGCAACAGATACGAATCGTAGGTAGACAACTCGAATCATGTGTTGTGGGCATGCGCCACAAATGAACAGCTGATCAACTCATCAGTGGATTCCGGTAAATCCTTGATAAATCTTCGTAACTCCTTCGTAAATCCCGATAAATCCTCGATAAATCCCGTAAATTCCTGTGAATCCTCGTGAACATCAATAAATCCTCCGTAAATACCAGTAAATACACCATAGATCGAAGCTGATCTTATAGTATTGAAAGTTGGTTATTAGTTGTGAAATACCAATACGAAGGATCATACGAAATTGGGATTATAGAATATTGGAATATTTAACCATATGGAGGGGTCTGGCTTACTAAGTGGATAGGTGACTTGTGACCGCGTTGGGAGATAGTTTGAGAAGCAGTGAATACCTCCCAATTGAAAAAGGCAATATTTATTTGAACTTGGAATCGAGTATGGGTTTCATAAATGGCGCAAGGTTAAAAATTTCTGGTCATTACTTACCTACCTTATATTTCCATCTTATGTTTGATAATCGATTATATGAAGCAACTCTTTCGTGACATGAGATATTATTTGTCATCTATGTGTCCCATAAAAATTTCGCCATTTTGAGAATACAAAAGTTATTGGCTAGGCGGCTAGAGAATGTGTAGGGGAGGGGATTGATTCTCTCATCTCTTGGATTGGAAGGAAAGATTAGTGAAATGAGAAAATATTTCATTGGTATAGGTTTACGGGCATGCCAAAATTAGGTTCTATCGAAGAAAATATTTGAGCAGTGAACGAACGGTTTTTTTTATTCTTTCGTTGAAATCTACATAACTCAGAACCTAATTTGTGATTCCTAAAGGCACGAGTTCGATACTTTTTTTGGAAAGCTCAGTTAATTTTATCCATTATTTGATGAAACGATAAAATGGAATGATATATGAAAATCAATCGGCTGAAAACACTAGCTTTTTAGCGAATCTTCAGATTCGTCAACAGCGGTCATCTTTTCACGTTCTGATCCCACCAAACGCACCTTTACTTCCTGATGAAAAGATTTGATGATCTTCTAATCAAATTATCTTCACGAAATTCTGTATTAACCTTCAATCATTAATTTTTCAATCAAATACTGATTTTCAATTCAATCTTATCTGCTCTTTTGGAAATATTAAGGAAATGAAATTTGGCTTGGCTATATCTACGGAATCATTGGGCCGATTTTAACGATTCACGAATTTGACCTTCGTGATTAAGCCCTGACCCTTTTCTGCAAATATCTAGCTTCTATGTCGTTATTTACAGAAACCTAACAGATCATCGTTGACACAGTAACTGCCGAAAGAAACAACTCAGGAACTCGATATTTGTAGAGTAAGTTTGGGACTTGATCACGAAGGTCGAATTCGTGAATGGTTAAAATCGGCTCAATGATTCCGTAGATTTACACATTCGAAATTGTATTTCCTCAATATTTCCGAAAAAACAGATAAGATCGAATTGAAATTTAATTCTTGATTGAAAAATGACAGCTTCAAAGTTCATACAGAATTTCGTGAGGATGATACTATTAGAAGATCAAATTGCGAAGGCCGAATTCGTGAAGGGGTCACTCAATGATTCCGCAGATACACTCATTCAAAATTTCATTTCCCCAATATTTCCGAAAATGAAGCTAAAACCAGATTGAAGTCCAGTACTTGATTGGAAATTGGCAGTTTGAAGGATCATCCAGAATTTCGTTAGGATAATATGATCGAAAGTTCGCAGAATATAGGATATTCAAAGAAAATCTGAGGTTTTTTTTTCGAATTGTTCGTATGCCACGATCATGACGAAATTTCGCACATACCAAATTTCACCACGATTGAATTTTTTGAGTTATTTCGGAAAAAACCATAATACCTGCGAAAAAACTCGAAATTCGATATATTTTTTCCCAATACATCAGTGCTTTTCTGAAATTCAAGGTGATATGATTTTTCTAACGATACTTTGAATATGGCAAGAATTTCAAACCTTTAACTTCCATTCATTTCATATAATGTGAATTTAATATTCGAATATTTTCGGTAATGTTGATATATCTTGATAAAAAGGTAGACACATTGATTGATTGATTAACTGAATTGGAATATGAATAATTGAGCAAAAACATATGAAGCCCTCTGAGTGATATTTGTTTTTTCAATATTGAAATATTTCTACAAATTTCGTGTCTTTTTCATAACAACTGTTATGTAACTCACTAAATTTGTATGTTCCATTTAATACCACCGTATCAGTTGACAACGTTGTGAAATTCCAATTTTTTCTGAATAGGCAATAAATCTCACTTAAAAACATTTACAGTTTATCGAATTTCTTCAATTCGCGTGGCAAGCGGATCCCTCATCTTCCATCAACGATCTTAAAACATGTACCATACCGGTGGGTACAAAACTCCATTTCCGAACACTCCCGCTAAAGATAGTATACGCAGTAACGGGAGATGGTCCATGCTACACAGCTCAACCGACACGGCCCTAAGAAATAGCAGGAAGCTCGACTGCTTCGGGCCCATTTCCCCGTTAGCTGACATTCAAGATGTGTTCGCAAAGGAAGAACGAGTCTCCTCATCAAAGCATCTCGAATCCGTTCGATAGCGTAGGTACCTATCAGGAAGTTCAATTGATGGATGAACCGAGTGAACCGGAAAAGTTGGACACCTCACATTTTGTCCCATCGACAAGTCTAATTGAATTTTCCATAAGTAGCTCCGATTTCATGAAATAGAGAAAACAGTCGGAATTTTTTCTGAGGACTACTAAGGAAATATAGCTGCTGACCAGCCAACCATTTTATTCCGATTCCAATTGCAATCAGGGATTATTTTCATGATACAAAGAATGATAAGGAAAAACATTCAAATTAGTACTAAGAGGAAAAGGTTCCATACAAAATTTCTTAGACTAAAAGAAAAAGTTGAGGTCTGAGAATGAGCAGGTGACTGAAAATTCAGCGAATCGATTTTTTTTTCAGAATCACAATTTTATCGAAATCAAATCTTGATTGGGGTCAATGTAGGTTTTTTTGTTAGATTACTGAATATCTGTAGTAGAGAATATGAATAAATTCATTCGAATGAGCTGACAGGGATTAGATAATGAAAATAATGAAAGAACAAATATTGAAAAAGCACAACATTGATTATTGATTTTGTCTTGTGTATGTGTGAGTTAATCGGAATATTTCATATTTATATAGTTTTAAATAGTTTGTGGTTACTGTATTCTAAGAGTTATTCATGTTCATGAATTTCTCAGCCTTGATAGAGACATGAATGGTGCTGAAACGTAGGTAAATATTTGTAGTTGAGGAATAAAAATCATTAAAAATTGTCCAGTTGCCTAATAGACTTTTATTAGATCTAATTGACTTTTATCCCGGGAATAAACATCATTCATAAGCAGTGACGAGATCAAAGACACCGAAAACACCCGCTTCTGAACAATTCAAGATAACATTCCAATTATGATGGAAAAAATAAGGTGTGCTCATCTCCAAAAAAAAGTGACGTCAGCAAGATTCAAATAGAAGGAAATATATATACATCAGAGATGAGCACATCATGTTTTACTCTCATCATGATTCCGATCTTCGGCAGTCGCTCTCCGGTGGCGCGACACGGAACTCATTGCTTTGCGGTGCTGCAGTGCCGTGCGCCCGTGTGCTTTCGAATACGCAATGCCACGGACCCGGCAGCGACAATCACCCGCAATAGTCAGTGTCAGTTGTGCATTTGGGTTATGTTGTACTTTTTGTTGCGTCCATAATTCACAACTGGTTGCTCATTCAGAAGAACATGGAATGCCACATTTCCGACACAACGAAAAAACAGAGAAACCTATAGAGGATATGTTTCTATTGGCACCAAGAGGAGGGAAGTTGTAAACATCGATGGTTTCAAATCAAAGATATTCATGGAGATCATTTACATCAGAATTAGGGAAAATGTAATGGTAAGAACAATAAAATGAAAAAAATGAACTAATATAGGTATGAACGACGCGCTGTAGCATACTCGACAAACAGCGAACAAGGATAACATTGTTCGAGAAAATAAAAGGCAGCATATTGATTTCAAACTTGATGAACATGTGTTGATCTACTTATACTTTTATTTCATCGCGTCCAGCGTGAAGAAGGCAGTAGAGGCATCATCTCCATCCGTAACCTGCACACAAACCAAATGAAATCAATTCGTAATTACTTCAACATCAAAGCACTAGACTCATCCCTACATAGAACTGTCGTACGCTCAGATGATAATCTAACACCTTGCAGATTGAAACACGGAATGGAAGGCAATAAAACCTACCAAATAAAAGAATAGAGAGAAAAGCCACTTCACGGAAAATACCCAAACCACCTCAATAGCCCAACCATAAATAAACATGAATCAGTGAAGTGGCTGACAATCGGTTAGCCTTTCCCCGAAACAGAAGGTTTCATGATATCCATACAGGATAGAGTCGTTTCAATGAAAAATTAGAGTTATCATCAGAGAAGACATAGTAGACCAATTCCGTAAGTGAAAACAACCTAGATAAACCATCGAGCATATCATAGATGGTTGCAACCAAATAACTTCTACTGAATACAAGACCCGGCATGATAATATGGAAAAGATGATCCACCTAAAACTGGCTGAAACGTACAACCTCATAAATAGACCATACCCTCCCAATGATCAATATATGCCAGAAACAATCCTCACTGATAAGATATACGGCATAACATTATATTGGGACCGATCCATCCTGGCTGACTTAACACCGAACAACAGACAAGACACCATCCTTATAAACGAAAAAGGATATATCCTAGATTATGCTATCCCAAATAAAAATAATATAGAAGATAGGAGAAACACCAAGGTTGTGAAATATCAACAACTAGCTTCAACACTAAAAGAAAAAAAGAATCTCGTGGAAGTCATAATAGTACTAATAATAATATCCACTACTGGCCTTGTGCCCATGTTCTTGAGAAAATCACTTTCCAAATTGAACCTAGATAGGAACATCATAAACCGTATTCAACACAGCTTCCTCCTGTCAACGTGCAACACCAGTCAGAAGGTTTTGAACCATGTCTGAAAATATTTCAGTTAATTCAAGTGATCTACTCCTGAAATACTGAAATTATAATAATAAAGATAATAATAAAGACTCGAAAAATTGTTGCCGCAATTGAACAGCTAAAAATGGGTAACATAAACGGAAAATAATGAAGAAACTTCCCAAGAAAATTAATGACATGCTCAGCCAGAATGCAGTTATTGACCACCAGCATCTAATTATTGACCATCTCGATACCGTGAAACCACAACTTGTGGTCTACGCACACAGGTTGAGATCCTATAAAGAAAGCAATGAAAGTAGAAAACAAAACGCAATTTTCTTGGGTAACGAAAAGAGGTTCTATAGAGAGTTAGTCGAAAACAGCAAAAAGAAAAATACACTAAACCATCACTGCAAGAAATAGAAGATTTCTGCGGAGGAATATGGTCAAAGGAGGCTGAACATAAGCAGGATGCTCCTTGCAGGTCCACACAAAAATAATACTCGAAGATCTTTGCAGAATTATCAATCGACTGCCGAAGTCCACAACTTCTGGATTAAAAAAATTTCGAATATACATCCATACATATGTGGGGAGTTCAATAAAATAGTCAGACAACCATTAAGATGACCCAAGTTTTTCAACCAAGGTATCACGTATCTACTGTCAAAAAGCGACAATAAGCTGGATCCAGCCCAATACCGCCAAATCACTTGTCTCCCAACACTATTCAAAATCTTAACAGCATTAATAACATCAACAATCACCTAAATCAAAACCACCTTATTTGTTTTATTTATTCACAAAATGAATGCGCACAGGTGAATAACCACCCAAACAGCATTAACTAAAATATAAACAGATAGTGACTCAATGACATGAACAATCCAGATATCTGCTAGTTCGAAAGATGAATGAAGTTCAAATGTATAATAAGTAATTATAAACACATATAATAAATGATATAATTGAATACAATTTCAAGTAAAAATAGCCTTCAAGGTCACAAGCTCATATCTGAAAACAAATCGTAAACGTTGCATAGGTCCAACATCCTCGACAGCGGTGAATATTTAGCGGAGTTGGTTCTCCTAACCAGTAAGTAAAAAAGAGGAGTGCTGCCTAAGACTCCTCGATGGAATGTGAAAACTGATCGATCGCAGTGAAGCTTTTGAAGGTTTGCGAGGTAGCTTCAACCTCTTTGGGAAAGTATCACGTTTCGTCCCGGCTTAGTTTGGGTAGTAGGCATGTAAACGGCTTAGTTCGGTGCATACCCAAACTAAGCCGTTTACATGCCTACGTGAGTGGACACCCCTTGTGAGGACCACAAGGGATTGTACCAGACCGTTGGGGATGAGCGTACTTCCGAGATCTTGAGAGGATCTACCAGGGACAGCGTGCGCGCTAGCGCCCCCTGTACGTTGTCCGATGATGTGGCCAAGCGTTACAAGCAGGTAACGTAGGGTACTTAAAACGCAAGAGATGGTACTGCGCGCGCGACTTAAGAAAGAGCTGAGAGAGGGCGCTCGCTACAGCAGAATATCAGGACAATCTATTCGGTGGGACAATACTTATAAAAAAATAAGACATCGTTGATTTGCATTCTATTTTTCTAACTGATCATTTTGAAATGCCTCATACGAACTGAGTAATTATTTGGATCTCCAGGGACCAACCGAAATCCAGTTCTGAAGCTAACAAATTTGAGGAATCTAGCTTGCACTCTCTCCAACCTGTCTGTGTAAATTCCATAACGAGGACACCATACTGGGGATGCAAAGTTCAATCTACCAAACACAAAAGAATTATAGACAGAAAGGAGAGCCTCGCTGCTGAGAAATTGACGACAGTGTCGTATGTATCCCAGCATTCTATTACAAGAAACTACCACGGTATTTACATGTTCGTCGAAAAGTAGCTTCGAGTCAAGTGTGACACCCAAATCCCTGATACTTTCTGTGCGGTTCAAAACGATTCCGACGGCCGAATATGGAAAATGAATATGGGTCTTGTTACGAGTATAAGACACGACATGACACTTTTATATATTCGAGAACAAACTGCGCCTCTCACAAAAGCTCTCCAGTCTGTCGAGATCACCTTGGACTGCCAAGCAGGCCGGAACATCCCTAATACGCGAAAACATCTTCAGGTCATCCGCAAATAATAAAAATCTGCAAATTTGGAAACCAGTAACAATTTTATTAATATATATGTATGATAAATAGAAGAGGGCCCAAGTGGGAGCATGGGGTACCCCAGATGTTGAAGTAAAAATTTCCGGTGGTGCAATTTTTCAGTGAAATAAGTTATCAATCATTTTCAACTGAACCATTATAGGTATATGTTATTTTATCGATGGACAAAGTGTAGTTTCTGTTGATGAAATAGGTTTCTTTGATATAACAGTGTAGTTCAGATGTTTTTTCATAATTATTAAATGAACAAATTAATTTTTCGTTTTTTACTCAATTCATATTCTCACACGAATTTTCGAACCGAAAATTCTAATAGGTATTGAAAATTCTAACATTGAAAATCCACAATCTCAAATTGCAAATTGATATATCTTCACATAAGTAATTAGAATCTCTCAAAACAAGAAATTCGCATTTCTTCCGTGGGTAATTACTCAATTTGAGAGGTAAATTATTTTTCGTATGAAAAGTCGAAAATGCTCACAGCAAGAATGCGGGTTTCTTAGATGAAGAAAATGAGGTTTCTCCGACTTACTGAATATTTCAATACGAATACATATTCTCTTATATTGAGAAAATGGATTTGAGAAAATCAATTCAAAAGAATATTTGATCGGTTATATATAACAGAATGATTTTCTTGGAATTAAACAGCCTGTTTTAATTCATGTAATTTTTTTTTGCAAGCAATAGCATTCCACCCACACCACCACTATTAAGTTCATATAGGAGAAGATCAATATTAATCCTGTCGAATGCTTTACTGAAAGCTGTGTAAATGGCATCAACTTAAACTCTATCATGAAGATTTTCCTGAACATATTCGATGAAGCCAATGGGATTCGTTTCGACAGATCTACCCTTGAAAAATCCGTGTTGTTCAGATATAATTAGTGATTTTGCATGATGGAACAAGTGGGGATAGATTTGAGATTCAAAAATCTTTTCGAAAATGCATGCAACGCGTACTAATTTGACGGTAATTCTCGACAATGTTTTTATTTCCAGTTTTAAAGATTGGAATTATGCAGGCTCTTTTACAGATGTCAGGTAATAAACCGCTGCAAAGAGACTTATTGAGAATTTAAGTTGGCTCAGCGAAGAGCTACAATTTTTCGCAAAAATTGAAGAAAGTGAATCGGGACCTGATCCATTATTTATATCTATCCTCTTCAAGACTAACAGGAATATCCGAGATAATGAAATTACCATGTTCAGAGTCGAAGACCTTCCCACAGCTGTTATAAACATTATTAGTACTTATGAAATCACTTTCAAAATATTTAGCGGAAAAATTACAAATTTCCTTTCCTGACCTACCTGTACAGTCTTTATAAGACATTTCGCTTAGAATTTCGGAATTTCTAGACTTAACAGGGGTCAGTACGGACCTCGGATTGGACAGAGAGCAAATATCGTTTGTAGTCAGATTTCATAAGGAGCTTTGTTTTGGTTCGTAATACCTGAAATGTTTTATAGTCACCAACGTTTTGATAGATTTTCCATCTCTTATGAAATTTATTTTTTGGTCTAATCAGTTTTATTCTCTCTCTCTAGAGAAGTTTGAATGAAAACCTATAACCCTATTGATTTTTGGTACATATTCATCAATCAATCTATTGAAAATACCATAAAAAACAGTAAAATCATCATCTCAACTATCACTAAGGGTAATTCTTCCCAAGGTATACGAAACAAAGAATCATTAATCAAATCATAATGAGCCTTTTTGAAGTTATAAAAAGAAGTTTTCTGCTTAAATGGCTTAATATAATCCAAACTAAATAGAAACTCTATTAAATAAATAAATAAATAAATAAATAATGTGCTTTATTTCAGATAAAGTGTACACATGACATTGAACACTTGAAGTGAAACAGGGTCATTTTCTGCTTTATAGTCTGTGTTCCATAAAGTCTTCCACACTGTAGGGTTCGATTCCAAGAAGGAGTTTGAAGATGAATTTCTTGAACTGTTGTAGAGTCCATTCTCCTCTCAGTTTGTGAGCTATCTTATTGTAATAACGAATACATCTGTATTCAGGTCCCTTTTCAGTGAGGCTTAATCTGTGTCTTGGATATTTTAGTGCAGTTGTCCTCGTATTGTAATTACTTACTGTTTTCTCTTCGAAGTAGTGCTTGTTCTTGAATGTAAATATCAGGCAATCTTGGATGTGTACAGCAGGAGCAGTCAAAAGACCATTTCTTCTGAAGACTCCCCTGCATGATTCCGTCCTCCTCATCCTCCAGATCATTCTGAAGGAACTCTTCTGCATTTTCAGCACTCTGTGTAGGTTGTATGAACTACCATAGAACATGATGCCATACCTAAATTTAGATTCGAACACTGCCTGGTATATTGTTCTTAGTGAGGTTATGTCCAGATATTTATTGAGGACTCCCAAGGTGTAGCAGATGGTACTCAGTTGATTGCAAAGGTTGGAAATGTGCTCTCCCCAATCGAGGGTTTCCCCAATAGTGAGGCCTAGGAAGCGACAAGATTTAGTCAGTTCTAATGTGGAGTTAGACAGTGAAATGCGGGTAGGCGCTTGGGAACCGGAAAGAGCTGTCCTGAATAAGATGGCACTTTTTTCAGAATTCATGCACAAACCGTTTGCTTTAAACCACTGGCTAGCACGATTTAGAGTTGAGTTTACCATTTCACACACTTCTGGGAAGGTCTTGGCCAATACAGTGAAGTCTGTGTCATTTGCATAATTCACTGTCCTAACCATGGTTTCATCGAATATGGTACTTAGGTCATTTAGAAAAATGATGAAAATGATAGGGCCCAATATGCTACCCTGCGGAACTCCAAGCTCTGTGAGTTCTTCTTCCGAAACTGTTGTTTTTCCGTTCTGAGAGATCACCACTCTCTGCCTGCGGTTTGCTTAATATGATTGAAACCAGTCTAGCTCGTTTGCTTTTATGCCATATGCAGAAAGTTTATGGAGAATAAGGTCATGGGACAGAGTATCGAATGCCTTTGATAGATCCAGCATTAGACCCACTGTTATATTAGAATCCTCCAAGGCATTAAGGATTCCTGAAATGAACTCAAACACTGCTGTCTGAGTTGATCTACCTCTTACATAACCATGTTGTGTGGGTGAAGGGATCTTTTCTTTTACAAGGTATTCTACTAGTTGAGTGCAGATTATTAGTTCCAGTATTTTGGAAAATGTTGTTAGGAGGCTGATGGGTCTATAGCTTTGAGGATCGTTAGGTTCACCCTTCTTGAATATTAGTTTGATCAGTGATTCTTTAAGAACATCTGGAAAAATACCATTTCTTATAGACATATTTATTAGTTAAGTTAGAGGGGACGCTATTTGCTCTGCACAATCTTTTACCAGTTTCATTGGGATACCATCACATCCGTAGCTGTTTTTATTCTTCAACATGGAAATCATTTTCTTGGTCTCTTCTTCAGTCACCGGTCGTAGTTTGAATGTGGAATTTGCTCCTGTTATGTTATGGTTGCTTTGTGAATATTGGGTTTTTGTTCTGTCCTTTGCCACATGTGAGTAAAAGGTATTGAATAAATTCGCTATTTTTGTTGGATCTCCTGGTATTTCAGTGTCGGGAGTTGTGATTCCCTTAATTTTCTTGACTGTCTTCCAAAGGGTTTTGCTTTTGTTATCTGATTCCAGTATTTCCCGTTTATAGTTCTCGGATTTTTCCTGTCTAAGAATGCTGTCATACTCTTTTTTTGTTTCTTTGTAGGATTCCTTAAATGCAGTTTTTCAGCCTCTCACTTCTTGGTTTGGGTTGTTTTCGGGAAGATGTCTGGATTTCCTTGATTGGACAAGAAAAGTTTAATTCTGTCTTGAAGACGTTCACAAACCGCGCCCACAAAGTACTGACATCTTTCTCTGGAATTGCATATAACATATTCCAGCCTACGTTCTCCAGTCTTTGTTTTAGATTTTGTATATTATCTGAAGTCATGATCCTTTTTTTATGTGCATGCTTGTTTTCTATTTTATTGATTTCTGCAGTAATAATTTGGGCAGTGTTATGATCGGAGATGGTAGTTGGTAGTGTTCTTGTAAATATTCTTTGTCGTTTGTAAGTATATTGTCAATACATGTCTTGCTGGTACAAGTTATTCTTGTTGGTTCGGTTATAGTAGGTGTTAGTCCATATGAGTTTAAGAGCTCAAGGAATTCACTTGTATGCTTGTGTTGTTTGTTTAGTATATTGATGTTAAAATCTCCCGCTATTATCAATATGTTCCCAGACCAAGATATTTTATCAAGTACCTCTTCAAGTTTTTTCAGGAGAGTTTTTGTCTCCCCCGGAGTTGAATAGATGGACAGTAGTGTGATATTTTTAGATGTTGTCTTGATGTCCACTGCTGATATCTCTATGCTCTTTTCTACTGACATCTTTACAATGTCGTGCCTTTCTTGATATTTTATGCCTCTCCTTAAATAAATTGCGCTGCCTCCATGTTTATATTTGGAACGACAGAATGAGCTAGCCAGTTTGTAACCCGTTATACCATGGTTCTGAAGTTGAAGTCTCTCTTTCCAGTGTTCAGTAAGACATATTGCATTTAGATCTAGATTATCTACAGTATCTTCAAGAATATCAATTGCATTCGAAATTGACTGAACATTTTGATGTAATATGGAGAATTTCTCTTGACCTCCTAGTTTTTTGTGGTCGGAATTGGTGAAGCACTTCTGTTGCCTTCCAGGGAAAAATGAGGTTTTAGATTTGTTTGTTTATTTAAGAAATCTTTATGTTTGTTGAAATCGAATCTTTTGATTCCTACATTTTCTGGCCAAAAGTTTGAGTCGTACATTATCTCTTTTTTAGAGAATGGAGCAGTAACTAGGAAGCGTTTGTGGTATTCTGGTTTACCTTCCAGTTCTGTTACTTCTATATTGCATTTTTCGAAGCCTTGTTTTTCTTTTATGAATCTTGCAATCATATCTTCAGTGACGTGTCGTTTGACCCTGTTAATGTACAGCCACATTCTTTTTTCAGCACCTGCGAATCCATTTTGGGCTTGCGATGCATCCGTTTTAGCAGTTCCGAAGTTTTTTGGTGATTTTCTTTTATATCTTCTTCTGACTTCCTTGAAGCTTTCATTTTCATAAAGATTATCGGGATTGTTTTGCATCTGGTTTTGTTTGTTTACGAATACACTAGTACTAGTGAGGTTATTATCGACCATCGAATTTTGTTGATTATTTCTGTGTTCCTGTTCAGCAGAGTTTTTCTTTGGTAGCGCTGCGATTTGACTGTAGTTCAATTGGTTATGCGACAGTTGGTGCCATCTGTGTTCGTTTTGGTTACTTTTACCTTCAGGTCGTACTGATTGTAGATTTCTTTGTACTGCGATATCTCCTGGAATATTTTTTGTGTTTGTTGACATGATAGGCTTCTGGTTTTGTCCATGCAATTTTTCAATCAGCAGAGCATTATTCATGTTGAGTACCTTATTTTTGTCCTCCATTTCTTCAACTAATCTTTTTAGATATTGTAGCTCCATTTTCAGATTGTTTATTTCACTTTGTTGATTCTGATTTTTAATCTCCATTTTGCTATTATTGCAGCACTTTATGATAATGTCTGACAGAAAATCAACATTTTTCATTCTTTTAGCACAGCTGTCGTGGTACACTGTACTACAGTTTATGCACACACACACACACACACCTTGCACTGTTTTGAATAACATTTAAAATATTTTTCGGTGATATTGTAACTTTTTTGCGAAGAATCATCTTGATCTCGATCAGACGCGTCCGTCTCGTTACCCGCCATCTTCAATCGATCGATATTGATGGGTGATTGCCATCCTCGGGCACCAATGGATCAACCCATCTCATCAGTTCTTCTATTCTGAGCACCAAATCTAGTATTCTGTTATTAAAATTATTAAAGTTATTGAACTGCATCAGCTCGAGGAATGAAATAGAATCAATTAAATCGGCGTATCAAGCAGTTACATTTACTGAACTGTCTCCAGAACAGTTAAAATAACCCACCATCAAAATAATATTATCACCGACCACATTTATTAGATCATTCAATTTAGAAACAAAACTCAACATTGCCACAGCATCATATCAGAAGGAATGTATATGCAGCACATATAAACCCTCAAACCATTTATGACAGAAGAACAGAAACGAGCAAGAAGAGGTGTTTTGGGTTGTGAAGAACAACTTATTGTTGATAAGGTAGTCCTTGAACAAATCAGAAAATCACATAAGAACGCTAACATGGCCTATAGCGACTACGAAAAAGGTTTCGATTTCGTGTCCCATTCGTGATTGATACATGCCCTGAAATGCACAGATACAATACTTAACCTAAACACTGGTTTCGAGACCATGCAAAGCAAGGAAATCCTTATCAGGAGAGGAATCTTCCAAGGGAAAACCCTGAGCGCACCGTGGTTCTGCATAGCGTTGAATCCATTGTCTAGCACTATAAACCGGACAAAACATGGAATGAAAATCAAGAAGAGCACTGACGTGAAGTCAGCAGCTTTAACGCGCTTGTTCACATTGCGAAATGATGACTTGGAAATTTCAGTGAAACTTAAATGAAATATAAATATTTTCAAGAAAAAAAATTTTGACCACGGATTCTTCATCAGTGAGTCCAACCTAGTCGTTTGAGACCAATTTCGGCTCAGAATTCAAATATTAAAGACATCGTGACAAAATTGTGGGGTCGTGTGTCCTGTGAAATCAAACACGCAATAAAGAAAGGGATTAGCCTGTTTATTTTACTGTCGAGTGTTACAACAAAAGTGACTTCGAAAGGCAATAAAATTCTTTTTGTTGAAAAGGCACCGGCTAACAATTCTGGTTGTGAATCTTCTTGGGTGCTGATAGGTAGTCTTCGCTGGCGCCGGGCTCCCGTCGTCGAGGGGGGTAAACTAGATGTTGGACCTTTTTGAATTTCTTCGCCTTGACCGGATAAAGATGAAATGCAGATGTCGGTCAGGAATGCAGCGTATAGATAGAATATCTTCTTAGCGGTGAATGTCGGTGGGTTGGAGAGTGAAGTCATTTTTGAAAGCGGAGCGAAATATATTTATACGATTTTTCAGAGATTTGAATTTCGTGTTTCGACTCCGCCCTTTTTTCCGTTTTTGTTGAAGTGGATGAATTCACTTCAAAATGATAACGCGCTGTTTCCCAGAACCAGCGCGTAAAAGTCAAAACAGGACAAAGCGTCATCAACCTCAGTCACCTGTTTTCTATGGATGACCTCAAACTCTACAGCAGCTCCAGAAAACAGTAAAAGATGACTCTGGCAGTAGTACATAAAATGAGCGCAGACATTGGTGTGGAGTTCGGTCTCAGTAAATGCAAAACGGTGACTGTACAGAAAGGGAAACCACAGCATACAGCGCCTATAGAAATAACACCTGACATTAAATTAGAATGTGTGAATAATGAACCCTACAAATATTCGGGTATTCTCCAAAAAAATAAGATAAACCATATAGAGGTTAAAGCTGAGATGAGAAACGAATTTGACAAAAGGCTGAATACCATATTGAAGACGAAACTCATTTCAAAAAATTGAACCAAAGCCATTAACACATACGTGATTTCGGCACTATCTTACACATTTGGGGTAATCAAGTGGTCGCAATCGGATGTCGACGATCTTAACAGAAAAATAAGAGCATCGCTCATTAGAGCAAGGATGCTCCACCCCAAATCAAGTTCTGAGCGTGTCAATCTTCCGAGGAATACTGGAGGAAGGGGCCTTATTGATATCGAGGATCTACACAACAACCAAGTAGATAACATGCAGATATATTTTTATTCGAAAGAAAATCAGCTACTGCAACGAACAATCATCCAAGCCGAGCACAATTCAACACCACTCGATCTAAAAAATCGAAATGAATCAACAGCTACAACACAATGAACAGAAGCTTCTTAATCAATGGAAATCGAAGCAAATACATGATAGGTTCTGCAGAGCCCTAGACGATAATCATGTGGACAAACAAGTCTCTTTAAAAAGGCCACAACAAGGTTACTTGAATCCAGAAACGGAAGGAGCCTGAATAGCAATTCAAGACCAGGTTGTAAAAACAAGGAACTATAGCAAATACATTTAGATAGAGGATGTGCAGAATGACAAATATAGATTGTGTGGGGAAACGACGGAAAATATAGACCATATCACATCAGGGTGCACAAAATGGCTCAGACCAAATATACCAACAGGCATAATCAAGTTACCAAAATAGTCCACTTGGAACTATTAAAGGCGTGTAACATCAAACATGACAAAAGTCCATATTATCAACACAAACCCAATGCTGTGGAAAAAAATACAGGATACAAGATTAACTAGGACAAGAGTATACTAACTAACAGAACTGTACAGCATAACAGGCCTGGCATAACACTTATAGACAAGACATACAGGAAAACTTACCTCATTGATGTGGCAATGCCTTATAATCACAACGTTCAACAAAAGTACGAGGAAAAAATCCTTGAGTATGAAATACTGGCACAAGATATTCGACAAATTTGGGACATGGAAAGTGTGGATATCATCCCACTTATCATTTCCAGCGTAGAAATTATTCCTCAATAATTGACATATTACCTATCGAAAATAAAAATACCGGAAAATAATTACATTCAGATGCAAAAAGCTGCCATCCTGCAGACGACGAGCATTGTACGGTCCGTGATAGGTGGAAGTTCCAGGTGTACTAACTTGATCCAGTGTTGATCCGTGACGCACGTGATATGTACCTCGAAAAAGAGAGAAGGAAAAAATAATAATAATAATAATAATAATGATCATTCAAATTTCAAAAAGCACAAGTCCAAAAGATTCACTATAAACAAACATGAGTTTCCCACTAAAACGGAAGTTGTGCGTGGGTAGTCATAATTAATAAGGATAAACACTTCATAAACAAAATAAACTATTAGGGATGTCCACGCAGCTATTATATATAATTCCGTCTGAATCCTGAAACAGACATGAACTTGAAAGTGATCGCTATTTGATTATAAATTCTATAAATTCCATATGAGAAAGACCTGATGAAAATGACAAGTGAATGTGGCGGGGGAAGAAGCAGACCTCTAAATCGTATATGATGTGCTGATCAAGGCCCTGATGCAATGTTTGGCTGCAAGATTATTTCTTTGGTGCAGTTTTGAATGAGCATACTATTATATCCGCACGATTATCAATAATGTTGTTATTTCGGGGTATCCTGGTTTAGATAAGATTGGTGTCACCCCTCCAGGGATTTGAATATATTAAGGAACTTTCTGCAGCCAAGATCCCTGCAAAATCCTCAAAACAGAGTTGCCCTCCATCAAATATATGCTGGAACAAAAAAATCGTTGTGAAATCTCTCATAATCGCACTCAACCTTTCCAGTAGGAGAAAGTGTTAACCGTATCAAGCCTTAACACTTTACAAGGCGAATATGACGACATATTTCATTGTTGCACGAAAATTTCGATCCTGTACTGAATGTATTGCTGCAAATATGCATCCAGGGAAAAATAACATTTTTCATAAAAAATGCTTCAAAACTTCGAAGAATAATACCTTCATAATAGTAATTAGTAAATGTGCTAACAGCAGGTGTTCTCATTCGAATTTTTTCATAAATTTGTATTATCATAAGTCATATTACCATCTTTCACACAAATTACCTCATATTTCCACTTCTGATTTGAGTTATTTTTGTAATAAACTTTATTGAAAACCGATAAACTTCTTCTCAAGGGCAAACAGTACCGTCGACTGATGAATTACGGCTTCATGGATTTCGGCAACATTCAAGTTTCAAAATCCCTCGTAATGTTTCAAAGTCAGGCACCTGCCACTGTTTGCATGCTTTAACTTTGCCAGTAGGCGCGAAATATTAGAAATGCGTGAAATTTGGACGTAAGTAGGGGAAAACGAATAGGTATAGTTCTACAGGCTTCAGTGATCATTTTTTGAAAATTTTGTTTGTGGAATGTACTTAATTTCCTTGTTAGAATGCACAATGTTTTATTTTTCCATTTTTCACTCCACATCAGTTTTTATTCTCTCGAAAATTCGTTAATATAAAAAATTGGAAACATTGCTCATTTTTACTATTTTTTTCTACCATTTCCACCCAAACATTTTTTTGAAAAATCGAACGCTGGCTTCCAAAAGTCACCCCGTTATATCCGAGGTACTGTTTGTTTTTAAGAACTATAAATCACAGCTGGGAATTCTTCATAGACAGATATAACTATACTATCCATAGCAGAACCGCTTATCGAACAGTGATAATCATCAGTTAGCTAGTTTGAGGTCCCACTGATTTCGTCATTTCAATATAAATGGAAGTTTGAAAAAATGACTATGATTGAATTCCTATTTATTCAGTGCTTTCCAGAGAATGGAATTGAAAGGTACTAATTGGCGAAGCCAAAACATCCAGTATGCATAGAATCAGAAAGGTTCGTCATCTGTACCAATTTATGTTTGATTGTATTATTTCCTTGAATTTTCATTTGACTTTCTATAAAACTCACTCCAGTAGCGAAATTTTATTTCTTCCATAAACTTTTTCCTTTTGACTGGAAACTAAATGAGTTTTTGTAAAATCAAGAGTTTAATAGAAAATCACGGTCAATCAGAACGAACATCTGTTGGTGATCTTAAGAACTAATGTGTTCTTCGGATGAGTCGGTGAATCACGTTTATACGCGACGCAGGATGCAGGAGGCAGGAAAGAACTGAAGTAGCTTCGAAAGAACGTCATCGAGCACCACCGCTCGCTCGAAGCACGACCTTGGAGACCGGCACTTCCGGAAGGTAGCCGCACCTTTCTCGCAGCGCTAGCAGAGACAAAACATTCTGAATTTATGGCCAGCGTAGACGGTATGTCAACCTGTTGCGCAGCAGACAGTTCCGACCAGGTATTTATTCAGAGACGCAGTAACGGATTAAAAGAGGCGTAGAACACAAGTCAACAATTTTATCACATATTTGAAAGAATAAAATCCCTTTTGCTGCTTTTCAGAGAAAAACAATTCAGAAATTAGATATATGTAAATGGGTAGCAATGAATAAACTGCATTGATGAGTACCTATTCGAAAACAATTATTATTTATGTTCTGATGATGAGATATTTTCAAGAAGAAACTATTCAATTGTGGTATGCCCCCTGAATCAAAGATTCTATGAATTCATGTGTGGACATTCTCACTTATTGTTTCACGTCAGTTGTAGATGAAGCGTAGACTTCTCACGAATCAGGTCTAAATCATCTAAACGGTTCGGGAGTTAAAATTATTTGGAAAACACTCCGCAATGAAATTCTCCAAGTTCTTCATGAAAATAATCATTTTTCGGAAATTGATAATCCGATTTTAATGTTATGTGCCACTGATCTTCAATTCGGTAATTAAAAACACTACTGCTGCAAATTGTGTGATCCGATATTTATTTTCGTAGATGACAGGAGAAAAAATATCCAAAATTTCGGGGCTCTTCGAAATTTTTAGGGTATTTCTTGGACATCTCGTGAAGAACTGACGCGATCACATTCAAACTTCAGTTTTGGAAATGTTCCACATTTTTATTGAACATTTTTTTTTCTCAGAAAATCAACCGAATTTCGGAGAAATTTGGCATAACCCTTGAAGACAATATGCAACAACAACGTTACAAATTCCAAAAAAAAATTCTGAAAATTGAATGTCTTTGTGGGATATTATTACTTTCGGGAATTTCCAAAGTTATCACTATTTTCCGAAACCATTCATTAGATTCAAAGTGAGTTCAGGATAGACTTTCAATTTAGTTTTTAACAGCGGTAAAAGTGTTCGAATTTCACGATTAAGTAGTAACACGATATTTTCTATAGAGTAGATTTGAGGCTCAATTAATTAAGGGGAAATTAGGGAATGGGTAAAATCCGCCCAATGATCCCGTAAGTTATACCCAATCACAATAATGTGATTGATATTTCCAAATCGAATTCAAATCTAGTACCTTATTTAAAAATTATAGCGTGGCGGTTCATGCTAAAATTCATATGACCACCGCATTTTTGGTTTATTACTTGATAATATCAAATAATAAACCTTAGGGATTGACCAAAAAAAATTACCCCCCCTGAAAATTCCCCAGGATTCAAAAGAATCCAAAGGAGAATATGAATTCTCACAAAATTCCATATCCAAACGAGTTTCACTAAATGAAAAAGATATATTCAAATCTTCATCCAATTCTTCCATGGATAATTTTTCTTATTGACACTGTTCATATTCCAACCAAGTTTCATTTCGATACGATGAATATTTTTCGAGATATTGAAAAAATCAAAATTTCAAACGGTTGTAGCACAAAAACCATTCGGCCGATTTGGCCCATTAACGAACTTAAGCGAGATATTCAGGATCTTAACCTAACCTGAAAATTTCAAGACTCTATAACCTTCCTTTCGAAAGTTACAGCGCACACGGCCGGACGGACAGAATCAATTTTGACCACGGATTCTTCATCAGTGAGTCCAACCTAGTCGTTTGAGACCAATTTCGGCTCAAAATTCGAAAATTACAGATACCGTGACGAAATGATAACGCGCTGTTCCCAAGAACAAGCGCGTTATAGGCGGATGAAAGTCAGTGTTTTTCAATAGTATCCTCGCATTCCTTGCCCCCTTCCTCCCTTGGAGTACTACTGTGCCAACAGATTCAAATACCCATATAAAGTACCCGCGACTACTGATTTTCTATTCTGTGGATATTTAGATTCATCTTTGTTAGAATCTGAAGGTGGCGAATGCCTGATACGTCTCTGCCTCACGCGTACCCAGCATAGCGGTCATTCTGTCAATCGTGGACAACGCCAAGTAGTTTGCTTTGCTGATAAGGTACAATATCGGCACCCACACATTTCCGGTATTTATTACTGAGCACGCTTACATATGCACACAACCATAAGCCTTTATTCTAAGAAGTTTGTCAAGGATATAGGGAGGAACGATAGAAAGGAATGATCGTGGAGTAAAAATTATTCAAAATAAATGGAAACTGATTGCGTAGGAATCTTGGAATGTCATATATTTTTATGAATTCTCAGAAAGGAAATGACGTAGGTACTCGTAGGCTTTCAAAACTTGATGAAACGATATTGTAAGCTGGAAAATGACAGATCTAAACATTGGATGCTCGTATACAGATGAACGCTACGAAGAATGACAATGCGCCAAAATATTGTTCTATCATCTGTCATAACCTGACAAAAACAAAACCATTTCTGACATCTACCTGAAGTTGCAAGTTTTCATCTACAAATCGAAAAATCTCGCGATTAATATCACGTTTATCAGTAAGCGCCCTATGGTTGGATGTGAAAGTGTTGAAATCTTTTGCGACTTAATCGCATATCATTAAATCGATTCTCGAAATTAACTGGAGGAATTCTATACAATATTCAACTTGCAAACGCATTAACTAAGCTTCTGTTCTCCGAATTATTTGATTTTCGATACGATCACTCGATTTTCAAACTGTACGGAATGGTGCGTAGAAGAAATTGCTCAATAATTTCGCATCAAACGGCGTTATAGAAAAGTGCCTATATTCTATTAAAATGACCGAACATATGTATGAACTTCGCAGTGAAGTCTTTCTGTGATATATCCAAAAACCTCAGGTCGTGAAAGGATGGAATAAACTTTTCTGTATAATTTGTAAAGTTCTCCTTTCCGCTTTATACAAATGAAACTTCTTCCGGAAGTTATTATGTTCATGATCATCGAATGAATTGAAAAATATAAAACGAATCGAATTCGAATCTGGTACTCGTTTGAAAAATGACAACTGAAACATTAATGCCGAATAAATAGAGAAGTATTGGGAATTTGGATTATTTATTGTCTGCTACTTTGATAGCATGCCGAATTTTGTAGGGACCAAATAGAAAAAAAGTCACCAGATATTTCTATCAGGAATAAGAGCAACTGCGCGTGAAAGCTCCTGACCTCACGCAGTACTTTTCTAAAATTGAATTTTTCATGACAAAGTTGAGAAATGACCAAGATTATCCTAGTTAGGTACCATGATCTTTTCGAAAAACATCTGGACAGTCGAAAAATCTTCAGTAAACTAAATAAATAATGAGATAACTGCAAAATACTGGTGAAATGAAATACAGTAAAAAAAAAATTTATTTGCATTATTCAAATTCAATTGAATGTTTTCGTCGAATTCTCAGATTTGCTATAGTTTTGCCAATCATATCGCCATTGTTTCTTTATATCATAATATCACATTGGTATTAAGGCATATTCGAGAGGATTTTACATCTTTTTGTAGGTTTTTTATGGGTTTTCACTACCAATATGTGAAACAGAACTAATTAAAATTATTTTTTATGTCCTTGTGGATTGCAGGATTCACCTTCTTGCCAAGGCCAGTTTTTAGAACACGTAAGGGCGTTTTCTATTAAAATACAATTTTCATTTAATTTTTAATAGTTGGGAGTGAAAACCCAGAAAAAACCTACATAATGATAAAAAATCACATTGCTTCCGTGACTGAATATTTCCAGCATAATCCATATAATTCAATTTTCCCCACAGAAAGTAGTTTACAGAATTCATATCTGGATATCGCGTCAATCCCCTTCAATATGGGTTAGAGCTATCGAGGAAATTCCTTAGTTCTGAGTAAAAATGAGTTCCTGTTCCGTTTTGCTGAAAACATATTCCTCTGATATCAATACCTCGTAGGATGCCGGGCTAGATATTAAGTGAAAAGTCAATGAGGCCCTCTTGAATAATTTTTCTTTTAGTATCTCATATATTTTTATGCCGCATTTCATGGAATTCATGTTGAGGTGGAAAGCGTGAATCTGAGTATTAAATACACCATATTCAGTAATTGAGCTGTATAACTGACGATTTTTCTCCCGAATTAAGTTCATGTATCTTGGTTTCCGATGGAAACTACAGTGAGTCACGAAAAGAGGATTATTCTTTTCTCAACTCTCTAGATGATAGTCCAGAACATCATAGTAACTATACTATGATTATCTTAGTCAAATGTTTGCGCCCATATTATAGGAAACAGCGTGCTCTTGTTTCGTCCATATAATAATACATTTATCTTTTAAAAACTATTGAGCAATTCCGAAGGAATTTTGGTTCTTGAATCCCATATGTCACAACAATATACTAAATTTCAGTTTGATCCGATGTTAATTTTCGGAGATTCTCGAAAGAAAACATATGAAGACCCAACGGGAAATCATATTAATCCGTATTCATCACAACACTAGAGAATGGTACCATCTCAAAAAGAATGGCTCAAACTAGCATCATACTCATAGAAAAAATGCAAGAAAATCTGTTTCAACACTATTAATGACAATGGAAAGTCTAAAATATGAAGAACTCCTCAAGTTCTTACCCAATTTTGGATTTCTACTGTTTAATTTTTCATATAATCATGCCCTAACATACCAGAACTAAGCATTTATTGAACCAAATGGATCGGAATGTGCATAGCTAAAACAAATTAGCAGTGACGTTCCAAATTTTCAATTGAGTTCATCTTGAAACAAAACAATTGTAACCTGACAGGATTTCCTATTGTGGTTTTCATATGTCAAATTTCGTAGTTTTTTCCTCGGTATCGTTCACATTTTCGAAATAGCTCGAAAATACTGATCCAACCATTATGAAGCTTAATAACGAATTGAAAAATGCTCAGGTACACACGACTGTTTGCAAAATTCTGTGATAATGTATCATAAGAAAACATTTTTTTTTTCGAATATCCAATATTTTAAGATCTTCGAATCATTTTTTCAGTTCGAAATTCTGCATAAACTCTCAGAATGTTATTTTTGAGCGAAGTGCTGGATTCTAAATCGATTGAATTCATTTTTTTGCGAATATTGGGGAAATAAAATTTTGTGTTAATATGTCTGCGGTGGCAGGGAGACCTAGGTCGTTAGCCCTTTGAAACATTGTTTCAATAAAGTTCATTACTACTACTATATCTGCGGAATCATTGGGTAGTCCTCACCTATTTGAGCTTGAACTTGACCTTCGTATTATTCGCACCGATTTATTGTCAACTCGACAACATTTCACTAGTGCTAACCTGTCAGTTCTAGTACCAAAAAACTTGGTAGACCTATTAGAAGGTCCACCGATCCATGTTCGTTAAGTAGCTGAAGTGTATGATACTTTGAACCCCATTAAGTATCCAAAAAGTTTCAAGCAATAATATTTTATGACAGCTGAAGTCACAAAAGATAACCATATCATTATTCATGAGAATCCTGCTTCTTAATGAGAAATATATATTATTTTTTATCGAATCATGTCATATTCTGACTATTTCTCCAAAATCAAGTTAAGATGTCTACTGTGAGCAGTTTCCCTATATCTCCGGAAATAATATGTGAATTGAGAAATGACGCAATGATCCTATCTAGACCTGTTCAGTGATTCCGTTCAGTTGAGTCATGTAATCACAGATGACATAATAATGCCGTGTTTGAAGGAAAAAGGTACGTATTTGCAATCAGCTGTTCATAATTTGTTCGATCACTAGTTCGCCGAATATCCAACTGTTATGACATGATAAATCGATATTGTTCCTCAATACAGACAAAACTGTTACACAAGCATTCGGAAATATTGAGATGATACATGTGGAATTTAAATCGGGACTGGTGAGTTCATCAGATTGATGAAAGATTTCTCGTATTTCAGGTACTTTCGTTCTCGAAATTTCAGGAAGCAATTGGTTTCCATGTACTATTACACCTTGAATGTAACATAATAATGTGAAAATTCTGTCGTGCTAGGCAGTATTACCTCAAAATATATATTCCGAAAATTTCAGCAGATTTTTGTTTCCTCAGGCCTAGAAAATGAATCTTGATGTCACTCATTCAAAGACACATGAAACAATAGACCTGAATACGTCCAATAATGATTGAGCATTCAACCAGTTATTTCTTGAATGCTTAATTAATTAATTCATCAGAACTTCATTATCACAGTGAACATATTCATATTAATTTACTCCCTTGAACATTTTACAGGGTTTATCAAGGTATCTTATTCAATCTGTGTAAATGGGACTGTGAGCAATATCATATAATTAAAATTGTATACATAGAATAAGTAATACACACATACAATCAGACTACACTAGACCAGAGCCGATATTACGAGTATACTCATCCATAGCGTGAAAAACGTTTTCCATGAATAGAGAGTAGATTAATCTTTTGGAAATTTATTATACATTTTAATGCTATTGAAAATGTGCTGGCTGTATTCTCTTCAAGCAACAGTATGGAGACAAGAACTTATTCTTAGATCTCCTTTGGTGATCATAAACTAATGAATCCCTCTAAAAAGCGGCCGTCGTTTTTATGGATGTACAGGAGGTAGAACATTTTTTTTGTTGTAGGAAGACTCTAAGTTCTTCAGGTGATGAGCCCTACAAGAAACTCAAGCATTAAACTTTGCATGATATGTGAGGATTTACATTTATTCCGTGAGTATGTTCTTGATTTATCGTACTGCGAATATTGCAGTGGAAAGCCTCCTTCGTTGCCCATATCCATGCTGCGTCAACTTAAGATCTCTACCGATTGTCAATTCAAGAAGGAGGGAACATTCCATGCCACTGCGTTTTGTGGTAATGTGTGATTTCTGTGATTTTTTCCAGGATTTACTGTCATTTCCTTGCTACTGAATGACTGAACTGTCACCTGAATTGTTGTTTCTGCAGTAAATTTTTCATAACCCTATTCAGAAAGGTTACATTATCGACAAAGATTCTCTCTTCATCGGAGCTGACGTTATATACCAGATCGTCAAAAAAAATTAAGAAATAAGACTGGTCTCAGCTCAGATCCTTGGGGTACACCTTACGTGATTTTTTTTTGTTGACATTTCATCATCCATCACCAAAATTTGAATTTCGTGTGCGATCAGTCCTGATCACACATTTTGTGGACTGTTATAATTTCTGGAAGCTTCAAATCACTCGAGAACTATCCCTGTTCGAAGTAGTCGTTTCAGAGTTTCAAAAGCGAATCCGTCAAATATTCGATGAACTTCCACAGCAAGATCACCAAAAAGCCATCATACTCTAGATGACTCCGGTTTCATCTCAGAAAGAACCCTTGCGACCCACACTGGTGTTATCGGAGTTGGAGAAAAAAAGAAATTTCAATTGAACAATAGATTAATCACATTAGCGTCCCCGCGAATTAACCAAAACAATGATGAAGTTTGCGGGACTAGCACAGGAAAGAAGCCAACGATTTCTAATCTATATATTCAGCGACGTCTCGCAAGAATTTCGTCTGCTTCTTCAGGCCTAAAAATATTTCAAAAATTGACATTACTTACACACTAAATACAAACAATACAATATATTACCTCTATAAAATTTAGAAATCCTAAGGTATAAACATGGATTCAGCATCAAACAACCCTCAAAATCTCAAACATCGAAGTCTGCAGAGTACGCGTAATTCCAAAACTTTATTACAAATGATCACAGATCAATGGAAAACCTAATCCCCAAACGTCTTTATGTCACGTATGATTGTCAAACTTGAAACCACCAACTTCTTTGCTTCCTCTTATTCTTTGGCGTTCAAATTAGTTTTTATTCTAGCCATTGCGCACATCATCAACTCTCACCGACCAGTCTATTCATTAATTTATTAAATGATAATATTTTGTTAAGATTGAATTATGGAGTTTACTCAAGTGTTCTGAATCAGACCTGAAATTGACACAGTTGTTCATATTAATGTGAATCATCGCCAAGATATTCCTCTTTCTGGAATGTTTCTCATTATCCAGAATTTTGATATCTGAAAAATCAAACCTATGATCTTCTTTAAAATAATGTGAGCATAGTGCTGTTCTCTCACTATTCTTTACATCCCTAATATCACATTTATTTTGTTTGACCCTACTTTGTAAATATTGTCTAGTTTGTCCGACATATATTTTCTTACAATTTAAACAAGGGATACCATATATCCCCCCGGATCTATGATCTTTCTTAATTGGGTCTTTGATTTTACTATAAATCATTCCAACGGTTTTCATGTTGTAGAAGACTAATTGTTTATGTTCCGTTTTAAGAGTTCTTCTGATTTTTTGCGAAATTTCTGGAAGGAATAGTACTTTGAAGAATGATTTATTTCTTTCAACAGTGTTAGTGTTAACGAGTTTGTTAACAAAAGATTTGGGGTGTTTATTGTCCCGTATATTCTTTTTTATATTTTGGCCATGATATATAGAATCACCTAAATTGATTGCTCTGTGAAGTAAGTAGTTGATAGCACTGGTTTTGTAGCAAGTTGCATGTGTGGACAAATAATTCAATATGATACCTGAGGTGGTCAGCTTAGTATACCAATTAGTAATGAGTTTCTGGTCTTCTGTTCTGTGTATGCTAACGTCCAGCACCATCACTTTCTACATCTAGTGTGAATTAGATCCTCTCATGATACTGATTGAACAACACCACTGTCTCATCATCCTTATCCCTCGGTAACGCCATGATAGAGTCATCAACAAAAAACTTGAAGAATGGAACAAAGAACGGTAATTTAGCTATTATTATTGTGACCAAATCCACAAAAGCCGCCAGTGTGGGACTCGCAATACCACCCATCAAACACAAAATAGCTGGACTCGAAAAGGCTATTTTACTAATTCGTGGAGGACGCTAATGTGATTGATTTATTGTTCAATTGAAATGGGAGAAGTAGGATTCTATTATACACTGCATAAAACATAAAATAGTATACCAACACACGAAATATTACAAAAGAATAAGCGGAAAGCTGGCATCGTTCTACAATAGAAGAATTTTTTGCTTCAGTGCAGAATGAGAATGTTTACCCCAGTCCCATCATCAATAGTCTCAAATCCATACACTCCTTGCAGTTTGAGGATGGACCTTTGAGGAGGAAAGCAGATATTGGTACGGAAGTTCAGAAACAGTATTTTCAACCTGGAAATAGAGGTTACCGTGTGGAAAATAGGAAGTTTGGAGAATGAAAGAGCGAGAATGGTTGAACTCTTGGAGAGGCGGTTGTCAGGGGAGCATTTCATACAACTGAATAATATAATTGAGAAACTGTTCAAGACTTCCTTTGGTAACATTAAACAGACAAATATCTCGAAGTTGCAAGCATTGACCAGAGAGCATGCGCCTGTGGTTTCTACTACAGAGAATAGATCTAAGCGCATTTACAATTACACCAACATTTCTTTACCCACTTATAATTGAGAACAATTGTCAGTGGAATCGACTCGCCTTCATATAATATTGCAGGATTTGTGCACAAGATATTGAGTAGTGTTACAACTACCTTCCAACATCAAATAAAGAATTCAATTGAATTTGTGGAATTCTCCGAACACGTGGTCCTCCTACCTGAAGGCTACTTCCTTGTATCATTGGATGTTACTTCATTATTTACTAATGTAACACCCAGCCTCACCACACAGACTATAAAAAAAAATGGAAAACAATCTCAGCCTACACGTCGTTGGATAAAACCACTTTTCTGAAAATGGTTGATTTCCTTTTTGAGTCCAACTATTTTGTGTTTGATGGTGAATTCAACATTCTGGATAATGAGAAACATTTCAGAAAGAGGAATATCTTGGAGATGATTCACATTAATATGAACAACTGTTTCAATTTCAGGTCTGATTCAGAACACTTGAGTGAACTCTATAATTCAATTTTAAAAAAATATGATCATTTAATAAATTAATAAATAGACTGGTCGGTGAGAGTTGATGATGTGTCCAATGGCGAGAATAGTTTACATTCTTCAGGTAGGACCACGTGTTTGGAGAATTCCACAAATTCAAATGAATTCGTTATTTGATGTTGGAAGGTAGTCGTCACACTACTCAATATCTTGTGCACAAATCCTGCAATATTAGATGAAGGCGAGTCGATTCCACTGACAATTGGTCTCAAGTGTAAGTGGGTAATAAAATGTTGGTGTAATTGTAAATGCGCTTAGATCTATTCTCTGTAGTAGAAACCACAGGCATGCTCTCTGGTCAATGCTTGCAACTTCGAGATATTTGTCTGTTTAATGTTACCAAAGGAAGTCTTGAACAGTTTCTCAATTATATTATTCAGTTGTATGAAATGCTCCCCTGACAACCGCCTCTCCAAGAGTTCAACCATTCTCGCTCTTTCATTCTCCAAACTTCCTTATTTCCACACGGTAACCTCTATTTCTAGGTTCAAAATACTCTTTCTGAACTTCCGTACCATAATATCTGCTTTCCTCCTGAAAGGTCCATCCTCAAACTGCAAGGAGTGTATGGACTTGAGTCTGCACTGAAGCTAAAAAATTCTTCTATTGTAGATCGATGCCAGCTTTCTGCTTATTCTTTTCTAATGTTTCGTGTGTTGGTATACTATTCTATGTTTGATGCAGTGTGTAAAAGAATCCTACAAATCTTTTGTTAACAAACTCGTACAAAAAATCAAAAATAGAGAAGCTAGCACAGTTGAACAAAATAAATCATTCTTTAAAGTACCATTCATCCCAGAATTTTCGCAAAAATTCAGAAGAACTCTTAGAATGGAACATGAACAGTCAGTCTTTTACAACATGAAATCCGTTGGAACGATTTATAGTAAAATCAAAGACCCAATTAAGAAAGTTCATAGATCCGGGGGGATATATGGTATCCATTGTTTAAATTGTAGGAAAATAAATGTCGTACAAACTGGACAATATTTAAGAAGTAGGATCAAACAACATAAATGTGATATTAGGGATGTACAGAATAGTGAGAGAATAGCACTATGCTCACATTATTTTGAAGAAGATCATAGGTTTGATTCTACAGATGTCAAAATTCTGGATAATGAGAAACATTTCAGAAAGAGGAATATCTTGGAGATGATTCACATTAATATGAACAACTGTGTCAATTTCAGGTCTGATTCAGAACACTTGAGTAAACTCTATAATTCAATTTTAACAAAATATAATCATCATAATAAATAAATAAATAAACTGCTCGGTGAGAGTTGATGATGTGTGCAATGGCGAGAATAAAAACTAATTTGAACGCCAAAGAATAAGAAGAAGCAAAGAAGTTGGTGGTTTCAAGTTTGACAATCATATGTGACATAAAGACGTTAGGGGATTAGGTTTTCCATTGATCTGTGATCATTTGTACTGAAGTTTTGGAACTGCGCGTACTCTGCAGATTTTGATGTTTGAGATTTTGAGGGTTGCCCAAGTAACACACACTTGTCTATATCACATAAGTTAGACGTCTTATAAGATCTAAAAACATCTGAATCGAATAAAAAGCATGCAAAATATGTCATTCATTAGACTTGATTTAGATTGATGTCCTTTCTACGTATATAATAGTGTTTTATCGGACGTAAATTATAAGTTGATATTTTTATGCTTATTTGACGTTTAAATGACAACAACTATTCAATGTAGAAAAATAAACGTAGAGTACACAACTTGCTAAACATCATTTGGATGAGTTTTCAGAATCGTGAAATTAATTTTTCATTCCTCAGAACATTTTCAATGTAACTACCACCTTTTCGGAATAAGACTACGTTATAGTGGACATATTATCCTTAACGATACAAAAAATATATGCATTTGTTTGATAAGTTCAAGTATCACCTTATAAAGACTTCAAAAAATTCAGGTACATAATACGTTAAAATAAATCTTCTGGGAATATGATGGTTTAAGTTCAGCAATGAACTGGTAGACCATAAATATTCATTACAGGAATTTATTTTCGATCTTTCCAGGAAAGATAAACTTTCCGTCGACCAAAAATTCAACAGATCTTTGCCATCGACAGCACCGTTTGTCCTTACTTGTACATCGATATTGGTCATGTCCTTATTTATTGTCTATGGTCATATCTTCAAAAGGTTTAATTTTGAACCGAATCTCGCGGGAAAATTAGACAGCTGTACAGGAAAGAACGAAAGCAGTGTTCCTGATTGGGTACCGCAAACGGCTCCAACGTATCTCGTCGTGTGTCGAGTCGAGTCGGTCGCCTAATACCTAACGCTAACGGCTAACAGTCAGTCGGTGCTCAGGCAGTCTGTAGGTCAGTATAACATTCAGATCCAGGTTTATAAACGAAATCAGTGAAAGTTATTGAGTTCAATCTTATGAAAAACGGTAAGTAAAAAATATGTTGTAATATACTCGATCTTACTACCCATTCTGATAATTTGAAGTTTGGAACCAATTGAGAAATCATTTTTTCCATTACAATTCAACATTGAACAAATGGTCTAATAATGTCTAAAAAAAAACTTTCATAGACGACATGTCCCAGATAGCACAGGACGTCCTAAGGACGTCCATTACATGTCCATATTTGGTCGGAACGTCCAGAAAGCGACCTCCTTAGAACGTCCATTCTACGTACGAAGATCATGTCTTCGAATTGTTCATTTGTGTGATTACTGGCATTATTCAGATCGAGTGTATATTTTGCTATTGGATCATGACAACAAACAATTCAATTTTATACAATGTTAATACCATATCCTCGGAATTAAGAATAAGGAGACGGTTATTGTGGTTCTGTGTTCTTTTGTGAAGTGTGACCGTCATGTCAGACGTCAATGGTTGTTAAATTTTTAGCGGGACGCCACAAGAAAGATAGAAATGAAAATAGCTAAGGAAAATATATTATTACTGAGACATTGTCTCTGATTATTATTCAGATCAGATTAGATTCTAAAAGGATATCAGTGATTTCAAGCAATATTGAGATACCGAAAGGTTAGTAAACATTATAATGTCTTAACTAAGGAAACTTAATCACCCATTTCCACTTGAGTTTCATGAACCTATATTACATCATTCCTTTTTCGTGCCTATTTGTCTGCTTACTGACGGTTCATAACAAATTTGTATGCGTTCTAGCCGGTTTTGTTAACGTTTTAGGTTTCCCCTGAAAGCAGGCTGACAAAAAGGCACAAATAAAGTATTCAAGTGGTACGAGTTCCATTCATTTCATTCTTCATAATAAATTCAATTACAGGATATTGAGTAACTGATGCTACTCATTCCAAGAACTTGCTCCACAATGTTGTTGTATGTTCGATATTTCATATACCGTTGAAAGCAAGAACTGCTGAAGAAACAAGTGACTTGGAATCAGAGTTCAAGTCAAAAACCAATTCTTTCTTTAACGAAGAATCAATAGGTGATATAAGTCTTCTTCCTTCTCTTTAAATAAAAAAATAGTTACTTATAGAATTTCTAAACAACATACACATACACCATGTTCAATAACATATTCTTCATTTTACAGTTAATGAGACAGTTTCAGAGCCTAAAAGTATTAATGGTGAGCTAAGTTTTTATTATATACGATTGAATAACTTTTTTCAGAAATATATTTGAATATATTTAATTTTTTCTTTATAGGTGATTGACAAGATGGTAAATCATCTGAAGTTGTCCAGGATATGTTGGACTCTTCCGTCCATTCTCATACTTCCTTCCATTCAACGGAGTCTGATGGAATTCACAACGATAAATACAGGGTCTTTCACGAGGAACCTCACCCATATTTATACGGGAAACTACTAAACGTATTTTCATGAAATTCAGCACTTATAAGTATTTCACGATGTTGATGAAATCTAAAATATTTTCAAGGCATGAGCACCTCCGGTTTTTCCGGAAATGACGTCAACTTCCGTTTTTCAAATTAGAACACCATTTTTTTATTGCAGAAATAAATTCCTTAGAAAATTTCAATTTATTTTGATGTAACATTTTTCAGTTTTGGTTGGAAAATTCTCTCTGAGCGGGAAAATTCTAAAAAAAAATCGAAAATAGAGCTCCGCTGAAACAAGAATAACTTCGAGGTTTTTGGATGGAAAATTTTCATTTTTGGGATTTTTCAAGACGTAAGATTGATGTATCCACTTTAAAAAACGAAATCGCGATTCATGATGCAGGGGGTGAAAAAATCGCTTTCAAAGTTAGGGATGACAAAATCGTGAAAAATCAATTTTTTCAATTTAGAACCCCATTTTTTTATGGCAGATATTGAATCTACGTTAAAAAATAATGTGAGTGTATGCATCACACCCTTGCCCTAAAATGGATATTTTAATAATGTAAAACATGGTAAGTTTTTGCATATGGTTCATAAGGAATTATTTATTTATCACTGGAGAGAAAACCGATGGCCGATTAGTTGAAATAAAGAGGTTTCCGATACAAATTCGAATCCAAATTCGCCATCTATTTAGGAACAACCTGTAACTTTTTTCTCTTGCATATTAGGGTAGTAAAATCTAAAACATGGTTTAAGTAACAGTTCCTGAAAATGTCATCTTTTTGGCGTGAAGGGAAAAGAAATAGCTGAAAATTCAAGACGAAAAACAGTTTTTTGTGAATAACTCAGAAAATATCCATTTTCGGGCAAGGGTGTGATGCATACACTCACATTATTTTTTAACGTAGATTCAATATCTGCCGAAAGGTTAGTAAACATTATAATGTCTTAACTAAGGAAACTTAATCACCCATTTCCACTTGAGTTTCATGAACCTATATTACATCATTCCTTTTTCGTGCCTATTTGTCTGCTTACTGACGGTTCATAACAAATTTGTATGCGTTCTAGCCGGTTTTGTTAACGTTTTAGGTTTCCCCTGAAAGCAGGCTGACAAAAAGGCACAAATAAAGTATTCAAGTGGTACGAGTTCCATTCATTTCATTCTTCATAATAAATTCAATTACAGGATATTGAGTAACTGATGCTACTCATTCCAAGAACTTGCTCCACAATGTTGTTGTATGTTCGATATTTCATATACCGTTGAAAGCAAGAACTGCTGAAGAAACAAGTGACTTGGAATCAGAGTTCAAGTCAAAAACCAATTCTTTCTTTAACGAAGAATCAATAGGTGATATAAGTCTTCTTCCTTCTCTTTAAATAAAAAAATAGTTACTTATAGAATTTCTAAACAACATACACATACACCATGTTCAATAACATATTCTTCATTTTACAGTTAATGAGACAGTTTCAGAGCCTAAAAGTATTAATGGTGAGCTAAGTTTTTATTATATACGATTGAATAACTTTTTTCAGAAATATATTTGAATATATTTAATTTTTTCTTTATAGGTGATTGACAAGATGGTAAATCATCTGAAGTTGTCCAGGATATGTTGGACTCTTCCGTCCATTCTCATACTTCCTTCCATTCAACGGAGTCTGATGGAATTCACAACGATAAATACAGGGTCTTTCACGAGGAACCTCACCCATATTTATACGGGAAACTACTAAACGTATTTTCATGAAATTCAGCACTTATAAGTATTTCACGATGTTGATGAAATCTAAAATATTTTCAAGGCATGAGCACCTCCGGTTTTTCCGGAAATGACGTCAACTTCCGTTTTTCAAATTAGAACACCATTTTTTTATTGCAGAAATAAATTCCTTAGAAAATTTCAATTTATTTTGATGTAACATTTTTCAGTTTTGGTTGGAAAATTCTCTCTGAGCGGGAAAATTCTAAAAAAAAATCGAAAATAGAGCTCCGCTGAAACAAGAATAACTTCGAGGTTTTTGGATGGAAAATTTTCATTTTTGGGATTTTTCAAGACGTAAGATTGATGTATCCACTTTAAAAAACGAAATCGCGATTCATGATGCAGGGGGTGAAAAAATCGCTTTCAAAGTTAGGGATGACAAAATCGTGAAAAATCAATTTTTTCAATTTAGAACCCCATTTTTTTATGGCAGATATTGAATCTACGTTAAAAAATAATGTGAGTGTATGCATCACACCCTTGCCCTAAAATGGATATTTTCTGAGTTATTCACAAAAAACTGTTTTCCGTCTTGAATTTTCAGCTATTTCTTTTCCCTTCACGCCAAAAAGATGAAATTTTCAGGAACTGTTATTTGAACCATGCTGTAGATTTTTCACCCCTTCTTGAAACCGACTTCAAGTTACTATTAGGAGAACCATGGCAAACTCTCGCAGTTATAACTAGAGAAGATGCTCAAAGTTTTGACCGTTAATTTCTAGACATTTATTTATACGTCTCAGGAATGCTTCGTGCGTTGCTCTTCTTATTTCATCGGGAGGAAGAGATCTGCAAAAGTGTTTAAAAACCAAATTGAGTTTCAAAACTATGAATCTAAAAATCCAAACAAACCTGAACGCATTTCTGACTCGTTCTATGCAGTCCTCTTTATCAGTCAGGGGAGTTGAGTAGACAATATTATAAACACTCGATTGAGATAATCCCAGATCAATCTCGGCATCTTTGAGAGAATTTTGAGGATTCACACGAAAATATGCAAGAACTGTAATTTCGTTGTTCTCATCTTCTACTACACTTTCTTCTCTGTGTGTAGTTTTCTTAACGAAAGATCTGACATTTCTCAAGTTTGTCATGGTTCTGTTAATGGTATCTCTCGTTGGTCTGGGTCGGTCAGGAAACCTCTCAATGAACAGTCGAATCGTTCTATCTACAACTTTATTACATTCTCCATGAAGTAGAATGAGATTTAAATAATCTTCATTGGTAAAATTAGGCATAGTGATCGATTTTATAACTTAATACGAATTATCACCAAATAAATAGTAAACACAAAATGCTACTGAATAAAGAGGAATTTGGCAGATGTAATTAATGATATCTATCATTAAAAAAAATAATGTAAAACATGGTAAGTTTTTGCATATGGTTCATAAGGAATTATTTATTTATCACTGGAGAGAAAACCGATGGCCGATTAGTTGAAATAAAGAGGTTTCCGATACAAATTCGAATCCAAATTCGCCATCTATTTAGGAACAACCTGTAACTTTTTTCTCTTGCATATTAGGGTAGTAAAATCTAAAACATGGTTTAAGTAACAGTTCCTGAAAATGTCATCTTTTTGGCGTGAAGGGAAAAGAAATAGCTGAAAATTCAAGACGAAAAACAGTTTTTTGTGAATAACTCAGAAAATATCCATTTTCGGGCAAGGGTGTGATGCATACACTCACATTATTTTTTAACGTAGATTCAATATCTGCCATAAAAAAATGGGGTTCTAATTTGAAAAAATTGATTTTTCACGATTGTGTCATCCCTAACTTTGAAAGCGATTTTTTCACCCCCTGTATCATGAATCGCGATTTCGATTTCTAATGTGGATACATCAATCTTACATCTTGAAAAATCCCAAAAATGAAAAATTTCCATCCAAAAACCTCGAAGTTATTCTTGTTTCAGCGGAGCTCTATTTTCGATTTTTTTTTCGAATTTTCCCGCTCAGAGAGAATTTTCCAACCAAAACTGAAAAATGTTACATCAAAATAAATTGAAATTTTGTAAGGAATCTATTTCTGCAATAAAAAAATGGTGTTCTAATTTGAAAAACGGAAGTTGACGTCATTTCCGGAAAAACCGGAGATGCTCATGCCTTGAAAATATTTTAGATTTCATCAACATCGTGAAATACTTATAAGTGCTGAATTTCATGAAAATACGTTCAGTAGTTTCCCGTATAAATATGGGTGAGGTTCCTCGTGAAAGACCCTGTATAATTTAAATTTTCCTTTGATTTCAGAACAAGAAATAATTGAATGTGATGCTATTTTAAATATTGAAACAAATGAAAATGTGAGTTGATTTAATATTTTTGCTCTTTATTGTTCGTAATACATATTATAATGTTGCTTCGAATCATGAGAATGAAGAGGGTTTTTGTGATGAATAAGAAAATTACTTTGCAGGTGAATAAATGCAAAAATAGGAGGTACAAACAATTATAATATGGTGAAGCAAATATTGATTTTATTGATCACTAATGATCAAACAAGTAGTTGGTTGGGGCCAAAAGTAAAGAAGCCATGTATCATGAAAGTCACTGAGCTAATCATAAGTGAGTATTTTGTAGTCACTGCCTGTACGTTGAAGTAGATATCACAATATATTAGGCACCAAAATTGATATTCACCTTGAAAAATAGGGGTATTTGAAAGAATATTTTATTAATTTTTTTTATAGGTTAATGTGAACACAGGTGCTTACATTTTTCCATATAATTCTCACACACCAGAGATTTTGAATTATGATTTTCTCCAAAAAAATAAAAACTGCTTTATAATGATCAATACTGAAGAATTTGGAATTGCATCTTGATCTGCCATTCAGTTTGGATAAGCAATTTAAATTATTTTCAGGTTTAGCTGAGAAGCCAGACAGGACCAAGAAAAGAAACTGAATCGTCAATTCTGGCATGGTTGAAAAAGGCAGAGGAGAGGAAAGGTGTGAACTCAACAAGTTTTGATATCAAACAACTTATAAATATTGTTTGGAAAAAACTCCTAAATAAAAAATTATAAATTATTTTCACTTATTTCCTGGAGGAATTCTGATGAATAATGAATCAATTCATTTCATTTGAAGGAGACAGGACATGGATATATACAGTGTGTCAATGTGAAAAGGTACAACACTTATTATTTCTGCTCCTATACAAAATCAGTAAATATGCAGTAAACGGTAATCTTTGGTTGGTTGGGCGGATATTTTGAATTGGTTCTAATCAATTTTCATAAACCCTGTGAGGCTGATGACAGCAACCTCTATAATGTTACATGGGAAGGGGTGTTGAGTGACACCTTGTTTCGAAAGTAATTCGATTGTCTTCCAAAAAAAAAATACATCTGACCTTTTTGTTAGTACTTTCGAAAAATTGATAGAAAAAGTTTCAATGAAACATGAAAATGTTGAAAAGCACTTTCGAGTTTCATTGCAACTCTTGCTATCAATTTTTCGGAAGTACTAACAAAAAAGGCCAGGTGTATGGCTTTTTTAGAAAGATGATCGAATTACCTTTGAAAGAGAGTGTCACTCAACACCCCTTCCCATGTAAGATTATAGGGGTTGCTGTCATCACCCTCACAGGGTTGATAAAATTGATTGGAACCAACTGTATAAAATGTCCCTGTACAGACAAAAGTTTAACAGTTTTTGCATTTTTTCTGATTCCGCATGGGGCGAGATATAAAGGTGGTGCCTCTTGAAACTGACACACTGTAGAATAACCCCTCGATTTCTTCATGCGCCCCCAACTATGTCCATGAAACGTCCTTAAAAGGACGTCTGTAAGACGTTCTATGAATGTCCATTTTAAATCCTGAAAGGCTCTATTATGGACGTCTTGAGGACATTCTGATTAGTAACATTGGACGTTCTAAAAACGTCCATAAGACGTCCACGTCCGTAAAATGGACGTTTTGAGGATGTCCCGAATGTCCGAGCTGGACGTTTTAAGAACGTCCCTAAGACGTATTTGTGCTATCTGTGGTTGAATACCCATCATATCTAATCTCTAACTTATTTTCATAAAATAACTATTCAGGTAGGAGCTCATTTGCTACTAATTTTGTAGGTGTTTATTGTTTAATTGATAAGATTTTTTTTGGTATTGAAATTAAGCTGAGTGGTTCTTCCCGCCACAATTATATCTTTCGTCTTAGGATAATAATTCACATGCCAATAAATCTATTTTTCAGAACATAATTTCTCAATAAAAATTTTGTACTGAATACGATATTCATTTTCGTCTTTAACAATCGAAAAACGAATAATATTTGAAGCTAATCGCAAACCTAACCTTACCTAATCCATGTTGGCCGAAATATAAAATAAAAAAAATTCTATTCCAAGAAGGTAAGATATATCTCTCTAGATTATAATCCATCAGAACGAATGCTATAATATAATTTGTATAGCTTGATTTGCTGATTACAATGTGATCTGTTCTGACGCCAACTTGTTAAAATATTTTAAATTTTCATTGGCATTTTTTTTGAGGGAAAAATGTAATTTTCATACGTTCAAATAAAATATTTCTTTCAGACAATCTCGATACTGCAAAGAATAAACTTGAAAAAGTATTTGAAGAAAGTATACTAGTAGTGGAAATGAAATGCTTTCGGTTCAGGGATGAGCCTGTTTATACAAATGGTGCTCCTACAAATGATGAAATATCTTCTGGATGGAGTACTCCATCCACTTCTTCTACGCTTTCCAACGATCCTAGATTAAGATTGTTTGAAGAAAAAATGATGTGCAAACTAGAGACCATTTATGAAGTTGTTCAACAAAACACCCTGAGGGTGCAACAAGTGTTGAGAGCGCTGAATCAAAATGAAAGTCATATTCTAGTGAAACCTGCTAGCTTCCCTGCATTGCCTCTCAAGAAAACTAAGGACATGAAAGACTTTGAGCAAGTACTAGATGAGGATGAAACCAGTTTCAACTACTTGGTGAGAATGTGTAAAAATTTATTTCAACTTAAATTTTCAAGCACTATAAAGTGACAGCTTGTCAAATAACATCCTCATCTTGCATTTAACATTAAATGAAACCATTTATTTTCTCAGAAAACCAGGCTAGCTTCAATTGGAGGATCATTGGTGAAAGCAGCAACAACGAACATGTTGAGGTTTTTGTTCACTAATAAATTGTCCAGAAAATTCAACTGGGCTGGGCATAATGACAAGAACGCATTCAAAACTACGAAATGCTTTCAGGCTTTGAGAGGTAAGTTCGCTGATTTATGAAATTAATTTTATTCAATTGAATACACTTCACATTGCCTGATTTTCAATTGTCCGAGGGTCTCATTTTTGTACGGTTCCAAATGTGTCTCTTCTTTCCACTATTGGAAAATCGAGTCGAAAATTATATTGAATATAAATTTGACCAGATGATTGTATGATTCACGAAAATGGATTAACATTTTCTCAGTTAATTAAAAAAATTGATACATTTCCAGGTTGTATAAATAAGGCTTTGAGCTTTGTCGTAAGATTAAAATAAATATAGTCCAATACAAAATATTGGATCTTTGACAGGCCAAAGAAATATCCTTGATTAAACTATTGAAATCAATACTGCTCTTTTCAGAAAACTGTTGTATTTCAAAAAATCTACCAACTATATGTGTCTCTTATACGGAAAGTAAACATACAATACAATGGATATATTTTTGTTTTCAGATGCCGTTTTTCTTCATTTTTCAAATGAAGGTGTAAGTGAGGTTGGAATTATAAAGGCCATTCAAGATTGGCTTCGGCTGGCTAACCAGCGATACAAATATTCCAAAGCAAAAAAATCATAAAAGATATAGATGCATTGTATTATATTTTGAGATGTACATTCCGTTTGGATAATAAATTAGATATGAATCTACTTATTTTTTGTAAACTCTTCACCAAATTTGATTTTTCTATCCCCCATCATTAATTCCTTTATTAGATATATCTACAGAAATCGGTTCAATTACGGTTTCTCGTGACGTAAATAAGCGAACTAAAAAAATGTATTTCAGACATACATAATACCAATCGATATTACCTCTATTAAATATCTACAAATAACGACTAAAAACGTTTGCTTGTGACATAAATTAGAGTAATAAAAAAAATATATTTCAGATATACATAATTCCAATGAATGGACGTTAATTAAACGTGAAAATTTTGCTCAGTTTTAGATTCTGTCTCCTAATCAACCTCTATTTTACATCTAAATAAATTATAAAAAACACATTTATTAGAAGGACATTTAGATATCGTTTTGACATCAATGGTCTTCTGAAATATGACTATCATTAGATGATCTCTAGAACATCTATTATGAATCTTATATACGTAACTATGTTATTTGGGTGTTTGATGTTGAATCCATGTTTATACCTTAGGATTTCTAAATTCTGTAGAGGTAATATATTGTATTGTTCGTATTTAGTTTGTAAGTAATGTCAATTTTCAAAATATTTTTAGGCCTGAAGAAGCAGACGAAAGTCTTGCGAAACGTCGCTGAATATATAGCTTAGAAATCATTGGTTTCTTTCCTGTCCTAGTCCCGCAAACTTCATCGTTGTTTCGAAATTTCAATCTTCTTGTTTTTCATTCTTACCGCAGTTGTTGAGAAATATAGGTTGAATTTTTCTTCAGATAGTCTAGGGAGGCAGATGTTTTTTTCTTTTCCGCTTCAAATTCTTGAATTTAATAATTTCCAAATGATCATGTTCTTATCTTCATTCACTATCTGCATATTTTAGTTTAGTAGACTGCATCAGTTATGAGTTGTTTGAGTTCTTGTTTTAGTGTCTAATAAAAACATCATCTTGCCTGTTCTGAAAAATTGTACTATAACTCCCATATACATATGACTCCCGTGCCGAATTGAAATCGATGAATGAATCGAAGACAAAATGGCATCTTTCAATTTTGCTTTTCAATGAAATTTCATGAAAATTCACTCACCCATGTCACAAATTTTTTCTGTTTTACAACATTCATTCCTCTTAAAAATTAAGGTATAAACACTTCTCTTTCGAAATTGAGAAATGTTAAAATTGAATATTATAAATATTAAAAAGTGATTCCGGGAACCAACAGCATTGTCGAGTGTCGACTTTTTTCCCCGATATTTTTAGTTCGTATCCACAGCCACAAAAAAAGTGAAAATCATCACAAAGTTTCATCAGACTTAATAACATTCGAAGTTAAACATTTCGAAAACAGAGCGTTCGAGGAGAAATTTTGCAGAAGAATTTAGTATTCTGAAATGAATGAGGATTCTTATAATGACTTTAAATTATCTTCATCAGCATTCTTGTGCTGATTCCTTATATATATATTTTTTTTTTGAATGAGTGACTCTCCAACTAGAAAGTTTGTTGAATTTGGATAAAGTGATAATTGATAAATATGTGCGTAAATTATAGGAAGCCTCTCAAACTGTTCTTTCCGGAAATATCATCAACCTGTATCTTTTCACACAACTTAAAGAATGTCCTCATGTAAAGGAAAATATACGAAAAATCGAAACCTTTGGTCACTTCCTCTGTCACTACTCTATTACTTTTCATCACTTCAGAATCGAAACGAAAGTCCATTCCGGAAATTTCATATTTCATATTTTGTGATCCCATTTCTTAAGAGCATACAGTATCTTCAGAAAATGTTTCCGGGTGCAACTGGTTAGAGAAAATAGTTAGAAGGCGCATTGTTATCACTTTTTTAAATTTAAAATTGATTTTTTAATTTTCAAGAATTTTTGGGAGCATAAAAACTAAAATGGAGGAAGAAAAACATTATACTTATTCTCAAGAAAGAATTGGGTACATGCTCTGAATGCTTTTTGAAAGCTAATCACGGATGCCTCCAAATTGACACCCCGTTTTCTCTACTGAAGTCTAGATTCATAAAATTTCACTCTTTCGAATATTTCTCGGTAATATTGGCATCTTCACAGCATGTTAATCAAACAACACATTTAGTGAACACAATGAATTCCAGAAGCGACCTCAAAACACAAACTTTTCGGATAAGGTTGTTTGATCACCAAGTTCGAAGCCATGGATATCTACAGCATAATTGTGTCGATATACCACTTCCTAATTTCATCTTCACATTATTCAATCTAGACGAACGTTCATTAAAACATCGTCAAGATCATATGATGAACAATTCTCAACATCAATTTAATCTGCATCTGGATGGGTGATCGGTTAGATTATAAGTATGTGAACATGAAAAGGCGCATAAAAGCTACAGCTTTCAGACTTCATGCCAATTTCTTTCTCGATATTTCCATAGATAAAATTTTATTAAGGTTTCATTAATATTATTTCTTTCCATAGTATCAAAATTCCTTCATTGATTCAGTGAACTTCTGGTATGATTAGTTATTTGAAGGTCTGTTGCTCTATAAGATGAGAAAATAGTGAATTTACATGAAGATGTGAACAGTATAGGGCTTTCTCCAAAAGAAATTAAGATGATTCATTTCTTCAGATCTTCAGTTCATCTAGCTACCTTCTTTAATGACAGTATATACTGCTCAGCTGAGTTATAAGATATAAGACTGAATTCTACTCAAAGAATCATCTGTGATATCAAACAAAACAAAATTTCTATCATACGAAAAAACGTGATTACCCGAAAAGAGATGGAGGTGCTGATCATGAAAAACGGAAAAAAGATAAGGAAGGGGATATGGTGAACATGGTGATGAGTTTAAAAATGATTAAATGTTCAATTTTTTCGGCCTTTCCAATACATACATTGTTATGTCTCGAAGAATCGTATATATTATAAAAAATTCTTATAAGTATTATCAATAATACTAAACGCATTACAGGCAACACCGCCGAAACCACTGCAGGAGATGAAGAGAAAATGTTGCTAAAAAAGGGTAATTTTTATGAGAATTTTTCGGATATTTCTAGGGAGACTTGACATGATTAGAGAGAGGAAGTTCCGAATTTTCCTGTCCTGTTGATCTTTCATTGCGGAAAAATCGAGAGAAACTTTAAAGATCCCCGAAAATACCAAAAATCTTGATATTTTCGAAAGGTGCAAAACCACAGGAAAGAATTTGGCCATAGGGTTCAAGCTAGGTAGAGTTTTTTGGAAAGAACAGAATGACGAAAAACGAAATGATCCGCAACAGGCCTCTTTTTTCGATTCTCACTTTAGTTTTCCAGCAGGAATGATGGAAAAAGTAACATTTCTACGAAAATCCAGTAAATGTATGTCTGGGGGACTCGGACGAGATCGGCTATCTCCGCCGCCTTCGGGCTCGGTTTGGAGATATAGTTTCTTGCGACGGTGAATATATGGCAACGTCGCACTTAGAATTTCTGTCGATTTCGCGGAAAACTTAAGCATCGTCAGGTTTGACCGTCGGCAAAGATCCCTACTTTCCCTAATGTTTCTCATGGACGTTGAAAAGGGTCACGTAAGCAAATAAAAGAATTATTTCAATGAACAGAAGGAACTTTGAATTGAAAATATTCAAATAAACCAAATTCTCGCCACAACAAACCCATAAAAGTATTGCGGATTGAATGTCACACTGTTGATACATGTGATATATGCTCTCTCCAGTATTTTTTGTCTGGACGGATTTCCTTACCCGAAGGACTTTGACTGTCAGCAATGGTCGGTTAATTAATCTTGAAAATCGCATGTTTCGCAATGATCGGGTATTTCCGGGAATTTAATCTCGAAACTAAATTATGGTTGAGATTTCGAAGATTGTTGTTCGGAAAATTTGCATCAGAGACAAGATGTACTACATCATAGAGAAGATATACTGATTTGCATGAAATGATGAAGAATATGGATGAATCACCGATTTCAAGTAGTTAGATTATATAATTAGCAGGTTTTCAACAAAGTCTCAGTTGAAATGAAGTAACATCAAGCTGGATACAATTTCTTAAAACTTGAATTGTTGAAGCGAATATGAAATAAGGTTGGTACCGATTATGTTTCTTGATAATATAACTATTTTAAGGCATTCTGTCGTAATTTGTGACGATTATCTATTGATTTATGTTTCGATTGTGACTGTTCTCCGGATGAATCAAACGACAGTGGACTTTTTGCAGTTCTGTGACATTTCTATTTCTGAAAAGTCGATATCCACGAATCATTACATTTTATTCGATAATTTTTGTCCAAAGGTAAACTGCATTGAATGCCTTAAATAAGTGAATTCATGCTTTGGTGATTCTCGGTCGAAGAGTGATATATACTGGCAGGTATACTGGCAATATTGAAACTCAGTAATTTTGCTACGTTGAAAATTCGTGGAAAATGAACATCCATATGTTTAGTGAACATTGAATTGCCTATACATTATTAATTGCTGGTGTTGCTTGACAGGAATAGTGTAATTTTTCGGATTTTTCTCTAAAAATTTTTTCAACGTTATACAGTGGTGAGATATGAATTTTTTATTGCGATTCTATATCTATTCATTATTATTGGTGTCGTTTTGATATATTCAATCGAGTTTTGATTTCATAGTCAATTTTATGTTCGAATGTCAGTTCAAGTCTATCCTCGAACTGGATTTCGACTAAATCGTATCTGTATTAATTTCAAATGCCTTCATCTACTGAACTGTTGGCAGATTTTGTTCATTTCGAACTTGACTTTCGAATTCAAGCTTTAATAAACGTGCCCTAAAAATTTCGAGTGTCTAAGTTATTCCTTTGCAGAGTTATCGTGTTTACAGTCGACCGAAGCCGGCTGATAGCGCGATAACTTTCAAAGCAATGACCTAGAGAGTCGAAATTTTGTGGGTAGGTTTAAAGTTTGAATTCGATGTCAGGTTCGGAAATAACAGAATTCGACCAACGGTTCAAAAGATGAACGCATTTGATCGTCTCAATATTCACAAAAATACCGACACGATTTAGTCGAAATCCAGTTCGAGGAAAGATGATAACCGTGATCGAATTTCACATTAGCTACTGATTTTTTCTACATTTATGAACAGTGTGCTCTGTTAGTAATAATGCAGTCAACTATTCAAATGATCTATCGACAAATGCAAATCTACCCACTAGGTAGATCTGAGCGCTTCCTATAAGTAGGTATCGTTTAAGTAGACCTACAGTCAAGATTGATCTATCGCTAGGTAGATATGGGCGCTCACTAGTTTTAATTGAATGTATAGCTGCAAGCTTATATCAGGTTGTAACAAAAGAAAATCAGTGATAAGAATAATTTCAACAAAGAAAGGAAGAGATGGCTGCTTGAACAGGGCCGAATTCACATACATTCATATGATTATTAATTCCTTTGAAATAATAATGTAACGTTTTCTTAGTTTTCCAAAACGTTTAGAATATTCAAACTATTTATTTACACTTATTTACACACTACTGTTCCAATAACTAAACAACTATTTCTATCAAAGTCTGTTCACAATTTATATCCACACTAATTTATTTTCACTGAACTCTTTCCGCTACGAATCACTCTGCTGAATTGGTGCCTGTGCTGCTCCGCGCCTACCCTTTTATCACGTGTGGAATTTCCAGTAGTTGCGAGACGATTCGAGAAAGAGGCGGGTGACTCATAGACGTCTGGGGCGTTCTCCAACATTCTATAATAGACAGGGCCGTACTCGTCACACTGTCCCCTCCTCAAGCCTGTTCTGTCCCAGAACAGATTCCATGAATTCCTCAGAGGACCGTGGTGAAATCTGCAATCGTCACCGTTTCTACAGTAGCCCGTCTGATGGAAGTAGCAATCTACGGTTTTGCTGAGCTTTCCGTTTTGCTTTGGGTTGAAATTGCATACCAAAATCTCTATACCTGTCTTCTGAAACACAACTTCCAGCATACTTCGCACAACCCGCCAATTCAGTTGATCCAGTCCACAACCTAGTTTGGGGACAGCTAATTTCCCAATCCCAAAGCATTGAAGGTCTTTTTTCAAGGCATGTAGTGCTGTCCATAAATTCTGGTAAGTTGGCTTCTGATATGAGTACTGCTTGGTGACTACGTAATAAATGAAACGACCCTCTGATTTCAGTATCAGGCATTTTTCTATTCTGGGCTACTGTCTCATCAGTTCCTCTTGACGTCCAAATTTGTTTCTGAATACTCTTGCTATTCCCCTACTCATCCTTAGATCCGCTGCTTCACAATGAGCAAGAGAGTATTCCTCAGGAACTGTAAACAGGTCTTGATGAACTTCCTGTGTTACGCCAAACCGTGCAACTCGCGTTCCCCCATAGCAATTCATGAATTCCTGAAAATCGTCACTTTCCTTCACCGGAACCTCGATGAAACGTACTTCTTCTTCGTCATCCTGTGTTGACGCGTACGGAGCCAATCGATTGAAATGGACGACCTTCGGTTTTCCTCTAGGAAGCTTCCGTATCCGGTAAACTACATCATTTATCCTTTTCATGACTTCATACGGTCCTTCCCACTGTCTCTGCAGCTTCAGAGAAAATCCTCTTTTTCTTTGAGGGTTATACAACCACACCAGATCTCCTGCGGTGAACCCTCCTTCAATGGCCTTGATGTCATAGCGCATTTTCATCCTATCACTTGCTTGCTGCATTTGATTGCGCACCTTGTCATGGATGTAATCTAGCTTACTCCGCAATTTACTGACGTAGTCCTCCCCGGCTACATCTTCTCCAGGCTTACAACCAAACTCTAGGTCCCAAGGTAATCTTATTTCTCGGCCGAACATTATATTGGCTGGAGTTTCCTTGGTGGATTCTTGAACCGAAGATCTATATGCCATGGTGAATAGATGCAAATACTCATCCCAGTCCCGCTGGTGGTCGGAGACTACTTTGGCAAGATGTTTTTTCATGGTCCTATTCATTCGTTCTACCATGCCATCTGATTGGGGATGTAGAGCTGTTGTTCTTGTCTTATTAATCCCCAATTTCCTACATACTCCTTGGAATAATGTCGACTCGAAATTTCGGCCTTGATCACAATGCATCTCTAGAGGTATTCCAAATCTGCAGAAGAATTCTTTGACCAATTTATCAGCAACCGTACCTGCCTCTTGATTAGGAATACCGTACGCTTCCACCCATTTAGTAAAATAGTCCATGGCTACCAATATGTACTTGTTTCCGTGATCTGTTTCGGGAAAGGGGCCCGCGATGTCGATAGCTACCCGTTCCATGGGAGATCCGACGTTATATTGCTTCATTGGAGCCTTCCCTTTGCCGTGAGGACCGTTAGCTGCAGCACAAGCTTTACATGTTCTACACCAGTCTTTAACGTCTTTCTTACAGTTGATCCAATAAAACCGCTGCCTAACTTTCTCCAACGTCTTAGTAATCCCGAAATGTCCACCTGAAGTTCCATTATGTAGTCTGGTCAAAACGTCTGTCACTCGACTCTTCGGCACAATCAACTGGAGCCTCTGTTCAGATCCATCGTCATTCTCCCAACAACGCTTCAAAAGACCTTTATCGATCTTCAACGTTTCCCATTGTGCCCAATACGACTTAACGTTTTGACTCAGTCTGGATACTTCTTCCCAAGTAGGTCGTCTACCACTTTTCTTCCAACTCAGGATTACTTTCAAGTCTGGATCTTCTTCTTGTGCCCGTTGGATTTCTTGAGGTAGCCAGTCATCTTCAATTACTGTGGTCCGTCTCACATCGGCCACACGTGAGCAATGGCTGTTATTCTCGGGGCATGGTCTTCTTGATAAAACATCTATATCTTCGTTGATCTTGTTCGAGTCATCTGTGCTCATCACTTCAGGGGCATTTTTAGCTTGCGTCGGTTTATGCCCCTTATCACCGACCCTTTTCAATTTCCCTGCTGTGGCTCTTTTTCTGCTTTTAATATGCCCACTTTCCTTACAGTACCAGCACACAGCATCCTCTTTCTTCGTACACAATAACCTGTTAATTTCTTCTCTAATGATTTCCTCAACAGATTTCTCCATTTCTTGGTCTCGTCTCACACGAACGTATCCTCTATGCGACGCCTGCTTCGCTGCCTCGAATTCTAAAGCCTGAGCCAAAGCATCATCTATGGTTTTAGGGCGTGCAAGTCTCAGGACTTGTTGTGTCTCACCGTCCTTGATTCCGTCTACAAGAGTTTGTATTGATAGCAGTTCAATGAAGCTGTCTGGAGCAGTTGGGTAAGCCAGCCTGACTAATCTAGCCACATCGGCTCCAAACTCTTGGAGATTTTCTCCTGTTTTCTGCACCCGGTTCTTGATTTGGGCATGATAAACTTGTTGTAGATGAGCATCACCATATCTTATCTGAAGTTTCGATGTAAGAACTTCATAACATGCTTGTTGGCTCTCCGGAATCGTTTGCAGAATATTCAGTGCCTCTCCCCTTAGAGCTATTATCAATGCTGTGGCTTTTTCGTTATCGCTCCAACTGTTTGCCAGCGCAGCAGCTTCAAATTGTTTGTGATATGTCGACCATGGGACTTTTCCATCAAATGTCGGAGGCTTGATCTTCATTTTTACACGTTCACTGCTATTTTCCATTTTCATGTTGCTATAGGGTGATGAAGCCGGATAATCTTTTCCAATTGACATTCTTTTCAAGGACTCTATTATTTTAGAATGCTGTTCGATTAATCCTGTTATTTCTTCAAACTTTCCATTAACTTCTTCATAAACTTCTTCGAATTTTTCGTCAACTTTATCAAATTTCTCATTCATTTCGTCGAATTTTTCGTCAACTCTATCAAATTTTCCATTTTTTGAGTCCATTTTCTCATCCAATTTACTTGCAAATTGACTCACTAATTCATTGCTGTTCCGAGAATTTTCTTCCATTTTCTCATTGATTTTCTGAGAATTTTGTTCCATTTTCTCATTGATTTTCTGAGAATTTTCTTCTAATTTCTCATTCATTTTACTCAGAAATTCCATTATCGCCTGCGTCTCCATTGCGATCTGCAGTCTTGTAGTCACTGGCATAAATTTCAATCACTAGAGTTTATGTACTCAATTCGAGCGATGTCGAACCGCACACCTGACACCAATGTAACGTTTTCTTAGTTTTCCAAAACGTTTAGAATATTCAAACTATTTATTTACACTTATTTACACACTACTGTTCCAATAACTAAACAACTATTCCTATCAAAGTCTGTTCACAATTTATATCCACACTAATTTATTTTCACTGAACTCTTTCCGCTACGAATCACTCTGCTGAATTGGTCCCTGTGCTGCTCCGCGCCTACCCTTTTATCACGTGTGGAATTTCCAGCAGTTCGAGAAAGAGGCGGGTGACTCATAGACGTCTGGGGCGTTCTCCAACATTCTAGAATAGACAGGGCCGTACTCGTCACAATAATGAAGAATCCGAACCATAGAAGCAGTAAAAAAAAAACAAACCAAGACTTTCACCTATGAAGAGAAGAAAATATCCATGGAGAGAAATCATCAGAATGAAGAAAACCGATAAAGACGAATCGAAACTGATTAACGGACTTATCACCGTTCAAGACAAGGGTAACGTAATTAATTCACTATATAGTAACTAGCAACATGGGCTTATTCTGCTTATTACCGTATAGAACGAAAGTTAATAATTATTTAATATTGTTCAAAGTTATCACCTGAGATTTTTTTTCAGAATTCATCTGTATTAGTTCTTTGAATGAATTATTTTATAATATTTCATCATATCAATATAGACATGCAATACAGTAGCAAAACAATTCAACCGAAACCAATCATCAATTAACAGGCTGAATCATGAGAGGTAGCCTTTCAACGCAAAACTTTCAGGGCATATTTATTTTCAAGATGCGCTATCTACCAGTCTGAGAATGTCACATAATAGTATATCATTCTTGAAATCCGCTTCACTAAGTAATGAATTTGGAAAATTATGCTCCAGAAAAAAAAACATGTTGGTACAGTTGGGATCGATGGCATTTATCCCACCTTTCTACGGTATACCTTCGTTTACTATCAATCTGTCAATACTCTCAAGCACGATCGCTCATTAGTCTATTCATGAAATATTTGAGATCAGTTCAGCTGGTAAGTTACCGACTGGAATGAATATAGACGATGATGTAATTCCTTTGAAAGAACTACATCCGGGTGTTACATACTCAATTTACAATGAAATATATCTAGCCGGCGGTCATATTAATTTATATTAGTAAATGACAATATCTCATGTTTGAACTGTGGAACCGTTATATCAACACGATGTTGAGGAAGTTTAGATTGTGCTATTATTTCGCACAACTCATGATGGAGCTACAGATTTTCTTTTCCAGCTGTGCGATTTGATGAAATATCCGATTTCCTGATTGTGTCATATTCTTCGTGAGAGAGGTGAAAAATGTCTTTATTGAGTAATCTCTGAAATTATTCGATGATTAAGCTGTAGAGGGTGAGCCACATTGGATACTCCTGAAAGGGTCCTATTTATACAGGTTATGCGTATGATTTGTGAAAACAAATTTAGTACTATACAGGGTGATTCGGGAGTGACCTTACATACGTCAATGACGGCCAGCGTACTTCAAGGCGAGTCAAGATCCGCCGAAAAAATTTTTTTTCGTTCATTGGTTACGAAGATACAGGCTGTTTTGTATGTTAGCTTTAAAACTTTGATGAGCGATATTTCTGAAACGCTTGAAGTTATTTTAATGAAATTTGCTAGTAATATTCCTTTGTTAAAGCTTGTCAATATATCATTCTGGGTAAATTCAAATCCAGTTGTGATCTTATGTTATTTGTTAAAAAACTTCATTTTCTGACCGCTTTTCTGAAAAACTATTATTTGATTCGAAAAGCCAAAGAGAATGCTAGGTACAAAATATTCGCTCTTCAATTTGGATGGCTCACCTAAACTGTTTCAACAAAAAAATCGACAAAAAAAATTCGTGAGAAAGTTTTTTTCATTTTCGACCGGATATAATTCACGAATAAATATTGTTTGACTGAATTTACCAGAATGCATTTCTTGGTTGAACCAAAATCTTGAACGCAACTAGTAAAATTTATTGAATGTTGTATAACAGTAAATCCATAACTTGAAAGGAGATATATTAGCTACTCAGAGTAAATTTTCAAAGTGCCCTCTTCCGACTTCGATGCATTTCCTGCTGCGCTTCAGTAAATTCAAACTCGCTTCCCAAATATTTTGCCTGTTATTCCGCATTTCATCAGCAACTGCCACTATCCGCGCCCTGAGTTCCTCTCTAGTATTTACTTCGGTTTTGTAGACTTCCTACTTCATATGGCCCAACACAGTCGTTTGATACCATTTTCAGCTCAGAATTCGAAAATTACAGACATTTCGACAAAACGATAGCACGCTGTTCCCCAGAACATGCGCGCTAGAAAGAATTTTAGTGAATTCAGTCGTAGGTTATGCCCGGTCGAAAATGACAACATTCTTTGCCAATTGTATTTGTTGAGCGATTATTGTAGCATTTTTTTTTGCTTTTCGGATCAAAAAATGGTTTTTCAACAAATATCAGAAGATAACAATTTTTTCTGAGCGCCCTTGGATTGAAATTTACACAGAATGGCTTATGGGTAAGTTCTAACAGATGAATATTACTAGCGAATTTCAACAAAATAACTTGAAGCGTTTCAGAAATATCGCTTATAGTATGTCGGATCGAAAATGATAACTTTCTAACAAATTTTTCTTTGCCAATTTTGGTGTATTATTTGATAAAATCAGATAATAAACCTTAGTGATCGATAAAAAAAATTCCCCCCCCCCCTGAAAATTTTAAAGTGTGCAGTTTGAAGTATGTGGATTTGAATGAACTAATAAAAAAAAACGATATTTATCACACTTTATCATCGCGAGTACTAAAAGTGAGAAGTTTCACAGTGAAATGAAACAATTTTCAACATTGCCAATATCAGCTAGTAAATATTATTTCCACAAGCGGGATTCAAAGTGGTTTCTGAAGAAATTCTGAAATGCGAGCAGCCGTATCAAGCCTTTTGCATTTCGGAATATTCATTCATTTCATTCCTCATTTCAATTCCTTCCTGGCTGGAAAAATTGAAGCTTTCCAAAATTGAATCATAGAACTAAAATAGGTGGATCTTCTCTTAGTATTAAATTCTCTACAATTGATGAGATTTCCGGTTGGATTTTTATTTATTTGCATACATCCTACAATTGGTTTTATGCTCATTATCTTTTATATTCGCCCTTATTTCAAAGTCTCAGCACGAAAAATATTGGATTTCGATTGGAACCAGTAACGGATGTCCACATGTTGACTACAATTGCACTACGCAAACCAAAATTGATATTAACCTCCGACACCGAATTTTTCAGAAATCTTCATTATTTTAAATTACGCTTCTTAATTCGCATTCTACATGTAAAAGTGTTATTCAGTTATACAAGAGTATTTATTGAGATTTCATTGTTTCAAATGAATTTTCCATGGAATTGGTTTTTGTGTTGTAAAAAAACCAATGGCTTATGAATAATTTATGAGTTTTATTTAAGATATGGGCTTCATCAAGAAATTTGATCTTAAATTCCGTAATCCGCAGGGTGATTTCTATAAATAATAATCTTTATCCGATTTTTAGTAATTATGTTTCAAATATTGGAAGAGAAAACGCAAAAATTATCAATATAATAATAAAGCTTGATACGGCAGCTCGCATTTCAGAATTTCCTTCGGAAAAACTTTGAATCCCGCAATAATATTTACTAGCTGGTATCGGCAGACAATCTTAAAATTCTTTTATTCCACTGTCAAACATCTCACCTGTGGTACTCGCGACGGTGAAGGTGTAACAAATATCGCTGAAGAATTTGCACATTGAGCTGGGAAAATAATAAAGCTTTCTGTGAAATTTGCAGTGTTTTTTTTTTGGAACAGTTGAGCTGTGCCATCCAACCTGAATGGCGATAATCGAAGCATTTTTTCTTGGCTCTTCGAATCCAATAATAGTTTTTCGAGAATGCGGTAAAAAAATGAACTTTTCCAACAAATAACTGTAGATCACAATTTTTTCAGCCCGGCCCTGAATTTGAATTAATCCAGAATTGCATATTGACAAGTTACAACAGAGGAATATTACTAGCAAATTTCAACAAAATAACTTCGAGCGTTTCAGAAATATCGCTAATCGAAGTTTTATACCAACCTTACAAAACACGCTGTATATTCGTAACCAATGATCATAACAATTTTTCGGGAATAACCTGACGCACCTTGAAGTCCTCTATCAGCCATCGACGAGTGCTCATGAATCACCCTGTATATGAGGGCCAATTTTCCTGAGAAACTCATTGGCGAAAACCGCAAATCCATAATTAACTATCATTAAATAGTTACGGGGTGATTTTGCAAAATGTTTATTTTAGAAATATTGCTGTAACTTTTATTCTGTTGAAAATTTTTCATTTCAATTTTATCGCTTGAATATGGTAGGCTTTGGACTGTGCGGCGGTGAAAATAAATTTATGCAAAAAAATTACATTGATTGATTTATCCAAGAACCATTGACAAAAGTCAAAACGGCTTTCGTAAGGCATAAGGGGATGAACTCTCTTGGCTCTATGAGTTTTGAGTTTATGAGTTCTCAGAATCCTTCCGAATTTCGTTCGTTGTACTCCTTCAAATCCTTCTTGAATACGAGTTCTTGTTTCAGGATTGATTTCAATAGCTTTCAAAAAAATTTTGTATTTTTTATAACATTTCTTCTATCTCTTCTTTTCAGATTGACCTTCATTTATTATGTTGTGATCGTGCAAAAATATCTATAACGGTTGTCGCCTTTCTGGATATTTTTCAGAAATAACTTGCTGTCTGTGCATTTTATCCGCTTTGTATAAAACAGACTAACCTATCCCACTTCTCATACTCTTCGTATGTAATTGCAGAAAATTGAACAGAAGTTTTTTACTGAAAAGAACTCTTATTGTTTCAATAAACGTTGGATAATGAGATTTCCATTGTTTCAATCACGATCGCATCCTCCAAAGCCAAGTAGACTATTTTCTCTTAGATAAGTAAAATTTGAAATTTGAAAATTCAATATCTCGAATTATTCCAGAAAAGTATCGAGTATGCTATTTTGTTGAACTAGTTGTTTCAAGCTCTATCGAAGTATGTGAAACTGTACTGAAGGCCCCATTCGAAACAAATATTTCCAACGCGATAACTCATAAAATATTTGTTCGCAAAAAATTCAGTTATCGTCATTGAATTTTGAATCAGAAATTGTTACGAGAATGTTTCACAGAAATAAGAATTATCTACAGAAGAAAAGTAACAGCAATAGATTCAATATGAACCTTTCGAAAAAACACCAGGTAACTATGTAACGATGGTAGCTATGGAGTTGTGGTTTTCCCTAATGAGTTTCTCATGAAAATTGGCGCCCAGAAACATCATACTCTCAGTCAATGAGAAAAAAATTTTTTTCTGAAGAAATTTCTGTTTCGGAAACTATTCATCATATTTGAAAAATATTCTGATAATCTCTTGAGCTGCATATTGCACAACAGTTAAACAAATTTCAGTTGATACTGAAAGAAAAATATGTGAAATTTCGTATTTTTTCCTCGGTATCGTTGTTTTTTCGGAATACACTGAAAATTGCTGATTGAATCATATGAAACTTGGTAACTAGTTTTGAAACGCTGATGAATAACCCTGTGTATAAAATTCCGTAGTCGCTAGAACAATTCGAAAACAAAATTTCAAAATTATTTCAAGCAATCAATATTCTGCGGTCGTTTGTCTATACATATTATTATATTATCCCACGAAATTCTGCAGGAATCTCCAATCTGTCATTTTTCGATCAAATACTGGAGTTCGATTCGATACAATATGTATTTCTGGAAATATAATATTGTATCAGTGGATGTGGGTTTCCTAACCACGTTAAATTCAATTTTTCTGTTAGAGTGAGATATTGACAGGTCTTAAAATGTTATATGGTTATCATATTCTTTTTCTAACTTGAATTTTATTTTTGGATGAATGTTATTTATAGAATTTAGAAATTACTCAAGTTGTCTAGATGTTCCGGATATGCAGGCAAATACGTCATCTACGAATCGGTGCCAAAATTATATTATTATAGGTAATTTTAAACTGAAAATTTTTTTTCTATATAATTCATGAATTATAAAATTTAAGTTAGAAAAAGAAAATGGTAACCATATAACATTTTAGACCCGTCAATATCTCACTCAAACAGAAAAATTGAATTCAACATGTTTAGAAAACCAACATCCACTGATATATGCATACCCATTGACTGGTTGCCATACTCAAATAAAATTTCAGTCTACCAATCGATGATTCATGGAGCCTTTTCCTTACCCCTGTCAAAAAACAACCGTAAAATTGAGATCAACACTATAAAATCAAAAGCTGCGAACAATGGCTTCAATCGAAAGGTAATAGATAAAATAATCAAACACAAAAGTTCCCAACTAGCCATGAACCAAATTCACCCTTCCATAAAAACAGAAAAATCCAAAAAGTTCATTTCTTTGTCATACTTCGGTGATATTAGTGAAAAAATAGCCAATAATTTATCAAAACTCAATGTCAATATAGCCTTCAAACCTCAAAACAAATAATCGTCTCTGTTATTCAATGCCAAAGATTCAACCCAAAAACTACTTAAATCAGGAGTTTATGAGTTAACATGTTCAATTTGCAACAAGAAATATATAGGTCAGACAGGACGCCTATTCAAGACAAGATACCACGAACATCGAACAGATTTCATCAAAATTAAAAGCAAGTCTACCGTCGCAACCTATTGCATTGAGAATAGCCACTCTTTTCCATCAATAGATAATCTTAAAATATTACATGTTCAATCAAAAGGAATGAAACTTAACTACCTGGAGATCTTGAAATTTATGAATTAGTGCAGAGAAATATTCTGGGAATATTGAACGACCAAACGGATTTGTGTAATTCCCAAATTTTCAATGCTTTCAAATGATACATACCTGCACCCTAATAATTCCCCCAAAAATGTATTTTTTCTTCATCTATTGCAGACAAAATTCCTTCATACCTTTAACTCTTATTATCACATCGTTTTCACCTGAATTTGCATAAATACCCTTTACCATGTGCTCAGAGGTCAGTTGCCTGAAGATGAACGAAAGTTCGAAACTAGTCGAAAAAATGTAAAAACATCTGATACTTGTTGGTAGTACATAGTAACCAAAAATTTGTTTTAAATGGAAAATTACTCCGAAATACCAAACTTCACTCGAATATCAGAATTATTTCGAAATATATTGACGAAAATCGAAGAAGAGACTTCAACCTTGACACTTAGCATTTGAGGAACGAATAATGAGCAGATATATGTGTCAGAACTTTTCTCTTTATTTTGTGGTATGCAGCATGCTACCTTGTTTTCTACACGTGCTAAAGAAACTACATATACACGGGTGTCACAGGAATCAGGTTCACCCCCAAAAAAATCCCTTATTTTCAAAGATATTGGATTGAAATTTTTTACCATGATATTAATGATTCTTTTGCGTCTTTCGAAGTGATTAAGGTGTGTCTATGACTTCCGGTTCTACCGGAAGTGTGGGTAACTTTCGGTTTTGAAGAGGACTTTTTTTCCAAATTTCGACGGATCATTCATTTCACAAAACTATACTGCGAAAGTTACTGAAATTATTTCTCTAACCAATACTGTACGATCACAGAGTGTGGGTGCAAAATTTCATAAACCTGGACGCAGTGTAATTTTAGAGCAGAAGGCTTACCTCTCACAAGAGACTGGAACAAAATACCTGTAACTTCTATCTAAATGGTGAGTTTTGAATAAAAAAATATTTTGATGATCAGTGAGAAATAATATATTCAGAATTCTAAATGATCTAATCGATGTCAAAAACAGACAAATATTTTTTGATAACATTTTCTTCTTCAGTCAATTTTTGTTTTGACGACATTCCACTCAGAATGTATAATACAAAAATAAGCATCAATTCATACGAGAAAATCAAAAGTCAAAGACACCTTGTTTACCTCAGTCGATGGAAAACAACCTGTATAGTATCAATGGCCGAAATTTCAATCCGATATCTAGAATAAAGTCTTTCTTGGGGGTGAACTTGATTCCTGGGACACCCAGTATATATCGAAATAATTATATCATCCTGAATGAGAAATATAAAAATTCCTTCATCATCAGGCTCGTCGATCATATGGGGTGTACCTCCCTGATATCCCTTTCAGCCATTCGATCCGACAACAAAGTTGAGATTCCTCGACCCCAGGCAAAAATACTTCTTCGAGATATAACTGAAGACGCATTACATAACAATTAATCGCGTAAGAAACGGGACTGAATGTTTCTATAGAAAATATATGGGCGGTTGTTGCGACGATGGAAAGAGGACAACGCAATGTGCAAGTTTACTGAAAGGAATCTTCGGCATTGTTTGGCGTGGGAACGTCTTCGTCTTCCGTCTTGAAAAACGAAATAACGTCTTCTGACTTCCTCAAATCCGGTTTCTCGAGATCTTCGATGGAATTATCGATTGTGGGTTTCATTTCGGAACCGTTCTACCGGAATCGTGCACCTTTACTTTCCGAAAGATTATTGTCGAGACGTTCCTCGAAGGTTCACTGAGTCAACAAGCTACATTGTTTGGACAGAACACATTTTTATATAACTGATTTTCCCACGAACTTCCTCAATTTAAATTTCATTTGTGATATATCCGCTGAATGAATTTGATCGAGAAAAATTATTGCATAGAGAATCTATCATAATGGGCTAAGTAATTTGAATATTATATTGTTGTATTTTCTTTCCCAGCAGTGCGATATTAACATAAGTAATAGGAATTGTCAGTGCTTTTCTAGAATTTTCTTTACTCATAAATTCTAACTATTTTCCCTCTGAAAAAATTTATTTCTTTGTGGATTAGTGAGTTTTAAAAGAGGAAACAGTTGTGGGATCAAAAGATCTCAAATACAACAATAGAATTCTCTTATATAAAATACAATGTCACAAAATGTTCAAGAATAACAGAATAAGAATTTTGATTTCTAAAAGTATGCATTGGTACATAGTCAGTTGCTTGGAGTGAGCATATTTATTGTGCCTCATATGACCAATCAGCTCTCAGCTGTTACGATTGGGTTTAGGATGCAACATGTTCACTTTGGTTCAACTTGCATTGGACCTTTCGGATCAAATAGTCGAAAGTGTCTGTGTGCATTCTGAAATACACTCCAAATTGGAAGGGGTCCTATTGAAGTTCTTTAAATGAATGGTGGAGTTCACTGTGGTAACCTTGCAATCGGTGGCTTACATGTACATATACACGAGTTCTGCGAATCAAATATTGTGCTTAGTATTGATAATTCCGAAATATGTGACTGTGTTCGTTTGGCACGCAAGTGTGGCATTGTAGAAACGAACTGATAAGATTTTTGCTTGTTGCTCTCGACTCTGTTTTGACTTCTCATTGCTCTTTTCATAAATATTAGCGTCAAAATTCTACGTAAACCCCGCTCCATTCTTATATTCGGGCTGCACTTGACTCGCATTCAATACAGGCACAGGTCATTAATTATTCCTGTTAGTTATCTTGCTCGCCACACTAAAAGAACTAAACTTTAATTTCGTTCGAACACACATCCCCAGTCCTTGAACGCATGCATCTCTATAACACGAAAGAATTGGTACCTCAAGGAACTATCCATTTAGCGTATTCATTCTCTCTGAGTTGCTACTTTTACGACCAAGTCACAGCTCAATGGCGCGTGCCGTTTCATGGCAACTAACGATTTGTTTGGGCGTTCGGTTTTCAGCCCGGCATGAAGCGCTTAACGCAAATCTTATGAAATCGCTAGGTCGCTATAGGGCTAGGTAAAATCTTATAATTTCAATAGAATCCAGTTTGAAGTAAGAAGCACGGATATGAAATATACAAATTATTTGTTTATGTATTCACGTAAGTTTTCTAAGGAGGATGGCGCCCCACAGTCCTCCTTTACCAGCCGCCCCTAGAGTAAAACATTTCCTCCTGGCATATCACTATGCTCGAAGCTGACTGACTTACAAGCTTTACCACCTCTCGGGTTAGAGGATCCCAGATTCCGAAATCATGTACCCCAAAAGCGAGAAGGCAACTCCCGGCATCGTTATCTCGCGTGCACTCTGGAAGTACCTTTTAGTATGATATTCTTCTAGGAAAGCATTGATGTGCAGCCAGGAAATTTTAATTGCTTCTTCAAAATTTACCGGCTTTACTTGGTTTCAAATCGATTCTTCGATCCTTTCATTTTACAATATCCAGGAAATTCTGCATGAAGCATCAAGTCGCTATTTTCATATACAAGATTTAAATTTGCTCTCAACCAACTTATATTTCTAGAAATTTTGGGGGGATGGAATTTGGATTGGGTATGTATTTCCATCTATAATGAATCATTGAACGGATTTTTGCCATTCACGAAATCCATTTTCATTATTAAGTCCCAAATCTGTTCTACATATATCGAGTCTCCATAAGTCAATAGTTCCCGAAAGAGTTATCTCAATATTTGTTTAGCGCTCAAAATCATATTTTAAATTTGTGTGAAATCAGCCAAATGATTTGTACCTTTTCCAAAATTCTAAGCCGTCCCTTTATTATTGGCTCTACTTCTTACTGTATAAAATGGAATGTAGTTCATTATACTGCCATGGTTTTTGGCGCCAATTTCATTTTCGAATATCAAGTGAAGTTCAACTATTTTCCGGCAGTGAATTTCAAATTCATTAGGAATTGAAAAGTATCTCGCGCTGTAATTTAGTAATTAACGGAAATGCAATGAAACACATGACAATCCTAATCACTGTGATTTATGATATGAAACAAATAATCAATATCTTCATTGGATAAAATGCATGCCTTTCCGAAAATTACTTTTAAGTAAGTAAGTATTATCAGACGTTCGAAGAACTGTTTTCTCCACATTATTTTCCATTCTAGGGATGATATTTCGTTCCGCGCGATTTCCAGAAAGATATATGAGATCTTCATTATCGTCCGAATTATCAATGGAAAATTTCAATGAATGTTTGACTGTACCAGCTATTGCAATTGCTCGTATTTCATTCGTGATTGTTCACGTTTACCGTACATAACCTCGTTTGAATAATTCAATTTTCAAAGCACTGAGAGCACCTTACCACAAAACTGCCAGTGCTCACAGTACAAATATGGCGACGATCAATGACGTCACACATTTCTCTAGGATACTGCGTCAGTATACTGACAGTCCATAACGAAACGAATTTCTCCGCAGTGAGAGCACTGGACAGTGCTCTCAGTGTATATCGGAACATATTCAACGTTCAGTTGAAATGAAGTACATGGTTGAAATAGTATGACTTGTAGGCTCATGCGAAATTTCAGCATTTTTTCTGAGGTTTCTAAGGTTTTTATTTTTTAGTTTTCAGTGAAACAATCCTCACCAAATTCATCATTGGCCTTTGTGTCAATTTTCTCCGACGAACTATACCATGTTTATTTCGATCAGATCAGTGAGGAATAATCACGAATCCTGCGTAGGAATGGAACCTTCGTTTCCCGTGCAAAATCAGAAAGAATGCAAAAAGGAATAAACGTTGGTTCGTAGGAAGACATTATAAACGGTTGGTTCTAATCAATTTGTATCAACCCTGTGAGCGTTATGATAACTACATTAACAACCCCAAAAATCTAAAAGCAAAAGGGTGGTTGAGTGATATCTTGTCCTGGAGGTAATTCGATGGCCTTTTCAAAAATGCCGTTACCTTTACCTTTTTTGCTGGAACTTCCCAAACTCATTATTCAGAAAAAGTGAAGAAAATATCTGAGGGATGCAACTACATATTCTGGAATAAAACATGTATCATGGCGTCTGAAAGTTCTGTTTTTCCACTTCTGTGATTCGCTACTATTAGTTGAAAATTGTCATTTCCATGTGTCATTGCAATTCTTGCTAGCGAAACTATATTGTTTGGATTGTATTCTTTCTCATTTTTATTTGTCCGAGGTACTTACAAAAAAAGTGAAGTGTATTGCATTTTCGAAAAGATTATCGAATAACCTTTGAAACAAGGTATCACTCAACCCTTCTTCCCAAGTACCATCTTAGGGGTTGCTGTCATCACGCGTATAGGGTTAACACATATCGATTAGAATCGAGCGTATAAAATGTCACTTTACGAATCATAGTTCACCTATGTTCGATTTTCTTTATTTTACGTGGCAGCTTTAAAAATTTGTCATGAAATTATGAGGTAATTTATCAATGTCCGAGGGATTTTCGGCGGATAAGTTTTGTCAATCATCAAATTCAATCGTGTTGTCCTAGTGATTGATAATGGCACTAAAAACAATAATTTTCAGAAAAATTTTGATGTCATTGATTGAAATGACCAAAAGTTGATTACTTGGTAGAATTGTCAGAAAATTGGAGGTGTGAAGGTCCATAAGAATTTGAACGTAATCTGAGCTAAAAACATTCGAATTTCCTTCAAAATTCTAGGGATACTATCTTCAAGAAATTATAAATAAGTTTGCGCATTGATATTTCGCGTACAACTACAAAGTTTGAATTCGATATAATCAGTATTTTTTGAGTTATCCGCTAAAACTTCAGATCCGTCGAGCAATTGAGTAGGTCCTTTAAGGTTATAGTATTATATTTTATATGTATCAGAAGGAATTTATTTCTGGTAGATGAAAGAACGCCTGCTCTGCATTTATGACCCTTAATAAAACTCGTCATGGGACAAGAAGTGTTGTAACCAATATTGTCTCTTCGAATATAATTTGGCATTGCATATTCGATCTAAGCGAAATCTTCATGATATATTAACAGAGATCGTCATAAACTCTAATACCTTAGTCTATAAGAATTGTCAGGAGAATTAGGCGTATTTGAAATTTGAAAAGTGGGAATATATAAGCTGAATTTTGACGTTGAAAAATAAGAGCCATTTTTTCAATGATTTTTCATAATGACGTCATCAAAATGGAAGCTTTCAAAACCAGAAACGTCAACTCCGAAGACCAATTTTGGTGTTAATGGTGATTGTTAATATTTGTGTTAACGTTTGTTCGTTTACCTCATGGTCTGCTGCATGCTTGTTATATAAAAATAGAATTAAACTGAAACAATGTTAGTTTTTAAACGAAAATATTCCAAAATACTATCTGTATAAACTTTGAAGAGATCAAATTGTAAATTTGGTACCGACAGTATTACTAGGATTTCGCATTACTATGAAAATTGGTCGCAACAGTATCTCGAGAGAGATTTTTTCAATCTCTTTTCAATGATACACTTCTGCATTTATTAGCTGAACGCAATTGTGGTGAAGGACAATTCACAATTCACAAGAACAACCGATTACTCTGGAAAAATGTGTTCTAGTATTGCTTTGGTGGCTTGGCAAAGGTGATATATATATTATCAATAAGTTACCGCTTCGATGAAGCTCCATCTAATATTTTGATCCCCAAAATTCTTCAACTATAATAGAAATATATCTCATTGCCTACATCGCAGGAAGCAGAAAATATGAGATTTGGTTTCAGATCAAAATGTGGTTATCCAGATAATCATTCGTAAAAATTATTGATATACATTTGGATAGAAATAATATTGTTTTTAGTAGTCATTGGAGCTATGAATGGTTGTAATATTCATTTCAAGTGTCCAAATGCTCAACAAGAAACTTACAATAACTATTTGAACACTGATAAAAAAAAACAGTGTGTAACTACTTTCTAATCCACTTAAACTTTCTGCGTCTAACACACGTTTCGTTTGTCCGGAGACATATCGTTACAGTAACTATATGTCTCTAGATGAAGGAAACGTGGTCTCCAAAACGTGCGCTCCGAAACGTGCGTCCGACGCAGAAAGTGTAAGTGGATTAGAGAGTAGTTACAGGAAAGTTATATTGATAAAATAGGAAGCATTCCATCAAACTACAAGGAGTTGTTATTAGTTTTTTCCCGAATATTATGGTTGGCTTCCTAGGATCTGCGTTCTTATATTATAGGTAGTGTATAGTTCATCAATTTGGACAGATGTAGAAGATAAGCGATTAGTTCGAAAATATTTTTTGAAGATTATTATTTCGTAGGTGATAAAGCATATTCCCTGAAAAAGTTGTTGATAACTCCTTACAAGTATGGTATATAATCAAAACAAAAAATGTTTGTTATTTGCATTCTGATATATGGATATGGGTATATGATATATACAGCGGTTGAATATTTGGACCTAGAAACATCTTGTATGGAACAACAGGGAATATCCAAAAGAGATAATATTATACTACTTTATGAAACATGAAGTATCAATTCCTTTAGTCTATTAAGTAAACAAATGTTTCGAGACTGGGTGCTTCTCGGACATATTAAAAATGGGTATTATCAAGCCACTTTTCAAGAGCGGAGACCGTTCACAGATTGTGAATTGTTGGTGTCAAAATGCATAAAAAAACGCATGTTGGATTATCTCAAAAAGTATAATATAATCGATAAAAAACAATATGGATTCGTCGAAGGTACCTCAACGGAGGATGCAATAAGGGAACTCACAGGAAAATTATATGAAAGCCTTGATAAGAAAATTCCATCATTGTGCATATTCATCGATTCATATGAAGCATTTGATACTGTGTGTCATGTAAGACTACTAGAGAAATCACAAACGTATGGATTTAGAGGCCCTATACGTGATCTACTAAAGAGCTATTTAACTAATAGGAGACATGTTGTTCAGGTTGGTAGTTCTAAGAGTTCTGAGGAGATAGTAACGTATGGGGTACTGGAAGGTACTTTTTTAGGACCAATTCTGTTTCTTATATATGTCAACAGTCTGCTGAAGACAAAGGAATCTGAAAATGCAATTTGTTTTGCAGACCACTTTGTTGTTCATCTCAGGGAATCTTCTTGGGGGGAGTTAAAGGAAGAAACACAAAGAAAATTTTAAAAAATAAACAAATGGCTGAAAAGTAATAAACTCACCTTGAATACCGAAAAAACAAAATATATGGTCTTCAGCTCTTATGCTTCTGGTGTACCGAAGTTGAGAAAACTTGAGTTTGACGGAGAAACTTCTACAGTTGAAACAAAAAACATCAAGTATTTGGGAGTAACGATTGACCAGCAATTAAAATGGGATGTACATATCAAAAACCTTACAAATAGAATAAGAAGTCTGCTATTCAAATTCAAATACCTACCTACTTTCTCTTCTGAATAACATAAAATATTTAAAAATTTTCTACGAAGCCTTGGTACAATCGCAAATCAGCTATGGCATTATTATGTGGGGTGGTACTTACCAAAACCACATTAGACCACTGGACGTTGTTCAAAAGTGGGTCCTGAAACTGATTCACAGAAAACCACGTATCTTTCCGAGCCATGAGTTATTCGAGATAGCTGAAGTCCATGATGTTAGGCAAATTTACGCTATTAAAGTACTATCTAACATCCTATCCAATGAGATAGCAGTGAATTCCCCGCAACATAAATACACAACCAGGAACAGAGTTCATAATTACCAAACACCCAGATGAATGAAGACAATTGGCCAGCGATGCTATAACTATCTTGCACCCAAAAATAACAATCTCATTCCAGAAAACTTAAAAAATATAAGTAATATGAAATTGTTCAAGAGACAACTGAAAGCTTGGATGAGTATTAATGCAAGACTTCAAATAAAAAATTTAATAGATACAAACTAATGAGAAACATACAGACAGTAATTTAATTTGTAGACAGACCTGATGATATCTGATACCTTGCATCTATTCATCTGATTGGACATTTTATTCACCGATTTTGGGAAACTAGCATAAAAAATGCTGATACCTGATTAGACATATTCACACTGATGATTTCTCCATTTGTTTTCCGTTTTTCCTTTCCTCAGTTAGTTAATGTATCTCTCATAGAACAATTTTTGGAATAATTATTGATTTAATATTGCGCACTGATTATAATATTATTATAAACATTGTTATCAGTTTATTAGGTAAAATAAACTTTCTTCTTCTTCTTCTTCATTATGGCATAGACATGGACATGCTCTATTGATTATTATAATAATTCATTCTAAATTAATTTTTTTCATCAATAAATGGTATGATTCTCTACCGTCTGGGTTGCATTAACAAACTTACTCTAGAGTACGCTCAGTTTACTCGTAGTAAGTTTCCATACCCCTCAAATGATTATTTCATAAAAATGGAGTATATTTGGCAGTAGGTGTGTGAACGTGAACCCAGAAGATATTTATCGAGTAGGGAATAAAAAACTTATTTGAATTCTGAAAACGTTCTTCAATAAAAAAACCTAGAGAAGCACTGACGTGAGGTCAGAAGCTTTTACGCGCTTGTTCACATTCGAAGCCGTTCCTCAAGACATTTTGCATGAAATTCCACACCGCCATTTTTCAACCAAGTTCAGAACTTCGATCATATCTGCATTATTGGTAGTAGTAGAAAAATAAAATTTCGAATCTATATAACTACTAAATTATTGAGGGGATTTTAACTTTTCACGAATTCGACCTTCTCAATTAACTCCCAAATCTGCTATGAAAATATGTAGTCTCTTATAGTCGTTTTTTCGGATGTTTTTCTGTTTGATACGACATATTTTTTCCCTAATATCTCCGGAATTGATTATCAGATCGAATTGATATTTAAAAACTGTTGTCGAATACTATCTTCAAGTTCCTTGTCGAATTTCATCGAAATCTGATAAATCAGAAAAACTGTTTTTTTCGACAAAGATGTACCTATGTAGATGAATTTCGAGAAACAATTTCTCGTAGTTGCACGTTGATATATTCCCAAAAATTGCTAAGTTTCGATGTGATCGCATTTATACTTCTTGAGATATGAAGAAAATATCCTCAAAATTTCAAAAAACGAAATTTGACATTAATTTTTGAAATCTGAGACATCGTTGTTGAATATCGATTTTGAGGCCTGTGCTAAATTTCCTTGAAATCTGTTGAACATATTCCAGGAAAATTTGCAAAAAAATTCAAACAATTTGGAATAAACCTAATTTTAGAATTTTCTAAGAATTGGACCCATACGAAATTGTGCAATAAGTTCTGCCTTGGTATTTTTCAGTTAATTGCGAAGTTTCGATCTGATCGCATTCGTACTTCTTGATATATTAAAGACATAACGTCAAAATTTCAAACAACGAAAGAAATTTTAGATCTCCAAAAGTATATATAGTATCGAATTGAAACTTGAAACATTATTGCAAGAATGATTCAAAAGTGTGTGCCAAATTCGTCGGAATCTGATGAACACTTTCCGAGAAAAAAAAATCAACGGAAATTTCAAAAATTTTCGAATAATATTTTTTTTTGATTTTCTAACAACGGGATCTATCCGAAATTCTGCATTGAATTGCGTGTTGGTATGCAAGAACTAAATACAAAGTTTCAATCTGATCGAATCAATACTTCATGAGATATCGAGGAATTAACCTCAAAATTTCATATAGGCATAACTCTAAAACGGACGTACCAAATCAAATTTGTTCACAGATTCTTCATGAGCGAGTTCAACCTAGTCGTTTGAGTCCAATTTCAACTAAAAATTCTCAAATGACAGACATTTTGACGAAACGATTACGCGCTGTTTTCCACAACATGCGCGACAAAGTGGGAGTAAAAAACATAATAAAAAATATTTATATATGTTTTTCATATATATTTCAGTCTGAAATAAGCGCACCAGACTAATAAGTACTCCAATATTTGTCCAATTCACTCATTTCCGACAGACCTGGAATTGTTTCAACTTGTGTAGGAATAAAAATATATACAACAATAATAAAAAATAAATTACCACACCAATAAAAACATTTAATGGAACTATATCGAACAACAAAAAAACTTATTTTGAAGAATGTTCTGGAATTATTTCAAACTGAAAATATATTCAAAAATAATAAAAAATGAATCATCAGCGAATCAAAAAAATTTGTTGGAAATGTTTCGAACTGTAAACCCAAACAATACTCATCACGAAAAATGTACAATACAAAAGTTAATCCAAAAAACATCGTGAATATATACACAAATATCACAATAAAACTGACTGAAAACTTTATCGTCACTACCCGTTGACCTCTTCCCCGATATTTTTTTGGATCTCTTCTATCAATGGAGCTATTTGTTCTCTGCGTTCATTGCTGTTTTGTTTGAATGATTCCATCATTTGTAAGAACAGCTAAGTCCGAAGACTCTTGAAATCTTGCCTCATTTCATGCATATCCATCTTTTTTGGCTTCACAGTTCTTCGAACAGCGTCAAATCTTCTAGGTGTTTTTCTCTCTCAATGGCTACCTCTCTGTTCGGCACTTGGATCTCTTCCGAATATTACTTTCGTGAGATTATTGTTCTGTTACCCTTATGGCCCTCTCGAAGTCAGCAAGAAACGCTGTATCTAAAACGAAAACAAAAAAATATTGGAAGAAGATCTTACTCAAGGCATCGTTCTTGAACATTGCCTCAGAAACCTTCTTCGCACTGCTTCTATCCGAATGATGAAGAACTACAATCTCATTTATACCTGAATGTGTCGAAAATTTTCAACAACCGAAATTTTCTTTATTTCCTTCTTCCTATTAATGTTCACGAATGCATATTATACCTTTGAAATTTGAATGAAGAATTCATGCATATGTTCACAGCAGTCGAAAGTAACGATCATAATATAACCACAATATAACTTCGTTTTCTTCAAACAACTGATTTTTCAAAGACAGTCGTCAGTGTTTTGAAATATTAAGAATTTGCTGTCAATTTTAACGAACTATTTTTAAATAATATTGCGCGTAACGTCACCGCTACGACGCTTGAATACCAGTTATGAAAGATTTGACAGTAATCGAACGTATGCTTCTGATTTTACCAACTGTTTTAAACAAATTTTACGTGCAAAGTTACTATTGTGATACTAAAATATGAATAGTTCAGGAGACACACAAAATGTTTGAAGGATAATTTTGCAAGCAATTCTCTTCCAGTTACACAGGACGCTAAAAAAAACTTCGAAAATTGAAAAAAAAAATTTGAATGTCCTTAGAATTAGAGGAGCGCATACGGTTGGCATTACAGATATAATCGAAATTGACGATGGATTCTTCATCATTAAGTCCCAGTCTACTATCGACAGGAAATTAGAATATTACGAACGAGCTCGTTAAAATAATATTCCATTTCTTGATCCCGATAATTACATGAAAGCACCTCTTGGTTTCTACAGCTTTTCTTCCAACAACTCTGGAGAAACGAGAAAAATCTCAGCGACTAAATATACATTTCCGCCTCAGTGGAGTGCATTAAAATGTCGCCGCGAATATATCGAACAAAACAAGAGGCCCACATTTCATCACATACTTCGGTTCCTCGAAGACGCAGAACGGTTCTCCTTTGTTCCGGCTCTATTATTAGTTATTTTATTTATAAACGACAACAAGAGCTCATCGGGACGGTCTTGGCGTTTGACAAAAATGACCTGAACTTCCGGCATGGCCTTATTCATCGTCTTAATATGTTTAGATCATTAATTCCTCAGATTCCGTTCGTTGCTATCGAAGACAGCCAGAATGACCCGCTACCAAGCACGTATCTGCCGTTCTTGATAGATAACTAATACGGTTGTTGGGATGCGGGGCTTACTGCTGTCAGTTTTGAGCCGATTCTTTTCTTGCAATAAATGTACTATATACCGCTGGATCATGAGAGCAGGTGATCTTTTGAATATTCCAAGCAAAAGGGGCTCAATTCTCTTCACTACAACGTGATTGCATTGCGTTATGATTTTACCCCAATAGCCGTAATTTTCGAATTCGTGTGTAGATTAAATTCTGCCAGCTGGCCACCTAGCAGTTAAAACGAAAGCTTTCGAAAGATAGGAACCAACGAAATTTGAAAGTTCATTTGGAGCCAAGCTTCATTTTGTTACAGAAATTCAGAACACTCTAAGGAGGGTTCTAGTTCTGCGCAGAACCGATGTGATGTTGGAGATCATAGCTCAAAGTATTGCAGTGGTATCTATAAAATATCTCGTGCTGAATGCTCCTCCTTTTATATAGGAATGACTACCCGTTCTACAAAGATAGGATTCACTGAACACATAAATAATCGACACAATTCGGCGCTAGGTAATCATCGGTTGGAACTGAAACATAAGACCACAGTAGAAAATTTAACCATTCAGACAAGGAAATGGATCATCATAGACTTCTACTACTTGAATATTAGGAAATTCGGAAAAACAAATAGAACGAATACCTATCAACTGAAATCACAGAATTTACAGATAGAAATCCTTTTGAATCCTTTCAAATGTTTCCGTAATGAATCTGATACTCCCCAGTAGCACACAATCATGGTGTAAAAAATAGGTACTCATCTGAAAAGTGAGTGACGTCAGCTAGCAGAAAATACAAGGAGTTATATTTTCCGTGCTTTGAATTTGCATGTCTATTCGAAGCACAGAATATATAGCTTTTTGTATTTTCTGCTAGCTGACGTCACTCATTTTTCAGATGTTCACCATGTTTTTCACATCATGCACACAATTTTGGCAAAAAATTGTTTCTCTATTGGCCCAATAAAGATTTATCGTACATTGAAAATGTAGTGTGCGCCAATATTGACCCAATATTGAAATTTGTGATATGACCAATATTGTTAATTACCGATAGTGTAAAAACAATGTTGCTACCAATATTGGGATGAGTGGATTGCGCCAATATTGTTTATCAATGGTATCGCCAATATTGGTCCAATATCGGGCATCGTTTTTAGGCCAATATTGTGAATTACATTTCTACCAATATTGGCCCAATAAGAGTAAAAGTGGATTGCGCCAATATTGTTTATGATAGCTATCGCCAATATTGGGCAACGAAAATAAGGGTTGCTGCCTGTTGAATATGATGCGTCCACATTTTGATGAGCCACCCTGTAGATATATATTCTCCTACTGACGAAAGTTTGTTCCAAGCAAAACTCAATAAGCGCACTAATTCTGCAGCGGGATCTTAGATTATATTGAACAATACAGAAACAATACAAACGACAAACAAAGCGAACTCTGACGTTTCAGAGTACAAATCCGATTATTTCATCAGAAAAAGGAGAACATTTTGAGGATTATTTTCTTTCGATTTTTCGTTTTGAGTTGACACTTTGGTCAAAATGACATGTTTGAGAAAACAGCAACACAGATTCATTTGGTTTGCAAGTTTTTCAATTCTACCACCTTTTTAAGTGAATCCAGCCGAATATGATCTGCTTCTGCAGAATAATGAACAACATTACTTGCTCCATTTAACAAGAGCAAAAGGGTTCTTTAGTTTTCCTTTCGAAATGATCTGATTCCAACATCAGTATTTTTGTTTATGTGATTCCCAATGGTCGAACATATATGGTTCGCTATTTGGGATTTTTGTATGTCTCTATTTCTTAGGTTTTTTTATGCTCCCGTTTTCTGAGACGTTTTCCCTGAAAAAATCCTAAGAAATGATGCAAAATCCTCTCAAAATGATAGATTCATTAATCGACAGAAAATATTATTCAAAGAAATTGTCCCAGCGGACTGTGGGTAATGAACCATTTGTCAGCAGCAATTTTTTAAACTATGTAACCTAATGAATGATATTGTAACAATACTAACGAATATGAACGCTACGGTTTATATTATATATCGGACCCCTTCAGCAGACAATGCCTAGAAATAATAATTTGAATTTTTTTTATAGTTCTGTTTCAGAAATTGGGAAGGAGATTCCGTCAACTTCGAAGAAAAATGCAGCTTCTCCCAAAGTATCCTTCTATCCACAACTGTATTAAGATATCTGTGTCAATCATATAACAATTCCGTCTGAAGAGAAACCATGATCTTTCCTTCCGCCTACATCCGATTATTGAAAAATTATATCTTAATATAGCAAAAACATTTTTGAGCTTTTCATAATTCTCACGAAAATATGGAAGCAATTGTGCCTTTGAAACTTCAAAGCCATGAACGCTGAATTCAAGAATTTAGATTTGCAGGAAACGTCCCCATCATTATACTACAAACGACACACGCGTTCTATCCGAACCCCAGGGTTCATCCGTCCGTACAAAAGCTACGTATTGTATTACGAATACTGTAGGGGAGTTGAAAAACCCAAACAAAAAGAGGTCCATCTCATTAACATGAAGCTGCAAGTGTCTCATAGTTCAAGCAGGTTAAAAAGAGCGAGTGGTTCACATCTGTCACCTAGGGGGCTGTTTGGCAGAACCACAAACCCTTTGTAGACCAGGAACCAGGAACAAACTACGCACGATGCAGAGGGGTGTCATGAAAAACACAGAATATTAGCCGAATGCATTTCAACATAACACTGCAAATACAAAAATGTATGTATGTAACATTGCCATCATATCATTTCATCTCATAATTAAACCTCTAAAGTTTTGTACAATTACTGGTTTAATTCTCAGACTTTTTACAGACAGCAAAAATGCAATGTTGATCTGAACCAAGTATTTCCTTTTATTCTAATAACATCTGTGACTGGATGTTCCTGTCAGTTGTATTCACTCTTTCAATTCAATTTCACGATATTTCTCAAGGTTACTATTTTTCTACCGGGAAATATGCGTTTGACCTGGGCATACATTTATATGTACAAAGTATGTTCGGTTTCGACCATTTCCATCATCTTGACTTCAATAACTGGAGTGAAAATTCTAGGAATCCACTGACGAGTAGTCAGGAGCATTTCTGCAAATGCTGTATTTCTTAATCAATTAAAGAAATAATAATGATAATGAGGAAATATCAACGAAATTTGTTATGACTTTTTGCAATAATTCCGAAAATGAATATCGTGCAGGAATTTGGACTTTTTTTCTTCAACTTTGTAACAGTACGATTTTGACAAAATTCTGCATGCAGTTGCAGTTTCGATTCGATCCCGTCAGTAGTTCCTGAAATTGTGACGAAATGAACTAGAAAATTGAAAGGTATGACTATGGGCCGGTATTATAAAACTTAACTGGAAGTTATCTTTAACTTTAACTGACAGTTTTGACAGTTATGTCCTAACATATCTATCAAAACTATCAGTTAAACTTAAAGATAACTTCCAGTTAAGTTTTATAATACTGGCCCTAAAAGAGCGTTTTACCGATTTGGCCGATAAATGAAATGAGTCGTTGGTTGCATTATGATACGCAACCTACCCTGATCATTTTCAGGCGCTTGTTCTGGGGAACAGCGAGTTATCATCGTTTCATCACAATGTCTGCAATTTTCGAATCTTGAGCTGAAATTGGACACAAACGACAAGGTTGGACTCAATGATGAAGAATCTGTGGTCAACTTTGATTCTGTCCGTCCAGCCATCCGTGTGTGCTCTAACTGTCGAAAGAAAGATCCTAGAGTTTAGAAATTTTAAGGGTAGGTTTCGACCTTGAATATCACGGTTAAGTTTGTTAGTGAGCATAATCGGCTGAACAGTTCCGGAGTTATGCCTGCATGAAATTTTTAGGTTAATTCGCTCGATATCTCAAAAAGAACTGATTCGATCGAATTAAAACATTGTGATTAGTTTTCGCATACCAACACGCAACTCACTGCGAAATGGTTGTTAGAAAATCTTGAAAAATATTAAAATGCGAAAATTTTTGAAACATTTTTTTTCTCGGAAAGTGTTACTCAGATTTCGACGAAATTTGCACATACCTTAGAATCATTCTTCAACAACAATGTTTCAAGTTTCAATTCAAAAGATATTTTCTTTCGGAGATATATGGAAAAAAATTTGTAAAATTTCGTTGGGGTTTGAAATTTTGACGGTATGTCCTCAATATCTCCAAAAAAAACAAATGAAATCAGATCGAAACTTAGCAATTATCTGAAAAATACCAACGCCAAAAGTATTGGAGTATTTCATGTGGATTCAATTGTTAGAAAATTTCAAAAGAATGTTTATTCCAAAATGCTTTGATTTTTTTGCGAATTTTTTTTCTCGGAAAATGTTGAATACATTCAACGAAATTTGGCGCAAACCTAAAATCAATATTCATCAAAGATATTTCAAATTTCAATCCGATACGATATTTACTTTCGGAGATATGTACAAAATTAATGTCAAATTTCGTTGTTTGAAATTTTGAGGTTATTTCCTCAATATCTCAAGAAGTATAAATGCGATTACATCGAACCTTCGTAATTACTTGGATAATATCATCGCGCAATTACGAAATTTTTTGTCCCAAAATTATCCACATCATTATAGAAAAAAATAGTTTTTCTGATTTATTGACCAGATTTCGAAGAAATTTGGCACAGTCCTTGCAGACAGTATTCGACAACAGTTCTTCGAATTTCAATTAGATCTGATGTTCATTTCCGGAGATAAAAAGGAAACATTAAATATTGTATTAACCAGAATAACATCCGAAAAACGACTATGAGAGACTCCATATTTTCATAGCAAGTTTGGAGGTTAAATGAGATGGTCGAATTCGTGAAAACTCAAAATCCCCTCAAGAATTTCGTAGATATATCCCTTCAAAATTCTATTTTCCTAATATTATACTAATAATGCAGTTATGACCGAATCGAAATTTTGCACTTGGTTGAGAAATGACGGAGTAAAAGTTCATTTAAAACATCTTGAGGAAATGGCTTCGAAGCGCGTAAGAGCTCCTGACCTAACGTCAGTGCTTTTCTAGGTTTTTTAGTCGTTATCTTGCTCGTTGTCAAGTAATCAAGCTCATAGCCAGACGTAATCGAATTTGACATCGGATACTTCATTAAAACTCACCTAGTCGTTCGAGAACGTTTCCCGGAAATAATTCGAAAATAAAAGACTATTCGGCAAAATGATAGCATACCGCTACCTGCCCGCATAAATGATGGAAAAATGAATCTCTGTTACTGTGTTTTCTCAAAAATGTCAATTTGTCAAAAGTCTCAACTCAGAACGCAAAATCGAATCTTCATAGATCGCTTTGTTTATCGTTTATATTGTTCCTGTATTATTCGTTAGGCAATCTGTTTTCCAAGAAACTGCCCTTGACAAATAGTTTAATTCTGCGAACCGCAAGGGCGTTTTTCATGAAAAACCTATTTTATTCAATTTTGGATAGTTCTGTTTCAGATATTGGGAGAGAAAACCCAGAAAAAAACTGAAAAATGATACGAAATATACTCCCAAACTAAGCTCAATCGATACATAAATACTGAATCCCATTAATTAATTCGGACTCAATTTTCTCTATTCTTCTGTGATAAAATGGAATATTTTCCTCTAACATTACCCAACTCTTGGTTTTCCAATGTAAACAAATGCCATATGTGAGCTAATTGGAACGCTTGTGAATATTCTAGAAAATTACAGATGTGACTTCACCAGCTTCAGCGCGTATGTTTCAATTCGATGCAAAGTGGTCATCTTTTCTCGTATTGACCCCGCAATATGCATCTTAACTCTTCCTTCTGGCGTTCTTCTTTTCCTATAGTCCTCATTAACTTCTACATGAACTCTCAAGCTATCATACTTTTCAATCAAGTTCTAGATTATTTGAATTCGATCCAATCTGTATTTTTGGACATAATTAGGAAATTTAAATTTTGAAATATATATCTACGAAATCATTGGACGAGTTTCACCCATTCACGAATTCGGCCTTCGCCTATGTAATTGAGCCCAAAACCTACTTCACTCAAACTTCGAATTTCTTCCGGAAATGATTGTGTTTTCCAATGGCGGTAGGAACGGCTGTGAATTAAATAACTTCTGAGAGAAACGACTTGGAAAATTGATATTCGTGAAGTAGGTTTGTTCCCTAGATACAAAGTTCGATTTTTTGAATGGGTAAAATTTACCCAATGATTCCACAGATTATACTTTTCAAATTTAAGTTTCCCAATATTTCTAGAAATACCGATTGAATCGCCAAAAATTTAGAAATCGGATCTAACCAAAATTGGGTTCACTGTTGTTAAATATAGGTTCCGAAAAATTCCAAAAAACTTTTTTTCGCACTAGTCTTATGATCACGAAATTTCGCACAAAATTGTACATCAGCATTTTCCAACAAGTAACCAAGTAATGTTATCATTGGATTGGTATTTCCTAGATTAGGCGAATTATTCCGGCAATAACGATAACACAGAATTCAACATATTTTCCTCATATTTTCAAAAATTCAAATCGGAACAAACTGAAATTTGGTACACTATTATGAAATATAAAATTCAAGATCTATGCGAATCTAATGACTAGTTTCCGAGAAAAAAAATGTTTGCAACAGAATTATTAGGACTTTCTTTAAATCATTCTAATGTCACGATCAGCACTAAGTTTCGCAGAAAAATGTGCATCAAAATATTTCAAATCTTCTAGAGAAATTTCGGAATACAAATTGTCATATTTGTCCCAATATGTCCGAAAGTTGAAACAGCATCGAACTGAAGTTTGGTACACTGTTATAGAATATAAGGTTTGAGGTTGGTGCAAAACTCCGTCGGTGATAAATAGTTGCCGAAAAAAAAACTTCATGTCGCGAAATATTCAAGAATTTACCAACCATCCGATCCAATCGAAATTTGGCAGTTGCTTGCCCATCAGTACGTTTCAACTAACTTCCAACTTTCAATCCGAACACGCACATAATTTCTGAAACATAAGAAAGTAATCGATAATTAAAATAACTCCAACTCCGAAACCATTCGGCCAATTTGGCCCATTAAAGAACCTAACCGCCGCGTTCTGACCCTCGACCTACCCTGAAGATGGAAGTCGCTAGCTGGGCTCCATCTGACAGTTATCTTGTCCTCAGCCGGCCAGCTATACAGAAACTTTTTTGATACCGGATTAGTTATTAGTGAATCCATCCTAGACGTTTAATACCCTTTTCGGCTTGAAATTCTAAAATTACCTACATTCGAACAAAACGATCTATAGCAGGCCGTTCCCCAGAAAATGCACGTTAAAATGGATCAATACCATGTCCACAGTTTGTAATTATGGAAAAATTGTCCTCAAGAAATTCTGAATGAATCACAAGATATATTTTTTTAATTCACTAGAGTTTAATTGGATGCAATCTCTGTTTTTGTGAATATTGGGTAAATTGCGTTTTGAATGGGAATCGTTAGGAGGATTTTATCCATTCATGAAGTCGATCTTTGTAATGAATTCCCGTACCTACACAATATACCCTACTAATATCGATTTTTTAAGTCGTTTCTTCCGGAAGTTATTGTGTTTACGATCGGCCTAATGGCCTGACGACTGATCGTGAGCACAACTTGACACCGCTCAATTTTTTTCAGAGTAAGTTTAAACCTTAATTGCGAACGCCGAATTCGTGAATGTGTAAAATCCACCCAATGATGCCGCAGACATTCAAACACTATTTCCCAAATATTTACAAAAATACAGATTGAATCGAATTGCAATCCAGTAGTTGAGTGAAAAATTCTAGGTTGAAGTTTCATTCAGATTTCCATGACGACAATATGGAAAGAAGATGCTGAAATCTTTCATCGGAAGGTTAAGGTCCGTTTGGTGCGATCATTATATAAAAAGATTACCGCTTTGGCAACGAAATTGAATGACAAGGTCATCACGAAATTTTGCACAAAATTTATGATCAGCATTTTTTAACGAGATACCAGGTTCCATCATGATTGGACTAGTATGTTTTGAGTTATTCCGAAAGTAATAATGCCAAGGAAAACCCCAAATTCGCCACGTTTTCTAAATATCTCCGAAAATTATAATCGGATCGAACTGAAATTTGGTACACTGTTGTGAAATATAGGGTTCAAGATCTGTGCAAAATATTGTTCGATATCTGATGAATAATTTCCGGATATAAATTATTTTCGAAGAAAAATTTTGAAAAAGATTTTTTTTAATTTTTCTCATATCAACATCATCATGAAATTTTGCTCGAACTCGTGAATCATCATTTTCCCAAGTAGTTACCAAGAAATCTGACAAATTTTTTTCCAATATCTCCATGAATTGGAATCGGATTGAATTGACATATGTTACACCATTACGAAATATAAGATCCAAGATATTTGGAATAAGATGACCTAGTTTCGAAAACAAAATTTGTTTGAGAAAAATTGCTAAATAATTATTTTTTTTACTGTTCAAATGGGACGATCATCACGATATTCTGCACTAAGTTGTGAATCAGCATTTTATCAACTAGCTGTAAAATTTTGTTATGTGTGAATCAGTATTTTTTCGAGTTTTTCCGAAAATATTTACTGAACCAAGGAAAAAACACAAAATTTGACATATTTTTTCCGATATCTCCGTAATTTGTATTTTGATCGAACCGAATTGTAATTTGAAATATTTTTTCGAAAAAAATTTTAGAAAAATTCACTTTTAAATTCCGATATCACCGAAATTATGGCAAAATGTTAAAAAAATTTATAGAATTTTTCAGGAAACTCGGGATTGAGAGACATATTTGAATTCGGCCAATTTTTCTCGCTCATTGCGATCATTTTACTCAAATATCTGTAATTTAAAAAAAAAACTGAGGATGGTCTTGAATGACTGAGTTGGAGTCACTGATGAATTCGATTTCATCTCATATGTAAAATTCGTAGGAAAATTTCGGAGGAAAATATATAGAATCTTACAATTTTTATGTCAAAGAGTATAAATGTAATCGGATTGAAATTTCATAATTTGTTATATAATATCAGTTCACAACCTTATGCGGAATTGGAAGAAAATGACTTTTGCTTTTATGTTCAAGTTTTTTTCAGAAACTATCTTTTAGATTTCTATGAAATTTGGCACAATAATTCTACTTCAGCTTGAACTGATACTTAATTTCAGAAATATTCGAAAACAAATGTGTCAAATTTCGTTGTTGTTGTCGCAATAATTCAAGAATTCTCGCTTTGGCAACGAATTCCATAAAGCGCTTCATCGTATCTTCACGTCACCTGTCAATATTTCTTTACCATTTTTATTTCTGAACTTTGAAATGATTATCTGAAAATAAATATGATGACACGTGGATATGAACATTAACTACAAGAATATGAGCACTTTGTCCAGTGCCCAAAATGCTATAAAACGTCATGTGTTCCGTTTTGGAATGGTTGATGATTGAATAAGTGTTTGATAACATTCGAGTCTTCATAAATTTCCATTATTGTATTTTGTTTCGAAAACATCCACGATGAAATAATAGAATTGAAAGTAATGAATCCATTGCATAAGGCATTACGAAATACAATATCAATTTCTTTTCATTCCATTTACATGAAGTGACCTAGGACAGGAATTCGCGAAGCAACACTGCGGCTGCTTCATTTCACTTCAGCTATTTGAAATATGAAGATTGATAGACGGTGTGTAGTGAATGCAATAACTTCCGAGGAGACAATAACTTGGAGACTCGCTATTTATCGACAAGGTTAAGGACTTACAAAGTTCAGGTCTCGTATTCGTGATTTGATAAAATCCGCCTAATGAGTCCGTAGTTAGAATTCCTCAATATTTCCAAAAATCCAAATTGACATCTACATGGTTGAAAAATGAGAGCATCAGGGTTCAGAGCGAATGTCTTGAGGATAATATGATTAGGAGTTATCAAAATTGTTCAACCCGGAAATGGATGTGTGGACCCCCATACCTGAAGAAGGAACCGCTCTGGCTACTTATTAACTGATTACGTCAAGCCTGTTTTTCGTTGCAGTATTTTCATTTGAATTCGTACAATTGAGAAATCAATTCGTACTAATTCACTTCTTTTTGCCTGCCGTATAGCTTTGTCCCCTTTTCAGGTTATGTAGATTTCAATCGTTTCCTTCCAAGAGTGGCGCAACGCTGAGATCCCATAGACAGGGAAAGGTGGTCATGGACACTTTCCAGGAGGACTTCGTGTTCAAGCTATCAGAATATGATTTCTGCTGGATGACCTAGCTTCTTCTTCTCTTTCAGAAACGACCATAATACAAAATGAGAATCTCTGTAATACATGTATTACTACGAATAGTAGGTACCCTACTGACAAACTGCTGATTGGTTAATAAATTGAGCACATTTATATATCATTGACATTGATCAGGATCATTTTCTCCCCACTTTTCATTCCGGCTAGTGTCTCAATAATTTTTGAACTATATCTTCCCTATACTTCATATTTTAAGCGCTGATCAAATGTTTTCCGAAACAGATCAAAATGTTTGCAATCATGCTGTAACTGTCATATCCCATAAAAAATTAAGCCAATATTTGAAGTCATAAGCTGCAATTAAATAAATATTTAATCAGGTTTTATCACGTGTTTTTCAGGTGTTATTCAAATCCAAAACCTATTTACAAACACTTCGATGTATGTTAAAGGCAAAATAAACTCAGAATTTGTTTGTTGAATCGGAAATCGTAAAAGTTTTCCCAAGAGCTTCATAGGATGAAATAATTTTGAGTTTTTCTATTTGTATTTCTGTAATTATTTTCCATCAGAAAACGCAAAAACCGATGTTGCTTCAAGTTTTTACTCATGAATTAATCAACATCACCGTTACACTTTATTACATATAGCTCAATGAATTTGAGTTCTATTATCATTTTTCATGTGTTTTCTGGGTTACACTCAAAATTAAATAACAATTTCATTTGATTTTCAATAGTTCTATTTCAGAAAGAGTGAAAACTCGGAAAACACCTGAAAAGTAATGTAACATCCTCCCAACATAAGCTTTAATCAATATTTGAGTTCTGTTCGAGCACCTTGAATGCAATCCCAAGAATATACCAAACGAAATTGAAAAATATTGTTGGTTCATCGTTCAGAATGTACACACAAATATATATCAACTGAAAATCTGAATTTGTATCTGTGTCATTTTCAATGCCTCAATGTGAACTGCCTTCGCGGCCCTCATACCTCGTCGAGTACCACCTAATATACGAGTCAGTAATTATGTTGCTATGGACTGATGTAGCCACATATTTGAATAAACGAAGTGAACATCCCATCCTTGATTATACATGGTAGTTTTTTTAACGGGAATTAGGACAGGTAGTGAAGAACAAGACAAAGTGCAGTGTGAAGGGAACTAAGAGCCGACGTTCCGTCCGTATATTCGAACTTTTTCAAGGATGTATGAAAGAAAATATAAAAATGCATCAGTACAACAAGGCAATCGCAATAAAAACCAAACAAATGACACATTACATGAATAAATAGGCAGTAAAATTATAGAAATGAAACAACAAATTAAATAAACTGATAATAGCACACTATACAGACGAAAAAAGGGAAAAAAAACAATTGATTAATCTGGGCAAATCTATGGTTACGTTAGCACTTAGTTCAACCTTGTCTTGTTCTTCACTACTTGTCCTTATTCCTGTTTAAAAGACTACCATTTTAATGAACTTTTACATTTAAGAGTATAAAATATTTGAGACAAATAGCAATCTGATCCCTGAGCTAATGCTTCGCATAATCCTGTAATACCATATTCGATTTGGCTTTGAATTTTTACAAACGCGTTAAAGCGCCTGACTTCGCGTCCGTGCTCTCAAAGGTTTTTCTACATTCGCAGATATCGTAATTCTATTTTCTCCATCCATTCAGATGTGATTCTGAAGGGCCTTCTGTTCCTTTCTAAGAATTGATGAACAACACTTGAGGTATAAAGTATATGCATTTATTTATATAATATTAATAATAATTACATAATCATATGTGGAATGGAGTTCATGAACAGTTAAGTTTTTCATTCCCTTTCATCTATAGATCAACTTAGCGACAATTTCCTTTCGAAGGGCTGAATTAATCATTGGGTTCCTTCTCATTTTACTCCTATGTAAGAACATAGAGGACTGAATCGGACTATATATGCTCGAAAATAAGATTGAATTCTTCAGTTCATTCTGGTACATTCCACCCATGCGGAGCAATGGCGGATCTGCTGGTGGTTTACACAATTTTATAACCTTTCTTAATCTTCAATTTCACCACGACTTATCATATCTACAAAATCAGCTAGTTTCTGAACTCGCTATCGATATATCGACAAAAATAAACTCATGAAATATAAATTCAAGGGTGAAACGTCAAAAATAATTAGTAAATAATTTCTGAGTATCCAAATTCAAAATGAGTCTCACTGGATAAAGGGTAGAAATATCTTCAAAATAAATAATACAGAAATAACCTGTCAAACCTTCCGATCATATCTATATTTCGAAATACAGTATTGACAAACTCTGAATTATATCAACTGGCACGTAATAGTAATTACAAAAAATTAAGAAGCAGATAACCCAAATAATTTAATGCTATAGTTTAGGAATCGTCTTTTTTACGCGCTTGTTCTGGGAAACAGCGCGTTATCATTTCGTCACAATGGCTGTTATTTTCGAATTTTTACCCGAAATTGGTCTTAAACGATCGGGTTGAATACTCTGAAGGAGAATCCGTGGTCAAATTCAATTATGACTGTCCGTCCGTCCGTATATGCTCTAATTTTCAGAGAAAAGAACCTTGTGATTGAAAAAGTAAGATTAGGTTCGGGGTTGAAATGTATCTATTAAATTCGCTAAGGGGGGCAATCGGTGAAATAGTTTCGGAGTTATGCCAATTTATAATTTTGTGATTAATTACTTCGATATCTCATGAAGTACCGATTCGATCAGATCAAAACTTCGATAATAGTTGAAAAATACCAACGCGCATCTTAATGCAAATTTTCGTGTGGATCCAGTAGTTGAAAATTCTTCAAAATCTTCATTCGAAAATGTTCAAAATTCCTGATGAACTTTTTTTTTCGGGAAATATTTATCAGATTTCAAAGAAATTTGTCCCAGATCTTAGAACCAGTATTCAACAACAATATTCAAAATTTAAATCTCATCGGATATTTACTTTGGAAGATATAAGAAGAAGAATATGCCAAATTTCGATGCCTTCGAGATTTTAATGTTATTTCGGCAATATCCTAAAAAGTAGAAATGCAAACAGATTGAAACTTAGTAATCAGTTGAAGAATACCAACTCGCAACTAAGTGGAAAATTTGTTGATTCAGTAGTAAGTAAAAAATAAAAAATATTCAAAAATTTTTCACATTTTGTTGAAAATGTTTTTTCTTTGGGACTATCGCACATATTTCTATGAAATTTGGCATATACTTTGGAGTCAATATTGAAGAACAACGTTCCAGATTTCTGTGTGATCCGATATTCATTAAAGGAGATATGGCAAAAAATATCAAATTTCGGTCTTAATTGAAATGTCGAGGTAATTTCCTCTATCGCAAGAGATTTAGATGCCATCGTATTAAATTGAAGAATTTCTACATGCTTTATGTTACGAAATTCCGTATCGATATGGTTGTAAGAAATTTTTTTAGATTCATTATTCGAAAATGATTGATAATATATCAATGAAATTTGGTACAGACCCTGAAGTCGATAATTACCAACAATATTTCTAATTCCAATCTTATCTGATATCCATTCACGGGAAGAAGTAACTTCGTTAAATTTTGTTGTAATTCGCATTGTTGAGGTTATTTACTCTATATCTCAAGAAATATTACGCGATCAGATTGAGATTTCTTAGCAGTTGTAAAATACTTCCGCTCAACATCACGAAAAATGTCTTGACAATTATAATGGTAGAAATTGTGAAAAAAATTTTTAATGAAGAAAACCATTATTCACACTGCAATAAATTTTGCACTTACTTTCAAGTCATTATTCAGAAAGAGTGGTTCGAATTTCAGTTTGATCCGCTATTTATGTTTGGATGGATTTTACCAATTCGCAAATGCGGCCTGCGTCATCAAAAAACCAAAACTACAATGCAAGTAAAAAATCTCCAAGTAGATTTTTGTGGAAGTTATTTTGTTCACTACCGGCGGTAAGAGGGGTCTTAATCATAAAATATTCCGAAAGAAGTGACTTAGAAACGCGATAATTGTAGAGTAGGTTTTCTGTTTGATTACGAAGGTCAAATTCGTGGATTGTAAAATTCGCCTAATGATTCCATATAATAGATTAAAGTACCTATTGAAATTTTGTTTTTTCAATATTTCCAAAAATTCATTTGGCGTCTGGCGGGTTCAATACGTGAACAGGTGCTTTGGCAACGAATTTGAACAAGCGCGTGAAAACTCCTGATCTCACGACAGTGCTTCTCAAATTTTTATTGAAAACTTTTCGGTGGTATCTAACTTAATTCTACCACAATAATTATCTCTCCTTCTGGTCTCAGCATTCCTATATTAGACTCGAATAAAAGAGTTTTCACATTCATAAATGATTAAGCTGGCAATATGTGTTTGAATAGAATAGATCTTGATTCAACAAACAATGTCTTCAATTTGTGAGAAGCAAAATGGATGGCGAAAACGCCTTCAAAAAGTTCGAAATTTTAAAAATTGAACATCGCAGCTGATAAAAATTCAAATATAACTTGCCTACGTTTCAATGAAAATTTCAAATGAGTCTTGTTCGATCAAGATTTTAAACATTCGGGATATCTGAAATTATTTCAATTAAGTCAGTTATGAATTCGTGTTCTGTGACGATATGATATGTATAGGTTTAACTTTTTATTTCGAATATTTGAGTGTGAAAATATGGTATTTCTCTGATTCTCCTGGGTGCCGATGTAACCTCTCAGAACCTAGGACTATCTTTATTCTTGGGATTTTCATGAAAAATAATATGCTCAGGTACAAAAGAAAATAATTCGAATACATTCAACTTAACGGTCTCCCATGCCGGAAAAAATATATCAACGTTCTTCTTTCCGTGTGATGTACTGTTCACAACGGAAAAATCGTCCACCTGTTGAATGTTGACGTCTCCTCTTGACAACGTGACGATCAAATCATAACAGAGATTATAAATAGCATCATCTCGGCCTCCGAGTACCTTCGAAATCTGCTGGAGAGATGCGTCTTAGAAAAAATGTTCCTGTAACGCATCGCGTTGGTCTCATCTTGAATAAACAAAGAGCCAGCCACTGTGGAGTGGCACACATGAACCAAGAAATAATGAACATGTGTGTAACTGGAGACTTCCTGACACCAGCTGCATGTGAACTTGTCGTTTTTGTTTATGATAGGTTTCCGACGACTTACCGTGATTGCTCGACTGAGGAAGAATGTTTTAGTTTTATCGGATTGATTACCACGAAGCTCTCTAAATGAGTAGGGTTTGATGTTCCGGGAGTTTTCGTCTTCCAGTATGGCTTTGCGTAACAGGTTTCGTAAGTGGAACCTTCTGCGAATATCTGCTAAATAACCTGAAGAATATATTCCATACGAATGCTTATATATAAGGTTTCTTCATAATAGTCAGAGGCAGTGAAGCTCAGTCTATACGTATTCCTGTATGAAAAATTACTAGAAAAAGGACTCCAAAAATTTCAGATTATTACGCGGATGATAAATTGGCTATTATTATTTATTGATTCGAACCTTAGTATAAAGAGTAAACATAACAACAAAGAAACTTGATATTTGTAGAGTAGGTTTGAACCTTAATTACGAAGGTCGAATTCGTGATTGGGTTAAATCCACCCGATGATTCCTTAGATATAGCCGTTCAAAACTTATTTTTCCGAAAATACATATTGGATCGAATTGAAATACAGTACTCTATCGAAAAATGACAGTTAGAAGGATTCACACTGAATTTCATGAGGATATTATGATCAGAAGATCATAAAATATTGAATATTTGAAAAAAAAATTACAATTTTTTTTCAAATTGTTCTAATGACATGATCATCACGAAATTGTGCACAAAGTTGCCTGTCAGTATTTTCAACCAAGCTGCATTTTTTCGTTCGAAAAAAATGTTTCTTTCTTTCAATTTACTGACAGTTTGATCTCAACGAAATTTTGTGAGAAGTTGTGCGTTATTATGCTCCAACTAACTGTAAAGTTTCTATTCAATCGCTCGAGTAGTTCCTGATCAGAGATCAGAGAATCAAACCCAAAATTTCAAATGACTATAAATCCGAATCCATTCGACCGATTTAGCCCATCAACGAACTCAACCGCCGCATTCCAATGCGCGACCTTATCTGACAGTTATTGTATCGTCGGCCGGCCGGACAGAATCGATTTTGACACCGGATTCATTAATGAGTCCAACCTAGTCGTTTGAGACCATTTTCGGCTCAAAATTCAAAAATTACGGGCATTTGTACGAAACGATAGCGCGCTGTTCCCCTAGAAAATTCGCGAATAAATTGTTCATTCCCAAATATATTAGATGCACAAATATACTATTCGAATAGAATTTACTGATTCTGTTTATTCCTAATTTAATTAATGCTTTGAAAGCGCTGACTACTGATTATTATCTGCAACCGTTTAGAAGGAAAAAACAGTTGAACTTACCGAAATGAAATTAAGAATTAATATTTATAGACTTAATGTTATTATTGATTGACAAATAAAGGTTAGTGAAAAATTTCTTGAAAATCAGACAAGCACATCACTGTTACATTATTTTGATCAGGCCAACGGTATTGGCGTTAGGCGGGGTCAATATATTCCTAGTCAACAGTAAGTAGTATAACCAGAAAGCATAATTTTAATAAATTCAATTTTCCTTCCCATCATATCCCACACTTGCTCAATGTAGGATTTCAATGCGATGAACGGCCTGGCCACGCTAAAACGTCAACGTGAACTTTTGGAGGAAAATGCATAGTTCAACCAGCAATATGGACCCGATACGTTGCCTTGCTAAAAAATCTAGAACAGCACTGCCGTGAAGGCAGCAGCTTTTGCGCGCATATTCAATGTGCATGACCGCTTCGGCAACGAATTTGAACATGCGTACAAAAGCTGCTGCCTTCGCGGCATTGTTTTTCTAGTTTTTTTTCGATAAATTACTGGATTTCAGAAAATTTCAAAAAAAATTTAATATTCTGTGATCCTCTCATCATATTATCCTCATTAAATTCCTTCGCACTACTGGATTTCAATTCCGTCTAATCTGTATTTTTGGAAATATTGGGAAAATAAAATTGTTAATGGGTTTATCTGCGGAATTATTGGATGGATCTTACCCATTCACGAATTCGGCCTTCGTCGAATTCCTGAAATGGTAGAATCTGCCGAATGATTCCGTAGATATCCCCATTCAAAATGTTATTTTTCCAATATTTCCAAAACTACAGATTAGATAGAATCGAAATCCAGTACTTTATCGAAAATATTAGTTCGAAGGTTCATACAGAATTTAATTAGGATAATATGATGAGAAGATCACAGAATATTAAATCTTCGAAAAAAAAGTTTGAAATTTGGCGCTGTTCCCCAGAACATGCGTGTAAAAATACGTCTGGACGGCCATACAGATGAGACAGTATGTAGAAGGGATTGCAGGATGAGGTCAACATAACGCGCATCTGTTATGAAACTTCGAATTATTAGAAGTGACAATCGGCTACCATAAGCAATGGTTCTTCAAACCGTAACTCCTGAGACCTGTTTACATGCCTTTCAACAGCAAAAGCAATTCTCATGTCGCTCTCCTCGGCGGCATCTTACACTTACCATCGTGAATACCTAAACAGAATCGCGATTTGACGCTGAATACCACTGTATGTCATTCTGCCTCTCACTGCCGTTCTTTACACCAGTGCAAGCGTTAACGACAATGCTCCGCAGTTAAGGACAGCATAAGTGTTGGACCGTGGAGAAGATTCAAAAGGCTCGAAAATGACGATATAACGTACGTATATTAACAAGTGTACCTTCTCTTACGAATCGTTGATTTGACGCGTATTAGCAAAGCGGTTTCGTAGAGCCCATTGCCTGAAGCGACTATCCTGACTTTCTATAGTAGGCCTCGGTTGATCAGTTGGTTTTCTTCGTGTTCCTTGAGCTTCATATGTCCATAAACATCACTCGAGCATCACTGTCATTGTAGTACATCAAAGACAACTGGTAACTTCGCGAAACAACAAACCAGCATCTCCATAGACAACAATTCTATCCCGGTCAAAATTGTTAACATGGTGACTTTTTTGACGTCTTCGAGGTATTTGTTAGCTTCAGTAGGGCTCAACAGTAGTCGATTGCCAGGCAATAACTTAAAAAACTGTACAATTCAGGTCGCATGAACCGCTCTCTGAACAAACAAAATATCAAAAAATAAACTTTGCTGGTGCAAACTAACATTTTGATATTGTAGCATGATATGAATATGGTCGTTCTGTTGACGAAAACTTTAGTTCACGGAATTATTCCTTCTGGATGCAACGCTTTTAACGTCACTGAGCATATATTGTTGATAATCCCTCTGGCCATGAATTTGAACATGCTCGTTGAAGCTCCTGACTTCAATTCAGTACTTAGGAGTCTATTATTCCTTCCAATTCGACTTGGTAGCTCATCGTTTCCTGAACTTCTCCAAACAAACAGTACTCAAATTGGTTCCGATTTCGCAGATGTAGAACGTTACAGGGATATTGAGCAGCAGAATATTCTCATAAGTTATTGAGATCTTGCTGAAGATTTGAAGCTTCTTTTCGAAGTGAGAATAGCGAACTAATTTGGTATTTGAGAACACAGCTGTACAATATTAAGAAGAATGGCCCTAAAGTTGAATCCTGAGGTGGAATAAGCAGTATAACTCTAGGGTTACCAAATTCCGTGAAACCCTCACTCCGAAAGTTCATTCACTAAAAAAATTCTAGAAAAGTGATGACGTGAGGCCAAAGCGGCGAATTTCACTCAGTAACGAATCGAGCCCCAATTCTACTCTACAAATATTGAGTCTCTAAGTCGTTTTTTCGAAAGTTATTGTGTTTACGACCTAACCACCGATGGCTAACACAATAACTTCCAAAAAACTACTTAGAGACTCCATAGTCGCAGATTAGGTTTGGAGTTTGATTACGATCGCCAAACCCGCGCCTCGTTGAAATCCACTCAATGATTCCGCATATATTCTCATTCATCATTTTATTTTTCCAGTTTTTCCAATTATAAAGATACAATCGAATCAAATTCTAGTACTTGATTGAAGATTCATACAGAATTTCGTGAGGACCATATATGATCAGTAGGTCGCAAGATACGTATAAAATATTTGTAAATATTTCTCTGCATTTTTCTAATGGATTATCGTCACGAAATCCGGCACAAATTTGCAGATTGCCATATACACACTAGTAACCAAGTTCCATTACTATCGGAACATTATTTCCCGAGTTATTTTGGAAATTATAACGATACCAAGGAAATAACCAAGAAATCTGACATGTGTTGTTCCCAATATATCTGGAAATTAATATACGATCAAACTCAAACTTGAAGCCCTGTTGTTCACCGGTGACTTGGAGTTCTATGTCGAAAGTCATTGAGAGACGATGAATAGTTTCTGAAAAAAAAATTTTCAAATAAAATAAAATAAATATTTTTTCATTTTTCTATCTGGACAATCATCACGGAACTACGAAGTTTGAATCTGATATCGTCTGTTCATTTCAAATAGCCACGAAATTTCACCTGAAATTTTAAGCATTGCTGATAAATAGCGATTCAAAAGTGTCTGCGTCAAAATTAATCGAAAGCTGATGCATTGTTTTCGAAAACAAAATTTTGTACCCGAAAAATCGGGAAAATCCTAAACCAACATTTTCTGCGAAACTTTCATTCTGGATGGTTCACACAAAATAAAGTTGCGCCTGGTTATTATTAAACTAACAATTGAGTTTATCCTGATAAAGCCGTTAGTGCCTTTTGGATATTGGGGAAATATCCTCTAGATTTCTAATAACAACTAAGCTCGACATATTTTATTCCAACATCTCCGAAAATGAATTAAGGATGAAACTGAAATGTTGAAAAATCAGACCTTACCGAAATTTCGCATCGTGTTGCGCGTTTGAATTCTCCAAATAATTACGAAGTTCTTCTTGAGATATTGAGAAACTTAACTCAGAAATTGGAATTACCTCGAAACCTTTTGGCCGATTGCACCCATAAACGAACTCAACCGTGATGTTCAGGCTCCAAATCAAATCTAAAAATTTCACGTTTTTAGGTCCATCGCTTCGAAAGTTAGGGCACACTTGGAAGGACGGCCACAAATAATTGAATTTGACCACCACATATTTTCAATCTGTAAGTCACACCTAGCCATTTAAGATCATTTTTGGATAAAGAATTCGAATATAACACACAGTTGGGCACAACGATTACGCACTGTTCCTCAGAACAATTTCGTAAAATAATGACGCTATTGACGCTAGCTACCTGATTCGTATTCCTAGCTCTTTCAATTCCCCACAGCATCTGAAAGTTAACAATAAGCTTTTTTATGTTACAATCAGAAACATTTGTACGGATATCTACTGGCTGAGCGAAAACATATTTCCGGTAAACAACTTGCTTCAACGTCTTACTTAGGCTTGGTGACATCTTCATAAGGCCCTTTTATCTCTGAGCTTGAATAAACACAGAGCTTTCAAAAAAAAAAGAGGAGATTCCTCCTGAATAACTGAAAAATACCACAATAGGTGCCTCTGCAGGTTCAAGTTCCTCGAACTTATTGTTGCTTTTACGAATTGGTTAATTATTATTCCTCACAAAATGTTTCATTTTGATAAGAAAAATATCAATAATCCATTCAAAAGATGCCTCACATCCTGAATAACTATTGTTTCTTTTAATTGTATGCTCTGAAGTAGTCGAGAAGCTTTCAAAAAGAGAAAATGATGTTGAAAACTCGTCGAATCAGATAATCAAGAACCTACAAAATAACTATTTGTTCTGAGAACTTATCAACGCACCTTATACGCAATATTTATTTACCAAGTATATACCACCTAATCCCTATTCGCACGCAAAACAATGGAAATTTACGAAATATCTTGCATTCCGGGTGATACCAGTTCCATATCTCATTTACGTCAATCGATCTATTTTAATTTCAGTTTCACCTTGCTGAAAATAATATCCACCTTCCAAAATAATTCGGAAATAACGTGCCAACCGAAATAGCACCGTCGAAAATCGCAGGGATCGTGGGCGTACGTTGAAATCGGAATGTCCGCCAAATATTCCTTTGAACTTTAAGTGTGTTCTTTGCGTCCCGGATAAAGGAAGTACAGTAGAACTTTTCATATGGTGAATTCATCTACGTTCGTCAAATAAAATGTCACCAGAACTACTTATGAGCTGATTCGAAAACAGAACTATACGGAAGTAAAGAGCTTTTCGCGATCGTTCTTTGTGAAATACATTCAATGATTTGTAACAATGAGAAATTCAATCGTGATGACTTTGAAAACATTGTGACATTAACCTACGTCAGAAGTGTCGACCTTCCAACAATCAGATCAATAAAGGTTTCCAAAAACCTCTGTTGATAACTGATTTTTTGATAATACTTAAGTAATATAATGAATTACTGCATGAGCAGAACTGATTTTTCCCTTTTGGGGTTGTTCAACCTGGGTCTACAACGAAGGATTTTATTTCATTCAGGAGGCTAATATACAATTAGCTTTATCGATCCAACTGTTAGATTTTTTACGCGCTTCTTATATCTACAAAACAAAAGCTTTATTGGTAACAGCATGCCAATGTATTGTCCAAATGTCTGAATTTTGTATTTTTTCCCGGATAACAATCCTAAGCGACTTGGTTGGACTCAAGGCTGATGAATCTGATGTCAAGTTCGATTCTGTCCGGCCAGACATTACCATGATAACTTGAGAAAAAAAGCTAGCCACATGAATCTTTCAGGGAGGGTTGCGCATAAAGCCGCGTACAGACACGAGACCAGAGCTGCTCATGAGCAGCTCGCGGAAAAATATACGCAGTGAGACAACCTTGAGCGATTTGTGATGCCAATTTGATCGTCGATCCGCATTGGTTCGCGTGCAGTAGCGTAGTCAGAACAGACCTTGATCATTTTACAAGGATTCCCATGTGTCACAGTGTCAACGTGTACTAATATGATAAATGAGAATAATGTTTAATATGAAAATTACTTAATGAACATGATTCGGTAATCAGGGATTTGATGGTATGTGGTTGAGGATATGAAAAATTGCTTAGTGATCAATTTATCCCATAGGAATATTGAACATTATTCATTGTCAATGATATGACAACTGAAGCTATATTCACATTGTGAATCAACCAAAAAAATCGAGAGCAGAAATCGGTATAGATCTAGAATAAATTTGAGCTTTATCTAGAAACAACACAAATCCTTCAATTCAAGTTCAATTAGTTGATCGGATGAACCTAAACCTAAAGTCATTGTTCAAAAGCAATGAACAATGAAATTTATTTTAGGAGGTACTGAATGATTAAGATTGTTTCCTCAATATCTCAAGAAGAACAGACGCGATCAGATTTAAACTGTGTAGTAAGTAAAGAAATGCCAACGCACGACTTAATGAAAAATTTTTGGAGGGTCGTATATAGGGCGAAGAAATTGTTGCAATGTATTCGAAAATTTCGGAAATTTCAGTTGAAAAATTCATCGGATTCATTAGATTTCAACAAAATTGGTGAGAAACTAGAATCAGTATTTCACAACAGTGTCTCAAAGTTCAGTTTGATCCGATATTCATTTTCGGAGATATTGGGAAAAAATATGTCAAATTTTTTGGTTACTAACAGAGTTACTCAAAAAATACTGAAATATGACATTTCGAATGGATATACATATGCAGAATCATTGGATGATTTCACCAATTCGCGACCTAGAGACCCTATATTTTCATAGTGGGTTTGGGGGTTAATTGAGAAGTTCGAATTCCTGAAAACTTGAGATCCCCCTATTGATTTCAAAGATATTTCCATTCACATTTTTATTTTCCTGTGTTACCAATAATGCATATATGATCGAATAGCAATTCTGCACTTCTTGAAAAATGACGGCGAGAAGGTTCATGCATGTCTTGGGGAAATGGCTCCGAATGTGAACAAGCGCCTAAAAGCTCCTGACTTCACGTCAGTGCTTTTCTAGATTTTTTCAGGATCTTTCTGGGATTTCACTCCCAAAATCTGAAAATAATTCTGAAGTTTTTTTTGTTTGTCTGGTGAGAGAGTCAGATTTGTACTCTTATACGTAACAATTCGTTTTGTTAATCATTTGTATTGTTCCGGTATTGTTCATTGGGCACTCTGTTTTCCAAGAATCTGCCCTTGACGAATAGTGCAATCCTTCAATTCGCAAGGGCGTTTTCTATGAAAAAACATTTTCATTTTATTTTAATTAGTTCTGTTTCAGATATTCGGAGTGAAAACCCAGAAAAATCCTAAAATATTAGGAGAGCACTGACGTGAGTTCAGGAGCTTTTACGCGCTTCTTCAAATTCGTTGCCAATGCACCTGTCACCTATTCACGTATTGACCCCGTTAAACGCTCGTATTTTTGGGAATATTGAAAAAACGAAATTTTGAATGGGTGGGTACTTTAACCTACGGAATCAGTAGGCGAATTTTACAATCCACGAATTCGACCTTCGTAATTCAACAGAAAACCTGCTAGCGTTCGAGAAGTTTTTTGCGATATATTCTGCAGAATGGCAGATTTGATTTGAATAATCCGAAAAGAGTTTGGGTGGTTGTGGAGACTTTTCGACTATCTAAGCAGAAACAGATCATTTGAGAAAAAATTGCTACGAAAAGTAGGATTATTACTGATAAAACTTTAAAGGATTTTGTGCTTATAACTAATGAAACTGAGAAATTCATAATGAATTCGACACATCCGGCAATCGAACATGAAATAAATAAAATCTTTTTGAAACACATTACCTTGCTTACCAGAAAGATGAATCAATATCAGCGAATCCCTGAAATTACCAGAATTCAAAAGGTAGGTACAATTCGATATGTTCTCGTCTCAAGTTAATGAGTGGGTTGGTTCTTCAGGTATGAAGAACATCCATCCCTAATGGTTACGAAGGTTATACAAATATATAGATATTAGGAGCTACTCAATTGATGTTGAAAAGTTTTATCATGAATCCTTAGTGGTATCATCTTTGTACTTGATGACTTTAAACTGATTACCTGAAAATCTAATGACTAATTGAAAGCTACAGCAAAGTTATGATAATCAATTTGCAGAAACTAACGATGAGTTACTCGAGATGAAAATTTCTTTCGAGCGAGGACTATTTCTCTCGTTGTTTAATTGTTTGCATAAACAAATACGTGTAGTTACCATTAGCTTACGGAGTATTGAACATCGAACAATAACATTAAATTTATATTGGAGAGATTCATCTCAGTGTTGAAGATTAGTGTCTGACATCCATCAAATATGTTCGGTGGCTAGAAAGAATACATCCCTTTGACTGGTGTTAAATGTTCCTCATTCCACAACCCCCTGCATGAGTGATAATCAAAAATCAAGTACTAACCAGAACATTATCGAGGAAATTACTTCCCACCATGTAAAAGACAAAAGTTCTCCAAAAGTTATAATTTTTTTCGGAATATGTATCTATTGATGTATCGAATATTACATCCTTGAAAAATATACAAACGTACCTATCATTTCCATTCCAAATTTACTTGCTAGTGGATGGAGCCTGTATAATGGGCATTAATTTCTTTGATGTCACTATATTTGCAAGTTTCATCCTATTAATGAAACAAACCATTAAAAAGACAGAGTTTAAATAAATAGAATTGGTGAAATTTCCCAGAACCTACCAGTACAAAGTCATCATAAAATAATCATAATTCACTTCTGAGGAAGTTAATTCTTTCAGAACTTTAAAAATCTAGTGAGAACACGTTTCTTTTGAGCGCATTCAAAGGAAGAGGCATCGTTTTGCCCAATTGTCTATGATTTTAGAATTTTGAGTGTTTTCGTATGTTACAGCTGTTTTTGAAAACTCCAAAAAATCGTCAAAACTTGAAAAGCCGAGTGAAAAGCTCATTCTATAATATCTGTCAAATTCCTGGTGGCGAGATGTCGGCTTTGAAAACAAGGAATAATAAAGGTCCCAGTATGGTGCCCTAGAATTTATCTTATTCAGCAATATTAGTTGTGCAGACAAGTGAAATATATATTGACGAAGTGACTCAACTGCCCTTACAGAGAGGACCGAGAAAAATGGAATAATAGTTGATGATCTAGTACTGATTTCCAGACGAAAATATCGATAGGAAACAGCAGTGTAGTCTCTTCATCTGATGTTCTATCACAGCCGTCTCTAGAAATTGCATTAAAGACGGCTGTGGTTCTATGTAGCTCAGAACTGACTTATTCGAAAAACAATGGTATGGGAAGAGTGGTAAGAAGTATCAACTCCTACCAGTGCATGTGCGCCCCAAATATTCCTACCGCATGAACATAATTGGAAATGCATATCTGATGACCCACACAGGCGCTCACCAACAAAATCGTAAAATGTCTCTTGCCCAAATTCCACAGACTTAATTTTCCCATTTCCTAACAAACTATTCAGAACATCCAACAAAAACACTTTTGTAACCAGATACTTTTCCATCGGTAGACAGAAGTCATTAAAACCACATGTGACCTTTAATTTAAAACAGGCTTTTAGGGGCCATTTCATCATCTCGAAGCATTGAATTTGTGATAGGGGTCCAACAGGATTGCGAAGCTCCATATGCATCCCAATCTGCTGGATATTATGAATACGTACAATAACTCACACCTAGAATTATTACGCTCCATCTACAATGGTTCTAGAATGAAAGGAGCTTTTTATTTTCGTCTGGAAGCTGTTCTTTTCGGGATTCTTTGTTTCGAACATAGTGAAGCTGGGATGAAATTGCAGTAAAATATGAGATGCGGCCAAAAACATATTTTTGTTGATAATATTTCATTCATTCATCTGATAACAATTCATATTTCACAATTTGAAGTAAGTCTCTAATTTACCAAGAAATGAACCAATTCATAATTCACATAGTACCTAATGAGATGTTTACTTCAAATTCCAAACCTTCCTCAACTATCATCGAAATAAGTCTATAGGAACATAAATGGCTGCGTATTCGCCTATAATCGTTCACATTATAATTTATTGATTCTGTCCGATTTTTAGTCCAAACCTTCCAATATTTTTATGATCGGTTTGACCTTTCTTTATAATAATTTTCATTAATAGGTACAAATATAGGTTCTCGATTCGGAGTAGGTATGCAGAAATGAAAATAATCTAATGACAATCACGCTCCATTGTTAACACAATACTTTATTATCATTTGAAATTTTAATTTCATTATATTTATTAAATTGACAAATGAGTGGTATATGCCCATAGACTCATACAAAAAAAATGGGAAATTAATTTCAATGTAGTTGAGTATTTTTCATCTCTCGTTCACTTTCACTAATACTCGTTTGTGCGCGCTCGTTCAGGGAAGAAGTGCTTCATTATTTTGCTTGAATGTCTTTAATTTTCGAATGTTCTACCTAAAATGCATTGTCATAATATAAGTGAACGCAAAGATCAGTGAATAATCCTCATTTTCTATTACAATAATGGAACAATTAATAATATTATTCGCACAGAAGTTTAATTTTTTAATCAATATCTCTTCAGCATGAATTGCATATAAAGGAAAAAAGCATTTTCAACATCTGAAGACAAATATCATGTTAATTTATATCCATTTTTGGATTATCATAAAATGAATCGAATTGTTCCACTACAAAACATAATATTTCACAAAAAAATCTGTTATATACCATCTAAATAGTTGATTCTTTTATATTTGATAGCAAAATGTTCTTCAAAGCATTCAGAGCAAGTGGATGCAAAGTGTTATCCTCTCGTACTTTTCGGATCTATTGTACTGGTTCTATGGTCCCTATTCGAACAATCACTTTCATTTCAGCGTTGGTAATACTTCCAATATTTTTTTAGGAGCATGAAATCGGAGATGCTGTTCCACCAAGGTAAATGGTAAGTTATGTAATTACTTCTTCGTTGTAAACGGGTATTCGGATTATTACATTGATACAGAACCATTGCGTTTATGTCTGCTATATTGAAGTATTTTTTCTAGGTTGCCTGAATTTTGATCATTCAATCATAACCTAGAGAGAAATAAAATCTTTTTATTTACTTTGGGAATATATATGGTACCAGAATAACAACTCTCCTCGAAAATTCTGGCGGTTAGTTCCGCCTATTGCTACGACATACTACAAAAAATGTTAAATTTCAATCATTTTTCAAATCTTGAATCTACTGGTATCCCAAGTCAATTGATGGTGACACCATAGCTGGTACGCGGACTCTACTGCTATTTCATCGCCAAAGAGATATCACTATTGCTAGAATGTATAAAAATTGGCGAGATAAAAAAATAGACGGTTCCGAAAATACTGAGGTTTTAAGAAGGTTAATACCAGCAAAACAAAAAGTTTCCTCTGAGGACTAATAGAAATATGGGTGCTATATTATGAATATATGAATATTTTTTCCCAGAATTAGACCAAAATCGAATGGACCACCAAAACTACCAACATGTATCCACAAACTGTTATTCAAAGGTCACGCATAATTTACCACAGTTATTTGTATATTCCTCAAACGTGACATTAAACACCCTGTATCTCATTTATGCTTCGGAAACGGACTATAAGTCATAAGCCAAACATGGCTTTCGCAATGTCACATACACGGCTGTATATGTTTGTTTGGTATACGAAAAACTCTGAAATTCTAAGTAATTTGAAATATACAGTAAATTGTGACAGAAAACGAAAAATGATTCAAAACGAGTATGAACGAGCGCATAAAATCTGTTAACCGCTTGAAACGGAAATGCCTTGCATTTTGGGGAATTCTACTCATAAAATTTGTCACAAGTTTCCGAATACCATCCTGATGTTTTTTTGTTTCTTCACTCAGCAGCCCTTGTTGACTGAAAATAACAAACCCTCTTTATAAAACGTGTTTTCTGTAGCATCATATGTAATAGGTTGTCATACGATGCCTGCTTAATTTCGATGTCACTTCATTTCTTCTTAATACACCGTTTTTTTCGAATACACGCCGCAATTCTAAATCTCAGACAATATCCGCGTTTTAACTCTGCCGACGAATGATTTGACTGACGGTCGTCTAGATAAGCTTCCCCTCTATGTAGGTCTGCGGAACGACCCCTCGCAATGAACGATATGCGTTTCTCTACGACCTAGACCAAGGCAGTCAAGGGACAAAAAACATCAGATTGCCAGAGGGTGAGAAACTGGGGTATTTTCTATACGAGCATAACTAATCTCCCAACTGGGAATACGTGCACCTGTTTGGAAGTGTTTGCTCCTGACCCCATGCTGAGAAACTCTACAGAATAGATTTGATTTGTGTAATGTGAAATTATTTTCAACAAGAGTAGAACATTTCTGAAGAATATAAATCCAGGAAATTCATAGGGCGGGCGTACTTTGAATTATTTCCATTGTTTTATAGCTCATAGGAATTAGATGTAGGAATTAGACACACTACTCTTAAGAGCATATTTTAAAACCCCGTATAGCACTGGATTCGGTTTGTAGATTACAATTCAATTTTTCATTTCTCACAAACTATGACATTCAGAATTCTCACAGGCAAATCTGATCGTTTTACCCTCAAATAATACGAAAACAATGACTAGAATCATAGAAAAACAAAGTTTAAAAACTCCACACTGGTTACTGGCTTATCTTCATTGTCATACTGTTATGCTATTAAGTTTATATATAAGAAATGTCTACTCATATAATACGAAATGTTAAGATCGGCCTCGGCCATTTCAGACGTGATTTATTTCATGGTAGCAAGATATATTTTCTCGATGTTCTTTATATTCTTGATACCGATTTCGAATTTATAGAAAACAAATGATGAAATTGCAGAACAAACAATAATTTCTTCAATGTATTGAAAGGTGGAAGCAAACATCTATTAGATTTCTTACTTTTGTTTGACCCTTTCAAATTCTATTTTACAATTTCGAGTGCTCTCTTCAGAATACTGAATCCAGACAAAGAAAATTTTTGAAAAAGGTTCTTTAACAAAAGTGTTATGGTTCTAACATCATGATTCATTATTCTGGAGTTTTTAATTATTTTGGCTAACCGACTTCAAATTATTCAACTGAAAAGCAAAAAATGAATATTTTTTTATAAATATTCAATACTTTTCCGTGGCGCCTTCCAATGTATTCAAGAAAAGAAAAAAGTCGGTCCCGTGTGAAGTTTCTATTAATAATTTCAATGTCAGCCTCAGAGATTTCAAACAAATAGCAATATTTTTATTTCGTTATAGTTTACTAACCATTTTTCTATACGTAGAGGAATGAGGCTTTTCCAATTTAACATTGAGAAATTGTTAGTTACCGTTGAGAAGGTGTCGATATTATTATATTTCTTTGTTGGAGCCCCATTATTTCATATTTTACCGTGAATACTTCACCATAAGTAGAGGAACGTGATATTCCTAATGTTACGCATCAAATATGATGGTTGCCGATCGATGGATTCCCTTATTTTTTTCTTTTGGGACACCCTGTATATTTCATTCTTGAAAAAGGCCACCGTGAAGCTATACGGGATTCAGAGAAGAAGGAATTATTGATATCGGTGAATAATCGAGACAATTGTGCCTAATGGTTTTTTGCGACACCCAGTACATTTACTTAAGTTTTCTCGATGGACACGTAGAGAAATATGCCCTCCCTAATTTTCCAATGGAAAATTGTCCGTTGCCATTGGAAAAACGTGGATATTATTGAATCTCTTTTTCAGAACACCCTGTATATTTTATCACAAATATCGTGCTACGAGTAGAGGGAGGTGATCTTTCCAATTCGAATATGGTGGTTGCCAATTGGAAACACCTGTTTTATTAGATATCTTTATCTGGAAACCCTGTATAGGTTTTTCATTCTTAAAACAGTCTACCGTGGATCTATACGGGATTCAGGGGAAGAAAAATCCTCAAATCGATATTGGTTGATAATCGAGATAATTATGCCAAATTATTTTCTGAGAAACCCCGTTTATTGCACTATAACTATAAGTAGAAGAATTAGTAATTTCCAATTTTCCTGTAAAAATCTAGAAAAGCACTGCCGTGAAGGCAGCAGCTTTTGCGCGCATGTTCAATGTTAATGATCGCTTCGGAAACCAACTCGAACATGCAAGCAAAAGCTGCTACCTTCACGGCAGTGCTTTTCTAGATTTTTTTTCCGATAAATTACTGGATTTCAATTCGAATTCGAAATATTGGAAAAATAAAATTTTGAATGGGTATATCTACGGAATCATTCAGCGGATTTCACCCATTCACGAATTCGACCTTCGTAATTACTCTACAAATATCGAGTTTCTAAGTTGTTTCTTTCGGAAGTTATTGTGTTTACGCAGTCAGCCGTTAGGCTCGTTTTCAATATTATGATTTTAATTCAACGGCTTAATGACTCATTTTACTGGTAGAATTCAAGTAATACTCTTTATCCTCTGCCAAGCTTTCGAATTTAATTTAATTCTTCTTCGAGGCTCCTGAAATACAATACAGATTTTAAATTCAAAATTCAGTTTCTGACCATTTACTTACTGAATGTGAGGTTAGGTGAGGAGTTTTTCTTAGTTATTAACATTTTCTTGAAATTTCAAAACAAATAATTTACATGGGACGTAACGTTTTCGAACAATGAACTACTTAAAAACATTCATAATAAATAGGTTCTTAGTATTGTAGCGAGCGCCCTCTCTCGGCTCTTTCTTAAGTCGCCAGCACAGTACCATCCCTTACGTCCTAAGTACCCTACGTTACCTGCCTGTAACGCTTGGCCACATCATCGGTCAACGTACAGGGGGCACTAGCGCGCACGCTGTCCCTGGTAGATCCTCTCAAGATCTCGGAAGTACACTCATCCCCAACGGTCTGGTACAATCCCTTGTGATCCGCACAAGGGGTGTCCGCTCACGTAGGCATGTAAACGGCTTAGTTTGGAGCATGCCCTGACGGGTTCCCCCAAACTAAGCCGGGACGAAACGTCACACTCTCTTAAAGAGGTTGAAGCTACCTCGCAAACCTTCAAAAGCTTCAGTATAATTTAAAATATGGTTTGTTATTTCTTGTGTCAAATTGTCAGCTGTTTTTGTTCAGTCTATTTTTTGGTGTTTATTCGTCGACTAGACCATCGAAGAATTCCAAGTTTCCTTTCGATTTCTCCAACAAGTATCCAACTTATTCGTATCTGTTTTTGCGCGCATGTTCTACGGGAACAGCGTGCTGTAGTTTTGTCCAAATGTCTGTAATTTTCTGATGACGAATCCTGTGTCAAAATCGATTCTGTCTGGCCGGCCGGCCGTGGACACGATAACTCTCGAACGGATGGGGCTAGCGACTAGAAACTTTCAGGGTAGGTCGCGCATTGGAATGCCGCGGTTAAGTTCGTTAATGGGCCAAATCGGTCGAACAGTTGAGCAAAATTTTGTAAGGATCATACTGTCAGTAAATTTTGAAAAAATTTTTTTTCAAAATTTTTTTTTGGAAACCGTTCATCATATTCACAGCAGTGTACCAAATTTCAGTTCGATACGATCATAAGTTTTGGAGATATTGGGAAAAAACATGTCAAATTTCGTGGTTTTCTTCTCGATATCGTTGTTTTTTTCGGTATAACTCAAGAAATACTGATTCAATCACGATGAAACTTCGCAGCTGGTTTGAAGATGCTGAAAGACAACTTTGAGCAAAATTTCGTGATGATCGTGTCATTAGAACAATTTGAAAAAAAATTTTTTTTTTCAAATATTCAATATTCTGTGATCTTCTCATCATATTATCCTCATTAAATTCTGTATGAACCTACGAACTGTCATTTTTCGATGAAGTACTGGATTTCAATTCGATCTGATCTGTATTTTTGAAAATATTGGGAAAATCAAATTTTGAATGGGTATATCTGCGGAATCATTGGGTGGATTTTACCCATTCACGAATTCGACCTTTGTAATTAAGGTCCAGACCTTCTCTACAAATATCGAGTTTCTAAGTTGTTTCTTTCGGAAGTGTAAGCTGCTCCCTTCACGACAGTGAATCGGAATTATCGAATGTGTTTATTTCGATTGAACTATACACTGAAACTTTCATCAAAATTAAATGAGCCATACCAAAGTTACAGATATAAAAAATGAAGTGAAGTGAAATTTAGCTATTGTTTTTTTTGGAGAAAATTTTGTCTAAAAAACGGGAGTGTTCCAAAAATATTAGAAACACCTGAATAATAACTTATAGAAGAATCTGAAACGTACAGTGAAGTTTTATAAATGCAATGTACGGAATGTTTTCTCAACCTGCACCATTAGGTAATCTGAAAAGTATCAGTAGTAATATCCCTAAGACAATGGTGAAAGCCGAGATAATTTTATGACAATCGGAAGCTGATTCCTTGGTAACAGCAGAAAGCCGAAGGCTGAGAGCTGTTACCAAGCAACGAGTTCGAGAAATTTGTCATAAAATTATGGGGCATTTGTCAATGTCTAAGGAATATTCGGCGGAAAACTTTTTGACAGTTGTCAAGCTCAATCGTGTTGTCGAAATATTTGATAATTGCACTGAATGCAATTATAAGGGTAATGTTGACATCATTGGATGGAATTGTTTCATATGACACAAAATGAAAAAATATGTTTGTTCCTTAGAACTTTCGAAAGAAATCCACAATACCACCCCAATATCTTTGAAAATGTCTTGAAATCATTCAATGTATTCATTCAGTTTGAAATACACTGAAAAATCCATCAAAATTCAATGAGCCATACCGAAGCTATCAGTAAAGGTAAAGTAGGTCGAATCGAAAAAGTCATCCTGTAGAGTCTCAATAGAGGCCTCCATGAATCAAACATTATTCTCAAACCATCTTGACTCATCCTTAAATCTGACGGTCTCCTCCGGACTCAACCTTGTATATCATGTTATATACTTGAGAGGGTGTAATCTCTTCAATCGAATGTTTTATGCCGTACGGTGAAAATATAAAAAAATATTTTTTGGTTTTTCTTGAAAAAAATTTGTTCTTCAGAAATTGTTCATCAGATTCCAATAATCTGGTACATACTGAAGTCATAATTTATCAATAGTGTTTCAGATTTCAGTTGGATCAGATTTTCAATTTCCTAGTTATTAAGGAAAAATTTGTAAAATATCGACTTCCGCACCAAAAAAAATCTTCTGAGAAACATTGCGTATCTCATCTTGAAAGCCGTCGTCAAACAAGTTTATTTATTGTCAATTCTGAATCAAAACCTCATATTTTTTAATCCGATTCAATAACCACAATTAGGTAGACTAACTCATCTCACAGAATATTCCCACAAGATTTGGGTCTCATATTTCCAATACGTATCCTCTTTCCGTTCGCAAAGATCAGAATTAATGCGTTTGTAACATCTAAAACTGCCTTCAATCCACCCAGAAAATGTCTTCAAAATAGCCGACTTCGGTGTCCTTTAATTGTCAGGGCCATTCCGAACCGAGAATCTAAAAGATATTTGTCAATCTGTCAAGGGAGGTCAGAAGAAAACAGAGCGAAGCGCCGGAAATGGAATATTTTCGGGGTGGGACTAGTCATAAAGGACGACTCAAATTTCGATGGTGCCTCGGTCATGTCGATCTTTTTCTGACAAATTCAACTTAGAGCCAAAACAAACCTGAAAGTCGGTAGACGAGGATTTACCTTTATGTGATCGGACGGAAAATTCCTGTTGTTTCTGATTTCGAGATCTTTTTTGTTTCGGAAATCACGTCGATTAGGGAACGTCAATATGATCCTACCAACAGAGTGAATTTAGACATAGACAAGGTGTTTCTGGATAATATACTGATTGTTAGGAGATTAATCCCTTCAAGAGGAACACTTCAAATAAACCTTCATCCTAAACCTCATATTTTTTTAGAGAAGGAATAACATTTTTGAGGATCGGTCAGCATCTTAGTATGAACCACTCTGTATGCAAATTATACGAAAACTGGATACATATTAATATGATCCATCAAATTTCAGCTTCATTCCTGTTTCCTTATAAGGTTCTGAAAAACATGCTATTTTCAGCATGAGTTTCTCCCTTAAATTATCCTGACATGTAGAACGCTGTTTGATTTTGAAGACGAGCTAAGATGGTGTGAATCCGGGCTCACATATATCAGACCTAAAAATCTATCGATCGGATTAGGGTTCAGGCTTGAAGGTGTAAAGCTATACACTTTCATTTGGCTTTTGACCTCTACAAACCGTACAGAACTAGCTTTGTATACACAACTCTTTTTACGCTTTTTCGAGTGAACAGTTCTAGTTCTGCCTGTCAAATTTGATGAGCAAGCATTCGTCGTCCTACCCCAATAAAAAGTGAATGCACTATTGTATAATGCGGGTTGAATTATGTTCTCAATTATGTCTTTTATGAGACGCTTAGTGAAATAAATAAACTCAAAAATATCATCTAATGACTGAATTCAATGAGAGCTGAATCGAAACCTATATCTGCTGAACATCACAAAATAATAAAACATGTTGATATAATAAATAAAAGGGTTGTGAAATAATTATTTCAAAAATGCAAATAACTAAGACATTCCTACTTACTTTATTTTTCGATTAATCGATATTTGAAACTTTGATCACAGATGGGCAGCGATCAAATTGATAATTTTTTTAATTTGAGAATTCTACTCTTTTGAATATGACAAATGACTGTGTCCCCACAGTTCCTTCACTGCACTTTAACGAATTATCTGAACTTCATTTTCGGTTTAGAAGCCGCGTTCACATGTTCAGTTCTGATTCTCCTGTATTCTTTATTCTTGCGATTATATTACACATTTTATTGATTAAGAAGCATCCATCAACATTCGAGAGTGCATTTTCTAGCCGAGAGTGCCCAAAAAACAGACTTAACTGTTATGACCATGACGATAAACATGGTTAGTATTGTATTATTGGTAAGCCTGCAACAAACTATTCACTTTCTTCCATCGAACGAAATGAAAAACCTAGAGAAGCACTGACGTGAAGTCAGTAGCTTTTACGCGCTTGTTCACATTGCGAAATGACGACTTGGAAATTTCAGTAAAATTTAAATGAAAAATGAAAATTTTCGAGAAAAAATGTCATTTCGATCAGATAAATGTTTTTCGAGTTATTGAAAAATCTAAATTTCAAATGGCTGTAACACAAAAACCATTCTGCAGATTTGGCCCTGTAACGAACTCAACCGGGATATTCAGGATCAAAACCTAACTTGAAAGTTTCAAGACTCAAGGTCCTTCCTTTCGAAAGATAGAGCACAAACGGACGGACGGCCGGACAGAATCAAATTTGACCACGGATTCCCAGAACAAGCGCGTAAATAGCACCCTGATGTCCACTGGCGAACGCTAAGTGAAACAGTGGTAAATATCAAACATGATGAAAATTGTTTGAATAATAATGCAATAAATTATAAAGATTCATTTCTGCTACCTATTTCACTGAATCAAACCACAAAACAAAAGAAACTACTTCTGCTGCCTTTCATTCGTGGGAATCTGTCCTGGATTAGGCCATATAAGGCATTAAAGGCCACATATTTCCTTAGCTCTTCTTACATGGGAGAATACATAATGAGCACCATGAACTATGATGATAATATGAATGATTTTGCTATTGAAAATCTCGTAAAAATTTAATCCTTGTTTTTCTTTTTATGTCTTTTTAACGGCTAACTATATATTATGACGTATGTCACGAAATAATGACACAAGCTCTCGAATTCAACTCCATAAATTTATATATTTTTTAAGATGAAATAGCACTATGGGAAATAACTCCCCAATATTGAAGGGATTTTCGAAAACAAAAGTTATTATTCATCGAAATTGTCTGTCGACTGTTGTGCAGAGATTATACTCATTCAGGAAACGCACACTGCAACCGAAGAAAAACTCCGTGTAAGAGGTTCCATAGCAGGTTATGTATTGATTGATTTTCTTTTGAGCCCTTCTTATGGCCTAGCTTGTTATATAGAGAAATCGTCAGAAAGCAATGTTGAATCAATTCGTAAAGGGGAAGATGATGGGGTATTTTTTATAGCTTTCAAATTTTGTAATATTTTCATCATCAATATTCACAAAGCTCCTAATATCCTTTGGCCTAAAAACTTCCACATAATTTTTTCACATCCTTCAATTTACTGTGGTAATTTTAATTGCCATCATAATATGTGGGGCTATGCGATAAATTATAGAAATGGTTTAGCATTAACTGAATGGATTGAAGATAACGATTTCCATCTCATTTTTGACGCGAAAGATAGACCTTCATTTCATTTTTCAAGACGGAATAGGGGATATGATCCAGATTTGAGCATAGTTTCTCGTGATAACGATTCAAAAACTAACCTCTTTCTGTTAATCGTAAGGTTCCTAATGATTTTACATGTTGTCAGAATAGTCCAATTTTAATTCGTGTAGGAAATGTTCTTCATTTAAATGCGTCTTTACCAAGTTCAAAAATGTTAGATTCGATCAATTTAGAGAAAAAATTTGAAGTGGTTTCGCCCTTCTTATAAAAATTCATTCAGATTCATTAGGGTAGTGAAAGCAGCAGCAAAAAATTCATTACTAGAGGTTTTCGTCAATTATATTACTGGTTGGTCAGTTGAAACAGAAACTATGTACAATGAGTATCAAAGTTCGCCAACTCTTGATAAGTCAAACAAATTGTAGAAATCCATGAACATTGGTCGTAAAGATAAATAGAATGATGTGGTTTCGAATTTGAATTTTACTAATTCGAGCAGAAGTTCTTAGGATATTTTGCAGCTCCTCTTGCTGAATCATCCTCAAAAATTAATTCGGAACTGATTGCTCGTCGGCTTGTTCCAACTCTGTTGAATTTTGCTGGTTCAAAGATCAAAGAAATGAAGAGAAATTTGCATAGGTTGAGATCATCGTCATCAATTTTGGATGTTATATCTAGTCCATTCAACATGGATGAATTGAAGTCTGCAATAAAGTGTACGAAATCTCGAAAGGCTGCTGGTTTTGATGGGATTCATCCTGAGTTTACAAAACCTTTGGGCAAAAAGGCATTATCTTGGTTGTTATCTTTCCTTAATGATATTTTAATTTCTGGAAATAATCCAACTGAATTTCGCAAGGCAAAAGGCAATTCTGAAATCTGGGAAAAATCAATCGGACCCAAGGAGTTATAGGCCTATAAGTTTACTGAGTGTACCTTTCAAAATATTCTACAAAATTTTCAAGGCGGTTTTAGGAAAAATAGAAATTGTTCTGATCACCCACTACTCTCATTGAATCAGGTTTCAATAACAAGTTTCAAACAGGGGCTGTATTTGTGGATCTCTCAGCAGCTTATGATACGGTGGTCTAATGTTCAAACTTCATAAACATCTGAATTATGGAAAAGTAGTTGGATTGAATAAAAATATGTTATCTGATGGAAGACTTCGTGTTTTGGTTTATTATTTGATAAAATCAAATAATAAGCCTTAGTGATCGACCAACAAAAAAAAAATTTCAACTCCCCCTGAAAATTTCACAGTTTACGTTTCGGAGTATATAGATTTGAATGAACGAATGGAAAAAAATCTGTCCGTCCGCCGTCCTTTGTTCGGGGCTTTTCTCTGGATGTACTGAACGGAAATCCTTGAAACTTGGTAGAAAAATCGTGTGTCACTGGTGGTTGATCCTCCAAGCTTTTCAGTAAGATCGGTGTACCCTAAGGGTTTTAAATGGGGGGTTGGGGAAAAAAATATATTTCTTGAGAACTTACCACCGAATTTTCATGAAACTCTGAAGACTGATTTTACTGTTGCATAACTAAACCTGAAAAATTTTACCCGGATGATTTCCGACCAGTGGTTCCTGAAATATAAAGAAAAACGCTGCAAATTTCCAATAATATCGAAAATGAATCATCGCATTCGGTTCTGAGTTGTTTAAGATATCAATGGTATTTTGTGCTATTTAACTGAAAAAATAATAAACCCTCGTGTAAAATTTGCAGTGTTTTTGTTGATGATGTGAGCAGTAGTAGTGATGGACCTCCACAAGGATCAGTTTAAGCTCGCCTTTTATTTAGTTTATATTTATGCGAATTGCGATATGCATACTTCTTCAGAGGAATTCATCTATGCAGATGATATTGCTCTGGCTTTTCCTCACTCTGATTTTAAAACTATTGAAACCGCTCTAAATACTGATTGTGAAATTTTCGAAATTTTAAAGAATTATTTTATTGAGTGGCGTTTATGTCCAAATCCTAATAAAACAGAAATTTCTCATTATCGTTTGAATAATCAACAGAAGTTTAGAACTTTGAAAGTTACTTTGAATTATGCCGTTCTGAAACATAATTTCACTCCTAAATATCTTGGAGTGAAATTAGATTCTTCTTTAAATTTCAAGGCTCCTTTGGAAAACTTACGCAAGAACTTGAAATCTAGGAATAATATTCTTCAAAAACTAGCTAGTTCTTCATGGGGTGCTGACCCTACCACTCTTCGTACCGCAGCTTTGGCTTTGGTTTTTTCTGCTGCTGAATATTGTTGTTCATGTTAGTAAAAATTATGCATCTTTATGTTGATCAGCGATCCTTCAGAAAAATTTCATGGTTTTAATCTTCGTAGCAAAATTTGGTGCATTTTGAATCGACTTAGAACCGGTCAGGGTCGCTGTAATAGTTTCCTCTTTAAATGAAATGAAAGTCCAAGGTGGGAATGCAGAGAAGAAGGGGAAACAATAGAACATTTAGTCAATAGTTGTCCAATATATAAATTTGACGATGGTTTCGAGGCAATTCATTCGGTATCGGATTCTTTTTCAAATATGGATCGTGAAATCAATTTAATGGGTGATAAATCATTTACTAGTTTATATTGGTTGTTTCGTCTATTTTTTTCAGGTTTGATTTCGAGAAATCAACCTTCATCGAATAGGAAAAAAGAAATTTTGTTTATGAAAAAAAAGCCCTTCAAAAAAAAACAACAATTCAATTACACTTATACGGGGATACAGAGTTTTTCCTGAGGTTTTTATCTGTGCTCTTGTATCATACGTAAAAATGTATGGTACCCCGCTTCATCTCCTCTGCGAATACTGCGATAACACCTATTGTTTGATATAAAACAATTTACTGCTCATCTGGCTTATTCATTCGTTCAGCAAACTTCAAGACTACTAATGAAAAATATCACATATTTCAGAGAGGTACCTACATGGGGTGGCGGAAATGAAGTGGCCTACACTCAAAAAATATAAATCCGACACTGGTGGGAATTGAACAGATCTAGTGCTCATTAAAAGGAAATACTTAACTTGACCTTCTAATTTCACAAACTTCGGCCTCATTTTTCACCACGAAAATTTCTGTGCACACTACCTCAGATATTGTTCGAACTGAAAAGTTGAAGATTGAATTGGACGATTTGATCCACTCTTCAGATAACCACTTGAACTAGAAAGCATAGATTTTGTTTGGGGTGTCAAAACTTGAATAGTTTCGTTTAATTATGGCATGGTATAGTGTCAGACTAGGCTCCTTATCTTTAGAAAATTTTTCTAATTCAATGAGTCTTGAATGAATTTAGGAGTTGGTGAAATATTTTTGGGATATATATTTCGTAACTGAACTATTTTATCCCAGTGTCTCTGAAATAGTAAAGAAGGGCCCTGCTAACACTACCAAAAACTTTTGAGATCTGGTTCAAACTCGTACTTAGAGAGAATTTCCATCTAAAAATCGACTCCACCCGAAGCATCTTAATATCCTCAGAGAAGCAGAGTGCCCAAAAGCTAATCATGATCCATTAGCTTTAAAAATGACCAATTCAGGGTATGAATACATAAAGAGTAGGTTCAGCGTTTTTTGAATACATATTTGCACCCTTTCTATCGACTATCGAAATAATTTATCTGCAAATTTTTTCAATTACATATTCCTTTCTCCTAATTTCTTCTTCGTGAAGTATAGTTTTCAGATATCCCAACACAGAATGATCTAGAGGACTTAAATCAAGCGATCTTCGTCAACCAATAGGGACACTACGAACTACAACCAATTCATCTTTTCGGATAATTTCGTTTCAGAAGATTTTTCACATTCTGAGAAAAACGGGATGGAATTCCATCATTCTGAAAGTACACAAACCAGATATGTACATTTTTTATTTTCAGAGCATGAGCAATTGGTTATTAGTTTCGAATTTGAAAAAACTAATTTAAAACATGGGAAGCTCTGAACGATACAGCTTCACTTCCTAGTTCAGAATATTCTCACTACATCGGAGCGGAATTTCAATATTTTCATTTCGCTTTTTCGAAAATTTTTCGGATGACTGGAGGTGTACCAAAAAAAATTGAAATACCTGAACATTCACTCATTATGGTTGAATCTAAAACGCATAGCGAAGTTTTGAAAAAACAATGTACATAGTGTTTATTAAAACGAAAACAATATATTTTGAAGAAAAGTTTAGGTTATTGAATCCCATTCATATTGTACAATACTGACAATTTAATCAGAATGTAATGCTATCAATGAAAGTAAAATTGGTTTGAGCGAAATTTCCATATTTTCCATTTTTTACCCAGGAGTGTACCAAAAAAATTTGAACGCTTGAATAATGATTCATTATGGTAGAATCCGAAACGAATAGCGATGTTCCGGAAACTGTATCTTGAAAAAGGAGTTGGAATTAATGAATATACCCATTCATATTGCACTACATTGAAAACTTCATCAGAATTGAATAATGAAGTTATTAATTGAAGTGTATAGTCTGTATAGTCTCAATAAAGGACCCCGCCCATAAACCAAACATTCTTCCACTTATATTCTAAATTATTTCAAATTAACGGAAGCAGCATGGTGTATTTTAAAACAGTCACAAATCCCTGCTACCCTATTCACCCGCTTCCCATCCATTCAAACAAGTGTTTGATCCAAATACCGTAGGGGACTGTCATTAAAATAATTTAGTTGCGACATGTGGCAACGATGTGCCTACAAAAACAGAACCCTCCTGAGCTCTCCGTTTTAGACGATGAGGGGTTGACACACATCCCTTATCCCCTACGACACCGTGGACCAACCTGTTTTTTCGCCACTGATTTTCAAACAGCCCCATGTCATGGTCATGTAACTTAAATTGATTTTGGGTGCAATTCAAATCTCTTTCATGCATTCTCTTTTTCCGCTTCCTATTGCACGAGGGGAGAACAATTTCAATACAAATGGGGGTGGATTAGGCGGAATCGATATTTGTGCAGGTTGCGGGATCATGTTCTTTCATTCTATGGAGAGTTAATTTCGTTATATACAGGAATATATGTATATTTCTTCGGCATGGAAGTTTGATAATTTATTTCAAGCATATAATAAAATAATAAATTTATTTTCACAAATCACACGCATACAATACACTCAACAAATAATAAGAATTCCCACGAAGGCTGAGCATGTCCGTGGAGTGAACCACAATAGTTAAATTATTTTCTCAATATAAATACAAAACAACCAACGCTATATATGCAACACAGGACAAGAAAAATATTTTTCCAATTATTTTTTCAAGCATATTGGGAAGGCAAGTTCAAATAAAAAACGCAATAATGTAGCAATAGGAGATTGAATTAAATTTTTAAAGGCTAAAAATCCTATGCCAGAAAGAGCTTCACTCTTCTCTTGAATATCGGCATAAAAACTGAATTCCTAACATCCACTGAAGAAAATTATCAAGCCGGCCAACTATTCAAAAGCCCGCTAGGATATCGTTTTCGAGTCATATTGAGTTCGAAGTATCTCATTAACTTCAGATCGAGTATTGTGATGATGATCAATATAAATGAATTCTGTTTTTTTTGTCAAAAGTACAAATTACGGATTTGAGAAAATAATATTTCGTTATGTCCAAGATCTTTGATTCTTTGTACAATTCATCGGATGAATATAGATTCGGTCTGCCAATCATAATTTTCGAATTTTTTTCCCGGAATTTTTCTACTTTCTCTAGCCAGATTTCCATAGGTTGGTTTAGATTCTACAAGTGCGTAATATACAATAAGGCAAAGAGGGAAGTTCAAAATTTCTAGGAAATATCTGAACTTAAACAATGAAGTCCTCAATGTGAAATCTATTTTATCTATGTGGATATTCCGCCTCAAGTGAGATTCATTCCAAAACATTTGACATGTTTTCTGCCGAATAGAGGACAGCATATTTCGCCTATCTATATTTTTGCGCGTTTTTTTTAGAGAACAAGAACTTCTGGGAGCAATGGAAAAAATGTACAGTATATTTGACCATATACACATCCATCTGCAGATGGATCAGGCAGCGACCACAACATTGGATGTGAGGTGTATTCAGAAAATATGGAACGGAAATATAAAATGTCACCAATGTGCTCCATAAACACTGCAGAATTATTCGCAATCTGGAAAGCCCTTGAAGAGTTGGAGACCACAGGCATAGACCATCGACGCATATTAATTTGTTTCGACTCCTTGGCAACATTGAAATCATTGAAAAAACGCAACTGGAACTCCCCACTAGTGATCCAAATATTGAGTTCCTAGGAATGGGAGAGCTGAAATTATACCAAAAATGGCATCCAAAGTATCAACACCAATGGAGAATTTTCAAACCCTGAAAGATGTAAGGTCACATTGCAAGTACAAGACTTTCAAACTCTTCAAAACCCGCTGGTCACAACAACAGCCGATGCTCCATGAATGCGAAAAAAGAGTCAACTGATCCCCAGTAACACCACTCAATAGTGGGGAGCAAATTAGTTTGAGGACACTACGCATAGGGCATAGATCACACAGTCATCACTCATAAACACCGAAGCTTCAATGTAATCCCACCAGAAGCTCTTAAATACTGAGGAAGTAACCCCATAATTTTATATGGGTATAACTCAAAACTGTTCTGCCGATTTAAGCCGTTGATGTTCTCAAGCGAAATATTGAGGTTCAAAACCTTACCTAAAAATCGCAAGATGCTCGTTTTTTCCTTCGGAATTTGGACCACATACGGACGGACGGACGCCTAGACAGAATCAAATTCGACATTTCACCACTGATTTCATTCTTTAAGGAGTGCAATCATAACCTCGTTCAAAATCATTTCCGGATGAAAATCGAAATTACAGACATTTAGCTGAAATTTTAACGCTGTGTTTCTCAGAAAAAAGAAAATCTAGAAAAGCACTGACGTGAGGTCAGGAGCTTTTACGCACTTATTCAAATTCTAACAACAAGATCAGCACGAAATTTTGCACTTAGTTGCTTGTTGGTAATCTCCACCTGATAACGAAGTTTCAATCTGATTGCATTCGTACTTCTTGAGATATTGCGGAAATAACGTTGAAATTCCAAACAACAACGAAATTTGGCACATTTTTTTCCTTATATCTCCGAAAGAAAATATCGAATGGAATCGAAATTTTGAACATTGTTCTTGGATACTGATTGCAAGGTTTTTGCCGAATTCGATTGAAATCTAATCAACATTCCCAGAAAAAAAAATTTTTCATCAATAATTTAAAAACTTTTCGAATGATTTTTTTTATTTTCTTCAAACTGAATTCACACGAAGTTTTGCTCTAAGTTGCGCGTTGTTTTTCCGAAACTGTCCACGAAGTTCCAATTTGATCGAGTCAATACTTCATGAGATATCGAGGAATTAACCTCAAAATTTCTGATGGGCCTAACTCCGAAACTATCCCACCGATTACACCAATTAACGAACTCAACCGAAACATTTGGACTCTAAACCTAATCTGACAATTTCAAGTCGCTAAGTCTATTCCTTCGAAAGTTGGAGCACATGCGGATGGACGGTCGGACGGACAGAATTGAATTTGACCCCGGATTATTCTTCAGGGAGTTCAACCCAATCGGCTAAGACCATTTTCGGCTCAATATTCGAAAATTACAGACATCGTGACGAAATGATAACTCGCTGTTCCCTAGAACAAGAGCGTAATATTCCATATCAAAAATTCTATAAAAGCAAAGACCTGAGTTCAAGAGCCTTTACGCGCTTTTTCGAATTCGTTGCCAGAGCGATACCGATACCATCCCTACGAAATTTTGCATTATATTTTATAACGATTCACAAAGTTTTGATCTGATCCCTGCAGTATTTCTTGAGATATTGAAGCAATAATCTAAAGATTTTCGACTAACCAAGAAATTTTGAATAGGCTTCAGATCAAATCCAAATTTGAAACATTGTTGTTGAATATCAACTCCAAGGTATTTACCTAATATTATAGTAATCTGATAAGAAGTCTACGAAAAACCGAGGATTTTTCGACAAAAATGAGGAAAATCTTAGAATATATCGTTTGAATTTCCTAATTAGTGGATCGCAACGAAATTCAGCGCAAAGTTGTGCGTTAGTATTCTTCAACTGATTCAGAACTATCAAACTGATTGTATCATATTTCTTGAGATATTGAAGAACTAACCCCAAATTTTAAAATAGTCATAACTCCGAATCCGTTGGACCGCTTCCGACCACTAACAAACTAATCCGAGATATTTGGATTCCAAACCTGATCGGAAAATTTCATGTCGCTAGGTCCTTTTTTTCAAGGGCTAGAGTACATACGGACAGTCAGAATTGAAGTTGACCACAAATTCTCCTAGTAGTTAAAGACCATTTTCGGCTTGAAATTTGAACATGACAGACATTCTGACGAAACGATAACGCACTGTTTCCCACAGAACATGCGCGTAAAAATTAATGATTTAGTGGTCCTAATTACCGAGACGAATTCCTCATCAAAAGTTGAACAATAATATAAAGTAGTGGAGTTAAATGGAAGAAGACCTCAGGCTGCATTTCATAAACACTGAAATGTAGGCCATAGACTAATTACTTCAACTGGACCATAATTGCCGTAAATGCAGCATCAGGAGGAATAACACTAACAGTTCTAACAGAACGTAAATGCCTACAATAGATCATAGGTTTTGTGAGAAGTTCCATACCTACCAGTATTATCATGAAATTTTCAGTGAATAACTGAATAGGAGATTATAATTTTGAATGTATTCTTCAAGCAAACTAGTCCTCAGGAGGGATATTTTAATATTGATTTGATGTATGCAGTTGCGAAAGTTATACTCATGAAAGTTCCGTCAAAAAATTAACAGACGAAAAAGAATTCGGCATCCTGCTGTTGATAACAAGCCTCACTAATTCAACAAAAATCTGGAAAAGCACTGACATGAGCTCAGTAACTTTTCACGCTTGTTCAAATTCGTTGTCAAAGCGGTCACCTATTCACTTATTGACACACGAGATTCTGCATAAACCTGCATGCTATAATTTCTCAATCAAATACTAGACAATTCTATCCCATCTGTATTTTTGGAATATTGAGAAAATGAAAATTTAAATGGGTATGAATATAATTTTCTTCAGAAGTGAAAGGACAGGGTTGAAATCAAAAACCAATTCTTTAAATAATGCCGACTATTTTCAACTTCACTCTAAAGTCTTCTGGGCTGTGGAAAAGGAACAGTTGCTTATAAAATAAATTTTTTGGCTGTTACAATTATATAAAAACAAATAAATTGAAAAAGAATTGGTTTTTGATCTCAACCTTGTCCTTTTACTTCTCAAGAAAATTATATTCAACATACAAATACAGGACTTAACTGAGATACAATTGTTATTAGATGGGTATATCTACGAATCATTAGGAGGGTTTTACCCATTTACGAATGCGGCTTTCGTAAGAAGGCCTATTCTATAAATATCGGGCCATTCGGAAATTATCGTGATGTCGGCTAGCTTAACCGTCGATCATAACACAAAAACCTGCGAAAGAATCTACTTAGAGAATTGGTAAGCGTAGAGCAGATTTCGAGTTTAACTGAAAATGCAGAATTCGCAAACTGATAATATCCACGAAATGATTTCGCAGATACAACCATTCCGAAATTTTTTTCCCAATATTACCAAAATACAGATTGGATCGTATTGAAATCAAGACTTGTGAGAAATGACAACTTGAAGGTTGATGCAGAATTTCGTGAGGACCAAATGATCCCAAAATATAAAATACTTGAAAACAAAATTTGAAATATTTTTTGTGAATTGTGCTGATGAAGTTTGCATTCGCCAATTAGTTGCCAAGTTTGATAATGATCGGATCAGCATTTTTGAGTTATTCTGGAAAAAACTATGATGAAGGGGAAATAAGCACTTATTCGTGATGTTTTTTCCAATATCTCCGAATATAAATTTCCGATGAACAGAAATTTCAAACACTATTGATAAATAGTGACCTCAAGATCTGTGCTAACGTTATTGCATGCTGATGAATAGTTTTGCAAAAAAAACAATTTTTTTAAACAAAAATGTGGAAAATTCCTCCTCCTAGGTCTCTGCCAAATTTCATCTTAATTTGATTATAGTGTCCAAAAAAAGAAAAAGACTCAAATTTCCTTAACATCGGAGTTTCAAATTTATCGCATCAGTACTTCTTGAGTTATAGAAGAACTTACTTTAAAGTTTTCAACTCTGAAACTATTAGGCCGATAGATTACATTAAAACCCATTAACGAACTTGATCGAGATATTTGGACCGCACATGTAATCTGATAATTTCAAGTAGCAAGTTCTTTTCCTTCGAAAGTTAGAGCAGATACGGACGGACAGAATTGAATTTGACCTAGGATTCCTTTTCAGGTTGTCTAACATAATCGTTTAAGACCATTGTCTGCCCACAATTCGAAATATAAGAGATTGTGCTATTCCCCAGAACAAGCTCGTTAAAAGAAATCAACCTTCCTTAGAATGTTCTCACTTTTCGTTTTGAGGTATAGGTGCACTTCATGAACGAATAAGAAGTAAACCAGTTTAATGATTTTCTTTGAAATACTGCAGGTAACTTTTCCTTCATCTGGATCAAACCTGCAGGTTGAAATTTAGAAACCGAATTCAAAACAAACTTTAAAATGATTTTGTATAAACTATTCATGAATATATTTCGCAACTTTTCAACTATCTTGCTTTCAATACTGTTTTATTCTCTTGAAATGTTCTAAACGTTAAAGGTACAGCTTTTGTGTGGGTACATGAATGAATAAATATATGAATATCCAGCTGCTGCCTTCAAACAGTGCTCTTTGAAGTTGTCGTTGAGCTTTTGTTCTGAAGAAAAACTCGACAACGAAGGAAAAACCATTAAATTTGACATATTTTTTTACAATGTCCCCGAAACTTATGATCGTATCCAACTGAAATTTGGCACACTGCTGTGAAATATAAAGCTCTAAAAATGAAAAAATTTTGAAATATTTTTTTTTAATTCACTGACAGCACGATCTAAACAAAATTTCGCGAAAAGTTGTATTACCTTATGCCCTATTCAGTCACCAAGTTTCATTTCTTACCGCCGTCCGTAAACACAATAACTTCCAAAAGAAACAACTTAGAAACTCGATATTTGTAAAGTAGGTTTGGATCTTATTTACAAATCTGCCTAATGATTCCGCAGATATACCCATTCAAAATTTTATTCAATGTTTTCTAAATACAGATCAGTTCGAATTGAAATCCAGTAATTCAATAACAGTTCGAAGGTTCGCACTGAATGTCATGAGGATAATATAAGCAGACGATCACAGAATATTGAATAATTGAAAAAAAAAATTTTTTTTCAGATTGTTGTGATGACACGATCATAAGGGAATTTTGCACAAAGTTGTCCATCAGCATTTTCGATTAAGCCTTCAAGTTTCATCATGATTGAGTTAGTGTTTTTAGAGTTATTCCGCCAAAAACAACGATATCGAGAAAAAACCAAGAATTTTCCCATATTTTTTCACTATATATTCGAAAATTATAATCGTTTCGAACTAAAATTTGGCATACATACTGCTGTGAAACATAAAGCCCGAGCTAAGACTGGAATTTTGAATGCAATGCACAGTTACCGAGAAAAAAAATTCCTTCGAAATAAATTTTGAAGAAAAAAAAATTTTTATTTACTAACGGCACGATCTTAACGGAATTTCGTAAAAAATCACGAGTCCCTATGCTCCAATTAGCTGCCAAGTTTCAATTCAATCGCTTCATTATTTATCGAAATATCAGGGAAATAACCTCAACATTTCGAACGGCTATAACTCCGAAAACGTTCGACCTATTCTGCCCATCAACGAACTCAACCTCTGCATTTTGAAATGCAACCTACCCTGAAAGTTTCAAGTCGATAGGATTCTGCGTACGCCCGTTATCGTGCATACGGGCCGGCCGGCTGAACAGAATCGATTTTGACAACGGATTCGTCATCTGTGAGTCCAACTTAGTCGTTTGAGACCATGACACCTGTTCCCTAGAACATAAATGTTTTGATTTTTTTGCGCGCTTGTTCTAGGGGAACAGAGTGCAATAGATTGATCCAAATGTCTGTAATTTTAGAATTTTTAGCCGAAAATAGTCTAGAACGACTAGGTTGGAAACACTTATGACGAATCTGGTGTCAGTATCAATTCTGTCCGGCCGCTCGGCCGCACGCACGATTGCGGTCTTACGGGGAAGTCATTTGATTTTGAGGTTCCCCTGCTATTTCGAACGATTGGAATTGAACTTGGCAACTAGTTAGGGCATAGGGTTTTGCATCATTGTGCGAAAATTTTGTGGAGATCGTTCTGTCAGTGAATTGAAAAAAAAATTAAGTTGAAACAAATTCTTGTCATTTTTTGAGCTTTATTTTTTTATAGTTTGAGAGAATGTCTCATTACTTGAAACAAGATAGCAATTCAATTTTTTTAATCTTGTTAAAAGGGCCTAATGAAAATGGGCTTATACGTTGTAAAATTAACCAAAATAGATTTTTGGCGGAAACGGTTCATGAAAATTCGATTTTCATACACTGTTGTAATCAGACTTTCAAAGCCTTTCATATGATGTATCACTCAAGCCATCTTCCCTATTCAGTTTTGAGGGGTTGAAGCCCCCCCTCTCAAGGGGTTGCCCGTTCAAGCTTAAAATATATGTCAAAAGATGTCGCCCACACAAAATCGGGAAATTTTAAATATCACTATGGGATAAGAAATATACGGGGTAGCTCGTCTGAGATGAAAAACCCTGTATATAAAGAGCTGCGCGTAACTGCAAACTCTGAATTGACTGGCAAATTTAATGGAATCTCGGTTTACTATTGAAACTCTCGTGGAACAGTTAATTCATGTTTTCTATGTTAAAGCGAAGAGATACTACGAGCCATATTCTTTTCTAAACATTATTGATATGGGCTTGGCAACTGATCCGAAGATGAAGTCATGAAATATAAAATCATTTAAGTTTTCATCCTTCCTTACTGACTGAAATTCTCGAAATCCCGAACATGGTCTTGAACTTCCTGGTTGGGCTCACTGATGAAGACTCCGTGGTCAAACTCAATTATATTCGTGAGTAATCTAGGTACAGAAGGAAAGATCTAGATTATGTAAATTCCCAGATTTGATACTTAAGTATCTCAGTTTCTTTATCATCCCATCGGATCATAATCTAGCATTGAGTTGTAAAATACCGACGCACTTCATTGTGCAGAATTCTGTCAGTATCCTTCCGTTAGCAACATTTATAAATAGTACCTTCCAAACATTCTGGAAATATGTGTTCAAAAAATTTTAATTTTGGAAAATATCGGTACGAATTTTGCAATTGGGCTGCAAACCTACTTTGAGAATTTCTCGGAATTTCTATAAATTGTTTTTTTGAAAGTTCTTTCGTTAAGGAGCAGCAGCTCTGGCAACTATAAACACAATATTTCCTGAAATAAATTGAATCGAGACTCAATATCTGTAGTCCCTTGGTTAAATTAGGAATGATAACTCGTCAGTTGGTAGACTCCGCCCTATGGTTCTGTAGTAATGATCCTCTCCAATTTTATATCGACCTTCATGTCGTCATTTTTAAACATACTCCTGGATTGAGATGAACTCAATCGGAACTGTATTTTTGGAATTACTGGAGAAATAACATTTCAAATGGATATATTTGCGGAATTATTCGACGGATTTTACTCATTCAAGAATACGACCTATACGTAATAAATCAACGAACTGGCTCTATGAATATCTGGTAGTTCCTTCCGGAAGTTATTCAGATTGGGCTTACCGTAAAGACAATCACTAGATACCTGGAAGATATCCGAAGAACAATATCTCCAGATCTCAAATACAAATTAATAATTGAGCAAGCAGTAATTTCGATAGAAAACATTGCACGAATTCGGTTCACCCGAAAATATACCTTCAGGAATTTTCTAGTATTATCAAGTCAACTTGATTTCCATGTCATACTCTATGTTATATTTCAACATTATCATCTCGAATCGAATTTTGTCGTTGCATTCTCACCAGAATTGGCAAACATCTTCACGGGAATTTCTCAAGGGTCTCGACCATTATGTGATTCAAAATATAAATGAAAAAGTTCTTCAGGAAGTTGACTGATTCGAACGATTTATGTGGATATTATCACAAAAAGCGCCATGTCAAATATAACAGGTCAAACACATTAGTCCACAAAATCTTTTCATCACACCTGAAAGAAACCAGCAACCAAAAGTTACAACTATGTGCGGACCAAAGTTTAAAATATATGTTATATCCTCAATTGTGACGAAGTATCTACAGTATCCCTCATCTATTGTCAAATGGACAACAATATGCAGTAGGTATTCACTCAACTGTTGTAACAATAGCTTTCCGAAGAATCTCGCAGGTAACGTTTAAACATCGCAAGTTTGGAGAATGAGTGGGAAGAATGCACATCTCTTCAGGTATAAGTGGAGCATTACCACAATTCGGGGCATGTAATTCAGTTCTTGTGAATGCAGGTACTTGTAGGAAGTGAAGAATACTCATGAATAAATACTTCCACACTTTTGACCTCAGGCAATCATTATCACATTGAAATATGACAATGGTCATGAGAAACCAAAAAAATAGCATCCTCATTACAGCTGTTTGGTAAATTATCATTTTTAGGCGCTTGTTCTTGGGAACAGCGCATTATAGTTGCGTCACGATGTCTGTAATTATCGAATTTGAAGTCAAAATTTGTCCCAAACGACTAGACTCACTGATGAAGAATCCGTGAATTCGATTCTGTCCATCCGGACGTCCGTCAGGCAGTATGAGCTCTTACTTTCGAAAGAAAGGATCTACAGTCTTGTAATTTTCAGGTTAGGTTTCGGAGTTTTATCAATATGAAATTTTGAATTTAATTTCTCGATAACTCATAAGTACAGATTCGATCGGATTGAAACTTTGTAGTAAGTTCTTGAATACTAACTCAAAACTTAATGTGAAATTTCGTATGGATTCAGTCGTTAGAAAATTCAAAAAGAATATGCGAAAAGTTTTTAAATTTAATTTGAAAAATTATTTTCAAATTTCGTTGCTGTTTGAAATTTTACGTTATTTCCTTAATATCTCAAAAGTTACAGTTGCGATCAGATCAAAAATTTGTGCGTATTTAGAGAATACAAACGCAAAACTGATTACAAAATTTCGTATGGGTCCAGTTGTTAAAAAATTTTTAAAAACTGTTTACTCGAAAATGTGAAATTTTCGTGGACAAATTTTCTCTAACGCACCCAATGTTTCGAATGCCAATTCGCTGCTATATCTAGTTTCGGAGATGTATGAGAAAAATATGTCAAATTTCGTTTTTTTTTTAATTTCAAGGTTATTTCTTCAATACCTCAGGAAGTACAGCTGCGATCACATTGAGACTTCATAATTACTTGGGGAATATCAACGCGCAACTACGAAAAAATAGTTCCTCGAAAAATATTCATATCTTAATCGAAAAAAAATTGTTTTTCTGATTTGTTGGCCAGATTTCGAAGAAATCAGGTACAGACCTTAAAGTAAGTAGTCCACAACAGCCTTCAAATTTCGATTTGATCTGATGTTTATTTCCGATAATATCCAGAAAACAATATCTCAAATTTCGTTGTTATTTGAATTTTCAGAATATTTCCTAAATATCCCGATAACTTTCGTCACGATCATATTGAAACTTAGGATATACCTTGTTGTAAATATTTCAAAACAGTGCTTTGAATTTCCTCAATATCTCAAGAAGAACAGAAACGATCAGATTTAAACTATGTAGTAAGTTGAATACCGACGTATGACTCAATGCAAAATTTCGTGAGGATCTTTGGGGTAGAAAATTTTTTCAAAATTTTCGAAAATTTTGAGAATTTTCGTTGAAACATTTTTTCGCCGGAAACTATTCATCAGATTTCGATAATATTTGCAAAAACTTCGAGTCAGTATTTCACAACTTCGTTTCAAAGTTCAGTTTGACCCGATATTTATCTTCGGAGATATTACAAAAAAATGTGCCAAACTTGTTGGTTATTTCCTCGGCATTACTTTTATTCACAAACTCATAAAATACTGAAATAATCAAATTTTGAATAGATATTTATGCGGAATCGTTTCCGCATTTACAAATTCGGAATTAGGCTTTCGTAATTGAACCAGTTCAACAAATATCAATTCTCTAAATGGATTCTTACTTTACGCTTTGCAGTTTGGCCGACCTCAACCATAATAAGATCCGAAAAATTCCACTAAGGGCCAGTATTATAAAACTTAACTGGAAGTTATCTTTAACTTTGACTGACAGTTTTGACAGTAATGTTAGGACATAACTGTCAAAACTGTCAGTTAGAGTTGAGGTTAAATTTTATAATACCGGCCCTAAGAGACTCGATATTTTCATAGCAGGCTTGGGGGCCCCCCCAATGATTTATTTATTTATTTAATTCATACACCATTCACCAGTCGAAGCCAATTAGAATAGAATGGAAACAATAACAAATCGCTTCACAACAAAATATGTCTAAAAATTACATACATATTATGCTTTCGTAGATATGTCCATTCGAAGTTAATCTTTACCCATTTTACCTTTCGGGTTATGGGTTTAAAAATAAGATACATTTCAAAAATACAAAACTCAAACTATGATTCAATGAATTTTTTCTATTCGCTCCTGTTAGTCGCTATCTCTTTGGCTTCGTAAAGGTTCTTCGCTCTTCTGTAAATTTCCCTCATTATTGCATCTGCCATGTCTATTGTGGTCTTCCTCTTTTTGGTTTCTCTTCAGTTCTTGCTTCCCATGTCTTTTTAACTTGTCTCTCTCCATCCATACGTTGCAGGTGTCCCCACCCAGGTGTCTCTCCCATATACGCTTCCAGCGATTTTACCTCCAGTTCATCTCTAACTACTTCATTCCTTACACGGTCCATTCGTGTTATTCCCTTTATTCCCCTCAAAAATTTCATCTCTATTGTCGCAAATGGCTTTAAGTTCTTCTTGTTGTATTCCATCTCTCGCATCCGTATGCCAGAACAGGTCTGAATATTGTCTTATACACAGTGATGTTCGTTTTAGTGCTGATTTCCCTCTTCCTCAAGAATTTCCTATTAAGTGAATGTTATAATTTACCCGCTTTGTCGATTCGGTTCTCAATTTCTTGTTCTTGTTTTCCATTGCTGTCGATTTTTACCCCCAGGTATGTGAATTGCTGTACCTGTTCAATTAATTCTCCTTCTTCTTGTATCCGTAGTTCTTCTTTTTCCTGCGGGATTCCCATAACTTTGGTTTTCTTCCTATTCATCTCCATACCATATTTGCTCAGTTGCTGACTCCATTCCTCAGCATTTTTCTGTAGACCCTCTTTTGTTCCTGCCATCAACACTATATCATCAACAAATGCGCATTCAGTTATTTCTACTCTTCTCATGTTCTTATGTCTGACTACTAACCTTCTCATGTTTTTCTTGCATTCCTTAATTACCTCATCCAGAAAAATGATAAACAGTGCTGTACTAAAAACTCCTCCCTGTATTACACCCTCCAGTGTTTCGAAAGCTGTTGATCTCATATTTCTGTGTATGACATAATTTATATTTTTATAGTAGAGACCTTCTATGGCTTCTTGTAATTCTGGATTCAGTCCTCTTTGCTTCAATATTTCCCATACTTTTTCTTTTTTCACTCCGTCGAATGCCTTCACCAAATCAATAAACATGAAGTAAACAGTCTTTCTGCTTTGTTGTGCTTTTTCTATTACTTGTTTGATAGTGAATATATGGTCCTGTACACTCCTTCCCTTCATGAATCCGCTCTGTGCTCCATCCAGAGTTTGCTCCATACTTTCTCTGAGTCTATTCTCCAGTATTGCTTCATAAACCTTCACTGCAGTACTCAACAAATTTATTCCCCTATAATTCCCGCATTCTTTGGTATCTCCGCTTTTATAAATGGGCACTATCATTGCTATCTTCCAATCATTTGGTATTTGCTTCGTGTTCCAAGCTCTTTGGCATATGTCTCAAGTTTTATTTTCCCAATATTATCTATGATGCAGATGATCGAATCGAAACTGAGCACTTGGTTGAAAAATGCCGGCGTAAAGGTCAATGAAAAATGTCTTGAGGAAATGACTTCGGATGCAAACAATCGTGTAAAAGCTCCTAATCTGTCGTCCGTGCTCTTCTAGATTTTTGCTTATGTCCAAAAAAATATCTGTCCGTATCGAATTTTGAGCATAAAATATTCTTCAAAATTATAACTGACCTTCTGATAAAGAATGAGTGTTTCGGAGCTATAATCATCTGAGTTCGAGGTTAGTTAGTCAGGAACCACTAATGGGATCACATTGAAGCTCGGTAGTTAGTCGTAAAATACATGAAAATTTCCGTAAACTTTCATAAAATTTTTTTGGAAATTTTTCTTCTAGAATTCATTTCAATGAAAATTGTCGACAATGTTGAGGTTCATTCGCTTCAACAGCGTGGCAAACTTCAGAGTGATATGACTGACGATGTTTATTCCCGGAAATATAAAAAAAATAATGTCACATTTCATTGTTATTTCCTCATTATCTCTATCATTTTCTCAATCATTTAAGACCGCCTTAGTGATCAATTTGTTCATGCGCGCAAAATCTGCCGCCTTCAATTTAGTGTATTTCTAGAATTTTTCTATAGATTTAAACCTAAAGCTCAAATGGCACATTGCGATTATGTATTTTCGTGAAACTCATAATGCATTTAACTGCATTCCTCTATCTTCTTTCGTTTTAATCATAAGATGAGCCAAAATTGCCCTTTGAACAATGTCAGCCTGAATCATCATCTCCGTTACAGTTTGTTCTACCTATGAATTTGAAATGAAAACATTTTACTTACAGGCTCTACCGAGAGCCATACATACGCATACTTTAATTTTTTCTAATGAATTTCCTTGATGAACTTTATCATTGAGTTGAGTTTTTTCAGGGAAGCAAAATTTTATGATGACTCTGAAATAATATTCATTTTTTCCAGTTTCAAAAATGTATAATATGGCATATATTTATAGTGGCATACGTGGAGTTTTTTCAAAGTCGTCCTCATATCAGATCGTGAACACAATAACTTACGAAGGAAACAACTTAGAAACTCGATGTTTGTAGACTAGGTTTGGACCTTAATATATTATTTGTGAATAGGTAAAATACATCCACTGATCTCGCGAATGAACCCATCAGACTGAATCGAAATCAGTACTCGGTTGTAAAATGACAGCTTGAAGGTTCAGGCGGCATTCCGTGAGGATAATATATAAAAAGATCAGAGAATATAGAAGATCTGAATAAAAATTTGTGAATTTGTTTTTCAAATTGTCCTCATGACACGATCATCACGAAATTTTGCACAAAATATTGCATCCGTATTCTCAAACTAGGTACCAGAATTCTTTGAAATATTCCGAAAATAATATTGATAAAGAGGTTCCAAAAAGCCACAAACATTTTTTCCAATATCTCTGAAAATTGAAACCGAATGAGAATGGAGTTTGGTTCTTTTATGAAATGAAGAGTAACAGGTGAATGAAATTCATTCATGCGCTCAAAGCTGCTACCTATAGTGCTTTTCTAGATTTTTTCATTAAACTGTTCGACTATACATAATCAACAACACGGCTGCAGTTCTGCTCGAATTTCAAAAAGGCTATGTTCCGATCTGTGTTTTTCGAAACTACCAGATCTCAAGAAAACCTATCAGAAGCTTACAGATTTTGCCACTTAGAGCCTACGAGACAATGAAGTTTGTTTGTTATTTTCAGATGCTTTCTGGGTTTTCACTTCCAATACCTAAAACAAAACTATCAAATGAAAATTGTTATCAATAGAACACGCCCTTGCGGATTGCAGGATTAAACTATTTGTCAAGGGCAGTTTCTAGGCAAAGAGTTGCCACATGAACAATATTGGAAGTTTACGAACGATCAACAAAGTGAACTGTAACATTTCAGAGTATGAATCCTTCACCAGACAAACGAGAAAAGTTGTAGATTTATTTTCTCGTTTGTCTGATGCGGGTGACTGATTTAGACTCGGAAACGTTACAGTTCACTTCGTTCACTAGGCATTTTTTTCCAGAAACTGCCTTTGACAAAAAGTTCAATCCTGCAATACGCAAGGGCATTTTCTATAAATAACAAATTTCATTACATTTTTAGTTGTTCAGTTTCAGATATTGGCAGTGAAATCCCAGAAAATACTTGAAAATTAATGCAAAATCCTCCTAAAAACGGTTTAATCGGCATTTAAGTTTGTTTTTCTATAGATTCACTTGCGAGTCTAAGCTTGAAACATGCGCGAACCATTTCAAAACGATTACTCTGTAATGAATCTGGAAGAAAAGCACGAAAACATTTTGTAATTGTTTGAGAAACAACTTTAAACACTTACTTTGAGTCTATATGACTGAAAAGCTTAAAGGATAATAGCTAGATGATTTGAAACAATGTTTGATTTTTATTTATTCACGTCTTATCATTCTGGAGAAGATCTGTGAAAGATAGGCAATCGGATTATTCATTACTTCAATCGAAATCTATACAATTCGACTTGTAAACTGAGACGAATGTTTTTTGCGCTCATGTTCTGGGAAATAGCGTGCTATCGTTTGTCCAAATACTTGAATTTTTTTCCTGAAAATGGTCTCAAACGACTAGGTTGGACTCACTGATGGCAAATCCACTGTCAAAATTGTCTCTGTCTGTCCTGTCGGCCAGCCTGCCGTAGACACTATAACTGTCAAACGGAGCAAGCTAGCGACTCGAAACTTTCAGGATAGTGCGCGCATCAGGATGCCGAAGTTGAGTTAGTTAATGGGCCGAATCGGCCGAACGGTTATGGAGTTATAGCCATTTCAAATTTTGAGGTTATTTCTCTAATATTTCAGAAACTACTAGAGCGATTGAATTGAAACTTGACAGTAAGTTGAAGCAAAATGACGTGACTGTTTTCGGGAACTAACTATCATATTCGAAAAAAATTCCGCGCATACTTTGATATCCATATTTCACAGCAGTGTACCAAATTTCCGTTGCACACGGTTATAATCTCTGGAGATATTGGGAAAAAATCTGTAAAATTTCGTGGTTTTTACTCGCTTGTTCTGGGGAACAGCGAGTTATCATTTCGTCACGATGTCTGTGATTTTCAAATTTTGAGCCGAAATTGGTCTCAAACGACTAGGTTGGACTCACTGATGAAGAATCCGTCGTCAAAATTGATTCTGTCCGTCCGGGCGGCCATGTGCGCTGTAACTCTCGAAAGAAGGGACCTAGAGTCTTGAAATTTTCAGGTTAGGTTAAGATTCTGAATATCTCGGTTAAGTTCGTTAATGGGCCAAATGTGCTTTAGCCATTTGAACTTTTGATTTTTCAATAACTTGAAAAATATCTATCTGATCGAAATGTAACTTGGTTGGAAGATGAACAGTGTCAGTAAGAAGAATTATCCAGGGAAAAATTCGAGAAAAAAATTTTTTTTTTGAAAATTTTTATATTTCATTAAAATTTCACTGAAATTTCCAAGTCACCATTACGCAATGTGAACAAGCGCGTAAAAGCTGCTGACTTCTCGTCAGTACTATTCTATGTGTTCTTTTATCTATATCTAAGGTAAATGCGTTCATCGAGATCATAAAAATAAAGTTTGATTCAGATTTTTCAGAGAAAAAGGTCAGCCTTGGTGAAGAATTCTAAGATTGCGTAACTTCCCAGTGTATTATATCCTTTCAAATCACGTACTCTTGACTCGTACCATAATATAATAAAAGAAGATTTAGCATCAGACATCATTTTACGATATACACGAGTTATCAACCTCTAGCCTTGATTAGGGAGAGTCACTCATATTCTCTCCCACTGAGCTGCACAGAACGCGACCAATGTTATTTCCGAAATACTCCAACTTCCTAAACTTGATGCATCAGAGTAATAGTTATTTCCGGTCGCCAAGTGGAGAAGTAAAAGGAGAGCTCAGGCAGGATATCCGGTCCGTGTGGGATTTCAATTCAGCTGTTTGATATGTATCATATTAAAGTCGATGACAAGTGCTTTTTTCGCGGAGTGTGGTAAAAAGTGAAGGGATGTCGGAGAATAGCGGCACTCTTATCTGCAATGGGTTACTTCCGTTAACAAGATACGCTGCTGGTTGTAAGCTGATCGTTCGATTGATGAACATTGTTGGGTTTCTTGGTATTTCATGACGCAACCAAGAATTATCCGAGAAATCGCCTCATTTAGGAAATTCTGGATTCAAATGAATAATCGAATAATTCTGATTCTATAGATTGAATAACGTGTGGATCTAAGCAAGCTCATAAAATCGAAATGACCATTTTTGGGTTACATTTCGACTTTTCCTGGAGAAAATTGAAAGAAAAACCTAACAAGCTCACTGAAAAATGTGATCCTTTGCCGATTCCAAGTATTTTAGAAAATTCTCAATTCCGACATAATTTAAGCGATCAATCCTGGCCTCTACGCCATTTTGTAACTGTAGCAAATTTCTGGTACCGATGTTTGCGTTACGTATTTCACACTACCATCTCAATTAATATGGTCACTAATACTATCTGTATAAAATTCCTTAGAAATCAATTGAGAAGTTTTCATTTTGATGAGTTGACCGACTTCAAAGAGAGCCAAATCATAGATTGAAAATTGAAAATGAAGAAAATCTACACAGTTATTTAGAAGCACGCAATCTTGAAAGATATTCAAACAAACCTGGTTTTCTTTCCGTAACGAAGTACAACAGCCAACTCATGAAATGCGTAATCTTCTTGATTTCACGGAATTTATCCCTTTTTTTCATAAGACTAACTATATCTTATCTATTTCAGCATCCTCTCCAAATTTGACCATATATTCCAAAAGAGCATTAAATTTACCTCAAAGTGAGAAGTCATGAGTGGCAGAAGAGTTTTACTGACGATTATTAATTATTATGACCTTGACTACATGTCATCAGTGCAAATCTGACTCGATGCTGGTTGAAAAAATTTGATACACTTATGCCAGGGCCTACTGACTGACTTTTTAAAAATTTTCGTTATTTCATCGATACAGCATCTGATTGCAGTCTGCAATGCTTCGGTGATTTCGGGCCTGTTTATATAACCAGTGGCTTCTCATAGCCCCACAGCCAGACATACAAATAAGGTATCAAATCAGAAGAATGTGCCGACCATCAAACTTTTGTCAATCTATCCCCATACATCATACACCTTCATAATGTATTTTACTTAACACACACTTTCACAATTCGTGAATTTCAAATAAATCGACATCGTCACAGATGTCACTAGTCATAGCACGATTCTACGACAAAGTAATAGCTTAATGCTTTACGCTTGGTAAAGGTACATGAGAAGTAAGAAAGAGTATATCTGACATGCACGTTATGAAGGGGGTTTCAAATTGCGCGGTTTTTTTTTAAGAATAAATAAGGTAAAGATGGAGCACTGAATGTATCTAGGTATTTTGACATTTAAGAAGTGTGATGTATGGCATTTATAAAAATGGCTTCGTACACGATACAATAACGCGTTCAAATTGTTGAATTATTTTATGAAGATCAGCGTTCTGTGAAAAGTGTTTTTAGAAAATTACGTGCATTGTATGTTTCACAAAATCGTCCATCTCAAAACACTAGTGGTCGAATTATTGAGAAATTTCAAGAGCCTGGTTCGGTGGAAGATCAAAAAAGTGAAAAATACAGTCGTAGCGGTCGTTCACAAGAAAATATTGATTTAGTTCGGGAAAGTGTTGCTGAAGACCCTGGAATGTCCATTAGACGACGTTCACAACAAATTGGACCTAGTGGATCCACAACATGTCGTATTTTACACAAGGATTTAGCTCTGAATGCATATAAGGTTCAGATGTTTTGGGGAACAGCGTTTTGTCGAAATGTATGTTTTTTTCGAATTTTGAACCAAAAATGGTCTCAAACGACTAGGTTGTACTCACTGACGATGAATCTGGAGTCAAAATCGATACTGTTCGGTCAGCCGTTGGCACGATCAGGGGATCATTATCGACTCGAAACATTCAGGTTTTGAGGTTATTCTTCATCATTACTACCTCCCAACTGATGAAGTTTTTCTCGGTTGGTCTTCTAATCTGAGAGTCTTTGCACAGAAAATCATTAGGAATAAATAAAAATATCTTCGAAAATTATTATCGATTGCACTAGAAACCAGATAGACTTGATAGATGTATAGATGACATTGGGAAAGTCATTTTTGCTTTATGACATATACCCCGTTCTCGAAGCATAAGCGAGATACAGGGTGTTAAATGTCAGCTTTGAGCAACATTCTGATAACTGTGGTGACTTACGCGTGACCTTTGAAACAACGCTTTTTGGTCACATCTTAGTATTTTTTGGTGGTCAATGCAATTGTTTTGTGGAATTATTTCAAAATGGCGGAAAACCTACAAAGTTGAAATTTTGTTTTTCGATTGCCAAATTGGATAGCATTTTTTGGATGTACTAAATTTTCTAAGTTTTCTAACATTTTTTTACATGTCTACAGTAAAAAAAAATTCACCCAAAATGGTTGCAAATCTTTCGTGGTTGCACTGATTTTCATTCTGAACACCGGTGTGAAAACAGAATGAAAAAATATCCATTAGTTTTCATTGTATAGCCTTCCAAAGATTCCGCTCGGAGTAATATAATAATTTTTATTTAAGAAAGTGGTGATCCTACTGATGCCAAAATTATGCTGATAGACCTCCACAATGACCTTGATAGAAATTTGAATTTATCAAGAAAAAAAAATATTTTCTAAAAAACTTTGGTCAGAATCGAACTCTCTCCGCAATCGGAAAATAGGGTCAAATTCGATGAATTACCGTTGCTTGGTAACGGACATCATTATAATCAGAATAAATCCAATTCATACTCGAACTATTGACCGTAAGTGGAGTTTGATTCCCATCAAACTTTTTTTGAAAATATTTTTTTTCTGATAAATTCATATTTCTATCCAGGTCATTCTGGTATTCATATTTCTATCCAGGTCATTCTGAGGGACCATTAGCACAATATTGGCCTCCGTAGAGTCAACAGTTTCTTAAATGAAAATTATTTCAGTATTCCGAGCGGAATCTTTGGAAGGCTATAAAATGAAAACCAATGGATATTTTTTCATTCTGTTTTCACACCAGTGTTCAGAATTAAGGTTAGTTCAACTTCGAAAGATTTCAACAATTTTGGGTGGAATTTTTTCTCCATTGTAGACATGTAAAAAATTCCAACTTTGTAGGTTTTCCGCCATTTTGGAATAATTTTACCAGAATTCTACACCATAATTAAAGAGACCACCAAAAACCCCAATGTCATCTATACGGCTATATAGGTTTGACCAGTTAATGAAGAAACACTCTTTATGTCATTTTCCAGAAAAATAAGAGAGTTGAATTTCATTTCATTTCATAAGTATTCCTGATACCCGATTATTTATACACATATATAAGAATTCGAGTCTCATTTTCCTGCACTCGTGAAGAACTTATATGCCATTTACTGGCAGTCATATCGCTCCTGAAGATATTTCATTTACTCAGAAACCAAATGGAAAAACCGCGATGACACAGGCCAGAACGGAAAATTCCGCAATCACTCTCTTGTCTGTACCTGAACTGAGGGGCATAGGACGTTCTTCCTCCACCTTCCAGTGTTTACATTCCCCAGGTTCACTCCGAGAAATATGGAGGAACTTCATGGACGAAAATGCTTCGTTGGAATTGAACGATGGTAGTTAGGCAAGCGATGTAGAAACTAACCCCTACATAGTGCGCAATAGGCGTAGGACGGACGGCTGTAGAGGTCCTGAAGGTATCCTGCGTCCTATCAGCTGCTGTTGCCTAACCTGTTCCTCTCGAATTTGCTAGGTGTTTCTACAGCCACATCATGACAAGTCTAACAGCCACACTGAAGAATTTGGGGTTTTCCAACCGGGAAAATCCAGCAGCAAGAGTAGCAATATTGGAAGGAAAACACAGCTTCACCGGATGTCCAAAGCAACCTAATTGCTCCACCCAAGTTTATTTTTGTACTGACATATATTCAGAAGTTTTAAAAATTTCGTTGTATTAAAAAAGTTCATAAGGTGTATTATCTAACCTACTTCTAGGAGAGACTATTTTATCAACCGACTTCAAAAAAAGGAAGTTCTCAATTCGTCGAAAACTATTTTTTTTTCATATTTGGTCAGCCATTACTTCGTTGCTCGTGGGCCGATTTTGATGCTTCGTTTTGCATTCGATGCAGAATGCTAACAGTACAGGGTGTTCCAAGATGAAGGGGCAATCAGATAATACTTTTTCCATAGGCAACCCTCAAATTTTTACAGGGAAACTGGAAATAACACATTCTTCTACGTATAGCGAGATAGTGAAATACAGGGTCTTTCACGAGGAACCTCACCCATACTTATACGGGAAACTACTGAACGTATTTTCATGAAATTCAGCACTTATAAGTATTTCACGATGCTGATGAAATCTAAAATATTTTCAAGGCATGAGCACGTCCGGTTTTTCCGGAAATGACGTCAACTTCCGTTTTTCAAATTAGAACACCATTTTTTTATTGCAGAAATAGATTCCTTAGAAAATTTCAATTTATTTTGATGTAACATCTTTCAGTTTTGGTTGGAAAATTCTCTCTGAGCGGGAAAATTCGAAAAAAAAAATCGAAAATAGAGCTCCGCTGAAACAAGAATAACTTCGAGGTTTTTGGATGGAAAATTTTCATTTTTGGGATTTTTCAAGATGTAAGATTGATGTATCCACTTTAAAAATCGAAATCGCGATTCATGATACAGGGGGTGAAAAAATCGCTTTCAAAGTTAGGGATGACAAAATCGTGAAAAATCAATTTTTTCAAATTAGAACCCCATTTTTTTATGGCAGATATTGAATCTACGTTAAAAAATAATGTGAGTGTATGCATCACACCCTTGCCCTAAAATGGATATTTTCTGAGTTATTCACAAAAAACTGTTTTTCGTCTTGAATTTTCAGCTATTTCTTTTCCCTTCACGCCAAAAAGATGAAATTTTCAGGAACTGTTATTTGAACCATGCTGTAGATTTTTCACCCCTTCTTGAAACCGACTTCAAGTTACTATTAGGAGAACCATGGCAAACTCTCGCAGTTATAACTAGAGAAGATGCTCAAAGTTTTGACCGTTAATTTCTAGACATTTATTTATACGTCTCAGGAATGCTTCGTGCGTTGCTCTTCTTATTTCATCGGGAGGAAGAGATCTGCAAAAGTGTTTAAAAACCAAATTGAGTTTCAAAACCATGAATCTAAAAATCTAAACGAACCTGAACGCATTTCTGACTCGTTCTATGCAGTCCTCTTTATCAGTCAGGGGAGTTGAGTAGACAATATTTTTTATCCTACCCCAATCATAATAGTCTAAAGGAGTTAAATCGGGAGAACGTGGTGGCCAAAGATGTGGACCATTGTTCGCCAACCATCGATCTTCAAATAGCCTGTAGAGGATATTTGACACATTGAGTGAATTGTGTGGAGGCGCGCCATCTTGTTGATACCATAAGTCATTATGGTTCTGTACTAGCGGCTCAATTATTTGAGTCAATATGTCAGAATATCTATCTCCTAAGGGAGAACATTCTTTAAATAATGCAAACATGTGTAGTGTTCCATCTTACCAGTTAAAGTCCCATCATAAATGTGAACATCGAGAATTGCATTATTTTTGATGGCGCAAAAAACATTGAAACTCCAGGTCTCTTGAAAGTTCCATTTTCTGAAGTGGTGGTTGTTCTCTTCATCCCAATAATGACTGTTATGCCTATTGAAAGAACCATTCTTTGTGAATTTAGATTCATCTGTCCAAATTATACAGTCCAAAAAGTTTTCATTCTCTTGAAATCGAATCATCATAGCTTCGCAAAACTCTGTTCTCCTGACGAAATCAGTTTCCTTCAAATGCTGTACCCTATTGAATTTATATGGGTGCATTTTATGTTTTTTTAATATTCTCCAAACACTCGATTGAGATAATCCCAGATCAATCTCGGCATCTTTGAGAGAATTTTGAGGATTCACACGAAAATATGCAAGAACTGTAATTTCGTTGTTTTCATCTTCTACTACACTTTTTTCTCTGTGTATAGTTTTCTTAACGAAAGATCCGACATTTCTCAAGTTTGTCATGGTTCTGTTAATGGTATCTCTCGTTGGTCTGGGTCGGTCAGGAAACCTCTCAATGAACAGTCGAATCGTTCTATCTACAACTTTATTACATTCTCCATGAAGTAGAATGAGATTTAAATAATCTTCATTGGCAAAATTAGGCATAGTGATCGATTTTATAACTTAATACGAATTATCACCAAATTAATAGTAAACACAAAATGCTACTGAATAAAGAGGAATTTGGCAGATGTAATTAATGATATCTATCATTAAAAAAAAATAATGTAAAACATGGTAAGTTTTTGCATATGGTTCATAAGGAATTATTTATTTATCACTGGAGAGAAAACCGATGGCCGATTAGTTGAAATAAAGAGGTTTCCGATACAAATTCGAATCCAGATTCGCCATCTATTTAGGAACAACCTGTAACTTTTTTCTCTTGCATATTAGGGTAGTAAAATCTAAAACATGGTTTAAGTAACAGTTCCTGAAAATGTCATCTTTTTGGCGTGAAGGGAAAAGAAATAGCTGAAAATTCAAGACGAAAAACAGTTTTTTGTGAATAACTCAGAAAATATCCACTTTAGGGCAAGGGTGTGATGCATACACTCACATTATTTTTTAACGTAGATTCAATATCTGCCATAAAAAAATGGGGTTCTAATTTGAAAAAATTGATTTTTCACGATTTTGTCATCCCTAACTTTGAAAGCGATTTTTTCACCCCCTGTATCATGAATCGCGATTTCGATTTTCAAAGTGGATACATCAATCTTACATCTTGAAAAATCCCAAAAATGAAAATTTTCCATCCAAAAACCTCGAAGTTATTCTTGTTTCAGCGGAGCTCTATTTTCGATTTTTTTTTCGAATTTTCCCGCTCAGAGAGAATTTTCCAACCAAAACTGAAAAATGTTACATCAAAATAAATTGAAATCTTCTAAGGAATCTATTTCTGCAATAAAAAAATGGTGTTCTAATTTGAAAAACGGAAGTTGACGTAATTTCCGGAAAAACCGGAGGTGCTCATGCCTTGAAAATATTTTAGATTTCATCAGCATCGTGAAATACTTATAAGTGCTGAATTTCATGAAAATACGTTCAGTAGTTTCCCGTATAAATATGGGTGAGGTTCCTCGTGAAAGACCCTGTATATATGTAGAACATATAAAATCAATAGTCACCATTCTCTTCTATCTTTCATTAATCAATATCGATCATTTCTATTTTCTTGTATACGGAAAAGCTCCACAGTGGCCTTTTTCCAGAATGAAATATACAGGATATCCCAAAACAGAGAGATAATAAAACATGTTTTCAATTAGCAGCCACCACATTTGAATGAAAAGTTAGAAGTAAAATCACCTTCTTCTACTCATAGCAATATATTTTCGGTGAAATATGGAGGTGCTCTAAAAAAGAGATTCAATAATACCTATGTTTGTTCTATGGAAGCATTTTCTTACTACTAGCGAGAAAATTAAAGATAATAAATAGGGCATCTCGAATAAATATAAGGCAGAATTATTCCTATTATAAAAAAATATCGATGATTCCCTTTCTTTAAATCTCGTATAGCTCCAAGGTTTTCGTTTCGAAGAACGAAATACAAAAGCGTTCCTAAAAAAATTAAGAAATTCATGTTTTCAATCGCAACCACCATATTCAAATCGGAAAATTGGAATGATCGATCACGTTCTAATACATTATAAGATTTATGGTAACATATGCAAGGTGTTCCAAATAAGAGATATAATGATGTTCTTGTTAATGGCAACTACCAATTTCTCAATTGAATATTGTAAAAGATCTTATTCTTTTACGTATAAAAAGACAGGGTGCCTCGAAAAATCAATAGACATAGTTCTCTCGATTATAAGTTGATTCGTTTTTCTCCGTACAGCTGCACGGTGGCCTTATGGAAGAATAAAATGTACAGTGTATCCCAGAAAAAAAATATAAATGGATATTTTTGTTGGCAACTACAATTTCTCTGAAAGTAAATTTGAAAGATCACATTCTTCTACTAAAGCAAGATGTTTAGGGTTGAATATAGATAAAGAATGTCTCAATAGAATTGGTCTCATAATTATTTTGTGTACGAACCTGTTGCAAAAATTTTTTTTGCTCCACAATGATGGCAATCGTTTTAGTGAAGCGAAATACATAATTGTGTCTCAAAATATTAATTTGATGATTCGCTTCTTTTTCTTCTGAATGAATAGCTTTATTCGAATTAATCACTTAATATTACATATTAAATTCTTGAAATGATACGTATTGGAGAACATCTAAACCCGATAAACAAAAAAACAGCTACTGCAAATCTTAGTCATATTTACACATACCTTTTATCATTCAATCGATAACCTTTTTATGCGATGCCTAAGTCGGTGAGTGAAGTGAATATACTGTTTTTGGACACCCCTTACATTTCATCACGACGTTTCTGTCATGTTCGTCTTGTTTTGAGTTCGCTTTGTAAGTGCGTAGTTAGAAGAGAAATAATCTAGTAGCAAATGATCCAAAAAAAATTTCAAACGAGAACTAGAAATTTTTGCTGTGAATATGATGAAGATAATATATGTAAAAAAAAACTCAGATTTAGTTAGAAATTTCATAATAATGATGTTAATATTTGAAGTTATACAACTCCACCTGCTCTCCATTCATGTTATTGGGTTACCTATTGCAGGAATCATAAAGAAACATCAAAACTGTTACCGAAAGTTCGGGCAATGATTGAACAGTGGGTGAAACAACTTAATGTTCATATTGATCGAAATCCTAATTTTCTAATGAGAGAATTCGACTGATGAAATAGATTTTAATTTACTCTCTTTTCTCTACCTAGCTTTCGGTACCATTTTTGTTCTATATCAAGGTCACTACAGAAATAACATAACATTTAAAATACAATCGGACAATTTTCAGGAATAAAAATTTAATATACAGAATTTGAGGTAATAACACTTCAAAGAATATTCTGATTGAATTGGAATGATAATATAAAATTCGAATAAGTTTTAACATAAATCAATATGAAACCAATACCTAATAAAAAATCAAACAATTATTGCTCGACCGCGTCGGACGTCGCTACGGAAAATTATTATATTACATTTTCAGATAAGATTTATATTTTGCTTTTTAGTTGAATGATTTGAAATCGATTGGCCCTTTTCCTGAAAAGTTTTCATTTAAATACAATAAAAGAAAAAATATCCAAAAACTAGCTGTTCTGAAGGAATGAAGGCACCCGGAAGTAGTAACTCAACAACTGCTCACTATCTCTAAGAAAAACAAACCAATCAGCAATATGATCCATCACGTCCGATTCGACGTGTGAAGTCCTTGCATTATAAAACCGCAAGAGTGCATCATGCAGGCGAAGTCCACAAATACATCCCGAGGACAGTGAACTTTCGGGAATTCGCTTCTGTGTACACATCGTACTAACACCGCACGTCCAGATTAAATGAAATTGCTATTTACATTTCAAATAAGTTGTCGCTTAAGCAGATTTATACACTCGAAAAACGTTTTACAATTTGCGGAGTATCCGTTAGGATAAACTCGCAGCTCGGGACAAGACGATAAAAATAGACGATAATGAGTGCGCTATCGATTTACACAGGCCGTCCCAGAAGAAGGAGGATGTTCATCTTCCGACAAGTTGCAATTCTGTAATATAACGGCGCAAAGTATAATCCTGCGGAAATGCTCCTCGGTAAATAGCTCATTTGGAATTGTTAAGTCTTCTCCATGTATATTAGAGAGAAGCGACAAACCGTTATCTGAATAATGGTGTTAACGCCGCTCGAAAAACGATTGATTTATACAGATGTCTATTAATTAAAAGTTGCATATGTTGTATTCGTTTCCACTTATGTTGCTGAATTTTTCCTCAATTCAACCTATGCTAACCTATCCTAAAAAAGGTTGCACATTCACACAGTACTGGTTTAATACATCGGGAAACTGAAATTTTGAAAAGGTATATCTGCAGAATCATTCGATACTTTTCACTAATTCGCAAGTTCGGCCTTCGTAATTAAACTCCAAACTTACTCTACAATTATCAACCTACTGAGTAGATTCGTCCGGAAGTTATTCTGTTCCCTATCGGTGGTTAGGCCGGTCGTGAACACATTAACTTAACGAAGAATCGATATAGGGAATATATTTATAGAATAGGTTTTCAGTTCAATAAGAAGGTCGAATGCTTAAATGGGTTGAATATGCCATTTATTCTTTAGGTAATTATACCCATTCGAAATTTTGGATCGAATTGCGATCTAGTACTCGATCGAAAATTATAGCTTGATATTCATGCAAAATTTCGTGAGTACCATATGAAAAACTCTTCGTTTGGCAGGGTCAATACTTGTATAGATGACCGCTTCGGCAACGGAACAAGCGCTTGAAAGCTACTGACTTCACGCTTTTCTAGGTTTTTAATGATTGTATTTATTTATTTATTTATTTAATCAAACGGACATGCCATTTTACAAATTGAAGAATTTACAATGTTATAATACAAAACAATATTTGAAATGGAAAATCTTAGTACTAAATCAGGGTAGAACGGTTTCCCACTGAAAAAAGTTGCATACAGATGTATCGAATTATATTTGATCATTTTCCATGTATCTCTTTATAGAGAATATTGTTGAAGAAAATAGATCAATACTTCTTGAATTGGCTTCTCTTAATGCTCTATCCAAAGGATTATTAAAAGTATAGTTGGTGGGACAGAATCTAATCTTGAATAGCTCTCGACTTCTTAAGGTTACTGTACCGCAATTCAACAATATATTCTCAAGAAGGTACTCACAATCTATGAAGTTATTCAAAATTTTGAAAATGAACATCAAATCAAAATTTCTTCTCCTATGCTCTAATGGTTTTAATCCGAGACTCAGTTGCAAACCCTCATAACTGAAATCTGAGAGGGGTATGCCGCGTTTAAAAGCTACCCAACGTAAAAATTTTTTCTGTACTCGCTCAATATTACGAATATGCACATGATAATGAGGTGACCACACTACCGATGGATATTCTAATATGCTTCTTACATTCGCTGCATACACCAACTTCATCGTCTGGGTGTTATTGAAATCTTTCATATTTCTTTTTATGAATCCTAATGTATTAATGACATTTATCAATAAGACCCGTCTTAATTTAATGCTTCGAATAAAACAAATAGTTTTATAGAGTCAGTATACGCTGTCATTTTCGAAAGTATTGTTTACTATATTTCATCTATCAGAGGAAGAAGATTTGTGAAACATGTCAAAATTTTTCTCTGTACAAATATTTGCAATTGACAAGCTTGCCAGAGATTCTAGATCAGTTTAGTCCGTTTGAAGTCAGAGGTTAGTTAATACACGTGTTGAGATTTTGATATATAATATAGAATGAATGCACTGATAATAACATAAAGATTAATTCACTGTAAACTATTGATGATAAAATTTGTAAAAATGATATCATATCGTTACTTCTTTTGAAGTAGTGTGAACGGTATTGGGATGGCGAAAACTCAGAAACTTGCAGTACAGACTTTTAGCTTCTAATGACAAAACCCTCATTATTAGACTGAATACCAATGGATCAAAGTCTTTATTTATGAAAAATGTCATAAATATAGAAACCGATAGTGTGATATTGTGATATAGTGATATTGCTTCGTAATCAAGCTCCTGGCAAGTTTAATCTTGTTCAACTTGAAGTTTGAATATCCTGGATGATATAACGGTCGTTAACATCAAAAATGAGACCTATCATACCTATTGTCTGTGGAGGGTAGAATCCAGCAAAACTCATAATGATTGATTTTCTGTGCAACAGTGGAACTAAATGTATAATTTTCTCTGCCCTGCAGCTATGTCTCATTAGAAATGATATACATTAAGTATATTTGCTAGGTATCATAAAATTTGATGCTACTACTACAGCATCAATGGAACTTTTTCTGTTGCAATAACGAGTGCCTTCAGGATGTAGAATAGATCTTTCCCCGTCGTTTGCCCGCATGAATGGTGTTGGTTCAATGGTTAGGACCCGGCCCCATTATCGTAAGGTTCAAGTCCCTTAGCCAGGAAAGAACTGTTCCGGATATCAAGGAAACATCGTACCTTTCGATATTGGGTAAACAATAAATTAGTTATGCGTTTTTGAAGGGGTTTAAGGAAACAGTAACCAAGCCAACACAGAACACACCCAGCCTTCTAATTTGCACAAGCATAAATCTAGGAATATTGGTACCGCCATTAACATAAACAATGCTTCAGGGGAGTTCATGACGAAAAGAGAAGAATGATAGCAAAAACAACTTCTGCTGAATTGTGTTCCCGATAATCCATCAAATCCAACTAACAAATCTATATGAAAGCCCACGTGGATTCATGCCCATCATTTTGTTCACGAAAAGATCACAATCAGACAAGAATGCGTCTCATCCCAAAATATTTTGTCCAATAAATATACCGCTGACACCTGAATATCCCATAATGTTCATTGGATGCTATAAATTCAATTTTTCGTGTCTATTTTTAAAACGGAATTGTCACGAGACATTTGAAGCCTCCTACCAATCTGAGGATCCGCGTAATAGAGTTACATAAACAAAATTACGCTTTACGCACCGGTATACATATCGACTGAAATGAAAACTGACGATGAAATATAATAATATGTGTGGACGGCTTTATTGTTTAAATGGTTTCTTGAATTTTTCGCGATTTAATCTATACTTGATAAAAATCAATTGAGTACGATATTAATTGGAAATTCAGCTTGGGTGTTTTACACTGCAGGATCTATGGAACTGTTGAGAAAGGCGAATCCAATCGTTGAGAAGATTCTCTAACCTAAATAAGTCCTACTAATCTTAAAGAATTCCTCATTGCAGATAAGTTATTTCAATGAGTTCTTGTACGAAATATTTTGAGTGTGGCCGCCAAGTTAGAGGAGAAATATTTTACGAAACACAAAACACTGTTATTCGCACTGGCGTATCTAGCCTCAGTTTTCAGGGGGGGCTTGGCCCCTGGTATATATATGTATATACTATATATATATATATATATACTATTTGGTTTGGTAATAGTCGTGATGATATACAAACTTTGGTTAAAGGCTATTCGACTAGTCGAATAGCCTTTAACCAAAGTTTGTATGTATATATATATATATTGGCAATATATATAGATGTATATATATTTTAATGCTGTGCAAGGTGAAAAATACGCTATGATAGTGCTTGAAAAATCTTAATATTACAATATACCAAAAATATTCCCCAAATTTTATAATGAAAATAGATTCCTTACTGAATTATGACTTGTTTCAATGTCAAATGTTTGAATTTTCGATAGAAATTCCTTTTTCAACGTGAAATTGCCAAAAAAAAATAAAATGGCGCTCTGCTGAAACATGATATCTTCAAGGTTTTTCATTGAAAAAATGTCGTTTTCAGGATTCTGCGAGAAGTAACAATAATGCTTCTTTCACAATAGTCAGAATTGAAAATCATGAAACAGGAGGTCACAAAAGCGCTGTTGAAGTTGGAAATTTCGAAAAAGTGAGAACTCAATTTTTTTAAATAAGAACCTCATTTTTTCATAGCCATAATGGAATCTACGTTGAAAAATAAAATAGGTGTGGAAACAGAACCAGTGCCCCAAAATTCATATTTTCTGAGATATTCGTAAAAAACTATCACATTTCGAATTTTATTCTTCTCAGAAAAAAATACTGCCTCGAAGAGAATGGAGGACATATCAAACATGTATTTCAGATTGTACGCATAGAAATACTTGATTTCCAGTTTGTTTGTATATTTGGGAATATGGATATTAGAAATGTAATCGCGACTGCATATCTCAGAAAATATGAATTTTAGGGCATTGGTGTTATTTCCACACCTACATTATTTTTCAACGCAGATTCCTTTATGGCTATAAAAAAATTGGGTTCTCATTGGAAAAACTTGAGTTTTCACGATTTCGAAATTTCCAACTTCAACAACGCTTTTGTATCATGATTTTCAATTCTGACTATTGTGAAAGAAGCACTATTGTTACTTTCCGCGGAATTCTGAAAACGACATTATTTCAATGAAAAACCTTGAAGATATCCATGTTTCAGCAGAGCGCCATTTTCAATTTTTTTCGCAATTTCACGTTAAAAAAGAAATTTCTTTCGGAAATTCAAAAATTTGACATTGAAAGGAATCTATTTTCATTATAAAATTTGGGGATTTCCATTTGAAAAGCGTAAGTTGGTGTCACTTCCGGTAAAACCGGAAATTTCACGAATCCCCAAAAATTTACAGGGAGTCATCTCTCTAGTCAAAGGTCAAGTCCAAAATTGCAACCGTGAATTTCAGTTCCGGTATTCGTTGGACACCCGGTATATGATGAATATGCGATTCATATTGAAACCACTACTTATAATCATCTACATTAAATTTTTCTACGCTGTTGACTGAAACAATCTACAACACTTCCACATCAACATCCTTTTCAATGAACAATAAAGCCAAATCTGAATGTCTGTTTTGATTCATAGTCGTTCTCATACGATTAAAATTCTCCTCATGGCAGAAAAAGACCTCTCGCATGTAGCACTTGAAATAGGCAAAATAGTTGCAGCTCTAAAAAGCTGGTAGTAGTTTGGGGGGGCCAGAGGTACATCAGCCCCCCCCCCCCTAAATACGCCAGTGGTTATTCGATATTGCATAGCTTCTTGCGAAAGAACATACTTGACATAAAATGATTGAGAAAATAAAATGACATCATACGATTAAAGTTCAATTAGTTTATTTACATCTCAGATCTATCCTGAAAATGGCAATATAAGCTAAATATGAAATTTGAGCTATTCTACAACTTTGAACCTCAATATTTGTAGAGTAGGTTTGGACTTCAATATCCAAGGCCGAATTCGTGAATGGATAAAATCCCCCCAACGATTTCGCAGATATACCCAGTCCAAAATTTCATTTCCGAATATCTCCGAAAAAACAGATACAATCTGATTGGAATCTAAAACCTGATTGGAAAGAAAGCTTGAAAGTTCATACAGAATTTCGTGAGGATAAAATGATCAGAAAGTCTCAGTATATGGAAGATTTGAAAAAACAAATTGGAATTTTTGTTCAAACAGTTCAAATAGACACGATTAGAGCGAAATTTCACACAAAATTGGTCATTATGATTGAATCGGTATTTATTGGGTTATTTAGAAAAAAATAACGACATTTTTTCCAGTATCTCCGAAAATTATAACAGTATCAAACTGCAATTTGATACACTGCTGTGGAATGTAGAGTTTAAGGCATGAGCAGATATTTTTCAAATATAATTTTTAGTTTTTGAAAAACATATTATCTGGAATATTTTGGAGTTTTTGTTTCATTTTACTGATAGTACTACCCCAACAATATTTTTCAAGGTGATGCGCGTCGTCATGCGTCAACTTACTGCCCGTTTCAATCTAATCGCTTGTGTAGTTCCTGAAATATCAAGCAAATAACCTCAATATTTCGAAATCACTTTAATTTAAAGCCGTTACGCTGATTTTGTTCATAAACGAACTTAACCGCCCCATTTTCAAATACCCTGAAAGTTTCAAGTCGAAAGGATCCTCCGTGAGCACGTCATCGTGCCTATACGACCGGCAGGACAGACATAATCGATTTTGACAATAGATTCGTCATCAGTGAATCCAACCTATTCGTTTGAGACCTTTCCAAGGAACAAATCGAACATTTCATAAATTTCAACAAAATGATAGCACGCTGTCTTTCAGAACATGCACGCAAAAAATCAAAGTAGAAAAGAAGAATAAAATCACTGGAACAATTGAATTCCCTGTTAAAATCCATATATTTTCTTTAAAGGCGAAACGTAGATGCAAATTCTTGCAGAACATATCGGACCAACTTATTCATACCAATCTAGCTAGTTTCGAACATATACAGTCAAATATTTCTCGTAGTATATTCTCATGAGTATCATTGAGACGTCGTACCGAAGTCGGGAAAGTACCCTAGTCCAAATTTACTGAAAATAAATTTCACCAACAAGCCGAATCCAAATAAGGCAACTTTTCGTCTTTCGAAGAAAATGGTGTAACGGGCAACTTCTCAAGTAAGAGAAGTTAAAGGTCATTCCATTTTAGAATAGTCGCTAACGCGTGACCCCCTCAACAAAAGATGCTATTATTCTATAATAACGCTGTGATATTTACATAACAATGGATCTGAATACCCACATACCTCCTGCCAATTATTATGACAAATGACAGCGATATCGCGTTTATCCTTTTGAGGCCAACAAAATAGATTTCAGCGAATTTGGAGATTTCGAAGTTCATGGATTTGCATGTTTATCTCGAAAGTAAAAGAACTTGCTTGCTATAAAAAAGATATATATGCTCAGATGAAATATCACTCAAGTATATTTGAAACGCATTCGATCCCTACAGAAACCGGTGAAAATTTTCGTCTATTGTAAAATATTTGAGGCAAGCTATAGGACAAACTTGGTATGATAACTCCATAAATTAATCCACAAAGATCCAATCGAAATAGTCGGCTTTCACTTTCATGTGAAGATTCATCGAAACCTGACCAATTGTTTTCTCAAGGCAGTCTTTCCTACCGATTAAAATATTTGGGATCTTGATGGTCAATAATCTTCACAAAATTATGCAGGATAATTTTTGGCCCCAAGAAAAAACTCACAGAGTCCCGAAATTTCTAGAGCAGCTTTGAAGTTTCATTTTGAAGGTGAAATGCAAGCAATGATTCCGTAGAAATACAGGTTGCCCAGGTGGTAATAAGACTGAGTGCTTCTCTGTTCCATTCCGTACCCGAAAAATCCTATAATAATAGAACATATATTCATTATATATAGAATGTAAACGCACGGGTTAACGAAGGGATATCGCATTTTTTCATTGTAATCTTTCAGATCTTCAGATTTTCAAAATCGCACAGATACTTCAGTATGTATTTTACCATTCTTATATATATATTTTTGAGTTCATATGCAAAAGAGTATTAAAAAAAAGCGAGGATTCCAAAATTATTGTACTCTTACTATTCAACCGCCAACCGCACAAAACGGGATACTGATTAACTACACGCAATGTGCGGTTCCACCTTTGATCATAGAATTTGGAGTAGGTACCAATTCAGGAACAATTTTGTGGATAAACTCAAAAACAAGATGGAACAATGAAAACACCTACATTAGATATCTAGTTTTTTGACATTTCAAAACAATAGAAAAATAAAGCAAAAATATTAAAATTTTTCATCACTTAATTCGTTTGTTTCATTCAAGAAGTAACAATTTCAGTTATTTTGTTACCTGTCTAATAGCCTCTGCAATTTTTCAGATTCATTATTTAGATGTCTAACTATAAAACCTATATTTTGCCAATTCCCATCTAGTACTTCGTCGAAAAATTCTATGAAGGCACTGACGTGAGATCAGGAGCTTTTAAGTGCTTGTTCAAATTTGTTGCCTAACTCGCCAAACGACGCAGCTTTACTTCCTGAAGGTTTGGCGATCTTCCTTTGGTCCTCACAAAATTCTGAATGAACCTCAAGCTATCATTTTCCAATCAAGTACTAGATTTTAACTCCCAGATCTGAATTATAAGAAATATCGGAAAAATTAACATTTTGAACGGAACCTTAATCTATGGAATCATTGGGCGGAATCGAACCATTCACAAATTCATCATGATCGTATCGTCATTCTCGAGATATTCCGGAAATACCAATGATACCGAGGGAATATGCTCGAAATAACACTTATGGACGCCGGAAGTTATTTTATACAGTCGGCATAGAGGCGAATAGTAAACAAAATATCTTGCGACGGTAACAAATTAGAAACTCCATATTTGTGTAGTAGGTTGGTACCTCAATCCTGAAATATGATGGCTTGTTTAGGAAGGAAAAGAGTTTTTCAAGAAAATTTTCGAGAATCGTTTTTTTTTCAATTAGCATCCAACTGACAAGTTCATCACGATGCAATCAAGTATTTTTCAGTTATTTCGGAAATATCAACGATACCAAGGAAAATTTTGCATATTTTTCCGATATCTACGAAAGTTGAAAACGAATGAAACTGAATTTCGGTACGTTGTTGTGAAGCATAGAGTTTAAGGTGAGTGCAAAATCCCGGACAATTAACGAACTTAGCTACCGCATTCTGATAGGCCACCTATCCTGAAATTTTCGAGTTGGTAGCTTGCTACGTTTGACAGTTGTCGTGTCCTCGGATGGCCGGACAGAATCTATTTCGACACCGGATTCGTCATCAGTGAGTCAAATATAGTCGTTTGAGACCATTTACTTCTAAAAATTCGAATATTTTTGACATTTGGACAAGACGATAGCCTGCCGTTTCCCAGAACATGCGAGTAAAAATTGAGCAATTGAATTTTCTCCTTTAGGTGAGTTCGGAAGGCGAAAAGGTTTAGAAATAAAACATAGATAATTAATGGTCTTTGGATATTAAATTATTGTTCGAAAATAGTCCCTTCATTCCAAAAACCTTTAATGCAACTTCAACTCTCCTCCTCGAAACTATTTCATCACAAGTGGTTCAATATTCAATAATTCGGCAATGTAGTGCCTTATTAAATGTTTAAATACTCCATAGTTTTGGATTCGTCCCCGAAATCATCTGCACCTTGACTGCTAAATCACTGGAACCCAACATTATTGAATCCGCGTTTTTGTCGTAATTCTCCAAACTCAAACAAGTACCAAATTCGTCAAGTAATAAAATAAGTTATAGAACATAAAACCATTCAACGATATATAGCTCCATGTTAACAACCGAACACTACTATCGCAAAATTTCATAATGAGTTATATAACTGCCAGAACAGGAGTATTAGTGTCATCGAAGTCAATTGGTAATAATATGACAAAGGAAGCAGAAATACCTATTTAGCTTCGTAGCACCGATAACCTTGAATAGTGATTCCGCTACACTTACAAATCGACTTATATGAGAAACTATCATTCCGTGACACGAAAACACGGAAACGGATACAACAATTACAACAGAGTCGATCGCAATACGGTTATTGCAGCCAGCCTTCACTTCCTTGCCGTCCATCTTTTCATAGACGTAGGCAGAATTGAATAAAGTTGCTATTTGATATAGATTTTATCATTTTTCTGGAGCATTTGAGATCAAATATTTTTTACTCCAATTCCACGCCAAATGGGTCCGGTGGATATGTAATATAATTATTGATATAACATATTCAATTTCGAGAAATGAAAACATTATTATTATTTTTTCATGATTCTAATCGATTCCAAAATCTAAGAAAATTTAAGAGAAGTTAAGTAAAAATAATAGCTTTTGTGCGCTTGTTCAAAGAATTGACTGCGTGGCTACCCAATCCAACACTACTTGGCTCTAAATTATCCAAAAATACTGATTCGTTCGAATTGATATCAAATAGTTGGTAAGTATTGTTAGTATTATGATTCCATCAGTGCGATAGTTTGGAAATGTTTGCAGAATATCACTGACATTTAGAGAACAGTTAAACAGATATCAAATTTGCAAAGAATAAAACCGGTAACAAAACAGTGCATAAGCATACTTTAATCCACATATATTTTCTTGATATCGTTAACGATATCTAGTAACGATTTGTCTCTTGACGAACGAACAGTGGTTCCTGAATGTGCGTTAGAAGTAGTTACACACTGTTTTGTTATCAATTTTCCATCTACAGTGAACTCAAATATTTTATACCAATTAAAAGATAGTTTGGGAGATTTTGCATAACTTTTCAGGATGTTAAAAAGTTCTTGAATTTAAGTGGAGGCCACATATACGCCACATATACGCGATCGAGTTCACGATAGCGATCGCGATGGCGTTAACGAAGGCTATCTAGACGGCATTCACGTTGGCGGTCACGGTACATATATAAGCGTTCAGAAAGCGAACCTTTTTCACTGTGTCTGTCAAAATCTCCATTAAAACGGCAATATGTTTCATTAACGTCAGAACACTGACGAGTTGCAGACAGGTCGCCACAAGTTTGTGTTGCTCCACTAGTTAAATGCAATTATCTGATCGCCATCGACATCGTGAAAACCATCGGAATCGTAATCGCGTATATGTGGAATCCGCTTGAGTAAAGTCATATATCACATATGAATGAAATTTTTGAACTCCATATACTTCAAATAATAACATTTGCGGAAAGAATGGAAACTTTCTTCGTTGCACGATTCCTAGGGTGCATTACCTGAGAGATTTCGCAACCAGGACCAGTCAGTTCACCGAACGTTTTGCGCCTTTCAGGACCCTCCTGACCGAAAGAGAATTCATGAAAATCACGAGATACTTAGGAAGTATATGAATAGTTGCGAAAAAAGCGAAAGGTGAGTCCGAGTCAAAAAATAGGGAGGGTCTTCCATATATATTTTTTTCTCGAGTAGCCCCTTGCTCTATAACAAAACAGTGTGTAACTACTCTCTAATCCACTTACACTTTCTGCGTCTAACGCACGTTTCGGAAACCAAGTTTCCTTTGTCAAAGACATATCGTTACTAACTACATTACAAGCGTACCTGTTGAATTAGTGAGAGAATGGTGTACAGAACCAATGTGAAAGGGTTATTAAGGTCATTAGGGTAGTGCTGGGCTATCAAGGGTGAGTCAGGTAAATATTTAAAATAATGGGTTACTAATGGGGGTGAGATCATTGTTTAGTAATCTGTCTTTTCCCCTGAACATATGTATACCTTCAAGAGTATTTAAGTAAATTTTGCCCGAGACCGGTTGTTAAAACGTGATCCGCGACCGCCGATTTGTCAGGATGGTTGTTACGGATATGGCTAATGTGTGCCTTGAATCTAGTGTTGATGTTTCTCGCTGTTTGTCCGATGTAAGATTTGTCGCAGTCTAGACATTTTATTTCGTATATGCCCGATTTTAATTCATCCGGAATTTTATCAAACGTATTTCCCAAAAGTTGTCTGGTTTTCGTGGCGGTTGTGAGAGCTAATTTAATATTTACTTTTTTGAAAATGTTCAGAAGTTTCTTGTTGGTTTCAGGGTGATACGTAAATGGCCTGAAACCGTTATCTTTTCCCGTTTCTTTCATTTAAGTTATGTGTGAAAAATTGTTTATTTTTATGTTTGGTAATCAATTTTCGCACTAAGTGTTTATTGTAACCGTTGTGTTCAGCAATTTGGAAAATTTTGTTTTGTTGTTGTTTGTTGCTCTATGATTCTTTCCCAGCCACACGAGTCATGCTCCGTACTTGTGGATATTTTTTTTCTCGAAAACGGTAAATTTTAGCAAAAAATCACCAGATACCTTTTCTCTACAGAATGAATAGAGGCTAAATGAAATTTATTCTAAGATGGTAATTATAAATGAGAAAAAAAATTCGTGTAAAATGAATTTTAGGGGAGATTTTTTCTACCCCTGAAATCATAGAATAACACTTTGAAATATTTTTGAGTGCCTCCACGCTCGAATGAAGTATTTGGTTGGTTTAATTTTTGTGAGATATTTGGTTTCTGATGTAGAGAACAAAAAATCTTCAAGGGGCTTTATCTGAGCATACACCCTATTTTTTGACAAAGAATTACTTCTTTATTTTCTCGAAACTATTCACTTACAACCCGTTTGTTCTTACCTCTCACATACTTGCTACTATGCATTGTAAGGTGTGCTCTGTAGGGTCGGTGTACACATTCGGTTTTTCCAGCTCCGACGCCGTTGTGGTTCCGGATCAATTAAATGCACATTTGATATTTAAATACAGCCTATGTGTTTGCGATCGCCGTCATGGTGTCATTTGCGGCGCCCTTTCGGCCTAGAGTGAAATGATACGCGAAAATCACCATTGCGTCACCGGCAACGGGCGTAAATTCTCCCATCTGATGCTGTGCACTTCAGACCACAAGTACTGTATCGCAACGACGCCGGAACTTGAAACACCAGATGTGAACACCGGGCCTGAAGCTATTGTGCGTTACCATCCTGCTATGTGGTTCCGTTACCCATGAGTATGCATGATAATGATCATCCTTCCTCATAGATATGTACTTTCCGGCTCATGCTGTTTGGTCTTAGGTTGGGAGAAGTTTTCCTCGTCGAGATCACACACAATACTGAAACCTCTGCGTCTAGATGAAAACCAGCTCTTCTGTTTTGTCTGCTTTGGTCTGGCCGCTTCCAGTAAAGGGGCCCTGATTCTATAGCCGCACACGCTTACTACCCCGTTGCTTTCAACTTATAAGTCGGCCGAGGCCAAACTTCAGGAAATTTATCCAGGTGGTACCATGTAGAGGCGCAGTTAGAAGATCGATAAAATTCTAGAAGAGCACTGGCGTGAAGTCAGCAGCTTTTGCGAGCATGTTGAAATTCGTGGTCTGAGTAGTGATCTTTTTTGGGGAACGAGCATTACCTTCTTTGGTATAGCTAACAATATAGCATGTGTAAATGAAGCACCTAAAGATTTTGAGCGTTCGAGAGATTCCTGATGTAGTCTTGAGCTCGATGAAATTGAAATTCCGATCTACAACTCCACGTGCTAGGAGCTGGAAACGCTTCGGTGGCTTACGCAGACAGAGACCGCATATGAGCATATATAAGCAAACCACCGAGTTCTAGATGCGGTGGAGGGCACCCTTTAGTCCTGGAGAAATCGAACCCGAAGGCGATGGAACTACGAAAATCGTAGTCAACCGTATTGGAATCAAGAAGGCTAAGGGAAATCAGTTGATTTAATTTCCCTTGTACTATCAATATGGTTGGCAAAACTGATGAATGATCTGAAATTCCCAACTTTTTTGCTACAGAGATTGAAGTTTTGAGAAATGAATAATTTTTCAATCCTTACATCTTATATTTCTATGAAATTCAGCTCAGAGGAGCCTCTGCAGCTATTCCTTGATGTTGAAGCTGTTTGGATATTGAAACCAGGGCCGCCAGTGTGGATGTGGATTTTTCACTGAGGATAATGCAAAATAATGGATAGAAATTAGCAATTGGGCTATCTTTAGGCGATACATGCCTGTAGGACGAAGAAAAATATTTTCAAGGTTGGTTTTCTAATATCTTAAGAAAAACGATCAGATTGAAGGTTCGTAATGAGTTGAAGAATAAAAACCGGCAACTAAGTGTGAAATTTCGTGAGGATCCAATTGTTGCGAAATTTAAGCAAAATTGTTATTCCAAAATTTTCCAATGTTTTGTCGAAACAAATTGTTTTTTCGGAGAATATTGATTAAATTTCGATAAAATTGGGCACAGGCTTTGGAAATAATGAATATTTAACAACAGTGTTTCAAACTTCAATTTGATTTCATGTAAATTGTTGGATATATTGGATAAAATATATCAACTTTCAGTATTATTTAAAATTTCGAGGTTATTTTCCCGATATCTCGATGAGTACAGACGCGATCAAGTTCAAACTTTTGTTCACCATCAGCGGTTAGACAAACATTTTCTACAATGGGGCTTTTTCCTTTGAACGAAAATGCAGTTATTTTCATGGAAAACCTTCAGAATATCACAATTCAAACATATAATTTTAGTATTATATTTTTTTTTAAATGTCTGATCACCTTAAACTAAACAATAAAAAATGGGGATTTGCACCCGAAGGGATTTGTCTTGAGTGCACGATATGGCAACATCGAATTCAGCTTTCTCGGAAAGAAAAAGACGTCAAATGTGTTATTTTGCTCAGGAAAATAGAGATAGCTATACTTCGATCTGGTTAGAGTAGAAGACAACGACCAAGGAATAGAAAAAGAAGAGCACGGGCTGTCATACTGTCATATTACTGACAAATCGCAAACGGAAATTGTTTGGTTATATTGACAAAGAACACGTGTGTACCACAGAATAGGAATAAATATTTCATTATTCTATAGCAGAAAAAGCAATTCTACTGAACAACGTTTTCACTTCGTGCATGCATGACAAATCCCAAACCCCAATTTTCAAACCTGATTTTGAATACTTTCAGAAGGTAATTTAGGAAAATGATGAATCAAACCCATAATAATTATGTTCGAATTTGCATTTGCAGTAATAATCCAAATTCAGGAAAAACCCCCATTATCAAGCTACCGGGTAGATTGTTCCGGAAGTTATTTTATTCACTATCAGCTGTTAGGCCAGCCGTAAACACAATAACTTTAGGAAGAATTCACTTAGGGACTATAGTGGCTTTCAAGTAAAGTGCATGAAGCCCCGTAATTCGGGTGGTGTATCAGGGGAAAGGGGTAGGAAGCACCAGAGTTTGACGCTCCTACGTACTGGAACACGACTTGTCTATGCTGGCGCTCCGAGGCGCATCGGGTGTGCCTCAGATGGTAGGTGGAAAGGGGTTTACATTTGTTGAGATTATTTTCAGTTTAATTAGGAAGGTCGATTGCTTAGATGGGTTGAATTCGCCAATTATTCCTTAGATCGTTATACCCTTTTTGGATCGAATAGCAATCAGTACTTGATCGAAAATTATAGCTTGAAGTTTTTACAGAATTTCGTGAGGACCACTTGAAAAGATGATCTACGTTTGGCAAAGTCAGTAAGTGTATAGGTGACCGCTTTGACCGCTTTGGCAACCGAACAAGCGCGTAAAAACTCACATCGGTGCTTCTCTAGGTTTTTTCAATTAAGTACTGGGATTCAATTTGATTTGATATGTATTTTTTGAAAAATAAAATTTTGAATGGGTATATCTGAGGAATCAGGATGTGTATTTCACCAATTCATGAATGCGTCCTTCGTTATATAGGTCCAAACATACCCTACAAATATAGAGTTTCTGAGACGATTCTTTCGGAAGTTATTGTGTTTACGATTGGCATTGAGCTTTAACGACACGATCACCACAAAATGTCGCACAAAGTTATTCCCCAGTGTTTCATCATGATTGAATAAGCATTTTTTGAGTTATTCCGGAAAAAACTAAGTAACCGAGGAAAATCCACGAAATGTGACGTATTATTTTACGATATCTCAGAAATTATAACCTGCAATTGGAAACACTGCTGTTTAATATGTAGCTGAAGGTAAGAGCGAAATTCTGCTGGAACTTGAATAGTTCCCGAAAAAAATTTGAATTTATTTTTACTGATAGTCTGATCTCTATAAACTTTCGCAAAAGTGCGCGTTTTTATGCTTCAGGTAAGTACGAAGCTTCAATCCAATCGCTCAGGTCGTTCCTGATATATCATGGAAATCGGCTCAAAATTTTAAATGACTATAACTCGGAAACCGTTTGGCTGATTTAGACACCGGATCGTCATCAGTGAAACGATAGCACACTGTTCTCCAGAACATGCACGCAAATCCATAGATTGGTCGGATATCAAATAAGCAAGCAAAGTATTAAAGCGAGTGAATCCTTTCAGGTGTGGTATTGTTATAGGTTATAAACAAAAAGTCAAGGTTACTGAAAATGATAACACATTAATGAAAGTGAACTTGTTTCTTATAGTACTCTATGAAGGCGGAGGTTTGAGTTGGGTTATCGAGACAACCTGTAAAGAGGAAGGAAGGTGATTTGCTTCAAGAAATGGGATTATTTCGTGGTCCTCACACTCAATTCAATTAAATGTTCCTTTATCAGTTGTATTTCGAATAGTTTCTAAACCTTAAATTTCAACTACACCACTGGCTCCTCATTTTCTGAATAAGTTACATAATTTGATTCGCACATATTCAATACGGATGCATTTAATTACGATGGATAAGTGGGTTACCACGCTCACAAGAAAATATGGGTGCTGATTCTGTGTTACATGATGGTGTTTCGTGGGAAAAATACCGTTGAATAATTACGAGTAGAAAGAAGTAAGTAGTGTAGTCAGCCTATATCATCCTAACAGTATATTAATTCACAAATTGGTAAATATTACTTTTTTCGGACTGTGTAATGTTCTTTCTTTAAATTTCATAATTCGCCGAATATATCATGTTCAAGCAACAATGGCTGTCTTAGTCATTTTTCAACAAGAAAAGATGACTAAATCAGCCATTGGTTGTTTGTGCATGATATATTCGGCGAATAATGAAATTTAAAAAAAATTACACGGACCGAAAAAAGTTATATTTAGTTCTTCAAGTATTCAAATCTCTACATTGATGAGCATGTCTTTGTTTTCAAGATGTAACATTGTTAGTCATTTTATCTCCAATTTTGAGCAAATGTTCACATTATTTATTTGGATCTGGTTGTAAAAAATTTTGTAATGTACCTATTTTTTCTGTGATGTCACTACTGTATTTGAAGGAAGGATTTTTGAACCCCTGCAAAAACCAAACATTGACAAACCGCAACAGTTATATCATATGAGTTATTTGAATTATAAGAAATATAAAATATTCCTAAAAAACTATATTACACGGAAACACAAACATTTTGGTTGAGTTTTGTGAACTATATTTGCATATTATCCGCCACATTTTCTATCAACTCACGAATTTTCAGAAAACAGGCCTTACTTACTTCCCTCGATGTATTGGGCTAAGACATAAATAAAAATTCTAGTCTTTTCCCTGCCTATCCACAACTTCGCATTTCTCAGTTCATTAATTCATCTTCTTTTCAATGCCATACCCAACTGTAGACAATATTTATTTTTAAGACACACAAACATATATCCTCACCCCAAACTTACACAACATCCATGATCTCGCCGGGATTCGAACCCAGTACCTTCAGCATCTAGAAATTCTCTCAATCCTCTTGGCTACCGGGGTAGTCGCATATCTTTGTTTTCATCCTGAATGAATCCCTGTCAAATAACACCTCTCCCAGGTTCTTTTTCGATGTCGTTCTGTGGTTTAGAGACTTTTCACATCAGAAAATCTCAATTTTTGGATTATTCACGTGGAACAGCAATGAAGCTTTGTTTTTATATACCTCATTTTTTAGATGCCTGATATGAAAACAGACAAATCCCACAGCAGATGGCAAATAGATAAAGGGGTTTCGAAGAATTTCAAAATATTGAAAAAAACTTTCTAGTTATATAATCCCCACGAAATTTTACCTACGTCTTCCTGTAGCTTCTTTACAAGTTCGAAACTATTTCAATTAACTCATTTGTCGAATAATTGAGAGCACAAAATTTGAGCTCACTATAATTTCAAAAAACGTTTCGAGATTTTTGCCCATTAAAGAACTTGCGCGAGATATAAAGACTTCAACCTACCCTGAAAGGGTCCAACCTAATCGTTGAAGACGACTGTTCTCCAGAATAAGCGTGTTAAAAGAAACGGTGCATCAGATTTTTTTACTTATAATACAAGGTGATATAATCAATTTTATGAAATAGCTTTGGTATTGAGATTTTGAACATTTACCTGCATTTTGAAAGTGTTTAGTTCCAATTCTACTGAAGATTGATCAGTCCCTCATTTCAGTAGGTGGGTTACTGATAAAAAATAAATGTATGTAGATAGTACGAATGTCTCCTAGATTCAACCTCAAGTGGTACTTTCACTACAAATAATTTCATTTGAAAAACTTGAATCTTATCATATTTTATCAAATTCTATCAGTTTGCCTTGATGATGAAAATGGGGCTCTTTAACGCTGATTGAAAATGAACTGGTATTGTTTGTAGGTAAATAGAAGATATTCAATGTGGATTCATCAGAGTTCGTACTAAAAACTCGAACAAACCTATTTCAATGATTGTATATGAATATCTATCACGATATTCGAAATGATCTTGAAAATACTTAAAATCAAGGAATTTTTTACCCTTTGTACCGCACTTAAGTAGATCTGAAATCAGAAGAAATGACCTATAAGATAAAACTCAATTTCTTCTGTTTCTCACTATGGATTTAATTTTTTGCGCGCATGTTCTTGGAAAGAGCGTGCTTTCGATTTGTCCTAATGTCTGTAATTTTCGAATTTTAGCCAAAAATGGTCTCAATAACTACTCTATAAAAACAGATTTGTAAAATTCCGGTAAATTACGTTGGTTATTTGGTGACCAACGTTATTTACCTAAATTTGGCAATCGATTCTGCAGAATGAATTCACTGTATCCGTACCGTAAAATGAATTCAACGTGTATACTTGTTTATTACTTCATGAAATTACAATTACAATGTATATCTTGTATTTTCACATGGTGATTGAAAAGTAGGATGGAAAATTTTTATAGTACTTCCTATGTCTTTTTCATTGTATTGTTGAAGGGAAATATGTATATTTCGCCATTAACTATTGTAACATAGTTTTTACAGTGCGGGTGCAATCCGAAATAAAGTTGAACTCAGGATGAGTTTGTATTGTGAAACGGCCTTCGAGAAGGCTATTTTGTTGAATGGAAAATTTCTTGTCAATTAAAAATGTAAATGAAAAAGCATTATGCGTAAACAAATAAATCCTTTTTACGCGCTTGTTCTGGGGAATAGCGCTTTATAGTTTCATCACAACGTCTGTAATTTTCGAATTTTGAGCCGAAAATGGTCTTAAACGATTGGGTTGAATTCTGTCCGTCTGTCCGGCCATAGGTGCGCTAACACTCGAAGGAAAGGAGCTAACGACTTGAAATTGTTAGATTGGGTGCAGAGTCCAAATATCTCGGTTAAGTTCGCTAATGGGTAAAATCGGTCGAATTGTTTCGGAGTTAGGCCCATTTGAAATTTTGAGGTTAATTCCCAAACATCTCATTAGGAACTGATTCGATCAGATTGAAACTTTGCATATAGTCCGAGAATACCAAAGTGCAACTAAGTGCGTAATTTTTTGTGAATTCGGTACTTAAAAAATGTTAAAATCTTCATTCATAAATTTTTCGAATTTTTGTTGAAAAATCTTTTTTTCTCGGAAACTGTCGATCAGATTTCAACGAAATATGGCGAAGACCTTAGATTCAGTATCCAACAACTATGTTAAATATTTCAATTTGATCCGATATTCACTTTCGGAGATATAAGGAAAAAAATATGCCAAATTTTTATGTACTTGTAATTTTAACGTTATTTCCGCAAACGGATCGAAACTTCGTAATCATTTGAAGAATACCGACGCACAACGAAGTACTCTGATTTAGTAGTTAGAAAATAAAAAAAAAATTCTACAATTTCCCACGTTCTATTGAAACATTTTTTTCTCGGGGACTATGGAACAGATTTCTATGAAATTTGGCGTATACTTTGGGGTTAATATTGAGCAACAACACTTCAAATTGAAATGTCGAGGAGATTTCCTCAATATCGCAAGAAATATAGATGCCATCAAGTTGATACTCTGTAGTTAATTGAAGAATTCCTACATGCTACATGACGGAAAATTCTGTATGGATATAGTCGTAAGAATTCATTTTTTTAAAACATTATTCGAAAATTCGCGTCATTTTTCTTGAATTTTTTGTTCGAGGACTATTGATAATATTCCAATGAGATTTGGTACAGACCTTGAAGTCGATATTGACCAACAATATTTCCATTCAATTTCAATTTTATCCGAGATCCATTCCCGGAAAAAAGTATGTTAAGTTTTGTCGTTATTCGAAATGTTGCGGTTATTTTCTCAAACTCAATCAGATTGACATTTCGTAACTTGGGGATCATAATGGTTAAAAATGTGAAAAGTTTTTATTGACAAAAATTGTTTTACGGAAACCATTAATCAGACTGCAATAAAATTTGGCACAAACTTACAAGTCATTATTCAGGAAGAGTGCTTCAAATTTCAGTTGGATAAGATATATTTATTTTTGAGATATTGTAAAAGAAAGATGTAAAAGTTCGTGTTTGATCGTATAATAATCTTCGGAAAGATTTGAAAAAAGATTATTACATTTCTTGGTTATTTCCTAAATATCGTTGTTATTTCCGTAATACCTCAAGAAATTCTGATATTAATAATAATAACCTGGTGACTACTTGTAAATTGCTGATGAGTAAATTTGTGCAAAATTTCGTAATGATCGTTCAATAAGATCAATAAAAAAACATTTCAATATTTTTTTTTTCAAATATTTTAATGATGGCGGTCTAATAATCATATGGTCCTCACGAAACTCACGAAACTAGGTTTTCTGTATAATTACGGAGGTCGTATTCGTAGATTAATTTTAAAAACACGTGTGTTTAGCGGGGTCAATACGTAAACAGGTGACAGGTGCTTCGGCAACGCGTAAAAGCTCCTGAGCACACGTCATTGCTTTTCTAATTTTTTGAAAGCGAATCCTTGCGGGTGCGCATGCACACAACATCCAGTTATGTGACGCTGCATTGCAGAGCATAAAGACCTTATTAATTTTGTGGTTGTGCAACTAGTGAAGGTCATCAACATCCTAGCGAAATGTATGTGATGTAACTTACGAAGCAACAAACCTGAAGAACCGAGAGTGTCAGTTTAGATTGGGTAGATTAAGAGCCATGATACATCTGTTGAGTTCGTTAACGGGCCGAATCCGCCCAAAAGTTTCTAGTCTATAACCATTTACTTAACCAATTTCGATTTCTCATTATCTGGAGAAATACCGACCCGATCGAACTAAAACACGGTTTGCTGTGATGAACTATTTAAACGAAGATTGATGCGAAAATTCTTAAATGGTTACTGAATAAACAGAAAAAATGGAACTCCTCTTTGCGGGTACTATTAATCAGATCTGAAAAAAATTCTGCACAGACCTTGAACTCAAACAGTGTACGGAATTTAGTTCCATCCGGTTATAATTTTCGGAGATATTGGAAAAAAATATGTCAACAAAAATTATGCTAGGTAGTGTGCTGTACACAAGAATTAGATCCTTCTTTTAATATACTACGTACATTATTGAAATGTAAATTCTATCAAATTGAATATTATTCCTCAGCAGATACTTTCTCAGTATTATTTCTATTTCCCAACTATTTTTGAGCTAGAAAGAAAATAACTTCCTTATTGTGACACCTCAGAACTCATCCATTACAATTGGACATATTTCTCGAGTGATGTATGAGATTGCGGATTGATAGTCGAGCAAAAACAGAGATAATACCAAGATGATGTGGGGAAAATGTCACATCCTTCATAGTGTTCATCGGGTTTTACCGTAAATCAATTTATTCTCAAGAAGAGTCTGCGGTGACGTACACAATGAGCAGGTACTCTGACGTTTCACGTTGCAACAGAGACAGATTGAACAATTTATTCGATAGGTACATCTTTTAAAAGTCGACATAATAGAATATTGAATATGGCAAATAAAGGTATGATCGCTCATAACAACCCCTTGACTGTGGAATATTTGTTTTCACTTGAGTCACTCAAATATCATTATGAGGTGAATATTTGAATTCAACGAGTATAGCGAGAAATTAAAGCATTCAGTTATGTACCAATATGATTCAGGACTATAAGCAGTGAGAGTAGTACGTTAAGGCAACCAGTTTTGACAACTCGCTTCCAAATCATCTGAAATATCAGAAAAATTAAATTGAAAAGGTAAATTGCAGATAATTTAAGTTAGTTGTATTTTATGGTAATAGTGTTTCAGGGTTTAGTTTCTATTTTCTTAGGTTTAGTCTATAAATATCTTATATCTTCTAATCTAATATGATATCGTTCCATCACAATGTAATGTTAGACGTGAAGAGATTAATTATGGCAGCCAAATTCGTGAAATTGAACAAGCGCATAAAATCTGCTGACTTCACGTCAGTGCTTTTCTAGGTTTTTGTTTTTTATACCTCTGCAACTTCGAATTGGGACTCACCAGAATCAAATTAAAAATTATAACACAGCCAAATTAGTATATGAAAAAATCAAATTAAGACTTAACACATTTAAACTGGCAAAAATGAATTTCATGTTGGTACAACATGCATTGCTCCGTGAATCGAATTAATTGAAAGCTTCATAAAATTGATACTTTTCATGTCGAAGGAGAGTTTGAATTCTGCTGAAATTCGAAAATATAAATATTTCTGTTGTACTTTATTGAAAAGTTATATTCGAAAACAATCATAAAACAGAGTATTGCTGCCCATAAAGGAAACGAAGAACGAAAAGGACTTAAGAATCCATGGATATCAAGAAGCCAACCGCCTTCAAGTGGGTAAAAAATTCAAGGGAAAATTACCAACGAGATAGCAGGACAGAGTTCAAAAAAACTTCCGCTCCCATAAGAAGGAGTGTTGTACTCATATGAAATATATTATTTTCAGTTTGAATGAGTAAAGTCAATTCTTACTTTCATTTAGGTAAAATAAGAAAAAAGAAGTTTGAAGGCTCATGAAGAATTTCGTGAGGACCATATGATTAGAAAATCGCGAAATGTAAATTATCTCGAAACATTTTTCTTCAAATTGTTACTTATGGAACAATCATCACGAAATTTCGCTCATACTTACACATCAGTAGTTTCCAACTAGTTACTCAGTTTCATTATGAGCGTATCAGTATTTTTTGAGTTCATCCATAAATAAGAACGATAACGAGGAAAGAACCAAAGAATGTGACATAATGTTTCTCAATATCTCCGAAGATAAATATCGGATCAAACTGAAATTGAACACTGTCGTTAAACACTCACTTCAGAGTCTGTGAGATTTTTATTGAAAACAGATGAAAATTTTCCAAATTAATATTTGTTTTTGGGAAGTTGAAAACTTTTCTAGATTTCAATTGATTTCAATTTTTTACTCGTAGCATCCCCACGAAATTTTGCATACCTATAGTTGCTCGTCGGTATTCTTCAACTAAATAGGAAGTTCATTTCTAATCGAGTTAGTTCTTCTAAAGATATCAAAATTTAAGAAGCCATGAATGAAAATAAATATCGAATCAAACTCGAACTTGAAGCAGTGTGCCAAATCTCATCGACTTCTGATGAATAATTTCCGAAAAAACTATTTTTTCGATGAAATATTGTCTTCGCGTTCATTAATCGAAACGGGCTCCACAAAAATTTTGCATAAAGTGGCCCCCCCGTATTTTTCAACTAGTTTCAATCTGATCGCGTCAGTACTTATCGAAGTTTTCAGGAAATGACCTCGAAATTTCAAACAAGACCGAAATTTGACATATTATTTTTCCAATATCTCCAAAAATTAATATCGGATCTAGTTGAGATTTCAAATACTGTTGTCAAATATTGACTTGAAGGTCTGTAACAAATTTCCCCTAAATTATAATTATTATAAGATGTATTTCCACATTGACAAAAAACATTTTAGTAGAAAAGTCAGAAACAGAAAAAACAATAATCCGTTGGGTATTATCTATTTCATATCTCATATATTTATTTCATGGCTACAATTGTATTGTTTGCACTCGTCAAAATGAAACTCAAGTAAATAACTTACAGATTAAAATAACTCAAAACTTACTCAAATCACAAGAACAAAATTCTTCAATAGAGTACACAGGCATAGATAGGAGTCTATCCTTCACAACATACCTGAATCTATCATCTGAGAGTGACTTCAGGTGAGAAAGTCACCTATTATATAGATCAATGGACAGAAAGACAGGAGCCCTGGGCGACGTGTCCAGCCTCACAAATCTTTTCCTGATAAGGCCCTTACCTCTAGTGTTATGGTCATGAATATCCGAGTGTAGCTGATATTTATGCCTATTACTATGAGCATAGGTCAAGGATTCTAGAATGAATAATGCCAAGAACGTCAGGATTCTCAACTCCACAAATTTTTCTCTGCAGCATTCCCTATACCCCATGCCCACAAACCTGATAGCGCTTCTCTGTATTCTAAAAATACTCTCTCTCAAAGAGCAATTATCCCACAAGATGACGCAGTATCTCAAGTAGGACTCGACCAAGGCAAAATAAACCATACGCCATGTTCTGATAGACAACGACGAAGACAGAGCTCGCAGGGCAAAGGCATTCTTCCTGATCGTCCAAGCGACGGCAGTGGCCTGAGCAATCCATGTTAGTTTATCATCCCAACAGAACACTCAGAATTTGATGCACCCCAACTTCCGCTCTGGCACAGATCTCGAAGTGCAAACCAAACTCTGAGATTTGGTCTCGTTTATAGCTTATAGTTTATAGCTTGTTGGCAGAAAACTGTTCAAAAGCCCTCGACTGTGCCTCCCCTGACGCTTGAATCAGACCTGCCAACTCCAAGGACCTAACGGTATCATCAGCAAATAGAGTGGTCAGCGTGGGACACCAATGACTGAGGATCTTAATTCAGAGCACGACTCACCCACACAAACAACGTACCAGCGATTGGTCATAAAATTAAAAATGAGTTTTACAGCACTGTCATCTAGCCCATAATTTTTGAGCTTAACCAGCAGTGTCTCGTGAGAGACACAGTCAAAGGCCCTCGAAAGATCTTGAAACAAGGACATTGATTGCAAACCAAGCTAAGAGCACTCCAGAGTTGTCCCAACCAAATCGAGAACCGCCGCATCAGTATTGCGACCTCTTCTAAACCCAAACTGCCTCTCTGAAAATAATCTGTTGTCCTCAAAATACTCTACAAGCTGATTGCAGATCAACCTCTCAAGAATTCTCGAAAAAACTGGCACCAGGGATATAGGTCGGTAGTTATCCATTTCATTCATGTCACCCTTCTCGTAAACAGGAACGACCTTAGAAAATTTAAGGGTATGCGGGTAGGCACCCTGTGTGAGACATTCATTGATTATATTTGTAAGAGGATATAAGATGGTATTTATATTTCTCCTCATTCTATTGTAAGTTAAAGCTGTTATTTTGATGAGGATGTAAAACTCGGAGAAACTATATACACTATTTTTCGATAGAACTTTTTTGGGTCTACTATCGGAAAGTGTATACAGGAGGTTACGTATCTGCTCTGGCAAAAGTTGTAGAGTTGTATTCCAATATCATGTGTTTTTCTCAACCGTCTGTATGGCTGTATAATATCTTGTCTGTTTCTGGTATCATGGCTGTGTATTTCGGAATGTTCCTTATATCTGTTTAAGTTTTCCTTCATGAATATCAATCTTTTATAAATTATTTATTTATTTATTTATTTATTTATTCAGAAATACATCCAACAGGCCGAGGCCCAATTACAGGTGTATACAATGATACAGAAAAAAAAATAACAAAATAATACATCGACGTTGATGAGGCAGACAAGAGTTAAGAGAACATACAGTCCTAGAAATAGAAAAAAAAAAAAAAAAATCCATAATGAGTCATTATAACAGCGTACAACGTCATTATTCCCGATGAAGTAAATAGACCTCGGCAACTTTTATACCATGGGACTTGATAAAAATATTTTTTAGGGCTGTCTTGTGCATTCTGAATATCTTATCTGATTGAAAAGTTGCTCCACAATCCAACACACAATACCATGAACAATTCGGAAATGAAAGAGGGAGTAATAGGTAGTAATTGCTGCACTCATGTTCGTAACCTCTGCAATCTTTTTTATCGCGTACGCTGCTGAGGCTAGCTTGGCGCCTAGATGGTCAATATGTTCATTCGACTTCAGCTGTGTGTCCAGTTGCACTCCCAGGAAGTTAACTAAACTCGGCTCTATATTATGACTGCTTTGTTTGACACTGAAGACTAATGATGTTGTTTTGTTGGCAGTCAGAAATAATTCGTTGGTGGTGAACCACATTTTAGCTTCGGTCATAACGTTTTCGTAAACTGCCTGGGTAGTGATGTTATCATCGATCTCCACTGAATGAGATGAATCATCCGCGAACATACAGGAAAGTACTTGTCTTGGTATCGCATCGAGAGTTACTTTCGAAGTTATGTTACGTTTACATGGCATATCGTTAATACAAATTAGGAATAGTGGTGGGCCCAACTTTGAACCCTAGGTAACTCCCTTAATTGTTATAAGAGATTCACTCTGCTCCCATACAATTCCACCTTCTGCTGTCGGTCCGATAACAACGATGGAAAGAATTCCAGACTAACCCCACGGACATCATATTTCTCCAGCTCATCAAGCAGAATTGATTGTGAAATGATTCACACAATCAATTGCTGCAGACAGGTCGGTAAAATTTAAAGACACTGGTTTTTGTGTTCAAAACAATAATTTTCTATATACTCGACCATAAAATGAATTGTAGATGTTCCTTTTCGAAAACCGAAAATTGGTTACAACACAATATTTAGTGGATATTCATGAAGTCTATCAGCTGTTTTTAGACAACAGCTTTCAGGATCTTTGAAAATGCAGGTTTCATTGCAACTGGTCTGAAATTATCGGTTACGGAAGGATCCCTTTTCTTGAATATAGGTCATACCTTTCCTTTTATCATCTTTTGTGGGGAGACTTCCTCTTCAAGGCACGAATTCACAATCTCCACTAGTAGGTCAATCAGAAACTAAGTACATTTTTTTATGATGAATACACTATTTCCATCTATATCTTTGTTCTGTTTTCCCTAGGTTCTTTACGATGTTGCTGGCATTATGAACCAAAAGTTGTTGAATTCGTCAGTGCTCAGATTTTCAGGTTGGGTCTGTTTCCTTATGCACCCTGTTCCTTCATTGATGATATTCCATACTGTTTTATCATCTGGACCCGGCTTTATACATTATTATTACAGCAGCACAGAGATTGTGTGTTCACTTAATGGTCTAATCCGTATCATGCTTTGGTGATGTTGACTATGACAAGATTCTAGCGGTCGCCCCGCCATGGGTGAAAGCACAGAATAGAAAAATATTATAATTTCTCTATTCTTCTGTGGTGAAAGTAAGCATGCGTATTGAAATAAAATCCAAATAACGGAGGCGGGAAATATAAAATCTAACATAACCTAACCTAACCTAACCTACCATCTCAAAGATTGTCTGTATTTTATATTTCCCGCCTCCGTTATTTGGATTTAATGTCAATACGCATGCTTACTTTCACCACAGAAGAATAGAGAAATTATAATATTATTCCATTCTGTGCTTTCACCCATGGCGGGGTGACCGCTAGAATTTTCATTGACTATGTCAGATTATGAGGAATAGGATAGCATAACGTCACCGTCTCGCCTCAGGATATTGTAGTCGGTATCGGTAGACACTGATTAGTTCAGAACTACGTGACATTCTTGTGAAGCAATGACGTGAGCTGAGGTCCTTTAACACGATCGTTCGAATTTTAAGAATCAGATCATCGTCAAATTCTGCACCTTGTTGCGCGTTGGTATTCTTCAACTGACTACGTTTTAATCTTATTGCATTCGTACTTTTTGAGCTATTGCGAATATAACGTTGAAATTCCAAATAAGAACGAAATTCTGCACATAACTTTTCTTATATCTCTATATATTTTTTCGAATTTCTTACGTTCTGATCCACATGAGGTTTTGCACTAAGTTGCGCGTTGGTATTCCAAAACTGTATGCAAAGTTTCAATCTGATCGAATAATTATTTCATGAGATATCCATTGCCACATATGTTCTTGACTGATCTCATTTTTTGTATCCCTTACGTACTGACCATATAAAGCCTTGTTGTGCCAGTTTTCTATACGACTTTGTAATTGTTGTTTTGTGTAGATTTGTTTTATTTTGTTGGAAATTTTTTATGGTACCTTCATCAGTCAAATGGTCGCAGTTCTCCTCTTCAACGGTTTGATGGACTTGTAGCAATTTTCTTCAATCTTCCTCGGTTAATAGTGCCTATTAACATCGCTTTGTGGGTAGAGTGCATGGTTTATCGACAGGATCTTCCTAGTTTTCCAATCTAATGCTTCTAATTTGGTCTAATTCCAATTCTATTACTGGGAACGCCCAAGTGTATTGCCTGGATTGAATCTTTACGGTTTAGCCTGAACTCAATAATCTTTCTTACTCTTCTGATGTATTTCGTACTGACTCTGGTCTTTACTTCATAATGCTTGATATTATCGGCTTGCAATATTCCAAGATACTTGTAACCTTTTTTTCAGTCCTTTTATTGTTTGTTCTTAATGCTCAAATACAGGACCAATGCGATGAATTGAATCACACCGTTAATTCTTCATCTATAATTAATATTTTGATACAATTTTTGGCACAGTGAATGAAAGGTACAGGTATCAATTCAAATATTATTACAGTACAAGGAAACTCATAGATGCATATAAATGCAAATGTTTTTTGGATATTTTCGAATCTATTTCTTTATTTTTGTTTTTTTTGCTGTGACGAGGGGGTTGTTTGTTATTTATTGGAGATTTGCTGCTCTTCAAAATCGATGATAAATATGGCTGCATTCAAGCAAAAACCTTCATCACCGAAAAAGTTGAAATAATTCATCATATCTATGAATATTCAGAAAAATGAATTGAAATAATTCAAATAAATGGAGCAACTATATGCATGAGGAAGTATTTTTAATAAGAAATTTCGGAAAAAAATACTTTTAAACAATACTTTGACACAGCAACTTCTTATTGAAAATCGATTGAAGTACATTTTGAGAGGTTTTCTTGTTTATATATATTGATTGCCCCAGCGTTAGCAGTTTTGTATCATTTGCTAAGGTAAATTATTCGGAACATTATTGCCCAATAAATGTAATGGAATCTATATGAATGACTAGAGGGAACTTCTTTCAAATTAACTTCTGGAACTCTCCTTGATTGTAGTCAAGAATTTCCTAAGAATTGACATTTTTGGAAATCATTCCAAATTTCACCTTCTTTCCTAAAGAACTCATCCAAATAATTTCCTATTCAGTAAAATACCACTTTATTCCTCAATTTTTCCTTTTAAATAATCAGGCTCCATTATCAGGATATTTGAATTATTCCAAACCATAATGTGATTTTCACTGGTTGGACATATACATAATCTGCTCTCTAAGATATATGCACAAATATTCAACAGGATACAACAATTTCAATTCATATACTAAGTATTTTGGCTTAGTGTTTGTGCCTGAAAATCTCAAGTTGAGGAAATAAAACTGTGCGAAAAATAGTTCTTGACTTCAGTTGATCACAATAATCATTGAGTTATCGAACGTCTCGTCAAGTATTCAACGGAGTAATTATGTGCAAAGAATCACTAAGGAGTAATATAACTTTCATGGTCAAAATCCTTAAATCATTGGAACAGCCCTAAATCTTTAGAAACAAACACATAAAAGGGGTGAAGAGGTTCCATAAAATTAAAATGATCTCTACCTGTTGAAACCTACAGAGTTAAAGCTATATCTATCAGATAAAGATCGAGAAATAAAAAGTACTTCCTCAATAATGAGGCAATTGCCGAGCATTCCAGGTCGATTATAAAATTAACCGTTTATGATATAACACTAAAGCGGCGTGGGAGTGCAATACAAGACTTGTTTGTTACAAATTCAGCGTTAACTTTCTCCTCGCCGTCGAGCTTTGCCGTGCGGGGCTACCGACTAACCCAATTTTGAGCTGGGACTTGCTCAAGCACCTTATACAACAAGAACGTGACTCCGTCTACGGCAAGGAAAGTTACATAAGTCCACATTTCAAAATGTTTTCCTTTCGGATGTAAGATCTTCACGGTACAGTTTGTAATGTATTGGCTCAGTATCTCCGAAAATCCATTCGTAGATACAAATTCAAGATAACTTATTATCAGCATAGTTCATATTCATTATTCAACTCTTTCTATTCTACAGACTCAATGCACACCCCCCTTCCCCTTCGTTTCTCGAGCTATATTTCTGAAGTTTGAAATAACATATATGTTCACTAGTCGCCACCTGTTGAGATAATTTGGAAATTCTTCGTAATTATCTGAATCCAATCATCCCTTATAGTAGACAAATCCTTTGTCATCTCGATATGTAGATATGGAGCCGAGAAACTTAAAATTATTTCGAATACATTATTGGTTATACACAAAAGTATTACTTTAGATTAATTGATTTTTTTACTCCTACTATGCAATGCAATAATTTGGTGGTATTATTGATTATATGCAATAATTAAGGTAGTTCATGGCAGTCTGGGCAGCAAATTGAATGGTTCTGAAATGAAATTTTCACTATAATTTAGATAATTGGAAATAATTTGAAATTGTTATAATACACAACAAGGTTTCTCATTTGAAAATATAAAAATTTTTACAAGCCCAAACAACGGTCAATTAACTTTTATTCTGAATATGCCAAAAAGTGCACACTAAGGAGGATCATTTAAAGTTTTTAATTTCATAAATGTACCTCGAAAAACAAAAGTATCGGTGTTACCCTGTATATTACATAATTCCTCCACCTTTTACGCGCTCGTTCAAGCGCTACCATTTCGTTTCGAGATACGTATTTTCCGAATATCCATACGAAAATAGTCTCGAAGTCGTTAACAATTGTTACTGCTATATGCACCAGGAAGAAAAACAGAAGAATATATATGAATAAATATGATTAAATTAAAATCTATACCACTATATTCAGAATTCAGAAGGACGGCTTGTAGGTTCATGCGCAATTTCGTCAGGACCATACCATTAGAAGATAGATAGAATCATTTATATCAAAGAGACAAGCAATTCCTTTCAGAATGTGTCGTTATGAGGAGCCAAACTGTTCAAACTGTTTCCTGTGGGTGCTGGATGTCGGGTTTAATGCAGAAATCATTTTTTCGGGTTTTACTCTCTTCGAAAATTCATGAGTAATGATTTCAAACTTGATATTTCATTGCTATGGCATAAACACTCATGATAGTGTTTTCTCAATTTTTTTTCTAGTTGTACTCACATAATCTTAAAATAGATCTGCTATGATATATGTTTCGTTGGTTTCGTACTAATGCTGAACTAGTTTTTGCCCGCATATTCAAGAGAACAGCATGCTATCGTTTTGCCCAAATGGCTGTAATTGTCGAATATTTTCCGAAGTTGTGTTGAACGACTAGCACTGATTTGAAGACGGAAGTACTTCGGAGTTCCAGGATAAGCTGCGCATCAGAATGCTCCAGCTCAGTTCCTTGAGAGACAAATCAGCAAAACAATTTTGGAGTTGTATTCATTTGAATATTAGGGATATTGCCTTGATTTTTCCGGAATTACTCATAAGTCGAATTGAAAATTGAATTCGAGTTATTAGTTGAGGAATACCAACGAGCAACTGCTTGCAAAATTTTGTTGGGATCATGTCGTTAGTATATGAAGAAGATCGCGAAAATTTTCCACATTCTCGCTGAAATTTTTTTTTTTTGGAAAATGTTCATCTGGTTTTCAAGAGATTTCGCAGATACCTTGAAGTCAGTATTTTACAACAGTGAACCAAATGTGAGTTTGATCTGATTTTGATTTTCGGCTGTATTGGAAAATATTATGCCAAATTTCTTTGTGCCCTAGGTATTGTTGATATTTCTGCAATTACTCAAATAAAATTGATGCTAGTTGGTAAATGCAGATGAATAATTTTTCGATAATCGTGGAACAATCAGCCTTTTTTTCGCCCACGAATTTTAGCATGTGAACAAAAGCTGCTGTCTTTTCCTCAGTATTTTTCTAGAAAAAAATGGTCTTTTCACTTCAAATTTTGAAACGGTATCACAGAAAAAAATTCCTGCTTTTTGTTTTCTTTTCTTCTTGACAAGATTCTTGACGAAATTATGACGACTAACATCAATTTTTACTCTCGAAAAATCATTAAAAACGTTCGAAATTATCATCTTGAGCTGCAATCCAGGCATTTCATCGCCTGATGAATTATTCTTTGAATCTACGCTGTCCGGTACATTCTATCAATATTGGTGGATTAAAATAATCGGCCCATTGTGCGCCTGTTCCTACAGGCAACAGTAGTAGGAAAAGTCTGCTGGTTTCAAATACTTTGGCCGTGAGGTCCACTGAAAAGTTTCAAGACACACAATCCACGATCCAGAATATGCTCCTTTCCTCTTTCCTCTTGAGGTTTTTCTTCCAACAAAATACAACGGATATCAATTTCCACAACATTTATAATATTCGTTTCCCTGTCATGTTTGTTCAAAAATTCGAGTCCAGAAATTCAATTTGAATTGGTACTGAATTTTGTTCTCTCTCATCAAATGCTAATCTGCCGTTCGGCCTACCGTAATCGCAAAAAATTTAAACTTAAACTTAAAATCTCAGTATTCACAGAGAATTGGATTCAATAACAAAGATCGAGTCTATACGTTCAGAACCGATTGAATTGCAATTTAATAAAAAGTTAGTTGAAAATGAGCCCCCAAAGATTCTCGCGAGATTTCGCAAGGATCATACGTTTTGAAGTTAGCATAATCGTATTCATCAGGAAGTCAAGCTATGTTGGGGTAGGTCGATACATGGATGCATGACCCCTCTAGATACTGATTCGAACAAGAGTGCAAAACCTTCCGATTTCACATCAGTCAATTAGACTCAAGAAGATCTGAAGTACTTGGAAAATACAAATAAGCCTTGTTTAACTGTGAAAGCTGAAAACGAAACTCACAACTATGATTTTCATAATTTCCTAAGTATATTCTCAACAACATTATTGAATAATATAAAATTCAAGTCAGTGATACAAGGCAGATGATGAGGCATAACTAACTGAAAAAACTTCTCTAAAACATGAGTGAGAAAATACATTCATATGTTATCGAGCCTTCCGAAATTAAACAACTATGTTGAAACTGATCAGGAATTCCGAACTTGGCGAAAAACTGTATAATATGGACACTTTTGCTAAATTAAAATTTTGATTTTCTGAGTCATAACTATCTTAGAGTACTTCTCAAAAACGTGACTGAAAAATTACTCTCATTTGTGATGATGCTACCAAAATGAAACACCATAGTGAAATTAGTGTGACATTTTCGAAAAAAATTGAGAACAATGACACTTTTGTTCAACACGAATTACAATTTTATAACCATCATATCGCCTTGCACCCGCTGGTAGGTCGACTTTGCATCACGTCACGATACAAACTGGATTTTTTTAAACCTTCAATTTTTACAAATGAATTCGTTCGTTCACGTAGAAATAAAATTGCGAAATAATAAGAGATGTGAAACAAGGATGAGGTCAACCTTCCTGGAGAACTACAAACGGTCTCACTGTAGTCATCAGTCGAAAATAATTTTTTGAATATCAATTCTCTAGTGATTCTTGACTTTCCATTGTACAAACCAAAACTACATAAATGTTGACGTTCTGACGAAAAATGATCTGTTTCCGTTTATTGTTATAGAACTTCCTCTTCGACGACAATTGAAATTTGAATAAAAAATAAACCTCGCTGATTACAATAATGTAATGAATCTGAAGCACGAAAACATTTCTTGATGAGAATCTTCTTTGTTTTGAATGAACCTACTTCCGGCTGAGACATCGTTAACCATGTCATCGGTTCTCATTGAAATCGGAAAACATTGATTATTCTTGAGGTCAGAGTATCGATCCTAGCTAGCAACACGAATTTTGTTTGCACTTCCAAAATTGATTAAAATAGGCAAGTAGGTCATTTGAATTCTGAATCCACAGCAATAATATTGAGTATGTGGTTAATCAATGAATTATTGAATCTGAAAATTACGAGAGAAAAGCACTCCATCTTTTTCACGGTTCAAAGAATTCTACCGACCAACTGAGATGATGATAACTTTCGAAAGGAACTTGAAACTTGAAGTGGGAGATCAAAACCACAGAATACCTAACCCAGAAGCGAAACTCCGGCTTTTCCCGCGAACGTTTTTCAAGAGCGCTTGCGCCATGCTAAGTGTTAATCTGTCAACTTCAAATTAAACTGTTGGCGGCAAAATTAAAGAGATCACAAGATTTTTTGAAATTATTGTGTTTTATCAGGGACTAGGTACTTGTTATATATTGACTCGATTTCACTGATTTTGTGAAACTAGTGCAGTTTTTCGAGGATTCCTATTTAAAGTATCTGTTAGAGATGTCCACCAAAAGAGGAACTGCGTGTGTCTCTAGAGACTGTTTATCTAGGACAATTGTTGAAAATTTGTCCTTTTTCAGGTTCCCAAAAGATGTCGAAAGATATTTTTCTTGAACGTGGACTGTACTGGATTTTATAAACTTATTTTTGTTCTCAGGGCTCGGAATTGGTTAGAATCAAGCTGAGAGATCACCTGAGGAATTTCACCCTTGAAGCGTCACATAAAATTATCGGTTGTGTGAACTCTACTTCGATAACTCTATGTTTGCCAAGAAAACTGGTGTTAGAAAAAAGTCCCCACTATTTTCCCCATATTTCGAAAATAAGACTTGAAGTTGATTAGAATAATATGAGTCCGACAATAAAAATCAATATCTCATCAAATCATAGTGATCCTTAAACTTCCACAGTACATGCACCCACATCATCATCAGGTGAGATTTTGTTTTACTAAGGCCAGTGTTATTGTGTTCATAAAATCATATTTGGAATGAAATAGGATCATTTTTCTTGTTGCTTCTCCTCATCCGGTAAGGTTATATTTTTTTGAATTGAAATATTTTCCTTTTCACAATTATTTCATCTCAAATTTATTTACATACTGCATAATTGATCGCTTTTCAGGGATATTAGTGTGGGCCATGGCTTCGAGCTACCTTATCCTTTTACCTACTCATTGACATTCCCAAAATCTTTGATATGTTTTTATTTTCAATTTCAGACACTTTTACCGTTGGTGTAGACAATAAGAAACATGAAAACAATCTGAAGTTCGTAATAACATCCAATCTGTTCTACCAGAGTAATCTATCTACAGTGCACTTACTATTGGAAAATACAGTTACCGTAATGAGAAGCTTTTCAAAATCCCTTCACCTATATGTTTATGGATATTTGATTGAAAAAGTCACGAATGCTTATTCTTGTTCAGTTTGTGAGAAATATTTCAGGGACTGGGACGAATTGGATTCTGCAAAATTGTTTATTGATTTCAAAGTGTTCGATTTCAAAAATAGTATTTATGGAAATCTCGAAACGCTAAAAGAATCATTAAGTGAATTTATTCACAACCTTGAATCTTGTTCAGTTTCAGCTTCAGGAAAATTTTTTTGGGAAACAGAGTATCTCATGATCTATTTGAAAAACTGAAGTCCCTACAACTACATTATTCATATTCTGAATTTCCAAAAAATAATTAGTGACTTTTCCTCAGGCTACAAATATTTCATTATTTAAAATTTGCCAATAGAGACTTAAAAACTGACATCGTAAGCATGCGCAATGTTGCCACTTTTTATATTCAAAAATTTTAGGGCAAATAAAAATTGAAATGGAGTGAAAAATGGGAAAATAAGTAACACTGCGCATTCTCACAAAAGAATTAAGTACATCCAAAAATACTTACTGACGCCTACAGAACAACACCCCGTTTTCTCCTAGAAACGTAGAAATTTCCCCGAAGTCTAAGATTTCACGCGGCTATCGGCAACGTTAAACCATGTACACCGCAATGCAGGTGCCTGAACTTGAGATATTAACTAGGTTCAATCATAGACCTCATATATCTTAAAATGGTATTTTAGGTCTATGGATTTAATGAAACTTGAATGTGGCTGTGTTGCCTAGTCGTAATTCAACACCACTTGGTAATGTTTGCTCTTAATAAAGATCTGGAGAGAACGTGCCAAATGCAAACTCACGATAAGATTGGAGTTATGAACATAAATTCGTTGGCAAATTTCGATCCAATCTGGTTTTTTGGAAATTTTGGGAAAATACAAATGAGCTGGTTCTTTCAGAAGTAAATACATTCACGCCAACCGTAAATTGCAGAAAGAATCGAATTAGGAAGTACGGTATTTTTAGAGTAGAGCTGATTCGGACCTTGCTGTTAGTAATCATTCTCGGATATTTTATTCAATATCAGAAAATCAATCTGGAAAAAATATACTGACGGAAAGGGTTTCTGTAAATTCAGAAGCGATTCACTTGAAAGAAAACCTAGAATATATTCCACATTTGAATCGCTCAAACGATAACTTAACTCATTTATTTACAACTATACAAATCATCGCAAAATTACAACAGAATTATATCAAAAATTCAGTAACTTCCGTTTGAAGCATTGAACTTACGAGACGGAGATTATTAAGATATTTTGTTCATTTCAAATTTGCCGCTCAAAAGTGACATTTGTAACACTTAGCAGAGAATCAAGGTCGCGCAATTTGGCCACATACAGATCAAAGTGCCGACGCTGAGTTTCGCTTCTGGGTTAGGTATTCTGTGTCGAAACGGTTATTTGAATGTTTGAAGTTATGAAGTTACTTGCTCAATATCTCATCAACCACTCGAGCGATTGGATTTGAAATTTAATTGTTAGTTGTAGCACACTGACGCGCAACTGCTTGTCAAATTTTGTTGAAACCCTATGACGGGTATTTATGAATAAAATATTTTTTTCGAATACTATTCCTCATATTTCGAAGAAATCCAGTGCAGATCTCTAACCCTACACACAAAATTATGCAATATTTCATTTTATTCGATTTTTATTTTAGGAGATATATATTTCGGGAAATTTTCTTTGGTCATAAAGAAGATGCGAAAAAATGGAAGTAAATCCAATTTGTATTCGACTGACAGGACACATTATCTGCGTTATCACACAATGGGGTTTGCATGGGTATTATGCTCTCTCACGTGTGATTTGACAGACGTTTGGTTTGTTCAGTACACACTACAGTTTTTGCAGATAAGTGAAAACATCAGACGCTGCCGGAATTCTTGTACACCTGAGCGGTTAGTATCAAATTCAAAGGAGAATATTTTAGTAATGGTTATATAAATAGTAGTACTAGAGGACGATTGTCAAGATTTGCGTTTCGAGTATCAACCAAGTCGGAAAAACCAAGGCGTACGAACAACCAGTTCATTTCCGACCACAAAAACGCGACCATAGATCCATAGAATTGCACGGACCGGTGAGTCAGTATGCCAAGAAAGACAGTTTTTGCATGATGCCTCATGCAATATTACCATAATGACAAGCATCTGGGAAGGTGTAACGATTGGGTTTCTATCTAAAAATAATGATTGCATAACCCACTGCACTTAATCATTCCCACACGCGAGTTATACTCAGGATTTTATCGAGATTTTGCTATCGCCATGCCGACTAAATAGGAAGGAAGTGAGCTTCGATGGGCTGTTGCCAATGAATTCAGCGTGTTTTGTGATCTTTTATTAGTCGCATACCTCCAAGCAAATTAGCAAGGAAAGCCGAAATACATTTGGCATGTCAGGCGAACTCGATTTCTTGCTTCACATTCCTGGCCGATTTGACGTATAATTTAAGAATGTGGGTTCTATCAGAACATTGGGGTTGATTCATTTTTAGTTATACCTATACGTTTTATGAAGTTTCGAGTTTTTTCTCTTCCAATGTCTGAAACAAATTCGTTATAAATTAAATAAAAATTAATATTTGTAGACATCGCCCCTGCGGATTTCCGGAAATAAAAAATATTCAATGGGAGCGATTCTTTGAAAAAATGTTATCTAATGAACAATATTGCTTTTGGAAAGTAACGAATAATTTCATCATTGCTGAAACTGAGTGGTTTTCGGAAAAATTCTCAGACACGTCGATTGTGTTTTATACAAAAGCACTTTTTGGCGTACAGCCCATATTTGTGAAATGATCGTTATTCGAAATATAACGTCAAAGACAATTTCTATAAATGGCAATACCCAATTTCGACCATGCCAATTGGAAGGTAGTGTCATTTTACATATACATTGTCAAAAATTACTTTTGTCTGACAGTTGCCTTGGCGACCGCGAATAGTTTTTATTACTGTGAAATAAAAACTTCTCGGCTAAACCAGTGTGTTCCATTTGTTTATTAGGTAGTGACTTTGTGTGCACAGTTTCAAGATCTACTTTAATATCATAGATGTTTGTGGGTTAGATAACAATGTAAAAACAATAATTAAAATTTCATTGAATTCAATGATGATGATGATGATCATCTTTAATGATGATGATTATCATCATTTAATTCATTAAAATTTTAATTATTGTTTATACATTGTTATCTAACCCACAAACACCAATGATATTAAAGCAGATCTTGAAACTGTGCACACAAAGTCACTACCTAATAAACAGTTGGAACACACTGGTTTAGTTTTTATTTTACAGTAATAGAAACTATGTATAAACAATAATTGAAATTTTATTGAATTAAATGATGATGATAATCATCATCATTGAATTCAATAAAATTTTAATTATTGTTTTCACATTGTTATCTAACCCACAAACGCTAATTCGATGATGTGTACGTTAAATCTCACGCTCTTTCAATTGGCATAGTTGAAATTGTGTATTTTTATTGAAAAAAAGGTCAATGACGGTAAAAAGAGCCTTTGTTTGAAACAAAAGTACAAAAATACAGTATTTTAGTCGCATCTTCCGGAAGTTACTGTGCAAGATTTTTGAGCAAGCGATCAGTAATCGACGAATTAAAAATAGAAAGGAAGACATTCGTAAAAACTCATGGATATGAAGGACAAGTAACCGCTGTCTAAGGGTACGCACAGTATAGAGTGGAGCAGAAAACAAAGATGAAAGAGCAACCAGCAAAGAGTGAAGAGGCGTAATCAAACACTGTCCTACAAACGCATGCACAAAGAGTGCACCGTATAGCGAAGATAGAGCAGAGCAGCGAAACCAAACATGTTTGTTTTCTACGCTCGCACGCTCCCATAAATCCACCCGTGTTCTTCTCAATAAAGTTGAATATCTTGTTTTCTCCATCAATTTTGTGTTTTTTTCAGAGAAAAACTTAATGTGGATTCATTTATGAGTAGATTATTGGAAAGAAAACCGCTGTGGGATCGAAAAAAGTAGAATACTTTATATTTCACCGTACAAAAACAATCAAAATGTTTACATGGTTTATTTTGGATAAAACGGGGGATTACATTTTCGGAAACAAAAATAAAATATCTTTCATTTTGTTATGATAAGTGGAGTTGGTTAGATGAGATTTGGAACCGCAAATTCAATCCTAGGGCAGATATATTCATTCAGTCGATTACAAGTTAATCCTTAATAGTTCTGTGCATAAGGTGAGAATATTATCGAAGCCTTCATCTAAACAAAACGAACAGAACTGACCCTCCTAACTTTGTTAGTTTTAATGAGCGCCATGTACCGAGGAGTTTCACGTTCATGGTGAATTTATGAATGAGAAAAACATCAACTTTTCAAGGGTTACTATGAAATTTGAATGTTTTTAAATTACCGATAATGGAGATTGCGAGAAGTAAGATACATTCCAGAATTCAGAAAAGTTATATCATCCTTAGGATATTTTCCCTAAATCCTTCTTAATCATTTCCGTGAAGTATGGACGACGAAGTTTCATCTCAAGTACTACCTACTTCTTAAACCATACAATCTCTAACGTCGGCCAATCTAAATTTTTGATGTCCCTTTCCTCAATTCAATATTCCAATTACGAAATCTTCGAGAACTCCACATGTATCTAACATACTCGTTGAATCCGGCCCTCATTTCCTACTTCCGGTAGGTAACAAAAAGAAATCCTTGTTCTCATGGTATCGGAACGTAACACCTGCCTGACGGATCTAGAAAAAATTATCGAGCATCCGAAGATCTCAACAACCTGGATCTAGAGGAGACGAAACGACTAGTCGCAGACTCGCATGATCAGAGGAAGCAACATAGGTCTAGTCGATGATTCCCCACTCCAGTTGGACAAGTGTAGATCCGGTGCTTTGTAAACGTGAAAACATTGGGTGTATAGGGATTCTTAAGTCTAGAGACAGAGAGTCATTCTCGATTTTCGAGACGTTTGTTCATTGATATTTTTTGACATCACTAACAAAATATAACCTACATAATTACGAATAACTCTCGATTGACAAAACGCGCGCATGTTCAATGGAGATGGCCGCTTAAGCAACGAATTTGAACATGCGCGGGCAAGCTGCTGCTTTCTTCAAGGTTTTTTTCGATAAAATACTGGATTTAAATTCGATCTATAATCTGTATTTTTGAAATATTGAAAAAATAGAGTTTTGAATGGGTATATCTACGGAATCTTCGGGCGGATTTCCGCCACTCACAAATTCGTCCTTCGTAATTAAGCCCCAAACATACTCTACAAATATCGAGTTTCCAGATCGTTTCTTCCGGAAGTATTTGTGTTTACGGTCGGCCCACGTAAAATCCACCCAATGATTCCGCAGATATACGAATTCAAAATGTTTTTTTCCCAAAATTTCCATAAGTACAGATTATACCGAATCGAAATGCAGTATTTCAATAGAATTTAATGAGGATACTAGAGGAAGATCACAGAATATTGAATATGTGAAAAAGAAGAATTGAAATTTTTTCAAATTGTTTTAATGGCACGATCATCACGAAATTTTGAATGAAGTTGTCTTTCAGCATCTTCAAACTAGCTGCAAAGTTTCATCATGTTTGAATCAGTATTTCTTGAGTTATACCGAAAAAAACAACGATATCCAAAAGAAAACCACGAAATTTTACATATTTTTTTCCCAATCATTCCAAAACTTATAGCCGTATCGAATTGAAATTTGGTACGCTGCTGTGAAATATGAAGCTCAAAGTATGCGCTGAATGTTTTCCAAATGTGATGAACAGTTCACAAAGAAAAGATTTTTTTCGAAAACAATTAAAAAAAAATTTTTCGAAATTCACTGATAGTATGACCTCAACAAAATTTCGCGAAATTTTGCGCGTTGGTATACTCCAACTTACTGCCAAGTTTCGATCCAATCGTTTCAGTAGCTCCCGAATTATTGTCAAAATTACGTCAGAACTTCAAAACGCTCCATCTTCGAAACCGTTTGACCGATTTTGCCCACTAACGAACTTAACAGTCGCATTTCGGAATGTAATGAAAGTTCCAAGTTGATAGGCTTCTCTGTACGACCGTAATCGTGACTAAGGACGGCCGGCCGGGCAGAATGGTTAAGACCATTTTCGGATCAAAATTCGAAAATTGTTAAAAGCTATAATCCATACTCAGTGGAATTGGGGTAATGCATCACAGTATTTCTTCCACTTCAGTTGACGAATACTAACGCGCAACTTTGTGCAGAATTTTGTGGGGAATTTTGTTGGGAAATTTCTGAAAAAAAAATATTCCAGATTATTCTTGAAAAATCTCAATTTTCCGGAGAATATTTATCAGATTACGATAAAGCTAAGCAAAAACGTAAGAGTTATTTTAGCATCAGTGTTTCAGATTTGGATTTGATTCAATCTTGTTTTCCGGAAATATGGAGGAAATTTTTTTGAAATTTTGCCCATAGTTGGAATTTTCGAGACTCTTTCAATATCTCAGGATATACTGAAACGATCAGATCTAAACTTGTGATGCGTAGAATACTGACGAGCAATATAATGCAAAATTTCGTGAGGATGGTATTCGTATCGGTATCGTTTTAGCAACGAATTTGTTCAAGCGCGTAAAAGCTTCTGATCCACATCAGTGCTTTTCAAGAATTATTTAAAGTGTTTGAGGGTGTCCGGATCAAATTGAATTGGACGGATTGATCTTTGCATTCAACATTTTCCATGTGAGCATGTTCAAATTGATTGCAAAGGCGTTATTTCTCGAGTAATTTAGGGAATGATGAGGATAATGAGGAAATAACAACGAAAATTTAGATATTTTTGCCAATATTTCCGAAAATTAATATCGGATCAAGCTGGAATTTGCCACGCTGTTGAAACGTTTTAACTGCAAGGTTGGTATCAAAAAAAATTCGATGAATTTCTAACAGTACAATCCCAATAATGTTGCAAAAAATTGCGCGTTGGCATTCTACAACTTTCAATCCTGTTCAATCAGCAATGAGAATAGAATTATTCTATTCTCTCTGCCCTTCAGTAGGCATGTTTTTCCAAAATTTATACCAACTATCTTCCTTAATTTTCATCACAGAATCACCTCTTGAATTATTCACCCTGTATAATCTCAAAAATACAAATGAAGATAACTCCGAAACTGGCGAATTAGGCGATAATTATGAATGAAGGCCAGCCTATATAAATAATACCCGACAATCCGAGGTTCGTTCTTCAGGGAGTTCAACCCAATCGTTTGAGACCATTTTCGGCTCAAAATTCGAAAATCACAGACAGTGTGAGGAAATGATAACGCGCTGTTCCATAGAACAAGCGCGTAAAACACTGCAAATTTTACATTAGGGTTTATTATTTCCTCAGATTGATATCTTAAATAAAACTTATATATTATTAGTAACTTATTGACAACACAAAAACCAATTCCATGGAAACATTCATATGAAACATTGAAATATCAATAAATACTCTTGTATAATTGAATAACATTTCCACATGAAGAAAGCCTATTGAGGAGTATAACGTTAAGAGTTTCATGAAAATTCGGTGGTAGGTTTTCTAGAAATATTTTTTTCCATCCAACGCCCAATTTTGAGCCTGCCGATCCTGCTGAAAAGCTTGGAGGATCATTGCTCCGACACACGATTTTTCTACCCTGACAACGGATGGTGGACGGACGGATTTTTTCTATTAGTTCTTCAAATCTATATACTTCCAAATGCAAACTGTGAAATTTTTAGCAGGGGTGATTCTTTTTTTTTGGTGGATCACTGAGGTTCATTATTTGATTTTATCAAATAAAAATAATAAAAAAAACAAGGTTCAAGAGACGAATACATCACTGGGACCGAAAATAATTATTAATACTTCCTCACTTCTGCCAGGCTATATTATGATTGATTCGACAGCGTCGTACAACGTAACTTAACTCACGTCCGTTTTGTCCGTAATTTCCGTTTTTACGCGCTTGTTCTAGGAAACAGCGCGTTATCATTGTCTTAATCGATTGGGTTGAACTCCCTATGTAATCAAAGACGATTTGGTTGATCACAAAATAATTTGTGATTAAAACAAGAGACAACTGCACAAATATATTGGCGTCGAAGAACCCACGAGATTAGTCGGACATATAGGTTCACAAAAATGAATACAACTTGCGTAAATCCCGCACATACATACTGTGCTTCGAGCTCCGATTGCGAGTGGATTCTCGATAAAGTTTCATTGGCTGAAGATTGCCTTATTTCAAAAAACTAATAATTTATACCTGCAAATCGCATTAATATTAAAATTCATTCACCTCTGCAATGTATAATCTCTTCAACTGTTATATCCTTTTTATTATTATTTTTTTCAAAAATATTCAGATACGCAATATGTATTACTTATTGTCCTAGGTAAGTATTGTTCTATGCTTTTTCCTTGAATAAGTAAATTGAACTTTCACATGAACATTCACGTCGTAATTCTTCCAGAAAGAACTGAATTCGTTTTTCTTCCAATCTATGTTTCTGGGAATATTGGGAAAATAAAATTTTGAATGAGTGCATCTTCGGATATTTAGGTGGAATTCACCAAGACGTGAACTCGTATATCGATATTGAACTCCAAACCTGCTCTACAATTATCAAGTCTCTAATTCTTTTGGAAGTTAATTTGTTCACGAGCTTTCAATCAGAAAGTAAGGATGGATTTGGCGGGATCATTACGTGAATAGGTGACCGCATTGGAAACTAATTTGAACGAGCGCGTTGAAGCTGACTTCACGAATCAAATGTTACTTATCTGAAAACTATCGATAATTAGTATTTTATCAGGATTATGGTTCACTAAGTCCCTACTTCCACTTCCTATCCACCACAATAACTCAAGGCGGCGCGGCGCAGGTCCCTCTTCGCTACTCCCTCACCTCACCGCCATCAAATACACTACGCCTGTGAACAGGGAATTCGGACGTTCTCTCAGGGAATCAGTTTCGGAACAGTAGTTGAAGTAGTAAGGTGGCCCCGTAGATATCGGCAGGTCACAGTTACTGCTGTCGTGCACTGAAATATATTATTTCCGATCACAGTTGTATGAAACTTGTGCCAGTACGAGTTCAGTGATTCAAAACAGACTCAACTCTGTGCATTACCGACCACCTGTGGATTTATGGTGCCTATGTGTTGAATTTTTGGATAACTCTAACCCGATTTGATTCAACCTGAAAGGTATGTTGATTATGAAGACATGTGAATTGTTTTGTTCGATTCATGCGAATTTTTTATAGTGCCGCGATCCTTTAACCATGCAATTTGAAATTGTATCGCTTCTATTGACTTGCGTGAAACGTGAAACTAGAATGAAAGAATAAGGTACCCCAGTGAATTTGGGAAGGATCTCAGTTAAGTGAACATCCAACTTGGGAAAAATCAACTCATCGTGAAACTTCCGTGGAAGTTGGCAATAAGTTACTATATGATCAATATTGTTATTTATCACTTCACATTGCTTACCATATTTATCAGAATATAGGTGCCTTCTGTTAATAACACAGGAACAATAACAATTGTACTATTTATGGATACCTATTGATTTGATATACGATACCTATGCAATTTGAGAAACTTCCTTAGGTACCTGTTTAGTTCTTATTGTGATTCATGAATATAATTGGACTTTTACACTTCTAATAGAAGTTAATAGGAACTTCCTTCCGAAGATCACTTTCAATACCTACCTGTAGTATCATAAATCAACTGTTTTTGAATATGATTTGGGATATTTCCTCACGACAGTAAATAAGAATTATAGCCGGAAGTCAGTAATATACAAATTCCACAAGGGACGCCGTGTTCTCGAAACCGAGCTCGAAACGAAACTTTATCGCATCAACAGGTATCGAGGCAGCCAACACAAAGAAAGGTTCCAAACTGATTTCTTCCTAACATGGGTATTTCCGGTTATTATCTTCCTTCAAATCAACTACCGCAGTTATTCGAAGAATGCGATTTGAAGTGAAATAATGAATGGATAAATTATGGTTGTTTAAGGAGCTTCTGAAATTCTTCTATACTTTCCGCTTGGGTCTGTTCTTATGGTATTTCTTCTATTCCCGAAAATAATACCTACCGGTGTCAGGGTTTCTACCTGTATCAAAGCTTCAATAGAATCTTCTTTGCTTGAATGGCCAACAAATATGTTACTATTATTCCGGTGCGCTAGGAATGGAATCAGATCAGTGGCGGAGAATTCTTGAAATATGATAGGTAGACCTAGATAAAAATTAAATTAATGATTCATGAAATATCACGAACTTTGGAACACCTTATGACCTAAACAATGTCCAATTTATACATGTGACCGAAAATGGAATTAACAGAGTCGGAAAAATATGAACCAATGAAGTTCAAAATATATAGGGGGGTCCAAGTAGTGACTTCAGTGAATTTTATTAGATTCTTTCCACCTGAGAGTATACAAAAACACCCCATGTATGTTATGCGATTTTTTGTAGTTTTCGAGTTATTTTATTTATTTATCCAAACAGGCTACAAGCCTTTTTACATGGATAACTCATTTATGATTTTTTCTGTGTTTTTTTAATTTATTATGCCAGCGAGGTTTCACAAATTCATATCTTTTTATGCAGATTTTTTCTTGTGACATGATTGTTTTTTCAATAACAAAAATAACTCAGCTTCCCGAAATTACTCAAAAAAGGCTTGAAAGTTAGAACATTAGTTTTCAGTAGGATTCACTCGAACATTCAACTTCAATTTAAAAATGCAAAAAATAGTTTTCATAGCTTCTGGCTGAGTTAACAAACTTTGCCCTATTCTGAACTACCAAATTCATATGAAAAAAATATTACTTCATTAGCCTTTTTTGTTGAAATCGGCCTTTGAAGTCGGATAGGCCAAAAATCATTGAAACACGATTAAAGTTATTTTTCTACTATTAATCGCTGTTACGTTTTATTAAACTCAAACATGTGATTTTGAAGTGATTTAAATTGAAATTCCTGTAAACTAACTGTATCTCGTGTTATTCTCACAATAATCTTGATCTCGCCAAAAAATGTGAGCATATTTGAAAATTGGTGGTTGTGAAATTATTGCTTCTGGATGAGTAATAGAAAGCACAAGTTACTGAAAAATTACTATTCACTACAATAAATCTTCAAAATTCCTTCCTTCAACTTGAATACATAATCGGCAACAATTTTTGTTTTATTTTTCTTTCCACTAAAAGTTTTGTCCTGATTCTGTTCTTGTTACGTCCCGTCGCTCACACCAGCTCTTTATAAAGTCCACAAATGAACAAATCGATGGGGTTTAGATCTGGCGAACGCGCAGGCCATTAGATCGGCCCTCTGCACGCCCAATCCATCTTAATGTAAAAATACCAGGAGCAACAATTACTTCACAGGAATTTTAATTGAAATTACTCTGATGTCACATTTTCAAGTTCAATTCACCATAAGAATGATAAAAAGTAGAAAAATAACTTTCAATGATTTCAAGCCCATCCGCCTTCGAAGGCCGATTACAGCAAAAAAAGGCTAATAAAGTACAATTTTTTTCTTATGATTTTCGTAGTTTAGGACTGTGTGAAGTTTTGAAATTCGTTGAATGTTTAAGTGAATCCTACTGAATACTGAAGTTCTAACTTTCAAGCCCTTTCTGTGTAACTTTGAGTGATTTCAGGGAGCTGAGTTATTTTTTTATTGAAACAACATTCAGAGAGATCATGTTACCAAAAAAATCTGCAAAATACCTACTACACAAAAAAATATGAATTTGTGAAACCTCGCTGGCATAATAAATTGAAAAATCACCAAAAAAAATATTAACTCGAAAACTACAAAGAATCGCATAACATACACGTGGTATTTTTGGATACTCTAAGGTGTGATGAATCCCAAAAAAAACATTGACGTCACCAATTGGACCACCCTATATAATTACCATCTTTAGAAGTTCCAACTAGGTAGAGGATTCGACAAAACAAAATTACGTATAACGTACCTCGATCAATGTTCACGTAAGCAAGAATTGAATGTTGAAACCTCTCGAGAATTATCAGCCGGAACTGCTTCTTGTGATTAAATATTGGAAGTCAAAAAGTCAAGCGATAAATGCTTTTTTGCCGATAGTCAATCGACCTGATAAGTTTCTATTTCATAGCTGATTGCCGAGTTCCCGAGCAGCTTAAAGGTGATAATGTTCGATTAGGATAAATAACACCTAAGATGTCTATCTTCTGGAGGGATGCAGACACCATGGTTCTATTGATGCCATGCGTCTTTATTCTCAACATAACTCGGAGCTTTATGCTGTACCTATTTTAACCACACTGGTACGGGAAAACAGAGTTTTTTCTGAGGTTTCTATCTGTGCTCTTGCAACACGCGTAAAAATGTTAAAATGGTACCTTTTTTACATTTCCTCTGCTAATACTGTGATAACATATTATATTGTTTAATCTACTGCTTAGTCTGAAAAGAATATATAAATACATATACTTAGGTCACAAAGCCCGTTCACCTCGTAGTCAATGATAATATTTTAGTCATTAGCGCCCTTTCAGAATCCCGAATATAAAAAGTTTCGTTCGACACCCAACATGTTGTGTCTATATATCGATACATTTTTGCCAAATTATCGTAAGCCGCAACGTACCACGTAGCGGCTTACGATAGTTTGGCAGAAATGTATCGATATATTCTTTTGAGAACGAGCATTACATTCTTTAGTATATCACAGTGTCAGCAGAGCAGATGTTAACGGGGTACCGTACATTTTTTCGTATGATACAGGAGCACAGATAAAAACCTCAGCAAAAACTCTGTTTCCCCGTGTAAGTGTTGTAATTTGTTCGAAGAACATGGCATCTTTTTCATTGGAAAATAATATTTACGTCATCTTGAATTTATTTTGACCAAATATCTTGACATAATATCTGAAACAGAAAGAGGGACAGAAAACCAGAAGGAAGCAGTAAATAAAATTACCTACATTTCCTCTCCATAGATCCATAATTGGATATTTTACACTATAAATCTAACAAAATATCGGGAATAAATCGAAAAACTTGTGTGTTGTGTCTATTACTCTAAAACTAGGGTTTTCACTGAAATTTTCGTGGTTCTTCTTACTCGCTTGTTCTAGCGAACAGCGCTTTATCATTTCGTCACGATGTCTGTAATTTTCGAATTTTGAGCCGAAATTGGTCTCCAACGACTAGGTTGGCCTCACTGATGAAGAATCAGTGGTCAAAATTGATTCTGGCCGTGCGGCCGTGTGCGCTGTAACTCTCGAAAGAAAGGACCAAGAGTCTTGAAATTTTCAGGTTAGATTAAGATCCTGAATATCTCGGTTAAGTTCTCGGTTGACTTCACGTCAGTGCTTTTATAGATTTTTTTAATTGTAACAATTACTTCGAATGAGTTTGTATGATTGTACTGAAATCAAAGGTACATGTGAAATGTCTCTCGAGCATAAAATTGATATGACTAGTACCAGAACATTATTGTTGTTTTATGTAGATGTTTTTAAGCTTAGATATAAGATTTTCATTAGTCGCAAAAGGTCAAGGGCGGATTCAATTATTAACATTATCGGCGGGAGTAATCTTCCACCTAGCCCTTGCAAAAGTACGCTATTTCGTATAAATATAGACAATTATTATTGAAATAATCAATATTCTGGATTTCGCTAGCTTCATAGTAATGTGGTAGTATAGTTATTTACTAGTGTAGTAGTAATGTAAAAGATACAACGATTGTTGCAAAATAGCGAATTCACTCCTTCAATAGTTACATATACATAAACATGTAAATATATTTATACAGGGTCTTTCACGAGGAACCTCACCCATATTTATACGGGAAACTACTGAACGTATTTTCATGAAATTCAGCACTCATAAGTATTTCACGATGCTGATGAAATCTAAAATATTTTCAAGGCATGAGCACCTCCGGTTTTTCCGGAAATGACGTCAACTTCCGTTTTTCAAATTAGAACACCATTTTTTTATTGCAGAAATAGATTCCTTAGAAAATTTCAATTTATTTTGATGTAACATTTTTCAGTTTTGGTTGGAAAATTCTCTCTGAGCGGGAAAATTCGAAAAAAAAATCGAAAATAGAGCTCCGCTGAAACAAGAATAACTTCGAGGTTTTTGGATGGAAAATTTTCATTTTTGGGATTTTTCAAGATGTAAGATTGATGTATCCACTTTAAAAATCGAAATCGCGATTCATGATACAGAGGGTGAAAAAATCGCTTTCAAAGTTAGGGATGACAAAATCGTGAAAAATAAATTTTTTCAAATTAGAACCCCATTTTTTTATGGCAGATATTGAATCTACGTTAAAAAATAATGTGAGTGTATGCATCACACCCTTGCCCTAAAGTGGATATTTTCTGAGTTATTCGCAAAAAACTGTTTTTCGTCTTGAATTTTCAGCTATTTCTTTTCCCTTCACGCCAAAAAGATGACATTTTCAGGAACTGTTACTTAAACCATGTTTTAGATTTTACTACCCTGATATGCAAGAGAAAAAAGTTACAGGTTGTTCCTAAATAGATGGCGAATTTGGATTCGAATTTGTATCGGAAACCTCTTTATTTCAACTAATCGGCCATCGGTTTTCTCTCCAGTGATAAATAAATAATTCCTTATGAACCATATGCAAAAACTTACCATGTTCTACATTATTTTTTTTTAATGATAGATATCATTAATTACATCTGCCAAATTCCTCTTTATTCAGTAGCATTTTGTGTTTACTATTAATTTGGTGATAATTCGTATTAAGTTATAAAATCGATCACTATGCCTAATTTTACCAATGAAGATTATTTAAATCTCATTCTACTTCATGGAGAATGTAATAAAGTTGTAGATAGAACGATTCGACTGTTCATTGAGAGATTTCCTGACCGACCCAGACCAACGAGAGATACCATTAACATAACCATGATAAACTTGAGAAATGTCGGATCTTTCGTTAAGAAAACTACACACAGAGAAAAAAGTGTAGTAGAAGATGAGAACAACTGAAAATTTCATCTTTTTGGCGTGAAGGGAAAAGAAATAGCTGAAAATTCAAGACGAAAAACAGTTTTTTGTGAATAACTCAGAAAATATCCATTTTAGGGCAAGGGTGTGATGCATACACTCACATTATTTTTTAACGTAGATTCAATATCTGCCATAAAAAAATGGGGTTCTAATTTGAAAAAATTGATTTTTCACGATTTTTTCATCCCTAACTTTGAAAGCGATTTTTTCACCCCCTGTATCATGAATCGCGATTTCGATTTTTAAAGTGGATACATCAATCTTACATCTTGAAAAATCCCAAAAATGAAAATTTTCCATCCAAAAACCTCGAAGTTATTCTTGTTTCAGCGGAGCTCTATTTTCGAATTTTCCCGCTCAGAGAGAATTTTCCAACCAAAACTGAAAAATGTTACATCAAAATAAATTGAAATTTTCTAAGGAATCTATTTCTGCAATAAAAAAATGGTGTTCTAATTTGAAAAACGGAAGTTGACGTCATTTCCGGAAAAACCGGAGGTGCTCATGCCTTGAAAATATTTTAGATTTCATCAGCATCGTGAAATACTTATAAGTGCTGAATTTCATGAAAATACGTTCAGTAGTTTCCAGTATAAATATGGGTGAGGTTCCTCGTGAAAGACCCTGTATATTATGGATGTTAGAACTCGAGTTCCTTACGTGGTGACAAACAGAGAACCTGTTTACTCAGTATCTGCCCGCTACTTCAATAGGTAAAACCCTAACTTGTCGTTTTCCAATCGTAAATATGATCGATGTAATTTACAAGGTTTTCCCCACAAATAAGAATATTTACCGATCATCGACTCCCTGTTCATAAATATGCGGTTTGGATATTTGCAAATGTATGGTTGTACTTGGAAATCCATTCTTCTCGGAACCTGACCATTCGTTTCATAAGAAGTTTCCGAATTGTAAACAACTGTAATAATAATAGGTTATCGAATTGGACAAAGGAAAATATTAGGAAGAGCACTGCTGTGCCATACGAAATTTTGAATATTTTTGTAGTAATACTTGTTGAATTATCAACAAATATTTCGTTCTTTGGATCCAGTTTTTACGAATTATCCAAGGAAAGAAATTGGCATATGCGGATATCGATATAACTCAATAGGCTATTAAGTACTAATAATTTTCTGAGAAGGTTCTCTCAACAAAATTTTTTATGTCCTGGTGTAAGACCAAAGTTGAAATGACAACGGATCAAAAACGTTAAAAAAAGTACTTCTCTCTGTCATGTTTGTTTCTTTCTCGATAAAAAATTCCAGTCATTTGAGGTATATTCATATACTTCATTCAAGACTTAGACGCAGCTTCGTTACAGATTATAAAAAATAATTGGGGATTTTTGTTCTTTTATCATGGAAATGAAATTCATGAATATAACCTGGAACAGTCTTTGAATGATTTCGAATTCCAGCTATTTTTAATTACACATGATCGAAGAAAATACTCAAATTCAAAACTTATCGGTAAGTGTCCAAAATTGATACAAATATTTCAGCAATTTGCTGGTTCAAAACCAATGAGAAGATATAAGCAAACAGAACAAAATAACTTCGGTCAGTGTTGTTCCTAAAAGTTAACTGTATGCGGCAAATCAAAATATTACTAAATGGGTTATTACCAACATAATTTCTATTTTCCACAGCTTTTCGGGATATCATTAATTCTGGAATGGAGTGTAACTACATCGCTTTCAAAATTTTAATGACAGCAGTATTCGGTTATCGTGGCAGATACGGAAAAACTGTTTTGTCATTTTAACGATATCTTATCAATTCAATTGTCGCACTGAACCTGTATGTTCAAATATTCCGGTAGGCACTTGGCCAACTACTTAATTTGAACGAAATATGGTTTTACGTGCTTGTCAACAGATATTTCAACTATAAATTGGACCGTTAATTTTTTATCCGTAACACGTGCAAAAAATGGGATGCTCCCTGACTGCATCATTGTTAGTTAAAATAAAATCCAGAATTTTTCTCCGCTTTCCGCTCAACGGACTTTCATATCAACAAAATTGGTAATGCTTAAATGCTACATACTCTACATACAAACTATGCGAATGAATTTTTATTTATTGGCCCTTGAAATACCACCATCATTGCCTCAACTCGATCCCAGTAGATTTTATTTTTGTATTGTCTGGTGTATGTCTGGTGGTTGAATATCACACTCATACAAATTCAGATAATTTTTTATTTTTTCTAGATTACATTCAAGGTGTGGAAACAGAACACAACTTACTCATTTTTTTATATATATGTCATCCAGTATAATATAATATTATTTAGTGGCTAAGAAGACTGGGGAATTGATAATCCTTTATGAGATGCCTCTTTAGAGGTTCAAAAAAACGCAGTTCATGTTTACTCCCATATATTCCAAGGGGTCTACTCCATATGAATAGCCTTGAAAATTCCAGAGATAATGGTCGAAACGTCGGCATCTCATAAAGGATTTTCATTTCCCCAGTCCTCTCAGCCACTAAATCATATTATGTTTGAAGAAATAGGACACTAAACTAACTATGGATTCAGTATAATGTTAATTAGATAAGTTCATCAGAACCAGAGCTTGATTTCATAGTCCCAATTTATTGGTTAAAGCTTGCAACGTCAAGACCAAACCGAGCAAACCAACATCATAAGATACAGTCCGCTTATTTTTGTCATCAGAACAAAAACAGCAAGCAAATTCTTTCGGGTCTTTTAAGCATGATTGATATCGATCAAGTTTTCTCCAATATTCAAATATGTATGATCTATCATAAGAATTCATCAGGACCTTCTTCATTTCATCAATAATGGCTTTCATGATCTGGATTTTACTAATTCGAGTTGATTTCGCCTAATATCAATGAGAGTTTACTCTGATCAAAAAACAAGGATACGTTTTGCGACAATCCCCCTACGGGACAAAAAAATCTGATCTCGTGATAATCCGCTTTTCAAAACCTTCACTATGTTCCATTGGTTAATTTTTTTTTATGAGTTTCTAAATGATAAGATCGACTCGAAACAATAAATTATGATGTCCTCTGAATACTACAGTTCAGATTTTGGATTATGTAAATCCTAGGAAAAAACGAAAAATATCTAAATGCAAATCCAGCAAAATTGGCATAAAAATCAGCTTTTATATTTTATGAATCTTGGCATGCATCTAACTGTTGCAGTATTCAATGATAGGGATGAATCGATCGAGTTCGAATAGTAAAAGAACCTCTAAAATTCGGCCACTATTGTTGATAAAATATGCCGTTTGAACGTTCAAATTCAGGCTGAAAGTATACATTTCAATTTTCGTAAAACATTTCAGCAATATTCACTGGAAGTATTCATTTTCAAGATTGAATTTTGACCTCCCTATACTCGCAAGGTAGATCTGAGGATAGATCCGGTTGAAAATATTGTGTAACAATGCCACAGCTCATAACTTTCTTCCCAGCAGTTTTAGAGGAGAGCCATTGCCAACAAGGCAACTCTCTAGAGACGGCGGTGGAAGAGCCATGACCGTGATGTTGTGGACAGGTGTTCCTTTCAAAAGAATATTATTTTCGATCGATCGCCCAGGTTAATATTATCGTGTCCCATAAAAGTTCAAGTATCCAGTTATTCATACTCACTTCAAATCAAAGGATAAACAATTAGTATACTTCATGATAACAAAAATAAATCTTTTATATAGAAGAAATCGATATCAAAATCTCTGTAAATGTTTTGATGGGCTTACGCAACTCATTACTGATCTGAACTGTCCTCAAAAAATTTAACTGTCCCTTGTACCTCTCAAGAGTCTGATCGATATCGTTCGGAAGTATGAAAAATTTCGAATAAATTCGAGATATGCATAGAATGCAATAAATATTTATGTCGTTCCGGGCGATATTCCCATATTATCGCGTTCATTATTGAAGTAAAACAACGTTCAAGAACCTAGAAATGCACTGACGTGAAGTCAGCAGCTTTTGCGCCCATGTTAATTTTTGATGATATCCTTTGAACATGCGCGCAAAAGCTGCTGGCTTCACGTCTGTGTTTTTCTAGGTTTTTTTGATAAATTACTGGATTTCAATTCGATCTAAACTGTTTTTTTTGGATATATTGGAAAAATAGAATTTTGAATGGGTATATTCAAAACAGTTTAGATCGCAGATATACCCACTCAACATTTTTTACCAATATTTCCAAAAATACAGATCAGATAGAATTGAAATCCAGCACTTTATCGAAAAATGACAGTTCGAAGATTCATACAGAATTGAATGAAGATAATATGATAAGAAAATCACAGAATATTGAATATTAAATTTTTTTTTCAAATTGTTCTAATGATTGTCACGAAAATTTTGCTCAAAGTTGTCCTTCAGCATTTTCAAACTAGCTGCGAAGTTTCGTCATGATTGAATCAGTTTTTCTTGAGTTATATCGAAAAAAAACAACGATATCGAGAAGAAAACCACGAAATTTTACATCTTTTTTTCCAATATCTCCAAAACTAATAGCCATATCGAATTGAAATTCGGTACAGTGCTGTGGAATATGAATCTCAAGATATGAGCAGAATTGTGTTCGAATAGAATTAATAGTTTCTGAAAGAAAAATGTTTTTAAGAAAATATAAAAAAAAATTCCAAAGTCGAGTGTCCATACGATCCCAACAAAATTCTGCCTAAAGTTGCGGTCGTTATGATTCAACTAACTGTCAATTTTCAATCCAATCGCTCCAGTAGTTCCTGAAATATCAGGAAAATAACCTCTAAGTTTCAAATGGCTATAACTCCGAAATCATTAGGCCGATTTGTCCCATAAACGAACTTAACCGCCAAATTCCAATGCAAGACCTAATCTGAATGTTTCGAGTCGCTTGCTTACTCCGTTCGACAGTTATCAAATCGTCGGCCGGATGGACGGCCGGCCGTCCGGATAGAATCGATTGTGACACCGGAATCGTCATCAGTGAGTCCAACCTAGTCGTTTGAGGAGGTTTTCGGCTCAAAATTTTAAAATTACATACATTTGGACAAAACGAGAGCAAGCTGTTCCCCTAGAACATGCGCGCAAAATGCTCCCGGATTTCTAAATCCACATAAAGGAGCGCCTAGCACAAAGAGAATTCTCGTCAACGAAATCAAATACCGATAAATTTTTTCAATCCGAAACCGCACAATGAAAAACACTTGGGAAGTATATAAGGCGACTGAGTAGGAAGTACATAAAACTGCTGGCGATTTAAAAATACGCCAACTAATGGTAAAGTTGAATATACGTGGGTATATGACGGTCACGGAAGTTATTTCAAGGCTGAAATTGTGTTTTTCAATCGTTCATTTACATAAATGATTTTCCGGTAATTACGACTAGTAACAGCTTCGTTCCTTGGGCCTTCTTAGCGATTTCTTTCGCGATTGGGTCGTCGGTTTGACTTTTGCCATTTCGGTGTCGTTCTCTAAGATAAATCTTGTTGTTCATTTCCATACAGAACTCGTTTGCGGCTATTTGTCCGACTGTATAACTTATTCCAGTTCTGTGATGCTTTGTTCTCGTTTAACACTTCCTGGTACAGCATTGCTAAATCTGCTTGAACGATGTGGTACAGTTTCCTTCTTATACGCTTCATCGAAATCTTTTCGTGTTTCAGCTTCTTTTCAACCCTCCTCTAATGAGTAGTGGATTCGCTCAGTTCACAATAGTTCACTTTTTGAGACATTCAAGATTGTCCAGCAACAAAAATTTTAGTCCTTTTTTGTATACATACTTCAATTGATTTTGTTCCCATGTAGCCTTTTTCTCTTTGAAACTTCACCGATACAATGGAATATGTCATCGAATTTCCATCGTTCCATCATTTTCAACTATTGATACAAAATTTGAAGTGATGAGTTTCCTCTATTCCAAATGAAATTGTTTTTACGGTAATTACTTGTAGCGGTTATGAAAAATTAAATACAGAAAGATTTATACAACATATGGGTGTAAAATCTGAATTTTGCAGTGTTTTTTGGTTTCTTTGGCTCAGGGGTGAATTTGAATTTTGTCTCATGGTCATGAATATTTTCATTTCATAACTTGAAATCATCAGAGTGGGTTTGTGTGAGTTTCGTCACACCGGTGAAATATATTCATTTCGAAGTAAAAAAGAGCTTGTTAGATTATAATACATCAACATTTATATCAAATTATGAATATCGAAATCACTGACTTAAATCCTAAATTCCTCATCGCAATGCTCTGCAATTATATATCGTGTTTTATAGTTATCTCAGATTTTTTAAAAAGAATCAAACATATGAGGTAAAGTGACGCACCACCTGAATTCCGAATGAAAAAAAATTGATAAAGTTTAACCGTGGAAACTACAAAAAGAAATATTAGGATTCCTACATTGCAGAAAATTACCGAGAAATCATAACAATTAAGTTTGATTTGATAATAGAATATTATTATCAAACGGCGATAAACAGGATACTCCTGTTACAATTCTCGGATAATGATTTACGATCTCATCACGTGAAATACTGAGAATCGAGCGGGGAATAAGCCTTATAAATCGAGGAAAACGGCGCCAAGGCATCTGTTAATCGCGCATAACGTCTTATAATAAAATCACGTTATGTACCAAAATATCCGACATATATCTCATACCCGTCAGCGAGGTAGGCTAAATTTAGAAATTTCATTATTTTCGTTTTGAGAATTCCGAAATTTTCGGGAGACCTCCAAGATCGCGAATCGATTTCAACAAATAAGTCAGGTGGAATATTGTTCCGAAACGAAACTAATGTGCTTCATTTTCTGGTGGTTCGCTTAAAACCAGTCACGTTGAATAAGGTTCTTCTACTAGGGCAATGGGAGATGGTGTTCTATTTATATTTCTCCTACATATATATGACTCCCAACGTCACGCAGTTGATAGTTTTTATGTCCTATAATTATTGACATCTATAAATGAGTGAATGAGTTGGCCACATCGCGTTGATAATAGGCATAAATGTTGAAAACATTCCAGGTAATATTCATATCAACAATTTGTAGATGAGAACTACCAAAATCCATTTGAAAAGTGATCCTCTCATAAAAATTACAGTGGCCTATGAAAAAGTGAACTTCCCACTGAAAATTGAAGGAAGTACATAAGAGCAAATTTGGCACAAATTCTTTTGAACACAATTCAATGTTCATAAAAATGGGGTTGCTATTTCAACGAAACATTTCGGTTATGCAGTTGACTTGAATCTCTTTATTATAGTTTCAATTCAGAAACGTAACGTCTTTTGAGTAATTCGACCGACTTCCTATCATTTACCGTTTTATAGGTTTACATACTATAGTGTGAAAGGATGTACTCACAAAACTTGAGTGTTCTCTGAGAACACAAGAAAAAAATCATTTTCTCGAAATCATGAAATGTTTATGTAAGCTAAGCAGTTTGAAGAATCCTATTCCGTAGGAGTTCTGGTTGGTTTCCAATTTTCAATAATCTTCATTTATTTCCAGGCTAAAATATGAAATTAGTACCTGGGCCTCTGCCACCGATACCTACTGGAGCAGCTATGGACCGCCTGCCACTGCCCATGCCGTTTAGTCCAGATTTGTTGTGGAGATACCCCTTAGGTTTCTCCTCAATAGGACAGCAGCCTTCATCTCCCCTTCTTGACTACAAAAGTCAACTACCATCAAGTCTAACCTCGGATCCTAGACTGTGGTCCAGGGATGATGTTGTCACTTTCTTGAGGTGGGCTGAGAGAGAGTATGACATCCAACCCATAGATATGGATATGTTCCAAATGAATGGTTAGTATTTCTCAAAAAGCAAACTGATTGATGATATTACGAAATGAATTGTCAAACTACTAAACTAAAACAAATGGTATCTTTCTATATTTGTTCATATTGATTGAGTATCCCCTTTTTGCAATTTGGATTTCATGAATTTCAATTAAAAAATACATCAACATAGTTTTAGGTATCACACCGGCTATATTATACATAAATATGTATATATATATATACATACATATATATGTAACCGCACTATTAGCTCCGACTTATCTACATACGATTTTCTTATCAAATACAGCTTATTTCCGCGAATAGTTCCTGGGATATATTATCAGCTTATCGTTAAATCCTGCTGTGAACATTATTTCGATTATAAAACTAAATTTTTCTCTAATAAATCTCCTTTTTTATTTCCTCAATTATATGTCGACAATCTATATTTACTAAATATCTATTTCCGTATTTGTTGGGAATATGTCCCTTATTTACTTTTCGAATAATGGCGTATTATCCTGATTTCCGCAATAGCAGATATCGGCGGACATGAGACTTGAGAATGAGGATCTGGTGGAATATTCTATAGTTTACCAAACTTATCATTGAAGCAATTCATACTTGTCTCGATTCATCTTCGAACTTCTTAAATGAATATGATTCACTTTTCATTACCCTTTAAAATGGCAACATTGATTTATTTCGTTCCATATTTCTTTGCAGGGAAAGCAATGTGCTTACTCACCAGAACAGATTTGGGCGAAAGGGCGCCAGGGTCGGGTGATGTTCTTTACAATGTTCTTCAAATTCTTGTACGTGAAGCAAACGCCTTCCAACGAATGTTACCATCGAGTCCAGTGACACCAACATCACGCCATTCATATCCAATATCGCCCCATTCTCACCCTCCTACACCAACGTGGAATGTCCTCACCCAAAATAACGGAGATTCCTTCCAATCTTCGCACACTGCAAGCCTGGCGGCACAACTATTGGCACACAGTAATTCAGTAAGTAAAATCGAATACTTAGGCATCAAAATAAAAATTGATGTTTCGAAATTCAATCTCAATAAAGTTGAATTCAGTTGATAAAATTGGATTTTTCAGGTAACTTTGAGTCCAGCGCCATCAATGGATAGTCAAAATAGCAGCCCCCAACACTCCGATCATCAAACCTACAGCCACAATGCATTTAGTACAACAGGCAGCAATGGAAGTAATCCCTCAGATTCTGATGAGGACGAAAAAAAGTGGAATCAGACAAGCCCTCCTAATACTCCAACATTCTCATTTAATACTCACTCGGTACCTTCTGGACCACCAAGGAGTCCCAAAGAAGCAAATTTTAGTTCAGATCCATATGTGAGGAGTTTTGGAAGAGACTTCTTCCCGAATGATTCCCCAGAGCCCAACACAAGTAAGCCAAATAATTTTTAACAGATATATTAAGTGGCTGCATTAGCATGTTCACAGTGAGAATCATTGAACAACTTACAAGACACAGACGACAATGGCGCTCAAGCACAGTCCGCCATGTTCTTGATAAATTTGAATAGGTTCATGCGAAGATTCAATTTGCATAAAAAACCGTTACATAGAGAAGGATATGTCTTTTTCCAATTTCCAATGTCTAGCAAACCCTTATTTGCATTGACAAATTAATAATCCAACACTTAAGAATAATCATTATATAACCTTACTAGTAGAACAAGCACAAAAATGCCATACAAATTCACGTTATAAACCATGAAAATTGTCGGATTTGCTCAAGTGAAACCACTAACCAACTAGAAATGGGACCCCCTGTTGTCCTCTCTGTCTAGTATGAAGTCATTGTAGAGCATTCTAACTCTTTCTCTGTATCAGAGAAGTCACAACGTTGAGAAAGATCTGGAAAACTAAACGAATGTTTAATCGGATTTAGTGACAGGAATAATAGATTCAAATACCATTGAGAACACTTTTAATTTTTTTCGGAAGACCTTCATTTTTAAATAGGTTTATTTCCTTTACAGATGGACGATTGTTATGGGACTTTCTTCAACAATTACTTAACGATCCAGCACAAAGGTATACAAATCATATTGCATGGAAAAACAGAGAAACAGGAGTTTTCAAGATAGTCGACCCTGCAGGTCTGGCAAAGCTTTGGGGAATTCAGAAAAACCATCTTTCAATGAATTATGATAAGATGTCTAGAGCATTGAGATACTACTATAGAGTGAATATTTTGAGAAAAGTTCAAGGAGAAAGACATTGTTACCAGTAAGTGATCAATTTGTTTAATGAAATTAAATATCTATTTATCATTATCAGTATATCAAAAACTATAGAACACAGGATAGACATCCATATTTTTTCAACTTTTAGTAGAAAATTATCTCAAAGAGGTTCTGATGCAATAAGTCTTTTGCATGTAACACGAATTGTCATATTTTTATGTTTTTCTCATTCTATATCGATACAAAATTATAATGTATGCTACCACACACTTCAACAATTCGCGAATTTTCAATGATTCGGTATTAAAATGGCCAAATCGAGACTCAAGGTTGAAGCGGGAGAAACGCTTCAGATCGCCTTCTACGTAACTCGTTATTCTACGATTCACCGATCGATATAGCCGACGCTGTCTATTGGCTTGCTGGAGAGAAAAGTAGAAGAGGGAGAGAGTGGATTAATCCCGGTTCGTCCGTTTGAACAGCCGATATGCGGAGCCAAATTTAAAAGAGCTTTTTCTCGTTGAAATTTGAAATTTTTAACAGCGGTTAAAGTTTTTCAGTAGTAGGAATAAAATATTTGATTCCCATGATGAAAAAATCAGACAGACCTATTACTTATTATTCATTTTTTGCGCGTATGTTCTGAGGAACAGCGTGCTATCGTTTTGTCCGAATGTCTATAATGGTCTCAAACGACTGGGTTGGACTTGCTGATGACGAATCTGGTGTCAAGATGGATTCTGTCTGCGGTTAAGAACGTTAATGGCTATAATTGACCTGGCGGTTTCCGAGTTATTTAAAATTGTGTCATTTGAAATTTTGGGATTATTTCCCTGATTTTTCTGGAACTACTGAAGCGAATTGATTGAAACTTGGCAGTTAGTTGGAACATAACGACTCGCAACTTTCAGCAGAATTTTGTAGAGAACGTCCTTTCGATGAATTAAAAAAAAATTCTAAATTTTTTTTTCGGAAACCTATCATATTTGAAAAAAAAATTGCTCCGACCTTGAGCTTCATATTTCACATACGTGTTCCAAAATTCCGTTTATTTTCCGATTTCCGATTTTCCGATTATTTAATATTTGGAGATATTAGGAAAAACTAAAATACTCAAACTCAAAAATACTGATTCATTCGTGATGATGAAACTTTGGTATCTAGTTTGAAAATACTGATGAACAACTTCGCGTAAAATTTCGTGATGATCGTGTCATTAAAATAATTAAAAAAAAAACTATGGAAAGCACTGACTTGAAGTCAGCAGCTTTTGTGGGCATGTTCAAAGAATATCACCAAAAGTGACCATCGGGCAATACTTCTCAAACTGTCCTTGGAGGAGGGTCAGTTCTGTAATCGAAAAGAAAAAGTGGGCTACACCGGAGATAATACAAAGTAAGGATAAATTGAACAAACTTCATTGGCTTCACATATTTTGGCTCTAGAGACACCTACGATAACTACAAAAGAGAAAAACACTATTACAACTCACTGATAAAATCCACCAAATTTCATGATCATTGTTTAAGGATAGCCAATTCAGAGAATAAGAGTAAAACGATCTAGAATATTGTTAATACTACAATTGGAAAATGAAAAAATTATCACAATTCGATTTCTATTAGAATAGATCAAGCAATCTATAATCAACCTGCTGAAACGTCTAACTTATTTGCGAATTATTTTTCTACTACTGCAAAAACCATACTGCACAATTGCTATGGTGACTATCTATCGCTCAGAGATACCTCTGTCCCACCACAAGGAGTTAAGACAGCCAATAATCTTTCTAGCCTCCTGTATTCTCTGCTTTATTTCGACTCCAATTATGCTATTTCTGTCAACCATCGCACCTAAGTATTTAAATTTCCCCACCTGTTTTATCGTCGTCTCATCATCGATGAGTACCTCAAAATTTGTTTTGCTGTTTACTACCAGGTAATCGGTCTTTTTCAGTATTACTCTCAGGCCCCATTGTTTGTATTCTGTGTATAGTTTTCTCATCATATACTCAACATCAAATGCGTCCTGTGCTATGATGACCTGATGATAATTTATATTCATAAATAAAATCTTTTTTACAGATTCTTGAGAAATCCGACAGAACTAAAAAATATTAAGAATATCTCTTTGCTCAGGCAACAGATGACCATATCTCCAACAAATAAGAGTTCTTCGACTCAAGCTACACCACCACAAATGGTACCGCAGATAAACATCAAACCTGAACCAACAGAAACGCAAGAAATTCGTATGGAGTATGATGACAAGCCTACAGATCTTAGTATGGACAAAAATCCTACAGATTTGAGCGGTAATAGACTGGTCAATATTGTGTGTTCACCTGATCCCCCAATACAGTCAAACTAGCAGAAATTAATATTTCGTGATTATGTGCATTATCGAACTTAAACTTGAAAGTGCCAATGCAATAGACTTTAAAAAAATGTGCAAATAATGATAAGTTTTGTAAATAGCGTTGTTATACAGAGATTTTTATAAAATTGTGCATAGGATTATTATATTATAGATTGCATATTTTTATAAGAATTTTAAATATTTGTAAACGTTTAATAGCAAACGCCTGATGGCATTGTAAATGATATGGTATATATAAACGCTTCCTGAACTCAGATCCAAAGTTGCACTTGGAAGTTTGAGGCCCTGAAAAGACATGAAAAATCTGCGACAATATTTTCACATATATAAAAATCTCTCAAAAGTTTTCAGATTTATAAATTATCTAGAAACATTCACACATTAAAAGCAGCCATATCAACTGACGATCAGTCATATTTTTTAGCAAAAGAGTATTCATGAACCTTAAGGGAAACCAGTGCTTCTATACCAAGACTTTTTCACTTATTTGTGTTGAGGAAATCAAATGCGTTTAATGTAGACCAAATCATTCTCAATAATTACAAGCGGTTGTGAAGGTAACGTTTACTCGAATAATGTGCCAAAATGTCGAGCCCTTACAAGGATATGATGATTTTTGTGAAATTTACAGCAGTAATTGTAAAACAATTGAGCAATATTTTTCAACTGTTATAATATTGATGAAGATATTTTGTTATTACTAAAACTTGTATCATTGTTGGGGTTCAACGCAGACATAAAATCATTTGGACACAAATGGTAGCAATGACTGCCAGAGGCAGCTTTAATTTCCCCATTATGGAGAAAATGTCACGATTGTGATAATTTCATTAATGACAATAAATAATTGAATTAATTGATGAAAATTTTAACGTACAAAAAAATGGGACTGGAATAAAATTTTCGATAGATTCGGTTTAGAGGAAACACAAAACATTCCACTAATAATCATGTCTCATATTTTTCGGGAATATATTTTTAAATATAAAGGCTGACTTTCCAGCTCTGTTTCTGTGATCTCTGAATGAATATTTGACTCAACATGTGTGATTTTTCTAATTAAAGACGCAGTGTATATAAATATGGAATATTCATTTAAGTTTTGTATATAGATGAAGAAATATTTCAGAATTAGAAAACTTATGGGTTGAGAACTTTAGAACGTGTTTTCCTTTTGTCAGTTGGTATTTTGTTCCATTATGTTTATTTTTGTAAATAGTTGTGGAAATATGCAATAATTTAAGTCTTTAACTCATATTTGTAATTTGTTTTTTATAAAAAATATTATGTTGTTGAAGATGAAAAAAAATTGTGAAATAAATTACCATCAGAATTGTAAAATGTGTTTTTTATTCATTATCATTCAAATTATTACTGTATGTGTTACACTCAAACACCGAAAACGCTCACTGAGCGAAATAAACGGGCACAACGCGTTGTGGACGGTTCTCAATAACCAAACACCGAAATATCATCATTAATCGCGTTGTGGCCGGCCCATTGCGTCCACAACGCGTTCTGGACAATCTTTAAACAGCCAGAACGCGTTCTGGCAATATTCAAACAACCACAACGTGTCTGAAAGCTTGGGGAGGGGTTAACGAACCTGCAAAAATAAGTAAATAGACAATTATAATGTCCTTTTAACTAGGTATCTGTTTCGCGTTTAATCTGGTATACCTATATTCGACCTTTTAAATATTTTAAAATTTTCTTTCATTTGTGTTTTATGTTTGTACTTAAGTTTCCAACTTAGATCATATTATATTATATTATTATTATAGTATATTATATTATATGATCTAAGGTTTCCAACCCTTTGATTATTTTTTCTTTGTTAACCCTGTTCCATATTAAAATATAATCGGTTTACATGCGTCTTTTATTCTAAATGCGTTGTGGTTGTTTGGATATTGCCAGAACGCGTTCTGGCTGTTCAAAGATTGTCCAGAACGCGTTGTGGACGCAATGGACCGGCCACAACGCGATTATTGATGATATTTCGGTGTTTGGTTATTGAGAACCATCCACAACGCGTTGTGGCCGTTTATTTCGCTCAGTGAGCGTTTTCGGTGTTTGAGTGTAACATATGCAATATATAAATTCATAAATCTGTGTATACAGTGTCAAGTTGAAATATATTTCATTTTCTCTGAATTAATCAGATAATGAGGAAAATCTCGAAATTCAGCAACTTTTTGCGTGCATGTTCTGCGGGAACAATTATCTTTTCGTCCAAACGTCTGTAGTTTTCGAATTTTGAGCCGAAAATGGTCTCCAACGACTAGGTCAAAACGGTTTTGGATTTATAGCCATTTGAAGTTTTGAGATTATTTTCCCTGATATTTCGAGAACTAATGAAGCGATTGGATTGATACTTGGCAGATCGTATGACTATAAGAAGTCTCAACTTTTCGTGAAATTTTGTTGAGATCGTGCAGTCAGTAAATTGAAAAAGTTTTGTTCGAAAATTTTTTTTTTTCGGAATATCCATCATATTCATAGCTTATGTCTCCTCTCTTCTCAATTTTGTAATAATAATAATATTCGGAAAAAAGTTTTGCTCAGCCCTTGAGCTTTATATTTCGCAGTAGTGTACCAAATTTCAGTTCGATTCGGTAATAAGTTTTGGAGATATTTCGAAAAAATATGTTAAATTTCGTTTTTTTTTTCGGAATAACTCAAAAATCAGGATGAAACTTCGCAGTTACTTTGAAAATGTTGATTGACAACTTTATGCGAAATTTCGTGGTGATTGTAACATTTTGAACAAATAATTTCCAATTTTTCTCCAAATACTCAATGTTCTGTGATCTTCTGATAATATTATCGTCATGATATTCTGTATTAACCTTCGAACTATTCATTCCAATAAGGTATTGGATTTCAATTCGATCTGATCTGTTGTTCTGGAAATATTGGGAAAATGAAATTTCGAATGGGTATATCTACGGAACCATTGGGTGGATTTTACTCATTCACGAAATCGGCTTTTGTAGTTAAGATCCAAACCTACTCTAAAAATATTCAGTTCTTAAGTTGTTTCAATAGCCTACGGAAGAAACGACATAGAAACTCGTTATTTGTAGAGTAGGTTTGGGGCTTAATTACGAAGGTCGAATTCGTGAATGCGTAAAATCCGCCTAATGATTCCATAGATCATTCCATTCCCATTCAAAATTTTATTTTCCCAATTATTCCAAAAATACAGATAAGATCGAATTGAAATCAGGTTGTTTATCGAAAAATTACAGTTCGAAGGTTCATACAGAATTTCATGACGATGATATGATCAGCAGATAACAGAATAACTGAATATTTGGAAAAAAAATTGGAAATTATTTGTTCAAAATGTTCTAATGATTCGGAACAGACCCTGAAGGTACTATTCCACAACAGTTTTTCAAATGTCAATTCGATCTGATATTAGAAAAAAAAATATTTCGAATTTCGTTATTTGAAATTTTCAGAATATTTCCTCAATATCTCGATAACTAATGACATGAGCAGGTCGAAACTTGGAATATACCTTAAGGTCAATATTTCAGAATAGTGCTTTTAATTTCGTGTTGATCAGACATTTGCTTTCGGAGATATTGAAAGATTGAGGTTATTTCCTCAATATCCCAAGGAGAACAGAGGCGATCAGATTCCAACTATGTAGTAAGTTGAAAAATAACGATATAAATTTTGTGATGATTGTAAGAGTCGAATACTGTCGGAAGTAAGTATTCGGAAATTTTCGTTGAAAAAATTTTTACATGAAACTATTCTTTAGATTTCAATGACATATGCAAAAACCTGGAGTCATTATTTCAAAACTGTGTTCAGTTTTATCCGGTATTTATCCTCGAAAATATTGGGAAAAAATGTGTCATATTTGTTAGTTATCTGACCGGTATTGTGTTTATTATGATTTTACCAATTCGCGAATTCGGCTTTCATTTTACAATTGGCAGTGATAATAGGAACGATAGGATCGAAACTTGGCATTCAGTTGGAGTATAACCATTGTATGAAGATTTATACAATGGTATAACGACGCGCAACTTTACGCGAAATTTTGTTGAGATTATGCTGCCAGTAATTTTTTGAAAAATTTACTGTCCGATTCCACTTGACATAAGATAACAATAAAATATTCCTATTAGCTGCAAGTCAGTACACTACAACTATAACCTCATCTAACTTATCCTTACCATACGATCCCAACAAAATGTTGCTACAAATCGCGTCAGTACGCTACAATTATATCTATTATGTTTCAATCCGATAGCTCTAGTAGTTCCTTTTTTGTTGGAAAAATAATCTCAAAAGTTCAAATGTTTATTACTCCGAAACCATTTGGCCGATTTAGCCCATTGACGAACTCAACCGCCGCAAAGTGAAGCGCGACCTACTCTGAAAGTTTCAAGTTGCTAGATTGCTCCGTTCGACAGTTATCGTGCCCACGGCTGGCCGGCCGACAGATTTTTACCCTGGATTCGTCATCAGTGAGTACAACATAGTCACTTGAGACCATTTTTGACTCAAAACTCGAAAATTACTCACGTTTAGACAAAACGATAGCACGCCGCTCCACGGAACATGAACTCAAAGAGGTATGTTCCTGGGGGAAAAAAGGACAGCGCTCCGACGTCTGCCTTCTTAATTCTTTTCGCTACCTTTGCACGCATCTGAAGTTTCCAAAATAAAAATATATTCGGTATAATTGCGGCTACCAAGATGAGTGAATCACCCTGTAAAACGAAATATCTGCGAAGTTGGGCAGAACCATTGAGTATTAAACACATAATACTCAATGGCAGAACGCATTGATAATTCAGAACACGGGCAAAGTGTGGAACGAATAATTAAAATATCACAAGTTGCCATCGCTACCGATGTTTTCGTTTCAGTTATGGTTTAGGTATTTTGAGGAAAAAAAGTCAAGAACTCTGAAGAAAAACAGGAATAAATAATTATTCGAGAGCTTGTATCTCCTAAACAAAAACGATTCGGATCAATGCTTAATGTTCCTACGAAGACAATATTTTGAATAAGCACAGCTATTATTTTCGCGTGCTGATTCATAGATTTCAGTACACTTGTAGAAGTCTTTCACCTGGAAATAATTTTTTTTGTCAAGCAAAGTGCAAACATTAGCCCAATATCTCAATGCTGAATTGATATCCAATGGAACCAAATAGTAAACTTATTTCTCTTATTGTTTGCGTAAGCATACTCGAAAATAGAGCAATGTACATTCTTTACAAGTGCGAAGCATGTGCTGACAGCAAATTGGATCTATAAAATATTGGTTCTTTAAAACTGACGAACATGGTATTTTTTCAAGGCAAATGTTGGGTAATGCGATAACATTTCTATTTACGACCGTAAGCTACACCGAGCTTGTGTAAGTTTTTAGTGTGTATGTCGAAAGGATGAAATATCAAATATTCGAATTCTATATAAAATAAATTTGAAATCAACATTTCTCATGGAGACCGCATGCTATAGCGGGATTGTATGAGCCCCAGAACTGATTTTCCGGCGTGCATATGTGGAAATGTGGGAAAGATGAAAGATCCAATTCAAAAGTTGACAATCAAAATGACTCCTGACGACGACTCGGTATACCGGGATCGTATAAGACTTCATGATTGTACTTTACTGGTTTAAATATTCAATAGGATTCGAAATAAGTTATTCCATCCTTTACATATATAAAACTGGAAATTAAACTTTATACGATCCCGGAATGAGGAGTGATAGTCATGGGACATTTTGATTGCGAACTTGAAAGTTGGATATTTGTTTTTTTCGATCCTGCAGGCCAAAGAATACTTGTGAAAACTTATACAATCCCGAATGTTTATTATGAATTGGATCGAAATCTTATAACTATTTCTGACGGCCATTGTTGTCAGTAAAGCTAAGGATTGAAAATTTCGTTTTAATTGTGATGAACCTAATAGTAAACGTCTGAAACTTTCCGATTCACGAACCGAAAAACCACGGTCAGGAAAACCTATACAAATTAGGCAATCCAAACCACGTGACTTTTTAACCTCAAATATTGCGCTTGGATGGCAATCAAAAATTGTGTTGAATTTTGCGCTGAGGTTTCAAGCTACTTTTATTGTATTTATTGAGCATTTTGTATAATTATTCTTTCATCTTAAGTGTTAAATCGAATTGTCACGGTGTTTCAACATGCAGAGTACTTATTTAGAGAAGTTATTGCGGGAAAACCCAGACGTTGTTCAAAGGTGAATATGAAATTTTGATTGCTTTTTTTCCTTACTCAGTTAACTAGTAATATTCACATAAATCCTAATTTGTTTGCAGGTATATAAAGAAGTTAACAAAGTCAGATTTAGACCCATTTATCTTTACAACTGGTGAATTAGACAACAGTATCAATGGCATTCCACCACTATTGAGATGATTTCCTCAACTTTTCGAAAAGAAATGAGGTTGTCAAAATTAAACTTCTTTAATAGTAATGCCAACGCATGAATTTCGAGATGCATGTTGAAAAAATTGTTTTTTTGAAAATTATTTATAATCTCACCATGGAATTCGGCACAGACCTTGAGATCACTCTATTTAACAACAGCGCTTGTTCTGAGGAACAGTGCGTTATCTTTTCGTCATAATGTCTGAAATTTTCGAATTTTGAGCTGAAATTGGTCTCAAACGACTAGGTTGGGCTCACTGATGAAGAATCTTTGGGCAAATTTGATTTTGTTCGTCCGGCTGGCCGTCCGTGTGAGCTCTTACTTTCGAAAGAAAGCACCTAGAATCTTAAAATTTTCAGGATAGGTTTCGATCTTGAGTATCTCGGTCAAGTTCGGCATCATTGGCCAGACAGTTTCGGAGTTATGCCTATATGAAATTTTGAAGTTAATTCCTGAATATCTCATGAAGTACTAATTGGATCGGATAAAAGCTTTGTAATTACTTCTTGCATACCAACACGCACCTCAATGCGGAATTTCGTATGGATCTCGTTGGAAAATAAAAAAAAATATCATTCGAAAATTTTTTTAATTTTTGTTGCAAAATTTTTTGTGTTGATCAGATTTCAACGAAATTTGGCACATACCTTAAAATCGTTCTTCAACAAGTTCTCAAGTTTCAATTCGATAAGATATTTACTTCAAGGGATTTCAACAACAATTTCATTGTTGTTTGAAATTTTTACGTTATGTCCTCAATATCTTGAAAAATACAAATACGATCAGATCGGAATTTCATAATAATCTGAAAAACACCAAGGCGAAACTTCCAATTGTTAGAAAATCAAAAAAAAATGTGTATTCATTTTTTTTCTGAAAAAAATGTAGAACAGACTTCAACGAAATTTGGCACAGACCTCAAAATCAATATTCAACAAAGATATTTCAATCCGACACGGTATTCACTTTCGGAGATATATAAAAAAGTATTGTCAAAGTTCGTGGTTTGAAATTTTGAAGTTATTTCCTCTTTATCTCAAGAAATATAAATGCGATCACATCGAAACTTCGTATTACTTTGGAGAATATCAACGCGCAACTAGAATTTTTTTCGAAAATTATCCACATCTTTATCGAAAAAAAAATAGTTGTTCTGATTTATTGACCAGATTTCGATGAAGTTCGGCACACACCTTGCAGATAGTATTCGACAACAGTCTTTCAAATTTCAATTTGATTTGATGTTCATTTCCGGAGATATATGGGGAAATGGTATTAACCAGAATAACCTCGGAAAAAATACTATAAATGACTGCAGATTTTCATAACAGGTTCAAATGACAGATGTTGAACGCTATATCTGTCATTTGGGTGACCCGGGTAAGTTACCCGCGTTAATCCGATCAAGTTTCCGAAACCGCCTTATGATATGCTTAATGTTTATTTTGAATGTTTAGAAAATGCAGAACCTATTAGCTGTTAGGGAATACCCGATACGATATCCTGAAAGACGTCCTTATTCCAGAAAAGTATCCAAAAAATTGACACGAAGAGTGCGAGAAACTGGTTAGGTTCAATATGTTGAAAGAAAATATAGAAAACGTAGAAGCCGTAATGAGGACAATATCATATACGTTTTGGCTCATGTTTATGCTGAACCACATTAAAACATCCGAAAAATTGCAAGTAATTTGGGATTGAATTATTCGCTAGTTTAAAGGACCATAAACTGAATCCATATCATTTTGTCTTGCACCAAGACAGAGATTTTGATCAACGACTGGACTTTTGCAATTGGTTGAAAGGAATGTTGAACGGCGAACCTAACTTACTTCATAGAATATTATGGACTGACTAGGCTACTTTTTCAAGCAATGGTAAAGTAAATTTACACAATAGCCACTACTGGTCATATAACAACCCATATTGGCAAAAATTATTATTTTAAATTTTGAAGTTACTTTTTCCAAGAACTTCATCACTGCACACTAGGAACTACCTGCTATCAGCCCATCATCCACGTATATCGCAACTAGTATCTTCTCATTGTCTTCGATATAGACGTAGATGCTTGGATCTGCTGTTGATCGACCGAATCCATTCTCCACCAAGAATGAGTTGAATTTATCATTCCAACATCTTGAAGACTGTTCAAGTACATATGAGGACTTCTTCAGGCGACATAGGCGACCAGAACAATCGTCGAAACCACGAGGTTGCGTCATGTAAATTTCTGGATCTTTATCGTCGTGTAGAAATGCAGTTTTCACGTCGAATTGTCCCAGAACTAAATTTTCCCTAGCACGAAACGAATAACGTCGTATCGCGCTACCGGACTAAAGATTCTACGCACAACTGAACGAGCGCGATACCGGTCGATAGAGCCATCGGACTTATATTTATCTCGAAGCACCCAACGATTGTCTATGGCTCGTTTATGATTTGGTCGATCCATCTTTGGGAATCTTGACTGACCATGGCTTCTTCCAAATTAGTAGGGCTTAATTCCTCCTGTGCAGCTTCGGATAAGCAAGCAAGTGCGCTGTTGTTTTGTGCTCGATGCACCTCCTAGCATACTACTTATTTGTCTAGCTTTGGTGGGTGGACAAATTTCTCGAATTGGGCGTAGGTTCTTTCCTTCTAAGGGCTCCTTGTTTGGGTGTTCGCCATCGATCTGTTCTTCTGGATCATAGGCAAGGTCTTCAGAATCTTTCAATTCCAGCTGAACTGTACTGCTTGTAGAACACGATTTTTCAGGACAGAAATCAAAATTACGCGATTCTATCAAACGATGTTTCGATGGTACTCATATCTTATATCCATCTTTATCATTCACGTAACCGACGAAATATCCGAGTGCAGCCTTGTCATAGACTTTCGAGCGAAATTGTTTCGAAGAAGTTCTACCGAACCACAGTTCGAAAGGAGATTTTCCTTGCACACCCGATTTTCCAGGCCTATTGACTGCTGTGTCGCAGGCATGAGCCCAGAAGGTTCGTGGTAATTCACTAGCAGAAAGCATTGAACGAGCCAATTAAACGATATGCCGATTTGACTGTTCATCGACACCATTTTGCTCAGGGGTATACAGACAAGTGAAACGAAATTCTATACCACGTTCGCAATTCATGTAACACTGCGTTACAGTTGAACTCACGACCACCATCCGAACGAAACGCTTTCACTTTATGTCCAGCAGTATCACACTCTAGTAAAAATGTCTCAAGATGCTGCACAACTTCTGATTTTTTTCCATGAAAAAAATACGAACGAATCGTGAGTAATCGTCTTTGGAAACTACGAAAAATAGAAAGTCATTTACAGACATGGGTCTATTCACGACAGCGTGAATCACTTCTTCAATGGTTATCGGACGATCTTCGCTAGCACGAAACGGTTTTCTATGCGATTTTCCGAGAATGCATCCTTCGCAAGACGAAGCAGTATCCGAACACTTTACTACTATACCGAATCGATAGAGTACGTTACGAACGTGTAGTTGTCTTGATGAACAAGTCTCTGATGCCATTCTTGTAACACTTTTTCTGCTGTTGCCAAGTTCTCTTCTACCGGCGAATTGGGAAGTTTCACTCGTAATTTCATAACATAAACTGGATCAATAAGGTTTCCAGTTGTTGATATGTTGTTATTACGTCGAACAATAACTCCTTCATTCTTGAATGTGATGTCATTCCCTTGATCAGCATTACCAAACATTATGCATTATCGCAGGTGACCATTTTCCATTAGCCACCCCTTCTATGTCAACACTTCCCGACCCATAAGCAAGAATCACTTCGTTTTCTGCGATTTGCACACTTTGTGGAATGGTAAACTTAGTGTAAAATGTTGCCTATTTGCTGACATATAATGTGTTGTACCAGAGTTGGAGATCCAGGATTCAGCAGAAACGAAATCCTTATTTGCCAGGAAACTTGACTCAAGAAATGGAGCCATGATTACTGGTTCTTGAGTCAGAATTATTCTGAAGATGTTGCTGTTTAGATTTTTCAGCTTCTACTAGTTTTCTACAATCAGCGATAATATGTCTAGCTTTCTTGAAGTAAGGACATGTTCGATTTTCTTTCCTCTTATTCTTCTTCCAATCTTGGTTTTTGATTATCGACTTCTGTTTTTGAAAGAAATGAGCTACCTGTTGGATTATTTCCATGTGTTCCAGAGAATTCTCAACGGATCGTAAATCATCAATTAACAATTTAGTGGTCTGCTCTGCTTTGGGTATTCTATACAATGTAGATCGATGATGTTGATATTCAGGGACTAAAGTCTTGATGGAGGAGCGAAAGAGGCAATTTTGCATTTGGATTGCCCTTGCGAAGCTCGTTGCAAAAGTCATCGAACATATTCGCTAACGTTGATGTGTGTTTGGTCACAGAGGTGAAGTCATCTTTCGTTGTCTAGAGTAATGCATCGAAAAGTGAGTACAGTCTCTGCTGAGAGGATTTTTGATAAACCGACACGATTGTTTCCCAAATATCATTCGCGTCAGTTTCTTACGAACGTAAATTGAAGTTTCATTATCCAGTGCTGTATCGATTATTCAAGCCGCGCGGTACTTGTCCCGTTGCCACCGCCTGTACGCGTCGGAGGGCTCTCCTTCGCCCCCAGGGGCTGCTGGACATTTTCGCATTCCATCCACGATCGAATAAACACACGGTACTTTCAAACAAAGTCCAATTTGCCACTTCCACGTTTCCCACTGATGCTCACTTGATAGTTTTCTAATACTTGCTCCCATACGCACACTTTCTTCACAGAGTTGTGGTAGTGTCACTTCGGCCATTTTCTCAAAACTAAAATAAACACGGTACCGAACTGAATCACACCTGATACGAATTCAAAACATACCTGGGCCCATAACCTGTGATGGATAATCAGGTGGTTTTCAGGCAGGAGAACACAATCTTTATATACAGCGTTTATTCAGAAAAGAAAGTACCGGAATAGACGAAGGTGTTACTTCAAAGGCGCAGCTGACACACTGTATGAAGAAGTCCGAGTACACTACCCTGGGGAACTCCACATATAGTTTTTAAATATAAGCTCTTACTGCTATCAAGAGAAACATAGTGTCGGCGTTTGGTCGGATAAGACTTGAGAAGTATGTAATCTGGACCCTGTATATCCATTTTTTTGAGCCTTTGCAAAAATTTTTTGATTACATGGTAACAAAAGCTCTACCCCGGTCAACAAATCCTTCTAACATGTACTCACTTATATCCAGTTCTTGTATTAGATGTTCAATCAGATCTATAGCCACACCCTTTGTAGAGCTTTTTTCTTGGAATCCGTACAGCCACCTGGAGAAATTTTAGTAATCTCTTTTTTATTATATTTGAAAATATTAGCAACCACATACACATATCATAAATATAACATACACATTGCAATATTATAGCACTGTAATAACCTGTTTCATTATTTTACCACTCTACGACCACTATATGCTCGACATCCGCTATATAACATGAGACAAACTAGCTATGTACCATGTAAAGTTCATAAATATCTTAAATAATACATGGGAAAAATATAACTGGTATATTTCATCTGATATATTTCCCTTCTGTAACATTTATATATGTTTCACTCAAATAACATTTACAAAGTTGATACCTTTTATACAGGGTCCCGTAACAGTGGCGCGGTGTTCCATATCTCTGGTTAGGAAACAGATATAGATCTAGTTTTCTATGATGTTCAATTATTGCTCGAACACGACGAATGAAAAGGTTTCTCGTCATACAGAGTGTTCCATTGTTTCATGGCGAACCCCAACTTTGTTTTTTTATATGAAAACCTTTATTTTTCATTACTTTGCATTCAAAATGAAATACACTTTATACATATCTTTACCACAAAAATATCAACGATTTTTGACATATTCTATCTGACATGTCCTTTTTTCCAATATTCGTCACTCAGAGTATTTGGGATTATTGAGTTCTGACAAATACCATTTGAATTTATTTTGGTCAAATTTGATCATTGGTTACTTTGCCAAACGGTAAATCTGAAATCGAACTGGGATGCACAGAGTATATGAAACACCCTGCCACAAATTGGAAATAAAAATTGGCAGAATCTTCCTTATTTCAAATGGAACATCCTAAATTTTATCGATTAATAGGAAGAACCAAAAATTTCGTTTAGTAGTCCTTATGGTAAATTTCACTAGTTTTCCTTAAAGCAGCTGTTTTCCTGAAGAACATTTCTATTCCATACTATTTAAATAAGATGAGATTCCTAGAGAATTAATACTAGAAAGAGAACAATTCGGACGACTTTCCGTCTTCTTTGGGAGAAATTCGTGGGAAAAAGCTAACAAGTAGTCTCAAAAACGTGAGGTTTCGACTTTGCGGAGTATTTAAAAAAAATTCTCAAAATCGACGAAGTAAGGGATTTATCTTGGCTCCTGCTCCTTTTTACAACTCGAACATTTCTTATACAAGAATTTTTGCACCTATATCTCAAATTATCGGTCTAAAAAAGGTTATCCTAAGCTTAGAGTACATAAGTTTGATGAAAGTTGATAGTGAAACATATGTTTAACATGTGTTCCATTTCTTGAATGGACTCTAGGCTCGGGAGACTGTCTTCCCTGTGCAAGATAGCCGGTGTAATCTGCGAAGAGTATCCGTTATTCTATACCGCATCTTTATTACGGAAGAAGTTGGTGGCTTGCGTGCACCCCATTGGTAAATGTTGATTTTGTTAAATCAGGTAATCTAGCGGGTCACCACAGTAAAAATTATCATATCAATATCAAGTCATTGAACGAAATCATAGCGAAGAAATATGAATCATTGCCATTTTCATAAAATGCGCTGTTTGAAGTATAACTAGTGAACTTAACGATAAGTATTACTGGACGAATTCTGCCACTTTTATTTCCAATATGTGGCAGGCTGTTTTTCATACCCTGTATGTCCCAGTTCTATTTAAGATATACCGTTTGAGAGAGTAACCAATGTACAATATATGACTAGAAATGACTTCCCACGAGAATTGACTCAACTTAATAATTTCAAATACTCTGAGTGACGAATATTGGAAAAAAAGGCTTGTCAGGCAAAAAAATTCGAAAACTCTTGATATTTTTGGGGTGAAAATATGCATGAAGTGTATTTTATGTTTCATGTAGAAACCGAAAAAGTAATGAAAAATACAGTTAGCCATTTAAAAAAACAAAGTTGTATACCGCCCACAAAAAATGGAACACCGTGCGTTACCGAAATTATTTTTAATTCGTCGGGTTCGAGCAAAAAGGTAACACCATAGAAAACCAGATTCCCCTTGTTGTGAATTCCCCGCCGAAATCCTACGCACCGTTAGGATCTACCGTCTGGGATTTCGAATGCGCATATACTAAGTTCAGTGTAAAAAAATGTATAAAAGCGAGGAATTATCGCACGTTAATCGACTTCTTTTGAGTTTTTAACATTACTGTGAAAAAACGTTCAGATACACAAATTGATATTGTGAGTATTTATGCATAGTAAGTAATAAACGAGTACGAACTAGCGGCAACTGCTTTAATTTTCCTGTTCTCAGACCTCAAGAGGATCTCGCTGGACAGAAAACGCGGCGATAAGGAGGTCATCGTCGAAACTGGGAGCTATTTTGAAGCTGAAGACAAATCATCCAATAAGAATGGTCACGAAAAACTGAATTGTATCACGACCATAATGGTTGTATCGCCCTCGAAGGCGGAGAATAATAAAATAAAATTTTAGCAAAAGATGAATTTTTTCATGCTAGTCTACGAACTTATCAGCCTGTTTCTGCCTTTTGCCCCCATTAAGTTTCTGTAGATCACACATCCATGGTAATTCGAGGGATGACTCCCAGGTCAAAGAGCGCATTTTGTCTGATTTTGGTTTATTCTTTGATAAAATCAAATAATAAACCTTAGTGATCGACCAACCAAAAAAAAATTTTAAGCCCCGCTGAAAATTTCACAGTTTACGTTTCGGAGTATGTAGATTTGAATAAACGAAAAAAAAACCCGTACGTCCGCCGTCCATGGTTTTTCTGTGGAAGTACTGAACGGAAATCCTTGAAACTTAGTGAAAAAATCGTGTGTCACCTGGGATTGATCCTCCAAGCTTTTCAGCAGGATCGGTGTACCCTAAAGGCTCAACTGGGGGGTTGGGGGAAAAAATATTTCTCGAAAACAATTTTCATGGAATTTTAAACGATGATTACTGTTGCATAACTAAACCTAAAAAATTTTACCCGGATGATTTCCGTCAAGTGGTTCCCGAGTTATAATGAAAAACGCTGCAAATTTCCAATAATGTCGAAAATCAATCATAGCATTCGGTTCTAAGTTGTTTAAGTTATCAATGGTATATTGGGTTATTTAACTAAGAAAATAATAAACCTTTGTGTAGGTGTTTTTTCATTAAAAGTTTTGCTATCGTGAGCCTCTCCACAACGTACGCAGTTGAATGTCTTTGGTGATTAGGATCATTTTCAGGAGAAGAACTGCTACGTTACTAGTTTTTAAAGAAGTTTTCCAAATAAAATTCATATTCATTTGTTTAGTAGCTTCTTAACCTGAAGTAGATATACATTTTTTCAACTTTAATTCTGGTGAATATCACTTAATTATAGAGTTTCATCAAGAGCACACAAAAAAAAATTTTGTACATATATTCTCAGTAGCGATTCTAATTGAATAGAAGCATAAAAAAAATATTTGAGTTCGGAATTCAGCAGCACCAAAAAACATCAATGCCAATATTGGGTTTGAACCAGAAAATAATGAAAAAAGTCTGTTATTCAATAATTAAAGTGGAAACTCTTATTTTTCTTCCTTGTAAAACAAATTAGAAAATATGCCACTCAAATACATCTATTCCAAAAAACTTTCACTTTGTGCGGATAAGACTAGAACAAATCAAACTACTCAATATGAAAATCACTGTTTAATCAGATTTATTAGTTGCAGGGTTGGGTTCCTGCAGAATAATGCAATGAATCTATCATCGATATATCCAAAGGAATCGCGATGATTTTGAAATACATTGTTTTTGTACTACTACAGTGGAATTTTCAAACCTAATAGATTTGAAAATATTTAACTTTATATGAAACATTTTCTACCTGTTTTGTGTTTTGATTATCAAATGTTTTATTGAAACTTTGTATGAATTATGGCCACAATCTGAGTCTGAAACAAATTTTGAGGATATCCGAAAATATATATAATTATAAATCACTACTCTAATAATAATAAAACAATATCTACATAGTTTGCCATGATTAGGTTGCTGAGTAATCAATTCCATATACTGAGCAATCCTAAAATTTCAAATTAGTTGTTACAAAAGATGGTCCATCTATTTTATATAAAATTAATATCATTCATTAAGCATCAACACAATTTATAACAGTTGAAAACCCTAAGTGGTATTAATACCAAAACATAATTCCTAACAACTATAATATTGGATAAAGAATCAGAACAGTCAATGAGACATTCGGAATTAATAGTTCAAAATAAACAGAGCAAATAATGATTAGACTAGACTTTTATCAGAATGCTTTGATTAAAGTTTAAATTTGAATATTGTATGTATGTCTATTGTTGAATGAAAAAAAAAATATATATATAAAAATATCACCCAATATTTCGTTTCATCTTCCCGAAACTCCACAGTCTGTCTTTATAGCACTCCCTCCACAGCCTCTCGTCTACATTAGCACTATCTTATTAAATAAGCGGATCAAACTAAAGTAAAGAACACAACCCCAGCAATAATTTATGCTTAAGTTTTTCGATAGAACAGATATGACATTTTCTCCACTAACTATAATTGCTATTGAAAAAATTTCTAAGAAGGTAAAAAACAGTCTATATATTTTAGAAGTCCTATTGAGTTGTGAAAGATTGGATTGAATATTTTTAAAAGAAATAACTCAAGTATAAAAACCATAAAAGAGCGAAGTTATAGAAAACCTATATCTGGTGACAGCTCTAGTAATTCTTCACTAGTAATAGAAGTTGTTTTACTTGTCGAAGCTATGCTATCAGAAGAAGAACCAACTTCGACCTCTTTTTCAACGTTTCTGCTTGGTCCTGCACCTGAAAATACTTGACATTATAAATAATATTTCCAACGTTTAAACGAATTAAAATTAATAGAACTCAATAATGATAAAAATGAGGGTAAAAAACAACGCTTTTTATTGATGACATCTTTATTTTAAATTTATACATATAAAGTATTAATAGTTAGCTCAAGGAATAAGACCCTATTTTTCATTCAAATAAACAATTTACTGGGAAATAGTTCAAGCATTTTGATTTGTTGTATTCAATGTTTTTGGCGATTGTTTATAAATTTTGTTTTATCATTCCTAGCGCAATTTGAAATTTTTCGAATGTCAAAATTCTATAACGAAAATATTTTTCTCTTTTTGTATTACAATTTTTATATATTTTTTTGATACAAATTCTTTTATTCAATTATTGAGGTCGCTACACGTAGTGGTAAACTTAACTAAACATCTTCATAAATTAATTACATAATTATTTATACACATTCATTTTAAAATTCTAACATATATAGGTATAAATAAATAACTACACAACTTGAAATCATGACAGTTGAAAAATGTATTGATTGAACGGATAAATATTCAACATTGATATTTGAACACAAATTCTCAGCAAATGAATCATTGCAATCATTATATGGATGGAGAGGAATTAGATACACCCTGCTCAGATGGTTATCCATTATTTCAATGGGCAGGATTCTAGAGCCTCGCTGAGGCATTTAGAAAATACACGGACAGATTGTACACGAAATTATTAACCTTAGTCGAATCCACGCCACCTACGCAGGCATATGTATGTATATTGAATGTAGCACTTTCGACCCACAAATTCGGTAAATCATGCTTTATAAGCAAATGAAACCATTTTACTATCACCGTTGCCCTTCATAATAAATTGAAATTGGAAATTAAAAAATTTCTCCGAACAAAATTGATGTGTATGAATACAATTATTTGCAATCGAGTGTATTTTACTAGACTCGTTCGGGCTTGATTAACCACCCTAGTAAAAGTGTCTACTAACGTAATAATGTTGTTTCAGCATGACAGATAATGAGATTTAAATTCTACTCCTCGGTTTCTCGACAACAGAAGGTATTATCGTATGCATAATATAAGGGATAATCCAGACATGACCAAGAAGGCTTTTAATCCTAGATATATGTTCCAAATATTAACGAACTGTTCAAGTTAGGAGAAATTGAAAATATTAGTGACTACATAAACCACCCATTATCTTGGTTATGGAATTGACTACCGCAACCCCTTCAGAAGCAAGGACATGGCGTAGCATACGAGTTGAACCTTTGAGAAGTGGAATTAGTGACAGAAAATAAGAGACTAAATAAACACATTATTTGAAAAATTCAATTGCTTATTCTGATCGATATAGAATGGCTTTATTGAGCCCAAGAATCGTTTTTTGTTTGAAGATACTAAGCGAATCTACTCTTCTTTCTGACAATATAGTTGTATCAAAATTATACAGGTTTATCCAAGACCTAAGAAACACACCAACAATACAGGGTGATTCAAGTTGGAGACAGATTTTAGCAGAATTTTACACTAGTCGACACAGTTTCGTAACGATGTTTGGTTTGTGGTACTCTTAAGATACTCTATAGTGATTTATCCATTTCGATCGATTTTACTCTTAATGAAAGCTTGCTATGGTTCATTCAATTCTCAAAATAGTACAGGCTGCGGCAAAACAGACATGGCTATTAAGGAAAAACTGCGCAGCTCACAGAAATTAGATTTATTCAAATTTCTTCAGTAGATTATGATATTTTGTGCATTAAGTTTCATACGTGACATCAGAAAGATGTTGGCCGTCAGCAGCGATACAATGATGAAGGGGATTTCTCAAGTTTTCGGTCGCATTTTGACACATTTCGATTGGTATAGCGCTAACTTCACCCCCAATTCGCCCTTTGAGTTCTTACAAGGTGTGAGGCCGATAATTAAAAACATTTCCCTTCACGTAGTCCCTCGAAAAAAAATAAGAAGAAACCCGATCAGTATGTGCCCTAAAATCAGGAATGAGTGGAAGGGTAAGTCTTGATGTAAAATACTCCTTGGTCATCAATGCCTAATGCAATAGAATGATTCCGACCAAAACGCGTAGGCGACTGCACAACAGTTTTTATCATTATCCTCAAATTTTCGGATGTTCTTGCCGTTGTGGGTCTTCTTGAACCCCTAGGCTTGAGTGTAAAACGAGTTCCTTCAATTATACGAACCCAGCTCGCAATTACATTATGATGACGCACTAGGTTAAGGTGCAACCGAGAAGCTCACTGAGTTGCAACGGAAGAATGACAATTTTCAAAAAATCTCGAAAAGCTCTGAAGTGAAGTCAGCAGCTTTTACACGCTTGTTCACTTGGAAATTTCAATGAAATATAAAAATTTTCAAAAAAAAATATTTTTTTTTCGAATTCTTTCATAGATAATTCTTCTTATTGACACTGTTCGTATTCCAACCAAGTTTCATTTCGACCAGATAAATATTTTTCGAGTTATCAAAAAATCGAAATTTCAAATGGCTGTAGCACAAAAACCATAAGGCAGATTTGGCCCATTAACGAACTTAACCGAGATATTCAGGATCTTAACCTAACCTGAAAATTTCAAGACTCTAGGTCCTTCCTTTCGAAAGTTATAGCGCACACGGCCGGACAGACAGAATCAATTTTGATCGCGGATACTTCATCAGTGAGTCTAACCTAGTCGTTTGAGACCATTTTCGGCTCAAAATTCGAAAATTAAAGACATCGTGACGAAATGATAACGCGGGTTCCCCAGAACAAGCGCGTAAAAACTTAAGGATGGCGAAGCCTCGTTACATAATCCGCCCGACGAAATGAGACCATCATAAACACACGCGAAAATCAATCCTTGCAGAATTTCAGGTTTATTATTTTAATTAATACTGTGCATAATTGTATCTTCGTGTTGCCGGTCATGACCTATGGAGCTGAAACCTTAACACTAACTACAGCAAGTGCTAACAAACTTATGGTAACACAGCGCAAGATGGAAAGGTCCATGCTCGGGGTGTCATTGCGAGATCATATAAGAAATGAAGATCTTCGAAGAAGAACTGGCGTCACAGATGTGGTTGTCCAAATTCGCATACTCAAGTGGAGGTGGGCTGGACATGTGGCGCGAATGACGGACGGGAGATGGACGAAGAGGCTCCTCGAGTGGAGACCGCGCTTGGATAGGAGAAGCAGGGGAAGACCTCCCACACGTTGGACGGACGGTCTAAAGAGGTGTGCAGGCAACTGGATACAAAGAGCTCAAGACAGGAAGGAATGGGCAGAAATGGGGGACGCTTATGTCCAGCATTGGACGCAGAGAGCTGAATTATGATGATGAATTGTATCTTCAATATGGTGATTATAATAAACATTGGATTGAGTTAACGGAATTTTATTGGATAGATTGATTGATCTACAAGGTTATTTATAGATTGAAAATCGTCCACAATTTTGAGATTTGAAGGTTCTAGGAGGAATTTAATAATCATAGACAAAAAAGAGACTTAGTCGTACTCTAAGTGTCAGATACATAAGACCATATCACTTGAAAACAAAAACGACCATTGTATGCGACAAATTCATTTGTCTCAATGAATGACACAAATAATTTCTTCTGTGAAAATGAGTACTCAAAATCTTTTCGCCACATCTGGTTTAAAAATAAAATAAATTTAAGGAAAGTAAGAAATTGGAATGCAAATTCTATAATATGCGAAATAGGTCAACAAATTTAAACTAAATGTTCCACTGTATCAATTTCTCACTCATAAACCGAAGTTATCAGATAACTCAAATAAGAAAAAAAACATTGGTAGATAAATGTGTTTATCTGGGGGGCCATTTTATCGTGCCATTTTTGGAAATGAGACGGTCCGAAAAAGTTGTTATGAGATATTGTGTGGCTTGGATTGACATCATGTCGAAATCAGATATCATCGAAATGAATTGTTTTCAAGAAGAATCTACTTTTATTTCAACCACTATGGTCTAACTAATCTTAAGTTTGGAGTACGATTATTCTTTATTCGATCTTGTATCATGGCACTGCAGAGGCTGCCCACTTCGGTCATATATTCGATATGACATCGCGATGATGTTTCGATTCTTCCTCTGGCTCATTGGAATCTGACTCTCACCTAGATGAACGTTGAGTTTGGCGTCTTTCCGACTATCTTTTCCAGACCCGTATACTCATTTCCTCAATTGTCAAGTAAACTTTCAACTTTTACTCTTGCGTTGTGTTGAAGATTAATCAGCCTTTCAAAAACACACAACTCAAATGTTTCGGACCCATGTATATATATATATATATATATATATATATATATATAATTATTTGATTAAAACCCTGTTTCATTACATGTATTTAGGGTGTTGAAACCCCTCTAAATCAATTGACTAGGCACCGACTCGAAATCTGCGTGGGTCTCCTGTGATGTGATGATTGATATGTCACGGACGGTTGCTCTGAGAAACATGCGTAGTTTCAAGGTACCTTCTAGGAAATCAGTCTTACACAATGGAACAGTCACCAATATATTACTTGAGGCTCTAGAAAATAAACTCATTTAGAGGAAACAATACCACGTGGTAGTAAATTACAGCTAGGCAACACAGCCACATTTGAATGCCATCAAACCTAGTTTATATCTCAAGGTCAGGCCGCTGGACCCGGTCTACATGCTTTAACGTTGTCTATAGGAGCGTGAACTATTAGAATTCGGAGAAATTTCGACGTTTATAGAAGGAAACAGGGTGTTGTAATGCAAGCTTCAGTGAGTATTTTTTGAAAATTGTTTGTATTCAATTCTTTAGCGAGAATAAGCAATGTTAGTTATTTTTCCATTTTTCACTCCATTCCAGTTTTCATTTTCCCAAAAATTCTGAAATATAACAAAGTGGCATCGTTTTGCATTCCTACGATTTTTTAAACCATTCACAGACAAAAAATTTTTTGAAAAAAACGAACTCTGGCCTCCAGAAGTCACCCCGTTATATTCGAGGTATCTTTCCTCGATGTTTTGGATGCCATGTCCCTAAGTTCGAAAAGTTTTTTACTGAACATTGCTGATGAGTGCTGCTTTTACGATGCATGGAACAATTCTCAAAAATTGATATAAGTCTGCGAAAAGTGGGGATGAAATGACAAATTTAAATTCAACCTACTTAAACATTATTATCAACATTCTAGAAATTTCGAGCCGATTTTCTTAAAAATAATATGATCGCGTGAATGTGAACATTCACCACAAAATTATGCGCACTTTGTTCAGTCTTCAAAATTGTCTAAAACCCACATTGATTATTTCTGGAAGGGATGATATTTCCATTGCACGAGAATGTGGAGATATTCTGGTATTTCCTCAACCTTCCCAATGTTGACAAGATAAGTATTCTGTTGTAGAGGAATTTTCAAAAAAAATAAACAATTTCAAACCTTTTTTCAATAAATCCCCTCAAACCAAAGTTTTAATCAATAAATTGCACTTGCGAATGTTTGAGAGAAAAAATTAAATTGCTTTCAATTTTTTCTGATGCAGATTTGATATTCTTCCGAGAAGGACCTTTTAAATGGTGGTATGCTCCCTTTACAATGATTCTCTGGCTAGATAGAGTATTTGAATACACTGTTCTGTCGGTCCCAGTTGTTTCATATCAGTTACAGTTGTTGCTTTACTTGGTATATCAAGTAACAAGGAAACTGGGAATCCGGACCTGTAACGTCTTCTGGAGGACCGTTTTAATTAACCTGTATGGAATTGAACGTGAATGGACGGTGGAAGGGTGGAAGTAACTTTTCAAGTATCTAAATATACTAGATCTGCTTATTCATATTGACAGATATGTATAACCATTTAACAGTTTGAAATGATTGACTCGGTAGGACTTTGAAAGGTTGGAGCTGAAATAAAACTATGTTTGATTTTCAAGACAAATATTATATATAAAGTCACAAAGGCTGAAATCCTTTTTTCTGCTCTTTGTTGAAATTCCTAACTTTCCGCTACTTTTCTGTGTAGCTTCAGCAGAGGTCTAAGAAACATGGTACTAAGTTTAAAAATTCCCAATGTATTTGACGTACTCACTCAATGTGTGGTTACACTTAATGAATCTTTGCTCCATTCGGTTTTTCCTTATTCTATAAAATTTCGATCTAAAAACATTTTTTCGTAGGTAATGTGATGTTCACTAGTTTGCAGGGCTGCCGCGAGCTTTCAACCAAATGTACTTTGTCTTTCGAAGAAAATTCACTGTAATGTACTGTGTGAAAGAGCGAAAGCCACAAATGATCCTTTTCAAATTGCGCATGCGTATGATACGAAACTTCTTTATAATATGATACGCGAACAAAGCACAAGTACATTTCTGTGACACAAACCAGGATTAACCTACAATATTTTTGGTGAATGGATAAAGGAACTAGTGTGGCCAAGTTATTGGAATGCTCCAATATTTTACTGATTTTCAGAATATAATTATTTCAACTGCGATTCAAAATTGGTTTTTGCAGAAAAATATATCACATAGACCTTTTATGTATTGTAAAAGTCGAATTCGGAAGGCATTTCTCATATCGTACTAGAATTAGTATTTTTCTGATAAAAGTGTACTGTTGTATTGTTTTTCTATTGAAAAGGTACTGTGAATAGTACAATTGGAATTGGACTATAACGGCAGCCCTGCTAGTTTCGAAACGTAGGTTATGTTCACAGAGCAAGAGTAAGATCACAGAATAGCGTGAAGTCAACATACACTACTGACATTTAGCAGGCTCGTTCCTGCCACGAGCCCAAAAGCACCCTAGAACGGCCCGAGCACGCGAGACCGCGAACCCCCACGAAAAATCGCACTTGAACCGCCCCGAGACAGCTCCGAAGTCGAAACCATAAACAAAACTATTATGTTATATTATTCTTACAAACAAAAATCTTACGTGAACACAATACTGAAACTCAAAAATCGGCTCATCAGCTGTGTCAGCCTATACCAGAAGAATTCTCGGAGCTGGTATATTTATATTTTTCTTTGTTTCAAAAAACGGAACAGGTTGCAATATATGGAGCTTATCTCTCTTGATGGTGATGTTTAAATTGTTATCCCTATATTTTATCCGCAGCATTTCTGGGAAACATTTCTTCTATCGATTCGAGCAAGATTTTACGACTTTGCAATCTCCAAATGAAAACCTGTGACCTGTCTCCACTTGCAGCTTTATTTTTGACGATTTAGGGAGCTCGGAGCTGCCCCCGCGCTTGAAACTTGTTAACAATTTGCATGTGCGCGGGCAGCTCCGAGCTCCCCAAATAGAAAGCTACACATGTGTGTTCAGAGAAGCCACTTTTGAATCTCATTAAATAACAATCTTTTTTGTGTTCTGCAACTCTGGTTCTGAGTTTTCTTCCCGTCTGGCCAATATACTCGCCTTCACAAATGACGCATCTCACACTGCAAACAACGTTAATTCTATTTAATAAGTCATCTTTGTCTTTGATTTTACTGTATAAAGGGGTATTTGTCGTCCTTTTGGCTATTTTGACTTAAGGCGGTTTCGGAAACTTGATCTGGGTTACCTACTCGATCACTTGTCAGATTCCTCGGATCACTCGAATCTCTTCTGCGATTGTGGTTTGTTTTTAGATTGAATCGAAATATGACTTTAGCTAATTATCGAGCAGGTATTAGTTTTGGCTTATCAAGTTATGAATTCATTGCAGGTTCTTGCGAGGTGAGAAAATTTAGAGTGAATTAGTCAGGAGGCTATGCAAAAGTACATTGAAGAAAATATCATTTATCATTATGATGAATTGATGACTAAAAATTTTGTTTTGGAGGGTGTAGTTTCGTAGACCCTGTTCTGTTTCAGCATGTGAATACCCTCAATATATGTGTGAAATTTGCAATCCAGTGGGATGGTCAAAACCAGACAGCCTTTCAATTTGTGGGTTTTCTCGTCACACACAGACGAGACAGTATAAATCTGCTGTTCTTATAAGTTTTTATTCGAGAATTGTGCAATAAGTAATCAGTCTATTCTTGTTGTTTCAATATTGTATAGATTATAACTGATTGCATTATTTGTAGTTTACTTATGATTTTATAAGAAAATTTCTTTTGATGCATGACGTCGACATTCGAGAATAATTTATCAGAGTTAAGCCCAGTCGGATATTTATTTCTGGAAATATTTAAAATTTTGATGATATATTCTCGATAACTCAAATACTATTGATCTGATGGAGATGAAAACTGAGAATTAATCGCAAGGTTGTTGATTCGATTGTGTGGTTTGAAAAATTTTCAAAGAACTGTAAACATTTTTTCCCACAATTGACATATTTCAGAAAATATTGATCTGATTGAATTCAAACTTGTTGAAAGTTGAAAGATTTCGAAGTTTAAACTTCTGCAAAATTTCACGTGGATCGTATCACAGAAAAAAAGTACTGATGATGATGAAGGTACTGATGAAGATATCCGAAAGTAATAACTTGGAGGCTCGATTTCCAAAAAACAGATCGAATTGAAATCGAGCCATTGGTTGAAAAATTACAGCTTGAAGATTAGTGCAGAATTTCTTGAGGACCCTTTGATGAGAATATTTCCAAACTTTTCAGGCTAGAGCGAATAAGAGCCTGAAAGTTCCTGACTACACGTCAGTGCTTTTCTAGAATTTTAAAAAGCTATAGAAGAGACATTAGGGTGTTTTATAAAGGCAAGTAAATCAATCGAATCTTTCATGGAATGATGAATTCGCGAAAGAAGTTAGTTTCAGTTTAGTTGGCTCATTATTTACAAAATACAATTTCATCACCGGTCTGTGATTTTATACAGTGGTATTCATACCGTGGTTCTCTTAATATTGTCCAAAAATGGAGAAGCATTACTTTTCTATTCAGTGATGTTGGTGAAAGCACCTAGTGCGCATGCGGTTTCCTTGCAATCCTGCTTTCCGAGCAGTTATGAAAAGATGATCTGGGTAAGAGAAAGGTTTCCGAACGTGGGTAGATAGTCCGATCAACTCGATCACTGATCGAGTAAGGACACAAGAGGTTTTCGAGTAAGGGTTATTAACACGGGTTAGGTAAACGAACACGCAAGGTTAGGAATCGTGTCAACTCGATCAAGTTTCCGAAAACGCCTTTTGTTAGACCGCGAGAATGCTTCTACTAACTTGTTGGTTCGGGGATGTATGGCAAGGAGAAATAATTATATAAATCGCCTTCGTTGTTATTAGGGTTGTTTCTTCCTTCCACGGTATCAGACGAAAACTAAATAAAAATCAATTCAGTAATCGTAGTGGGTAACTATTATCTGATAAAAGTTGTTTTAATTCATTTAGATTTGACATATTTGCTGATGGATGTACTATCTTATTCAATATATTCTTCATATTCATAACTAAATTTATTGTATGTTTTAATTCGTGGTCTGAGTGGTAGTTTAAATATCTACCAGAATTTACATCCTTCCTGTATCAACTACTTATCAATATATAGTATATCTTTAACAAACACAGAAATTTCTTGTTAGGGGTGTCGATGCAAGCAATAATAGGTCTCATGCTCACTGGACTTATCTGAATATTAGGCTAAACTATCGAATTTTGGAGCTATGGCATTATATGTTTTAAGTTTCGATGCCAATACTGAATTTAGTTTTTTATCCTTTTTTAAATTTTCAATTCTCTATTTATTCTATTGCATATTGCATGCTGCATACTCTATTTATCTTATTTTGAAGTTGAATCATTCTCCAATTCTGTGTAGTGGTCTTGGTCTCTAAGGATATCAAGAGATTTCTGAATATAAGTATACTTGTACATGATCACTGTCACGTTCCCCTTGTCTGACTGGGTTACAATCAAACCTGGGTGTAGTCTCATAAATTCGTTAAGCTAATTTCTTTGGAAATTGTAGGATTTTTTGGAGTTTCATTGTTCTTTCAAATTGAATTAGTAAGAATGTTGGCGCCTCTTGAAATCTCTGTTTCACTGCTGTCTATTCGACTAAGGACAAAGTCAACATCCGATAAGAACTCATCATAATCCACTCTCCTTGGATTGTGCACAATGAAGTCAGGAACCTAACGACAGCATCCCCCTCGCTGTGTCTGTAATCTCAACTTCAATCAGATTCTTTAAACATTTTTCATTGGTATTGATCATATTTTTTCTCTTTTGGATATTCAGGAGATGTTCTAATTTATTTTGTTATCTATTTTTGACTTTATGTGAAAATTTCGATTGTATCTCATGCTCTTTCGTCTGTGGAATGATTTACTTTATATAATTTTCTAATTATTGGATTTTCTTTCCACATTGGGATAGAATATGGTTGATCAATCTAATTTCTAAATTCAACAGTTTGGTATCCAACCTTGAATTCATCCTGTTTATCGGATCTATGTGCACAATCCAAAGAAAGTTGATTATGATGAATTGTTAGCGGATGTTGACTTTGTTCTTAGTCGAATAGACAACAGTGAAACAGAGATTACAAGAGTTACAGTTACCAACATTCTTACTAATTCCATACAAAAAAACAACGAAACTCCAAAAAATCCTACATTTTTAAAAGAAATCAGGTTAACGAGAGAATTTATGAGACTGCAACCAGATTTGATTGTAACCCAGTCAGACAAGGGGGATGTGACGGTGATCATGTATGTTCCTTATATTCAGAAATCTCTTGATATCCCTAGAGACCAAGACCCCTACAAAAATAGGTGGAAAATGATCCAACTTCGAAATTTCAAAATGCGATAAATGAAGTCATTGCAAATTTAAAAAACCTAAAAAAGCACTGACGAGGTCCTCACGAAATTCTGCATGAACCTCAAGCTATAATTTTCGATCAAGTACTAGATTGCAATTCGATCCAAAATTTCGAATCGGTACAACTATCTAAAGAATAATTGTCGAATTCAACCCATGTAAGCATTCTACCTTTTTAATTGAATTGAATTCAAATTTTGCTACAGAGAATTCTCCAATTTGCTACTGTTCATCTACCAACCAAGTTTCATTTCAATCAGATGAATATTTTTCGAGTTATTGAAAAATCAAAATTTCAAATGGCTGCAACACTGAAACCATTCGGCAGATTTGGCCCATTAACGAAAGTGACAGATATTCAGGATCTTAATCTAACCTGAGAATTTCAAGACTCTAGGTTCTCTCTTTCGGAAGTAACAGCGCACACGGCCGGCCGGACCGACAGAATCAATTTTGACCACGGATTCTTCATCAGTGCGTCCAACCTAGTCGGTTGCGACCAATTTCGGCTCAGAATTCGAAAATTAAAGACATCGTGACGAAATGATAACGCGCTGTTCCCCAGAACAAGCGCGTAAAAAGCACAATAAAATAAATTCAATGTAGGCGTCGAAACGTAAAACATATAATGCCATAGCTCTAAAATTCTATAGTTTAGCCTAATATTCATAAAAAGTCCAGTGAGCATGAGACCTATTATTGCTTGCATCGACACCCCTAACAAAAATTTCTGAGTTGGTGAAAGATATACGTACCAATGTTTACAACAAAAACAATCGATACCATGTAAAGGACGCTTTCGACTTATGTGATGAATTGTCTGACTAAAGGTGTACCAACCAATCACATAATGGCCAGTCTTGATGTGGTCTCTTTATTCACTAACGTAACCTTGGGACTTGCCATCAATTCAATCAAAAAACGGTGGAATAGTATAGAGAGTTACTCTCCTCTATCGATGAGGTGGCCTCTCCAAACACACAGTGGAGACAGGACACAAGTTTTCACTTGAAGGCAAAGTCGTAAAATCTTGTTCGAATTGATAGAAGAGATGTTTCCCAGAAATGCTGCGGATAAAATATAGGGATAACAATTTAAACATAATAAATGATGCAAGAGAGATTAGCTCCATATATTGCAACCAGGTTCTTCCACTGAAACAAAGAAAAAACATATATGCCAGTAAGCTTCGAGAATTCTTCTGGTATAGACTGACACAGCTGTTGAGCCGATTTTGGAGTGTTAGTATTGTGTTCACGTAAGATTTTTGTTTGTAAGATTGTATCAGTCATAATAGCTTTGATTATGGTTTCGCGCGTGCTCGGGCCGTCCTGAGTAGTTTTTGATCTCGTGGCCGGAACGAGCCCGCTAAATGTTAGTGTATGTTGACTTCACACTATTCTGTGATCTAACTCTTGCTCTGTGAACATATCCCATGTTTCGAACTAGTGAATATCAAATTACCTACGAAAGAATGTGTTAAAAGCAGAATTTTATAGAATGAGGAAAAATCGAATGGAGCAAAGTTTAATTATGTGTAACCTCACATTGAGTGAGTGAGTACATCAGATACATTGAGAATTTCAAGCCTATGACCATGTTTTTAGGCCTCTGCTGAAGCTACACAGAAAAGTAGCGAAAGCTTAGGAATATTAATAAGGAGTAGAAAAAGGATTGTGGCCTTTGTGACTCCTGATATACCCGATAATAATACTTGTCTTACAAATCTACGAGTCGATAACCGATCCGATACATTGGATTTTATCTAGGAGGCAGTGGCGTATCGTGATGTATGAGGTCGGGGGGGAGGCGCAAGTAGTGAAGATTGTTGGTTGAGTGGCATGGGTAGGAGGAATGCTCGACGCCGGGGGCGAAAGAAGACATACTTTGAACATATATGTATCTTTCACAAAAGAATAGGGAAGCACAGAATATTGTTCTCATGAGAAAATTTTAATTTTTGTCAAGCTCTGCAGTACCAGTCATGAACTGTTTAAATGATACCTTGATCAACTTTATAAAATAATAAACACGGAAAACAATACAACAAATTTTGTATTTCACGCTCACATATCTAGTTATTTTTGTTGCAATAAATGTCTATTCAAAAACGTGAAGATCTTCTTTCGGCTTTTCGTTTACAAATTTATGATAACTTTATAACTGGCAAGGGCCAGCTCAGTTCTTTAATTTTCAATTGATCGGGTAATTGCAGCTCATCCTGCCCATCAAAATTTTGTTCAAGAATGTCGCTGATTGAATCAATTATGAATCCGAACACACAAAGAAAATACCAGCAAGTTAAAGTCTATAATATCAACCCGACAAAATAATAAACACGTAAATACACAAAAAGACGTTCGTCGACGCAACGATCAGTCGTAAGAAATTTCGCGGCCCTGGTGTACTTAGAGTTCGGAGTTGATCGGGGTCATTCAACAGCATTAGCTGTGGTTGTTTGTTCTCATATGAGGGGTGAATTTTGTTTGGAAAAAACATTCTCGTATATTTAAACGAAGATGTTGGAAAATATCGACAACTCATGGATAATAACTGTTCATTGAAAACTATTGGAATCATCTTAAAGTCCAAACATACATCCAAGTCTAGGTAAACAAACAATTTCAGCAGAATTGGTTCAGAAAATGTTTATCCTTTACAATACTTAAATATGCAGTTGATTCAATCACAAGTTAACATAATCATTACTATACCAGAAATACGCCATAATTAAGTAGTCTATTTTGCCTCATACTTTTTTCAATTTGAGTAAATATACTAGGGTTCCAGATATAATACACATTCTGGCCTTACCATTGGACATTTCATCGGAATACACATCTTCAATAAATATGCAGGGAAATATACATGTAGTTTTAAGAATTGAAGATACTATAATATAATCAGGATAGAAGATTGGAGGTTATTTAAAATATCCCCAGCAAGGTTCCTTGACAAATGTAGAACAATGTATTTCTGTCTATATAAAGTTGAAACATGCTCAGTATATTTCAAATTCGGCATAATGACCTTTTGCGGAAATTACGAATGTTGTCAAAATTAGAATTTCACTGAATATTTGGCATAAACATGCCATTTCGTCTTGACGACAGATTCCTCATTACAATTTTGAAATTGCGGTAGGGTAGGTTTGCCAAGCTTGAGAATTATCAAAACTCTAATAAAAGTCCGACTCTTCAGTCATTCAAAATATCGAAGGTACTTCTTTTTTGTCAACTTTATGATGACATTTGAGTATAATTCTTCAGATGTCAGCACTGAAAGTAAATCTTAACAATATCAAAACTTGTTTGGATATGTGGGTTGTGATTTAGTTTGAAATATAAAAAAAAATTCGCTGTTTTTGTGTTGTGGTCTGAAAAAAGTGTTAGTTCAATTGTCCTATAAATGTATAATGAATACAGGAACAATTAGAAATAGCTCTTATGATGGATCCTAGGGACGAAGACATCAAGACCCAGATAAAAAAATTAAAAAGTACAACAACATCGACATAATGAAACAGAATGAAAGGAGAACTGTCTTCTGACAGAACCCATATTCTTATGGGATATTTTTAGAGATGTGTTGTGACAGGATTCCTCCAGAGCGGTGACTCACTGTGACAGTTCCTCTTCAGAGTCGTGACTGATCTGATCTATTTCGGAAGGAATCGGAATAGGAACGTGAATCGAGAGTAAGAATGGGATGCGGGCAATGCTGAATGCTCACGGCCGTGATATGAAAGTACCTGCTTCTGTTTCCACTTACTATCCAATAATATGTTTCTTAGTTTCCATCACATATTTTTCCTACTTCGGACATGAAACAAACGGTGAGATTACACTTTGATATCTGTACAGAAGCAAGTCCTTCAATACGAATGTTGATATTATTGGAAAGGATTAATATGTGTGTAAATGATATGGAATCGATAGTCTCAATGTTTGAACATGCAATAAGCACTGGAGTCTATAAATTAACGAAATTATTTTAACTTCATATTGAATAAATTCATCCATTCACCCGTTAACAGGGAACGTGAGCTGGGCGTGGACCGCCGTGAGGGCCGATGTAGATGTGGATCCTTATTTGAGGCCGAAATGTAAGGTTTTTGAGATGACCCTCCACCTGACCACTCTTTCGTAACATATTTTTTTTGACGTTTGAAATTTTTTTATTTTTTTAAAAAATATTTTAAAGCGGATTCTGAATCTACGTTAAAATCTAAATTTTTTTTTATCTTGACGTTATTTGAATACGATCACGTTTAAGGCTGTCATTTGCCTATGAATGTCAAAAAATTAAATTCCGAAAAAGGGCAATTCGAGCTGCTTTATGTCAAATTTCTATGTTGATCCTTCATCAGAGTCAAAATGTCAGGTTTTTGAAGGAGAATGCCCCCTTACCTCCCTCTCCTAAAATAATTTATTTCGGGTATGAAATTTTCATTGGCGTTTAATCGTTAAATGAAAATTTTTTAAAAATACCAGACCCTCAAATGGTCTCCCGTTATTCTTTCAAAATACGTCAGAAACCGAGCCCCCACGCCTACCTCTTACCGGTTATGCTGGCCGCTTCCCCCACGATTACTCTCCATAACTCAAAATGTATCGTTGCGATTGGGATGTTTTTTTGCAAGGTGACTCGGACCATGTCGGCGCGTTTTTTTAGATGTGGCCCTCCCTACCTTCCTCAATTAAAAAATCATCTACCCTTTCCTTGAGGTTCAGATGGCTCTTTTACTGGGATCAGAAACATCTTCTCTAGCAATGTGGTTCCACCAAGTTTGGTGGAGATCCTAATGACGGTTTACGGCGCATGCGCAAAAAGGCATTTTCTCTCGTAACATCTGAACCGTTCGACGGATCGAAAAACGATTCCTAGCTTTTCTTATCGCCTGATCTACGTGTATCTGAATTCATGGAGTTAAGCGAAGGAAAATTTTTTTTTTCGGAAAAACTTCGTGAAAAAAAATTCTAAAGAAAAAAGGAACATCGTTTCGAAATCTGCGTGATTTTTCATGATTTTTTAGAATTTCGTTTCAGTGAATTTCCCGAAAAAAAAAATTGGGGGGGCTGATTTTTCAAAGTTTTTTCTCAGAAACTATCGATCTGATCGAATAGTCTCATCATACTTTTTTGTTAGTCGCCATAAGGAGATGCTTATTTGATTTTTTTCTCTCGAAAAGGATTTTTTTTTTGACAATTTTTTTTTCGGCCAGTCTGTGTCAATTTTGATTTGAAAAATCCATCACGTGTTTCTAAATTAGGCTTTTCATCGGAAAAATACATTTATTGTAGTGTTTTTCACTCCAAATTAATTTTATAACGTTATTTCAAATTTTCGGACTTAGCCGAAATTTCGGCCCAAAAAATGATTTCACTGAAATGTATCATTTTGAAAAAAAAACAGAAAACGCATGCATGACCATTTTGAAGTATTTCCTTCGATTTCGAAAGAAAAAAAAATTGATATTGAATATTCTTGCTGAAAGTATGGTGGAAATTTATTCTTAAAATTTTTCACATCATTTTCCATTTTGAAAACCACCTAAGTGGTCATCCTATATGTTACATTTTTCTGGTCAATCCGGTGAGAGGCCAGTCAGGGCCGAAATTACAGGTAGTAATATCACAATAAGATATCTCTAGATATTTTATTAAAGTACACCTGCCCTTATTTAAGGTAAAATAAGGTAGGCCTATATTTTATTAGAAGCCGTTATGAAATATTTCGTGAATGGGCATGCTTGTATGTCAAAATGAGGGAAACCTCTATTTAAGCCAGGCCTTTATTTGTGTTTCGATAACTCTCTTATGACATTTGTCTTTAGGCGACCCTTGATAAGTAGCTGTCATGAATCACTGAATTATTGGAGTCGAACAGTTTGAATGGTTGCAGGAAACATACTTGAATTTATGTCCAAGGAATTAAATTAACTAAAAATATCCATATCGTTCGTGTTATGCAGACAGATATTTATGTAAAATATATATTATATTTTGAACTTCTGAGCCACTCGTGTAAATCGATTCTCCTTTGAAAATTTACTGTATCTTTCTGATTAGTAGTGAATTGCTAAATATCAGAGAATTCTCTAACTGGGGTCACCCAGGAATTACCATTATGCAATTACAAACCTATTTGCGCTTTTTCTTCGATTTCTTTTTTGAAGCTTTTGTAACAGTTGGAACAATATTCTGAGATATTATTTCATCCACAATCGTAGTATTTTCGGGTAGTTTTCCCGAATCGTCGCTTTCAGTTGTTTCACCAGACAAATCAACTAATTTTTCTTCATCAGAAGATTTATCCAACACGTTTGAATACCAGTTAGTTTTTCTATACTCTGGTAACACCGGCTCAATTATCTCTATGGCTGCATCTTCATCAACAGGTTTTTCTATATGGATTAACTTGATGTTTTTTATACTGGAATTAAAAGATTTCTTCATACCTTTCTCATCAGACAAATCCAAAAGATCACAATTTTCTTTTTCTGAAATATCTACAACTTTCTCCTTAGGTTTTGCAGCAGCTACAGAACTCCATGATCTCTTTGGTAACAGTGGTTCCACTTCTTCCTCGTTCTTTTTTGGAAACTGTTTGTTTGGAATACGTACTCCTAGTTTTGCCTTAGGCTTTCTTGGCTTCGTTTGAGTAATTTTTTCCTCTGACAGGTTCTCCTCATTTCTATCAGCGATTTCTTTCTTCATATTCATATAAAGATCATCACAACAATCTGAAGCATCCTCGAACATATCATTTTTGATTTCTTTATCTTCATTCTTGATGTCCAAATAGGGGAAATCAAAATCGTCTTTGAAATCAACGTTTTCTTCGAAAACTAATCCACAGTCAATGTCATCAGGCGGATCAGGAAGATCTGAATATTTATCTCCATCCAGATTGATTGGATCGAATTGATTTGATATGTCAAAGATGGTACTTGCTTCTTCGTCAATTCCATTGTTTTCTTCTTCAGATTTTTCTGTAATTTTTTTAATGTTCATTTTTGTGCTTCTATTGCTATCTTTGTTTCCTGTAGAAAAATTTTCACTGATATGCTTGGTCATTGAAAAGGTTGATGGGGAATTTTTTGATTTCTCCAGTAATTTCACAGCTACTTCGGTATTACCGTCGAGACTTCTTACAAGCATAGTGTCAGTTGGATTAGTATGTGGTTTTCCATCGGTATACACGATCGGTTTAGCAGTGATGATTGGTCGAAACAATGCCTCATCACAATTTTCATGTATGATAGGTTCTTCAAAATCTTCCTTTTCTGTTTCAGCGTCTGACTGGATTGTCACAACTGTTCCCAGAGGATTCACCACTTTAGCAACTGGAGTTGCTTGAGATTTCATGGACACTATTACGCGATGCCCACCTGGACAGAAAAAGCCAATGGCAGGTATTACTGAGGCATTAACTTTTAACAACATTAATCTTGTATTTTTCTATGTGATGAAACAACATGCTACATGCAGGGTAAATAAGCTGAGTGTGATTCGTTTTGCCAAAGTCCAACTTGCCATAATTTTGTTGTAATGTTAAACAGGGTGATTGAGAAGAAGTGACTCCTAAAATTAAGGTGTAGATTTTTATATGAAGGGGTATCATAATGAGTCCTTTGTATTCATATCGTTTGAAATTGTAAAAAAAACGTATTTCAAATAACTAAAATAAAACAATAAAATCATTCAAAAAAGAGACATTGGCTTCGATATTTTAAGTACTTTGTGTAACTCGCTCGTTTGAATCAAGAATTCCAGACAATGCAAGTTCAAAATATTTGATGGCCATTCGGTTTGATTTTGAAGGTAAAATAATCATTTTTATGCAAATAGTTATTTTCTTCACTTGAAGCCGCCAACATAGTTAGGCGACATAAATTGAAACTGTACCTGTTTTTGTATTATTGAAGATGTATTTCAGTTTTGAGACTCTCAAAATTTATTGTCGCAATTTTCAATACTTTTTCAATGGCACTATCGAAAACGTTTGAACATTTCGTGGAATTCTATATTCGCATCGCCTTTAATCTAACAAAGGCTATGACGAAGAAATAAAAACCGATGTCAAAAAGTATCAATACAGCAATGGATATCCTAAACAGCGAAGATCATACACATAGGTGTGGTTGAAGTACTCCTCAATATAAAACACCTTAATACTTTTTTTAGACGTCACTTCTGTAAATATTTAGTAGCAATAAAAACGATGGAATTAATTTATTTTGACGTTTCTCAAAATAGCTCAATTATTTTTAGGCAGTAGAACTTTTATCAAAATGAAACCGTCAATTAATTTAGCAGAATAGTTAGCAAGCCGGCTACCTATAGTCCAAAGTGAAAGTCAGTTTCCTGCCTTTGGCTAATTCTGGTACACCCTGAACGTTAAATAATAAAATACCACAACCAAATAAACGAACTTAGCACAATGTCAACATCAGCTGAAAATTCAAGGCTAAAAAAAGAAATTATAAATGATATTGAAAAATTGAGAATATGCATTATCACAGTTTAAGAAAAAGTTCAGGTAGTAGATGAAACTTTAGAATAAGATGAGGAAATGAAAATGTTGTTGAGGTGGGACATCATTAGAAATATAGGTAACTGCCACGCAAAACTGATGAATAGAATAGAATTTGACCACGAATTATACATGTAGTCTGAACTTAAAAGTGACCATTCCAGAGCAATTTTTTATTCTTTCTAAATTCTCAAACATCCATTATTGAATAGACAAATATACACAAGGCAAGTACTATGGAATGACTCAGATGAAGGCCAGTAGAGGAATTCACGCTTTATTTTGGGAATAATGAATGGACTAGGTGAGAGAGAGGCAATATCTTATAATAACGGTCATTCTGAGCTCGACAGAATTCCATGCTGGCAGTTTGTAATTCTTTAATTTCATGAATATATTTGGTCATAATTTCATTTTGTATAAATGTCTATACTTTTTAGAATATTGAACTCAAACAATTACATTGAACTAGAATTCGTTCTCATTTCATTTCAACACCATGTCAGATTTACTTCTGCCAGCCAGTACAACTGTCGGGGAGAACGAGAACTATCAATAATAATAGTTTAAAAACTTGAAATTTATTGCAAGTTTGAGGTATCAATGAGTAGATTTAGTTCCGATGCACGCCTATTTGAAATATGTCTTCTTAATACTGCGAAAAAACTAATCTCAGAATTGAAATTTAGTACCTTTGCAGTTAGTTGTGAAATAACAACAAGTATGTTCATATAAGATTCTCCCCAAAAAAAAGGAAAAAATTGAATATAATATCTCAAAGCCAATTAATTTACTACGTAGGTTGAAGATTTGATAATAGGTCCCTCGCATGTAACACAGAATATCATATTTTTATATTTTCTCAATCTATTTGGATATAAATGTATGTTATCACACACGTTCACAATTCGCGAATTTTGATTCATTCGGTATTAAAAATCAAGACACATGTCCAAATTGGGTAAAAAGCGGTAGATAGCCTCCTGCGCCATTCGTTATTACACGATTGTCCGATCGATACAGCCAATCCTGTCCATTGGCTTGATTGAGTGAAAGGTACACTAGAAGAGAGAGTGTGGCTATGATAACTTACGTCACGGAACGCCGTGAAGGCTTGAGCGTTTAAACAACCAAAAATCTGTGGAACCAAATTTTGAATATAGATCTCTCGTTAAAAATTAAAATTTTTTCAATTATTAAAAATACATGCGAAAGACCTATAACATGAATAGTATCAAAAATATCCGTTGTGCAAAAGAGACTCTATAGCAGGGAGGGACAAGGAGTTTTGTTGGATAAGTTTCATAAAATATGGTGAACAATTCATGTTTTTCAAAGTATGTATTTAATAATGGTTTCGTTGACACTTCCAGTGTCACGAAAGATTATTGATAAATGTCAGTCTCTTGATAAATAACCTTAGTTGTCAGTGTTTTCTCAAGAATTAGAAACTTTTTCCTGAGATTTTTTCCTAATGAAATAATAGTAAAAGCAAGCAAAATCATTGTTCAATGACTTTCATACATCCTCAGTGATGTATTGAGAAAAGCAAAAGATGGCAGGAAATGTCAACTGTGCAGAAAAGAAAATTTATAGTGGCAATATTAGCCACATTCAACATATAGGTATATGGTATGCAGTCAGTATTGTAAAGCAACACAGTTCTGAGCCTAAAATGGCCATTCTACGCTAAACAATATACAACATAATTCATCTTGTGAAGAGCTGAATCTTGAAAGAACATTTGATTTACGGATTGTGGATTTGGCCATTTTATTTATCGGTACTGTGAACAACAGTTTTCTGTGGTTTAAGAAAAAACATCCCCACAGTTTTGTGATTCTGGTCTATTAACTATAAAAACGAAAATTATTTTGTTAAATATTGGTAATATAAGCTGCCATTGAATATCACAGAAGCTTTATCAGTTTAGTATATATTAAGAGAAAAGGTTGAAACCTAATACTATTGTACAAGAGTGCAGATGCAAATTTTGTATCATTTTAATTCTAGAGTGAGAAGCTGATATAACATGTTTCAATCAATCTCAAGCAAAATGGTTCATGATGGATTGTGCGACTGATGAAATACCAGATATTCGTAAGCTGTAAATTATCATCCACTCTGAGCGTTCTACTCAAGCAGAAATCCATTATCTTGACAAACATTCAAAATATTAATTGTAGGAACTCATGTTCTATCATGCAGCAATTATTCAGACTTACCAGCTTCAGTTCCACCTGGAGATTCCAGCATGGCATCAGCAAGGTCCTCCTTGAGTCTCATTTCTCCTAAGCCCCCAATTGCATCCACTGTGGCGTGATATGTATTCATAGGAGGGGATAAGTCTCTACTATTAGCTGATCCACATTCAATAAGAACAGCGTTCTGAGTTACAGGCATGTTCATTGGTTTGGAACGTGCAATATCTATTTGTTGAACATTCATCAATGTAAATGGCACCCTAAAAGAAATTAAGTAAAAGGAAGTGAAGATAATTAATAATTAATGATAATATTCAAATTAGCCAATAATGTGAAAATGATATTCCAACTATCTGCTGGAATTCAAGAACAGTGTTCTACTATCAAATAATTTGATGCGAATAAGCTCACTGCAAACACTACCCTACCAAATCATTGAACTTCAAGTTTTTTCCATAAAGAGTTTCTAATTTGTAACGTGTCATTTCTTTTCTTGATTAGTTTACCATATTAAGTAGAGCACTATATTGTTGCCTAGTGTATGTTCATTGTCAAGGACCACGAACGCGAAGTAAACATTGAAGTCTTATCGATGCTGTCTTCGAAACATAACACACTTGATTCAGATTAATATGCATTATTATACTCATTTTCCAAATATTTGTGCGAAGATCTGGGAACAGTATCTATGCAAAGGCACTCGATTAATCTTGCAGAGTTTTTGTTGTGTCATGAAAATAACAGAGTGGCCTCTTGGGAAATAACGTACATTTTCAGAATCTAGTACGTAAGGCTCATCATAAGACTTTTTACGAAAGGGAATTTAGTAAGTGAATTTGAGTTTCCATAGAAAGGTTTTACTGGTTCTTCAAACATTACACAAAAGGTAATGGAGATTGAACACAAAAGACTGTATAGAATAAGAATAAACTAGCAAATTACCAAGCAAGTGAAATAGATTTTATACCAAATCCTATTAATCGAACTGAAAAGATATGATTAATTCAACTAAACTGATACTGATGTAAAAAAAAAACAATCTCGTTGTCAATTCGACTCTGTTCGAAATTGACATCATGTCCCGACATAGAAATATATACTTCCTCATCTACCGTCTCCTTCTGATTGAGTCGAGCCACAGAACACAGAATACATATGTTTCCAAAATTCTACTAGGAGTTTCATCCCCCCGGTAAGAATGAACTAAACAACTAGCGTGCCTGAGACTCAGAGAGACGGAGAGGCACTGTCTCACAAGATCTTGAGAAGATCTACGAGGCGCATCGTGAGCGCTAACGGCCCCTGCATGAGGCGGTTGTCGAGGCAGGTTGTCCCCAGGCAAGTGGAAAAGTAGAACGCGCGTGTCCCAAGTAGAGGCTGAGAGATAGCGTTCGCTACAAAAGAATGAACACCCGCAACTCCAAGCAGTATGTCTTGAGAAGCAAGAGTTGAAAATTAAAAGAAAAATGTTTTAGCAAATGTTGTCTGAACTAATTGATTTCTTCGGAGACTATTGATTACACTTCCATGAAATGAGTAACAGACCTTTGAGTCGATATTTGAAAACGGCATTTGAAATTTCAATTCGATCCGATGTTAATTATTGGAGATGTTGGGAGAATGATATGTGAAATTTCGATCTCATTTGAAATTTCGAGGTTATTTCCTTTATATTTGGATAAGAACTGACGCAATCAGATTGAAACTAGTTGACGGAGGGGCTACACTATACAAAATTTTTGGAGCCCATTCCGATAAATAAACCAGAAGCAAATATTTCTTCGAAAAAATATTTCTTAGAAAAAATATTTTTTCGGAAATTATTCATCAGATTTCAATGTGATTTGGCACAGTGCTTCAAATTCGAGTTTGATACGGCATTTATTCTCAACCATGGCATTTTGAAATTTTGAGGTTATTTTTCCAATATCTCAAAAACAACTAAGGCGATTAGGAATGAACTTCCTAGTTAGTTGAAGATTACTGACTAGCAACTATATGCAAAATTTCGTGGGTATGGTTCGACTAAAAAAATTAAATCAAAGATGATTAGAAAATTCTTCACCATTACAAAAACAATTAATTTGGGAAATTTTCATCTGTTTTCAATAGAAAATCCCACAGACCCCGAAGTCAGTGTTTATTAACGGTGTTCAATTTCAATTTGATCCGATCTTTTATTATATTATATTAGGAAAAACTATGTCATATTTTCTGGTTCTTTCCTCGTTATAGCTCTTATTTATAGACGAACTCAAATAGTACTGATCCGATCATAATGAAACTGAGTAACTAGTTGGAAACTGCTGATGCGCATATATGAGCGAAATTTCGTGATGATCGTTTCATAAGTAACAATTTGGAAAAAAATTTTTCAAATAATTTATATTTTGCGATCTACTAATCATATGGTCCTCACAAAATGCTTCATGAGCCTTCAAACTCTCTTTTTCAGTCAATTATCAATATCAATGCGACCTTAGGCCACGAATTCCTGACATTTTGTAAAAAATCGAGCGATTTTCATTCTTCGTCACGTCCATCAGTGCGAGCTTTTCTAGGATGAATTAATTAGTTGGTTTATATAAATAAAATTTATTTTGTCATTGTAAGATACAACATAAATGTGTCGAGAGACGTCTGACTACGATTTTTCAAATATATTGTAGTGAAGAGGCTTCATATTCGACTGCATCTACGACCTTTTCGTCAAACATAAGGAGAAATGTATGTGGAACCTCCTAGAGAAGGTGTCTTATTCCGATTTCGCGAACAAAATCGGTTCCTCCGCAGAAAACGACCAAACCGAAGAACCAACCACGAAATTTGGCAGATTTGCCTAATCATTAATACTAAACGCTTCACAGGCAACACCGCCGAAACCACTGCAGGAGATAAAGAAAAACGTTTGCTAAAAAAGGGTAATTTTCATGATTTCGAAAGTACCTTCGACCGTGATGGAATGAAAAGTTCCCGTGGAGCTGGCCGGCCGGGAGCTGACATTACCGTGGTTAACAAAGGTGGAACATTTCCTGATTCATTTGAAATATGCAATATGCATATGGGAAAAAGCAATATAGCATTTATTGTGAGAAGACTTCCATGGGTGCTAGAAGTAATTTCGAAACCAGAACAACTGCAATTACGGAACGGGCGATTGATTTTAGTCATGAATTGTGTTGGATATTAGTTTAGATTCGTTTAATGTATAAGCAGTTCATAAATATTGAGTGTATTAACAATTATTGAATTCAATAGTAGTGAATTTACTACATACTTCTTCAAATATTTCCACATGCTCGTTCCTTTCAACAAAACTGTCCTGAATTACACAAGTAATAGACTCAAGTGAAGACTTGAGGATCTACAGGACAAATCATTCGAGGACTACATCACCGGATTGAATAGATTTGACAATTCGATTTGGAAGCCCATAAAATACAAGAAAAAAACCTAAGGAACAAATCCCACCAGATTCGAATGTAAAATGACTAGTACACGGCACTGTTTACAGAATGAAAAAATAACCCATAAGAGTGAATCACCTTGCATTTGACCATAGATAGTATAAGGGAGCACTCATTCAATTATAAATCTATATGTTTGATTCTACGGATTGTATTTCCTTAATGTTACCTATCTGAGGTTGTTAAATAACTTAAGCGCAAACAAGAACACGTGGTGCCAAAATACATCAAGGCAACACAGCCACATTCAAGTTTCATTAAACCTCGTAAATATGTCAAGGACATGCACCTGGATACGATCAACAGGTTACAACGTTACCAATAGCCTCGCGAAATATTAGAATTCGGAGAAATTACGACGGTGTAGTTCTGCAAGCTTCAGTGAATATTTTATGAAAATTTTGTTTTTGGAATGTACTTAATTTTTTTTGAGGATGCGCATTTTTAGATATTTTCCATTTTTCACTCCATTTCAGTTTTATTTTCCCTCAAATTATTGAATATCAAAAGTGACAACATTGTGCATTCTTAAGTTTTTTTCGAACATTTACACCGAAAAAATTTTTACAAAAAAAAAGCGAAATCTGGCCCCAGAATTCATCCCGCTATATTGTTTGCTCTTAAATATTTTAGTGTGTTAAATTTTTTCGAAGTATCTTTTCTTGAATGGTTTTCACTGTGTTCTTGTGTACTCTCTGTTGGGATATGTGCAATTACTACTCAGTTTTTACATTATTTGGTCTGGAGAAGCAAATGGACACAAATGTAGTAAAAATCTGCATTTTTGTTTTTGCCCCATTTCCTGCTAACAATTTATCCTTATATAAATATGTATAGTTATACACAATTAAGAACGAAACGATTGTTTGTGATTTCCAAATGAAAAATGAATATAATTATTTTTCAAACTCACCCTGGTGCTGTGGTATAGGTTTTGAAAACGAATTGGGGGCCCATCCATAGCCTTCTATGAGGTCCAGCATGAGTGAGAATCTCAACCTGAGATAACCAGTGACTATCATTTTGGGAAGAAAATGATTTCATGTAAGATTCAGAAGGAACAAAGTATTCCAGATATTTATTCGCAAGTGGGAAACGAACATCCTCTGCATTTTGCTTTCTATAAAGATTCCATTGAGCTCTTGGAGTAGCCTTTAATTCAATGGGGGTATCATCGCAGACCAGATCTGCTGCGACGGTAGATGATGGCAAAGGTTCTAGATCATATTGAAACAATGTACCATTAGAATTCATAAGAAATAAATGTTCTGTAATTTTTTTTTCTTTTTCCTCTGAAGCAGCTGAAGTGAAATGTGCTCTCGATGCAGCAAAACATGAAACTACTTTCAAGTAAGAAAGTTCATCTGAAGATGAGCTGGAACGTTGCCGAGCTGAAAGAAATTGACTAATTTTAAACTACGGATGAAAATGATTTTTCTTGATCAGAAATTACAATCTGCAGATGAATTTCTTCATGTGTTTTTGTGAATTGTACGTGTCTATCTGCATATTCTAACTGAAAATGAAAATTATTCCACCAATACTAGAATCATAAATGTTGGTTTACCAGGTGTCTCACGAATACCGTTTATTAAATTATTTTTGGGAAAGAATCGAAATTCACGTATGCAATGTCGGATTTAAGCTTTGACAAGAGATATGACTGTAAAATTTTTGAGATTCGTGGGATTCCAGTTTCGCCAAAAGTGACACCAACTTTTTTCATAATGTCTGTCAAAATCTCCATAGAAGCGGCAATATCTTTCATTAACGTCATGCTATCGCGTCTCAACGTTGACAGGTCGCAGAAAGATCGTGACATGTGTGAGCTGCTCCTCTAGTTCAATTTAATTATCGAATTGCCATCGCTATCGTGATCGCGTATGTGGCCTCTGCTTGATGGAATCTGGGTTATATTATTATATAATATGTGGAAATAACATCAATGTCTAATATCAATCTTCTCAAAAAATTGCAAACATGAATTTCGATTCCTTCCTCAAAATATTTTAACGAATGGTATTAGTGGGACACCCAGTATACAGGCTGTGAAATACCTAGAAACCAAACTATTCAAAACAAATCTGAAGTAGACAATTCACTACAACTTGTATTCTACGTTGAAATGTACATTCCACCTTGTTGAATATTCCAAAGTATGAAACGCTCCATCTCAAAAGAATATCCATCCAGAAGTAAAGTTGGTATTTGGTGAAGGAATACATTAAATACTAAATGTTTGCATTTGAAAAAATTTTGTAAAGAAAAGGAATTTGAAGTTTGTGGAATCATATGTAGAAATTCAGGTAAAAAATCTTTAATACTGAGCTGCTACCCTTCTTTTGTCAATACCGATGCAAATTTATTCTGTGATCAGTTGAGTAACTTGTTGGAATTTTTATACGAACCTGGCATAGATATTTTACTGTGTGGAGACCTCAATATTGATCCTTTAAGGAATAATAATATTTATCATAAAATTACAAATATTTTTCAAAGTCTCAGAATGAAAAACACAGTTCGTAATAAAACTCGCAATAATAACACATTGGATTACATATTTACAAATATTCCATCCCCAACTGATGTTATTGATATTCATTTTTCTGATCATAAGGGAATTCTTATATATATGATTTCGGAGAAACCTAACAAAAATAACTACGACTACCGTAGAAATTTCAGTGAGCATAGTATAGAACGCTTGTACAACTGTCTCAGGAAAATTGGGAAGAAGTTTATAATTCACTTTCTTTTGGTGGAGCTTTTGAGGCATTCTATTGTGCGTTCATATTTTATTTTGAACTGAATTTCCCATTGCAGAAATTTTATAAAAGACAAAATAGGTCATGGGTTGCTGATGATGTAAAGCAGTCTAGTAATCGTGTGAGGGATTTTTACGTCCTAAGTAAAAGGTTTCCATGTTTATATGCGGAGTATCGTGATTGTAAATCTCATCACTCTCTTCTGATTAGAAACAAAAAAAGGTTTTTCTATCGTAAGAAAATTTCAATTTCTACCAACAAAGTTAAAGCGGCTTGGAATGTTGTTAATGTCTTGAATAACAGATCGAAGAACAGATCACAAACACTGAAAATAAATGATGATGGCATACTTTTTGAGAATAGTTTTGATGTTGCAAGTAAATTCAATTACTTTTTCGTAAAATCAGGCGAAAAGTTCCGTTCTAATATCTCATCGACGGATTTTATGCATCACATTAGATCTAACGATCACTCAATGTTTCTTATACCATATGTGGTAGAGGAATTTTTCAATTTGATAAGTACAAAACTTAAGTCTAAGCACTCTGCCGGATTTGATAATGTTTCCGGATATGTACTAAAAATGTGTTTGAAGGAAATTTCAGAACCTCTTACATTTTTGGTGAATATGTCATTTGCGAATGGCTCCTTTCCAGAAAAATTAGAAATATCCAAGGTAATTCCATTATATAAAAAAGATGACGATGAAATAATGAATAACTATAGACCTATATCATTAAATTCGACATTTTCCAAAATTTTTGAATACCGTTTTCTCGAAAGATTGCTCAAATTTTTGGAGATTCATAAAATTCTCAATAAAAATCAATTCGGAGTCCGCCGTAATCTCAGCACGAATGATGCAGTTTATGCATTCTTGAAATGTGTTGTGGAAAATTTAGAGGCAGGATCAACCTCTGCAGGAATTTTTTGTGATTTGAGTAAGGCGTTCGATACGGTTGATCACAAAAGACTGATTGAGAAACTGAATAAATATGGTATACGTGGAAAGCCTTTGAAGTGGATAAAGAGCTATTTCGAGAATAGAAAGCAATTTGTCTCTGTAAAAAATGCAAATCGGGAGTCTGTAAACTCGAAATTTCTCTCAGTGGAAATAAGTGTTCCTCAGGGCTCTATTTTGGGACCAGTACTTTTTATTCTTTATATAAACGACATCACTGGTAATATTATGTTCGAACTTTTTATATATGTTGATGATGCTACGGCAATTGCATCGGGAAAAAATAATTCCTCCCTACAAATGGAGTCCCACAATGTCCTGAGTAATCTATGTAATTGGTTCAGTATGAATGCCTTACATCTCAATTTGAGTGAAGCAGTTTATATGATATTTCACAATTATAATAAGACCATCGATATAAAATTAAATTTGAAACAACAAGCGTTAACTAGATTACACAACACACGATTTCTAGGTATAGATGTAGATGAGCATCTTAATTGGAAATTGTGAAAATCTAAGTAAAAAACTTAGCTCAGTTTATTTTCTTTTCAGAAACTTGAGGGATGTTTTAGCATTGGAACAGTTAGTTCAATTATATCATGCGCAGGTATCGTCTCGATTAAGGTATGGGGTGGCCTTTTGGGGTGCCTCGTCATTTGTTGAGGCTGTTTTTGTAGGTCAGAAGAGGGTGATGAGATGTCTAGCTGGCATTAGACAGAGAGAATCTTGTAGACCATTTTTCAAATCTCTTAATATTCTTACTTTGCCGTCAATTTTAATTTTGGAGTTGGCCACATTGTTATATGACTACAAGAGTACGTTCAGCAAAAACAGTGATTACCACCATTATTTCACTCGCAATCAAAACGATTTCACTATTCCTGCATTTAAACTTAGGATAGGACGACAATCACCAATGTATTTGGGAATGAAAGTCTTCAATACATTGAGTTGTGAAATTAGGAACGCAGATAATAAATTTTTATTCAAGAAAAGGTTGAAATCTTTCTTAATTGATAGATGTTTCTATAGTCTATCCGAATTTTTTTGCGAGGTTAGGATTCTATATGTTATTTTTTTTCTCTTCAAGGGATCTTAGACCTTTTCCACAATGTATGCAAACATTCTATGGAAATAAAGTGATTATTATTATTATTAAAATGGAAAAAAGCACACATTGCCACATTTTGTTGAATTTTTATTTTACGTCGTAGATAACATACTCATAGTGATATACTTGTTATGATATCCTCACGTTGTGCGCCATCCTCCTTCAAACTTGCGTTACGGTGGTTATCTTTGACGCATGCCCAAGAGGCATGTGACTCATTTTTATATTTTGGCGTCAGATCCATATGTATCAGAAATAAAATTTCCTTTTTATAAGCGTTAAAACTACTACATGGATAATAAGTGATCCTTCCTCACAGTTTAAACCTGGTACATGGTTAGAAATCTCTGTAAAACCCTTGACATGAAGACTGGATGATATACTTACTAATTGTGCTTCTTGAATGAATTGCAACTCCTGGAGATGTTATTGCAGGTTGCCTTATCTGAGCCAATGGATGTACAACAGTAAGTTGGGTAAACGGCGGGTGTCTCGGATTTGTATACGGATATATTTTTGCACCTAAATTCTCTGTCCCAGGAACTGGACTCCTTGGTCGTTCTTCATTTGAAAGACCAGCAGATCGATGATACCTTGACATTTTATTAACCACACGTTTTCTAGTGTGCGTCCTATTGTTAATATTACCACCATAGGGAGTTATAGGAAATACATGAGTTGTTCCTCTGATAGAAGAAACAGCGATCCATCTTGAATCTAAAGAAAAGCACATTGATTGAATAGAAGCTGAGGTATCTCCTCTATGTAGAATATAGAGATGGTGTACAGATCCCAACTGGGATCCTAAAGGATGAGGATGTATCCGAAATAAATTGAAGTCATATCCTTTGTTGTCGGCTGTCAATAACAACATTCCGCTTCTATCAAATTCTAATTGAACTATGGCATCACTGTGTGCCATGAAGTGTGCCACTATCGCTTCTGATGGGATTGCATTTTCTGGACTTTCAATTTTATCCGACTGCAAAGAATTAATACTTTTATGAAAATTCGTGATTCCATTTTATCGATTTACCTCTAAATCAACAATTGTTACAACACCCTTGTCGAAACAATCATTTGGACCACCAGACTGCGGGCTACCTGGACAAACTATGCTAGGTTTGAAATTTGAACTTCCTGTTAAGCTGTTAGCTACAGTTTCACTCAAATCCTTAATACCTTTACTAAGGGTTTTGGCGCACTGTAGCACAGTTGCTTTGACACTCTGAAATGAAATTTTTGTTGATGAACAATATCCAAATAGATTGCTATTCAATATATGAATTTTAACGGTTTGCACACGCCGCCCATGCTTTCAGATACCATTGATTTATATAGCGCATGCAATTTACGATTTTCTCAGCTTCGATGATATAAGTTGCAAATTTATTTGTTGCCAACCAAATTTGTTTTTTTTATCTATCATAAAGCCCCAGGTTTGATAGAAATTCAATAACTCATTGTTTGAATTTCTCAGGTTGATTGGAAAATATTTCTGTATTGTTCAGGAAGTGACTATCTAGTGAATAGATTAAAAACTTGGATTTATATCAAGTAAATATCAATTTTTTCCTCGAATATCTGAGAAAACCCGGAAATTCAAAATACCTTCAAAAACTTATATCAAACAAATAACATACGTCAAAAGTTGAAAAAAAATACCACTATACTTCAGGGAACAAATATAAGAGTAAAGAAGGGACAGGGAAAAGTGTCGAAGAACACGATATCTAGGTGACCTACACCAATATCTTAAAAGAATATACAGGATGTCTCAAGTTTGAGCGCTTATTAGACGTTCCTGAAGAACTGGACATATTTAAAACCTCGTAATTGAGATTATGATATTGTTAAAAATTCTTTACTGAGCTAAAATATTTTTGGAGCCTGATCGTTTCCGGTTATACAAGGAGTGAAAATAAATTTGTTCAAAAAATTTTTTTCAGTTTTTTCGTTTCTGATATGAGTATTCTATGCTGAATACATTTATGTTGGAACCATTGTCCTCCTTCAAATAGTTTTCAAATAACGAAAAAAAAAAAACGAATAGAAGTCAAATATTGGAAGTCAGTATTATGTCAGTTTTTTCTTATTCCCAACATCCTGAGCGTAAACTGTTCTCATAACATCAGAGTAGAAGAATGAGGAAAGGTCATGAATCTTTTGAATTTCAGAAACAACATCACAGGGTGTTTCAAATTTTGTATCGAAAACTGTTATCGAAAATTGGCAATAACTTATTTTTTCAAATTAAAACCCTATTTTTTTATGATTGCGTTGGATTCTGCGAAGAAAAATAATGATAGTAATTCAAGATGTTCTTCCTCCTGAATTCAGTAGTTTCTGAGTTATTTGAGATTTTCTGGATTTATGTTGTACGTAGAGTCAAATTCATCGAATCTTGACAGATTCGATGAATATTCAACCTATGAGGCGCGGCTCGGGACAAAAGTGTGTTTTCAAATATATGTATTTTGGAGCCAATATAATTATTAGTTGCAGCAATATATTTTTTTGTGTGCCAATATATTCATTTTTCGTTACGATACATTGATTTTTAAGAAACACAATATATTTATGAGTTGGGTCTCACAAATATATAAATTCGTTGTAACCAATATATTTATTAATTCGACCAATCTCAAGTTGTCACGAGGGGTCGCGCCGGTAGCGTTTTGTGGAGCTTATGGCAACAGCGTAGTTAATAGTACATAAAGTTGCCTATAGTGAGCAATGGTTCGGAAAGTTATCTTACTTACTGATTTCTGTAAGGTACACTTTTCCTGCCCGTATGATTCCGAGTTCCACAATAATAGCCATAGAAGACCGACCACGATACAAATAACAATAGGTACTATATAGTTGTAGCAGATTACAAAGAGATTCTAACTTCGGTATACAAATATTAATGATACCAGGTTTAAGTTTACTGTTTGGTTTGTGATTGTGCTACTTAAAGAAGTGTTCAATAAGTATAATGAATGAAATGATGCATAAATTGGCCATAATACTGTGTAAATTTCACTTCGTAAAGTACCGTTGACGAAATCGTCATTTCCAATATAATAATAATATATTTAATCCTTTTAGACACTAAATGGTGTATAGGACAAGTCAAATAACAATACTTTGTGGAACATATGAGTTATAACATCAGGGTATCGGAATAAAATTCATTTACAGAGTAGAAGCATTTCTTTAGAAGAATTTTTTTGATTTGTTTTTTGAATTTACTTGCATCCAATATTTTTATAGGAGATGGTAAATGATTGAACATCTTTATGCTTTAGTATAATGGAGAGCATTCGAATTTATTAGTTCTATGTTTAGGTATTGGGAGAATCCGAGAATTTCTGGTCTCATAGTCGTGACAGCTCGACAAACTCGTCCACTTATTCTCGTTCTATTTAGCATATAATAAGAACTTGAAAATTTAAATGCATGGGAATGACATAAGATCGTTATCAATGGATGTCCACATGGTCTACATGATGTTTGAGGACACAAATTGAAAATGGCTCTAATAACTCTTTTCTGTGCAACAAAGACTCTAGAGGTATGAGGGCAATTTCCCCAGAGCAATATATTGTATGACAGGTGACTATAAACCATACTTTAGTAAACGTTAATTACAGAGCTCATGGGTATTGTTTTCTTGATTCGGTTGATCGCAAAAAATGAGCAGTTTAACTTTTTACATACAGAGTCAACATGTGTTGTCCATCTTAAATTTCTGTCCATATGAACTCCAAGAAATTTGGTACATTCGGATGAGGTTATACTATTATTCATGTATCTTAATAATAGTAATAGGCAGAGTTTTTTAATTCACCAAATTGTTGTGTTGGAAGAGTGATGGATCCACCAACTCGTTTTTTTATTTGTTAGTTGAATGACGTAAATGTCGAATTATCTAGTCTAGCTTCCACCATTTGTATTCTATGTCCACCACAACCACACCCCACCGCAACCACACCAGTTTGGCGAATTAAAAAACGCGCCCATTTCTTGCTATAGCAAAGCACCTACCGAATTGAGTAAATGTTACTCTAGTATAAGGACACAAACCAACTGCTATTAGGATTCCTTAATAAAATATTATCTACTTATCTACAAGATAGATAAAGAAGAAACATATCTGTGAATAAAATAAACTTGCAATTGTAGGTTACGTTATGTTCAAAGATTATCTTTGGATATGTTATTATGGATGGACATTGTTACTTATCGAATATCCATATACAAAATGCTACAAAAAAGTAAAAGGTTCCTGCTTTCAATATAGACAAGAATGCTGCTGAAGCCTAATGTGGTGTTGCCATTTATCAGCCAGTTTAGGTACTACAGATTAAAAAGATAACTAGGTGATATGTTGTACTATTGGCTACGCCATATTGTCATATGCTCGGAACTGTACTGAACGCTGCCGGCGCGCACTCTAGTGACATCTTGGAATAGGCCGAATTAATAAATATATTGGATACCACGAATTTGTATATTTGCAACACCTAACTCATAAATATATTGTGTTCCGTAGAAAATAAATATATTGGAACGAATCATAAATATATGGACACACAAAATTAATATATTGCTGCAACTAATAAATATATTGGCTCGAAAATACATATATTTGAAAACAACCTCATATCCCAAACGGCGCCTCATAGTAACTATTGACGTGAATTATCCCATTTATAATTCAGAAGTGACAGGCCGAAATATTAGTCGTTATCTTTACTTTTTGATTTCACAAAATGACACATTCTAATAATGAAATTCTGGATCTATTGAATATACATGGTGAATGTAATAGAATTATTAGTAGAACCTGCCGGGCTTTCGATGGGACGTATCCCCATGTACCCTGCATGACAGAGAAGATCTTCAGAAAATATGTACTTTCAAAGTCTTGGAAGTGTAAGATCACCTAGAGTATAAAAGAGAAGGATAGTTGATGATGAGGAGAATGAAATGAGTGAATCAACTTATTTCGAAGCGAATGAAAATTCATCTATTCGATGTGCACCTTATGAAACCAATTTCTACAGGATTCAGTGAATCGAATTTTGAAGAAACACAAAATGTATGACTATAAATTTGAGAACGTCCACACTTTAGAACCAGGTGACTTTATGAAAAGATTAAATTTCTGTAGAATAATATTAGGCAGACTTGAAAATAATGAAAGTTTTTTGAAAAAGATTATTTGGACAGATGAGGCAAAATTCAGTAATGAAGGTCTATTCAATAGAAAAAATTGCCTCATTTGAAAAAGTTGAAATCCTCATGAAAAACCTTGTTCCGTTGCCAAAATGGTCATCTATACAAGTAAATTAACCCTGCCAAACGCAGATTTTTTTCATATGGTCCTCACAAAATTCTGCATGAACCTCAAGCTATAATTTTCGATCAAGTACTAGATTACAATTCGATCCAAAATGAAAGGGTATAACTATCTAAAGAATAATTATCGAATTCAACCTTCTTAAGCATTCGACCTTCTTAATAAAACTGAAAACCTACTCTACAAATATATTCCCTATGTCGATTCTTCCTAAAGTTAATGTGTTTTCGGCCTGCCTAACTACTGATAGTGAAAAAAAAATAACTTCCGGAAGAATCTACTCAGTAGCTTGATAACTGTACTGTAAGTTTGGAGTTCAATTACAAACGGCGAACTGGCGAATTAGTAAAAACTATCGAATGATTCTACAGATATACCCTTTCAAAATTTGAGTTCCCAATATTTCCAAAAACATAGATGCTACCAGCCCAAATGGCTCTACAGAACCATGAGCCAAATAACTCACTCCATTCAACAAAATCCAGGAGGACTCTTTAATTTTTTTACTCATTGTTCTGTAGACCTTATTTGGCTGAAATTTCAAGGTAGCATTTTTCATTGAAGGGCTACCGTAAACACATTAACTTTAAGAAGAATCGACATAAGGAATATATTTGTAGTATAGGTTTTCAGTTTAATTAGGAAGTTCGAATGCTTAAATGGGTTGAATTCGCCAATTATTCTTTAGATAGCTACACAGATTCAAAATTTTGGATCGAATTGCATTCTAGTACTTGATCGAAAATTATAGCTTGAGGTTCATGCAGAATTTCGTGAGGATCATATAAAAAATCTGCATTTGGCAGGGTCAATACTAGTATAAATGATCGCTTTGGCAACGGAACGAGCGCGTTAAAGCTCCTGACATCACGTCAATGCTTTTCTAGGTTTTTCAATCCATAAAGACCATGTTTGCTTCAACACTTGAAAGTCACAGACACTGGGCTAAACGATAAATCTTTTGTTCCCTAGAACAAGCGCGAAATGAAAAAAAATAAATTTTTGCTCGATATGTTTCATTGAATAATAATAATAATAATAAAATGAATATCTGATCGAGTTGAAAAGTTGTTAATTATTGACTTCAATATCTCTCAAGACGAATATCCAACAAAATTCTCATGCGCTACGGGGAAGTACCGATAAAATTTTCCTGGGAATCACGTCATGAAGCTTATGTAGAGTGTGAACAGACGCCGCTATCCCGCATAATGTGGCTTTAGGATCCAGTAACTGCATCGACTATTCACCAGTAGATGTGAACGGTCGATGCAAAGGAATATTCTATATATCTTATATTTCGGAAAATTCAAAGAATACATATCTGTTAAGACTTAATACTTATGCAACAGATTAGATGAATTTTACTCTACGTATAACATAAATCCAGAAAATCGCAATTAACTCAGAAATTACTGAATTGAGGAGGAAGAACATCTTGAAGTTCTATCTTTATTTTCCTTCGCAGATGAATTTTGTATATTTCGGAGCTGCTTATAGGCTAAGTCTCAGCTCCAATTTTCATAATAATAATAATAAAACTGAACAATGTAAGAGTTGTTCAAAATTGAAGAGGAAAATAAATGGCACATTGCAGGTATCTTTATTTGGGAAACTCACGATGTCTCCTATCTTCTTTCGTTTTAGATAAGATTAGAATTGATATCTGGGCAATGTGAAATTTGGCTTATAACTAGAAAACGAAAGATAGAGAAATGTGCGTGTTTTTAATTGCTACTATTTAGCTGAGATGTGAAAATATAGCGTTGGGGCCCCCAAAGGAAAATGAAGTGTAGAATCTTCTCCAATTGGCAGTACCAAATTCCGAAGAAAGCACAAGCTTTTAGAAATCACCAGCGACGTTCTTTTTTTAAATTAAGTTAGAAGACTTTGATGCGTTTAAAACGGAGCGGTTCATTAACAAAATTATCTCAAATGCGTATTCAGTGTTTAGAGAGTAACTGGCTGATGTTCTTCCGTGTACGGAACATTTGGTTAGGGGTGTCTGTTCTTGCCTACGTTTTCATTGACAAAAACGATAAACAAGGAAACTCCTACAAATCAAACTTAACAAAATTACCAATTTTAAACAGTGCTATTAACGGCTCCTTGAAAGAAGATATATTCAATGTACCATTCATTTTAAGAGCTGTGGCGAATACCAGTTGCCCTTGATGACCCAATATAAACTTGGGAAGCAAAGAAATCAAAATTCAATCGAGAAATCTCAATAGATGGACGATGAGGTGGTGTCAAGCCAATATATTCACTTAAATTCAATTTTTTTTCAATGAATGTTATACTTAATCAGTCAGCTTCAAGAAATATTCTCAATCATGATTCTATGGCTGCTTCACTTGAAGCATATATGCGAAAATACTCGATTATCTCGAATGGAGATTTTACAGGGAAGTGTATGATTACTCGGTAATCTCCTCCTCTCCCTCTCACTCAATATTTTGATTTATTTAACATAACCCCTCCTATCTCCGCCCATCCATTTCCCAAGTTTAATCCTTTGGATTATGGGCGACATATATCAATATAATTGGGATCAGATATTATAACAAGAATGAAAAGCATGGCACAGGTGGCGTCAGTTCTCATTCTACAACACAGTGAAATTATTTTTGAGTTCATGTGTATTGCAAACCTATTCTGAATAAACTCAAAAATTTCAAACCATACCTGAACGCCTTCAGTTTCGCATCCTCCAAAACTTTTTCTTGACGCCATAAAGGTTTTTTCAGCAAATGCCAGCCAGCGAGGTCCTAATGCAACAGGATTACACTGAATTCCCGGACTCAAGTAACATGTTGTAATAGTACATATGTCTTTCAAGGTAAAAGCATCCAATACTGTTATCTTTTCGAGGAATGTAACGACCACCGAAGTCTTATTACTGAACACATCCATAATTTGGCTTTTGAATTTTATAAGGTGAACCTGAAAAAAAAAGTTCATTCATTGTTTGCTCACTACTTTCTTCACATATTCTACCTGTTCGCCAGTTTTCAGGGATACAAAACATAATGTGAAGGGCATGGCAGCAGGAGAAGCATTCTCACAAAGAGCTATCAAGGGTCTTTTGTCCATGTATGGATCAAGGACATTTTTGCCGACACTGTATGGGGATGGTAGAATCCGCAGAACTTTGGTGTTGGCGTGTCTTGATGACATGACTTCAATTGCTTCACCAGTGGCGGAAATGCACCATACCTAAGAAAAATACAGACCTGTTAATCACATTCAATGATTTGAAATTTGTTCATATCATAAATAGAATTACAAAACCGTTGAAAATTTTATTATTCATCATGGATGTACAGGATATATGACTTCCACATGAAATGAATGGACGTGGAAGGCATACATTTTGTCATGTTTGTCTTTTTGCGAGCACGTACTATGTAACAGCGTGCTTCATTTCGTCTGAAATTTCCGATTTTTTTTCACGAAAATAGTCCTAACGACTAGGTTGAACTCACTGGTGAACATTGGATGTCTAACTCCTTTCCGTTTGTTCGGAAAATACCACGAAGACTTAAGAAAGAATAAAACTAGCTACTTGAAACTCTCAGAGCAGGTTGCACATCGGAATGCGACGACTGAGTTCGTTAGTTTCGAGGTTATTAACTGAATATCCCGGAAACTACCGATGGGAATAGGATTGAAACTTGGTAGTTAGTTACAATATACTGTAGCACAACTTTTTGTGAAATTTTGGCAGGCTTGCATTATGAGATGATGTTGGAAAAATCTGAAATTATATCCATAGATAACACAAGGAATAACTCCTTGGCAACCAATTTGAATATGCGCGCGAAAGCGGCTGACTTCGCGTCAATGTTTCTCTGTAATTTTTATGAGTAATTATTTATTTATAAACGTTTTAATGGCAAATAATCAGGAGAGATCTGGTACTACGGCCTTCAAATTATTTCCAATAAAAATTTCACAAATATAAAAGAAATAAACGACAGAACAAGCAAAATAACACGAAAAAAACAACCAAGTAACGCAAAAGTAAAATAATAAATATAATTATTATAAAGAAACTATGGGTTGAACTAGTTTCTTTTAAATTTAGTCCTAGAGATGACGCTTGTTGTGCTGAAAATCTTATTCTCATATCGATATGGCAGTTTTTTCCTGGGTATATATCTCAGTAAACAGAGAAGCTGAAAAACGAGGCAACAAGCTGAGTTGTGAAGGCTCATTACACTGATATCAAATATATCCTAATACTGGTTCGCACATCGCAAACCAAACCGATCCTGTTTTTCCAAACCAACAACATACGGAAATGAACATTGTGAACTTTTCTGGTTTTCTGCCATCTAGAATTTTTTTTTTCAAAATTCTACACCATATTTGTGTTGAGGATCAAAAATACTGGCAATGTTACCAGAAACCAGAAACTCAAATGACAGCTGTCATTTGAGTAATCCGTGTTAATCCCATCAAGTTTCCGAACCCGCCTTATGTATATATACATTAATGTTCATACATGCATTTTCTCTAATTTCCACTATTTCTCGCATATTATATGCGATTTTTTTGGAGACTTCACTTTTCCGAGGTTTTCGATTATCGGGAAACCGTGTACCCTCCATAAGGCCGAATGATCGAGGTTCCACTGTATGTCCCGTTTTCAACGACCGATGAAAAAAATTTCTTGTAAGGGGACGAAATGTGAGAAATCATTTTTTCATAGCATTCGCCAATTGGTAAAATCCGTCCAAAGACTCCTCAGATAGATCCAAAAAAAAATCTTGTACTTCGTGGAAAATGACAGCTTAGATGTTAATGCAAACTTCCACTTTAGATAGATAGAATAATATAGTTTTAGTATAGCTGTCTCGATACGTAGGCAGGGCTGGAGCAAACTTGAAAGAACATAGACAAACATCGGCCCATAGCACCAGAATTCCAGACTCAACTGTTAAATTTCACTTGATGAGGGTCGAGGGATGACGGGCTAAAAATCAGTGCACATCGAGACGTGGAATATAACATACAAATCATATAAGCACGTTTGCATACAAAATGAAGGAAGTAGGTGGTGACTAAATGAATAGCGCTCGAAGCTTACCTTCGGATGAAAAATGCCCTCAGACTGTGCTTGCTTTCCTTGAGTTACAGGATTAAGGGAAGATGTGCAAGTTCAGTGGTACCAAACGAAGATAAAGGGATTTCCAATAAGAGGTGTTATTTTGAATAGCCCGCTATTTCGGTAGATGTCATTTTTGAAGCTGTCATTGTTTGACATTTGACAAGTAGAAACTACGCCATTAATAAAAATGAAACGATACACGCTTCAACAACGCATTGAAATTATTGAAATTCACCATAAAAATGGTGAAACTTTGGCAGAGACGGTTCGTAAAACTCGAACATTTTTGGGTCGTCGTGAAGCACCTTGTCGGACCGCAATAAAGAAATTGGTGGAAGAATTCGAGCTGTTGGGACAAGTTAGTGATGTGCAGAATAAAACCCGTGCACGTCGCTCAAGAACAGCCGAGAATATTGCTGCTGCAGCCGAAAGTGTTGAAGAAAACCCAGGTTTGTCCATTCCTCGTCGTTCTTTGGAATTAGGCATTTCACAAACATCATTGCACCCCGTATTTTGCATAAAGATTTGGGTCTTAGGGCTTATAAAGTTCAGTTAATACAAGAACTCAAGCAGGCCGATCATCAAAAACGTCGTGTCTTTGCTGATTAGGTCGTCGAAATGCATGAAAATGATTTAGAATTCCATCGAAAAATCATATTGAGTTATGAGGACCGTTTCCACCTCGGTGGCTTCGTCAACAAGCAAAATTGTAGCATCTGGGGCTCGGAAAACCCGAGAGTTGTTTTTGAAAAGCCTCTCTATCCTTAACGTGTGACTGTTTGGTGCGGTTTATGGTCCGGCGGAGTCATTGGATACTTTTTCGAAAATGAGGCTGGAGCAACAGTTTCGGCGAATGGATTGCGCTATCGAGAGATGATAAATGATTTTTTATGGCCGAAATTGGATGGTTTTGATCTGGACGACGTTTACTTTCATCTTGTGATTTAACACCTTGCGACTTCTTCCTTTGGAGCCACGTGGAAGAGAAGGTCTACGCCAATGGCCCAGCGTCGATTCAAGACCTCAAAGATGGAATTCGTGAGGCTATCGAGGACATAGGGCAGCCACTTTGCGATTTGGTTATGGAAAATTTCATTAAAAGGATATGGTCCTGTAAGCGTGGTCGTGGTGGTCATTTGCCTGATATTATTTTCCACTATTAACGGCATAGCTTCTTCTTTTTAATGAAATAAAAATCCGATCATTCATATTGAAAAATGGCATTTTTCTTTGAATATCAAAATAACACCTCTTATTGGAAAATCCTTCAGTTGGCCAACAACAATGGTAACAGGTTTCGATTTTCATAATACAATTGCGATTGAATTATGGTTCACAGCAATACATCATTACACAATGAATGGGGAAAATATGGTTTTAACATTCGTTACTTTTCCAAAATTGCTACTGAATTGAATTCCAGTTGTTAAATTCAATGGATATCATGAAATATTTCTATTTGCTTGATACAGCTGAATTAATTCAGCATAAGAAAATATGAATAAAACTTCCGAAGAACTTCAACATGAAAACAAAAAATTATTCTTCGAACGTAAGACCATAGTAAGATTATTTTTTTTTGAGCATGTGGGCTATAGTTTTAACAAACTGTATGGTTTTTTCGAATTATTCACAGAATTATTCCTGAAGGACTAGGTTAGACTCCCTGATGAAGAATCCGATGTCAAATAATGATAGGTCGTTCATAATATAACATAATCACAAGGACGAATATCCGTCGATAAATCAACAAATATTCCCCCTTAATCAGAGCTGATCATCCAATCAACCAAAACACCTACACCGAAGAAGCGGATCCAAGTAGAATGACTACAGCTGTTTCACAATTGTTATTGATCGTCAGGTCACCTTAACTTGGATAAACCGCAGAGAGTTCTCTCGATACTTGTTACCTTTCAGAAGGACCGCTGCAGTATAACAACATACAGCGCGCCATCTGCCAGGAGCATCTTGCGGGTCTCACCTTCGAGTGCAGAATACTTTGATCGATGTGTATGACGTTCATCCTTTTGTCGCATCAGGTCGCTGTAACTGCGATTGCAGCTTTAAAAAAAACGGACACGATATTGGAAACACCCGGTTCATGTGGATTCCCACCACAAGACGAAAACGTGCAACATCTAACAAAGATAGGAATTGGTTTATCGGAGAAGAAAGAGCTCCAGCAATGATATATAACATAATCACAAGGACGAATATCCGTCGATAAATCAACAAATATTCCCCCTTGATCAGAGCTAATCATCCAATCAACCAATTGTCGTGTCGGATGAACGTCATACACATCGATCAAAGTATTCTGCACTCGAAGGTGGGACTCGCAAGATGCTCCTGGCAGATGGCGCGCTGTATGTTGTTATACTGCAGCGGTCCTTCTGAAAGGTAACAAGTATCGAGAGAACTCTCTGCGGTTTATCCAAGTTAAGTTGACATGACGATCAATAACAATTGTGAAACAGCTGTAGTCATTCTACTTGGATCCGCTTCTTCGGTGTAGGTGTTTTGGTTGATTGGATGATTAGCTCTGATCAAGGGGGAATATTTGTTGATTTATCGACGGATATTCGTCCTTGTGTCTATGTTATATATCATTGCTGGAGCTCTTTCTTCTCCAAGAAACCAATTCCTATCGTCGTTCATAATAAAAAGTAGTTTATTTCCAACAGAGTTCAACCCCAATTATAGGAAAACACAAGAATCATAGTGCAACACTTCCATAGTATAATCTACACCAACCCAACTTTATCTCAGGTCATACAGCTGTGGAAATGATAGGCCTCCACTGGGGACTGAAGAGAGTCATGGAGTTTATCTATACCAATAGGTCACGAGTAGGTTTGACAGTTGAGAGAGATTGGGGAACCAACAATAACCTGAAATGCATTCTTCACTATGATGAAGAGCGATTTCTCTCGTGATTTCGTATTCATTTCGGAATTTTGGACTGATATATTCACTTTTTCTGATGAGGATAGTATAAACTATTGTACTTGATATGAAATTAGTCCCTGATTTCATAAACAGGCAAATGAACAGACTTTTCATTAGTTCAGTTAGACGTCTCTCTGCGTGTTTTAGTTTATTATAAAGGCACCTTGTTACTTTCATATGGAGGTAAAATATTGCGAAAATATTTCGTGATATCATCGTGATAATAACTTATTCGTTCCTATACACTGCCAGGTATTCCTGGCTGTAGTAGATAGGAAATATTTATTGACACAGTGTATGGTTTTTGTTTCTACAATACGACTCTAGGGTGATCCAATTTGGCTGAAATGCTGATCAGTGATGATTAAGACCATTTGTTTGTCAAAACAAACGGGAATGTTTATCAAAAACTGACGATTTTACGAACATTCCTTACCTGGAATCAATCGGCATACCCAAACAAAACATTATCGGTAGTAATATTGCACCAAAGGTGAGAATCAGCTCGAAGTTTGACTGTATCGAATACTCGAATGGGAATATTTTGAATAAATCCAGCCTTGTTCAAGTAACAAAGAAATTCCTACTAGGAACTTATGATTTTTCAAAAGTTCCATACCCAAAATCGTTCGGCTTGCTCTACCAAATCATTGTACATGATATTACTCGACTAAACATGAAAACCAGCTCAAAATTCGATTTCATTGCATACCCGAATGTCAATGTTATAAATCAAACCTACCTTATTCAGTTATCGATTTAATGAATTCAGAAAATATGATGAAAATATGTTTTCTAATAAGTTGAGTTCCTTTTCACATCCGGATAGTACTATTCAAATGAAAATACTTCAACAACTCATTGGTAGTTTTCATCGATTAGAATTTGATTATTCGAGCTTGAATATCTAAATTTACTTCGAAAAACTTGAGTCTTAAATTGTAGTTCCTGTCTTACTAAGCCCAGCGACATACAGAAACGGCTTCAACCAGCAAGAACTGTATTTATTCAAAAAATTCAATAAGTTTAGAAAAATTGTTACTGTAACAAGATATTAAATACTTCGGTTATAGTTCCTAGATAATGCAAAAGTAGATATTTCAGTCCGAAATGTCCCAAATACAAAATCACAAGCCAAATCACTTTTTCCCATAGTAAACAAAGCATTTTAGGTTATTTTCGGTCCTCCATTCTCTCTTAACTGTCAAAACTGCTCATGACCAATATGGCCGACTTCGAACTATTTCATTCAATGTTGTTGTTTGTTATTTTTGCCTCATCTGCTGATGATTTCTGTACGGTTTGTAGTTGAAAGACACACAGAATTATTCAAAAATGATTTCTCGTTCGTCGTACGGGTAACTTAAAACTTAAAAATCCTGCAGTTACTTATCACAGGTAAGTTCCTTCTACTGTTTTTTTTTTTTTTTTTTTTTGGAAAGTTAGTTTTGGTTGATTTTTCAGGCAATTGAGATGAAGAACTCGTATCCATCGTTCCATGCAAGAATTTGTTCGATTCATTTTAAAGAGGATTTAGAATTTATATCGGACCTCTCTATCATTGTTATCATCCTTGAACAATGTCTCTATTATGTGTGAGAGTTAGAAAACATGCTGTTCCATCCATTTTCTGAGGAATATCTTCTTCAATCGTGCAACCCAGAAAAGAGGTGAGATTTATAATCCTTAATTTTGAAAGAATACATCAGTTCTTTGAGAACTTTTGGTGTCAAGGGTATATTAGGGATGATAAGCTTACAGTTCTTCTGTCAATAACTGGACTATTACTTCCGTTACCTCTCATTGATTATTATAAATCAATTAAATTATTTAAATATTTCAGGTTCTTAGAGCACCCCTCAGAGAGAAACTTGTATCAAATCATGCATAGAAGAGAATTCGGCGTTTAGTGAGATGTCGCCATTAACATTGAGGGACAACATATGTGATGTATCACCCATGAAAGTAGACAAAACAGAAGATGTAGGGAGAACTCCCTCCCAAATACTGGAATCTTCTAGCTGAAAAAAAGGCTATCGAAGCGAGAGATAAAATTATAGCCAATTGTGAAAAAAGGTTAGCTAGGAAGAACCGATGCATCTCAAGACAGAGTATCTATTGGAACGCCAATTTTCGTTTCAATAACTCATCACATATTAGATCAGGAATTTGGTTCCATTCATTTAGTAAATTTAATGAAAGCGGTTATAATTAAATATTTTGACATAAGATTGCAATATGCTACAAAGGGTACAAACGATTTAAATAACTTCTGTATGTATATTTTGTATAATTGTAATAAATCTTGATTTCATGTTTAGTTATGAATTCTTCCATTAGTGTGTAAGGTTAATGTATTAAAGGGAAAATTTGAACACACCAAACTTTTATTTACTAATTTACTCTCGGCTATCGATTTCGGCCTTCAGGCCATCTTCAGGCCAGCTGAGAATACAGGGAAAACAATATCATATACATAAAAAAAACGTTTTTTCTAGAATTTTTTGTGTAGAAGTGACTTCGAACTATGTCTTACCGTCAGATTTTTGAAATACAAATTTATTTTTACCCATTCTTTGTTGTTATTATCATATAAAATGCTTGATTTTGGGTCGTATTCTCTGGAACTTACAATGCAAACAATAAAACGGAAGGAAAGGAAAAAAGTTCAATAGCCTGTCACTGAACCTGTCAGAATAAAATGTCAAATCAGTAGAACGAATATTACATCAAATTTGAACTAACGTTATAATTAGTTTTCTCTAAATAGATTTAAAAAGGTGTCTCTCTGTAAACTCGGAGATATCATTTAATAGGTGGTTATTATTTTTATTCTTTAGGATCTCATAGTGCTCTAGAAGAACCAGTTTTCTATAGTTGTTCTCTTTACGTATCAGTGTTAAATTTTCTATTGTAGTTTTATGTTTACTTTCTATAAGATGACTACCTGAGGCCGATTTAGGGCGGTTCTTTATATGTTCCGTGAATCTTATTTTGGCTGCGCGAGTGGTCATACCTATATAGAAGGATGGACATTCATTGCAAGTGAATTTGTAGATACCACTGCAAAACTCATTGTCCACCTTTGTTTTGTTGTTAACTAACATGTTTTCTAATGTTCGCTGCGTCTATTGACTATTCATTAATTGATTTCAGGATCTGTGTACGCATTGTATAATTCATGAAGTTCACATGTTAATGGAAGGTGAATAGCTATTAGAGAAACAAATTGTTCATTCCATTGCGGTTGAGAATCCATATTGCCAGATAATGTTCTGAGACACGATAATGATATATACTCTTTTGAGATCGAGTATAACATACTTTGGTACATCAAACAATATCACAGTATTAACAAAGGAAATGTAGATGGTATACCATACATTTTTACCTATGATACAATAGCGCTAAAAACATCGGCAAAACTCTGTATCTCCGTATGAGTACCTACAATGAAATTGGAAGAAGCTGACATATTCTCTGATGAACGAAGAACATTACAGACCCCTTATATTGTATACAGACAGAACAATGCAACAAGTTTCTCAATTCGCATGAAAATATCGTAACAAGTGAGTTATCGAATCCTTTTTCAATTTTTATATTGGAACTTATAACAATATGTAATTCAGTCAAAACTTACAAATGAATAACTTGATGTCCTTGAAAAAATATATAAAAGTAGTTAAATTTTGCATAAGAAAAATTTTTTTCCTTATAAAGGCCAACGCTCTCTTATCGCCAACAGCCCGGACCACGGCAAAACAGAAACTTATTCCTTACCAATTTGCCGTGTTCCGTAGCGGTCAAGGGCTCGCTGTCCCATTGAATTATATAGAAAGAATACAATTCCGGTGTGCTGTGGGCTGGGCTGATGCCGTTTAGTGAGCGATGGCTTTGAATCGAAAGAAGTCGCACAACTACCTACGGTAACAAAATTTTCAATCTGTTAGCAATTAAACTCGTTTATTCGAAAAGCTGTATTTCATGACATTTGGACTTTTGAGACTTTGTGTTTCACCCATCCTACTTTCATAATTTAATCATTCCGAGCATTATTTTGGAATTCAATTTTCATCAAAGTACACAGAAGAATCTTCGAATTTAAATATACCAAATTCCCGCCACATCTTACCCATGGTAAGCCGGCCATATTGGTACGGGTAAATCCACAGAGCTTTCTCAAAAGTGTGTGACACTTTTGGTACAAGGAAAATTAAGGATATGTTCCCTCCCCTTCTTTTAACTCCATGGTTAAAACTATCCTGCCTCAAAATCAAATATTTGTAAAATTTCCTCCGTATCCACTCAATGTTATTCTTGTGATATTCATGAACAGGTCTCCAAATTATGCCACAATATACCAACCTACTTCTTATCAAACTATTGAATAAAGCTTTGGAAGTGTTTGAATTTGCAGTTTCAAACTGCAGACTGAGACTTGTTCGTAGAAAATAGAGAAGCGAAAGGTTATGAGGGTCGAACCGTTAGAAAATCAATAAAAACAAACGCGTGAAAACCGAAACATTTTCCAACTCTTTCTTGAATAGGGCTCTCTCTTCGAAAACTATTCATTAGATTCAAATAGAATTTGGCATAAACCTTCAAGTCAATATTCAAGAAGTGTCCTTCTAACTATATTCCGATCAGGAATATATTTTTAATTTAGAAAATCTAAAATATTTATTATCGAAAATTTTTTAATTTTTATTTCGAAAACTTTGTTTTACGGACTCTAATATCCGATGAAATTTATCACAGTCCTTGAATTCACTACATAGAAACAGTATCAGAAAATTCCGTTGGATCGTACATTTATTTTCGGAGATAATGAGAAAAATCAAATTTCTGGGTTATTTCCTAGGTATCGTTGTTATTTCCAAAATATCTTAAAGAATACTGAACCGATGAATATGAAACTTGGTAACACATAGCTGTAAGGATAAGTTTCCGTAGTTTTCTGTCAAAAAATAATATTCATTGTGAAATAACGTAAGTTTTTTCTTAATCGATTTATTGTCCATCACTAGAAACTACTTCTTCTCATATTCGAAGCAGCATTGGGATTCCACTTCTGAAGAACTCCTTATTTTTTGAACCTATCCACTAATCCCCATTTTTGGTATCTTCATATTATGAACCGTTGCTCCAATTGAGCATGTGCCAGTTACCAGGAACATATGATAGTTCACAACTATCTAGTGAATAAGGCGGGTGGGGTGGGTAGCACTTCCCAAATGGATTTTTTTCATCGGACTGCGACATGCGGACGAGCATTATCATGGAGTGTTATTGAGGGCGTTTTTCTTCCAAAGCTCGGCTAAATCTCATTATTTGTGTTTGGAACAGTTTCAGTGGTTCTTTGGCTTGGATTTCCACCAAATACACATCATGGGTTTTTTTTTCATGCCCTTTTTTTTCTTGCGCTACCACTTTGATCTTTGTCTTCTACGTCGGAATCACCGTTCACAAACATTTGAAACCACTCACGACATATAATCTCACTCAAAGTAGCCATATTATATGTTTCTACGAGCAATCGATCCGCCTCAGCTGCAGATTTTTACGCGCTTGTTCTGGGGAACACCGCGTTATCATTTCGTCACAATGTCTGTAATTTTCGAATTTGAGCCGAAATTGGTCTCAAACGACTAGGTTAGACTCACTGATGAAGAATCCGAGGTCAAAATTGATTCTGGCCGGCCGTCCGTGTGTGCGACAACTTTCGAAAGAAAGGACCTAGAGTCTTGAAATTCTGAGGTTAGGTTTTGATATCTCGGTCAAGTTCGTTAATGGGCCAAATCTGCTTGGTGGTTCTCGTGTTACAGCCATTTGAAATTCTGTTTTTCAACTCGAAAAATATTTGCCAGATCGAAATGAGACTTGGCTGGTAGATATGCAGGGTCCTGTAATAGTGCGTTAGGCTTCCATAGCTACCAAACCAGACGATTAAGAAATTTAGTTGGAAAGCATTCCCTTTGTACTTTCAATTCTGCATCTATGGAAATTATTTTCTAATATACAGGGTGCTCCCAAATAAAATTATTCAACAAATGAGTGATTTTTTAAATGGAATGCTCTTCTACTACTGGATTTCTATTTGATCTTATCTGTATTTTTGGAAATATTCGAAGACTAAAATTTTGAATGGGCATATCTACGGAATCATTTGGCGGATTTTAACCATTCTCCAATTCGACCTATGCAATTAAGCCCCAAACCTACTCTACAAATATCGAGTTTCTGAGTCGTTTCTTACGGAATTAATTGTAGTTGAAGATATCTGTGGAGTAGGTTTGCACCTTAATTACGAAGGTCGCATTCGTGAATGGGTAAAATCCACCCAATGATTCCGCAGATATACCCATTCAAAATTTGACAAAAATGACAGTTCGAAGGCTCATACAAAATATCATGAGGATGATAAGATGAGAAGATCGCAAAATATTGAATATTTAAAAAAAAATTCCATTTTTTCTTCGAATTGTTTCAATGACACGATCATCGAGAAATTTTGCACAAAGTTGCCCATCACCATTTCCAAAGTAACTGCCAAGTTTCATTTCGATTGAATCATTATTTTTTGAGTTATCCCGAAAAAACAACGATATCGACAAAAAAAACACGAAATTTTACATATTTTTTCCCAATATCTCCGGAACTTATGGTCGTATCAAAATGAAATTCAGTACACTGCTGTGAAAAATTATGTTCAAGAAATGAGCAGAAGCTCAATCCGGATTCAATGAGCACTTTTCGAAGAAAAAAAATTTCATAAGCATTTGGACAAAACGATAGCACGCTGTTCACCAGAACTTACGCGCATAAAGAAGTTAAATTTGCTTCGAATTAAAAAAATTATTTTCAGAATACGCGGACGAGAAAGTTATATTTTTCAGAAATGCATTTACCACATCCCTCATCGATATCAATAAATAGCCAGGAATGCTCAATAGTCAAAAGCATAATAACCTATGGTTCTACAGTTTGGCCCCTAAAACAATCAACGGGACTTCTGGAGAAGAGCAGCAAGAATATCTAGAAGAGAGAGGGTGAGAAATGAACGAATCAGAGAAATTATAGAAGTAACGCACACAATCACAGATGTAAAGAAAGTAAAGACATGTACAACGAATGGCCGAACATCGGATAATAAAGCAGACTCCGGATTTGCAGCCCAGTGGCAGGAGAAGACCAGGAAGACCCAGAAGAAGCTGGAGGTAAGGTATCGATAAGAAAATCGAAGAGGGAGAACTCGGGGACGAGCTGTGGGTTGATAGAGAGAAGTGGAGATTGGTTGTTGATCGGTATAGACGGAAATTCACTTTAAGCGTGCATATTAATTAATTGGTACCCTACTAAGATGAAAATGAACAGTGGAAAGCTTATCTGTGAGGTACAGAGGAGATGTCGCCTTATAAGACACATCAACAGGCAAATATGCGTTCAGTTCATTACAAATATATGCGTATTCGAGAGAAATAACAGCTCATTAAATTAACTCAAGGAATTATATAATAGTCTAAGATCAGGCTGGGAATTAGTGCGATCACCGAGTATCTGCTCGAAATCAATTTTTTACATACATACGTTAATAGGAGAATTAAATATATAAGGATGTCAAATCTTTATTGATAACAATAAAACAGTTTTTGTTTCTCTCTGTAATACGAAAGCTTTATTAGCTATTATTCACACTATTTACATTAGTTTCAAAGTTACCTGTAATACGAAAGAAACAGCAATTAAAGTTTATTATTATCTATCTTTTGATTCACTTGATTAACGAATTATTTTTGATTCACTGCTTTGACGTATTATTCTGGAAACTTCAAAATCTGCTAGCCATCTTATTTAAATGAAGAAAGTACTTTCTTTACATCTCCCCTCTTCACTGTGAAAATTCTTATGAGAATTTTCATTAGCTACTTTATTCTGGTATTAATTTTGTTATGTGAAATAGTCCTGTTTCTTCGTTTCTTTTTCCGGTTTTAATTCTAAATATGGTATTTGATATTTTTTCTGTTATTTTGAAAGGTCCGATTCTGAGTTCATCTAATTTTCTCCTGTTCAATTTATTTCCGTTTTCAATGTATACGGAATCGCCTGTATTGAATTCATGTTCTTTTCTGTTTTTGTCAAATAGATTTTTATTATATTCGTGTGATTTTATAGTGTTATCAAGAGCTATTTTTCTATCTTTCTTCCAATCTTCTGCATTTTTATGTTCTTTAAGTTCTTCGGGTAGCATATTTGTATTGGTCCCATCTAGTAGATATTTTGGTGTAAAACCTGTAACTGAGTGTTCTGTTATGTTATATTTGTCAACGCATTCTCTTGCTATTGTCGTCCAGGCCATCTTTTCTGTAGATTCATTGATTCTACATCTTATTTTATTGACTATTGTTTGGTTTAATCTTTCATTGAGTCCATTTGAAAAAGGTGCATTTAAGGCTGTATAAATGAGTCTGATATTTTGTCTTTCTAAAAAGTTTTTGAATTCTTTAGATTTGAGTCCTGGGTATTGGTCTGTTAATATTGTATCTATCTTGCTTATTTCTAGTGTGTTTTGAACTATTTTTATAAAATCGGTTGCAGCTTGGGTTTTTGAAGTGTGTATGAGTGCATATCTTGTGTAGTGATCAACTAAAAGATGGAGGTATCTTTTCGTTGATCTCTGACCACCAAACCCACCGATCGTATCAATCGACACTATCTCAAATGGCTTTGTTGCTGGTCCTAATTGTGACATTAATCCATATTTTGCTTGACCTCTAGATTTATTTCTTTTACAAATATAGCATGTTTTGCATATTTTCTTTATGTTTTCTATTAATCTTTTTGAAGTATAATATGGGCATATTCTGTTAGTCAGTTGATTTATGCCAATATGACACCAATCTATATGTGTATTTCTTATTAATTGAATGCTCAATTTCTCTGATAATACTATCTTCTTTTTACCCCTAATTTGTTTATAAATTATACCATGTTCATCTATTGTTTTTTTCTTAAGTTCTTTCAATACAATGTTTTCACCTTGATCTTTTTTTATTTCTTGAATTTTGATTGCATTTACTATCTTCAATGTTTCTTCAGTATTATCTATTGATTCCAATACCGGGTTCCTGCTAAGACAGTCTGCTTCAGTGTTGAGTTTCCCTGGTATGTATTTAATATTAAAATCAAATTGAGACAGGTAATATGTTAGATCACCTAACTCTTCGTCTGTTCTTGATTTTATGTTGAGGTTCTCTAAAGGTTTATGGTCTGAATAAACTTCAAATTTTCTTCCAATCAACCAGTGTTCCCAATATTTCACTGCTTCTTTTATTGCCAAGCATTCCAAATATATAGCCTTTTTTCTTTTTTGCATCTCATTTAATTTTTTTGAGAAATAGGCCACAGGTTTCTCCTTTCCATCCTGCTGTGTTTGTTTCAGTATTGCACCCATACCTTCTATTGAAGCATCTGTAAATATCTTAATAGGCCAATCTTTATCGAATATTTCTAGCACTGGTTGGGAACATAATAATTTTTTTATTTCTGTGAATGACTTTTCACAATCTACAGACCAATGAAATTTTACATCTTTTCTCAACAGTCTATGTAATGGATCTAGTATTGTTGAGATTTTCGGTATATATTCGTGGTAAAAGTTTATTTTACCAAGAAATTGTCTGATATTCTTCTGTGTTTTTGGAGTAGGAAAATTTTTTATGGATACTAAGTTGTCTTTGATTGGTCTTACTGTATTATTTTCTATTATATGACCGAGATATTTGATTGACTTGGATGCAAACGTGCATTTTTTTAATTTCAGTCTAAAGCCTTCTTTTATTATGGCTTCTAAAACTTGTTTTATATGCATGATATGATCTTCAAAAGTTTTTGAAAATATTAAGATGTCATCTATAAAATTTTCCTTGAAGTTCTTAAGATTATATTTTCTTAGTATACTTGATAGAATTCTTTGGAAGATTGCTGGTGCTGTTTTTAAACCAAATGGTAGGCAAGTCCATTGATAGTGTCCTTCTTGAGTTATAAAACCTGTTTTATTTCTATCTTCTATCCTTAGTGGTATTGACCAAAATGCTGAGTTGATGTCCAGTGATGTAAAATACTTACAATTTCTAGCTTTTACTATTAGATCATCAATAAGTGGAAAAGGTTGAGCTTGTGGTGTCACAATTTTATTTAAATCTCTAAAGTCGATACATAATCTAGTCTTTCCTTCGCCTTTTTTTAATGCTAGAGTCACTAATTTTCTAATAGTTTTGCCACTTGTTGTTCTATTTCATTCCTGTCTTCTATTGTACATCTATACGGTCGTTTATAACAGAACTTATCTACTAAGATATCTATTCTTGCTTCATAGTCTTTCACAGTTCCTATATCATATTTGTCTTTAGCAAATATTCCTTTATACTCTTCTATCAATTGTTCTATTTCAATTTTTCTATTGTCATCTAAATGATTTAAATCTATTTTAAAATCTTTTTCTTCAATGTGTTCATTGAAATTTATTTCTATCGTATCTTCTCTTTGCGATGGTTTTTGGCTTATATTCAGATTTTCATCTTGCCTCAAATTAAATTCTTTTATTATATCTAGGCCTATCAAAAAATCATGAAAATCCTCATTTTCCACAATGAACACATCTACTTCTTTTTCAATATTGAAAATTTGCAATTTTATTTTTGTCAATCCTTTTGTGAATGTTACACCACTAATTGTTTTCAATTGTATTGGGTTCTTATCTTTAATATTATTATTGATAGTTTTTATTATTCTTTTATTTATCAATGAAACTTGAGATCCAGAGTCATAGATCCCTTCTATATTAATCTTTCCTTCCAATACAATATTTAACTTAATTAGTGGTGTGTTTATTCGTTTTTTGGTTCAGCATAAATTTCTACATCTAAAATAGAATTGTTATTCACCTTTTTTGTTGTAGTGTTTTTTTCTCTATATTCTTCATTTTTCTTGAACCAACATTTTTCATTAGGGTGGTATCTCACACCTTTACCCAAATCTTCACACGTCCTACAAGGTTTCTTTTCTTCATATTTTTTCTTTTGAGAATGTAATGTGAATTTTTTTTGAGAATTGTTTTTGTTCACTAGACATTCGAGTTGTCTCAATACATTGAATAAGTCTGTTGTTTCTTTTAGTTCTGACTTATCAATTCTGTTCAAAATAAATTCTGGTAACCCAACTGCTATTAATGCTATAAGTGACTTAATATCCATATTTTTATTGAAATCTATCAAAAGTTTCTCTTTTTTCAAAGCATAGTCAGTTAGCGAACCTTCTCGATATTTAAATGATAGTGCATAAGTAACGTTATTCCATCCATTATCTGTAAAGCATTCCAAAAATCTTTTTTTCCATTCTAACCAACCAGCATTTACTGTCAACCTAATGAGTGTAGATGAGTGCCAATCTAAACTTGGTTTATCCAAAAATAATTTCAATAATTCAATTTTGTCATCACTTCTATCTATTTGAAATCTAGAACACTCTTTTTCAAAGCTTTCCATCCACTGTTCAGAATTAGTATTATTGCTTGAAAATTTTCCTATCAAAAGTTTTTCTGATATTTGTTTTAAGTTTTTCTCTTCATTCTTATTTTGTGTTGTTTCTATCAGCCTTTCTAATATCTCTTTCAGATTATGATCTTGTGTTTGGTTTGTATTCCCTACATTTATTTCCTCTAAATATTGATCCCCAAATTGTAAATTTCCATCTTCATCTATGTATGTCTCCTGTAATTCTTTTGTCATTGTTATCCACACTTTCCTTATATGATTTCTTTCCTTTAACGAATGAGCTAGTTTCGTGAAATTGTTAGTTTTTCTCAGTTCTACATGATCTCCCATATATCTTAATTCTTCTGGCAATACATATCTTTTTCCATCCTTTGTACAAATTGAGGTTATGGCAATAACATTGGTTTTAGCATCTTTTGGTGAGGCCACTACCATAAATTCAAACTGTAGTTTCGACATCATAAACAAAATTGCTGTTTTATAAGGATGTCAAATCTTTATTGATAACAATAAAACAGTTTTTGTTTCTCTCTGTAATACGAAAGCTTTATTAGCTATTATTCACACTATTTACATTAGTTTCAAAGTTACCTGTAATACGAAAGAAACAGCAATTAAAGTTTATTATTATCTATCTTTTGATTCACTTGATTAACGAATTATTTTTGATTCACTGCTTTGACGTATTATTCTGGAAACTTCAAAATCTGCTAGCCATCTTATTTAAATGAAGAAAGTACTTTCTTTACAAATATATATGGGGTTGCTCATCGAAATGAGCATTATATTCAACAAGCAGCAAACCTTTATTTTCAGGAAGATTTACTCAAGCATGACCATGCGTATATAGAAAAAATAGCTTAAATTTGGTATATAAATAATATGTTATATAATATAATAGATGTATACGTTATGAACGTAAAGAGAAACAAAATCATACGGCCAAGTGCGCAACGGTAGTAGTAATTTTTCGGAGTTTTCACATATAAATGCTATGAAGTAGATATCTTATTTAAAAAAAAAGTGAATGCAATTTCTTCCAAAAATCACTTAATTATTCATTCAAACATACTTGCGGCCACATCTGAAAGGCAACCCCGTAGATATATATTCTCATTGGCGAAAGTATGTGAGAAATTGGTTTCAAGCAAATATTCGATGAGCGCACTAATTCTGCAGGTGGATCTCGTACTATAATAATCGTAAAACTTCATTGAAAAAAAATATGGGTTTTTCTGTAATAATTTCATGATTGAAAAACTTGTCTGGATGTTCCTTAAGGCCACGTATGCATAGGTAGGCGGCTTGCTTAGCGCCTAAAGCCTAGCGAGTAGCATAGTAAGAATCTAGAAAAGCACTCCCGTAAAGGCAGAAGCTTTTGCGCGCATGTTCAATGTAGATGACCGCTTCGGCAACGAATTTGAACTTGTGCGCGAAAGCTGCTGCCTTCACGGCAGTGCTTTTCTGAATTAACATAATTCAACCATTTCCCAAAAGTAGATGTAATATAGATGTCTCAAAATATTCATCCAAAAAAAAAAGCAATAAAAAATATGAAATGTTTCGAAAAAAACATTTATTCAAATATCCAATTGACCTAGAACCATACAGTTCAGCTGACTATAAGTTCTCCATGGAATTAGCATTTTGAAACTATTCCACTTCGTTTTCATATCATTAGGCTTGTATGTGTATGAATGTGATTGGGAATGAAGAGCTATTATTATTATTATTGTCAGAGCAGGTTGGAATTTTACTTTTGAAGATCGCATTCGTGAATGGCCCGAATTGGTAAGATCTGTCCAATGATCATTTGGATATATCCAATCGGAATCTTATTCTCCGAATATTTAACACAGAAGTTATCGAAATTAAATTTAGTGCTTTGTTGACGGCGTGAAGGTTTATGCATAATTTCTGAAGAAAATGGGTTCGAATTTGAACAAGCGTGTGAAAACTCCTGATTTCACTTCACTACTCTTCTTGAATTCCTTCATTGATACGATCTTCACGTAATTTCGCATTGATATTATGAATCTACAAATGAACTCTCAATTCGATCAGATAAATGTATTTTGAGTTATTAGAAAACAACACTCAGATTGCAAAAAAAACTGAAACTTTAGAGCCCATTGAAGAAATGAAAATTGCGAGGTTCTAGGAGATACTCGGAAGTTAGAGCACACATGGCAGGCAGGCCAAAACGACAATTTTATCCGCCCGTTTTTCGGAAATTGTCGGCGGAAAGAATTTACTTATCAAATTTGATAATAAACGTAAAACTTCATTGAAAAAAAATATGGATTTTTCTGTAATAATTTCATGATTGAAAAACTTGTCTGGATGTTCCTTAAGGCCACGTATCCATAGGCAGGCGGCTTGCTTAGCGCCTAAAGCCTAGCGAGTAGCATAGTAAAAATCTAGAAAAGCACTGCCGTGAAGGCAGAAGATTTTGCGCGCATGTTCAATGTAGATGACCGCTTCGGCAACGAATTTGAACTTGTGCGTGAAAGCTGCTGCCTTCACGGCAGTGCTTTTCTAAATTTTTGTTCGATAAATTACTGGATTTCAATACGATCTAATCTGTATTTTTGGAAATATTGGAAAATTTTGAATGGGTATATCTACGAAATCATTAGGCGGATTTTACCCATTCACGAATTCGACCTTCCTAATTAAGCCTTGAACCTTCTCTACAAATATCGAATTTCTAAGTCGTTTCTTCCGGAAGTTATTGTGTTTACGGTCGGCCTAACGGCCGACTGCGCGAACACACTAACTTCCGAAAAAAACAACTTAGAATCTTGATATTTGTAGAAAAGGTTTGGACCTCAATTACGAAGGCCGAATTCGTGAACGGGTAAAATCCACCCAATGATTCCGCAGATATACCCATTCAAAATTTTATTTTCCCAATATTTCCAAGAATACAGATCAGATCGAATTGAAATCCAGTACTTCATCGAAAAATAACAGTTCGAAGTTTCATACAGAATTTAATGAGGATGATATAAGAAAATCATAGAAAATTTTTTTTTCAAATTGTTCTAATGACACGATTATCACGAAATTTCGCATAAAGTTGTCTTCCAGCATCTCAAAACTAGCTGTGAAGTTTTATTAGGACTGAATCAGTATTTCTCGAGTTACACCGAAAAAATCAACGATATCGAGAAGAAAACCTCGAAATTTGACATATTTTTTCCCGATATCTCCGAAACTTATGATCGTATCGAACTGAAATTTGGTACACTGCTGTGAAATATGAAGCTCAAAGTGAGAGTGGAATTTTTTTGGGATATGATGAATGGTTTCCGGAAAAAAAAATTTTTGGAAAAAAATTTCGAAAAAAATGTTATTTAAAATTTACTGACTATACGATCCTGACGACATTTGGCTCAAAGTTGCGCGTCGTAATACTCCACCGTATTGCCAAGCTTAAATCCAATCGCTCAAGTAGTTTCTAAAATAAAAAATAAATAACTGCAAAACTTCAAGTGCCTATAACTCCGAAATTATTCGATTCGATTCGACGAACTTAACCGCGGCATTCTGATGCGCAACCTATCCTGAAAGTTTCAAGTTGCTAGCTTGCTTCTGTCGACAGTTATCGTGTCTACGCTCGGACGGACGGCCGGCCGGACAGAATCGATTTTGACACCGGATTCCTCATCAGTGAGTCCAACCTAGTCGATTGAGACCATTTTCGGCTCAAAAATCCAAAATTACAGACATTTGGACAAAACGATAGCACGCTGTTCCCCTAGAACATGTGTGCAAAAAAAACGTTCTGGAACTTGAAGTTTTAATAGCCGTTTATATGTTTTTTTTTCTTTAGATTAGTATTTCTTTTGTTTTTGGGGTTGAGTGGAGTAGCTGAAGCTAGACTCCGCCCCAAATGTTTGAATTATATATAATTTTTTTTTTCTTCTGTTTCAATAAAGGCACAATTATTATTATTATTATTAACTGTCGCTAATGAGCTGCTAAGGCAGAAGTAAGCATCTCGGAGCAAAAGACAGTTTGCATGATGTTGAAAAAGAAGTTGGCCTCTACTAGGCCACCTATTTTGAAATTGAATGGAAAAGGCATAAAGTAGGCTAGTGGTAATTAGGCGTAAGGGTAAAGGAGGGTCTCAGATTTCCTGAGCTCTTTTAAGATGTTAGGACAAAGCTAGTGAAACTAGCGGGGTGTACGGGGCCTGTCTTGAGGAAAGACTGGGAACTTGAAAGGAAGGTAATGAAAGTTGTATATGACGGCATGTTTAGAGCATGCGACATGTACGGGGTGGAAGTCTGGTACAAGGAGATGGTGAACAACCATGCAAGGAATAGCATAAATAGATATCAGAGGGTGGTAATTTTAGCATGCTTGAGGGTTTTCGGACGGTTAGTACCGAAGCAATAAACGTCTTGATGGGTGTTAAGACATGGGACTTTTTGGCTCTTGAGATGGGAGTGAGCTATAACCTCAAGAAAGGGATAGCATTGAACGGGTTCGATAGGAAGTTTGTTGGTGAAAAGGATATCAGTCCCATGGACAGTGTGGCTGGGTTGAAATAAACACTGAGGCAGGCATGGCAGAAAAGATAGTGTGAAAGCGGCAAGGGTAGGTACACATTTCGGTTTATTCCTAATGATGACTTTGTCGAGAAAACGGATGGTTTTTCCCGGGCTTGTGTTGGGATTATCTTATCACTGGTCATGGGAGTTTCTGTATGAAAGGACACTCAACGAGAGCGCCAGATGTGTTTGTGGTGCAGCTGAGTCGTGGGAACACACTCTGTTTGATTGTGGTAATTACGATAATGAAATGGAAGTGTACCTGGGAACTTTGCTAGCAGGAGCTGGTATACGGGATAATGTCTGTTGGCTAATTGGTATGAAAAAGCGGTATGAGCAGATTTATTGCTTCTCCCAAGAGGTCTTCAGAAAGAGGACTTCAATTATAAACTCGTAACAGAGATTCATCTCTCGGGAATTGACGGTTGTTCGAGAAAGACTAAGTTACCTAGGCTCTTTTGGGGTGTAGGTCTCGTCTAGGGAATCTGAGGTTAGACGGTTTTTGATTTACTCAAAACTGGGGGAGGCGAGTCGTGGTGCAGGGCGGCACTCTGTGGCTGAAGAAGGTTCTCACCTGGTTTTGAAGGGTGGTAGGCGGGTCTTACCGATACCACCTGGACTCCTGGGTGTTCAAAATCTATTTCACGCGACTGTCGAAGGGCTTGGTAAGCCCGCACAGGTAACCCTAACCTGCTTCAGCAGGGCATTGATTCTCAAGATCCTAAATTTGCTAGGAAATACGTTCCCGGAGCATGTTTGACCAATGACGCTATGATTGGTACTACGGTAGGGATTTCCGCAGGTGCGCATCTCTGGGTTCTCCTGGTGGGGTGGGATAGGTTTCGTTGTGGCAATAGTTGCAAGTCCGCAAGCTGGGATATAAGGGGGCACGCCCTTCGGCGTGTGAGTTGCTATTTCAACTCGGATACTAACTTGCATAGCTAGTAGACATGTACAGGATCTCCTCCCGCCTGTGGGGGTGTAGGACTTGAGATCTGAATTCATATTGGTAGTAGAGCACTTCGCGTGTTCTGTGCGCTGATTGGGCGTATCCCATTCCCGAACCCATGGGGGCCGTAACCATAAACCTTTGGGTAGGCAGGCTACGTTAAACAAACCCCCTTGTCTTGTTCGCTTGGCCGGTCGCGAATGTTCTACTCGGTAAGCAAGCCGGCTGCCTATGCGGATGTGGCCTTAGGGTTTCGAAAAGGGTATGAAATTCGTTTTTCAAGAACCGACGAGAAATTTCTGGATGGAAAACAATTTCCTATTTCTTCGCTCAAATAAGTCGCAACATATTTCAAAGTTTCCCTATTCATCTCTTGTAACCAACACCGACTGAAAGTCGTTCGTGTGCGTTCACCACTGCTTTCTTTTTTAGATTGTCGTCCTTGTTGACACCAGACCAGATTCACACTAGTTTTGCATGTATGAAATAAACGACAACACCTCAAAACAATCAATGGATTCAATTCAGACAAAAAAATAAACTTTCCATAGCCGGAACCAACGTTGGCCTGTTAATTTGGTAAAGCATCCACAGACTGATGAATGTTTCAAAAATAATACATTATTTCCCAACAAAGAAAAAACAGAGTTCATACTTTGGACAACAACACAATCAAAAATTGAAAGGAATTTAACAATTAATTTGAGTCGAGCAATATACCAAACACAAGAAACGACCAAATTCTTGGACATTCATTTAGACAAAAATCTCAATTGGAAAGAACATATAAACTGTCTCTGTGAGAGAATTGCCTCATGAATTTATGGTCTAAGAATAATAAGTAGATATATCCACAGTAAATACCTGAAAATGGTATATCACGGAATAATAGAGGCAATTCTGAGATTTGACATAGTATTTTATGGATCGGGAAACATGGAACCATTGTTCCTTCTACAGAAAAAGGCAATTAGAATACTAAACAACATAATGAATAATGAATCCTGCAGGAGTATATTCAAGAATAATGAATCATTGACCAGGAATGAAAATTACATTTATCCCAGACATAATTCAACCATTTCCCAAAAGCAGATGTAATATAGATGTCTCAAAATATTCTTCCAAAAAATAAAAAAGCAATAAAAAATATGAAATGTTTCGAAAAAAACATTTATTCAAATATCCAATTGACCTAGAACCATACAGTTCAGAGGACTATAAGTTCTCCATGGAATTAGTATTTTGAAACAATTCCACTTCGTTTTCATATCATTAGGCTTGTATATGTATGAATGTGATTGGGAATGAAGAGCTATTATTATTGTCAGAGCAGGTTGGGATTTTACTTTTGAAGAGCGCATTCGTGAATGGCCCGAATTGGTAAGATCTGCCCAATGATCATTTGGATATATCCAATCGGAATCTTATTCTCCGAATATTTAACACAGAAGTTATCGAAATGAAATTTAGTACTTTGTTGACGGCGTGAAGGTTTATGCATAATTTCTGAAGAAAATGAGTTCGAATTTGAACAAGCGTGTGAAAACTCCTGATTTCACTTCAGTACACTTCTTGAATTTCTTCATTGATACGATCTTCACGTAATTTCGCATTGATATTATGAATCTACAAATGAACTCTCAATTCGATCAGATAAATGTATTTTGAGTTATTAAAAAACAACACTCAGATTGCAAAAAAACTGAAACTTTAGAGCCCATTGAAGAAATGAAAATTGCGAGGTTCTAGGAGATACTCGAAAGTTAGAGCACACATGGCCGGCAGGCCAAAACGACAATTTTATCCGCCCGTTTTTCGGAAATTGTCGGCGGAAAGAATTTACTTATCAAATTTGATCCGGTGATTCTGAGTACGTTCAGTGAACCATCTTATGGTCTTCGTGAAAGGGTAAATTTATGGTGCTAAGAACTGTCGCTATGGAGGTAGACGCCCTTTTTCAGAGCAGGATGGAAAACTTTCAAAATACACAAAAAATAAATATCTCGCGAATGATAAGGTTCAAGAAATATATCCAGACACATTGTAAATTATGTGTACTTTCACATCTGATACACTCTTCATAGAAGATGGCGGGCGAAAGAGACGCGAGTGAAAGCGACTCTGTTAAAAATTATAGAAAAACTGAATACAAGTGCATCCAATGCTGAAAAAAACTTGTGGAACCTGTGAAATGCTCCAAGTGTTGTGAAGTTTTCCACCGCAAGGTATGGAACGGACTGCGAATCAAAAATCTCCAAACTGCAGGCATGAAGAAGCCGGCGTCATCAAAATGGCGAAAGAAATTGGTGAACTAAAAATCGAAAATGAAATCATAAACATTGAAATAACACACATCAGGGAATTACTCAAAGAAGAAAAGAAAAGAACAAGAAAATGATGAAAAATAACGCTCTACTGATGGATAAGATAAAAAGTCTGGATGTGGAAATCGAAAAATTAAGCAAAGGAGAAAACGTGAAAAATGGAGAAGAAAACAGAGGTCAAGAACAAAGAGAAGATAATTATCAATCTGAACAAGGACAGAAAACAAAGACAGAACATAGAGTTCACAGTAAAATATCGTACCCAGGAATGACAGCACTAGGATCATTGGAACTACCAACTTCCAATGCTACCTACACAAGTCATTTGTCAGCGAACAGTCAAATGGGTTATGCAGACGATGAACGTCAAACCAATCAAAAAAAGGTACAAATATTAACACAGGTAGACAAGGGACGGAAAACAATTCAATACAAGAATAAGAACAAAACAAAAAGTAGCATAATCTGCACAGGTACAAACAAAACAAATAACTCGATAATAAAAGGAGCGGCCCAACGTAGATAGATATACGTGGGCAGAATAAAAGGAAAATACACAACTGAACGACAAATCGAAAAATATCTTGGTGAAATGAATAAAAATGAAAGAGCAGAGATCAAAAAGCTTAGCACTCAAGGCAATAATTCAGCTTTCAGTGTCGGAGTTTACACAGAGGAATCGTATAACTAGATCTTTAGTTCAGAAATCTGGCCAGAGGAGGTTGTTATAAGGCAATTCCCCTTCCGCAACTCATTACGAAAAACCAGTCGTACTACAGAAAGAACCAGCGAGTAAACAGTCTAAAAACTTACAAAACGTTAAATTTAAATTATAACACTTAAATATTCAATCAATATCCACATTTTCCAACGGTCTAGAAGAACTAGATTTTATTACACTAACGGAGCACTGGCAAACATATGATCAACTAGCAGCCTACAAACTATATGGATATTAACTATATGTAAAGAATAACCTCAACTTTGAAAGTTTCTTTGAATAGCCCATGAAGATTCTTGAATTTCTGAATAAAGATAATACTGCGGATTTCATTAAGGAAGGAGATTACAACATACATACGACATCATTTTATAACATCCTTGACAACAACAAAAAATTCTTCACCAACATAAAAGACAAAACCCTTCCGACTATGCAGTACTTAGGTCAGACAAAACAATAGTTGAAACATAGAATGCGACAACATAAGAACGACACCTAACAATTAACAGGTGAGAACAAAACTGCCCACACCCAACATACACACAGAGAGGGACATAGATTTGATTTCGAAAATGTAACAATCCTAGAAGAAGAACAGAACTACTTCAGACGTCTGCTGGGTGAAATGATATACATAAGAAAAATGATACAGTGAATTACAGAGAGGATACAAGCAACTTGAGTATTGTTTATATCATTTCCAAAATAAACATTCCTAACGGATAGCTACTCCTGATTCGTTTACATGTTTGTTTAGTGTTTGTGACCGGATTGATATATACATGTACATTATGTTCATGCTCTATATCTGCTGGTCGTGATACAATGAGTAGACTAAGACCATATATGAAAATGTGTGTCATCGCAATGTGTCTGATGCCATCTTGTTTGTTATTGCCATTCCATTGACTGTCACGCATCTGAGCTGATCTGTTTACTCTGTCTAATCATTTTAATTTTAAACATTTTATTCATTTTATGATGAGGCAACAATATTAAATGTTATATGTTTTGTCTATTATTAATAAAAACAATTTTCTAGCTTTGAGAAAGGAACAACCAGTTCCGAAACGTTGGCAAAAAACATAGTTGATTGTCCGCTTGTTATGTCCAAATTCCTGTGATATATTAAGTCTGTTCCTACACACTCTGGGACTAGTTCTGAATCGGGCGGAGTTTGCGCATATCGATATTAGCGTTCCAACAAATTTCGAACTGGTTAGGAATTACAAACCAAGTGTTCCAACGTGAAAAGAATTTGTGTCAGACCAGTTCTAGAACGGTTAATTCAGTTCTTGGGTTAAGGCAAGAACTGAGAAGGAGGAATTGAATCGGTCATCTGTTTCATGCCATTCGAATGCAGCAAGGGGCAATAAAACTACATCTGGCAGAGACGGGCTGCATTTTTCAGGTGACAAACAGCCCTTAGGCTATGACAAGGGAATTTCTAAGAATGATGCGTTTCCAACACTTTCGAACTATCTATTCAGAATTAGTCCCGAACTAGAATGAGCGAAGACGTGTGAATTGATTCAGTTCTGAACGAGTTCAAGACAGTAACAGAACTGGGTGTTGGAACAAACCTATTGTTCATAATGAATAAAGTCTTTACAGAAGGGATTTTCCCTGAGACACTCAAGATGGCAGTGGTGAAACAGGTATACAAAAAAAGTTTCAAAGGAGATCTACATAACTATCGTCCGATGAATATGCTTTTATCTTGGGCCAAAATATTCGAGAAAATACTACCATTTATGCTGATGAATTAAGTACTATTTCAATTGCAAAAAGCATTGAAACGTGGTACATAATAGTGAAATAGTTATGAATAGAAAAATGGTGCATCAGAAACAAACTTGAACTTTATATCAGCGAAACAGAGAGAAATAGATATACCATACCAAACCAGATATCCCTGAATAACGATGGCGTTAAGACCTCAAAAAAGTGAAATTTATAGGAATATGGCTGGACCCCAATATGAAGTGGAACCCCCAAATAGAAAACTTGAACAACTCAACACCATAATCTATAACCTCAATGATATGAAATACCACATCCAACAAGATACATTGAAGTTACCAAAACAAAACAGTGTGTTACTCTCCAATCCAGTTACACTTTCTGCGTCTTACGCACGTTTCGGAAACCAAGTTTTCTTCGAGATGTCCTTACTGTCCTATACATTTCCAAATTTCAGTCAATCCTAACATATGGCATTATTTACTGGGAAAACAGTAAATATCTAAAGATAATATTTCAAACACAAAGGCGTGCAATTAGAGTTATGTATACAATGAAATACAGGGAGACTTGTAGAGGTGTTTTCAGAAGAAATAAAATAATTACGTTGGCAGCAATATATGAGCTATTATCTTTCAGCAAAGCAAGGTGAACTGTTTGAAAAGTTTGAGAACAACAACCGTACTAGGAAAATTGATCGTTGCATATGCCCCAGGCAACAATCGACACTAGTACAGAACAATGCAAAATAAATGTGCATGAAGATTTACAATGCGTTACCCAAACAGTTTGATTCGATAAAAAATGTTAATATATTGAAAAGAAAATTGGTGACATTTTTTATCATTGAACCATACAACTTATGAAAATATTTTGAATCATGTGAAGCAAACTCACAGCAACCTTGTAACCAGTAATCATTGAGATTAGTTGACTTATTCTGCATTGTTGTAACACAATAATTGTAGTAATTGAATAAACATTTATTGTTATTATGGCCTTATAACTAGTTATATTCGAAAATAATATGCAAGCTCACCTGAAATCCTTTGGTGTACCCCACTACTAAAATAACTGACGGAGCAACAGGTTTTTCATAATCATTGTCAGGGAGATAGCTAAGTTCCTCAAATTCAGCTTGTTCGAAGCGAACCCATTGAATTTGTTCCGCTTTATCAACCACTGTTGTGTAAGAGGAGGGCACAACATCACTGATAAAGCCAGCAACACTATCCAGAAGAGATGGGTCTGTTACAACTTGAGGGCTCACAATATGGGGATCATCCTTCAAAGCTTTGCCGCCTTGGTATTTGGGTGAATCGGCAGACATGATTGGATGATTCTTACTGAAAATTATTAACATTTTTCAGATACAAAAATAAATGGATGTATTGGTGCCTATTACACTACCCAATATCTAGGGCCCATCAGGCGACCATAGGCTTAAAATAACATGGACTGGTCAGGAGAGAGAGTAATGATCACAGTAATGAATAAGGACAGAAATTTCGAATGGCCACGAAATTTTTCATTATTCGTTTCCAATATCTTCGTAGAAGAACACAAGAACTTTTGCATTAAGTTGCGCGTTGGTATTTTCCAATTCATCACGAAATTTCGGATCGCATCAGTACTTCTTGAGATCAAGGAAATAACGTAAAAATTTCAAACAAAAACGAAATTCGACTCCGAAATTGATTATCACATGAAACTGAAATTTGGAATAAGTTGTTGATATTCAATAAAAGGTCTGTGTCGAATTTCATTGGAATCTGATCAATAATCTGACAAAAAAAGGTTTCAAAATAATTTGGAAAATTTTTGAATGCTTTTTTTTTATTTTTCAACTACTCAACCCGAAGGAAATTTTGCGCTCATTTGCACGTTGATATTCTCCAACTGAACACAAAGTTTCCATCTGATAGCATCAGTACTTCTTCAGATATCGGGAAAGTGCAGTTTTTAGATATCAATGTTATAACATTGTGAATTTGTCATTGTGGAACATAAATACATCGAGAGTAGGTGGAATACGATTTTTCAGATGAAGGTACCTTTTGTAGTGTAGATTTCATATTTGACCCTTTTCTCAAAATTCTATTCGTCATTGAAATAAATAGAAGAGTATATGGAGTCTCCTAGAGAAGGCAAACGGTCTAGGGCCCTATTCTTGAATGTGATGGAATGAACGTCCCCTATCGTTCCATCAAAAATGCACCGCGTTTCCTTGACAACAGCGTCGACACTCCTATTTTCTCCATTCAAGAATAGGTACCCTAGATGCATACTCAATTTGTTTTGTATAGTTCGTTCAATCACGAGATCACTTTGATCAGAATAATACAAGAGTTATTTGATAATAATTTTCAACAAGGATCACTATTCGATATAGTTCAGAAAAGTTTTCTCCAATCCATGTTTCTTCGATTCCATATACATGTTTCATTTCATTATGTTATTACTTTCTGGAAATAAAAGAGTCAATCATTCTTACTGCTTCATTTTCAAAAGTTATATTTCTAATAAATGATATATCTGATGCCGATTCTTCAGGCTTCAATGTTGAATACTGCAATTTTTTCTTTATATCGTTTTCGATGTTAATCATTTGAGATTGAAAAGCAATTTATCAGTTACATTATCACGAAATTCCACCCGTTTTTCACTAAAAACACCAAATGAATATTCAATATACGTTATACGTCCTTGGCTTCCTTAAAAAAAACTGATGTCACAGAATAGAAACAGTGAGATATTGAATGTTTAGAGTTTTATAAATAATAAATTTTTCTGCTTAGCCAACATTGACTCTATACTCTTATATAGAGTCACCGTACAATTACCTAAGGAAGTCTGCGACTTCTATCTACCAACGCGCCGACGGAATGATGCTCCCTCAATTGCAGGTTTTATATTATTTTCTTATTCAAAATACAAATCTGATTGAGCTGAAATAAAGTACTCAGTTATGAAATGACGACTTGGAGATTTCGGTGAATTTCAAATGAAATATAAAAATTTCAAATTTTTCTTCTAATATTTCTTTGCATAATTATTCATACTGATACCGTTGATCTACCAACCAAGTTTCATTTCGAGAGGATAAATATGAGTTATTGAGAAATCAAAATTTCAAATGGATATAACACAAAAACCATTAGGCAGAATTGGCCCATTAACAAACTTAACCGAGATATTGAGGATCTTAACCTAACCTGCGAATTTCAAGACTCAAGGTCCTTTCCTTCGAAAGTTGTAGCGCACACGGACGGCCGGACGGACATAATCAAATTTGACCACGGATTCTTCATCAGTGAGTCCAACATAGTCGTTTGAGACCAATTTCGGCTCAACATTCGAAAATTACAGACATTGTGACGAAACGATATCGCAATGTTCCCCAGAACAAGCGCGTAAAAAACTGAGGATGTGCAATTTTATAGATTAGTAGCTTAGAATTATTTATTGTCTAATTTTCCAGATCATTTTTACGATGAAGTTATTAAAATAAGCGGGTGGCAGCAACTAAGAGAAAAAACTGCTACAATCTTCTGCTAGATCTCTGATCTATAGTAATCATTTCACAAAAATGGAAAATTTCATAATTCCTTTCGAGAATATCACTGACGTGACGTAGAGAGGTTCTGCGCGCATATTCTATTCTATTCATGCCTCACGCATTAAAAATTTCACATTTACATACAACAAAATGTATTTCAGTTCTGAAGTTCGAAAAACTTCGGCCCAAGTTGCCAACCCACAATTTTCTTCACAAATTTACTGTCACTAGGGAACGAGAATTTCAGGACAAATTCGACATCGCGTTATTTATAAATATCCGTAAACGATGCCTTGGCTCCTCAAAAATTATTCCTTCCAAATAGTTTTTGTTCGGCTGAAATTGAAGTTGGTATTCCTGATTTCATGTTAATAGTAACAAGTTTATGAAGGATATGTTCCGCAAATCAACTTGGATATTTCGGTTGCCGGTTTTCCGTTCTGTAAATATGAAATATTCGGTTGTTTCCTGAAAAAAGGGTTAATTACGGAATTTGATTGACGAAAAAGCAATCTTTCTGTCACCAGAACATAGACATATTAAGTCTATGCACCAGAACTAGAATCAATGTTTTATGGTAACATATCATAGAACAATCTTTATATACCTTATGATCCATAGACCATACCTAATAATTTTTCCATTGTTGATTGTAGTCTCTTCTATGTTCTATGGATCATAAAGTAAATAAAGATTTTTCTATGCTATGAATATGTTACCATAGACGTTCTGGTGACAGAAAGAGCGTTTTTTCATCAATGAAATTCCGTAATTAACCTTTTGTTCAGGAACCAACCGAAAATTTCATATTTACGGAATGGAAAACCGACAACCGAAATAATCAAGTTAATTTGTGGAACATATCCTATATAAATTTGACACTATTAACATGAAATCAGGAATCCCAACTCAAATTTCAGCCAATCAGAGCTGATCCTAACAAAACCCTATATTTGGAAGGAATTATCTTGTTTGAGGAGACCAAGCTTATTATATGGATATTTATAGATAACGCGAACCTCATCATGTCGAATTTGTCCTGAAATTCCCGTTCCCTAGTAATAGTAAATTTGTGAAGAAAATTGTGGGTTCGCAACTTGGGCCGAATACGTCTATTGATGTGAAAGTATCACAATCTATACATTTTCCGGTTAAAACAATAGTATGTCCCTGTTTGCAGTGAAGATGTTGGCAAGATAAATTGATTGCAAAGAACAAGTTTTCGCCATAAAATACCTCCTTTCAATAAATTACTGTTATAGATCTTCTTTATTGATGAAATAATGAGGTAATCATTATATTATACTCAACTTGCCGGATTTATTTATGTCAAAAACAGTATCTGAAACAGTTTGGCAGACTTCACGTAAACATGGTAAATATACTACAACATAGGTACTGAAAACTTATCGAATAACATAATTATACTAAATGACAAAGAATCTGTAAGACCCAAAAGGAGCTGTTTGAATTTTAATTTTGAAAAACATAGATAGTATAGCAAGGAGTTAATGATTACAATTTGGAGAAAAAAATCATGAATGTTTTTTCCTGTAAACATTTCTCGTTATTTAAATATTGTAGTCATTTTTTGCAAATTCTTTTAATTTAACAACAAACTAGCTGTTCGAGGAGATCTAAAGTCGATGTTAAGTTGTTGTTAAAATGCATATAGCACATGTAAGCGGATTTTATCGCCAGCTAAGTGAATTTGAAAGAGGTCGAATATGGTCAACGGGAGGCGGGGTTGTCATTTCGAGAAATAGCTAACCGTAACAACAGAAATCCAACTACTGTTATGAGATGTTGTCAAGCGTGGTTTGATAATGCTCAAAATCGAACAAGAGTAGGCACCGGACGTCGAAGGGGCACAAATGAAGTCCAAAATCGACGTCCAAGACTTAAGGCCATTAGAGACCGATTTGTGACAACTCGATCTTTGGCTGATGGGTGGTTAGGAGAACAAGGCCATCCTGTAACTGCCGAAGAGTTTACCGCCGTCTAAGGTCTTCTGTACTGCAGTATTATCGACCCCATCTTGTGTTACCTCTTACGGTTGAGCATCGCCGGCAACGATTACAGTGATCCAGAGAACGACAACATTGGAATGTAGAATGGCATCCAGTCGTCTTTTTTAATGAATCTCGATTCCCCTTGGGTGCAAATGATGGCCGACGAAGGGTTAAACGACGTCGGGGAGAAAGATCTGACACTCATTTTAATGTTGAGCGTCATCTACACCGTACAGTAGGCGTTATGGTATATGGTGCTATTGCACATGCGAGTACGTCACCAGAATTTATTCGAGGTAACATAACAGCGCTGCGGTACTTTCGAGAAATAGTGGAGCCATATGTTCTCCCTACCCTTAACCGGCTCGAGAATCCATTATTTCAGCAAGATAAAGCTCGACCTCATGTTGCCCGAGTTAGTTTGAACTATCTTTCGCCCATAGATCATTTTTGGGTTATCATGGGTAGAAGGCTTGGAAATTTACCCCAGCCCCCACGGACTTTGGAGGCTCTTAGTGATGAAGTACAGGTAGCTTGGGATAGTTTCCATCAAGAAGAAATAGACCATCTTCTTGCATCAATGCCAAGACGTGTTGGGGAGTGTATAGATAACAGCGGTGGACAGACTCATTATTAACAAATTTAATAAAAAAATTGTAAACCCTTCGTTATTTTTTCCTCCAAATTTTAATCATCTACCGATTTTTCAGTGATCCCATTTTATTGTTTAAATCTTGAATTGTTTTTCTAAATGACAATCATCTCCATGCTTAGACTTTTTCCTATATAGGTAATTTATCACGTTTCCTAATTAGTTCAATCAAATCATTATTCCCCCACATATTATTAGAATGACATTTGATTTTCGTCGTTCATTCACACTCCCTCTTGCATCCAGTTATAAAATCAATTAGTCTTGCAAATGAGTCTATATTGTACTGTTGAAACTACTTTTTTGAACAATGCCCTAAATTTCTGTTCCGGTATGTTTTAAAACATTCCTTTATATGTTAAATGGTCCATTTACGCATGTTCTGGGGAACAGCGTGCTATCGTTTCGTCCAAATGTCTGTAATTTTCGAAGATTGAGCCGAAAATGGTCCCAAACGACTAGGTTGGACTCACTGATGACGAATCCGGTGTCAAAATTAATTCTGTCCCGCCGTCCCTATGCACGATTACGGTCGTACGGAAAACTGAAACTTCCAGCAATTCAGTAGAAATGCATTGCATTTCGAAATACGACGGTTAAGTTCGTTAATGGGCAAAATTTTTTTTCCAATTATTCAATATTCTGTAATCTTCTTATCATATTACTATCATTAAATTCTGTATGAACCTTCGAACTGTCATTTTCGGATGAAGTACTGGATGTCAATTCGATCTAATCTGTATTTTTGGAAATATTGGGAAAATTTTTTTTAATGGTTATATCTGCGGGATCAAACTCGATATTTGTAGAGTAGGTTTAGGGCTAAATTGCAAAGGTTGAATTCGTGAATGGATAAAGTCCGCCCATTCGAAATTCTATTTTCTCAATATAAAATGCCAAAAATGCAGATTAGATCGAATTGAAATCCACTACTTTACCGAAAAAAAAACTAGAAAAGCACTGCGGTGAAGGCAGCAACTTTTGCTTGCATATTCAAATTCGTTGCCAAAGCGGTCATCCCCATTGAACATGCGTGCAAAAGCTACTGCCTTTACGCCAGTGCTTTTCTAGGTTTTATACAATGTCTGTAACATCCCATTTTGTTCGCCGTGCTGTTGCATAGGGATCTATCCAGAGCACAATAATTTTTGAATCATTGAATTGAATTCAAAGTAACAATTTTGAATTTTGAAGACTATTTTGTAGATGCACTCAAATCAAAGGTATAATAGTGAAAAAACACTTAAGTTTGAGAGATAAGGTAAAACAAAATGATTTTGTTTTCCATAATAATATTCGTGTTTTTCAATTAAAAGATGATAAATCTTGGTTATTTTGATATTTTTCTGATAGTTTGTCCTTCAGAAAACCATAAGATGATGCCTTTGTAATGTTGCAAATTCATTATTCAGATGTTCAACTAGCTGAAGGTCACGTGTACTTTAAGAACGTTGTAACTTGGAGTGGCAAGAAGTCCCCATACGGAAGTTTTTCATGTATAAAATCCACTGCAGCAACTAGTCTTGTAACTATTAAACTGGATATCTTGCACAATATTGAAAAAACTCGGAACAACTTTCATGCAAATATACTGCAATAACCAAAATATTTCATATAGATACTCCTCAGTACATTTCGCATTTGTTGCAACTTCCCCATAAAAGAAAAAATGGAAATTACTTGATGATTGATGTGTTAAATGAGGATTTTCTATACTAATTAGTTAGACACAAGGTTTTCAAAGGAATATTCATAACTCAGCAAGTACAAACTGAAATATGTAGTTTGTTATGACTTTCAAATAAATTATGAAATTTTACTATTGATTTATTATTGAACTGTTATTAAAGTCAGATCTTTATATTCCACCAAGATTTCTTCATTTCTTAGGCAATTTTATATTGATAGTGATATGATTATTGGAAAATAATTTCACCTTTTACCTTTTAATTGTAGGAAATGTGCCACTAACTCAGTCTCAAACAGAACGAAATTCTCATGAACAAGATGTTCATGAATCACGATGAAAAAAAAATGTATGTGAATAATATGTATCACAAGCAACCGATTGAAAGTCCTTGAAGCTTAGTTCAAACATATTCATTATAATGATAATATGTAAATATATTAGAAGCAATGCATATTTCCCCAATTTGTTCAAAGAACATCGTAATAAAAAAAATATTGTTTCAATGTTTCTCGGGGCATAATCAAAATAATAAAAAAAAATATTATGATGCAATTGCGTCAAAACAAAGGGAGTGCATTACACCCAAGAACAAAGAAATTCTTAATCAAATCATGTTGACACTAGAAAAAGCCAAATGTCATACAACCTTTATTATTGCTCGAGTTTAAATGGTAAATAAACAGACAACTTACATTGTTTGGAATCACGAAATACATTCCTAGTTCACAACTGCGCCATTTCTTGTGTTTGTGTGATTTCAAATGATACCTGACGTAATTTTAGAAAAACTATACCGTTTATGATTATACAGTATTAGAATAATAAAGTTATTAAAATTTCAATTTCGATTATGCTCGATGAAATGAACAAATCGATTCTGTTTTCACAAAGTGGTTTGTTTTTATACAGTCGCACAAACAAAACCAATGTCACTCAACGAAAGTAGTGACAGTTTGCTTCGTTGGAAAACAGAAATCAGCTGTGTCTGGGCTCAAATATGATAAACAAAGTTGCTGGCAATGTTGCCGATATTTGGGGAGGTCGATAGAAGAGTAATCTATAAATATTGCTGAATGATTCTTCTGCTGAAATGTAGATAAAGCACCTAATACATTCCAAAAAGAAAGACAATAATATTCAACGCATCTGCATAGTGGGATACAATTTACAAGCAAAAATTTCGAACAGTAGTTTGAGCCTGACAGGTTTATAAAGTTGAAAATGGGATGTAGCGACATCTATAGAATATGTAATGGTATCCCATTACGATGCAACATTGCCGCTACTTATTTTTTCTACTATGATTTTGAGAAAACTTCAAATTTGACGCTGACATTTGCATTGTTTACAAAGTAAGATGGGATATTCAATTTAATATAAAATATCGATAATCGCTCGATTTAGTATTCGGGAATATAAATATTTGAGGCATTTCAGGACTTATCAGAATGATAAATAAAAAATGTTGTTAAATATTGTATATTTTCAGTGTTCAGTGTTCACAAGAATGAATTCGCTGATACTTTTTATTATTGCTAACATTTAGTTCGGTGTTTTCTAAGCCGAATGTATTGTTTATTATAGTAGGTGACTTGAGACCTAATTCAGGGTGATATGACTATAAGACCTCTGTTACTCAGAAAATTTGATGAATTCAGCTTCCGCAGCTACATTTCCAAGAATACATTTTCTCAAGTGAGTTACAGAGCAGAAAGTAACAGGTTCCAGAAAAAATTTCAAATGTATAGCAGTCATTATTTGCACCAACCAGAAATTCTATGTTGACTAGTAAGACCTGATACCCTACATCTTTATGACTTATCAAGTAATTATTGGAGGCAATAGTCCGGAAATTTCACTACATTGCCTCAACTCTCCAAAGAGCATGGATACTTTACTTATGCTATTGGAAAAGTTTTTCATCCAGGCTTATCATCAAACTCAACCATTGCCATATAGCTGGTCTAAAAAACCCTTTCATTCAAAAACCAAGTTTACAAAAATGCAAATGTATGCATCGATGCAGTATATCCTGTAAGGCTGTTGGATCAACCAGGTGGTACTCTCCATGATTTTGAATCCCTTGGTTCAGTGGTGGACTCATTGAAGTTTAAAGAAAATTTCACTGAAGGTCTATTTTTTTAGAAGTTGGGTTTCATAATCCACATTTACCTTATAAGGTTCCTGAGCAATACCTAGGTAAGTTGCTAGTTTATTCCATAGATTGAGCAACTATGAATATAAGTTATAAAAATGAGCATATCAGTATCCAACAATCAGGAGCTAATGGTTTATTAAACTTTTTTGGTTATCCTTCAATCAATATTGAAAAGCATTAAGAAAATTTGCGAAGGTATGGGCAGCCAAGCACTTAAGAATTCTCTAAAATCTCCTGACACTTTTTAATCATTATTTAAATCTGCAAATTTCAAAAGGTTACAATTCTCATTGCATATGTTGATGCAATACCGAAACCATGAAAAATTGTTGCTTTGAGATGAAGGCGATTGAATTTTCACAGAAGTTCTCATAATTCAGAAATTCTTGCAGGATAATTGAATTCATGAATGAAGTGGTGAGACAGTAAAGTATTTGAGTACCAAAATTCGAAATGATAACTGTTTTATTTTCTGGGTGCACATTCTCTGTTTTTGGTTGGGAAACAATTCAACACTCGCAAGTTTTCTTGTACAAAAAGTTGATCACATGATTGAATTTGCAAAAAATATCTTTTATTTCTCCTTTTGTTTTTAATGGCTCTGCAGAAAATAGCCGTTGAACCTTGATATTATTCATCTTCAAGATTTCAATTCGGTTTTGTTTATTCACCAAGGATATGCATTTATGTTTGGTTTTGCGAGGAATGTGATCGATAGAAGTGTACATGTAGGTTTCCCAACAATACGATGTTAATATATGATTTTTCTTGGAGCCTTCCAGCTTTTCTTATATATTTCTTTAATACTGTTTCGTTTTTTCTTTTCCTTCAAATCATTTTCCTTCTTCAGCTATTCTTTGCGATTCTCGCTGTTTTTGATAGAACCCACCATATTGCCCTGAATACTGGGATAAAAATTCACACACAACTTTGGTGGAAATTGATATATGAACCTCCAATCTATATTAATTGAGATGAGAAACACTTTCTTGCTTATCTCAGATGGACCAAGACTTCTTTTTGAAGGCTAAGTTCCATTAGAATGTTCTACAAGAAAAATCATAATATAAAATGAAGGTTAAAAGAACGAAGTTTATCGATAAGAATTTCGAATCATAAAATTGTAGTTTGAATCCAGCTTTCACAAAACAGTTTTCAATATCATAAAAGATTATATGGTTCCTCACCGTCTGCATTAATATCCTTACCCAGATCCATTATTCCTTGAGCTCAAGAGTTCATGATTATTGCTTAAAAAATTCACTATTTCCTCGAATGTGTAATAAATTATCAACTGAAATCACAAATGTGGCACTTTCGTGATTCTTATTCTATCTATTTCAATAATTTGCAACGCTAAAAACGCGAATATATCTCATTTGTTGTTTACCCCCGGTAACAAACGCATAACCCTTGCATAACGATGATCAGGCCACACTAGATGCATTTTAGAAGACATTCGTGCTTTTGGCATAGAATGCTTTCATGTCGGACGTGGCTGTTTGTGTTCTTAAGTGAAAAACGAAAAATTTTAACATTTGCTGTTTTGGCATTGTATCTACAATGCATGAAAAGTTGAAAGATTTTGGGAAATTCAATCTGAGCAAGATTCACTTGTGCGCCACCGCCCCAACATTTCTATTTGACCATATTGATGTTGCTGCTAGTGCCAGTCGACTTTCATATGATTCCTCCATACCTCTTGCCCTCAAATCAACATTCCTCTGAAGTCGCTTCAATATCTCTACTGGGAAAAGAATTGAAAGAAAATATTTTGCAGATAGCAGGCGCTAACACAATGACAGTTTTTGACTGTTTTGTAATACTGTAGTAGGTTTTACATTCGAGAAGGTTAAGTATTGATCCCTACAATATTTTGCATTAGAAAAATTTAAGGCATGCTCATTTTTAACGACATTTATTTTCATTAAATTGTCTAGTTACATATTTCGAAAGATGTAATATTATTCAAATGCGTCACATTGTTCTTGAAAGCCATTTGGTTGTTGGAGTAACTCAAAATTTGTTTTAATGAATTTATGAGTTTGATATTATTTTGTATTATCATGTATATCATTAAGGAAATCATGATTTTGACCCAAATATTGGATCGTTTTTTTAGATACAATACTTATCAACCCATTGAAGTAACGGAATTCTTTCAATAATATTTCGCATAGTCCAGTTGCAGATTTATCAGGGTGTTTTTTCACGGATGAAAAATTTGGGGGACAAAATATGTTTTAGATATCGCAGTCAGGTCTTTAAAAACTCTGTGGGATACCACTTCACAAAAGCACAAATCTTCATAGATACATTTCCTTTCATTGTCATGTACATTGTGATGAATCGAATAGGTGAGGTGATGATAAATAATGTAGCAACTTATAGTGATAATAATAATAATAATTAGGATTCTCGAAAGTATGTACTACAACATAAAAAAATTAGTTAAATACAGCGTCTCTTCTTACCTATAATCTTCCAAGGTGTATGGTTCCATATTAGACACTAGGTTTTAAATTTTTTTTTTTAATGAATTTTTACTTCGACAGTTTTTAATATTTTTCGGTAGTTTTTTGAAGTATCTTATACATATGGGCTTGTTGTATGGGGTGGAAGCAGCGATATAAATAAATTATTTATTCTGCAAAAATTTGCTTTGAGGGCAACAATTGGTTTGGGTTACAAAGAATCGTGTAGAGGTTGTTTTAGAAATAATTCCATGCTTACACTTCCGGGACTGTATGTGTTGGAATGTCTACTGTTTGTGAGAAAACATCCTGAATATTTTGATGATCTGTTCAATAAAAACAATACAAGGCGCAAAATTCCATATCACTTTCCAAGGCATTCCTTGACACTTACTGAGAAGAATTCAAAATATATGTGCATAAAGCTGTTCAATATAATACCCAAAAACCTTATCATCTTATCTGATATAAAAAAATTTAAATCTGAAATAACCAATCTCATTGTGGAAATTGAACCATATTCGATCAAGGAATTCATGGAATATCCTTTCAGAGCATAATTAAGTATGTTGTATTTTTGACGTTTTTCTCTCTTCTTTTGTATTTACACTGATTATGGGAATGAAGTAATGTTTATGTTTTATGTTTATACCTGCGTAATTTGGATGTTTTTCTGTGGTGGTTAACTTGTGCCCTGGGTAGGAGATATTTATATTTCTGGTGTTGTGGTGATGGTTAGAGTCTAGTTGTTCACCCTTAAGATGCTCCTACTGCTCTGTGTGCATTTTAGATTGAACATTGCTCTAATATTTCTCTTTTGTCCACTAAAAGACTCTATTGTGCTGTGATTCCGGTTATTCCAGCAAATAATACCTTTAATTTATATAAATGAGATTGTAGTCCAGCCCCCTAAGTCCAAAAAAGGGCCTCACTAAGGAAGAATCTGCATATTCTTGGAAATTCGTACCCTTACGATTTTGGGTCGCTGAAAAAGAATTTCATCATTGCCAAAGCAGGAAAAGCCAGGAAAATGAAACAATCGGTGAAAATATCTAAAGCTTGGTACTTGTTTTGGGGTTTCGGAATTTTGATATAAAAATATTATCTTATAGAAATAATTACCCTCTGCTTTTTTGAAAGTCGTTGAATTGCGCTTTTGGAAAGCTTCCTCAAATGAGAATTGGTTGGGTATATCCGCCTGCAATCTATGGGCAAAAATTGGCTACTTTCTGCGATTTTCCTAAGAACTGGGGAAAAGTAAATTTTTAACGCTTGCGACTCATAAATGGCTTGTCTATCAGTAAAATACCTCATTAAGTAGGTTGAAGAACTTCTGATTCAAATTAAATACCTCAACCTATATCCAAGTGATTTTCTTTAGATAAGAATCAATCAATTGGTTTCATTCATTTCAAGAACATTTCCTAGCAGGAAAGAATTATTCCATCATATTTATTCAAATTCATTTCAGTCTCAGACCTATGTAGAAAAACCAAGCTGCACAAAACGGTTCTATCGCAGTTTTCATGTTTGCGAAGATTGAATTTCCCCAACTGGAAAAAGGACAAGGGAAAACAACTTCACAGTACTGAATGAGTTTATACATTATTACCAATGATTGCAAGACTTGCAAGTGTTCCTGTAAGGCATTTGGCAAATTTTGAAATGATTTGGACAGAGGAATATTCAGTTGCACCATAACCAGTCTGGGGCCCAAAAAATGATGACGTTTTCCCCTAGTTCTGGCTTCGATGCTGACAAGTTGTGATCAAGTTTGAGTAACAATTGTGATAATAAATGGTGAAAACTAAGGTACCTCCAAATTCCTGTGAACCTCTGCATATCACTGTTCATTTATCCAAATGTCCTGTTTCTTTTCAGCTGTAAATGGCTGGAAAAAGGAAAGACACCAAACACCAAAGCCTTCTCCTCCACTTCTGGATCTTTAGAGCCACCTGAATGTCCTGAATGCTCATAATATGCAGGTGCGGTTGCTAAGATCCAAGCCTATTCTATTGTTATTATTAAACGATTATTGTTAATATTATTATTATTATTCTGCTCTGCTATGCTTTATAACTGCCAGGGCACATGTCAAGAAGTCTTCCGGATTCAGGTTACTCTGAAGATCAAGATGTCGAAGGGGAGGACAGGGCCATTGGCTCCCTCCTTCCAGCCAAAAACAGCTAAGATGAACAAGGGCCTTCAAGAAATTGAAGAGTGACATAGAAATACTCACAGGTATGTTCTTACCATTTACTATCAAATTTGTTAATCAGTTATTCGATTATACTGAGTTATGGTATCAGGATGTATACCCATGGGAAGTGCTACTGCAGCATCTACTTATCTCTATAACCTCTTACAGATGAGCTAAATACAACCCATGGTGGTCCTACGGAGGCCAAAATTGTGCTACTCGGCCCCCAGAATGACCTGGATAGAAATATGATTTTATTAAAAAAAAAATTTTTAAGAAAACTTTGATTGGAACCGAACTCGCTCCACTTACGGACAATAGTCGGAGTATAAATTGGATATATTCTGATTTCAATGATGATCCGATACCAAGCAACGGTAGTTAATCGAATTTGATCCTATTTTCCGAATGCGGAGAGAGATCGATTCCCACCGAAGTTTTTTAGAAAATATTTTTTTCTTTATAAATTCATATTTCTTTCCAGGTCATTCTGGAGGCATTAGCATAAATTTGGCATCCGTGGGGCCACCAGTTTCTTAAATAAAAATTATTGAATTACTCCGATCGCAATCTTCGGAAGGCTATAAAATGAAAACCAATGGATATTTTTTCATTCTGTTTTCACATCGGTGTTCAGAATGACGGTTGGTTCAACCTCAAAAGATTTCAACAATTTTGGGAGAAATTTTCCTTTCACTGTAGACATGTAAAAAAAAAGTTGAGTTTGAATTTTGGAAAACATTTTTTTCGGAAAATCTTAGATAATTGAGTACATTCAAATAATGCTATCCAATTTGGCAATCGAAAATTTCAACTTTGTAGATTTTCCGCCATTTTGAATTGTTTTTTCAGAATTGTACACAACAATTGAATTGACCACCAAAAAATACTAAGATGTGACCAAAAACTGTTATTTCAAGGGTCACGCATAACCACAGTTATCAAAATATTGCTCAAAGTTGACATTAAACACCCTGTATCTCGCCTATGCTTCGAAAACGGGGTATATGTCATTAGGAAAAAAATGACTTTCCCAATGTCATCTATACGGCTATATATGTTCGACCAGTTTATGATGAAACACCCTGTATATCTTGGCCACGAGGTTTGTATCCCGAGAGATAATGGGACAACTGAACTGAACAGAAGAGACACTCTCAGTCAGTCAGCTCTCTGTGCTCAAGAGTCTCTAAAAATATATTCGTGCTCAGAAGCTTATCCTCCGCGGTTTCGCCTCGAGTGCTCAAGACAGCATACTTTGCTTTGTGTGAGTCGCACCTTAGGTACGGAATACTCGTTTGGGGTAATTGCAGTGATTTTGATAAGGTATTTAGGTTACAAAGAAAAGCCGTACGCGTGATTGCCGGCCTCGGATATAGGGATTGTTGTAGAGATGCATTCAGATCACTTCAGAACCTCACCCTTCCATCTCTATTAGTTTATGAGCTGCTTATTTATGCTCATAAAAAATCTGAATCGTGGAGTGTGAATGGAGATGTTCATTCATACAACACTAGGAATAAGGACTCCTATTGTGTTCCGTTTTATAGGTTGAAGAAGTCACAGAGTTCACCCGACTTTCTATCACCAAAATTTTACAACATGTTGCCTTTTAATTTCAGAAATTTGTCGCTGCCACTTTTTAAGTTGAAAATGAGGCAGATCTTATGCAACATGGTTATGTATGACAAATTTGAATTTTTGAACAGTGGTTTAAATGTCTTTTTATGAATATTTATATTTCTGTTTTATATGTTTAAATTGACGAATGTATTATATATACTTTGGTATCTCAGCATGAATAAATTTACTTACTCTACTTACTTACTTACTCTCGCATGGGCAGCCTATGGAAGACTGAGGGATATTTTCAGGGGTGATATTCCTATCCATCTGAAAAGAAAGGCTTTCAATGAGTGCGTGCTTCCGGTTTTAACATACGGCACCGAAACTCTGACATTAACAACTGTAACTGCCAGAAAACTTAAAAGTGACGCAAAGAAAGATGGAGAGGTCGACGTTGGGTGTAACTCTGAGGGATCACATCAGAAATGAAGATGTGCGAACTAGAACTGGCGTAGAAGATGTTATCAACTGGGCAGATCATGTCGCACGGATAAGAGGGGAACAGTGGACAAAGCGATTGCTGGAGTGGAGACCACGAGCAGACAAGAGAAGTAGAGGAAGACCGCCTACACGCTGGACAGACGACATAAAAAGAATATCCAATAACTGGATTCGGACAGCACAAAACATAAGCAAGTGGAATAGTATGGGAGAGACTTATGTCCAACAATGGACACAAAAGGTTGTATGATGAGGATGAAACGTAATTGGGGCAGTCGACGGAGTTTTCGCAGTTTTCATCGAGAAAAACTTTAGAGTCCACTCTATAAAATGAAAACACAATATTTTTTCATTGTTCATTGGTGCAGCTGGTCCTGGTCCAAACATCCACCTTGGAGAAGCAGTATATTCAGGATAGGATAGGATCAAAATACTATGTTAGTGAGATATATTGATACTTTCAAATGTTGTTTTTGTCAGACTCCTCTATTTCATCCACTGATTCTTTCGTAGAAAACAATTGTGAGTTAGAGCCAGATTTATTGAATTGCTTCAATAATTTTTCAATCTCGTTGAGCAATAAATCAACTAATATAAATATGTCAAACATTGTAGTTTTATGACATTTAAATTTGAATATTATTCCTGAATTTGATGGGAATCCGAATAAATTACATAGATTTATTCAAGCTTCCGAAGTAATTCTTCATCACTATTTTTTCTAATTACACTTCTGTTAAACAGTATTCTCAATAAGCTCCATGGGAGAGCCGGAGAAATAGTAGCTTAACATAGAGCTACAAACAATTGGAACGAAATTCAAAATGTTTTATCGTTAAATTTTGAAGATTGCTCAATTAGGAGCTGGTCAATTTAAGACGAAATCTAAGTGAAACACTAAAAGAGTTTCACTAAAAAATAATAATCCTTTTAAATACCATTTATAATTACATTGACCCAATGAGCGGAGGAGCTTCCTTACGATTTGGTAAAAGGGAAAATAATTATCCAGAATGTTCCAATAAGTAAAAATTTTCCAGGTATTCGTAAAAACACAGCCACAATATCAAAAGCCTACTCTACTGAGTATTCTTCAAATAATATTCGTCTAAAATTGCAACAAATGAGAAATTTCAGCGGTAATTATTCTCAAAATCGAAACATACATGACATATTATCCGCGAACAAGGAAGCAACATATTTTTTCCATTCCCTGCATTTTTTTCTTCATCGATTATAATGTTCCCATTGGTGTCCTTGAGTTGGCATACATGGTCTGATCTTCGGATTTCTGTAAACTGCTTAAGTTTTTTTATGAAGGTTGAAGTAATAGTATTTTCTTTGTAGATGTTCTATTCCCCACAATTCTGATCCAACCATTTCTCCTTGGCTTCCTTGATATTTCTTCTCAGTAGCTTCTGAATTCTTAAATATTCCTGTCTGTTTTGGTTCTTGAATTTTTTCTGCGTGTCTATCAAACCCAGAATATCCTATGTCATCCACTCATTTTTGGAGTTCATCCAGGGATCTTGCAAGAGTCCTTGTGATTTTCTTTAGATAAGAATCAATCAATTGGTTTCATTCATTTCAAGAACATTTCCTAGCAGGAAAGAATTATTCCATCATATTTATTCAAATTCATTTCAGTCTCAGACCTATGTAGAAAAACCAAGCTGCACAAAACGGTTCTATCGCAGTTTTCATGTTTGCGAAGATTGAATTTCCCCAACTGGAAAAAGGACAAGGGAAAACAACTTCACAGTACTGAATGAGTTTATACATTATTACCAATGATTGCAAGACTTGCAAGTGTTCCTGTAAGGCATTTGGCAAATTTTGAAATGATTTGGACAGAGGAATATTCAGTTGCACCATAACCAGTCTGGGGCCCAAAAAATGATGACGTTTTCCCCTAGTTCTGGCTTCGATGCTGACAAGTTGTGATCAAGTTTGAGTAACAATTGTGATAATAAATGGTGAAAACTAAGGTACCTCCAAATTCCTGTGAACCTCTGCATATCACTGTTCATTTATCCAAATGTCCTGTTTCTTTTCAGCTGAGATCGATTCCCACCGAAGTTTTTTAGAAAATATTTTTTTCTTTATAAATTCATATTTCTTTCCAGGTCATTCTGGAGGCATTAGCATAAATTTGGCATCCGTGGGGCCACCAGTTTCTTAAATAAAAATTATTGAATTACTCCGATCGCAATCTTCGGAAGGCTATAAAATGAAAACCAATGGATATTTTTTCATTCTGTTTTCACATCGGTGTTCAGAATGACGGTTGGTTCAACCTCAAAAGATTTCAACAATTTTGGGAGAAATTTTCCTTTCACTGTAGACATGTAAAAAAAAAGTTGAGTTTGAATTTTGGAAAACATTTTTTTCGGAAAATCTTAGATAATTGAGTACATTCAAATAATGCTATCCAATTTGGCAATCGAAAATTTCAACTTTGTAGATTTTCCGCCATTTTGAATTGTTTTTTCAGAATTGTACACAACAATTGAATTGACCACCAAAAAATACTAAGATGTGACCAAAAACTGTTATTTCAAGGGTCACGCATAACCACAGTTATCAAAATATTGCTCAAAGTTGACATTAAACACCCTGTATCTCGCCTATGCTTCGAAAACGGGGTATATGTCATTAGGAAAAAAATGACTTTCCCAATGTCATCTATACGGCTATATATGTTCGACCAGTTTATGATGAAACACCCTGTATATCTTGGCCACGAGGTTTGTATCCCGAGAGATAATGGGACAACTGAACTGAACAGAAGAGACACTCTCAGTCAGTCAGCTCTCTGTGCTCAAGAGTCTCTAAAAATATATTCGTGCTCAGAAGCTTATCCTCCGCGGTTTCGCCTCGAGTGCTCAAGACAGCATACTTTGCTTTGTGTGAGTCGCACCTTAGGTACGGAATACTCGTTTGGGGTAATTGCAGTGATTTTGATAAGGTATTTAGGTTACAAAGAAAAGCCGTACGCGTGATTGCCGGCCTCGGATATAGGGATTGTTGTAGAGATGCATTCAGATCACTTCAGAACCTCACCCTTCCATCTCTATTAGTTTATGAGCTGCTTATTTATGCTCATAAAAAATCTGAATCGTGGAGTGTGAATGGAGATGTTCATTCATACAACACTAGGAATAAGGACTCCTATTGTGTTCCGTTTTATAGGTTGAAGAAGTCACAGAGTTCACCCGACTTTCTATCACCAAAATTTTACAACATGTTGCCTTTTAATTTCAGAAATTTGTCGCTGCCACTTTTTAAGTTGAAAATGAGGCAGATCTTATGCAACATGGTTATGTATGACAAATTTGAATTTTTGAACAGTGGTTTAAATGTCTTTTTATGAATATTTATATTTCTGTTTTATATGTTTAAATTGACGAATGTATTATATATACTTTGGTATCTCAGCATGAATAAATTTACTTACTCTACTTACTTACTTACTCTCGCATGGGCAGCCTATGGAAGACTGAGGGATATTTTCAGGGGTGATATTCCTATCCATCTGAAAAGAAAGGCTTTCAATGAGTGCGTGCTTCCGGTTTTAACATACGGCACCGAAACTCTGACATTAACAACTGTAACTGCCAGAAAACTTAAAAGTGACGCAAAGAAAGATGGAGAGGTCGACGTTGGGTGTAACTCTGAGGGATCACATCAGAAATGAAGATGTGCGAACTAGAACTGGCGTAGAAGATGTTATCAACTGGGCAGATCATGTCGCACGGATAAGAGGGGAACAGTGGACAAAGCGATTGCTGGAGTGGAGACCACGAGCAGACAAGAGAAGTAGAGGAAGACCGCCTACACGCTGGACAGACGACATAAAAAGAATATCCAATAACTGGATTCGGACAGCACAAAACATAAGCAAGTGGAATAGTATGGGAGAGACTTATGTCCAACAATGGACACAAAAGGTTGTATGATGAGGATGAAACGTAATTGGGGCAGTCGACGGAGTTTTCGCAGTTTTCATCGAGAAAAACTTTAGAGTCCACTCTATAAAATGAAAACACAATATTTTTTCATTGTTCATTGGTGCAGCTGGTCCTGGTCCAAACATCCACCTTGGAGAAGCAGTATATTCAGGATAGGATAGGATCAAAATACTATGTTAGTGAGATATATTGATACTTTCAAATGTTGTTTTTGTCAGACTCCTCTATTTCATCCACTGATTCTTTCGTAGAAAACAATTGTGAGTTAGAGCCAGATTTATTGAATTGCTTCAATAATTTTTCAATCTCGTTGAGCAATAAATCAACTAATATAAATATGTCAAACATTGTAGTTTTATGACATTTAAATTTGAATATTATTCCTGAATTTGATGGGAATCCGAATAAATTACATAGATTTATTCAAGCTTCCGAAGTAATTCTTCATCACTATTTTTTCTAATTACACTTCTGTTAAACAGTATTCTCAATAAGCTCCATGGGAGAGCCGGAGAAATAGTAGCTTAACATAGAGCTACAAACAATTGGAACGAAATTCAAAATGTTTTATCGTTAAATTTTGAAGATTGCTCAATTAGGAGCTGGTCAATTTAAGACGAAATCTAAGTGAAACACTAAAAGAGTTTCACTAAAAAATAATAATCCTTTTAAATACCATTTATAATTACATTGACCCAATGAGCGGAGGAGCTTCCTTACGATTTGGTAAAAGGGAAAATAATTATCCAGAATGTTCCAATAAGTAAAAATTTTCCAGGTATTCGTAAAAACACAGCCACAATATCAAAAGCCTACTCTACTGAGTATTCTTCAAATAATATTCGTCTAAAATTGCAACAAATGAGAAATTTCAGCGGTAATTATTCTCAAAATCGAAACATACATGACATATTATCCGCGAACAAGGAAGCAACATATTTTTTCCATTCCCTGCATTTTTTTCTTCATCGATTATAATGTTCCCATTGGTGTCCTTGAGTTGGCATACATGGTCTGATCTTCGGATTTCTGTAAACTGCTTAAGTTTTTTTATGAAGGTTGAAGTAATAGTATTTTCTTTGTAGATGTTCTATTCCCCACAATTCTGATCCAACCATTTCTCCTTGGCTTCCTTGATATTTCTTCTCAGTAGCTTCTGAATTCTTAAATATTCCTGTCTGTTTTGGTTCTTGAATTTTTTCTGCGTGTCTATCAAACCCAGAATATCCTATGTCATCCACTCATTTTTGGAGTTCATCCAGGGATCTTGCAAGAGTCCTTGTGTTCCATCCAATATTGATGTTTGAATATCGTCCCAGGTTTCATTAATATCATTCCTAACTGAAATACTGTGTATGTAGTTCACTGTTGATTGTTCCTGATAGCTCCTCGTATATCTCGGGATGTTTCAAAGGTTCAAGCGGTATTCTTATCGGTCTCTGTGATCTAGACAATCTTTTCAGTTTAACATGTAATGTGATGATAAAAGATTATGATCAGATTCGATGTCAGCCCCAGGGTATGTTTTTACGTCTTCAATAATGCTTCGATATCGGTGATTTATCATAATGAAATCTATCTGGTTTCGTACTATTCTGTCTTTCTGCCCATCTTGTGGTGACCTCCATGTCTATAACCTTCGTTTTGGCAGATGAAAGAAGGTATTTGTAATGACAAGCTTCATTTCCTGACAAAATTCAACAAGTCGATCTCCTCTTTCATTTCTCTTACCAAGTCCATGTCCACCAGTATCACCGTCTGTGAGTATTTGTCCTTCCTTTGCGTTGAAACCTCCCACAAGGAGTGTAATTTCCTCTTTTTTTGTTATCTTAATAATATCATGAACTTGTTGGTAAAATGTTTTTATCTGACTATCGTCTTTATCTGCTGTAGGCGCATAAACCTGGACGATGTTGATATTTACAGCCCTCGAATTTATTTCAACCAGCATAACTCTATCCAAGACAGTTATAAACCCCGTGACGCATTTACTAATTGATTGCTTCATTACCCTGCCACTACATTGCGGTGCACTGGATCTTGATTTCTGGAGTGGTGCACAGCATATCCGTTGGATATGCTTCCGCTATTTGGTCATCTGGTTTCACTGACTCCCATGATGGAAATATCGAGTCGTCCAATCTCTAAAAGTAGGTTGTTTAGTTTTCCGGGTTCATATAATGTTGTGACATTCCACGTCGCAATCTTATAATTGTTCCTTGTTGTCCTTAACAATGATTTTCTGTTTATTTCTATTGCAAGGATTTCGCTGGATGACGACCTAGGAAGCCTTGCAATCTTGTGGCTGTCTTCGCCTGCTGATCCCTTTGATCAGTAATATTTTAAATCTGTATGTTCATCATGATGACTGCTACATTGAAATCTCGTAAACCTTTATGGATTAACGATTTCCTTGATTCCAAGAAAAGTGACAAAGAAATTTGGCGTTCGGAATGGAATTCGTGTAATGTTTTCAACAAAGGTTTGATCAGCGATCCTTCTGAAAAAGTTCATGGTCGAAAGTCCACGGTGCGAATGCGTTGAAGAAGAGGAAACAATAGAACATAGTTAATAGTGGTCCAATATATGAATTTGACGATGGTTTCGAGGCAATTCATTCGGTGTCTGATTTTTTTGAGATGGATCGTGAACTTCGAATCAATTCAATGAAATATAAAACAGTTTTGGAGTTATTACCAGCTGAAATTTTGTTTCCTCAATAACTCGAAAAATACCGATCTGATTGAATTGAAATTTGGATCGCTGTGGTTAAGTAACTTTACTACTGCAAACCAAGTTTCAATTCAATCAGATCGGTATTTGTCGAGTTATTGAGGAAACAGAATTTACCTTACTAAAGTTCCAACGTATAGACGTGTGCATAATCTCGTGAGGATCACACCAAGAGAAAATTTTTAAAATACATTCTCAAATTCTCCGATATTTTAGAAACTATATAAATTAGCCGTAGGCTGCTGAAATTTTGAGTCTTTATAACGGGCATATACAAAATGAGTTATATGAAAACTCAGCTTAACAGCTGTTTTTTTGGTTTGAGTCGCTAAACCATCTGAACATCAGGAAAAATGTTGTGGAAGGTGTTGTAAATTTACCCATATTGCCAGTTCAAACTGTCAACTAACTATAATTGCCAGTTTTGAACTGACACTTAACCATAATTGCCAGTTTGAACTCACAATTATCCATAAGTTCCAGTTTGTAACAATCATGAATAACTTCCATTTTGAATTGACAAATACACAAACACATTTGGCAGAGACCTTAGAGTCAGTATTTAACAACAATATTTCAACTTGCAATTCGATTTAATAGTTACTTCCGGAGATAAAAGAAAAAAAATATGCCAACTTTCGTTGATACATAGAATTTAAAAGTTATTTCCCCAATATCTCAAGAAGTACAATTGCAATCAGATTGAAACTTTGTTATCAGGTGGAAATTACCATCGCGCAACTAAGTGCAAAAGTTCGTGTTGATCTAATTGTTAAAATTTGAACAAGCGCGTCAAAGTTCCTGATCTCGCGTCAGTGCTTCCTAGATTTTTTTATTGCAGAATTGGAAGGTCACATTTTTTATTCTTATTTTCAATACTCCCTTGTTCATTTACCGATAGTAACATCTCTTTGCTGGGATCAGTATCCCGATCAGATCGTATCATCACATAAAATAGAGGGATAAAGAGTAAAAGAGGTCAACTAAACTAAAAATTTAAATATTTTCAATGTATGTATTCAACACTTTCTATTAGTGTTAACTACCACTGAAATCAAAAATTTATATGATCAGTATTATTCATTTATATCTAGTTGGAGTCAGTGCCAAGTCAAATATAAAAATTCTAGAAAAGCATTGACGTGAAGTCAGCAGCTTTTACACGCTTTTCAAAATATTTCATCAATATTTCAAAATGTGGCAAAACTAGTTTCGCTTAAACGAAACCAAAATTCATAAATTTAATATATGTTCAAGGATGGCTTATGAAGAAGGTAAATATATTATGAAGTGGATTCACTTCAAACATTAATCATCCTATTAAATTTCAGATTATAAGCAAGTCAGTAGCTTAAGGTTGATTCTCACTATACGTTCAGTAACCTTCCAGTATCCTTTCCGTAAATTATTATAAGGTGTAAATGAATCTCTGAATAAAGAACATTTGTTCTTTATTGAAAGAAATGAATTGATGTATGCACACTATACGTTCCGTTCACGTTCCGTCCAAATGACATTTTTGCCTACTGAATTTTGACATGAATCGGACGGAAGGGATACTGGCAGGTTACGAAACGTATTGTGAGAATCAACCTTTATTCGACTAGAAATCTTTGACGTATGTTGAGACTATTATTTTTACACGAACAAGATTTAATTAGATTAGAATTATTTGTGTTAAAGAGATAGTTCGTTTGAAATTTTATAGCATCAAGAAATATTTATAATGTTGCCTTGAATGGGTAGAATTACAGGCGTGTTCTAGTTGGTAATTTCGAAACGCATCAAATATTTTTGTGATATATGGATGTTTCAATTTTTCAGATTCATTCCCATGTAGAATGTATTCTTAATATCAATAGTTATTGTAGTAAAAGTTCCGTATATACATGCATGGAGTGTTTGATCACTATTCATTGAAGTAAATTATTATATTTTGGATCAATGAGAATCCTTCAACAAATTAACCTATCTCAGTACCTAGTTAATCTCTGGATTCAATCATAATAAATGATCATTTGGTAGCGACTAAGTGAGATATATTTGAATTAATAAATTTTCAGAGGATATGTTTGTTTGATTTATGATTTATAGGAGACAATAAAAATTCCAATATTTCATATGTATAAAAAAGGTAACTGCACGAATATTTGAATCACTGTCACTTTTCACGCCACGACTCCAAAAGCCTTTGAATAAAGAACAAGGTTCTTTATTCAAAGAAGTGCTTGGACATAGGCACAAAACATCCCAGGCAACACAGAGAGGTTTCAAAGATATCCCGGCGATATCTTCTCAGAACATTGGAAGTACTTTTTCTACTTCTCTACGAAGTCACAGGGAGTTCTATGTTTCCTCCAAATGTCCGCCACAGCGATATTCTCGAAGAGATCCTGAAGATATCGCATGCGGAAATTCTCAAACTTCCCACAATGGGAGGTTTATGGGAAATTCGCTCACAGTCTCATGGCGAAGAGTTTGAGAAATTCTCAAATACTTCCCATCGCGAGATTTCTGGGAGTACGACATGAGATATTTTCAGGAAATGCCCCTAGCGACAATATCCGGAAGTACAGATATCAGATATTATTGACATTTAAAATTTAAATTATATTTCTTGAAAGTCTCCTGTTGATAATTGTAATTATTTTATGCTGACTTCTGCGGACTCGCTATGCAAAAAATTAGCAGACAGCATTTTGCCGACACAGATCATGAGTCCTTACGAACAGCCTCAGGGAAAATTCCCAATGCAAGGATTTACATATCTACTTTACCAGGAATCCGCAAGATGGCGAGTTATATATATATATACCCATTCAAAATTTTATTTTTCCAATATTTTCAAAACTACAGATTTGATCGAATTGAAATTCAGTAATTTATCAGTGAAAAATTTCAAAAAGCATTGCCGTGAAGACAGCAGCTTTTGCGTGCATGTTCAAATTCGTTGCTGAAGCGGTCATCTACATTGAACATGCGCGCAAAAGTTGCTGCCTTCACGGCAATGCTTTTTGAAATTTTTTCCCTGATTTCTGTTCGTTTTTTTGCTTTATAATAAATAGTGTATTATTTTGGTGAAATTTCCCACGCACAAGTCCATGGATTTTTGTGGTATATTGGTGTTTATTCGCATTACTAGAGTCTTACCATTGTAAATTGAAATTGAGTTATCATTGTTATTGTTTCCTAAAAAAAAATTTTGGAAAAATATTTTTTTTTAATTCACTTAGGGTTCGATCTCAACACTTCGCAAAAAACTTCGCGTCATTATGCCTCAACTAACTATCAATCTAATTTGATAAAGGATTTTCCGTACGCCTGTAATCGTGCCTACGAACAGACGGAATCTTTTTTGACACCGGAATCGACCATTTTCAGGAGAAAATTCTGAAATTACAGATGACATTCGGACAAAACAATAGCACGCTGTTACCCAGAACATGCACGCTAAAATTGAAAGAATGGAAAAAGGCCATTTAAGAGCTATTTATGCAAAATGCCCCCATTCATTGTAAAACTAGAGCATCATTATATAAAGGGTTCAGGTATATGTTGTCTATGCAGGTACTCCTTAAGTTCAAGTGAGAGATATGCCGACGGAGTCAGCTATAATAGCTTTGGGAACAATTACGATATGATTAAAATTGTATCACAATTATTGATTAAAACATTTACAGATTGATTGACAACCCTATCTGAATGATAAAATGCTTCGAGCGACAACCTACATCGACAAATGATACGTGACAAACCTTTGAATTGTAAGCAAGGGGCAATAAAATAAAATCTGGATAGACGAGCGCCATTTTCGGGTGACGAATAGCCATGAGGCTATAACAAGGGAAAAGAGAACTCTCTAAAGATATTTGAAGCCGTTGTCTTGAATCATTGTATAAAGATGCTTCAATATATATAACACTGATGTTTGTGAACTGTAACCACCACATAATACAAATATATAACAACATCGATGAACTAGTTTGGATTGTTGCATTCTATGATTTAAAGCTTAACCTTAAAAAAATATGATTAATTTTTGGTTTACCAACAATTTTTTCTGATATGATTCGATATTTTCGCATGGAAATAGCAACAGAATGGACAATCATCTGCATAATTTAAATGGACACCAGAGATTCCTTCGAGAATTCATAAATCTATACAAACAACAAGAATGCCTTTGGAACAAAGACCATCCGAACTACAAAAATAGGAACGATCGTACTGAGGCCTATGAAATTCTTCTCAAGAAATGTAAAGAATACATTCCAGAAGCTGATGAAGATTATGTCAGGTTAAGAATAGATTCAATGCGTTCTACTTTTCGAAAAGAAAGGAAAAAGGTTTTGAATTCTCGAATGCAAAATTCTGATTCGAAAAATATCTATAAACCATCTTTATGGTATTATGATCTTTTGTTATTTACTACGGGTGAGTCAAATGAGGAGACAGATAACTCTATAAATAATGAAGCTACACTTGGAGCAAATCCAGAAGACTATAATGCTGTGGTAAGAACTATACTTTTCACCTTCGAACGTTAGTTTCAATACGATACTCATATTTGATGCATAATTTCAGAGAATTCCCTTTTGGGGCCGTGAGTACTCTTCACTTGCCATAAGTCTGTATAAAAAACATACATGCTTGTATGCCTTGAATGACCCAAACTATAAAAGTAAACACAAAAGATGTGAAGCCATTAAAAAAATTACAGAAGAGTTGAAGGAAAAAACTGGCAAGATTTTCTTTGAAGATGATGTTAGACGAAAAATCCATCTGCTCAGAGGACAATTTATGTATGAATTTAGGAAAATTGAGAAACACAGACAGTCTGGCAAAGATGTTTCAAATTATCAACCTTCACTTTGGTGTTTCAATATGCTCTTTTTTCTCAGAAAGCATATTGTAAAAATGGAAAGTATGCTGAAACGAAAAGATGGGGAACAAAATCAGGTAATTGAAATTTCTTCATGATTCAATAGGCATCTCACCTGAGTCGAATATAGCGATTTAGAAGATGTCTAATTTCACAAGAAAATAAATTCTGTTTCATAAATGATAATGGGTAATGCAGGATCCGAAAGTCAATTTTGAATAGATGACTTCAGCCCAAGTGGCCAACCCACAATTTTCTTCACAAATATACTATCACTGGGAACGGTAATTTCAGGACAAATTCGACATGATAAGGTTCACGTTATTTATAAATATCCGTAAAAGATGCCTTAGCTTTTCAAACGAGATAATTCCTTCCAAATATAGGGTTTTGTTAAGATCATATCTGATTGGCTGAAATTAATGTTGGGATCTCTGATTTCATGTTAATAGAGTCAAATTTATATAGGTTATGTTCCGCAAATGTACTTGGTTATTTCGGTTGCCGGTTTTCCATTCCGTGAATATGAAATATTCGGTTGGTTCCTGAAAAAAAGGTCAATTACGAAATTTGACTGATGAAAAAATGTTCTCTCTGTAACCAGAACGACAGTCAATGTTCTATGGTAACATATCCATAGCATAGAACTATCCTTATTTACTTTATTGCTGCATTCGTTTATTGCATTCGAGAGGTGACAGATTTTTTTGTCACGTGACCACATAACTTATAAATTCATCAGATTTTATCTGAAATAAAAAACGACTCAGACGAAATGAGAATCACAGACCATTAATATTTAATATCCTCCCATCTGCTTATCAAATCTGATGTCATATCAAAATTGTTAATCATATATTTTATTTTCTGCAGTGTTTATTTCTCAGCTCGTTGGAAGAAATTAGTATAAATGTAACTTCATTGGAGCTGTTTGGAGGAAAATATCAAATAATGTTTGATGATTATGAAAAGGACAACGAACAAACAGTTCTAAAATAAATTCAGGGGAAATCAACAGTTCTAAGATCCCTCAGAATGTTTCACAGTTATATGAATTCACCAATAAATGTTTGAGTCATTGTTTATTCATATACAAGTAGACAAAATTCAATTATAAGTGATATCCACTTTGCCATCGATAGAAATTTGGTTCTCAGAATCTTGCCTGAGTATTTTAAAGTTACTTGGCCTCTGTAAATTAGGCATCCTCAGTGGAGAGAATTGTTGATTCATCATGAAGACCAGAATATTTCAGATGTCGACCCCTTTGCCTAGGTGTAGTAACGGAATTCTGAACATAATTATTATCTGCGGCTGGCACTTCTGATGAATACTGCATCTCAAAATTAACTAAGAATGGACAAACGCCAATTAAGCTAATATTATATATTTCCACTCAAAAAATTACTTTTGTGCGCAATGTGCTTACGAAAAAAACTAACACGAAATGAAAATTGAACAGAAATTATACTGGGTAACAACAAGATGTCGAATTCACTCTATCAAAAAACTCCGATCTTGTCTATGATTCCGATGGAAAAGATCGTCATCGACTCGCTCTGATTTTGTTTGATGATCGGTTGACATCTGTGGTCTCCTCCATCTGGATGTAATAAACGAACGACTCAGGAGCAATCTGAGCAGTATGATGTAAAAAACGAACGCCCCTTATGATCCATACCACATAGAAGAGACAATAATCAACAATGGGAAAATTACTGGGTATGGTCTATGGATCATAAGGTGAATGAAAATTGTTCTATGCTATGGATATGTTACCATAAAACTGCTGCGTTCGTTTATTGCATCCGAGGGGCGACAGATTTTTTGATCACGCGACCACAGATTGTCCCCCTAACATTGATTGTCGTTCTGGTGCATAGACTTAATATGTCTATGTTCTGGTGACAGAAAGATTGCTTTTCAGGATCCAACCGAATATTTCGTATCTGCAGAACGGAAAACCGGCCACAAAAATAACCAAGTCGATTTGGGGAACAAACCCTTTATAAACTTGACACTATTAACATAAAATCCCAACTTAAATTTCAGCATAACAAAAACCTATATTTGGAAGGAATTATCTTGTTCGAGGAGCCGAGGCATCTTTTACGGATATTTATAAATAACGCGAACCTTATCATGTCGAATTTGTCCTGAAATTCTCGTTCTCCAGTGATAAATTTCCTCATGAGGACTAGTTCATTACAAAATCATAAAATGAACAGAAATATTATTTGAGAATTCATTTAGTTGAATAAATCTCCCATATTTGCTACAGAATGATTATTATATATAAATAAACCCAGAGATTAACAACTTGGGTAGTAGGATTTTTGTTGATCCAAAATAAAATTCTTCACTCTAATGAACAGTTATCACATATACCATAAATATATGGAATGTAATTCTAATAACTATTGATGTAAAATCATATTTTAGAAAAACATCATAACAAACCATTCAACACGGGAATGAAAATAATATATGTGCTATATGATGATAGAATTACTTCTTCTAACTTCAGTAAAACCCCTTACTGTCTCACTTAATCTTTTTTTTTTATTAATTCCTTTCCTGCTTTCACAGTTGAAATAATGTTCAAACATTCCCCTCATCCCAAAAGGGAGGAAGGTGGTGGTGTTGGATTAGTGAGATTCTACTGTATTATTTATTTTATTATTACTGGAGCTGTCTTCTCTGCCAACCAATTCCTATATTATTTAAATTTAAAGTGTTTGACAATTAGGTATCAACTATGATGTTTTACATACATCATGGTATTAACTAAAAAATTCGAACATTTAACTGTCTAGTTCGTGACAAAACAAATTATCTTGAATATTATTCGTGAAATTCAGTGATGCAGATATTATCCAAGAAATCATTATGAATGTTTCTTGACCTTATGAAATTTTGGGGTTGCTAGCTCTCTCACAAAAAATAATTCTAATTAAGTATTGTCTGATTAGAAAGATTAGTGAAATATGCAGATTATGATTGGCCCCCACATACGTCAAAGTCAAAGAATTCTAGTTGAACTATTCAAGTTCAATAATTATCGAACATATAGGTATCATACAAAATAAAAATGGAAAAGGATTTCTGAGAAATCTGAAGTTTTCTTGGCAACATAGTCCATTGAATCCGGTTACAATCTGAAGGACCTGAAATATAAAAAGAAAATTATTGCTTGAATTTAATTTATTTCATAATAGCAATGGGGGTTTTTCCTGAATTTGGGTTATTACTGCAAATGCAAATTTGAACATAACTATTATGGGTTTGATTCATCATTTTCCCAAATTACCTTCAGAAAGTATTCAAAATCAGATTTTAACATTGGGGTTTGGGATTTGCCAGGCATGCACGAAGTGACAACGGTGTTTAGTAGAATAGCTTTTTCTGCTATTGAATAATGAAATATTTATATGTGGTACACACGTGTTCTTTGCATAAACTCTATATTACTACTATACTATACTATATAATATAGAGTTCATTGGTTCTTTGCATAGATATAACATACCATGGATGAGGCCTGTCAGTTAGCACTGTGGGAGGGTGTGTTGCCGAGAGAGATAGAGCTAGTGGTGGCAGAAAGCCCGCGTATTCCATTTAAAAAGCAATTAATGCGTTTGAAAATTTTGTTTTTTATGCGTTTTTTCTGAGAATTTTCGGAGCAAACATGAGAATAATGAGCACTTAAATTTGCTACAGGATTTTGTTTTCATAGCTACAAAAACGGAGTACTGGAAAAAGCAGGAATTAGGTATAAATGATCGATGTAGGTACTTTTTTCTTGGCGCAGGCTTAAGAGGTTTTATTATTTCTTATTCATCAGAACTAAAATATTTACAATGGAGTAGGATCATTAAAACTTGAGACTATTTTATGAAAAATTTACGGAATTGATATGGTATCAAATAATGAAGAGTATTATAATTGACATCAATGATAATTAGGTGAAAATATTTCTGAAAAATATTACTTTTGAAGATGAATAAACAATGAAATTCATAAATTTTGACTAAGAAAGTCAAATGATATTCTATTCATTTCTTGATTCAGGATTATTGGAATTATCAATAAGAATTTATAGAATCTAAATAGGTTATAATTAAAAAAAAAAGAGCTGAGACCATACCTATATCTCTTCTAGAATTCACACTTTTTTCGTTTCGTGCAATTCTACAAATTTCAAGAAAATTTCTGTTTTCAATGTCTTTTTCGAAATCTATTATTAATTGTTTTCAAAATTTGGTTCATGTTCTAATATTACAAAAAATGTACAAGTATATATAACTACTTAAAATTTCAAGGACATTCGCGAGAACAAAAATAAAAATGCCGATTGAGATCGCTGAAATGTTTTATTAAATAAATGTTTAATCCAGGAAAATTATTGATGTCTAAAATGAATTAGTTTTGTGAATTTGTGCCGAATTCTATTGGAGACCTCATTATTTGTTTTATTAATATGATGAACTCTGATAGTGGAATATATTTTTACAATTAACTTAACCAATTGTAATAGATGATTTTGGAGTGCATCTTGGTTTCTGAAATGGTCTGAAATTTTATTGAAAACATTACCTAAGTTCAACCTTCTAAGAACATGCATTATGAATACAGAAACATTAGACCTAGGTATATTATCAGAAGCTCTAATAATACTTTCTGCAACTAAACAAATTTTTATTACGTTTTCTGAAGGTTTGCACAGACCTCTTCTATTTTTGTTTTTTAAAAGAGATGACAACGATACCTCACAAAGTAGTGATTGGGCACAAATTTCTCAATTTAGAGACTTATTTATTTTTTTAACCATGAATCCGGCTATGTATCCAATGACATCATACAAGTATTCGTTGTTTTGAATGTGGCTTAAAATACTACTTTGATACAGATCATTTTCTTCAGATGAATTTAAAATATAAGTACTATCAGTAAGGGAATCAACAGAATTACTGTGGTTTTCAATGCTGGAGCTAACATGCAGTATACTTGTTTGGTCCTGTGCTAAACAGTTTGCTTCTCCAGAAGATTTGATCTCTGTGTGTATTAGTAAACGTTTGTATGCTCCTTCAAACTGTCTAGCTGTTGGATTATTGTTGAATCCTCCTCGAGCACGAATAACAGAAAAAAACATTTCCAAATGATCTTGGCTTAATTTATATGTGAAAAAAAATTTTAGTTTCTCAGTCAAAATTAAATCATCAATTAAATTTTGTACACTCATTAAAGATATTATTAGGCCAAGAAATCCAGTTTTTCTCCCAGACTGAACGATTAAATTACCATTCCTATCTTTTAGATTGCTTATGAAATCAATCGATTCATTAATAAATTTTTTTATGAACAACTGATTTTCCAACGACACAGGCCTTTTATATACCACTTCTCCCAAAAAGTTACGTGAATTTAATACATCGAATATATTATTGAGTTTACGGCAAAATTTTACAGTTGATTCACCCCCAGAAAACTCAGGATGATTTAGCATTTGTCCTAAGTAGTCAATGGCGCCTGCTACGCTACTACTGAATACTTTTACAGCTAATTTTACTTTCATCTTTTCTTTCTCGTAATTCAAATGACGAGAGCGAATTTTTGTAGCTGCATGAAGCCCAGCTTCTTCTTGCAGCCCAACCAAGCGAATGAAGTATTGCCATTGAATTAAACTATTATCTTTGTCATATATATATTGCCAATCTCCCAGTGCATTTCTAATTAATTTAATCATATGGCAAGGGTCCAATATGATTTGAATTTTTTCACCGGTTGAGGGATTTGAAACATATGGCTTGATGTTGGGCCAAGTTAAATCAGCTCCCAGTAGGTTACACATGGAAATATTAGACGGACAACCATCAAATGTTAATGAGACCACTTTTGTATCGGTGTGTTCTAATTGTAATGAACATCCCCTAACGAGAGTAGCTTTCTCCCCAGCTGTTAGAGAGTCTACTAAAAAGTAGGCTATAGGGACCTTCCACCTTGTATTAAGACCTACTGCCATAAAAACAAGAGCATTTTTAGCTCTTGGCAAATTGTCGTTTTCTTGTAGATTCGTTCCATAGCTAATGTACCCCAAATGTCTTTTTCCATTCCACTCAATGTACTCTTTGATGGCCATTTCATCCATATTCAATCCTATTTTAAGTGACTTGCCTTTTTCTTCTTCTGTTTTGGCTTTTACAATAATAGCTCGAATGGCTTCCACTGTATAGCCAGGACTACCATCAATGGAACCATACCATTTTGTTAAGGTACGAGGATGGGGTAGGCACTTTTTTCCAAAAAGATTTCTCACATAATTGTAAGCCGAAGAGGAATAAAAATTTAGTGTCAGCGCAAAAGACCTCAAGGCAGGTGGAAAAAGGCGTCTGCCTTCTTTTATTTGTCGGAATATCAGCTGCTTTTCAGTTTCAGGTATCGAGTCCTGAAAAATTTTCGAAATGTGTTAATAACTGTACAAAAAAGACACTTCAAATCCCTTGTGGATCTGGAAATTAATTATTCAGGAAAAAACAACTAAAGCGCACGCTCCTACCAATATATTTTTCAATGGACCGAATTCTGTATGTACCTAATATTCGTTTAAACAATTTGGAATTAATTAATATATAGAAGGAATAAAAAAATTCTAATTAAAATTCTCATTCAATTTAATGATATGTACAATATAGTTAAAGGATCAAAGGTTGAAAATAAGTTTGCTATCATTTTCATTTTATATTTTTATTTAATATTAATTTCATTGATTTTGGTAATTTATTTTGGTTAAAATATATTTTAATTACAATTATAAATAAAAACTATAACAAAAGTTACATATAAACTTAATAAATTTGAAGGTATGGCTTAGGTAGCTAGGTAAAATAATTGATTATATTAATAATCCTATGCATTAATGATAAAAGCGGTAAGCAATCCTTGAAACTGTTCTGCTTCATGCTTGCATACAAAAAAAAAATCAGAAACACTCTCTTATGATTTATACATTGAAACTAGAATGCATTCATTAATGAAGATGCAAACAGCATCCATTGAAAAAATGCAAACAGCATTCATCAAAAAAATGCAAACAGCATCCATTGAAAAAATGCAAACAGCATTCATCGAAAAAATGCAAACAGCATTTACACAAAAAGCATTTACCTATACTGCCTAAATAATAAGGAATACGCTATGGGTATTTTTTTTGTTTTGTATTGTTACTGATTCTCTTAGGTTCCGCTATGGAACCCCTCAGAAGCTAATACTTGTGTGATTTAGGAGACCAGATGTGTTTTGTGTAGGCTTTGTTACTAATTCCTTACGCCACGTCAGGAATAGCACTGTTAATTATTTACCCAATAGCGAATGGTTAGACGATCCCCTGAAAACCGGAAAAATTCCATCTCGCTAGTATTCTGAGCGATTACTGTAGGATATATACGCTACATACGGCTTATGCCGTATAAAATAAGTGAGCTTTGCGCAGTGAGCTTATTCCTTTGGTTTAAATCATCTATAAGTGAATTCCGAGAACTTATTCTATTTTTATAACGTGTGGTCTTGACACGGAGCATCTTTATTGTATTTTTCTGTCTTCTATTAGTGGCTTGGGAAATCTCCCAATATTGATGACATTTCATTGGATTTTTCAGGTCATTTTCATCAAAATCACCCATATATATTGGATCTTGTCTCTTCCTATAATACAGAGCAGACTTAATCTTTATATAAACTATGAAGGTATTGAATGTTGTAAATATAGGATGAAATAATTTCAGTTTGTAAGGAGAAGGAAATTTACAATGAGTTGTACCTTTTTTTTTGGTTCCCTTGCATTTAAACCCAAAGTACTTTCTGTCAAATCTGAGGTCGTGGACACATTTGGTTCGCTTGAAACAGCTAACGAAGTCAAGGGTCTGAGTTCGAGTTCAGCTTCTTTATTTCCTTCAGAAATTTATTTGAAATCAATTAAACTTATATGTACATTGAAGATGAAAACAATAAGAGGTCGAAGTACAGAAAAGTTTCTGAGTCGAAAATATATGAAAACTATCTGTATGCATGCTTACCTTGTCGTAAAAGTATTCTTCGAGGAGTTTTCTTTTTGGTTTTACCAAGTCGAATTCGGATAGCACTGATCCTACCTTTAATTGTTTATTGCCATGAACATTTATAAAGTAATCCTCTTCAACAAAATGCTTGCTGCAAATCAATGAAGTGTCTGTGGGCACAAAATTTTGTCTTCGTACCGCCACCAACCATTTTTTCCTCAGGACTTTGTCCTCTGGAAATCTACAAAATACAGAAAGCCTTATCTCTTATTCAGAAATTAGGGGAAAAAATAAAACAAATCAGATTTAATTAAAAAATCCCAGATAAGGAAGATGCCAACTTACTTGTGAAATTTTATATTTTGGCCTTTTTTAAACCTATTACCTATTAATTTCCAGCTCAGGACTGATCATTTCTCAGTAAAAGGCCAAACAGGTGTTACAAAGCTAAGATCAAATTGAATTGGGAAATTTTCATCAGCTGGTCCTGGAAATGGCAATGAATTAAAAAATGCTGTATGATGTGTAAAGATGATACTTACTCTTGCTCCTAAGACTGAATTCAATGAGAAAATTGTTTTTCAAAGCTAAGCGAAAATAATCTCTGAAATTCCCCATTTAATTGGAAATCGTATAATACTGTTAGGAAAAATCTTTTTAGCAGTTTTCCTCCATAATCATTATGCTTTCAATAATACTTATCAAATGTAGTAAAAAACCTATACAGCGGAAAGCCAAAACAACGAAAATTTTCGAAGCCGGACCTGGATTTTCCGAATAATGAACTAGGTGGTACCTGAAAGTCCTTCAAGACGATATTTCCTGAAAATTTCAATCGATTCGGGATAACCGTTCAAAAGGTGTCACGCCTTGAAGTTTTCGGTAAAAATCGAAAATCAGCCTGTATAAAATTTATGAAGACAGGAAAGCACTCTTAATGGTCATCTGAGTAATCTCTATACATGGTAGGAATATGTTCAGTTCCTCGTAATTCACCCTGTATATCAAAGTGAAAGAGTAAAACAGAATGCAATTTTATAGAATTGTATCGAGAACGCTAAGGACATTTTACCTATCGGAGACATTTTTTTGGAGGGGGAGCGCAGCGACGACTCCAATTATTGTCTGAGATCGGAAGTCTGTAATGTTCAAGATACTTTAGAGTTTGTTGCACGATAGACAAACTTTTCACTTGAACGACAAAATAAACCAAAAAATTAAACTAGTCATTCGTCAATGCTATCTAGTAGCAGTTAATATAAGGCAAGCCCAAGTCTTGGCGATGGAAGCTTATTAATTGTGGTTGTCAAAGTGACAATAAACAACTGAATTGGCCCATAATTTAAAAAACCTAAAGAAGCACTGCCCTGAAGGCAGCAGCTTTTGCGCGCATGTTGAATGGAGATGACCGCTTTGTCAACGAATTTGAACATGCGCGCAAAAGCTGCTGCCTTCACGGCAGTGCTTTTCTGAGTTTTCATTGAGAAAGTACTGTATTTCAATTCGATCTAATCTAATTATAAAATTTTGAATTGGTGTATCTACGGAATCATTAGGCGGGTTTTACCCATTCACGAATTCGACCTTCGTAACTAAGCCCCAAATCTTTTCTACAAATATCGAGTTTCTAAGTTGTTTCTTTCGGAAGTTATTGTGTTTAAGGTCGGCCGGTAGGTCGAATTCGTGAATGGGTAAAATTCACCCAATGATTCCGCAGATATACCCATCCAAATTTTATTTTCCCAATATTTCCGAAAATACAGATTAGATCGAACTGAAATCCAGTACTTCATCGAAAAATAACAGCTTAAAGATTCATACAGAATTTAATGAGGATAATATGATGAGAAGATCACAGAATATTAAATATTTGAAAACAAAAATTTGAAGTATTTTTTTAAAATTGTTCTGATGACTCGATCATCACGAAGTTTCGCGCAATGTTGTCCTTCCACATCTTTGAACCAGCTGCGAAGTTTCATCACGATTGAATTAGTATTTCTTTAGTTATACCGAAAAAAACAACGAAATCGAGAAGAAAACCACGAAATTCTACATATTTTTCCCAATATCTCCAAAACTGATAGCCGTATCGAATTGAAATTTGGTACACTGCTGTGAAATATGAAGTTCAAGGTATAACTGAAATTGGTCTTGAATATGAACGATAGTTTCAGAAAAAAAATGTTTTTCGAAGAAAATTTTGAAATTTTTTTTTAATTGGGTGACCATACGATTTCAACGAAATTTCGCTACCAACCAACTGCCAAATTTCAATTAAATCGCTTCAGTAGTTTCTGAAATATGATGGAAATAGCCTCAAAATTTCAAATGGCTATAACTCGAAAACCTTTGGCCGATTTGGCCCATTAACGAACTTAACGCGGCATTCCGATGCGCCAACTACCCTGCAAGTTTCGGGTCGCTAGCTGGCTCCGTTCGACAGTTATCGTGCCCACAGCCGGCCGGACAGAATCGATTTTGACACCGGATTCGTCATCAGTGAGTCCAACCTACTCGCTTGAGACCATTTTTGGCTCGATCGTCGAAAATTACAGACATTTGGACAGAACGATAGCACGCTGTTCCCCCAGAACATGCGCGCAAAAATGAGAGATATCGAATCTTATAAAAAGCGTAATTCAAAAAGCCGGGAAAATCAGCTGTTTCGCAGTTATTCCCGAAAAACATTAAATGAATCAAATTGGAATTGTATTTGAATTGTTTAATTATTCCAATGTATATTTATACTCATTCTCATTTACCGTTCTGTTCACATTAGCAACCAGTAAAAATGATCTACCGATCTAGGAACAAACGCGGTAATTCGAAAGCCGTTCTACCGTGCAAAAATTTTCTTTATTAATATTTGAACAGAATCATTCTACTATATATAAATTTCTGATTCTTTCCTCATCAAAAGTAGTTTATAATTCAATCTAGTTGTGAGGAAACAATCAGAAATACTTCTTGTCAATAATATTTCATGGCTCTCCAATGGAGAAAAATCATTTTCGGGCATATTAAAAACACTTTATTTCCAATAATATGCTTCAAAACTTTCAAGGAAATTTCTTTTCGATTCATTTTTATATTGGAGTTTTTATAGTTCAGCGATTTGGCAAATTTGTATCACATAATTACTAAGGTAACTTGAACCTCCCTTCGATTTCCTTTTAATCAGGGAGTTCAAAAACATTTTTTTTGTTCAATTCAGTATCCACCTTGTATTCTCGTCCCAATGTAAACAATCACAGCAAATGTATAGGTAGATAACGAGTCATAACTGAACGTGTAGCTATGATCATGTTTTATTACATTTATAAATGGGGATGTTCCCGTATGTTCCATTTATTGTAATAGTTACAATAAAATAAATGAATGAATAAATAAATACCAACAATGTTGCACTTGTCAGTTCGATTCGATATTTACTTTTGGAGATATAAAGAAAAAAATGTGCAAAATTTCGTTGTTTGGAATTTTAACGTTATTTCCGCAATATCTAAAAGAGTACAAATGCAATCAGATTGAAACTTCGTAATTAGGTGGAGATTACCAAAACGCAACTAGGTGCAAAATTGAGTGTTGATCTAATAGTTAGAATTTGAACAAGTGCGTAAAAGCTCCTGACCTCACATCAGTGCTTTCCTAGTTTTTTTATTCTTGTAGATATCTTGTCCCTTTTCCATATCCCAAGGAGAAAATTTGAATTTCTGAAAATATTTTTGTTTTCAAATGTTTTGTGGAGCTTATGAGTTTCAACTTACTACTGACTAATAAGGGTTGATAGGAAGACATTGCTCGGCAATATGCCCACCAATCGTACATTGTATGTATACACCACTGTACAAAACATGAGAAGCTATAAATAGTTATAAATAAATGAATAAATCTTATTATTTTAATATTAGAAATGGTATTATATTTCACGGAAGTGGAAATAGGAGGGGGCAAGTGCTCAAAATGCAGAAGAGAGCCATGTTCACTATCATGAAAATGACAGGCAGACAAATACTTCAACAATCTTTCAAACCAAGCGAGACAGATAACTAACTTAAAACTGTTCTAAAAGCAACTCTTCAAGATGCTACATCAGATTTAGCCCAACACAGTGGAAAAATTTAAAAAAAAACATACAATTTTTTGCTGACATAATTTCCTTTCATGTGGATAATCTTTGTACATATATGCACCTTATTTGAAATAAAGCATACCATTATTATTCATTATTAATTATTCAATACGTTTGTTCCTACACACTCTGGAACCAGTTCTGAATCTGGCGGAGAGTGCGCATTTCGATATTAGCGTTCCAACGACGTTCGAACTAATTCCGGATTCCGAACCAAGTGTTCCAACGTGAAATGAATTGTGGTCAGGGCGGTTCTGGGACGGTGAATTCTGTTCTTGGTTTTAGGCAAGAACTGAGAGGGAAGAATTGAAACAGTCAGCAGTTACATGCCATTCGAATGCAGCAAGGGGCAATAATACCACATCTGGCAGAGACGGGCTGCATTTTTCGGGTGACAACCCTTAGGCTTTAACAAGGGAATTTCTAAGAATGATACGTTTCAAACACTTTCGAACTACCTATTCAGAGTTAGTCCTGAATAGGGCAGTTTCTAGGTACTATGGCACCTGTGGCAAAATATTAGACAGCGCCCCACCATTTGCCTTGATTTTTTCTAATCAATTATATTTTCTTACAGTATTTTTTTCTTCATTGTTTTAGTCATATATTTTCGTTGATGTTTTGAAATAATACACAATATTATAGATATTAACTCATATTTATTGAAACCATTGAATTACAGATTACATACCTGAAATACCACCATTTTTTCTATGGAATCCAAAATATATATAAAACAATTAGTTTTATGGCTAGAAACCCGAAACACCCTGAGTACTTTACGTATTTTGAAATGTATTTTAGTCGTCAGGATAGAAATGTTGGAATGTTTAGGATGTCTCGTATTTTTTTCCCTCTTCTTGGGTTTCAAAATTTTGATTGGTGATGGTGAATTCAAACTTTAATCAATTTGTGGAATATCAGAGTATTGTATCAAAGAAACCGAACTTCACACAAAAATAGATGAAACCGTTTGTCGAAGAGATGCCGACAAGCTTGATGGAGTGCAAAAAACTCGTGAAAATAGGGGTAAGCTCACATGCCGACGAGCGATAGTATTTATCACTTTATGACCTGAATGCGGCATCTTTGAACATGCCGACGCCCGACAGTAATATTTAAGAGCGCGGCACGCTTGAACATAGCCATATACATATTTTTCATCTTAAATTAAAGTTTTGCTGACCTTCTGATTATTTTAGGCTTAGTACGCAAATTCTAGAGAAGGCCTGCGATATTTATGTTTCAAGATTCCTCGGCATCCCTTGTTGCGAGGCGTATACATGAAAACCGAGTTGTGATCTTTCGAATTATTTCGCTTGGCGCTCTTATTTTTTTATCTTTTGATATCTTTTGGCGCCTCTGCGGAGCTCGCGCCCTGGGCAAGTACAACCTTTGCCACGTCCTAGATACGGCCCTGGTCCCGAACAAGGATGAGCCCAGACGTGTGAATTGATTCAGTTCTGAATTAGTTGAAGACAGTAACAGTAACTAATATATATCACTTCCTGATACTGTGTCTCTTCGGAGTTCTTTCGGCATTTTCGAATCGAAGCGAATTATCATGGAAGCGATGAGTTATTTAATTATTATGACGAAAATAATCTTGATTATGGAAGATTTTGCTGAATGTTATTGAAAAAGAGATGGAATTGGCAACGTTTCGGAGAATTATTTTGACATGGACGATATTTCAAGAACGCTAACCTGCCTCAGTTTTAGTTACGAAAACTTGATAGACCGAATTCATGGCCTACCGAGAGACTTTATAAAAATACATTTTGCCTCATTGAACTCATTCCATACTTCGATTCGACATTTTATTCCAACCTTGTATTTAAGGTCAACTTATGTTCATGACGCGATTTGTTTTGAAAATACCTCTACAAATTTCAGGAGGTTTGATTTTGGAGAAATATCTTTTGACCACCTGAATACGGAAATTAATTTTGGAAATATGCATCATTTAATTGATTGATAAGATAACACATATATTTGTGGGAATTTGCAGTTAATAAATAAAGATGTATTGTTTTATAGAGACAGTCAAAAAGGACCAAGCACAACAATGGCAATATTTCCAGTGAACAAGATTATAATAATGTTGAGGTAAAGTCTATTCCTATTCAATCAACTCAAACTTTGAATAACATAAAATTTACTTTCAATTAAGGATCTCAAACAGGAAAGTGATAGTGGGGATGATGACCAGGATAATTATGACGCTTCTGCAGATAACATCGACACTGAATCCTTTGATCAGATAGACATTTCTCAGTCAGTTGAAACAGGAGGTGATTTAGATATCAAACAAACCGATGATGTATACGAGACCATTGGAAAAGTGATGGCAAAAAGGCTTAGAGATATGACACAGGAGCAGAACGGTATTGCTTTAAAATTGATACATGACTTGATGTATCATGGGCAAATGGAAAACTTGTCTTCTAATTCGAAGTTAGTTTTATAACACGTTATTATGTTATCGTTCAATAATTTTATATTCTGTATATATAGAGGCGTATTATCTATGAATGTTCATCAAATACAATTAAACTGTTGAATACAAATGAAATAACTTTTCTTTGAATATCGAATGAAGTATGGTGAAAGGGCGCAAGAAATAATTTCTAGATAAAAACAATTATTGAAATTGAAGTTATCATTTCTTTAGAATTTATAGCGATTATGTATGTCGTGAGCAAATTATCTTTGGAAAGTAAGAATAGATTCGACACGATGTGTAGGTTTGGTTTAAACGGAAAGAACAAAATACTAAAACAGTTCAAAATTAACATACTTGTAGGTACTGCAGAACATTCCACACAATCATAGTCCAGATAAGTTAGTGAATATACAGAAATTTCAACATACTCGTATTTTCCGTTCATTGATCATTGGTATACTTCAGGAGAATCAAACGGATAGCGACTTGTATTCTAGTTCTTTCATCTCGTCCAACAAGGTGGGGCAGAACATAATTATTTGGTTATGAATTTCAACTGATGAATGTCAGGGGGACTCCTCAGTAGGTAAATCATTATAAGATGTAAACACTATAAATTTTGAAGTTTTAGGGTTGTTCAAAATGGGGTTGAAATTCAATTTTTTGCTGGACCAAATACTAGGAATTTGTTTATATACTCGTTACGCGCGTAAAATACAAAAAAAACAAATCTGAGTTTTCTCTCACGATAATGTAAATTGATTTTATTTTAAAGAGAAGCAGAACAATGTTTCCCTTAATATCTCCTGCAACGAACTAGTACGAATGCCATCAACATAAACGAGCATAATTGCAAAATGTGGTATCCTAAGGGGATACTATATAAAAAAAGCTCCTGCCATCAGCAACAATTGAATCTAATTTTCCAACCTAATCTTGAACTCCATATGTTTTCATAACGAAGCATTTCTGGAATGTAGTTCATGAGGCAGATAAGCTTAAATATATAAGATCATTTTATGAACTACAATATATTTTTCCGAAAATATCTAGTCTGTAAGAGGTTTGTTACACTGAAAGAAAAAAAGTTATGTAGGAAAAACTAAAACTACCTAGTACCTACCGATTTTCTATATCATGTTTGTTTTCAAGTGTTTATAACCATGTTCATGAAAAAGGTCATGTTTGCAGAAGACGAAAAATAAAGTAGGTCATGTACGCACTGTATAATTTCATGAAAATTTAAGATCAGTTGATGATGAACCGACCTTGAGTTCTAGACGAATAGCTTTAGGGCTAACTCACACGTACCACGGGCGGCAAATCTGCGTTCGTTGCCTGTCGTAAAGTAGCGAATTGGTAGGAAACGCATCATATCACTCACACGGTCGACATTCTGCAGTCCATTTCGACCACAAACTCTTGCCTACTAATTCGCTACTTCACGACAGCCGACCGCAGATTTGTGGCAGGCTCGGGATACGTGTGAGTTAAGCCTTAGAAATGAAAGTATCACACATGACGGTAAACCACATAATATAAGGAGGGGAAGGAATTCATCCATATCATTTGACAATAGCGCAAAATTCATTGGAGCCTGACTACCAGCGGCGAATTTAATTTTGCAAATGAAATGTTGACCAAATTGGGAAGGAAAGAATTTTTGCGCGCATGTTCTAGGGGAACACGTGCTATCGTTTTGTCCAAATGTCTGTAATTTTCAATTATCGAGCCGAAAATGGTCGGTTGGACTAACTGATGACGAATACGATGTCATAATCGATTCTGTCCGTTCTGTCTGTACCTAACAGAATATATGAACGCGGCCCATCCTGGCAAGGAGTCCAGAATTAACTCTTTTAAAATTTATCTATGGAGCAGGCTGAAGACTGAGGTTTATATGAGAACCGCTGAGTAGATGGAAGAATTGTAGGTGAAAATTGATGGAGGCTGTTATACAGGTCCGTAGCTACAGTTGACTCAGGAGGTAGGGCCACTGGAATTGAACTAAGGGCAATGGAACTTTTCATTGATCTAATGAATTTTTTCAGATTCTTAGCTATTTTTTCCAAGGTAGGCAATGGTATTCTAAGGTATGGCATTGCCCTACCTTGCCGTACCCTCGCTACGGCTCCGCTGTTATATGATCCGAGGAAATCCACAGGAACTGTGAAAGGCACATCGAGCAATACATTTGAACTTGAGTATAACAATCATTTTCATGCCTACTCAGCAAGCATGCTGTTAGTTACGCTTTCCCGCCATATAATATCTGAAAAAACACATGCTCATAGCTAGTATGCCTCAAAGCCAACGTATATTGTACATAATATTCCATACATCAATGAACTATTCATTTATCAGATACATAACTTTGCTATATTACTGGAGGAACATACACATGTTATATGTTCCGGCATCCCTGAATGCTATATTAGTCGACTCCAGTACCTTTAGCAATAAATTTCAGCAATATGCTTTATTAACATAACAAAGACGTGACATTAACAATAAGATTAATATATTGCGATGGTTACATAATTAGGTGACTATAACTCTTGCTTGTATATAACCGATTAATAACCTCTTTACATTCAGCAATAGATTTCAGCAATGTTTTATTTCTTTTTTTTGCCACCTTGCTTCTCTGAGAAATTGTTCTGTCTAGATAGTAAACAGAAATCTTATGACCGGTTTCAATTTTTCGGCGGCCACGGCGGCGCTGGGGGTGTTTTTCCGCTATATTGTTATGAGGAATCCTGTCCCCTTTAAATTGGCACATATGTTGTTCCAAATTTCCGACCATCAGAAAGCGGTGCGGGGGGAGGGGGGGGGGGTGCTCTTTCAGCAATATTTTTTTAAGCAATTTGGCACATATATGTTGTCTGGGAGTAGCAAACGACGATACAATACTCAGTTCCGAATTTCCGGCCTTCAGGGCGGCGCGGCAGGAGGTGGAAGTCTTTCAGCAATATTTTCATAAAGCAACCTACAACCTACCACCTTGAAATTTAGATAATATGCTGTCTGTGAGTAGCAAGCGACGAAACAACACTCAGTTTCCAATTTCCAGCAGTAAGGGCGGCGCGGCAGCAATATTTTTATGAAGTATCCTGTCACCTTGAAATTTGGTACATATGTTGTCTGTGAGTAGCAAATGACGATACAATACCAAGTTTAGGATTTCCGGCCGTCTGGGCGGCGAAGGGGTGCAGTGGAGGTCTTTCAGCAATATTTTTATAAAGCATTCTGAAAGCCAGAACTTCGAAACGTTAATATCGTCGTTTGCTACTCACAGACAACATATGTGCTTAACTTCAAGGTGGCAAGATGCTTTATAAAAATATTCCTGAAAGACTTCTACACGCCGCCGTGACGGCCGGAAATTCGAAACTGAGTATTGTATCGTCGTTTGCTACCAACAGACAACATATGTGACAAATTTCAAGGTTGCAGGATTCTTCATAAAAATATTTCAGAAAAACTTTCAGCCCCAACGCCGCCGTGACGGCCGGAAATTTTAAACCGGCCACAAGATTTCTGTTTACTATCTAGGCACAACATTTTCTCAGAGAAGTAAGGTGGGAGAAGGAAGAAATATAATATTGCTGAAATTTATTGCCATTGTCCTTAAACAATGTTATTGCTAAAGGTGCTGGGGATATTAATGGGTTATATACAAGCAAGAGTTGTAGTCGCATAGTTATGTAACATTTGCAATATATTAATCTTATATTGTTAATGTCACGTCTTTCTTATGTTAATATAGCATCTTCATGTTATATTAATCAGATCTACACAAGTATGAGATATATTCAAACATCATGAATATATTCACAATGTTTAAATTATATTGTAAACGTTTACGTATATGATATGTGGAAAACACTGCTAAAATGACATCTGGCTTTAATGCTGAAATGTTCGGGACAAGTTGATACAGTTCTGTAACTGGACCACTGATAATAGATAGCATCACAGATAACATCTCTGTTATCTGTGGATAGCATGGACATTGTATTGTATTGGGTTGTGGGTATATTTCCACAAGATTTTTCTCTTCACGATGATTGGGTTCGTTCAATAAATAGTAGACTGTATAATAATGATATATTGACTACTATTCTCTACTTATTCCCCTTACAAGTTACAAAAACTAGTTGGTTCCAATGGAGAACTCTCTCTTAACCATAGCGACGTTCATCTATAATGTCTCAATTAGAATTCCCCCTTCCTTCCTAATGTATCGGCGAAAAGCTCACGTAGCTTTTGCTGCGACGCCGAGAAGCTACACGTAGCTTTCGCTGCGACGCCAAGAAGCTACGCGTAGCTATGTCGCGATCTTGAGCAGAGTTGTCGTTGTGATGAATTTGGCAGTCTCATTACCGAACAAACATATTAAAGTATTTGTTTTATAAGACTATGCCACTGATACATCACATAACCCTAATTATTGAAGATTAATTGCTCTGATTTACTCATAGACATATTCATAAATTCCTCTGGACCCGGCTTTGATGAATAGAATAATGGTGCATTTATTTCCATTTGTTTTTTTACCAAATCATTAGACCAAACTGGGGAAACCAATTGTATTTCATACTCCCGCCACTGTCACAAAAGCCACCAATCGACCAATCAGAGCGTATTACACTATTAATGACTAATTATTTAGTCTCAATGTCTTGATTGTACTCATTGATGAAGAATCGAAAAAATCTCACATATTGCGGATGTGAGCGCACGTCTTGTGTATCGATCCGTGGTTATTATCGCACCTGCAACTATTAGCAAAGTTTAAAAATTGAAATTTGTACTGAACGATAGATAATTTCTCCGTCGACATTTTGATCTGTGATAGAAATGTCTTCATGCACAGCTTGCTCTAAAACAGTGAATAAGAAGTCTGGCTTGAGATGTAGTGGTGTTTGTCAGGGGTTTTTTCATGCCAACGGTCGGTGCTCGGATGTGGCGAAAGAACAGTTGTCTGTTATCGATACGCTGCCTGGCGGAAGATGGATGTGTTCGCGCTGCAGAGTACGGGAGCAGATCGCGTCGCCTCTGCCTGAGGATGTCTCTGCGAATGATATCGCGAAAGCAGAAAGTACGGGAGATGTTACACAACTTATACACTCTGAATTTGAGATCATGGAATTTAAGAAGGAGTTTCGTCAGTTGCGAGAATCTGTCATATTCTGTTCCAACATGATGAGTGATTTCGAGATCAAGCTTTCAAAACTAGACGAATCTATTAAAATAACCAATCAGATAAAAGCAGAAAATGAAATTTTGAAGAAAGAGATATCCGCTGTGAATTACAAAATAAACTAAATGGTGCAAAATTCAAGGAGTAATAATATAGAAGTGATGGAAATACCAGAAAAAAAGAACGAAAATCTGAATGATATATTGAATCGAGTGGGGGCTTACTTGGGTCATTCTATTCGGGTTGGAACGGTGGACCATATAACCCGAGTACCCACTAGGCTAGAAAATAGGCCGAGAAATATCGTGGTGAAATTTAATACCAGATCTGAGAGAGATAGATTTCTAGCAGCAGTAAAGTTGAAGCGAGCGGAACTTGGCGGAAAGACCGCATTTGGACTGGAGGGGGTCTCCAGTAAGTTCTACATAAATGAACATCTCACCACAGCGAACAAAATATTGTTCAAAAAAGCTAGGGAAACTGCGAGGGAGAAAAATTACAAGTTCGTTTAATTGTGTTCGTAACTCTTCCGGGAAAATTTTGGACTTGGTTTTGTTTAATAAATGTAGAATTAGTCAATTGCAGCATGCTGGGACTGCACTAGTGGGGGAGGACAGGTATCACCCTTGTCTCGAGTTCCTGTTTGACCTAAGGTATCAGGTTTTTGGAAACATTTTGATGATTCTTATCATTTCCAATATAGACTAGCGGTTTTTAACTTGCTTAATCAGAGAATATCAGAGGTGGATTGGGGCTCGGTTTTAAATTCAGATGATGTGGATGAAAATGTGGATGACTTCAATGAAATTCTAGCTCGAATAATTTCAGAATGTGTACCTAAAATAAAGAAAAACCAAAAATTTCCATCATATTTTTCACCGGCAACTATAAGACTCGTCAAACAAAAAAATAAAATACATAACAGATGGAAGATGTACGGTACTTCCGAGGATTTGATCGAATTCAGGGAATTGAGGTCTCGGTCTAAAAAACGTATTCACTCAGACTACATGTACTACGTGAGCAAAATCGAACACGAACTTCCTTCAAATTCTATGGCGCTATTTAAGATCGCAGCAATCCGGAAAAAGCATGGTAGATATCCGAATATAATGAGTCACGGTGACGAAACTGCAGAAAAACCGGATGAAATTTGTAATATGTTCGAAAACTTTTTCGAGGGTGTTTACGAGTCTGATACAGCTGCACATTCTACTGAGTATGTCGAGAACAAATACAGCGCTAACTATCTATCAAGTTTCTCGTTCACAGAACCGGAAATAGTCAAGGCATTAAAAACGGTCAACATCTGTAAGGGACCTGGACCAGACAATATTCCACCTATAATTTTGAAAAACTGCGCCCTAACTATCAGTGCCCCACTGTGTATAATTTTCAATAGATCTCTGCGGACGGCGACATTTCCGGGGGTGTGGAAGTTGGCTTCGGTTGTTCCAATTTTCAAGTCAGGAGACAAAAACTCTGTCGAGAATTATAGACCCATTTGTATCCTGAATGCGATTCCTAAGGTGTTCGAGTCACTGGTCCATGAAATCATGGCTAGACACTTGAAAAATATAATTATTGAAAAACAGCACGGTTTCATACAGGGAAGAAATTTGGAAACGAATTTGCTTTGTTTTTTGGAGTATTTACATGAGGGGCTGGATTCTCGTACTCAGGTCGATGCTGTGTACACAGATTTTCGGAAGGCATTTGACAAGATCAGTCACTCCATTCTGCTTCGTAAGCTTGCGGAGGTCGGCGTCTGCGGGGATCTGTTGAGATGGTTGGAGTCATACATCAGAAGAAGATCTCAGTTTGTAATGGTGAATGGTTTTAGGTCATATATTTGTAGCAATTCATCAGGAATACCTCAAGGATCTAAACTAGGCCACTTACTGTTTATCATTTATATCAATGACATCTCAGAATGTTTCGAGTTCGCGCAATTCCTTCTTTACGCCGATGACTTGAAGTTTTACTTGAGGATACTTTCTCGAGGTGATTGCGCCAAGCTGCAGAGTGATTTCCGTAGATTGCAACAATACTGCCAAAAAAATTCTCTGTTTTTAAATTTTCAAAAATGCCCAAAAATCACATTCACAAGAAATAATAATACCATCCATTCTGACTACTTCGTAAACGATTTCAGAATTCTTGAGGTGAATACTGTTTGTGATTTGGGAGTAACACTCGATTCAAAATTGCTTTTTGACCAACACATTGACAAAGTTGTAAATACTTCTAATGGAGCTTTGGGTTTTCTTTTCCGCAACAGCCGCCATTTTCATAATAGGGAAACACTCTTGACACTCTATTATTCCTTTGTTTGCACTAAGTTGAACTTTGCATCCTCCATATGGAGTCCCAGGTATGCATGCTACATTAAACGTTTGGAGAGAGTGCAGAATAGGTTTTTGAGATTTGTGTCTTATAAGAATGGAACTCTCATTCTAGATCATGATTATACTGAAATTTTGAGAGTCTGTAACATGTTAAGTTTGGTGGATCGTAGAGAGATTGCAGATGTGATGATGATGATCAGGATCGTGAGTGGTGTGTTGTCGGTGCCCAGTATACTGCAGAACGTTCCTTTTAAAATTCCAAATTCAACTTTGCGGTCCAAGGAGACTTTTTACCTACCATTCAGAAATACGAATTTAGCACAGAATTCACCACTCTGCAGGGTGATGGTCACTTGCAATTCGCGGCTGGTCGGGTTGGATATTTTCCATCAAACAATGCCTTCAATAAAAAGCAGGCTTGCCCAAACTTTCAAATCCCATAATGTACAGATATAAATTTTAGTCTGATTTTCCGATGAGACGAAGCCTTTTTTTGTGTATTGAATTGTTGATAGGTGTGATATATTTTTTTGTTAAAATGTGGATACTTCATATGGGCTTCAAACCTGTTAGTATTCCGATGTATCAATAAATCCGATGTGAAAATCTAGTCTTTCCTACCGGTCCACTGAGGGTACGTTAAATGTCGAAAGCGACAAGATAGCGACTTGAAACTTTCAGGGAAGATCGCGCATTAGAATGTGACATTTTGAATTTCGTTATACTGGGTGAAATCGGTCAAACAGTTACGGACATGATGTAAACAAAACATGGTGTGCTCATCTGTGATCGTATTTACCAATGATGACGTCACTTTTTAATTCAAATTCAAAGCACACCCAGTAAACATAAGATGTGTATACAAAATTGGAAACGTTTCGAAAATATATTTCCGAAACACTTATGCTGAAATATTTCAATATTCTCTTTTTTGTAAGCATTTGAAACGTTTCAGAATGACCTCAATTGTGAATCTTCGAAACATTTATAGTGTAATATATTTCAGAAATATTTAAGAAGTATATTTTTCAAAATATTTCAAGGTAACCGTTTTATGAACATAAGAAACGTTTCAGTGTGACCTCATTTATGAAGGTTTGAAACATTAATATTGTAATATTTGAGAAATATACTCGAATGATATATTTCGAAATATTTTAGAATTGCTGTTATTACGAACATTTGAAACGTTTCAAAATAACCCCAGTTGTATCTCGGAAAAACCTTATACTGAAATTTTTTTCTCTTTTTTGCAAGCATTTGGAATGTTTGACAATGACCTCAATTGCAAATCTTTGAAACATTGTACGGTAACAGTTCAGAAATACTTTAGAATTATATATTTCAAAATATTTCAAAGTAACCGTTTTTATGAACATTAGGAACGTTTCAGTATGACCTCATTTATGAAGGTTTGAAACATTACTATTGTTAATTTAAGAAATACACTCGAATCATATATTTCGAAATATTTCAGAATTGCTGTTATTATGACCAAATGAAACGTTTCAGAGTGAACTCAGTTGCGAATGTTTGAAATATTTTTTGCTACATTAAAAACATATCTTGGAATCATACATTTCAAAACATTTCAGATTTACTGGTATTGTGAAGATTTGAAACGCTACTTGATGCCTCAAATGTACCTATATAAAAACATTATATTGTAACAACTCAGAAATATCACCGAATTGTTTCATTAGAAACGTTTCAAAATCCCCTGAATATTGAATATAGTCAGACTGATATAAGCGAAATTTAAAGTTTTTTGCATATACTTCAGAGGTTTTGAAAACGTTGCATCAATTACGGGATTCAGGCGCTTGCAGAAAAGCTTATCTTGAATGCTAATCTGTGGTTGAGATATTGATGTTTCATGATTGATGAGGTTAAGGCAATAGCAGTGCAGGAAAATGGCGAAGTCACACCCGAACCCAAGTGTTTTGCGTTAGTTAACCTGCATATTTTGTGAATTAACTGCTTTAGAGAATTTTTCTTGTTAGGTAATCTTTAGAGATGAGTGAGGTAGGTGAAAATATAATTATTTTATGATAGAGCATTTTGTTCTCTTTTGGGAAGTGTGAGTGTTTCATAGTGGAAAAGCACATTGGAAACAAGACTTTTGAGAAGAAAAGACATATGCGAAGGTTGATAAAGAATGAAATAAAGAAGAAGCTTCACACGGTGCAAAATCCGCATCTGGAAATGTAGTCAACAAGGCATATCTGATAATCTAGTTACTGATGATCTGGGGAAGCTTCAAGATTTCAGAAACAGTGTGCCACTTATATCCCTATGGTTTCGATGCTTTGAATAAAGAACAAAGTTTCGATGGTCAACGATTTGAATTTCACGCACAATGATGAGTATGGAATACCTTTCCCAGAACATAATCACCAGCGAACAAGAAGTAAATATATTATTTAGGAAGACAATATATTTCCGTTGTATGTTCTCGATATTGTATAGGATTGATTATTGATATCCAAAGAATCTATTTCATGTAATATGTTTTTGTATTGATATATATTTATTTTATCACTAAATCTGTGCCTATATAGTTGATATTGAAATGACAGTATTCATTCCTTCATATTTGTACCTGTCCGTTGGTTAAACTTTTGGAAAGAGAAGTGAAGTATGTGAATATATTTTACAAAATTTCTTGCTACACTTTATAATATTCCAAGCTAAAGTTCATAACATTTTCTAGTTTGAAATTTCTGAATAACCTACTTGAATGATCCCATTTTAATGCAGTATTATTTGTGATGTTTTCATCATTTATTGCCTCAGTTTTGTATGTGATTTTTGGTAAACTTTTTACGTGTTACATTCAAAAGCTTTTGGATGAGGCGGGTGAAAGGTTGCTAAAACATCGTATATAATAGAAGCAAATGATGGAAAGAGCATAAGTAATAATTCAGTGAAGTGGGATCATTCAAGTAGGTTTTCAAAAATTTAAAATTAGAAATGTTTGTGAAATGTGGCATGGGCCAATGAAAATGTAACACCTCAATCATGAAACATCAATATCTCAACCATAGATTAGCATTCAAAATAAGTTTTTTTGCAAGCGCCTGAATCCCGAAAGTGGTGCAACGTTTTCAAACCTTAAAACCTCTGAAGTATATTAAAAAACTTGCAAAAAACGTTAAATTTCGCTTATATCAATCTGAATATATTCAATATTCAGGGGATTCTGAAACGTTTCTAATGAAAAAATTCGGTGGTACTTCTGAGTTGTTACATTAGGTTCGTTTTGGTTGTGAAACTCAGAACTGTCCTAGGACAGTTCTAGAACTGCGTAGAACCGATGCGCTGTTGAAGCCCGATTCTGAACTATCCTAGAACAGTTCTGAAAGCGATGAAATCAAAACAAGAATTGAGTTCGGGTTCTCATCCGGATTGTAGAGGAAGAAAAACTTCCGTTTGCGTTGGCAAATAAGAAGGATGTTAATCAGGCCTTATATATTGCCTGTGGTTTAATTAAAAATATGCGAAAGTCCTTGTCGCACTATGTAGATAATATATAAATAGGGTGCGTTTTTATTTTCTTCGAAATGATTAATCTATTAACCTCTATCTCACTCTTCTTTGGTGGAGAAGAAAAGAAGAGGGAGAGGGATTAATCAGTTCGATGAAAATAAAAACGCACCCATATTTTTGGGGATACTTCCGTCCACTTAATTTTTTTTGTGAAAATCGTTTTTCTGAACTTTCATTACTTAAATTATATTTCAAAATGAACCAAGGAATTATTGATTAATATTATAATGAATTCAATGAAATGAATCTTTTTTTGTAAAAATCGTTTTTCTGAACTCTTTTCTCTACTTCAATATTTCAAAATTAACCAACAAATTATTGATCGATATAATAATGAATTTAATGATGAAAGTATTTCAGATATGTGCTTCTCACATTAATATTATTCAATAGAGGAAGAGGACTCTTGCATTCATAGATTCATTTAAGAAATAGACATCCCAAGTGTGAACAATGGAAATAAAATCCATTAGATTATCCTGGGAGGTCGTAGCGAAGGAGTTATCGTCAATTACAATAATTAATATTTAACAGTTAATCATTTCCTCAACAAATACAACAATCAAATCAGAGACCAAATCGACACGACGTCGAAAAAGTCAGGTTAACTATTTAAACCGTTGACAGCAACTCTACACTTGTACGAACCACCAAATTTTGAAGCAGTTCGGACTCAAACGTCTGAACTCCTCTCAAAGTTCTAGAAGAGTTCGGAATCGATTCTGAAAATAACTAAAACGGGATCACTCAAATCCTGAACCGGTTCTGAAATGAACCAAAACACAAAATCGAAATCGTGCATGCGGAACCGTTCCAGAACAGTTCTGAACTAGAAATCAAAACAAACCTAATATAATGTTTTTATATAGGTACATTTGAGGACTCAAGAAGCGTTTCAAATTTTCAAAATACCACTAACTCTGAAATGTTTTGAAATTTATGATTCCAAGATGTTTTTAACGTAGCAAAAAATATTACAAATATTCGCAACTGAGTTCACTCTGAAACCTTTTATATGTTCATTATAACAGCCATTCTGAAATATTTCGAAATATATGGTTCGAGTATATTTCTCAAATATTACAATATTGATGTTTCAAACCTTCATAAATGAGGTCACACTGAAACGTTTCTTAAATTCATAAAAACAGTTACCTTGAAATATTCTGAAAAATATACTTCTTGAATATTTCTGAAATATATTACAATATAATGTTTCAAAGATTCACAATTGAGGTCATTTTGAAACGTTTCAAATGCTTACAAAAAGGAGAATATTGAAATATTGCAGTATAAGTGTTTCCGAAATATTTTCGAAACGTTTCCAATTTTTTGGAACATTGCTGAAATATATCAACATAATGTTTCGAATATTCAAAATTAAGGGGGTAAAGAAATGTTTCATACACATCTCATGTTTACTGGGGTGGCAAGGGACAATGTAAATGTATGCGTTGTTGCTAATAGATTTCTCACATATTTCCAAAACATTACTTATGAAACATTTAAAAGGAAATGTGCAAGAGTAAGTAAACATACTGTGACGAGTACGGCCCTGTCTATTCTAGAATATTGCCGAACACTCCAGACGCGTATGAGTCACCCGCTTTCCAGAATCCGGTAATCGCTGGAAATTGCACGGGCGATATAAGGGCAAGCGCGAAGCAGCCCAGGGTCTAATTCAGCAGAGTTATTCGTAGCGGAAAGTGTTCAGTGAAAATGAATTAGTGTGGAAATAAAATGTGCACAGATTTTGATAGAATAAGTTGTTAAGTTATTGGAACAGTAGTGTGTAAATAAGTGTAAATAAATGGTTTAATTATTCTGACCGTTTTGATTAACTAAGAAAACGTTACATTGGTGTCAGGTGTGTGGTTCGACATCGCTCGAATTGAGTACATACAAACGATTTCGTAGAGCCAACATGCTTGTTATGAAGTTCTAACATCGAAACTTCAGATGAGATATGGTGTCTCCAGGAGTTTGAAGCAGATGTGGCTAGGTTAGTTAGGCTGGCTTATCCAACTGCTCCAGACAGCTTCCTTGAACAGCTTTCAATCCAAACTTTTGTAGGTGGAATAAAGGACGGTGAGACACAACAAGTTCTGAGACTTGCACGCCCTAAAACCATAGATGATGCTTTAGCTCAGGCTTTAGAATTCGAGGCAGCGAAGCTGGCGTCGCGTAGAGGACAATTTCGTGTGAGACAAGAGATAGACAAATCTGTTGAGGAAATCATAAGAGAAGTCAACAGATCATTGAGTACTGAGAAAAAAGATGCTGGGTGCAGGTACTGCAATCAAGGTGGGAATATTAAGCGAAATGGCTCAAAAAATAGAAAAAATAGCCACAGCAGGTAAACGGAAAAGGGCCGGTGATAGGAGGCATAAATCTACTCAAGCTGTAGATACCCCTGAAGTGATAATCCGAGGAATTATGTCCACAGATTTATCCAGCATAGTTGTTCCCGGAAAAATAAATGATCGAAATGTGAAAATCCTGGTAGACACTGGATCGACCAGAACCATTGTGCGTCCAGAAATACCTAAAGGATCTAAGATTCGTCCAGTTATAATCAAACTTCGAACTGCTTTTGGACAGGAAATACCAACTTATGGATCGGTCCTCTCCACTAATGAATTGGGAAATACGACAGCAAGGCACGAAGTTCTAGTGGCTGAAATCACGGAAGAAGTAATCCTGGGATTGGACCTCGTTAAGAAACTTGGATGCCAACTGGATATGAAGAGTGATGTTCTTCGACTGGGAAATGAAGAGATCCCGTTCAATGATGCGGATGATAAGGCATACCGCATTCGATTGGCCGAGGACATCACGTTGCCAGGTCGAACTGAGGACATAGTGAGTGGTAGATGTGATTACGTTACGAAGAATGCCTGAGTTAAAGTGATCGAGCCCCGTGACGATGCAATCCTAGCTAAAGGAATGGGGAAGCTGGGAAATACTTAGGTACGAATAGCAGACAGTATTCCCATCCGATCACTCAATGTCAACAGGTTTCCAGTCACATTGAAGAAGAACACCTTGATTGGACAAGGGGTACCAGTGTACCATATTTCTGTTGGGATAGGTACTGCAGGGGCTCGCAGAGCCAGAAGAATACTGAAGAGCTGGTGACCCTTATCACCTCAAAATGTCAAGATCTTGACCGTAATGAACTAGCCGAAGTGAGAAAACTGATTCAGAAATTCTCCGACGTGTTTGCCACTGATGAAAAAACAGGGAAGACCGATATTGTACAGCATAAAATTAATACTGGTGATGCACAATATGATTGAACCATCCAATAGCCCTTGGACGTCGCCTGTAGTATTAGTGAAGAAAAAGGATGGGTCCACCAGGTTTTGTTTAGACTATAGGCAGCTCAATCAAGCAACAAAAAAGGACAGTTATCCCTTACCGAGAATTGATGATACACTGGATACACTCTCGGGATCACGCTGGTTTTCGGCCTATGCAACGCTCGGGCCACATTCGATCGTTTAATGGAGACTATATTGAGAGGACTCTCCTGGAAGACTTACCTGGTGTACTTAGATGATGTGATAGTAGTGGGAAAATCATTCCAAGACCACCTACACCACCTATCCGAAGTTTTCCAGCGACTTCGTGAAGCTAACCTAAAGCTGAGTCCGAAGAAATGCAATTTATTCCGAACAGAGGTGAAATATTTAGGACACGTAGTTTCTCGAGGGGGCGTGAAAGTTGATCCGGATAAGATCAAAGCAGTACAGGAATGGCCTATACCGAGAAACAAGAGTGAATTGCGGAGTTTCTCGGCTGATGCACCTATTATAGAAGATTCGTATCTGGATTCGCCAACGTTGCCAAACCTCTTACAAAATTAACAGAGGATGGACATCAGGAGTACATATGGTCCGATGATTGCGCTGAAGCTTTCGCACAGTTGAAGAAGGCTTTGGTCACAGCTCCAGTTTTGAGCTACGCAAGAGCTGAAGGGAAGTTTGTGCTCGACACTGATGCTAGTAATTCGGCCATCGGGAGTTTTCTATCACAAGTACAGGATGGACAAGAAAGAGTCATAGGATATTTTAGCAAAGTCTTGTCAAAGCCAGAACGGAATTACTGCGTGACCAGAAGAAAACGTTTAGCAGTCATCAAGTCCGTAGAACACTTCTACAAATATTTGTACGGAAGGAAATTTCTGTTGAGAACGGACCATGCTGCTTTGAAATGGCTTCTGAACTTCAAGAATCCGGAAGGACAAGACTGCAAGAATATGACTTTGATACCGAACATAGAACGGGAGCTACCCATCGCAATGCCGATGCGTTATCAAGAAGGCCTTGCCCCGAGAATTGAAGCCATTGCTCACGCGTGGAAGTCAAAGCCGATGTGAGACGGACCACAGTAATTGAAGATGATTGGCTACTCCAAGAAATACAACGAGTTCAAGAAGAAGATCCAGACTTGAAAGTAATCCTGAGTTGGAAGAAGAGTAGACGACCTACTTGGGAAGAAGTATCAAGACTGAGTCAAAATGTTAAGTCGTATTGGGCACAATGGGAAACGTTGAAGATCGATAAAGGTCTTCTGAAGCCTTGTTGGGAGAATGACGATGAATCTGAACAGAGGCTCCAGTTGATTGTGCCGAAGAGTCGAGTGACAGACGTTTTGACCAGACTACATAATGGAACTTCAGGTAGACATTTCGGGATTACTAAGACGCTGGAGGCGGTTTTATTGAATTAACTGTAAGGAAGACGTTAAAGACTGGTGTAGAACATGTAAAGCTTGTGCTGCAGCTAACGGTCCTTATGGCGAAGGGAAGGCTCCAATGAAGCAATATAACGTGTGATCAAGGCCGAAATTTCGAGTCGACGTTATTCCAAGAAGTTTGTAGAAAATTGGGTATTAATAAAACAAAAACAACAGCTCTACATCCCCAATCAGATGGCATGGTAGAACGAATGAATAGAGCCATGGGAAAACATCTTGCCAAAGTAGTCTCCGATCACCAGAGGGACTGGGACGAATATTTGCATCTATTCACCATGGCATGGCATCTTCGGTTAAGAGTCTACCAAGGGAACTCCATCCAATATAATGTTCGGCCGAGAAATTAGACTAGCTTGTGACCTAGAATTTGGTTGTAAGCCTGGAGAAGATGTAGCCGGGGAGGACTACGTCAGTAAATTGAGGAGTAAGCTAGATTACATTCATGACAAGGTGCGCAATCAAATGCAGCAAGCAAGTGATCGGATGAAAATGCGCTATGACATCGAGGCCATTGAAGGAGGGTTCACCGCAGGAGATCTGTTGTGGTTGGATAACCCGCAAAGAAGAAGAGGATTTTCACCGAAACTGCAGAGACAGTGGGAAGGACAGTATGAAGTTATGTAAACGATCTAGTTTACCGGATACGGAAGCTTCCCAAAGGAAATCGAAGGTCGTCCATTTCAACCGATTGGCTCCTTACGCGTCAACACAGGATGACGAAGAAGAAGTACGTCTCATCGGAGTTCCGGCGAAGGAAAATTACGATTTTCAGGAATTCATGAATAGCTATGGGGGAACACGAGTTGCACGGTTTGGCGTCTCAAAGAAAGTTCATCAAGACCTGTTCACAGTTTCCGAGGAATACTCTCTTGCTCATTGTGTAGCAGCGGATCTAAGGATGGACGTCAAGAGGAACTGAGGAGACAGCAGCCCAGAATCGGAAAATGCCTGAGACTGAAGTCAGAGGGTCGGTTCATTTATTACGTAGTCACCAAACAGTACTCATATCAGAAGATCACCTACCAGAATGTATGGACAGCACTGCATGGCTTGAAAGAAGACCTTCAATGCTTTGGGATTAGGAAATTAGCTGTTTCCAAAATAGGTTGTGGACTGGATCAACTGAATTGGCGAATTTTGCGAAGCATGCTTGAAGTAGTCTTCCAAAAGACAGATATGCAGATCTTGGTATGCAATTTCAACCCAAAGCAAACCGAAAAGCTCAGCAAAACCGTAGACTGTTACTTCCATCAGAAGGGCTAATGTAGAAATGGTGACGATTGCAGATTTCATCACGGTCCTCCGAGGAATTCATGGAATCTGTTCTGGGACAGAACAGGCCTAAGGAGGGGACAGTGTGACGAGTACGGCCCTGTGTATTCTGGAATATTGCCGAACACTCCAGACGCGTATGAGTCACCCGCTTTCCAGAGTTTTCCGGTCCCGCTTTCCAGAGTCTTCCGGTAATCGCTGGAAATTGCACAGGCGAAATAAGGGCAAGCGCGGAGCAGCCCAGGGACTAATTCAGCAGAGTTATTCGTAGCGGAAAGTGTTCAGTGAAAAGGAATTAGTGTGAAAATAAATTGTGCACAGAATTTGATAGAATAAGTCGTTTAGTTATTGGAACAGTAGTGTGTAGATAAGTGTAAATAAATAGTTTAATTATTCTGAACGTTTTGATAAACTAAGAAAACGTTACAATACTATGTTTCTAGAACATTAGAATACAATTATGTTGGGAACATATCCCGAAGACTAAGAGGAGATATTTTGTAATTGAATTTTTTCAACGAATCTGCAAAAACGTTTCTTCTGAAACATCCCGATGAAACTTCTCTGAGGGCGAACCTCTTTAGTTTCACGGACGTTTCTGAAATATTCGGGAAACCTTGAGTAGGAATGTTCCACCATCAAAAGGAACATTTATTCCAGTAATATCAATGAAATGTTTCAATGCATGTATCAGAAACGTTACTTCTGAAACATCCCGATGAAACATCTGTGAGGGCGGACATCTTTACTTTCACAGATGTTTCAGCAACATCCATGTAACTTTGAATGCAATGTTTCATCGTTAATGGATAAATTTCTGAAACATATCAGGAACGAAAAAATGTTTACTGGGCATAATATATATTTCCTTGTATTTCAATCTTGCTGACGTCACTTTTTTTCAGATGAGCACACAGATGAGCATGTTTTTTACATGTTATACATACATGTTGTTTTTACAGTTATATTGATTTGAATTTTTGATTTTGAGTCATGTGACACCTATTTCAAAATCCAGTTGGACTCTGCTTTAGCAATACATAACAAGTTACTCATTTCCTGAATTGCTGCAGGGGTTCATATGATCAGATTATATGAAAATCAAACTTCATACCGCTTGTAATATGAGGCAGCATATGAGAGCATTCTTGAGAAAGATAATATAACTTCATTTTTACTTCTTGAAATTATGGACACCAGAAAATCTGTTATCGCTAAAAAGAGACAAATCTATCTCCCCCCTTATCGAAGAAATGGTAAACACCCTTGGCCGAAACCAACCTTATTAAAATTAAAAATATTTGATCAGGTGCTTTGCGGGAAGTTGAAAAATTTTCCTATTCTACTGGAGGAGGGAATTCATTTCGTCCGTCTCTCATCTTCACAAACTGATATAGTTGGATGAGTATTTTTCGAGTTATTCCAGAAATAACTATACCGATTGAAAACCACATTTTTTTCCTAGGTCTCCAGAATTGAATCCGGATTGAATTGAAATTTGCTAAGCTATTTTGGAAGATGGAGTTTGAAGTGTTCAAAATTTCGCGAATTCTAAACGACAGTATTCGAAAAAAAATTCCAAAGCAAATTTTTTTGAAATTTACTTTTTTCATGATCCCAACAAAAGTTTTTCATCAGTTGAGCGTCAGTACTCTTCAACTACCTACCAACTACTCAATGCGATTGATCCAATAGCTCCTGAGATATTGGGGAAATAATTTCAAAAGTTCAAATTACTAAAAACCACTCAGCCCATTTGGCTCATTAACGAACTCAACCGCCGCATTCTGATGCTCGATCTACCCGGAAAATTTCAAACTGGTAGCTTGTTTCTTTCGAGTTTTATCGTGTTCTCGGCCGGCCGGACAGAATCGATTCCGACATCAGATTCATCATCAGTGTCTACAACTTAGTCGTTTGGGACCATTTCTGGTAAAGCATTCGAAAATAAAAGATATTTGGACAAAACGATAGCCTATTCCCCATGCGCGAAATAAAACAGGTTCTTTCACGTGACTGCGCTACGCATGTATACCCCAAGTAACACAAACTTCCCGGCAAGATATCTGAAAAGTCCTAATCCGGCTTTCTCGCGAACTCCTTAAGTGTTTTCCTAAAGGGATCACAAACACAACATGATTTGGGAATTCGCAATGTGAGCTCCTAAAGTTATCGCATACGTAACCAGAATTAGATATTCACAATGCGAGTTCCTGAAGTCATCTCAGATGTAACCAGAATAGGAAATTCGCAATGCGAGATCCTGAACTCATCACAGACATAACAAGAAAGGAAAATTCGCAATGCGAGTTCCTGAAGTCGTCTCAAATGTAACCAGAATAGGAAATTCGCAATGCGAGTCCCTACGGTCATCACAGACAGAACAAGAAAGGGAAATTCGCAATGCGAGTTCCTTAAGTCTTCTCAGACTTAACCAGAATAAGAAATTCCCAATGCGAGTTCCTAAAGTTATCACTGACATTACCAGAATAGGAAATTCGCAATGCGAGCTCCACAGATCATCCCGAGTGTAACAACGATGGAAAATTCTCTTAACGTTCCTGAAGTTACCCCGAACATGAGGCAGAATTTTTCACGATATCCCTCGTGCGTAGTTTGAATAAAGAGAAATTGCAGATAATTTCATTTCGTTTTCAACTATTTATACATAGGCAAAATATGTGTTTGATTCATAAGAACGAAATAAATAACTCCGCAGAGGCTCCCTAGAAACCGATAGGCTAATCGGCAAACATACCAAAAACAAATCAGTTAAAACATAATTCACATTGACTCATATCTCATCATATTTTGTTACTGGCTTTTATGGTGCCGGATTTTCCGGAAGGTTATGATGAAAAATTTTGTGGTACAAAATCACGGCATTTTTATACATTCGGTGGAGGAGTAAATGCATTTCAGGTTAAAACCTGTATTAACAAGTAAGAGGTGTCTAGAAAATTCATAGTTCTGTTATTGAATGAAGACCTTCCTTATACAATGGTTCTATACTAAAACTAGTTATCGACTAGTTTACTAGTTTATAACGAAACGAACCTAATAGAGTAGCATTTATGACGTCATTCATCGCAAAGAAAGCTCTCTTTTTCACATTATCATATTTATGGATTGAAACTCACTACCATCAGTATCGGTTAGACAACGGCAAACTTGTACAAAATTATGCGAGTGGAAATTACGTTCTCAAATCTGAAGAATTTCGAGAATTCCCGGAAGAAAACAGAATATCCAAAATTTAGATAGATTCGTCAGAATATCGACCAATCTGAGATCCGTTGTTTTTCCTCAAGAAATCATCAACACATTTCTCATTCAAATACTGACAGGGATTCCAAATCAATATTTTGTTTCCAAATACCCATCATAGTAATATGGATATATTTTTCCAAGAACCGATAATTAATCTCGATTCATTTCTGAAATACACATCAATATTCATCAAAGCCATCTAACCTCCAGACGTAAGAACCGACAATCTAAGCGCTCTATTACGATTTCGTCTGGTCACAGAATAAAGAAGTATACTTCTCTATTCTGTGGTCTGGTATATCTTATTCACGGATCTCGCCATCTCTCGGATCTCACATCTCATTCATATCCGAAATGAGAATTCTAAAGAAAGAATATAAATTCCGAACGCGCTAAACAATGGGTTTGTTTTGGTTGAGAGTTCAGAACTGTTCGGGACGGTTCTAGTATGCGCGATTGCGATTTTGTATCTGAAAACTAGTAATCGCGCATACTCTAACCGTCCTGAACAGTCCTGAATTGGTTCTGAACTCGGAACCAAAACAAAGCTATTACTCGAAGTCATCTAACCACCAGACCACAGAATAGTGTGGTCTCTATTCTGTGACCAGACGTGAAAACCGACAATCCAAGCGCTCACATAATACGTTATCGCCTGGATGTCTTGATCACGGAACTCGCCATCTTGCGGATCCCTGGTGAAGTAGATCTGTAAATCCTTGCCTTGGGTATATTCCCCTATTGAAATCCAGTACTTTATCGAAAACTTACAGTTCAAAGGTTCATACAGAATTGATTGAGGATAATATTATAAGAAGATCGTTTTTTTCAAATTGTTCTGATGACACGATCATCGCGAAATTTTACGAAAAGTTGCTCTTCAGCATCTTCAAACTAGCTGCGAAGTTGCATCATGATTGAATCAGTATTTCTTGAGGATTTTTGATCTGGGTCGGCAAAGTGCTGTCTGCTAATTCTGCTTTTTTCACATAGCAAGCCCGCAGAAGTCAGCACAAAATCATTATAATTGTCATCAGGAAATTTTCCAGAAATATAATTTACATGTTACCTAATGAATCTGTACATCCGGATATTTTCGCTAGGGGCATTTCCTGAAAATTTCTCATGTCGTACTCCCAGAAATTTCGCGATGGGAAGTATTTGAGAATTTCTTAAACGTGTATACCCTTAAACCTAAACTTCTTTTTTTTTTGAAAAATATTGCATGTGATATATCGCATCAGAGGTCAGTCGATGACCAATTCAATTTAATGCAGATTACAAATCAATAGGTTCGAGGATTTCCCTTTGTAATAATCAATAAAAGAGTAATGGTCTGATTACAATACTCTCCAATCACAAATTGTTTATTTGTTTCCTAGTTTTTCAATGAAAAACGGCACAACCAATTCTACTTTAAGCCACATCGCTGAAGGTAATCAAATTATCTTTCATTTGATGTATCACAATCTATATATCACCATTTGAAAAAATAAAATAGTGGGGTGAGAAATATCAAATTTATAATAGCACAGGATGAATTGGTTTTGAAATCAAAAACGCTGCAAATTTTACACGACGGTTTATTTTTTTCTCAGCTTAATGTGCAAATTCTTCCGCGATATTTATTACACTTCATCATCGCGAGTACCACAAGTGAAGAGTTTCACAATGAAATAAAACAATTTTTAAGATTGTCCGCCAATATCAGCTAGTAAATATTATTTCCACAAGCGGGATTCAAAGTTTTTCCGAAGAAATTCTGAAATGCGAGCAGCCGTATCAAGCTTTTTGCACTTCGGAATATTCATTCATTGCATTTCTTATTTCAATCCCTATCTGGCTGGAAAAATTAAATCTCTCCAAAATTGAATCATATAACTAAAAAAAAATTCATAGTTAGACGGTAACGACCGAAATTCAATGTTATGTCACTAATTAACAGTGCAATGTTGGCGTAAGGATATAGTTACAATTTCTACCCAGAACGCACCCGATATACTAACTTGAACAAACTATAAGCCTAGGAATAATCAACAAAATGAAGTACCATACAGTATGAGCAAATCTAACGAAAGTTTAAATCGAATGAATAACACTGAAAGAGGAATTTCGTTGAGTATCGTTGTCAGAAACACTCCAGAGGGTGTTAAGTGTCCAAACGTGAATTTTTCCTCCAGTGACGTCGTGACGTATTCACGAGAAGGGTGAGAAAGTGCAGAGTTAATTCACCTCAATTGGTATATTCCCTTCCATGGATATTGTTCATCGAAATTTCAGAGCAGAATTGCTGAAATAACCAAACTGCGATTCACATGAAACTTGAAAAGTCGCATTATTAACGATATTCACAGTTTCCATTCCTGACGATTACGAAACCAATATCTTTATTTAGCTATACGCCCCTGAGGGCCCTGAGTATCATCGAACGTTCGGGAAGCGGGCTCTCCTTAGCTGAAGCATTGTATAAAGATATATAAGATATACAATGGCTGAAGTTTTGAAGATCGGCGAAAAATAAAAGATCAACCAATATATTCAATCCCAATCAACAATAAATGATAGGGTGGAAGTCAAGCATTGTCGATAATATTCACATGGAATCATTTCAAACAACCAATAATGAATTCTCTGAATGAATGAGATTTGATAACCACTTTTATGCTTAAAACCAAAATCACGCATATTTCAAGAAATTGGTATGTGTAGTTACTGTGTTAGATTCTATGAAATTTAAAATAATTATAATTCATTAGCCTTTTGAAGGCGGCTCATGAGTGAGTTGGGAAGGAAATTGACTCAAATTCATAATGTTATCTAGAATAAGATATATATAAATAGTTTCGTAAAACTTAAAGGTACACAAATGTTCAAACGAGTCAGGTGAATATTTCTCGATGTATTAAAAATTTGTCAATCAATCTTTTCATCTGCTTTAAGATATATAATTCTGGATGAAAAGTTGTAAAATTATTTCACTGAACTCCAACTGATTTGAATGCGATTATTTATTTTCAGGATTTACAGAGTTCTTGCTTACAACTCGGTAACCGTTAGTCGTAAATAATTCGAGTAAAATTTTTTAGAATGGTTCTGACACAGTAATTAATTTTGAAAATTTCATGAAAATTCGATGATAAATTTTCGAGAAATAATTTTTTTCCCCTTGTTTCGAGCCCCTGGCGCAAACCGATCTTGCTGAAAAGCGTGGAGGATCAATCCTGGGTGATACACGATTTTTGTATCAAGGCCAACGATTTCCGGATTTTCCAGAGAAAAGCCCCGGACAACGGACGGCGGATGGGGGACTGCGGACGGACGGATTTTTTTTTATTCGTTCATACATATCTGCATACTTCATAACGCAAACTGTGAAATTTTCAGGGGGGGTTGAAATTTTATTTTTGTTGGTCGATCACTAAGGTTTATTATTTGATTTTATCAAATATTAAACCAAAATCGGCGGGTGGGAGGATATTCCTTGATAATTCTTCGTACAAGAATTATTGACGAGTTACGTTACTTTTTTGGCATGCTGTTTAAGTTTTATTTAAGATATCAATGGTATTGGGTTATTTAACTGAGAAAATAATATTTCCTCGTGTGAAATTTGCAGCGTTTGAAATACTGTGGAAAAAAAGTTAAAACAAGAAAAGTAAACTCACAATCAAAAAATTATTGTTTTATATTTGACTTCCATCCGATTTCAATGCTTGATATATGAATCACTAAAATTTATTTTTACTAGGAATCGACCACTTGGTCGAAAGTTAAACATTATTGATTATAAAAGTATGATTTTATTTATAATTCAAAATATATCGAACGACTGGAGTTAAAAATCAATGATTATAGTAGTTTAAAGGTACTGAATTGAAGACGCAATCAATGGAATCAAAACCTAGAAAAGCACTCACGTGAAGTCAGCAGCTTTCGCGTTGCCAAAGCGTTCATCTTTTCACGTATTGACCCCACAAAATGCATGTTTGGTGAAAAAAACTAGAAAAGGCTGCTGACTTTTCTAGTTTTTTTCGATCAAGTAGGTACTAGATTTCTATTCGATCTGATATGTATGTTTGAAAATATTGAGAAAATAAAATTTTGAATGGTTATATCTACCGAATCATTGGGCGGATTTTACCCACTCAAAAATTCGGCCTTCGTAGTTAAGCCTCACACCTACTCTACAAAAATATCGACTTTCCTAATTGTTTCTTTCGAAAGTTATCGTGTTTACGATCGGTCGTCAATATTTTATTTTCCTATAATACAGATTTGAATCGCATTGAAATCTAGTACTACATCGAAAAATGACAGCTTGAAAGTTCATTAAGAATTTCATGAGGATGATTGATACTGGATCAAATGATCGCAGAATATTGAGTATTTGGAAAGAAAAATAAAAAATTTCTTTTTTGAAAACGTTCTAATGACATGATCAGCATCACGAAATTTCACCCAAAATGTATAGGTAGGTATATCAGCATTTTCGGAGCAGCTGTCAAATTCCATCATGATTGAATCATCATTTTATGAGTTATTCTGGAAGGAACAACGATATCAAGAAGAAAACACGGAATTTAAATTCCGTATTTTCTTCTTGATATCGTTGTTTTTTTCAGAATAATTCATAACAAAATATGTCTATTGACATATTTTGACCAATATCTCCGAAAATAATTATCTAATCTATTTGAAATTTGGTACACAGCTGTGAAATATGAATCCCAAGGTGTGAGCAAATTATACGATTTGAATATGATGAACATTCTCCAAAAAAAAAAATTTACCCGGGAAAATTTTGAAAACAATTTTTTTAAAATATACTGACATCAATTTTCGAGAGACTGCGTGTCATCATCATGCTCCAATTAATTGTCGAGTTTCAATGTAATCGTTCAAGTATTTCCTGAAATATCAGGAAATAACCTAAAATTTTCAAATCGCTATAACTCAGAGACCTATAGGCCGATTTCGCCCGTCAACTAACATAACCGTCGCATTTTGAAATGCAACCTACCCTAAAGTTTCAAGTCGATGAGATCTTCAGTACTCTCGTAATACGGCCGGTCGGCCGGATAGAATCGATTTTCATACCTGCGGATTCCTCATCAGTGAGTCCAACCTAGTCTTTTGGACATTTGGACAAAACGATAGCACCATTTCCTCCCAGAACATGTATGAATAGAAAAACATGTATAAATAATAAACTGTCCATAATTTATATTGTGGAATTTCTGAGCGAACCACCGTCAAGTTCTAGATTTATGCTTCAGAGATGAGTGTTTTTTGTGTCATAGGAAAAATAATTTTTATTTGAACAAAATCGAGAAAAATTATTGAAGGTGCACAATTTTCGATCGGATCATTTCTTGTTTAGATATTGGGAAAACAAAATTTTCGATGACTATAGGGCCTAAACCATTAAAAATTTTTTCTTTGAAATAAATATCTCAACGTTCGCATTTGCACCGAAAATTTGAAGTCAGCAGCTTATATCCACTCCTTAGATGAAATGTGAAATAATTATTCAATTTGACCAATAATTTAGCAGTGAGGCAAACCCGATCGTTTTTCAACAGTTTCGGCCAACTTTCCTATAATCACAGGTATTCGGCAAAATATAAACGCCCCCATTCAATTTTCTTTGAACGAAAACAAAAAAAAAACAAAATGATGATATGTACTTCTGTTCCCCAGAGCAGACGCATCCTTCCCTAATAACATTAAACATGTGGTCGCCATCCCGCCATCAAGTGACTTGCACAGAATATAAATATATAAAAAGTGTAAACTCCCTACTAATCTGTGGAAACCTCTGAATAAAGAACATAAGGAAGGAGCATGATGGCCTCACGAAGTGGTTCCGGGATGGATGTTGCATATGGCCGACTTTCCTTTCACTTTGAAGAGAGAACAACTTGTTCCGAGACTTCTTTGTCTGAAGAAACTAACTAACATGAGTCATACTTGGAGGTTCAATATGGGCGCCTATGTCCCACTTTTATACGAAGTAGAAAAGCGTTATGCTCCTTCCTGTTGTTCTCTATTAAAGGTGGAAACAAAGTGGCGGCCATCTTGGATGGCCCGTTTACTAGTGACACCAACGGCCACATAAAAAACTTATTTTGGCTGGCAAGCTCACTAGTGACCCTAACAACCGGCGGGGTGAAACTCCTAGTGCAATATGGGAAGCAATTTTCTGTAGCTGGCCACTCATGATTAAGGGAGATGGAAGATATGAAAGTATAGCCTTCTCCGTCCGGACAGGATGATCCGAAATGATCGGAACGGAATTGACTTCAGTTTTCCCGGTTGAAATGTAGTTTGTGGTTGTTTATGTCGGTTTGTGTGGTTGATTTTTATTTTTTTTACATATTTGGTATAAATTTCATTTCACTGGTTTTATTAATTTACTGGTTCCTCACTTTTCTATACAGTCTCTCAGATTTTATCCTCTTTCATTATCTGTTACAATTTCTGAAATATCAGTGAAACCTACTCCGCCTAAACTTAAATATACATTTCAAATGTAATGTCCAAGAGTCTCAAAAAAATCTGCGTTTTTTCAGTTTCCCAAGGAATCTTTCGGGAATATTGTCCTGTCAAAAAGTCTGCAATATTGATCCTAGTATAATATGTTCAAATTTCTGATTTCAATTTTCCAACGAACCTCTGCCGCCTCCGAATAGATGCTGTTCCCAAGTCTTCACAAAAAGAAAGTTTAAATGATCATAATTATGCATGTAGATATTAATCTAATGAGTTGAGTCACAAAGACAGTATTTCCCAGTATACTCCCAGTAATAACTCTGAGAAAATCACTGTGATGCCCCAACATCTGAAAAATCTTTAGTAGGAAGCCCTGAAGTATCATACACAACAAGCGACTTTTATAGTTCTGAAGCTGGTCAAAATTTAACAGATGAAAATTCTCCTTTAGTTGAAAATAAACCTGGATTTTTAAGAAAATTAGGACTCTACGAATCAGATTTGTCCCCTCAGCAGGAGTTCATGTACCTACAACATTTATAGGACAATTGACATTATAAATTCACAATTGAGAAATGTTGATAAGCCTCCAACAGGCCGTCGGTGGTCTTCGGATGATGAAGCTTTTGCTCTCTCGCTTTATGAGAGGAGTCCAAAATTGTATGATTACCTCAGAAATTGTTTTCAGTTACCGTCACCTAGATCTTTTCAGTATGTTTTGGCTTCCATTCCTTTTGAATGTGGACCCCTCAAACCAGTTTTGGAACATATGAAAATTCATGTTCAACAGATGGACGAGCTAGATCGTCATTGTACTCTGATATTTGATGAGATTTATTTGAGTAGTGTTTTTTTTATGAAAGCCATAAGCAAAGAATTTCTGGTTTTGAAGATCCAGGCACTAAGGGTAGAACATCTAACCTTGCGCTTGTTGTTATGATACGAGGAATCTGAAAAAGTTATAAGATGCCAGTTGCATATTTTTTCACTAAAGATACCATGAAATCTGATAATTTGAAAGAATTAGTTATTCAAGTTATTAGACAGCTACAAATGATAGGGATGAAGGTTTGTGCCACAGTTTGTGACCAATCTGGCACTAAAAGAGCAGCTATTGTTGCTCTCATTAGATATTACCCTGATAAGAACCCAAGTCCATATCACTTTGTAGTTGATGGAGACTTAGTGATAACAATATTTGACATACCGCATCTCTTAAAGAACACACGAAATGCCATAATTGACTGTAGAATAGAATTTGAGAAGGAAAAATTTGCAAGTATGGATCACATGATACAAGCTTTCCATTTCGATAATACTACACGTACACATAAAGTTCTGAACAAGATAAAAGAGTCTTATTTCAATTTCAGAGATTTCTACATGAAAATGAAAGCCAAGGTGGCAGCTCAACAACTAAGCCAAAATATGGCCTCAGCCATCGAAAATTTCATGCATCTGGGCATTTCAAATTGGACTCTTTACATACTACATTGTTGTGTTGAGTATGGCTCCGCGAAGTAACGTCACTTCCGATACATGCTGCAATAAATGCCGTAAAGAAGTAAAATTATTCGTAATTTATTGAAATTGCAGTTTAAAATACCATCCAAATTGTATACTGAAGATATGTGGTACTTACGTCGACAAAAAAGGTGTCATGACATGCTGTGGTAACATACACGAATGTGAAAAAGATGACGAAATAAATCAGCTGAATCATCGGATCTCAAATTTGAATGAATCACTCTACGAGAATTCAATAAGGTCTGATACAACAATTCAAGAATTAATTTTACCTGAGGAAAAAAACGATCGAGAAGTTTCAATTAAATTCAATGAAGTGGATAAAGCTGCCTATTACAAAGACCTGATAATAGAACAGAAAAATCTACTCATTGAGGAACTGCAGGATAAAATTCTTAAGAAACATATAAAATTATTAGATAAGTTTGACTCAACAATAACAAATAAAGCCGTACTTGAAAGGAAAAAAATAATTGATACAAATCACGCTAAAAATAATATTAAAACTGATAAGGTTATTGATATCAGAGGCATTCCGGTGAAACCAGCTGGGATTGACATGCTCGATGAAATTCCACCTGAAATCAAGGAGAATCTTCGACCATCCCATGAGTCATTATTAGAGAGAAATAAAGCAGATTCCAGTGAATTCAAAACAGTTTAATACAGGAAAAGGACAGATAATAGAAATAACTTGAAGAAAAATGAGAAGAAATCAATGAGACATACCAGAAGGTCGAGAAATTCTGAAGGAAGTAAGGACCGTTTCTGGAATATAAAAGGAGCGTCGAAAGATAATCCTGTGAAAGCAGTTGACAGAAAAGTTTCTCTATTTGTATCGAGAATATCTGCTGGTACAAATCCCGAGAATTTCACAGACATGGTGAGACAGAAGTTCCCAGAGGCTGAATGTCAAAAGCTACAATCTAAACATCCGGTAATATACAGCTCGTTTAAAATTAATATTGATGAGAAAAGTTTTCCTGAAGATAAAACAGCGATTCCTGGCCTAATGGTGTTTAATACTTGGGTATTGATATTTAATAGAACACTAGAGATTTGTACTTTAATATTTAATCGGTATAACATATACATTCATGTGATGTTACAACAGTGTGGTTATGATATCAATCTGACATTCCAGTAACTTGACCATAGAGTATATCTGACATGTTATAATATAGAATAATATTGAACACCTTCCCCTCAAAGATCTAAACGACCAGGGGGTTTCACAATTCTTCCAAAACGGGTCATATTATCTTTTACAGTTTTAGTTTCTATAATTGGGTTGTTCACAATATTGGATGTATTCGATTTGTTCAAATTACCACCATCTTTGTTATGAGGATCTGGTGAAAGTTGGTTCGGGCTCAATTCTGGCTGCAGAATGTATTCGCCACTATGTGGTCTGGTATATGATCGTTTTATATGGTGTGTATTACGTCTTAGTATTTGACCGTTTATTTCCTTTTTCAGCCAATAAGATCTAGGTTCTTTTGCCTTTTCTAAAACAATTGCCTTTTCCCAAATTTTATCATTTGGTGTTTTAATTACAACTTGATCGCCTTTTTTAAATTCTACTGGATTTCTACGTACTGTTCTATTATATTGCATCTTAAGTTGCAACTTTTGATCGCACAATTTTTTGAAAATACCTTTTTGAATTTGAGGTTGCAATTTATCGGTTGTTGGCGGTAAAAGGTCTCTAAGGTGTCTACTTTGTAAAATTTGTGATGGTGATGCTTTCAAACCACTAAGAGGCGTGTTATTGTAGTTCATGACTAGGTCTCTAAAATCTAGATTTTCCTCATTACTCTTTTTCAAAATTTGCTTGCCTATATTTACAGCTTTCTCAGCTAGTCCGTTGCTTTGATGATAATGTGGACTGCATGTTGAAATAGAAATATCTTTACTAACATAATAGTTCCTACATTTACTCGAAACGAATGGTAAGTTGTCAGCAATTATTTGCTCTGGGTAACCAAATCTGGTAAATATATTTTGAAAAGCGTCTATTACAGAATTTGACGTTTTATCTTTCAGTTTTATAATTTCAAGCCAATGAGAGAAATAATCTACTGTTACTAAATAGGAATTGGGTCCAAATTCCAATATATCTGTACCTACTTTATTGAATCTTAATCTTGGTACCGAGTGTGGTAACAATGGTTCCTTGAAGTTACTGGGACTGTACTTTTCACATGTCCTACAACGTTTAACATAGTTCATTATATCTGTTGTTAATTCTGGCCAATAAAATAAAGTTCTAGCCTTATTTATTGTTTTATTCATGCCTGTGTGACCTCTGTGCAGTATTTCAATCATTTGGGTTCTTAGCGTTTTAGGAACGATTATCTTGTCGTCAAGAAATATGATACCAGCTTCTACATATATTGAATCTCTTAGTTTATAATACGGTTTACATTGGTAGGGAATATTTTTCTCTTGAGGCCATCCGTTGTAATAATAATTGAAAATTCTAACCAATGTATCATCGTTACCGGTAGCATTTCTGAATTCAAATTTTTTCTCTTCACTCATGGGTAGATGCTTTGATATTGAATGTACCATCTCTAACATCTCAGAATCATAACTGTCTATTCTTAATGAGGCCCTAGATAACATGTCTGCAAAATGTATATCTTTTCCAGGTACATAATATACATTAAGAGAATATTTTAATAATTTTATTCTTAGCCTTTGTAACCTAACTGATCCAATTTTACATATAGGCTTATTCATGATGGATATTATCGGTTTATGATCACACTGAACATCTACTATACTTTTATAAATAAAATGGTGAAACTTTTGTGTACCGAAGTAGATAGCGAGAAATTCCTTTTCTGTTTGACTATAATTTATCTCACTGTCATTCATATTGCGTGAAGCGCATGCTACCAACTTTAAAATTTTATTCTCATATTCTTGGAACATGCAGCATCCTAGACCATTTTTTGATGCGTCACACTGAAGGATTATTTTCCTACCAGGATCAAATGGAACAAGAGCAGGTGAATTACATACAATCTCTTTCAGCTTTTTAAAACATTCTTCATGCTTAGGTAGCCATTGCCATTCTACACTAGCTTTCAACAATTCGCAAAGAGGTTGTATGTGATTTGTCATATTGGGAACATAGCGCCTAACATAATTAAATGATCCAATGATTCTTTGCAATTCTAATTTGTTACTTGGACTTTTTAGTTCACAAAGTGATTTTGCTCTATCTTCGTCTATTTCCATTCCTCTACCAGAAAAAATTTGACCCATAAATTTAACACTGTCTTTACAAAATTGAAATTTATCTCTATTGAATCTAGCGCCTACTTCTCGAGCTCTTGCTACTACTTTTTCTACAGTTTTATCATGTTCTTCCCTAGTACCACCTGAAACTATCATATCATCATGACATATCAATACATTCTCAATATCGCCAAATCTCTTTTCTACTGCTTCTTCGAATAAATCTTGAGAATTTGATAAACCATAAGGTAACACTAAGTATCTGTAAATGCCAAATGTGGTTGCGAAAGAACATTTCCACGACGACTCTTCATCTAATTTTAAATGGTGATATCCTTCAGATAGATCAAAAACTGTAAAAAATTTTTTACCTCTAATATTTGAACAAATATCTTCGATCTTATGTGTCGCTCTAGGTTTGCGTATAATTTGTTGGTTTAAATCAGCCGGGTCTAGACATAACCTTAAGTTACCATTATTTTTCTCAACGACTACAATTCGATTAATACTCATGCCGGGGCTTACTTCATCAACTTTTACTATTGCTTTTAATTTCACGAGCCTATCCAATTCACACTTCAGCGCATCTTTTATAGCTAAGGGGATTTTACTTGGTGGATGACTGACAGCCTCAAAGTCTATTTTGGTAGTTACTTTATGCTCGCCTAGGAATCTACCGGGTCCTGAGAAAATATCCGAATTTTGTTCGATGAATTTATCTCTTTCCGAGACTTTTCCAGAAGGATTTATATTAACATTATTTACTCGCCTAATAATTCCTAAACTTTCACATGCCTGACCACTTAAAAGGATTCTAGTAGCCCCCTCAACGATCACAAAATCCTCATAAAGACTCTTATTTTTATATTTACAATATAAATTTATAATTCCAACAGTTTTGGCCTGAGTACCTTCAAATCCTTTAATAATATAATTGGATTTACGAACTAAAATCTGTGTTTTTATTTCATTAAACTTTACTTCAGGTATTATACTAATATCCGCACCTGTATCCAATTTTACGTTGAAATTTTCACCTTCAATCTGAATAGTTTCATCCCACATTTTTTCATGACTACAGTTGGGATCACTACATTTACATTTTCCTACATAACCTACAAATACATCTTCCGAACTATGATCATCTTTCTCAACATTCTTAATATTCTTTACGAAACATGAAATGGCAAAATGGTTGAACCTACCACACTTTTTACACTTCTTTCCAAATGCAGGGCATTCACGTGCACCATGTGTTGACTGGCATCTCCTACATTTGAACTTTTCATTTTCCTTGTTCTGGCCCTGTGATTTATATGTGTTTCTTGGTTGTTGGTTGAACTTGTTTACAGCATGAACATCTGACCTCAATTCATTCTGGAACTGCTCGTTCTGTTGTTTGCTTTGTTCACTGGTTCGACAAAATTCAATTGCTTTATCCAAGCTCAACTTTTCGATCCGCAGCAATGCCTCTCGGGTTATAGGATCTCGGATGCCCATAACTATTTTGTCCCTCAGAGCTTTATCTTCAGCTGTCTGATTTGGGTCTCTTTCATTGTAATTACATGTGCGTACCAGGTATTTACATTCCGTGAGAAAATGTTCAAAGGGTTCATCCTCCTTTTGCATCCTTTTTAGGAAATTATACCTTTCGAAACATTCGTTAACCCTCGGGTTCACATATTTTTGGATCTGATCAATCGTATAATTATATTTGTTTACTTCTGTTTCGGGGATGACGAATGTAGACATAATTCTTGCTGCCTCTGTACCGATAATATTTCTCAATATTGATAACTTGATGTGGTCCTGGGATTCGTATTGTCCTGTCGCTATAAGATAGTCGGTGAATGCAGTTTTCCAAAATTTCCACTCCATAGCGGCATTTTTGCCTTGCAAGTCGAAATCTGGGGGTAGTTTTACCGGCCCCGTGTAGCTTGCCATTTTATAGGTTATAATAGAAATCTAAATTTATTTCTTGGATCCTTCACCTTTTCTTCGTATATCACTCAATTCCGTTACGACTGCGCCATGTTTAATACTTGGGTATTGATATTTAATAGAACACTAGAGATTTGTACTTTAATATTTAATCGGTATAACATATACATTCATGTGATGTTACAACAGTGTGGTTATGATATCAATCTGACATTCCAGTAACTTGACCATAGAGTATATCTGACATGTTATAATATAGAATAATATTGAACAAATGGAGCATACATCTCTACATTTTTTCGGAGGGGTATATCAGTAAGGCCGAATGTAGTCTAGTTAACAACGGTGTCTCAACCATCCGGAATAAGAAAGGTGCGATTTCTTTTAATTGTATACACTTGAACATACAGAGTATAAAAAATAAGTTGAATGATCTTAAGTGTATTGATATACTCCCAGCCTGATGAATTCGATGTAATATGCCTAATAGAACATTGGTTATCTGAGGCAGGTGTTGATGGCTGGTATATTGGAGATGCCTATACAAGGACGAGCTTAACAAGAGGAGGGTTTATGATACTCGTGAAAAATACTAGGACTGTCCAGGTTTGTCCTATGATAGAGAAAATACGCAGTTTGTTACGGGAACTTCATTGTGAAATATCCGCTGTAAAGTTGAGAAAAAACAAGGTAGATGTTATAGTTTTATGTGTATTGTTGTCAAAATTGTTCTATGCACATGCGCATTTCCCAAGCTTGCCAGAGGTTTTATATCAGACGAATCCGTTTGTAATCAGGTGTTTGTTGGTACCATGAGGTGAGATTTTGACTTATCATATAGAATAGATACTACTGAAGATTCTTATTCAAATGATTAACTACCTGAGTGATTGGACTGAAACCTGGCAGTTGGTTGGAAAGTAATGGCGTCCAACTTTTTGCAGAGTTTTGTTGAGATCGTATTGTTAGTAAATACAAAAAAATAACAATTTTTTCGAAAAAAATTTTTTTTCGGAATAACTCAAAATAGGTGGGAAATTTCGTCATGGTCGTGTCATCAGAACATTAAGAAGAATTTTTTGTTTCAAATATTCAATATTCTCTGATCTGACCATATCACCCCCACGAAATTCTGTATGTTTGGAAATATTGATTTTCTCTAGTCAATTTGTTCGTCCGCACATGGAACATCTTACTTAAGTAAAATGCCTCATAGCGCGCCGGTGAAATTAAATTTACTCCTGATGTATCCCCAGTCGTTAGGCTGATGGCAAAGATGCAACCTCTTACTCCCTATCTATTCATTTCAACTTTACAATTAAAATTGCAATTCACGAACAAAAAATTTACGGTGAATTTGAAATCCGGGATTCGAAGAAGCACTTATCTTAATGGTAGGTGTGATGGTGTGGAAGTTGTCCAATTTGGCTCCGGAACGAAGATATTCCAGTAATAATCAGCTCCGGTACAGAGGTACTCCAGTATTAATTAACTTCGGTATACAGGTAATTCAGCAATAATCAGCCCCGGTAGGTACAGAAAAAATCCAACCAAATTCTGGGCACGGTACTAAGATAATCCAGTAAGAGCTAGCTCCGTTACTAAGAAAATCCAGCAGGACTTATCTCCGGTACTAAGACTGCAAATTTCAAATCTATAAGGTATTGTACTTATGAGACGTGATCTCATTCTCAGTGACTCTAGACACAATTGAAATAATTTACAAGGTAATGAATATGAGATGAAGAAATATCTATAACCCAGGAATAAGAGCACGTTATTCGATCGTAAGAATGAGACAAGAAATCAAACGCAGAATATTATATAAAGGAACATGTTAACCTGTGTAACCTGCAGAGAATGAAATAAATCAAACATAAGAATTTGACATTCACGAAATCAAAAAATATTGGTCGGGATATACGTAGTTCTTACCGTCTTTTGAATGGACGTCTTATAAAAAACAATAAAACTTTAAAATTCCACAATTTTTATGGATTACGAGGTACGTTAATTCGCTTAACTCTAGTAGGGTATAAATAAGTTCTATAATACCGGGCCTTAAGCGATTGATGTAAGCAGGGAGGTAGGAAAAGAGTGAAGGGGGCATAACGTTTGAAAAGTTTCGTACAGTTTTGAGAACCATCTGTGGATTTACCCATACCAATATGGCCGACTTTGAACTGAATATTTTTGTCTCATTTGTCGTACACCACAGAATACAAATATTTACCGTCTAGTTGTCGGCCATATTGGTATGAGAAAATCCACAGAAGGTTCTCAAAACTGTACGACACATTTGGTACAAGGGAAATATAGGATATGCTCCCTTCCCTTCTTTACCCTCCATGGATATTAGAATCAAAGTAATGCGTTTTCGTGCGACTGGAGTTGAAATGGTTAGTGTAGCGTTTTTTCGCGATTGAAACTGAAATCCACAGTGGAGCGTTTTGTAATGTTACAACCTTACTCTACGAATATCGAGTTTCTAATGTACTGAAGGGAAAATTAAACACACCAAACTTTCAAATATTACTGAACTCTCAGCTATCGATTTCGGCCTTTAGGCCACCATCAGGCCAGCTTAAAATACACGAAGTACATGAAACATTCACATTTCACCAAAATTGCAACCGAGCAAAACTTTTTCATTTTCGACCTTGAAGAATCAATGAAGTGAAGTGTACTAATGGGCTCCCCATTCAGTGGGAAAATGGCGGATATTTATGCGAATCATGTAGAAAATAAGATCATAGGCTATAACCTCTAGGAAAATATATTTAACTTTGGAGCATGTATATTGACGACGTGTTTTGCTTATGGCCCGAACCGAAGAAGTTTTAACCACCTTTTTCAATATGTTGAATATAAAATTCAAGATTGAATTCTTCAAAAGAGCGTTAAATAATTCCATCAATTTTTAAGATCTGAATATGAACCTAAGTGAACACAATTCTTTCATTAACATTTGACATTTATACCACATACCACTCATCCTCTCTCAAAAATTCAGCTTTTAGATTTTGTTTCACTAATTTCTGGATATCTATTATCTGAAGAAAACTATAACAGTGAAATATGTACAATATATAAAATTGCAGAGAGACAAATCAATATCCAAAAACATATAAGACGACACTAATAAACGCCGGTTCCCCGTAAATGTTCGGCAATTTCCGATGACAGTCGGTAGTTCGAATTATGCGGAAAGTTTGAAATATGGACGTTTGATGTTCCTGGGATTGAAGTGATATTGAAATTCGCTGTGGCTGAATGTTTTCAATAGATTGGAGTAATGTATTCCTGATATAAATTTTTTAAAAACATGTTAGCTAATTTACTCGTCATGGAAAATCTACTAAGTTCAATAAACTATACGAACTAAACGATTCACGAATATGTTAATACAATAATATAATATTATTTCTGGATGGTTCATATAGATTTGCATCATTTATTTTATATTTTTGAAGACACGAGTAGATCCAATCGTGATCAGACAGATTAATTATGCTCTTAAGATGTCTCACGGCTCCCCTGGAAGGCGACCAAAGTTCGTGAAACTGTGATATAGGGAATATTCAACATATATTTCATGGGATATTTTCTATTGGTTGATTCATATATTTCTCCTTTTCAGAATGACATTTTAAAAAACTGAAGTAATTCGATTATTTTTAATGATAATAAAAAAAAATTATAAAATTTCAGCTCATTATGCGAGGAATGAACAGACAAAAGATTACGTCTTTGCATTCCACGAATTTCCAGAAGAAATAAATCAATGGAATTTGGTATTTCGATACATTCATTAATGTCATCAAATTAATTTTAGTATTAAAATTTGTAAAATCAAACTTTGATAGGATAGTTTGAATGATGATGGACAAGTAACAATCCCACACAGGTTTGTATCATCAGATTATTTGAGTTGAGAGGCGATTACGAAAAAAATGAAAGACTTCTTTTAAACCACTTTTATTTATTATTATATTAATACACATTCATCAATAAGAATATACCTGTAATGTTCATCAAGGTTGATACAAATTTAACATCTCCATGAAGCATAAACGGAATATGGATCTATATAACAGCTTACATAAACTGAATATAATACAAAAGTATATTTTAAAGATAACATTTAAGAAAAATAGACTTTATCTCACGGATTTGCTGTTTTCGGCCGAGATAGGTAGTGTAAGGTCATTGTACATATTGGAAATCTGTTCATATATCCATGGCCACAAAACATTACGGCATTATGTAGATCACAATTACTTTTCCCGTGGTAACAGGAATAAAAATATTCAGATCATACTATTCTCATGTTTCTTGTTCATAATATTGTGTTTCTTCATCAAATATGAAATATCTTTCCTGTCCAATAAATTTATTCGTTCTAATGTCTCCGAGTTTAGTTTTTGTGCATCAGAGATAATCCTTTCAACTGTAACACCATCAGTTAGTTTTTTGACAATATCCTTTTTATCCTGTCTTGATAAATGTTGATTTCTCATCTCCTCATCATGGCCAACATGGGTCTTCCAAAATCTTGAGATAATCTGTCCTGCAATATGAAGTTCACATTTTAGGGGCATTCATATTGACCATGAAATATCAAATGAACTGATATTATAATAAACCTGTTTGCATTATCTTAGTCTCTAGACGAGATGGACATACTCCATGCATCTTTATCGAACCTTCAGCTTTTTCCATTCGCTGAGATCTTTGGCTCTCAAAACCTAAGAAAATAAGAATAATCAGTTAATGCATCACACATTCATAAAGGGCCAATTTCATACTTGAAAATGTATGAATTGAGAAAATATACAGACTCTATGTTTACCTCTACAATTGCTTCGGTTACAATTATAAGATTTTTCCTCATAATCGTTGTATTTTCTTATCCGAGTAACACCATAGATCATTTCTAATTTCTCTGTTTGAAACCATTGTTCGTAACTTTCACGGTTAGCAAAATGATTTGTTTCAACTTCCAATTTTATTCCATGTTCCACTTCCAAATGATTTTCCAATTTGTTATACGTAGCACATTTGAACTCTCTATTATTACACAGTGGACAAATAATTCGAGAATTTATCGAAGTCGAAGTTGCATTCAACTCTTTGTGGATATTCCTCAAATGTTTATTTTTCCCTGAAACACACGAAAACTCAATGCCACAAAGTGCACATACTTTTTTCTGGGTCTCCAAATCTTCCATTCTGCACAATGTCAATATAACGCAAATAAAAATCTGAAACTTTTGTTCTCTGCAGATTAACCACAGCGATTGAACTATAGAATTCAGAATTCTCTTCCACTGTTTATCACTTTTGCCGCGAAATTAGAATCCCGCCTCCCGCTTGTTCTCAACGTACCGACTGTCATCGGAAATTGCCGAACATTCACGGGGAACCGGCGTTTATTAGTGTCGTCTTGTTTCTTCTATACAGAGTGTAACAGCCAAATGGAATGAATTCGATAACGAATAAATGAGGGCGTGTTGGGAAAAACGCTCGGACACGTCGATTTGTAATTTTAAATGCGCATATTTTTCAAGAAAATAATATTATATAGGGTGTTCCATGTGACCGTGGCCAATACCAACTTTCTTATTTCAAATGCAACCCCCTGTATATTATTTATTTTTTCGATTTTTCAGAGATTCTAGACACAATTCATGCACAATATGTCCTATCTTTAACTATTTTGGAAATATTGAGTGTTTTCAGAGTTAGTGCAAAAATCAACGTTTTAAATAAAAATTATTTTATTTCACACATTCGGTACATTACACTTAAAACCTGATAAGTAATACTGATTATTTCTTAATATTTAAAAAAAAAACATTAATGTCAATGTAGGAAATGTTCAAAATGCTCGCCGCGAACGTCTTGGCAACATGCTAATCTGGTGTAGAATTGTCTTCTAACGTTACTCAACATTTCAGGCGTGACTGATATAATCGCAAGCGTGACTGATATAATCGCAAGCGTGATTCGGTTTTATAGGTCAGCTAAGTTTAAAGGTTTCGTTTCGTATACAATACTTTTGACATATCCCCACAAAAAGAAGTCTAATGGTGTCAGATCAGGAGATCGTGCTGGCCATTCTATCGATCCGAGCCTCCCTATCCACCGATTTGGAAAAATTTGGTTCAAGTACTGCCGGACATTTATTTGGTAATGCGGCGTTGCTCGATCTTGCTGAAACCATATTATATTGGCAGGAACTTGTGGATTTGCTGGATCAGGATATAAATTTACCAAAGTTGGTACGACATTATTTTGGAGTAGTTCTAAATATTTTTCTCCATTCAAGTTGCCGTCAATGAAAAAGGGACCTACGATATGATTTCCAACAATTCCTGCCCAAACATTAACATTTTCAGAATATTGCGTATGTTCTTCTCTCATCCCGTGAGGATCCTCATCGGACCAATAGCGGCAATTTTGACGATTAACATGACCGTGTAGTTTAACTGTACTCTCATCAGAAAATAAACCATTTTCTGATTGGATCACATTGTTATCTAACATTGCCATCATTTGCTCAAAAAAATGCGTTCTCCTATCGAAATCGTCTTCTATGAGCTCCTGAGTTGCCATCATTCTATAGGAATGCATCTTACTTTCTTTTAATATTCGAAATATTGACGTGTGGCTACTTTTCGAACAGAATTATGTGGGCTTTCTTGAAACTCAAGCATAATATCCAATTTCGTATCATCACTCACTGCATTGGCAGCAATTTTTTTTATTTGTCTTTCATGACCAAGCTCTCGAAACTGCTCTTCTATTTTGCTAATTGTTCCTTGGGTAATAGGCGGCAAATTTGGAAATTTATCGTGAAATAAGCGAGGAACTTCCATTTGTGTCCGTGTGTAATCTCCATAACCAATCATTTGAAGAATGATTTTTTTGTGCATTTCTTTTAAATGAAAAATTTTTCTAATACTATTACGTACAGTTATCGAAATTCAAATGACAATAGCACTTACACTGATTGTCATGCAAACAGACAACGTGTTACTAAGGCTATGAGAATAAAGAAATCTGTTTTTGTTTTTTTTCATTTCTTCTCAGTAATGGTTTTTGCTTACTTTCTTCATATCAAGAGATAAATGGGAAGTAAGTATTGAGTGCAATGTATCGAATTTGTGAAATAAAATAATTTTCATTTAAAACGTTAATTTTTGTAAGAAATCTGAAAACACTTAATATTTCCGAAAAAGTTGAAGATAGGTATAGGACATTGCACATAAATTATGTCTAGAATTTTCTGAAGAATCCAAAAAATAAATAATACACAGGGGGTTACATCTGAAATAAGAAAGTTGGCATTGGTCAAGGTCGCATGGAACACCCTATATAATTTTATTTTCTTGAAAATTATGCGCATTTAAAATTACAAATCGACGTGTCCGAGCGTTTTTCCTAACACCCCCTCATTTATTCGTTATCGAATTTATTCCATTTGGCTGTTACACTCTGTATAGGTATGACTACTCGCGCGGCCAAAATAAAATTCACGGAACATATTATAAAGAACAGCCCCAAATCAGCTCTATACTCCATTCACTTTTATATGTAAACTATCCCGGGTGGCCATGATTTCCAACATTTTCATGCTGGAGTATTTCAAGTTGTGCAGAAAGGTATTTAAATGTCTTCTGTAGGCTTATTTATTGAGAATTTCGAAAAGTGGGGAATTCCAAAGGTCCGTCTGTTCATTTAGATATTTAGAAGGTTTACTGCAGGGTTATTCGAGTACTTTTATTTGGTTTTCGAATCAACCTTCACAAAGAAACGGCCTACTCCATCCATTATTTTTCAGTAAAATTTCAACACTCGATTCTTGATTTCCGTACAAGACAAAAGCATAACTGAATCTTCTGACCATGTTTATATACGTGAAATATTTCCAGTATTAACAGAGAAAAAAGTTTCTTCAACATCCGCCAGGCCTTTATAGAATTGTTGAATTCACATAATATTTTCTCAAATTCATTATTTTCTCATAGTAAATAAATATTCTGATAAATACGTAATTACTATATGACCTCTATGTAGACAACGTTGCGTAGTTATCTGACAGAAAAATGACTATAACCTAAAATTTTCAAAATATACACGGTGAAATGTGTCAGAAGGTCATGGCCAACCTGGATAGTTTATAAAAGTGGATGGAGTATAGGTAGTTATCTAATAGAGTATAAACTTGAAACTACTACAGGAAATTCAACATTGAAACATAACAAATCAACTATAGAAAACTGCTTCTTGTTAAACAATATGAGATCCTGATAAAGATAAAAATCATAACCACCTTTTAAATGATATATCCGGGTTCACAGATAGACACCTTTTTAAATCCGGGTATAGAAATCTGATTATAAAGTTAATTCAAATTTCATGGATTTTTCGTTCTCTCGACTTTACGTTGTTTTTTGACTAGTTAAGTGACAAGCTGCTGACCCGTTGATTCCCTTCATTCCGCTTCTTAGTTTACATTATAAAGTAGATAATTTTGAGATCCTTTATTTTAGAAAAAACGATTCGATTATCAAGATTTTTAGTTATATATTGACCACAACAAATGATGAGAAAAATGAATTTGTATTCCACAAATCTGACGGTAAGACGTTGTTCGAGGTCACTTACTTCTACACCTAAGAAATTCAAAAATCTAACTTGATTTTATGGATTTGAACTGAACTGTTATCAATTAAATCGTGTAAATGGAATGTTTCATGTAATTCCTGTATTTTCAGCTGGTCTTATGATGGCCGAAATCGATAGCCGAGATACACTAATATTTGAAAGTTCTGTGTGTTTAGTTTTCCCTTAAGTACATTGATATTTGCAGACAAATGGAAGAAATCACAACTGACATTGAGTTTCTTAGTTGTTTTTTTCGGAAGTAATTGTACCTACGATAGGCCGTGAGGACGACCGTAAACACCATTACTTCCGGAAGAAACGACATAGAATAGTGATATCCTTTGGGTTGATGGTTGATGGTAACAATCCACCGAACAGTTTTGAATATAATTCATATACCCATTCAAAAATTTGAGGATATTTCCATAGGAATCCCAGAAATACTGATGCCATCAGTTGTGAGATATGGACATGCAAATCTGCACGAGGTTTCGAGAACAGTATGAGTCAGACAAAAATAAAATATTCATTCGAACGATTTGAATTCCGAAGAAAATCCACTGAATTTTTCTGAAATTTTTGGCAAACCTGACAAAAGCCGATATTTAACTACGGTATACCAAATCTCAGCTAGGTCAGAAATGATTCAACTCAATATTTTTTTCCAGAAATGAAAATACACCTTGAAAATTTTGAACAGAACAAGAAACTCCAATTTTCCTCAATACAAGCCTGGAATATATTCACTACCTTTGAGTTATGAGTGCTGACCAAACATGAGAATGTTGATTGAAAAATAACATCCCGATCAGACTTTATAAACAAATTTATTCTAAGCCGTAACAGTTTAATCAACCTGTATACGGGGTGTATCTGAATAAAACCGAAAACATTTAAGAGGTGACTATGTGATGAAAATTAAGGTAGGTATATGGTAAAAATTTTTTGAGAAACCTTTCCCCGGAAAAGTTATACCCCTCCGAAGGTTAACGAAAAAATTGTTTTTTTAATGTTTCCTGTATATTAAGCTGAAGACAAGAAACTTGGTAAATATTATTTGTCAATAAGAAGACACATTCTGGAATTTTTTCAACCCTGAAGTATGTTAAGAAGGGGTTGAAATAGTCAACCCCTAATATTTTTTTCCATCAACTTTTTTCTTGGCTACACAATTTCCTTTTTAAGAGCGAATAATACCTCGAATAGGACGTGGTGACTTTTGTAGGCCAGTGTTCGTTTTTTTCGAAAAATTTTTTGGGTGCAAATGGTTGAAAAAATTGAAAGAGTGCGCAATGTTGCCACTTTTTTATATTCAAAGCTTTTCGGGAAAAGAAAGCTGAAATGCAGTGAAAAATGGAAAAATAACTTACATCGCGCATTGTCATTAAAGAATTAAGTACATCCAAGAATAAAATCGAAAAATACCTAATCACTGAAGCCTGCAGAACGACACCCCGTTTTCTCCTAAATTTCACGCATTTCCATTATTCCTCGCGGTTATTGGCAACGTTAAATTAGACAGACAGCTAGAAGGTATATTGATCTTGTGTTATTAATGAGGTTTAATGAAATTTGCATGTGGCTGTGTCGCAGTGCTTTAATTTACCAACACGAGGTAGGGTTTGATCTTAAACCACATGCCTGAAAACTAACTTTTTTATCTCTACAAGTTTTTTCGCAAACTTAAGTATTTAAGAAAAAATCGATGATCTGCGAACAGCATCGTAGCAGGGTGTGAAACGATAAAAAATTCAGTAGGTATATTTAATCGCATACGCATTTCAATAAGGAGAAGAGTAAATGCTTGTATTGAAGCTGAAGGCGGTCGTTTTCAACATTTATTATAATTGCACTGTCTTTATTCGGGAGGTTTCTGTTTTCATTGTTCGCTACTGTGTTTGTTGTAAAAGTCTTAGCGTAGTAGAGCCATAATTTGGTTGGCTGTTGTTAAATAAAATACTATTTAACATGAGTTTTGTTTTTCTCGTAAATGCTTCAGTTTTCGAAAAAACTTGTAGAATTAAAAAGAAAGCGAATTGATTGGGCTTTTGAGCCATGTTTTTTCGAAGGAAAATTTTACCAAAAAAACGTTGTGAGAAAAAATATCTTAGGGGTTGACTATTCAACCCCTAAGATATTTTTTCTTAGTAGCTCCAGCTGTCATTCCTGGTTTTAACTATATATTTGGTTGCGTTTCGAAAGCTCATTGAATCTGATGGATTTCAACTTATCAATTTTATTTATCTGTGATCATGATATACGATTTCTTGTGAATATTAACACTTCAGAATGAGGCACATTTCATAATATTATTTTACTCCATTCAATACCGTCGAATCAAATCAATTCTGTTCGCTGTCAGGAAGAACAGAAGGTTCGTCATGAAAAGTTATGACCGAATGGAGAGATCTAAAGAGTTGAAATCTTTTGTTTTGAAGGTTTGAGGCAGAAATGAATTGTTTCGTTGAGATCTTAAATGGTTAGTATTCGCCTGAAAGTATCTAATCGGATTGACATTTTATTCTATATTGAAAAATAGGAGCATGAAGGCTTGTGCTGACTTTAGGCGAAATTAAACGAATAATTAATCAATATTAAAACAAATAAAAACACTTGACTACGTTCACAATTTTTAATTCAAAATATATTGTTGACATGCATGTTTCGGGTTTTACCCCATTATCAAAACTGAAACGAAAATACATGGGACTACACAAATATACATCACATTACAGATGTTAACACCGGAGATAAGCGGAGCTCCAATTGATCATCAACAATTGGTAGTTTTTGTTTATGTGCCGATGATATTTCTAAAATTTCTAGAAGGTCTAGTCCTTTTTCCTTTCTCTCCTTCATGCAAGATTGTTGTTTTATTAAAATCTATAAAGTGGTTGCAAGTTATACAATGTATGGAGAAGCCAGTTGTGGATTTGTTTTGAAGAATTGACTTCTTATGTTCTTCCACTCTGACTTTGAGAGAACGACCGGTCTGACCAATATAAAATGCAGGGCATTCGTCACAGAAAAGTTTATATGCACCACTCTTTTCTGAATGATTCAGTCGATCCTTACCACAAGAAAACATTGATCTTAAGTTCTTCTTATTTGTACATAGAATATCAATACTATTTTGTTTTAACCTATTACAAATTTTGTCGCTTACTTGCGGAATATAGTTGACATATACAAATTTCTTTAATTGGTTTTCGAAAGGACCTGGGTAAATACTTCTTAACAGTCTATCATATTGTTTTCTAAATATAAATTTATCTATTATGTCAGGGGAGAAGCCATTGTTCTTCGCTAATAATTTTAACACTCCAACTTCTTTTTTTAAATTATTATCTGACAATGGAGTTGAAATTAATCTATTTACAAGGGAATGAAACGCTGACATTTTAATTCCATATGGATGTGAACTACTGTTATGAATCAGAGTGTCAGAAAAAGTGGGTTTTCTGTATATATCAAATTCAAGATGGTCATCTACGCTTTTGATTTGAATATCTAAAAATTGAGTGATTTATTGTCATTCTCTATTTCCAAAGTGAATTGAACAGAACTATAAAATGAATTGATCAATCGTAGGAAAGATTTTAGTGCAGAAGCTGAGCTAGTCCAAATACAAAAAACGTCATCTACGTATCGCTTCCAGTATAGTACAAATACAGTCAGATCAATATATTCTGAGGAAAATATTTTCTTTTCCAAAGATGTCATGAATACTTCACTGAGTAATTGTGATGAAGGAGAACCCATTGATAGACCATTCACTTGGTGATAGCATTATTGAATTTAAAATAACTCTGTCCCAGGCATATTTCGAGTAGTTTCATTGTCTCTTCTTTTATTTCTGTAGTAAGTGAAAGGTTATCGTGAAGTTGTTTGCTGACTAAATCTTTGATTTCTGCAGTTGGTATTGATGGAAATAAATTCACTACATCGAATGAAACTAATATAGCATTTGATGGAATTTTAAGTGTCTTTAATTCGTCTGTTAACTGGATAGTATTTTTGATAGAATATCTTGGGCTATGTTGAATCATACTTGGCAAAATTGAATTGAGATGTTTACATAGTTTTGATGCTAGTGCATGTGTATGAAACAATGGGCCTCATCGGACAATTCTCTTTATGTATTTTTGGTAGAGCGTACAATAAAGGTATTCTTGGATTCATAATGGTCAATGAAAATCTCAATTGAGATAATAAGCTAGGGCAGTTCTTAATAGTCTTCTTGACAGCAGCTTCAAATTTTGTTGTGGGGTCAGCTTTTAGTTCTATGGAATGATCGGAGATTAATAAATTTTCAGTTTTCGTCAAATGATCATTTTTGTTCAAAATCGTAACTGTATTGCCTTTGTCAGCTTTAGTTATAATTAAGTCATTTTGTGAAGCTTTTTCCTTGATTTGTTTCAGAACTCTTATTCCTTTTTTATTATTTACAATAGAAGCTTGGGAGATTATTCTAGCACATAATGATTTTTCGAAATTTTGATTCTCAGGGGAATCAACTCTACTTAGAGCTATTTCTGCATTGACTGCAAGTTACTTTAGGTCTTTGGTATTGTATGCTTTTGGGCAATATTTCAAACCTTTTTTCAATCATTTCATTTCCGCTTCTTCGAATTGAACCTCTGTGAAATTCTCCACTTTTCTGTGAAATTTGATATTAGTTTCACTCACGCACTTCAACGTATCATGCTCACTTCTATTCACGCTATTCATAAGTGTTTTTAGCTTCTTGAGTTGATTCACATATTGTGTATGTCCTAAAATCCTTACATCTTCTCTGATGGTAAAATCCAACTGATTTTTTATTTGTTTTAATATTAAATACGATGTTTCACCAGGTGTTGAACGAGCAATCAATTTCGAATAATTAATTGCTGAGATATACCATTTTTGTTTCTTTATTTTTGTTGGTTTATATCCAAGTTTCAATTAAGTACATCGAATAGTTTATCGAGAAATAAATGAAAAAGTACAGCTAGGAATCGAATCTGTATTTCCACGGATATATACATCTATAGTGAAGCTTTTGAAGGTTTGCGAGGTAGCTTCAACCTCTTTGGGACAGTGTCACGTTTCGCCCCGGCTTAGTTTGGGGGAACTCGTCAGGGCATGCACCAAACTAAGCCGTTTACATGCCTACGTGAGTGGACACCCCTTGTGAGGACCACAAGGGAGTGTACCAGACCGTTAGGGATGAGCGTATTTCCGGGATCTTGAGAGGATCTAGTAGGGACAGCGTGCGCGCTAGCGCCCCCTGTACGTTGACCGATGATGTGGCCGAGCGTTACGAGCAGGTAACGTAGGGTACTTAAGACGCAAGAGGTGGTACTGCGCGCGCGACTTTAGAAAGAGCTGAGAGAGGGCGCTCGCTACAGGACTCCCCTTCCAGTGAAAGCGATACCAGAAAGATGCGTCTGGAGGAATGTGACCGAGACCGAAAAGGTGTTCTCCTCTAAAACGCGGCTGTGAGCGAGCCGTTGTGCCATTGCTGCGCTGTTGAGCACGAGTGTACGGCGTTTGATGCACAGTTGACCAGACCGTTTTGTGTTGAGCCGTGTTGACTGTGTGCTAGAGCGCTCTGCCTCGTCGTTCGAGGAGTGTGACCGATTTAGAGGAGGTCAGCTTTTGACGGAATGTAGTCATGGCCGTATTGACCAGAAGATTTCCCACAAGTGCGGCCGTGATGCGAAGCAGTTGTGTGCCTTTGAAATGTGAGAAACCCGGATTGAGATACGCTGCGCCACTTGTGAGTTCCTATACCACTCGATATCGTGCAGTGAGCTGGGTGCATTAGTGAGCACATTTTTGAGCAGCGAGTTGCAGCACGAGTGCGAAGTGGCGATGTGGAACCTCCTCGGGATGGTTGCCGAACCATCGCCGAGAGAGGAACGGATAGGTTCACACAGTGACAAGCGAGGTTCTCACTGGAAGCGAAGATGGTCGCGGAGGGACAGGAACTGTGACACCGTCGTTGAAATAAATCACGTCGGAAAGTCACCACTGAAGCTTTAGAAGGTTGGCGAGGTAGCTTCAACCCCTTCGGGACAGTGTCACGTTTCGTCCCGGCTTAGTTTGGGGGAACTCGTCAGGGCATGCACCAAACTAAGCCGTTTACATGCCTACGTGAGTGGACACCCCTTGTGAGGACCACAAGGGAGTGTACCACACCGTTAGGGATGAGCGTATTTCCAGGATCTTGAACGGATCTAGTAGGGAAAGCGTGCGCGCTAGCGCCCCCTGTACGTTGACCGATGATGTGGCCGAGCGTTACGAGCAGGTAACGTAGAGTACTTAAGACGCAAGAGGTGGTACTGCGCGCGCGACTTAAGAAAGAGCTGAGAGAGGGCGCTCGCTACAATAGATATAATATTTCCGAAATACGTATCCAATCAGCCCGAACTCTAGTTCTTTATTGAGGAAGGACGGGTTGGAGATTCCTGCGTTTGGGAGAAATCTTATGAGGATTTCCGGACATGAATGAGTTTGAGTTTTTGCTTATTTGTTTAAGTAAGCAGATACTCAACAAAATCTGCATTCGTTTGCGAGTGGAAATTTTACATTTTACGGAACAATTGCATTTATTTTGCTTAATAAGATACCCAACAGATATTCGGGCTTAAAACCTACCCTGAAATTTTCGGCGCTTTAGGGCTTTTCCTTCGACATTTACATCACTTGAGGCCGGCCGACCTGCTTGGACATTTTTGAATCGGATACGGATAATTCATCAATGAGTGCAACCTAATATTTTAAGCACACATTCGACTCGAATTCTATGATATCAGATATTGGTCCAAAATGAATTCTTTGTACTCTAGGATAGCGCGTATACAAAGAATATGGGCCCCCTTTTCGTGGGGAAAAATAATTTGAGTAAAAATGAAACTCATTCATGCAGACCTGTCACCAAATTATGGGACTCCTTACAATAAATGTAAAAAATTTCAATAACGTTTATGAAAGCTACTTTCGGACAAGCTGACTCACGCAATACACGATCACAAACGGTATACACAATTTTGACTCTCGTACAATAACAATATAATGGCATATACCCTCCTTATCTATAAACATTAAGCATCAACCTTCAAATTCACCAGTTAATGTCTCCCAACCAAAGATTGAAAAAAAAATTAATTTAATCTTTATTTCTATATTCAGGAGATAAAGAACCAACAAACTACCTACGCATAAACAAACACTTTTTCCATTGATCAATAAATATACCAACCAATGACACCATCTGTTGAAGACTAACCATACTATCCTATTCGTATGACCAAAAAACAATCCACTTACCAGCGTTATCATCGTAATCAAAACAATTGCGAATGAAATGTCTTGGAGATTCAAAATCTGTAGAACGTATTTGGATATTGCTTGCGAAGTTCCAAGTCATTAATTGATAAAATCTATCCAATGATTCCGTAGATATTCAATTCAAAGAATATATTCAAAAATCTAGTGGATGCGTTAGGTCGCAAGGCATAGCGTTTGATCAGAAATAAACCTATGTTTATTTAGTGACAGAATAAATCTTTCACCATATGATAATCACATGACCATAGTTGAAGCATTACAGTACGTATGGCTCAAGAGCACTTCATCATATGAAGCAATGTTCGAAATAAAATTGGTCGCAGACAGAAAAACAACAAGATTGAATTTGGAATTATTAGATCTATTGAAACCTACATAGTACCAAAATACTGATTTTTTGACATTTGATCGTCGATAACTTCTGATGATAATTTTAGTATGCCAAAATGAAGGTCTGCAAGAGATTTCAATTTATCATCTCTCATTCACAGCTTTCCTCGATCTTTCATACGGTGTCATGCGCACCACCACACCAAGACAACAAAATCTTGACTTATACGCTAGCAGCTCTCCGAGATTCTCGAATTAGTGACGTGTAGCGGATATTAAATCTTCTCGAAATTATCATTAGGTACCTACTTAAGGAGAAAAAGTATAAACGCAATCAGTACGAAATTATACGGTATTAAGTTATATCTCCCCGAAGGGATCAAGGCATTGAAAGATAGTTTCTGAGATAAAGGATCCTCGAGAAGTTTAGCATATTAACTGTGATGGTATAATTACTATATTTCAATTCGTTCGTTAAGGGTACCCTTAAAATACCCATTATTGTCGAAAAAATTTCAGATTTTTCCTCGTCAAGGAACTAAACTTCAACTTACTCTGATATATTAATGTTACTGGCTTTTTTTTCGAAATAAGAGTGCCAAATTTTTCACTGGTACTATACGATCTGTATGGTCGAGCTTTATCTTCGTGTCGGAGTTTTTCAAACAAACCGCTAGTTTCAATAATTCGATTTTCTGGCTTTTACTCCGAAACCAGTAGGTGACTTCGGCCCATTATTTTTCCCCGTAGATAGAGGAAAGAGAAGATGAAGTGAACAACACAGAAAAGCGTGGCGAACATCTTTGTTTTTATATTTACATTTTTCCAAAACGTCAGAATTGTTTAGTCAGTTATTTGTGATATTTCGATCGAAGTAGTTGAATATTTTAAGGTGTAATACAATTATATAGTATAAATATATTAATTATATAGTATTAAGTATGCCAGTAAAGGTGTAGTGTGGTAAATATGCTGAAAAGGAAAATAATCGTTCCGTGCATAGGTTAGTATTTTGCTTTCCTCGCCATTGGCGTACGTCGTCAATATTTTGGATGCAGATATTATTCAGACATCAATAATATAACTATTTATTCTTAAACCATCTCTCATGTATGTTTTTTTGTATTATATAATATTTATATGACTGTATAAATGAAAGAAAATTGTTAACATTATTTAAGAACCTGCTTCTGAAATATACAATTTTATGCAATATGAAACGATACCAATATTTATTCATTTAAAGATTTATTTATGATCTTTAAACAGCATATTATTTTGTTTTATTTTGGATCAAAAGGTCGTTAAGGAAGTTTTCCTAACAAGGTATGATATACGGAAGGTGTGGCGCTATTAATGAGTTATTCAATAGGTCCTTGGATTTTTTGTTCAAAAATACAGCAAATCTTCTCATAGCACCAATATAATGAACAATTCTTGTGGCTTGATATTCTCACCAGGAGAGGAGTTTCCTTACAATTTTTCAATAATATTATGAATCTCTTCCAAATCTGTAGACTGAGAGTAAATAGTTAGCATAGTCTCTTCCTTCGTGAATTGGACACGTGGTTTTTATTAAATGTTGTATTGTCCGAGCGAGTAGTTCAATATTTAAAGGTATTCTTTATTATTTGGATATCAGCTCAGAGGAGTTTCCTTATTCAATATACCTATACATAGTCTTTTCAAAAATAAACAATATACGACCATGAAATTTATCTAGAAACCATTCAATTATTTAGGTGCATTGATAAAAGACGTTATCCAGCAATTTGAATATAGTTGCTTATTAGATCCACTTCCTGAATTTTATTCCAAGCAATAAAAATATTTTGGTTTCAGGAGAGAAACTCATTAGACTTTTAGTTTCGTCTGAAATATTAACTTAAATCAGATTCTGAAGCTTACTTGAAGCATTTTTTTTGTAATTTGCGCGAGGAAAGCAAGTTTTTGGGTTGAATACCACCAAAGTACTGCTCAATATTATCAAACAATTATATTATCATTTCGTTAACTAGTCCGATCCCTTTCTACCTTACGATGGGTACGCCAATGATCGCTGTGGAGTTTTCGAAGTCATTTCCTCAAATTCCCGATGAAACTGACGCGATAAAACTTCGTAGATTAATTTTAATAACCAAATGTTTGTGATATTTCGCGATGATATAAACCATGTAAAAGGAGGATCGCCAACTTTTTCCATTAAAAAGTGAACCCGCGTATACCGGGGTCGAGACGTGAATAGGACACCACCTTGGTAATTAATTCGAACAGCACGTAAAAGCGTTTCTAGATTTTTTCAACTGCAACATGGTGTCACCCGCATCCAAAAAACGCACGAAGGCAGCTCTTGAGATCATCGACTTCGTGATGACCATCAAAAAATTCATTCTCCTCGAAAGAACCAGTACTTAACGAGAAAAAGTATACACAACTCCGCGGAAAATTTCGTGTGGATCTAATTTTTAGAAAATTGAAAACAATATTTCAGCTAGTTATCACTCCGAAACCGTCAGGCGGATTTTATAGATTAATGTACTTAACGGAGATATTAATGCTCTTAACAGTCCCTGAAAATTTCAGGACTCTAGGTGTGTTCCTCCGAAAGTTACAGCACATCAGGACGGCCAGCCGGCCCAACAACTGGCCGGACATAATTAATTTCGACCACGGATTTTATCAGTCCCACCTAATCGTTCAAGAATATAATCGGCTTAAAATTCGGAAATAACAGACATTTCGGTAAAATGATAAATTTCTTGTTTCCTAGAAGAAGCGCTCGAAAATAATTCAGGTAACAAACGTTCAAACACTCGATTAATTAATAGACCCTTAATCTTCTCAACCCGATTGTAAGTTTTTGCTGGAGCTAAGATCTCCTTCAAGTGGAACTGTAGGACTGTTGCAAACCCGAAGTGGCGTAAAATAAACACACTTCCACGGCGATATCTCCATCTTCCTCCGAAATTCGATGGTTATGACGGAGAACAAGAATCGTTGCGATGCTTCATCCAACGCCAACCGACGGCGACGCCACGAGAGACACAATGGCGCTGGGGTCGTCTCGACGCAATATCGTTTCTGTAACAATGTTTCTCTAAGTGCAGAGTCGATGCTATCATGACAAAGAGAGGATTCATTATATTATTTAACTCAGCTGGCCATAAGTTCGAGACTAGAAAATGTAGGAATAACATGACTATGAAAGTTGTCTCACAATAGGTTCTAACTATTTTAGAGTCGCATTAATCAGAGAAAAAAATCTTTAAAGAGTGGTTCGCGAATGATTTGTTTCTTACGAGCCAGTGTGAAAAATCAAGTCTGTCAATTGACAAATGTAATCAATTGACAAATTGAATGTATTAATTGAAATGTTGAGTATTTGTAATTGATTCTACAACAGCGTACAAAATATCGATAAATAAATTTGTTTCTTCACGAATCGATGAGTAAATAGAAAACCACTATGACCAGCTTTCTGAAACTTTGTAGGTACCTACATGGTGTTATTGGATATGATTCTCTTAGCTCTGATATTCTCATATTTCAAATGGATCTGGTGGTAGAGACTCGGCCCCATGATCGTAACACAAAGCTTATACCTAGAAACCCCTCATCGGAAAAGGAACTTTTTGGTTGTGCGGGAACCATACCAGATTTCGATGTTGTTTGAGAAGAGCTGTTTCTGACCTGGCATAAGGAAACAGTAATGAAACACCAGCATTGAGCTTCTGAGAAGTGTAGAAGAGAAAACCTAGGAGAATCGCCAATAATAAAATATAACCTTTACAATGGGGGTTTTTCCTGAATTTGGGTTATTACTGCATATGCAAATTTGAACATATTTATTATTCCTATTCTGTGGTACACACGTGTTCTTTGTCAATTGGCAAATGAAGATGAGCGCTACTCCCTCTGGTGGCTATCCGAGTAACCCGAGGTACAGACATTATCATTGACCAATTAAAAGAAATATCAAGAAAATGAGAAAGTTTATGCATTTTTCTCGGCGTTTGTGTGATTTTATAAGTGCTTCTACTGAGGAAAAGCAAACTCAAATGTCCCTTCCCATAGATTTACACAGCCCGGTGAAAATTTCGAGTTAGGGTGAAAGAAACCTTTAACAAGTCTGGCCTGAAAGTGTTGAAGAATCGATAAAAACCAACAAACAAGATTTATGAGAGTCTGTTACCTGCATTTTACCGATAATGATCATTTTTATAGAGGTAAGCACGAATTGCTTATAAAATATTAGATCACATTCATGAGGACAATTTTTTTCCAGGCCCCTAATCCAAGCAGAGAAATTTACTTAAGAGTAATTCTCTGCCTTCCAGTAATCTGCCTGTTGAACTGATCATTAAGGAACAACGTAAATGTTTTAGTGATAGAACTGACTCTTGAAAAAAAAGAGTCTCAACAAGGAAATATCTGGTGATGAATACTCTTCGCTCAAAGTGTTTCTGCCGATGAAATCAAAGCTGTACAATGCTTATTTATTACAGCTTTTTCAAGGCCAATGATATGAGTGTTGGGGAATTTCTTTGTCAATCCATAATGAATAAGACTTACGATACAAGTAGCATTAGTTTTATGTGAATGTATTCATTTAATTCACAATATATTGAGTATTTAGTCCTTCGCTATAAAAATAGTAAAGTTATGAGTATTTCTCTATTATTCCAAAGAGTATGTTTTACAATACTATCTGTTTTTCAACTTTCGAGAGAGCCTTAGAAATCCACCAAATTCAATCTTACCATTTGGATCTGAAAATAACTAATATTAAAATACTGTCCAACCTTGGAGATATCCCCGTAATTTTAGAGTTGCTACACTCAATGAGATTGATGAATGATACATACCTACTTTATAAGAATGGAATATGTACTCCCAGTAATATTCTCGTCAACTATAAAAGTCTAAAAAGTCTTTGAATAAATCGTGAAATAAAAAATTATCAAACCAAACACTAACAAACAGTACAAAATCGACTATCAAAACAAAATCTATGTCTGTATCTAAGGTTCTAAAACTGGCCACCGTGGTGCTGCAATCTTAAATTCAGACGCCAATATAACCAAATAATTTCCGTTTGCGATTTGTCAGTAATATGACAGTATGACAGTGTGTGTTCTTCTTTTTTTATTCCTTGGTCGTTGTCTTCTACTGTAACCAGATCGAAGTATAGCTATCTCTGTTTTCCTAAACAAAGTAACACATTTAACGTCCTTTTCTTTTCGAGAAAGCTTAATTCGACTTTGCCATATCGTGCACTCGAGACAAATCTCTTCAAATGCAAATCCCCATTTTTGTTTTTCAGTTTTAGGTGATCAAACATTTTTTTAAAAATATAATATTGAAATTATATGTTTGAAATGTGATGTTCTAAAGGTTTTTCTAAAAATTACTGCATTTTCGTTTGAAGGAAAAAAACCCATTACAACGCAATACTGGAAAATATACTGATGACGGAACTAGAATATATAAAAAGAAAAACTAAGGAATCCTCCTGTATTTCATCGAATGGAGGAAACAAAATTTCGCCCTGTAGACATGGAACTCATTTGACTGGATTTACGAAAAGGAAGAAAAAGAATTGAATAACTTAGAGATGCATAGAACATTTAATTTTCATTCGTTTTCGTACTGAATCATCAGACCAAAATGGGAAAAACCAGTTGTATTTTATATTCTCGCCACCTACAGAAACACCACAAACCTACCAATAAGAAGCGCTTCATACAATTGTGAATAGGCAATTGTCATTTTGAATTTATTTATGATTTTTCAGACTCTTCAGATTATTAGTTAGTTTATTGATAACTGCGTGAAATATTTCTAAGCTTCGAAGTATTGTGTAGACACTTTTAAATGGGTCCCTTCTGTCTATTTAGACAGTGCAGTATATGGAAATTAGTATTCGAATGAAGAAAGGAAGGACAGAATCCTATCTATGGAAGATATAAACTTCATGATACCCAAAAGCATATAAGATCTTCTTCATTATTGTCTTTCAATTCTTTTCACTAATTGTGGATCTCCAACTGTATGAGAAATTATGCGTGAATAACCATAAATGCTTGCTTACCTTAAAATACAGCAAAATCAGAGTTTTTGAGCTATGCTCTGAATAATGGTGGTCTTATTATGATTCGACTTATTACTGTTCATGTAATCATTGTAAGGAAGAAAACAAAAATTTCATGGCTCATTGCAATATTCAAAAAATTTGAGCATTGGGGTTTTCGGTATTAGTAACTTGAGATCTCGTGGATTTTTTGTATCATATTCAGGTACAGTATTTTTCAGGATGACAAGAAACGTGAGCAGTAGCATCTTTCTGATACCTCGTACACATATAATACAATGACAATCGACAAAATCTGAGAGACCCAACAAGAATTATTGAACAAAAATGATTTGGAAGAGTTTATTTCCGCAGTCTCATGAACCCTCAATTAAGCATATTATTTTTACTAATGAATGTGTCGTATTTTTCTTGGTTCTTTTTTGAATAAACATGAACTGTGCAACAATGTTCATTCACTTGAAATCGAAATTTTCTATTATGCTACCATCAATTGCTACTAGAAAGTCTCAATATTAAAATCTGATGAAATATTTACCATTGAAAAAACACCTGTTTTCTAATTCGGAATCTTATGAATAGGAATGGGAAATAACTCAAATTGAGGTTTAATAATATCGCCTATTCAATGAGTTGTTATTCTGTGAGCCTTCAACTCTTGATACGATTCAGTCTGACTTAAAGTAAGGATCATGATGTAAAAAACATGGTGTGCTCATATGAAAAAAAAGTGACGTCAGCAAGATCAAAACACAAGGGAATATATATTCTGTGCTTTGAATTTGAATGAAAAAGGTGACGTCATCATTGGTAAATCGATCATAGCTGACTGCACCATTAGTCATATCCTGATTTGAAGGCGTCAACTGACGGGGCTCCAACAACACCAACCATGTGTCGATTGGAAAGATATTGTTGAGTTGCTGTTGTTCTGAAGATCTGCTTGCGTAGCTTGTATTCGTGCCTACGTAGGTGGTTTCGGTTCAGCAAGAATGTGTTCGACGTATCCAATATTATGAATAGATTACTACTGCGACTGAGTTGCAGAAGAATAGAAGGTCTTTAAGATGAACATAAAACAGCAGATGGATTAAAATCATTTGAGAGTTGTTAAAATTATTCTGTTTATGTATATAAACCAAGTCATACCGGAAGAAGATAAGCGTATAATGTGAATGTTTTTTTATCAAGCGCGTCCTCCATTTGAGTTCAGTTAAATTGAAATGCGTGTGAGAGATCATCCAAACTTCTCTTTCGTTTCAAAGGCAAATTAATACCATAATGTATGGAATTTATCATCTGGCTTATGTTGGCTGCGATTTCGATGGGTACGTTCACAAGAAATATCCACCAATTTTTCCTGACTTTGGCACCTGTTACCGCAATTACAGCTGCATCAAGATGACAACAACCAAACACGGTTTAAGGAAGATGGTGGAATCTCTCGCACAGCTAGGGTGTAGATGAAAAAGTTAAGGTCAATTTTCCGAATGAACTGATAAGCAAGTTTGGAGGAATTCCATGAGCGCCTCGTTCGCCTGGCCCCACGCCTTGCGATTTTTTGTATGGGGATACCTGGAACCAAAGGTATACAATAATAATCCCCGGACAATTCAGTCCTTGCACAACAATATTCCTGAATTGCCCGACATTACTCTGTTGTCTCGTGATTGCAAATGTAAGGGTCAGAATGCAAGATTATTCAGAAAAAGTGGCAAGCTAAAGCTTCATCCATACAGCAACTATCAGGTTTGTAAGTTTGGGAGCCCTAGTTGTGAGACCTCTTAATGTAGAAAACTCAACTCGCTCAGAGATTCACATTGAATATAATTTATCAACATCGTCTAGGTATTGTTTTCTTGGGAACTAAGTTGACGGGAATTGGATATGAGCCGTCTGTCCTGGATAAAGATATCAAGATTACAAATATCTGATCATAACTACGTCACGAGATACAGACTTGATCAATATGGAAACGAACTACAAAAATCATGGTTCAGCAACTAGGTCATTTTCAGCACCAGCCATATACGGAATACTTTACTCCCTGATTAATTGAAAACAATGAGCAGTGCAGGGATAACGAAAAGATTGATTTTCTGACGGCTTCCCAAGGTAGGTAGATGAAAAAATATCCATACCCCTTGAAAATTGCAATGGAAAGGATAATATAGCCTACAGTATAATTTTTTGCCGAGCTGACCAAAGAGCGATTTTTCTACAGTCTCTGGTCATTTCGTTCTAACCGAAACTTGAGGTGTGCCATGTTTAGTTTGGAATGTAATGCTTTTATACTCGTTTTCTTACTCTGAAAACAAACACTCATGTTTCTTAGGTGAGCCATACTCCCGTATGGTTTTGATTTGTTCATGATTATCATATGGAAATGCAGGTATCATGTTCCAAGGATCGTGAAAACTGAAGGATTTCAAATAATATAAATCTTTTTTTTTTGGTAATTCGGCGAATACTCAAGTCTCAATAATTTCGCCTATTCTTTTATAATCGAATTATGAGAAAAATCATCAATTTTATTAATTCGTTACAATGAATCAATGTCAGAAATCAGAATCAGAAGTTGTTAGTGCACATATATGAACTCGCGTGAGGAAACAACAACAAATCCTTCATAGCACATATTCGTGCTCCTAATTCGCACAAACATATTTTGCGCTTCTCAGGGGATTCCTAGAGAATTCTAGAAGATATATATACAAATATACAGATACTTGTTAGTAAATGTACTCTCGATAGTTATTGATGAATAAATTCTTTGGAATTATTCAAGGAACAGCAGTTATTTTATATTGATGACGTATTATCAGAAATGAATTTTAGCTTTATTATTGCGGGATCATATCTTTATGATAACGATATTTGAAATATCCCTAACATTTGGTACATTGAATATAAAATCTTTGAGTGCAATTCAAAGTTGACTATGAAATACAGAATTGAAGATGAAACATTTCATTTCCTGTTCACAGAAATGGTGTAATGAATTTTTTTTCGAATTTAAACAAATGTAATTGGGAAAACCCCCAGCAATACAATTATAAGTACTAAATATAATTGTTTAATTGGATGATTAGTTCCGATCAAGGTGAAATGTTTGTTGATTATTCGACAGATATTCGTCCTTGTGGTTATGTTAGTTTAACTAGAAACAATCTATAATTATATATAATATAAATTTAACAACGAGTGCATTCGCCATATTGCACCTCTAAAAAATATCTTTGACACTGCTTTCATTGATTTGTTGAAGGGGCGAATCTATCGTTGAAAAAATTTGATAGCTGAATATTTCAGATATTATTTTCCAGTTTTCGTCCCTTCAATAAATTAAAATATATAATATTCATATTCTTTTTTTTCAAGTTCGTCTATTGTGGAAAATATATCTAGAGCATATGAAGCGCCGTTTATCTGGAGATTCTCAGTTGCAGAATCTATTCAAAGTCTGTCTGACATTTAGAGTGTGTCCTGCAGACCCTTTCCGTTTATTCCACAGAAATCACGTGCTTCATCCCTTAGCAAGAACAATGTGTTTCAAGTGGGACAAACACAAATGTTAACGTTGAAGCAGCTACGCATGCAGTGATCAATCTATTATGAGAGCACAAGAAAATATCGGAAAAAACGGCAACATTTTTTTAATATGTTCGTTGAAAGTGTCGTTGTTTTGAACGGTTTTAGGACTGTCATATTATCAACATGCAAAAAAATTTGAAACTACTCGATTTTGGTTAATTATGTGCGTGATTCTATTACGATGTTCTGTATTAATTTTTGTGATATTGTGGTTGATGACGAAAGATGACGAAAAGCTCGTCCTAACTTGAAGTTCCTTCATCATGGCTGGGGGGAGGAGGGGACTCGTTGCCCCTCAAAATACATTCTTGGAAAACATTATTAGAAGATCCAACTCCCAACGTGAGTATGTTTTGAAAGAATTAGAGAGGACTTTTATATCCATTCTTTCATCACAATATAAATGCTGCCAGTCAGTTTCATTTATGACAATTCGAGAATAGGACTAGTAATGTATAAATATTGAATAGGGTTTTGAAGTAATGACTATTCGGACAATCGTCCTCCGAATCAATAGGATTAACAGGTCGATATTTCTACCTTTTTTTTTAATAATATTCAGGTTTAAGTACGAAAATCGTTTTCCCTGAAACAAAATTGAATGGACATGTTCCCTACGGACGTCCGAGTCGATTTTGGTTCATTACCCCAGCGATTAATCGGAAGCACAGAAACTGTTCAAATCTCTTACATATTCGAAGTCTAGTACATTTAGTGAAAAAACTAGTGCGTCGGGAATAATAAAGTATGTTAATAATATTCAAAAGGAGAATGGACAAATCCTCATTCTGATCAATTATAGGGAAGGAATTCATGAAGCTTACTTCCATAATTAATCATTCTAGGCTTATCATGAGGGATGAAAATTTTGATTTTAGTGAAAAAATATATTTTTCTGAAGTTTGTGTCAGGTTCATATTAAACTTCAAATATATACATCAATTCGATATTAAACCGAGAGTGGAGGTGTTTGAATGCCGGTGGAAAAGTTTGAAATCGAAAAATATTTTTAAAACTTGAAGTATTCAGAGAAAAAATTGCTGAATTGCTGAACCTTTCTCGGAGACTACTGGTAGTAAATCAATCGAATTTTGCACAAGAAGTAGGTAGCTATTGAGCATAACGAAGCGAGCAATTTTGATGAGAACATCAAATACTTCAGGTGAATTGGCAAATCGTAACTGAGAAATATTCGATATATCAAGAGGATAAAACTATATTCAGGCCAACTCTTCCAACCACAATGTTTTGCTTTCAGTACTCAACCCGACACAGAAGCAACGTACCGTGACACCGCCACGAAGAACCAAATCCAGCGGCCAATAATTACTTTTTCTCGTGTTCCGTCGTATTTTCAAACTTTCATAACTTATGCGGTATGAACGATACTAGTAAAACCAAAAATCCTAGAATAATAAACATTCCAGATACATATTGATAACATTCAGTTCCATCTGTTTAGCATTCAGAATTCAAGTTCAATCAATTCCTGAAATACGTCACTGATAAACTGACACATCTGAATATTTTCAGAGTTTAAAAAGCTGAGGCATTGCGAATACCTAAAACAATAGGAAAATTAAGAAATGAGTGAATTATATCTACCTACTACCATTAAGATAGTGCAGGTCTGTACGTAAAACTATTAAAACTAAAGTACATATCGATTCACCAGAAACCTGAAATTCACCTAATTCAAATTAGCACATGAACAACAATAAAAAATATATATCTACAATATTCCCCGTCCAGCTTCTGTAAATGGATGGAAGGGCTTTGAATGAAACCAGAATACTTTCTGTAAGTGGGGAAAGATAGAATTGGGTGTGTGAGTGGGTTTCAAAAAACAAAGCCAAAAATTTTTTAAAAATCTGTAATTAACATCCTCTAAGCCTCATAAAGGGGGGAGGGAGATTTGTATATAGAACTGGAGTATGTTTCTAGTCCTAGAGAGCGGAAATCTGCTACGCATGCTAAGATTCATAAACCTACAAAAAAGAATAACTAGTGTTTTTACCCTATAATTTCCATGATAAGGGTTGCGGAGCAGCTCTGTATCGAAAACAATTTGTGACATTTTTACTTCAACTCTCATGAGGGTAGTTAAAATAATTCCATGTATAAAATGATGGATGAATTCGAAAACCTAGAAAGCTACAATAAGTCTATGTTATCTGGATTAGCACATAAACAATAGAAAAATTGAGAAAAATGTAACTTGCAGCCTCTAACCCTCATGGGAGGAGGTGGTGATTCTGTAGATATGCACCTTCATTGGTTATTTCATGCCATATGCTTACAATGAAGAACATAAACTTTAGCTGTGAGAGAAATACCAAAAAATTAAACAACTAGGGAATCTTACAAAAATGAATGAAATCCGATAATAAATATATTATGTGGAATGGGGATTTCTTCTGAATTGGGGTTATAAAGTTGAACATAATCACTATGGGCTCGATTCATCATTTTCCCAAATACTTTCAGAAAGTATTCAAAATCAGATTTCAAAATTGGGGTTTGAGATTTGCCAGGCATGCACGAAGTGACAACGGTGTTTAGTAGAATAGCTTTTTCTGCTATAGAATAATGAAATATTTATTCTTATTCTGTGGTCGTTGTCTTCTACTCTAAACAGATCGAAGTATAGCTATCTCTGTTTTCCCGAGCAAAGTAACACATTTGACGTTCTTTTCTTTCCGAGAAAGCTGAATTCGATGATGCCATATCGTGCGCTCAAGACAAATCCCTTCAAATGCAAATCCCCATTTTTTATTTTTCTGTTTAAGGTGATCAAACATTTTTTTTGAAAAATAATATTGAAATTATATACTTGAATTGTGATATTCCAAAGGTTTTTCTTGAAACTGCATTTTCGTTTAAAGGAAAAACCCCCATTGGATGCCAAGACTCTCAGGACCATAGAGATTTCACAGTTAACATATTATTAGAAGTCGTACAGAGTCAATCCTCTTAATCGACAATCTGTTAAAAGCTTCATCATATATCATTAAGTGTTAAGGTATTTTTCCTTAAGTCAACAATTCTAACATGTTCTTCAGAAATTTTGGGTTAGTTGCTTCGCCACCGTCCTGCAGTGTATTCAAGACTTTTGTTCTATCATACAATAGTTCTATGAAACCGCCGTGCCAACATATTGCCAAAAGTTTGGGTTTGTTGACTTTGGTCTTAAAGTGATAGCACCTTGCCACTATCACTACTATCTAGTAGTGTTTAAACAGTGAAAGCGATATATTTTCTTGGGTCTTGGCAATCGTTTATTCGCGCTTGCTCAAATCACATTTTTGATAGACTATTGATCAGATTACAATGATATCTGGCTCATACCTTTAACTAACATTTTCAAATAGTGCTTCGAATTCCAATCCAATGTGATATTTAGTTTCGGAGATACAGGGGAAAAATCTAGGGAAAAATATGTCAAAAAGCGTTGATATTTGAAATTTTTACGTTATATCTTCAATATCCCTATAAATGCTCATGCGATCAGATTCGAACATTGTTACTTTTTGAAGAGTTCTATTCGAAACTGGATGCTAAATTCCATGTGGATCCTTTTGGTTTATTATTCGATGAAATCAAATAATAAACCTTATTAGTGATCGACCAACAAAAAAAAATTACCCCCCCTGAAAATTTCACAGTTAACGTTTTGAAGTATGTAGATTTGAATGAACGAATAAAGAAAAATCCGTCCGTCCAGCGTCCCCCGTCCTCCGTCCGCCGTCCGTTGTCCGGTGCTTTTCTCTGGAAGTACTGAACTGAAATCCCTGAAATTTTGTAGAAAAATCGTGTGTCACTCGGGGTTAATCCTACAAGCATTTCATCAGGATCGTTCCGCCCCAAGGGCTCGAAACGTTGTTGTAGAATAACGATTCCCAACTTTTTGTGAAATTACGTAAAATAACACGATGAAATTCAATTAGATTTGGCACCGACTCTGAAGTCGATATTTAGCAACAGCATTCAAAATTCCAGTTTCATTGTGTATTACCCTATCCATAAAAAAATTTCGCTTACTGTCAGCGCATAAGCCGATCGTGAACACTATACAAGGTGTTTCATTGGTAAATGAAATTTTGGCACATTCTGGAATTTATATTTAAGCGTGGTGCAGCCAAGCACAAGGCTTGCCTTTTCTCTTGGCTTGAAACTGTCATTGTTAATGCCGTTTTGGAATTATCTTTTGTTTTCTCCTCATTCACTATATTTTGCTTATATTTTTGTTATATTTTGAAAGTAAGAATAAAGAGAATTTATTATATTATTATTAAAAAATCGGCAGACGCTAAGGGTAGATAGAGAACACTGAAGTGAGTCAGAATAACCTTTATTTTAAAGATCTATCTTTCTTTATATTCAAGATACAAGGCGTTTTATTGATTTTGTCAATATCTTCATAAATTCGAACCACCCCCTATAGATTCATGAAATTTGGTACGTTTATTCTACCCAACAACTACTTCATAAAAACAAAGTTACTAAATTTTTTTCAGGTCCGGCCTAGAAAAAATTGATAAATAAGATTCAACTCGAAACCTGTATATAAAAATTCCTTGAATTTGATAGGATTTTCGAAAAACGGAGAAAAACTGAAGAAAGCAAGGTATTCCTCGTACTTGCGTAAGCGATTTTAATACTCAATAAATTATTCAAACCTGAATACTCAGACAACATACCAAAATAAAAAAAAAATGCGTGTCATTCGGTATTCATTAATTTTTCCGATTCAATTGAATATTCTGCCTCTTAGTAGGCCCTTATTTTTTGGGTCACACACTTGAAATACAACGAAAGAACAGATTTGCGTTCGAGAAAATCTGTGAAAATTTCTAGTTATTTAACCACTGAAAACGATAATATTTTTTATTAGATATCTAGATTTAGGATGAACAATGAAATTAGCACATTCAGTGTTGAGTTACAAGCATCATTACAGAAATTTTAATGCTATCATTTAGCTTAATGCATTTCTGTGCGCGTTTCGACATGAAGGTCTTATTATTCTATCTTTTTTAACTGTCATTTGTTTGATTTTGAAAATAGTTGATAATATTTACGATAAGAGTTAAATCGAAAACTTTATTGCTATCTCATTCATATTTGTTGATTCGGTAATGGTAATGGAAAAGCTGCTCGAAGAAAGTATGAACGTCGGTTTCCTGAACGACGGCTAGCAAATAATAAAACTTTTTCTAATGTATTCATCATTATATCAGAGAACATGGTGAATTTCTGACGGCACAAGAAAACGAACATAGTAAAAAAAGTCATATCGGTTTGGAGTCAGAAATTCTGAACATGGCGCAGAACGATCCGAAAATCAGCAAGGGAAGAATAAGTCATATCACTAATATTACTAAATCAACAGTATGGCCAAGATTAAAAGAATTATCTTCATCCATATTACGTACGAAATGTTCAGAAGTAAGAGTTAGGCGATGAAATCGCTCAACAAGTTTTTAGGAGGTGGATATTGTGAAATCGAAGAATATTATACAGATGTTTATTCAGCGATGAAGCACAATTCATGAGAGATGGTATCAATAATTATAAAAATTCGCATGTCTGGGCCGAACAAACTCCTTCTGCTACAAGACAAGCCCATTCACAATACATCTTCTCATTCCATGTTTGGTGTGGTTTTTATGATAATAGATTGATTGGTCCGTACGCGTTACCACCTCTTTTAACTGGTGAAGTTTATTTTGATTTCCTTCGAAATATTTTACCAGTTTTGCTTGACACTGGAGGCTTGTATTTTCAACATGATGGGGCAGAACCTCATTTCAAGGCCATTGTGATAAATTTTCTGAACGAAAGTTATCCGAATCGTTGGATAGGTAAGGGTGGACCGCATTACTGGCCTGCAAGGAACCCCGACTTCAATCCTATCGATTATTTTGTTTGGGGTTACACAAGTTAACACAAATAAGCGATAGAATTCAACTTCTCCAAAGAACTGAGGAGGCTTGCAACAAATTGAGAAATAATCAAGAAATGATAAGAAAATTAATAACTTGTCTGGTTAAACGAGCACATAAATGCCCTAAGCAGAATGGTAGCCATTTTGAGCAATTTTGTGAAACTTTTTTCTGTGTTTCTTAGGCTTTCTCATAGCATTAAGATTTTTTATGAAAATGTTATGTTTTTCATGACTCATTTTGTTGTTTGTTTTTGATTCAGATATTTGTCAAATGAAATCAAATACGGACCTCTACAGACCCCCGCATTTCGTTGCATTTCAAGTTTTTGACCCAAAAAATTCAATAGAATTGGTAAAATTAATGTAAACCGAATAAAATTGAGTTTTTTGAAATTTTGGTTACTGTGTCGCTGAAGTTTCAGGTTTCGAAAAGCTTTATTGAGTATTAAAATCGCATGCGAAAGTACGAGAAATACCTTGCTCCTTTTAGTTTTTTCCCTTTTTTCTGAATATCCTATCAAATTCAAGGAATTTTGATATACAGTATGTTTATTTTGCGATGATTTTTGTTTATCAATTTTTTCTAGGCCCGACCTGAGAAAAATTCAGTTATTGTGTCTGTATGATATAGTTGTTACCGACGTGAAATTGGCAGCCACTTTTCGGCAGCCCAATTCATTTCAGCAGCCAAATGACCAGTGGCGTCGGGAGAAATTTCGACAAACGAAACTATCCGTTTTGGAGGTCCAAAGTAAAAATTTGAATGCTAAGTCCACTCAATCAACTTCAGTGAAGTATTAACGGCATTTCAATACACACGTTCATGTTATAGATGGACGATAATGATGCAAACAAATCATTTAGCGATGAGGTTCATACCGGTATTTTCTCGAATGACCCTGTCAAAAATGTTTAGCCATGTTGATATCTGGCATAATTACTCTACAATGGATATTGAATAACATACTTGAAGTAAATCCATTTGCAGGCCGTTTAAGGGGTAGTTTACACGTGTCAATTTTTCGGAATTCCCACGAATGACCCCGTCAAAAATGTTTAGCCAAATTGATATTCGGCATGGTTACTCCTCAATGGATGTTGAATAACATATCTGAAGAAGACTCATTTGCAGGCCGTCGTAGGGGTAGTTTACACCTTACACCTGTCAATTTTTCGAAATTCCCACGAATGACCCAGTCAAAAATGTTTAGCCAAGTTTATATTTGGTATAGATACTCTTTAATGGATATGGAATAACATATCCGAAGGAGAATGATTTGCAGGCCGTCTAAGGAGTAGTTTACACCTGTCAATTTCTCGAAATTTTCACGAATGGCCCAGTCATAAATGTTTAGCCAAGTTGATATTTGGTATAGTTACTCTTCAATGGATATTGAATAACACATCTGAAGTAGATCCATTTGCAGGCCGTCTGAGGGGTAGTTTACACCTGTCAATATTTCGGAATTCTCACGAATGACCCCGTCAAAAATGTTTAGCCAAGTTGATATTCGGCATAGTTACTGTACAATGGATAAAGAATAACATATCTGAAGGAGATCCATTTCAGGCCTTCTAAGGGGTAGTTTACACACGTCAATTTTTCGAAATTTACACGAATGACTCCGTCAAAAATGTTTAGCCAAGTTGATATTCGGCATAGTTACTCTTCAATGTATATGGAATAACATATATGGACGAGATTAATATGCAGGCCGCCTAAGGGGTAGTTTACAACTGTGAATTTTTCGAACTTTCCACGAATGATCCAGTCAAAAATGTTGAGCCGAGTTGATATTCGGCATAGTTACTCCTCAATGGAAATAGAATTACATATCTGAAGGAGATTCATTTGCAGGACGTCTAAGGGGTAGTTTACACCTGTCGATTTTTGGAAATTCCCACGAATGACCCTGTCGAAGATGTTTAGCCTATTCGATATCTGGCACTCTTCAATGAATAGAGAATAACATATCTATAGAAGAAAGGCCCTTTCGAAAATAGTTGGCCAGGTCTTTAATGTTTTATCTACTATGGAATAGATTGAAGTGAAATGAACCCACAAAAAATTCTTAGTGTTGCAAAAATGAGCCTTAGAATCCCATAATGACGCGATGGAAGCACTCTGATTTCCTTATTCTGATCTCTCATTGAAGTTACATATTTAATTGTTTGAGTATACGGGAAGAAATCATGAATTGCTAGAAGTGAAAAAAAACCTATGAACTCAAACTAAAATAACATTGAAACGAAATATATGCTTTAGCTATGTAAAAGATAAAAAATATGCAAAAAATTTGACAGATGCGTCATCTAATCACCGTTAAGAAAGCCAGGTGTCGTTACCATTCTCGAAGGCATTAGCGGAAGTTAGGGCTTGATTAAAAAGACGAAACTCGTGAATGGGAATTTCCACATAATTTCGCAGATGAAACTGCTAGAAATTTAATTATCAAGATATTTTCAAACGAACGGATAAAAACTGAATGAAATCTGGTTCTTGGTTGAAAATTTGCCGCAAGATTTGGGAATTAATCGAAGAGAAGGTGCCATCAGGATGTTTGTAGGTCAGCCCGTTGATTCTTGTGCTTATACATGCCTAGTAGGGTGCCATGGTAACACTGATAACCGCGATATCCATGCAAGCTTTCGGGAACCTTATCAATGAATATGAATTTTGTTAATTTTTTTTCTCACTCTTCGGATATCGAACTTCCAAATTGATTTAACCAGATGTTAGTGAGTGTACGGTTTGTTAGAGTTATCAGAAATACATCGGATACAAGCACTATAAAACCAAACCCTCAGCCGGCCTGCAAATTAATCTCCTTCGGATGTGTTATTCGACATCAATTGAAGAGTAACTATACCAAATATAAACTTGGCTTAACATTTTTGACTGGGTCATTCGTGAAAATTTCGAAAAATTGACAGATGTAAACTACCCCTTAGACGGCCTGCAAATCAATCCCCTTCGGATGTGTTATTCTACATCTTTTGAAGAGTAACTATGCCGAATATCAACTTGGCTAAACATTTTTTACTTGGTCATTCGTGGAAATTTCGAAAAATTGACAGATGTAAACTACCCCTTAGACGGCCTGCAAATCAATCTCCTTCGGATGTGTTATTCTACATCTTTTGAAGAGTAACTATGCCAAATATCAACTTGGCTAAACATTTTTGACTGGGTCATTCGTGGAAATTTCGAAAAATTGACAGGTGTAAACTACCCTTTTAGACGGCCTGCAAATGAATGTCCTTCGGATATATGATTCTTTTTCCATTGAAGAGTAACAATGCCAAATATCAACTTGGCTGAACATTTTTGTCTGGGTCATTCTTGAAAATACCGATATGTACCCCATAGTTAAATGATTCGTATAATTCTAGTTCATTTATAACATCGAGGTGTGTATTGAAATGCCATAAATACTTTATTGAAGTCCATCAAGTGAACTCAACTTTCAAATTTGTACTTTGCACCTCCAAAACAGATCGTATCGTTAGTCGAAATTTCTGCCGACGTCACTGGTCATTTGGCAGCTGGAATTGATTTGGCTGCTGAAAAGTGGCTGCCAAGTTCACGCCGGTGTAGTTGTTGGGGAAAATAAATGTACCAAATTTCGTGAAAATGTATGGTGTGGTTCGAATGTTATGGGTAATGGAAGAAATTGACAAAATCGATGAAACACTCTGTATGTTGAATATAAAGAGAGATAAACCCTTAAAATAGACGTCATTCTGACTCACCTCAGTGTTCTCTACCTACCCTTAGCTTCCGCCCATTTACCAATTAATCACCCTGTATAACTTCCGAAATCAACGACTTAGTTATATGTAGTAAAGGAGGTTTTTGGTTTGACTACGAAGGTCAAGGTCGCCAAACCTTTTCATCCGGAAGTAAAGCTGCGTTTGGCATGGCTTATGAGTGAATAGTCGAATTTAAACAAGCGCGTAGAATCTCCTGACCTCACGTCTCTGCTTTTCTAGTATTTTTCATGATGGATTTTATATCTTCCCCCATAGCGTGGTACCACTCATGATTTCGAGTTCCAGACATAGCCTGATCATTGGGATATCTGGAATAAGGTCAATGTTTCCTTCATCATCTTAAGCTTTCTTCAACGCTCTATAAATCTTTCTAGAGCTCTCCTTGGAGCCCCCCTTACAATTTTTGGTCTGCCATGTTCTCTCTTGAGTGAAGAGGGTTCCACTTAACTTCTCGGACGGTGTTCGTTTTTGATCCTGATTTTTTTATAGATGCAGTTTTTCATGAAGAATCGATTGGTGTCAATCTCAACTCTAGTATATAATACATTCTACCAAAACCATTCAACATAGTTTGGAGCCAAAAAGACCTTAGACTTTTCTTGTACAAATTTTATGGTCGATTGTACCCGGCAGGTACCCGGTTGCCCCCCCAAAAATTTTCGTTTGTATCTCGAACGTTTTCTGTTTTCAGACATTATATCTTTTGAACCAACATGCAATCAAAATTAAAATTGAAAATTTTTCGTGAGAAGTTAGTGGAGGATCATACCAGAAATGTACCCGAGTGTATCACTTTTTTTCTTGCTGAAATCCTCATTGTTCTCCCACATATCAGCGCGATTTTTTTTTCTTAACATGGTCACAAGGACGAATGTCTGTCTATAAATCAATAAATATTCCCCCTTGATCAGAGCTAATCAACCAAAACATCTACACCGAAGAAGCGGATCCAAGGAGAATGACTACAGCTGTTTTACAGTTGTGACTGATCAGTAACAACTGTGATTCTCCTTGGATCCGCTTCTTCGGTGTAGATGTTTTGGTTGATTTGATGATAAATACTGATGAAGGGGGAATATTTGTTGATTTATCGACAGATATTCGTCCTTGTGATTATGTTAATTTATTATTACTGGAGCTCTTTCTTCTCCGTTAGACCAATTCCTATATTTTTTTTTCTCTTCAGCTTGCCGATAATCGATGGAATTTTCGTGTGAAAATTCTGCGGTCGATTGTACCCGGTAGGTACCTGATTGTACTACAAAACTTCACCTTTATACAGCGTGCCAAAAAAGTAACTTAATTCGTCAATAATACTTGTACGAAGTATTATTAAGGAAAATTCTCGCATCCGTCTATTTTTAATTTCAAAAGCAATTTATCGAATATGATACTTCAAACCCCCTATGCCACGCACCCTCTACTTCATTTTTCAAATGGGAATATATGGATTGTCATACATCCAATGAAAGGTAATTCGATTATCTACACAACGGTCCGAATAAAAGAAATTTGGTGGTGTCGTTTTTTTCATTAAAACATCAGAAAATAATCAATTGGGTATGGTTACTCGCTTTTCAGAATCGACGAGTTTCAAGGATGGAAAAAAATTATTTATTAACTACTTGACAATGTGCAAGCCGTTCTTCGAAACTCGTCAATGAATTATTCACCGCAGCAGGAGGTATTATTCCGACTTCTCTCTGAGTTTTATGTCGCAGGTCTTTCAAATTATCTGGCCGGTTTTTCTGAACAGTACACTTCAAATGGCCCCACAGGAAATAGTCTAGTGATTTCAAATCTGGAGATCGGGTTTGTCCATTCAACTGAACCTCTCCTTCCAATTCATTTCTCAGAAAACGTACCATCAAGATATCTTCTCACGAATTGGCGAATAAGTAAAAACTATCGAATGATTGCGCAGAGATAACCTTTCAAAATTTCAGTTTCCCGATATTTCCAAAAACATAGATCGGATCGCCCTTCAATGAAAATTGATACCCTAAAGTTTTAACCAAATAGGGTCTACAGAACGATGAGCAAAACAACTATCTCCATTCAATAAAATGCAGGAGGACTCTTCAATCTTTTTTTGTTCATTGTTTTGTAGACCCTTTATGGTGAAACTTCAAGGTGGCATTTCTCATTGAAGGGCGATTCGATCTATGTTTTTGGAAATATCGGGAAACTGAAATTTTGAATTTCTGCGGAATAATTCGATAGTTACTAATTCGCCAATTCGGCTTTCGCAATTAAACTACAAACTTACTCTACAATCATCAAGCTACTGAGTTCATTCTTCCGGAAGTTATTTTTTTTTGTTCACTATCAGTGGTTAGGCCGACCATAAACACATAAATATTAGGAAGAATCGACATAGGCAATATATTTGTAGAGTAGGTTTTCTGTTTAATTGTGAAGGTCGAATGCTCAAATGGGTTGAATTTGCCAAAATTATTCTTTAGATAGTTATACCCATTCAAAATTTCGGATCGAATTGCAATCTAGTACTGGATCGAAAGTTATATCTTGAACTTCATGCAGAATTCTGTGAGGACCATATGAAAAAAAAACTGCGTTTGGTTGAATCAATACTTGTATAGTTGTCCGCTTTGGCAACGGAACAAGCGCGTAAAAGCTCCTGACCTCACGCAGTGCTTTTCTAGGTTTTTTATTTCAAGAATGGGAAACCTGATAGTAAATCACAAATTATTAATTTTATGATGAAAAAAATAAAAAGAAATAGCATAGGGAAACTGGCTTTGGTAATTGCAAATCCATGGATTCGTGGATTTCCCTCAATAATAATTAGTGAAAGAATAATGTTAATTATTTTTCTAATTTTTTTTTGATAAAAAAAGTCGTCTGTTCGCTATTTGTTTCCACACTATTGATTTTCACTGAATCACTTTCCGCTTCGAATAACTCCGCTGAATGACTCCCTTTCCTGATTCGCGCCCGTCCTCCTATAGTTCGTGAAACTTCTAGTGATTCCTATAAGGTTGCAGTCACTAGGCGAAGGCTGCGTAGACATCCGGAGTTTTTTAGAAGATTCTCGCACAGACAGAGCTGTACTCGTCACACTATTCATTGAAATCTTGAAAATGAAATCTTGTAGTCCACTGGTTGGATTATTGAATTCACATCAAATGAATTGAAGGATTCGAAATTGTTACTGATATATTGTCATCGATACAAGATTGTATACAATAATCGATTAGTGTAACATATGTGCGATTGTAACAGATGGATCAGTCTTAAATATATCTTCAAAACGTTAAGTTCTCTTCATTAAATTCAAGCTAAATTACAAACAAAAGTAAATTTTTCAATTTCATCTTCACAATCGAAATTTGTACAATTGTTCGTATTCATTCTTAATGGATAAAGACACGACACTACCATAATAGAATACGATACAAAATTAATACTGGACACAGTGTTCCATCTTTCATCTTTCGATTCAGAATCATCTATATTATATGTTGAAATCCCACCACATCTATCTGACCACACTTGATCACAAACGAACTAAGATTGTACGGAAGTTACTGACAAGCTTGTTGAATGCATGCGCAGAGAACAATTTTGATAACAACTTCCATACCGTCTTCTTTCGCCGATAAATGGACTTCGGTAAAAAACACTTTCAAGAATCTTTTTAACTTCAAAAAGTTATGCAGTCCATTTATCAGAGAAAGAAGAACGTATGGAAGAGGTCAAAATTGTTCTCTGCGAATGCATTTAACAAGCTCTTCAGTAACTTCCGTACAATCTTAGTTCGTTTGTGATCAAGTGTGGTCAGATAGATGTGGTGGGATTTAAACATATAATATAGAATAGATACTACTGATGATTCTGAATCGAAAGATGAAAGATGAAACACTGTGTCTAGTATTATTTTCGTATTGTATTTCATCATGTTACCGTTTTCCTGAGTTTTGACTCCAATAATTGTATGCCAGTTCATATAATAATTAAATTTGTCATTCAAGACGTGGTTCGTCGAATGCAGTAAAAGTATATCGTGAGATATCAATATCGAAAGATATTATGTAAAGTTATCACAGAAGAATCTGTATTTTTGATGATTGTATTAATAACCTTTGTCAAGAAAACTCGTTTTAATTTGATAACATCTTATTAGATAGATATCGCATCAGATACATGTTTCGGACATATTTCGATTCAATTTCTTCAAAAAAGCGGTGCAAACAACCTCGAAATAGTGCATTGTTCTGTTTCAATTATTGTTATCATTCGTTTCGTTGAAAAGATCTTCCAAAATACTCATGCAAAAATTTTCTCGGAAATTGTAACACCAGCCGTCGGTTTCACAAAACTTTTGACGTCTGATCAACTCGTTGATTAAGGTTTGCATTTGATGGTTGGGTTGAAAATGAACTGGAATCGAGCACAGAATTTACTGTTGACTTACAATCAAGCCCTTTATATGGCAATCAAAGTTTTGTGTAGCCTGCCGTAGGTCTGTTTCGATACAACACACTTACAGGCTAAAAACGCTGCAAATTTTACACAAGGGTTTATTATTTTCTGTTTAGTGACCCAAAACCATTGATATAAATGAAACATATACAGCGTGCCAAAAAAGTAACGTAACTCAATAATGCTTGTACGAAGAATTATTAAGGAATGTCCTCGCACCCGTCGGTTTTCGATTTCAAGACCAATTTATCCTGTGCTTTTTTGAATTTGATATTTCTCAGTCCACTACTTTATTTTTTCAAATGGACATATATGGATACATCAAATGAAAGGTAATTTGATTACCTATCCAGCGATGTGGCTTAAAGTAGAATTTATTGCTTGTGGCGTTTTTCATTGGAAAATTAGGAAATAATTTAGAATTTGTAGTTGGGAGGTTACTGTAATCAGACCATTATTCTTTAATTAATTAATAATAATAATATCATATTTATTCAATCAAAAGCTTTTTGAGGTACAATAAGGTTGGTTTCGTCAAAACAGAATACATAACTCAAAACAATTCACTTTTACAGAAATCAAAATATTCACTCGAAGAATATGGTCAACAATTGCATTATACAGAGAAATTTTGAAAACTTTCAAATTGGATGTCCTCCTGAATCCTTGGGGTAGAGCATTAAACAGCCTTAGGCCCATGTATAAGGGCGAATTTTCTGTTGAGGTTAAAGAGTGACGTGGGTACAACTATGTATCTGTGCGCCTAGTGTTATTACAGTTTAAATATTGATGGAAGTATTCTGGATGAACCTTCATGAAAACGAGTACCCTATATATGTATAGACCATATGATGTTGAAAATTTGTTCTCTTCAAAATCCCCTCTGAAAGATTCTCTAAGAACTAACTTCAGTATAATTCTCAACATGAATTTTTCCCTCAAAAACACTTACCTTATTACCGAGGGAAATTCTCGAACTGATGGATTTGTAATTTGAATTGAATTAATGATTTACTTCCATTTTCGTTCACATAACTGAATTGGTCATCAAATGACCTTTGATGCAATATATCCTATAATTCATTTGAACATCTGGTAAGACTTTTGTTATTGATTCGTCCTTTGAAGATGTGAATTAACAAAAGTTTGGTGGAAAAGAAATGAAACCATTAGGAGTGTCCATAGGAATTTTCACATTACCAATGTCAAAATATGTTATGTATTGGAGGTCTTCAAGCAAGCATTTATCCCATGAGCAGCGCTTGATCTGGGAATGACTGGCAACGTTTGTCGAAAACCTGCCAGTAGAATCATCACACCACCGAAGAGGTTCTGATTGTTACCCATATCTCTAAGAGTTCTTTTTAGTGCCTCCAACGCCTGTTCTGCTTATATCACATGTAGGTTCCTCCCTCTAGAGTCTGCAAATTCATTGGCAGTTTGAGCTTCTTGTTTGATTTTGACCTGCAAGAGAATTATCAACATTAATCAGGAATCAAAGCATAAAATTTTGAAACAATACTATGACAATGTGGTTGATAATACTACAAATGCACAGTAGAAAAGATATAATGGTACACAAATCTAAGGACCCTATTCTCTTAAGATGCCCTATTGTCAATTCCAACTATATTTTTTCATGATATAATTTCATCAATTTCACCAGCCACAAGGTTCATCATCTTGATCAAAAAATGATATCCATCTTCTCCCCGGCCGAATATTAGTAGGTATTTTAAAGAATTTGATGTGTTTCACCGATTTGTCGAAGGTAACCACCATCACGTGGTTGAATCACATTGACCATATTTTCTTCAACTACCACAATGGCAAGCAACTTCATTCAACGTTGGCCTTTTTATCTGCTCTGATCATTAATTTTTATTTGTCAGATGGCATCATGTTTAAGGTTGTTTTGAACAGTTCTACCAATTGATTATGATGCAGAAGTTGATGCAATTGCACGATGATTGCACAACGTTTATTCACTTCATCTTTAGAATTTTCGAGGAAATGAATCTGAAGAAATTTGCATTCACTATCAACTGGTAGTAACAACGCTACTACACCGTGGTAAATTTGAAAAAAGCTTCGAATGGGTATCAACAAAAATGTTCTTTGTAGGTAATGCTAAAATCAATCTGTAATGTTGGTTAACGAAAAAAATACCTTTTAAGTTGGATTGAAACATAGTTCCTCAATTAGGTGTGAACCAAATTATGCCATTTGGAACATACTACTGTATAGCTGGAGTTCTTGTCCTGAAATTGACGAATTCAGAGGTTCAGGTGGCAATTTGATTTTTTGGTTCCAACAACTTAATCATGGGGGTCGTTTCGATATCTCAGAGCATTGCAGTATTGACAATAGTTACAATAAAGTTGATGATTTCATTGGATATTATATTTCGTTGTATCTCGCCCGAGATCGATAGTATGGATTCATTCAGAGCTGGGACAGAGCTTGCTTGAGATTGAGAACCTTTCATTCTGTTGGCCTCCAATCGCTCATTAAAAAGTCGTCTTGAATTACGCGCCCGCCAACCAATATTTGGACGCCACACTGATGGCATTTTTATCAGTAAGTAACACAAACACACAACTCAAGTTACGGTTGTGTCGCTTGAAGATTCGAAGATGAAAATTGAAGAAGACTGCGATATGGTCCGCGGCAGTCCGCAGGAACTGCAGAGCGTGATTAACTCAATGGACAAAAGATGATCTCTTGTCCGTCAACACGGCGGAAGGCACATCGAGAGGTTCATTTGAGTAAATGAAGTGTCACCCAAATACTTTCTTATCTTTCGAATTTCACTGTTTATACATTTCTGGATCATTCTTAATTTTCGTAAATTCTCTCAATTCTTACCAAGCAATAATTCTCAGTTATATCGGATGTAACTGAGCTACTCAAAAGCCAACATGTGTTCATTAGAAAATCGGTAGGCAATCTCAGCTACCTATCTAGTGCAAAGTTTTCCATCGTGGCGCACACGTTTTCTGATAGATTTGATTCGTTTTTCCTACTTCAGCGATTTTCTCTCGGTTAATGTTTCACATATTTGGAAAACTGAGACTAGCGGGAAGTTTTCACAGCTATGAAAACAATACCCCACCTCGAGCATTTTTCGAGAGGTTTCCTTATTGGTCTAAATTTCCCACTGAATCTGCGTCTTTCCGGTTCCTGTTGAATTTGCTCCAGCAAAACTAAATACAGTGAATGAAACACCGTTTTTTCTTTGGATTAACAGCTTATTTATGACCGTAGGTCTTATCGTTCCAGAGATATACTCTCTTTTCTGGAGCAAGATGGGGAAGTTTCCAAAAAAACAAAAGAATTGATATCTGTAGAATCGGGGGGTTCGAGGAAAAAGTTATGAGCACATTTTTTGTTGGAAATGATCTGTACTATCACCTCCTTGAATATTTTACACCAACTCTGTTACGCCCTGTATATGCTCGTTATGAAAAAACAGAATTACAAAAGCATATGGTGGATAGTTTCCAAGATATCGAAGAATTCGAAAATATTTTTATCTTCTGGAAAAATTTCAGATTATAGGTACTCAGTTTCCTTCGAAAGTCAAAGCATATACAGCCAGACGAATAGGTTTGAATTCGAGCTCTTTTTCTTCTTGAGGAAATCTAACTGATAGTTCGAGACCATTTTCGACTCGAAATCCGATAATTTACAGATATTTGGGCGATACGATGATGCGCTATTTACAAATGATTAAAAATGGTTAGTTTTCCATCCTAATATCCGATCCTCTGAATAGAGAAAAATCCGACAAAATATTCCGAATAGAAACTGCCTCAACTGAAGCACATGAAACACGCACAAAAAAAAATCCGATTTATAACAGTTTACACAACAGCTGTTTATATTCAACCGATACTAAAGTCAAACCGACCAGGTGACAGGCGAGTGCATAAGCCCTAGTTTGATCTCCAAAGCACTGAATTAAAAAAAAAAAAAAATTCCGGAAACTATCTATACCATATTTGAGAAATCATTTACTGATAACTTGAGCTCTATATCTCATAGCAATGTATCAAATATCAGTTCGATAAGGTTATAATTTTTGGAGATATTGGGGAAAATATGTAATATTTCTTTTTTTTATTCTCGGTGTCGTTGTTTTTTTCAAATTAGCCCAAAAAATATTGATTCAATTATGATGAACAACTTCGTGCAAAATTTCGTTATGATCGTGTGATTGAAACATTGAAAAAATAACATAATTTCGTGAGGATAATATTTCTTGTTTTACTACTAGCATGATGAATTTTTTCGATCACGTATCTCCCAATAAACCATTAATATTCATGAATATTCTAAAAATTACCGAATAACAAGATATCTGAAAATCTGTCTGGAAAAAAGGTTAATTAGTTTCATTGATAATTATAAAACCCGCAAGATTTCCTGTCGCCGAGATATTAATATGGTTTTTACATCATTGTACGCAGTGTGTTTTTCATAACGCAGAATGTGGAGTCGGACATAGGCGGTCTCACTCAGTTTGGAAGATATGGGCCCCCAAAGTTTCAAATGTATGCGTTTTTGGGGCTCTTTTTCCACCATAAAAACGATCCTCCACTTCTTCTGAATAGTTCACAAATCACCTTCATCCAACGATTAACGACACTTTCTTCCAAGAAAAGTCAATATTTAAAGAAAAAAAATTTAAATATTGGACAACCACTTAACCTCCTTCAGTCTAAAAGTGAAGTTGGCTTTGGCGCATCGTTCGGAATCGTGCCATCGTGCGAATTCGTGAATGACAGATGATAACTTGTTGGCGGGAAGTGAGAAATGATATCTATATTCTTTCTGCGATACTCTTAATCTTCTGATAGCTAACAGGAGATTTCGATTCTAATGAAATCTATAAGGTTCGGTCAAACACATAATACTGGATTGCGAAAACACCCTGATTACATATGTAAAAGATTGGGTCCTCACCAGTTTTTCAATGAAATCTGGGATATTATACAGGGTGAGTCTTTGACCTTGCAGAATATTTTAACAGAAGATTCCTGAAGCTGAAAGAAACACATTTGTCCTCTACCATTTTTTCCGATTCGGCCAAGATAAAAAGATATAGGCATTATTTTTTTTTATAATAGGCTAGCCGCCCCTGGAAACCTGAATACTGAAGTTTTTCCAAGCCTAAGATATACCATTCAAATCTTCGAAATAAGCAACTCTGTTATGAAAACAAGCGTCAACTTACTTTTTACATTCCAGTTGGTGAAAAAAGTTGTATTTATAGTACAATAAACAAGTTAGGTATTCCAAATTTCGTGGGCGATAAAAGTTGAATATTCTTCTCTTAGTTTCATTTTCGATAATGAGGAATTCATCTAGCTATCACTCATATCAGCTCTGAAATTAATCTTCAATTCGTAATTATTAATTTTTTTTGTTTTATTTCATTTTCTCCAAGAATTATCAGATTCAGACATAACCCATTCAAACTTTCATTTTCATAAATAAATAAAACAGATGTACCTCATTTATCTATGAACGAACGAACGTTGCCAAATTGACGAACAGAAAGAAAGAACTCTTCGAAATCAAACAACACACAATATGCTTATTCTATGTATACCTACATTTATAAAGTCTATGATTCTGAACTGAACTATAAATCTGTGGCTCCGTGGTTTTAAGGTTATGTCATGGTGGTTTTCCTTTGAATAAAGAACAATGTTCTTTATTCAGAGTGGTTTTCTTCCACCATGGGTTGTTATGTTATGAAAGCGCATTTGAAGAATACCTCAAAATAAATACTATCAAAGTTCTGTACATAATTTCAAGAAATTTGGGTCAGCAGTAAGATTGCATTCAAGTCAGTAAGAATCCCCATTATCATGGAAAAGTGAGAAGTTAATCAATTACACTACACAAATTAGCTCGAAATTGAAAAGGAAGCTTCATGAATGGACAGTGGTGTGGAAATTTGCTTGAACATTAGGAGTATTTAAATTGTAGAAGTTGAGGTGAGCTTATTCATATTACTCCACTTTCGAACTAACAGCCAATTTACAATGGACATAACTTAACCGTAAATTTACTTATACATAAAATGTAAGAATTAAACAACATAAACCATAAGGAATAAGAATAGAACTGCATTCGACTTATGGTCAAAGTCAAAAGCAGAGTTGAACCTATTGTGAAGATTTTAGTACTTAATTTTGTAGTTTCCTCTTTGATTTTAACGCACGAGTTGCGGGATTCTTACGGTTACGTCCATTGTGAATTGTCCAAAGTCGGCTACTCCGCTTACAAATCATTCCAAATGAAAAATGCTAGGATTCCATTCTCAACTTTTAGACGTGGCAAAGCGGAAAAATTTAATTCTGTGAATTTTTTGAACAGAGTTGCATTCAGCCGAAGTACCCAATTCTCGGAATTTCGCAGATATTTTTATTTTTGAATTTCAGATTACTCGAAAACGGCGCATCATACGAAAAAAAATAAAAAATACTTTTACTTTCCAAAATGGTCGAAAATTCGTTGAAAAGCATTCAAATTATTTTTAAAAGTTGGATTCTTTGAATTTCTGGTATTTTTATGAAATGTTATGGTCATATTGAAGAAACTGGAGGATGTGGATAGAATTTTGTAATCCAGGAACATTCATCGTATCAATAAAAAACTATATTCCAAAAATCGTCTCATTCGATGAGATCGTTCGCGAGATATAATCGAAAATTAATTTTTTTTATGGATTTTCAACAGTCTGTATCTTACTAACCAAGCCGAATCGGAAAAAATGGTAAGGGAAAAAATTGTTTCTTTTGGCTGCAGGAATCTTCTGTTAAAATATTCTGCAAGGTCAAAGACTCACCCTGTATAAGCCATTTAATTATAATGCCCTGAATTTCATTCTAAACTAGCTCATCTCGAATTCACAAACAAAAATATAATTAACAAACGACCCATTTCAGAACGGGTTGAAAGATTCAAGTCTGAAAGAAAACATGGAGAGAGACACCCTATGTCCCCGATGTTTCCACTTACCAAAGAATAACCACCTCTTTTTCCGTGACAAAAGTATTTTCCTTACAATTATATCCTTCACCCGTCCATCATTCCATATTTGCCGCCAGCAAATACTCGTTCAGTCTTCTGTCATTATCAGTTCGCCTGCGAGAAAAAGGCACTGTTGCCAAACTCAACTTTAACATTGAGATATATTTCGTAGAAACAGAAATCTTCCAATAAATAATGAATATTCTTGAAAGAAAGTGTCACTATTCGTTGGTTGAAGGTTCAAAAATGATTTGTTAACTATATTGAAGAAGTCAGTGATAATTTTTACGGTGGATCTGAAAATGTAACAATTTAGAACTTTGGGGGCCCATATCTTTCAAATTCCATCTGCGTACAATGATGTTAATATCCTAACATCTTGCCGACAGAAAATCTTGCCTTCTTATATTTATTCGTATAGGTATCTATCAGAATTTATAATATTTATATCACACATCTTTTTCTATCGATAAAGACCATAATTATTACTGAAGTATCTTCATGATTGTTAAAAATTATGAGCTCAAAGGAAACACTTAATCTCCAATGACTTCACTCGATTGGATGTCTGCGTGGGTTCAAATCGGATGGCAACGACTTACGGAAATTCTTGATGGTGGGAGACCAAGTGGATCAATGTTGGTTCACCCTTATGGGCTGGCGAAGTGCCATAATCTTCAACTCTGAGTGTCAAGGTTTCAGGTAATTAGCGTGGTTACTAGATATAGGCTAAATATATCGTATGAATGGCCCAACCTCCAGCGTGTGTTTTAATTGTCGTGGGGCCTAGAGAGTTCTCACTGAATTATTGCTCTTCAGATGGGGTTAATAGGGTTTTCAACCAAGAAATCACGGTCTGATATCTGTTCAATTGATGTCGAAGATATAGGCCAAGGTTTCATGCTGTTCCACATTTTTCGAGAATAGCGAATACATTCACAAGAATAAATTCTTTGGACCACTAACGGACCTGAAAAGCGTTCGATTAATTTTGCAGAATTTTTTTTTTAATAACTACCATGAAAATGCAGACCGGGATTTGTGTGTGTAATAACTCCGTTATTTTCATAATATAATTCTTTTACTAACAATAATAATGTTTACTGATGTCAAAAGATACATTTCGAATGAAGTCCAGCAAACAGGTACCTACAATAAATTCTCATATACCAACAAATAGAGGATCAATCATGTTTCATTAATTCTATGAGAATATTATTTATACTTCTTCATTATGTGCAGTAGCAACTTTCTCAAGAATGGAAAAATATTTCTGCTCTGATAAGTTGAATGACATTTCAGTTTGATACTTCGGTAGGAAAGTGAATTGAAATATGTTCCGATGAAGAATTTGAACGAAAATATTTGCTAAATCATAATAAATTTTCAAAACACTTTCTGAAGAGAAAACCGTCTTTCAGATTTCGTTGGAATTTTATATGAACCTCTAGGATAATGTTTTTCGGGAATATTGGAAAAAAAATACGGGGAATGTAGTTGTTATTCATTCAATATCGTTGGTCGATATAAAACTCTGTTACTAATTTTGGAATGTTTTTGCGCAAACTTGTTCCAAAATTCGTGATGATTTTCATTGAAGCAATAAGGATTGCTTCTTCGAATATTCTATTCTACAATTTTTATATCTGCTCGAAAAAAGTTGTTGGTTGAAGAATATCGATGCAAAAACTTGTGCTTGAATTATCCTGATGATCGTGCAATCAGAAAAATAAAAAAAAGTTTCAAGTTTTTTTTTCTCAAGAATTTCATATTTCGGAAATTAATGGGCCGATTGAATTCAACCTCCAAGAATGCTGACGTGCAAACTTGTGCATAATTGAATGTGCTTCACAAAGGACATAATGGTGAAATAAAATTTTTAAGGGCCGTATTTATAGTTGTTCCTTGAGGCTTCCTTATACTGAAGGCCGCCTTGAATTTGCTTTTCTATGTTTCTATGCAAACAAACTTTTATTTGTTTCCATAGAAAAGCAAATTCAAGGCGGCCTTCAGTATGAGGAAGCCTCAAGGAACAACTATAAATACGGCCCTAGATGGGTTTCTCAAAGATTCACTTGGCGGATTTTACTAATTCGGCCATCTTAATTATGATCAAGAAAGATCTCTAATTTCAAAATTATCGATGATTCAACTTGAAATTTATACCTTATCACATGGTTGTTTCCTGACTGAAGAGATGAACCGAAGTCGAAACAAGCCTACAGAGAGCGAACTGGCCTGGTTTTCCAGTTGAGAACACGTTTCCTTGTCACTTTTGACTTTTGTCGTTTGTGTTTTCACTCTGGACTTTGACTCTTGGATTTCCTTCGCGTCCTCAGAAAATAGATACTTTATGTAAGGGTTCGAAAAGAACAAGTGGGTCACGGTCGAGGTGGAGGTCGATGCTAGTATTTAAGTCGCGATCCGTGTTGACAGCACATAACAAGGAAGTTACCTGTAATGCTCGAGCAAGCTATGGTCCAAGATTGCCTTTTTGTGAGAGATATCATTGCATATGAGTAAAGGCCCATTGTTAGTAACTATGTTATCTATCATAGGTCAGTGAAACATTCAAAGTGCACAATATAGGCCCCCTGAGTTTTTAATTCAGGTGCTAGCTTAATGTTAGGAGGTGACATTTTTTAATATTTACTCCATAGGTTATCTACTTCAATCACAATCGACTATTCCTTTGTTCAAATCCTTCAAGATTGTCAGAAGAGGTTTCATAACATTCTCACTAAGCCATTCAGTGATATTTGCATCTTGTTATATAGCCTTATTATATGTAATGAAGTATTTATACTCAGTTTGAAATATGAAGAGGGGTGGCAACTATTCCTTGAACGCGCCAAGCACAGGGCAGCATCCGTGTAGACCGCACAGTAGGCATTTATGTGAAACAAATAATCTGATTCTAGAAAGCAATGATAAGAACCTCCTGGATGGCATTGCTCTAAACCTCCACCGCAACTCACCAGTTCTGTTCTCTTCCGTTCACTTTCACAATGTATTTGATATACATGAATGTCGACATTAACCGCGACCTCCACCTCAACAGCAACCCATTTGTTCTGTTGATACCCTACGGTTTCACCACAACCTTGTGTTATGTTGTTGATCCCATTTCATTCTGCTTAGCTTTCATTCTCTTCTATCTCATCAGTTTGACGAAGAAGCCAAAGAGCTATTTGATTTTGTTACCATTGGTAAGACAAGTAGATTGACTCAAAGCAGGGAACAATGTTCTTCCAAATTTTCTCTAGAGCAGAGGTTGAAGCAGGTCGAGCATTTGCAGAGTCTTTCATAGAAAGAAATGTTTGATTTTAACTCGAAATTTGCAACTTTATCTGGATGGTGAGACGAACCATAGTCAATACAAGCCTACAGAGTGCGAACTCGGCTGCTTTTCCAGTTGAGAATACGTTTTCTTGTCTGTTTTGACTTTTCAATTGTCTTTGCCTTTTGTGTTTTCACAGCTGGCTTCTGTCTTTTGATTTTGACTCGAGGATTGTCTTTGCGTCCTTGGAAAATAAGGTTTTACCATAACCTTGTGTTAGTTATCGATTCCATTACTTTCTGCTTGGCTTTCGTTCTCTCGGAACTTATCAGTTAGGCGCGCAAAGACGCCAAAGAGCTATTTGATTATGCTTTGAAACTGTTCTGCCAATATCCGTTTCCTAAGCTATTTCTTTTGGATACCATATTTCTCAGGTGATTTGCCTATCGTAGTGAAAAAGACTGATGGACATTGCATCAGTTCATTCCTGATTTTATGGTGTTGTCAGAATTGTGTAACACTGGTGATTTTTCATTTGAAAGAAGGAGTTTTGACTGTTGCTTTCATAGATTATCGCTGAGAAATATAGTTTTTTTTGAGGTTGAATATTTAATCATTCACTATTTGGTGAAATTTCAAATTTTTCGTCTCCAACAAGTGTTGATTCTTGAAGTATTAAATGAAAAACTCAGGTTGTGACGAGCTTAGTGCTAAAAATACCTTGATAAGAGCATCTTTGAAAAGAGATCGAAGTCATCGTGCACTGTAATAGATATATATTGATGCACGTTTCGAAAATGTGGTTTCATTGGTAATTCCATTAACAGGCCTAGCGGGATAATCGATGTTCTACACAATGAACAAATCTAGTAGAGACTATTGAGACAGACCAACTTTGGCGAAAAGTACGAAAAAAGATATAACTATGAATAAAGAAAATTCATGGCATGGCATGGCTGAGTCGAATAATTCTAAAGGTTTTCTCTCTCTCAGAACCACCATTGTTCAATATATCGATAGACGAATAAAGAATTTGCTCTGCTAAATTTCTTTGAAATCTGATGAAGAGTTTCCCAAAACATTGTTCCTGAACAGAAATTTGGAAAATATTCTAAATTTTCTTTCGTATTCTCTACCGCAACAATTCTCACTGAACTCACGAAGTTTTAAATATTCTCGAAATAACTATGAAAAGAAATTAAGGTTCTAACGAAAATATGTAACACTCTTTTGAAATATTAACCTCTTAGTAAGTTTCAACAAAAACTTGAAATTTTTTTGAAATTTTTTTCCATACGATCCTCTCAAATTATTGCATAAAATTGCGCGTTGTTATTATTCAACTTACTACGAAGTTCGAATCAGATCGCGTAAGTATTTGGTGTGGAATTGAGGAGATAACTTCCAAGTACTTATTACCCCGGAACCGTTGAGGAGGTTATCCCCATTAACTAACGCAGCGGAGCATCATTGTTTTGAAGCTACAGGATCAAAGAAGTTCTCACGAAGTTAATACTGCCTATTCACATATTTATATCCGGTCACATATCCAGGTACTTATCTTGCACAATAGAGCAGTTCCAGCTATCTATGGTTCATCAAGATGAATCAGCTGATGGGGGGACACCTTGTCATACGTTGAAAGTTAAACAACACAACCTCACTTTCCCGCTTTGTTCATGTTATGAAGTATAGCATTTTCCACAATTTCAGGATAAATTCACAAGTTAAAATGATTTATATTAATAGAATTGGTGGATAACTAGGCCAAGTTATTGTTTCGTTGTGAAATACAACATAAATACACCGAGAGACGAAGGAATCCGATTTTACAGATATATTGTACTGTAGACTTTATATTTGAATATTTGCATTTTTGATCCACTCCCCCAAATTTTATCTGGTATTGGAAGAAATAGAATACTATGTGAACTATCCCAGAGAAGGCAAGCATCCTATATTCTCGCCATAAATTAAAAAACTGTTCTGACAAAGTAACAAACTAGGTAGAGTTTGTTGGAGACATTTCCACACTGGTGAAGGAATTAACACTCGCATCTCTATATGATATATAAAGCCAATCAAGGCAATTCGTTATGTGATAGATTTGATAGGTTTCTCAAAATATTGCATGTATTTTAAATAATAATGAACCAGATAACTTCCTCTGTTCTCAACCTAACACATTCCGACGTGGCTTAACTACCCAAGGATGAAACTTAATAATGTTTCGAATTAACCTTATTGTCAATTAAAGATTATGAAAGCCTTAATGTTGCATCTGCATAATAAAAAACATTTTATATGGATAGCAAAGCATTTTTTGAGGATGAATCGAAATCGGTTTTCAAGGAAAAAATTTCATATGAATTATTTTATTTGTAACATATATGTAGTATAATAAATATATAATTGAAGATTATGATAGCACTGACATAGCAACTGCAGACCAATATTGTAGTAATTTGATAATTTGCAACATATAACGTTATTTGAAATAGTACTGAGAAGTTTTCTGGAACCCATGTTTTTCCATTCTATACATGTTGGATTTTATTCTGCTGTTTATTTTCAGGAATAAATGAGCCAAACATTTTACTGTTTCATTTTCAATAGTTATACCTATAATAAATGCTATCTCTGATGTTGATACTCTAGGCTTTAGAAGACGAGAATAAATACTGCAATTTTCATTTATATTGTTTTGAATGATTATCATCTGAGATTGAATATCAGTTAATCAGATCCATTATAACGAAATTTCACTTGTGAAATCACTGAAATCTCCAAATAATCGCTCTTCGCCAACGTAAACAAAGCGAATGTATTCCTTCGTCTCTCGGTGTATTTATGTTGAATTTCACAGCGACACACTAACTTGGCCTAGTAATTTACCAATTCTATTAATAAAAATCATTTTAACTTGTGAATTCATCCTGAAATTGTTGAAAATGCTGTACATAAACAAAGCAGGAAAGTGAGGTTAGCATTCACAAACGCCATTCTTCGGTCACAGAATAAATACCCTGCTATTCTGTGCTTTGGCTGTCCCCCCATCGGCCATGTTGTGACGTCAGCTGGAATTTCTCAATACTGCTTTATTTGCTCGGACAAATGAAATATCTTATCTTCTAATCAGAAAATTAATTTTTTGAATTATTGGAAAGAGAAGTTTCCTTATATGTCTGCTTCATCTACATCAGTGCTATTTCTGCCATTCACCATAAACTCGACCGTGCTGAACGTCATCCTGCCAAATTGAAAGGTCATCATATTTTTTTTTTATCTAAAGTCCTTTAGTAATATTTACAGGCTATACCTCTCGTCAGAAATCTATATTTATTATTTTCGAATTGTTATTGATTCAGACGGACAAAAAATTATCGCCTGTTTCCGAGAAGTACTATATTTTTAAGCAATACACTTTCGTTTGGTATACCTACTATGTACGATAACTATTTCTAGATGACGTCATTCATTAGAGCGATACAGAACGATATTATTCCATCAACACTGGTTGATAATGCCCTTATAATTCACATGACCTAAAACTCCCCACCCCAACAAGCGCAGTAGAAACTAGAACATACCTATCTAAAAATAACCTAGGGGTTTGTCTTCGCCAGAACCGAATGGACTCGATTGAATACGATGCAGGTCATTCACGGCACTGTTTCTCAAAATAGACGACAATCATAACAAATTGAACTTATGCATTCCTCTGAGAGGTTTTAATTCAATATGCCAATATCCTTTTCTGGTCGGTGAAAGAACTGGAACAGGGTTGAAAATAATGCGAGCTTTCAGTTGAAAATCCCATTGCTTTCCACAAACTCGCAATTATGAAAAAACACACTTCCTATCAGAACCTAGAACATCTCAACTGAGAAATGCATTAAATGCGGATATTTTGATATGAACCGAAATGTATTGTTCGAAATTTCTGTGGCGTCGTGGAGGATACCTATATATTTATAGCAAGGGACACAAGCAGTGCTTTCGCACTTAATGAGTGTACGATGGATCTGAATCTAAGGATCAAAATGACTTCTAAAAATATTGCGGGATGTTTCCGTAGGTTGTTTGTTCAGAATAATGATTTAATCATAGTAAATTAATAGTTCGCGATATAATGTTTCCACTTTTTATAATACCCTAGTGGGTCTCCCTCATTGGTAGTATTTCGATTGATGAAAGATTAATGGGGAATACAACGTAATTTCACACGAAAAAATAACCATCGATAAATCATCAGATCTTCCACCTTGGTGTGAGCTATGTATTGTCTCCAACCAAAGCATCCAATAAAAGGAAATCTAGGGCATTTGCATCCTGCAGTTGATGTTCATCGTTATCAGAGTGCCTCGAATGCTGTGGATGAAACTTTACCTTTTGGGGTTGTGGTTTGAAAGGTAACATAACTTCCCCAATCAAGGGGGAATAAATGTCTTCTTTGTGTGCATATTATTATATTCATTTTTGACATCTTTGTATATGATATTATGTAGGTTAACTGTAAACTTTGCGTTGAAGATTGCGAACGGTGTATTTTATTGTGAGGCATGAATGAAGATTACTATTACAATTACACTATGAAATTGGGCTTCTTTTTGATTTCACACAGAAACGAATTCAGTTGGAATCACTGACGCAGAATTTAGTGTGAAAATAGATTCTGTCCGTCCAGCCGGCCGTCCGTACGCACGATTACGGGCGTACGGTGGATCCTTTCGAATTTGAATTTTAAAGGTAGGTTTTATTTCGAAATGCGACGGTTAAGTTGGGTAGTGGGCATAATCAGCGAAACGGTTTTTGGGTTAGAGCCATTCGAAATTATTAGGTTATTTTCCTGATATTTCAAGAATTACTGAAGCGAGTTTTTTTATAATCCAATAACAACAATTTCACACAGTCAAGTTATTTTACATGGGAATTCTTGCATGAACTAAATTTTTCCTTCATTTCTCCAAGGCCCAGCAACTCATCACCTGAACTCGAGCTCGTGTGTGATCAAATAACACGAGCGCAAGGAACTCGTGTGAAATATTTTCATTATCACGTCAAACGGATTTACTCTACAAGCAGAACGAGGAAACAGAACCCAAGAGACCGAGACCAAATAACCCTTCGTTCATGAAAACCTCGCAAGTACAGAGGCAAAAAAACTAGGTACCAAAAATCTTTAAAAAAACTTTCACATATAATGAGATGTCCTCTTCGACTGCGCTTTGAACGATGACGATTTTTTTTCATTAAAAATGTTTCTAAGCAGGAGGCTATAGAACTTTGGACTAAAATAAAAAGGAATATTTTTAGCAAGATTGGCTCTACAAAGAGGAATTGCCGGAAGCTTGCGCCTTCCTTGTTGGGCCGGGAGAACATCTTCCAACCAAATGTTTTCTAGTCCAGAGTATCGATCTATATGAATATATTTATCTAACAGTGAAAATATTAAAGAGTTTCAACTCGGATTCATTCTGTTGAGCTCTTGTGGGATCCATTATTACGCTGCGGAAAATCTGACTTGTCAACCTTAACAAATTTTGCAGTACCTCTAGGATAGTTCTTACTCGGCGCGTGTCATATGCTACATTCATATTGGATAGAAACTTTAAACTTGGTTGAAGTATGACGCAAAATTTTGTTCGGATCGTACTGTCCGCAAAAAAAAATTTTTCGAAAAAAAATTTCGTGAAAAAACGACGTAGAACATCGACATCTGTAGAATATGTTTGGGGCTTAGTAACGAAGGTGGAATTCACGAATGGGTTGAATTCGCTTAATGACTCCGTAGATACATCCATTTAAAATGATATTTGTTCAATATTTCATTAATTATACACCTAAGATTGAATTGAAATTCAGTTCTGCATTAAAAAAAGCTTGACCGTTCATACAGGATTCTTTGAGGATAATATGATCAGAAGATCACCAAATCTTTCCATCAGGTAGTAAAGGTACGTTTGGTAGGGTCAACATACGATTTGTTACGAAATATTGATTTGTATATCTATAAAAACAAGGATAACGAGGGCAGGCTATGTGCTACGAAGAAGGAGACTACTATATGCAATAAGACACGGGAAAATAATGAAAAAACTTGGACATTTCACAAAGAGGATTGAACTTTCTTCACGAAAATTTCACGCTAGGTTGGTTGTGAAGTTTACAAGCTCATAACTTTCAGTGATGAAAACTTATCAGATATCAGGAAAATCCTACCTATAGGTAGGCTCATATCTTTACAGGCCTTGAACACTTGCGAGATTCTTAATGTAAAGGAACTGTTCTTGGTGTTTTTTTATACAGGGTAAGTCTTTAACTTGTACATTTATATTCACCACAGATTCCTCTCATTGAATGGAATACTGCCGCATTTACCACTTTTCCGAATTGGGCCCCGGTAAAAAGATACAGGCTGATGAAATTTATAAAGAAAAACAAGCCATTCTTCTGTAGCTCTGACATGGTTCTTCGAATGGAATGAATTTTGATGGGGAGTTTTCTATAACTTTGATATGTATTTTTCCTAGATCCTACTCTAAACTGTTTCCTGTATAGAATTGATGATTCATAAAACTATAAGAAAATAGCTTGGAGAATGCAGATGACGTTTATCTAAGTCATAATAAGAAGTTTTAAGTTTTTTAGAATAGTTACTTATTTTTATTGGTGTAGGGGTTCGGTGTATAAGCAAACAACTTCTTTAGTCTACAGATGATTTATTAACGCAACAGCTTCAGAAAACTAACCGTCTCCTGCTTCAGTTTTCCGTTTTCAGTTCAGGGGGTGTTTATGGGGGTAATTAAGGGGTCACAAATTATTTCACTATATACAACGGTTCATAGGGTTCGAAATGAACGATTTCCATCGAAAAATCTCCAGCTACGGTCGTTTTAGTCATAACGATATTTTCCACAGTAGGGGGTGTTTAAGGGGGTTATTAAGGGGTCACAAATTATTTCACTATATGGAACGTGTTCATAGGGCTCCTAATAAACGATTTTCATCAACAAATCGGCAGCAACGGTCGTTTTAGTGACAGCGTTATTTTCAACTTTAGGGGGCGTTTGAGAGGGGGTCACAAATTATTTCACTATAAGGAACGTGTGTTTAGAGTTCGAAATAAACGATTTCCATAAAAAAATCTCCAGCAACGGTATTTTTAGGGATAAAGCTATCTTTCACTTTAGGGGGTGGTTGGGGGGGTTAATTAGGGGTGACAAATTATTATCTTGAATGAAGCTCATTCAACTCACGCCATTAGATATTTTCCAAAAGGCATCTGATTGTAGCGGTTGTTTTCACTCAGATAAGGTTACAGACAGTTCCATAAAACCGTTGCTACATTCACACCCGTGATAAATATTAGGAATTTTGGACTAATTTATTTATTGTTCTCAAAACATTAAAATTACAAAAGTGACATCAAACAATAATTAACAAACCTAGTTTTCAAACAAAATTGTCAATCTATTAATAAATTCAGCATTAATCAAAAAAATCAAATTTGTCTGTTTACTGTGTGAACATGTGACATTGGAATCACGAGAATTTACGGTCTCGTCGCGGAATCTGAATTGACGGTAATTGGAATAGGCGTTTCTATATTGAAATCGACCAGTTTTTGAAAAAATGAAAAACGACTGAAAAAACGATGAAAACGACACGAAACTATCTTCCCTTCACATTGATCAACCATAAGTTGAGTTGCTACAAATGAATCTGAGGTGTTGTACATCTTCTCGGGGGTTGACTGTATTATTTCGTTCAATTTGAGTAATTTCCGTATTGTTCTCTATTTAAGATCTTCGTATTTTCGAAGTCGAACTTATGGCCTGTGGTCATTTGATGTTGCGTTATGGTTGTTTTATGATAGTTGGCTATATTTTCACAGTCTCTCTTGTGTTGTTTTATTCTTTTATTCAGATATTGTTTAATTTGGCCTATATAGTATTGGTTGCTGTAGTGAGATAATTTCGCCAGCGAAATGTATAAGGTGTTCTCTGTTTAGTTTAGTGAAGAATTGCTTGGTGGTAAATAGGTTATTGTAGGCGCATCTATCTGTTTTTCATTGTGTGTCTCAGATTGATTTCGCTAAGCTTAAGACTGAGTTTTACAATTTTCCACAGCTCTACAGATGTTCATGGTTCTATCCAACGTTGAACCTGATTCTCTCAACAAACCTTCTTGTGCTGTTTTGTCAATTAGCCCCATGAAAATTCTGTCTCTGATCATGCAGTCAGTTTCTGGATATTCAGTTGTCTGTTATGTTTCTCCAAGCTCCTTAACAAATTTATTGAAGGATTGAGCTTTTTTCGCACTAATATGCTTTCAAATTCGAATCTTTCAGAAATCACGTTTTCTTCGGCGAATACGAATCTGCGAACTTCTTCTTGATATATGTCAGTGTTCTAGTTCCTTTTTTACTCACAGGAATGTGTTGTACAATTCGAGTGCCTCATTACCTATTGAGCTCAATAGTATACCTTTTATCATCTTCCGATTTATAATAGAGAATCGTCGTTGTAAAAATAAATAACATTTTCAAACGAATTTTCTACAATTCTCGGACATGTTTCCATCCAGAATTAGCTCTGGGGGTTTGAACATGTTCTTTATATTTTCGAGTCTATTTTTGAGCGGAAATTCTGGGAAACAGCGCGCTATAGTTTTGTCCAAATGTCTGTAATTTCCGAAAATGATAACAAACGACTAGACTGCACTCAATGATGACGAATCCGGTGTCAAAATCTATTCAGTCCATGCGGCCGTTAGGTACAAGGACATGCACATGAGGAATTCTATCGTCTGGAAACTTTCAGGGCCAGTTGCATTTCAGAATTAGACGGTTATGTTCGTTATTGGGCAAAATCCTTCAAACGGTTTCGGAGTAAGAGCCATTTGAAATTCTGTTTATTTCAGAAACTGCTTAAGCAATTTGATTGAAACTTGGCAGTTGGTTGGATCATAACAACGCGTATTTTTTACGGAATTTTGATGGGATCGTGCTATCAGTATATTAAAAAAAATATTTCCAAAAAAGAAAAAAAAAATTTGCAGCAATTCTTCACCTCAATTTACATCTTGAGCTTCATATTACACTGCAATGTAACAAATTCCAATGTGATGAGATTTTGATTTTTGAAGATATTTGGATAAAACATGGCCAATTTCGTCTTTGTTTCCTCGGAATCTTTGTTTTGTTCGAAATAACTCGAGAAATACTGATTCAGCCAAAATGAAATATAGTAGCTGGTTTGAAAATTCTGATGAACAACTTTTAAAGAATTTCGTGACAATCGTGTCAATAGAACAATGTGAAAAAAAATTAATTTTCCTTTTTCCATATTCTGCGTTCTTCTGATCATATTATCTCCACGAAGTCCTGTAAAAAGTCTGAATTTCGTGAGGATAATATGATAAGACGATCACAAAATCTTTTTATGAGGAGGTAAAGGTGCGTTTGCTGGGGTCAACTCGTGAAAAGATGAACGCTTTGTCAACGATTTTGAACATGCGCGCAAAAGCTGCTGACTTCAAGTCAGTGCTTTTCAAGGAGTTTTTTCCATTTCAATCAGGTTGTTATTAAAAGTCAGTTACCTGATACCATACAATTTACGTATAAGCATTTACCTGCTCAAAAAAGTTCAGTTCTCACTTATATTCACTGAAACATTCGATATTAATAAAATTCAAAAAGGAGTTTTCATAGCTTCTGACTGAGTTTAAAAACTTCGCAAGGTCCTAAACTGCCAAAATCGCAAGAAAAAAATATTACTTTAAAAGCCTTTTTTTGATGTTATCGGCCTTCCGGAATCTAACTAGAAATAATTGAGACACGATCAAAGTTAAATCTCTACATATTATCATTCTTATGATAAACTCAACTCAAAAATGTAATTTTAAAGTAATTTCAATTGAAATTCCTGTAAACTAACTGTAGCGCGTGTAATTTTCACGACATATTTGGTTTCACCACTGATTGAAAAGGTAACCATATTTCAAAGTGGGTTTTTTTGAAATGACTTGCTTTTGGATGGTGAGACGTTAACTTTGGGGAAGCCGGTCACAAGGCAATTTAGGCTCGCGACTACACTCAGCGAAGATGGGAATAAGTTACTACACTGAAAGAAAATGAGAAACGCTGCAAGTTTTACACAAAGGTTTATTATTTTACCAGCTTAATGTGCAATTTCTTCAGCGATATTTTACACTTTATCATAGCGAGTTCCACAAGTGGGGAGTTTCACAGTGAAATAAAACAATTTTTAAGATTTTCCGCCAATATCAGCTAGTAAATATTATTTCCACAAGCGGGATTCAAAGTTTTTCCGAAAAAATTCTGAAATGCGAGCAGCCGTATCAAGCCTCTTGCATTCTGGAATATTCATTCATTTCATTTCTTAATTCAATTCCTACCTGGCTGGAAAAATTAAATCGCTCCAAGATTGAATCATATAACTAAAACATAAATTTCCTAGTTAGACGGTAACGGCTAAAATGTAATGTTAATTCATTAATTAACAGTGCTATGTCAAGGTTGGCGTAAGGATATAATTATTATTTCTACCCATAATGCACCCGCTTTACTAACTTGAACAAACTAAAGGCCCAGAAATAATCAACAAAATGAAATACCATACAACATGAGCAAATCTAACGAAAGTTCAATTTGAATGAATAACACTGAAAAAGGAATTTCGTTGCTTATCGTTGTCAGAAATACTACAGAGGGTGTAAACTGTCCAAACGTCAACTCTTCATAGCAATTTATCGTTAATCCAGTGACGTCGTGACGTATTCACGAGAAGGGTCAGAAAGTGCAGAGATAATTCTCCTCATTTGGTATATTCCATTTATCGGATATTGTTCATCAAAATTTCAGAGTAGAATGGCTGAAATTACCAAACTGCGATGTACATGAGACTTGAAGTGTCGCATTATCAACGATATTCAAAGTTTCTTTTCCTAAAGATGACGCCACCTATATGGTAATTTAAGTACGTCCCTGAGAATCATCGAACATTCGGGAAGCGGGCTCTCCTTGGTTGAAGTTTTGGAGATCGGCGAAAAATAAAAGATTAACGAAGATATTTAACCCGAATCACCAATAAATGATAGGATGGAAGTCAAACATTCTCGATAATATTCACATGGAATTATCTCAAAGAACTAATAATAAATTATCTGAATGAATGACATTTGATAACCACTTTTATGCTAAAAACCAAAATCACGCATATTTCAAGAAATAGGTATGTGAAGGTTCTGTCAGATTCCTTGAAATTTAAAATCATTCTAATTCATAAGTCTTTTGAAGGCGGCTAATGAGTGAGTAGGGTAGGAAATAAACTCAAATTCATAAGGTTATCCAGGAATAAGATTAATGTAAATAGATTCGTATAAACTGACAGGTACACACATTTTTCATTTTCTTTAAGATATATGATTCTGAATGAAATGTTGTCAAATTATTTTGCTGAATTCCAACTGATTTGAATCTCAGGACCGAATGCGATTATTTATTTTCGGGATATGACAATTTCCAGCGTTCTTCCTTACAACTCGCAAACCGCTTGTCGTAAATCATTCGAGTAAAATTTTTTAGATTGGGTTCTGATTCAGTAATCGATGTTAGAAATTTCATGAAAATTCGATGATAAATTTTCGAGAAATAATTTTTTTCCCCTTTCAACCCCTTGTTTCGGGCCCCTGAGGCCTGCTGAAAAGCTTGGAGGATCAACCCCGAGTGATACACGATTTTTCTACCAAGTTTCAAGGATTTCTGTTCAGTACTTCCAGAGAAAAGCCCCAGACAACGGACTGCGGACGGACGGATTTCTTTTTAATTGTTCATTCAAATCTACATACTTCAAAACGTAAACTGTGAAATTTTCAGGGGGGGTTAATAATGTTTTTTTTGATGGTCGATCACAAAGGTTTATTATTTAATTTCATCAAAGAATCAACTACACGGGCGCCAGGAATAGATATTCCTGCCTTTTTAAGGAAAGAGCAGCGTACTCCTCTACCAGAGTAGCAGTAAACAAATTCACTCGAAGATCCCAGTAAACATGAAGACGGCATAAAAACGTGAAAAACACGTCAACGACGTATTTCTAAGACCCTAAATTGACGTCATATACTGGGTCATATTATCGTTCAACGATAACGTCATTAGTTGTTTTATTTTTGACGTCATACATCATATTCAATAGACGTCTCACTATCGTTCATTAGAGAAGACTAAGCAACGGCCAGTGTGAAAGCAGCCACGAGTTTCCCAGCCACGCGTTATCTCTCACGAACGTTGGCTGTCGGCCGACCGCGATAGGTTCAGTGATACAAACTCGTGGCTGGCTGTCACAGCCAGGCTGTGGTTGCTTCTGATTCGAATGAAAGTTCGAAGTCTTCAAAATTGGCGAAAACGAAATTTTTTTTGCGAATATATGCTTTCGAGGACGCTTTATAAGAATACATCAACCCCGATTTTGTCAGGCAAGAATTAACCCCACACGACCCCCTCACTTCTTCCACGGAAAAATTCAGTCTTCAAAATTGACGCAAACGAATTTTTTTTGCGAATATATGCTTCCGAGGACGCTCAATAAGAATACATCAACCCGTGATTTTGTCGGGCAAGAATTAACCCCACACGACCCCCTCAACATCTTCCACGGAAAAATTCAAAGTCTTCAAAATTGACGAAAACGAATTTTTTTTTTTGCGAATATATGCTTCCGAGGACGCTCAATAAGAATACATCAACCCCTGATTTTGTCGGGCAAGAATTAACCCCACACGACCCCCTCAACATCTTCCATGGAAAAATTCAAAGTCTTCAAAATTGACGAAAACGAAATTTTTTTTTTATACTATATGCTTCCGAGGACGCTCAATAAGAATACATCAACCCCTGATTTTGTCGGGCAAGAATTAACCCCACACGACCCCCTCAACTTCTTCCCTTGAAAAATTCAGTCTTCAAAATTGACGAAAACGAATTTTTTTTGCGAATATATGCTTCCGAGGACGCTCGATAATAATACATCAACCCTCGATTTTGTCGGGCAAGAATTAACCCCACACGACCCCCTCAACTTCTTCCATGGAAAAATTCAAAGTCTTCAAAATTGCCGAAAACAAATTTTTTTTTGCGAATATATGCTTCCGAGGACGCTTAATAAGAATACACCAACCCCCGATTTTGTCGGGCAAGAATTAACCCCACACGACCCCCTCAACTTCTTCCATGGAAAAATTCGAAGTCTTCAAAATCGACGGAAACGAGAATTTTTTCTTGCGAATATATGCTTCTGAGGACGCTCAATAAGAATACATCAACCCCCGATTTTGTCGGGCAAGAATTTCTCCTCGAATCAGAAGCAGTCACAGCCCGGCTGTGACAGCCAGCCACGAGTTTGTATCACTGAATCTATCGCGGTCGGCCGACCGCCAACGTTCTTGAGAGAGAACGCGTGGCGGGGAAACTCGTCGCTGCTTTCACACTGGTTAAGAAACGTCGTAAAATGATAACAAAACAGTGTGTAACTACTTTCTAATCCACTTACACTTTATGCGTCTAGAGCACCTGGTTTCCGAAACGTGTGTTAGACTCATAAAGTGTAAGTGGATTCTATCCACAATGAACTCAAATAGTTAATGTTATATAATGACATTGAAAACTAGTTAATAGCGTCTAATTTTACATAAAAATATGTCAATGAAAACGAGATATACGTACGATCATGATCTCAATCCAGATAATAATTTTCACTTTTCTTGACCCATTCAAGTTATTCCTATGACTGTATAATGAAAACAATTAAAAAATAAATATTTTTTTCATAAAAACATTTAAAATTATAATATACTAGCTGCCTGACCTGGCTTCGCACGGATGGTGTAACTAATGAATCAAACTGAGACAAAATATATTATGAAATATAATAACACTCAACTATTTAAATTATACTTTATGAATTTAAATGGAAAATCCTATGGCATAAGTGGAATCTTTTGAATAAGAACATCCTCACCCTTGAACTTTCCTATGATGGTAGTAGCTTCTATTAAATTTGTGAAAACTCTTTCAACATAAAGTCTTTTTAAGTTACACAATGTTGGCTGATGATAATTATCGAGCCAAACTTCAGCTGCAAATTATGTGGAGGTAATCCTGGCAAACGCAACAAATTTAAGAATTCAGTTGGATAATTGACAACTTTATTTGGACCGATAATGGAATGGATCGACTTGAAAATATGCATCAGTTTTATTTTGGATTTTTGAATTCAATTCATCAACATCCTTTTTTTTTAGCACTAAAATGGCCCATTCATCCAGCCCAGGATGGTTTCTATAATTCATTTGAATATCTGAGAAGACTTTTATTATTAATTCGTCCTTTGAAGATGTGAAGTTTGGTGGAAAGAAATTAGACCATTACAGGTGTCTACAGGAATTTCCACATTGCCAGTGTCAAATGTTTTTCGAAACAATTCCACCCATATGTCATTTTGCAAAGCCAGTCGCATATTTGTTCTTGAGTTGAGATTCTTAACATATCTCCATGTATTGGAGGTTTTCAAGCAAGCATTTATCTCATCAGCAGCGGTTGATCTGGGAATGATTGGCAACGTTTGTCGAAAATCTCCTGTCAATAGAATCATCGCACCACCGAAAAGCTTCTGATTGTTGCCCAAATCTCTTAGGGTTCTTTTTAGTGCCTCCAACGCCCGTGTGTGGGTCATTGTGCATTCATCCATCTCAAATTATTATTTTAGAATTTTGAAACATGTTCGCTATTACTGATGTTTTGCTTATATCTCATGTAGGTCCCCTACAGTCTGCAACTTCAATGGCAGTTTGAGCTTCGGCATCAACTAACAATAATTATAATTACTCGAGAAATTCCATATATTTGGTGAAGCTCTTACTGTTATAAGATATCAAATACTTTAGATATAGTCCCTAGATAATGCAATAGTGAATATTTGAGTCAAAAATATCCCAATTAATACAAAATCTTAATCCAAATCGCTTTTTCCCATAGTAAACAATGCCTCCAGTCCTCCAGTCTCTCTCTCAATAGTCAAAACTTCTTGTGGCCTATTCCAAGATCGAAATGGTAATTCTGTAACATAACCAAATGAAGGAACAACCAACAAGGAAAATGATCGAATGAAACGATCGCGCCAGGTGGAATTTTGCAATTTTCCTAATGCGTGGTGTAAATAGTCAATGATGCAAAATTATAAACTTACAATGGGAAATAAAAATCTCAAATTATCGACAAATTGCTATTCACCACAATAAATCTTCAAAATCCCTTTTTTGTTTTATTTTTCTCGCCACATCTGAAAGTTTTTGTCTTTATTCTGTTCCGTTGTTGTTTCCCGTCGGTTACAACAGCTCCGTGTAAAATCTCAAATTAAAAAACCGATAGGGTTTAGGTCTGGCGAACACGCAGGCCATAACACGAGCTACAATTATTTCACTAGAATTTCAATTGAAATTACCCTGAAGTCACATTATCAAGTTTTATTCACCATAAGAATGATAAAAAGTAAAAAAATAACTTTAATAATGATTTCAAGCCTATCCGCATTCGAAACCCAAATACACCAAAAAAGGCTTATGAAGTCCTATTTTTACGCACTTGTTCTGGGGAACAGCGCGTTATCATTTCGTCACGATGTCTGTAATTTTAGAATTTTGAGCCGAAATTGGTCTCAAACGACTAGGTTGGACTCACTGATGAAGAATCCGTGGTCGAAATTGATTCTGTCCGTCCGGCCGGCCGTCCGACCGTGTGCTCTGTAACTTTCGAGAAGAAGGACCTAGAGTCTTGAAATTTTCAGGTTGGGTCAAGATCCTAAATATCTCGGTTGAGTTAGTTAATGGGCCAAATCTGCCGAATGGTTTTTGTGCTACAGCCATTTGAAACTTTGATTTTTCAATGACTCAAACAATATTTATCTGATCGGAATGAAACTTAATTGGAAGATGAACAGTGTCAATAAGAAGAATTATCTATGGAAAAATTCGAAAACAAATTTTTTTTTTTTTTGAAAATTTTTATATTTCATTGAAATTTCACTGAAATTATTGAGTCACCATTTCGCAAATGTGAACAAGCGCGTAAAAGCTGCTGACTTCACGTCAGTGCTTTTCTACATGTTTTTCTCATGATTTTGGTGATTAAGGACCGTGCGAAGTTCTCAAACTCAGCCGGAAGCTATGGAAACTCTTTTTTATATTTTTAAATGGAAGTTGAATGTTTGATAGAATCCAAAAGAAAACTTAAGTTCTGACTTCCAAGCCTTCTTTGAGTAACTTTAGGTTATTCCAGGAAGCTGAGTTATTTTGTTGTTAAAATAACATTCAGGGAGATCATGTTACGGAAAAAAATCTGAAAAAGAGGTACTACATAAGAAGATATAAATTTTTGGAATCTCCTTAGCATAATGACTTGAAAAACTCAAAAAAAAACTACAAAAAATCTCGTAACAAACATGGCGTATTTTTGACTACCCATAGGTGTGAGGAATCTAAAAAAAAATTATTGAGGTCGTTGCTTCGACCACCATGTATAGAATAAAATCTATCTCGAAGTTAATTCCGGAAACGATCTGAAAGAGCTTACTATTTTGCGTAGACAAATTGTCAATATTTAGTATTATTTCCTAACTAACTAATGACCTGTCCATAAGTCATAGAATCTACTCAGTAAAGCGTTGTGTCTAGTGGGAATACTAAATTCATTTTCATTCAGCCTGTTCCACTTTTTTATGAGTAAACGATATTCAATCAATATTCGACCTGTAAAGCAATTCCTAGCGCCCCATATGTAACTATGAATTTTTAAGCTCTATCGAGGGGATTACAATAAAAATTTATGATATTTTCATATTAGAATTTACTGATATCCGGTTTCCTAGCGTGCTACGCCTTCCGAGTCCCAATCTCCAGCCCCTTCCATCTTCCCAGTCCCTTGGATTTAGATTTGGTTCTGACATAACCTTTTTCATTCCATCAAGCCATGTTTTTTAGGTCTTCTCTTCCTTTTTGCGCGCATGTTCTAGGGGAGCAGCGTGCTATCGTTTTGTCCAAATGTCTGTAATTTTCTATGGTTGAGCCGAAAATGGTCTTAAACGACTAGGTTGGACTCACTGATGACGAATTCGGTGTCAAAATCGATTCTGTCCGGCCGGCCGCCACCACGATAACGGGCAAACGGAGGATTCTATCGACTTGAAAATTCTAGGAAGAGTTTCATTTCAGAATACGAAGGCTAAGTTCGTTAATGGGCCAAATCGGCCAAATAGTTTCGGAGTTGAAATTTTGAGGTTAATTTCCTCATATTTTAGAAACTTGGCACTTATTTGGAACATAACGACTCAAAAGTTTGAGCAAATTTTCGTTGAAATCGTATAGTTACTCAATTAAAAAAAAATTTTTTTCAATATTTTTTTCGAAAACAATTTTTTTTTCCGAGACTATCGTTTATATTCCAGGAAAATTGCAGTTATACCTAGAACTCAATTTCAATCCGATACGGCTATTAGTTTTGGAGATATTGGAAAAAAGTATGTAGAATTTCATGGTTTTCTTCTCGATATCGTTGTTTTTTTCGGTATAACACAAGAAATACTGATTCAATCGTGATGAAACTTCGCAGCTAGTTCGAAGATGTTGGAGGATAACATTGTGCAAAATTTCGTGAGGATCGTGTCATTAGAACAATTTGAAAAAAAATTCCAATTTTTTTTAAACATTTAATATTCTGTGATCTATATCAATTCGATCCAATCTGTATTTTTGGAAATATTGGGAAAATAAAATTTTGAATGGGTATATCTGCGGAATCATTGGGTGAATGAGTGAAATACGCCCAATGATTCCGTAGATATACCCATTCAAAATTTCATTTTTCCAATACTTTCAAGAATACAGATCAGATCGAATTGAAATCCAGTAATTTGTCGGAAAAAATCTAGAAAAGCACTGTCGTGAAGGCAGCAGCTTTGGCGCACATGTTCAAATTCGTTGCTGAAGCGGTCATCCACATTGAACATGAGCGCAAAAGCTGCTGCCTTCACGGCAGTGCTTTTCTAGATTTTTTCTGGAGGCGTCCATTCAAGCAAAATTTTTGGCAGGCGTTCATCACCCATTCTTCGTACATGCCCGTACCAAATCAGTTGTTTTCTCTAGATTTCATCGCTAATTGTTCGGTCAAAATGCATAATTTCCCTGACCCACCCATTCCTTATTCTCTCCATTCTCGACTTTCCTGCAGATCGTCGCCAGAAGTCCATCTCAAGCGCCAAGAGTCGACGCTCCATAACCTTTGTCAACTACCATGTTTCGCATCAGTACAGTTCTATACTTTTAAAGATGGAATCTATTTTTGGACCTCAATAAGGAGTTCAGACATCCAAGGACCTTCTTCTTTTCAGAATTCTTTGCCCGATCTCAGTTTTAGTTCTGCCGGTGTTGTCTATTTCTGTTCCCATCAGGTAGATATATTCACTACATATTCCTATGTCCTCGTTATCCCCTAATTGTAATCTTTCTGCTTCCTGTAAAATACATAAATAAACTGCTCCACAAGAGTTAGGGATATCTTCGAGAAAATCGCTGTAAAATCATTTAAAACTCAATAACAACTTGAATCGATCCAATAAAAATCAGTATGAGACATTTCGTCAATCTGGTCTCTTTTTTTCTGAAGTTTGGTTCTTTGCATATGCTTCATGAAAAACAACACCTGCTCAGGATCGTTTCATCACCGTTTCGGCGAGAAGAAACCCTACATCTTCGTGTACAATGCTACGGAATACTCTTCAAAATGCAGATGGAGTCCAAGTTTCCATCGAAACCATCAGACGACGTTTGAGAGAGGTGAATCTAGGTTCTAGACGTCCATTAAGAGGAGGTCCATTAACACGTGCCATAAGCGTCAAAGACTGGAATGGGCAAGGCAACATATCAATTGGAACGATCAATGGCGTAGTGTCCTTTTCACTGATGAATCCAGATATGGACGATTTTCAGATTCTCGAAGAATAAGGGTATGGACAATCCCACGCATACCCCGTAATCATCGCTATGTCCAAAAAAACCATCCATTCCGAGAGAATAGTGTTATGGTATGAGCCGGGATATGTTTCAACGGCCGCACAGATCTACACATTTGTCCTGGGAATATGACCGCCTAACACTATAGGGAGCATGTCATTGACAATGTTGTGCCAAATTTTCACGCTGCTATTGGTGAAACTTTTCAATTTCTAGACGATATCGCTAGACCGCACCGTGCAGCCATAGTTGAGAATGCGCGCGAGGAGCTTGGTATTCCACATTTACCAATACCTCCGCACTCACCAGATTTGAATTGCATTGAACATGCATGGGATATGCTCCAAAGAAGATTAGATAATCATCAACCTACCCCAGAATCCTTAAATGATCTGAGAGAGGTTCTGCCCCGTTTATTCCTCAAGAAATGTTCAACAACCTCGTGTGTAGTATGCAAAGAAGATATCAAGCTGTTATTGATGCCCGTGGAGGCACTACATTGTATTGATAATCTTAAAATGCTTGAATTCTCTGGAAATAAAATTTCGTTATTTCACTCGATTTTTCTTGACCACCCTGTATACGCTGCAGACCTATAGGCTTTAATTAATTCGCAACTTTAAATCATATCAATATGAATTTTCATCACAAAAATCTTATTTTAACTATATTTTTTGGAATTTAAGTCAATATCCCTAACTCATGTGGAGCAGTTTATTTGGTTTTCAATTTATTGAAGAACTATCCCCACTTCTCGTATTCGGCCAAGAGTCTTGTCGTCATAAAATCGAAATCTTCCCTGTCTTGGGCTATTACCACCCGGTCGTGGGCTAAATGCAGGGTGTATAGGGTTGTCTCCTCATTTGGTTGTATTCCCATGTTACTGCAGGATCTTTTCCATTTTCGAAGTACTTCGTTAAGATATATCTTAAATAATGAAGTTGACAAACAGCATCCCTGTCGCAGGCCTTTCGATGCCATAAAGCTTTCTGACATATTCACACCCAGTTTTATCCTATGTTGCTTGATCATAGAGCTGCTTAATCGCTTGTATGGCTGTTTTATTTATTGAAGACATTGCTGAAACTTGTCAGAGCTTTTGAATCGGAATTCGAATTAAAAATATAATAATGTTATGTAATAATATATGCTTCAATTGCATGATATTTAGTTGAATATTCCAACTCATCATCTAAGTATCTGAATGAATTTTTCCGTGAATTTTTTGCTATTCTACTGGTTCCTGCGCGCATGTTTTAGAAAATAGCGTGCTATCGTCGCAGCTCAGCCAAATGTCTGTAGTTGTCAATTTTGAGCCGGAAATGGCTCAAACGAATAGTTTGACGATGATGACGAATCCGGTATCAGAATCAATTCTGATCGGCCCTCGGCTTTCTGAAGACTCTATTACTTTCGAAAATAACGAGCTTGCGACTTGAAAGTTTCAGGGTAGGACGCGCATCCGAATGCGTAAGGATGCAAAATCACTCGAACGGTTTCGAGGCAATAATCATTTAAATTGTCGAGGGTTTTTCCTCAATATTCCAGGAACAACTCAAGTGATCGGATTGAAACTTGATAGGTGAGTGTAGCATTATTAATAAGTGCAATTCCTCGCAGAATTTTGTTGGATTCGTAAAGCTGGTGAATTTAAAGAACAAATACTTTTCCTCAGATGTGGAAAAAAATGTTCACGTACCAGAAACTCTTCATTCAAAAACAACTTACCAAATTTCATTTTGATTCGATTGAAATTTCCGGAGGAACATCTCAGAAACTCGATTTTAACATCATTTAACAACGAAAGTCGAATTCGTGAATGATAAACTACGCCTTATGATTTTGTAAATATACCCATTCAAAATACTATTTTCCCGATATTTCAAAAAAAAAGATCGGTTCAAATTAAAATCCAGTGCTTGATTGAAAAATGACAGCTCAAGGGTTCATGCGGAATTCCGTGAGGATGGTATGATTAGCAGATCTTTTCATCAGGAAGTAAAGCAGCGTACGGGGTACGTGAAAAGATGAACGCTTAGGCAACTAATTCAAAGCACGCCAGAAATGAAGGATTCCAATGATGCTTTTGGAATATTTCGACCTTATTTTTTTTGTAAATTAGTTGATAGCCAATAAACATAGTTGCCGCGCATCTTTTCACTAAAAGACGAACTGATATAGTTTATATTATATTTGATTCTGGCGTTCAAAATCTACAGTGGGTTGTTAACTAGCAGGAATTTGGACAGAATAAAGAGACAATCAATTATGATCAATTTCATGAATTTCAGATAAAACATATAAGACTTAACGTTATAACCTCATCATAAAATCAATAAAATATATATAATTAAAATGGTTAGACAGAACAGAGAACAAATAGATTAGCTCAGATGCTTGAGAGTCAATGGAATAAAAACAAACCAGATGGCATCGGACATGTGATGATACATATTTTCATATTAAGTCTCAGGTCACTTATAAAATCTTGACCAGCAAATAGAGAGTATGACCATATGTACAGGTGGAATATCAATCCGGTCACAAACACGAAACAAATATGGAAACAAATCCGGAATATAAATCCGTTAGGTATATTTATTTTGGAACTGATATAATCATAAACAACACTCAAGTTGTTTGTATCTTCTCTGTAATTTACTGTACCTTTCATTTCTTCTTATGTATATCATCTCACTCAGTAGACGTCTACAATGATTCTGTTTTTTCTAGGATTGTTACACTTTCGAAATCAAATTCATTTCTGTGTCATGTTGGATGAGGGCAGTTTTGTTCTCAGATGTTAATTATTTGGTGTCATTTCTATGTTGTTGTACCCTGTCTTTCAAGTATTGCCTTGTCTGACCCACATACACTTTGTTGCAATCCTGGCAACGAAGTATACAAGTCTGGACTGCATAGTCGGGAGAATTTTGTCTTTTATATTGGTGAAAAATGTTTGTTGTTGTCAAGGACGTTTTAGATTGATGTAGTACAGCCATACTCTTTAAATATGCTGTGTATTCTGTAAAACAACACCGGGAAAAACATGAGTTTGAGATACTTCGACTTGGTAGTCAGCTCAGGTTGTGAGTTGATGTTTAAGTTGTTCGTTGTATTAGTTGTATTGACATTTCTACCGTTGTCAACAGGGCAAACCAGATTTTGTTGATTGTTGTAGTTTTTTATTGCCTTTCTAATATAGTATAGAGGATAGTTGTTGGTCGAGAGTTACTCTGCTTAAGTTTTTTTTCTCGAACTCTTTATGGATGAGTGAAACAGCTCTGTGAATTAAATCGGTTGTAACATTTTTCTTTTGTTGGACGCTATACCTCGGAAGGAAGTTGACAAGGCAATACTTGAAACAGAATACGACAGCTTGAAGGTTCATACAATATTCGTGAGGATAATAGGATCGTTGAATATTGAATATTTTAGAGAAAATTTGTTTCGAATTGTTTCAATGACACGATATTCACGAAACTTTGCACAAACTTGTTCATCGGCATTTTCAAACTAGTAACCAAGTTTCATTATCATTGAATAAGTGTTTTTTCAGAGTATACCGTGAAAAACAATGATACCGAGGAAAAAACCACGAAATTTGACATATTTTTTTCTAATATGTCCAATGTGTCCATATGAAATTTTGTACACTGCTGTGAAATACGGAGTTCAAGAAATGAGCGAATTTTTTTCGAATATAGAGGATAATTCCCAAAAAAAAATAAATTTCCAAAAAATTTGGGATTTTTTTTATTTATCGGTTGTACTATCTCAACTGAGTTTTGCGAGATGTTGCGTTTCATCATGCTCCAACTAACTGCTAAGTTTCAATCCAATCGCTGCAGTATTTCCAAATCCAAATGAATATAACTTCGAAACCGTTAGGCTGAAATTCCCATTAACGAACTTAAACGCGGCAATTTGATGCGTGGCATACACTGAAACAATCAAGTCATACTTCAGTCCAACCTAGTAATTTGAGACCATTTTTGAGAAAAGAATCGAAAATTACATACTTTAGGACGAAGCGATAGCACAGAACATGCACGAAAAAAACTAATATGAACCAAGGACGAATATCTGTCGATAAGTTCAACAAATATTCCACCTTCATCAGAGCTAATCATCCTATCAACCAAATCAACTACACCGTAACCAAACTCCTTAGACATAGCTTCATCAGCTTTGATCGGTTGATTGGATGATTAGCTCTGATCAAGGTGGAATATTTGTTGAATTTGTATACAGATATTCGTCCCCGTGTCATATTAGTATATTATTAAACTGAAGTTGTCTTTTCTCCATGAACCATTATTTTGGTCTCTTCCAAATATTTACAAGAAATTCATAAACACAATGACGGAATTGCGGCGCCTTTGATTGCTGAATTTGTCGGTATTCCATTTTTTTGTGATTCAATTGAATTTTCAGTAGGGACTTGTTAAACAACCTCGGAATTTTTTACTTTGAGTTTCTTAGTTGTCTCAGGGACAAAGAACTCATTCTTCAAAAATGTACAGTCGAAAGAATAAAAAAAAAATTAATTCGCAACCTCTTGGAGTCTAAGTTTTTGTCTTCAGAACGACTTAGAACTGACGTGACAGATGACTCCAATCCAATTTCATACACAGTGTGTCCACGGATTGGGTGCCGGTAAGGTGTAAATGACGAAAAATCTCGGAGTTAGACTCTGATATTCTGAGAATCGCTCCTGCTTGGTCTCAAACTGAGATGTTGATAAAATGAGCCAAATCAATTAATATACAGGGTGGTTTAGAACTGATTTGATGAAAATTGTTAAGAATGAAGTACCTTTGTTTTAAAAGATATCGAGAAAGTTTATTGGGAAAAGTTGTTCAGAATGACGAGCTCCCGCACGAACTAAATTTTCGGATAAATCAGCCTACCTTGACTTTATAAGTTAGTCATGAACATTCTTTTAATCCGATGCATGGAATATTATGTCATGATCAAAAATTTTGGTAATTTCAAAATAAATCAGTGTCAATAATAATTTCTTATAGCAATAAAATACGTTTAATGCTGAAAAAACATCATTACAAACAAAAATTAAAAAAACTACTGAAATGTGATGCCACCAACTGCTACACATAATTCATTATTCAACAAGTTTTGAAGACAATTTTCCAGCATTTGATTTATCTGAAAATTGAGCAGCTCGTCATTCTAAACAACATTTCTCAATGAACTTTCTCGAAATTCTTTAAAGCAAAGGTACTTTATTCTCGACAATTTTCGTTAAATCAGTTCTAAACCACCCTGTATATTAACTGATTTGGCTCATTTTCTGAACATCTTAGTTTGAAATCAAGCAGGAGCGATTCCCAGAATATCAGAGTCTAACTCGAAAATTTTTCAACATTTACACCTTACCGGCACCCAATCCGTGGACGCACTGTATATATATATATATATATATAGATTGTTTTTTTAAGGGAATCGACCAAGGTTAACACCAATTAGTTACTCTGTTTTCGTTGCCGAGCTTTCGGATTTTATTCAATCCATCCTCAGGGCTTCTACAAGATATTAATTAAAATTATCAGTTACATTGAAGAAGAAAAACATAAAAACTACAATAATAAGGTTTTGTTACAATGGCACAAACATTTATAAAGTACGAACGAATTGCACCTAATGTAAAACAACTAAAATTTACTCACTGAAATCGAGGTTAAGGTGTCATCAAATATATGTAAATCATGAAGTTCTTATTAAAATGCATAAAATATTTCAGGAATCTCAAAGTGACAATTCGGTATCTTATGTCAACAACGGGTAATATTATAATGCAACTCGCAGAATGCGATGGTGGTGTTCGCACATGCGTTTCAATCATTTAATATAAAAACAAAAATGAGACAAGGCATCGAAATGTATATAAGTAAGATGGTAGGTCTTGTTTACAGATTTGATCATTCATCGACGGGTCCATCATAGAAATTCTTCTCTCGGTTTGGGTACGTTAACAAATACGTGTAAATATTACTGAGATTTTGTGTGTCAGATTTACTGTTAATGGCTCCTTCTTCTTCATTAATATGGATCATTTCTAATATAATCCTTTTATTATACTTCTGCTCTCTATCCATTATCTCTACACTATCAATTTCTAACTTTCTATGATGGACCCGTCGATGAATGATCAAATCTGTAAACAAGACCTACCATCTTACTTATATACATTTCGATGCCTTGTCTCATTTTTGTTTTTATATTAAATGATTGAAACGCATGTGCGAACACCACCATCGCATTCTGCGAGTTGCATTATAATATTACCCGTTGTTGACATAAGATACCGAATTGTCACTTTGAGATTCCTGAAATATTTTATGCATTTTAATAAGAACTTCATGATTTACATATATTTGATGACACCTTAACCTCGATTTCAGTGAGTAAATTTTAGTTGTTTTACATTAGGTGCAATTCGTTCGTACTTTATAAATGTTTGTGCCATTGTAACAAAACCTTATTATTGTAGTTTTTTGTTTTTCTTCTTCAATGTAACTGATAATTTTAATTAATATCTTGTAGAAGCCCTGAGGATGGATTGAATAAAATCCGAAAGCTCGGCAACGAAAACAGAGTAACTAATTGGTGTTAACCTTGGTCGATTCCCTTAAAAAAACAATCCATATAATTCGCGACCATTACTGTACCTGAGTTATATATATATATATATATATATATATATATATATATATATATATATATACACTTTGATGAAAACTCCCAGTATGTTTTGATGTAGGGCTACTGAATTTCCAGGTTCGGCATGTAATCTCTCACTTTGAGTTACTTGGTTTATGACGATCTTTTTTTGGGCTTGTGACTGTACGATTGAACTCAACCAAATTCAGTTTCTTGGGCGCCAGTTGCATATTTCGTTCTAAGGTTGCAACTCCTTGTCCTACACTTCTCTGTCCTTCCCAGGTGACTTTTACGTAGTTGGAGTTCGCTGCAATTTGAGGTGCTGGCAATTGTTTGTAAGTAATCCTTGTTTATGGAGACAACAGATATAGCAGTAAAAAAACTTATACTGTATACAAAGGAGGGTGTTCCTGAATAATTGTATCAACGGGCAACTGTAGACTTCTCATGAAAAAATAACATTTTTTTTCTCTTCCATTTTTTTCTCCGGGTCTTCGTTTCAGAGATACAGGGTGTCAAAAATGTGTATTTTTTCCGTTTTTTGCTAATATCTCAGGAACCGTTTAAATTACAGAATATGAATTTGTACACATATTGTCACTAATAACAGCTACTTTCTTGCACTTTACTCGGTTTCATTGAACGTGCCAGTGGCGGGCTTATTGAATTTGTACAAAGGTTTTTCCTCCCAACTTTTACACCACTGGACAAATTTACATTTGCACAGCTGATTCTGATGAGCCAATACCTTTAAATAAAAAAGGTACTGGTTCGTGGCTCAAAGTGAACCGTTTTCGAGAAAACTGGCATTTTATGATCAAAAATAATTTTCTAACGCATTGTAAATTTCTTGTAATTAAAAAAATTAGTAGTGATAATTAACGAGTTTATTAATTTCAACAAAATTCGACAACAAGGTGTTCAATTTCAAATTGCGCAATCATTTGCATTATTTTTAGCGACTATAGTTAACAAGATTTCAAGAATTGCTCGACATTAAACCCATTGGCTTGAATGCACGCATTACAATATCGTCTGGATCATGTTCCTATGAACGTTGTTCATAAATCTGATGGGTATTTTTGATTTGCTCTGCTCCGGCTTCAACTCTAGCTGTCAACTCTTCTACGGTGCTAACAGGAGTTTCATAGTTTTCATAGTCTTTATGTGCCCCATAAAAATAATCAATGGTAACTGTGTCAATTGTCATACTGCTTTATTTCAATTTTGATCATGAAATGCCAGTTTTCTCGAAAACGGTTCACTTTACAGCTATGAACCTTTTTTATGTGAAACACATTGGCGCATCAGAATTTGCTATACAAATGCAAATTTGTCCAGTGGTGTAAAAGTTTGGGGGAGTAAAACCTTTGTGCAAATTCAATATCTCCGCTACTGGCACTTCTAATAAAATCGAATATAGTGCAAGGAAGTAGCTATTTCTAGTGATAATGTGTGTACAAATTCTTCATTCTGTAATTTGAACGGTTTATTAGATATTAGCAAAAAACTGAAAAAAAATATGAATTTTTGACACACTGCATCTCTGAAACGAAGACCTGGAGGAAAAAATGGAAAATAATTTTTTTTTTATTTTCCATGAAATATCTAGTTGACCGTTGATACACTTATTTAGGAACACCCTATATGTTCAAATATATTACAAAACTTTCACGGTTTCACTTACACTGTTGACCACAATTTTATTCACACAACAAGCTATCTGATGTGAATTGTCAACGCGTTTACACTTACTCTGATTTGATCAAAATAATTATTCACACAGGATAGGAGATGATCGAACCAATGAAATATCATACAATCAGATATAAACGGATCAAAAATGTGATCTGAAATAAGCAGAAAAGCAAGAGATAAGATGAGCGAGCAGAGTAGGTGAGAAAAGCAGTGACGGACTGTAGGTTTTTTATACCAGCTACCCTACGTTTTTCCAATAATAAAATACACCAATTAGCAATGAAAACAGGTATTTTTCAACTTTCAATAAACCAACAATTCTTCTATCAACAAAACCAACAATTTACGTAAAGTTTTTAATCAGTGCCTCTAATGATACTGCGATGGTCAGAGTCACACTCTAAGCGTCATTCAACCTCGCTTGCGAACGCTCTAGTATAAACGATCTCTACCGAAGTACACTGTTCCTATTTCCGATATCCAACATACCCCCACCTTGAAATATAATTTCAACACACAATAATTAGTCTTCAGCATTGGGTTGGTGAAGACAATTTTGGAACTGATCTTTTATAAATACTATCGGAGATTTTTGTAGTAGCAACACACGTCTTTGATTTAGGCCTCACGTACACTTTATCTACACTACCCGACCGTAACTTTAGAGATGGTAGATTATTGTTTTTCACGATTACCAACTATACTATCTCAAAGATGGATTGTTCCTTCATCCATTTGCTTCTGTGCTGCAATTCAGGCAATTCGACCATGATGACGAAAACTGTTGCCGTAATAATTGAAAATGATGTTGCAAGTTTGGATCTGGCAAAGAGGCGAGTGGTCGTCCGATAAGAAGAGTGGAGTAAGAGGTCAGGAATTCAGGACTGCTTCGATCTGCGTTAATACTGTCCTTAAATATTCATAAGTAAGCACAGCATTTCCTAATATTCTTTTCAAATGAAATTTATAGGACCTGAAGGACCTCACTCCGGCTTCCCAGAGTCCACCAAAATTGGGTGTATTCGCGTGGATGAATGACCAATCTACTCCCTCACTATCAATTTTGTTGCTCAACCCAACTGAATTATTACGTGAGAATTTAGCCAATTCTTTGAGTTCTTTATTGGCACCAATAAAATTGGACCCACTGTCGAAAATTATTCGTGTAGGGTTTCCGCACCTAGCTGCAAATCTACTGAAGCAAGAAACGAATGCCTCAGCAGTCAGGTCGGACACCACCTTTAAATGAATACTTTTGTTGTTCAACAAATAAACACGCATAAATAACATTTCGAACATTTCGCACCTTTACCATACCTATCCTGAATGAGCACAGAACCAGCGTAATCCACTCTACTGATGTCGAATGGAGGTGCAGGATGAACTCTTTCTTTAAGTAACTGACTCATCATTTGTTTGGTAGGAATGGGTTTAACCTTGAAACATCGTATGCATTTGTGAACACAAGCACGAACTAAATTTCTACCTCCTATTATCAAATATTTTTCCCTCATGTCCACTGAGAACAATTTGAAGAAATGATGCTCTAGAGCCAGGAGAAGGGTATGCTCTTCAAAGAATGCTGCAGTTGACAACTGAAGATGACCGCCAACCCTAAGCATTCTCCCATCATCTAACAATGGGCGTTATTATGCAAACTCTTACTCGATATCGACTTATTCTTTGAGAGTTCTTCAAGGGCCTGTTCGAACATTTCCCTTTGTGCCAACTTAATCTTTGATGAAGGAAACTTGGTTTCCGAAACGTTCGTTAGTCGCAGAGAGTGTAAGTGGATTAGAGAGTAGTTACACACTGTTTTGTTACAATTATTGCTCCTCCTAGCTCTGACGATGTACAAGATCTTGTTTTACTGACCTTCATGCCTAAACCTATCGACATACCTCAAAATATCACATAGGGCTCTTTGCAATTGAGTCAATGAACTGAATTGGTCTAATGCGAATGAATTCTTATTCGCAATAGCAGATACCGTATTAACTTCAACTTTATCGGTTTCGATGATTTGGAGCCCTTGCCAACTGCAGCCTAGCCGGCCGATTCCACCAGGACGAATTTTCCAGCAGCTGTTTTGGGTACATTCTTCTGGATAAGATATCCGCAGGATTTCCTTCGGATCTAATGAACCTTCAGCTGTTAACACTGATGAAGCTTTGTATTTGAGCGATTCTGTTACCAATAAAACTGTACATTATATGGAGCAGTACATATCCAAATCAACACTACTGTTGAATCGCATTACAACCAAGTACTATCAACATGAATTGTCAAGATGAGTTTTTGGCTTGAGACCTTTTTTATTGATGAAATACTTCATTTGACAGGGTTGAAGGTCAGGTTGTTGGAACAAAAACCACCTCTCAGACAATTGCCGACATTTTTCGATTTTATTCTGAAATCTTCTTCAGGCCTCTCAAATGAATTACAAGATTTTTCTTTTAACACTTATATACAATGCAGTAATGTGCCATGGGACAACACGTTCGTACAATAAACGAATAAATAATTACATAAATATCAGCATATTACACTGTAAAAAACAAACTTTAACGTGAACAGTGAGAGAAACATTAGAAACAATAGAAACAATTCAGCTCAGCATATATTTATTCGATCCAATATTAAAAGAGGAAAAACAAATTACTTACAGTCTTTTTGTGGTTTTAAAGTCATGAGCATGAAATACATGAAATAATTAATAAAACTTGGACATCATCAAACGAGAAATGAGCGATAGAATTGACAAATCGGGAACAGACTGTTTTAATCATACATTCATATGTTATAAGTAATAAGGAATATCGTTTTGATCTACACCGTTGACATTGAAATTCAATTAGAAGAATTCCTTCAAGTTATTTCTTCTTTTATCTTGTTGATGAGATAGTAATAGGCCGTATTCAAACCTTCAATGTCTGTTCTTTTGTTAATGGAGTTTCCATATGGTTTTATAGAATTCATCTCATGTAGCAAACTTTCCTTCAAAATTTTTTGGTGTCCCAATATTTTTACTGCATCGATATTTAAATCAAAAGAATGCAGTGTATTTGATACACGCTCTGCTAGAGTGGTGTTATTTTCCTTTTTTTTAGAGGGTCGAGTATGTTGAGGAAGTCTCTTTCATGTTCGGAGATTCTGTCCTTGAGATACCGATATGTTTGTCCTATATATGTAGACTGACAAGATCTGCCACAAATCTTGTAGATGACCTTACTCAACAATTACTTTGGAGTTGTATCCTTTATTCTTGTGAAAAGCTTTCTGTTGGTGTTGTTAGATCGAAAAGCTATGTCAATACCTAGTGATAAAATTGTTCTTCTAACCTGCTCAGATAAACCCTCAACGTAGGTCAGAGCGTACAATTTTTTGTTGTCAGCCATATCATCGTCTTGAAATTTAGCTTTATCAATTGTCAAGGCTTCTTGCACCTTATCAATCAACTGGAGCAGTGCTACACATAGTTTCAATCGTGGTACTGTTAGAGTTTTGAGAGGACTCACCTTCACCTTTGAACACAACAATTTTATACCAATATTTCCATTTTTTAACAGACTCCTGACAAACACACATGCACCATATGATTGCATAGAAGCATAACAAAACCTATGCAATTCAGTCACAGTGCTTCGATGACCTACAACCTTCCGTGGATTAACAAGTTCATTGAGAATAGACATTTCATTCCCTAGTTTTACTCATTCTGTTTTCAAATTCAAAGGCAAAGTGTCGCCCAATCCAATTCTGTATGACAAAGTTTTCGAATCAAAATGTTAGCCAACACTTCAGTTGGACCTACCAGTTTCATAGGATCAAATATCTTTGACACCTCGGACAAAATACTCCGATCCGAAGCCTTTTGGTTAGTGGGTGAAAAGTCATCACAAAATCCCATTGTGTCCTCTTTGAAGTGCCACCATAAACCTAACGTTTTATTTCATGCTTTTTACCAAACTTCCTTTGATCTGCACCCATGCACTCACCACTCAATATTTGTTCAACTGATTCGTTATTAGTTACCTGGTTTCGTAAGTCCATACCACCAAGTCTCAAAATTTCAGACACCCTTTCACATAAATTTACAAGAGTTTCAGGTGAATCTTCTTTTACCATCCTATCGTCCACATAAAAATCTCTAAGAATTATATGTGATGCATCTGGAAACTCATTAGCATTCGCCATAACCACACGGAAAAAAAATGAATACTTCAGTCAATTAAATATTAATTGGTCGAAGTAGATGATAGATTTATATATGAGCAAGATTATGGTAAAGTTAGGTCAAGTATACTTTTTATTTGAAATCCAAATATACCCTTTATTTTTTTCTAGTGTAAAATACACTTGTATCTAATACAGTTGCAATTATCACGTTAAGTATATGGGAAGTTTCTATTTGAGCATACAGTTGAAATTGAAATGAGGATATAATATATTCTAATTAAATAAAATAAATCACTTCGAGTTCGAGTAGTCTATATATTCGGATGAAACTCATACTCTTCCTAATTCTAGTTTTTCTTAATATTCGAACGAAAACAGTATATGCTCACATAAAAGGAATTATTCCCTTCATAGAATGAAACACTCGATTTGAAACAAGTATGTCTAAACTCAAATTGAAATGACTTGTTATTTGCCAAAAGTAGACGATATACTCAGATGGAACTTTTGTATTCCTTGAAACTAGTTGTTGCACTATTTGGAAGGAGAACTTTTTCTACTTGAATTGTAGAAAAGCTGCATTCAATCCAAGGCTTTCTTCAAGTAGATGCAAGGATATGATAATATGAATTTAAAATTTATTTCATTCTCATTTTGAACGAATGCTTTATTGATTTGAACTCAATTTCGACTTCAGTTTGCTGTAAGAAATAAGTCACATCATTCAAAATTCAACTAATCGTTTATTTCGCAAAATGTACACATTGAAAATGAATTTACCAATGAAAAAAATCAAATAATATTATTGTGGAAAAAAGTATAACGTCATATCATATCGGTAGTTCCAAGAATACTGGGTGTTATACAGGGTGTTCAACCAAATTTTTAGCAAATTCTCGTAGATGATAGCTGTACTTATTCTAAACATTTTTTTCCTATGATCATGGATTTAATAATGGTTCCAAAGGAAACTTGCCCTAAAAATGCTGAAAAAAAATTTGAACGATGTATCGAAGGCCTTACGTGCAGAGAAGAACTTCAAGTACAAGTCATCCACAACGATATAAAATCATGTTGGATGTAGCAGCGACTATCCAAAATAAGCAAACATGGTCGTTTCCTTTGGAAAGCCTGCTCTCTCTGTTCCGCGATAAGAGTAGGAATATCTCTGGAAATCTGAACAAAAAATGTATTTCAAAAATTGTTTAGCAAGATCAATGAAATTCATTACCTTAACATAAACTCTTGGATGACTGCTTGTGTTGAAAATTTTCAATAGAATGTTTTCTCTGCACACCGTCCCTCGGGGTGAATCAAAACTGAAGACAACGTTGCATGAATTTCACATCTGAAAATCACATATAAGATCATTGCATGATCTGAAGTATCAATTCGAATGGACTTTCACATTATTTTTCCATTTATCAAGTGATGATTTTCTAAACTTTGGGAATGAATATTTTAGTTTCTATCATTGAATAAGTAATGGAAAACTAAAAAGCATCAAATGTATATCTGGGAATACAGGGTACATAATTTCTGGCGATTTTCATGTCAATACTGAAATCAAAGGAACATTTCCACTGTTGAGAGTACATATTTATCATTTCTGCAAGTAATGAATGTTCGAAAAATATATAAGTACCCATGAAGTAAGTAAAACATGGTGTGCTCATCTGCTCATCTGTGATCGTATTTACCAATTATGATATCACTTTTTTCATTCAAATTCAGAGCACAGAATATATATTTCCCTGTATTTTAATCTTGCTGACGTCACTTTTTTTCAGATAACACTCCATGCGTTTTAAATCATATATGTACCTAAGGCTAGCTTACCTTGAATCGTTTCAGCAGATTTGCCAATTTTCACTTTCACTCTACGGCATCACAGGTTTTGTAATATTGCGTGCATGCGTCTTAATTCAATGAAGAATGTTTCGACTAATGACGATGGAAGAAGACCCGCGCGTAGACTTCCCCACCTAATACGCCGACTCAACACGTTTCTATAGAGGGTGGGAATTAGTATATCTCATAATTTTACACTTGGTTTCAGTGTATGTAATGAATGTTATACTTGAAACACGTAGAATATAGTTTTTATAGATATTGCATCATTTCCATTGGTCCTTGTGAAAGCTTGGATTAGTATATTTCATAATATAATACTCAGTCTGAATGGATGTAATGAATTTTATACTTGAAACACGAAGATGAATTTTGATATCAGATCGTTTCCACAAAAGGCATGAATTAGCATATTCATTCTTAATTATAGTCGATATTAGTTTGAATTTGATCTCAATGGACTGAGTTGGGTTTCTGATCAAGAATCCGTTGCCGGAAAAAAATTCTGCCCGGATGTGTCTTTTTTGGCGCATCCAGAGTTTGAATTTGTATGAATAGGAATATTGTCTCGAAAAACTGATCGAAAACGTAGCTTATCTATACCTAATTAAAAAATTTCAATATAATATTTTTCCTCTCGCTTTGAATATGAAATGAAAACAAATCGATATCTCGCTGTTACCCAGAATATGCTCGCAAAGATTATGAAATAGTTCAGACTCAGTAACACTGATAAAATATTCTTTTGAATTTTTATTATGCAATCCTCACGAAATTTTGCTCACATATGCACGTAGTAATTCTGCACTCAAATACCGATCTATAATTGAATCAGATCAATTACTTTCGCAATTATCAGAAAAAAAACAAACTTGCTCATGATTTTTCACACCCAAATTAAATAAATATACTTTTCGACAAACATTTTAGACTTTTTATAGAAACATATTATACCTAAACTATCAATTAAATCACTCAATCGATTATGCCCATTAACGACATCAGCCGAGATATTCAGAACCAGAGCCAACCTGAAAATTTCTAGATCCTATACCAGTTCTGAATCTTTTTATTACCTAAAACTTTGACATTTAACTTTTTTCCATAGTACTTGTTGTTTTGCCTGAAATCGAGTTAAGCCGTGTCCTACCCTTAAACACTCACATCATCCACTTCACGACCTCACATCGTCTCTAAATGATTTTTCATTTAATTTTCATTATATTGTCTTCCTTTTCCGATGGATTTCATCCTACTATTATTTGTTTCGCTTCAAAATATTATCGACCCTGGTCTATAAAAAGACTTTGACAACGTATAATTCATCAGGGATTTTAACCTAAAAAATTATAAAAATTCTGGCAAAACGATAACGTCCTTGCTCTCCAAGAATTATTTCTTGGAAATTCAAATGATATGCAAGCTTTTCCGAAATTTGCTACGAATCGTCAGACACATGAATTATAGCAAAGATCCAATATATATATATCCTGCTTCGTTTTCAGGATTTATACAAAATTGAGTGCATGTACCCAGAACATCCCTTTTAATTTTTTAATGCAAGAAGCACACATACATGAATGCAAGTCTTCATATGCTCTGAAAGAAGATTTAATAAAATAAAATTATATATTCTGTGTCCAATATCAGTCGAATGTCATAGATAGTTGAGTACCATTGTAAACCAAATAATTTAGAAAGAAAGTTTGTTTTTCGCTATCCCCCGTACATGCACCTGTGGTTTGGCTGGCAGCCAATACAAAATCCAAAAAAATTTTAATATAGATGGAGGGTGCAGGCTGCAAAGATATAGGTATTCAAATAGTATTAAAATAAGTAAACCAATTATTCGCAAGTATTTTATCTAATGAGTGTTTGTGAAGTATTGAAATGAAATAATGATAGTTTTGGAAGTGAACTATCCTATACTTTAATTTAATCTCGTAATATTCTTGATTTTGAGGAATCGACATGTTTCCAGTAATTATACCATTTATTGTTTCTGAGTATAATAATCTTCATTTTAGTATATGAACCTATAGTTTCATCAGATTGATCCAAGAATACAAAATAACCCGATATTCTTGTTTTAATACAATATAAACTTGAAGTAAGTGGAATTTTTCAAGAATATGGCGATTATTGTTTTGAGAATAGTTTTCTTTCCGTGCAGCTGACTGAGACACCTGATAGCTAAATATGGTGCCTAGTGCTATTCCTCACTGCATTCAATGTCCTCTCAGAAAGTTCTTCATCTGGTGAAAACGTCCAAACTATTTTTGCAGACGACGCTGCTCTGGTTACACCAGTATCATTATATAAATTTTAGCAATATTAGCACAATCGGATATCTGATTTTGCCTGAACCTCACCAAAATTAAATTACCACTCTTCATTTTGTAGTTTGGCTATTTTTATTGTATTCAATGAAAATCATGGGACATCACCCATGATGAGGTAAATAATATGACATCTTATCTGAGCATGAATTCTGAACTAATGATATATGACCGAGGTTTCTATGTTCCGACATGAAATCCCTATACATTTTACTCCTCACAGGATTTTGCTTGAACTTTCTCTCAAGCTCGAGGAATCTTTTGACAGCTAAAATAGAGACTCTCCTAGCTTTCAAACAGAGTCTCTCAACGGTATCTCAACAAAAAATTTTCCATCTACACATCGAGATATAGTTTGCACGAATATTTTTTCAGATTCCTCTTTTTCGAAGGGTCATATTTCATATCATTAAAAAGTTCTTCTATATCCCAGAATTTCACAAGATCATTCTGCAAAGGACCCAATCCAACCGGCAAACTCGTGATCAACCGAAATCCTGGAAATATTAAGGGCCCCGTTACCAACCATCCCAACCTCGTTTTTCGTGAAGTTGGTTTAGTTGCTCCCAACTGATCTGTCCAATACACAGTAACTCATAAAAGATATCGGACCCTAGTAGCAAATCAATTTGTCGAGGTTAATAATTAACCTCAAAACTTCAATTATTGAAGTTTTGGTCTTCAAATTCCGAGAATTTGGGGACGTTCAAATGAGCAATCGAAATGTGCTGACTAGGTGTTACACCTCCAATATCATCTACAATTCCCACAACTGACACATCCACCAATTATTTGCTTAACACCAACTTATCGATCAAACTCCTCAAATTTGGCTGAGTGTGACTATCCAGCAACGCTTCAGAGTTTTGCCGCCCTCCATCAATACTCTGTACCTATGCCAAAGGGAAGAGAACAAAACTTCGCCTTCTACTTCTCAACCGGATGTATGCAAGCGTTTTTATTGTCATCGAAATGATTTATCGACTAACCCCTATCTCTCTCTTCTTCGGTGGAGAACATAAGAAGATAGATATGGAGATACACCGATTGATCAGTTCGATGAAAATAATGAAAATGCACCTTTCTATTACCTACCATACGATTGCAGTATGAGAAGGCAAACACTAAACATCCAAATCGATATTTCGTAAGATCTATTCGGCTGAAATGGCATGAAGATGTTGCTGAACAATGTGATAGCGTAGCGGCTTTGTCGGTTTGCATTTCGTAGGAGTATCCTCTTCAGAAGCTCGAAAGGTCAACGTTATTGGCTTTTTAACGTTAGGATTATGGTGGAGCTATTTTGCAGCCGTATTGTCCCAGGAAATTTCTCACTTTTTGGGCGGATTTTAACCATTCGCGAATTGAACTGTCAAAAACCTACTCTATGGATATCAAGTCTCTAAGTCACCCACCCTATATTCGATAGGTGCGCTCATTGAAATTTGTTTCCAATATTTACAAAAAAGTCCAAAAAGCACTGCCGTGAAGGCAGCAACTTTTGCGCGCATGTTCAATGTAGATGACCGCTTCAGCAACGAATTTGAACGTGCGCGCAAAAGCTGCTGCCTTCACGGCAGTGCTTTTTGAAATTTTTTTCTGATAAATTACTGGATTTCAATTCGGTCAGCCTGACGGCCGACTGCGTAAACACAATAACTTCCGAAAGAAACAACTTAGAAACTCGATATTTGTAGAGAAGGTTTGGACCTTAATTACGAAGGCCGAATTCGTTAATGGGTAAAATCCACCCAATGATTCCGTAGATATACCCAATCAAAATTTCATTTTTCCAATATTTCCAAAAATACAGATCAGATCGAACTGAAATCCAGTACTTCATAGAAAATAACAGTTCGAAGTTTCATACAGAATTTAATGAGGATGATATGATGAGAAAATCATAAAAATTTTTTTTTTCAAATTGTTCTAATAGCACGATTATCACGAAATTTTGCATAAAGTTGTCTTTCAGCATCTTAAAACTAGCTGTGAAGTTTAATCAGGACTGAATCAGTATTTCTCGAGTAATACCGAAAAAATCAACGATATCGAGAAGAAAACCTCGAAATTTGACATATTTTTTCCCGATATCTCCAAAACTTATGATCGTATCGAACTGAAATTTAGTAGACTGCTGTGAAATTAGAAGGTCAAAGTGTGAGTATAATTTTTTTTGGATATGATTAAGGGTTTCCGAAAAAAAAAATTTTTTGTAAAAAAATTTCGAAAAAAATTTTTTTTTTAATTTACTGACAATATGATGTTGACGAAATTTGGCTCAAAGTTGCGCGTTGTTATACTCCACCAAACTGCCAAGTTTGAATCCAATCGCTTGAGTAGTTTCTGAAATAAAAAATAAATAACTTCAAAACTTCAAGTGCCTATAACTCCGAAACTATTCGACCGATTTGACCCATTAACGAACTTAACCGCGGCATTCTGATGCGCAACCTATCCTTAAAGTTTCAAGTAGCTAGCTTGCTTCTGTCGACAGTTATCGTGTCTACGGACGGCCGGCCGGCCGGCCGGACAGAATCAATTTTGACACCGGATTCGTCATCAGTGAGTCCAACCTAGTTCGGCTCAATCATCCAAAATTACAGACATTTGGACAAAACGATAGCACGCTGTTCCCGTAGAACATGCGCGCAAAAATACAGATAGGATCGGCTTGATTTTCAAAATATGCATTATTTCATGGGGACAATAGAAGATCGCTAAATATTTCCATCAGGAGTTGAGAGTACGTTTGGCGGAGCCAATACGTAAGAAGATGTTCGCTTTGGTACCGAATCAGTATTTTTCAACTGGTAACCAAGTTTCATCCTTATAAGATCAGTACCTTATTTTTGAGTTATTCATGAGATGACAACAATAACTAGGAGAAACCACGAAATTCGACATGTTTTTCCAATATCTCGAAAAATTTTAACCGGAACAACTGTAATTGAGTACACTGGTGTCGAATGTAAAGTTCAAGCTAGTTTCGAAACTTTTTCAAAATCTGATGAATAGTTTTTGTTACGAAATATTTAACGTTAGTAATCTCGACGTCAAATAAACAAATCGACTTATGCAAAAGCAGCTCTGCTAACTGGATACCAAGTTAGCAAACCATCAAGTATTTTCCAAAAGACAAGAAGAGTGAACATATTTTCTCCGACCCTTATTACTGGCCAAATTGTGTGCTATATCGAGTCCAATTTGCAAGCGATGCAACCTGATACACTCAATTACCTCCATCAAGGATAAGTCCTTTGGTTGTCCAAAGGTAAAATTAGCGGATATACCGAATTTGATTCGTTTCATTTAATTTTTCTATTATTTGATAAAATCAAATAATAAACCTTAGTGATCGACCAACAAAAAAAAAAAATTAACCCCCCCTGAAAATAAATTAAACAGTTTACGTTTTGAAGTATGTAGATTTGAATGCACGAATAAAAAAAAATCCGTCCGCCGTCCGTTGTCCGGGGCTTTTCTCTGGAAGTACTGAATGGAAATCCCTGATACTTGGTACAAAAATCGTGTGTCACTCGGGATTGATCCTCCAAGCTTTTCAGCAGGATCGGTTCGCACCAGGGGCTCGAAACGAGGGGTTGAAAGGGGAAAAAAATTATTTCTCGAACATTTATCATCGAAATTTTATGAAATGAATCTTAAAAATTTTGCTCAAAAGATTTACGACTAACGGTTACCGAGATGTAAAGTAGAACGCTGGAAATTGCCGTATCCCGAAAACAATTAATCGCATTCGGTCCTCAGATTCAAATCAGTTGGAATTCGGTGGAATTATTTGACAACTTTTCATCCAGAATTATATATGTTAAAGCAGATGAAAAGATTGATTATCAAATTTTCAATACATCGAGAAATATTCAACTGACTCATTTGAACATTTGTGTATCTGTAAGTTTATACGAATCTATTTACATTAATTTTATTCTGGATAACCTTATGAATTTGAGTGGATTTCCTTCCCAACTCACTCATTAGCCGCCTGCAAAAGACTAATGAATTAGAATGATTTTAAATTTCAAAGAATCTAACACGTACTGTGTTCACATACCTATTTCTTGAAATATGCGTGATTTTGGTTTTGAGCGTAAAAGTGGTTATCAAATGTCATTCATTCAGAGAATTCATTATTGGTTCTTTGGAATAATTCCATGTGAATACTATCGAAAATGCTTGACTTCCATCCTATCATTTATTGGTGATTGGGATTGAATATATTGGTTCATCTTTTATTTTTCGCCGATCTTCAAAACTTCAGCTAAGGATAGCCCGCTTCCCGAACGTTCGATGATACTCAGGGCCCTCAGGGGCGTAGCTATATAAAGATATTGGTTTCGTTATCGCGCCAGGAATGGAAACTGTGAATATCGTTAATAATGCGACTTTTCAAGTTTAATGTAAATCGCAGTTTGGTTATTTCAGCAATTCTGCTCTGAAATTTTGATGAACAATATCCCTGAAAGGGAATATACCAATTGAGGAGAATTAACTCTGCACTTTCTCACCCTTCTCGTGAATACGTCACGACGTCACTGGAGGAAAAATTCACGTTTGGACACTTGACACCCTCTGAAGTGTTTCTGACAACGATACTCAAGGAAATTCCTCTTTCAGTGTTATTCATTCTATTTAAACTTCCGTTAGATTTGCTCATATTGTATGGTACTTCATTTTGTTGATTATTCCTAGGCTTATGGTTTGTTCAAGTTAGTATATCGGGTGCGTTCTGGGTAGAAATTGTAACTATATCCTTACGCCAACATTGACATAGCACTGTTAATTATTGACATAACATTGAATTTCGGTCGTTACCGTCTAAATAGGAAATTTCTCTATTAGTTCTATGACTCTATTTTGGAAAGCTTTAATTCTTCCAGCCAGGTAGGTATTGAAATAAGAAAAGGAATGAATGAATATTCCGAAGTGCGAAAGGCTTGATACGGCTGCTCGCATTGCAGAATTTCTTCGGAAAAACTTTGAATCCCGCTTGTGGAAATAATATTTACTAGCTGATATTGGCGGACAATCTTGAAAATTGTTTTATTTAACTGTAAAACTTCATACTTGTGGTACTCGCGATGATAAAGTATCATAAATATCGCTGAAGAAATTGCATATTAAGTTGAGAAAATAATAAACCTTTGTGTGAAATTTGCAGCGTTTTTAATATTCTCAACGATTTCTTTACACTCGCGTTTCCAAGACTCCCTCACCTGCATTTAATTGTAAAAAGACAAAATTCATCGCTTCACAGTTCTCTTATAATTTTGTTTCCTTGTCCCATGAAATCATCTTGAATCATAATAAAGATTGTTTTTTTTTCGGACTGAATTGTGCTAGGTTTGTACTGCTTTGTGCCGTTGGAATTTTCATTTTAGATGGTTTCTGAGATATTGCACAAAATATCAAAAATGGATCCACCAGATGAGCGTGAAGTGGGTCCATCACTTTATTTGCTGAATTTCGCTAGGTTCATGCTGCTGTGCCGCTGAGATTTTTCTTTTAATCCATACGGTTCGAGAGATATCCCACGAAATGTATCAAATAGGGCCGTCCAGAATTTTCCGAAAAATTGAGTTTGGACGCCAGAAATAGATTGTGTTTCACTTGAACCGGTCAGATTTTTATAAAAAACATTCAACTCTTCTTTCGAACGGTGGAAACTAGAAACAATCAGTAGATGCTTTGAGAATCAGAATACATGGCGACAGTCTTTAGCTTCTGACCGTTGAAATATGAAAGATGGTGCCACGATATCCAACTGCACTAGAGGTCTGTCTTAAGTGATTTATAGCCTAATGCCGAATGGCATTCAACGATAAGTGTGCGCGGCTACACCTTTAATAATTAATATACTTCAAGTTGTGAGTATTTCTTTTCTAATCCACTCAAGTCAATCTTTTTTTTTGGTACACACCTATACTTAGTGAAAAATTTAATTGTTCGCTTTTAGTGATAGTGAAGAGCATCACAGACAGTTACTTGATTGCAAATAAATCTGGGCACTATAGGAAGATTTCCTTTTAAGGAGTACCTCAATGACAAGGGAAACACTACCGGGAGATGTAACGGAAATATATATAATCAAATTCTACAGTTTCATGGATTTGGTGACGGGTGCAAAATATTTGGAAGTGCAGAAAAAAATGCTTGACTTGACGGAAATATCTCAAAATTGAATGTAATAAAATCCAAAATTCTATTATTTGATCCGAACAGACCGCCTCCTGTATGCGGTTTCCAACGATCTGATTCTCATGTCTTTCATCAAGTTTTCTGAGTTTAGCAAAATCTACTGTTTTTGCTCGCATGTTCTAGGGGAGCAGCGTGCTATAGTTTTGTCCAGATGTCTGTAATTTTCGAACCTTCAGCCGAAAATGGTCTCAAACGACTAGGTTGAACGAATCCTTTGCCAAAATCGATTCTATATCCGGCTAGTCGTACGCTCAACTCAAAAACTAGAAAAGCACTGATGTGAAGTCAGCAGCTTTCGCGCGCATGTTCACTTTTGGTGATACCCTTTAAACTCGTACGCAAAAGCTGCTGACTTCACGTCAGTGCTTTTATAGGTTTTTCCGAAAAAGTACTGGATTTCAATTCGATATCAACTTTATTTTTGATAATATTGAAAAAATACGATTATTCCGTAGAGATACATTCAAATTTTTTTCTAAATATTTTAAAAAACACAGATTAGATCGGATTGAATTCCAGTACTCCATCGAAAAATGACAGATTGAATGTTCATACAGAAATTCATGAGGATATGATCAGATCATACAATATTGAACATTTGAAAAAAAAAATTCGCACAAAGTTGACCATTGGCATCTTCAAACTAGCTGCCATATTGCATCGTGATTGAATCAGTATGTTTTGAGTTATTCCGAAAAAACAACGAAATCAAGGAAAAACCACGAAGTTTGACATATTTGCTCACAATATATCTGAAAAATAAACCATATTGCATTGAAATTTGGTTCACTGCTGTGAAGTATAGAGTTCAAGGTATGACCGGAAGGTTCTTCGAATATAATGAAATGTTTGAAAAAAAAAATTTTTTTCGGGAAAAATTTTGCAAAAAAAATTATTTAAAATTTACTGACAGCATGATCTCAAAAAATTTTCGGGAAAAGTTGTACGTCCTTATGCTCCAAGTAACCACTACGTTCCAATTCCATGAGTAGTTCTTCGAAAATCGTTCGACCGATTTGTTCATGATCGAAATTAACATTCGCATTTTGAAATACAATAAACCCTGAAATTTGCAAGTCGATACAATCCTCCGTACTCTCACAATCGTACGTGCCGCCGGCCGGACAGAATCGATTTTGAAAGCAGATTCGTCATCAATGAGTCCAACCTAGTCGGTTGAGACCATTTTCGGCTCAAAATCCAAAAATTTCAGACAGTCGGGCATAACGATAGCATACTGTTTCCCAGAACATGTGCGCAAAAACCTAGAACAGCACCGACGAAAGCTTTTGTGCGCATGTTCAAAGTATATCGCCAAAAGTGAACATGCGCGCAAATGCTGGTGACTTCACCACATTGCTTTTCTAGGTTTTTCTCATTTCCACGGTGAGAAGGAAAAGTTGAAAGTTTTTTCTGAAACTCCGACCGGTCAGCACATATATGGCACAACTAAATGAAGCAACTTTCTACAGAAGAAATAGAAAGTGCTGGGCTAACTTTCTTCCAGAATCTTTCTGTTTAGGAAAATTAGCAGGATTTCTATGAAAATTTCAGCGAAACAAATAAGATCACGTATTGCACTATTTTCTTCATTGCAAAAAGGTGAAATTGCTGAGCTCACGTTCTTCATTAATTTGGATTTCCTTGAAATTTCAGGGACTTTCTGAAAAATTTGAACGACATAACTCGAAATATGAGGAATTTCTTCCGTTAAGATCACTTCTTCGAAAAATTCTGGACTATTCTATTTTATAAATTTCGTGGAATATCTCTAGAACCGTATTTATTTAAAGAAAAATCACAACGGCACAAAGCAGCATGAACCTAGCAGCATTCAGCATTTTTCGAAAAAAATGTATTCTGCAATAAAGTAAGTCCGAGCATATAACTTCGATTCCTATGGCAGACTTCTGAACAAATAGTTTTAGTCGGCACTATGCCGGCCCAGCATATGTGGGCCAGACTTGGCCAGCTCGGCAAGATGCCTGTGGCCAACGCCGGTAGGCTTCATTAATGAGACTCTGGCCGCCAGTAGGGCCAATGCCTGTTGGCCGATATTCCAGCGTCATTTAAATGACGGGCATTTGAAGGCAAAACAATGGCAAACCATAAATGGCCCACTGGAAATAATGCATATTGCCAGTAATAATGCTAGGATAAGTATAATGAATAATAGTATTAGAATTCAATTATAAGTTTCCAAAAATTTATTTCCCCCAAATGAGAATAAACCTAAAAATCAAGTAGAATCAAATCATTCTGTACAAAAATATAGATTAGAATTTAACAGAAGTTATTATTCTAAAGAAAAACTAACATATACTTGAAAAACAAATTATACAAAATTAATGAAAATGTAATGAAACCCTTTTGAGAGGAACATTTTTGTGGTTGAAAAAATATTTCGAATTAATACTGTAATTGGACAAAAGCCATAGGTAGTCTTCTGTTTATATCTCAGCCTCAATTAAATCATTCTTTAGAAAAATATGGAATAGAATTTAACGAAAAATTATTATTCTAAAGAAAAAGTAACATGCAATTAAAGAAAAAAAATATACAAAATTAAACAAAATGTAATAAGATCCTTTCACGAGAAACATTCTTATGGTTGAACAAATTGAAAGAAAAATTGAAATATCGCGAATTAACACTGTAAGTAGAGAAAGTTCATTAAATACAGGTAAAATTGAACGAAGGCCATATTCTTATGTTTTTATCTAAGCATTATTTAAAATATATTTTCTCCTTGAACAAAATCACGAATACGTATAATATTACTCGTGTTGAAGTCTCTTCCTCCTAGACCCTAGAGACAACCTCTGCAATGTTGATTTTGTGCCACCTTTGATCTTCTGTATAATAGATTCGGTCTTTCTTTGATCTTCTGTTGTTTTATCCCCTTATTGATCAGCTGCAGTCCGCAGTTATGATTTCACCACAGGCCATATATGCATGCCTCCGTTTCCATTCCTAGGTTCAGGATTTCTTCGTGAACGAACTGAAAAGAAAAAACTATTCAAGTGGAGGCATGACTCTCAAATTACAGGAGGTGCATATGAATATACAGACACATTTTAAATGTAAAATTGGAAGTGAAGAAGAATCATTTCAGGATATTGAATTTCATAACCATATAGAAATGCATCATTTTGTAGGTTTTTTCATTCCCAAAAAAATTATTCTGCAACTTTTCTCGATTGTCTGATGAAGGATTCAGATTTGTACTCTGTACCGTTACAATTTGGTTTGTTCTGGTATTATTCATAAAGCAACATTTTTTCAAGAATCTGTCCTTGACCAATAGTCCGATCCTACAATCCACAAGGACGTTTGCCATAAAACATAATTTTTAATTACTTTTTAATAGCTCCGATTCAAATAATGGAGTGAAAATCCAGAAAAAAAACCTACAAAATGATGCAAAATAGTCCCAAAATAAGGTTTAATCGATATACAGTAACGCAATTGTGAGTGTGTAAGCTCACCGAATATCAATTCTTAACTGTTTTTATGGCTCATAAACCACCTCTACCAGACCGGGAAGAATAATTGATGAGTCAACATTTTGTTTAAAAATCTCCTCGTTGCATCAGAAACATCATCCTTCCAAAGGCTTACCAAAGAGGCAACCTGAAAAATAGTTTATTGAGCCTAGTTCTTTATTTTCATAATATTCAAAATATGAGTGGAAATTGTTGAAAAAAGACAAACCACATTATGAAAGAAATTATCGCCACTCAAATCATCCTCCAATTGGTTGAGTTGAAACTCCTCAATTATCGGTGGGTTCACGGGTTCAGGTTTTCAGGGCTTTCTCCTTGTTTACACATAGCATTTCTTTCAACTACGTCAATAGAATATTCAATAGAAAAATGTCACTCACATCTTATGCTAGCATATCTATTTTTCTCATTAAAATATTCCATTTAGCTAAAAACGAAAAGTTGATGATATTTATGGAATCAGTCTTGCTGAACTAATTAACCTTCAATATTACTGTAGTAAGTCTATTCTTCTCATTAAAATCGGCTGCACTTTCGCTTTCCATTTAGCTGAAAATAAAAGTTGATGTGATAATAATATATGTGAAAATAGTCGTGCTGACCTATAGGTTACCTTCAGTATTATGGCTATTAGAACATGAATTTGCTGAATGTTTAGCCCCATTCTGAATAAGTTTTTTAAGTCACACTGTGTATCGGACTGGATAACATTGCTTTTCGCTTTGCTTCTGATGGGAGCAGAGAAATTTGAGAGTTTCTTAGCAACTTGAACACGTTTGAGGTTAGATTTATTACGAAAACGCTCATAACCTTCAACCTCTTCTCTTTCGTTGAATTCGTCCTCCTTATATTATTTTAGAATATTCATGGAAACCCTTCTCTTCACGAACGAAGAAACAATTATAAACTTTCTCCTTTCATAGTTAGGTAAATTTTACATGTATGTATGAAAGATTCAATTGAAACATCAAAGATTATGTTTAATTCTCACTTTTTTGAACAATATCTCTTATTATTGTGCTGATACTAGGTAGTTTTTTAATACGTGCTTTTAGTTCATATCACATAGCCTCTGCATTTCGAAATAATTAATCTTTTTCACAGAAAAAATTCAATACCGTGTATTTTGGTGCAGCCTTGGGCTTGTGTAATACGTTATAACCTTTACATAGCATTTTTTAGTATCATTCAGTTTTTGTTCTCGAAACTCTCGAATCAAGATCGAGAAATTGTCTTCGAGAAAAACATCGGGACGAGAGTTTGTTTATTTCTCGTCTCGATGATCAAGACGGGACGAGAAAGTGCCTTCGAGACGGAAATTCTCGTCTTGAAGAAACCCTCCGTTAAATATTGTTGAAAAAGGTTTGTCAGATTATTTCATACCGCTCGAACGTTCAGCCTTCATCAAAATTCTGGCCTTCATAGGGCCATCAGGTTCATCAGAAAAAATAATTGGATGCAGTTCGAACACGAAGAATTTCAACAAGTTTGAGATTTACTGACAATGCAACTGAGATCACACATTTATCACCCTACTCAAAATATTGTTCAAAGATGATATTAAATACCCTGTTTTTCGCAAATCCTTCCAAAAAACGGGAATGACATAAAGTAAAAATGAATCTCTAATATTCTGTCCAGTTTGGGGGTAACACCCGTTATGTGTTATTTATGTTAATAAATAATGCTTATAGATGCAATTTCTCGTATTTTCATTATTCCACGCATATTGAATGCGATTTTTGGAGGACTTCAATTTTCCGTGTTTTTCGATTATCTGAAAACCGTGTTCCATTAGGCCGCATGATCGAGGTTCTACTGTATATGTGTAGCACAATCTATTACAGCCATTAAAATCCACTTTTCCGAAATGCGCTGGGTCCGACAATTTTATATATTTCATGCAATATCTTCAAAACCATTCCAAATAATGAAAAATTTCAATGGCACAAACCTAGCAAATTCAATGCAAATTTTTGTTTCCGAAGAGCGTCAAGTGCTGGGCCAACTTTAGTGATGATCTATAGTCTGAACTCAGAACTGGAACTGAAAAATCAAGTAGATGTAGGCACTATAATAGACTATTAGGGAATTAACGAAATTACCATTACTTCCTTCCAAATCAATATAAATTTATATTATCACAATAACTTGCAGCTGCTCGGATCTGAAGTTTCAACTCAAGAAATTGGATGCACTTGTATAATGGACATTTTAATCTTGAACTTTTTTCATATTGCTATTGCTGCATGTTTGCTATCTTTTCAAAAAAAGCATTGCATTTTTAACGAAAACATCTATTTTTTCAGCTGACAGCAGTTTTTTACTGGCCAACGCACAGATCGTTGACTTCCCAATTGTGTACTGTAATGAGTCCTTTTGCAAGATTTCTGGCTACAACAGAGCGGAGGTGATGCAGAAGTCCTGTAGGTGTACCTTCATGTATGGGGAGCTCACTGATAAGGAAACGATCAACAGGATAGATCAGGTTCTGGAGCATCATCTTTACGATCAGTTCGAGATACTTTTATATAAGAAAAATAGTGAGTACCATATTTCGAATTATATAATCCCATTTTTGAATTCGTTCATTTAATTAACTGATTCAATATTTCGACCGAAAGTATTCGAACAAATTATGTTGGTCTCCGAGTTCAATATTAGGAAATGTAGGAGGTGAACAACGTGGACGTCATATAAATGAGAAGGGAGCTTCAAGTGATATTCCGAATCTTTCAAATAGAAATAACGTTCAATATCAGTACGCACTGAAACCTAGTACCTACATAAAGTATTCCAATGAACCCTTCTCAAACCTCTCTCCGAATTGATATATCAATTCTGTTTTATAGAATATATTCTATAAAACAGAAATATATGGATCGTCAGTACTCCATTATTGAATCATCATTCATAGTCTGATTATCTCTACTATGGCACTATATGTTCTTAGGTAGAAGATGTCCTCTTTTCTATACTGTGAAATCATACACACGACCAAATATTCCAGATTTCAAGTTTGCAATGAGAGACCAATAGTCGTAGGAACTAAACAAGTATTCAACCACTAGTTGAATGCTCAGTGGTTTGACGACACGTTTCAATAAAACTCAATGAAACTGGATTTCCGAAGTACCTACCCGTAAAAACTGTTTCTACGCTAATTATGTGTCGTGATATAAACGACAGATTACACGTTCTAAAGCAGTAAGGTCGCGACTCGATTTTGGTGCGTGTACACAATAGCACACGGGGTATTTATATTTTTATTTAGCGCAGTGTCGTCCATACTTAATAATACATAATACATAATATTATAGGGAGCGCATCAAAATCCAGTAAGGTACCTATCAGAACATCTTCTACGGATTTGATTGTTAGCCTAAATCGATGTAGATACCCAATTAGTCATACAGTAAACTGCTGAATATCTGTAAACATAGTGTAAAAATGCCGAGAATAACGGTACGATACAAAGATGATCAAATCAAGGGACCACCAAGATAAAATGACGATGAGATCAATCTTGACGACATAATAAGAAAAAGTATCAAATATTCGAGTACGGGCAGCATGTAGAAATTTCAAAGACAAGGAATTCTGCATAGAAAATATAACCTTCATTCAAATTTCATTTCATGAAACAAATGATTTCAAGCGATTTATTCCATTCAATAGCCGTGCCATATAACACATAGTTTTCAATACCTCACTCTAAATTTTAAAAATTTATTCATGGTTATCCGAGTTATTTTATTTCATAACTAGCAATGATTAGGACTTTGTCATCAGAATAACATCCAACCGTTACTTCTCGCTAACTGCTTTCTTCTCGAAGCAGTTGCTGTGCGGAGTTCATTACCAATATTATTGTAGCTGCGCAATTTGAATTCTAATGAGTGTACACAAAAATTGAGATGAAATAGTCGCTGCGACTAAATATTCGAACCTCTCAGTTCATATATGCAAAAATGACGTTGCTGTATTTTCTGAGACTACTGGTTACATTCAAGACTTTCTTCTGCATTACTTTCTACTTGTTTCACCTCAGAGCATAGATTGTTTCTGAATATACGTCCACAACGGAGCAACCAGCACAAATCATCACTGAAGAACACACATTTAACATATTGGCGATAATGCCATGATGTGAAAGGCTGACGACACGTACTGAGGAAATTTGCATTAAAAAACAAGGTATGTTTTTTTTCGTTGTGGACGTCTACTGAAAAATCTATGTATTGCCGTCTGTGTGCACTCTTTCAACTCCCTTCTCTCGACATATTTTTAATAATCGTGCTATAAGAAATACCAGGGCACACCTTGCCTCACAATGAGACACATAATTGTTTCGATACTGTCCTTAGTTATTTCGTTTCCTGTTAAGAACAGTGGTGAACAAAAATGAAGATTCAGTTTTTATTCGTAACAAACTCTGGAGTGAATAGTTGACAGAAGAAAATGTTTATGAACCTTCGTGTATTACCTTATCTTTCCTGAACAATTCCTGATTTCGTTCATATCAATATCCTAATTTTCAAAGGAATTACAGCACCCTTGTTGGTTTCGGTATAATTGAAATTGACGTAGTTGAGGGCTTTGCGATTCAAAAACTAATTTTTCGTTCAACAACATTCAATTCATACGTAGGTATGTCATGTTCAGATTTTATTTTGAAGGTGCATTAAAAAAACAGAAGATTAAAGAATTATCCACTTCTTCACATTCGATGAACTCAATTCTTTCGTATGAATGCGCAATGTTATTCATACATAATGGATAAATATGTTGAAGCAGATCATCCGAAGTATGGATGATGGCAGCTACCAAGTGTGCTGCCCGATTTTACATTGCAGATACTTTGTTCCTTAGCTTTCTACCTAACATGTCCAAACATTCTGAATTAAATTAAGGTCTGGAGAATATTCTGGCCAATCAATTGCATTTATGTGAACTTCACTCAGAAAGTCGCTTACTCAGTGGGCACCGTGAGGGCAAACAATGCATGATTAAACTGTCTCCTCCAATGAATGGCACGACATGCTCCAGCAGAAAGTTTTTGATATCTCCAGGCGCAGTCAACGCATCATCGATCACCACCAAACCTGCTGGTATCCCCCAACAAATTCCACTCCAAGCCATTGAAGAAAAATATTCGCAGATACGTGGAAAAAATGCTGTAGTTTCTCTCGAAAGAAATCGCAATGACGAGAAAAACTTAGAAAAGCACTGAGGTGAGGTCAGGAACTTTTACGCGCAGTTCAAATTCATTGCCAGATATGCCAAAGCTGTCACCTATTCATGTATTGACCCCGTCAAACTCAGCTCTATTCCCATATGGTCCTTGTGACTTGGATCAAGTACTAGAGTTAAATTCAATCCGATCTGTATTCTTGGAAATCTTGGGAAAAAATATTTTGAATGGTAACCTTCGTCTACAGAATCATCGGACGAATTTAATCAATTCACAAGTTCGAGCTTCCAGTAAACCGAAAACCTACTATACGAATATCGGATGTCTAAGTCGTTTATCTTAGCAGTTATTGTGTAAACGGTTGGTCTTACTGCTGATGGTGAACAAAAGTTTCAATCTGATCTCGTTGGTACTTATCGAGATATTGGGAAAATAACCTCGAAATTTCAAATAAGTACTACTGAAAGAAATTTTTTTATCGATACACCAAAAACCATAATCGAATAGAATTGAAATTAGGAACACTGTTGTTAAATAACATAATCACAAGGATTTGTCGATAAATCAACAAACATTCCACCTTGGTCAGAGCTAATCCAATCAATCGAACTGTTGTTAAATATTCAATATTTCCAAGGTCTGTGCCTAATTTCGAAATTCAATGAGTAGTTTATGATAAAACAACTTGTTCTGGCAAAACTTTGAAAAATTCTCGAAAAACAATTTTGTTATTATAACATTTCCCAACAATTGGATCCTCACGAAATGTGGCGCTTAGTTACCGTTTTTATTCTTCAACAAATTACGGAGCTTGAATCTGATCCCATCATTACGAATTTTATCGTATTTCTTGAGATATTGGAAAACCAACCTCGAAAAAATTTGTTTTCGTCCGACACGCATATATCGCCCAAACATAGTTCATTCGGTAATTCCTATAAATTACTTTGCCTTATTTTCAGTGAAAAATTATTTTCATTTCAAGAACACGCAGGTGAATAGGAACATAAAACTTTTCCAGAAATAGGTTATCCACATCCTACACAGGCGGCACTGATTTCGATATTAAAACACCTTCAACATGAAGCAATAGCTACAGATACTCGTCCGAGCAAAATTCGCCACAAGGCCTCTTTCTTGTGACATATTTCATAGAAATATCAGAGGTGAGAGCTTCCATGAAAGAATGATTTGTGTCTCCAAACTATACTGCCTGTAGCGAAAAACTTAATAATTTCATAGCATAGATAACCTTGAACTTTTGTTTTCGAAATCTGCTAGGGATTCACATCTTATTCTGAAGCAACCTGTATATAAAATTTACAGATTTTCATAATTTTTCTGGTTATACTTTACTAATGAAATTTTCCATCAGTCTTCGTGTCAGAAGATAGTTTAAACCCAACTTGCAATGCACAATTCAATTCGAGCGGTATTCTTCGAGTTCCATATTGAGGAAACAAAATAACAAATATCGTAGATCGTAAACACAATAACTTCCCGAAGAAACAACTCAGAAAAACTCGATTAGTAGAAATGGTTTCGGGCCTTATTACGAAAGTCGAGTTCGTGAATGGGTAAAATCCGCCCAATGATTCCGTAGATCGAATTGAAATCCAGTACTTTATCGAAAAAAAACTAGAAGTGCACTGCCGTGAAGGCAGCAGATTGCACGGCGCGCATGTTCAAATTCATTGCCAAAGTGGTCATCTCCATTGAACATGCGCGTAAAAGTAGCTGCCTTCACGGCAGTGCTTTTTTAGGTTTTTCTGGTAATTCATTACTGATGAAATTTTCCATCAGTCTTCGTGACAGTTGTTTCAACCCAACTTACAACGCACAATTCAATCCGAACGGTATTCCCCGATTTACATATTGAGAAAACAAAATTACAAATACCCACTGGAAAACGATCCTGGATGATCCGTTCACATCGAATAACCAAGCGAAATTTTTAACTTTCGCTAGTTGTGCATGAGTAAACACGTAAAAAGATTAAGAAGGTTCAACCATTTTACAAAGAATGCAATTCAATAAAACAAGCGCGTGAAAATGAAATATTATGGTATTAAACCCGCAGCCTCCAATTGCTAGCATGAGAAGTCAACGCTGTAACTCATTCATCCAAAGCGCCTATTCATATAATTGATAATCCATTCGTATTCAGCGTATTTGAGTTACTGTGATTTTTCTGATTTTTTTTATTGATACGATCGACACGAAACTTAGCGAAAATCTCCATATTGAAACTGTGCTTTAGGAGTCAAGTTACAATTCGATCAGATGAATATTTTTGACTTATTTGATAATAAATTTTCAGATTGCTATAACACTGAAACTATCAGTCGGATCAGCTCATTAGCGAACTTAACCGAGATATTCGGGATCTTAATCTAACCTAAGAATTTCAAGACTCTAGGTGCTTTCCTTCGAAAGTAAGTGCACGCACGGACGGCCGGACTGCCAACCGGACGGACAGAATCAAATTTTTCTGATTATTCATCAGTGAGTCCAACCTAGTCGTTTAGGACCAACTTTGGCTCCAAATTCATGAATTACAGACATCTTGACGACTTGATAACGCGCTGTTCCCCAGAACAAGCGCTAAAAATTGAATGTTCATAAGAGATGAGGCAATATCTGAGCGTTCGTGAACATTCTCGTCTGTCATCGTTTTACTCCACAGTGTGTTCCGAATAAAAGCTGGCTTTTCATTATTTCTTCACTCCTGTATATAATGAGCTCCGAAATAACTTTGATCAGAATCTTAAATGTTCCAAAAGAATCAAGCTTTATATCAAAGCAAAAACTGCTAGGTTAGGCCAAGGGTGTCCAAGGAAAAATGAACCACGAACTTCGCTGAGGTTTAACCCGTTTCTCTTATTTTGTCAGTGTGTATGAATTCGGTGCAACCAATTAATCGCCAAGAGTTAATTACATTAATGTTAATTATAACTCTGAACTGTTAATCATAACTCCTTTTATGTTCCATTAATAGGTGTGAACTTCACCATAATGCTTCAACTCGTGGAATCAATAATTATAACATACAAAGATGCTAGATGGAAAAGGCGAGATCTCTAGATAAACAACATCGATTACTTTTGCTAAATTTTTATGTACGTGATAATAGTATATTATTCAACGAGCATGGTGAAGTTTGTGACACGAGCCACTGGAGAGTGACGCAAATCACCAATGTGATTAATAGCAATTATATGTGAGTTGAATACTATACTTTGTCCACGACTAAATAGGTAAAATTGGAATAAGTCACTAGTACCTTTTCAACAACCCACAATAGAGTTGTCAGAATGGTCAACTTCAATCTCTGATTGCTGGGAATTGCCAAGCTCACGAGAAAAGTCAAAACTTTCACTTCATCTATCCATGGAGTGTAAAAAATTCATTATAAACGCCTATTATCCACGTGCTGGATTGATGACTGTCATTTTTCTTCAACAAGAACCATCATGGTCGCGGACATAGATAATCCATTAAGGGTGTTGCGCCAACCTTTACAGGATGTAATAAACTCGGTATAATATATTTTAGAATACTGTAGCATATAAAATTTCCGACAATAATGATCTAGAAGATCTTTAGGCAACATCAAGCTCAGTGAGATTCAATTTTAGCGAACTTGGTACTCTCCTCCGGCAAAAAGCGCGTGTCTCCATAAAAAAGGTTGGTAGATCCATAAATTTACTGTGAATCGAATGACCACAAGATTGCGCACTACGCTTGTAACGAAGCGTTTTTCGTTACGTGAAAATTCCGTTCTGTTCATTTTGGTCCTGTTCCGTTTGCAGTGTAGATTTCCATCCTATATGGAAAAAATGCCGTTCAATAAACATCGCATGAAATTTCACGTCTCAGGGTTTTTTCTAGTGTTTATTTGGTTTTTCAAGGCGTCAAAAGGCGCAAAAAGGGGTAACAGATGTCCTGTCCGTTGTCTCTTCCGGAAAATTCCAAATCCTTCTAGAACAATCAGGTGACCGTAATGGACCATTGAAAGGGGTTTTGACAGAAATATTCCATATGTCTTTCCTTCCCAAATCCGAGGTTATGAAGGATATGTTTGAAGGCGAAAAGAGTTTGTCTTCGTAGAATTATTGAAAGTTATTCATTACCGATTCGAAGTTAATACCGTTTGTGAAGTAAATTACTACAGTGTTATCTGCTTTGGGAATTGTGACTTCAGTTCTAATTCCTTTTACCGTTCAGTGAAACCGTACGAAATAGAGACTCACGTGTATCGTAGTGTCCAACTTTGAAGCCGAACTTTCCCTTCGATTCTCTTGTGTTTCCGATCAGTTCAATTATTTTGTTTCATTTCAATATTCCCGTCTTCGTTATCGGTCTAGTCGACACACAAACACACACACACACACACACACACACACACACACACACACACACACACACACACACACACACACACACACACATACACACACATACACGTGTGGGGATAAGGATTGCATTGGCCGGGCTCTTTCCATATTGAGAGTTTAACTCGGGGAGAAATTAAAGAGACGCGGTATCAGTGAGATCTTGTCTCAATTTGTAATATACAGGGTGTGGATAAAGTGATGGATGTGTTTTGAGGGATTCCAAGTAAGTATTTGGCTTGGCTAATCATTGGTTAAAGACTTGTGGGGTCTTGACAAGTTTGTTGTTCTTGAGTTCACTGGTCCCCATCCTTTTCATGATAGACTTTGTGTCTAGGGGCGGTTTTCTGCAGTGCGCTCTGCTGATTTGCATACCTGTCTTAGTTTCCGATCTTTCTGGTTGTTTTGGTTCCACGGGATACCTATTTGGCTTAGCTAACCTTTGGGTAAAGACTTATCTGGTGGACCCCGGGGTAGTTTCCCAACCCAACCTTGACAAGTTTGAGTCCTGTTGTCCTTCAGTTCACGGGTCCTTGCCCTTTTCAGGGCAGACTTAGTGTCTAAGGGTGATTTCCCGAGTACACTTCCGAAGACGCTCTGAACTGAGTCATCCGTTAACAACTGAAGTTCTGACACAGCTATTCGAAGCATACGCCTCTCACTGATCTGATTTAGGAAGCAGGTCCTCATCACGGCCCATTGTATTCCATTGCTTTAGCACTCGTATGCTCTCATATTTTTTACTGCCCTTAACTCACCACGTCCGTGCTTATACATCTTTCCGTTCATTATACATCGCTTTTTACTGCTCGGATCATTCTATTCGACACTGTTCCGTACATTTTATTTCTTCCGTTCATATTGTCTGATCGTACCCTGTATACTGCTGTTCTATTTATTCTACATTTCCGTTTATATTACCGTTTGATCTGATTGTTGGCTTCAGTTCATTTCATACTACGTTTTGTCATATTTATTGTGATTACTTCGATAATTCGAGCTTAATTCTCTGTACAATTCATTTTCCGTAATCAACATTTGTTTGTATAGTGTATTCATATTGCATTTGATTGCTTGCTATCCGTTTTTGTGCTTTCGTCATTGGGTACGGAGTTTGTTTATTCTTGGCCATTTTACCGATAATAATTTGTTTGATTCCCTCGACACTGCACTTATGTGTGGACACTGTCCCTCAGTATCAGTGTTAATTTTCTTGACACTGCACTTCGGTGTTAGTGTTCATTAATTTGTAAATATTGTTCGATTCTCCTGACACAGTACTTCTGTCTGGACACTGCCTTCAGTGCCGGAATCTAGTGATTTGTAAATATTGTAATAAAGACTGGGATTAAATAGAGCCCTTCTTCAACTTTGTTTCTCTGAACCCTTTGGCGAACACCATAACTATGAGTAGGTAATGAATTAAAGCCTTAATATTGGTAGATCTATTTATTAAGAACTGCATATCCTGCCCGCTCGACTAGTTTCGATGACTTATATCATCATTAGCAAGAGCTGAGAAACATTCACAAAAGTATAAGAAAAAGTTGTGAAAAATAGGTGGAAATAAGGCAGAAGATGAAGATGTGTCTTCTTATGCTGGTGTCTCCGATAATATATCGAATAAACGTGGAAAGTTATTTGTTGAAAAGGCGTTGAGTGTATTCAGTGAATCATCATTTATGTGACAATATATTTCTATCTTTTCCAGCACATTTTTTTTTTCATTTTTTTGATAGCGAAGGTGTTCGGAGATACGCTGTTGTAAAGTACGTCTTGTTCTACCAATGTAGACTAAATTACATTCTGAATCACCACAGCTCAATCTGTATACGCCACTCTGTTGTTATGAGGTTATCTCATCTTTATTTCGTACAAGTTTTCTCTGTAAGGTATTGGGAGACTTGTGAGCTGCCCTAATGCCATGCTCCCGAAATAAACTGCCAACCTTGGTAGAAATGGGGCCTATTTATGTAAGTTTCATATATTTAAGAACAGAGACGGTCCATTGTAACACAGAGGCATCAAAATTGAGGCACTTCATCTCCTCTCTCCTCACTAAAGATGGCACCCATTTCAGGTCGTATCCGTTAACAACAGCAAGATGTCTTATTATGTTGAGTTCATACTGGAAATCATCATCAGAAAGGGGAGTGCTGAACAATCTGTGTACCATAACTCTTAGTCCGGCAAGGCGTTGGCTCAAATGATGTGCGCATGTAAACTGAATCGGATGGTCTCTTTGGGTGCATTTTCTGTAGATGCTGAAAGAAATCCTATTATTCTTACACTAGAGTAAAAGATCTAGAAAAGGAATTGCAGAATTTTTCTCCATTCCCATAGTGAAAGCAATTTTGATGGGAATACTTTTAATCCAGCTCAGAAATCATCTAATGAAGACAAGCATAATATGTGTTCGAAAAGCTTCAGGGTCTGGGTCACTGGTACGTTTGTGAATAGGTTTGCAACATCAAAAGAAACCAAACATGACTCATTCGGTATTACAATATCTTTCAACTAGAATACTAAATCGGTGGTGTTCGCCACACTGTATGGTGAGCGAAACTGTAAGTTGTTTTCTATAAAGTTAATCAACCAGTATGACAAATCGTATGCTGGGGTTCCACAAAGTGACACGTCCGGTTTGATGCAGAGGTTCGGCTTATGAATTTTTTGGAGACCATATAGTCTAGGAGGGCGATGAATCATTGGGGGAATTTACGGTAACTGTCGCATAATTTTGGGCCACAGTTATGAACAGCACTATGGAATTTCTCCTGTTGCTCTTTCATGGGATACTTGTGCAACTGAACGAAGCCGTCTTCGCCGATGAAGCTCAACAAATTCCTAGCAAAATCTTTCCTTGACAAGACAACGATACTTTTTCCCTTATCCGCCTTTGAAACCACCAAACTGTTCTCAGAAATCACCTCCTTTATATTCTATAGAGGCCTTGAAACGGTAAAACGGTAAAAAACGGTAACGGTAAACGGTAAAAAACGACCCTATATTCTGTTACATAAATTGAGAAGTATACATTCTTCAGGATAACAAATTCATGCAGCAATCAGTGATTTCGTACCAAGAAAATTAGTTGAAGGGTAGGAGAACTTGAGTCCTAGATTGAGTACTTTCTTTTCCTGATGTGAAAAAGAAATGTCCGTTAATAATTTTATTCTGGGATGAAAACTGTTGAAGAGCTACCAAGATGTGTTAATATGAGTAAGCGATTCTGTGAAGTAGTTACAACCTTGCGAAACCTATTGCTACTGGCGCCCGAGCGAGTTGTAAAAAGGTTAATTGAGCAGGTAACACCTTCCCTATAAAAGGTCGTCACACGCTTACTTGGATCTCTTAAGCATATTCATAAGGGGAGGAACCGTACAGCCAATGTAAGAACATTCCAAAATAGATGTCATCACAAAAATGTATCCGTTTATTTGAATGCTTTTCAAGGTGAATAGATTTCACAATCACGAAAAGCTTTCGCGAGTATCGTTTTTAAAAAATTTTGAATATTTCCAAATAAAAAGTAATTGAAATAATTGTAGTTGGGTAGCCTTATTTTCGAGACAACCCAATCGCAGTTAGAACTGAATAATTGAAGTTTGAAGATATCACGGATTCATTCTATCTGCACTTTTTTCGAATATATTTCAAACCATACACGAAGAATCAATGGCACGAAATTGTTCAAATTCAATTAATCATCTACAGAACCCGATGATAAACCCTACCTGGCCAATAAATCGAATCGACAGAACAGAAGTTTCTGAATCAGATGAATATATTCATATACACAATCGACTAAACACAACTGAACTAAAATTCTACAAGATAAACTGATAACAGGAGGAAGATCGAGAATATAGAATAAATGACATCACTATCATACATGTTGAATACTTTGGTTTTATAGAGATGATCTGACGCATTAGATCCGCCACAATTTCTAATGGTCGAAGTTTTTCAGAATTTTCATTCGCCGCCTTCTTCAAAATGGTTCCTACTAAAACTGAAGACTTTTTCAAATCATTTAAATTAACTACATCCTGACCTTCCGGGTTCACTTCATCCACATATTTATGCCTCGAAAGAAGATTCGTGATTTGAGACCACCTTGAATGTTTAAGATCAAAAGGTAGGATCCATTTCAAATCATTATATGACAACTGAATATTTCTAATAAAGATTTTCAGCTGAAGGGTTTCATTGATTATAATGGAAGCATCTACTGTAACAGGTTCTTGAAATTGCAATAAACAAAATATATTTTGTCGTCCTGTATTTTCGTTCCCAACCAAAAATATCCAATTTTTCGCGATAGTTGTTTTTGAGGTGATCGAAATCATTGATTAAATCAGAATGCCAAAAATTTTCTGCATTCTTGTTATGTCAATCAATTATTTTATCTTTTCTACACTGAGGATCAGTTCTTCGCGTGGGAACTTTCCTTGATAAATAAGACTGCAAATTTGGAAATAATTTAGGAATTGCATTATCTTTAAGTTGTGGACGTCCAACTGGCGATTGATATAAAATTCCGTCAGCCCGCAAGCATTTCTCAAATCGCACGATATCGACCATTTCAAAATGAATTTCGCACATTACACTATACTTACTGGGAACGAAGTTTTTTCCAGGAATTGCTTTCATCCACGATTGATTTAGTTCCTCATTTTTGGGAAACGAAAATACAGTAACATACTTGTTGACTTATCATTGCTCTTGCAGCTAGGAACACAGCATTTATTAGGCATGATTCGAAATGTATCCTCGTCTTGAAAAACTCAATCCAATTTAGAAGAGTAGCACTTAAATTCACTTTTTTTACAAATAATTCACTTGATTTCACCAAAGCTTTCTTGAACACTGGTTGATGTGATTTCACAGTTCACACAAAAAAAGTACCAACGAAGGACACAAGTGGTAAACAGAGTAGGCACAAGTGAAAGGGAATAGCTATTTACCGGTCATATTCTACAATATTTCGAAAACATCCGACATCAACGGCCTAGATACTTGTTGCCGCTTCTACCCTTCATCACGGCTTGTGCTTTAGAAGGCTGTGCATTAACGTTGCCTAAATTGTTAAAACGAGTATCTCGAAAGCGAGGAGCTATTTCTTAATATCGCAATGTCGCCTTCACATCAGCCGTATCCTTGAGCTTGGTTTCAAATATAGGTTTTCAAAAATTTGCTCGACAAAATAAGATTTGGTCAGTGTACAAGTAGATTGATGACAGCATCAACGTCTTCACGGAGATAAACATTGTTATTTGTAGCCAGGTAGTAACATTTAGGGAAATACAAAACGAATCGAATTACTTTTTTCGTTGCCAATAATCTATAATAATTATAGACCCAAATACTTGACATTTGGAGGGTATTACTCTATGAAGAGCACGACGTTACAAAAAAAATCTAGAAAAGCACTGACGTGAAGTCAGCAGCTTTTACGCGCTTGTTCACATTGCGAATTGGTGAAATTTCAGTGAAATTTAAATGAAATATGAAAATTTTCAAAAGAAATAAAGAAAACAATTTTTTTTCGAATTTTTTCATAGATAATTCTTCATATTGACACTGTTTATATTCCAACCAAGTTCCATATCGATCAGATAAATACTTTCCGAGTTATTGAAAAATCAAAATTTCGAACCATTCGGCAGATTTGGCCCATTAGCGAACTTAACCGGGATATTCAGGATCCTAACCTAACCTGAAAATTTCAAGACTCTAGGTCCTTCCTTTCGAAAGTTACAGTGCACACGGCCGGCGGACAGAATCCATTTTGACCACGGATTCTTCATCAGTGAGTCCAACCTAGTCGTTTGAGACAATTTCGGCTCAAAAGTTGAAAATTACAGACATCGTGACGTAATGATAACGCGCTGTTCCCCAGAACAAGCGCGTGAAAATAGATAAATGATTTGCATGACAAATTGGTCGTTTAGTGTCTGTAAGTATTCAGACACATTTTCATCGAAATGTGAAATATTTTAGTTTTCCCACTCGACAATCCTGGTCACTTATCAGCCGCAGTGCGCAGTTAGCCTACTATACAATTTAATCGCCTTATCGAAACGTGGTGAGGGTCGATCCATATCAATTTCACGCCCCTTCTGCGTTTATACGTCAAAGAGGCTATCCTATTTCCAAGATTCAACCTAAATTCATCGCTGGCAGATAATCGATTTCACCTGTTCTCATTTCTAATCGATTTCAATTAATTAAACAGGAAGAGCTATATTTACGCAATAAGGATTTTTATTGAATTTTATAACACGGATCAGGGAAAGGACAGGCTATTATACTTTTGTTTGCTCGCCTCCTATTACCCCATCCCCGCGCTTGCTCAGGTGGATAAAAAATTGCAGAGTTATGGTATGAAGTGACCTCTGGAAAACACTATCTTGGAGTTCTGGGTGGAATGCGTTATTTTTTCCATAATGAAATTCCCTCCGCATGTGATAACCCTATGAGAGCAGAATATAAGATATCTCTTCGATCTTATAACCAAATTGGCATTGCTGGGAACATATAACAGATAAATAGGGTGCGTTCGGAGGAGACCGTAAGAATCGAGGATAAGTTGACACTTATCAAGACAACTTCAAAACAATGTTTGGTGTATGGTTGAGATTGATATTGAGACAAGCTAGAACCCGGCAATTGACCATGGAATTTTCTTGAGAAAATTCTGTGATCGATTGTACCCGAAAGGTTGTTACGATATTCAATCCAGTGGTATAGGTTCTTAAATGAAAAAGAGTTCGCAGAGCAACTGAATTCTCAATCTGTTATTCGATGAAAGTTTGCTGATCTCCAAAGAAAATTGTGAATCTGTAATGGTACGTACTGTTAATATGGCATTCACATATGGTTGTTCAATATTGTATTGATTCGAATGAAATGAAATGCAATTAACCCACTCAAAAGTGACAGCTCATGGGTGGTTGAATCTAAACATTTATAGTTCTTAGTTCGTATCGTATTGCTCTCACTAAGACTCCTCTGGGCAGGCAATGGCTGTTTTCACAAAATGGAGGTTTCAAGTCGTTTCGGCAAAGGTGAATAATATCAATTCGTACAGAGATAACATGGAGAAATCTGATCTTAATGAATTTGATTGTGGGACGTTCCCAGAGGGGTCTCCTCTCCTGTTTCAAATAGTTTTGAGCCCGATACGATGTGAAAACAGGCAAGAAATAAACTCAAAAAAAAAATTACGAGCTGTTGTTAAGATTTTGTCTTGGTTTCGCAGATTCTAATCTGCTGAATCCCCGAATAGAAAGAAATGTCACTTCTTACGAAGTTATAACAATCGCAACCAATTATCACATGTGAATATAAATCCGAAATTTCGATATTTCTTTTCCCAAGAAATATCAAATATTCAACAAAAGCATCTCAAAGGAATTAATTCAACAAAAATACGTTTTTGAGAATTCGCGATAAGCCGATCAACCGAAGCACCGGGTCGTAGGCGATTGTCCCTATAGGATCTTTCATATCGAACAACCATTCAAGCGAATAATGGTCGGTAATCACCTTGAATTTAGTGCCCTCGAGGTATAGAAGAAGTTTCTCTATCGCAAAAATCACTGACAAGCATTTCTTTTCTGTGGTGGAAAATTTTCCCTCCGCCTTCGTCGAAGAACCTGACAGGTAGCAAATCAATCGATCACCATCCGGGTAGATTTGTGAAAGAACGGCTCCCAAACCATAGTCACTGGTATCAGTTTCCACGATAAAGGGTCGTTGGAAATCTGGATGAGTAGGAATTGGGTCCCTCACAAGAGTCTCTTTGAGCTTGTCAAAGGCCCGACAACATAGGGTGCCCCAAACAAAGAGTCTGTTTTTCTTTGTCAGACTCGTCAGGGGCGACAATAACGTGAAAGAATTCGGTATGAATCTTCTATACCACTATGCCATGCCAACGATCCTTCCCACCTTCTTAACGGAAAGTTGCCTTGGTATATTCAATATTACGTCCACGTATCCCAAATATCGTAGCTCTAACCGACGACAAAATACACACTCCTCACGATTAACTGTCAGTACAGCCTCGATTATTCTATTTAGAACGGTCTCCAGAACCTCTTTGTGCTTTTCCCAAGTAGGGATGCAGATTATCACGTGGTCCAAATATATGGAGACGAAGGGCTCCAAATCGGATGCGATTACCTTGTCCACAAACTTCTGCCAGGTAGCACCGGCGGATGCCAAACGGCATTCAAATAAACTGACAAAGCACTCGAGTAGGCACGGTAAACGCTGAAGGAGGTCTTCATTCTTTCGACAAGGGTATCTGCCAGTACGCGAATCATTATGTCCAGAGTGCTCAGAAACCTGGCATCTCTTAACTTATCCAATATGGAATCAACCTAAGGAATGTAATGTATGTTATGTATAAGTTTATGCTCACCTATTCGTAGCATCGAATGAATACTACTGTACACTTGAGTCTCTATCTCGTACGGTTTAACTAAACAGTAGAATTGGAACTTAAGTTTCAATTCCTAAAGCAAAGAACACTGTGGTCATTCTCTTGACAAACGATATTAACTCTGAATCGGTAAAGAATAGCTTTCAAAAACACTTCGGAGGAATACTCTAAACGCAATAATGAAGCTTAAAGTGACTAGGAAAAAAATCTACGGAATCTAACAGAAATGAACTGTATCTAACAAGAATATCTACGGAATTGACTCTAATGGCCCTCGAAGAACTTTTATAAACTCGGAACAAAGAAGGGGAGACATATGCAATAATTCGGTCAAAAACCCCTTTCATTGGTCGAATACGTTCACCTTACTGTATTCTAGGAGGATTTGGAATTTTAGGGAACAAACAACGGAAAGGACATCTTTTACCCCTTTTTGCACCTTTAAACGCCTTAAAAACCAAACAACAACTAGAAAAAACCCTGAGGCGTAAAATTTCATGCGATGTTGAGTGAACGGCATTTTTTCCACGAAGGATGGAAAACTACACTGCAAGCCTTAATAAATGGAATTATTCAATTTCCATGGAACGGAAAATGAATCTGTATGAATATTCAGGTTTCTCAACGATATCATGAATACTTAATTACAACTGAAATTTCTACCATGAATCCTGATTTATTTCATTCTATACTATACTAATTGAATAAGATTGACGCTGGGTCAAAAAGGTCGTCCCACATATCAGCGATCACCTTCGTAGCCGTTCGAGCTAGGAACAAGCGGTAAACTCACATGAATAGATGAAATATCACCCTACTTCTCATTAAAAAAAACAAATGTCAACCGAATTGCTAACATTTTAAAAAAAATCCAGAATATGGGCGCCTTTTTTATTTCACCAAACTGGTGTGGTTGTGGTGGAGTATGGTGGACATAGAACATAAAGGGTGGATGTTGGACTAGATAATTTGACATTTAAGTCATTCACCAACAATAAAAAAACGAATTGGTGGATCCATCACTCTTCCACCACATCAATTTGGTGAATTAAAAAAATCGGCCTATGGTAAACATTTCAACATCAATTCAGGTATATTCGAACAATCGGATAACTGTATTTTATTGGCGGGGCCTGAGAAACCACCAAACGTCACGGTTAGTACTGTCATTCATCATACTGTCACTTTTACAGTTACAAATCCAAGATTTCACAAGACGATTTAATGTAATTTGTAGAAATATGCATCGAAATATGTCTCAAATCAGTTAATCGTAAGTTTCAAACGATCTAGGTGCATTAATTCGATTGATAAATTGACCTGGAAAATTCAACTTGGTCACTTCCCACTTCGAAGGAAGGTAAACAAATATGGTAGTTATTCTTGAGAGGTGTATTGGAAATAATTATTCTTTGGAGGTGTATTGAATCGAATAATATAGAACAAGAACAAGTAGCTGCAGAACCTTTCTATATTAACCAACTTAAAATTTAAGGAAAATTTCAACCAGAGCTAATAACTGCAGCGATCTATTATTTAGAAGGAAATCCAGTGTTGAAAAAAATTTACCGTTAAAGTGTTGAATTTGCCCTGGTATTCGGTTACATTCCCTCGGAAAAAATTAGTTTCAAATTTGTGTGAGCTCGTGGCTAAACAGTATTTAGTGTCTTTTTGTTGTTCTTGATTGAAATTATGAGTTCAAGATAACATCACTTTTAGATTACCCCTGCAAATTTATCGAAGAAGATTTATATTGTATTATAAGAACAATCTATGTATGTTTGGATACAAGCCTTCAGATTGATGGATGGAATAGATCGGTTTTAACACCAGCGTCCCCCAATTAGTTCAGACAACCGACGATCTATTGTAATCGTGACTATTGCAACATAAGAATGCTTATTATCAATAATTCTACGGACAGATGAAATCTTCCCATCTTATGCATATTTCTCAAATTCCAAAGTAGTATGAAAAATGTACACTTCAATCATTTATCTTTTTTTTGCATTTTTTTGTATTACAATATATATTCTATCGAACTATATATTGTCATCATCATCAATAATCGATAAATAAAAATTAATTGAGTATGAATTTTTGCATTCATCCTGAATGGAAAACATGATATCATGATTACTCAATCAAATTGAGATGTGTCAATTACGAATTGGTCATCTCCATTAGTTTAACAAAAAATTTTAATGTTTATGTTCACGAGAGTACGAAGGAATTCATTTTAATTTCTTTCAATGTGAACATAATAAATCTGACTATATGATCGATACAAATGACCATGAGAGAAATATTCTCAAAACTGAATATTCATTAAACCCTGTTGTATTTGTTGAACTTTGATTGTACTAAAATATGTGTTTGTGAGAACACTGAAATTGCCATTTTCTTCATGAATATTGTAATAAATTATTCGTCACCGGATGGTTATATTTCTTCTGTGGATTTTATGAAATTTGAATTAGGGTGATCATCCAGTTACCGAAAATAGAATAGCGATGAAAAAATATCACACCAAGCTGTTCAGATCTATTTTCTATTATCAGTTTGTTAGTCGTTTGGATACATAAAATTGAGTTTTAATATTTGATAATAATATTTCACACAGTATTTATATGATCCATGGATTTTGTGTTTGAATGTGGGTACTGTCATCGTCTTTCCACGAAATCATGTTTTTATTTTTGTAAATATCGAGATTACGAAATTTCAAATGCGTTCATCTACTAAACCGTTGGGCGCATTGTGTTCATTCCGAACTTGATCTTTGTATTTGAGCTTTAAACCTGGCCTGAAAATTTCAAGTTTCTGAGTTATTCTTTCGCAAAGTTATCGTGTTTGAAGTTGACTCGAAATTTTGGGGGTAAGTCAAAAGCTTGAATAAAAAGATCAAGTACGGAATGGACAAGATTCATCTAACGGTTAAGAAGATGAACGCATTCGAAATTTCGTCATCTCGATATTTATAGAGATAAAGACACGATTGAGTCGAAATTCGGTTCGTAGATAGACGATGATGGTGAGCTCACATTCAAACACAGAACTCATGAATCACGTGAAAACACTCAGTACTTTAAAGAATATCATTACCAAATATTAAAAGTACATTTCATGTAATGAAACGATTATAATATTAAATAGAGAATCACATAAAGAATCATATTCCCAGCCTATATATCGTTAAAATCATTTTCTTGAATGAATAAATATTATCATCTATTCAAAAACATGGATCACCTAGGTAGATCTATCAACAAATGAGATCTATCGCCTAGGTATATCTATCACCAAGAGAGATCTGGACGCACTAGTTTAAGCTATGGTCCGAGAGCTCATGACACATGTTCCATGAAGTGTTTGATTCAACTTGGAATTTTGCATGATGGTATCTTTAGAATAGATAAGCAGGTTATCGAGTGCCTTTCTGTCCTACCTGGGTACACCAGTTACTGCGCATACAAAGAAGTTGCGAGAAAAATATTGGCTAAAAAAAGTATTTGATTCAGAACCAAATAAACATAATCCGACAATTTGCGTGCCATGAAGTAGAGAAATCAAAGAGACAAATCATTTTGGAGGGGGTAACATTGAACAAAATCACCCCAAAGTTGCATTTTTTAGGTGACAAAAATAAGTGTTTAATTGTTTAATTCATCACAAAACAGAAACTATTCGACAATTTAGTTGCCATGGAGTATGAGAATCAAGAACGCAGACCATTTTCAAGGGGGTAGTATTGAATAAAATTACAACAAAATTATATTATCGATAATGCAAAAAAACGAAAAATTGATCTTCGAAGTTTGATAATAATAAGAAAACATAAGAAAGTACCTACATTTACTAGAATGAAATCAGAACTCTGAGAAAGGAAATTAATACGAGTGAAAGCAACGATTAACGATTAATCTATACTAACATAATTGAATAAGCAGCTTTTTAGACATTTTGCAGGTTGATTAATCTCTTATTTTGCATTAGAGTAAAAAACATAATAATCGGAGATCCAAACTAACTAGTCATCTAGTAATGTCGCATTTGTTCGAATAATACAAATTTAGAAATATTTGAGACCTCTGACAGGATCATGCGGGAATGATATACTAGAATTTTTCGGAAGGCACTCCGAAAATCAGGGGACTGATTAATCCCCACTTTTTTCGGGTTTCAGTTCATTATCGCAAACATCAAAATAAGTATTTCACTGATAGACTAGAAACATTAATACTGCCAGTTTCAATGAATTCGGCCAACTCTACAATTACCAAGTCTCTGAGTAAATTTTTCCGAAAGTTATTTTGTTCGCTATCAGTATCTTTCTTTTTTTTCCATTCTTTTCGATACAAAATCATAATGTATGCTATCACACAATTCGGGAATTTTGAATAATTCGGTTTTGAAAATGGTCAAACCGGGACGCAAGATCAAAGTGGGTGAAACGCGGTAAATCGCCTCCTGAGTCACTTGTTCTTGCACGATTCTCCGATCGATACAGCTGACGCTGTCTATAGCTAGAAAGAATGGTTCGGAAGAAGCAATTCATAAAATCATCTTCTCGTCAACAATTTTAAATTGTTGATGGCGATTGAAGTTTTTCAGTATTCTTACGGATGGAATATTTGCTTTCAATGATACAAAATACATACAAGAGACCTACTGCGAAGTTTTTTTTCGAAACTCACCTTTATAGGTTTTAATTCGTACACTACAATTTATTCACAATAACTTTACAGTCTCCAAACAGTGTCTTCAACACTGGTATTGAGATCATTATTACCTTGAATTATTGTGTAGATTCAACGATATAAATTATCCTAACTTCCCAATAAAAATCTAATAAATCAACCACAATTCCAAACAAATCTTACAATCATAGGATGAAATCCGCATCTGAAACAAATTTACCTACTCGTATGAATATCACAATAGGCCCAAAAAAGATTTGATCTCCTTAATGAATTTATAATTTTTTTTAATATTTCTAACATGTTCGGGCAAAAGATTGTAGACTTGCATAGCTTGAACGATAGGACTGTAAATACCTTTCTCTGTTCTTACATTCATCAAGTGTATATTTGTCACTGACCTGGTGGCATGCTGATGAATTTCACCTCAGTGTCTATAAGTGATATTAGATTTTGTTAAATTCTTTGTTATCTTGTATATTAGTTCATATTATTCTAATTAATGTAATAAATCAACCACAATTCCAAACAAATCTTACAATCATAGGATGAAATCCGCATCTGAAACAAATTTACCAACTCGTATGAATATCACAATAGGCCCAAAAAGATTTGATCTCCTTAATGAATTTATAATTTTTTTTAATATTTCTAACATGTTCGGGCAAAAGATTGTAGACTTGCATAGCTTGAACGATAGGACTGTAAATACCTTTCTCTGTTCTTACATTCAGCAAGTGTATATTTGTCACTGACCTGGTGGCATGCTGATGAATTTCACCTCAATGTCTATAAGTGATATTAGATTTTGTTAAATTCTTTGTTATCTTGTATATTAGTTCATATTATTCTAATTCCTTGATTCTACTCATATTCATAAATTGTAAATTATCATAAAGTTGTTGTGTTGGCATTAATCTGTCTGAATTAAAAAGTATTTTCAAAAACTCATTCTGACATATCTGTATTTTTCAATATCGACTTAGTACAAATGCCCCAATTCGGAATTAGGTATCCAACATGTGTGAGAAAAAAACTCTGATATACATCACGTTCTGCCTTATCAGTTAGGTAGGATCTACATTTATATATAGCAGGAATCCGAGAAGTCACCTTCTTTAATATATGGTCAACATGTTTCTACCAATTCAGGTTTTGGTCCAAGTTTAAACTAACCGACTTCGAATTCGAATAGGTCTCTTGCATGAATTTTTTTCATCATTGGAATCAAATATTCTATCGGTAAGATCCCTGAAAAACTTTAACCGCCATCAAAAATTTAAATTTTTAACGAAGATAATGCTCTTTTAAATTTGGCTCCTCATGTCGGTTGTTTAAACGGAAGAAACTTCGCGGTTTTCTTGACCTATGAGGATGTATCCAATCTCTCCCTCTTCTCGTGTTCTTTCCTCTCTAGCAAGCCAATAGACAACGTCAGGCTGTATCGATCGGTGAATCGTAGAATAACGAGTGACGTAGAGGCGATCTGACGCGTTTCTCCCGCTTCGACCTCGGGTCCTGATTTGGCCATTTTTGATACCGAATTATTCAAAATTCGTGAATTTTTTAAGTATGTGATAGCATACATTATGATTTTGTATCGATATAGAATGAGAAAAATATAAAAATATGATAATTCGCGATGCATGCAAAAGACCTATTCAAATTTACGAAAGTCGATATAATGAATCGGAAAAATTCGCCCAATAATTCCGTAAATAACGGTACCCATTCAAAATTATATATTTCCAATACTTCCAAAAATACAGATAGGATGAAATAATTTCTAGTATAAGATCAAAAAGTGATTGCTTGGGGTTCATACCGAATTTTGAGAGGGGCATATCAAAAGAAGATCGCCAAATCTCTCCATAAAGAAGTAAAGCTGCGTTTGGCGGAGTTTATACGTGAAGAGGTGGCCGCTTTGGCAACGGATTCGAACAAGCGCGTAAAAACTCCTCACCTCACGTCATTGCATCTGTTTTGATGTCTGTGAATTATAAAAATTGCCAACAAGTTTCTGGCTTTTTTCTACTGTTTATGCGTATGTGTAAATAAGATGCTATGCGAATTTCAGAGAATATATCAAATTGTTGTTATCAGAAATCTGATCCTGATATTTTTCCATAATACAGGGCGAGCCATTCATGGTGACCCAAATTTTTTGTCTACAAATAGGGGACTCGATGGAATCATATAAATTGAACATTATGCTATACAAATGCTATGTTAATTAGTTGATGAGTTATGATTTTTTGAATTTATTTTCTTGAAATCTCTTATCTGGTTATGTGAACCACACTAGACAGAAGGTTATCGTACCAATCGGATTAAATTTCGTATCTATGTAATACAGCGATGTGGTTATTAAAAACCACAATTTTCCAATAGTGTCTGATTTCAATGCGGTTTCAGTCCGGTCGGTGCAAAAAATCCAACTATGGAGTTACTTTGTTTGATGTTTTCGCCTCAAAAATGATATGTCCCCTGGATTTTCATACTCTAGGGTAACTAAATTGACGAATAGTTTCAGTTTGGCTATGAATCGAACACTTATTGTCACCTGAAAACTGCAATTTTGGTGTGATTTTGTTCAATGTTACCCCCTCCAAAATAATTTGTCTGATGATTTTATTAGTCCTGGGCAACTGAATTGTCGAATAGTTTCTGTTTGGTCATGAATCAAATACTTATTTTTGTCACCTAAATAATGCAACTTTGGGGTGATTTTGTTCAACGTTCCCCCCTCCAAAATGATTCGTCTCCCTGTTTTTCTTACTCTGGGGCAACTGAATTGTCGAATAGTTTCTGTTTGGTTATGAATTAAGCACTTATTTTGTCACCTAAATAATGCAACTTTGGGGTGATTTTTTCAACGTTACCCCCTCCAAAATGATTTGTCTCCTCGATTTTCTTACTCAAGGGCAACTAAATTGTCGAATAGGTTCTGTTTGGTCATGAATCAAACTTTTATTTTTGTCACCTAAACAATGTAACTTTGGGGTGATTCTGTTCAATGTTACCCCCTCCAAAATTATTTGTCTCCTTTATTTTCTTACTCTAGGGCAACCAAATTGTCGAATAGCTTCTGTTCGGTTATGAATCAAACACTTATTTTTGTCACCTAAAAAATGCAACTTTTGGGTGATTTTGTTCAATGTTACCCGCTCCAAATGATTTGTCTTCTTGATTTCTCTACTCTATGGCGATCCAATTGTCGAAGTATCATTGTTTGGTTGTGAATCAAACACTTTTCTAGCCAATATTTTTTCGCAACTTCTTCGTATGCGCAGTACCTGGTGTACCCAGGTAGGACAGAAAGGAACTCGATTACCTACTTATCTATCCTAAAGATACCATCATGTAAAATTCCAACTTGAATCAAACATTTCATGAAACATGTGTCATGAGCTCTTCGACTATAAGGGAAAATTACCAAAATGAATTCAATGGAATTTTTACGTAACGAAAAACGCTTCGTTACATGTAATCAAATTCATGCAGTAATGCCCAACTTTCAGACTGCACAAATCCGCGATCGATCAATGAGTCTTAAGCCAGGTCTAGATGAGTGTAATCCGAACAGCGAATGCAATACAGTTTTATGAACAAGTCAGTGAATAGTGTGGATGGCTCTCGAGCTCAGCCTCAACCGAGTCCCGACGGAGCAGAAAGAGCGCTTCCTCGAACCATTAAACTCCCTGTGATTTATTGCATTGGCTGTTCGATTAAGCCGGGTCCAGATGAGTGTAATACGAATAGCGAATGCAATAAAACACAGGGAGTTTTATGGTTCGAGGCAGTGCTCTCTGCTCCGTCGGGAATCAGTTTTCAACTCGAACGCTGCATTATTATTCGAGGCTGAGCTCGAGTGCCGTCAACACTATTCGCAAAATCGTTTCTCAAATTTTATTGCATTCGCTGTTCGGATAATATATACGTATGCCATTCAGAATTCCGCTATTAAATAAGAATATAAAACATTATAAGATCCTATTCAGTTGTTTATTGCTGGATAGAAATTTATTGCCAATATTTCGGGCTCTAAATGAAATTTGTTCCAGATGAAAGCTACCAGCTCAGCTCATGGTTTTTTCATACAACACGAAGGGTTCTGGACGGATCGTCATGAATTTTCCACGTCTTCATCCGACGTTTTGCTAAAAAAGCGAGTTAATTTACATTTTGATTCGTTTTCACTTCAATTCTTTATATCTTGCTTCCGGTGTGTTTGATGAACCAACTATCAGATATACTGTTTCGGATTTCGGTTCTCCTGACTGAACTTATTCACACATACATGTAGTTGTTTTCGAATCATAGTTTGAAGTCGAATTGATATGTGCTAGGAACTGAGAAATTTCTTTCTTATTTGAATGCAATGATAAAATAATTGAAATTGAGTGCCCAGGATAAGGGACAGAAAATATCGAGAGTAAGTTTTCGAATTTCCAGAGTTTTCTCGATTTGATACTAAAAATTTTTCCAATCCACCTGAATGAATCGAATTGCAACTGTATCTGCAGGAAAACAATAATTTAATAATCTCTTTCTTGTATTATGATTCAACTGGATCCGATAATGAATGGAATAATATCTTAGAATGATAGCACCATTTATCGTCGGATTATATGCTATCTTAATTTGAATTCATGTGAAATAATTAATTGCACAGAGAATATACAGGGTAATTCCAAATTAGACTTGAACCTTGGAGGAGGTGTTATTAAGATCTACTCGCTGTCGTTGCCATATTCGTTGGTATCCGAAAATCTATAGTTTCCAAGATATTCGAATTTTTTTAGTTTTCAGATAGTTTCTCACCTGAGTTAATTTTTCGTAATTTTTTTTTACGATGACCACCTTCTATTATGATTGGATTATATTCATTAGAAGAGGATATAATATGAATGAAAAAAGCAAAACTATACCTACTGTATTAGAAAAATTAGTATGAGTTGAAAGGTGATTTATGAAGAAAAAAAATCAATTTATTATATCTATTCGCCCGAACTTTCGAATCTCACAACTTATGATGCCCCAATTCTTTTAGGAACTTGCCAACTCCCTTCTTCATTTCCTAAACAAGTTTTCGTTAGAATGTATTCACTAGCTTCGGTTCAGCGGCGGAATGCCGCCGTCAAGTTCTTTAATGGGCCAAATCAGCTAAATGGTTTCGAATTCGTAGTTATTTGAAATTTTGAGGTTATTTTCCTGATATTTCAGGAATTTCTGGAGCGATTCGATTGAAACTTGGCAGTTAGTTGAAGCATAACGACTCGCACCTTAAGGCAAAATTTTGTTCACTCAATTGAAAAAAAAGTTTTTTTTCAGAAACTTTTGATTATATTCGACAGCAATTTTGCTCCTACCTTGAGCTTCATATTTCACAGCAGAGTGCCAAAATTCAATTCGATACGGCTATTAGTTTTGAAGATATTGACAGGCGTGAAATCATTTTTTAACAGGATGGTTGTCCCACACACTATAGGCTATATGTTCGTCTGGTTTTGAACGAGTTGTTTCCGGATCAGTGGATAGGTAGGGGAGGAACTATTTAACGGCCAGCGAGAAGTCCGGATCCAACACCTCTAGATTTTCTTCAAATGAAATTTGAGTTAGGGTACTATAAAAAATATTTGATTCGTTATTTATTTTCTCTGCTTCGTATATCCCCCCTCAAATTATACAATTTTTTTTAATTGTGAAACAGCCTTGTTTTGATTTTTTTCGTGCGTCTCATTTTTTTTTTCTGATGAAAACAACCGGAAATAATAATGAAAGTTGGTCAGTGTAGAACTTATTAAATCAACTGAAAAAAAACAAAAATAGATGGTTGCTTGAAAAAAACCTGCTGAACATAAACTAGTGAACGCATTCTAACAAAAAATTGTTCAGGGAATAAAGAAGGAAGTTGGCAAGTTTTCGAAAGAAATGGGGCATACATACATTGTGGGATTCGAAAGTTGCAAGCGAATTATTAAAAATTCATTTCAAATCATACTGATTTTCTTTTCCTATTTACTAATTAATAGCATAGTTTCGCTGGCTTCATACATATTATACCCTTTTCGGAAGAATATAATCCAAAATCATAATCATAAGTTGGTCAACGTAAAAAATTGACGAACAATGAGGTGAGAAATTTCCTGAAAATCGGAAGAATTCAAATACCAACACCTCCTCCAGGGTTCACGTCTTATTTGAAATCACCTTGTATAATGAACCCAGTTTACGACAATATTACATTCATGAAGGAAAAAACTCAAAGAACTCATTTTTGTGCTCAGAGGCTACGTTGATTACATTCGGACCTACAATTCCAATATATCTGGTATATCACGAGTAGTCAAAGTTTCGAAACAATCGCCTCATCATCAATTCGATTGTTATCAATCAAATATTCAAACAATTTTCATTTATGCAAGTTGTGGAATCACTTGATGATTTTTGATCATCTGGATAGCTTGGTTCATTTTGCCTCATTTATTTTCGAATATACCGATTTAACAACAGCTCTTCATTCACTTAAAAATTTTTTTTCTTCCTGTGAATTGGCTTGCAGAAGTTTCCATTTTTTGAGTTTAAAATCGCTACCCATCAGTCCGTATTTGCCTTTTTCTCGAAAATTGTTTTCGACCAATAAAAAAAAATTCTGCATAAGGCAGATAGTATTCTTGACGGGTTTTCATCTAGAATTTTCTAGGTAGAAACCAACTTGGTTCGCTTATTTCTCAGGAATGATAACTTCAGAATGTGATAATAATTATATTATATTGTCTAACTGACATGGAAGTAAGTTTGTTCACGACCATTTGATAATCTATACGGGGTGTTCCATTTCAGATGAGTATATGTTTCTTATCCCATAGTGATTGGAAAAATTTCCCGAAACACATCGAATTTTTCTGTTTGGGGGACGTCTTTTGACGTATATTTGAGGCTTGTACGAGTGCTTCAACCACTCAAAATTGAAATGAGAAGAGAGGTTGAGTTATACTTCATTTGAAAGGTCTTGGAAGCCCCTTAACAACGGCGTATGAACACCAGAATTTTGATGAACCGTTCTCACCAAAAATCAATTTTTAACTCAAATGAGCCACCTTGAATATTTTGGTCATTTCAACAATGTAAAAGATCATCTTTATTGAGCTCTTTTGACAAACTCAAAAAACCGAACATTAAATCGTTATTAAATCAAATGTTCAAATTGACCTCCATTAACTTCAATACAATCTCCACAGAAAACTGTCTCCAACATGTTTCAGCATAATTGGAGTTATTTGACGACACTCATTCACAATTTGTTGCGTTGTTCGTCCTAATTTTCAGTTACAAAAATCTTGCACCTAAGGTGTCTCCACATAATTGAATACAGGGGGTTCAGTTCAGGAAATCGTGCAGGCCTCTCCATAGGACCTCTTCCTCCAATCCAACGATCATGTTATTGCCAATTGAGGTATTGGCGAACTGGTGCGGCGTAGTAGGAAGGTCTTGTTTGGAATGCAATTGTTGTTCGAGTAGTAGAGGATCGTTTTCTAATTTTTATGTTATTAAAATATCTATCGCATTTATCAGCATTTCAAATTACCAGGAATAAACAGAGGTCCAATTAGGTGGTCTCCGAAAATTCCGACCGAAACGTTTAGCTTTTCCGGATGTTTAGTGGGAGCTTCTCGAAATACATGAGGATTTGTATCGCTCCAAAATCTACAGTTATGCCGGATGACCTCTCCATTGAGTGAAAAAGTGCATTCGTCAAAAAAGCAAACGTTGTACAAGGAAAAAAAAATCAAAAACTCAAGAATGCGCAATGTTGTCACTTTTTTATATTCAAGAATTTTCGGGAAAATAAAAACTGAAAGGGAGTGATAAATGGAAAAATAACTAACATTCTGCATTCTCACAAAAGAATTGAGTACTTCCCAAAAAAAAATTAATTTCAAAAATACTTACTGAAGCCTGCCGAACGACACCCCGTTTTCCTCTTTTATCGCCGAAATTTCTCCGAATTCTAAGATTTCACGAGGCTATTGGCAACGTTAAAACATGTACGCCGTGATTCAGGTGCTTGACCTTGAGATATTAACGAGGTTTGATGAAACTTGAATGTGGCTGTGTTGCCTAGTTGTAGCTCAACACCACGTGGTCTTGTTTGCTCTTAACATGATTAACGTTCGACCGTTAGGGTCGGACAGTTACGTATGAACGAGACGTGAGAGACCGAAGTGAGCCGGAGACAAAGAGATATTTATGAGGCACTCTCGTATTTAAAAGGATACATTAATTGTCTCAATTCCTAACCAATCAAATGCGAAGCGCTTCCGAGGAATTCCGAGAGCATTCGTGTGAAGTCGGTTATTGATCGGCTGGATTTCTCTCTACGCAATCTGTGTTTTGTGTTTTGTTTACTAACCTTTAATCGACTCATGACTTCTTACTTGCTAATGTTCTGTTATATTTTGAAGAATAATAAGCAGTGCAAATTGTCCAGACGATTTGAAAAAGCAATTATCATTACTTTGCTACACAATTTGAGATTTTCCCCTAAATTATGGACACTGTATGGTAGGTTTAATTTATGCATTATGGAATAGTTTTTTGATAAAATTTCGAGTTTCTTGCAGAGTAAATCCACTGATTTGTAAAGAATATCGAAAGGAGATTACCAGCCCATCTAATAAAAACAGGCACCTCCGGAAAATACATAAGCATGATTCTCCATCCTTGGAAAGGAGGCCGAATATTATGTGTTCTCTTAGTCCGAATGAATACAGAGAGAAGTTTCCATCCTTTAATGATTTGGATAAGCATTTTACAAATATCCACAACATGAAAATCACAGAAAGTATTACTAATTTCAGAAGCCATGAAGAGTTTGAAGCATGGCAAGGAGAGGAAAACAGACATGTTAATTGTGCTTGTACTAGGGCTGTGAAAAATACGAAGGCGGATAGAATTGTGTACTACTATTGTAACAGAAGCAATTATAGAAGTATGTAGAAAGGACACTTCTGACCATTGAGAATCAACTGTGTTGAATTTAAGGATACCAAAGTAACTGTGTAAAATGTAACGTGAAGCTAGGAGGAAGTATTCATATTCAGGGAATATGCCCTTCAAGATTTTCATTTCAAATTTTGACAGATGGTAATAACAATTAACTAAGCATATATTCGTATTAACCTCATTTCATTACCTCTTATTTGACTTATTTACAGTAACATTAGTTTAAACACACGTGGCACATGTGGATGTTTCGATAACAGCATACTCTCAAAGTTACAACAGCGAGAAGCGAGTCAGTGTTTTAGTTTCTCCACATTCAGATGAAAACGATACACTATATCTCAATGAACCTACAAGAAGCAAACGTTTTTTCCAAATGATAAATAAAACTTTCTCGCGCGTTTTAAATTCATCATTTTCGGAATCTTTTCATATAGTTTTTTGTTATGTAAAGAATGTATATCTTTATCTTACAAGGTTGATGGTAGTTTCTGTTTTTATATAGCTTAGGTGTAGTTAATATTGCTAATGTTCAAGATGCTTAGAAGTTGTGAAATGTGTATGATGTTTTGAAGGTGAGGATCAATGCGATGTGTGTATAGTTACAGTTCTTAACATATTAAGGTGCAAATAATAATTATAGTTAACACTCTCTTAGCAATGCTTACATTCTTGACGAAACACAGTAAAAGTATTCAATTTTAGAATTTTATTATTTTGGATTGAAATGTACTCTGTATCTATACAAATATTGCATTTTGGTTCAGATGTAGGGGAGTTGGGAGCTAGTTTAAGACAATCCCAAATGACATTCATATGTTGAGTTGGGATTTGAATCGATGATGTGAAAAAACTGTTTTCTCTTTGTAAGCTTTGGATTACTAACCCTGGAAGTTATCGAATATTAATTTTTTCATTTGTTATTGTGATAATTTGCTCGAAGTTTATAATAAAAACAATTTCAAATATGATTATTATGTATATTTTTTCTGTTCCTCATTCCTTTAAAGTAATAACCTACTCTTCATTAACTATTTAATAACGAAAATTTGGTGAATTTTAAACTGAATCATTGATGAAATATGGATCCTTCACCAATTTGCAGATATAAAAGTGCTAAGTAGAATATTTTGAGAAATACTAATTATTTGGAAGTTAAATTAGAAAATACTAATATTTAATAAAATAAATGAAGCTTTCTTCTTTGGGACAGTGTTGCTCAGACAAAAATTCAAAGAAAGTTGATTATCTTAGAATATATTAAGAACCTGAATAATATCTTTTTCGGGATATCCCGAAGATTCAGAATTCATCATGCATTGTGATAATTCATCGTGATATTCCTAGCACGTTCTCTACATCTAAATTTATTTATTAATAAAATGGTAATTGATACACAACGAGGCAAAAACATCTTAATTTTGGCCAATATACTGAATGAATAACATGTAGAAATACTAATGTAAAGCACAATGTACTTTACTGTTTGTTTATAATAATATACCTTATCAAATGGTAATATACTGAATTAATGTAATATTATGTTTATTACTATACATCCTACTGAAATACAAACAGGTCAGTACAATTTACAGTACACCACATATACATTAACGTCTTGTGGACAACGTGAGATGGTGACAGTTTTGTTAACTTCAGATACTTCCAAGCAGAAATTCAATTCAAACTGGCGCCAAAGAGACCACGCCCACATCGATTTTGATTGGTTAGGAATTGAGACAATTAATGTATCTTGTATTTAAAGGTTTCCGAACCACCGAGAGGGTTTGTTTGTAACGTTGTCACGTTGAGCACAGTGTTGCCTCGTGAAAAAAATATTGGACTGTTCACCTGTATATTCCGATTGCTCAAGTCGAAGGACAATTACAGTAATTAGTCGAGACCGTGGATAATGGGCGTGTATAATGAATAATATACATTCCATGCGTAGATCAAGAGAAGGTTTTGAAGTTTCTCTTAAGGTTTACAATTTTCAGCACTCACAGAACATGAAGTCTACTATTCTGACAACTCTATTGTAGGTTGTTGAAAATGCGGAATCATTCCAATTTTTCCAATGAAGTAAAGGATAACGTATAATATTTAACTCGCATATAATTGCTATTATTGACTCGAGTTAGTTGCGACACTCGCCTGCGTCTCGTGTCGCAAACTTCACCCTCGTGAATAATAGCTGTCATTGCATGCTCATTGAATACCAAATTATTCAAATTTTGAAGTTTTCTCACTGCATCGAACCTAGAAAATTTGGAGGGGGATTAGACCTTGTGAAGAGAAATTTCATCAGACTGAGTTTTCTGACTGAATATTCGATTTGTTTATCTCCAATGAATCTGTACCTAGATTATGAGATTAGAGTTTTTGGAAAAAGAATTTCCAGAACCACGTTCATACGAATCGATCCGTTTTAATAACACACCTTGTTTGCGAATGCTGTTTGATGATCAAATCTATAAAACATCAACTGCTACTGACATTTTAATTGAATATAAAAGAGAATATTGAAAAGTCACTATCACATAATTTTATATCGCACAATACTCTCTTGATTCGGAACAAACATTTCAAGTATCACGTTGCCATATTTTCGATCAAATGAATAATAATTATTTGCTATTGTTACAAGTTGAGCGTTCTGATATTTGCCTTATATTCAGAACTGTATTTATAATTTTAGAATATTTGTAGAGAGATCACTCGGTGAATAATCCAACTATTTCAGATAATCAATGCTGAATTCTCGTATATCTTCAGATTAATAATTAAACAACAACAACAACAAAAAAACAAATAGGTACTTGTTGATACATGAACGATTCCTTGGAAAATGCTCCTTAGTTGTAGGAGGCTGTTTGAATGATTAGCTCAGATACAGGTGGAATATTTGTTCATTTACCAGCAAGTATTTGTCCTTGTGCTCAAGCTAGTTTAAAATATGGAATATCGAAAAACTATCCATTCTTCAAAAAGAATGAGTCAGTGTAAATAAAGTGAACTTTTAATAGTTGGAATGGCGGCACCAAAAAAGAGCGTGTAGCGTTGAACTTTCCATTCAGAATAAATGATGACACAAAATAAGGCAATACAGTCTTGTCTCCAACACTTCCATTCATGGTAATTTTCATATGTTACCTGCTTATTCAATTAATTCATATACTAACTGTTACTGCAACCACCTAGTATTTCTTTTTCTTTGGATTCACTATTGGATCTTTTCAATTACCGGAGTGAACTGTGGAACTATGATTCTTATCTGCTTGATGAAGGTGAATTTTTGTCGAATAGAATAGTAAAAATATAACAGGATCGGAACTAAGATCTAGATTGTGTGGTTCTTCTTTTTAATGCCTGAACACTCCATAATGGCTTACACTTCAATAAAGCCAAGAGTAAAATCATTAGTTTTTAGCATTTTTGCCCGCATGTTCATGGAAAACAGCGTGCTATCGTTTGGTCCAAATGTCTGTAATTCTAGAATTTTTTCCCGAAATTGGTTTGAAACGACTAGATTTGACTCCCTGATGATGAATCCAGTGTCAAAATCGATTCTGTCCGTCCGGTCGGTCGAGGACACGATAACTGTCGAACGGAGTGAGCTACCGACTTTAAACTTTTAGGGTAGATCACGCATTGGAATGCCACCGTTATTTTTGTTAATGGGCCAACTAGGTCGAATATTTTCGGAGTTATAGCCATTGGAAATTTTGAAATTATTTATTTTTCATTTAAAAAACTACTGCAGTGATTGGATTGAAACTTGGCAGTTAGGTGGCGTATAACGACGCGTAACTTTTAACGAAATTTTGTCAAGGTTATACTGTCAGTAAATTGAAAAAAAATTTTTTCAGAATTTTTCTCGAAAAAATTGTTTGTTTCGATAACTGTTTATCATATTCAAAGACGAAATCCATTAAGACTTTGAGCTCCCTATTTCACAGCAGTGTACCAAATTTCAATTTCAGTCCGATACGGTCATAATATTCTGGGATATTGGAAAAAAATATGTCGAATTTCGTGATTTTCTTCTGGATTTCGTTGTTTTTTTCGGTATAACTCAAGGAGTACTGATTCAATCTTGATAAAACTTCGCAGCTTGTTTGAAAATACTGAGGGACAACCTTGTGCAAAATTTCGTGATGATTGTCATTAGAACGATTTAAAAAAAATCAAAACTCGATATTTATAGAGAAGGTTTGGTGCTCAATTACGAAGGTCGAATTCGCGAATGGGTAAAATCCGCCCAATGATTCCGTAGATATACCCATTCAAAATTTTATTGTCCCAATATTTCCAAAAATACAGATGAGATCGAATTGAAATCCAGTGCTTTATCGAAAAATACCCAGAAGAGCTCTGCCGTGAAGGCAGTCTGGAGTAATCGATGATTCGGGGGAGAGGTTGAATTCTGAAGCTCTATTTTATGCATCACACTATTCATATGACAAATAAGTCGTGTACCGTAAGCCAGGCTTAATTTTGCAGAATTCCAAAGAGTTCATCCCAGAACACTTAAAATATATATCCAAAGTTAGGTCTATCTGTGAGTAAGTATCGCCCGAGGGGTAACCTTTTTATACCAGTCTTGTTGAGAATATTCTGAGGAATTTTTTGCTCGTCTTGATTTGAGGCTAAGGGATGCATTTGATGGTAACATTGAGCACGTTTAGGCCTGCCTGGGCTTTGATATCCAAAAAGGACGTCGAAGTTTGGCAGGCTTTTGTTTTTGTTCTGATGATTTTGTAGACTGATCTAAAATTCTCTGGCTAAATTTCTTAACAAGCTTACTAGAACGAATTACAGTAATCTTTCATTTCCATTGCGTATTATCGATTTCGGCGGTCGATATGGCAATCTTGAGATTTTCAAGATAAAAATTCTTAGTTAGAAGAGATCTATCCCTGTCATACGCGGCTTATTTGTGCCACTCTATTTCTGTTTTCAGTTTATAATTGTATAGTTTTTGTACTATTGTATATTGCAATAGTTGATGTTTCCTGTCATTCCAATTCAATGCCGTGTTTATTAATAAACGAATGATTACATTTGTTCGATATTGTTACAATGAGCAAGGGCTATTTCTTCAGATAGTATCGTTCCTTCAAGTTTTCATAGTTCTTCCTCAAATATTGAGAGCAAAACCCAATATATCCCTGAAAAATAATGTTAAATCCTCCGAACCTTTCATTGATATATGACTTCTCAACACCATATTTTGCCGGTGTGTGTGAGGTCTATTGATTAGAATTTGGGTCAGGGGTGGTTAACCCTGCAATATTTGATTTTGATGAGTAAGTGAACAACCAGGTAACATACACATTTTCATATACGGTGTTGTTAGATATGGGACTATATATTCTACGTCCCCCATTTTTCTAAACGGAAAGTTCAACGCCTCGGGGTTTTTCTTGTTTTATCAATAATTAACACAATTAAAACCGTTGATTCCATTAATACTGGCCCAAGTTTTTAATGACTGAATAGTCTCCTTATATAATATTATATAATATTATAATAAGAGAAAACATTCGAAGATTTAACAAATAATTTGAAATGAATATCAAGGAACCAAAAAGAATATGGATCAAAAATAAAAATTTTGAACTGGAGCGAATAAAATTAATATGAATGAACTCATTTTTTTTTATATCGACAAAATATTTCTACTCATGAAACCCTCATGAACTAGCTTTATCGACATTCAATGTTCAAATTCGAAGGAAATCACGGTATGTGTGAGTGCAGTGACGTTAGTTAAACATTTCGGAGATTTAAGGAGTATTTCATTTACGAACAATAATTCTATTCATTTTCAGTTGGATAATGAAGAGAAACTCAAATGAAAGCCCAACTCGCTCTTCAAATATGAAATATTCATCACGATACTGCTGTCAAAAAATTCACTAATAGATTTTTTCATTGAAGGGTTTCTTTGTTTTGTATGTTCCTTTTCGAGTTACCTTGTTCTATTTTCCATTTTAAATTGTGTCTTGAAATTCGCTACAGTTTATTGTTCACATGATTCCAAAGAAATATACAATAACAAAACAACAGGATCATTTCATAAATATCAATGAGAACTTTTTCTGTTAATTTCATGTTTTATCCAAAACATCTGCAACGAAAAATCTTTATATCGAATGAAGATTTTGAGTGATAGACGTATTATTTTCGTATGTAATATCATAAGGGCATCTCATTCTTCCGAAAAAATCGTAAAAACAAGTTGCTAAGTAATATTTTAACAAGAATCATGAGATCTGGTGGCAACAAAAATCCGAGTCGAAGACGAGGATTTTTGCACCTGCACGAGAGCTTTTTGTTAACAAATATTACTTTGCAATGTATTTTTTCGATTTTTTTCACAGGGAAAATTAGATTACCGAATGGTATTTGACAAGACTAAAAGGCCTATTACACTATCCAATCTCTAGAGCCCGGTATGCCGGGTGTCCGGTTTGCCGGGTAGGGTGTCGCTTATTACACTACCCTAGATACCGGTCTGATTTCTGTCATCTGAACGTCAACGTGGGGAAATGTACAAATATCCAATCGTTATGTCCCCGGAATTATCGAAAAGACAAAAAGTTGCATTAGTTGTGAGTTTGGCGGTCAGTACCTCGAAATCCACCAAACGGAAGGAGAGTGGAATAGGGGTGAAAAAATATTTGCTCCTCAGAGAAAAACTCTCAAATATGCAATTTGAAGAGCAACTTAACTTAGTAGCTTCGTTAATAAAAAAGATGATACCATTTCAAGAGAAAGCTTAAGTCCACAACAAAGACAGGTTGTCACATTGAGATTCCTAGCCACTGAAGACCCTTATAAAGATTTGAGATTTAGTTCTGTGATATCTCAACCTCTCTTATAAAACATTATAACCTTGACTGTTGCCGTTTCATCGAAGTTTTTATATATTTTCTTCGATTTCTAAGAGCACCTTATAGCCAGCATTCATCAAGTCTTCATTGACATAGTCTTTGTGGTCTTTCTTCCATAGATACTGCATTTCCCTGTATATTTCTATTATATTAAGTAAGATTGCTTTTTCTCTTGCGTACGACATCTCACAGAATAACACATTCAGGCTTATGACTCTCTGCGTTGCTATGCTACTGAGCTCCCTAACTCCCTAGCGCTTATTACACTGCACGGTATGCCGCGTCCGGCAGATTGGGTCTACTCAATCGCCCTAGATCAGGAACCTAGCTGCCGGTTCCTTATTACACTACCCGGTCCCTGCCTGCCGGGATTGGATAGTGTAATAGACCTTTATTTCATGAGTCCTTGGAGATTATAATTACGTTTGTTTTCAAAGGTATTGTAATTTTTGTTGAAAACAACTGTCAAGTTTTGCCGCGGGTGAACTCGAATAAACTGCTGACAGCTCCTGCCAAACAGTTTTTCCACCTGTAATTCGAAATTGCACTTTTCTGATAGGTGGAAATTACGACGAGGGAAATAGTCATTGCAATTCCTCACATTCAATAAATTCTATGGAAAAATGCCGAAACTATCACATGCATAGCCTTCATCCAACATGTATGTATTTTGAAAATTGTTCATCACAAATTGAAAAATTTCCTATTGGTCGATAAAATTTGTTCGAATTGATTTTTCTCAAGCTGATTCTTTGTTGCATTATCAGAGACAATGATCCTATTTCTCCTAGTAATAAACTGTTTCACCAAAAAATTGAAAAATAAATTATATAAAACAGCTACAGCCGAAGGAAATCTCCATCGAAATTCACGAATCAGCCTGTAACTTAATGAAATAAGCTCTGGTTGATGGTAATACATTACCATTAAGTACCTTTATATCCTGTTTGATTGTACGAAGTTCCACGTAAGTCATTCATTCTGTATATGCAGGTTGAAAAACAAACAGAACTTGAAACAAAAATTGAGATTTCTATCCGCATTTTTATTCATTCTCAAAATAAGCCTAATTAATTATTTATTTCACGAGCTTTCCTTCAAAATTTTTGGTTGATACCTGTTGATATAGAAGACTTTCTATCGAAGTGAAGTTTCTCCAGACATTGATTATCATAAAAACTCTTCCCCAATCCTTTCTTCATTCGAACAGTTGGTCCGAATATATTCTTTACGATATCGATAGATATAGATGCGAAAAAAATGATTCAATTGAAACCATACAATTGTTTTCTGACGGATAAATGGAAAATTCAACTGATCAATCCACTCGAACATCAACTCTTATTCTCGAACAATTAAAGCATTAATCGTGTCCTAGTTTCTCTTTGAAATTTGAAAACTTCACCTTTTCGAATGGACAAACCTGTGATATACCCTCAGAAACTATATCCTTAGAGATACGAATAACTTATCAAGGAGGATCTGAAGAGTATTGTCTGGGCATAGACTTGAGACCGCGAAATCCTGTAGCAAATTTCTTGAATATATAATGCAATGGCGCGTACTGATGGATTAGCAATAATTCGCGGGCATATTCTTATTGCAGTTAAAAAAAAATCACCTCCTAACAAATTTTATCTGTTTACTTAAAATTGCACGATTTTATTTGAATCCTAACAGACGGCAAAAAACTGTTTTTGTTGAGGTCAATGAATCATGTTTCACCTGCAACTGAAATAGGATTTTGGGATATGAGTAAAATGATAGTTTTACAGTTGGTGATGATATATCGAAATTATTATGATGATTTGCGAAAAACTCAGTATGCTACTACTTAAACTGCTGGAATGATGTCTATCTAGCCCTGAGTGATATAAGGTACACTCTACGATACTTTCAAATTGATTTTGCTATATTGTACATAAACTACTTCGAAATGTGTTGGTGATCACTGTCCACCTTTGATGGTTCACTAAAGTGACAATATTGACAAAAATTCATTTTAACATGTCCATTGCGATGATTTAAAGTAGCTCAGAGTTAATATTTAGATATTCTGAGTGCAAAACAATAGTTCTTTTCAGAGGGCAGCCCCTATGGAAGATGATATTATCATTTTCAGTGAATATTATAATGAAACTCTCGTTTACTCATTTTCATTTTCAATCTGATACTCATGAGTTCATTAGATTCACCTCGAATTATTTAGAATCGAGAATATTACACAACTGTCAGATCAACGAAATTGCACTGAACCACATATGAATGAAAATAACAGATTTTACAACCAAATTCAAGAATTTGTGAATATCTTTTTTGTAATTTGTATATGTGTTTGTCTTTCGCCCGCATCGCGCATGATTTGTATAGAAAACAAAGGTATGTAGTTCTACAGACAAGTTTCTTAGTATGGGAATGACTATCGCCTACATATTGTGATGGTTTTTGTCGATGTTCGATGTGCTTTGTTAATTGATATAAAGATACGTACTATTTGACGTTGTTCGGTGTTAATTGCTTCGTTGTTGTGCTTTTTGGGATGTTCATTCTTATCGAATCGAGTTATGTTGGAATAAAGTAAATTTTTCCCTTGAAATCAAAGGCGAGAGGAGTTCACTCAGAGTGAAGCATAGCATAATCGCGAATATTTACAGCCCGACAAGAAAATTTAATTAACTTAACTAACAACTCCGGTTGTTCATTTCAGTTTCGATGTTTTTGTTTAATTCTCTTCGTTGTATTTTCAAATTCATTTATATTACTAAAATTGGGGACCGCCTAGTAGTTGGATAGTTGGTGGAAACCAACTCCTTCCAAATTGGTATGGTTATATGGGTCCTTTTTGAATATTAATAATAATAATAAATAACATAATCACAAGGACGAATATCCGTCGATAATTCAACAAATATTCCCCCTTGATCAGAGCTAATCATCCAATCAACCAAAACACCTACACCGAAGAAGCGGATCTAAGGAGAATGACTAGAGCTGTTTCACAATTGTTATTGATCGTCAGGTCAACTTACCTTGGATAAACCGCAGAGAAATCACTCGATACTTGTTTCCTTTCAGACGGACCGCCGTTGTTGATGTTTGTCGCATCAGTTACAGCGACCTGATGCGACAAACAGATGAACGTCATACACATCGATCAAGGTATTCTGCACTCGAAGGTGGGACTCGCAAGATGCTCCTGGCAGATGGCACGCTGTACGTTGTTGTACTGCAGCGGTCCGTCTGAAAGGTAACAAGTATCGAGTATCCAAGGTAAGATGACCTGAGGATCAATAACAATTGTGAAACAGCTGTAGCCATTCTGCTTGGATCCGTTTCTTCGGTGTAGGTGTTTTGGTTGATTGGATGATTAGCTCTGATCAAGGGGGAATATTTGTTGAATTATCGGCGGATATTCGTCCTTGTGATTATGTTATTTATTATTACTGGAGCTCTTTCTTCTCCGTGAAACCAATTCCTATCTTTAATAATAATAATCTTTATTTATCCTGTACGACACAAAATATGTATAGGATAAGTCAAAATAAACATATGATAGTAGTTACACTTACAGCAGACAATTTTTATCAATCAACTATTCATCAATGATATAAAAGGATTTCCTCAACATTATGTCCTTCACCGCTTTGCTGAAACCCTGCGTGATCAATGCTTCCATCGAATCTGGCAGGTGATTATATTGTCTGATGCATTGAAATTATGGCGAGTATTGGAATTAAAATGTTTATGCATTGGCGTCTGAATTTGAGATTGCAGCGCCACGGTGGCCAGTTTGAGAATCTAGATAGAATGATAGGAGATAGGTTTTCAAGTGTTTGCTTGTATATTTGATCGACTAAAATAAATTCGATTTTACAATTCATTCAAAGATTTTTTCAGTTAACAGAAGTGATTTTGTGTATGCATATTTCATTTTTATGAAAAAGTTATGTATCATCTATTCTAATCCAGAGTAGCAATGCTAGAATTACAGTTAGGAGTATTTCAATATCCACTTATTTCAACTCTGAATGGCAAGATAAATTTTCAAGTTATTTGGAGTATCTTGAAGGCACAGAAGATAGAAATGTCAGGAAAATGCATGTGAAACTATGTTGCATGTTATTTGCAAAACTAATAAACGTTCAACCTTTTTACTCGCACAAATTGATCCTTGATCAAATACCCATACTCAGATCTACTGCTTAAAAATTTGAAAAATAGATAGAATTGTATAACATTCTTCTGGAATAATAGACAAATACTCATAACAACTCTTCTATTCATATAGAAAAGGACTCAATTTACACAGTATACTGTGAATGAAATGAATACATTCACAAAACATTAGTGCTACTTGTACCGTGAGCCTCATTCATTATGCGTTGACAAACGAATCCTTCCAACACTTACAAGATTGGTCTTGAAGAAGCTGTAATAAGCCTTTTATAGCTTCGATTTCATCGGCAGAAGCACTCTGAGCGAAAAGTATTCATCACCAGGTATTTCTTTGTTGATACACCTTTGTTTCAATCGGTCAGTTCTACCTCTAAAACATTCACGTTTTTCTTTCACGATCAGTTCAAATGAAGGATTTCTGGAAGGCATAGTATTCCTCTTGAGTAACTTTCTCTGCTTGGATTAGGGACCTGGAGAACAATAGTCAGAACTCTATAAAATGATCTTCATCGGTGAAATGCAGGTAATAGACTCTCATTAATCTTGTTAGTTGATTTACCAATTTTGAGTTACAAGTTACTAATGTTTTATCGATTCTTCAACATTTTCAGGCCCGACTTCTTTAAGGAAGTTCCTTCAACTCAAACTCGAAATTTTTCTCCGGGCTGTGAAAATCTATGGAAAGGGACGTTTGAGTTCGCTGTTCCTCAGTTGAAACACTTGTAAAATCACGCAAGCGCCAAGAAAATTCAAAATTTTCCCATTTTCTTGACATTTCTTCTATCTTGTCAATGATTAATCTGACTAACTCGAGTTATTCTGATAGCCTCCAGAAGGAGTAGCGCTTATCTTCATTCGCCAATAGGTTAGTATCTCTCTAGGAGTCTATGACTATAACTGAGCACAAAATGAAAACTTGTTTTTAATGACATGGTTCTCGACTTTTTCACTCCATTCGAGATTTCTCAGTGAATTTCATCATGGTTTCTGTTTCACTGAACCAGTTTGTTCATTTTCATGAGGTTCATCAGAAATTTACCTAGACGAAACAGAGGAGTGCTTGTGTCTCTATTGATAGAACGAGTATAAAGTATGTGAGATCAAGACAAAAAATAGTGCTCATTTCAATCACAATATCATAGAAGCATGCCACTTTTAGTTCAGAGAATATGTCTATTTTGACGATCAGGATTTGTATCTGTAATTTTCGAAATATCAGGAATTTAAAATTAGGATCGTAGGTATATCTTCTGTAAAATAAGGCAGTAATTAAGCCTCAAACCAACTTTAAGATTATCGAGGTTCTGAGTCAGTTCTACCGGACGTTATTATGAGAAGGCACTTAACTAGTTTGAAATGAGCATCTGTTCTAAGATTTGAAACGGCCAAGTTCTCCTAAAACTCTGGTTGGAATTACATATGCAATTCTACCTAAAAATAATGTATGATGCCTTTTTTTGGAAATCAGTTCAACGGAGCACCGAGATGTACTCGAGTATTTCAACGGGCTTTTTTACTGAAGCAGGCTGTAGCAGGTACCAAGAACAAAGGGCTGATTATCTCACTCGTTCAATATGAAGCCTCACCTCGAGACATCGACGCAAGACATAGGCACAGAATAGGGAAGTTTTACAGAATCAACACTTTTCCTTTTCCAGTGTCCTAAGTTCACATACGCATGCTTCAATTTATCATTTTGTCATTAGTTTTTTCGTCAACACACGGACAAATAATATAATTAAAACTTCTCTGTTCTGTGGACAACGTCAACACTCATTGGTTTACTTACTTCCGCGTGTTCGATTACATTGTGCTTTTAGTTCTTTGTGCAGTGACTGTTTTGATTGGATAGTTAGATTTGCTTCAATATAATATTTATACAATACTGACAAAGAAAAGAGAAGTATATAATGCTTACTTCTCCGGGATAATGATAATATTTCTATGGTAAAGTTCTATCACCAATTTTCTTATGGTTTTTCAAGGTCACAAAATGTGGCTACATCGAAAACAATGGAAATGTCAAGGATTGTCGCTTCTCTAATACTTCTCCATTCTGTGACATAAGTGTGGTGAAGTATACGCGCATGGTCAAACAATGCTGATCATTCTACCGACGAAACTGTGCCTGTATTGAGGCTTGTCGTGGTCATTCCGAGCATTTGTAATTTTGTGTTAAAATAAAACTAATGGTTTTTAATTGTTACAATTCCGTGAAGAATGTAATCGAGAATTAATTCATCCTGATTCCCTTGAAAGATTCATCATGTGATAGAAAGCTGTTAGTACTATATGTTATACCATTTCCAAATGCTAACGGAATATGAACTTTCGGTCACTTTGTCTTACACAGATCAATGACTTGTTCCTGACCAAAGGCACTTAAAATTTCAATATTGTTCTCGTCTAAGAAAAATTTAAATGTAAAATGATAAAGTGACTAGTTCAGCGATACGAAAACAACAAACAACATTTGACGAGGAGTGCTCCTCAAAAATGTATAGAGAATACACTTCAATGTTTGATCATGCCAAAGAAATGGAAGGTCATGTCGACGGAATGATCATGGGATCTTGAAAATAGTTGAAAACCATAATAATTCACCGGACTACAATTTGTGATTTACTGATCGAAGATGATACCCCGTACCAGAAGGTGACAGGCCTGCGAGAGATACTTCGGTGAGTACGACGTACCAGATTGAAGAAAATATTTCGGCAGGGGTACATTGGAGAAGATTTTCTTCTTGAAATTCCGAAATGATTCGATTTTAATTCTGAAAGGATAGAGATATACAGATTGCCCATACTCTTATAGCATTTCAGATCTTCCTACTGAGTTTCTAGAAAAAAATCACGGATATGTCAGATTTTAGAGGGGATGGAGTAAATAATCTATATCTTACTAGCATCTATAACTAACTAGGAGAAATATATTGTCTTCAGCTACGTTTTTGCAGAAATTATAAATTGAAAATATTTCTACATGAAACCCAGATAGCACAAATACGTCTTAGGGACGTTCTTAAAACGTCCAGCTTGGACGTTCGGGACATCCTCAAAACGTCCATTTTACGGACGTGGACGTCTTATGGACGTTTTCAGAACGTCCAATGTCTTCAAGACGTCCATAATAGAGCCTTTCAGGATTTAAAATGGACATTCATAGGACGTCTTACAGACGTCCTATTAAGGACGTTTCATGGACATAGTTGGGGGCGCATGAAGATATCGAGGGGTTATTCTACAGTCTGTTAGTTTGAAGAGGCACCACCTTTATATCTGGCCCCATGCAGAATCAGGAAAAATGCAAAAACGGTTGAACTTTGGTCTGCACAGGGACATTTCATACAGTTGGTTCCAATCAATTTTTATCAACCCTGTGAGGGTGATGACAGCAATCCCTATAATCTTACATGGGAAGGGGTCTTGAGTGACACCTTCTTTCGAAGGTAATTCGATCATCTTTCTAAAAAAGCCGTACACCTAACCTTTTTTGTTAGTACTTCCGAAAAATTGATAGCAAGAGTAGCAATGAAACTCGAAAGTGCTTTTCAACATTTTTTATCAATTTTTCGGAAGTACTAACAAAATGGTCAGATGTTTTTTATTTTTTTTTTTTGGAGGACAATCGAATTACTCTCGAAACAAGGTGTCACTCAACACCCCTTCCCATGTAAGATTATAGGGGTTGCTGTCATCAGCCTCACAGGGTTTATGAAAATTGATTAGAACCAATTCAAAATGTCCGTCCAACCAACCAAAGATTACCGTTTACTGCATATTTACTGATTTTGTATAGAGGCAGAAATAATAAGTGTTGTACCTTTTCACATTGACACACTGTATATATCCCTGTCCTGTCTCCTTCAAATGAAATGAATTGATTCATTATTCATCAGAATTCCTCCAAGAAATAAGTGAAAATAATATATAATTTTTTATTTAGAAGGAGTTTTTTCCAAACAATATTTATATGTTGTTTGCTATCAAAACTTGCTGAGTTCACACCTTTCCTCTCCTCTGCCCTTTTCAACCATGCCAGAATTGACGATTCAGTCTCTTTTCTTGGTCCTGTCTGGCTCCTCAGCTAAACCTGAAAATAATTTAAATTGCTTATCCAAACTGAATGGCTGATCAAGATGCAATTCCAAATTCTTCAGTGATCATTATAAAGCAATTTATATTTTTTATTTTTTTGGAGAAAATCATAATTCAAAATCTCTGGTGTGTGAGAATTATATAGAAAAATGTGAGCACCTGTGTTCACATTAACCTATAAAAAAAATTGATAAAATATTCTTTCAAATACCCCTATTTTTCAAGGTGAATATGAAATCAATTTTGGTGCCTAATATATTGTGATATCTACTTCAATGTACAGGCAGTTACTACAAAATACTCATTTATGATTAGCTGAGTGACTTTCATGATTCATGGCTTCTTTACTTTTGGCCCCAACCAACTACTTGTTTGATCATTAGTGATCAATAAAATCAATATTTGCTTCACCATATTATAATTGTCTGCACCTCCTATTTTTGCATTTATTCACCTGCAAAGTAATTTTCTAATTCATCACAAAAAACCTCTTCATTCTCATGATTCGAAGCAACATTATAATATGTATTACGAACAATAAAAAGCAAAAATATTAAATCAACTCACATTTTCATTTGTTTCAATATTTAAAATAGCATCAAATTCAATTATTTCTTGTTCTGAAATCAAAGGAAAATTTAAATTATGTTTACTTTGAATGGAAGGAAGTATGAGAATGGACGGAAGAGTCCAACATATCCTGGACAACTTCAGATGATTTACCATCTTGTCTATCACCTATAAAGAAAAAATTAGATATATTCAAATATATTTCTGAAAACAGTTATTTAATCGTATATAATCAAAACTTAGCTCACCATTAATACTTTTAGGCTCTGAAACTGTCTTATTAACTGTAAAATGAAGAATATGATATTAAAAATGGTGTATGTGTAAGTTGTTTTGAAATTCTATAAGTAACTATTTTTTTTATTTAAAGAGAAGGAAGAAGACTTATATCACCTATTGATTATTCGTTAAAGAAAGAATTGGTTTCTGACTCGAACTCTGATGCCAAGTCACTTGTTTCTTCAGCAGTTCTTGCTTAACATCTTGCTTTCAACGGTATATGAAATATCGAACATACAACAACATTGTGGAGCAAGTTCTTGGGATGAGTTGCATCGGTTAATCAATATCCTGTAATTGAATTTATTATGAAGAATGAAATGATTGGAACTCGATCCACTTGAATACTTTATTTGTGCGTTTTTGTCAGCATGACTTCAGGGGAAACCTTAAACGTTAACAAAACCGGCTAGAACGCATACAAATTTGTTATGAACCGTCAGTCAGCAGACAAATAGGCACGAAAAAGGAGTTATGTATTATAGGTTCATGAAACTCAAGTGGAAATGGGTGTTTAAGTTTCCTCAGTTAAGACATTATAATGTTTACTAACCTTTCGGTATCTCAATATTCCTTGAAATCACTGATATCCTTTGAGAATCTAATCTGATCTGAATAGTAATCAGAGACAATGTCTCTGTGATAATATATTTTCCTCAGCTATTTTCATTTCTATCTTTCGTGTGACTGTGGCGTCCCGCTAAAAATTTAACAACCACTGACATCTGACATGACACATGAAGGCCACACTTCACAAAAGAACACAGAACCACAATAACCGTCTCCTTATTCTTAATTCCAAGGATTGTATAAAATGTAATTGTTTGAACAATCGCATTATACTTCTTCCATTGTTTGAACAATGATACTTCATACTAGGATAGTTTTGCAAATGTGATATAATTATTCCTCTTATTATTCACCAAGCATATTATTTATAAATTCTCAGGTCGATCAAAATCTTGATCTGACAGTAAAATCTATACAAAGAGGCAGAATCGGCATATTTATATCATGAGCCAATAGCAAAATATACACTCGATCTGAATAATGCCAGTAATCACACAAATGAACAATTCGAAGATATGATCTTCGTACGTAGAATGGACGTTCTAAGGAGGTCGCTTTCTGGACGTTCTGAGAATTTAACGAACTGGACGTTCTTAAAACGTCCAGAATTGGTTCTGGACGTTCCGACCAAATATGGACATGTAATGGACATCCTTAGGACGTCCTGTGCTATCTGGGAAAGAGCAATGTTGTTACATTTCGATAAAATGAACAGACTTCCTGTTTATCTATGAAGAGGAAACAAACGGAATTCCTGACCAGTTAATCCTTTGTGCTATAAATATAAACGTAGTGGTGGTGTGACAAATCGAAAACAATAACATTATGGATCATATTGACCAAACCCTATCAAACCTAAAGCTACCTTGATAGTTTTCCCAGCATTTCAAGATAACCTGCTAGTCCTGAAAGTATAGACATCCTGATAATTTCACCCATTCAAGTTGAAATATTTTGATATTATCAGCGATAAACTATTTTTAAATTTCCTCATTACAAGGGCTAATCAATGTTAATATGAACGTTCTGCATTATTTATGAATGAAGAATAATATATGAGAGTAGAAATTCTATTTCATCTTTAGGATGTAAATGTAGAGGTGTGATAGGTCTTGCGGTCCGCAATAGAACACATATGGAGGAGTGAAATATTTTGAGTAGAACCGATATTGGCGAATATAACAGAAAACTGAATGGAAAGAGCTGTTGTGAGCTCTTATATATCGTTCACGCGAATTATTTTTTTCTACCAGAGGTCCACTTAGCTAGACATATCGATGTTTCATTACGTATCTTTGTTGACAATTTTTCTTTCATTCTAATTTGTCGACTCCGTGCAAAGAATGTGGTTAAGGATAGGAACGCATATGATTTCCTGTCTCGCGATGTCTTAGTCGCGAAAATGAAACATATAACTACTCTTAAATACCAATGTAGAGACGAACCAAACCCCATGATTCTATTTGTACCGTTGTAGAATACTCTCACCAGCATAAATTATAGCTGAATTTGAATTGAGGAAGAGGTTTTGCCTAAAACAATGGTTTTTATCCAAACACAGTGGTAGGTTAATTTGCTGATAACTTTATTTCTTGATTTAATCTGCTTTCAATGTATTAGACCGAATGGACATCCCAAAAAGCCATTGTAACTGCATGATTCACACATTTAGATGAAAAGATAAATACTTTGAAGAGTATTATTAGCACACAACATATTAAACGATCGAAGAATATAATTTTACTTATGTAAAAGAATTGAAAATCATTCTGCAATTCCTCATGAACATAATTGAAGAAATAGCGAAAACTATTTCATTTCAAGAACATCGAATGAATATTCATTCTTGTTGTTGCATGCGCAAAAGAAAAGTCTATGCAGATTTGTTAGACTGCGGCAAACGCAAATACTACATTTCCTGAGAAAAATGAAAATAAACTTATAAATCGATATTGATAAACGAAATGACTGATTCAAATTTTGTTTTCCAACAGGTATTCCTGAAGGTATGTAATACTACAGCGATATTTTAAGTGAAAGTCATATTTGATCTCTCTTTCTCTATCTCTGGCTTTGTAGAATGGGTTCTTATTTTTCTGTCTCAGTCTTTCATTCTATCTTTCCGCTTAGATTAGTCGCATACTTTCATGTAGGATGATCGAGCATATTATGTCCGTTGATTTCTTATAAATGGAATTAAATGATGAATCAGCGTTATTCCATTGTTTTAGAAAACTGGACAACTGTATACCATAAATTAATAAATATTTATGAATGTATATTTTAAATATGTATATAGAAAAAGAATTATGAGGTTCAATTTACCAAACGATATTTTGATTTGAGAATGAAAAATATTTTCTGACAAAGAAGTCCCACAATGAGTTTTGACTTCATTTCTTGCATGTTGATTTTTGGAGTGATGTTAATTTCTTAGGTTTCTGGTTTTCCACTCTTCCCCTTATGAAACTGTATACTCAAGCTTCCAGGTATATCAACTGCATTTCTAGCCTCATGTTTGAATGATTTATAATTCATTTCGTTACTTTGTTACACAATTTGATAGATCGGTTACACATGAATAGAAGAAACCAATTCGGCCTCCTTTCTATTCCAATCGCTTGCGCAAAGCACATGCCTGTTGAAGTGATTTCGAAATAGATCATATTTTTCTCTTAAACTTTAGAAGTTTTGTCGGATTTGATAGATTGATTTTTATAAGATCAAATGCTACAATGCGAAATGCAGGATTAAATTTATGCAGATTTATTCATAGGCATCTTTCATAAGAAAATTCCTTCAACGAATCAATTCCCCATTATTCTGCTCATAATATCTCATAACATGTTCTCATATATTCATTATTCGTGAAAGAAATTTCGTAAATTCTGTGATTTTTTATCATCGTGAAGTGTTCATAATTGCGAATAGTTGTAGAAGCTTGAATTACCAATTATGGGGATGAGGATGTTGTAATTGCAACCGAACGGTCAGACTCAGCCGTTTTGAAGAAACTCTTAACTTCATAATTGCAGTAAATCATAACTGATTACTTTGGGCAATGATATTGTTATTTATCTTAACATTGCATTCGCCCCCTTCCTAAGATTTACGAGTAGCTATATGGAAAGTGTTAACTTGCAGGGCAATTGGAAGATTTTCCACTTTGGGCAGAATTACATTTTCGTGAACCCTACTGTCAATTTTTCAGGCTATCGTGTGACTACATAGTCAAGTTATTGTTTTGGCGACCTGAATATGTTGTGAATAAATGAACAAAGTTGGCCTTCGGTTGCTTCATGAAGTTGAAAAATTCCTAGTGATTGGTCATAGGAAATCTCAGATAGGACGCTGCATACCTACCTATTGTAAGAATTATACAATAAAATTAATTCTGCACAAAGCATTGTATTCCATCCTCACAATTTGAATTCAAAACGGTATTCGAAAGTAGACTTGAAAAATTTGGCTTCTGCAAACAAAACTAGCTCCCCTCACAAAAATTGCTTGTTCGAAACTGTTCACTCAAAAAATCATGGTTTGTACCACATAAGAATATCCAACGGATTGAGAAATACTACAAATCAGAAGAAATCCTTGAGTTATCAAAAAATTAGTCTCGCCCAAAAACCCAGAATGTAGACAAACTATTACAAAATTTTCAGTAGCCAATTAAGGCCTATATCCTCTATCAACCGTATATTATGTGCTAGATTTCAGTTCATTTCCAACCCACGCATTGAATTCAAGCTGATATCAATCAGTCGATTGACCGGTAAAAGTATTATGAAACCGACCCTAATATTCTTGAATCAATATATTATTATTATGTTGTCTGAAGTTAATACACAAACTTTCAATTAAAAAGTAGAAGAAAAAATTTTGTTCCGAAATTCGGATATTCTTTAAGAAAAAGATAATAATTACATGAAACTGATATAAAACTTTGCCGCTCAAGTTGAAAGGTACTATAAGCAAACAACAATATCGAGGGACATAAGGCTACTCCATGAATGTTCAAAATTGAACTTCTTACAATATAGTTATCTTTCTTCTTGTTATAGTACTTTATAAAGAACACTTTCAAGAAAAAATAAAATGAAAGATCCTGAGAAACAGATGTGATTACTTTCTGGAACAAACGAACGGGAGGGACTCCATCCTGGCTTATTTCAAACACGTTTTTTGGGCTGACTTAATTCGAATATACGATGGACCGATTGTGATCAGATCAAAGACTAAGCTCCGTATTGAACATCAGGAAACTCTTCTAAACAAGTTTTACTGAAACCTGAAATAAACTATCTTGACTTGAATTCAATGGGAAAGTAGAAAAAGTAGAAGAACCATTGTGTTCGTCATCACCTGAAACCGATGTTATGGGGACAGACGCCACCTTTTTTTCATTTTTATTTGAATTCCGCATTAACAGAATCAAACGTCTCTTGAGAATGTTGATGAATGTTTTGCACAGCATCGTTAGAATGAAAGTGTACTTCCGAGCAGAAGGTTCGAAACAAGACTATGAAGCTTTAACGAGCATATTGGTGCATGGCTTTGTTCAGCCCTCAACATTTGGTGCTTAGTGTTATCATATTGTTTTTACGCGCTTGTTCTGGGAAACAGCGCCTTATCATTTCGTCACGATGTCTGTAATTTTCGGGTTTTGAGCCAAAATTGGTCTCAAACAACTAGGTTTGACTCACTGATGAAGCATCCGTGGTTAAATTTGATTCTGTCCGGCTGGCCGTCCTTGTGTGCGATAACATTCGGAAGAAAGGACCTAGAGTCCTGAAATTTCCAAGTTAGGTTTTCATCCTGAATATCTCGGTTAAGTTTGTTAATAGGCAAAATCTGCTAAATGGTTATCGTGTCACAGCCATTCGAATTCTGTTTTTTCAATAACTCAAAAAATATTCATTTGATCGAAATGAGAATTGGTTGGTAGACGAACAGTAGCCATATAAAGAATTATCCCTAGAAAAATTTGAGAAAAACTTTTTTCTCGAAAATTTTCATTCAAATTACACTGAAATCCCCATACCGCCACTTCATAACCGAGTACTTCATTTCAGTCCAATCAGATTTCCTGAGGAACAAATCAAAAAAAAATCAGAAAATTTATTTCAGAAAGCATATCCCCGATTCCGTTGAAATTTTACTCTTATATAATCGACAGCGAAAACTCTAAGACTTGGTTTCAGTCTAAACAGATATGTATTCTTTGAATATTCCGAAACATAAGATATATAGAATGAATATAAATATTCATTAGTAGGACGTGAAAATCAAAATATTTACGATATATAGAATATTCCTTTGCATAGACTGTTCACGACATCTACTGGTGAAAAGTACAATCATTTACTGGATCCTGCAGTCACACTATGCGGGATAGCGGTGTCTGTCACACTCTTCATACGCTTCATGACGTGATTCCCAGCAAGTTTTATCGGTACTTCCACGTAGCGCATGAGAAGTTTATCGGAATCGTCACTACTTGACAACAGTGTTTCAAATTTCAGCTTGATCGGATATTCGTCTTGGAAGATATTGAAGTCAATAATTAACAACTTTCCAACTCGATCAGATATTCATTTAATTCAATGAACCAAATTGAGCAGTACGTTATTTTCTTTAATTTCTCGCTGTTTCTAGGGAACAAAAGAGTCATCGTTTTGCCCAGTGTCTGTGTTTTTGAAGTTTTGAGCCAAACTTTGAAGTTCCAGCCAAAAAAGGTCTAAAGAGCAATGAGCAAAATCACTCTCTCTATTCAGCAAAATGCAGGAGGACTCTTTAATTTTTTTGCTCATTGTTCTGTAGACCCTATTTGGCTGAATCTTCGAAGTGGCATTTTTCATTGAAGGGCGATTCGATTCATGTTTTTGGAAATATTAGGAATTTTGAAAGGGTATATCTGCGGAATCATTCGATAGTTTGTACTTATTCGCCAATTCGGCATTCGTAATTAAACTCCAAACTTACTCAACAATTATCAAGCTACTGAGTAGAGCCTTCTGGAAGTTATTAAGCGGTTAGGCCGACCGTGAACACAATGACTCTAGGAAGAATCGCCATAGGGAATAGATTTGTGGAGTAGGTTTACAGTTTAATAAAGAAGTTCGAATGCTTTAAATGGTTGAATTCGCGAATTATTTTTTGGATAGTTGAGCCCATCCAAAGTTTTGTATCGAATTGCCATCTAGTACTTGATCGAAAATTATAGCTTGAGGTTCATGCATAATTTCTTGAGGACCATATGAAAAAATCTGCGTTTGGCAGAGTCAATATAATTGTATAGATGACCGTTTTGGAAACGGAACAAGCGCGTAAAAGGTCATGAGCTCACGTCAGTGCTTTTCTAGGTTTTCTTTTATCCATAAAGACCATGTTTGGCTCGAAACTTGAAAATCACAGACACTGGGCAAAGCGATAACTCCTTTGTTTCCTAGAACAAGCGCGAAATGAGGAAAATAATTTTTTGCTCAATATGTTTCACTTAATAAAACGAATTTCTGATCGAGTTGTAAAGTTGTTAGTTATTGATTTCACCATCTCCCAAGACGAAAATCCGATCAAGCTGAAATTTGAAACACTGTTGTGAAGTAGTGACGATTCCGATAAACTGCTCATGCGCTACGGGAAAGTACCGATTAAACCTCCAGGGAATCACATCATGAGGCATAGATTGTGAACAGACGCCGCTGTCCCGCATAATGTGACTGTAGGATCCAGTAAATGCTTCGACTATTCACCAGTAGATGTCATGAACAGTCGATGCAAAGGAATCCTTATATATCTTATGTTTCGGAAAATTCCAAGAATAGATATCTGTTTAGACTGAAACCGAGTCTTTGAGTTTTCGCTGTCGATATTATTAGAGTAGAGTACTGTACGTCTATTAACCAAGTCTCATTTCGATCAGATAAATATTTCTCGAGTAATTGAAACTGTGAATTTCGAGACTCTAGGTCCTTTCTTTCGAAAGTTTTCTCACACACGGACGGACAGCCGGACAGAATCAAATTTGACCACGCATTCTTCATCAGTGAGTCCAACCTAGTCGTTTAAGACCAATTTCAGCTCAAAATTCGAAAATTATAGACATCGTGACAAAATGATAACGCGCTGTTTCCCAGAACAAACGCGTAAAAATACAATGAACACTGATGACGAATCCGGTGTCAAAATCGATTCTGTCCGGCCGGCTGTCTATACGCACGATTACGAGCGCACGGAGAACCCTATCGACTTGAAAATATCAGGGTTGGTTGCACATATTAATAGGCAGAATCGATCGAATGTCAAATGAGCGATGGAGTTGAAACTCAGCAGTTAGTTGTAATCTGAGAACTTGCAATTTTTTGCACAATTTTGTCGAGATCGTGCTATCAGTAAATTTTGAAAAACGTTTTTTTCGACATTTCTCTCCAAGATTTTTTTTTCTAGGAAACTGTGCATTACGTTTGAGGAGAATTAAGATCGTATCTTGAGCTTTATATTTCATATCATAGTTAGATACGATCATAATTTCCGAAGATATTGTTTTGACCTGAATTGGTTTATTCAGGTGTTTTGGGGATTTCAATAATAGAGACTCCGTGTGGGTGAATTAATCGCAATTGATCAATTCTGTCGTTATCAAAATGAAGACACGACCACGAATATTTTCTGATACTTTATTAGAAATGTTGATGCTCCTACAATTACGACACAAAAGTGTTGAACTTGTCGACACGTTGTTCAATATCGTTGCACTGATGATCCGAAAATGTTGTTGAGGTGTATTAAAAACGCACTTTTTAACAAGTAACAAAAATGTACTTTCTTGTATCTGTATTAGATAACAAGACCGAAATGGTATACAAGTGATTTGCACAATAGAATCTTCCTTCTATATCTTATTCGATAGCAAGGTCGAAGCGACTTTCAAATGAGAAGTTACGATTTTTACAATACAAAAATTAACGTATAAGTCTTGTTTGTAAATTCGAAAGCGAATTTTTGTTTACTATACAACGGTCAAATGAAGAGTGTCTAAAAGCAAACTGAAACCAAATTGAGAAAATTCCCTTCTTCACATTTTAGAGGGAGAAAATAAATTCTGATTGGTTTCTTGAATTAAGCGACGCCCTTCTAAAATCCGAAAAAAACTCGGATTGGCTGGTGTGAAAGAGAGAGCACAAATGCGTGAAGGAAATTTCCCTAAATGGTCTAGGACGATAAATTCTAAAAACTGTCACATGTGATGTCTGGATTCTTTGAGAAACCGAAGTATGCCACCCATCAAGCTCCGACTCCTGGAATGCTAAGAGCTTGAATTTCATCCGAGTGTTTTCTGTCATGCAAAATTATACTTTATTGTTGGCTTGAGATAAAATGCTCTTAAAGCCGGTATCAATTGATTTAAACCCAAAAATATTGAATTTCGGGCATATTCCTGGGAACCAAAAGAATTCAGACTCCCACGTTGGAAAATCAATAAAAGACAATATATCATAAAATGCTGGGTCCAGGATACGGGAAGCGACAGATATGTTGAAAAAATATGTCGAATACCGTGTTTTTTCCAAATTTTTGTGGTTTGTTTTGATAACCAAGAAAACTTCAAAGTAATCACAAAAAACCAGAAGACTGTGTCCAGCATATATTCCAAACTAAAGGATTCTATAACAAAAAGTTTAAGAACTATTGTGATGTATCAAATCAAGTGTATTGACTGCAACCAAACATTCGTAGGACATCACAGTTGTTGAAAAGTAGACACACACTACACCGGCGCGATATAAAATTAAACAATCAAAGATATGCATTGTCCATGCTTATAAAAATGATCATCGGATTGACTTGGAAGGAAAGGAAGTTTTAGATGAAGAAAGGAATTATAAAAAAAGGACCATTCTTGAAATGGAAGATATTGGAGAACAACCGAACCCAATAAACAAACAAAAAAACAGATACTGCTAATCTTAGTAACATTTATACATACCTCTTATCATTGAATCGAGAACCCTTTCATGATGGCCCAATCGATGAGTAAGATGAATATACTGTTGAACACCCCTGACGTTTGATCACGACATTTCTGTGATGTTCGTTTTGTGTTCCCTTTCGTAATATGCGTAGTTAGAAAGGAAAATAGTTCAGTAGCAAATGGTCCAGGAATATTTCAAATTAGAACTAGAAATTTTTCCTGTGAATGTCATAAAAAATAATATATGTAGAGAAAACCTCAGATTCAGTAAGTTTTATTCTGATGATGTTAATATTTCAAGTTATATCACTCTACTCACCCTCTATTGATGTTATCTGATTACTTATTGTAGGAACCCAGAAGGCTATTGTAGTCAGGGGATAACCAGGGGGCCTATCCGAAACGTACGATATTCAATACGATGTACTATCTACCACATAAAAAGGGGATGTAAATGAATTTGGAGACTATAGGCCAATAAGCATCTTACCAAGCTTGCAGACAAATTATGAATTTTTTGAGGAAAACAAATTTTCCTGGGAAAGTCAATATGGACATAGGAAAAGAAAAGCTATTAATCGATTTGTGTCAAAAATATTGGAGGCATTTGAGAACCAAAAATCTGCAATGGGAATTTTCATGGACTTGACAAAGGCATATGACAGTTTGAGTGTAGAAGAATTGATGAGCAAATTGGATACGGAATTCAAGGACCAGCGTAAATGTGGGCATAGTCATATTTTGCATCAATGACAGTAATTTATAGGCTATTCACAAGGTATTTTCAGAACCTAGGATGCTAAGCCAAAAACTGATGAAAGAGAGTCAAGCATGGTTTGAAAGGAACAACCTCGTCCTTAATAAAGAAAAAACAAGAGTAGTAATCCTTTCAACTTCCAGTAACAACACTGAAAATGTAAGCATAAAGCAAAATAATTATCTGGTAGGAGAGCACACCAAATTATACATAGACAAAAATCTAAATTGGAACGAACATATGAACTATTTAAGTGGGGAGATGAGAACAAATATCTATGGCCTGAAAATAATGGCACGATACATTGGAACTCAAGCACTAAACTTTTCATCGTGCAACAATCAAGCCAATGTTGAGGTTCGGGATGATCTTCTATATGGAACAACAAATATAGAAGCTTTCTTCATACTGCAAAAAAGGCAGTCAGAATCATGAAGATTCTCAAATCTAACGGATCGTGTTGGAGCTTCTTCAAGAAAAGTGGAATATTGACGATATATGCCGTACATAAACAGAGGTGCTTGTTATTTATGAAGAGAAACAACCACCTTTTCCTGAAATTCCGAAATGAGAAATCATTCCACGAAACTAGAAGTTTGGACTGAATATTTTCCAGATAAAGGCTAACAACAAGCCAAAAACAAGTGGAGTACAGAGACGCCTGAAACTTTTTAATTCGCTGCCTGGCAGTATAAAAGCAGTGGAAGACATCAAAACCTTCAAGAAAAAACTATATGGATTTTTGTTAAATTTAGAGCCATAAGATATGGCATGTTATATGAAATGAATATCATCTTTTGTTTGACACTGTTTCAATTCATTTTCATGTTATGTGAAATCCTGAATTTTATTCGAAATAAAGAACGATTATCATTATTATTATTATTATTACTAGGTAACCAGAAAAGGTTGCAATAAATTCAGAAAGGTCGCCAATAACCAGGATACCCAGCATGAACAAAACGGTTTCCGAAGATCGTCGCTGATATTCAATACGCATTGAGCGATATGGCAAAAATACTCCAATATATTCCTCCTGTATCAACTCGAAATTTCTTCACTCAATCCCACGAAGCAATTAATAATCTTTGCAGAGAAAATTCTCAGATTTCTGAAACCTTCTCAAAATTCAATAGACAAATTGACAGCGGCCCTTGACCATCATCAAAATGGACGCCGGATATAACCTTTGACAGATGTCATGAGTGTTCACAGAAAGAGTTGAAGTAAACTCGATGAAAATTGGAAATTTGAAATCGTGACGAACTCGACCTTCGTAATTAAGCCCCAAACCTACTCTACTAATATCGGATTTCTAAGTTGTTTCTTTGGGAAGTTATTGTGCTAACGGTCGACTGTTAGGCCCATTCGAAATTTTTTTTCCCAATAATTCAAAAATACAGATTAGATCGAATTGAAATCCATTACTTCATCGAAAAAACCCAGAAAAGCATTGTCGTGAAGGCAGCAGCCTTTGCGAGCATGGCCAAATTCCAAAGCGGGCAATTCTATTGAACATGCGCGCAAAAGCTGCTGCCTTCACAGCAGCGCTTTTCTAGGTTTTCATTTCCTATTTCACACTAGTGCAAATTCAGGGTATCATTATAAACGGTTTAAAATATATCAAACAGTATTGAGTAATTTATAAATATGCAGAATTTCTCCAATTGTGATATAAGAAATACATGCTGTTAATCCAAACAAAAACGAACGAAACATCTTTCACCTCTTTTTGAAGCTTATTGAATTAATTTTAAATCGTTTCCGAACCTCTTGGAGCAAACAGAATAGCGCATTATAAATAAATTTGAGTAAAATTTCCATTCGTTCCATTCGTGAAATCAAAATCCCTTGCGAAACTGTGGGGTGTATTACGAGGCATAAAACCTCCCTTTTTCCCTTTTTATTATCTCGAAGTATTCGTAGTCGGTATTTCTGGTGTACATTACAGAAACTCTGAGACTCTGAAGATGGACAAAATGAAGTCTTTACGTTTCTCTCGGGACAAATACCAATGCAGAATATTTTCGCCAATACTTGCTGTTCTTTTCAATTGATTAAATAAATAAAGGAATATTTTCATTTCTTATCGACGCGGATCTTCAACCGAAGATGCTATAATATGTCGAGTGTGTTCAGGCGGTTGCGTATATCTTGGGTGATAATGAACCTTCTGGGAAGCACCATGTTGAAATTTTTCTCAAATATCAGTATTTTTCAAGTTTTATACAGAAAATGGTCTTAATCGATTGGGTTAGACCCCTGGAAAAGAATCCGTGGTCATATGTCAATCTTCCGGATCTTAATTCTTGAAATTTTTAGTTCAGGTTTGCAGCCTAAATAGTTCAAGTTGGTTTTTGATTATAGACTAAAGTGGCCATAAAGTTTCGGGGTTCTACAATTCTGAAATTTTGAGGTAAATTCCTCACTTTTTCAAAAAGTGCTGATATCATAATTTCATAAAGAATCCTTAGGCCCAACTGAGTGCAAAATATAGTGAGTATCTTTGAAAAAATTCTGTTGGAATATTTTCTAAAAGTTATTTCAGAAACTTGAGATGAAGTCAGTAAAATCTCATTGTGGTTCGAAATTTTAAAGTTATTTTCTCAATATATCAAAAAGCACTGCTACGATCGAACAGAAACATTGTAATTAGTTTTAGAATGCCGATTTAACATTTTTCGGACTGAGTATCATTTTTCAAATAATATTCATTCTTAATTGCTCCGCATATTCTGTTTTTGGAAATGTTCAAATGTTGAACAGATTTTAAGGCCTTGCATTTAATCTCAACAAAATTTTTAAGTATTTTGTATGCGGGAATTTTACTTGAATCATTTTGTATTTTGAAATAAGTTCTTGTTCCGAGATCTAGTTTCCCTAGAAGCATATAGAAAAGTAAAAAATCCCACTGATCTGTATTAAAATTTAAGGCAACAAGAACTGCGAATGATTCAGAAAAACTGTTGGGAAAAATACGAAAATCTTTGGCTGAATTACTTTCTAACGAAATGGAGAACATTTAATCTAAAGTTTTCGAAGCTATCAGTCTTTTATTTTGATACTATCAATAAATTTTTTGAATGCTGTGTTGTAATTATCATTATTTATGGCATTATCATTCAACAAATTCGGAGGCTAGTCTATTAGAAATGGAAGTGAATATCTGAATCTCTCCACTTTTAAAAGATTAGAATTTTCATGAATTAATTTCTCGAAAACATCGTGGAAATTCGACCAAATTTCTGGATCTCCATCAAAACATGGTATATTAAGCGGTGGAAGCTCTGAATAAAGAACATAAGGAAGGAACATAATGCCTCACAAAGTGGGTCCGGGATGGATGTTGCATATGGCCGACTTCCCTTTCACTTTGAAGAGAGAACAACTTGTTCCGAGACTTCTTTGTCTGAAGAAAATAACTAACATGAGTCATACTTGGAGGTTCAATATGGACGCCTAAGTCCCACTGATATACGAAGTAGAAAAGCCTTATGCTTTTTCCTGTTGTTCTTTATTCAAAGGGTGGAAGTATTGCACGAGCATCAACACTAACTAAGATGCGCCAAAAGTAACACTCTTATGAGAACTATGATAATAAATTGACAGAGCTCCATAATAATAACTTTCGGTTTTCTTCCAAATTTTCTCATGTGTCCCAAATGCCGCTTCATCTTCTAGCATCGCGATGATCTCATTGTGATATTACGAAAAACGATAAAAAATATTGGAAATATCCCCATATCTTGCCTTCAATTGTCCGTTTTTCGAAGTGTCAGTTGAACTATGCTTCGCAATAATGTAGAATTCGGTAATTCGGCTCATGTAAGTTTTTCTTTTACCTTCTAGTTTTTTTAACTTACTCATATTGAATACTGAAATATTTAACCAAAATATTTTGACTTGTAGAGCGTTTCGAAATACACGAAGAATAAGAATTGTATGAAATGTTAATCCTCCAGAAATACGAAAAGAATTGGAATCGAAATTTTACCAGAACTGAAATATGATGGCGAAATCTTTGGAACGAATAGACTTTTCTGTCGTGTTTTAAGCAGTGTAGTTACTTATTTCATAATAAGAAATACCTGCTCAAGAAAATGTGTGATTTTATACGAGTATGAATTAATCGAAATTGTTTGTTTATAGTGAATGATTTGTTCATATTACTCGAACGGACACCGTCGGTGAACTCATCAAGAACATCTGGCGCTAGCGTTAGGTTTTCACGAGAAAGAGTGAGACAAGCTCTCGACAAAATTTCTCAAAAAGGTGCCCGTTTTTAATTCATTAATGTCGATCGTCATCAGTGAAGCCATCCTAGTCATTGGAGTCCATTTCAGGAAAGAAATTCGAGAATTGCAGATATTTGGAACGCTGTTCCCTACCAGATCATGCGAGCAAAAAATGAGTGGTGCAGAATTTGAGTATGAAAAGTAGGAAACAAACTATTAACAAGGCTCAATCCAATACTGCATTTTTCAGAATTATGGATAAATTTTGCCGTATTCTTCTGATTTCAGATTTTGTTGATTATGTATAGGCTGCCATATTAATACAATTTGTAGGGCTGATTTCAGCACAATCAATTTCGTGTTCTACTATAACGATCCGGAAACGCCAGCAACATGAAGAAAAAACTTGGGATTCCTAACATGGTTCCAACTCAAGCTTAAGTGAAACTAATCCAATCAGTGTAAAACTGACCTAACACGGGGTTGTTATAATTGAATTATACAAGAGAAGTTGAAAGACTATGCTATTTGTGTGCTCTTATGTGGCCTTGCGGAAACAGGGTTTCACAAATTTTTTTTTGGATATTAACGAAAAGCTTGGACAAGCATTGTTTCAGGCTAGAGGCATACATCATTCTTATTGAGCAACTTCCCAGTTCCTGAAATATGAAATTTCCCTTATTGCCCTACAGATTTCCGAATATCTACGGAACCAATGGATGGTTTACTCAACAAAAATATTATGAGTTACTTAGTTGTTTCTTTCGGAAGGAAATGTTAACCAGTGGCTCCAAAATGAAGATTGAACTGAATTGAAATCCAGTACTTGATTCAAAAATGACAGCTTGAAGGTTCATGCAGAATTTCAGGAGGAAAATATGATCAGATGATCGCAGAATATTGAATATTTGAAAATAGTTCCAAAATTGCTCTGATGCCACTACCTCATAAAAATTTGCACAATGGTGATCATCAGCATCTTAAAACCAGGTATCAAGTTTGATCGTGATTGAATCAGCATTTTTGAGTCATTCCGGAATTTGACATATATTTTCCCAACATCCCCGAAAATTTCGATCGTTTCGAACTAAAATTTGATACTTCGTTGTGAAATATAAAGTTCAAGGTATAGGCATAATTGTTTTGAAATATATAAAATAATTAACAGTACCTACTATCTCAGCAAAATTTCTCGAAAAATTGTGCGTTGTTAATTCATGAATTTCAATCTAATTGCTCTAGTAGTTCTTCAAATATCAGTAAAATAACGTCTAAATTTCGAGTTATTATAACTCCGAAACCCTTCAACCGATTTCGCCCAATAACAAGTTCTACTATCGTATGTTGAAATGTAACCTTCTCTACTTTTGAGTGCAGCAATATCTTCATTTTAACGCGCTCATTATTCTGTGGAACAAATAATTGCCCATAACTGTAAATCTGACTTCGAACAATTGAAACGTCGATTTTTTTTTTGTGTTCCATATGCTGAAAATTTCTGTACTGTTTGTTGTAGTGAAAAGACAAAAAGAATTATTCAAATGAACAGAAGTAACTTTGAATTGAAAACATTCAAATATATCAAATTTCCGCCACAATTTACCTGTACAAATATGGTGGATTTTATGTGAGGCTGCAGTTACAAGGGAAATATATAATGAGCTACCTGCCCTTTTTTTACCTCCAAGGTAGATCAACATTTTTTCGGGGTATTTTCTACCGAACGAATTTGAAATTGAACAGTGTTAAATGGTCATTATTCAGCATACTGAGCGGCTGCTGTCGCAACTGTGAAGGAGCTGGGGTTGGAAGTATGTTGAATTTGTAATACGAATTCATCTTCGACCGCATAAAACTTTGACAGTTCAAATTTCATCCTGTATTTTTTAGTGGTGGAATGACAGTAAGCTATAGCCAACAAAGTGAAACAGACCCCCTGCTTCTGAAGTGTAGCATAGTTGTCTAAGTGGATTGGTTTATGATCTTCCACCTAAAAACATTCACCAACTCCATATTTTTCAATGACTCTCAATTGATAAGATCTTAATACAACGCTCCCAGCTCCATCCCAGTTTTGTTAGCTGACGCTCAGTTTGTTGATTGATAAACGTTTCATTGAATTCATTCGGTGAAAAATATCTCGGAGAATGGTACGCTATTTTACGTATAAGTGACTAAAACCTTTTCGACTGCACCGAATCGTCCGAGACCTTTAAGGTAGAACTTCGGCACAATATTCCGCAGAAAAAGTGCGCAAAAATCAACAAGTTGTTAGAATTTAAGTAACACAATATGTGTTCAAATATAACACTTTTGACTATTGTATAATTTCATTGCGTTAAATTTACCGGAATAGGCTTTTACGATAGAACATTTCACTTGACTATAAGCTAACTCAATCATCGATGAAACACAGACAACTGAAATTGTACCATTATTGAGATCCATTTTCAAAAAACCATGAAAAAAGTCAATTTCTTTATGACGTCACGAGTTGCCTAGACTCATAAAATACCTGAGGAATTTCTACACCAAATAAGCGATGAATGAACCTTTTTTTTGCAGTGACGATAGTTTTGTATCTAGCATCAAAAAGAATATCGCATAAGGCTTATATTAACCTAATCTATTACCTGTAGGTTCATTTGTCATAAACTACAGATAAATGGTACGAAATATAAAATGTCTCACTGGGTAGAAGAAAACGAAACTCCTATAAGTTACCCCTATTTATGTATTTGTATGCTTTGGTCACGCAAAGCGCATTATGATGAAACGGAAGGAACCCCACGAAGGTTCGTAACGATTCGCCGTAGTGGGGGAGTTTGTTGAAAATGTTGGATTTAGCACAGTAGCCACCGTGATCCATATTCGACAATGAATGACGTATAGAAATCTTAAGGGTGGCAGAACGAACACATGTCCCACACAACATTGAATATTCATCAAATATTCATGAAATTTTGGAAAGCAAGATCTGAAATCTTCCATATATTTATATCCAACTTCTCTCCCAAATATTTCATGAAAAGTTTAATACAGATTTTGCAATATTTGCAAAAATATTTCTATGAAATTTTACTGAAAATTTCAGTTATATTGCACAAACTATTCGAAAGCAAGGTTTTATATGTATTTTCGCAATATATGCGAACATTTTCGGTGGAAATTTCAATAAGGATTCAAGGTACATTGCCAAAAATATTCTGAAACAAGATCTGGAACGTTTCGTTCTTTCACTGAAATATTTGTGAAATACCGCATGACCGACCCTTTTTCAAATCGAAATATTCCATGACAAATTTAATACAGATATCTGCACCAGTTGCAGAAATACTGTATGGAAATTCAAATAAATATTTCGGTTACAATTGAATTGGGAAGGAGAAAAAATTAAAATCGAAATGAAATTAAAACAACTTTATTCCATCTCTGATCCTAACTTTATTTTTACAATTCATTATTTATTTCCTTCTGCATAGGCTGGAATGATGAGCGAAAACTGTAGCCCATTACTGGAACTCCTGAAATTAAAATATACATATACATGATTCGTCATTTTAATCAATTGCCATATACGAATTCTCAGAAGATGTAAGGAAATGAACATTCTCATTGAAGAGAATGAATATTAGAGAAAATATATCTGACATAAAAATCTTGCTTACTTCCTACAGCAAAATCATCATTTATAATTATTAAAAAACAGAGTTACCGATTCATATGTATTTCAATTGAATTGGTTCCGCTGTAGAATGTTCTCTACAGCTTGATGAATGCTTATAATTATTGTGACAAAACAATTCTGAAAGATTTATCAGTAGAAAAATTTCAATCGGAATTTATTTAATAAGTAGAATGGCATTCTTTTCGAAGCAGTTGAATTCTTGAAAACCTAGGAAAGGTAGGACGCGAAGGCAGCAGCTTTTGAGCGCATGTTCAATACCTGAAAAGATGACCGCTTAGGCAACAAATTTGAACATGAGCGTAGAAGCGGCTGACTTTTCTAGGTTTTCCAAATTGTTCTAATGACAGAATCATCACGAAATTTTTCACAAAGTTGTTAAACAGCATTTTCACACTAGTTGCCATATTTCATCATATACCGAGGAAATAAACCACGAAATTCGACAGATATTTTCTGAATATTTCCGAAAACTATAACCGTATCTTAAATTTAGCTGCTGTGAAATATGGAGCTCAAGGATGAGCGAAAGTTTTTTTCGAATATGATGAATAGTTTCCGAAAAAATTTTTCAAGAAAAACTAGAAATTTTTTTTTGAGTAGTGAAAAAATGATCTCAACAAAATGTTCCTTGAAGTGGCGCGTCATTATGCTTCAATAAACTGCCAAGTTTTAATACAATCGCTTCAGTAGTTCTTGAAATATGAGGGAAACAACCTCTTGATTTCAAATGGCTATAGCTCCAAAACTGTCAGGCCGATTTGGCCCATTAATGAATTTAACTGCGGCATTCTGATGCGCAACCTATCCTGAAAGTTTCAAGTCACTAGCTTGCTCCGTTCAATACTTGTCGTATCCTCGGCCGGACAGAATCGGTTTTGACATCGGATTGGTTATCAGTTAGTCCAACCTAGTCGTCCAAGACCATTTTCAGGAAACAATTCGAGAATTGCAGACATTTAGACAAAACGATAGCACACTGTTCCTCAAAACATGCGCGCAAAAAAACCGAATCATGAAATTTCATATTATCTCTCGAGAATGAAAAATATTTTCGAATATCATTTCTGTACTATGAATTTTGATGGAAGACAATATGTCAAGATAGTGACATGGTCGTTTCAGAAAATAAAGAAATTCCTGAACTTACTTCTCATCTCGGTCAGCCTGAATTTTGCGGTTTTCCAACCACATACGGATGCTAGTTATTATTTCAGCATCTGTTGTTTCTTCAAAATGTAGCCTCTGCCTTGTTGGGTTTTCAGAGATCGTACATACATGAAGTGATGAGTTGTATTCAAAATTAACATTCGAAAACCCGACAAAGCCAGATGGCTTCAAGGAAAAAAGGGCGCCAATATTGTTGAAATATGGAATAGCACATCGCCCTTCTCGAAATGTGGGCCGAAACTACCTGATTTTAAGCACTTGTTCTGGATGAACCACGTTTTAATTTTTCCGTCCGGTGGACGTATTCGGGACACAATATATAGAATTTGTAGTTTATTACCTCAATAATTCAGAAATATTGATGTGATCAGATTGAAACTTGGTTAATAGAAGTGAAATGCCTCGCGTCAAATCAAAAGAAGTTTTCTAACGACCGTTTCGAGGGAGAAATCGAGAAACTTTTCCACAAAAATGTTCAAAATGTTTCTCGGAATAAAATTCTAGGGAATCACTAATGTGAGGTGAGCAGCTCTCGTGGGCATATTCAAATTCCTTGTCAAAGTGGTCACCCACTCACGAATTGACCCCGCCAACCTCAGCTTCACTTCCGAATGGCATATAGTCCTTATGAAATTCAGCATGAACCTTTAAGCTATCATATTCTAGTTATTATGCGTTTACGGTCGGCCGGAACTTAACAACAAAGGTCCAGTTTGTGATCAGATCTGTTCAGGAATGGCGATCCTGCCCGCGCAAGCTATTGTACATCTCTCACTCCAAACCAAGGGGTACAATTCCTTTACCTTCTCCTTGTCAGTAAACTCAGCTATCTTGATCCCATGATAGTACTGCGGTGTGGAAAGCAATGGAAAACTACTATACTATCCTTTCCAAATGAACAAAATGAAGTTATATCAACGACAGGCCTCGTGTTCATTTTGTGATCCGGCTGACAAGCGGCGCCATTCTGCGTCCAGGGCGGATGGTGAAATATGCGACTGGGCGTGTGGATGTTCATAATAATAATAAAATTTATTTCAAAGTATGTCCCACAAACAGATCAATTCTATCATGAGCATAAAATGAAAAATCGTCCATTCAAGTTTGGATCATCTATCAAAATATTCGCTCAGACAGTACAGTTCCATCTCGACTAGCAAATTCATGACCTTCCTCTTGAATAAGCTCATAGATGAACATGTTTTCACATTGTCTGGCAGTTTATTGAAAATCTTATACCTGCATAGTTTGGACGCGTCTCTGTTATGTGTAATCTATGCTTGGGATAGCTAATGTTATCTTTTCTGGTGTTATAATTGTGAAAAGAGCCCATTTCTGGGAACAAGTTTCTATTTTTGTAAAAGTAAATTATGGTCTCAAGAATGTACAGCCCATATATTGTTAATATCCCATTCTTTTTGAAGATTCCTCTGCAACTTTGGGTACATTTCAATCTGAATATCGCTCTCATTACCCTCTTCTGAACCCTGAACACTTCCAATATGTTGTAGTGGCTTCCCCATACACTAATACCATATCTCATGAGGCTCTTGAAGTTGGCAAAATACATTATTTTCATTGATTCCTCATTCACATACTTTTGTATAACTCTCATGGAGTATGCTTCTGAGTTAAGTTTGTTTCCCAACTTTTCAATGTGTTTTGCCCATATTAGATTTTCTTGTATAGTGATACCTAGAAATTGAGTGGAACTTTCTGGTTTTATGTCTTGACCTGATTGCGTAATACTGTTAGGAGTCTCAATCTGTTGCTGTTTATTTCGAAGCAGGATAACATTAGTTTTGTCCGTATTCATAATCAATCCATTATTTAGAAACCATTGCTCCAACTGTTGAAATAGACTGGAAGCTTCAGCTATCAGATCAGGATAGCAAGCATTTGCAACTAACATATTTTTGTCATCTGCATATCTTGTGATCTAACATGCACCTCTTGATCTAATAATTCCAATCACATCGTTCACATTCACAACAAACTGCAACGGCCCCAGTATGCTACCCTGTGGTACTCCTATATGGTTCTCCTTGATATCTGATTTGTTCACCTTTCCATTTTTGAAAATTTTAACTCTTTGAGTTCTTTCACTTAAGTATGATCTAATCCATTCCAAGGCATTTCCTCTGATCCCATACCTTTCCAGTTTGTCCAGTATATGACGATGTTGGAGGCAGTCGAAAGCCTTCGACAAATCCAAAAACAATCCCAAAAGCAATTCACCATCCTCAAAAGCTTGCACTATTCGCTCAGTCAACTGTACAATACCAGTTATCACAGATTTCCCTTGTATATACCCATGTTGATGGCTGCTCAAGATGTTTCAAGATTTCATGAACTGTATCAACCTATCATACATAGCCATCTCAAAAAGTTTAGAAAAAGATGGAAGAACACTTACTGGTCTGTTATTCTCAAACAGTTGACTATCGCCCTTTTTGATTATTGGAGATTTTAAAGCTAGTTTGAGGTGCTCTGAGAATATTCCATATTTTAACGAATTGTTCATGATATAGCTCAAGATCCCAGCCACCTCCGTCATGCATGACTAGGCTGACGAGTATCTCATCATCTCCACTAGTGTGTTTGTTTTTCATTCGGGCAGCTAGCTTTTTGATTACTTCTGCTGTGGTAGGTGTTAAGAAGATTGACTCCACATTTTCAGGGATTTCGCAAGTGAAATCACCGATATTTTTATTTTTCATCAGATTTGGTAAGACTCCCATTAAAAACTCATTATACAGGCTGGCCACACTGATTGTATCACCTTCAAATGCACAGATACTCCTCTTGTTTGATCCATTCAATTCTCTGAATATTCCCCACATACACTTTGTCTTGTTGTCAGATTTCCTCAGTTTTTGTTCATAAGCCATAGCTCGCTTTTCAGCTAACATTTCATTATATTTTTTTTTGCAGCATTATATCCCGTTCTTGCCAGTGGATTTTTAGATTTCAACATTTCCCGCAGCTCCAGTTTTCTTCTGCACTCTGTTACTTCAGGGTCCTCCACATACATTTGTTTTCTTCGTCGATGTTGTTGAAGTTTCAAGGGAAAGCATTCTTAAAGCAACCACAGAAATATCCCAATGAACGCTTTCCATTGTTCATTCACCTCATTTCCTGCAAATTCATAGATGGTTTCCCAGTTTTGTTGTGAGAGCCTATTCATAAAATTCTCTTTATTCCTTGGGGAAAAGCATCTTCTGTACTCTTGTTCAGGTTCATATTCCAATGTTGTCGAAAAAGTCAACTTCTGCCCTTTATGATCTGAGATATTTAAATGTAGAATATCAGTTGTGAATGATGTTTTGAGGTTAGTCAATATGTTGTCTACACTTGTTTTTGATGTTGCTGTTATTCTTGTGTATTCATTTATTGTGGGCTTGAAAGAAGATGAGTCCAGTAGTGAGGTCATTCTGTAGAATTCATTGCTTGCCACCTTGAAATCGATGTTCATATCTCCTGCAATGAAGGCCATCGTATTTTCACTTGTTAACATCTCAAGCAGTTGCTTAAGTTTTTCATAAAATGCATTTAGGTTTCGTTTTGGTGGTCTATATATACTTATTACCATGAATCTGTCTTATACTTTCAATTCCTGCACACTCAAAGATGTCATCGACCGATAGAGTGTTTATGTTTTGTGAAACCTTGAACTTAGTTCCCCTCCTTACATATACTGCTGCACCACCATATCCATCTTTTCTGCAGTGGAAGCTGGCCAGTTTAAAATTGGAAATCACATGGTGCTTCAATTCATGTTCCTTATTTCAATTTACAAGTTGAGTGTTCTTTTGAAACTACATTTAACTCATCTATACAATTCCCAATTGACTGTACGTTTTGATTTATAAGACTGATTTTGTTTATTTCCTTTTTTGTATTGTTTAATCTCTTATTGGTTTTATTTATATAAAAACCTTACCTTGTTCTTTTAAAAAATCTTTATGTTTCTCGAAATCGAAACGTTTTACTCCTACTCCACATGGCCAGAATTCAGGTTTGTACATTTTTTTTTTGTTATGGGAGCCGTAACCACATATCTACGTAGCCGGTTATTTATCGTCGGTATCTCCTTAACTGTGACTTCCAAGTTCTCAAAACCAGTACAACTTGAGATGCAATTCTTGATTGTTTCTTCGGTTGCTGTTCTTTTAACTCTAAATGTACAACCATATCCGTCTAGTTGCACCAGTGAAATCCGTTTGCCTTGTGCCCGTCCCGATATGTCTTTCGAGTTTTTTCCATGTTTTCGGTTTTCTTTAGGATACTTCGATGAAGTCATTGTCCTCTGTTTGATTATTCTCGTACAATTTCCTTTCATCTTCGACAAAGAATATATCCTGCATATTTCCCCCAGCTTCACAGTCGACTCCTTCCGTAGAATTAATGTTAACTGCAGAGTCATTTTGTGTCAGAATTTGTTTCGATTTATCAGAGGCTTGGGACTGTTCTACATCAACAGAAATTTTATTTTGTTGTTTGTTTACATTCAAGTTATGTTTACTTCCCGATGATCTGTCAGATATTTGAACTACCAATTCCGGAACAACCTTGCTTTTTTTATCATTATCGAAATATTGTAGCTTTCTTTCAAAATTTCGTTCTTTTCTTGTACCTTTAACAGTAATTTGGTGAGGTATTCAATTTTCAATTCCAAAATTTCCTCTCTTCTCGGCCTATCAGAAGTTTCATCACTTTTATCACAACATTCTACGTATCTGTCACCTATGGTTTCGATATTTCTCTTCTTCTAGCACGAAATATGATATAAACCTTCGCAATTTATACACATTTGAGTCTTGCACAACTTTTTAGCACAACATTTATAAAATGCTCCCGTTAAATAGACGCACTTTTAATGCTCTCGCCATCACTTAGCTCATCATCACTCGCCGCCATGTTGTCATCCATTTCACCGTCACCGTTCAGTGTCAGGCACCACATGGTAAATCTGCTACTGATACCAATGAACGTCACCCGCGCATAAGATCAAAGTAGCGTCTTGCCACATGGAACGTGAGGGGACTTAATCAAGTTTTTCAGTTGAAAAACTCAGTTTTTTGAAACGCGAGCTGAAGCGGTGTAATATTGCTATAGGGGGCATATCAGAGACACACTGGAAGGGAAGGTGTCTTTTCACTCCAGATGAATATTTCTGAGGCTTAGAAGATCAAAGTATACTTGGTGTTGCTATAATGATATCTAATAAATTGAACATAAATGAAAGAATTATTACCCTCCAACTAAATACATCCCTTTGCCCTCTTAATATTGTCCAGGTTCACGCACTTACCACCGATGCTCACAATGAAAAGGTAGAAGATATTTATAAGCTACTGGAAGAAACGATCGAGGAGTTTCCCTCCAAAAAAATTACAACCATATTGGGTGACATGAATGCAGAAATGGGAAGCACCATAAATGATGACCATTTGAGAGAAGTGGTGGAATAGTTTGGACTTGGCCATAGAAATGAAAGAGGTGAGCGTCTTATCCAGTTTCGCTTGGAAAAGAGTTTCATTCTAAGCAATTGTACTTTTAAACAGCACAAAAGTCGTTTGCTCACCTGGGTCTCACCTAATTGTTTTCATAAAAACCAAATTGACTATGTGCTGGTGAAATCGAGATGGCGTTCATCCATTCGGTCGGCCAAAACACCACCTTCAGCTGATTGCAACTCTGACCACCAATTATTAGCTGTAGAATCAAGTATGAAATTTGAAACCTGCAAAAACCTCCTACGAAAAGTTTCCTACAGTGGGTCACGTAATCAACTTTTTACAGTCCTTAAAGAAGAGCTGAAGAGGGTAATACCATCTGTTGACCATCTTGATGTGGATGCGCTGTGGAATAAACTCAGAAGCACGATGATCAGGACAATTGAGAGAAATGTGGCTAATAGACCAGCTAAAAAACAAGTCTGGATAACCGATGAAACTCTGGCCCTAGTGGAAGAAAGAAGGAAGTTAAAAGAGCTAGAGTATATTATCGTCAACTTAGTTCACAAATTCAGGCTCGATGTAGAAGAGATAAAGATAAATACATGTATGATCTCTGTATCTAAATAGAGGAGCACACTGATAGCAACAATCATAAAGATCTATATCGTATGATAAGAACGTTAACGAACAAGTTTAAGCCAAAAACTTGGGCAGATGAAGATACAAACGGAACACTTGTTACGGACCAGGAGAAGATAACTGACGTGCGAAGAAACTACTGTAGAGGACTCTACGCTGATGTTGACAATGTTCGACCTGTTATCAAAGTAGAACATCAAGAACTAAACATTCTGAGAGGAGAAATTGAGATTGCAATAAAAAAGTTGACAACTGGGAAGGCACCGGGCATAGACGGAATACCAGCTGATAATTTCGAGGAACTCGAGGGTATTGAGGTGATACATTCCATTTGTAATGAAATATAGCTCATTCAGGAATGGCCGAAAGAGTGGACAACTTCTATCATAATCCCACTTCATAAAAAGGTTTCTACGTTCTACTACTACTGTTTGCACCAACTACCGTACGGTAGCTCTGATAAGTCATGAGAGTAAAATTATGCTCTATATCATACAAGCAAGCCCATCGTAATACATAACTCCTGAAACAGCACCTTAGCAAGCAGAGTTTGTGAAGGACAGAGGACTACATCCCAACGATTCTATACTTTGTTGATTTTAAAAAAGCGTTTGACTACATACAATGGCCGAAGTTAAGGGTTACATTAAAGGAGATGGGAGTTCCTACTCATTTGATAAGCCTCATCACGAATTTGTACACTAACAGTACAGCAGTTGTCCGTATTGATAGTATGCTTTTGAATGAATTCAAAATAGATAAAGGTGTAAGACAGGGTTGCGTGCTGTCCCCCATGCTTCATAATATATACAGTAGAGTATTTGATGCGTATGGTTTTGGAAGGATGGAGGGGAGGTCTCTCGGTCGGTGGTAACAAATTCACCAATTTGAGATTTGCTGTCGACACTGTGTTGATCACATCAACGATACAAGCCATGAATGAACTATTCGAGCGACTAGCAGATATTGGTGAAGAATATGGCTTAAGGATAAATTATTAAAAGTCTAAAATTATGATAATTGATCAGGGGAACAAATTACAGCAGATTTCTGAATCCAATTGTGAAACAGTAATCTCATTCATTCACCTAGGAGCGAAAATTCGAGATGATGGTGATACTGAACCTGAAATCAGGAGACGAATCCAACTGGGACGAGCTGCAATGACGTAACTGTGAAAAATATGGAAGGATAGGAATATCACCAAGGTAACTAAGAATGAACTCGTTAAAACTTTGATGTTTTCGGTGTTCAATTATGCTTCCAAGACCTGGGTGGTTCGACGGGCGGATAGAAGACGAGTGGAGGGTTTTGAGAAGTGGTGTTGGCGAAGAATGTTGAGAATACCATGGACGGCTCGAATAACGAATGTATCCGTCTTGAGATAAATCAGAGACTATCAACACTTGTTTACAAATGAATCCTTAAATTTTATGGGCACATTATTAGAGGCAACGTCACCGAATGCCTTCTAGTGCAAGGAAAAACTAAAGGCAAACGCAGGCGTGGCAGATCGCGTTCGCGTTTGACAAATGCTATAACCCATTTGCTCAATGCAAGTATGGAATCGGCGAATAGGCTTACGCAGAACGCAGTGGCAGAGAACCATAGGACTAATTATTGACCAGCTTAATGAGTACAGTTGATAACTTCAAATTGTCACCACACGTCGAACGACGTCTGGACTATTATGATGATAATTTTATTTATTATGTATTATGGTATGTATAATAGCGATTGTTATGAATTTGGAAAGTTTTCGAAACTATTTGTAATTTACTAGCGGAATTTCTTACAAGGGCTCACTGTTAAAAACAGTACGTAGGGCATAAGCTTGAATTCTTTTTTACTCTACAGTATGGTCTGAAAATGGTAAAACATTATACCATCCTTTTTTTGCGCGCATATTCTGCCTGCTATCGTATTGTCTAAATGTCTGTAATTTTAGAATTGATCTCAAATGACTAGGCACTGATGACGAATCCGTTGTCAAAATCCATTCTATCTGGCCAGCCGATGACACGATAACTGTCAGAAGAAGCAAGCTAGCGACTTGAAACTTTCAGATTATGTCGCGTATTGGAATGCGCCGGTTAAATTTCTCAATGGAACAAATCGGTTGAATGGTTTCGGAGTTTTTTTTTTCGAATTCCACGAAAAAATTCTGTTTTCGGAAACTGTTCATTAAACCCAAGAAAAACTTTTGTTCATACCTTGAACCATATTTTACATCACTGTAGGCAGTTTGATCCTGAAACGACCATAATTTCTGGAGATATCGAAGAAAAATATATAAAATTTCGTGATATCTTCTCGATATCGTTGCCCTTTCCGCAATAACTCAAAAAATACTTTTTCAATCGTAATATAACTTAGCAGCTAGTTTGAAAATGCTGATGGGGAACTTTGTTCAAAATTTTGGAATGATCGTGTCATCAGTGAAAAAACTAAGTGCTTGTCAATGTTCAGTGAATTGTGAAAGTGCACTATCAACGAGGAAAAATTCCTAGAATACTTATGTTCGATGGATTGCCCTGAAATTTTGAGCAATTCTAGAGGAGGTTATATTTTCTGCTACTTACTTCATGTTTGGTAAATTTTTGCGGGCATTGAGCAGTATAGGTATATTCCCTTGAAATTAATTGAAGAGCATAGTTGTGGAAGTAAACTGATACTTATGAATTTTCAAGTAACATTTATTGAATTTGATATTGTTAACAATATTTCAATGTGCCTCCATCCAAATGGTGACACTCTTGCAACACATATTACCAGCGCCATCTCAAAAGCTTCCTATGAACTTCATTCAATTCTCCTTATACGATCCTGAATCCTAATCTAGTCGTTGTTTCCTGAATACGGGACGGCAATGCACCTTATCGACAGTGTCTCAAATGCTACCGGTCATTGTGCTAAAGACGTATTTACAAAGGTCGTTGACAAAGCCAGGTTTCAAGCTGCCCGATTTGTCTCCGAAATGAGAAAGGAACGATGATGAATTTTGTTGGGGTCAAACTTAACAGCATACAATACCACGGGGTAATCATTAGATTTTCCTGATGATGATTTACAATATTAGATTTGAACTCACCTGAACGACACTAATACCTATATAAAAAATATATTATGAACGGTGATATGGATTCAAAAAGCGGGTGTACTAATTCTTCAGTGTGGTCACAGTTTGACGGCGTCTAGAGATTGATGAGTCTCCTACTGTAGAGAAAATTTAACGGCTGTTCCTAATGAAAATTGACAGCTTTGTTTAGATTGAAGTACATTTGAAGATTCTTGACTTTTCGAAAAATAGCTCGACGAATAAAAATGTCCTGGAAATTTTGTTCCTCTCTTCGAAATACGGAAAATATAATACTTCAAAATAACTTCCTCCAGAAGTGTTCCCAAAGATAAGTCTCCAAGAAAAAAATTATTATATCGAATTATAAAAGAATAATAATCTTCTTCAATAATTAAACTTCAAGGTCAACGTGATTATAGCGCAACCAGAGCACAGAGATTCTGCCGATTAAGATTTAACAGAAATGTGAATGTAATAGAATACTGAACCATAAAAGAATATTCCAGTAGAAATGATACTGATGTGAAGTCGGGAGCGCTTATTCCAATTCGTTTCCAAAGCAGCCACCTATTTCCCCATTGAGTCACCATCGTTTAATTTTGACGAATTTCATTGGAATCTGATGAATAGATATTGGTAAATATAATATTGGGTGGGCCATCTGTTGGTTTTTTTTTTAACCATGAATTTCGATGTCTTGCAACAAACTTCATGGTTTTGTGTTTTGACATATGTCAAGAGAAAACTATGCCAAATTTAATTATGGATTCATTAACAACACAAGAACGAATTTTAGTTATCGAAACTTACTACGAAAATGGGCGATCTGTAAAAAGTACATTTCGCAAACTTCGTGAACGTTTCGGTCGACATAATCGTCCTACAGAGCCCGGAATTAGCAAAATTGTTCAACGTTTTAAAGAAACAGGTTCCGTAGAAGGTCGTAGAGCATATCAACATGCTCGACCAGTTCGTACTCCTGAAAATGTATCCGCTGTAAGTGAAAGTGTGCGTGAAGAGCCATCAACATCGACCAGGCATCGTTCGCAAGAATTGGGCATACCTCGAACCACTTTACGTCGAATTCTGAACGTCGATCTTCATTTCCATCCATACAAGATCCAATTGACACAACAATTGAAACCACAAGACCATCAACAACGCCGTACTTTCGTTGATTGGATGCTTCAAAAAGAAGAGGGATTCTCATCCAAAATCATCTTCTCAGATGAAGCTCATTTTTATCTGAATGGACATGTGAATAAGCAAAACTGCAGGTTTTGGGGCTCGGAAAATCCTCACATTATTCATGAACAACCACTTCATGCCGAAAAGGTCACTGTTTGGTGCGGATTATGGGCTGGTGGAATCATTGGACCATTTTTCTTTGAAGATGAGCGTGAAAAGTCCGTTACAGTGAATTCTGAACGTTATCGTGGCATGCTGACTGACTTTTTGTGGCCAAAATTAAATGAATTAGATGTGGATGATCTTTGGTTTCAACAAGACGGAGCAACATCGCATACAACTCGCGAAACAATAGGTTTATTGCAAACCAAATTTGGTGAACGCTTAATTTCCCGTAATTCTGACGTGAATTGGCCAGCAAGATCATGCGATTTGACACCATTGGACTATTTTCTTTGGGGTTTTTTGAAGAGTAAAGTGTATGCTAACGCCCGACGGACAATTCAAGACCTCAAACGCAATATTCGGCATGAAATTGAGGCCACAGATCCGCTCTTACTGGAAAAAGTCATCGCAAATTTTGATGTTCGGATGCAAGCTTGTAAGAAGAGCCGTGGTGGTCACATGAATGATGTGATTTTTCACACATAAATGGCATAAATATTCCTTTGATTTTCAATAAAAATTAATGAATTTTTTCCACAATGCATGTGTTTAATTCATGGTTAAAAAAAAAACTAACAGATGGCCCACCCAGTATAATCAGAAATGGGATAATTACAGAGTTTGCAATAAAACAAAGTTTTTTTTGTTTCCATTTCTCCGAAAATGAACGTTGAATCGAATTTAAAATCAAATTGTTGAATATCTCTCCAAATATTCAGTAAAATCAAGAGAATTTTCCAAGGATATTTTGATCACATAACAATAGAATCGTCACAAAATTATGCACAAAGTTGTATATTTCGCTTAATATTCAATTCATTTCAATTCAAATCTGATCCCATCAGTATTTCCTGAAATATTGAAGAACTCTCCTTAAAATGTTAAAATGTCACGATTCTCAAACTTGTGGGACGATTTCACCCTTCCACGGAATCAACCGAGATATTTGAACCGTGAATCTTATTCGAAAATTTCAAGTCGCAAGGTCCCCTTCTTCGAAAGTTAGAGCGTATGCAGACGGTCGGATAGGATTGAATTTGACTACGGATTTTTTTCAGGGAGTTCAACCCAAGACTATTTCGGTTCAAAATTCGAAATATGGAAACATTTGGATAAAACCATAACGCGCTGTGTCATAGACGAAGTACCCAAATCCTTATTTCAGATGAATATTATTACAAACTAATTAAGTGAATTTCACCCCGTAACAAAATTCCCCGAAATACTCAAATTCTAAACCTACCCTGATCGTTTGTAGGACTCCTTCAAAGTTATAATGTTTGCGGACAGATGGGCAGAACTAAATAAGACCTTAATTCTTAATTTGTAAGAACAATGAAGTCATTTGAGACAATTTTAAGCAAATATGATTATCAGAACAAGTTGCGAAAAACACTAACCCGCTTGTTTAAATTAATATACGTATCCCTCGGTGCCGTTGCTCTTTAGATGAAATATTCCGAACTTCTAGTCCGATGATTCCACCAAATTTTGCATGCTTGTGGCCTCCCGAATAAAATTCTTCCAAAACGAAATCTGATAAAACCTATACGAAGGTTGTTGTCTCGTTAATGATCACAATATGTCGAAACATTTCCGAGGATACTAATGCTATTGAACACCTCACACAATTTTTTTATGGTTACCTACCCGAAAAGTCACAACAAAGATAAACTCACAACCAATGTCAATGGAAGACATAATTTAGTTACAGATAGCTGGGGCCCTTTTGTGCTGGGAATATGGAAAACAAAATTATCTGCGTGGGGAGTTTCCTCAAAACTCTGCACAATGAGGCAATCTTGAATTTAATGAAAATCTATATTTCGTTTAATTATTCGTCAATTTATAGGATATTAGAGAGAGGAAATGTTAAATGAACTGAACTTGGCGGCGATAAATGTGGGTCTTGAAATGAACTCGAAGGAAACAAAGGTTTTGAGTTCGGAGAACAATAACTTTTACGTTCAAAATAATCTCGTAGAAAATGTAAGCGAATACGTATATCTTGGTCATGCCATTAAGCTTGGAAAGGACAACCAACATGTGGAGATAACAAGACGGATAAGGTTGGCATGGGCGGCTTTTGGTAGGTTGGGACACATCCTGAAAAACGATAGAATACCAATTAACTTAAAACAGAAAGTATATAACACCTGCGTACTACCTGTACAAACCTATGGGCTGGAAACCATCAGTTTGACTAGAGCATTTGCAAATAAACTCGTAACAACGCAAAGAGCCATGGAACGCTGCATGTTGGGAATCTCCCTCAGGGACAAGATAAGAAACGAAAATATAAGGAAGCAGACCAAGGTAAGGGACGTGATTCGAGAGGTGGCTGAGATGAAGTGGAATTGGGCTGGTCATGTCGCTAGAATGGCTGAAAACAGGTGGGCTTGTAGGACAACCGTATGGAGACCCAGACAAACAAAAAGAAGCGTTGGGCGTCCACAGAAACGATGGGTCGACGATATAAGGAAGGTGGCTGGAAAGAATTGGATAATTAAGGCACAAGACAGAGAGACGTGGACATTTTTGAGAGAGACCTATGTCCAGGAGTGGACGAGCACAGGTTGAGAAAGAAGAAGAAGAGATAATTCATTATTGTCGATCGAAATCGCAAACCGAAATCATTTTTCTATCTGTTCTCCAGCCGATGCTGCTTCGATCGATCGAACCTAGCGAGTGAGTATCCAAATCGGCATACAGGCTGATCTGCTGATGTTACTCGACACTGGTGGGCAGTGGCGGATTAAGGCCAGCGCTCACTTAACGGAAACAGCCGGGACCGCGGCATACCGGGGCCGGCCGGAATTTTATTCTTACTATGTAATTGAATGGGCATCCCCAGTCCTGGCACTATGCTGTACCATTATGTATCAGCTGTTAGCTGTAGGCAAGTAGGGGTACATTTCGTTCTGCCAGGGGGTGGTGTTATCGTCTTCTGTAGTCATGAATAGAGAAAACGAAATGAATGAGTAAAAGCTTATACTTCTAGTCAGCGGATATCGGGAACTGTTTGCTTTGAGTAATCAATATTACTTAAATAAAGAGAGGAAAAACAAAATTGTTGGAAGAAAATTGGGGAACAGATGAACCAACTAGGTAAATTCGTGTGGAAATACGAATGATCCGTTGATTTCAAATCGACATCAGAATGCAAATAATAAGATGTCTATTAATATTAAAACAAATAAAAACACTTGACTACGTTCACAATTTGTGAAATTGTGAACGTAGTCAAGTGTTTTTATTTGTTTTAATATTAATTACGATGTTTCACCAAGTGTTGAGCGAGCAATCAATTTCAATAAGATGTCTGTAGAAGAATCTACCGCCATTCATGATGGCTAGGTTTCATGCTTGAAATTTTCGGAAAATTTTGGTGATTGGGGTTGCCAAGTGAATATCTAAATATCTACCATGAGGAAAAGTTCATATTCATGCTTATAATCAGTGGAGAAATACTTCGCCGAACAGTGAATAATGATTTCGTAAGCAAATATTTTTGAAACGAAGTTGAAACAACACTGGCCGAGTTGATTTGAATTTTTTCTATGGCGGCACAAACATTACATATCGGGCAATTACCGTTTCAATTCTTTTTTTCATATTATAATCCCAAATCCCAAAAATAATGAAGCATCTTCATGATATATTTCGACAGAAAGTATGTTTATGACCATCAAAATTTAATGTTTCAATGAACCATTTCAATCTGCCAATTAAATTTTTCAAGTTTTTGTTCACGTTACGCTTTCTCACACAGCAAGCTAACTATAATTATATTTGCGTCCACTAGAGTTTCCGTCGACACTGACGACAATTGCCGGTCAAGTGCGCGCAGGCGGAATAAAATTCCGGTCGGCCCCGGTATGCCGCGGTCCCGGTTGTTGCCGATAAGTGAGCGCTGGCCTTAACCGGTACGCTAGGAACTCTTAAGCGTAGGGCTCCGAGGTCAACAGGGGCCCCCGATCGAATCAAAATTTTTTCAGAAGAATAACCTGAAAATTACCAGTCAGGCGAAACGCAACCAGACCTAGTGCCAAATTCAGCAGTCTGTGAAAAATATCATAAAATCAAAGGTTCGGCAATCTCATATTTCTCCAATGAATCTTATCTGCCTGCAATAAATTCACGAAAGAGTGTAGTAAAAATGTCGGCCACCCCGTGAAATCTAGGTACCTATGCTACCGTCAATATTTGATACCTGTTTGGCGCATGTTCTGAAGAACAGCTTGCTATCGTTTCATCCAAATGTCTGTAATTTTCAGACTTTTCCCCGAAAATAGTCTCAAACGATAAGGTTGAACTTCCTGATGACCAATCCGGTGTCAAAATCGGTTCTATTCGACCGGCCGTCCTTATACACGATTACGGTCGTAGGGAGGATCCTATCGAATTGAAACTTTCAGGGTAGGTTCCGTTGCAAAATGGGACGATTAAGTTCGTTAATGGGCAAAATCGGGTGAGCTTTCTTTGGAAATTCTTCATCATATTGAAAAAAAATCTACTCATATCTTGTGCCCTTAACATCACAGCAGTGTACCTACCACATTTCAGTTTGATACGGTTATTATTTCGGCAGGTATCAGAAAGAAAAATGTCATATTTCGCGGTTTTTGTCTCGGTATTATTTTTTCCAGAATAACTCAAAAAAATGTTAATAGTGTGAATAAAAGACTAAGTTTTCCGAACCACTTCAACTACAGGTGAGGATATGAAAAATAGAATTCGTTGACAGCTGGAACTATTTCTCATATCGGAATATGTGAACTCGAAGAAAGAAAGACTAAATTTATGTATAGAAAATAATGGTAGACGTTTCGAATATTTGAAATGATTAGGGGTGAGTATTTTTTTTCGTTCAAATATTTTCGTTGTTGCTAATTTTTTTTTCATTTTGTCATATAACTGTCACTTCATGTGTGTTGAGTATTTTGCTGCGTTTTCATGACGAATAAAGTCAGTTTCTTGTTTTTTCGAGCTCACAGTGATGATCAACATTGATCAAAATTTACAAAAATGTTAATATGTTTAAAATAACAAACGATATCAGTCTATAGTTTCAACAAGTTGATAGAAGATGTTGCTGCTTTATGGCTTATTCTTAGTCGGTTAGAATTATAGCATAGGATTTGAAATTTTTCAGTAAAACGCATGAATAGGGAGAAATGGCATAAAACAACCTGTAGTTTTTAATTGGATCACCCAGTATCTTGTCATATTATTCTGATATCTGCTTTTGATGGCCTTCGAATAAAATCAATATACGTGAATATCGGTTCACGCATCTAGAAGTGAGAGTGATTTTTTTGTGGAGAAAAGTTTATCCACCCCATCACTGGAATAGGGAATATAATGGAAGTTACCGAAAAAAAAAATTTTTTAATAGAAAAGGTAGTTTCATTTCATAATTCTTCACCCCTATTAGCTTGAGAATATTTTGTAAAAAATTAGATTATATTTTACAAGTGATGGATTGCGCCCTCTAGTAGGGAACCACCCTTAATGAATAACTCTGTATAAAAAAATACCATAAAAAAATCTAGGAAAGCACTGACGTGAAGTCAGCAGCTTTTACGCGCTTGTTCACATTGTGAAATGGTGAAATTTTAATGAAATATAAAAATTTTCAAGAAAAAATTTTTTTTCAAATTTTTCCATGGATAATTCTTCTTAATGACATTGTTCATCTTCCAACCAAGTTTCATTTCGATCAGATAAATAGTTTTCGAGTAATTGAAAAATCAAAATTTCAAATGGCTGTAGCACCAAAAGTCCAACCTAGTCGTTTGAGACCAATTTTGGCTCAAAATTCGAAAATTACAGACATCGTGACGAAATGATAACGCGCTGTTCCCCAGAACAAGCGCGTAAAAATAGCCATCATAGCGTCATTTGAGAATTCAAATTAATTTTTAATGCCAAGATAAACAGAACAAATTCGATTGTACAGCAGTTTATTAATTGAATTGACAAGAATGCGTTGGCATATATATATATATATATAATATATAAATTGAGTATCAGAGTCTGTAGTATTGATAATGTATTTTTTTCAGGGTATAGCGACTCTCGTTGTTGGAGTAAAAGGAAGTACTCTTTTTTCTAAACCAAGCTTTCGCAATTTGTTTATTGCTTCTTCAGGGTTTCTATAATTCAGAACATCTATCAATAAATTAAAAACATTCACAATATTGCATGGTTCCTACCGAAAGTGAGGTTAAACATGAAACCAGCAACAACAATCATGACACAATACGTTTTTAACACTTAAATATTCTACCTAAAATGTAAGACACTAATTCGAACTTCATGGATATCAATTTGTACATTCTTAAAATTCTCAAATTTTATCTTTCTACGTTCTATAATAAAATTTTTATTTTGATTTGTCTATCTCAGTTGTCTAATTGCGTTTTTCCCAAAGATTGTCACCTCTCAATGTCACTTTTCTTCTTCTCGTCTTCTTTCACGTCACTGCATCCAACAAATAGCTGTAAATGTTACTTAAATTTTGTGTGTCACTTTTTTTATTTATTGAATTATTACTTTTTTTTATCTCTATCATTTCATGTATCAGCCGTTTCTGGTAGTTTTTTTCTGTTTTCAGTATTTTTATGTTGTTCAAGTCTATTTTATGGTCCATGGTATGCGCATGTGCTGCAAGGGCACATCTATCTTTACCTGTATTTATATCAGATCTATGAAGAGATATTCTATTTTTCACCCACTGTGATGTTTGGCCAATATATATTCGTTCGCAATCCTGGCAGTCTATCTGGTAAATCACGTTGCTTTTTTTCGGTATTGGAATTGGATCTTTGATCTTACTATATAGGTTTTTAACTGTCTTTTGATTATATGTCGCTATTTGTACTTTTTCTTCTTTGAATATATTTTTGATTTTTCTTGTTAAGTTTTTTATGTTTGGTAGGGATGCATAAAGTTGTTTTGATGTAGATTTTTCGTTTTGGTTTTCTTCATTTACTGCATTTGCCGAATACAACAGTTTTTTTATCATACTATTCGGATATGAATTCTGTAGTAATATTTCATGTAGATTTTTTATTCCTTCTTTTTGAAAAGTGTTGTGACAAATCTTCATAATTCGATTCTTCATTTCTTTGATGAAATTTATTTTTATGTTGATGTTGTGATTTGAATGAAAATTAATGAATTTATTAGAACTAGTGGCTTTTCTGTACCATTACAACTTTATTGAATTATCTTCTCTATGTACCTTTGTATCTAAAAAAGGAACCCCATGGTCGATGTCCTCCATCTCTATTGTGAATTGTAAACTATTCCAATAAGAGTTAAAGCATTGTAATGTTTCATCAATCTCCGATTCTGGCAAGGCTATTATGATGTCATCTACAAATTTTTTTAGCAGTGGTATTATGCTTTAACTCTTATTGGAATAGTTTACAATTCACAATAGAGATGGAGGACATCGACCATGGGGTTCCTTTTTTAGATACAAAGGTACATAGAGAAGATAATTCAATAAAGTTGAAATGGTACAGAAAAGCCACTAGTTCTAATAAATTCATTAATTTTCATTCAAATCACAACATCAACATAAAAATAAATTTCATCAAAGAAATGAAGAATCGAATTATGAAGATTTGTCACAACACTTTTCAAAAAGAAGGAATAAAAAATCTACATGAAATATTACTACAGAATTCATATCCGAATAGTATGATAAAAAAACTGTTGTATTCGGCAAATGCAGTAAATGAAGAAAACCAAAACGAAAAATCTACATCAAAACAACTTTATGCATCCCTACCAAACATAAAAAACTTAACAAGAAAAATCAAAAATATATTCAAAGAAGAAAAAGTACAAATAGCGACATATAATCAAAAGACAGTTAAAAACCTATATAGTAAGATCAAAGATCCAATTCCAATACCGAAAAAAAGCAACGTGATTTACCAGATAGACTGCCAGGATTGCGAACGAATATATATTGGCCAAACATCACAGTGGGTGAAAAATAGAATATCTCTTCATAGATCTGATATAAATACAGGTAAAGATAGATGTGCCCTTGCAGCACATGCGCATACCATGGACCATAAAATAGACTTGAACAACATAAAAATACTGAAAACAGAAAAAAACTACCAGAAACGGCTGATACATGAAATGATAGAGATAAAAAAAAAGTAATAATTCAATAAATAAAAAAAGTGACACACAAAATTTAAGTAACATTTACAGCTATTTGTTGGATGCAGTGACGTGAAAGAAGACGAGAAGAAGAAAAGTGACATTGAGAGGTGACAATCTTTGGGAAAAACGCAATTAGACAACTGAGATAGACAAATCAAAATAAAAATTTTATTATAGAACGTAGAAAGATAAAATTTGAGAATTTTAAGAATGTACAAATTGATATCCATGAAGTTCGAATTAGTGTCTTACATTTTAAGTAGAATATTTAAGTGTTAAAAACGTATTGTGTCATGATTGTTGTTGCTGGTTTCATGTTTAACCTCACTTTCGGTAGGAACCATGCAATATTGTGAATGTTTTTAATTTATTGATAGATGTTCTGTATTATAGAAACCCTGAAGAAGCAATAAACAAATTGCGAAAGCTTGGTTTAGAAAAAAGAGTACTTCTTTTTACTCCAACAACGAGAGTCGCTATACCCTGAAAAAAATACATTATATATATATATATATAGTGAGGATTCTTTAAGGGTTTATCGACTCGTCATTTGGAGGGAAATAAAGTGGACTCTTTATTCTTCGCTTGGCGAAGAATAAAGAGTCCACTTTATTTCCCTCCAAATGACGAGTCGATAAACCCTTAAAGAATCCTCACTAGATATACTTTAGACTCTTAATATACTTATATTATATATATATATATATATATATATATATATATATATATATATATAGGTCAAACAGGTTGAAACATCGCAAAATGAGGTTCAAAGAGCACCAGGCATCATTCAAATACCGGAAAGATATCTCGAATTTCGCGAGCCATTTCTTCGAAACATACTATAGATCCTCAGACCTGAATAATCTAGAAAAGCTACATCTGGTATCGAACAGTAAGACATTGGGCATTTTGATAGTTTGAAATCAACAAGCATGGTGGAAATATATTATAAATAACATATTATATTTACAAGTATCTAAATAACCCGTCAGTAAAATTTCTAAACGGACAGATGGACGGACCTATGAAATGCCCCACGTTTCGAAATTCTCAAGAAATTAGCCTGCAGGATACATTTGAATTCCTTGTTGCACACATTGAAAAAGATTAGTTCGAAAAAGATGTGGTACTGCGACACTCTCCATAAAAATAAAGTGATGGTAAACAAAGTAATTCCTTTTCTTCTATTTCAAACTATCACAAAGTATCGAAGTACCCTATTCAATATTCGCACCAATGTTCTACAGAGAAAGATCCTTGTAGTAGGTAATAAACAAACATATATTTTCCTTTAAAGAGCAGTCGAGATCTGTTCTACAATTGTTGTTCTCAATGGGCCATAAATTCCAAACGAGGATGATATAAATGTGCAGTTTCAAATGTTTCCATTTCACCCTCGTAATTTCGGTTTCGTGAGGAAGAGTTATTTTAATTTGTGAGAGTGTGGATTATCACATGATAGCAAACGCTGATTATCTCGTTCAGGAACAGAATACCTAATATTCATAAAACATATGTCCGTTATTCGTTTTTAAAATAGTGTGTTTCATACTGGAATTATCATTTTGATTTTTTGTTAATATTAATCAATAGAAAAGTAATTTTATACGTGTTTGTACGAGCGACAATTTTAAACCATTTCATTTGATGTCACACTTTGTTATGGACGAATGGTTCAAGTTTACTCCGTTATTTTCTCGACTTTGTATGCTTCGGGTGTAATGACCGGCCGAAGAATCAGTTCCGAAAAAAAAATCTTTTTTCGGTATCATCTATAGGGTTTACACAGAATATTTGCGAAATCTTCAGTCGGATCGAATCTATGCTATGCGTGTAATATTTGGTTCAGTAACCTTCCTAGCAATTGATTAATGATTAGTTTATCATGAGAACAGTATTTGACATAATTCAACATAACTCTCTTTTTTCAATGAGAGTGATGATTAATCATTACTTAATAATCGCACAATCATCCATTATAAACAGTAATTCGCAGAACTCAAGTAATGCTGAAATCGGCCATGCCACTTGTTTACGCAATTAAAAAACTGAATAAACGATTAGGTTTCTTTCGATTAACTACTGGATTTCAATTCGATCTATATATATTTTTCGAAATATTGGAAAAATATAATTTTTTAGGGGTGAATCTACGGAATCATTGGGCGAATTCTACCCTTCAGGAATACGACCTTCGTGATTATGGCTCGAACCAAATCTACAAATATCGAGTTTCTAAGTCGTTCCTTTCGGAAACCTGCTAACGGCCGAGCGTTTAAACACAATAAATTTCGAAAGAAACAAATTGAAACTCGATATTTGTAGAGTAGGTTTAGACCTTAAAAGGCCGATTTCGTGATTTTGATGAATCCACCTAATGATTCCGCAGATATACCCATTCAAAATTTTATTTTTGCAATATTTTCGAAATTATAGATCAGATCGGATTGTAATTCAGTAGTTTTCCGGCAGATGAAAGTTCAAAGGTTGATACAGAATTTCATGAGGATAATATGATCAGAAGATCACATAATATTGAATATTTGAAAGAAAAAATTTAATTTTTTTTCCATATTGTTCTAATGATACGATCATCACAAAATTCTACACTAAGTTTCCCATCGGCATGTCCAAACTAGCTTTCTAAGTTTCTTCATGATTGAATTAGTATTTTTCGAGTAATTCCGGAAAAGAATCAACGATATCGAGGAAAAAATCCCACATATTTTTTTCCAATATTTCCGGAAATTATGGTCGTATCAAAATGAAATTTGGTACACTGATGCAGAATAAGATATTCAAGATATGAAAAATGGAGAAAATTTTCTTTAGTTTACTGACAGTTTGATCCCAACAAAATTTTGTGAAAGGTTGTGCGTTGTTATGCTTCAACTAATTGTCAAGTTTCAATTCAATCGCTCCTATATTTCCTGAAATACCAGCGAACTGATCACAAAATTTCAAATGACTATAATTCCAAAACCATTCGACCAATTTGTCCCATTAACAAACTTAGCCACCGAATTTCAATACGCAATCTAATCTGAAAGTTTTAAGTCGCTTGCTCACTTGGTTCGACAGTTATCGTATCGTCGGCTGGCCGGCCGGACAGAATCGATTTTTACACCGGATTTGTCATCAGTGTGTCCACCCTAGTCGAGACCATTTGACCACTTGAAAAAATACGACAAATGTGAAATTGTGTAAACGCATATTACGAATTGAAATAATGAAATATGGATTTAATAAGATATACTGAGCTAAAATATTTTTGGAGTCTGATCATTTCCGGTTATACAAGTAGTGAAAATAAATTTGTTCGAAAAATCGTTTTTCCATTTATTCGTTTCTGATATGATTGAGTATTACATGCTCAATACATTCATGTTAAAACCATTGTATTCCTTCGAATAGTTTTCAAAATAACGAAAAAAAATGGAAAAAAGTAAAATATTGAAGAACAGTATTATGTTCATTTTTCTTAGTTTCAGCATCCTGAGCGTAAACTGTTCTCATAACCTCAGAGTAGAAGAATGTGGAAAGCTCATGGATCTTTTGAATTTCAGAAATATCATCACAGGGTGTTTAAATTTTTGTGTCGAAAACTGTTATCGAAAATTGGCCATAACTTTTTTTTCCCAAGTAGAACCCTATTTTTTCTTGATTGCGTGGGATTCTGCGGAGAAAAATAATGATAGTACTTCAAAATGTTTTTCCTCCTCAATTCAGTAATTTCTGAGATATTCCAGATTTTCTGGATTTATGTTGTACGTAGAGTCAAATTCATCGAATCTTAACAGATTCGATGGAAATCCTTATTGAACCATAGTATCCATTGAAGTAAATAATCCCATTTATAATTCAGAAGTGACAGCCCTAAATATAAGTCGTTATATTTGCTTTTTGATTTCACAAAATGAATCGCTATTCTAATAATGAAATTCTGGTTCTATTTTATTTACATGGTGAATGTTGTAAAATTATAAGTAGAACCTGCCGGGCTTTCAATGAGAAGTATCCCCATTTCCCCTCCATGACAGAGAAGATCTTCAGAAAATATGTTTCAAACTTTCAAAGTTTTGGGAGTGGAAGATCACCTAGAGTATACAAGAAAAGGATAGTTGACTATGAGGAGAATGAAATTAGCGTATTGACTTATTTCGAAGCGAATGAAAAATCATCTATTCGATGTGCAGCTCATGAAACCAATTTATCCAGAAGTTCAGTGAGCCGAATTTTGAAGAAACACAAAATGCATGAATATAAATTTGAGAACATCCACACTTGAGAACCAGGTGACTTCATCAAAAGATTAAATTTCTGTAGAAGAATGTTAGACAGACTTGAAAGTAATGAAAGTTTTCTGAAAAAGATTATCTGGACAGATGAGGTAAAATTCAGTAATGGAAGTCTATTTAATAGGAAAAATTGCCACCTTTGGAAAAGTGGAAATGCTCATGAAAAAAGACAGAGAAATGCCCAGAAAAGATTCAGTTTCAATGTGTTTGCTTTTTTGATGGATAATAGAGTGCGGTACTACATTTACAAAGAAACTTGAACGCAGAAAAATTTTTGGAGATTCTGAGAACTTTTGTTTCTAATTTTCTTGATGAATTGCCGTTGAGTAGGTCTTCTACAGCATATCTCCAATTGGATGGAGCTCCGGCACATAATTCGCTCGAGGTTTCTGAAGAACTCAATGCGATGTTTGGTGATCGTTGGATTGGAGGCCGATCTTCACTTACTTGGCCCCCAAGGTCTCCTGATCTTACGCCTTTAGATTTTTATTTATGGGGTACAATAAAAAATAAAGTTTATGAAAGACTTATAGAAAACAAAGGAGATTTGAAAAGTCGTGTTGAGGATGCTTCCCAATCACTAAAGGGAAAGGAAATCAAACGAGCCAGTAACCGTGGTGTTTTGAGACGTCTACAAAAGTGTGTGGAACAAAATGGCCATCATATTGAATCTTTGACCTGATCTTTTATTTCACTGATTCGAGTTTTCGAATAAATTTTCATTTATACATTATCACAATTTATTATCATGATTCCAAAAATGAGAATCCAATTTTATCTATTTCATATGGAATAGATGATTTCTTATTCGCTTCTTAATGAGTCGATGCATCTTCTATTCTCTTCATCATCAACTACTCATATTTCATATTCTCTATTCCAAAACTTGGAATGTTTGAAACATTCTTATTTTCAGAATAAATGTAATAAATGAGGATACTCCTCATTGGATACTCAGCATTCTGTAGGATTCACCGCGAAAACTGTATTTGAATATTTAATGTGTATAACTGGAAGCTTACAACATAACAATTACATGCAGAATGACATTATTTCGAATAGCGTAGCTTAATTTCTTAAAAAAATCGAGAAGTAGAGATAATGACTAATAATAAGGCCTGTAAGTTGTGAATTATTTATGGGATATTATATCTTCTATGGTCACAGAATACTCTTATGTAACAGATTAGATGAATTTGACTTTACGTACAACATAAACCCAGAAAATCTGAAATAACTCAGAAATTACTGAATTGAGGAGGAAGAACATCTTAGAGTTCTATCATTATTTTTCTTCGCAGAATCCAACACAATCATGAAAATATAGGATTCTAATTTGAAAAAATGGGTGATGGCCAATTTTCGATCGCAGTTTCCTACACAAAATTTGGAACACCCTGTGATGATATTTCTGAAATTCAAAAGATCCATGATCTTCTTACATTCTTCTACTTTGATGTTATGAGAACAGTTTACGCTCAGGAGGTTGAGAATAAGAAAAATGAACATAATATTGACTTCCAATATTTTACTTTTTCTCCGTTTTTTTTGTTAATTTGAAAAATATTTGAAGGAAAACAATGGTTTCAACATAAATGTATTCAGCATGTAATACTCAATCATATCAGAAATGAAAAAATGGAAAACAAAAAATTTTGAACAAATTTATTTTCACTGCTTGTATAACCGGAAACGATCAGGCTCCAAAAATATTTCAGCTCAGTAGAGAATTTTGAACAATATCATGATCCCAATTTTCAGATTTCAAATATGTCCAGTTCTTCAGAAACGTTTAATAGGCACTCGAACTTGGGACACCCTGTATAGTACACATGCATAGTTGAATTTTTTGTAAAAATAATTCAACAGAAGATTTTATTGTGTATATAAATATTCGAGTCAAGTTAAACTCTGTCATTAATTTTTTCGGAGAATCACATATATTCTCGTTTATAACGGTGTCCCATTCAGGTACAAGCTTATTGGGTTCCTGAAATAAGGGTTAATTAAATATTATTGATTGGTACAATTTTATATTAAGGATAACGGGTCACGAAACCATGAGGAATGAAACAGAATAATTAATAATATGTACAGGCACCGTCATGAATATAATTCTGCAAACAAAATGCGATAAAGTACAAAGGTTTTGAGAAATCAGATGTTACCTCGAATCGCCAATGAAGCTTTTCAGAGATTACTCAAATTGAATGAGTTCCACTCGTATAATGTTTAATTATTTGAAATAGATTGAATACCACAAATTATTCTACAGAATAATCACTAAAAAATTAGAATAGCATCGACGTGAGATCAGGGGCTGTTGCACGCTTGTTTAAATTCGTTGTCAAAGCACCATCAGGCAAATTTTACGATAAACGAATTCGACCCTCGTAATTAAACAAATATCGAGTCTCTGAATCGTTTCATTCGGAATTTATGGTGCACATATATGTATAACTCCTGGAAGAATAGGTTTGGAGTACGAATGCCTAATTTACGAATTGGTGAAATCCACCCAATGATTCCGCATTCAAAATCGAAATTTCCCAATAATTCCGAAACTACAAGGCGTATCGAATTATCATCCAGTACTTCAATTAAAATGACAGCGTGAAGATTCGGGCAGAATTTCGAGAGGACCATAGTAGAACGCCATCTATAAAATATTTGTAAAAAAAATATTGAAATGTTTTTTTTTATTGATATAATTGAACGATCATCACGAAATTGTATACAAATTCGCTGATCACCAACTGACAACTAGTTGCAGTTCTATTATCATCAGATCATAATTTGTCGAGGTATTTCGGAAATAATAACGATATTCAGAAAACAACCAAGAAATGAAACATTTTTTTTTCATACCTTTCCGAAGAGGAATATACCATCCAACTGACATTTTGAACACTGTTGATGAAAAGTTACTTCAAGGTCTGCGCTAAGTTTCTCTGAAAGCTGATGATTAGTTCGTGAAAAAATAAATTTTTCAATAAAAATTAGAAAATTTCCGGAAAGAAATATTTTTTTCAATTTTCTACCTGTACGATCCTTGGAAAATGTTGTTAAGAATTGTGAAATGATATTCTACACCTACCCACGGATTTTAAATATAACTAAAATCAAAGCGCTCTTGCCGAATTATGACTTGAAAGTTTATTTATTTCAGTTTTATGGTAGTCTGATTATCGGTTTCTGATGAAATAATTTTTTCAATGAGAATTTTAGACATTTTCCACTAGTATAATACTAAACCATTAAACTTTGCACGTTGCGCATTGCACGTTGCGCGTTTGTCATCTTCAACTGATTAGGAAGTTTCAATTTGTTTGCATCTATACTTCTTAAAATATTGCGGAACAACTCCCAAATAGCATAGAAATTCGAAATATTTTTCTCCTTATATTGCCGAAAGAGAAATCAGATCGAAGTGCTATTTGAAAGAACGTTGTAAAATACTGACTTCAAGTTTCATTCCAAATTTCGTTGAAATATTATTCATATTTCCAGAGAAAAAAAAATCATCGAAATCTGAAAATTTTTCGAATTAACATTTTTCTAAAATTTTCTAACAAGTTTTGATCTGATCTAATCAGTACCTCGTGAGATATAGAGGAATAATCCTCAAAATGTCAAATGGCCGAAACTATTCGATCGATTTCATCCATTAAGGAACTTCGGTGAGATATTTGGACTACAAACCTAATCTTCAATTCAATTTCGAGTCACTTTTTTGCCTTCGAGAGTTAGAGCACATACGGACTTCTTGGAGTACGGACAGACGGACATAGTTGAATTTGACAACGGATTCTTCTGCAGGAATTCAACCCAATCGTTTTAGACCATTTTGGATCACTCGCGTAAAACAAAGCAATAAAAAATATGTTGAAGGTTCCTCGGAGTACTATATGTTATTGAATTAACTTCGAAAAGATAATCATTTCATATACAGTGTGTCCACGAATTGGGTGCCGGTAAGGTGTAAATGACGAAAAATTTTCGAGTTAGACTCTGATATTTTGAGAATCGGTTCTGCTTGGTCTCAAATTAAGATGTTGAGAGAATGAGCCAAATCAATTAATATACAGGTTGCTTCAGAACTGATTTAATGAAAATTGTTAAGAATAAAGTGCCTTTGTTTTAAAAGATATCGAGAAAGTTTATCGAGAAAAGTTGTTTAGAATCAAAAGACACGGCTAAATCTCGATTCTCAGATAAATCGATCACCTTTGATTTTGTAAATAGGTTATGAAAATATTTGATAATATCCATGGTTACAAATGCCAGACGTGACTTGAAACGTAAATTTTATTCGACATAAACGAAAATTTTCCAGTTGAAATATGTTGAGCATAGAACAAAGAGTGTTTATTGTGGAGTGCTACAGTTTAGTTGCAGACATTTCGTATCAGGGAGTAGTAGGACAATTCCATGAACGCTGGCCAAATATTACGGTACGACGTAACCCTGTTAAAAAAATAGTGTCAAAATGTAAATTTTTGATCATGACAAAATATCTCACGTATCGGATTGACAAAATATTCACGAACTTATAAGTCAAGTAGGCTGATTTATCTGAAAATAGAGTTCCTATTTACAAAATCAAAGTTGATCGATTTATCTGAGAATCGATATTTAGCCGTGTCTTTTGATTCTAAACAACTTTTCTCAATAAAATTTCTCGATATCTTTTAAAACAAAGGCACTTTATTCTTAACAATATTCATTAAATCAGTGCTAAACCACCCTGTATATTAGTTGATTTGGCACATTTTTTCAACATCTCAGTTTGAAACCAAGCAGGAGCGATTTCCAGAATATCAGAGTCTAACTCGAAAATTTTTCGTCATTTACACCTTACCGGCACCCAATCCGTGGACACACTGTATATTCCAGGAATGATTGGTATCTAACCTCTGGCTGTTTCATTCCTATATATAAAAACACAGACTTATCGAATTTTTCAAAATATGGCTATAATTTCATATTATGAGAATCGTAACCGTATTCACACCAGAAATCCATTTTGAAATTCGTACATATATTCTAAATTTTCAATTTCTGTTTTACATTCGGCCGTTTCATCAAAGGTATCCAAGTGGTGGAAGATCAAGGTGATGAATCATTCATTATCTCACCTGACTAAAGCTCTTTTAAAGTAATTTATCATAATATTGAGTGTTTACACATAACCACTTGAAAAGTATGTATTTTGTGCATGCATGGTAGATCGCTTTATAGATTTAGCAAAAGATTAGATCCTTCAAGCTTAGAAATCAGAGTTTCTTCAAAGGTATTCCCAAATTAAATAGACAAATTCCTCATAAAAATTATACAAGGTTTTCCCGTTTCAGGATAGAATAGATTAGCGACTGTATGTAACAAATTTTGTGCATTTGTACCTCGGTTGGTATTCCCGGCTCATGGTAGGTGGTTCATGAATTTAAATATTCTTTCCCATCCTTTGAAATTCATGAATATTCGGCTTGATCGAATGATCATACATATTTATGAGTTTAATTTCGCTAAACTTATTATCTTGTTGCTATGAATTGAAAATAGTATTCGAATTTCCACATCCCATTGTTTAGAGAGCGGTAATGTATTATAGTAAAATAAAGTGTTCCATTGAGACTTTTAAACCTTCAGTTCGATTAATGTTCAGTTGATTAAAAGTTGACATTATTAATATTCACAAAACATCAGGCAACGTAAAAAGGTCGATATTTTCATCAAGGATTAGTGATTGATTATAAGTTCATCTACATCGATGAAATGCCTCTATCCAAGTACTGTAGAAGTATGGAATTAAAGACAAATGATTCTTCACAATGATAACAGGTTCATGAAGGAATACATTAGAAAAGTTTTTTTGTTTAAAACTCAAAAAATAATAATGATCTTGATACTCTATGTTTTTCTCTTCGAATCGTGAAATTTTTCAAACCTCGCCCAACGCAAAGAGGAGAATGCAAGAGATCATTTATTGGTATGAATATCTCCAGATAATAGATTGTCCCATTCCTCAAAAAAAAGGTATTCTAAAACTTAGTTCTTTTCTGGTCCCTTAGCTCTAATTTTTTGTACTGTATTATCTTTGAGAATGTACTCGTAGTCCTCGATTCTTTCAGGGCGTCTGGTAATTTTTACTTTTTCAGTAGCATTAAGTTAGTAGTATTTCCTTGTTTGTTGCGTTGTCGAAAATTTCAATATCAATTTGGAAGTTTTTGTATATTAACTCCGCAAATTTTTGTGAAAAATACATTTATCTTATAAATATGAATCCTCGTTGTGAGGTTACTTCGATTTTATCTTTATCTCTCTAACTCAGTGGTTCCCAACCAGTGGTCCGTGGACCACCAGTGGTCCGTAGAAGCCTAAATATGGTCCGCGAAATGATTTCAAATTTAGCGAGCATTGAGCCAGTCGTCATTGTGTTTTTATTATACCTACATAGTGGTACCTGCTAACTTGAAAGATACGAAAGTGGTTCTTGACCAAAAAAAGGTTGGGAACCCCTGCTCTAACTGATTCTGGTCACATGTGTCTGTGACGTTACGTTGCGGTATCAACCTTGCAAATATTCGCAATATTTTCTAGAATTCCAGTGCGTAGCCCGTAGCCCCTGTATTTCTCAGGAAAGATATTGCCTTGCCCCAATGAATAATATATAGGTATGTTGTACTGGTTACGAATTAAAAACCCCGTGTTGTTATTCAACATTCGGTTAACTGCATAATCATTAGTACAGTTTCCTCATTCAACACAGAATTATCGGCCAGCTCCATTGTGAATCGATAAATCGTTGGATACTGGGACAGTCCTACCTTATACAGGATATTTCTGAATAAGATGCTGTGCTGACCCTCAAGGGAGTGGATCTCTAGGTGATTTCAAGAATCAAGAATGTTCTAAGCCTATGAACTATTTAGCTGCATGGAATAACATTTTGATGAAAAATCTTTTTCAATCATAACTTCGATGTCTTTTTAGATATTTTCATGAGAACTGGTGCAATAATTCTCATTTTTGCGCGCATATTCTGGGGGAACAGCGTGCTTTCGTTTTATCCAAATGTCTGTAATTTTCGATGATTGAGCCGAAAATGGTCTCAAACGACTAGATTGGACTCACTAATGACGAATCCGGTGTCAAAATCGATTCTGTGTCGGCCGTGGACAGGATAACTGTCGAACGAAGTGAGCTAGCAACTTGAAACTTTCAGGGTAGGTCGCGCATTGGAATGCCGCGGTTAACTTCGTTAATGGGCCAAATCGGTCAAATAGTTTCGGAGTAATAGCCACTCGAAATTTTGAAGTTATTTATTTTTTATTCCAGAAACTACTTGAGCGATTGGATTCAAACTTGGCAATTAGGTGGACTATAACGATGCGCAACTTTGAGCCAAATGTTGTCAGGATCAAATTGTCAGTAAATTTGAAAGAAAACTTTTTCAAAATTTTTTCCAAAAAATTTTTTTACGGAAACCGTTTATCATATCCAAAAAAAATGCCACTTAGACTTTGAACTTCATATTTCACAGCAATATACTGAATTTCAGTTCGATACGACCATAAGTTTTGGAGATATCGAGAAAAAATATGTCAGATTTCGAGGTTTTCTTCTCGATATCGTTGTTTTTTTCGGTATAACTCGAGAACTACAGATTCAATCCTGATAAAACTTCGCAGCTAGTTTGAAGATGCCTAAAGACAACTTTATGAGAAATTTATGAGTTATTGTGTTTACGCAGTCGGCCGTAAGGCCGACCATAAACACAATAACTTCCGGAAGAAACGACCTAGAAACTCGATATTTGTAGAGTAGGACTGGGGCTCAATTATGAAGGTCGAATTCGTGAATGGGTAAAATCCGCCCAATGATTCCGTATATACACCCATTCAAAATTTTATTTTTCCAATATTTTCAAAAATACAGATGCGATCGAATTGAAATCCTGTAATTCATCGGAAAAAAATTTAGAATAGCACTGCCGTGAAGGCAGACGCTTTTGCGCGCAAGTTCAAATTCGTTGCCGAAGCGGTCATCTACATTGAATATGCCCGCAAAAGCTGCCTTCACAGCAGTGCTTTTCTAGATTTTTGATGTTAAATAAGATTCTCTAGTGTTTCAACCAGAATAATATTGTGAAATATTGTGCACGCCTTTTGAAATAAAAATAATTCCACAAATAAATTTTAGGACAAATTTGATATCGTCCGACGCGCGATTGAAGCATGAATGAATGAGATCAATTTTTATACTTGGTCAAGTCTTAACTGAGTCTAGTAGTCTCAATGAGAATGAGTCAGAATAAAGGTTTCGCATTCACTGATAAGTTGACCATGCATAAAGCGTGACTGTATTTATTTACGTCATACTCGCGTGTCGGAAGGAACAACTCTGCTTTACAAATGCGTCCTAAGATAAAAACCGAAAAAAGCACTGAGGTGAAGTCAGTAGCTTTTACGCGTATGTTACCTATTGGTGTTGTCCTTTGAACATGCGAGCGAAAGGTTTTCTGAGTTATTCCGGAACATGCTCGAAAAAACTACTTAATTTGAACAATTTTTTTCAAATTTCTCCGGATAATTGATCATATCCAACTGAAACTTCGTACACTGCTGTAAACTACGAAGCGTACAGTTTGTTCTAAATTCTTCCAACTATGATGAACAGTTTCCGAATAAAAACTTTTTTCCAAAAAAATTGGAAATTTTTTTTAATCAAATGACAGTTTGATCTCAATGGAAAGTTGCGCATCGTGAGACACCAACTGACTGCCAAGTTTCGATCCAATCATTTCAGGAGTTCTCGAATTATAACGGAAATAACCTCGAAATTTCAAAAAGCCCTAACTCCGAATCCGTTTGGCGGATTTTGCCCATCAACAGACTCAACCGACGTATTTTGAAATGCAATCTTCCCTGAAAGTTTCAGGCTGATAAGATTTACCGTACGACCGTTATCGTGCATACGGACGGCCAACCAGATGGCCGGACATAACAATTTTGACATCGGATTCGTCATCAGTGAGCCCAACCTAGTCGTTTGAGACCATTTCGGCTCAAAATTCTAAAATTGAAGGTATTTGGACAAAACGATAGCACCCTGTTCCCCAGAACATGCGAGCAATACGGATGTAAGAATAATTTAATCTCAAGAGAAAGCAGAGGCGTGCATAATATTTTTCAAAAAATATCTAGTCCAATTCCCTCACATCTTGTACAGGGTGATTCCGGAGGAGACCGTCAGATTTCAGGATAAGTTTACATCAAATAAGGCAGTCTCTAGGCAATGTTTGGTTCATGGTTGAGAGTATCAATTGGGACTATTCTAGGTGATTGGCCTGATTTGACCGATTCTACTCTTATTAATAACTTTGGTATGGCTCTTTCGATTTTGAATAAATTTTCAATGTAACACAATATGAATGAGCGCAATCGAACATTCCAAGAATGATTTCAAAGTATGCGGTTGATTTCGTGAAAATTTCAGACTGATCAGGCAGATTGTGTTCATTGCGTTTCTGAAGTTTTCCGTTCAAGATTCTACCGTTATAAGTCATTATCATTATTTTCTGAATATCAGATTCATACAGAACATAAGAAATTGTAGAAATTAGGGAACGCTTCTTTGCATCCTTGAAATATATAGCTTTACTACCTTGTGCAGAATATCCTCACTGCTTTGAAGCGAAATGTCGATAATGTTCTTCTTGGAAAACTTTTTCTAATCAACCTGAAGGTATGCCAAAACCATTAAAAACGCTTGAATAATGACTTATCATGGTAGAATTGGAAACAGATAGCGAAGTTTTATAGACGTTTTTAACAGGGTGCTTCTTCAATCGGCACAATTTATCTGATATTATCACAATGACATCTCTTCATTTCGAGAAAATGATGGAACTCTTGGAAATATCATATCGTTCTACACTGAGAATTTCATAGGAATTGAATGAGCCGCACCAAAGTTATAAATAAAAGTAAAATCGATTGAAACAAGTCAGAGGTGTGACGAAAAAATTGAGAACGCGTAGATAATATAAGAAATTCAGGAAAGGCAATATACAGGGTGCTTTTTTAGCTAGCACCAGTAGTCTCGAATTACCACAATAAGAACCGCGTATTCTGAAAAACTTTCAAGAATTTTTGAATTTACTCATTAATATTGTGCTATGATAAAAATTTCATCAAAATCGAATGAGCCATACCAAAATTATCCATAAAGGTAAAATCGATCGAATCGGACAAATCAGCCTGTAAAGTCTCAATAGAGACTCCCAACAATCAATCAAATATTATTTCAAAACTGTCTTGAGTATTCTAAACTTCTGCAAAATCTGACGGTCTCCTCCGGAATCATCCTGTAAATGTCTTTTATGAGTTCATAGTTCTTATCACGAATATAAAAATAATATATGGAAAGATAATAGAATGATGATAATACAATTATTTTTTTCAAGACATCACTGTTGCTAGAGGATGCAGGTTTATTCGAACGTTTTAAATTATAATTATCTAGAGGATATACACCTTTTATGATTAGCACATTATTTTGAAAGATCCTGTGAAGAGTACCTCGAAGAGAAAACGATATACCATGAAGAGGAAGCTTCCCCTTCCCTTCACTAGTTACAGGAAGGGTGATTTATATAATTCATCATAGAAACAAAGAATATCAGAACATTTGAACTTGTATTACGAATGAATGGTGCCATTCATCCATGGCATATTGCTTATTTATAGTAAAGGGTTTTTCAGCAAGAACTTTGTTTTTGAAAACAAAATAAAACAAAGAATTTAGTGGAAAATTAATAAAATTTTTATTGTATTACAAAGAGAAAAGTTCGGCAATTATGAATGAAAAATGATATCTGACAAATGTCCACCACGACCACGCTGACAGACGTTGATTCTTTCTTCAAAATTTGTAATCACTTTTTGGCAAGATGGAGGGTCTATTTCGTTAATGACATCAGGGATTTTGAGTTTTAAGGCTGCAATCGATTCGATTGGCTCCGTATAAACTATGCCTTCAACATAGCCCCACAAAAAATAATCCAGTGGTGTTAAATCACACGATCTGGCCGGCCACTTAACAGCTGAATTTCGCGAAATTATGCGATCGGGAAATTTGGTTTGCAATAAATTGATCGTTTCATTGGCTGTGTGACATGTGGCACCGTCTTGTTGAAACCACATTTCAGTGACATCCATGTCATCAATAATAGGCCAAAATTCAGCGGTCTCAGAAGGACGTTTATGTTGTCCGAAAATATCACGAATTTTACGAAATGTAACTTTAACAAAACGACCATTTTCATAGTGGATTTGAATTATTTTAATGCGATTTTCGAGCGAAATTGAATTCATTGTAACAATTGCCAAAGCATATACTGCGAATACGTCAAAAAACTAAATGTCAAAACTGTCATGTGGTGCCGGTGTTACCACATTGAAAAACAAAGTTCTTGTTGAAAAACCCTGTATATGCACTGCCTGCCAATGAATTGCAATTTTCATAATTCGAAAATCAAACAAGGACCCGACAATTTTCAAATTCTTCATTCAACGTGTACGATTTCATGAATTTCTTCTTGAAATCTATGAACTACATTGAATACGAAAAAAAATATTTAGGTATTCCAAATTTTAGTCAAAGTCACATTATTTTCGCAAAAAACTGGTGGAATTGGATAGCGATGGTGAACTATTTAAAATAGAAAAACACCGCAGAGCTTAAAATTAGAAAACAATTTGATGAATTCAGGTTGTCATTGCAATCCTCCAATGGTTTCCTACATATTTTCGCGCGCATGTTCTTGGGAACAGCGTGCTATCGTTTCATTATAATAATAATAATGATGATAATGAAAATAATAATAATTCAACTTGCTCTTCACGTCCTTCCATTTAATATAATTAATATAATATAATAATATAATAAGCCCTTTATTTCCTACAAGAACAACCCACTTACAAGAAAATAATCAAAATTAAATATCTCAGGTCAGTTAAACCTAGAAAAAAAACGAATTAACAACATTGAGACAAAAGCATAACTTATGTAACCACAGAGGAAGGATTGAAGGTTCGGCACATAAATTCAATAAGAGATTGTAGGAGGAGATTGGTCCTGGGTGTGCGCAACTAGAAAAGTTTTCGTGATCTCGAATTCTGTTTCTTACTGTGAAATTGAGCATAGCCAGTAGTAGGGGACAATCAATTATGTTCTTCGAAACGCCATACAAAAATTTCACTGTCAATATCTCTCTTCTAACCTACAGGGAAGACATACCAAATCTACACGAAATCAAGCTATAGTCGGAGGCTCTTGCGGGATATACACCATCCTCCCTCCAAGTGAGATATTTCAGAATGCGCTTCTGAATTGACTCATTGCGCTGTTTATGACAAGCGTAAATTGGATTCCATATTATAGAGCCATAGTCCATCCTGCTCCGTATCAATGCATTGAACAGGCACAAACACGTTGATGAATTAGTGAAATATCTGCAATTGAGTATAATAAAAACATAGATCTTCTCTGATTGACGTGTGGAATGGAAGTGAGACCACTATCAAAAATTACACCCGGATCTCTCACCTCAGTTACACTCGATAAAGGCTCACCGCAGACTGTGTATAGGAACTTAACAGGTTGCTTACTCCTCGTGAAAGACACAACATTACATTCAGAAATATTAAGGCTGAGCCTGTGAATGAAACATCACTGATATACGTCTTTTATAACCTCTTGAAGAACCCTGCAGTCATTTGAACTCATGATCCTGCGGAAAATTTTCAAGTCATTGGCAAAAACCAGCTTAGCACTCTCTATCACATCAGTGATATCATCTGTGAATAACATGAATGAGAATGGGCCAAGATTATATCCCTGAGGTATACCGGACGTTGAAACATACTCCTCCGACCGGAATTGCCCAATCTGAATATATTGCTAGCGGTTGAACAGGTAAGAATCGATTACTGTTAGTAATGCATCTGAGAAGTCGTACTTACATCGGAGTTTTTCAATGAGGATTATATGACTGACCTCATCAAAAACCTTCTGAAAATCAGCGAACATTACGTCCACCTGACAACCTTCATCTAGATTACACGTCAAAACTCATAAAAACATATCAAGTTACTTATACATGACCTCCCATTCATGAAGCCGTGCTGCTTAGCATTGACCAAATATTGGCCTACAACTCCCAATTTGTAATCGATCTCCCTTTTTTCAATACAGGAACAACCTTAGCTTCCACATGTCTGGATACACCCCAGTACTTAAGATTATGCTAAAAATAGGTCGCAAAAGAATCAACAGAGCACCGATACAATATTTGACCGATTAACTCGGTACACCATCCAGCCCAGCCGTCGCCTTGTCTCCCAACTTCTTCGCAGCCCTCAGTATCTGATCATTTGAGATTGAATCGACCGACACTCGAAATTGAGGAAATTCCTGGTACAAGGCTCCGCTCACTGTTTCGATATCGTCGAAAATGCTATCGAAGTAGAAACCAAATGCATTGGCTATATTCTTAGATCCCTTGAAAACTTAGAAAACATTTTTCATCCTACCTGGGATTCGAGAATCACTCCTTTTGTCTTTCACAAACTGCCAAATACTATCAGGATGGATTTTCATCAGTTCTTCTGTATGTTGAATAAATTTATTATACCCATTGTGCAACAAGGCTTTCAAATCTTTTACCGATGTCGCGGAAACTTTGAAAATTATAATTACTTTTGTGCTTTTTGAAGTTGGAAAAGGCCTTTTCTTTTAGGAATATACACTCGATTATTTCCGTAGTATACCAAGGTGGAATTTTTTTTTTCATTTCTTCTTCAAAGAAACAGTTTGCTGATAAATTCTATCAAGAGCCGAACAGAATTCCTCATATGGAATGTTGGGATCTGCTATCGAAGTGATAAATTACCAATCGAATTCAAAAATGATTCTATACATCAATACATAATCTGCGCTCCTGAAGATGAATTGCCTTAAAGGATCTCTTTAAATCAAGGTTACAATTATTCGTTTTCACAGCATCAAGTCTAACCAGAAATGGATGATTAGAGTCCACAGGAACATGAGCAGGAACCGCATAATCTATTTCACAGAACACATTCAAATTGTACTGTACCATATCCAAAACACTCGAATGAAAGTGTTGAACTTCTGGGGTCGGAAGCGGAAGAACGAACTCACTCCGGAACACTTAAGTACCCAAGTATTAAAAGTTGACTGCCATCAAATATATCAAGTGAAGAGAGTGCGTCGAAGAACAAATCATACGACGTAATGTCAATTTTAGGTGGAAGATACACACCAATAACTTATAATTTCTTTAACCTCAACTCTATTGTGCAGCCAATTACATCGATAGTTGGCACCAATTGGTACAATATTGAAAGGTCCACTCGATGGGCATGCAAACAACTCTAAAAAGCCAGAAGGGTACCCCATCCCGCTGCCGCATTCGCAGAATCTCGATCTCTGTCTCGAAACAATAAAGGTCATGGTCTTAGAATTTAGTCCGCGAACGGTCTGATAATAGTAAACAAGTGTGGTATTGGTGTGATTGGATGAGACTAGTTTGAAGTATTCACGATCATAGGAACACTACGGAATAACTTAATCGTAACATCTTCACCATTCTCTCTTCACATCTCAGTTCAATCCCTCAACTCCCTGAAGTAGTTTGCCTGTCTTAAGGTCCAATCATTCGTGATGTTCAATTGATATAATTTAGAATCCCTCCTGAGATCCTTGGACATCTTGAGTGACGCCAGGGGCTGCGACGGATTGGAAAACATAATTTTCACAGAACGTGGCCTACCAGATGTTTGACCGAGCTTACCTAAACAAATCATCTCGATATCTGCTGTTAGAAGTGTCCTGTCCGGTGTTTTCATCACGTCCCTGACTGCTTTAGAATCTCGTTGCTTCCTTATTTCTTTCACAATTATGAGGTTGTTCAGGAGGACCATGAAGGATGACGTTGTTTTCACGTTTGAGGCGTTCCCCAAACTCCACAATAATCTCCTAGAAGGAGCTATTAGAAAAGGTATGCGGTTGAGGATGTCGAACAGTCTCCACTGTATTCTTCAGTTGTTTAATTTCATTTTGGAGAGGAAATATAGCACTTCTTAGTAATGTTATATCATTCCCAATACTTTCGCACTGTTTGCAGCTCCAAGAAATAGACTTCCGAGAGTAAATAATCCTCACCTCAGAAGCCCCAATATTAAAACATGTACTGCCAAAGTCATTGTGACAAACAGTGCAAGTCAAAATCAAATGGCTCTCGAATTGTTTTTTACAACAATGACACATTTTCCAATTACTGAAAACTAGACCGGAACAACAACTGAAGCTGAGGGAGGAGTTAGGTTAGTAAAAAAAAACAAGCTTTACATTCATGGGCGTATATGAAATTTTTCAAAATCAGAAGGTGATAGGAGGGCCACGGTAAGAAAGGTATTTACAACCAGAGGATAGACAATGAGCAAGGAATTCCGTTGTTTTCAAATGACTGTAATTTCCGATTTATTTCCGAAATGGTCTGAAACGACTACGTTGGACTCTACAGATATAGAATTTCTGAGATATTCCTTTCAGATATTATTGTGTTTACGATCGGCCGTGGAGACGATCATAAACACGATAATTGGAAGACACGACTCAGAAGCTCTTTATGTGTAGAGTAGGTTTAGGACTGAATTACGAAAGTCAAACTCGTGAATGGGTAAAATTCACTCAATTATTCTGTAGATACACCCATTCGAAATTCAGTTTTCCGATCGAATAGAAATCCAGTACTTCATTGGGGAATGGCTTCGAGTTCATGCATATTTTTCTGAGGATAATATGATTGAGTGAAGGTTGGTTTGGTGAGGTCATTACGTGGAAACTTGAATATGCGCGCAAAAGCTGCTGAATTTACGTCAGTGCCTTTCTATTTCAGAAATGTCTCGGGGGGCTCCGAATCATACTTTGTTTCTATATTTTTATAGATATCGAATGAGGTTTTGCCAATGACTAAAATTTCATGTGGAATCTTGATTAAGAAGTTATAGCGTAGCTGGATCCGTATCTCTTTGGTTATTCTGGAAAAACAACGAGACCGAGGAGAAATTTGACATATTTTTTTCCCCAATATCTCCGGATACTATAACCCTTAGAAATATTGAGCTCAAGGTACGAGCAGAATTGTTTTCAAACATGATAAATGCATTCTCGAAAAAGGTTTTTCATTTCAATTTACTGATGGTACGAGCTCAACCAAAGTTTGCGGATAGTTGCATGTCGTTATGTTCCATCCAAATGCCAAATTTAAATTCATACGCTCCCCTACTTCCTGAAATATCGGGGGAAGAACCTCAAAGTCTCGAATGAATAAGACTTCGAAATCCTCAGGCCAACATAGCTCGTTTACGAACTCAACTGCAGCATTCTGAGGTGTCACCTACCCTGAAAGTTTCAAGTCACTAGCTCACTCTGTTCGACAGTTATCGTGTTCTTGGACGGCCGGACAGAACCATTTTCGGGAAAAAAATCGAGAATTACAGGCATGGACGAAAAAATATAACGTTGTTTCCCAGACATGCCCCCAAAAATGAAGCAACTACGATTCATTTCTGCACCTTCTTCCTGGAAATGAGACATCGTTTCCATGGTTTCCAAATGCTTGTTTCCTTAATACTGAGCCAGAAATCTCTTGAATGGTTATTCCGGAGTAACTGGTAAAGAACTATTCGTGAAATAAAATCTCTATTAGTCGATCCATTCGTGATCTCTGAAGGAAAATACCCAGAGACTGGCTCTTTTCAGGATAGTTACTTTGTTGTTTTTTTTACATTGAATTCAACAGCACGTTTGGTAATACTTCCGGTTCAACATTGGGGAATTACCGATATTTAGGAAATATGTATCACAGTAAAAACATTTATTTGACAAATTCGTATTACTTATAGAATTCATTATTCACATTTCGAATACGATATCATACTTCAAATGGGGGCATAGGAAAATCCGCATCAATATCTGAGAAAAGATGTGAAAACTTGATTCGTATACTTGCTCTCGAGACTAAAAAAATTCCAAATCAATTGTGAAAATGACAGAATGAAAAATGAAAAAAATATTGAGAAAAATGAGAAAACATTGAACTCTTTAGGATTTTGAGCTCTGCAGTGTATTCATCTGAAAGGGGATGTAAGCTCTACATTTTCCAGTTAGTTTTATTGCAGGACTCGTATTTCCCACTCTTTTGTGAGAGCAGAATGTCTTTGACATAATTTTCCTCGTTTGTTAATGCGGTTTATAGATTCGGGGAACCAGTTAAAAAAATTCGATTATGAATAACTTCACGATGAGATACATCTTGAAAATTTCAGGCCTTGTCAGTAGATACATTATATTTCATGGAAAATCAGACAAATCGAAGAAGACGAAGCAAAGATGTGATATAAAGAATTGAACAAATCACCCTGTACTAGCTAGTACCAAGCAAAAAAAAAGATCATTCTGAAAATGATTTGATATATCTATAGAGGTCCTCTTAAGTAGTAACTAAGTGTGAGGAGTATGTTTAGCTCATTTTGATTGGTCCTCTAGTCGTTATATAACGCAACTTCTCACTATGCCTCATTCCATTCAATTTTGAAATATTGACTCTTCTACAGAAATCTTGAATTCTCACCTATTTTCTAGATATCCCTTATTCTCGTTAGCTTTACAGCACCCCAAATTGAGATTCAACGAGTTGACTCGAATTACCCTGCAGAAAATATAATAACGGAAGGTTCACCGGCAAGTTACGTATTATGAATGATAACGAAGTTATTAACCTCAAAGGCAGCGAGAGCATTTTATGTAGCAGCTAGTTCGGGAACAAACTCAAACTTAATTACTTTGGCATAGAGTCAATGAAGTATGGGTGCTTCAATGAACTGTTTTGACGTATTGATTCAGTGTCAATTTCAGCCAAATATTCCAATGGGACGAAAGACTGTGCATTGTAGAAAATAATTCATTTAACTCAGGCAAATGGCAGGCATTTTCAGTATGGATGAGTAACAGCGGTCCAAAACGCAATTAGGGTGTTTGGAAAGAAAACTAACAAATGCGATCAAAATCTTGATATTCTCTTTCGTTATCTGGAAACAGTGATAAGCCAGTTACATATTTTCAGTTTGTAAGTAAGAAGAAACCGTCGTATTGTATTGAAAATTTCATATGTATTATGCTGAGTAATTTCGTGAGTTTTGTCCTAACTCAGTGGAGTAGGATGTTTATGGATAAACTCAAATTTAATCGAATAAGTTCTGTTTATTCAAACTTCATTTCAATTCAATTCTGCATTTCATTTCTGATAGCTGCTAATGTATAAAATGTAAGAACTGAGATGCTCCTCATCTGAAAACCAGGATTTTCCGTTTTCTGGTTGGAAGTTGGAGTATGAGACTTCGCGCTGATAGTTCTTTCTTATCGGATACTTTTCATCCTGTCGCCACTGATGAAGGAAAACATATAAATGGATTGTTAATTTTCTCAACATGAGATGAAAGAATGTATTTGTGAAATCCACCTTGATTAAGTGGTACAGAATTACTTCACAAGTATTATTTTCAAGCAGCAAACCGATATGGTATGGATTCAAAACTCTGATTTTCAAGAACTCGAAACATATGAAATTATATGCTCGTTCCATTTTCATCCCTGACTCAAAATACTTCATTTAAAAATACTTCTTCGATACTCATCTGTATCATGCATCAGTAGGACGAACCAGAAACACTTGTAGATGAACTTGACAGCTTATTATGCATAAGATTAGCCTCTGATTGGTAATGAGTAGGTAGCGGTTAAGTAATATTTGCTTGTGATTGTCTGGCTGCTTGAAATAGATATAACAATTTCGGGGTTATTAGATTGAATGACCCGAAACTATTCGGAGAATTCTTCAGCTATTTGTTTTCTTTTATAGAAACGCCACTATGGTTACTCTTACAAATTTCACCGATAAAAAACGAGAGGGACTTGGTCGTGCTGTTTCTACTAACTTTTCGAGACATCACCGCTCTGAAACAGCCAATAGAGACGGACGACACGAAGGGGGGTAAGTACAACGCAAATTTCTCCTTCATTATGATTGAATGAAAATAAATATTTCGCCCTTCTGAAAGTATCATTCATTTTCATGAGTACTACGTATGAAATAGATATTTTACAGCTAAATTTCCATTTCCATTCCGTAAATATGAAATATTCGCTTGGTTCTCGAAAAAAAGGTTAATAACTTAATTTGATTGATGAAAAAACGTTCTTTCTGTCACCAGAACGACAGTCAATGTTCTATGGTAACATATCCATAGCATAGAACAATCTTTATTTTCTCTATGAGCCATAGAACATAGAAGAGACAACAATGGATAAATTACTAGGTATGGTCTATCGATCATAAGGTAAATAAAGATGCTAATAATGCTATGGAGATGTAACCATAAAACATTGATTGTCGTTCTGGCGCATAGACTTAATATGTCTAAGTTCTGGTGACAGAAAGATTGCTTTTTCATCAATCAAATTCCGTAATTAACTTTTTTTTCAGAAACCAACCGAATATTTCATATTTACAGAACGGAAAACCGACAACCGAAATAACCAAGTTGACTTGCGGAACATATCCTATAAAATTTGACAGTATTAATATGAAATCAGAAATCCCAACTTAAATTCCAGCCTAACAAAAACCTATATTTGGAAGGAATTATTTTGTTTGAGGAGCCGAGGCATCTTTCACGGATGTTTATAAATAACGCGAACCTAATCATGTCGAATTTGTCCTGAAATTCCCGTTTCCCAGTGATAGTAAATCTGTGAAGAAAATTGTGGGTTGGCAACTTGGGCCGAAGTCGTCTATTGCATGGTTTATGTTTGTGACTTGGTTAATTCCTAGGAAATATCAAACGTACTCTGTTTGCGAATGAGAATATTCACGAGAAAATTATTTCGCCACCTGCAAACTCCACAAACGAGTAGTACCTACCCGTTTCGAATCTTGCTGTGAAAGCAATACAGGGTGTCCGGTAAATCTCAAACATTATTTCAACTGCTGACAGACTAGGTCATGACCACTCAAAATATCACCCTTTTTGAGATAATGAGCATTTTGAAAGTTCGTAAAAAATCGCTTCCTTTCCACGATGATTTGGATCATTACGAATTAGAAGACATAGTGTCTTCTAATTCGTAATGATCGGGAACTCTTTTACTGAAAATTGTTGATGAGTCGATGAAAGATTTAAATCCTACCCACTTTATTATCGTGAATTCTACCCAATTTTTCGTAGTGAACATTCACCACAAAAATATGCGAACTTTGTTTTGTCTCCAGAATTGTATAAAACATACTCTCATTGTTTCTCAAAGAAACAATATTTCAGTTGCTAGAGAATGCGGAGATATTCCGATCTATCCTAAATTTTGAATGATTATGGCGTAACAAGAATTTTGTTGCGAGTTTATCGATATAAAATGATGTCATAATGATTAATGCTACCAAATCCATTGTTTGGAAATTTTCAGAAAAATGAAAAAATCATATCTTTCAAATAATATCTTCAAACCAGAATTTCAGTAGATGAATTACTCAAACAAGTTATAGAAAATGTGTATAATGTTGCGAGCTTATAGAAATAAAATGATGGCAAAATGATTAATGCTACCAAATTCGTTGTTTGGGAATTTTCGGAGAAATGAAAATCAAATCTTTCAAAAAACATCTTTAAACCAGAATTTCAGTAGATAAATAACACAAGCAAGTTATAGAAAAAAAAGAATTCAATGGTTTTCTATCTGTTTCGATTCAGAGAAGACACTCTTTCGAAAAGGGCCTTTAAGAACACGCTTTGTATTCAAGAGGCGTAGACTTGTTCTATCAAATAGCCCATGTAGAATAAATCACATATTTACACTCTGGTGATCAAGGAGGCCAAAATTGATCTAGCTAGAGTATCCATTCCATTGTAAGGGGAAAGTTAGACCCAAATATTATCGATATCAATACTAACTAGTGATTTTGCAATAGGAACACACCTTTTTTTTTGGAGAGTATTACTGGCCCATGAGTTTCACGATGCTTGGGTTTGATGTACTAAGTGAAATGGATCCTAGGGCCTCCAGATCGCTGAATTAGAAGATTTTGATCACCTTCACTTGGGCTGTTTGATAGGGCAAGTTTAAGCAACATCTGCAAATGACAAGAAACAACTGACATAACCAAAGAATCGTTGTTGTAAAGGGGGCATGATATCATTTGGAAGATTTTTGTATTTGCATCAGATAGAATAGGAAACAATGCAATTTTCCCTTTAAGTATTTGAGTTCGATTTGTAGATATTAATCGAAAAAGATAAGGAATTATAATTTTTCTAAAATTTCCGAAGCAATGAATACATTTCTTCATGATTTCATCATTCCATTTCGATGAATTCGCAACGAAATACTTGTTTCTTCAAAATTGTGAAAGTTTCAGATAGACCAGAATATGTCGGTTTTGTCTTGCAACGGAGATATCAACTCTTCCAGAAACCATAAAAGCATTTTTTTACAATTCTGGAGACTGGAAAATGAGCGGATATTGCACCTTCACATAATATATCAGAATACAAAATACGTATAAGGCTATAATGAATGAACGTGTCAACTGCAGATATTTATATGAACTTGCAAACAGGTGCGTCAAGCTGGTGATAGTTGATAGTTGATAGTTGGTAAGGGGTTACGTTCCACTGCGACCTTAAAGTCTATTGTGCCCCCTTGTCAGAGCTGTTTTCGCAACCTACAGCTCACCCTCCAGCTCAAGAGCTCTGATGAATTCTAATATCTGTGAGGGCTTCAAGGAGGCTAAGTTCTCATTCCTCCTATAATGCTCCTGTCCAAGGTATCTTTTGCGCAGGCTCACAATGGCGAGGCATTCTGTGATCAGGTGAACAGGGGTTTCCTCCTCCTCCCCACAAAATCTGCACTCGTCAGTTTCTGATAAGCCCATTCTCATCATGTGCTTCCTTAGGCGACAGTGTCCTGTGAGGAAACCAGTGAGGAGGCGTAACTTATTCTTACTGAGATCCAGATGATTTTTGGATCTAGCAATTTCAAAGTTCCGAAGGAACTTTTTAGAGTGTTCCATTCCTGGAGAATTCCTCCACAGTGACCCTCTTTCATTTCCTTCTTTCTCCAAAAACTCTTTCTTATAGGTACATTTGCCTATACCACAGAAAGGTTCTGGGCCAGTAGGTAGCGTTTGTGCTCCCTTTCTGGCTAGAGTGTTGGCCTCTTCATTTCCTTTGATTCCTGAGGTCCCAAGAACCCAGACTAAGGAGACCTGGTTATTCTTGCCTACTTCATTGAGTTTCCTTCGGCACTCCCATATCAGCTTTGAGTCGATGACATGGGAGTTCAGTGCTTTAATAGCAGCCTGACTATCAGAATGGATCACTATGTCACACCTTTGATGGTTTCTTTCCAGGTTTATGTCTATGCATCTTTCGACAGCAAGTATTTCTGCCTGAAAAACACTCGAGTAGGAGCCTAGCGATAATGTACATTCAGTTCTAGGCCCGTATACTCCAGCGCCGGCCCCCGTCGTGGTTTTAGAACCATCTGTATACCATTTAACGGTATTTGCTTCGAGTTTTTGGGTAGTGTATTCCTTTTCCCATTCTTCCCTTTTACATAGCATTGAGTCAAAGTTCTTCTCGATGCTTACTTTTTTAATCATAACATCACTAGTTAGGTTCGCTAATGAGATGTACTTGTTCAGGGAGGACCAGGCTCTCTGACTTTTGATTCTCTCATTCCCTGTACCTTCCCTAGAGATTCTAAGGATAGCTTCATGGGCTACCCTTCTGATCACTAGATGTAGAGGACTGAGATCTATGATGACCTCAAGTGCTCTAGTCGGGCATGTTCTCATAGCCCCAGTGATGCAAACACAGGCAAGCCTTTGTACCTTGTCGAGTATTTTCCTCGTGCTTGTCTGCCCTGCTTTAGCAAACCAAACTACTGCCCCGTATGTTATTATCGGTCTTACAATCATGATGTACATCCATCTCAGTATTTTAGGGTTACATCCCCAAGTTTTGCCGGATAGTCTTTTGCACACCATTAAAGCCCTTATCGCTTTACTAGCAGTAATTTTAACATGCTCATTCCAAAGAAGCTTACTATCTAGCCTGATTCCCAGATATTTGACTTCAGACTTCCATCCTACAACAACTCCATTTACCGAAATGGACTTCATAGCTGGAAGGTTTCTCTTCCGAGTAAAGGGAATTACTGTGGTCTTTGCTGGGTTGATTTTGAGACCCACTGATAAGCACCACTGCTCAATAATTCTGAGGCCCCTCTGCAACAACTCACAGAGGACATCCTTGAATTTGCCTCTTACTATTAGGACTATGTCATCGGCATATCCTATGCAATCGAAGCCAAGCTCCGTAAGCCTGTGCAATAGTTCATCCACTACCAGGCTCCATAGGAGGGGGGATAATACTCCTCCTTGAGATGTTCCGCGAGTAGTTTTAATTAAACAGAGATGTTCTGACTGCCCACCAATGTCTCAGCTGTCCTCTTCGAGAGCACCTTACACAACCATTTTATAATGGTATCGTTTACTCCTCGCCTTACAAGTGCCTCTTTGACAGATACATGTGTTGTGTTGTCAAAGGCCCCAGATATATCTAGGAAAGCGCACAATGCGATTTCTTTATTGTTCAGAGACTTCTGGATGCCTTCAGTCAGCCCATACAGAGCAGTTTCCGTAGAACGTCCTGCCCTGTACGCATGCTGATAGTTGTGAAGTGGCTTCTTCTCCAGATTCTCCGTTCTTATGTAGTTATATACTACCTTCTCCATCGTTTTGAGCAAAAACGAAGTTAGTCAAATGGGCCTAAAGGATCTGGGATCAGTCCAGTCTTTTTTTTCCTGTTTTTGGGATAAAGATTACTTTTGCCCTTTTCCAATTATCAGGTATTTGACCCAGTGCTATGCTGCTTCTTGTGATTTTCAGCAGACGGGGAAGAATTTCTTCCACTTCCTTCTGCAGGAGTACAGGAAACACACCATCTACTCCTGGTGATTTATACAGCTGAAAAGTACTAATTGCCCATTCCAGTCGTTGTCTTGTAAATATCTTTCTAGCAATATCCCAATCATCCTTGCCGGATTTTTTGGTGAACTCGGTTGCTGTTTCAATACTGCTTATGGGTTCACTACCTGGAAAATGTGTTTTGAGAAGGAGAATCGATCGTTCTTCTTCTCCCTCAGTGTGTGACCCGTCTGGCTTTTTAAGTGACAGTATGGGGTTGGTGCCCCCCTCTGCCATGACTTTTTGAAGTCTGGCTGCGATGGGAGTGGAAGTGATATTTTCACAAAAATCTTGAGAGTTAAGCCTTTTGGCCTTCCTTATTTCTTTATTATACTGTGTAAGTTTCTCGGTGTACTCCTGCCAAATGTTATTCCGTCTTGCCCTATTAAAGAGCCGACGGACCTCCTTTCGGAGCTTTGACAGGTTCTCGTTCCACCAAGGTGCATCCTTACTTGGTTTAGCTTTGGTGAGCGGACAGCTGGAGTCGAACGCCTCCATTATTGCCCTACTGACCTGCTCTACCCTTGAGTTCAAATCGAAATGACGGTCATTCGCATCGATTTGTTCTAGATTTTCTTTTAGATGGTTTTTGTAAAGGAACCAATCTGTCTTTCTAGGATTTCGAGTCGCAGGGGAATAGGTGTTATCTCCCTCCACCCTGAACTCAATGATCCTATGATCAGAGAGTGATGGTTCGTCCATCACCCTCCAATAAGTAATGTTTTTCCTGGCCGCAGAATTTACTATTGTTACGTCCAGGACCTCTTTCCTTGCTCTCGTGACGAATGTTGGAGTAGTCCCAACATTTATGGTCTCGAGGTCATTAGCTAGAAGATATTCAAGTAGGTACTCACCTCTAAGGTTATTGTTGGTGCTTCCCCAGACAGTATTATGCGCGTTTGCATCACAACCAATTTTAATTGGGAGGCGTTTGCTTTTGCAGTAACGTACGAGTTCCTGTATCTCCTCTGGCGGTGTTATTGGCCCGTCTCCAGCGAAGTATGCGGATGCAATGATGATGTCTCGGTCAACGCCCCCAACATTGAGGTGAACCATGATTGGTATTAAATCCCGACACATATATTCTGAAACACAAATATATTTAATATTTTTGTTTATGAGAATACAAGCACGTGGAGCTTCTTGCCTCATATCATAGATCAAATTTGATTCCTCTGTTGCCAAACCTTTGATTTGGCCTTCTTCGTTGATCCAGGGTTCCTGGATCAGAGCAATGCCTAATTGCAGCCTCACAAACAACCTTGCAATCACGGCTGAGGAACCCCTCGCATGATGCAGGTTCACTTGTGCAACCTTGGTGAAGAGGAAGGCTTGTTTTATGGGGTGCTGGTGACCCGTACCTGAAATTTTGGTATTTGAATATAATGGATATTTTGTGCCCATTTTGTGCCGTATGTGACCAGTGTGAAGGCAGCCACGAGTTTCCCAGCCACTCGTTCTCTCTCACGAACGTTGGCGGTAGGCCGACCGCGATAGGTTCAGTGATACAAACTCGTGGCTGGCTGTCACAGCCGGACTGTGGCTGCTTCTGATTCGAGGAAAGATTTGAAGTCTTCAAAATTGACGAAAACGAAATTTTTTTCTTGCGAATATATGCTTCCGAGGACGCTTGATAAGAATACATCAACCCTCGATTTTGTCGGGCGAGAATTAACCCCACACGATCCCTCAACTTCTTTCATGGAAAAATTCAAAGTCTTCAAAATTGACGAAAACGAAATTTTTTTCTTGCGAATATATGCTTCCAAGGACGCTTGATAAGAATACATCAACCCCCGATTTTATCGGGCAAGAATTAACCCCACGCGACCTTTCAACTTCTTCCATGGAAAAATTCAAAGTCTTCAAAATTGACGAAAACGAAATTTTTTCCAGCGAATATATGCTTCCGAGGACGCTTGATAAGAATACATCAACCTCTGATTTTTTTCGGGCAAGAATTAGCCCCACACGACCCCACAACTTCTTCCATGGAAAAATTCAAAGTCTTCAAAATTGACGAAAACGAATTTTTTTTTGCGAATATATGCTTTCGAGGACGCTTAATAAGAATACATCAACCCCCGATTTTGTCGGGCAAGAATTAACCCCACACGACCCCACAACTTCTTCCATGGAAAAATTCAAAGTCCTCAAAATTGACGAAAACGAATTTTTTTTTCTTGCGATTATATGCTTCCGAAGACGCTTAATAAGAATACAACAACCCTCGATTTTGTCGGACAAGAATTAACCCTACATCACCCCCTCAATATCTTCCATGGAAAAAGTCAAAGTCTTCAAAATTTGCGAAAACGAAATTTTCTTCCTGCGAATATATGCTTCCGAGGACGCTCAATAAGAATACATACACCCCCCATTTTGTCGGGCAAGAATAAACCCCACGCGACCCCCTCAACTTCTTCTTTGAAAAAATTTAGTCTTCAAAATTGACGAAAACGAAATTTTTCTCTTGCGAATATATGCTTCCGAGAACGCTTAATAGGAAGACATCAACTCCCGATTTTGTCGGACAAGAATTAACACCTCACGACCCCCTCAACTTTTTTACGGAAAAATTCAAAGTCTCTTTCAGGAAAACGATATTGATGAAAAAAGAGCCAAATCGGCCGAACGATGTGGAGTTATACCAATTTTAAAATTCCATTTCCTCGAGATATCTTGCAGTGCTGATGAGATTGCAACTTCTCCATTGAAGAATACCAACTCGCAACTTGATGCAATGTGAAAAATTCAAAAACAACCATGTAACTTGACACAGACCTGTAGGTTAATATTTCACAAGATCGCTCCAAATTTTAGGAGATATTGGAAATTAAATATCTCGTATTTCGTGGCTATTTGTAATTCTGAGGATATTTTCTCACTATCTCAAGAAGAACGAACGCGATCAGATTTAAACTTTTAATTTGGTTGTAGAATAGCGATGCGCAACGTCATAAGTTCATGATCGTTCATGAAGAAAATTGAAAAAACAATTGATTTCCGAAAATTCGTCGATTTTTTTTGGAAGGAAACTATTCATCAGATTTCTATGAAATTTGACAACTATTCTGCAACAACGTTGCTACTTTTTTAGTTTGAACTATATTGATCTTCGGAGATATTGGGGAAAAATATATCAGATTTCTTATATATTTTATACGTATATTCGTTATTTCCGAAATATTTTAATAAGTACTGTCAAACTTAGTTACTAGTTGGGAAATGCTGATTGGCAAATTCGTGCTGAATTTCGTGACGATCGTTTCATCAGATAAATCCAATACTTTATATTTGGTTATTTGATTATCATTAAGTCCTCACGAATTTTGAAGACTTTGAATTTTTTTATGGAAAAAGTTGGGTTAATTCTTGCCCGAAAAAAGTGAGGTTAATGTATTATTATTGAGCATCCTCGAAAGCATATATTCGCAGAAAAAAATTTCGTTTTCGTCAATTCTGAAGACTTTGAATTTTTCCATGGAAGATGTTGAGGGCGTCGTGTGGGGTTAATTCTTACCCGACAAAATCGAGGGTTGATGTATTATTATTAAGCGTCCTCGGAAGCATCTATTCGCAAGAAAAAAATTTCGTTTTCGTCAATTTTGAAGACTTCGAATTTTTCCATGGACGATGTTGAGGGGGTCGTGTGGGGTTAATTCTTGCCCGACAAAATCGGGGGTATGTATTCATATTGAGCTTCCTCGGAAGCATATATTCGCAAGAAAAAAATTCGTATTCGTTAATTTAGAAGACTTTGAATTTTTCCCTAAAAAAGTTGAGGCAGTAGTATGGGGTTAATTCTTGCCCGACAAAATCGGGGGTTTATATATTCTTATTGAGCGTCCTTGGAAGCATATAATCGCAAGAAAAAATTCGTTCTCGTCAATTTTGAAGACTTTGAATTTTTCCATGGAAGAAGTTGAGGGGTCGTGTGGGGTTAATTCTTGCCCGACAAAATCGGGGGTTGATGTATTCTCATTAAGCTTACCCGGAAGCATATAGTCGCAAAAAAAATTTCGTTTTCGTCAATTTTGAAGACTGAATTTTTTCATGGAAGAAGTTGAGGGGGTTGTGTGGGGTTAATTCTTGCCCGACAAAATCAGGGGTTTATGTTTTTTTATTGAGCGTCCTCGGAAGTATATATTCGCAAGAAAAAAATTTCGTTTCCGTAAATTTGGAAGACTCCGAATTTTTCCATGGACGATGTTGAGGGGGTCGTGTGAGGTTAATTCTTGTCCGACAAAGTCGAGGGTTGATGTATTCTTAGTAAGCGTCCTCGGAAGTATATATTTGCAAGAAAAAAATTTCGTTTTCGTCAATTTTGAAGACTTCGAATTTTTCCTCGAATCAGAAGCAGCCACAGCTCGGCTGTGAGAGCCAGCTACGAGTTTGTATCACTGAGCCTATCGCGGTCGGCCGACCGCCAACGTTCGTGAGAGAGAACGCGTGTCTGGGAAACTCGTGGCTGATTTCACACTGGTCTGTATGTGATGAATTTTGTGCTCGGAAAGTTTCCAAGATATTTCGAGCTTTTCGAGGGGATCACCAACTTGACGCTGTGACCCATATAAGGAAATTTGAGAATATTCTTTTCCCATTGATTGTGCTTATTCGTGCCGTATGTTGTGAATTTTGTGCCGGTATGGTTTTCGAGATATTTTGTGTTTTTCCAGTGGCTCACCAATTTGACACTGCGACACATATATTGAAATTTGAAAATTTCCTTTTTCCATTGAACTGTGCCCATTTTGTGCCAATTTCAGCCGTGGGTTGTGAATTTTGTGCCGTTATAGTTTTCGAGGTATATTGATTTCTTTCGATTTTATTATAATTTGACTGTTTTTTTCACTGAATTGTGCTCATTTTGTGCCAATTTATGTGATTTTTGTGCCCATATACTTAACGAAATATTAAGAGTTCTCCCATAGGTAACCAAACCAATTGTACCAAGTTGTAGGTACTGCATGTTATGAATTTTGTGTCCGCTCAGTTTTCGAGTTTCTGACATTGGCATCGGTCTCCATTTTGATGCTCTCATCCGTAAATTTCCCCTATTCTGGTCGTTGTCGTGCCTCCTGTTGTTTTTGTGAAAAACAACATTGAATCAAGAACCACTGATTCATCTATTGTGCGTTATGAGTCTGTGTGCCTTTTTTCGGAATATTTCTGCTTCAGTATTGTAATGATACTCATTTAATAAACATAAAATAATGTCTAAAACTCTGACTTGATGTGATGAACCAATGTGACGTAGCATTTAATTATAAATCATCATTATATTTATCGGGAAAGTGGAATAGTTCCCCAGCAAATACATGGTGTTTATCACCAAACAAAAATTTCTTGAAAAATGCTCAATCATCAGCTGAAACCATGTTCATTTAAACCAAGTGAAATAATGTATGAATACATTGTGGTATACCAAAGAAGGTAAGAAACACATACATATAGTCTAACAAAGAAATATTTCATTAGAATTTGTTGGATCGTAGGCCACAATGGAAATAATCAATGAGTGAAACTTCAACCCTATAAATATTTATTCATAAAATTTTCAAATCAAATATAAAATATTTATACTGGAAATAACATGAAACGAATGAACGTCTTTCAATATAATTCATTTTCGAAAATAAACGTGAGTGCAAGAGGTCCTTCCCGAGGGTGCAGGTTGGATTCATTCACATGGTGTAAATCAAGTGTGAAGGCAGCCACGAGTTTCCCAGCCACGCGTTCTCTCTCACGAACGTTGGCGGTAGGCCGACCGCGATAGGTTCAGTGATACAAACTCGTGGCTGGCTGTCACAGCCGGGCTGTGGCTGCTTCTGATTCGAGGAAAGATTTGAAGTCTTCAAAATTGACGAAAACGAAATTTTTTTCTTATGAATATATGCTTCCGAGGATGCTTAATAAGAATACATCAACCCCCGATTTTGTCGGGCGAGAATTAACCCCACACGACCCCTCAACTTCTTCCATGGAAAAATTCAAAGTCTTCAAAATTGACGAAAACGAAATTTTTTCTTGCGAATATATGCTTCCGAGGACGCTTGATAAGAATACATCAACCCCCGATTTTGTCGGGCAAGAATTAACCCCACGCGACCCTTCAACTCCTTCCATGGAAAAATTCAAAGTCTTCAAAATTGACGAAAACGAATTTAATTAATTATTAAATTAGCATTTAATTATAAATCATCATTATATTTATCGGGAAAGTGGAATAGTTCCCCAGCAAATACATGGTGTTTATCACCAAACAAAAATTTCTTGAAAAATGCTCAATCATCAGCTGAAACCATGTTCATTTAAACCAAGTGAAATAATGTATGAATACATTCTGGTATACCAAAGAAGGTAAGAAACACATACATATAGTCTAACAAAGAAATATTTCATTAGAATTTGTTGGATCGTAGGCCACAATGGAAATAATCAATGAGTGAAACTTCAACCCTATAAATATTTATTCATAAAATTTTCAAATTAAATATAAAATATTTATACTGGAAATAACATGAGATGAATGAACGTCTTTCAATATAATTCATTTTCGAAAATAAACGCGAGTGCAAGAGGTCCTTCCCGAGGGTGCAGGTTGGTTCATTCACATGGTGTAAATCAATGAATATGCATTCATTACCGATTTTTATATGGTTGTAGTCGTTTTAGTCTGCATATCATTGTGGACTTCCCATTGATTGTTATGCTGCCTACAAACTGCCCAGGAATGACCAATACTGCCTTCCAAAGAAGCCTCCCTATAAGCGCCGCAACTCGGCAAGTGATGAGATTCATCCGGCATAAATTAAGTGATTTTGGTATAGCACCCAGTGTGGGCAACAACTCCAAATTAGAAGAAGCTACGAGAATATAATTTTCATGGAAGTAAATATGTCAAGTGAGGAGAGCCTAAAGGAGCTGCCCTGCCACTTGTTTTGGGTGCTATACCAAAATCACCTAATTTATGCCGGATAGATCTCATCACTTGCAGAGTTGCGGCGCTTATAGGGAGGCGTCATTGGAAGGCAGTATTGGTCATTTCTGGTCAGTTTGTCGGCGAAATAACAATTATTGGGAAGTCTACAATAATATCTAACTAAAACTAAAATGACTAAATCCACAGAAAAATCTTTGATTAATGCATATTTATTGATTTTCACCATGTGAATGAATCCAACCTTTTGCACTCCCTTTCATTTTTGAAAAGGAGTTATATTGAAATAGGTTAATTTGTCTTATGTTATTCTTAGTAGGGATCTTCCATGTTCTGTTTTGAAAATTTCACAAACAAATATGGCTGAAGTTTCACCCATTGATTATTTTCATTGTGGCCTACTACCCAACAAATTTTAAAAGAAAATTTCTTTGTTGAACTATATGTATGTGTGTGTTAACTTCTTCGGTAAACCAGAATGTATTCATTCATACATTTTCTCATTAGGTTTAAATGAACATGATTTCAGCTGATGATTTGGCATTTTTCAGGAAATTTCAGTTTGGCGATAAACACAAATTATTTACTGAGTTATTATTTCACTTTCTCGACAAATAAAATAACTTCAATTCTTATTGCCACGTAATATCAATTAAACAACTTTGATCGGGAAATTGACCATTCAATTCAATGTGCTACAGTTTCGGGAACACATGTTCTCTTCTTCAGGCTGAAAAATATATATCACATGAACCGGCTTCATCATATTCTGTCTGTACTAGAGTTACCACAAAAATTCTAAAAATTATTCCTGAATTTATAACACATCAAGACCACAAAGACCTTCTTGGAAAAACCATAAAACCAAAAACACGTTTTTATCTAATTTCTACCATTATCTTAATTCCTCTGAGCCACGTCAAACTTTAAAATGTTAATGTCTCGCACAGAACATCAACAGCTCCATGACACCGTCAACGCCCTCTGCAAATTATTATCATCAGACTTATAATCGTTCTATGAGATTAAAATAAATCTTTCTAAGACCTTCTGTATCTGTTCGGAAATTCTCAGTTTCCTTCCTTAATATTGATCATTTTAGCCATCATTCGTTTTTTACAATTGTTTTCTTGGTGTGAAATTTTCACGTCAACTATATTGAAATTGAAAAATGTCCTGTTTCCAGCTGATGTTCTACTCAAGCTGTTGTTTTATTAGATTTATTTTTTACTAATATCGTATCGTATCGTATAAACAACACACGACATATTTTCTTTCTTCGTCTTATCTTTTATCCTACTGAATATTGATTTTCCCAAAATCAAGTTATTGTATTGTGCATTTTTTTTAATTGTTTCGTTTGAGCACTATGGACAATTGTGCAGAGAGACCCGGTACCAAAAGCCATCTTACATAGTTAACACTTACTTTATCAGTTTCATCCGTTATTTTGTTATGCATTCTTCTTTCATCGCCATTTAATACTTTATGTATCAATTTCATCAGATATGAGTTCATCATTGAATAACTTTTCAGATTTTTTAAATTTACACTCTTGAATTCCTCACTACAAAGTTTTTCTATCCTTTTTCTGATTGAGATATTATATCAATTTTCTGAGATTTGATATGCAGCGAAAGATGGTTGTTGGTTCTATTTGTACTGGTTGACTTTCTGTATAGGTTTGTCCTTAAAGAACCACTGACAGGGTCCCTCATTATAAGTACATGCACTGGTAATTCATGCCCAGCATTCTCTAACTCATAAGTAGACTTCAGTCTAGAATTTATAGAATCGAATATCACCAGAATATAATCTGAAGAATCTCTAGGAACACGTCATGCAAGTCTGTCATCTACATATAGGAGAAGAATTGGGAAACAAAATTTACTCTATTTACCACTTCCTACAAAACAAAATTCATAACCCATTTGGCCACAATTGGGCAACAGTGTGCACCCATAGGGCAACCTGATTCTTGCTTGTAAGAAATGCCATTAAGAGTCAAATACCTCACCTTAAAACAAATCTCTAATAAGTCTAAAAAGGTCTCACAATCTTTGGTAGTGAAAGTACTCAACTGATGCCAATTATCTTCAATCAACTGAATCACCAATGTTTTCATGATGTTGGTGAACAAATTTTCGATATCAAAAGACACAATGCAACAATCATCTGGTACTACAATGCTCCTAAGTTGGCCAACTAACTCCGCTGGGTTTTTAACATTGTACTTTGCATAACAAAATAACGGATAAAACTGACGAAGTAAGTGTTAACTATGTAAAATGGCTTTTGGTACCGGTAATCTCTGCACAATTGCCAAGAGTGCTCAAACGAAACAACCAAAAAAATGTACTATATAATAACTCGACTTTGGGAAAATCAATATTTAGTAGGGTTAACGATAAGACGAAGAAAGAGAATATGTCGTGTTTTTTTTATACGATAATTGTGAACACTGTCCTTGATGTTACCTTGGCACTATAAAGCAATATTTACAAATAGTATCTCAACCCATAAAACATCAGTAAAAATATATATAATAATAAAAGAGCTTTAGTAGAGCATAAGCTGGAAACAGGACATTTTTTGAATTTTAATATAGTTGACGTAAAAATTTTACACCAAGAAAACAATTGTAAAAAACGAATGATAGCTGAAACGATCAATATTACGAAAGAACTCTCTGAGAATTTCAGAGCAGATTTAGAAGGTTTTAGCAAGATTTATTTTAATCTCATAGAACGATGATAGTATAAGTTCGATAATAATAATTTGTTCAGGGCGTTGATGGTGCCTTGGAGGGTATTGGTTGTTGATGTTCTGTGCGAGAAATTACCATTTTGAAGTTTGACGTGACGTAGAGGGATTTTAGATTCAGATTAGATCAAAATGTGTTTTTGAGATTATAGTTTTTCCAGGGAGGTCTTCGTGGTCTAGATGTGTTTCAAATTTGAAAATAATTTTTAGAATTTCAGTGTTAATTCTAGTAAAGCCAGACTATGATGAAGCTTGTTCATGTGATATATATTTTTCAGCCTGAAGAAGAGAACATGTGTTCTCGAAACTGTAGCACATTAAATTAAATGAAATATCATCCAGCTTTGTATTCTCATGTCAATTTCCCGATCAAAGTCATTTAATTGATATTACGTGGCAATTAGAATTGAAGTAATTTTATTCATCGAAAAAGCGGAATAGTTACCCAGTATATAATTTGTGTTTATCGCCAAACTAAAATTTTCTGCAAAATGCTGAATCATCAGCTGAAATCATGTTCATTGTGGGACAATGTTTGGATGAATACATTCTGGTTTAGCAAAGAAGGTAACACACATATACATATAGTTCAACAAAGGAATATTTTATTGAAATTTGTTGGGACGTAGGCCATAATAAAAATAATTAATGGATGAAACTTCAACCAAATAAATATTTATTTATAATATTTCAAAACAAAACATGGAAAATCTATACTCAGAATAACATAAAACTAATCAACTTCTTTCAATATAATTGCTTCTCAAAAATTAACGGCAGTGCAAGAGGTCCTCCTCGGGAGTGCAGAAGGTTGAATTCATTCACATGGTGTAAATCAATAAATGTGCATTGATTACAGATTTTTCTGTGGATTTAGTCATTTCAGTCTGCATACTATTTTAGACTTCCCAATGTTATTTCGCCGACGAATTGCCCAAAAATGACCAATACTACCTTCGAAAGTAGCCTCTCTATAAACGACGCAACACTGCATGTGTTGCATAAATTAAGCGATTTGGGTATAGCACCCAAAATAAGTGGCAAGGGCAGCTCCGATGAAAATTATATTCTCGTAGCTTCTTCTGATTTGGAGTTGTTTCCCACACTGATTGCACAGTGTCACTAAAGTGACTGCATCTCATCAATAGCATGTTGTACAAATTGGATTCCTTTTCGTGAAAGCGTGTCAGCACAAACGGTTGTGGCATGCTGGGAATTTTGGATATTTACGAAATTATATTCGCCCATTTGTTGGTAGCTTTCGGGATTTAGAATTTTCACCATTTCATAAATTGTTGTTCGACAATCGACTGCTTGGATCAATTTCTTTAATGATGTTATAAATAAAAAATAAAAGATAGTATATTAGCTCTCTCGCTATACGCATGTCTCGAACAATTTTTATAGAAATTCTTTTAGCCAAACTTAATATATTGTTCAATCTGGATCGATTCCAGAAAGAAATTTGCTGTCACAAAAACTTGTTTCAAGTATTTGGATCAGTTAATCCAATGCACATGTGTTTGTCGAGCTGATTTTTCCTTTCCTAGTTTGTCTTGAGGAATATTATATTATTCCTTTATTATTAAAATATCTAGAGGAGAACTCACCTGAAGTCACCAGGTTTTACGCGCTTGTTCACATTGCGAAATGGTGACTTGGAAATTTCAGTGAAATTTCAATGGAATATAAAAATTTTGAGGTAACAATTTTTTTTTTCAATTTTTCCATGGATAATTCTTCTTATTGACACTGTTCATCTTCCAACCAAGTTTCATTTCGATCAGGTAAACATTTTTCGAGTTATTGAAAAATCAAAATTTCAAATAGCTCTAGCACAAAAACCATTCGGCAGATTAACAAATTCAACTGAGATATTCAGGATCTCAACCTAACCTAAAAATTTCAAGATTTTAGGTCCTTCTTTTCGAAAGTTACAGCGCACACGGCCGGACAGCCGGCTGGACGGACATAATCAATTTCGACCATAGATTCTTCATCAGTGAGTCTAACCTAGTCGTCTGAGACCAATTTCGGCTCAAAATTCGAAAATTACAGCCGTCGTGACGAAATGATAACGCGCTGTGTTCCATAGAACAAGCGCGTAAAAACACACTTCCATGGGCTTCTTTAACTGACTTTCTGTAAGCTCTGCTGTCGATCATTCAGATTCTTGATTGAAATGGAAACTCTGTTCAGATATTTTTTGTAATTTTTTCGGATTTTCTCCTTCTCCTCTCCAGTTTTTAAAGGTGTTGTGAGCTCTCTTCAAGTGTATTGAATCAGTACTGATTTTACGCTGAAACGATTAGAGTTAATATCCTAGCGTATTATATAATGCAGTGTCATTACAATTCAATATGTGTGCATAATTATGAAATGAACAGTTTTGGATTTCACACAACAAAAGAACCACATTTAGACCTTCCGCAAATTGAAAATGTAACTTAAAAATATTTTTGAAAGCAAGATCTGTTTGAAGTTCCGACAAAAGGAAACGTAGTTACTCTGAAGTGTGTAAAACCCATCATTTTGTTACATTACAAAATTTTGAAGGTGTTTTTTCTCTCTCAGGTGATAGCTTCCAAAGATGGTTCCTCAGTTACATTGTATTTAACGCCGTTTTATTTCATTTTTATAGTTGACCGATCAATTTGAAATTAGGTAGGTGGGTATATATTTGCATCATGAAATTTTTCCAAAAAAAATCAAATAAATCGGCGTGAAATACAATGTGACTGCGAAACCATTTTTGGAAACAATTCTTGCTACAAGCCTATATACCTTCAAAATTCTCTAATGTAACGAAATGATTTTTCATTCACTCGAGAGTAAGTTTACTTTTTTTGGGCACTTCAAAGAAATCTTTCTTGAGTGAAAACCGAAACTATTCATTTCATAATTATACAGACATAGTGTATTCTAATGACAATTAATTACATGTGACGCTAGGATATTAACTTTAATCGTTTCAGCATGAAACCAGTACTGACTCAATACACGTGATGAAAGCTGACAAAAGAGGTAAAGGGAAAAATCCAAAACCTTTTAAAAACAAAAATCTAAATGAAAGCGGAGTTTCTATTTGAATCCCGAATCCGATTGGTCGACAGCTGCGATTACAGAAAGTCATTTAGAGAAAATCATGAAAGTGCAACGAGTTTTCGTGACAGCAAAATTCTTGCTGAAATCGATCAAAGCGAGTTGAACAATATGTTCAGTTTTGGCTAAAAGACTTTCTATAAGAAATTGTTTGACACATGCGTGTATTGAAAGAGCTAGTATACTTTCTTCATATTTTCAGAAAAAAAACCATTACTGATTTTGATCCAAGCAGTCGACTGTCAACCAACAATTTATATTATGGTGAAAATTCTGAATCCAGAAAGCTACCAAGAAATAAGCGAATGTAATTTTTGAAATATTCAAAATTCCCAGCATGCCACAATCGTTTGTGCTGACAAGCAGATGAAAAGTTCTGCGAAACGTCGCCGAATATAGACATAATTTAATTCATCTTATATTTGTCCTAATTCGCACAAAAATATTTTCAATCTTGATTCATAATAATAATAATAAAAATAATAATAGTAATAATAATTAATAATAATAATAATAATATAACTTTATTCACCATGAAAATCCTACATTGCAATTTCATAACTATAATTATGGCTTAACGAAGCAATGAAAGAGTATTTACTATGGAGGACACTATTTCGAACAATTTCAATAGAATATTTCTCTGTTGGACTATACGTATGTGTGTGTTACCTCCTCTGGTAAACTAGAATGTATTCATACATTACCTCACTTGTTCTAAATGAACATGGCAGATGATTAAGCATTTTCAAAAAATTTTAGTTTGGCTATGAACACGAATTATTTGCTGGGAAACTATTTCACTCATGACGCACAATAGATGAATCAGTTGTGCTTGATTCAATGTTTTTTCACAAAAACAATAAGAGGCACGAGAACGACCAAAATATGGAAAAGCTACGGATGAGGGCATCAAAATGGAGACCGATGGCAGAAACTCGAAAAATGTCGAAAACTGAAAGGGCACAAAATTCATAACATAGAGTACCCACCAATTGATACAATTGGGTTGTTTATTCAAAGGGAAACTCCAAATATCTCGATAAGTACATGGGCAAAAAATTCACATAAATTGGAAAAAAATTAGCATAATTCAGTGGGAAAAACTGTCAAATTATAGGTTGAAAAAAAAGTGGAAAAAATAACATTATTGTTGCTTCTGCAACGTCGGAGTTTGAATTCTTTTAGTTCCCAGGAAATTCAATATTTTTGGTTTAAATCAATTGACACCGGCTTTAAGAGCATTTTATCTCAAGCCAAAAATAAAGTATAATTTTGTATGACAGAAAACATTCAGATAGAATTCAAGCTCTTAGCATTCCAGGAATCGGGGCGTGATGGGTGGCACACTCCAGATACCACATGTGACATTTTATAGAATTTATCGTCCCAGACCATTAAGGGAAACTTCCTCCACACATTTGTGCTCTCTCTTTTGCACCAGCCAATCCGAGGTGTTTTTTCGGATCTTAGAAGGGCGTCGCTTAATTCAAAAAACCAATCAAAATTTATATTCTCCCTCTAAAATGTGAAGAAGGGAATTTTCTTAGTTTGGGTTTTAGTTAGTTTTTAGACACTCTTCATTTGACCGTTGTATAGAAAACAACATTCGCTCTCGAATTTATAAACAAGACTCATACGTTAATTCTTGTGTTGTAAAAATCGTAACTTCTCATTTGAAAGTCGCTTCGACCTTGCTATCGAATAAGATATAGAAGGAAGATTCTATTGTGTAAATCACTTGTATACCATTTCGGTCTTGTTATCTAATACAGACACAAGAAAATACATTTTTGTTACTTGTTAAAAGTGCGTTTTTAATACACCTTAACAACATCTTCGTGTCATGAGTGCAACGATATTGATCAACTGGTCAATAAGTTCTTCAATTATCTGCTTATTATAGAAGCATCAACATTTCTGATAAAGATCGGAAAATATTCGTCGGTCGTGTCTTCATTTTGATAACGACAGAATTAATCAAGTGCGATTAATTCATCCACACGGAGTCTGTACCATTGAAACTCCAAAACACCTGAATAAACCAATTCAGGTCAAAACAAATATCTCGAAAACTATTCGGGCACAAAAAAACATACAACTCAAGGCACGAATTGGCACAAAATGGGCACAGTTCAAATGAATACGAAAATTTTCAAATTTCAATATGTGTGGCATCGTCAAGTTGGCGATCCACTGGAAAAACTCAAAATATCTCGAATACAATACAGGAACAAAATTCACAACATACGGCACTTATTGGCACAAATTGGTACAATTGGTTTGGTTACGTACTGGAGAACTCTAAATATCTCGTTAAGTATATGGGCACAAAATTCACATAAATTGGCACATAATACGCACAATTCAGTGAAAAAAACTGTCAAGTTATAATAAAATCGAAAAAACTCAAAATACCTCGAAAACTATACCGGCACAAAATCCACAACTTACGGCCGAAATTGGCACAAAATGGGCACAACTCAATGGTAAAAGAAAATTTTCAAATTTCCATAAAGGTGTCACAGCGTCAAGTTGTTGGCCCACCCGAAAAACTCTGAATATCTCGGAAACTATACGAGCACAAAATTCATTTTATACGGCACAGATTGGCACAAAATCGGCACAAAATACTCATAATATTTAAATATCAAAATTCCAGTTATGGGTCACCAGCTTGACGCACCTCTTGCAATCACACTTCTGCCTAAATAGCTCTGCATAAAAATACTCGACTTACCTTCACATATACTGTGACTATCTTCACAATAATATTCCTAAGCCCATAAATACTCGGACTTAAAGTAGGGCTACAATGAGCAGAGTTCCGTTATTTCACCCTCTCATTCAATAATCGATAAATATGAGGCCCAACCAACAAATATTAAATGTTCATTCCGAAGAAATCTTGGGAAATAAAACTCAAACAAAATTTCAAGTTTATGTTCAAGATAGTCATGAAAAAGTTTATTTGCTGAAATCCTGCCTGTCACGAGAATATTTAGTTTTGAATATTCATATCAACCTTCCTTATTTATATTCAACCAAAATCTCAAGCATTTGCTGATCCTTCCAACAAAGGTGGCATAGCACGGATGGATGGTGGATGTTTGAATATCTCCTTGTATTGCTTTCAAACTTCTCTTGAGCTTAAGAAATGTGTACTTCTTGAATCAATTACTGAATTGAGTCAACAGAATAATTCCGCATCATAATTTGTGAGAGACAATCGTCAGAAGTCAACTGAGTGCCCAGTCTTCATACAACCATATTCAATTCGAAAGAATAAGTGTTAGAAAATCAAAACTGCGGAAGTCACAACACACCACACCATAAAAATAAATTCACGAATACTTTTATGATGACGTTTTCCTTTACAGGTTTATCGAAGTTCGCCAAATTGGCGAGATCGGTGACAAGAAGTCGTTCTGTTCTTGTTTCTCAGTTCTCTTCGCATCTTCCGAACCTCAAGGACACAACGAAGCAGTCCCATTTGGCGCAAGTCAGTCAAACTAACGACTAGATCCTTCCTAAATGAACTAATGGATATTCTCTTTTTCATGCTGCTGGATTATCTTCCCTGCGGATTTTCTTCGTGTTTTGTTTCGATTTAAACGTCAAATGATTAATTTGGAAATCCCCTATGTACATTCTCCCATATCCAAACTTATTCTGTGAAAAAAATGCGATTTTTTTACCGTATTATATTCTGTTTTTTTCTCGATATGAAATGATTTCGAATTTTTTTTTTTCGAATTCTGCAAACACATGAACTGTCGCCATATTTTTGTTTCATGCAATATTTATTTTCATTTTCAATGGTTTCTGTTTCATTGGTTGACTTTTCTTTTATTATCATTTACCTTTCATGTAATGTAATGTAATAGATGATGAGCCTGAGTGCAGATATAATGCCACAGTATCGACAGGAAGCTCCTAAGACACCACCTCATATTCTTCTTCATTATTGCGCATTTAAAGCCATCTGGGATTGGATAATTTTGTGCTTAACATTCTACACCGCCATCATGGTTCCTTATAACGTAGCCTTCAAAAATAAAACGTCAGAAGATGTGTCACTACTGGTTGTGGATTCAATTGTAGACGTTATATTTTTCATCGATATAGTTTTGAATTTCCACACGACCTTCGTTGGACCTGGTGGAGAAGTTGTTTCTGACCCAAAAGTCATTAGGATGAACTACCTGAAGAGTTGGTTCATCATAGATCTTCTCAGCTGCTTGCCCTATGATGTTTTCAATGCATTCGATCATGATGAAGACGTAAGTATATGTGTGTACATTAATACTCGATAGATACCTATACGGTCACCTCATTTTGTGAATTCTTCCTCAAGTTCTGATTCAAAAGACCAATTACCATGAACGTGCTTCCGTACATTACAAAATGATCTTCAGTGCCTGATTTATAAACCTGACGTAATGGAAATGTGAAATGCATTTATAAAGTCCGTCAATGCTTCAGTTAGCGGTTCATGTGCCACTCTTCTGTAGTTCCGCAGACGTTGTAGATGACCATGACTTGTCTTTTGACTTTGCAGCACGGATTTTAACCAAGATGGTGATATGAGGAAGCACTTATAATTTTGAGTTCACCTTGTTCATTGATAAAAGTGGTGAGTTAGATCATTTCAAAACTAACGGATATAAGCCAAATTCACAGGTTATATAATCCTTTCGAACCTCATGAACTGGAACTGGCAGGAGGACAAACGTCGTGTTTATAAATGGGATATAGTTTGTTTCAAACTGAGAGAACGACTACGTCAGCTGCACTGCAACGTCAACGGTGAACGGAAACACAACGTCAAAATTATTAATCCTGAGTTGAACATGCAACAAGTGAAACGAAAGAATAAAATTTGTTCGCGTTATTCAAAGAAGGTTCAAATGAAAAGAGTGCCATCATGTTTTGAGGTATCTAATTATAACTGAAAGAAAGAGCAATTGAGGTCATGAAATGTTTGAATCGTGAGCCTCACACCACAGTTTCAATTTCCAGTTAAGTACAAGGATTGAATTATCGCATTAACATACAACTCTCAGATATAGGCATTTGTAATTATTTTCATCTACGACTTTAGCAATCACTTTCTATGGCGCATGGGGAATTTATCACACAGTTTGATGAAAATATGGCTCATCGATCGGAAATATCTCTAAAGTATGTCACGGGACGGTCAATACAAAGGAATATCTTCTAGTACATCCTTTGCTCTCAAAATGGATTTTTTCAAGTTTCCATCATGAAGGAATGATTTCGCCATCTTCGTTTCATATGATCCTCTCGAAAATCTGCAGGATCCTTCAAACTATAATTTGCGATCGAGTACGTGACTACAAGTGCATTCTATATGTATTTTGGAAAATATTGGTGAAATTAAATTTATTGGGTGTATTTTACCGATTCACGAATTCGGCCTTTTCATTCAAGACCCAAACCTACTCTATAAATGATGAATATCTAAGTCGTTTCTTTAGGAAGTTATTATTCTCGGATGGCCTAACCGCCAAAAGAAAAAAATAATAATTACCTACTTGATAATTATACAGAGTAAGAAGTTTAATTACCAAGGCCGAATTGGCAAAATGTTTTTCCAATATTTCCGAAGATACTGACTGGATGGAATTGAAAACCAGTATTGGATTGAAAAAGAACAGCTGGGAGGCTCATACAGAATTTCATGAGGACCTTATGATTAGATAATCGCAAAATATAAAACAATTGAAACACAATCTAATTTTTGTTGTAAATTGTTCTTATGGAATCATTAATTGAGAAATGTAACTATCATCGGATATATCAATAACACCAAGAAACGATCATTAAATCTGACATATTTTTCATTCAATGTGTCTCAAAAAATATCCGATTGAACTGAAATTCAAAACGCTGTTGTTTTTGAACTATCCTTAGTGTCTGTGTCAAATTTTATTGTACGTTGAAGAATAGTTTCTAAAAAAATTTGTTTTGACAAAAATCTTGAAGATTTTCGGAAAGCATCAGTTCTCTTAGAGATATCTAGGAAATAATCTCAAAATTTCAAATAGCCTCGAAATTTGACAATAAACTTCAAAATCATATTAACGGTACGAAGTTCACATTGCGCGATTGAAAAGAAATGGTCTGAAGACAAATTCGTTTTATCAAATGGTATTTGCCTACCAAATCTAAGATTCTAGAATTTTCATTTTAAAGGTGATTAGCAAGAAATATTTCCTTTTGTTCGAACCTCAAAATCTACAAAATATTGCCCATAAACTTCTAAATCGTATTAATGATACGTATTTCACAGTAAGCGACGGAAAAGAAACGGACTAAAGCCTAAACTCGTTATATCAAATGGCTCTTGCCTATCCGAAAACCAAGATTCTCAGAATCTCTAATCTGCCGGCCATGTGATACTATAGCATGCGATTTTCGACCGTATTAACGTCGAGTATCTTTCGACGGTGACGCCATCTAGTTCGAGTATCTTTTTCGGGAAACGATATTAGCAAGGAGGTTTTCCTACTATGTTGTCTTCATACAATGGTTGCACGTTGATATTTCCAACCATAAACAAAGTTTTGATCTGATCAAATCTGTACTTATCGATATCGAGATATCGAGGAATCAACCTCATAATCTCAAATGGTCCTCCGATGACCGATTTAATCCATTAAAGAAACTTAACCGGGGTATATACAGACGAAAGGACGAACAAAATTGAATTCTACGGCGGATTCTCCTGCATGGTTGAAACCAATGTTTTAAGAGCATTTTGGCTCAGAATTCGAAAATTGCATACATTGTCACGAAACGATAGCGCGCTGTTGCACAGAAAAAGCGCGTAAAATAACAAATTTTGCGAGGAAGTAACTAACAAAAAATCTAGAACAGCACTGACGTGAAGTCAGCAGCTTCGACGCGCTTGTTCACATTGCGAAATGGTGACTTGGAAATTTCAGTGAAATTCCTATGAAATGAAAATTTTCAAAAAAAAATTTTTTTTTTTCGAATTTTTCCATGAAAATTCTTCTCATTGACACTGTTCATCTTCCAACAAAGTTTCATTTCAATCAGATAAACATTTTTTGAGTTATTGAAAAATCAAAATTTCAAATGGCTGTAGCACAAAAACAATTCGGCCGATTTGGCCCATTAACGATATTTAGGATCTTAACCTAACCTGAACATTTCAAGACTCTAGGTCCTTCCTTTCGAAAGTTACAGCGCACACGGCCGGCCGGACGGACCGAATCAATTTTGACCATGGATTCTTCATCGGTGAGCCCTACCTAGTCGTTTGAGACCAATTTTGGCTCAAAATTTGAAAATTACAGACATCGTGACGAAATGATAACTCGCTGTTCCCCAGAACAAGCGCGTAAAAATTGGGGAAAACGCAAAGGCAATCAACCAACCGACGGAGGTAAGAACGAATGCCATATTCAACGCTTGAATTAAGTAAAAAAGAAGAGATCATCAATAATCATTATTGTTCTAATGAAGCGGCATTCAACATATTCAGGATAGAGGTCTCAAACTGTATTTATGAAAATCATCACATACAGAAACAAGTATTCACTCACCTTAACATTTTCAACCCTCCCGCAAATAATCCATTCTGTATTTTCTGGTATTACTTCGAACAAACATAATGAGATAGGTAATTGAAATCTTGTTTTGATAGCCTATTTTGTTCTAACTGCTCAGAAAGAGTCAAAGTTCCAAGAATCGCTCGTTATTCTTCTGATGTTTTGAATAGTTTTATTATCTATGAATTACTTTTGCATATTACAGGGAATCGGGAGTCTTTTCAGTGCCCTGAAGGTAGTTCGTCTGCTGAGGTTGGGCCGAGTCGTCCGAAAACTGGACAGATATTTAGAATATGGTGCTGCTATGTTGATATTGCTGCTGTGTTTTTATATGCTAGTAGCCCATTGGCTAGCCTGCGTTTGGTACTCCATAGGAAGATCGGACGCCGACAATGGAGTTCAGTATAGCTGGCTGTGGAAATTGGCAAATATTACTCAAAATCCCTATTCATACGTTTGGCCGAACGACTCTAGTACTCCGGAGCTCATAAATGGACCGTCAAGAAGAACCATGTACGTAACTGCCTTGTATTTCACGATGACCTGTATGACTTCTGTTGGATTTGGAAACGTTGCTGCTGAGACTGACAACGAAAGAATTTTTACTATTTGTATGATGATTATAGCTGGTGAGTTCCTTTTAAGTTCTTATATGATCCTTGATACAGTTTTTTCAGACTGTGGTTTCATTAAGATGACCTAAAATAATATTTTCATCATCCTCGTTATTTACTCATTGAAATGAGTGTCGAAAGTGAGGTAAATGGTACAAAAATGGAATGCATATCCAGATACCTACATTCAGATGAAACAAAAAAAAATAAATTTTGGAAGAAAACTAACAGAAATTGGGAAAAACGCATAAGCCATCAGCAATTCTACCAAAAAAAAATGAGTTCCAAACGCAAAGCCTGAATAAATATATTCCATTTCCTCAGTATTGTTGATAAAGACCATTGAGCATTAATACTCAATGTATATAAATATCTCCAAAAGTACTAATCTAATCAGAAAATGAAAATAATCAAACATTGTCTTCGAATGACAATATTCAGAAAGATACTGATCTGAATGAATTGAGTCTGGATAATTAACAAATACCGATGGTACAACTTGTGCAAAATATCGTGATCATTGAAAAAAATCAGCAGCTTCTACGCGCCAAGTTGCCAAGATACTAGGGAGGTAATTCATCATCGACAAAATAAACCATGACATTTCGAAGCGCATCCTTCCCTGAGAGGTTCTAGCTAGCGTCTCCTGTTCTAAGGTAATCGTGAGAATAGCTGAACGGCCGGGCCGAACCACGAAGTAAAAAAAATCTCAAAGATTTCATGTTTCAAAAAAATAATGACCTGATTATAGATTATACGTTGGATAATGGTAACTTGTAAAGTTGAGCAGAATTTCGTGAGGATTTTATCGCGAACTAATAAAAAACTATTTCTATAAATTCTATGTATTGAGTGAGTGTCCTACAGCAGCTCCACCTCCTGATGAAAAGATTTTGCGATCTCCAAATCATACCAGTTGCCTCTCTTGAAATTTTCGCTGCGTTAACCAACCCATTCATTTCAAATAGAGAATGAGAAATGTTGTGAGCTCTCAAGGCAAGAACAGTTGAACTGATAAAATATATGAATGAATTGTATCTGTATAAATAACAACTGCAGATACAAAAATATTTTTTGTTTTTATTTGAAAGCCATATTTTGAAGCATATAGGTATTCAATATTTTTTCAAATATATCGTGTTTTCCTGTAATTTATGTTTTTGTTAGCTTACTCCTGAGTAGTTATTGCAATGGTTTCTTGTTACCATGAATAATCATATTGTGACGAGTACGGCCCTGTCTGTGCTAGTATATTCCAGCAAGCTCCAGACGTCTATGAGTCACCCGCCTCGCTCTAGAGGGTTCTCGAAATTGCCAGAAATTCCACATGTGATGAAAGGGTAGGCACGGAGCAGCACAGTGACCAATTCAGCAGAGTGATTCGTAGCGGAAAGTGTTCAGTTAAAATAAATTAGTGTAGAAATAAATTGTGAACAGACTTTGATAGAAATAGTAGTTTAGTTATTGGAAGAGTAGTGTGTGAATAAGTGTTAATAAATAGTTTGAATATTCTTAATGTTTTGAAAACCAAGAAAACGTTACATTGGTGTCAGGTGTGCGGTTCGACATTGCTCGAATTGAATAAATAAATTTTATCGATTCAAATTTATGCCAGAGACTTCAAGACTTCAGAAAGCAATAGAGACGCAGGCGATCATAGAATTTTTGAGTAAAATTAATGAGAAGATGGATAAACTGGAGAATAAGGCCGAAGAAAATTCTCGGAAGATGGAAGAGAATTCTCAGAAAATCAATGAGAAAATGGAAGAAAATTCTCGTAAAATGGAAAAAAATTCTCGGAATAGCAATGAATTGGTGAGTCAATTTGCAAGTCAATTGCATGAGAAAATGGAAACTATAAAAGATGAAATGAAGAAGGGAATGGACGAAGTAAATGAGAAATTTGATAAAGTTGACGAAAAATTCGAAAAAGTTCATGAAGAAGTTAACGGAAAATTCGAAGAAATATCAGGAATAATTGAACAGCATTCTAAAATAATAGAGTCCCTGAAAAGAATGTCAATTGGAAAAGATTATCTGGCTTCATCATTCTATAGCAACATGAAAATAGAAAATAGCAGTGAAAGTGTAAAAATGAAGATCAAGCCTCCAATATTCGATGGAAAAGTGCCCTGGTCGACATATCAGAAGCAGTTTGAAGCTGCAGCGCTGGCAAACAGTTGGAGCGATAACGAAAAAGCCACAGCATTGATAATAGCTCTAAGAGGAGAGGCACTCAATATTCTGCAAACGATTCCGGAGAGCCAACAAGCAAGTTCTTACATCGGAACTTCAGATGAGATATGGTGATGCTCATCTGCAACAAGTTTATCATGCCCAAATCAAGAGCCGGGTGCAGAAAACAGGAGAAAATCTCCAGGAGTTTGAAGCCGATGTGGCTAGGCTAGTTAGGCTGGCTCACCCAACTGCTCCAGACAGCTTCATTGAACTACTGTCAATCCAAGTTCTGAGACTTGCACGCCCTAAAACCATAGATGATGCTTTAGCTCTGGCTTTAGAATTCGAGGCAGCGAAGCTGGCGACGCATAAAGGACAATTTTGTGTGAGACAAGACCAAGAAATATACAAATCTGTTGAGGAAATCATAAGAGAAGAAATGAACAGATTATTGTGTACGAAGAAAGAGGATGCTGTGTGCTGGTACTGTAATGGAAGTGGGCATATTAAAAGCAGAAAAACAGCCACAGCAGGGAAACTGAAAAGGGTCGGTGATAAGGGGCATAAACCGACTCAAGCTAAAAACGCCCCGAAGTAATGAGCACAGTTGCCTCGAACAAGATCAAGGAAGATGCAGATGTTTTATCAAGAAGACCATGCCCCGAGAATAACAGTCATTGCCCACGTGTGTAAGACAAGGCCGATGTGAGACGGACCACAGTAATTGAAGGTGACTGGCTACCCCAAGAGATACAACGAGCACAAGAAGAAGATCCATACTTGTAAGTTATCCTGAGTTGGGAGAAGAGTGGTAGACGACCTACTTGGGAGGAAGTATCCAGAATGAGTCAAAATGTAAAGTCGTACTGGGCACAATGGGAAACGATAGATCGATAGAGGTCTTCTGAAAAGTTGTTGGGAGAATGACGATGGATCTGAACAGAGGCTCCAGTTGATTGTGCCGTAGAGTCGAGTGAAAGACGTTTTGACCAGATTACATAATGGCACTTCTGGTGGACATTTCGGGATTACTGAGACGCTGGAGAAAGTCAGGCAGCGGTTCTATTGGATCAACTGTAAGAAAGACGTTAAAGACTGGTGTATAACATGTAAAGCTTGTGCTGCAGCTAACGGTCCTTATGACAAAGGAAAGTCTCTGATGAAGCAATATAACGTCGGATCTCCCATGGAACGAGTAGCTATCGACATCGCGTGCCCCTTTCCTGAAACAGATCACGGAAACAAGTACATTTTGGTAGCGATGGACTATTTTACCGAATGGGTGGAAGCGTACGGTATTCCTAATCAAGAGGCAAGTACGGTTGCTGATAAATTGGTCAAAGAAATCTTCTGCAGATTTGGAATACCTCTAGAGCTACATTGTGATCAAGGCCGAAATTTCGAGTCCACATTATTCCAAGATGTTTGTAGGAAATTGGGGATTAATAAGACAAGGACAATACCTCTACATCCCCAATCAGATGGCATGGTAGAACGAATGAATAGGACCATGGGAAAACATCTTGCCAAGGTAGTCTCCGATCACCAGCGGGACTGGGACGAATATTTGCATCTATTCACCATGGCATATAGATATTCGATTCAAGAGTCTACCAAGGAAACTCCAGCCAATATAATGTTCGGCCGGGAAATTAGACTACCTTGTGACCTAGAATTTGGTTGTAAGCCTGGAGGAGATGTAGCCGGGGAGGACTACGTCAGTAAATTGAGGATTAAGTTAGATTACATTCATGACAAGGTGCGCAATCAAATGCAGCAAGCAAGTGATCGGATGAAAATGCGCTATGACATCAAGGCTATTGAAGGAGGGTTCACCGCAGGAGATCTGGTGTGGTTGTATAACCCGCAAAGAAAAAGAGGATTTTCACCGAAGCTGCAGAGACAGTAGGAAGGACCGTATGAAGTTATGAAAAGGATAAATGATGTATTTTACTGGATACGGAAGCTGCCCAGGGAAAAACAGAAGGTCGTCCATTTCAACCGACTAGCTCCGTACGCGTCAACACAGGGTGACGAAGAAGTACGTCTCATCGAGGTTCCGGCGAAGGAAAATAACGATTTTCAGGAGTTCATTAATAGCTATGGGGGAACAAGAGTTGCACGGTTTGGCGTCACACAGGGAGTTAATCAAGACCGGTTTACAGTTCCCGAGGAATACTGTCTTGCTCATTGTGTAGCAGCCGATCTAAAGATGAGTAGGGGAATAGCAAGAGTATTCAGAAATAAATTTGGACGTCAAGAGGAACTGATGAGACAGCAGCCAAGAATCGGAAAATGCCTGAGACTGAAGTCGGATGGTCGGTTCATTTATTACGTAGTCACGAAACAGTACTCTTATCAGAAGCCAACTTACCAGAATTTATGGACAGCACTACATGCCTTGAAAGAAGACCTTCAATGCTTTGGGATTGGAAAATTAGCTGTCCCCAAACTAGGTTGTGGACTGGATCAACCGAATTGGCGGGTTGTGCGAAGCATGCTGGAAGTAGTGTTTCGGAAGACAGGTATAGAGATTTTGGTATGCAATTTCAACCCAAAGCAAAACGGAAAGCCCAGCAAAACTGTAGACTGTTACTTCCATCAAAGGGCTACTGTAGAAATGGTGACGATTGCAGATTTCGCCACGGCTCTCTGAGTAAATGAAATCTGTTCTGGGGACAGAACAGGCTTAAGGAAGGGACAGTGTGACGAGTACGGCCCTGTCTGTGCTAGTATATTCCAGCAAGCTCCAGACGACTATGAGTCCCGCCTCGCTCTAGAGCGTTCTCGAAATTCCACATGTGATAAAAGGGTAGGCAAGGAGCAGCACAGAGACCAATTCAGCAGAGTGATTCGTAGCGGAAAGTGTTCAGTTAAAATAAATTAGTGTAGAAATAAATTGTGAACAGACTGATAGAAATAGTTGTTTAGTTATTGGAATAGTAGTGTATAAATAAGTGTAAATAAATAGTTTGAATATTCTAAACGTTTTAAAAACCAAGAAAACGTTACAATATTTTTGTCGAAAAATTATTTTCTCCTCTTAACAATTTCGAACGAATAAGGGGATTATTCATATTATATAAACAAATCAGTTGCACATATTCTTATAGCAGGAATGTTTTATTCACACTTAATTTTCTTGCCAGAACACGAGTTGATCTGTGAACTGTTTTTATAGTTGGTACTTATAAAATAAATCTTGTTGGATCTGCAATAGATGTTCGATAGTATTCATAGCTATTTCAGCAGAAATATCACTTCGTCCCTGTGGAGCGAAACATTTTAATCCTTTCTATACAAAGTAGCTAGCATAAGCGAGTTAAGCGAACATTCTATTCATAACACATTCGTATTTTTCTTCCTCGATTCCTTCACTTAGTTGGTGTCAATCAATATATTGCCACAATTTCTCTTTCAGTCGAGTGAATAAATATTTTCAATCAGGACTCAAAAAATCGTAATTCCCAGAGGTTATTTCCATAACTTTTCAAAGAGATGAAAACACTCAACAAAATTTATGGACACAAAACAAAAATAATACAGAGCGGATCGTCTCAACCTACCAAGAAATGCGCTTCGAAGAAAATATTTATGGAGCAGCAATCAATAATATATGAGGATAACGATCTGGAATATTGTTAGCACTTCAATAAGAAAATCCAAAAATTATCGCAATCCAATTTCGATCGCAATTGGCCAAACAATCTTTAATCAACCTGTTGAAAAATCTAAATTGTTTGAGAATTATTTTTCTACTCGAGCCAAAACCAGACTGTACATATAGTGTGCTGCACCGTGCTACGGTGACGATTTATCGCTCGCATGTACTGTTTTACCGTCTTCATCTAGCAATTCTTTTTTTGTCCTGATTCTTCTTCAGAAATTCAGAAATCCATATACTGTCTGAAGGAGGAAAAAAAGAGTGTAGTATCCGATCATATTTCAGTAAGAATACTCTACACTACAATTGCTCTAGTAATCAGCAATCATGTTTCTTATTTAATCAACCCATCTATCACATCAGGAAAGTATCCGTCGATTCTCAAAAAATCCATTGTGGTTCCAGTAAAGACCGGAAATCCTTATGATATAACTAACTACTGCCGGATATTAATCCAGAGCGTCTATTCGAAAGTTTTTGGGAATATTGTGTTCGTGAAAATGATAAATTATATCAACAAATTCAGAATATTACACCATGCTCAACATGGTTCCGGAAAAGGTCATTCTACCCAAACTGCTTCACTCAGCTTCGTGAAAATAATTTACCGATGTTTGAATAGAAATACTCATATAGCCGGGATATTTCTCGACATCTCTTGTGCGTTCGATACCCTCAACTTTGCCTTTATTCTGAACGAGTGCTTTGGTGTAGGTTTCAGAGGAGTATTTTCATACTGGTTACGCAGTTTTCTTAAAAAAAGAATCATGTCAGTTGAAGTGGAGGAATGCTTTTTAAATAACAATAATTCAGAACTGGAGGTCTCCAGGGCTCCGTGTTGGGACCACTATTCTTTTCGTTATGTTTAAACGATTTGCCCAATCATCTGGCTTGTCTTTTGTTTTTTTTTAACCCTGTTTGCTGACGACACATCAGTGAGTGTTTCAGCGAAGACTCGTGGGGAGGTCCGGCAAGGCTGTGAAAATTTCATGGCAGATTTTTTCAGGTAGAGTCTTTATCGGTTTCGATCTTTAGGCCAGCTGAAAATACAGGAATTACAATAGCATAAACCTATACAAAACTATTTTCATATGAAACATTCTATTCACACGATTAATTTTTTATTTTTTGAAAGTTGGATTCCCACGAAATACTGCTCTGAGTTAAGCGATTTCATTCTTCTGTAGCGAACGTCATCTCTCAGACCTAAGGCACACACGCTCGTATTTCATCACTTGCGTCAAACTCTCTTATGAATTTTCCCGTATGTCTAACTACAATGAAAAAAGGTGAGTGTGTCAATCTTCAAGAGAACTGACGTGCCGATCTCCAATAATGATTCCTAATCGAAAAGGCTTTCATAAGAGTTACGAACTTGCGAGAATTATTGTCATATTTCGAGGAAAATCCTCTATTTAAAGTTGAAAATTTATTATTTTTATGTAGAAATATTCAAAAGTGACCTTGAGAAGGACAAAACTACCTTATTTTGATGTTCTTTCAAGCTATGAAAGCTTAAAACTCATTTCTTGAATTTTCGAATTCAAAGTACCTTTATATTTCAATTGGGAAAATATCGAAATCCAGTTCATCCTGAATTTTTTCAATTCCCATTAATCAAATATCAACAGGTCCTAAAATTTCATTCAAAGCTTTCTATAAGGATTCTCAAACAAAATTTATTTTCCTCAGCCTTGCTCTACGCCACGATATTCGGTCATGTGACTACCATCATTCAACAGATGACATCTGCTACTGCAAAATACCACGACATGTTGAACAATGTCAGGGAGTTTATGAAATTACACGAAGTCCCCAAGGCACTGTCGGAGAGGGTAATGGACTATGTGGTTTCCACCTGGGCTATGACAAAAGGTCTTGATCAAGATAAGGTAGGCACACCGAATTCATATATATGGAAAACTTTATACCGTTTCATTTACCAAACTATATAGAGGATGTTTTCTTTCAGATTTTGTTTACGTATCCTTTCGAACTCATTCAGAATGAGGAAGTTTATGAGAAAATCTGTTTTCTCTCCTCAATCCAATAAAGTTTGTTTTCCTATGTCCCTGAAGGTAAACCAGTGGAACTGCACAATATACAATCCAATGAAATACTTTTCAACTTCGAACAAATTCATAATATTCTTTCGAATGAAAAATAATCGCAACACTTATGTGGGTGCACAACTAACTACCCCCTTTTAACCCTGAGATATAGAGGAAAATAATTTACACATTTCGGTTTTCTCCTTCCAAAAAACTCTTTATGGCGTCAACAACATTCCTATATTGTTTTTTAGGCCAGAATAAATATTAAGCAATTTTGACTTCTATCATTATCCCCTTGCACTATGAACCTGAAATATAAACATTACACCAACACTTTTCTGATAACATTCCAGTGTCTAATTGTGATTTTTTCGAATGGGATGCTCGTCGAAAATATTAGTTGTTGATTTTCTTATGGAAACACTGATGGCGTGGCGTACTCTGAAATTTTCCATGGGGTATTCTGGTCGAGCCATTATAACTAGTATGGAGTGATTCATCCTTCGTTGTGATAAGCTATTGGTTCCATAAGAAAACACACAAATCCATGTCATAATAGCCCAGTAATGAATCCCCTTGAAAAATGTCAGAGTATGACACTGGCCATATATGGCATATTAACTAGATTATATTTCATAACAATTTTGTCCAAATCACTCGAAACTAGTTTTTTAATGAAAAAAATCACCCTTTCAAAAAATATCAGAGTAAGTCACTGGATTTTATTCGAAGTGAATAGCACCAACAGAGAAGGAGAGAATGACTAAAATTCAAATTGTTTGGCCACATTTTGAGTTTCTGAGAAAAAACTGCCAGGTGCTAATCAATTTCCTTTGTCTCTTAAGGTGAAAAAGTTTAATTTCAGGTATCAATAATTTTGCCCAGCCTCGATATTCAAGGGGCATGCACTAAACCGAGTTACTATTTTCGTTCCTACACAAGATTATTAATTTTATATTAATTTCATATTCTCGGGTTGATCAATACAAATAAATCAGATTCTTAATGTATCTTCAAAATTTATCCACTCCGTATACTTTGCTGTGCAGCACAAAAACGATCTCAAATAATATCTCACCTTACTGATGACGACTTTCAAGTAAACTTCGTTCCTTCAATCTGCTGGTTGGAATACGGAAAAATAAATATTGTCGGAATAAAATATATAATTTCTCGAGAAATGGGAAACAAACAACAGATCTGAATTCCCCCCTAATCTGTGGATACAATGACACGAGGATTCAAAAACTACGTTGATTCGAAAAATAACTCCAAACATATGCACACTTGATTCAGTCTCCGAAAGGGTATGAATCGTTCCACAATCATTTTCCGAGAAAGTGATATTTCTATTGCATATGTGTATGGTTATATTCTTTTCCAACATCATTCGTTTCGAATGTATCTAGATCGAATAGTAATCAGTAGTATCGAATTGGTGGAGTCAATCAACTTCAATTCATTCTTGAATAAACATATAATTTGAACTTTGCTATAAATTACTCAAGATTGCACTTATCTATATTCAAAAGTTAAAGAGACTAAATCACTAAGATCCACTGATATTCCTAAAAATGTCTTCTCATCAAACTTTCGATTCATTAATGGACGATCCTCTGAGTAATGTAGGTTTAACTTGAAGTTGTTCTTTCTAATACCCAGTCAGACAATCTTATGGGTTCAATTCTGATGACATGAACGCAGGATTGGTCCACAGTACCTTGTCCATTGTCTTAGATACTCGCGAGTACGAAAACGTACTCATTCAACGTATACAAGATCATGTAGAAGAAACCAATACTGCGGCGGCTCAAGTCTCCAGAGTTCTGAGTTGATACTTGGATTACTCCACTGAGGCTTTTTTGAAAATTCCACGCCACGCCCACCACTGAGATAGATAAACTTTGCTGATATTTCCACATTGCTTTTCGAAGAATCATTGATTCGGGAAGCACATAATTCAAATGATCCTACGCAATATCACATATTTCCATGACTGCTCAAGGCAATCAATTTAATTTATTACTTTTCAATTCATCAGTGCAAAGTTAAATAGTGTGGTTCAAATAATATTGAACGAATTATAAGACTTGAAATCGATAATATCAAATTCCGAATGTTACCTATGGATGGGTTACCTCGAACGATTATGATCTCGATGAATTCGGGAATTCTGTTTCCTGCAAAATCATGAAACTACATGTTCCACCAGAAACAGCATGTGTATTTTAGTAGCAAATGCTCCCATCCATAAGTGGTCATAATAATCGATTTCAGAAAAACTCTCCCATTCGAGAAAATCACTTCAACTTTTGAAAGCATCATTGTTCAGCATGGAGGTCTTTCTATTCAATCTGCCTAAGGCCGATGGGTGGTAAGGATTTTCTATGAATTTCTAAGATGCTCATTATTTCCGAAATGGTGATATAAGATCATAGGCTAGTCTATCACCAGATCCAATATTGTTCAACCTTTCGTGAATACCGGTATATAATAATAGTTATATTGCATTGACATCACCCATATGACCACCAGGTACTCGGGTCCAAGCAAATCCCATTAACAAATGCAGTAGTTGACGATTTCTGTTCATCCAAATTATAAAAGTGAAACCCAACCTTATTTTTCACGTTGTGTCTGGATCTCAGTACCCTTAATACATTTACCTCCGGTAGTTTTGATGACATTACTCATATGAAGGATTTGGGTAAATACCGGTGCTTTGATTATGTTTAAATAGTTAATTGAACAATTTAAAATGATGTCAGTTTATATGGCTATTTTATTTAGATTGACTGTATTCATTTACTCCAACCTAAAACGTAGTTATACAGTCTTGGATGCAACATTGATAAAATGAGTATCTCTTATTTCACAATTATGAGTTTCGTAAGTATTTTATACAAACTCATTCTCAGAACCCATTCATCAGGTTGCAATGAAATTTGGCACAAACCTTGAGGTCACTATCAAACAATACTCTTTCAGTTTCATTGACTATTTATCTTCGGAGATATTGGGAAGAAGATTTACGTTAAACTTCATGCGCATTTCCTCGGTATCATTGTTACTTCCCGAATAAATCAAAATAACGATCAGATCATAATGGAACTATTTTGTTGGCAAATGGTTATACGTGAACATAGGGAGAATTTCTTGATGATTGTTCCTTCAGAACAATTCACACCAGAAAATTCAACATTTTGCGATCTTCTAACAATAGGTTCCGCCTGATTCTAGAAGCTGTGATTTTTCAATCAGGCACGTGATTTCGATTCGATCCAATCTGCATTTTTCGAAATACTGGGAAAATTTCGAATCGGTAAAGGTATATGCTGTATACAGGGTCTTTCACGAGGAACCTCACCCATATTTATACGGGAAACTACTGAACGTATTTTCATGAAATTCAGCACTTATAAGTATTTCACGATGCTGATGAAATCTAAAATATTTTCAAGGCATGAGCACCTCCGGTTTTTCCGGAAATGACGTCAACTTCCGTTTTTCAAATTAGAACACCATTTTTTTATTGCAGAAGTAGATTCCTTAAAAAATTTCAATTTATTTTGATGTAACATTTTTCAGTTTTGGTTGGAAAATTCTCTCTGAGCGGGAAAATTCGAAAAAAAAATCGAAAATAGAGCTCCGCTGAAACAAGAATAACTTCGTGGTTTTTGAATGGAAAATTTTCATTTTTGGGATTTTTCAAGATGTAAGATTGATGTATCCACTTTGAAAATCGAAATCGCGATTCATGATACAGGGGGTGAAAAAATCGCTTTCAAAGTTAGGGATGACAAAATCGTGAAAAATCAATTTTTTCAAATTAGAACCCCATTTTTTTATGGCAGATATTGAATCTACGTTAGAAAATAATGTGAGTGTATGCATCACACCCTTGCCCCAAAATGGATATTTTCTAAGTTATTCACAAAAAACTGTTTTTCGTCTTGAATTTTCAGCTATTTCTTTTCCCTTCACGCCAAAAAGATGACATTTTCAGGAACTGTTATTTGAACCATGCTGTAGATTTTTCACCCCTTCTTGAAACCGACTTCAAGTTACTATTAGGAGAACCATGGCAAACTCTCGCAGTTATAACTAGAGAAGATGCTCAAAGTTTTGACCGTTAATTTCTAGACATTTATTTATACGTCTCAGGAATGCTTCGTGCTCTTCTTATTTCATCGGGAGGAAGAGATCTGCAAAAGTGTTTAAAAACCAAATTGAGTTTCAAAAGTATGAATCTAAAAATCTAAACAAATCTGAACGCATTTCTGACTCGTTCTATGCAGTCCTCTTTATCAGTCAGGGGAGTTGAGTAGACAATATTTTTTATCCCACCCCAAACATAATAGTCTAAAGGAGTTAAATCGGGAGAACGTGGTGGCCAAAGATGTGGACCATTGTTCGCCAACCATCGATCTTCAACTAGCCTGTAGAGGATATTTGACACATTGAGTGAATTGTGTGGAGGCGCGCCATCTTGTTCATACAATAAGTCATTATGGTTCTGTACTAGCGGCTCAATTATTTGAGTCAATATGTCAGAATATCTATCTCCTAAGGGAGAACATTCTTTAAATAATGCAAACATGTGTAGTGTTCTATCTTACCAGTTGAAGTCCCATCATAAATGTGAACATCGAGAATTGCATTATTTTTGATGGCGCAAAAAACATTGAAACTCCAGGTCTCTTGAAAGTTCCATTGTCTGAAGTGGTGGTTGTTCTCTTCATCCCAATAATGACTGTTATGCCTATTGAAAGAACCATTCTTTGTGAATTTAGATTCATCTGTCCAAATTATACAGTCCAAAAAGTTTTCATTCTCTTGAAATCGAATCATCATAGCTTCGCAAAACTCTGTTCTCCTGACGAAATCAGTTTCCTTCAAATGCTGTACCCTATTGAATTTATATGGGTGCATTTTATGTTTTTTTAATATTCTCCAAACACTCGATTGAGATAATCCCAGATCAATCTCGGCATCTTTGAGAGAATTTTGAGGATTCACAGGAAAATATGCAAGAACTGTAATTTCGTTGTTCTCATCTTCTACTACACTTTTTTCTCTGTGTGTAGTTTTCTTAACGAAAGATCCGACATTTCTCAAGTTTGTCATGGTTCTGTTAATGGTATCTCTCGTTGGTTTGGGTCGGTCAGGAAACCTCTCAATGAACAGTCGAATCGTTCTATCTACAACTTTATTACATTCTCCATGAAGTAGAATTAGATTTAAATAATCTTCATTGGTAAAATTAGGCAAAGTGATCGATCTTATAACTTAATACGAATTATCACCAAATTAATAGTAAACACAAAATGCTACTGAATAAAGAGGAATTTGGCAGATGTAATTAATGATATCTATCATTAAAAAAAAATAATGTAAAACATGGTAAGTTTTTGCATATGGTTCATAAGGAATTATTTATTATCACTGGAGAGAAAACCGATGGCCGATTAGTTGAAATAAAGAGGTTTCCGATACAAATTCGAATCCAAATTCGCCATCTATTTAGGAACAACCTGTAACTTTTTTCTCTTGCATATTAGGGTAGTAAAATCTAAAACATGGTTTAAGTAACAGTTCCTGAAAATGTCATCTTTTTGGCGTGAAGGGAAAAGAAATAGCTGAAAATTCAAGACGAAAAACAGTTTTTTGTGAATAACTCAGAAAATATCCAATTTAGGGCAAGGGTAAGATGCATACACTCACATTATTTTTTAACGTAGATTCAATATCTGCCATAAAAAAATGGGGTTCCAATTTGAAAAAATTGATTTTTCACGATTTTGTCATCCCTAACTTTGAAAGCGATTTTTTCACCCCCTGTATCATGAATCGCGATTTCGATTTCCGAAGTGGATACATCAATCTTACATCTTGAAAAATCCCAAAAATGAAAATTTTCCATCCGAAAACCTCGAAGTTATTCTTGTTTCAGCGGAGCTCTATTTTCGATTTTGTTTTCGAATTTTCCCGCTCAGAGAGAATTTTCCAACCAAAACTGAAAAATGTTACATCAAAATAAATTGAAATTTTCTAAGGAATCTATTTCTGCAATAAAAAAGTGGTGTTCTAATTTGAAAAACGGAAGTTGACGTCATTTCCGGAAAAACCGGAGGTGCTCATGCCTTGAAAATATTTTAGATTTCATCAGCATCGTGAAATACTTATAAGTGCTGAATTTCATGAAAATACGTTCAGTAGTTTCCCGTATAAATATGGGTGAATTTCCTCGTGAAAGACCCTGTATAGATGTCCGATATAGATGGTTTTCAAAAGAACATAACTTATCTTTTGGAAAGTTCAGAGAAGGAAGAGAACATCGATAAATTGAATGACGCTATAGTCAATGCATTATCTGCAAGCGAAGAAAAATATTGCCCGAAGACACAAAAAGAAGAAAAAATCAGTGCAACAACTAGACTTCTAATGGAAGACAGAAGAAACAGGGGAAGCCACAATACGACCACCGACGAAGAGATGAAAGCGATAAACAAACAAATATCCAAAGCCATAAGAAAAGACATCAGAAAATACAAAAAAGAAAAGATTGAACAGACTATAGAAAATAACCAAAGCATGAAGGTGTTGCGTAGAAAATTGAGGAATGGAAGAGGCGAAATACATAAGCTGAAGAACAAACATGGGAATATTACAACAAATAGGAACGAGATACTCACGACTGTGGAGGAGTTCTATCAGATACTGTATGGAAGACGTCAGGAGGCAGACGAGGAATACGAGGCAGATTTTTTAACTTCAAGAAAAGGTATTGTCAACCAAGGATCAGAAGAAATACCTGATATCACCATAGGGGAAATAAAGCAGGCCTTGAAGAGAACAAAAAATAACCGTTCACCAGGTAAAGACAATATTATGTCGGATGCAATAAAAATAGGTGGCCAGAGTTTACTTAGAAAACTAAGAGATCTTTTTAACCTCTGCCTTTTCAATAGCTCGATTCCCAAAGGATGGCATGATTCTATCGTCATACTTCTCCATAAAAAGGGTGACACATCCGATTTAGAGAATTACCGACCAATAAGCCTTTTGAGTCATCTTTATAAGCTCTTCACTAGAATTGTAACCACACGGCTGGAAAACAAAATTGAACTTTATCAACCTGTAGAACAAGCGGGATTTCGCCGCGGATTCGGAACAAATGACCACCTCCAAAGTATAAAAACACTAATAGAAAAGACAAATGAATATAATAGACCCTTGGTATTGGCGTTCATCGACTTCCACAAGGCTTTCGATACAGTCGAGTTAAAGGCAGTTGTGCAAGCACTTCAAGAATGTAGAGTCGATTTTCGATACTCCAAACTTATTTACAACATATACAAAAATGCTACAATGACACTAAAATTGTTCGAAAACACTAACTGCATACCCATTGGTCGTGGGGTGAGACAGGGCGACACGATGTCCCCAAAGTTGTTCATAACAGTCCTTGAGAGAGCATTCAAACGGATGAATTGGGATAAAAAAGGCATAAATATTGACGGAAAATACCTGAATAACTTACGCTTTGCAGATGACATTGTCCTCATTTCGGATAACCTCGGGGAAATAAAAGAAATGATAAATGATTTGAAAAAGGTGTGCGAGGAATTTGGTCTGAAAATCAATATGAAAAAATCAAAGTTCATGACAAATCTTGTTTCCAGTTCTAACATCGACATTGATGGTTGTGAGGTTGAAAGGGTCGAAGCCTATATATATCTTGGCCACGAGGTTCGTATCTCGGGAGATAATCAGACAACTGAACTGAACAGAAGACTCACTCTCGCATGGGTAGCCTATGGAAGACTGAGAGATATCTTCAGGGGTGATATTCCTATCCATCTGAAAAGAAAGGCTTTCAATAAGTGCGTGCTTCCGGTTTTAACATACGGCGCCGAAACTCTGACATTAACAACTGCAACTGCCAGAAAACTTAAAGTGACACAAAGAAGGATGGAGAGGTCGATGTTGGGTGTAACTCTGAGGGATCACATTAAAAATGAAGATCTGCGAAGTAGAACTGGCGTGGAAGATGTTATCAGCGTAGTGGCAAAACTCAAATGGAACTGGGCAGGTCATGTCGCACGGATGAGAGGGGAACAGTGGACAAAGCGATTGCTGGAGTGGAGACCTCGAGCCGACAAGAGAAGTAGAGGAAGACCGCCTACACGCTGGACAGACGACATAAAAAGAATATCCAATAACTGAATTCGTACAGCCCAAAACAGAAGCGAGTGGAATAGTATAGGAGATACCTATGTCCAACAATGGGCGCAAAGGGTTGTATGATGATGATGATGATGATATGCTGTATCATTGGGTCAATGTTTAGTACTGATTCGCGAATTATTCGACCTCCGTTATTTAACTCTAAACCTTGGTTATTGTATTCACAATCGGCGGTGAGGCTAGCTGTTAACACAATAGCTTTCAAAAGAAACGACTCAATATTTATAGAGTAGGTCTAGGGCTCAATTATGAAGGTCGAGTTCGTGAATGAGTAAGATCAGCACAAAATATTCGCAAATATATTCGCATTTACAGTCTTGAAATAATAATTTTTGTTTATTTTTCAAAGGACCATCAGCCTGTTTTCACAAAATTATTAAATTATGAAAGCTTGGCAAGAAAATATTTCAAAAATGCAGATCGGATCGAATTAAAATTTAGCATTCATTTGACAAATGAAAGTTTGAAGGTTCATGCAGAAATAATTGGGCACCATAAATAAAGAGAAGATCTCCAAATTTCTCCATAAGAACTGACCTTAAGTTAGTGCAATTCTAGAGTGTTTTATTCTGCTGGCCGCGGTCTCTTTGCCAGAACTTGGCAAATTTCTTATTTTCGTACAATTTCAAAGTCTGCTCAATTTCTTTGAATTTTATGAATATTTCGAATTGATTTTCGCATATGAGAACAGAACTGATACCCGCCCTAGAAAATAGAACACTGAATTTAACAGAGTGTAGAGTAGGAGCAACAAAGTAACATATGACGAATTGTTGAAAAAATCGAATAAGGTTATATTTGCTTTCAGAGTACTGAACAAGTACATGGATGAAAATGCAAAAAAGGTCTTGTATTATGCTAACTATGAATATTTAATGACATACGGGATAATATTTGGGGGTGCAAGTACATCAACACAATCGGTATTCATTAGCCAGAAAAGAATACTGAAAATTCTTGAAAATATTGGGTACCGAGTAAAGGCAAATTTAGGTCATTAGGACTGCTAACAGTCTATGGTCTCTATCTGCATGAGTGACTTCTATACCTACATTGAAACAAAACAGAATTTCTCAAAAATAACACCAACGTCACATTCAATACAAGAAAGGCCAATATCAGTTTTCCACAACATAGGTTGTCCCTAACAGAAAAAGTCCATCTTATATGTGCATCAAAACCTTTAATAATTTGCCACCTAACTCGAAAATGATACAAAATAATAGACTTTTCAAAGTTAAAACCATTGAAATAAATCTTGAACCATATAGTTTGAGGGATTATTTCATGTAGATCTGAATTACTTATGACTTTATTTTCATGTCGGGTTCTCTTTGTAAATGCTGATTTGAATTAAAGAATGTATTTATCTATCTATCTATCTATATCTATATACATTCGTATTTTTCCTGATTTTCTTCAGAAGTTATGGATATTGAGCCACTGTTGCGGCAATCTCCAAAATGAGGCAGCAACAGGAAAAATGTTGGAAACAATTCGAATCCTTTTTTTTCCGAAATAGCTTAGAATTTTCGTTGAACTGAACCATTGGTTTGAACCATTAACTGACAGCCCCCGGCCGGCGGTAACACTACCAGAGCAGGTTATATGTTCACAAATGAACCGAATGCACCTATTGTCTAGAACGAATATACATTAATCCTGAAAAACTATGAATCCAAAAAACTGAGAAACAAGTTGCCCTAACTTTCGTTTAAAAAGACATACACTTTCAACAATATTTTTCGGGTAGGTTTGGAACCTACATCAATATCTGGGTAGTATTGTTGATGCGTTAAATCCGTCCAGAGGTTTATTTGAAATTCCAACAAATATTCATTCATCATCAAAACTGAAGAACAAATTTCCCAGCCAATAGAATTGATAAAATTATCGTTAAAATTTTAAAACAAAACATATCGAAGCAAAAAAAAACTGGTCTTAAATTTCACAAGATCTTTAATATATTATATATCTTGTGAAACTCAATTCACCTATTTTTACCCGCTTGTTGTAGGAAGGATGTGCCTTATCGTTTCTGCCTAATGTCTAATTTTCGGATTTTCAGCCGGAATTTTTTGGATTCACTAGAAAGGAATCACTGGTAAAATAGATTCTTTCTGGCAGCACTAAATTTTCCTGAATTTTCGCATAAAGAATGACATAAATGTTCGAAATTCGCCGATTAGGTTTGGAACCTAAATGCCTCGGTTAAATTTGTTGGTGAGCAAAATACTCCCAAAAATTTCAGAATTTTACTGATTTGAAAATGTTGAGAGGATATCCTTAATAACGGACATTTCGTGAGGATCTACGAAAGAAAACAAAAATGAACTGAAGAATGTATTCTACTGCTCTCCAGTGTCAAAATCGATTCTGTCCGCCCGGTCGGCCGTCTGTATGCATGATTACGGGTGTACGGAGGATTGCATCGGATTGGAACTGTCTGGGTAGATTGCATTTCAAAATGCGACGGTTAAGTTCGTTAATGGGCTAAATCGGCCAAAAGGTTTCAGAGGAATAGCGATCTGAAATTCTGAGTTTAATTTTCTGATATTTCAGAAACTACTGAAGCGATTGGATTTAAACTTGGCGGATGGTTGAAACATAACGACGTGCAACTTCAAAAGGAATTCTGTTGGGATTGTACTGTCAGTAAACTGAAAAAAAATATTCAAAATTTCTTGCCGAACAATTTTCTTTTTTGAAACTTTCGACTTTATTTGAGAAAATTCTTCCTAAAACTTGGAGCTCTATATTTTACAGCAGTTCACCAAATTTCGGAAAGATACAATAATAATTTCTGGAGATAATGGAAGAAAATATCGAATCTCGCGGTTTTTCATTTTGTATCATCGTTTTATCCGTAAACACTCAAAAAAACCTAGGAAACGTGAAGTCAGCAGCTTTTGCTAGCATGTTCAAATTCGTTGCAAAAGTGGTCATTCCGTTTGCACATGGGCGCAAAAGCTGCTGACTACACTTCTAGGTTTTTTTAAATGATACTTTCTTTTCAACTTATTGGGAAGCCGGATATACTCAATATTTCCGGCATGAATGAAATTTTAATTTTACCTACATAATGAACAATTTTTCTGCTCAGAGACTAGATTTTATGTTCTGACGTGGATAATTGAAGTTAAGTCTTGTCTCCAGGTGCTGAACTTCTGCCCAAAGGACATGAAAGCAGACATTTGTGTTCACTTGAACAGAAAAGTCTTTAACGAGCACCCAGCATTCCGACTAGCATCTGACGGATGCCTCAGAGCATTGGCAATGCATTTTACGATGTCCCATTCTGCACCAGGAGATCTCCTTTACCACACTGGGGAATCAATCGATTCACTCTGTTTCATTGTCACGGGTTCCTTGGAAGTTATACAAGATGACGAAGTTGTTGCGATTTTAGGTAAATCACATTCGAATAACTTGCTCGAAAGGCCAATTGACCTTTTTTTTTCAGGTAAAGGTGATGTATTTGGTGACTCATTTTGGAAAGATAACGCTGTGGGACAGTCTGCAGCAAACGTTCGTGCTTTAACCTATTGTGATTTACACACGATTAAGAGAGACAAACTTTTAGAGGTTTTAGATTTTTATCAAGCTTTCGCCAATAGTTTTGCGAGGAACTTAATACTCACTTATAACCTGAGACATCGCCTTATATTCAGAAAAGTAGCTGATGTAAAGAGAGAAAAAGAATTGGCAGAGCGAAGAAAAAATGAACCGCAGCTAGACCAAAGTCAAGATCATCTAGTTAGAAAAATTTTCTCGAAATTCAGAAGAGATAGATCTCAACATCAATCGAATTCCCAGCAGTCTTCAGATGTCGAAAAAGGAGATGAAATTGACAAAGTAAATGTTAGACCTATACCCACCACTAAACTTTCAGCAGTTGCCGAGAAGAATGGTAATGGAGCAGCGGTCAAAACAACTGTTGCAAGACCCGTCACCGGTAGACCAGCAAGTAAATGGGGAAGACTCCTTGGTTCGGCTAGTTTGGATTCTGGTTCTGAAGGAACACCTCAAGCACCTCTGGGTTTCACGAGAAGTCTTAGCGCTAAAGATTCCAAAGAACGTCCCAGTTCATCTTCTTCAGGAAGTTCGGGTGGACAATCAGCTGCCGGGAGTGGCAACAAAGTATTTCCGAAATTGCAAAAAGTTGCATCTACCTCTAGCCCTGGAATAAAGAGACAGGACACGATAGACGAAATGGTGGAACTGGACCCTCCGAAGAACCTTTCCCTCCGAAAAATGTTGAGTTACGATTGTGGCCTAAGAGATCCATCCACAGCGTCCATGTATCAAACGCCCCTTCCTGATCCAATCGCTCCACCCGAATATAAAGAATTGATAACGAGCCTTATGGACTTTAAAGTAGATGTTAAGTTAGAAATACAGAAACTCAACCACAGGATGAGTAAAATGGAGGACTTGCTGAACGAAGTTATTAGGAGGTTGACTCCTCCTGAGAGTAGTTCTAGTTCTCAGTCTCCACAAGGAGATCCTGAGTCCAAAAAGTCTTCCACAACAATAATCGAACGACCTACAGATCTTTGTACTAGACCTATAGAAGGAACTGGATTAGGTCCCGTAATATTAAGGAAAAGAAGGTCGAAAAGCAGGGCTAAAGGAGCTGCGCCCCAAGTTCCCACGCCCCTAGGGAGTAAAGTCGCTTCGCCGGAAAGCCAAGCTTCTAGTCCAACAGAATCAGCCAACATGATGGAAGAAGCAACTCCGTCCTCAAAAAAGTCTCTTGAATACCTTTAGCATTAAGTAACGCCGGAGTGAATCACAAGGAATCATTCTTCAGGTAGATGGAGTATGAGTAAGCAAAGTTGAAACATCTTTTCAATGATTATCATATTCTGAACCTGAAAGTATGGAATAATATAAAGAATTATAAAGAATCTTTTTCGATAGTAGTGAAAGATGAGAAGTTAAAAGTGAGTTTGTCCACGACCATTAGGTTAAGGGATGGCGATCAATAATTATCAAGATATATCTACTCTTTATTTATGTAGCCAAGCTTTCGGAACCTATTAGTTCTTCCTCAGGGCAACTGTAAAACAACATCACATTTTAAATCAGGAACATAAACAATCTACACCTACTCACTGAATGCAAGGTTGATCTTCAAGCCATTTACATGAATATAGAATAGACATATCTTGATAATTATTGATCGACATCCCTTAACCTAATACTATAATATTGCCAGCGATCATTATCTAATACATAAGATTATACATTTATATATACAGGGTGATTCCGGAGGAGACCGTTAGATTTTGGGATAAGTTTACACAAGTCAAGACCGTCTCGAAACAATGTTTGGTTTATTGTTGGAAATCTGTATTGAGAATATACAGGGTGATTTTTCCGATTCGACCGATTTTACTTTTATTGATAACTGTGGTATGGCTGATTTGATTTTGATTAAATTTTCAGTGAAGTACAATATTGATGAGCATATTTATTAATACTAAAATTTTTCTCAAAATGAGCGGTTATTTTTTGATAATTTCAGATTAATTGTGCTGGTTGAAAAAACACCCTGTACATCGCGTTTCCGAAACTACGCTATCTGCTTACGATTCTGCTGTAATAGGTCATTACTTGAGAGTTTCTTATTTTTTGGCACACTTCTGTTTTTCCGAGAAGTTGTTATCAAAAAAAAGACAATGTCGAAATTTCGCTCCAATCGATCCTACTTTTATTAATAACTTTGACATGGCTCATCCTATTTTGATGAAATTTGCAGTGTAGAACAATCTGAATGGGTGCATTCAGTAATTGCAACAATCTCTCAAAATTAAGTCAATTGTCATTATGATAATTTCAGAATTTCAAATTAATTGTGCAGTTGAGAAAAAACACCTTGTACTTTGCTTTTTCAAAACTTTCTCATTCGTTTCAGATTCTACAATATTATGCCATTATTCAGAGGTTTTTAATTTTTTTCGCACACCTCCACTTTTCCGAGAAAAAATGTTTGAAGAAGAGCATAATCGAAGCTTGGCACAAAAGCTGTGAGAGTATTCTGCACTAGGGAGTAAAGCTGTATATTACAAGGATGCAAAGCAGTTCTTCATTTCCAAAATATTCTTTTCAAATTCAAAGTTCATATTTGAGTGCGCATATTCTGTATGAAATCATTCAATTCAGAATATTACTTCATATGCACATAAACCAAACAAATCTACAATAATTTTCAACAAACGACATTATTGAACGAATTCACATAACGTCACTGCTTCATAGAAATAACCCTTTTATTGAAAAGCGGAGGTTTACAAAAAAATTAAATTGAGTTATTTTATGAATAGAATGATTTTATACAGAAAATGAGCAATTGAAAATAAATCTCGAATTTGAATAGAATATTATAGAAGTGACGAACAACTTTGCATCCTTGGATAATACAGCCTTCCTACTCTCACTGCTTGTTGTTTTCTAGGAAAACCAGAGCTGTGAAAAAGAATTTAAAAACCTCTCAATAATGACATCTTATATTAGAATTTGAAACGAATAAAAATTTTGAAAAACTAAATGTACAGGGTGTTTTTTTTCAACTGCACAATTAATTTGAAATTCTGAAATTATCACAAATACAACCCTGTATTTTGAGAGATTGTTGCAATTATTGAATGTACTCATTCATATTGTTCTACACTTCAACTTTCATCAAAATTGATCCATACCAAAGTTATTAATAAAAGTAGAATCGATCGGAGCGAAATTCCGACATTGTCTTTTTTCGAAAAAAAATTTCTCGGAAAACTAGAAGGGTGCCAAAAAAATTAGAAAATCACAAATAATGACTAATTATAGTAGAATCGTAAGCAGATAGTATAGTTTTGGAAACGCGATGTACAGGGTGTTTTTTCAACCTGCACAATTAATCTGAAATTATCAAAAAAATAACCGCTCATTTTGAAAAATTTTTTGGGATTAATGAATTTGCTCATCAATATTGTACTTCACTGAAAATTTAATCAAAATCGAATCAGCCATACCACAGTTATCAATAAAAGTGAAATCGGTCGAATCGGAAAAATTACCCTGTATATTCTTGATAGAGACCCCCAACCATAAACCAAACATTGTTTCGAGACTGTCTTGACTAGTGTAAACTTATCCCAAAATTTGACGATCTCCTCCGGAATCACCCTGTATACCGGATGTCACACGAACCGTTTGTTAAAATATTTTTGGGAAGGTATCGAAATTCAAGTTTGCAGTTTTGGACTTGAACTTTGACTGAAGAAAAGATTGCCTGTAAAGTTTTTGAGATTCGTGCGACTTCACTGGAAGTGACACCAACTTTCGTTTCTCAAATGGGAAGCCCCATATTTTATAATGAAAATAGATTCCTCATAAAATTCTGAGTTCCTGAAATGAAATTTTTGAATTCTTTTTTAACGGGAAATTCCAATGAAAAAATTGAAAATGGTGCTCTGCTGAAACAGGGATATCTTCCAGGTTTCTCATTGGAAAATGCCGTTTTTAGGTTTCCGTGAAAAGTAAGAATAATGCTTCTTTCGCGATAGTCAGAATTGAAACTCATTATACAGGAAGTCACGAAAGCGCTGTCAAAGTTGGCAATTTTGAAAACTTGAAAACTCAATTTTTTCAAAGTAGAATCTCATTTGTTATGGCCATTTTGGCATCTTCGTTGAAAAATAATGTAGGTGTGAAAGTAACACCAATGCCCTCAAATTCATATTTTCTGAGATAAGAAGTCGCGATTACATTTTTAGTATTAATCTTCTCAAAAAACATGCCAAGCTAAAAATTCAGAATTTCTATGCAGATGATCTGAAGTAAATGTTTAATATATTTTCCATTTCCTTTTAGGTAATAATTTTCTTTCTGAGAAGAATAGAATTCGAAATGTGATCGCGTTCATTGTTTTTCACGAATATCTCAGAAAATATTAATTTAGGGCATTGGTGTTATTTCCAAAACAACACTATTTTTCAACGTAGATGCCAATATGGTCATAAAAAATGAGGTTCTTATTTGAAAAAATTGAGTTTTCACGTTTCCGCAATCGCCAACTTTGACAACGCTTTTGTGGTCATGAGTTTCAATTCTGACTATTGCGACAGAAGCATTATTTCTACTTCTCGCACTACTTTTTAATTCTTTCATTGTAAGTTCACGTTAAAAAAGAATTTTCTGACATGAATTCAAAAATTCTACATTTATTTCAAATTATATTTATATAAATTCTGAGTTTTCAGTACTTCTTGTATTTTTGAGACGATTGATATTAGAAATGAAATCGCGACTGCATATCTCAGAAAATATGAATTTAAGGGCACTGGCGTTATTTCCACACCTATTATACATTATTCAACGTAGATGCAAATATGGCCATTAAAATATGAGGTTCTAATCTGAAAAAATCGAGTTTTCACGTTTTCGAATTTCCCAACTTAACAACGCTTTTGTGACCTCCTGTATAATGAGTTTCAATTCTGGCTGTTGCGACAGACGCATCATTCTTTCTTTTCACCGAAGCCTAAAAACGGCAATTTTTCCAATGAAAAACCTTCAAGATATCCATGTTTCAGTAGAGTGCCATGTAAAATTTTTTCATTGGAATTCCACGTTAAAAAAAAATTTCTGACAGAAATTCAAAAATTTTTTACATCCTGACAACTCAGAATTTCGTGAGGAATCTATTTTCATTATGAAATATGAGGCTTTCTATTTGAAAAACGAAAGTTGGTTTCACTACCGGTGAACGCACAGGCAATCATCTCTTCAGTGAAAGTCCAAAATTGCAAACCTGAATTTCGATTCCTTCCCAAAAATATTCTAACGAACGGTTTTCGTGGGACACCCGGTATATATATATATATATACTCGATGGCTCTTGTTGAAGGAAAACGACAGTCATTAATCAAGTCGTGGATACTAGGTGTGTATAATGAATATAATACACTCCAAGCATAGATCAAGTAAAAGTTTTTCGTTTCTCGTAAGGTTGACAGTTTCCAGCAATATCAGAGAATGAAGTTTAGCATTCAGACAACTTAAATGTAGATTCTTCGAAAGGCAGAATTATTCCAATTTCACCAATGAAGTCGTGGACAAAGTTTAGTAATTAACTCGCGTATAATTGCTGTTATTCACTTATGTGATTTTCTACACTCGCCTGCGGCTCGTCTCGCAAACTTCACCCTCGTGAATAATAGCAGTCAATATATGCTCGTTGAAAATAACATACTATTTTCATTCTAATTCATTGATTAAACGAATTATTTACCTTTAGTCTACTTCCTAGGTATCAATATTCGGGGTTCCGGCGAGATTGGCGCAGCCACTAACATTAAATTCATAGCTACGTCGATCGAAATATTACAGGGAACGGTACAAATCCCTGTGTTCCAACCAACATTTGAGCGTTGCAAATTACGATCTCAAGCGTGGTCAGCGGTGTTCAATACGAACAGCTCTCATGTTATTGGCTTTGTTTTGGTTCCGACATCAGAACCAATTCAGGAATGTTCGGGACGGTTCGAATATGCGCAATTGCGATTCTGGTTCTGAAAAATCACGAGCACGCATACTAAAACCGTCCCGAAAAGTTCGGAACTCGGAACCAAAAAAAAAACCATTAATTATTCAGCAAATGGAGTTGACGGCATCACGAATCGCTTTGTCTGGCCGTCTGAAAACCTAAACGGGGTAGAACAGTCTCGAACATTTTAACTTTCCCTGAACTTGCCGCTGAGTAGTCTTCGTTGTTAGAGTTACCCCGACTCCAAACGTTGGTCCCAACGCTAGTGAATTAGCTCTGTCCTACCAGAGCAACCGTGAAGATGTCCGAGTCAGATATCGAAGCTGCGGTGAGCACTTTTTCAGTACTGTGGTCTGATATTTTGATGATGGAAAGCAAGAATCTCTCATTTTACGCGCTTGTTCGTCACGATTTCTACAATTTTCTAATTTTGAGCCGAAATCGGTCTGAAACGACTAGGTTGGACTCACTGATGAAGAATCCGTGGTCAAAATTGATTCTGTCCGTCCAGCCGGCCGTGTGCGCTGTAAGTTTCGAAAGAAAGGACCTAGAGTCTTGAAGTTTTCAGGTTAGGTTAAGATCCTGAGTATCTCGGTTAAGCTCGTTAATGGGCCAAATCTGCCGAATGCTTTTTGTGCCACAGTCATTTAAAATTTTGATTTTTCAATAATTCGAAAAATATTTATCTGATCGAAATGAAACTTGGTTGGAAGATGAAACGTGTCAATAAGAAGAATTATCCATGGAAAAATTCGAAAAAAAAATTCATGTTCCTTCTGAAAATTTCTATATTTCATTCAAATTTCACTGGAACTTCTAAGTCACCATTTCACAATGTGAAAGCGCGTAAAAGCTGCTGACTTCAGGTAGTGCTTTTCTAGATTTTTTTGAACCACATTTCATAAGTAAACTACTGGTTATCTTTTAAAGAAATTTCATAATAAAGCCCTGTAATAAATATATTCATGTCAAAATTCATATTCGGTTAAAAAAATTGAAAACCACGTGCACATTAACGATTTCCGTTTTTTTTTCACTCTTCTACCGAGAAGATCATTTCCATTGTTGGAAAAATGATCTTAAATTTGAGAATGCTGATGCTCAAATTTGTGCGTAATTTCATGAATATCATGTTATCGGAACAGTTTGGAAAGAGTTCTTCTTTCAAATATTCTATATTCTGTGATTTTCAAGATCCACACAGTCGACGAGTGTCGTTGGCCTCAACATGTTCGCCAACGGCACTCGTCCAACGTGCGAATCTAGAAAACTGCCTGCATTGGTCCCAACATTGAGACGAATGTTGCTGGTTGGCCGTCACTTTTCGGTCTCATTGAAGAAGTTTGTGCCAATGTTGGCGGTCCTTCTACAAGTTGGTGGTTTGATTAGTTTTGTTGCGATATGCACTGTGTGCGTTGGTTGAAAACATGTCTTCCTCGTCGTTATGGACAAATAAAAAAACTAGAATTTTTAGAACATAACCAGGCGCATCCATTAATATGAAATACGCCTCGAAAATCTTACAGCAGTGGCATGGCGTACCATACAACTAAACCTAGAAATGATCTTTTCAACTGAAGACTTATAAAACGGGAATCCTTAATGACCACGTGGTTTTTCATGAAATTTGGTTCAAAAGTGGGGGTTAACGACTTTCTATGGTCGGAATATGTTTTATAATACTAGCCCTCAGTACGGTAAGAACGCTTAGTGCAACTTCGATATCTGACTCCGACATCCCCAAATTGGCTCTGTCGGGACGGAACTGATTCAATAATCAACGAGTGGACGATTCACCAAATTAACTGGCCAACGTTGGTAACGGCGTTGGGAACAACATGTGAAGCCATAATAAACGGGACTTTTCATTTATGGAATAGAAGAAATAAATACCAATATTGTATGCAGCGTATATGAAAAGGTCGAAGAAATGGAAATTATCAACTTTATTCAGAAATCTGGAACGAAAGTTCTAAAGTTCTATGGAATACTCACTGTATAGAACCGATCATCTACTCTTCTGTTGACATTGTTTCAAAACAACTCAATATATAAAAAAATGTCAATAACCGGAAGGGAACATATTTGCAATATTCATAGAATGTCCTTTTTCAAAGGTAGAACCAAAGGTTTTTTCCCTTCAAGGAAGTTTGCTGAGCTCAAGTGAATGTGCCCCAGGAAATGCATTTATAAAACGATATTTAACGTCTTTAGGTATTAGCATTTTAGAGACCACTGCTAGTGAAATTCTTGCGCTATAGGAAGCCATATTTTCCCACGAAATGAATTATCTATCCTTAGGAAATCAATCGCTTTCCACCAAATTTCCTTATTTCCATGAGAAGACTTCACGTACTGAGTAAAAGGGTTGTGCATATTTATTATAATATTTTATATTCATGAAAAGTTGTACATAAAAAAATGATAATGTATAAATTCTGTATAAATTCAATTCAGAAATAAACAATCGTTATATTCAGAAGAACTGAAATACTCGGGGTTGTGTCTAAAAAAAATATCTTAAATTTATTATTGGACAATATTGAGATACCTGATAGCCTTTACCTTCGTTAAATGAAACACCTAAATAATCTACACTATCAACTCAAATTGAGAATACAGCCTCGAATAAATTACAGTTTTTCTCGACCAAATATGAGAACTTTTAAATAAAGATTGAATTTCTGAAAAAGTTGGCCACTTCTGCCTTCGCTCTTTCTTTAGAGCTTCGAAAACCATAAACACGCTATGCTGGACACTCATGACACCAATATCATTATCCTCAGAACATTGTTTGTTTTTGACACCCACAAGCGGTGTTCGAAGAGTATCATTAAAGGAATGAAAACTTTATATTCGAGAAATGATCTTTTCACCAGAAAGTGTTGAAAAAAAATTTGCACATTTTCTCAGTTTTCTATTACCAAAAAATGAGAACCTGTATTAATTGTTCACGTTGTTATATAGAATTCATTGAATTCGCTTCAAATTAACACATATCATTTGAGAAAATATGTTTTATTGTTAAACCAAATTCAGAGTTTTAAGAAAAAAGTTCAGTCGAATCCAATTATACTGAAAGGTGCTCATCAATATATTACATCAACATCTTCATATTTCATGTACCTGCCAACATACTACCTTCAATAAAGATACTGAATCATCACATATAATTCGCAATTATTCATTTCTTGTTTCTCTAAGCTGCTCTACTCTATATAATGTACATACAATTTCATCCATGCTCCTAACTGGAGTTCATAGCTTTATGCAAAAATTATTAAGTGATATTTTTTAAACACTTGTCGACTTTAATAATTCAAAACTAAATAAGAATTAAACAGGCTGAAAGCAATAAATAAGTTAACGACATTATGAATATTATGAAATGATGATGTATGAATTCATTGAATTTGTTAAATATTATAATTGATTATTGAAACATTGTTGATCATCTTTGTGTGTAGATAAATTTCCGAGTGACTTTGGTTTGAATCGAAATTTATTTAATAAACGAAGCTTCAAAAATTAACGTGTCTTAATTCTAGATAACTCATGTCCCATTCAATAAGAATCACGAGAAGGTTTCGCGAAAGTCCTTAATAAAATAAATATCTTTTGAATCAGTGACTCAAAAAACACTGAAACACGTGAATTTAATTTGAATTAAACGTATTTTTTGGCCATAAGATGAAAGATTTTTCTTCAACCTCTTAGCTGCAACCCCCACTTTACTTTTTTTTTTCAAATGTCAACATATATGTCATGTATAGGCTCTTTGAAAATCTCGTGACAGATGGAATCCCACGATACTTCTTTTATTTAACTTATGTGGTTATTAGGAAATAAGACAAAACTCTTTGGAAAACGAAAATATAATTAAACCCGATATCAGTATAGCTAGAAGTTCCCCGTGTGATATCAGGTCAAGCGCTGAGCAGCACAGGGCCTAATTCAGCGAAGTTATTCGAAGCGGAAAGTGATCAGTGAAAATAAATTAGTGTGGACATAAATTGTGCACAGACTTTGAAAGAAATAGTTGTTGAGTTACTACTCATTAGTGTAAATAAGGAATATCGAAAGAAAATAATTCTTGAAATTTTCTGCCTTGTCTGATGAAAGGGTCAGATTTGTACTCTGAAACGTCACAGTTCGTTTTCTTTATCGTTTGTATTGTTCCTGTATTGTTCATTAGGCATTAGGTCTGTTCTGCAAGAAACTGTCCTTGACAAATAGTTTGAAACTACAATTTGCAAGGGCGTTTTTCATGAAAAAAACAATTTTTATTCAATTTTTAATAGTTCTGTTTCAGATATTGGGAGTGAAAACTCATAAAAACCTAAATAATAATGCAAAATCCTCCCAAAATAAGCTTCAATCGATACAGAACGAAATGACTGCGTGACTAGAAGAGAACATCTCGCAGTCATCAAGTCTGTAGAACATTTATACAAATATCTGTACGGAAAGAAAGTTCTGCTGAGAACGTATCATGGTGCTCTTAAATGGCTCTTGAGTTTTAAGAACCCAGAAGGACAAGTGACCAGATTGATCGAGAGGCTGCAAGAATATGACTTCGACACCGAACATAGAACCGGAGCTACCCATCGAAAAGCCGATGTATTATCAAGAAGACATTGCCCCGAGAATTGCAGTCATTGTTCACGTGTGGAAGACAAGGCTGATGTGAGACGGACCACAGTAATCGAAGATTACTACCTCAAGAAATACAACTATTACTATCCCAAGAAATACAACGAGCACAAGAAGAAGATCCAGACTTGAAAGTAACTCTGAGTTGAAAGGGGAATGGTAGACGACCTACTTGGGAAGAAGTATCCAGACTGAGTCAAAATGTATAGTCGTACTGGTCACAATGGGAAACTTTGAGGATTGATAGAGGTCTTCTGAAACGTTGTTGGGAGAATGACGATGGATCTGAACAGAGGAGTCAGTTGATTGTGCCGAAAAGTCGAGTTACAGACGTTTTGACCAGACTACATAATGGAACTTCACGTGGACATTTTGGAATAACTAAGACGCTAGAGAAAGTCAGGCAGCGGTTTTGTTGGATAAACTGTAAGGCAGATGTTAAAGACTGGTGTAGAACATGCAAAGCTTGTGCTGCAGCTAGCAAGCCCTTATGGCAAAGGAAAGGCTCCAATGAAGCACTATAACGTCGGATCTTCCATGGAACGAGTAGCTATCGACATCGCGGTCCCCCATTCCGAAACAGATCACGGAAATAAGTACATTTTGGTAGCGATGGACTATTTTACCAAATGGGTGGAAGCGTACGCTCTTCCTGATCAAGAGGCAAGTACGGTTGCTGATAAATTGGTCAAAGAATTCATCAGCAGATTTAGTTGCATTGTGATCAAGGCCGAAATTTCGAGTGGACGTTATTCCAAGAAGTTTGTAGAAAACTGGGAATTAATAAGACAAGAACCACACCTCTGCATCCCCAATCCGATGGCATGTTCGAACGAATGAATAGGACCATGGGAAAACATCTAGCCAAAGTAGTCTCCGAACACAAGCGGGACTGGGGTGAATATTTGCATCTATTCACCACGGCATAAAGATCTTCGGTTCAAGAATGTACCAAGGAAACTCCAGGCAATATAATGTTCGGCCGAAAAATTAGACTCCCTTTTGACCTAAAGTTTGGTTGTAAGCCTGGAGAAGATGTAGCCGGGGAGGACTACGTCAGTAAATTGAGGAGTAAGCTAGATTAAATTCATGACAAGGTGCGCAATCAAATGCAGCAAGCAAGTGATCGGATGAAAATGCTCTATGACGTCAAGGGCATTGAAGGAGTGTTCACCGCAGAAGATCTGGTGTGGTGTATAACCCGCAAAGAAACAGAGGATTTTCACCGAAGCTGCAGAGACAGTGGGAAGGACCGTATGAAGTTATGAAAAGGATAAATGATGTAGTTAACTGGATACGGAAGCTTCCCAGAGGAAAACCAAAAGTCGACAATTTCAACCGATTGGCCCCGTACGCGTCAACACGGGGTGACGAAAAAGAAGTACGTCTCATCGCGGTTCCGGCAAAGGAAAATGACGATTTCCAGAATTTATGGGAAGATATGGGGGAACTCAAGTTGCGCGGTTTGGTGTCACACAGAAAGTTTGTCAAGACCAGTTTACAGTTCCCGACGAATACTTTCTTGCTCATTGTGTAGCAGCCGATCTAAAGATGAGTAGGAGAATAGTAAGGTTATTCAGAAGTAAATTTGGACGTCAAAAGAAACTGATGAGACAGCAGCCCAGAATAGGAATATGCCTGAGACTGAAGTCAGAGGGTCGGTTCATTTATTACGTAGTCACGCAGCAGTAATCCTATCAGAAGCCCACCTACCAGAATTCATGGACAGCACTGCATGGTTTGAAAGAAGCCCATCAATGCTCTGGAGTTAGGAAATTAGCTGTTCCCAAACAAGGTTATGGACTGGATCAACTGAATTGGCGGGTTGTGCGAAGCATGCTGGAAGTAGTGTTTCAAAAGACAGGTATACAGATTTTGGTATGCAATTTCAACCCAAAGCAAAACGGAAAGCCCAGCAAAACCGTAGACTGTTACTTTCATCAGAAGGGCTACTGTAGAAATGTTGACGATTGCAGATTTCGCTACGGTCCTCCGAGGAATTCATGGAATCTGTTCTGGGACAGAACAGGCCTAAGGAGGGGACAGTATGACGAGTACGGCCCTGTCTGTGCAAGTGTCTTCCAGAAAACTCTAGATGTCTATGAATCACCCGTCTTTCTAGAATCTTCTCCTAGTTGCTATGAGTTCCCCGAGTGATATAAAGTCAAGCGCGGAGCAGCACAGGGACTAATTCAGGGGTGTTATTCAAAGCGGAAAGTGATCAGTGAAAATAAATTTGTGTGGAGATAAATTGTGCACAGACTTTGATAGAAATAGTTGTTGAGTTACTTTTCATCAGTGTGAATAAGTGTTTATAAATAGTTTGATTATTCTGAACGTTTTGATACATTAAGAAAACGTTGCAATGTATTTCATTTTGAATGAGTTTTTCTTTCACATCTTCCGAATGAAATAACAAGGAGATAAATCGGCCACAATGGCCATTTCGGGGAGATTTTGTGTCCTTTGGCGAGACTCTCTAAAAGTCCTCGCGAATATTCCACGTCAAAGGTCTCGCAGTATATTGAATAACCCTCTTCGCGAGGTATTTCATGTGTATTGGTACTTTTGGCGAGGAGTGCCTGTGAAGGGAATTTCGAGGAGGTTAAATTTCAATTATGAGGACGGATTCAAGGTGAATAAAAAATTCTCACAGTCAATCGTGAACACAATAACTTCCAAGAGAAACGAATTAGAAAGTCGATATTCATGAAATACGTGAATGGATAAAATCCGCCCACTATATCCGCAGATATAAAAAATGAATTTTCTATTTTCCCAATATTTCCAAAAATAAAGAATTTCGTGGGGATACTATTACAACCAAATGTTTCAATCAGAAAGAAAAGGGGTGCTTGGCGGGGTCACTTCGTGAAAAGATGACACCCTTGTCAACGAATTTGGATAAGCGCGCACAAGCGTTTTTCTTCACGCCAGTGCCCTTCTAGATTTGTTCCAGAATATCTTCAGAAATACAGTCTCAATCATTATGAAACTTACTGATTCATAGAAACCCATTGAGAAGATTCATTATAGAAAAGAAGAGAAAGTCTTTATCTTCATAAAATAGAACCTATGTAATTAATCATCCTGGATTAACATGTTTCGACCCTACGGTCATCTTCAGAAACCAAATAGATCTGTAATTAATAAATTTACAACAATTTTGTCAGCAAGTTGCCTGATATTATGAAATCAAAGACTGAAAATCTTATGTTAACCAAAATCCAAATTAATTTGGGAGTGGTGTGTAGTAAGGAGGGTAGTTGTTGTTTAAGAGTATTTCAGTTACTCTCCTTATATTTTTCTTCTCGAACTTTTTATGACTGAGTGATAGAGCTCTGTGAATTAAATTGGCCGCAACATTTTTCTTTTGTTGAACACTATGGTTCGAAAGAAAATTGAGACATCTACCTGAATTTGTTGGTTTTGCGTACCAATCTGTGATCATTTTATTATTTTTTTTTATCACTATAACATCAAGAAAAGGTAAGCTGTTATTATTTTCCGTCTCTATGGAAAATTGGAGTTTTTCGTGAAATGAGTTGAACATGTTGAGTGTTGATTCAATCTGGTCTTCAGGAACGAGTAGAAATGTGTCATCAACATATATTTTCACGAAAGGGATATTGAAACTCAACTTACCAACAACGTATTCAAATATTTCTAACATAATCAATTCTGCAAGGTCAGGACTGGCAGGAGATCCCATAGCTGTTCCATCTAACTGTTTATAAAATGTGTCATTGAATGTGAAGTAACTACTGTCGAATATAATTTTAACCAATTCGATAAAACTGTTTCTATCTAACTCAGTGAAGCAACTTATATAACGCCATCTTTTAGCAATGACTTGAACAACCAATGATTTAGGAATGTTTGTGAACAAGGACACAACATCTAGAGACACTAGCTTGTAATTTGAAGGAACATGAATGTTTTTAGTTCTTCAACAAAGGAAAACGAGTCTTTCACTTTATACTTCGATGAGGAAAGAACTTTGCTCAAAATGTTGTGAAGGAACGAACCGATATTATAACTAGGTGAACCTACACAACTTACTATGGGTCTAAAGCTGGCATTTTGTTTGTGAGTTTTCCTTAAACAGTACATTTTTGGAGGAATACTGTTATGTCTGATTAGTTCTTTATATTGTGTTACCGTTATCATTTGGCTATCCTTTAGTTTTTTCAGAAATTTATTGATGTTGTCTTGAGTCTTCTTTGTTGGATCCCTGCTCAAAGTTTCATATGTGGTAATGTCGCTTAGTAGATTATTCACTTCCTGAGTGTACTCTTCTCTGTACATAATTACTGTTGTGTTTCCCTTATCGGATTTACCAACCAAAATGTCAGGATTGTCTCTGATGAAGCTCGATGTGATATGGTAAAGTTTCCTAAGAGGGTCTCTAGTTCTTGGTTTTTCCATGAAGTTCTGAATTATTCTGGTACATCTTGATCTGATTCCATTCTTCTCATCTTCCTCCACCGGCAATGCACGTACAAAACCCTCAACATCCTTGATTAGTTCTGGTATTGGAACATTTCTTGGGGCTATGCCGTGTTTTGGTCCCATGCCCAATATAATTCGTGCCTCTTTCGGGAGCTCTGTTCTAGTGTAATTAACGAGGAACTTTTCACATTCCTTCATTGTAATTGGTTGACTTTGTTCGCTCTACAACCTATCCAGTTTTCGTATATTGATTGTTCTCATCCTTTGGAAAGAAGATTCGAATTTTTGTGCTGTGAAATGTCTGACATTTTCCCAGGTGTGTTCGTCCAAAAGTGCCTCCAACCCGTTCGCAAGACCGTCAACGGATTGCTGTATGCTCTCCTTCCAAAGAGTAATTTTAATTTCTAGATTCAGAACTGATTTTCGAAATTTCTTCATAATGGTGTCCACATCTCTGGTGTACGGATGTTCTTCAAGTTGAAGGGAGTATATTTGCTTTATATTATTTTTGATGTGGTTGGGGTAAACCCTCAGTTTTCTGCATTGTAATAGAAATATTGTACGATTCTTCATCGACGCCAGCTTGATCTTGAAGTTCGAAAGATTCTTACACATCCGACACACATCCTCACCATAATTCACTCTAACTTCGTCGAATAATCCATAGACATAGAGGGACATAGATTTGATTTCGAACATGTAACAATCCTAGAAAAAGAACAGAATTATTTCAGACGTCTGCTGGGTGAAATGATATATATATAAGAAAGAATGATACAGTGAATTACAGAGAGGATACAAACAACTTAAGTATTGTTTACGATTATATCATTTCCAAAATGAATATTCCAAACGGATAGCTACTCCGGATTTGTTTACATGTTAGTTTTGTGATTGTGACCGGATTGATATTCCACCCGTACAATATGTTCATATTCTATATTTGCTGGTCGCGATATAATGAGTAGACTAAGACCATATATGAACATATGTGTAATCGCAATGTATCTAATGTCATCTTGTTTGTTATTGTTATTCCGTCGACTGTCAGGCATCTTAGCTGATATATTACTCTTTCTAACCATTTTAATTTTGTATGTTTTATTGATTGTATGATGAGGTAATAATGTTAAATGTTATATGTTTTGTCTATAGTTAATAAAAACAATTTTCTAGCCTTGAGAAAGGAACAAGCCGTTCCGAAACGTAGGCAAAATCATAGTTTATTGTCTGCATTTTATGTCCAAATTCCTACGATACCGTGAAATGGGGTGAATTTGCCCAATTTAGAACTTTGAATCCTTTTTTCTTCTATATAGTATCGTATTCTCCATGAATCGTAGGATCTACGCAACGAGTGGCAGTAAGGGCAACGCTATAGTAACTTCCTTTCCGCAATGAAAAAAAAATTAATTCGGAAAAAAATTAAATAACCGGGTGGGTAAAGTCAGTTGTTCAAATGGGGTGACTTTGCCACCTTGTTCATTTTCATTGATATATCAATGTCACCCCATTTAAAAGCATATTTAAGTTTTTTAAAATAAAGTTAGTTGTGTTGAACACAAATAAAACCTGTTTGGATAGCTTAAATAAAAATCATAGGCAAGTTAGAAATTTTATTTATCGAAAAGAACTGAAAAATACATAAATACTGTTTATAAAAAATAAAAAGAAGGGAAACAAAGTACTGTCGCATTTAATTTATAGTTGATAGTTCTTGAAGTCAACTCCAAAGACAATTCTTCCACGACGGCAGCTTATAGGTGCAGGAAGATCACCACAATGAATGGGCAAAGTCACCCCCCAAGGTAAAGTCACCCCATTTTACGGTATATTGTTTTTTTGTTGAACATGGACGTGAACACTATACAGATTATATATTATATATATTCTATATGAACCTTCAAATTGTCATTTAACAATAAAGTACTGGATCGATCTGATCTGTATTTTCAGAAATATTGGGAAAAATTTGAATGGGTATATTTGCGGATTAATTGCATTTAGTGCATTTAACCCATTCAGGAATTCGACCTTCGTTGTTAAGGTCCAACCCTACTCTACAAATATCGAGTTTCAAATTCGTTCCTTTCGTAAGTAATTGTGTAACGATTGAGTGTGACGACCGTACACGGTCGCTTCCGAAATAAACGACTTATAAAAATCTATATTTGTAGAGTTGTTTTTGGGGCTAAATTATGAAGATCGAATTCGTGAATGGGTAAAATCCCCAATGATTCTGTAAATATACCCGTTCAAAACTTCATTTTTACAGAGTAGATCGAATTGAAATCCGGCACTCGATTGATAAATGACAGTAAAAGGTTCATGCAGGATTTGTGTGTGGGGCCAGCTCGTCGGACAAGACCAACTTTTCAGTCTTTCGGGTCGATATTTGAAAATAATAGACATTAGTGCTTAAATGTTGATGTTTTCGCTTCCTAAAATGAGTACGTAGGAAATATACTATTTACTATTTCCTGAAAGGATTGCTCAAAATTGCTTCGATAAACTGTTATTTTCAGGGTATTTTACATAATTCGTGACCAATTGTGTCTGCCGAATAGGCTCCTCAGGATGTAATGTTTTTTGCATATGTATTTCACCATATAGTACGACGAAAATTAATATGAAATGATAAAGACTTAAATGTTCACGTGTTTATATGATGCGTTGAAAAGCGTTTAATATCCACCTAACCTTACTCTTAATATCAAAATGTATCTACCCATCTTGTGAACTGCATAACCACTTGATTTACTGATTCAACAGGTATTATTGTGAATTACATTAGGTATTGAAAATGTATTTTTTTCATAATAACGCATTTGCACAGGATTAAAATTACCTAATTAATACGTATTATAATATCAATCAAAACAACTCTAAGCTTTCCGACTTCCATCCACCAGATTTTGGATAGTTATATGAAAAATGAAATATCCAAGGAATTATTTCCTGGATTTTACCCATCCATGAGTTTGAGCTTCTTTAGTAATCAACAAATACACGCAAGCAATCTTGAATCACTAAGTTATTCCTTTCGGAATAGTTATGAACACTATCGTGACGCTGGTGATTGTGAGTGGATAAATTTAGTTGAAGGAATAGATGCAGCAGACGATAAATTTGGTTGAAGGAATAGATGCAGCAAGTCTGCAACCGCGATGGTGTTGATAGTTGATACCAAAGATTAAAGAGATCTTCAACCTTTGGTTGGTATATTTATTGTCTTATTGATCGTTAAAAAAGTATTTGTTTATGCGTAGTGTATATAGGTAAGGTAATTGTCTCATGAGTATGGAAGATATTTATCGCTGAATTACATTGTTGAAGCGTGATCATTATGGACTCGTGGGGTTTTTATGATATATATATCAATATATTGGTATGGTAGTTGGCCATGAGACTCAAAATCCCTTACTTGTATTTTTCCGATTATTCTGGGACACCCTTAAGAGCTGGAAGTTTGTGCGAGTTAGGATATTGGGTGTGTTCAGTGCAAGCTTTGTTATTGGTTTCGATCGTGTTCTTACGCGCTCTTGCTAGGGTACAGTGTGCTATCGTGTTGCCCAAATGTTCGAATTTCGCCCGAAAATGGAGTCAAACGACTAGATCGTACTCATTGATGAAGAATCCGATGTGAAAATCGATTCTCTGAGAGTACGTTTAATGCCGAAAGGTTAATGGGCCAAATCGGTCAAACAGTTACGGGGTTATGTTGATTTTAATTTTTCATTTTGAGTCATGTGATGGGAACACCAGGTTCAAAATCCAGTTGGGCTCCGCTTTGGCAATACATAACAAATTACTCTTTTCCCGAATTGCTGCAGGGGTTAATATGATCAGGTTCCATGTACAACAAACTTCCCTAGAATATTTTTCTGCGATAAGTGGGTAGAAATTGAATACAAACGCTGTCACAAACTACAGCATATGAGGGCCATTCTTGAGGGAGACAATATAACTGATTTTCACTTCTTGAAATTATGGAGACCACAAAATATGTTATCGCTAGAAACAGAAAACCATATCTACCTTTTTCAAGGAAATGATAAATACCCTCGGCTGAAACCAATCATATTGAATTTCAAAATGTTTGATCAGGTGCTTTGCGGGAAGAGAATTCGTTCCATCTCTCTCTCTCTCTCTCTCATCGTCACAAACTGAAATGATTAGGTCAGTATTTTGTAAGTTATTCCTGAAATAACAATGCTGATTATAAAACACTTTATTTGACATATTTTTTCCCAAGGTCTCCAGAATTAAAGCCGGATTGTAATTTGCTGAACTATTGTGAAAGATGGAGTTTGAGATGTGCAAAATTTCGCGAATTCTAAACGACAGTATTCTAAAGCAAATTGTTCACTCACCTCACGATCCCAACAAAATTTTGCCATCAGTTGCGCGTCAGTACTCTCCAACTAACTTTCATTGCTATTGACCAATAGTTCCTGAGATATTGGGGAAATAATCTCACAAGTTCAATTTTTCATCTTGAGGCTTTGTTGAAGTTATTGCAATCACTTCTACTAATTAAATGAACTTATCAAATCTTTGAATTTGCTTTCCCCTTGAAACATTTGGGGACAATGGTTTCTTCTCAGGTGTTGTTGCAGTATTGGGTGCCACAAGAATCAGGTTCGCCCCAAAAAAATACACTGATAAAACAGATTGTTTCTGATCGACAGAAGTATTTAATGTGGATCTATGACTCCCAGATCAACCGTAATTGGACGTAACTTTCCAGTTACTCATATGAACTGATTTTTATTTTTGCATATTCGAATTCGAATTTTCAATGAAATAATGCCGAAAAAAATTAAAATGAGAAAAAAAGATTTTCAATCAATAAATTTGGATGTTCATATTTGCATATTCGAATTCGATACTGAATTTTCAGTGAATGGATGTCGAAAAAAATTAAAATAAGAAAAGAAGATTTTCAATCAAGAAATTCTCGTTTTGTTTTTAACTTCGATGCGATTTTAATGCTTGATATATGAATTTTTGCTTCAAAATTCATTTCCACCAGAAATTGACCACTTGGTCGAAAGTTACACGTATTTTATCTCATGCGAGGGGCGAGCCTTCTGCTCCAATTTTTATTATATTTAATTTTATTCACCGTTAATAACAAAATTATGATTTTATTCATAATTCGAAGAATATCGGACCACTGTAGTTAAAAATCAATGATTATAGTAGTTTAAAGTTACTGAATTGAAGGTGGAATCAATGGAAAATTTTGGGGAATGAAACCTAGAGAAGCACTGACGTGAAGTCAGCAGGTTTTCACGTATCAACCCCACCAACCCCACCCCACGTTTGATGATCCCCTTTGAACATGCGCACAAAAGTAGGTGACTTTACTTCAATACTTTCCTCGTTTTTTTTTCAATCAGGAACAAGTTTACAATTCGATGTAATCTGCATTTTTGAAAATATTGGGAAAATAAAATTTCAAATTTCATGAGGATAATACATGATCAGAAGTTGAATTGAATTGAAATTTCTTTTTTGATAATGCTATAATGACACGATCATCACGAAATTCTGCCCAAAAATGTTTATCAGCATTTCCGAACCAAGTGTCACGTTCCATCATGAAAAAACAACGATATCAAGGAAAAAACACGAAAATAATGATCTCTTATCGAATTGAAATTTGGTACACCACTATGGAATATGAATCCCAACGTGTGTGCAAATTGAGATTTGAATATAATGTATAGTTTTCAAGAAAAAAATACCCGAAAAAAACTTGAAAAACAATTTTCTGAAATATACTCACAGTATAATCTCAACGAAATTTTACGAGAGATTACGTGTAGTCATGCTCCAACTAATTGTTAAGTTTCGATATGATCGTAGTTCCTGAAATATCAGGAAATAACCTCAAAATTTAAAATCGCTTCAACTCCGAAACCTCCTCCGAAATCATAAGGCCGATTTTGCCCGTTAGGTAACTTAACCGTACTCTCGTAATACCAAACAGAATGGATTTGTACACCGAATCCGTCATCAGTGAGTACAACCTAATCGTTTGCGACCATTTCCTGCTATAAACACGAAAATTACAGACATTTGGACAAAACGATAGCACGCTTTTCCCCTAGAACATGTATAAATACGTATCTCAAAACTTGTCTGTGATTTATATCGTTGAATTTTGAGCGAATCTCGAAAACTTTAATTTAGTGTTAAGTTTTAGATTTATGCTCCAGCGGATGAGTGTTTTTTGTGTCATTGAAAAAAATTACTCTCATTTGTACAGAATCCAGAAAAATTATTGAAGTTGCACAAATTTTGATCGGATAGATAATGGGAAAACAGATGGTTATAGGGCCTAATCATCTGAGCTATCGCTTTTGCACCGATAATTCCAAGTCTGCAGTATATTCTTTGCTTAGATAAAGTGTAAAATAATTATTCAATTTGACCAATAATTTAGCAGTGAGCCAAACCTGATCGTTTGTTAACAGTTTCCGCTATCTTTAGATAATCGGAAAACAGATGGTTATAGGGCCTAATCATCTGAGCTATCGCTTTTGCACCGATAATTCCAAGTCTGCAGCATATTCTTTGCTTAGATAAAGTGTAAAATAATTATTCAATTTGACCAATAATTTAGCAGTGAGCCAAACCTGATCGTTTGTTAGCAGTTTCCGCCAACTTTAGATAATCGGAAAACAGATGGTTATAGGGCCTAATCATCTGAGCTATCGCATTTGCACCGAAAATTCCAAGTCTGCAGCATATTCCCTCCTTAGATAAAGTGTAAAATAGATATTCAATTTGACCAATAATTCAGCAGTGAGCCAAACCCGATCGTTTGTTAACAGTTTCTGCCAACTTTCCTGTAATCACAAATATTTGGACAAAATATAGATGCTCACTTTCAATTTTCTTCGAAAAAAACCTCAGTCTTAACTTAACTTAACTTAGAGGTAAAAATAAGTATACCAACGAAGATCGCAATCCCGGAAATCAACCGGAAAAGATAAGAACAGAATTCGTTCAACCTTTGATTATTCAATGTAACTGACCGGCCCCTCGAAGTTCATGCTGAATCGAAAAGTTACACAGTATTAATAAATAATAACTGTTCTTTATTGCTACGCAAATGGCCATCGACCATGGGTCCTTCAGCCTATTACACAGTATTATATTATTCAAAACTCTCTTATCCATACTCACTCACAACTGTTTCAATTTTCATAATAGCCTGACGCTTTTTTCAGAGGCTAAAATAAATTTAACTGTCTACATCATCGGAAAAATAAATTGCAACTACAGTTGCTTTTCCCTATTTATTATTGTGTTTACGGTCGTCCTAACGGCCAACTGCGAACACAATAACTTCCGGATGAAACAACTTAGAAACTCGATATTTGTAGAGAAGATTTCGACCTTAATTTCGAAGGCCGTATTCGTGAATGGGTAAAATCCACTCAATGATTCCGCAGATATACCCATTCAAAATTTTATTTTCCCAATATTTCCAAAAATACAGATAAGATCGAATTGAAATCCAGTACCTCATCGAAAAATTACAGTTTGAAGGTTTATACAGAATTTAATGAGGATAATATGATGAGAAGATCACAGAATATTGAATATTTAAAAAAAATTTGAATTTTTTTTTTCAAATCGTTCTAATAACACGATCATCACGGAATTCAGCACAATGTTATTCTTCAGCATCTTTGAACTAGCTACAAATTTTAATCACTATTGAATCAGTATTACTTGAGTTATACCGAAAAGAACAAAGATATCCAGAAGAAAACCACGAAATTCCACATATTTTTTCCCAATATATCCAAAACTAATTGCCGTATCGAACTGAAATTTGGTACACAGCTGTGAAATATGAAGCTGGAGGTATAACTGGAATTGTAATCGAATATTAACGGTTTAAAAAAAAAAATTTTTTTCGGAAAATTTTTTTTTTCAAAATTGAGTGACCATAAAGCCGCGTACAGACACGAGAGCTGAGCGGCTCGCGAAGCAAGTTAATTGGGCTGCCTCGCAAGTGTAGACGGTGTTTTGAGCGGGGGCAGAGCGGTGCGCGAGCCGCTAAACTTGATCCATCCTATGTCGGTTTTTACGGCGAGGCAAAAGGATTCCTCAGGCTCAATTTGAACGGCAAACGAGTAGCGCTGGAATGTTTTTACGATGTTCGGAGCACACAGCTGAGTTTCGTGACGCTGTCTGCCTTGATGTTACTCATAGGCGTATCGTTTGTATGGGATAGTGCTAACGAAATAGCATTTCAATAAAAATGCGGATCGAGCTATATTTTGTGAATTCAATCGTGTAGGATATTTGTCGGAATAGTTCTCACTGAAAGAATAGATATAATGCATAATTCGTTACTTTTTATCCTGTCAATAATTTATAATCGGAGGTAAAAAACTTAAGATTCTCGCAGAGTTATACATATTGAAAATAAAAAAAACGACTTCGCGGTCAGTTGTTTATTATATGAAAAATATCTTTGGGTACATAATAGTAATCTCGTTTTTTTTGGAATGCAATTGTAACGAAATGTTTCGGCAGATTTGTCCCTGGTATTTTGCTATAAGCGTATATTCATGAAGGTAGTATCTACTTTGAGTCTATAATGATATTAACCCTAGATGATTCGAAATTTGTGCCGTAAAAACTTAGAGTTAACGAAATGAACAGGGGAAAGCAACTGTATTTGCAATTCATTTTTCCGATGGTGTAGACAGTTGAATTTATTTTAGCCCTTGAAAATAGCGTAACGGCACTATGAGAATTGAAACAGTTGTGAGTGAGTATGGATGAAAGCGTTTTGAATAATATAATAATTTGTAACTTTTCGATTCAGCATGAGCTTCGAGGGGGCCGTCAGTTACTTTGAATAATCAAAAGGTTAAACGAATTATGTTCTTGACTTTCCCGATTGATTCACAATGTGAATATATATTTCGTTGTCAATTCATTGTGAATAAGCTTATAACGCTCAATATTCTTAGGGAATAATTCAATAATTAATCAATTGTCCGTATCTCCAACCACATTCCATCAAAACCTAGATTCCCCAATCATGCCCATTAAATAATTTTTATTTTTAGCATCATTCTCATTCTTCATATCAGTACAGGTTGACACATCAAGTCTCATAAAATAATCAACGTCTGTTTTACTACGCTGATGTACTGACTACTGGAAATAAGGGGCTCGCGAGCCACTGCGGCTCGACTTGGCCTCACATTTCGCTCACGGCTGCCTCGCTGTGTCAATTTTTTCGCGAGCTGCTCATGAGCAGCTCTGCTCCCGTGTCTGTACGCGGCTTTATGATATATATCCTAGAGTATGAGTTTTTCGCCTGAATTTTCTTATATCGATACAGCTCTAAGAATTTGATTTCGTAAAACTATTAATTCATTTGTTTGAATAGCATGGAAATCTGGGTGATTGAAGTGGATATCAAAAATCCACTTCAATTTTGAATCATATTGAAAACCTACGCACTATCAACCTCAAATCCGGTGGTCAAGAAATAGGGGATGAATAAACATTCGATCCTCTTTTAATACCGCTCCCACATCGTTTGACCCATATTAGTCGAAGCAGAGTTTACTTATTATGAATACGCCCTGGCGTAATACTCATCTGCATATATCAATTAGTAATTCTAGTCTAATTCAGTGCTAACACACTCCGTTTGTGAGGCTCTATCCACTGGCGGTCCATTCCAAACGCCACGATATTCACTTTATATCGAACGTGAAAGCTCATCTCCCGCTGCCTGACTCGCTGCCTTAACCCTGAATTGGCGTGCATTCCTGCTAGGGATGCCCATAGCGGAAGAAATATCGATTGTGGTTTGAAAAAGGATAAGAAGCTGATCATTAATATTACTCTGTAGAAACACAGTAAATAAGTTATTTCAATCGACATCCTCTCAGAATGTCGTGCATTTATTCTGGAATAAACTTCAATGATTCCTAACAATTATTACTGGTTACAGATGTCAAAAGCAAATTTCACTTTTGTTCAAGTTGATATTACAGGGTTAGTATTTGGGTTATACAATAATATGCGCATTCATTTATTTCCTCAAATATGGCACCTTTGGTTCATTATTTGATTTTATCAAATAACCATTGGTTCTTTAAATTAATTCCATGTGAATATCATCGAGAATGCTTGACTTCAATCTTATCATTTATTGATGATTTGGATTGAATATCTCCTTTAGTCTTTTATTTTTCGGCGATCTTCACAACTCCAACTGAGGAGAGCCCGCTTTCCCAACGTTCGATGATACTCAGTGGCGTAGCTAAATTACGTTATAGGTGGCGTCATCGTTAGGAATGGACACTGTGAATATCGTTAATAATGCGACTCTCCAAGTATGATTTAACTGCTACGATGCGGCCACCTCTCATGTACATCGCAGTTTGGTCATTTCAGCGCTGAAATGTCCATGAACAATATCGGTGAAATGGAAGATACCAATTGTGGAAAATCTACTTTGCACTTTCTCACCCTTCTACTTAATACGTCATGACGTCACTGCAGAAAAAATTTATTGGTATAAAAAGTTCACGTTTGGTCGCTTAACACCCTTTTCAGTGTTTTTAACAACGATACGCAACGAAATTCCTATTTCAATATTATTCATTCGAATTCAATATTAACGCGGTTCACCATATAAATTTAATTGTTATACAAAAGTTATTCGAAATAAAGAACTTGAGTTTTTCAGTTCGTTTGTTGAATATGGTGAACTGGTATCTGTGGAAAAAATTTTTCAGATATATTTTATTATTACATAAAGGTTTGAGATGTTTTCTGATTCATTTCGACGATATAGAATTTGTGAGTTTTCCCATCACCATATGTCAGGGTTCTCCCTTCTGAATTTCAACACTCTGATCTCTATATTTTTGATGATTATTTCATAATATTTTTTTAAATAACTTGTTGGCCTCAATAATAATGCATATTTACATTTCTTTATAAACGTTTTGGATTTCAAAATTCCAAGATTGTGACGAAAAGGGTTTCTGGGCAAATAATTCAGTTTTGTATCTTGATATCTATACATCCGTTATATTTGCTAATGTTATTTGGTATTGTATTTTGTTGATTATTCCTAGGCTTATAGTTTGTACGAGTAAGTACATTGGGTGCGTTCTGGTTAGATATTGTAACTATACCCTTACGTCATCTTTGACACAGCACTGTTGATTACCGATCCAACATTAAATGATGGCCGGTACCGTATAACTGGCATTTTTTTTTCATTTCTATGATTTAATTTTTGAAAGCTTCAATTTTTTCAACTATGTAGGAATTGAAATAAGAAATGAAATGAAACAGCTTAAGAGATTGTTTGCCAATACCGAAGTTTTCCGGATGAATATTCTGAAATGCAAAAGGCTTGATAAGGCTGCTTGCATTTCAGAATTTCCTTCAGAAAAACTTCGAATCCCGTTTTTGGGAATATTATTCACTAGCCGAAATTGGCAGACAATCTTGTTCTTTCACTGTCGAACTTCTCACTTGTGCTACTCGTGATGTTGGAATTTTATGATGAATATCGCTGAGGAACTTGCGCATTTACGTGAGAAAATAATGAACCTTAGTGTAAAATTTTCACGCGCTTGTTCTCGGGAACAGCGCGTTGTTGTTTCGTCACAATGTCTAAATTTCTCGAATTTTGAGCCGCAAATGGTCTTAAACGACAAGGGTGGACTCACTGATGACGAATCCGGTCTTAAAATCGATCCTGTCCGTCCGACGGTTTGTATGTGACATAATATAAGGAAAAAACCTAAATTCTCGAGATCTTCAGGTGTGGTTTGGAGCTTGAATATCACGTTTGACTTCGTTATTGGACAAAATCGGCCGAACACTTTCGAAGTGATAAAAATACAAAATTTTGAGGTTAGATTCTCGATAGGTCATGGGTATCTGAGGTGATCAGATAGAAACTTCGTAGTTAAGCGAATTGTAACAGCGTGTTGGATTTTTTTTGTTTCTTTGTGGACTATTCATCAGATTCCGGTATCATCCAGTACATACCTTGTCGAGATTTATCAACAGATTTCGATTCGATCTGATATTTATTCTCGGAAATATAGAAACAGAATTTGTCCAATTTCTGCAGAATAATTTGGTGGACTTTACGGTTAAGCCGGTGGTTACTACAATAACTTTCCGAAGAAACGACTTGATATGTGAAGAGTAGGTTTTTGGTTTGATTGCGAAAGTCGAATTCGAATTTGATTTTAATCGCGAAGGTCGATATCGTGAAACGGTAAAATTCGCTCATTGTTTCCGTATAGACGACGGTACTCATTGAAATTTCATATTCACAATAGGGAAGACTAGGTATAAAAGTAACATGACAGTCAACTGGTGGAAACTACGCATGCTCTGTTGACTACAACCAGTTTAAGCGCACGTGCCATGCAAGTCAAATGAAAGCTTGAGGTTCATACAAAAATTCGTGAGGACCATATGAGGAGAAGATCTTTTCATCAGGGAGTAGAACTCGTTTGGCAAGGTCACTATGTAAAAAAAGCCTAATTGGCAGTGAATTCGATGAGTAGCTTGAAAGCTCCTGACCTTGCGAAATTGCTTTCCGAAATTTTAATTCCAGAGGTTTCCTAGTTATGGGCCGTTCCATTCACAAAACCATAAAACATCAGAATAAAGTCAACATATGAACACTTAATTATTTTAGAATATCTAATTATTCATCATTACTCTTCTGTTCAGACCACCCGTTCTGAAGTATTCAACATAAAATGATATGACAATTCCAAAATGTTACTTTTTTGGGAATTCGCCCCTTAAAACTGAAAAGTCCTAGAAGGAATTGAACTGGAGAAGCCGCAGTATTCATGCAGAACATAGAATATTGACAGTTTTGGTTTAAGTTATTTCAGGGCCCACGATGCAAAAGACCGACTTGAATCTGGAAATTTTGTTTGGGTCTAGAACGTTTGGGCCCCAGCGCCCTGGGACCCTATTCTTGAATGTGAAGAAATGAAAGATTTCTATCGTTCCATCAAAAATGCACCGCGTTTTCTTGACAACAGCGTCGACACGACTATTTTCTCCCATTCCCGATTCAAGAATAGTGGCTCTGGACGCTTGTTCCATTCGCCCAGAGTATAAATCGGCTCTGGAATAGAGAATAATACTTGTCAATTCAATGAAAGTACCAAAATACTAAATCTTTGAAACAAAATTATTTTGCATACTTTCTCGATATTGTCTGATGAACGAGTCAGATGAAAAGTCACTTCGTTGATCATTTGTGCATTATTTCGATTCATAAGGCAATATTTTTTCTAGGAACTGCCCTTGACAAATAGTTTGTCTCCTCCCCGCAATCCGCAACACCGTTTTCTATAAATGAAATTTTATTAAATTTAAATATTTCTCTTCCAGATATTGGGTGTGCAAACCTAGAAAACACTGGCAAAATAATGCAAAATTCTCCCGAAATATCCTTTTATCAATATCAGATATCACTCCGAACGTTTTCTGTCCGAAGAAAATACCAATTCATTTCTATTTATGACTTTATCAAATCTTTAAAAATTTTACCTATTTTTCATACATGGCGGGCCACGGAAATATTTTAAATCAGCGGTACCTACTAATTCAACTATTTTATTGAAAGCATTTCATTTTCACTAAAAGGTAGAAGTTTATAAAGTTCACAGCCTTCAACCGCCTATATGCACCCATCTGTAATACGATGACTTTGCAGAGGAATACCTAAAAGACATAATCCGAATGACGGTATAGTAGATAAACGCATTTCAAATACCTTATCACAATATTCACAAGACTATAGACACATTGTACCTCTCAAAATATGACTACATCCAACCGAAACTCAAATTTCATATAGTACTTCCTATTTTGCAGTGTGTGGTACCACAATATCTCTTAGTAACAGTTATTTTCGAAACAATGTGAAATAAATATTCCTTGAAGTTAAACTGAAAAATTTCCACTATAACTTCAACAAAATAATCTTGAGATTATTTTTCTGTTCTTATAACCCAATCTACACCAAATCTGGCACAAAATTGTGCACTAGCGTTTGCCAACTATATATCGAATGCCAATATAATCGGATAAATATTTTTGAGTTATTCCATAATTGAAGACACTGCAAATTTTACACAAAGGTTTATTATTTTCTTAGTTAGAATAACTCAATATACCATTGATAACTCAAACAACTTAGAACAGAATGCTGCGATTCATTTTCGACATTATTGGAAATTTACAGCGTCTTTCTTTATAACTCAGGAACCACTTGTCGGAAAACATACGGGTAAAATTTCATGAAAATTGCGTGATACGTTTTTGAGAAATATTTTTTTTCCCCAACCCCCCATTTGGAGCCCTTATGGTACACCGATCCTGCCGAGTGACATACGATTTTTCCACCAAGTTTCAAGGATTTCCGTTCAGCACTTCCAGCGGAAAGCCCCGGACAACGGACGGCGGACGGACGGATTTTTTTTTATTCGTTTATTTAAATCTACATACTCCAAAACGTAAACTGTGAAATTTTCAGGGGGGATTAAAATTTTTTTTGGTTGGTCGATCACTAAGGTTTATTATTTGATTTTATTAAATAATAAACCGAAATGATACCGCGTAAAAACCATGAAATTTTACGGTTGTTTTTTGCAATATCTTCGTAAAATAAAATACAAACCGGAATTTCGTCCTCTGTTTCGAAAAATTGTCTTCAAGGAATGTGAAATACAAGGGGTAAATATCAAGGGATGATATGGAGGATTTATGAGATTTATCGAGAATTTATCAAGGATAAACTGGGATCCACCTATGAGTTGATCAGCCCCTTTAAACTGGCGCACGCGCACAACACATCAATCAAGTTATCCTTACCTACAAAATTCGTCTCTGTCTCAAGCTCTAAATAATCTCAAAGGTCTCAAGTAAATCACTTTTATAACGGAAGTCTACTTTCTGCATCGGAATATTCTAGGAAAAGTGTCGAAGAGGCTAAAACATTGGTTACCATAACTGGAGAAAGAAGCAAAAACGACGGTGCCTTAATTGATAGACAACGAAATTCATCGAATATACAGAACATACAGAAAAAACCATATTATAGATAACGTAATTTCATTAGCTATCTCGGATAGTTCAGTACATACCAATATAATATAATTATTATGTTCACATATAACTAATACGGTATGAAATGATAATTGTAAAATGGATCGCATACTTCCCAATTCAGCGTAGTTAATTCCATTAGGAAGTGAGTATCACAACGGCTGATTTCAGGTTTCTGGGGAAATTTTTCAGGATTGTTGATGATGATGCCATTAGAAAAATAATTAGGATGACATTTTTTAGAAAATATATTGAAAAGCACTGTCTTGACGTTACTTTCATGTTTTTTAAAACACAAGGTTATTTTTCCCGTATTTCCAAGCTGACATTTTTCATGCTCTGAAACGAACGATTCTGAAAAACTGATGGACACACCGTGTTTTCCTTCATTATGGTAAAGTTCTCGAAATATATTCAATCGGCTTATTCTTACTGTATCTACTTCATGTACATATTCATCAATCAGCCGGTTTTTATTTTTGTCTCAATAAATTTATTTGGAAGTCAAACAATTTTTGTTAACAGCCGTCGAATATTTTTCTTATTAGATTTGTGAGCGAATTTATATTTCACTGATATTTATGATCCTTGATCATATGTCTGTGATTTTTGAATTTCGATCTGACAATGATTTTGATTGATTAGGTTGGAATACCTCGAAAAAAATTCTGTTTTGAATTTGATTATGTCCGTCCGTAGCTGCTTTGAATTTCGAAGGTTGAAATTTTGACGCTTTATCCTGAATATCTCGGAAATACTGATGCAATCGAATTGGGACTTCGTAGCTAGTTGGGAAATACTAGAGCTCCACATTACACAATATTTCTCGAGGATCCTAGCAATATAAATCGAACGGAAATTCAGGATAGGTATTTGGAAATTTTCATTGAAAAAAACTCTTTCATCGGATTTCTTGGAAATGAGGCTGAGACTTTGTATAAAATAATCAACAGCAGTCTACCAAGTTTAAGCCATATCAGACCTTCTGTTCAGAAAAAATTTGACATATGTCAGATTCTGATTTGTGAATGAGTTTGAAAGAGCGCGTAGAAGTTTGTGACCCCATGTCAGTGCTATTTTTGAATTTTTGATATTCATTTTAACATACCGATTCACGGAGAATGAAATTTAAGGTGGTTCATGGATATGTATGAGGATTAACGGGAATAAATGAGGATTCATAGAGGATTTATTCGGATTTACGAGGGTTAATGAGTATTTATGACTAATGAGGATGTATTGGTGATTAACGGAAATTTCAGAGCATTTCTTTTTCTCAGAGGATTTCTGGTGTACAATATTTAGGGGTATATATTCACCCCTCAGTGCATTATTTTATTAAAATCCGATAAATAGTTTCCGAACTAAAATATTTCAACAAAATCAAGAATAATTTGGAGAATTTTTTAAAATGTAAACACGATAAGATCCAAACAATATTTCGCGAGTATTGGCTCGTTAGTTTTCGCCTATAAGCAACCAAATTTCAATCAGAATTTTTCACAATTACTAGAGACCCAACATAATGAGGAATATGAATGTGCAATCAGTGGAATAAACAATCTTTTCAATTCTATTAAAATGTACGATTTTTATGATAATTCAGGTATATTTAAATTCGTAATAGTCAGTATGGATGTGGAAAATAACGTGCAGGAAAATAAAATCAACTGACCCCGCTTGAAAATTGTCTGCTCTTTCCGAATTTCTCGAATATCCCAAATTTCAACATTCATAGTGTTGAATTTCAGGTTGCAAGAATTCTCGTATTTTTCACATTTGGACTTAAGTTTTTGGGAATTCAAATATGGGTTGATACGTCCTAAATATCAAAGTTCTACACTGTGTGGTTCAAATGATACGAGGAATTGAAATAATTGGTGAAACCTTGGCCCACAACTCATTTGGTATTTTAACTCTATAAAATTTTTTGAATCGAAACTATTCTTTCAACAAATCATGGGGTTTGAGTTCTACTGGAAGTTGAATCATTTCGGCCATTTTCAGCTCTGCTTTTTAAAACGTAAAAATATCTCTAGCGAGATCGAAAGTTTTAATTCGAATCTTGTAATTCTTTACCGAAATATCCAACGAGTTGCATATGTAGGTGGTCCAGGAGAATAATATTTCGTTTTGAATGGGCAGATTGTTAGACGAATCGTGAAAAATGTTGATAATGTTTCCGTTTCTATTCGGAAAAGTTTCTTAATTGAAATTGCTTTCTTTGCATTCATTGGAATTCTCCGATACTTCATCGTGAACTATTTAGTTTGGTCACCCCTAACCTATTCGAGCAGAATTTGTTTTAACAGGTTATATGCAACAGCACAGTCAAGTATTCAACTCAAGCGATAGGATCAGCAACTTGGTCGACTGAAAGCTAAATTGAATGGGGGTTCCAGAATTTATTTGAGATGTTTTAAATGTTAATTTTGCACCCATGTGAAACTTCGAGAGCCGATGTTTCGGCACTTCGGGAAATAAGTTGCCTGTTTCGAGACACAGGTTTTGTCTTGATAACCAAGCGATTCGTCAACAAAAGGATCTATTTTATCGGTATTTCTAGGCGACTCAAGGTTGAAACGGAACACAAAATGAATATTGAACTCCATCATTCATTGGATTCATTTTCATACGGGTTGTTTTCAAAGATGAGTCTCATTTTTTCAACAGTTGAATAATTCTTTCAAATGAACTATTTCTGTAATGGTGGAATTAATTCGATCGACTTATATATTTCGATGATTTTAAGGGATGTATAAACGTTGGGTACGATTTTGGGCCCTTTGCAAGTATTCGTTCAGTTATTTCAGAATATCCAAGATATAATTTGTTGCTGCATAGATCCCGCCGATTAAGTTAATATTTCTGTTGAATATTCCATAAAAATTTAGTCAATTACTTTGTGGCTCTCCCGATTGAAGATAAGCATAAATGTTGAAATTTACTCCCGTTTTTTGCATTCTACTGCTAAAATCCTCATACGGATATTTTTCGAAACTTGAGGTGAATGTCTGTGCATTTATTATACAGACAAACTCCGTTACCTACCATTGAAGTTATACCTATAAAGATTGAGATCGAAAAAATCGAAAATTTTTACCGTTTTCGAGATAATGGGTATTTTTCAAATTCGTGAAATTTCACTTCCTTTCCTTGATGTTTCAGATACCATGCCTCTGAATTGGAACCGATTAAAAAACTTGTTCCACTGAATATTGCTGAGGAGCACTGCTTTTTGGATGTATGAAACAATTTTCAAAAATTTATATTATTTTGGGAAAAATGGGGATGAAATCACAAATTTCAATTCTACCTATTCGTATTCTCTTTACTTGGCCCTGATTCGCCGAAAAAAATTATAACGACGTGAATATTTATATTCACTAGAAAAACATGCGCATTTTCTACAGTCTCCAAATTGTATAAAACATGTTCCAATTGTTTCTGGGAGTGTTGATATTTTCCTTGCAAAGGAATGCGGAGACATTCTGGTATATGCTTTCACATTTCACTTTCACAATTTTGACGAAAAAACTATTAGGTTGCGAATTTATCAAAATAACAATACAAAAATACAATATCGAATATTCAATTGATATTCATAGTTTCAAGTAATAACTTGCACTAATGAATATTTGGGGAACGAATTTGATTGTTTTTTATCCTTTCTGATGTAGATATGATATTTTTTCAAGGAGGACCTGAAAAAATGTGTTATGCCCTCTCACAATGATTCTCTGGGTTATAACATGTGGATACACCGTCTCCGTTTTTACGCGCTTGTTCTCGGGAACAGCGCGTTATTATTTCGTCACGATGTCTGTCATTTTCAAATTGTGAGCTGGATATGGTCTAAAACGATTGGGCTGAACTCTCTGAAGAAGAATCCTTGGTCAAATTCAATTCTGTCCGTCCGTCCGTCCGGCCGTCTGTGCTCTAACTTTGGAAGGAAAAGACTTAGTGACTTGAAAATTCCAGATTAGGTTTGGAGGCCAAATATCTCGGCCAAGTTCGTTAATGTGGAATCGATTGAATAGTTTCGAAGTTAGGTCCATTTGAAACTCGGGGGTTGATTCCTCGGTATCTCATAAAGTATTAACTCATTCACATTGAAATTTCGTGGACATTTATGGAATACCAGCTCACAACTGAGGGAGAAACTCCGTGTGGATCTAGTTGTTTAGATTGATTAGATTTCAATAAAATTTGGCGCCAACCTTTGAGTCAGTATTTAACAGCGATGTTTCAAATTTCAATTCGATCTGATATCTACTTCCGGAGATATAAGGAAAAAAAAACATGCCAAGCTTCGCTGTTGTTTGGAATTCAAACTATATTTCCGCAATATATCAAGAAGTACAATTGCCATCAGATTGAAACAGTTGTTGATTGAACTTGTTCCATCTAATAGCCCAAGTTGATTGACTTCATCAAAATATTTTAGGTTATTTATTTGGGGGCCCTTAGATTGGTCTAGAAAGTATCATCCATTATAATAGGTACATTAAACCCAAACATTGTTGAGCTCACGGGCCAGTGCTACTCTGGCTTTTTTCTTAAAATTTGGGTCAGTTCCTATCAGTAGTTAGTATTGAAGTTTGGCGATATTTTGATCTAATGTACCCACTATAATGGATTGAAGACTTTGAACCATTCTTGCGGCCGCCCAGATAATCCGAGTGCAATAATGCGATTTATTTCAGTTGGACCATTTGATAGAACGATTATACATACACTTCAGTTCAATAATCCATAGAGAGAAATTTTCTGAAAAATAAAAAAATACAATTTCAAATCTCCTTCCAACTGATATCTTTCAGTGAATAACTTCCACCAATAAGATTAAGAGAAGAAAATTTAAATAATTTCCATCAGTTCTGATACCGGAACAACATACCTTCAAGAAGGACCTTTTAGAACATGCTTTGCCACCTTACCAACCCCATTCTTCGCAACATTATATCAATTATTGAAAATTGTTTCATACATCTGAGAAGCAGCACTCATCAGCAAAGTTCCGTAAAAAGAGTTCTCGAATCGGTTCCAATTTAGAGACATGGTATCTATTAAATCGAGGAAAGGTAGCGATTCTTCACGAATATCCTAAAAGACTCTTATAAATTTTTTTGATATTCTGATTGGTCATACTATACTCTATCACCAATTCAAACATTGTTCAATGCCTACCGAACCCCTCTATATATTGCATGATGGTCGACAACGTAAATGTAGGTACACTCACTCGTGTTGTCAGTCTCTGGAGTTATGTTTTCCAAAAGTATAGGTTTCAAGATGGATGGACAATTATACCATTGAATATATATATATGAATTCTTCATGAGAAAGGCTCTTATAATATGTGATTTTTAAGTATTGTCGACAGTGTACGAGCAAGCATACGATATCGTGAAAATCATGAATTTGATAAATACGTGTGTACATAGTATGAATGGAACAAAATTGAGAATATTTTAATGGACCCAATATCAGTGTCGAAAAATTCTAGAAAAGCACTAACTTGTTGTTATCAGCTTTTGCGCGCTTGTTCAAAATCGTTCCGAGACGGTTACCTAATCACGTTTTGATCCCGCCAAATGTAGCTCTATTTCCTGAGTGAATTTTTCTCTAATCGTTTCAATAACACCATGATAACGAAGTTCTACACAAATTTGTGTTGAGCCAACTCGCTTCTGAGTTTCATCGTGATCAAATCAGTATTTTTTGTGTTTTCTTAGTAATAACATGGCAACGGACATACTTTTTTTTCCAATAAATCAATACTAACTCCAAGGCATGAACAAGGTTTCATTGAAATCTGATGAATTCTGAGGAAAAATCATTATAATACAATCCAAACGAAATCCTGCAAAAAAGTGGGGCGTCGGTATCTACCAAGCGAGCTCTGATCACATCTTGAGGTTTTGGGATAATCAGTTCAAAAATTCAAACTAACGGAAATTCGAAACCGTTTCTACGAATTTGCTCAATAATGAGCTGAACTACAGCATTCTGTTGCGCAACCTATCTTTTAAAGTTTCAAGTCGCTAGCTATTATCGTTCGCTAATTATCGTGGCAATGGCTGGTCAGCCGGTCAAAATCAATTTTTACAGCGGATTTCTCATCAGTGTTTCGAACCTAGTCGTTTGAGACCTATCTCGGGAAAAAAATCGAAAATTATAGAATAGTTATGAAAAACTCCTCCCAAATGTTCACGGACTAGAATGATCATTTGAAATGCAGACCGATTCATATTTTCAGAGATCAGTTATAGGTGATAGGGAGAGACATAAACCGTTCATCAGGCTCTTCAGTGACAACTCATTAATTTGGTTGTTAATTTCAGAAACAGCATCGAGTCTCTATGAAACAAATAATCGCGGATGCTCGTTGCCTCTATGTCATTCAGAAATAAAATTGAAATTCACGTGACTCCGTAACGCAGTGTAGGTTTTCAGGCCCGAATTCATATAATCGATTATGGATTATCATAACGACGGCTACCATAGTTGAAATTTACATTGAAGAGATTCGGTCTAACATGTAGTCGTGGTATAACAATATTTTGTATCATTATTATACTGGAAAATGTTTTGTTGCATGTTTTTCATTGATGCATGGAAAAATTAAGGAAATCAATAAACCCTCCTCCCAGTCCCATGCATGTACAGGGTGTGCGAATTAGGACACAATTGTCCGTGAAGTCCCAATTCTGTACTAGATAGACCAACACTGATGTCGGTCTCTGAGAGCAAATTTTCATGAGAAATTCATTGACGACAACCGCAACTCCATAGCTATCAACGTTGCATAGTTACCGGGAATTTTTCTAAATTGTTCATTTTGGAAATATTGTTTTAACTCTTCTTCTATTGAAATATTTTTATTTCTGTGAGATCATACTCGAAGCAACCTCTTTAAACGTTAATTGAATTTTCTGCAAACTGATAATTTATGAAACATCATTTCGAAATATTTTTTTTAACTGGGACCCACAGTATATTTCTACATTATTCGATAGAGCTTGAAATTAATATTTCAAAAATATATTAATCCTGATAGTTTTCAGGGGTGATGTTCGAGCTATTGAATTTTCGAATTTTATCGCTTGGATTGTGCAGCGGTGAAAATAAATTAATGCGAACATTGAACATTGACTGATATATCGAAATACGGCATTCGAAACATCCAGGCATGATGTGATGAAATCTTTTGGCTACATAAATTCTTAATTTATAAATTCGTCCTTGGTACACCTGTTTATTCTTCTATATTACAAGTTGATATTTTATTAGATTGATTTCAATAGCTCCGAAAATAATCTGCATTCTTTAGATATTTCTCGGTCTTTTTTTCAAATTGACCTTCATTTATCAAGTTGAGAAGCAATCATGCAAAAATATCTATCTTCTGGATATTTCTATGAATTTGATAACATAGCAGTGTGTAACTACTCTCTAATTCACTTAAACTTTGTGCGTCTAAGGCACGTTTTGGAAACCAAGTTTACTTCATCAAAGACATATCGTCAAATAGTTATTTCTATGAATTTCATCCGTTTTGTATGAAACAGACTTACAAATCCCATTACTCATAATTCCAATGTTTCATTGCAGAAAGTTGAACAGAAGTTTGAAAATTTACATTTCCATGGTTTTATTCACCATCACATACTCCAACGCCGACTTGAAGATAAAATTTTGAAATTCAATTCTGGAACATAACTCCGGAAATATCAAGTATGCTATATTTTTGAAATGGTATTTTCAAGCTATACCAATATATGTGAAAATTTACTAGGAATGCCTTCTGAAAGAAAAAAATATATACAGCGATGTCTCATAAAATATCAGTTTGCAGAAAATTCAATTACCGTATTGAGGTTACTGCGAAAATGTTTTTACAGAAATTTCCCGCAGAAGAAGTCTCAATAAGAAGCAATGCGCCTCTTTCAGTTTCTTTGCAGCAGGAATAAACACCCAGTTCTTGAACAAACTCCAAATAAATCGCCATAGTTGATGTGTACACAAAGCGGCGAAAGAATGACCCATAATTGGAATGAAATGGTGAATGCGTTGATACATGGGTTCTTTCCAGTCGACGTCGAACGTAATGAGAGAGTGTACAGGGGTGTATGCTCACGAGGAGATCATGGCGATACGAAAGCAGAAGAAAGGGAAGGCCCCAGGTATGAACGGTATAAATCCCGAGGGGGTTAAGCAGATATAGCGATGTATACCTGAGTTTGTGTTGTCTATGTACCACACAATTTTGCGTGATGGGAATTTTCCCAGGGCATGGCGGGTGGCGTCGGCTGTGGTCTTGCTGCAGTCTATGGATAAACCCAGGTCCGAAGTGGGATCATATAGATCGATCCGTCTCCTTTCTGTACTGAGAAAGATTTTGGAGCGAATCATGGTTCAGAGATTGGAGTGCAAGACTTCAGGAATATCGGAGAGGCTGTTTGACTTCCCAAGTCAACTGTCAACGCGTCAACGGCCGCTGAGAGGTTAGACAATGAAGCACTGGACAAATATATCTTGTGTATATTCATTGCCTTCAAAGGTGCATTTGAACACCTGAGGTGGAAGTATATCCTGAATCGACTGAGAGAGTTGCGTTGTGAAGAAATGGCGCTTTGGGTGTCATACTCCAATGAGAAAGAGGCAAGGGTGGTAGGAAGGCATGAAACCAAAGTACGATTTTTATCGCGTGGATGTCAACAGGATTCCATTGTGGGACCAAAACTGTGGACGAGTTATTGAAGTTCGAAAACGAAGAGATAGAAATGAAAGGGAATCAGTACTTCTGTGTGAAAATTTTATTTCATGTAGGAACCGAGCGCTTTCGAAATTAGGTCATCATCAGGGTTCCTTGGAAGGGTAAATACTGTTTTTACGGTAAAGGTTATTTGAAAATGATAATTACCCATCTAGGAATAATACCACAAGTAGCATGTGAAAACAGGAACGAATCAACAAAATACAGTTATCCAAGAAAAAAAGTCAAATCAACAAATTTGAAAAAAATTTTCACGAAATGAAACAATAACAAACAACGTTTACCCGTCACCCACTGTCAAAACGAGGCAAGAAAGAAACTGGTGGAATTTAATTACTCACACTATTTGATGACAACACAATAAATATGTATAGCAGACAGATGACAAGCAGGCGAACGGTACAGCGCCTTCAAATAACCAGAAGCGTAACGTTCATGCGGGAAATATAAAATGATTTTCACAATATAAAGCTTAAAAATATAGAAAACAGCGATAAGAAAACAGAAAGATGGTTATCAGGAATGTAGTCTCTTGAATAAAACTACTGTTAAGGTTGACTTGAGTGTTCACACAATTGCTGTTAGATTTCATTTCAAGAGCAATCTCTAGATCTTCGAACAAATTCATCTTAATGTCATATTTTTTGTTGCATGTGATGGTGTGCAATATTTTAGAATCTTGATTTGGGACATTTAAGTCGACCTCAAACATCAGCAATTGGGCATCACCTGAAATTTTCTAAACATCAATTTAGCCCAAATCAAGATTCTAAAATATTGCACACCATCACATGCAACAAAAAATATGACATTAAGATGAATTTGTTCGAAGATCTAGAGATTGCTCTTGAAATGAAATCTAACAGCAATTGTGTGAACACTCAAGTCAACCTTAACAGTAGTTTTATTCAAGAGACTACATTCCTGATAACCATCTTTCTGTTTTCTTATCGCTGTTTTCTATATTTTTAAGCTTTATATTGTGAAAATCATTTTATATTTCCCGCATGAACGTTACGCTTCTGGTTATTTGAAGGCGCTGTCCGTTCGCCTGCTTGTCATCTGTCGGCTATACATATTTCTTGTGTTGCCATCAAATAATGTGAATAATTAAATTCCACTAGTTTCTTTCTTGCCTCGTTTTGACAGGAGGTGACGGGTAAACGTTGTTTGTTTTTGCTTCATTTCGTGAAGAAATTTTTAAATTCGTTGATTTGACTTTTCCTTTTGAATAACTGTATTTTGTTGATTCGTTCCTGTTTTCACATGCTACTTGTGGTATTATTCTTGGACGGGTAATTATCATTTTCAAATAACCTTTTTCGTAATAAGAGTATTTACCCTTTCAGGAAACCCTGATGATGACCTAGTGTCGAAAGCCCTCGGTTCCTACATGAAATAAAATTTCCACATTGAAGTGCTGATTCTCTTCCATTTTTATTATCTGGTGTGCATAACCATTCTCGAAAAAAGAAGAGATAGAGGTATATGCAATTGCGGATGACTTGCTCTTCATAGTGGAAGGCAAAACTCGCCTGCAGCTTGAGCAGAAGGGAATAGGATAGGATAGGATTACTTTCTGGTCCCCTGATTTCGTCGATCATGACAAACTGTTTTCTATCATGCAGGTAATTCTTAAATAGTTCATATGATCTTCCTCTGAAACCTTTGTTCTCAAGAGCTTCTAACAGCAGTGAGTGGGAGACTGTGTCGAACGCTTTTGACAAATCAATGAATACACAAAGAGCAGGAACCCCGCCATCCAACGCCTCATAAATCTTTCCCAGAAGACGTGCCATTGCATCTTCTGTAGATTTCCCGTTTCTAAAGCCATATTGATTTCTCGACAATAATTTATATTTTTCTAAGAATTTCATAATTTGATCTTTCAGTATTTTCTCGAAGACCTTAGTAAATACTGACAAAACGGAAATTGATCTGTAATTGGATGGCTGGGCCCTATCTCCAGACTTGAAAACAGGTGTGACAAGAGCGATCTTAAAATGAGATGGAAATTCTCCGTTTTCAATACACACATTAAATATTTTTGCCAGTGGTTCAGAAACAATGTCCTTCACTTCCTTGAAAATCTCGGCCGTCACACCATCTACACCTGGTGACACTCCATTTTTCAGCGCACCAATCACGGATTGAACCTCGGCCGCACAAGTTTCCACCAGACCGACCGAATTGACACTTCTTGCAGCGCAATGTATCCTCGTAGATGAAACCTTCAAATTAGTGGCGAGCCTCACTCCTATCTCGGAAAAAAATTTCGTGAAAGCTGCAGCGATGTCCTGTTTGTGACGTAGTATTCTGCCATTTTCATCTGTAATTGAATCAATGCTAGTTTTCGAAGTACTCCTTCCCATGATATCTTCCACATTTTTCCACAGATTCTTCGGATTACTGTCTGTACTCAGTTTTTTACGGAAATAATCAATCTTTGCTTTCTTCATCAGAGAGTTTAAGCAGTTTCGATAATTTTTAAAGGCGCTCTCTAACTGATGGTTTTGACGGTTTTCATTCCACCCTTTGAATAAATTATTTTTGATATTTATACATTTGACTAACCCAGTAGTAATCCATTCTTTTCTTGGTACCTCACGTTTTTTTAGTTGGATAGTAATTGTGCTACTCTCTATGTGTTGATGAAATTTGGAGACAAAGGTGGTTACCATCTCATGTGCGCTACCGCATAGTAAGTCCCAATTCTCATTCATTAGTAGAAGACGCAATTTTTGATAATTAATAAATTTTTTTGTATTCTTAATTTGCTTATTAACCTTCGGTTCCTTTTTTGGGAATAACAACACCAGCGATAACTGGGTCGTGGTCGGTAATACTAGTTTGCCAGACAATGGGTGTGAAGAGGCTTGGGTGCAGATTGGTTCTGACATAAATGTGATCGATGCAGGACCCGGATGCACGTCTGGTACAACCATTGATCATCGGCAGGTAACCCTCCTCATGAAGTACATTGTTATTTTCCTGAATCAACTCATTATGTTCGTCTAAAGTATCTATATTAATGTCTCCCACGAAAAATGAGGCCCTACAAATATTCTCACAATCCTCCAGGCATCTGCCCAAATCCTCAACAAAAGATATCATATTATGAGATGGCGATCTATAAAGTGCGATAATCTGGAATGAGATAGTTTCTGAGATAAAAACGATCAACTTTACTGCCTTAGCATAAGAAATATTAATGATCTCATACTTCCAACTATATTTTTCATTGATAAAGACTACAACGCCATCATTCCTGTTCAATTTACTCTCGTTGTATACCATTGAATATCCCCCTAAGCGAAATACATCCAAATTATCGATATGAAAAGTCTCGGTTAGAATGATACAGTCAAATTTGAACTTAAATTGTTCTAATGCAACGCACAACTCATCAAAATTTTTGTGTATGCTCCTGATGTTAACATGGAAAATCTTGAACCTCTCTTCCTCACCCCTTGACAACAATTCACCACATACACCAGAATCCCCAACAACAATTGTTTCGAAGCCAGATTGCTCCAAATCATGCAGATAGTCATTCATTTTTGAATGTTACTTTTTATTTTTGCACCTCTTCTCCCAGACCTAAGTGATCCGCTCGGTTGATCGGTGTCAGCGCTACCAGCAGACAGAGCAGGAATTTCATTCAGTAACTGATCGGCTGTGAAGGATTTTCCGTCAAGAATGAGGACTTGGCCTTTTATTTTCGCAGAGCGTTTTTTCTCTTTAGCTTCCTTAAAAATAAATAAATTAAATAAAAATATGCCAGATCCCTTCAATTTGAAGGACTGACTCAAGATTTGCACCTTGTCCTTAAAACTTCCAAATTCAATCAGAACAGGACACTTTTCAGAGACACCCAATTTATATATATCTCTGATTTCAGAAATCGCAGTGTCAGGCGGCAGTACTCTATTTAATACCGACCTGACAGCCTCCTCAGGAGTGCCACCATTCATGTCCAGTCCGTGCACCAGTAAATTGTTCTTTCTTAGTCGTTTATTCAACCTATCCATCTCCGCTCTCAGCTCTATATTGTGCGATTCCAATTCCACGATTCGCTTTTCATTTTTCTCCACTTTCTGCTTGTATCTCTCCTCAAATTCATTGAATTTCATGAGAATGCCGGCCTCAGACGCCTCAATTTTCTGAGTCAGCCCATCAAAAAAATTTTTCAGATATTTCTTCTGTGCTTCGGAAAAATCAGCCATCTGTGCAAATAAGTATTGTCCGGTATGGAACTCTTTAGCAATGTATCCAATCCGTTTATCAATTTCAGATAAGATAAAGGACTCTGTTTACACTATAGTATATGAAGAACAATCGCTTACCAGAGTGCAAAAACGGCCAACTTGAAGGCTCGATGATCAACAAAGAGTATCCACAAAGCTGATTGGGTGGTTTCCAGAATTTAAATTACACTTCTGTATATCAAAATGATTGAGTCTTCAGGATACGATATGATTCGCTGCTCACTCCTCTAAAGGCACACATACCGATTGATCAAATGATTAGTGAGCAGTAAATTCTATGCGCCATTTCATTTCCTTTTCATTATAAAGTTTTTTGTTTTGTTATACTGACCATCAGTATAAGCATTGAAATAAAGATGCACAAATTTCAAAGAATAATGAAAAATTGAACTTGAACCGTTATTTAAGAATTCGAGTTTATAAAGTGAGTTTTTGAGAATGCATTAGCGTCTATATAGGTCAAACAGGTTGAATCATCGCAAAATAAGGTTCAAAGTGCTCCACGCATCTCTCAAAGAACAACAAGATAACTCCAACATGCCTTCAAAGACCTGAATAATCATGAAAAGCCACATCTGGTAACGCACAGCAAGAAATTGTACATTTTGGTATACTTGGAAAGCTACAAGTATCTTAATAACCCGCCAGTAAAATATCTAAACGGACAGATGGTCCTACAGAATGCACTACATTTCGAAATTCCCAAGAAATAATCTTGCAGAACACATTTGAATTCCTTGTTGAACTACTTGAAAAAGACCAGTTCCAAAATGAAGTACTACGACACTCGGGCCATTGTTGAACCCTTATAAAATAATGATGCTAAACAAAATAATTTCTTTCATTTTATTTCAAACACAAAGGTCTCGACTACCCTATCCTATATTTGCAACAATATTCTATAGAGAAAGTTCTTGTAGTAGGTAATGAACAAAAAAACATATGCTTTCCTCCGAATAGCAGCCGAGATCTTTAACTAAAATTATTATTCTAAATAAGCCATAAATTCCAAACGAGGATGAAATAAATCTGCCGATTTGAAATGGTTTTCCCTCAGTATTTCGGTTTTGCTAGGATGTTTCGAATTGTTGAGTCTTCAGAACGATTATGAGAAATGAAACGACACAAGATTTTCTCTAGTGGAAGTGTGAATTATCGCTTGATTTCAAACGCTGAATACCTTTATAAATATTATATACAGGGTTATTCCGGAGGAGACCCTCAGATAGGATACGTTTACACTAGTCGAGACAATTTCGAAACAATGTTTGGTTTAGGATTGGGGGGTCTATGTTGAGACTACAGTATGATTTGTCCAATTCGACCGATTTTCCTTTTATTAATAAAGTTGGTATGACTCCTTCAATTTTGATGACATTTTCAGTGTAGCATAATATAAATGAGCATATTAAAGAATTCTAACAGCCATACCAAAATTATTAATGAGAGCAAAATTCATTGAAGCAAAATGTCGATATTGTCTTTTCTTGAAACAATTTTCTCAGAAAACCAGAGGTGTGCCAAAAAAATAAAATGCTTGAATAATGACTTATTATGATAGAATCGTAAACAGATAACGAAGTTTTGAAAACGCAATGTACAGGGTGTTTTTTCAACCTGCAAAATTAATCTGAAATTATCACAATACTAACCCGGTATTTTGGAAATAATAAATAATAATATTTTGAAATAATTCAGAATTATTGAATGTGCTCATTCATATTATACCTCTGTCTTGAGTAGTCTAAACTTCTGCTGACATCTGATGGTCTCCTCTGGAATCACCGTGTATATCCGCAAGTTATTCGTTTCTGAGATTAGCTAGTGAGGTCACACTCGAGTACATATTTTCGGTAAATATTAATCGATTATTACTTATTCGAACTAACTAATGTAGTACTGCATATGTCTCAGTAGCTGTCATCATTATTAGTATCAAATTGTAATAAATTACGATTTCTAGTCAAAAATTCAAACAGAATATATTTTCTTCAAGTAATCCACCTTATTTCGAATTAAAAAGCTTGACCTTCATAATCACAAGCATGGATTTATTCAAATCTCAATGAGTCGAAAACAATTGCCCATAGTGCCCGTAACAAGAATATCTTTTGTTTAACAAAAATGTTCCAAGATTTGATTTTTGCATTAGAAAACATAGTGCAGGCGTACATACAAAAATTTATGAAATTTCAGGTGACCGAAGAGACATATATGTATACGATGCTACGAAAGAGACAAATTCACATAATATTTGACTTTTCTATTGAAAACTATTTCCACGTGCCACAATCTAACCCAGATATCATAATTATTTTCAAATTCATTCACGAATACAAACAGTCTGATTTTCAATTTCACACTCTGTATTTGAAAAACTGATATCTTACGAGCATCTGTGTTTAGAGGTAAATCAAAATGGTACGAGAAGTAAAAACTAACGCAATAATTATTCATGGAATTTCTCTCAAATATATGATGGAATGTTTCAAACAACTGAGGATTTCGAGACTTTTTCGAGACTCTCGTTCGAGACTCGAGACCAGACGAGACTGGCGACTACGAGACGAGACTCGAGACGAGACTTCGATTTCAAAAACGAGACGAGACGAGACATTAGGAGAGTCTCGTCTCGTTGGTCTCGTGGGCATCACTACTGCCCCAAATCAAATCAGCCTCACTTAAGGCGAAACAATAGCACGTGGTAGTAAATTACAGCCACTACTACTACAGTAAAAACCAAAAATTGTCGAGAACTATGAGGACCGAATATCCGCTGTGAAAGCGGAGTTTTCTCTAAAAATTTAAATCGAAGAGCAAAAATAAATCACAATGAACTTCTAACATGTGAATTTAATGAAATGAGGAGTACATACGCGAACGGAATAGTTCATCCTAAAAGTCAAGTACCAATTCATGAAGACGGAAACCCAACGATAGGAGTACCAATAGCAGAAAAAACAATTTATTACGTGGATGAGGTCTGCGGATATAGGTATGATAAAGTTGAAAAGTTACAATCAAAAAAATCTACGAAAAGTTACATAGAAATTGTGAAAATAGTCCTGATGAAGATGAAGTGATAGGACCTGCTCGGGATGAATAATAATAATAATAATAATGTTTATTCAGATTAAAGAACAAAATATAAAAGAACATTAATTTTCAGTAAATTAAACTCTGAACAAACAATTCATCAAGTATTAAGAACAAGAAAGATTATCAAAATAAGGAAGTTCACCATGTGCCAATAACAGACAAGTCTCATGAAGATAGAAAATTTACCGGCGCCAGTCATCATCCTATAAAGGACAAGATAGTTGAAGAGCTTTAGATAGAGACCAAAAAATGGCTAGAGGGTTCTTGTTACCAAGAACAACTGGATCTAGGTACATATGGTATTCAGATTCGCAAGCATTATTGTGCTCGATAAATGTAAATTACCTGGTTTGCCGTGAGAAACCAGATTGTTTCCTTTTTTATGAAGGATCAGGAATGCATAAGTTTAATTATGGAAAGATGTGGTTTCGATTATTCTTTCTTCTATTGTTTTTCAATCCAATTGAAATTGGTTTTCTACAAGTTTTATATATACTTGGATATTTTATGTGAAGCTGAAATCTTTCGTTTTCATTTGTGGTTTTGGGAAATAGTTTCATACGCTGTTTATATGCAAAACTGGTTTATCATAATGTGTTCATTATATTCTCCTTTTATTCCGAAAAAATTTGTTTTGAATTCAATATTAAGACAGTGGCTAAATAGTAAATTCTGTCAGAAACATTCGGATGATGCATTTGTTGGACACCAAATGGACGTTTGATATTGAAAAGATGCATAAAATAGTTTGCATACCAGAAGAGTTGTTTCATTATAAGTATTATTATATTATTTTTTTCAAATAATGTAACTACAGTTTATGCCTTATGGTTCATTTTTTTTTCATATATTTCATGAGTTTCGGATCTCATACCTTAAAGTTGATTGTTGATTATAAATATCAATATGTTCGTAAGACTGAAGTGGAGTTGTAGCTAGAATATCTATATAACAACATTCTTCATTGGAATCGGTAATTTTTCTCATTAATCGAGTTCGTCAGAATTTTCAAGATCAGCCCTGTTTAGCCTTCAGTGTACAGATTTTCAATTAGTTGAGATTATTAATGTGAGTAAAAGGTATGTGGTTATTGTATTTTAAGCAAACGTGGACGATAAGATATCGTCATGGGATGTGTTCTCATGTTTTTGTCATTAATTCTTGTTTTGAAGATTTCCGTATCATTCAATATGTGGTGTATGTTTTACAGATTTTAATGTTACCAGTATTATGACATTTTACCAGTTAAGGATATAGTATTATTTGTTTGTAGTGCTTCGAGTGTTCTACATTTTCGATGAATGAGCTTATAGTTTACTTCTGTTCATTTAAAATTGAATGAGACAATGCATAACTAATCGATATTCATTATTCGTATATTCGTCAATTGTGATCTTATGTACCTCACAGTAGCCGATATTGTATTTTTTTTCGAAAGATTGACTATCCTTTTGAAAGGCGAATTTTACGGACAGAAGTCCAAGAATACATTAATTGTCTCAAATCCTAGCCAATCAAAAGAGAAGCGCTCCCGAGGGATCCCGAGAGCATTCTTGTGAAGTCGATTATTGATCGACTCGATCCTGGCAGGATTCTCGCAATCTGTGTTTACTAACCTTTAATCTAACGACTCACGACTTGATACTTGCTACTGTTCTGTTATATTTTGAAGAATTATCAGTGCAAATATTCCAGACGTTTTGGATGAGAAATTATCATTACTTTACTACACAATTTCAGATTTTCCCCTAAATTATTGGCACTGTGAGGTAAGTTTAAATTATGCATTATGGAATAGATTTTCGATAAAATTTCGGATTTCTTGCAGAGTGAATCCACTAATTCGTGAAGAAAATCGAAAGGAGTTCACCAGCCTATCTAATAAAAACGGGCACCTCCGGAAAAAACATAAGCATGATTCTCCATAAGTGAAATGGAGGCAGAATATGATGTGTTCTCTCAGTCCGAATGAATACAGAGCGAAGTTTCCATCCTATAATGATTTGGATAAGCATTTTACAAATATCCACAACATGAAAATCACAGAAAGTATTGCTCATTTCAGAAGCCAAGAAGAGCTTGAAGCATGGCAGGGAGAGAAAAACAGAGATGTTAATTGTGCTTGTACTAGGGCTGTTGAAAATAAGAAGGCAGATAGAATTATATACTACTATTGAAACAGCAGCAATTATAGAGGTATGTAGTAAGGACACTTCTGATCATGGAGAATCAACGGTGTTGAATTTTAGGATACCAAAGTAAGTGTATAGAATGTAACTTGAAGCTCAGAGGACGGATTCATATTCAGGGAATATGCCCTTCAAGATTTTCACTTCAAATTTCGGCAAATGGTAATAACAACTAACTAAGCATATATTTGTATTAATCTGATTTTATAACCTCTTATTAGGCTCATTTACAGTAACATTTGTTGAAACGCACGTGGCACATGTGGATGTTTCGATAACAGCACAACGACTCTCAGAGTTACAACAGCGAGAAGCGAGTCTGTTTTAGTTTCTCCACATACAGATGAAAACGATACACTTTATCTCAAGGAGCCTACAAAAAGCAAACGTATTGTTATGGTTTTTTTTTCTAAATCGGTCTTAAAGAAACAGAAAAAAAATAACTTACCAATGAACACAAATGCATATATTCAATCATTTATTTTCATAATATATAATTAAGTTAATTCCAGGCCTCAAACATAGTAAATTCTATCATAAGATATAAGAAATGTCCAAATCAATCACGATCCAGTAACAAATCCAGAGAATTCATTCCATCATTTCAATAGTTTATTCAGGGCACATAATCCTTCCAAATTATCTTTCTCAACAGGCTTCTCATGATCTGAAAGTATATGAATTTGTATCAATACCTTGAATATTATAAAATTGCCTTATCTAGTCAAAAAGTGGGAAATTATGAGGAACTTGAGTGATATTTTGTTGAAAATTATTATTATAGGTTTGAATTGAACAGAACTAGCAATCATAAGTAGAATTAGATGTAGAATTTCAAAGAAAATGTAAATTTAGGATAGAAGTTATGTCTCGACCCATAAGTTGCATATTATGTAATTATCAGGTTTCCGAAGGAACAAAATTGCAGCTATATTTTAGAAATAGGGTTTATTTAATATAATGAAAGCATTTTTTGGCGGTTGTAAGTAGAAATTTAAGAATACTAGGCAAATGAAATTGTTAACTTAGAAAATTGTACATTTAGGCATACAAATTTTAAAAATTTTATATATTAGAGATTTAGAATATAGGCAAGAGGCACATCAAAATATGGAGAAAAATACGGCCGAATTTTCTAGACCAGGGTCAAAGAAGGAAAACTTACCTCTGAAGAGAAAACTGCGAAAGCATCATTTTTGGAAGACATCTTTAAAACACAGCATACTAAGATGTGAAGAAAAATTGCGAAAAGGTATAAATACCGAAGCTCGAACACAGCAGAGAATTTAGTCCAATTTTAACCATCGTCACTACTTTAGCAGCTCCTCGTAAAAAAGTTATCGAAACATCGTAATATTCCAGTCAGAAACCCAAAGTTAACCAAAATTGAATCAAGTGACTGGCATCCTGCAAGAAAAACAGAATATATTACATGGAATATTGAAGAAAATCGTATTAACTTACCAGAAAAGGAAATCCAGCAGTTAGAAAATCCAAACAAGAAAAATTCGAGCCAAATAAATATAATTTCAAGAGTCAACCATGGGAACTTGCACATTACGCAATAAACAAACAAGAGGAACTTTAGAGGTTATCCCGAAAATCTGAACCATCGAAGAATACAAAGCAAGAGAGTGACATAGAATAGTAACACCGTGGGTGAGAGAAAAAAGGACATCATCATAAGTTTTTAGATTTAAATTTAATTATTTGAGTTTAGGTTTAGTAATAAGTTTGGCATTTAAATCAATTTCTTGAAATTCATTTCATTAAATATTGTTATTAGAAATTATATAAATTATTATTTCATAGAATAGAACCCTCCTGAGAAAGATTCGGAAAGCCGCGCAAAATTCAAATCAAAATTTTATATTTTTGTTATTGGATCCTGTTGAAAATTCAAAAATCAAAATTAATCAAAATCGAATATCAGTCGGATTCATAACAGTATTTTCCAAATTATAAATAAAACTTTCTCGCACGTTTTAAATTCATTATTTTCAGGATCTTTTCATATAGTTTTTGTTATGTTAAGAATGTATATCTTTATCTTACAAGGTGTATGGTAGTTTATGTTTTTATATAGCTTAGGTGTAGGTTATTTTGCTAATGCTCAAGATGCTTAGAAATTAAGAAATGTGCGTATGATCTTTTGACGGTGAGAATTAATGCAATGTGTGTATAGTTATAGTTCTTAACATAATAAGGTGCAAATAATAATTATAGTTAACACTCTCTTAACACTGCTTTCTTTCTTGCAGAAACTCAGTGAAAGTATTCTATTTTGGCATTTTATTATTTTGGATTGAAATGTGTTCTGTATTTATTCAAATATTGTATTTTGGTGCAGGTGTAGTGGAGTTGGGAGCTCGAAATAAAATAAAAAATGAAGAAACTAGTTTCAAATTACATTCGTATGTTAAGTTGGGATTTGAATCGATGAAGTGAAAAAACCGTTTTCTCTTTGTTAGCTTTGGATTACTAACCCTGGAAGTTATCGAATATCAATTTTTTCATTTGTTATTGTGACTATTTGCTCGAAGTTTATAGTATAAAAAATTTCAAGTATGATTATTGTATATTTTTTCTGTTCCAAATTCCTTTGACCGACTTGCAGATGAAAAAGTGCCGAGTAGAATATTTTGAGACATATAATTATTTGAAAATTAAATTAGAAAACACTATATATTTAATAAAATAAACTAAGCTCTCTTCTTTGGGACAGTGTTACTGAGACAATAAGTCAATAATTTAAAGAAAGTTAATTATCTGCGAATATATTAAGAACCTGAATAATATCTTTTTTGGGATATCCCGAAGATTCAGAATTCATCATGCATTGTGATAATTCATAGTGATATTCCTAGCACGTTCTCTACATCCAAATCTGAATTTATTTATTAATAAAATGGTAATTGATATACAGTGAGGCCAAAACATCATAATTTTGGCCAATGTACTGAATGAATAACTTGTAGAAATACTTATCTAAAGCATAATGTACTTTACTGTTTGTTTATAATATACCAAATCAAATGGTGAAGTGAAGTGCAATATACTGAATTAATGTAATATTATGTCATAATATCAAATAGTTCAGTACAATTTACAGTACACCACATATAGATTAACTTCTTGTGCACAATGTGAGATGATGACAATTTTGTTAACTTCAAAATTCAAATACTTCCAAGCAGAAATTCAATTCAAACTGGAGCCAGAGACACCACACCCACATCGATTTTGATTGGTTAGGATTTGAGACAATTAATGTATCCTAGAAGTCCATACGCGGCTCTTTCAACTTTCTCGACAGTTAAAGTATTAATGGAATAGTTGTTTGGTGTGATAATTATTCATTCGAATTATACGATAAGTGTCATGGAAATATTGTCGATTTTTGTAACTTTGATACGATTTCATTTGTGTTCCATATGCTATGCATTGCGTGAAGGAATTTGATTAGTTCATTCAATATGTGCGGACTTTTGATTTGTAATGTTTTTCGAGAAAGTAGTGATATATTTGAAATTGCTATCAATCCGTGTAAGCTCCATTTGTGCTAAAAGATTTTTGATTTCTGATAACAATGTTTATTTTGATTTCGAAATGTGGACATTTCAAGGCGGGCAGTATGTTAACGTCAGAATTAGTGTTCACTATGTTTTAAAATCGTTTAGTTTAAGTTAGACATATTGCTGAGGCCATAGCCGAAAAATACCCACGTTTCAAATATTCTTCACTTAATGTTCCTCTGTGCATAATTTCGATTACTTGCTGTGTCGGGTATAATATTAAGACAAAAAAAGAGAACCAGTCCGTTAGACATGTAGATCACAAAACAAAAACAAAACAGTGTGTAACTACTCTCTTATCCCCTTACACTTTCTGCGTCTAACGCACGTTTCGGGAACCAAGTTTCCTTTGTCGAAGACATATCGTTACAGTAACGATATGTCTTCGTACCAAATTATTGGAATGATCATCGAAATGTCACCATCACCAATATCAAAATTTTTCAAGACACTAATAAAGAGCATGATTCAACCGTCGTCCGTGAAGAAATACTTATAGCTGTATTCATTTGAATATTTGATCATTTTTATTATACATTATCGCAATTCGACCAGAAAAACTACTCAGAAGTGATTTGTTGCTCCACTGGTGCCTTCGCTATAATCCGTCATGTGTCTTCTACTATAAATCAGGACAATACCACAATCTCGTATTGAGGCTTGCTGCCTGCCGAATCGAAAATCTGAAAGTTTGTGAATACCCGTCAACCCAATGATTCAAACAATAAATCACGACAGGATCTGAACGCAATCAGGTGTTAAGGCATAGAATTCCATAGGTATTTTGGGAGGATTAATAATAGGTCTCTTGCATGTATTTTTTTTATCATTGGAATCAAATATTCTATCCATAAGAATACTGAAAACTTCAATCGCCGTCAAAAACTTCAACTTTCAACAGGAAAACGATCATCAAAATAAGGCTCCACATATTGGTTGTTTAAACACTCGGGACTTCGCGCCTTCCGTGACGTACCGCGATATATCCACTATCTCCCTCTTCTCGTGTACCTTTCATTCTAGCAAGCCAATAGGGAGCGTCAGCTGTATCGATCCGGGCATCGTGGAATAACGAGTGACGTAGGAGGCGTTCTAACGCGTTTCACCTACTTCGGTTTTGCGTCCCGATTTGACGATTTTTAATACCGATTTATTCGAAATTCGCGAATTGTTGAAGTGTGAGATAGCATAGATTATGATTTTTTATCGAAATGGAATGAGAAAAACATAAAAATATGACAATTCATGTTACATGCAAGAGACCTATTGTATTCTGCGGTTGCTCTTATTCAAATCATAGAAAAAATCCACAATCTATATTTCTGATAGACGTCACCAAGGAAAAATGCATCTGTGCTGTCAAAATTTTAGAGAAAAATACAATTCTCAAAAATTTATATCCCCTGAACTACGAGTTTGTGAAAAATTTGGATCAAATTCGAGCAAAGTAAAGTGAAGCCAATAACCCCTGCGCCACAGTCGGCAGACAATTCCGATAAATAATCACTTTTGTCGATGGAAATCCCTTCAATATTTGGATTCATAATATTAAATCTGCTCTGACCGGGACGGTCTATTAAACCAGGTCTAGTCCTCCAAGCGATGATTTTCCATAACCTCAGGTATGCTACAGGCCCCTGATATTTGGGAATCATCTCTCATAGTACTATTTCATCTTGAATAATCGATTTAATTATGGAGTTGAATTCAAAATTTCAAAAGCATGTGATATTATTATGACATACGTCACATTAGCGTTGACTGATACTACACTAACTGAATAAAGTGCGAATCGTGCTTATGAGCTCGAAATAGAAATTTCGAAAAACTCTTTGGTTTTTCTGAGGCAAAATTCGAAGATGATGAGTAAACTAGAGAAAGTGATCTTCTGATAATTGCGGGTATTTTGAAGAAATCTCAAAATCCTGCGCCATTCTGAAAATCTAGAAAAAGATACTGGATGCTGTTGTATTTTGAAAGGTTTTTTTTGCAATCTCAATCATCTTTATAAGATGAGTTGCTATGTCTTTCGATATGGGTTAAATAAACAGTAGTGTGCCGATAGAATCACTTCGATTTCTGATAATGAAGTACCATTTTGAGCCACCATGTTACTCTGGTTTTCTAAAATCAGCTGTGCCCAAGAACATGAATGCTGTGATTGCATGCGGGATTGAGCATTAGTTTCATCCGCATAAATTCAATATCGATTCAACATTTGGCCGTCACAAACGGAAAGCGTAAGGTATCTAACTTATAGGCTATGTTTGCGGGTCCGATTCCTAACCAGTTACGTACAAAACGCATGCGCACTTTTGAATAAAGCGTTCCATCGTCAGACAATTCCGAACTAGTATTTTCCAAGAAGTGAAAAGTAGTTGATGATTCAAGAAATTTAAATACACTTGCGCATTCTATCGAAGCAATGTGGGGGATGAGTTGGTTGATCATACGGCCGCATCACATATTTATTAAAATGTATACAATGGTCGAAGAGCTTGCATGTGGGATATGTTTGGAACCGGCTTATTATCTTCGACTTCTGTGTGGTGTATGTAAAGTTTGACATGATTCACCTTGTTTAATTTGAAGATTGAGCAAAGCGTATTCTTGAAGTTGAAAAGAAATTTCAAACTAAACAAAAGGCTTAATTTATCTATCGAAAAAGGCTAATTCACCGCTTAAATAATTGAATGGCTTCAACAAATGTATTCCAAATGAATGTCTCTCCATAAATTCAGATAAATTCACAGTTATTGATATAATTTTGGTATAGCATATCAATTGTGATGCTTGGGGTTCAATGGAGTAATAGGACTCGAGTAATTCCATTACGTAAAAGTTGGAGAATCGCTGCTGTAATGAAATAACCCTTCCCTCCGATGAGAACGAAATCAATAGGTTCCACTTCCACCCTTAGACAAGGTTCCTTTGTCTAAGGTTCCACTTAATTTGTAGTTAATATCTTATACCGCCGTGGACGCATTACGATACAACTTCAAAGACTCACCGTTCGACAGATGTGCAACGACATCCGAAATGAGTTGTATACGATCTGGTTGGCCACAAGCCAGCCATCAAATAGGCGTCATGTTTGCTTGAACGCTTAAATTTAAGAAGCCGTGAAGTACGGAGTGATGCGCCATTTTGAACCATTTCATTGCCCCGGTGTGTCTCTGCCTTTAAGCCAAATGAATTTGTTCCAGCGAAAAACGTTATATATAGGATAATCATTTCAACGGGAATGGAATATTTCTGAAAACCCTAAAATGTTCCGGAAAACCCTAAAAATTTCGGAAGATTGTCAGCGAATATGTATTCGGAGTTGATGTATTCGACAGTTCAATTGATATAGAGTAAAAAGTATAATAGGGAAAGCAATCTCAAGGGGGTTCACACCGAACAAAATAACATCAAAATCGTGGTCTTGAAATACAGAAGAGTATTTGATTTAAAAACAACCGAAACTATTTCAGTTTCGAAAAGCGTCTTCGTTTAATATTTTTTGATGACTTGCTGAAATACATGTTTTATCCGTTTGTTCTGGGGAACAACGCATTATCGTTTCGTCCAAATGTCTTGAACGTCTAAGTTGAACTCACTCATGACTGATGAAGGCTCAGGTGTCAAAATTGATTCTGTCCGACCAAAGGAAAGATAACAGACGTTTCCAGGATCGTGTATCGATTTGAAACTTTAAGGGTAGGTTTTTCCAAAATGTTGTGGTGAAGTTCGTCAGTATGAGGAAAAGGCTAATTGGTTTCGGAGATATAGTTATTTGAAAGTTCAAGGCTATTTCCCTCTTTCGAGATCTACTCGATCGATTGGATTGAATTCCATTCTGCCCATCCGTCTGGCCCCGGCCGATGGTATCCTCACTTTCGAAGAAATAGAACTAGAGTGATGACATTACCAGGTTTGGGTCGGAGCCTGAATATTTCGATGTACTTCATTAGTTAGCGAAATCTGCCGAATAGTTTGGAGTTATACGAAAATGAGGTTATATACTGGATACCTTATGAACTCAGTCTACATTATACAAATAATGATTGAACTATTCGATAATATCATGAAAAATGCAGTCAAGAAGGTAAGCAGGTCATGTATTACTTGTTTTCGGGCATGCCCTTAAATACAATCACAGCAAATGGGAAATTTACCAAGAAAGAGAGTATAAATTGCCAAACCTTTTGAAATCACAGGAGCTGATTACGATAGTCCGATGAACATAAAAGAACGTCATAAAAGAGTTCGTGAACAAAAGTCAAAATGTTATAAAAGAGTGTTTGTATGCTTCGTTGCAAAGGCAATATTTGTAGAATTAGTTTCTTGTTCGAGTACAAAGGGTTTCTTGGCAGCCTTTCGACGATTCACGGCAAGACGAGGTCATTGCAAACATTTTTATAGTGACAAGGCTACAAATTTTCTGGGAGCCAACAATGAAATGAAAGAAACACAGGAGTTCATGCAGAAAAACAATAATGCCATTAAAAAAGAAATGTTGACCAAGCAAATTATTTGACATTTCATCACACTGAGAAGCCCTCATTTGGCAGATTATGGGAATCCTCCATGGAGTCTGTCAAGTATCATATCAAAAGGGTTATTGGAGAAACTCTTTTCACATTCGAAAAATATTCGACAATTCTATCTCGAATTGAATCATGCCTAAATCCACGACCACTCACTCTACTGTCCAATGACCCTTCAGATCTAAATCCTCTCACCCACAATCATTTTCTGCTGGGAGACTCATATACAGGTAAACCAGAAGCAGATCAAACTGACATAAAAGTGAATTCCCTTTCACGCTGGCAGCATGTTCAGAAGATGAAACAGGATATATGGCAGAGGTGGAAAAGACCTGCTGAAAAGAAAAAATTTTTTTTAAATTTGTACGTGGTACGCACGTACTGCGAAATTCAATGGATCAAGTTGTTCAAAACTCAAAATAAAATTATTGAAAGATTTTTCAAATTGCACATACATTCATGCGGGAAGAGGAATTGTCCAGGATAGCCCCAGTATTCATTCATTACTCTAACTGATGGGTCTGAATTTGGTGTACTCTTACCAGCCGAGACATACAAATATTTAGGTGTTCAGCAGAGCCTCACTACTGAAGAAAAAACAACTAAATTGAGAATGGAAGAAAACGACTGAGAACTGTTCAAAACTCTCAGTTATATTCAGGGAGTCTTACCTCTGAAATCAATGCCTAGTTCACTCCTGAGATTTCACATACTTTTGGAGTGATAAGATGGACCAAAACAGACTTGGAGCGCATGGATCGCACAATAAAAAAATACCATGATAGAATACAGGAATCACCACCTGAATTCATAAAGCAATATCATGAATCTGTCTAGGGAAAGTCGCATACCTCCTGAATTAGAGAAAATCGTCAACCCAATGGAGCAGGAATGAAAGAATAAAGTCATTCAGGGGAGATATGCTAATGCAGTCCACAGTCAGGATGTGGACATGTAGCTGCCGACTACTTCCTTAGACACGGATTCCTCATGCCGGAGACCGAAGGACTTATTCACATGATTCAGTACAGGTTGTTTCCACTAGAAGCTACCGTAAGCATGTAATGAAACAGAAAGTGGCAAATGATAGATGCAGACTTCGCAACTGTACATTGGAAACAATACAACACCGTACTTCAAGCCTGCACTTATCTTGCACCAAATCACTATCTAGACAGATACAACAAGATATCAGGAATTCCGCAGCAAGAAATTTGCAGAACTTTTGGAAGAAATCGAAACCTTTTACAAATACAAGGCAGTTGATTTCCTGGAAAATAAAAGAGTCAAGTTTTACTAAAGGGTCTTTCAATAGGGACGGGTTGATGTTGGCAGCCTGTGGCGGCCATGTTGTTTTAACGTCGTCTTTCTAACCTATATTTTTTTATTCAGTTAGTAATGCCAAATCACCATGGCAAGTTACACGGTTGAGCAACACGTCCAAATGTTAAAAATGTATTACCAAAATGAGTGTTCGTTAGTGCAAACGTTACGTGCATTACGCCCATTTTACGGCAGACGAGGTGGTCCTTCAAAGTCGACTCTCCAACGTTTGGTGGCCAAATTCGAATCGACCGGTTCAATAAACAATCTGCCAACACCCGTACGTGCAAAGACCGCCAGATCGGCCGAGAACATCGCTGCTGTCCGTGATAGTGTGCAGGAGAACCCGAGGCAGTCAATTCATCGACGTTCACAAGAACTCGGTCTTTCACAAACATCAACGTGGCGCATTTTGCGTCAGGACTTAGGGCTGCACCCGTACAAGATTCAACTCACTCAGGAGCTCAAAGTTACTGACCATAGGCAACGCCGTTCGTTCGCTGATTGGGCTACAGTGTGTTTGGCAGAGGACCCCAACTTTGGCAGAAAAATCATTTTTTCCGACGAAGCGCATTTCTGGATGAATGGCTATGTGAACAAGCAGAATTACCGTATATGGGATGACAACAACCCACACGAAGTTCACCAAGTAGCCATGCATCCACAAAAAGTGACCGTATGGTGCGGATTTTGGGCCGGCGGTGTTATTGGTCCGTACTTTTTTGAAAACGATGTTGGTGAGGCCATTACCGTCACAGGCGAACGGTACAGAAGGATGATCACCGATTTCTTTTGGCCCAAATTGGACGATCTACACTTAGACGACATGTGGTTCCAGCAGGATGGCGCTACGAGCCATACAGCGGATGCCACCATGGATCTTCTGAATGAACGCTTTGAGGGCATGGTTATCTCTCGCAGAGGTGACGTGAATTGGCCACCGAGATCCTGCGACTTATCTCCTTTAGACTTTTTTTTGTGGGGTTTTCTTAAGTCGCAGGTCTATACCAATAAGCCACAATCGACCGATGCCCTTAAAGTCAACATAGCTCAGGCTATCGCTGAAATTCAACCCGAACTATGCGGCAGAGTTGTTGAACATTGGACAACTCGAATTCGTGCCATCGTGAGAAGCCGCGGCGGACATTTAAACGATGTGATTTTCCACACATAATGGCATATATAGCTCTTTCAAATAAAAAAAAAATCGTTAAAATCTCACACACGGCCTTTTTTATTTCATGTCAAAATCGACCCGTCCTTATTGAAAGACCCTTTAGAATATGGGGTTAATAAGTGATCTGACCTAATAAGTATCGATTTCAGCTTATTTTGGGGGGATTTTGAATCATTTGTTTTGGTTTGTCTGGGCTTTCACCTCCAATATCTGAAATAAAATCATCATAATAAAAAGATCTCAAAACAAAAAATCCGAATTCTAAAATTTTTCTCGTTTGTCGGATGAAATAATCAGATTTGTACCCTGAAACGTCACAGTTCGCTTTGTTTATCGTTTTTATTGTTCCTGAATTGTTCATTAGGCCATCTGTTTTCCAAAAAACTGCCCTTGACCAATAGTTCAATCCTGCAATCCGCAAGAGCGTTTTTCATGAAAAGAAAAAACAATTTTTATTCAATTTTTACACGCTTGTTCTGGTGAATAGCACATTATCGTTTCGTCACAATGTCTGTAATTTTCGAATTCTAAGCCGAAAATGGTCTTATACGATTGGGTGGAAAATCCTGAAAAATAATCCGTGATCAAATTCAGTTCTGTCCGTTCGTCCAGCCGTATGCGCTTTAACTTTCGTAGGAAATAACCTAAAGACTTGAAATTGCCAGATAAGGTTTGGAGTCCGAATATCTTGGTTTAGTTCGTTAATGGGTGAAAGCGGTTGAATAGTTTCAGAACTAAGCCGGTCTGAAATTTTGTCGTTAATTATTCGATATCTCATGAAGTACTGATTCGATCAGAACAAAACTTTGTAGATAGTTTGAAAATTCCAATGCGCAACTTAGTGCAGAATTTTGTGTTGATTCAGCTGTTAGAAAATCTCAAAAAACTGTTTATTCGAATATTTTTGAAATTTTTGTTGAAAATTTTTTTTCTCGGGAAATATTGATAATATCCCTACAGAACTTGGCTCAGACCTTCGAGTCAAAATTTTACAATAATAATCCAAATTCCAATTTCGTTGTTATTTGGTATTTTAACGTTATTTCCGCCATATCTCAAAGAGGACAGATGCCAATAGATTCAAACTTCATAATCAGTTAGAAAATACATACCAACGTGCAACTGAGTGCAAAATTGCGTGTTGGTCTAGGAGTTGGAAAATGAAAAAAAAATATTATTTGAATATTTGGAATTTTTATTGAAAATGTATTGTCGTGTAGTATTGATCAGATTTCAACGAAATCTAACACATACTTTAGAAGCAGTATTCAACAACAACGTTTAAAATTTCAATTCTATACGATATTTACTTCCGAAGATATGTGAAAAAAAACTTGTCAAATTTTGTCCTTGATGGAAATGAACTACCGATACGATCAGATCTCAACTTCGTAATTATATGGAGAATATCAACGCGAAACTCCCTGTGGATCCAGTTGTTATAATATTCCCAAAAAATGTTTATTCGAAAATGTTTTGAATTCTTGTTGAAAATATTTTTTCCTGTATCCGATTTCAACGGAATGAGGCGAAGACCTGAGAATTAGTATTCACCAACAATGTTCCAAATTTCAATTCGATATATTATTTAGGTACTTCCGGAGATATATGGAAAAAAATATCTCAAATTTCGTTGTTCTTTGGAAATTTTACGTTATTTCCTTACTATCTCAAGATGTACAAATGCAAGCAGATCTAAACATAATAACTATATGAAGAATACCTTCGCAAAAACTAATTGCAGAATTCGTATGGGTCCAGTAGTCAGGAAATATTCAAAAAATGTTTGAAATTATTGTGGGGAAAATTTTTTTCACGGAAAATCCTGATCATATTTCGAGGAAATAAGGCACGAACCTAAGAATTAGTATTAAACAACAATTATTAAAATTTCAATTCGATACGATATTTACTTCCGGAGATATATGGAAAGAATTATGTAAAGTTTCATTGTTTGAAATTTTGAGGATATTTCCTCAATACCTCAAAAAGTACAGGAGCTATCACATCGAAATTCTGTGAAAAAATGGTTTTCCTAAAATGATCGAGAAAACATATTATTCCTTGTGAATATATTTACCAGATTTCGATAAAACTTGGCACAGACCTTGAAGTTAGGGTTATAACTAGGGTTATACCTTGAAGTCAATATTCAAGCACAGTTCTTCAAATTCCAGTTCGATCCTGTATTCATTTTAGGAGATATCGTTGAAAGGTTAAAGTTATTTCCTCAGTTACTTGAGAAGAAGAGACGTGATCAGATTCAAACTATTATAACGTTTTCTTATTTTGTCGAAACGTTCAGAATAATTAAACTATTTATTTACACTTATTCACACACTACTGTTCCAATAACTAAACAACTTATTCTATCAGACTCTGTGCACAATTTATTTCCACACTAATTTATTTTCACTGAGCACTTTCCGCTTTGAATAACTCCGCTGAATTAGGGCCGTATTTATAGTTGTTCCTTGAGGCTTCCTTAACTGAAGGCCGCCTTGAATTTGCTTTTCTAGGCAAACAAATAGAAGTTTGTTTGCATAGAAACATAGAAAAGCAAATTCAAGGCGGCCTTCAGTTAAGGAAGCCTCAAGGAACAACTATAAATACGGCCCCTAGTCCCTGCGCTGCTAGACAAGCGGGTGACTCATGTGTAACGTTACAAAACGCTCCAATGTCGATTTCAGTTTCCATCGCGAAAATACGTCATACTAATAATTTCGATTCCAATCGCAAGAAATCGCCTTATTGCAGTTATATGGTCAATCGCTAAAGAACGCTCTTCGCTTTGACGGTTGAGTGTGTGTTTCGCATGCGCGACTCTTTGAACTCGGTCCAGCTGACGGAAAATTCTTTCTTTTGGTGCGTAGGAACTGAAGACTCAACACCTTGCTAGAGTTTAGCGAATTAACGTACCTTGTAATCCATTAACATCGTGGAAGTTTTGTTGTTTCTTATAAGACGTCTATTCAAGAGGCGGTAAGTACTACGTATATCCCGACCGATATTTTTTGCTTTTGTGAATGCCAAATTGTGATTTTTGATTTATTTCATTCAATGCAGGTTACACAGGTTAACATTCTCCTTTGTATAATATTGTGCATTCGATTTCTTGTTTCATTCTTATTATCGAATAACGTGCTCTTATTCATCTCATATTTATTAACTTGTAAATTATTTCAATAATGTCTAGAGTTACTGGAAATGAGATCACGTGTTACAAGCACTATCTTATAGTTTTGAAATTTGCAGTCTTTGTACCGGGGCTACCGCCTTCTGCATCTTTTTACCGGGGCTAACGCCCACTGAACCATCTTTTTACCGGGGCTACCGACTACTGGATTATCTTTTTACCGGGGCTAACGCCCATTTGAAAACCCAAAAGTTTGAGTGGATCGTCTTAGTACTAGAGTCAATTATTACTGGATTATCTTCGTACTGGAGCTGATTATGGCTGGAATACCTTTATACCGAAGCTAATTATTACTGGAATATCTTAATTGTGGACCTTGCTCTGGGTGGAATCTCTAAAAACTGGACTACCTGCATAATACCTGCATTTTGGAGGATCATACCTTCAAATCCTTTACCATTAAGATAAGTGCTTCTTAGAATCCCGGATCTCAGATTCACTGTACCTAAATTTGTGTTTGTAAATAGCAATTTTAATTGTAAAGTTAAAATAAATAGATAGGGAGTAAGAGGTTGCATCATTACCACCAGATTAACGACTAGGGATACGTTCACGAGTTAATTTGATTTCACATGGACATGTGGAGTTTTCTTGAAGATAAGACAGGGCCGTCCTCGTCACACTCTGTAGTAAGTTGGAGAATACCAGTGCACGACGATAAAAAAAATCGTGAGGATCGTATATAGGGGTGAAAAAATTTTAAAACTTATTCGAAAATTTTGGAATTTTTTTGAAAAATTTTACCGGGAACTATTCATTAGATTTTCACAGAATCGGCAAAAACCTATAGTCAGTATTTCACAACAGTGTTTCAAAGTTCAGTTCGACGTGATATTTATCTCCGGAGATATTGGAAATAAATATGTCAAATTTCTTGGTTATTTCCCAGGTATTGTTGTTATTTACATAACTCACAAAATACTGAAATAATGGAATTTCGAATGGATAAATATATGCGGAATGGATGATTTTACCAATTCTCGAATTCGGATTTCGTAATTGAGCCGACTGCCAATTTCATCGAATCAAAAAAGATTCAATAGTTGATGGGAATATTTTCGGCTTGTGGTAATTATCTGAATATCGAGTTCAAAACCATTCTGAGGAAAAGTCAAAAGGGTATATCGGTCAAAGGGGTCTCAAGCTAACCAGTTCATAAATTCTTTCAGGAAAATAACAGAACCTCTCTTCTGCTAGTTCACAAGCTCGTAGAGTGGGTTGAAATTTTATGCATCCTACACACTAGTATCGCCGGAAAAAGATGAAGCAACAATCTTTGGATGATGGATATACTGTGAGAGATTTGACAGAGTAGAAGTTCAACATTCAAAACATTTTTTTGGCGACTTGGTACAGTTATTTCTAATCGGGAGGTTCCAGGCTGAAAAATATGATGGAATGCTTGCAAAAAAGCACTAGAAGAAATATTTCAACATTTATTTTTCCGATAATAATCCTCTTTCGGAAGAGGAATGTTTAAGAAACAGCGGGAAACCGATAAGCAAGGCAACGTCACTCTGAATATACGTTCAGCGAGAGGGAGGAAGAGAGATAATTAATCGATATTATTATTATTTGATTCACAGACTTCGAAACAGAAAATGGAACTCCTTTCAGTAAACCAAATGATACCACGCGGTTTTCACAATTAAGTGACTTTTCCGAATCCACTTGAGCGTATGATGAAAAGGACAATCCCATTGAATTACATTTATTCGAGCGCTCTTCTGGAACCTCATTCTTGAATTTGATGGAATTGTAGCGAATTCATCCACTTCAACAAAAACGGAAAAAAGGGCGGAGTCGAAACACGAAATTCAAATCTCCGAAAAATCGTATAAATATATTTCGCTCCGCTCTCAAAAATCAATCCATCTGCATCCACCGATTACGCCACCGCTAAGAAGAAATTCTATACGCTGCATTCCTGACCCAACATCTGGCTTTTTACCACTCTCGAAGACGGAAGTACCGACCGGCGTGTAGGCATCCCTAGTTCCCGATCGACCAGCCCGGCGCCAGCGAAGAATTACCTGACAGCACCCAAGAAGATTTACGACAAGAATTGTTAGCCTGTGTTTTCCAACAAAAAGAATTTTATTGCCTTTCGAATTCTTTTGTTGTAATACTCGAGAGTTAAATAAACAGGCACCCCTTTTCTTTATTGCGTGTTTGATTTCACAGGACACATGACCCCACAGACTGAACGTTTTCCATCATTTCATCAAAAATGCACCGCGGTTTCTTGACAACAGCGTCGACACGCACATTTTCTCCCTTTCCTGATTCAAAAATAGGGACCCTGAACTGTAACAGTTTACATTTCAGAGTACTGGGAAATTTAAAATGTAACAAAAGTGCACCTTCCCAAAACTTCTGAATGACAATTCATAAGATTGAGAAACGGCTCAGGAATGATGAACCATATTTTCAATGCAATCAGCTCACGAAGCAACTTTGATTGGAAAATCGCATACTTTTCGGAAAATATTCAATCAAATATCATGAAATACGAAATAAAATCAATTTTCATATCGTATTAACGTAATATTAATGGTTTGCGAATTATTCAAGGAAATGTTTATATATGAAATTGTCATGGAGAGGAATGAATTAGATCCTGAAGATTTATCTCGATTTTCGACACGAACTGAAGGAAGAAGTTTTTCTAACCTGAAATTCGATAGAATTGATCTTCATTCGCACTCATCCCAGTGCAGGAAACTTTAAGGGCCTTCGTTTCCTGTGCTGCAGAACCATCAGTTTTGTTTCTTTGAGATAGAAAAAGCTATATGGGGAGGTCGAGACTGCTATATTGGAAGCCTTCGCATGTTTTTTCAAGAGCAAGAGTATAATATTAATATTAATAATAATAAAAAAGTAATAATAAAAATGATGATAATAATAATAATAATAATAATAATAATAATAATAAGTTGTTGGACTTCCTCATGAGAACGTGGAGGACATCACTCTTAATACGCGCTGGAAATGAAATTAAGGAATCGGGAATTATACAGATCGAACAGGGAGTTTTTCAGGGCGATACGCGATACTCAGGAATACAGAATATGATTATGTAATAGACAAAGTAAGACACGTTCGACTCAACCATAACCTGTACATAGACGACCTCAAGTTGTATGGGGCCAGTTCGGATCAACTAGGGAGGCTGTTGGAGATAGTGTCACCTTTCAGCGACTCCATCGGGATGAGGTTCGGGATGGATAAATGTGCGACACTTGAAGTGAAACGTGGGAAAATACAGAACACAAACCTAGGAACAACCCTTATGAATCAAACTACCATACCATCTCTAAACATGAATGATTTATATGAATATCTGGGAATAAAACAAGCGTTAGATATTCAGACCTCAGAGATGAAAAAACTTTACAGAGAAAAACTACTTAAAAGGGTCACCACGCTATTGAAATCAGAATTGAACTCTAGATCTCTATTCACTGCAATCAACATCTGGGCAGTACCAACAATATCCTACTCTTTCGGCATTCTAACTTGGTCGACAACCGAACTTCAGGAAATCCCCACTCATCGGTTATATGCCTCTACCTACCGCGTCAACAGGGGGGCCGAGGTTTACTCAACTTGGAAGAAATCCACCAAGAAAACCTGAATAAACTTAGAGAGTATTTCTTCAAAAATAACTCACCCTTCTTACGGGAGATCCGTGAGGCTGACCGAAACCTATCAGCATTAAAGCTCTCAGAACCAATCCCTCAGCTCACCAGCCGCATAATGGACCAACTCATTGAAGAATGGAGTGGTAAGGCCCTACATGGAAGATACCCCTGCTGCCTGAAAAATAAAGATATTAATAAAGTAGAATCGCTGACTTACCTGCGCGTGGGATACCTCTTTCCGGAGACGGAAGGTGGATTGCTGGCAATACAAGACCAAGTCATGCCAACAAAAATGTACCAGAAACACATTGCCTAACTGGACATACCTTCCGATCGATGCCGCAAGTGTTCGCAGGCACCTGAAACCATACAGCACGTGACTTCGTCTTGCTCCATTTTAGCTCCAAAAGAATACTTGGAACGGCATAACTCAATGGCAAAAATTTACCACCAACAGATGGCATTACGGCTAGGTCTGCTGAGGGAGGAGGTTCCAAACCACCTATATATCCCTAGAGCTTTTATACAGAATGCGCGTTAGACTCTATTGGGACTCTCCTTTGATAACGGATAGGAGTGTGATGCATAACAGACTCCACATTGCACTTTTCGACACTAAGAAGGAAACATGCATGTTGGTGGAGTTTACAGTGCCAGCCGATGATAACGTCTCCAAAGCATACACGGAGAAGCTAACGAAATACGGTGATCTGGCGTTTCAGCTCAAAGAACTATATAACCTGAAAAAAATTAGTATTATTCCACTGATTATATCAACTAATGGCCTAGTGAAGGCACACTTACCTGAAAACACAAAAAGATTGTGCTTGAAACCTGACGTCATCTCTTCTTCCCAAAAACAGATCATCCTTTCTACAACAAGAATAGTCAGAAAATTTTTGCAAGGTTTCTGAGCAGGAGGTTTACCTTGACAGAATTTTGTCCGGTGAAGTTCCTACAATACTTATATAAATGGTGATAAAAAAAATAATAATAATAATAATATGTATAATAATAATAATATTTATAATGATAATTTATTTGGTGCCTTAAGACATGATTTACATGTATAGAATAAGTCACATACAGAAGACAACGTAAACACAAGAAGAAATCGAAATACAAAACACCCGAAAACATACATAGATATTACTATTTTTTCAAATTATCATAGCATAATAAACGCACCATTCCATTAAAATCTCTTTGACCAACCATTTAAAACTTGAATACTCAAGAAGCCTCAGTCTCCCAGGAAGATGATTGAACAGTTTAATGCCACTGAATGTGGGTTAATTCTCAAATTTTGATGTCCTGTGGGACGGTATGGATATGATGTCCTTGTGCCTTGCAGTTCCTGAGAGACTGAACACTTCTCCGAGTGTACAATAAACAATTAAAAATATAAATAGATGGAAAGCTTGAAATTTTATACTTCTTGAATATCGGCCTACAGGACTCCTGGGGTCTCAGACCGAATATCAAACGTATCAGTATCTTTTGTGCAACAAATACTGAATTACTGCCTGATGGTCAACCCCACAAAATACTATTATATGTTATGTGCGTATATGCGAGGGAATAGTACATTCCAACCAGACACTCTGTACGCAATACATGTTTCAGACGTTTAACCCATAAGACCAAAACTCTCACACAGTGCGAAGACCTCAGGCATCCACGGGGAAGATCGAGAATCAGGCGCTCAGCAGAGTTACGTGCTTGGAAATGAATGAAGTCAGTCTTATTCACGTTCAGCATCAGCGAATTTTTGAAACACCAGTCCGAGAAGAACCCGACTAGTAACTCACACCTTGACTTGAGTTCTTGTTGGTTAGATGCCGAGATTATATAGGAAACTATAATGAAGTACACTGGAATAGTATCGGGTGAATCATTCAAAAATAAAATGAATAGTAGTGGACCTAGCACAGACTACTGAGGTACACCCATCTCCAAAGGGTACTCCTCAGAATCTCACTGTCCGAAACGAACGAACAGATGCCGATTCAACGAATAACTGTGGATCCAATTCAGGAATGATCCCCTGAAGCCGAAGCTGTACAACTCGTCTAAAATGAAGGTGGAATTCAGGCAATCGAATGCACGCAACATATCAAAGAATAATCTCGCGACACAGAGCCAATCCGAAATCCATGCTGACAACCTGAAATCATAGAGAACTTGTTCAAATAGTCCAACATCCGTTCATATACCAGCCTCTCTATAACCTTCGACACTGAACTCAACAATGATATTGGACGATATAATTAGCTGTGTTATCAGTAGCATTTTTTTTGTGGACAGGGATAACTTCAGCTGCCTTGAGAACCGAAAGGAACTTTCCAGAAGTGATCGAGGCGTTGATGAGATACGCCAGATGTTCCGAAATTTGAGGGACAATGACCTTCAAAGCCCTTTAAGGAATCATATCCGCTCCACAGCTTTTCTTACTCTTGTAGAAGTGAGATTTAGTTATTCTCAACATATTCGTATACTGTCGTTTTGCCTTCAGATATAATTCCCTTGACTCATCAGTTTTCAAATTCCTGAACATACAGTGAAGATTTTTCAGGTCAGTACTTCCATTTTTTTCTCCTCTGTAACCATATCAGGACGTCGCGTCGGCCGCAAAAATACTCGAACGCATTGTCGATATCAGAAAGACCATATATGCTGTCGAAGTCTGTACAATCAGCCATTGAAAAAAGATATTCAAGGTTTCTATCAGACATATCAAGAATGAAACGTGATACATTGTTCCCTCTGGTGAAGGACTACGAAACTGAAAATTTATTTATTAATTTTTAGGGGCTAATTTTGTAATAGGAAATTATAGGATAAACGGTTTCCGAGACATTGCCGGACGCCACTTTTAATGAATCACTCGGTACAGCCACCCCCACTATTCATACCCTCAGATAAACATACCTACATTGAAGCTCCCTGGGGTAAATATGGTATCAATATCTGACGCGCTCGATGGACGGGTATTCATAATGAAACTATAGGTTCGTTTTGGTTCCCAAATAAGGAACTATCCTAGGACAGTTCTAGAACTGCGTAGAATCGATGCGCTGTTGAAGCCAAATTCTGAACTATCCTATAACAGTTTCTAAAGCGATGGAACCAAAACACGAATTGAGTTCGGGTTTTCATCGGGATCATAGAGAAAGAAAAGCTTCCGTTTGAGTTGGCAGAAAATAGGAATGTTCATCATGTCTTATATATTGTCTGTGGGTTAATTAAAAATAAATATGCGGAAGTTCTTGTTGCACGATGTAATACGTATATAAATATTTCTGGGTATACTTGCGTCCACTTAAGTTTTCCTTGTTGTAAAACTAGTTTTTCTGAATTTTCTCATGTCCTAAAATGAATCAACGAATTATTGATTGATATTAAAATTAATTTGATGATGAACGTTTCTCATATATATTTTTGGGGATGCTTGCCTCCACTAATTTTTTTTTGTAAAAATCGTTTTTCTGAATTTTCTTCAGTACTTCAATTATATTTCGAAACGAACCAACGAATAATTGATAGATATAGTTATGAACTTAATGATGAACATATTTCAGATATGTGCTTATCAGAAAAAAATTCATTCGAAACATTATTATTCAATAGAGGAAGAGGACTCTTGTTTTCGTAGATTTATTTAATAAGTATACATCCCAAGTGTGAGCAGTGGAAATAAAATCCATTAGATTATCCTGTCGTAGCGAAGTTATTATGCCAACCTTTCGAGGATATTTTATCCTCTTTTCAGGGAGATGAAATACCTTAGTTTCAGATCATCAGTATACTAGGGAACTCAAGATTACTAACCAATATTTTGTACTATAAAATGTAGTCAACATTAACACTCCTAAAGAACATCTCTCAAACTCCGAAAACTCCACCAACAACGCACATGCAAGTCAAAATCACAATCTGAAATCAAACCTAAACAATATTACACAGAGTATAGAGCATAGATGCTGCAGTGGACTAGACCACTGACATTCTGTTAAGAAACTAACTCTGACAATGTGAAAAAAGGAAATATGAACGAAGCTTTTTATAAAATATCATTCTACAGAACTATGAAGTTTATACATATTTGTTGCGCTTCGATATTCCCAATCAGTACTGGCCAATGTCAGTAACTTCGAAACGCTTCGTACTGATACCAACAATTACCAAAGCAGTGCCAGTAAAATCGACTGTCAAAATTTACTGACAAGTATCAAAATGATGGTTCTCGTTATATGCATGGAGTGAGAGCCGTCTTGTCAACATTGCGTACATCTCTTAAATCAGACTCATGTTGTCCAATTCTATCCTTAACATACTGCATTGTCTGTCCTATATAACACTTGTCACAATTTTGGCAAGGGATCTTATAAACTACCTAAGTTTGCAATTCCGGAGGGGTTGGATCCTTGAGACAAGTAAAAACATGTGTGTTGTCCTCAAGTTATAAAAAACACACCGACACAATTGTATTCATTAAAAATCTTTTGAATTTTATAGGAAGGTTTTTCTCTCCTCAGCATCCAACCCAACATTAGAATTATTTTCCGAATCAGCTAATTGATCAATCACTCTACTAATGATTTTTTTGCTCGATTCAGAGATTCAGATATCCAATTATTTTCAGTGAAATTCAGTTGGAACTGACTGGCTTAGTGGGAAAAGATACTAGTGGTCTATAAGTTTAATATGGGTTGTTGATAATTCAAGTTGTTATTTTATTGTACGTGGTCGACGTCTTCTGCTTTCATCATCAAATGAAAATTAAGGTTTTAAAATGTATTATCATTATTTTTGGTTAGGTTAGGATCGTCGATGTATCCTACTTTATTCTTTCGAAAAATCAACATTGCCACTATTGCCAGTATCAAATGAAGTGCGTTGACCGGCACATACTCGTCGAGACAGCGCCGGTTAATTTTACTTTATATTCCCCACCGTATAAATGATGATGAGCTAAACGCTCGAAACGTTCGGGCGTAGATACGGGATAACTTTTGGGATTCGAAGTCGTTCGACCCCTGCATATTCTGTTCAAAGATGTTTTCAGCTCGAGGGGGAAATTGTGTGTAGATCGGCATCATGTTTTGTGTGGCGGGATCGATAATAGAAAATAAACTTGAAGGAACTGAACTCTCAATAGTTTATAAGCAGCAGAGGGAGTGTGTTTAGGGTGGTTTATTATTCAAAAGTATATTGCATAGGTGCAAGCTGGACTTGGAATGATAAATTGTCATTAGAATTTCATTTTCTGAACAGTAATCAGGTCTGATAGAGATTCACCTTCCTTATATGGCATCAAGCGTTAACGGGTGGACCAATTCCGCTAATTCTTTGTTGTTTTGTTTGCTGTCGGTAGTAGAAGGTTCTTATGACTGAAAAATAAAGAAAGTTGCGCGGTAGATACATGTGAAAAAACACACTTTTCCGAATTACTTTGGTTATATTCATTTGACAGTTATGATGTCTGTGTTCCAAATGTTTAGGGAGCTAGTATTAGGCGATTTCGGAAAATTGATCGGATTAACACGGGTAACTTACCCGGATCACTCAAATGACAGATAGAGCATTCAACATCTGTCATTTGAGTGACCCGGATAAGTTTCCCGTGTTAATCCGATCAAGTTTCCGAAATCGCCTATTGAGTGCTGTATTCTGGCGAAACGAATTGATATTACTTTCCGGTGACATAAGGCAAACTCTTCCACTGATACCTAGTTCAACACCAGCTGGTCAAAATTCTACGTCAGCTCGATTCAACTTTTATCTAGCACAATCAAAAATCTGCTTTCAACAATGAATTTAATAGTTCAACTCGAAAAAACTGTACTTGCTGCCAATGTATTAAGGTTGCGACGAACCATCATCTTAAACAATTTGCTCAGTTGAATTGTCGACTCCATTAGAGACGTTAAGATTGTGCAGTTCTGCAGGCTTTGGATGATGGTAGTACCTATAAGCAAGTTGATTTCAATCAATCTAGTTAAATCTTGAAATATTATGCGATGATGATAAATACGCACGGTGCAATCGATTTGATCAACAATCAAATATTTGGTTGAAGGAATCTGTTGGTATTACAGTTCAAGCTCTTTTCATGTATTGTTTATTCATCAAGCCCGAACAATACCTCGAGTATACCGGGGTTACTTTTGGGGAACGCAGTTTGTTTTTTTGAAAAAATTTTTGGCGGCCAATGATTGAAGAGAATTGTAAAAATGCGCAATTTTGCCACTTTTTGTATACAAAAATATTCAGGAAAATAAAAACTGAAGTGTGGTGTAAGCCTGCAGAACGACACCGCGCTTTCTTTCATTAACGTCGAAATTTCTCCGAATTTTGATATTCTAGCGTCTATTGGCAACGTCGAAACATTCAGACCGTGGGAAGGTGCTTGGCCTTGTGGCTGTGTTGCCGAAATGTGCGAAGCCGTAATTCACGAGGTCGTGTTTGCTCTGAAGAGAACATATTTCGCTTTGAATAAGAGTTAATTTTACTTTTTTGTGCACTGCTCAAAGCCATCATGAAGATATTCATTTTATCATTCTTTCGATAGATAAAATATATATTAAGTCACAATGGTTCCCTATTTTCATTTACGGTCTTACTAATAACATTACATATATTACATGTATCTATCAATACTATCGATTTGGTGGAAGCTTTGGCCGATGGATTGAGGAATTAGGTAACCGGATGAATTACAAAAAGATACTCTGGCGCATCACTAGTACTTACATACCCAGAAACGGAATGAGTAGATTTGTACACTCATTCCTACAACACCGTAAAAAGAGGTGAAAATGCGTGTAGATCAATGTATTCAGAATAGTAGAAAAATTTACCAGAATACTCCAACAATAAGTGAAAATGCCATTTTAACCGCTTCAAATATCGACATAAACGATATAAAAAACACCACACTCAAAAGAGTCACATCTGAAACAATGACATTTACTCTGCGATTGAGCAAAGTGAGGCAGTGAATGTTCCAACCGAATTTCTGAATTAACACGATGAAATTAGAATTGAAAAAAATTCGTTCACTGCATAGCTTACTCAACTAGGGATATCGAACATAATGATGTTATTATCTCCCTTTGCCAACAAACTAGCCGTCGTCCGTTGTCCAGGGCTTTTCTCGGAAATTCGTAAGAGTCGGCAGAAACATCGTTGCTACCCGAGGTTGAAACTTGGTTTTCAGAAAGATCGGTGTGCTCTATGGGTCCAAAAAGGGAGAAAAAACGATTTCTCGAAAACTCACCAACGATTTTTCATGAAACTCTCAAAATTCACATTTTTTGTGGGATCAATGCACAAAAACCCCTCACCATTTGCCTAATTGTACGAGATAAATATATGAACACAAAAAAAAACAATAAAGTTTAGCACGAACCTCGAGGTCACTATTTAACAAAAGTGTTTCGATTTTCAATTTGATTGGATATTCATGTTCGGAGATCGGAAAAAATATGAGTTTCGTGCTCATTTCCTCGTTATCATAGTTTGGTACTCACGAAATTGTGCATCAACCTTCAAGCTCTCATATTCACATCAAGTTCTTGATTTCAATTCGATTCGTACTATGTTTTTGGATAAATTAGAAAAATGAAAATTTTAATGGATATACCTGCATTTTGTGAATATACCTAGGTAATTCGCAAATTCTGCCTTCTTTATTGAACTCCAAACCTGTTCTGCAGTTATAAAGTCCCTGAGTAGATTATTTCGGTAGTTATTGTGTTTATGATCGGTGGTTAGGCCAGCCGTAATCACAATCATTTCCGAAAGGAGCTTCTTTGAGACCCCATAATAATTATATATAATATAAATATAAAGTAGGTTTCGGACTTGTTCATTACGAAGGCCGGATTCGTGAGTGGATGAAACCGTCCTAATGATTCGTAGAAATTTCCCATTTAAGTTTTATTTTCCCAATATTTCCGAAACTAATGATCGTATCGAATTTAAATATAGTATTTGATTAAAAATGACAGATTGAAGGTTCATGCAAAAATTCGTTTGAAGAATAACGCCAAATCTTTCCATCAGAAAGTAAAGTTGGAATTGGCAGGGTCAACGTAAATAAGTGACCACTTTGTTCAGGAATTTGAGCTTTCGCGTAACAGATCCTGACCTCTCGTTTGTGCTTTTCTAGATTATTTTTGGGACAACCTGTATATCTCATTCGAAAATCAAACTACTGTGGAGCCATACGGAACACAGAGGAAGATAAATCATCAAAATGGGTATATAAACAGGAGAATAGTCCTAGTTAATATTTTGAGACATCCTTTATATCTCATTCTGAAATAAGCCCACCCTGAAGCCATACTGAATGCAAAATTTCCTACCAATTCAATCAATAGAAAATTGGTGATGCCAACGAATGAAGCAATTATGCTGTTTTATTTCTCTTAGGAATGCCCTGTAGGTATATTTCATTCAAGAGAGGGACCACCTCGTTGTCATACTTAACCCAACGCAAAAAAAAATCATCGAAATCAGCCCCTGAGCAAAATAATTATTAAACTTAAAATCATAATTTTCCACGAATTGACAACCTTCTTTTTACGCGCTGATTTTGAAATCGGCACTATCTATGGTAAACTATCTATGGTCAATATTGAATAAAATTGGATCTTATTGGCGAATGAAGATAAAAGCTACTCCCTCTGGTGGCTATCTGAGTAACCCGAGGTACAGACATTATCATTGACAAGTTAAAACTAATGTTACGAAAATGAGAAAGTGTATACATTTTTCTTGGCGTTTGTGTGATTTTTCAAGTGTTTCTACTGAGGAAAAGCAAACTCAGATGTCACTTCCCATAGATTTCCACAGCCCGGTGAAAAATTTCAAGTTCGGGTGAAAGGCGCTTCGTTCAACAAGTCGGGCCTGAAAGTGTTGAAGAATCGATAAAAACCAACAAACAAGATTTATGAGAGTCTGTTACCTGCATTTTACCGATGATGATCATTTTTTTAGAGGTAAGCACGAATTGCCCATGAAATATTAGATCACATTCATAAAGACAATTTTTTTCCAGGCCCCCAATCCAAGCAGAGAAATTTACTTAAGAGGAAATGCTCTGCCTTCCAGAAATCTGCCTGTTGAACTGATCATTAAGGAACAACGTAAATGTTTTAGTGATAGAACTAACTATTGAGAAAAAAAAGAGTCTCAACAATCTGGTGATGAATACTTTTTCGCTCAAAGTGCTTCTTGAGCACGATACAAGTAGCATTAGCTTTATGTGAATGTTTTCATTTTATTCACAATATATTGTGTATTTAGTCCTTCGTTATAAAAATAGTAAAGTTATGAAAATTTGTCTATTATTCCAAAAAGTATGTTTTACAATATTATCTGTTTTTCAACTTTCAAGACAGCCTAAGAAATCCACCAAAGTCAATCTTGCCATTTGGATTTGAAAATAAATAGTATTAAAATACTGTCTAACCTTGTAGATATCCCCGTGATTTTAGAGTTGCTACACTCAATAAGATTGAAGAATGATACATACCTACTTTATAAGAATGGAATATGTACTCCCAGTAATACTCTCGTCAATTATAAAAGTCAAAGTCTTTGACTAAATCATGAAATCAAAAATTATCAAACCAAACACTAACAAACAGTACAAAATCGACTATCAAAACAAAATCTATGTCTGTATCTAAGGTTCTAAAACTGGCCACCGTGGCGCTGCGATCTTAAATTCAGACGCCAATAACGTACGAACTTGCTGACGTCGTACTGTTCGAGTCGAGCACATCTCGTCGGTAACATCGCGTCGTCCCGTGTGCGGACGACGCTCTTGAACTCACGATCGTCGTACGACGGTTGACGTAAGATGCGCCTAAACTGGAACCGTACTTCTCACGAAACGATGTCGTACGACGACCATGAAAAAACAAACTCAGGACTCGCAATGCAAGTACTTCCACTAGACCCGTATCATACCCGAAACGACGAAGAACGTCAGAGCAACGACAATTTGTCGAAACAGACCTATTTGTTTCCAAAACGATTTTCCAGCACGACAGCCCACCATGAAAAAAGGGGAAAGAATGGGAGTTTTATTTGAAGTTGTTATTATAAATATGCTGTAAAAATCAGCGCAATACAAAACCATATCGTTTTTAATCATTATGGGTTGAATACTCATTACAACAATTGGAATTTCTCCTGGAATTCAATGAAATGTAATAGCTTCAGGTATATATAATTTCCATAACCCCAAAACGGGGTGATATTTCCAAATGACTGTAATTCCGGCATTCGGAGCCAAAAATGATCTAAAACGACTAGCTTGAACCCACTGATGACGAATCTGGTGCAAAATCGGTTATCTACGGTTGTTCGACCGAGGAAAAGACAACTGTAGAACGGAGTAACAATTCAAAACTTCCAGGCTAGGTCATCGTAATATGTGGCAGTGAATTTCATTAAAAGGCAATACTGATCAGATGGTTTCGGAGTTATTCATTCAAAATTTTGGAATTATTTTCTCAATATCTGAGAAACTATTGGTGGTTAGGTGATATTAACATGTTATAAACGTGAAACAATTGTTGTTTTCGTACGGTTAGTAAAATTTAAAAAAATTCGAAATTCTCCACGAACATTGTTTCTTTTTTGGAACTACTACCGAGCTCATTTGTCAATCAAATGGTGATGGAGTTCAATTCGATCCAATCTTTACTGTTGGAAATATTGGGAGAATATCATTTTGAATGACTCTATCTGCGTATTCATTGGGTTGGTTCAACCCATTCATGAATTCGGACTTCATAATTGAGGCCCTAACCTACTCCTTGGTGGAATTCGTGAATGGGTGAAATCCGCCCAATGATTAACCAGATATATCCATTCAAATTAATACACAGATACACATATCCAAAATGATATTTTTCCAATAATCCCAAAAATACAGGTTGGATCCAATAGAAATCTATTACTTGATTAAAAAATGTAAGGTTCCTGCAGAATTTCATGATGGCAATATGAATTATAGCTCCAAATTCAACCTTTCCATCAGGAAGTGAAGGTGCATTTGGCGGGGTCAATACTTGAAAAGATGAATGCTTTGGTAACGAAATTCGGCATGCACGCAAACGCTGCTGACTTATCATCATTACTCTTCTGGATCGATCATTTTTGATTCACCTAGAGGAAAGTTCGGAACAAACTAACGTGAAGTAAACAGCTTTTGCGCGCATGTTCAATTGCCTTGCCAAGGCGTAAAGGGATTCGATATCTATCATGGTTTTGTTAGTGGTCTTGATACATAAAATTGAAGCTTTGATTTCAGGTAGTTGTGATTTTGCGAAATTCTTAGGGCGCCCACACACAAGGTCACTTTTCGGGTGATAGTCGTCGCATTTGCAGCCGCTGCGATATGCGGACGTTCAAAGGATATGCATCGTCCCCCGAACATAATAAACGGTATGTTATATCAATCCCTTCGACAGGTGATGGTTGCAGTTGGGTGGAATGCTACTTGTCTTAGAATGTGGACAAAGTTTTCCACAGCCTCCAACGTCCGCTGAAAACAAATCCATATCGGTTGTCCGTAACATCTTGAAGTATAAGGGAAAAATCTCATAATTATAATATAGTTCCACTCTGTAGTCGACATTCAATTTGTATTTTCTTCCCATCAATACATCCGATGGCATGAGTGGAATTTTACCTCTCTTTAAATCCTGCAGCTGATTCCTCCGACTGTTTCGATCAGGAACTGATAGGTCTGAATGATATTGTGCAGAGTACGGCTATGCGAATTCCACGAGTTATATAAGGAACGGCGCGAATCACCACCCCAGACAACACAAGTGAATCCAATGGACATCCAACGGACGTCCACCTATGGACATCCTGGATATCCATTGGATCTACGGCATTTTCCGACGTACGTCCAGTGGAAATCCAATGGATAATACGTTTCCGACAAAATGGACATATAACGGATGATAATAAACCGTTGTATTAAGGAAGGAGTTTTCCCGGACTGCCTGAAAGTAGCAAAAGTAATCCCTATACACAAAAAAGGAGATAGGACTGACAAAAAAAACTATAGACCGATTTCTCTCCTTCCAATATTCTCCAAGGTCTTTGAAAAAATTATTTATGAACAGGTAATGAAACATTTCGAAGGTAGAAATCTCTTTCACGATAATCAGTACGGATTTAGAAAGAAATCGAGTACATGTGATGCTGTCTTACGTTTTGTTGAGTACACGCTTGACTGTTTTGAGAGGGGCTTGCTCTCGCTTTCAATATTTTTGGATTTGAGTCGAGCTTTCGACTGCGTGGCTTCACAGGCTCTTCTAGACAATATGTCAATGATGAGGTTGGTCTTGGACTCATTCAGTCCTATTTCTCAAATAGGAGGCAGAAAGTTTTCTGCAATGGTACATGGTCCGCAGAGGGCCTGTTGAGTCTGGGGGTGCCGCAGGGTTCCATATTAGGACCCCTTTTATTCATCATTTTCATGAATGACTTTTCCTGCTTTATGGCTATCTACGAACATCTGTTGTGGGCTGACGACTCTGGGATTACCGTGGGGCACAGGGAACTGCATGAGGTTGAACAGTTGGCGGGTGCGGCCGAATCGAGGGCTAAGGAATGGTTCGCATCAAACAAGCTTGTTTGCAATGCAGAAAAAACCGAATCCATGTTATTTAATTTGAGAGGGTTTAAAGTTCATAATACCAATGAATCGGTTAACTTTTTGGGAGTTCATTTGGATCCTGCTCTCACCTGGGTCTCTCATTCCAATGAAACAGCATCCAAAATAATAAAAAATATTTTTTTACTACGTAACTTGGCTAACATCGTGTCCAAGAAAGTTCTCAAGGTTGCCTATCATAGTCTCGTTGAATCACATCTACGATACTGTTTACTAACTTGGGGTAACTGTTCTAATAGGGAGGCCATCTTTAGATTGCAGAGGAGAGCAGTGAGAATAGTAGCAGACCTGAACTACAGAGAAGATTGTTTAAGCGCCTTCAAAAAACTAAAAATTTTAACTTTTCCATCCATATATATTTATGAATGTCTTGTTTATGCATGTGAAAATAGCAGGAATCTTCCAAAGTATGGTGACTCCCATGATTATGACACACGATATAGAAACAATATAAAATCCAAGTATATGCGACTCGAAAAATCCAAGAATGGTCCTAATTTCGTTTCTCATAAGCTTTTCAATAAGATACCTGATGAGGTGAAAAGGCTCAGTCTTAAAGAGTTTAAAAAAAAAATTAATGTATTTTTGCGGCAGTATGCATTTTGGAGTGTGGAAGAGTTCCTGTCCAGTAATTTGAAATTTTAATCTTTTTTAAATAATTTATTTCGTGAATTGTGAAATGTCTTGATGAGGAATGTTATTTATATCATTCAATTCTTGTTTTCTGACAATGATGAGGGATGATATTTATATCATCTTGGAATTGTTATCATTTATATTGAATTTTTGGGACGTGTGTAATACAATGAACTTTGTGAAGGAGCACCAATAAATTATCTATCTATCTATCTATCTATCCATCGAATATTCTGTATTACATTCGATGGATTTTCATTGGATATCCAATTTATATCCATACCAATAGAGTATATAGCGGATTACTTTCTGATATCCCATGGATATCCATTTCATGTCCATTGCAGCTGGAAATCTTTTGGATATCCATCAGACATCCGATGAATATCCATTTCATGTACATTTCATGTACATTTCCGCTGAAAGACCAATATATGTCCATCAGACATCCGATGAATAACCATTTCACGTCCATTGCAACCAGAAATATATGAGATTTGCATCGGACAACCAATGGATATCCATTTCATGGCCATCCCAATTGGGAAAAACATTTGCTACGGTTATTCTTTCTTTATTGTTCCATGCTGTAATCATAAATTACAATTAATCATTTTTTCGATTACAAGACTAAATTAGGTCGATGAGCATTGAGACTCAATCAGGGATAGGTTATACAGGCCTTAATAATGAATAAATCAGAACATTAAACTAATTAATCTAATATCTATCGAATTCTACAAATAACATATAATGAGTGCTTAAGGGTACAGATCGAATCAACAATTTTACACTTAAAAAATTACTGGGAATGAATAATTTGGAAGAATCATTCGATAATGAGAATACCGTGCACTAAGAACAATGGTCACTAATACTTTGTAAGAATGAAGTGGAATACAAGCCTGCCATCCTTTGATGAATCGAGCATGAAGCAGTATGAAATCTTATATAAAATTTTTAAATGATAAAGTAATCTTTTATGTATGGAAACGAGAATCTAGAATATCAAATTAGCAAAATATGAATTGAATTCAGAATATTAAATTTTGTTGAATGAAATTAATGCGAGTGATATTTGAAATCAATAACTAAAGAGATCATGAAAATTGAAACTATACAAAACGTAAAATTTAGAATTAGTTAATTAGCCAAATAGGAATTTATATTCAATATCCGAACAATGTCCAATCTAACTACAATGATGACCAGAACCGAAAAAATCCAACTATGATAAGGGACTTATCTTGAAACTCGGGATGAAGTCCTCTCTCAGATGAATTGCACCAAATATAGAAATATGATGAAAAGGCTCCAGATACATACCATACAACAAATAAATCCCAGGAGATATATAACAATCGCCAAAACATTCTATGTAAAACTTAAAAAGTTCGTAAAATGTCCAGATGTGAAAAATTACCATAAAACTATCTGAGAATAAAATGTGAAAAATAATGTACTACTAAATTTTAACTCGAATTGATCAGTATGCAACTTACCCTAGTAGTCTCTAGGATTTCACATAATCGCAGCTTCAAAAAGAATGGAATAAACTCCGACTAGGCTATCCAAATTTAATTGACTATTGCCTCAGCAGTAAAATTAATTCAGCTAATAAAATAAACTCAAAAAATGCTGGTTTCAAACTCTATTGTTCGTCAAAACTTTTATTCTCAACTCTGCAGTGGCAACAATGGAAAAGAATGATATTCGATATTCACTTACTGAAGTACTGGATTCAAAAGATAAAAAGCGAGATGAAAAAATTGAAAAAGAAACTGAAGGTGTTTACATTATTTGAATGATTCGAATGTTATATTGAATTTTACGGATATCAACGCTATAATATGACATCTACCGGAAACAGGGCTGGGCAGTTTCAATTACTTATAATTGAAATACGTATTTGAAATACAAATACGTATTTTGTATTTGTATTTCAATTACTTCTTGAAAATGCATTTTGTAATTGGTATTTCAAATACCTGACGCTGAAGTATTTTGTATTTCGATACTATTGTCTTCGAAATACTTTCGAACAAATACATTTAGCGCTGAGCGCTCTACAGAAAATAGTCTCTGAATCTCCTTTCAGATTGCGCAACGTTCATCTGCTTTATCTAGTTTTTTTGCTAGCAATCATGTTTTCGGCAAATGGAAAGGAAGAAAATGTCCTGCACAATGGTCATTTCAACATGGAGTTAAAGTTAGTCAATTTCCAATAACGATAAGAGCAGAGAGCTTACCATCCTTGAACATTATCCTAATATAAAAATGTGTTCATACAATATAACACAAGTTTGTGCTCATCAGGACCTGTAGAAAGATTGTTTTCTTTAGCAGGTTTCATTCATTCCCCAACAAGAGGCTGTTTGTCCGATACTACATTCAAAAATCTTGTGTTTCTGAAAATAAATTCTCTATTTAGCGATAAAATGGCTGAGCTGAATTAGTTGTCCTCTTTTCACATTTAACACCTAAATGTATCTTGTAATTTGTATTTTGTATTTCAAATACAAATAGTCAAAATACTGTAGTTTGTATTTTATATTTCAAATACCCGACTTGAAAGTATTTTGTATTTCAAATACCTGCGAGCAAGTATTTTGTAATTTGTATTTCAATTAAGCCAAGCATGTATTTTGCCCAGCCCTGACCGGAAATGCAACAAATAGTTCCTGTTACAGAAATCATTAATATTTTTAAAATGAACTTTAGGAAACTGCAAACATCAAAGAATGAAATTCAAACTGTATCACATTGGATTTCCATTGGAGAAAAAATATTCAATGTTCTCAAGGATATCCAATGGACGTCCAATGAATTACTTTTGGGAATAAAGGCTTGTCCAGGTTTTCAGATTGAATAACAAAATACGAGTTATTAAATGTTTATTATTCAAAAAATTCATTGAAATCTCAAGAAGATATAATAATAATAATTTAACAATAATAATTTATTCACAATAAAACTCACATAATTATGAAACCCTAAAATATAATATATAAAAATGAATAAGTAGCTACAGGTCTACAGGGGGAGACAAACCCGTGCCTAGACCATCAACACTTAAATCAACTTTAACTTATACAAAAAGAACCAATAAAAACAACACCAGCAATGCAATACAGAATAAGATCAGAAATGAGCAGCAATTACACAACTAGATCAGATCAGATAAAGGTTAAGCAACAGAGTAGAACTTCATTCTATTGCTTATTAACAGTTTGTTGAGGATGAGGAACTGCAAGAATTCAATTTACTCTTATAAGCACCAGGATGAGCTGTGATATTCCCACCAACCAATTCAAAAACCATCACAAGAGAGAGAAACGTTGCTGGCGAAGTGACGGAAAAGAAATAAATCACACATTTGCCGCTCGTCACCGAGCAAATTTAGCAAACCAATTCGCTAATCCATGACCTAGATTTAGATAGGATCCACTGATTCAGTTATCTCCTGAAAGAACCCTTAATTTTAACATCCTTCACTACTGCAGGAAGTAAATTATATAACTTCGGTCCTAGGTTTGTGTAAGTTCTTTGTTTCAAACTTTTATCTACCTTAGGTATAGAAACACAATCACGTTTGAACCTGGTATTGTAGGAATGATCAATGTACACAGGCTCATGTTTATTGAAATGCTGTCGTAGTAAAATACTCCTGCAGAACAATTGGCGAACATCCATGAGGTGGGTTTCTGTGAAGAGGGCGTTCGTTTCATATCCCCAGGGTTTTTTAGAAACTATTTTCAATAGACGTTCTTGTACGACTTCTAAATCATGAAGGTGTCTTTTATTTGTTCTCCCCCAAGGTACAATCCCATAATTGATATGACTCTCTACCAGAGAGTGGTATAGGACTTTCATCTGCTCGACTTCAAGAACTTTGGAGAGTTGCCCAAATTTATACAAGAGTGTACGGAGCTTTTTCGTTACGTACTGACTATGTTGGTCCCATTTTAAATGGTTCTCAATATTCACTCCCAGATACTTTACGTGTGCAACTCTACTAATTCCAACAATTTCATCGTTCATATCAACTGACAGCTTCTCGAAGTCAGGCAAATTCGAAAGGTATGAAGTGAAGGGCAAGAAAAAAGTTTTGCTATAGTTGCTATCTAAACTTTTGTCCAAACCAGGCAAAGATCTTCGAGAGACTTCTTTCCGTGTTTTTTCGCAAAGATTTCCAATCAACATCATGATGAACTATCGCCGTGTCGTCTGCGAAACCGGTAATGGTACCGTACGTTGCCAGATTATAAAGGTCATTTATATATATATGTTGAACAATAAAGGGCCCAAAACAGTACCCTGAGGTACACCACACACAACCTCCTTCACCAAGCTTTCTTCTTCGCGAATTTTTACTACTTGTCTTCTGCCCCGTAGATAGCTTTCCATTAAATCCTACGTTATGCCTCTGAAACCAATACACTCTAGTATTTGCAATAGCTGAGTTATCGACGGCGTCAAAGGCTTTCGCCAAGTCGATGAATACACAAAGAGCTGGATTTTTTTCGTCAATATGATTGCTCAATTCTGAGGTAACCTTCATGATAGCATCCTGTGTGAACCTACCCCCCCTGAACCCGAACTGCTTTTCAGATTACAGGTCATATTTTCCCAGATACTTCTCAAAACGTTTTTTCAGGACCATCTCAAAAATCTTCGCAAGATTGGAAATGACAGAAATAGGCCGATAATTGCTGACGTCTTTTTTGTCTCCACCCTTATGTAGCGGCTTTATTATCACCAGTTTGAATTCTTCTGGCACTTTTCCTTCTGATATGAATAAATTAATTATTCTAAATAGTGGTCCTACAATTTCGTTCGATATAGCTTTGATGGTTTCAGCTCTTAGCCCATCAACACCAGGAGTTTTTTTCTTTTTCAGGTTCTTTATTTTTTCTAAAATTTCTCCTTCATCAGTTTCCTCTATGTAAATTGATTGACACTCTGGTGTACGACAAGGTGCCTGTCTGAACTCAACATTTTTTATTTCTCCCGCTAGTTTCTTCCCAACTGCAGTAATGTATTCACAGAACTCATCAGCTATCCTCTGCCGGTCAGTTGTTAAGGTTCCATCCTCCACTTTCATCTCAGCAACGTGGTTACCCTTCTTATTACTACCCGAAATCCCATTAATTGTTTTCCACAGATTTGAAGAGCTCTCACTACCCTGATTAATTCTATTCTGATGAAATTTTCTATTAGCTGCCCTGATTATCCCCTCCAATCTCCTCTGGTATTGCCTGTAAACTGTTATGTTCTCTTCAGTCGGATCAACCTTCATTGACAAAAACAGTATACGTTTTTTATTGATGGACTTCACAATTCCCCCCGTGATCCATGATTTCCGCTTATGTTCATTACGTTTTAATTTAACCGTTTTGGTGCACTTCTGTACGTAGTTCTTAAGTTTCTATATGAATGACTCTGTTGCAAGGTCAACATTATTAGTCGCATATATTTCACTCCAGTTCTCATTTGTCCATTCCTCTCTCAAACCCTGAATATCCGAATAAGTCTTAGATTTCACAGGGGTAACATTTTTCACGTACAGAGGTGACGAAATTTGAGCTATTGTGTAAAATGGTCAGTTATACAAGTTCCATATATCTGTGGCCCCAATATAATATCCTGTGAATTAGTTTTAACAAATATATGATCTATGCAAGATCTGGATTCTCCCTGTTCCCTCGTGTAGCCATTGATCAATGATTCGTAACCCAACTCACCCAGAACATTGATATATTCGCCAGAGAAATGTCCCTCGTCTGGAATATCTATATTTATATCTCCCACCAACATATAAAAATCATAATCTCCTCTCAGAGAATTCAAGAAGTCACCAAACTTATCAATAAAGTCAATCATACACACTGCAGGTGGTCTATTCAAAGCAACAAGTAGCATACGTTTCTCCTCGAATTTAACAGATATTTTCATTACTTTAACAACCACAACATCTACAATTTCACACTCATACTGGAAAGTATCCTACAAATATACAACAACACCATCATTTTGGTCACAATCACCCTGATTATACAACAATACATAGCCATCAATATTAAAAAGTGAAGTATCAGGTAGTTTCCAAGTTTCAGTGAACACAATGAAATCAAAATTGGTCTGTAGTTCACATAACACCACATTAAATTCATCAAAATTCTTACTTATACTTCTTATGTTATTATGAATCAGTTTAATATTATCTCGACATTGGGAACTAATTTTTTCCCTTCACTCTGTGCATCCCTGGTTGAGTGAGTTACAACATGATGCGCCCTAAAGTCTCTTATATAAGTATCCATATACCAAGCAAAGAAAGAAAAAAATCACGAACGGAAAAAATAATTGTCACAAAACAATGGAATTTCAAAAGTGATATAAACTAATCTATTCGATCGGGTTCTGCCTCTCTTCACCTGAGCCAAAACTTTATGCTTGATGACACTTCCCTCGTTCAGGAGCTGAATGGTATCAGACGGCCAGAAAACTGTCTTGGTTTTCGATCTATCGACGATGGAATTCACAGGATCAGGAGCCCGGACCTGCTTCGGGATCGCCCCCAAATTGCGGGTAGGTTTCTCAGTTGTTATGTCCGGGGTAGATGGGGCACTGCTTGCTTTGATTTCTTCTTGTTTTTCCAGAGCAATTAATTCCTCAATACAAAAGGAAGTACTATTTATATGTAACTTTCCTCTTCTGATTATACAGACATTATCAGGATTCTCTCTATATTTCAAAAGGTAATATCTTAGTATTTTCTGTTCTTCCCTCTGTTGCTCTGTCAAATCATTAGTGATCTATAATCGAGTACCCTTCAGCCTATGAGAGTTTTTCAAAATTTCCAACTTCTTCAGCTCAGATTGGAACTCGACCAGAATGGGACTTTTCTCGGAATCTCCAACTGAATAACAATTACTCAGCTCTGATATAGCCAAATCCACGTCTAATAATCTTCGAAGCTCCTCACATAAAAAGTCAGCTGTGACACCTGAAGATGGTTTTTTCGGGCCAAAAATGACTATATTCTTCCTCCTTGTCTGTCTCCTCAAAAATTCGTTCTCCGATTTCAACCTGTTATTTTCTCCTTCAAGCTCCCTTACCTTGTTTTTCAACTCCTCCACCTTCACTAACACACGGGCCTCACCTGCCTCTATTAAATTTTTTAGTTCCACTCTACTTTTCAATACTTCCTCGTAGAGTTGGTTTAGCGTGATATCTTTTCCGCTCTCTACCATTGTCCAAAATGTATGGCAACCTTTGGATACAACAGTTTAATCGCCTTGCGTTTTTTTGGAGCGGAATGCTCGATAAGAGGTATTCCTTCGATGTTAGATCCACGGAACGTCTATATTCATTTACCCATAAAAACAGGGAAAACACTAATTGACAACAAATAACTTCACCTATTTCGAGTAAGATCCTTCCCTTTCAAGTTTGTACCGCACAGATATTTTACAATTTCAATAATCGCCCAATATTCAAGATTACTCAGGAGCGCCGCTTAGTACGTCTATATCGGTCTCTATATATTCTATCTATAATATAAATATATATATACATATTTAGGAAAGCGAAATAACATAAATAAAAGAAAAATTAACTCTTACTGCTTAAACTGAACAAAAGGGAACGGGCCGTCAATATAATACTCATTCTTTCGAAACATCAAAAGTGAAATCTTTTGTTACGGTAATTTAAAACATTTCTATTTTGAAAAATATATGAATGAGGTCTTAAAAGTATGTAAATCCAATTGCACGAGTTAAAATAATGGATTACGGTGAGTCATATCATTAAATTCACATCTTTGCACGACTTCGAGCTAAACATACCCATACTTTTCAGTAACCTCCAGATTATTTTTGCAGCTTTGAATGGAACTTGTTTCAAAGAAAGTTGACAGTAGAATCTGCTCTCAATCGTTGCCGGCTGTTAACCAAGACCTGAATTTTCGTTAACATGTACATTCAATGATAAAGATCTTTGAATTTACATATTTACTAGACATCGGGTTGATATTAAGGAAAAAAACGCCAGAAAGCTTTCGCAGATTTTTAACTATCCGCAGAAGTTTAGAGCAGATTTTAACATAACTTTTCTTCGAAACAAGTTCCATTTAATGCTGCAAAGATAATCTGGATGATACTGAAAAGTAGGGGTGTTTTCAGTTCATAACCGAAGTGGTGCATTCAGTAATCCACTATTTTCATGTGTGCAATTCCAGTAACATAGGATGTACCTAATTTGATAATTTTTAAATATGAATATTCAACAATGTGGTTCCAACCAGTTCGCATATGCACTTCTTTCTTTTGCCCTTCTTAGATACTTTTTTTTGCAATCCTCCTCAGCCTTCGTTGAAAAGGAACGTTCTTTCTGCTGCTTCTGAAAAGTTATGACTTTTTTATCAATTGAAAATTTAGGATATTACTATCAGTTTTTTTTAAACTCTCAGCCATAGCATGCAAATTAAACATCATCACAAATATGTACCAAATTATGTGAAACATTTTCCTGCCCATATATTATAATGAATGTTCCCGAAAAACATTTCAAATAAACATAAAAATGAACATTGACACATGTAGAGTTAAAAAATAGGTGTATTCAGTTTCAGGAACTAGTGGGCCTGTATGAAAAGAAATAGGTGGTAATTCTATGGTCCTTCATCCTTAAGTCTCGTTTGAAGATCTTGCGTGCGGTTGAAATCAGCAGGTATATTTGGTATCTAACTAAGCAAGTTGAGTGAAATTTTTATATTTCAGAGAATGACATTTTATGTGATGGTCTACTTCCTATCCACAAATTACCAATCAATTTTTAAGAAATCTCAAGAAGACAATATGCATATAGGAAAGTCATTCATCATAATAATATTTGGCGAAGACTATGAGTGAAGTACCAGTATGATGATTTTCATTCTGAAACTTTCAATGGTTCTTAAAGTGAATTTATTTTATTAGTGGAACATATGCGGTTACTAGTATAACTGGCTTCAATTGAACATTTTGAGCATGATTGATAGCCGCTACGTCTCCCACAATATTTCACAAGGGATAGGGTTGGAACATCACAAATAAATCCTTGGTGAATATGAAAGAAATCGCATAACGCTCTAAATTTTATGAAAAAATCAGTACTCACTAATTTTGGTTTAGAAATCACTAATCCGTAGTCGAAAAAAGTCGCTCGCTTCTAGTTTTTCCAGAAAAAATTACCAAAATTCTTCGAGGTCATTGATTTTCACTCGCTGAATTTCGCTATTACACTCTACCTCGAACTATTCCCTTTATGGATATTGGTTATAAATGCATCAATATAAAGATTTCAAGCAATTTTCGCTACAAAATTGCCAGGAATTGTTGAAATAAATTGATATCCTATTTGCATACAATTTCCCCTTTTGACGTAAGAGTAGTACGCGGGTACGCGTACAGCACTTTATCCTGCAGGGTTGCTAGTGCCAGTCAATTTCCTGAATCTATTATGCCAGGGAAATTTTGAAGGATGTGGAAAGAACGAATTTGTCCGAACGGTAAACGAATAGCGATATTTCTCCTAAATTATGTCTTCTGTCTTGAGAATATCGTCTCTCTTCTCGAATTATTCAATCTCTGTGCATCTTAATAAACGTAGATAGTTGCCATTTTGTGCAACGGTTTAAACATAATAGCCGGTATTATTGCTAAAGTTTCGCTTAGATATTTGCGAGGTTTAATTGAAAGTGATATTTTTATTGAAGTTATCAAGTGTGTAAGTGAAGAATAATGGAGTGTGAAGGTTGTAAGTATTCATTTTTCGAATTTTTTGGGATAATTGCGAATGAAAGTAGAATGTATGATTTTTTGAGACAGCATAGTGTGATAGATTTTTCCGAGGAAATGATTCGCCCAAAATACAACAAACCGTGCAAGTTTCATAGAGATCATTCAATCACTTCTCTCTCCTATTCAGTCTAATCCGGAATGTTTTCGATCCGGCAACACTGTGAAGTAGTAGACTGAAGTTGCTGTCAGATGTCGTTCTTCCGAACTTCAAATCCATCATGGCCGAATATATGCCGAAAATGAACAATAAGCAAATGAATGTATTTTCACGATTCCTGGCATTTTTGTAGCGAAAATTGCTTGAAATCTTTATATTGATGCATTTATAACCAATATGCATCGGGGGAATAATTCGAGAAAGAGTTTAATAGCGAAATTCAGCGAGAAAAAAATCAATGACTTCGAAGAACTTTGGGAGTTTTTTTTGGAGAAATTAGAAGCGAGCGTAACATTTTCATAAAAATTAGAGCGTTATGCGACTTCCTTGACATTTACCAAATCCTTTTGTTTTTGTGATAAATAAGTAACCATTGAAGTTGAAACATTATTTCAAATGTTGGTTGGGTTTATTTCAAAAATTCATTCGCATCTATAGATTTCTCCGTGCCATGACATATACCTTCTGCACAAACTGAATAGTCAATAAAGTTTGCTGACATTCTATCACTATTTTTGATGAGCCAATAAGAAATAATGTGCTCACCAAATTGTTTCGTGGATAAGTAATCCAAACTATGGACAAGATTTTAACGAAAGTTTTTAGTTGGCTTAATTTGTTTATAACATGTATTATGCATATAGGCTATTTATAATTTTCGTTCGTAATAATCCATTATACTCCCTTCAAGGAATGAAATGTTCTTACCAAATTCAAATTCCTATCCAGCGTGGCTGTCTCAACAGGTTTCAGTCATTATCATGATAAATGCTACTTAGTTCCATCTGAAATTTCAAAGTTTTAATTCCTAATAATCTATATTTCTTAATATGTAATGACGATATGATTAGGAGATATTTACTACTCACCAAATATCGAGAAATAATGAAAACTGAAAACACTCCTATCTTAACTATATAACAATAACAATTCCATATTGATTTCCGAATTCGAATGATTGCAGTTGCCAGTTGCATTCGCCAGCAGCGTAGACTTTATGGCTTCGTTCTTTCTCGCTTTCTCCCGCTGATATCGTATATAGTTGTCTTTCTTACCGTACGATAAAGTGTAACAATTGTGTTACATTTGAAAGAAAATGTAAAAAAAACTTACTTATTATTTCGATTTTCGACATGTTGTTGGAACGAAATCTCCACATCTTCGAGAGAGAACTAAGTAGTGTTACGAAAAGTTACAATTCTATTTGTAATGAAAATTCCACCCTAATGAAAATGATAATATAGAATCAAATGAAGTTCTTTCAAACAATTCATTATGTTCAGAGGCCGCATCTGTTTGGTATTAGTTAATGGTGAAATGTATAATTAAATTTTTGTAGGGAAAGGAAACACACTAAATAATATTATAAAAATCTATTGGCTGTCGATTTCGCCTTTAAGTGCCATCATCAGGCTGGCTGAAATACAAACAAACAAACATATAGATAGAAGGAGATTTACATAGAAAACACGTAGTCACCATATAAAATCTTGGCGTCGACTTGGACGCATTTTTATAAAAACAAAACAAAACTTACTGTCGAACTATGAAAAATTATCAACTAGAAACATATTCTAGATGTAAAGAATAATTATTATAATCTCAGGTCATAAAATAATTTGAGATACATTTCCAATATTCGAAACTATCATAACATCAACGAAAAAGTAGGCGGAAAGAACGACAACGGATCCAACACATACGGGGAATCTAAACAGATTATCATGAGTGTCAAACGTGTGGGCACACAGAAAAAGGGAGTAACATCTACATAATCTTTTCAGCACAATTAAAGAAAATAGTTATAATAGTTTTCATGAAGACTTAAATATATGCCTTTCAGTAAATTCGGATATATATTATTTAAAAGTGAATTATTGTTAATCAGCTCTAGGCGAACATTTGATAGAAAGTAAACATAAGACCAATATTGAGAATTTAACATTAATACATAAAGAAAACAACTATAATAAACTGGTTCTTTCAGAACAATATGAAACTCTCAAAAACAGAGACAGTAATTCACATTTAAATGATATATCCGAATTTACTGGAAGGCATATATTCATGTCTTTATGAAAACTATAATAATTATTTTCTTTTATTGTGCTGAAAAGATTATGTAGGAGTTATTCTTTTTTTCTGTGCGCCCACACGGTTGACACTCATGATAATCTGTTTAGATTCCCCTTATGTCTTGGATCCGTTGTCGTTCTTTCCGCCTACTTGTTCGTTGAGGTTATGATAGTTTCGAATATTGGAATGGTACCTCAAATTATTTTATGACCTGTGATTGTAATAATTATTCTTGACATCTAGAACATGTTTCTAGTTGATGTTTATTCATAGTTCGGCGGTTTTGTTTTGTTTTTATAAAAATGCGCCCAAGTCGACGCCAAGATTTTATATGGTGTCTACGTGTTTTCTATGTAAATCTCCTTCTGTCTATATGTTTGTTTGTATTTCAGCCGGCCTGCTGATGGTACTTATAGCCAAAATCGGTAGCCAATAGATTTTTATAATAATATTAAGTGTATAACATAATCACAAGGACGAATATCCGTCGATAAATCAACAAATATTCCTCCTTGGTCAGAGCTTATCATCCAATCGACCAAAACACCTACACCGAAGAAGCGGATCCAAGGAGAATGACTACAGCGGTTCCACAATTGTTATTGATCGTCAGGTCATCTTAGCCATAAAGTAAATATAGATAGAGAGGAAACTTGCCTACTAAGCTTTGGAACAATAGTTTAGTTCCATAATCACCCGCGGGGAGCCGCTCACATCGCCGATTTCTGATTTTAAGTTTACTTATATGTTTCCATAACAATAACATAACCTCGTTCTCGTTCTATTTTTTCAACAGTCGGCTTGATTGCTCGTTGATTTCGAATTTTATAAATTTATAAATATGTCGGTGTCTGGAGCTGTTGAAATTGACAAATGTTGCGTCCCTAATTGTGAAGATCGGTATAGTAAACGCCATCGTTTTCCTGGACCAGATAAGAAACCTGAACTTTTCAAACTTTTGGTTGAAAAGTGAATAATCCGTTATTCGAAGTATAAACAGAGGAACAAATACGAAAAATGTAGTATGTCTGTGATAGACATTCCACAGATGAAGTGAAATTAGGTCGAAAAGGTATTTGGAATACAGCTGAACCTGTCTTATTTCTTACTGGTAAGATTCATTATTTATAATTCCACCTACACATTTTTCATTAGTATGAAGGTGAAGATAAATTCACGTCAAACTTGTGTTTCACGCATTTTTAACCACTTTTCATTATGATTTACAGGTCAAACTGAAGATACATATCCATGTCCAAGGTCCTCTATTGGATGCTGTCCCAAGCGAATTGGCAGGGCCTTTTAAAACTTGGACTTGAAGAGGACCAAGGAAATCTGCAATTAACTGGAGAGGACAAGCAAGGTTGAGTGACCGTAAAAAATATCTTTCTAAGAATGTTATTGATTAAAGTTGCAAATTGTGTTGGACTAATAATTGGATTGCCTCATTCAAAGAAAGATTAGAAAAGGCAGATAAACTCAATTCTTTTCCGAATTTTGTTAAATTGATTATGTTCCTCAGCCTTCCTATGATTTCAACATTTCTAAAGTAAGAATTTCAAGAATTTAAACCAATTCACTGCAGGTTACATCCTGAATCAGGAACTGCTGCCTGTAAATTATTTGTTAATTTTTTGTTGTGAACGTGTGAATGCAATCACGAAAGGCACTGATTCAAAATTTAATAGTTTTTTATATCAAAGTGCACATGGTATGGTTGACCCAATCAAGGAAATTGTCCAAAAAAGTTTATCAATTCATCTAAAAACCCAACAATGCGAAAATAAAATATATTTCGTAAACATTTGTGTTTTTTTTTCCGAAATTTTATCCTCACCAAGACATGAAACAAATGGTGATCGTAATATATCGATAGCATTTAGTATCTTCAATGTAATCAAATTTATTTATAATTAATGCTCTATTATCGATATATTCGATTACCGTTTGTTTCCCTCTTGAAATCAAAGATATCAAATCTGTGTATACAATGGGCAGCATTTTAAATTTTTGCGGGCATTCGTTCCGAAAAACACCGCCAGAGGGCCAAATACTTCCCTAATCACCCGCATGAGATCGCTTAAAACTGTGCCGAATCATAGCATGGGAGTTTCCATTCTATCTATACTTGTTCTATGATCTTAGCTTGGATAAACCGCAGAGAGATCTCTCGATACTTGTTACCTTTCAGACGGACCGCTGCAGTATAAAAACGTACAGCGCGCCATCTGCCAGGAGCATCTTGCAAGACCCACCTGCGAGTGCAGAATACTTTGATCAATGTGTATGACGTTCATCCTTTTGTCGCATCAGGTCGCTGTAGCTGCGATATTGCAGCTTTACAAAAAACTGTCACGACATTGGAAACACTCGGTTCATGTGGATTCCCACAAGACGAAAACGTCTAAACATCTAACAAAGAAAGGAATTGGTTTCACGGAGAAGAAAGAGCTCCAGTAATAATAAATAACATAATCACAGGGACGAATATCCATCGATAAATCAACAAATATTCCCCGTTGATCAGAGCTAATCATCCAGTCAACCAAAACACCTACACCGAAGAAGCGGATGCAAGTAGAATGACTACAGCTGTTTCACAATCGTAATTGATCGTCAGGTCAACTTAACTTGGATAAACCGCAGAGAGATCTCTCGATACTTGTTACCTTTCAGACGGACCGCTGCAGTATAATTTTCTTCTTGTTGGAATCCACATAAACCGAGTGTTTCCAATGTCGTGACGTTTTTTTTAAAGCTGCAATATCGCAGTTACAGCGACCTGATGAGACGAAAGGATGAACGTCATACATATCGATCAAAGTATTGTGCACTCGAAGGCGGGACTTGCAAGATGCTCGTGGCAGATGGCGCGCTGTACGTTTTTATACTGCAGCGGTCCGTCTGAAAGGTAACAAATATCGAGAGATCTCTCTGCGGTTCATCCAAGTTAAGTTGACCTGACGATCAATAACAATAATAATAATAATCAATTTTTTCCCAAAACAGGGTCCTGCAATAGTGCGTTAGGCTTCCATAGCTGCCAAACCAGACGTTTTTGAAATTTAGTTGGAAAGTATTCTCTTTGAAATTTCAATTCTGCATCTCAGGAAATTATTTTCTTATATACAGGGTGTTCCTAAATAAAATTATTCAACAAATGAATGATTTTTCAAATGGAACACCTCTTATATTTTCGCATATTTTGAATGCTCTTCAATACCTCTATCATGACGCAAAATATGAGATATATTTTTTCAACGGTACGGATATTATTCAGGAAAAAACTGCAAAATTTTCAGGAAACAGTAGTTTGGCAAAAGCCCTCTACTGATTTCCAGAAGCGATAGAAACATGAATTTGATCATCATTTCAACTTAAGAATTTGCCTAGTCATCGTTCCTAAATGATCAACCTCTTTTATAGAGGGTGTCCGTTATCAATGTCCAAATATGAAGAATTTCAAATTGTTTTCTCTCGATTTCTCTGAATGTAACACCCTGTAATTTCTTCCATGATGATGTACACAGTTTAAAACCTTTTATTTTGTCAGAAGTAACCTAAGGATTATTTCCACTCCTGTGTCCAGCAGACACGGAAAATGAAGTTTCAACCGAAAATTTCAGGAATAATGAACATAACTGACGAATATTTCAAATGAGTCACACAATGAACCAAACTGAATGACCAATTTTCGAAAAACTTCAAAACCCTTTCAAAATCATAATCCTCGAAGTTCAACCTGAAAATGATAATGTTTGTCCGAATAAGTAACACATACATAGGTATCAAGATTAAAAATGTCTTTGTTGGAATCAGGAAAAAAATACGATGAATTGAATTATGTCTCGGCGACGTTTCGCAGAACTTTCTCATCTGCTTCCTCAGGCCTGAAAAAATTTACACATTCATAAGATTTTTTGATGGATATACAATAATATTATAAAATCTTCGCAAACAAACATGAATTACCTCTATAAAACTCATTAATTCATTAGTCATGAAATAAAAGGTACAAAGTGCTACAATAATAAATACATGGACATCACCGGAAAATCTCAACAAATAACTCAACCTCACAATTATTATCTACATATTTTTATCTTGTGAAATCTAAACTTCGACCAGATTCAAAATCACAAGACATAGAAATAATCAACAAACACAGCACAATATTCACTCTTCTTCCCTGTCGTTTCTTAAATCGCAGAGGGATCTCTCGATACTTGTCAGCTTTCAGATGGACCGCTGCAGTATAACAACGTACAGTGCGCCATCTGCCAGGAGCATCTTGCGAGTCCCACCTTCGAGTACAGAATACTTTGATCGATGTGCATGACGTTCATCCTTTTGTCGCATCAGATCGCTGTAACTGCGAACAAAGATAGGAATATCTTTGTTAGATGTTGGACGTTTTCGTCTTGTGGGAATCCACATGAACCGAGTGTTTCCAATGTCGTGACGGTTTTTCGTAAAGCTGCAATATCGCAGTTACAGCGACCTGATGCGACAAAAGGATGAACGTCATGCACATCGATCAAAGTATTCTGCACTCGAAGGTGAGACTCGCAAGATGCTCCTGGCAGATGGCGCATGTACGTTGTTATACTGCAGCGGTCCGTCTGAAAGGTGACAAGTATCGAGAGATCCCTCTGCGGTTCATCCAAGGTGAGTTGACCTGACTATCAATAAGAATTGTGAAACAGCTGTAGTCATTCTCCTTGGATCCGCTTCTTCGGTGTAGGTGTTTTGGTTGATTGGATGATTAGCTCTGATCAAGGGGGAATATTTGTTGATTTATCGACGGATATTCGTCCTTGTGATTATGTTATTTAGCTTCAAAATTTCAAGTGGCTTTAACTCCGAAGCTATTCGACCGATTTGGCCCATTAACGAACTTAACCGCGGCATTCCAATGCACGACCTACCCTGAAAGTTTCAAGCTGCTAGCTCACTTCGTTCGACAGTTATCGTGTCCACGGCCGGACGGCCGGACAGAATCGATTTTGACACCAGATTCGTCATCAGTGAGTCCAACCTAGGCGTTTGAGACCATTTTCGGCTCAATCATCGAAAATTACAGACATTTGGAAAAAACGATAGCAAGCTGTTCCCCTAGAACATGCGCGCAAAAATATCTGCTCAGTAGGAATTGACTATTCACGAATTTTTTTTACGCCGAGGACCAATAATCTCAGTTGCAAATTTAGAATCCATGTGCGAAATTTGAAGAATAAAATTTGAAATCCCCCCAAAATGTCCTTCGATCGACTATCCAAATAAGTTTGCATGTATTTGTATATTTATTCGCAATGTATCAGGAGTCGAATAAATACTTAAATATACTAAAATACATATAAAACAAATTGTGGAAAAATCAATTTCATCCACTAAACTTATTTGTCAACTCATGCAAATTACTATAAATATCAACAAGTTAACAGAAACTCAATAAAATATGTATGAACATATTCAAACACATATAAGAATTTAATCATTTGAATAATGACATCTGAAAATGGGCGAACAACGTGAATGTTACTTGAATGATCCGTAAACTGAACCTTATGAACGCTTCGATGCATAAGGTCGCTTATTTCTGGTTCAAGACACATTTTCTTATTTTTTGAGAAAAATATTGGTCCTATTAAAATTTCAAAAAATCTATCTGGATCTAGTGTTATCTGTTAACACCTTTCATATGACACATTTTTTCGATATTCCCAACAGTTTTCGAGCAGAATTTAAATGAACATAATTGTAAACATGCATTTTCAGGGCAGGCGATTATATCATAAGGAACGGAAAACATTTTTTGCCAGTTTTTGGAAAATGCCCCCCATCACTTCCTGCACATGACGATTTTTTTACGACATGTTGATTTTGCATTGTGAGGATGTAGTGACTGATAACAATTGGTTCGTACATTTTAGCAATGGAGTTCACACGAAAATCAGTTTTTAATTGAAATATGGAAATTTTCAAAAAAAAACTTTTTTTTCAAATTTTTCTATGGATAATTTTTCCTATTGCTACTGTACATCTACTAACCAAGTTTTATTTCGATCAGACGAATATTTTTCCAGTTATTGATAAATCAGAATTTCAAATGGCTGTAGCTCAGAAACCATTCGGCAGATTTGGCCCATTAACGAACTTAAACGAGATATTCAGGATCTTAACCTAACCTGAAAATTTGAAGACTCTGGGTTCTTTCTTTCGAAAGTTATAGCGCTCACGGCCGGACTGCTGGACGGACAGAATCAATTTTGACCTCGGATTCTTCATCAGTGAGTTCAACCTAGTCGTATGAGACCAATTTAGGCTCAAAATTCGAAAATCACAGACATCGTGACGGAACGATAACGCGCTGTTACCCAGAACCAGCGCGTAACAAAAAGTTTGAAATCTGAAAATTCCGAATTAGTATTCTACAATATGAAGAACGTGAATAAACTGTATAGCAACATAAAAGACAAAGTTGACGAAGAACTTATTTCCAACGTAATATAAGGCCTCCCTTGTCTTGGTTTTTCAATGGTTTATATAGAACAAACAAAACAAAAAAATTTAAAAAATAGAACCAAACAACATAGAAACGACCTGAAATACGTGAAAAATAGAGACAAAACTGCTTTGTGGTCCCATTTCTTCAATGCCGACCATCGATTCGATTTCGAAAATGTGAAGATATATGACAGAGAGACACATTATAGATAGAGGAATATTTTAGAGATCATTCACATCAATGTTAATAAAAGCGTTAATTTCAGATCAGATACAGAACACCTAAGTAAATTATACAACAGTATCCTAATAAAATATAAACATATGACAGGAAAAACCTAAAGATTGAAAGAACGACAGGGAAGAAGAGTGAATGTTGTGCTGTGTTTGTTGATTTATTCTATGTCTTGTGATTTTGAATCTGGCCAAAGTGTCAAATTCAAAAGATGAAATATGTAGTAAATTCTTGTGAGGTTGAGTTATTTGTTGAGATTTTCCGGTGATGTTCATGTATATATGATTGTATCACTTTGTGCCTTTTATTTCATGACTAATGAATTTACAAGATTCATAGAGGTAATTCATGTTTGTTTGCGAAGATTTTATAATAATATTGTATATCCATCAAAAAATCTCATGAATGTGTAAATTTTTTTAGGCCTGAGGAAGCAGAGGAAAAAGTTCTGCGAAACGTCGCCGAATATAAACATAATTTAATTCATCTTGTTTTTGTCCTAATTCCCACAAATGATTTTCAATCTTGATTTACTATAAAGGACACTATTTCGAACAATACATGGGTATTATTGGTAACTTGTGTATTCTATCGATTACAGAGCTTTATCGGCATCCAAAAAAATTATTATTCATGAAATGGTTCATATGATTTTCATGTCGGAGCAGTGCTACAGAAACTGTTATCAAGTACATCGATTATTATTATTTATCAAAATATTGTTATTCAGAGCTCAAAGTTATTTCCGAATACAATAAATTAAGATGAATTTTGGTAAAGATTAAATGGTTGATAAGATTTTCATGTTGGGGCAGTGCCATAGAAACTGTTTATTAGCCAGTAGATCCTATGCAGTCGAATATCCCGAAAAAAGACATTCACATGAGTCGAGTTTTCGGACTTCGGACAGATATGCAGAGAGAAGAGATGTCAAGTATAACAAAGAAGAGAGGATAAAATCGGCCACTAACGAAGACTCGGGGCTTTATTGCATGTAACTGAAAATCCACACACAAGCCAAAGGGAACTTGGTGTAGCCTGTAGTATAAGTGAGCGCTCAGTTCAAAGAATCCTCAAAAAGAATAAGTATCATGACTACCACATTCAGATGCACCAGGCGCTTACCGATAGCGATTTTGAGAACCGTCTGAATTTCTGTAACTGTGCAAGTTTTCAAATTGAACAGAACCCTACATTTTTTGAATTTGTTTTATTCAGTGATGAAGCAACCTTCCACAATTCCAGAGCCTTCAATAGGCACAATTTTCATTATTACTCTGTAAAAAATCCAAGAATTATAAGGGAAATAGACAATCAACACAGGTGGTCATTGAATGTCTGGGAAGCAGTAATCGGCAATGATTTTTTCGAAGGAAATTCAGATGGAGCTGGATATTTGAATTTCATTCAGAACATTCTTCCCGGAATGTTAGCAGTGTTACCCATGGAAATACGAAATGAAATATGGTTTCAGCATGATGGAGCACCCGCTCATTATTTTCGTCCTGTGAGGGATTTACTGGACCAACAGTTTCCAAATAGATGGATTGGTAGAGCGGACCGATAAGATGGTCTGCTAGTTCACCGGATCTCACCAAAATATACTTTTTTCATGGGGATATATAAAGAGAATCGTGTATGATGAAGTTCCAATAACAGCTTCCAATATGCGGTAGAGGATTGTGACTGCTTTCCGAAGCATTACTCCAGCCATGCTGATGAGGGTTAGTGGGTCATTCAACAATCGGATCGCTTTGTGTTCCAGAGAAGGCGGACCACACTTTGAAATCGGTAAAGGGCTTTTACCGAACTACTGTTTCGTCAAAATTTTGCAGTTTTTTCTGATCTGTATCGTTGGAAATATATATATAAATATATATTTTGCATCATGGTAGAGGTATTGAAGAGCATTGAAAATATGCAAAAATATAAGGAGTGTTCCATTTGAAAAATCATTCATTTGTGGAATAATTTTATTTGGGAACACCCTGTATATCAGAAAATCATTTCCTGAGATGCAGAATGGAAGGTACAAAGGGAATGCTTTTCAACTAAATTCCTAGAAAGTCTGGTTTGGCAGCTATGGAAGCCTAACGCACTATTGCAGGACCCTGTATATCCAAAATTATGATTGTATAAAAATTAAACTAGCTACACTCCTATGAAAACTAAGCTCAAGTTCTGATGAAAAAATATTTTACAGATTCGGTGGATAGTTTCCAAAAAACAAATTTTTTCGAAAAAACTTCTGAAAACTTTTTCTCTTCAACTTAACTAACCAAAACGATTTCAATCTAATTCTGAGGAAATATGCACGTCATTTTGTTCCAACCAACTTCCAAGTTTCAATCCATTTGTAACGTTACAAAACGCTCCACTATCGATTTCAGTTTCCATCGCGAAAATACGTCATACTAATAATTTCAATTCCAATCGCAAGAAAAACGCCTTACTGAAATTATATGATCGGTCGCTAAAGAACGCTCTTCGATTTGACGGTTGAGTGTGTGTTTCGCATGCGCGACCCTTCCAACTCGGTCCAGCCGATGGAAAATTCTTTCTTTTGGTGCGTAGGAAGTTGAAGATTCAACACCTTGCTAGAGTTTAGCGAATTAACGTATCTCGTAATCCATTAACATCGTGGAATTTTGAAGTTTTATTGTTTCTTATAAGACGTCTATTCAAAAGGCGTCTTTGTACCGGGGCTATCGCCCACTGAAGCATCTTTGTACCGGGGCTATCGCCCACTGAACCATCTTTTCACCGAGCTACCGACTACTGGATTATCTTTTTACTGGGACTAATGCCCATTTGAATATCCTACTACCGGACCCAGAGTTTGACTGGATCATCTTAGTACTAGAAGCAATTATTACTGGATTATCTTAGTACTGGAGCTGATCATGGTTGGAATACCTTTATACCGAAACTAATTATTACTGGAATATCTTAATTCTGGAGTTCTGCTCTGGATGGAATCTCTTGAAACTGGACTACCTGCATAATACCTGTATTTTGAAGGATCATACCACCGGATCCTTACTACTAAGATAAGTGCTTCTTCGAATTCCGGATCTCAGATTCACTGTACCTAAATTTGTGTTTGTAAATAGCAATTTTAATTGTAAAGTTGAAATAAATAGATAGGGAGTAAGAGGTTGCATCATTACCGTCAGATTAACGACTAGGGATACATTCAGGAGTTAATTTAATTTCACAATCACCAACAGTTTGACCAATTTCACCTTTTAACGACTCAACCGTCCCATTGTGAAGTCGATAGGGTTCTCCGTGCGCCCTTTATCATGTGCACAGAGAATCGATTCCGACGCTAGAGAGTTCAACCTAGTCATTAGACGGCCATTTTATGGAAAAAATTTAATAATTACAAACGTTTGGAAAAAACGATAGCACTTTGTTCCCCGAAAATGCGCGCACAAAGATATCGATTCATTTGAACTGATTCTATCATTATGATGAAACTGCCTCAGGAGCTTTTCGATCAACCTCAGACAGAGTATGCAATTCAGTCTAGAACTCAACGATCAACAACTAAATAGATTGTTTATTTGTATTTTGTATAAATTACGAACACAATGAGTAATACGTTCATCTTGATACTGAAGAGCCTCAAGCAACATCTTCAATATCTGAAGTGGAATACAGAATATCATCTAATAAACACATTTAATAGAACACGAAACGTATTATTATAAAAGGAATCATAAAGACGGCTGTAAAACGACCATAAAATAAATCAACTTTAAAATCTTGAACTCACAGCCACTAAGGTCAAACAAATGTATTTTGGCAACAAACCAATGCGAGGACTTCAGCTTCGCTATAATAGCACAATATCCAGCGGACATAAAAATATAGAAAGAGGGCATTACATGATTCGAATATAAATTCTTCGGAAATCGCTGATGGGAGTGTGTTCGGAAGAAAAGGAAACATATGATGAAAGGATAACTTACTGATGCAGGGGGTCGAGAGCCATAGAAACGCTTGTATTATTCACGAGTATTTCTCTCGCTATTCTTGATTAACTCTCGGATTGAGCCGTTACCACACGCAAAATTCGGGAAATCAGTATTATATCTCATTCAGCGGAGGTTCGCAGTATTAGCAGCTGAACAGCCATTTGCGGTGTACGTGTGAAAGACGAAGTTTCCTCCATGAAGAAAACGATACCATATGCAATTGATTATTGATGCTACATCTTCTATTATATTTGATGTGAAGACTGCATCAGCTTTATTTGAAACTTAATAATATACCAGGCAAACTCAAACTCTACTCAAAATACAAAAAGAAATTTCACAGGTTTCGAGAGTTTATTGGTTCAATACTCGTTTTAAATATCGTACAAAATCTGATTCTCGAAAACGATGAGCTCATCACTGAATCAACCATTCTAAAATATAATCATTAATACAAGCAATACATCTATATTATGTCTACAATTTTATCAGTATATTAGATAATCTCCACCAAGGGTTGCAACATAACGATAAACTTCACCTGACTGAGGATAGATGGCAGAGTCATTGGGTACTGTGAAAACTTATTTTATCAATATCATCATAAAACTACTTGCTGCTCAATGTTACTTTCAGTATCACGAAATACCTCGAAACTGCAGCTTTACTGTCATTTGGCCCTGACGAACTTCTGCATCAACCCCAAACTTTAATTTCCCAATCAACAAGTAGATTTCAAATCTATCCGACCTGTATGATATCTTTTTGCTGATTCTATTCTATTTCCATTCACGAAGTAGACCTTCGTGATTAAGCCAAACCTACTTCACAAACATTAAGTCTCTGAATCGTTTCTTCCGGAAGCTATTGTGCTCACGGCCGTTACAAGTTTCATCATGATCGGATCAGTATTTTTAAAAAGAAATCACGACACCGAGGAAATAATCACGAGATTTGACATATTCTTCCCCAATATCTCCGAAGCTAGATAAATTATGTGATCTCGTTGATATTGGAAGAACCGTTGGTGTTCCGTATTTTTTTTTCAATTTCGACCGATATGATGCTCAGGTATTAAATTATGCATATCGGAATTCCAGAAATAGTTACATAGTTACAATCTGATCGCGTTAGTGCCGTTTGAGATTTCAAGTGGGCAGAACTGCTGGTGCAAGAGGCTTTACAAAGAATTTACTACAAAATGAGATCCCGTATTTTGAAGAAGGCATCCAAACCATTGATTTGATGGGGAATTAATAGGAAATGAAGGAATCCGGCCCATTATTAATTTATTCAATATTTTTTACCTGTCAGTTAAAGGTCATTCAAATATGAAAAGGAAAACTTTCAGGTTCCTAAGATTAAATTAAAGCCCAAATGATAATGTCTTGTTGCCTAAAACAAGCTTAAAAACTGAAAGCTTCAGATATCTTAATCCTCCTTTGTGAGACTTCTACGATGATGGTTTATTTTGCAACAATTTGTTTGAATTGTAATTTTGAATATCTGAAGGATTGAAATCAACCATACCATACTGAATCTATATATCTTCATTAACTCTTGATTTCATGGAATTATGATTGGTGATACTGCTGTCCTAAAAATGCAGTCTTTTAAATACAGCTGCTGTTCAGCTTTTGTGCAACAAAATCGAAATGCTGTATGAGACAACTTTGTCTCTGTCTTTGATGCTATATTTCGTTCTAATAGTCAGCCATCGTTGTCTGTGCCGATAGCCGGTACGTTAGAGGTTACAGAAGCGTTGTCGATCGTCGTCGTCGGCCATGCTGTTTTGTAACGGAAATTTGTTTGTTGTGTAGTAAATTCGTTTTTGGTTCTAAGTGAATCGCGCTATTTGAACTGACTATTTATTTCGAGTTGATTGGGTGCAAGTGTGAAAAACTGATGTTTCGACATGATCAATTCCCGAAAAAACGAAATAAGGCAAATAAGACTGATCTGAGTGGCTAAGATGAATATCTAGATGATGCCGATTCTTTTGGAACTGAAATAAATAGAACTAGACACGGTCAACAGAAAACAGAATTTCGAAGTACATAAACATCAATGAAGGAATTTTAGGTATTATATTCACACAAGGTAAACCTTTTTTTGTGTTTTAACTCATTTTTCTCCACTTCAAGTCGCTGTACGAAAGAACAGAGAGAGCAAAAATGATTCAACAACCATTATGGTATGATTGAGGAATATGTGTCTACTTATTTTAGAGGACTTAGAAAGGAACGAGAGAGAGTCACCAAATAATATATTATATCATGTATAATATTTGATATGGCCGGTATTTGTGTAAATTCAAGTTTTTTCCATTAAAGTCATATTCCTAGTGCAATATTTTTTTTATTGACTTGAATTTGCTATGAATCACTTTACGTTATATGCTCAATATAAACTAGGCTAACCCGATTCCTAAGACAACCAGTTTGTTTCAGGAATCCGGCTTACCTCCGAAAAACCTATATTCTTCAAGTAATCGCATTGAAATTCTGGACTTACATACTACAGATTGTGTCTTTTGGTCTAACCAGAAATGGCCGTACGATTTTTCAGATAATGTTGAGTACATTTTCATATATTTGAATTCCATGTTGAATTTTTGGTGAAATGTGAAAAATCAAATAATTTAAATATTTTTCTGTTGAGTAATCAATATCTAGATACTGAAAGAATTGCAGTCATTTTTCTACCGTAAGGCATAGAATTCGAATATGCAAAAATATAAATATCACATCATATAAGAAAACCAAAATTTATTTGGCAATCTCCGAATAAACTGGAAGGACTATACTCACTTTTTTACATTTATCGATGGTAAATAATTTAGTATCGATGTGCAAAGTTTCAATTCAATCTCTTGAAAAATACTTATTTCTTCAGGAGTGAGCCTTATTCCTGTGGGTGTTATACAGCCAAGCATTATTGCTGCTCAGAAACTTTATATCGACGTTGCACAGTTGCAGCATGATTACTACGTACAAACTGCATCACGAAGTGGCATAGCTCCTGCACAACTGCTGTATAGTGGCTGTACTTCATATGCAGTTTGAGCTGTACAGTTTCGATGCAATTCTGCGGGACATATACGGTCCGTTTCGATACAGTTACTGTACCCCCATCGCTGCACTTCAAGTGCAGTAACGCTGTACAGTTTCTGTACTCTTGCTGCGTTTTAGTGTTTGCTGGGCAAAGTTGATCCATAGCCGTAAAATTATATTCTCTCTGTATAATTAAACAGAGCATTGTTTTTTGTCGATCATTGTGATTTTCACGAAGTTTGTGAATTGGAAACAACTTCTTGAAGAATAGATATCTCTACTATGATAGAAATGACATTAAAGAAATTAAAACATATCTTATATGACAATAAATTTATTTCTTATGAGAAATTCAGAAATATACTACAGAGAAATCAAATTTACGGAAATTCAAACGATAAATTTACATATTCTAGTATTTTTTGTGAGTGATGGATGTGATTCCGAAAATTTCAGATCTAAATAGAATATCTCACTGAGTCTCTCAGAAAATGTTATTTTGGTAATTAATACAAATACTTGATCTCATAATTGATACTTAAATATTAGAAACAAGGAAAGATCTAGCCCAAGGAAGACGTGAGTTGAAGAAATTAAATTATATTTCTGTTTTTATTTCAGGCTCTTGAAATATTTCTGTTTTAATCTCGATGTTCTGTCAAATTGAATCGACAATAAAAAATATCATATGGTTTTAAGTCCCCAATTCTTGTTCTCTATCCGGTAATGTTCACAATCGATTACAATTTGAACAAACTGATGTTCATATAAAACAATTATTTCTTCAGATTATTCGCATAACATTGAGACGTTGACAAAGGCGAATTCTTAAGAAGCTGCTCAATATCCTTGTTGATATATTCAAGTCAAATCTTAGTTTATTTGAAATAATGATTTTGGATATAACGCAATTTCAAACTTCTTCTTCCTTTTTCGTAAATTGTATTGTAATGGACTTAAACATATTTCATATCACGATGACCCTCTGTTTGCTAGAAATAATTCCATGTGCAACAAGTGACACTCGCAGGCATGATCGGAACTGATGCGAATGAATTTCAGTGAAATGATGAATTTCATCAGAAGAGGTTGTTTCATTTTTATTGGAAGATGATATCTCATAATTCGTGATGAGAAATATTCAAAATTCAACAGAGATTTTTGGAATGGGGTAAAAGTCGCCCACAAATTAAACAATTGTTATTGAAGGCTGCACAATCTGGTTGTGAACGAGAGTGTCTTCAAATTCGCTTATTCCAGGGAATGGGATTTACGATTTTGCCCATATTTCTTGTAAATAGTTTGAAAAACCGTTTTCGTTGGTTTTTCAAAGATTGCAGACAACTGGACTTCACTTCGAGAAAATCTTATTTCATTGAGTATACGAAAGAATATTAGAGTATATCCAACTGAGGAAATAGATTGTCCAAGGAACTTGAAGACAAGCTTCTGAATTTACGCCATTCATCTCAATTTTTTTTAATTATTATACCTAGGCATTCAAACAGACACCATCATTTTTAATTTGTCCTTGATTTCAATTTGAATGTTCGCTATGTAGGCGCAATGTGTTAATTTTTTTCGAAGTGTTTTTTTCAATAATTCAGCCTCAAACCAATTTTTCATTGATTAGAAATCCTCTTCAACACATAATTGGAGGGTTTTGCTCTGTAGGTAATGAAGATTTAAACGAGAAGAGCGGATTGCGTCAAAAGTATGCACTCTTTCAATGCATACATAAGTACCTGTTTTTCATTACACCGTACATAAAGATGCTGAATGCAATGATCAATGGTCTGGAGTTACTAAAATATTAATCTGTAGAGAGAATAACTAAGAAATGTTCCGCATATGATGTTTCTTATGATTTGTTATTCGAAGTGAGAAATTAAAGATGTGTATATAACTTGGCAGTAGTGATGCCCACCAGAGTCTCGTTTTCGAGACTCTCGTCTCGTCTCGTCTCGAAAACGAGACGAGACCGCGTATTATCCATACGAGACGAGACGAGACTTTTGTAAGTCTCGTCTCGTACGAGAGTCCCGTGAGTGTCGAAAGTCTCGTAGTGGGTCATATCATCTTAATGGATCGTTATTATATCTTATTATCTATTTATCTCCATCAGCTAAATGATGATGAATTGATTTTTATTTTCAACAGAGTTTAATCGATGAAATTCCAAATATTAATTGAATTAAACGTTCTTTGAGGTCGATAGAAATGATAGGATAAAATATTTCTCTACTTTCAGGACTGTATCGCAGTTCGTGTAAATTTCTATATTCTATAGGGTCTTTCAATAAGGACGGGTCGATTTTGACATGAAATAAATCAAATTGTTGTAATTTTGGATGATTGAGCCGAAAATGGTCTCAATCGACTAGGTTGGACTCACTGATGACGAATCCGGTGTCAAAATCGATTCTGTCCGCCCGGCCGGCCGGTTGGCCGGCCGTAGACACGATAACTGTCGAACGAAGTGAGCTAGCAACTTGAAACTTTCAGGGTAGGTCGCGCATTGGAATTCCGCGGTTAAGTTCGTTAATGGGCCAAATCGATCAAATAGTTTCGGAGTTATAGGCATTTGAAGTTTTGAAGTTATTTATTTTTTATTTCAGAAACTACCTGAGCGATTGGATTCAAACTTGGCGGTTAGGTGATTGCCATGGTGATTTGGCATTACTAACTGAATAAAAAAATATAGGTTAGAAAGACGACGTTAAAACAACATGGCCGCCACAGGCTGCCAACATCGACCCGTCCCTATTGAAAGATCCTATATATATTCTCAATTCGAAAAGGACATGAAAAAGTCGTGTTCAAATTCAATTATATTCATCTATCCGTGAGTCCTTTTCTTGACGACAAAACTGTTTTTGAAATAAGCGTCTCGATCTTCGCTGTGCTAATGAGATGAAATGGAAACATTAACATTTCAATATAATTATCATATTCATATTTTTCATTTTCATGATAACATAATTCATCTTAATTCTCAAACATTTAAATATTGCATAAATAATTGATATAACCAGCATAACGATAGCAATAAATAAAAAGGGTAAGATTCAATAATCAGACACAGCCTGAAGAAATTGGGCAATTTGAAAAATTTTCATTCTTCTATATCAACTCTTTTCGGAACTATAGGTGAAAAATTATCATTAAATCTCCCCCCTTCAAGTGCGATTCATCCCTGTCCCATTCTTGGACCTATGTTAATAAAACTTGCAATATTGTGGAACGTAGAATCTCCCATTGTAATTCTATCCCAAAATTTCGGGACAACCTGTATATTTTCACCCATTCAAATAATGTAATAGAACATAACAAACAATACTGATTTGGATTCCTTCGTTCCTTCTGAGTTTGCCAACGAAATTTCGACAGTTTCTCTGTAGCGGTACCCATAACCGGTCATATGGCGTCAAAATGGTCCTATTATTCCACGCAAATTTAAAAAAAAAATCGGTGGATCGATGGTTAAAACATATGTTTCAATACTTGCGACCTTTTTCTGGAGCGAAGCGGAACTTACTTTCAAGAACAAGCACGTGTCCATTTCACGCTTTCCAAAATTCTTGGGAATAAAAGTTCTGGTACTTGTAATAGCAGGTACTCTTTATCCTATAGGCCAGTGAGATCCAACCAGATGTGGCCAATTATCAGAATCTCAGGGTTGAAAACACGGAAATCTGCACTTTTCAAGACATCGGATTGAAATTTCGGATATTGATACTACACAATATTGTTTTCCATAGACTGAGGTAAACGAGGTGTGTCTATGACTTCCAGTCTAACCCTAATTGGAACTAACTTTCGATTTTCTCATATAAAGTAATGCTTAGTTTTGCATATTTTTTTTGTATTTTTGTATTTTTTCCGAATATCCTAGGCTTCAACGAAACCTCTCAGAAGCTTAAAGCTTGTGCGAGTTAGGATACCGGGTATGTTCTGTGTAGGCGTTGTTACTAATTCCTTGCGACACGTTCGGAACAGCACTGTTAATTGTTTACCCAACAGCGAATGGTTGGACGGTCCCCTAAAAACCGGAAAAGTTATTTCCCGGCTTGAACCCCAGACCTTACGATCATGGGGCTTGCGCTCTAACCACTGAGCTACCGCCGCTATATATATATATTCGAATTATCAAGGAAGAAAATAACCCAATTTCTCCATTAATTCTCAAATTGGATCGATTGGAATTTCGGCCTTCTGCTCTAAGACTTCTAGGTTTATGAAATTTGGCTATAATACCTACTCTCCTATCATAAAGTAAATGGATAGAGAAATGATCTAGCAGTAATCGAATGATAGTTTTGTGAAAACAATCCACGAATCGAGTGTTCTATCGGAATGTAGAAGAAATTTTCTCTATTATATTGCTTTATGATTGGAAAATTGCTGAAATAATTTCCCTTTCCATGTGATTAGAGAGTATATGCGTATGAAATTTCATGAACCTAGACACATGAATAAATCTTTTAACTGTTTTGTTATCTCAAATTCGTAAATAATTGGTTGAGTGTTCTTTCAAATACATAATGAGAAAGTTCTTGGTTTTATTTCCATTTATAAATAATTAGCTGAATGTCCTTTCAAACGCTTGTTGAGATATCTTTACTGGTACTTTTATTCCTCATACTTCCTTTCAGTTTTAATATCGGAATTTTGCTCCAATCGATTTTACTTTTATCAATAATGTTGCTAACTATGACTTTCTCAATTTTGATGAAATTTTCATTTTTTCGTTAGTTGTTTTCGATTCTACAATAAGTAATTATTCAAACGTTTTTATTTTTTTGGCACACCTTCGGTTTTCCGAGAAAAAAAAAGAACATTATCGAAATTTCGCTTCAAAGCAGTGAGAATATTCCGCACTAGGTGGTAAGACTGTATCTTCCAAGAATGCAAAACGATTCTCAAGTATTCTTTTCGAATTCGTACTTTATCTTATATTTAATAGCTCATATTTGGAATGAAATCATTCAATTTAGAAAACACTTCATATGCGTAAATAAGTTAATTATCGAACGAAATCATTTAACGTGAGCTGTTTCATAAAGAATCCTTTTATAGAAAAGTGGAGGTGTGCAAAAAAATTCGATTCAGTAATTTTCTAACTTGAAAGATTCTACACAGAATCTGACTAATTGCACATGAGTTTCGAATTTGGAACGAATATAATAGTATAAGTATGCAAAAAAAACTAAACACGACTGAATACTGACAAATGATGGTAGAATCTGAAATGGATAGAGAAGTTTTGGAAACGCGATGTACGGGGTGTTTTTTCCCTGCACAACTAATCTAAATTATTACAAACATCGCTTTGTTTTGGCACAAATTTACCACTCAAATGAAAATTACATGAACCATACCAAAGTTATCAATAAAACTAGAATCAGTTGGAGTGGATTTTACAAAATTGCTTTTCTTTCAAGAAATTTTGGAAAACACTCTTATAATGACTTATGATGGTAGAATTTGAATGGTTAGCGAAATTTCGGAAAAGCAATGTAAAGGGTGTTTTTTCAACCTGCACCAATTCGAAATTATCACAATAACAACCGCTTATTTGAAAAAACTTTTTACAATTTTTGAATGTGATCGTTAATCATTTTAACGTGCTTGTTCTAGGGAACCGCGCCTTATCATTTCGTCAAGATGTCTGTAATTTTTCAATTTTTTTTGGGTTTTTACTCCCATAAAACGCCCCTTCAGATTGCAGGATTGAACTTTTTGTCAATGGCAGCCTCTCGGAAAAAACAGGTTGCCTAATGAACAACACCGGAACAATACAAACATTAAACGAAACGAACTGTGGGTACAAATTTGACTCTTTCATCAGACATCATACGAAAATTATCACAATTATTTTCTTTCGATTTTTCGTTTAAATGCGACTTTTGCCAAATTGTATTTGACAAGTCTGGGCGAAAATCCAGAAAAAAACTAAAAAATGATGCAAAATCCTCCCAAAATGAGCTTTAATCGGTGTTCATCCATATTGTCCAGCACTGAAAATTTCATCAAAATCGAATGAGTCATTCCAAAGTTATCAATACGAGTGGAATCGGTCAAATCGGACAAATCTCCCAGTATAGTCACAATAACCAACCATAAACCAAACATTGCTTCGAAACTGTACTCAACAGTGTTTTATCGCATGACTATCATTAAGCGAAGCAGGTAATTACCTCAAACAGAAATAAGATACAGTGGCACGAGACTGCGAGACTTTTTCGAGACTCTCGTACGAGACTCGAGACTGACGGGTACGAGACGAGACTCGAGACGAGACTACACGTCCAAAAACGAGACGAGACGAGACTTTAGGAGAGTCTCGTCTCGTTGGTCTCGTGGGCATCACTTCTTGGCAGATTGGAAATTCGAGAATGAAATGAAACCTCATATACCGGGTCTCCCACGAATACCATTCGTCAGAATATGTTTGGGAAAGAATCGAAGTTCCTGTTTTCAATTTCGCACTCGACTTTTGGTTTCACGGGAAGTGACAACCGGTTTTCAAATGAGAAGATCCATCCTTTATAATGAAAATAGACTCCTTATGAAATTCTGAGTTGTCTCAATGTGAAATTTTCTAATTTCTGTCGAAAAATTCTTTTTTACGTGAAATTTCAATGAAGAAAATAGAAAATGGTGCTCTGCTGATACATGGATATCTTCCAGGTGTTGCATTGGAAAAATGCAGTTTCAAGGCTTCCGCGAGAAGTAGGAATAATGCAATAGTCAGAATTGAAACTCATGATACAGGAGGTCACAAAAGCGTTGTCAAAATTGACGATCTCGAAAACGTGATAACTCAATTTTTTTAATTAGAACCTCATTTTTTATGACGATATTGAAATCTTCGTAGAAAAATAATGAATGTGTGAAAATATTACCAATGCCGTAAAATTCATATTTAATGAAGTAATCAGTCACGATAACCTTTCTAATATCAATCAATAAAATACAAGCAGAACTAAAATTCAGAATTTCTATGAATACATACTTGAATAGATTTCAATATGTCAATTTTGTCTATTGCGACAGAAACATCATTCTCGATTCTCGCGGAAGCTGAAAAACAGCATTTTCCCAATGAGAAACCTAGGAGATATCATTGTTCCAGCAAAGCAAAATTTCCAATATTTTCATTAGAATTTCTGACAGGAATTCAAAAATTCACACCAGAATAACTCAGAATTTTATAAGGTATCTATTTTCATTATAAATATGGGGCTACCCATTTGAAAAACGAAAGTTGGTATCACTTCCGGTGAAAATGGAAGTCCCACGATTCTCGGAAAATTCACATTCATTCATCCCTCCAATGAAAGCTCAAATTCGAAATTGCAAACGTGAATTTTGATTCCTTATCAAAAATATCCTATCCAACGGTATTCGTGGGACAACCAGTATATATGAACAGAAGAACGCCGACACTTGAATGTGGCAGCTGTTTCCTCTACGAGGCAAGTGTGACTGTTATGAAATGTTACCAGTTGATATAACACAATTATATATATTTAGAGTTGAAAAAAATGATGCGGTGTATAGAAGGAAACTTACGTATTACCTGGTCCAACGCTATTCTACTTTATGACGAAGAGATTCAACGATCTTTCAATTATACGGTCTTGCAGTCATTTTCAACCAATTCTTCAATTCGATCTGATCTATAGTTTTGGAATAATTGGAAAAATTGGATTATAAATGAGTATTATTTTCATAACAGTCCAACAATATAGAGAGTCAAAATTCGTACAGCTGATTCGTGAAGAGATCGAATCCATTTACCGATTACATCGAAATATCCCTTCAGTATTGTACTACACAAATTTTCCGAAAAAAATTTATGATCGAATGCATAATTTCGTAGTATTTCACCTGAAGAATCATTCATGAATTGAAATTCATTTTATTCATTAAGAGGTAAATCTTACAAACACCACGTAAGCTGTAATAACATATTAGAGTGCTCACACCAAAAAAACAATAACAAAAAAGGAAAAACCTCAAATCACCCTATATAGAAAGAAAACCGTTTCTTATATCTCTCATACTACAATTAAAAGAATCTACGAGTATATTATTTTCTTTAAAAAATGTATTTCACTGCCTGTGTATATGGTTTATGGGGGAAGTATTGATAGGACTAACATGGAATATATCACAATCTACAATTCTCGAAGTTATCTGTTATCATTATAAGGTTTATTGAATCATAGTTTTTATATTAGATGCTGTTAATTTTTTCATATACAAAAATAACACAGTGCATATTTCTCCTGTGTTACACTGCATGTTAAATCCTTTCAGCAATATAAAGGTAGGAGTTAGGAAAGGGTATACACCAGGTTTTTTTAGAAGGATATATATCTGAGAAACCTCTTTTGTACTTTCTTAATGAAATTGCTATTGCTTTCAGCCACTGGAGCCCATATCATAGATGCGAATTCAAGGTTTGGTCTTAATAAGGAATTATATGATCTAATGGTTGTATCAATGCTAAAGTGTTTGGAATTTCTGATCACAAATCCAAGAACTTTGTAAGACTTATATGCAAATTTTCTGTAATGATGTTTAAACTTCATATTTGCCTGAATTTGCACCCTGAGATCTTTGCATTTGGTTTTTCTAATTAATGTTTGATTATCAATCGTGTGTTCTCTTTCAATCAAGTTAATCTTACGTGATAATGAAATATCACCAAACTTTTCTCATATTTTGATCACGAAACCATTCCACAACTGAGCTTAGATCTTTCTGCAACTCTTCACAGTCATTAGGAGTGCGAACAAGCTTAAAAAGTTTAAAGTCATCTGTGAAGATCAGACACAGACATAATCTTATACATTCAGGCAGAGAATTTATTAAAATTTAAAATAGAAGAGGCCCTAAATTGCTCCTTTGTGGGCGACCTGACGTGGCGTGAATGACGTTGGAAAAACAATTGCCAAGCTTTACTCGTTAAAACCTTGATTCGAGATACGATTCCACAAAAGCACATGAATTATCCGAAAAGCCGAACTGCTTCAACACACTCACACAGATGCCATGGCCGACCATATTGGAGGCCTTTGCACAGTCAGTCATTATCAAAGCCAATTGTACTCTATTATTCATGATAAATACACAAGTTACTCTAGAAATATCGGGATTTTATGTAATCCTTTGAAAAATCATTGTGTTTATTGTTTACCGAGCGGCAGCTTGAGCTTAATTGCAAAGTGCTTGTTCATGAAGGAGTTAAATCCAACCAAAGTTTTTGCTATTCAAAATATAATTTTCACAACATTTCCGAAATATACATCCGAGATAAATTTAGTCCACTTCTGTGAAATATAGTCCAAACATCATTTTCAATGGAAATGTTGTAAATTTTTGGAAAAACTGTTCAACTGTCACCGAATTCTCAGCTTGGTTTGCTCGTTGCAATTTCACAGCTGAATTACTAGTTTCAATCTGCTTCCATCAATATTTCTTGAGATGGGTAACATTCCGAAGCTGTTAGTTGTATTTTATCTTTTGAAGATCTTAGCCAAAATATTCTGGCTCCAACCCTGCCCCCAAAAATTTCAAAAATCTGAAAATTTTCTTTGAAAGTCAGAGCAATTTACTTTGACCTCGGATTCTTCATCAGTGAGCCTAGTAGCTTGTGAGACAATTAACGGCAAATCAACGAATCTGAATGATGAAATATTCTGAATAATTCTGAATATGCGGACATGATTTCTGTTTATGGATTCTGTAGTGGAAATGGTAGAGCTGCGGCGAGGGAATATCAAAGACGATTTCCGAACCGAAGAACTCTGAGTCATCCGACGTTTGGATCGGTGTATTATCATTTGAGACAATATGGTACATTTCCTTAGGGAAAATCAGAAAGGCAGACGACAATCATTTTGGAGAGGAGATTTTGAATACTGTGGAGGCGGATCCTGAAATAAGTATAAGACGAGTTAGTGCACAAATGGGTATTTCTCGATCAAATGCCCATAGGGTGTTGAGAAGAAATCAACTGCATCCTTATCATATTCAGCTTATCCAGCGATTACATCCTGGAAATGAGATCCACCGTTAAAATTTTTGTAGATGCTTAACGAATAATAGACCATTAATTTACCGCACACTTTTCTCAGACGAAGCGCAATTTACGAGAGATGGTATACATAATTCTCGTAATTTGCATGAATGGGCTGAAGAGAACCCACATTCTGTTCGGGAGCGCAACTCACAGAAAAATTTTTCTGTTAACGCATGGATTGCACTGATTAATAACCAACTGATTGGTACCCATTTCTTCAATAGCCCCCTTAATGGAGAATCATATTTAGATTTTCTTCAGGATATTTCACCAAATCTATAAATCAATGTTCATATTCGAAGTATTTATTTCCAGCATGACGGCGCAGCACCACATTTCTCTGTCAAAGTGAGAAATCACTTGAATGTGGTATATGGGAATCGGTGGATAGGACGAGGTTGTCATACTGCATGGCCCCCACGATCTCCAGACCTCAACCCCATAGATTATTTCATTGGGAAACATTTATAACAAATGGTTTATTCTGTGAATATTGAAACTAGAGAGCAGTTAATAGATAGGATTATACATTTCACAAATGTTATCCGCAATGATGGTGTGATCATAAGAGAAGCAATTGGCCAGTTGATGAGACGTGCAGAAAAATGTGCGGAAACTGGTGGTTTCCACTTAACAGTTTTTGTGAGTCGAAAACATGTGATCTGATTTTAAACTTCACTCACCTTTTTTGAAACAATGATTAACTGATGTGTCTTTTTCAATAATTAAATCGAATATTTCTTTTTATTAAATTTTTTTGGATCTGAATTTTCTCGAATTTATACATCAAGAATACACGACATACAATGAATTAATGCCATTTTCCATTACAAGATGTAATATGATGAAAATATCTTCTTATGTTGAAAAAAACAAACATTTATTTTTGATTTGCTCGATAATTCTGAAATTATTCATGAAGGAGTTTTTTTGGATTCGAGCTTCCCAGGTTGGAATGATAATGAATAATTCTTATAATAATCCTGTATCTGCAGATGCGTTGGATCATTATGGAACGTTCAGAGGTGTGACAAAAATTTGAATACATGCATTTCGTTTGCCTGATTATGGAGCTCAAATAAATGTAAAAAATTTCCAGAAAGTGGCCTACAGGGTGGGCATTTTTACATCAGAAGTCAAAATTGATTTTTTTGAGTACGGCACTGGAAATATGATATTCGGTATAAAAAATCCAATAGATGCTATAAAGTTTTACAAATTCTGAAAAAATCATTCAATTCTGATTTACAGTACCAGAAATATAGTCAAATGAAATTTTGGTCAGAATGAATGAATCATTCTGTATATGTAGGATTGTTCATGTCCATTTCTAATAATCAGTAGTAAAATCTTGGCAATATTGGACTTATTTTTGGGGAAGATGAATCAATCCCAATTGAATTTCGTCGACGTTTCGGACATTTATTGTTCAATATTCACATACAAAACAACGGGGTTGCCCTTAATCATGACTGAAAACAAATATAGCAGGTGGCAATACAATATCATATAATCTCCTCTAGGTAATTACCTTAATCCAATTAAAACATTTAAAAAATCACATATATATAAAATCATTAACATGAGTCCATGCTGGAACAAAACATCAATAAAACCTCACTTCAAATCTTTTCTTGGAAATACCAAAACACATTCACAGAACGTACACATTGAGTAGACTGAAGTCGCCAATTTGACGTCTTTCAGCGGTTCCATTTGATGATCCACAATTGACTGTGATCCACACATGATTAAGGGCAACCCCGTTGATTTGTATGTGAATATTGAACAATAAATGTCCGAAACGTCGACGAAATTCAATTGGGTTTGATTCATCTTCCCCAAAAATTAGTCCAATATTGCCAAGATTCTACTACTGATTATTAGAAAGGGACATGAACAATCCTACATATACAGAATGATTCATTCATTCTGACCAAAATTTCATTTGACTATATTTCTGGTACTGTAAATCAGAATTGAATGATTTTTTCAGAATTTGTAACACTTTATAGCATCTATTGGATTTTTTATACCGAATATCATATTTCCAGTGCCGTACTCAAAAAAATTAATTTTGACTTCTGATGTAAAAATGCCCACCCTGTAGGCCACTTTCTGGAAATTTTTCACATTTATTTGAGCTCCATAATCAGGCAAACGAAATACATGCATTCAAATTTTTGTCACACCTCTGAACGTTTCATAATGATCCAACATATCTGCAGATACAGGAACATTATAAGAATTATTCATTATCATTCCAACCTGGGAAGCTCGAATCCAAAAAATTCCCTCATGAATAATTTCAGAATGATCGAGCAAATAAAAAAAAAATTGTATGTCGTGTATTCTTGATGTATGCATTCGAGAAAATTCAGATCCAAAAAAATTTAATAAAAAGAAATATTCGATTTAATTATTGAAAAAAACACATAAGTTAATAATTGTTTTGAAAAGGTGAGTGAAGTTTAAAATCAGATCACATGTTTTCGACTCACAAAAACTGTTAAGTGGAAACCACCAGTTTCCGCACATTTTTCTGCACGTCTCATCAACTGGCCAATTGCTTCTCTTATGATCACACCATCATTGTCACAAGTTTTTCACTTTATTCCCGATATTTTATTAGATTTCTAGTTCGAAATGAACAATTATGGATCTATGGGAGATGATTCCCCAATAAAGGGGCCTGTAGCGTTCTTCGTTTATCTGAGGATCTGAAAATCATCGCTTGGAGGACTGAACCTGGTCGAAAGACCCTCTCGGTCATGAGCAAATGTAGGTGATATTATTTACTGCTTCCTTCTGGTTTTCTGTCCCTCTTTCTGTTTCAGATATTATGTCAAGATATTTTGTCAAAATGAATTCAAGATGACGAAAAAATTATTTTCCAATGAAAAAGATCCATCTTCTATAAACAAATTACTACACTTATACGGGGAGACAGAATTTTTCCTGAGGTTTTTATCTGTGCTCTTGTATCATACGCAAATAAGTATGGTACCCCGTTTACATTTCCTCTGCTAACACCGTGATATATCTTAGAATGTAATGCTCGTTCTCAAAAGAATATATATATATATATACACCATCATTGCGGATAACATTTGTGAAATGTATAATCCTTTCTATTAACTGCTCTCTAGTTTCAAGATTCACAGAATAAACCATTTGTTATAAATGTTTCCCAATGAATTAATCTATGGGGTTGAGGTCTGAAGATCGTGGGGGCCATGCAGTATGACAACCTCGTCCTATTCACCGATTCCCATATACGACATTCAAGTGATTTCTCACTTGGACAGAGAAATGTGGTGCTGCGCCGTCATGCTGGAAATAAATACTTCGAATATAAACATTGATTAATAGATTTGGTGAAATATTCTGAAGAAAATCTAAATATGAATCTCCATTAAGGGGGCTATTGAAGAAATGGGTACCAATCAGTTGGTTATTAATCAGTGCAATCCATGCGTTAACAGAAAATTTTTTCTGTGAGTTGCGCTCCCGAACAGAATGTGGGTTCTCTTCAGCCCATTCATGCAAATTACGAGAATTATGTATACCATCTCTCGTAAATTGCGCTTCGTCTGAGAAGAGTGTGCGGTAAATTAATGGTCTATTATTCGTTAAGCATCTACAAAAATTTGAACGGTGAATCTCATTTCCAGGATGTAATCGCTGGACAAGCTGAATATGATAAGGATGCAGTTGATTTCTTCTCAACACCCTATGGGCATTTGATCGAGGAATACCCATTTGTGCACTAACTCGTCTTATACTTATTTCAGGATCCGCCTCCACAGTATTCAAAATCTCCTCTCCAAAATGATTGTCATCTGCCTTTCTGATTTTCCCTAAGGAAATGTACCATATTGTCTCAAATGATAATACACCGATCCAAACGTCGGATGACTCAGAGTTCTTCGGTTCGGAAATCGTCTTTGATATTCCCTCGCCGCAGCTAAACCATTTCCACTACAGAATCCATAAACAGAAATCATGTCCGCATATTCAGAATCCGAAAATTTTGGTGACATCGCTTCTGAATGTCACGAGACTTCCAGCCAAGGACACAACCCGACCAAGATGGATGAAGTTCTTATTTTTGAATCCCGAAATTGTTACAAGCATCCTACGCCACAAATCTTCTCTTCGAGGTCATCCACTTTATAGAGACATAGACATCCGGGAGGATAGGACGAGGGACCAAATAGCGAGGCTCAGAGCGCTTAGGGAGGAGCTACGGGTGAGGCAGGAACGGGGAGAGCATAAGCTCACCATTAAATTCATCAAGCAATTTCCAACGAGAGTATGCAGTAATGGTCATTCTCCCAACCCACCAAAAAACTGACTAATCTGAGTTTATGGCCTATTCTGTACACTAACATACGATCGATCTCATCTAAATTCTCGGAACTATTAACTTTCGTACAAATGCAGAAACCATATGTTTTATTCATCACAGAAACGTGGCTCAGTCCAACCATAAGTGACTCAATCTTTTCTATTCCGGGATATTCCTTTTTTCGTCACGACAGTTTTGAGACTTTGGGTCATCGGGGTTTCTGTCTTTATATAAGTGACGAGATATCAGAAAATTTCAGCTTGCATGTTGAGCATCAAGACTGGCCAGATATAGACAACTTATTTATTAACATCTCAAACAATCATACTTCCATTCTGGTAGGATGCATATACAGACCTCGCCCCTGTTCCACCGACACGAAGTGTGTCCAATTACTTATGGATATTGTCGCGCGCCAGAAAAATGTTTTCATCATGGGAGATTCCAACTGCTCTGATGTCAATTGGTCTCAGCCCCACTTGGTCTCACAGTGTTCACCATCAGGCCCCTATGCGGAGTTCATTCACAATTCGGGTTGTCATCAACTTGTCACTCGTCCCACAAGGTGGAGAACTGGTCAAGCCCTTTCTCTTCTGGATCTTTCAATAACGACTGACCCTAACTTGATATCTGACCTGAACTATATGTCACCTTTTGGTAAGTCTGACCACCTAGTACTCACTACAGAGATTCAGATCCAGGTTGTTCCCAGTGTTCGAAAGCACGAGATAAGTCTTCAGTTTGTGGACTACGGGAAAGTATCACAATACCTCAGTGACGTCGACTGGGGAGGAGTATTTTCCGGTGTCAGCGATATTGACTCCATGTGGATTTTCTCGCAGTGGTTCATTCACGGAGTATCAAAATCACCGCTCTTTTTCTAACTTTCTTACGTCGACTATTTAAGAGGCTAAATCTTCCTACGAGAAAAAATCGGTGACATCTAAAAACAGAAAGAAGTTGTACAAATACGTGAGATCATGCATGAACTCCAAAGTTAGTGTTCCAACGGTAAGAAGTTCTAGTTCTGCTCGCGAATCAGCTGACATACTTGCCGAGGTTTGCCCCTCAACACTGAGAGAACAGTTTATTTATATATAATGAAGTTTATTAATATTAAATAACCTCCTGATTCGTATATGGCGTAATGAATATTTATTTGCCATAAATAATGCTTTTATTTGAGTTTCATAAATAACTATTTATTATTTAAAAATTAATTTTATTCATACCGAATAAATGATTTATTCGTAGATGAAAAAGTTTTTTACTTTATAGATTGATATATTTTCATCGAATGACGGCTTTATTTGTCTTGAAGAAAGATAGTTTGCATCAAATAATTAATTATTATCTTGAGTTACAATGAACAAACATATATTTAGATTTCATACATATTTGTTTCATATGAATGATAAAAATTATTCATATATTTCCATTGAACAACGAGTTTAGTAGTCGTCAAGAAAGATGTTTTTTCATTCAATATTGAATTATTAGCAACAAATGAATGTTATTTGATGTTTTTCCCTAGAAACATATATTTTTCCAATAAATATGATCAATTCAACAGTATACAACTGAAGTATTTAAAATTTGTGACGGAAATTGCTGATTTCAGATTATAATCTGAAATTCGCTATCATCAATATCATGAGTTTTACTGTTGTTGTTATTTGAGGCACATATTATATAAGTCACTGGAGAGGTGGTGCATTGGCTCAAAAATAAATGAGAGAAATAATTGCGAACTTAATCTTTATTTATACATCAATATAATATTGATATAAAACTTAACATTGATATTTAAACATAAATTTATTTCTACAAATAAAATATCTGAATTAAAAAAGATATTAAAACAACAAGTTCTATGACAACTTCTACGAAGGAACATTAACTTGGAAGTGCAAATTCTTCAACGAAAAATGAACAAACTTTGACAATTCATGACTATACAGGATGTCCCAAGATGTTCCATACAGCCATGTTCCAAGTATGACAATCTCCAAGTCTGACAATCCATTTTTCGAAAGAATCATCCCTCAGAAATTCTTCTAGTAATTCCACACTATCAATACCATTCTCTGAAACAATACAAACGTCATCCCATTCTGATCTCACAAGCGGAAAATTCATGATGTATAAAATACTAGCAGGGTAATATACAGAGTGATTAAATAAAAAGTAACTCATATAATTCATATCTTCAGTTTATACCCACTATTTTGTAGAAAAATAGATCGAAGAGGTCAATTTTCATTTCAAATGAATGCTTGTGATCAACCTCTCAATAAGTAAAATTCGAATTCGATGATATGAGTTCAAAAATTGACATTGAAAGATTACTATTGGAAAATTCAAGAAAATTATTCCACATTAGTTAATCTATTTTCACGAAATTTACTGCATGTTAAATATTTTTCCCTTTGTTGAATTGGATGAGATTGTTTCATATTTCATTGACAGTGTTTATTTTTTCAACAACAAAATGTTAAAATATATGCCATTTGTAATAACGATATATATATATTTCTTTGGTAAAAGTGTACGAGTGTGAAGAAAACTAATATGCGTCGTATTTCAATCATAAAGCATCATATTTCGAGGGAGCCAATTTTACTTTTAAAACTTTTTATGAAATTTAGACCTTACCTTCAACAACATCAGCCAAATGGTTCAAATCATTTTCACTCAAAAAATGTTGGAAGTCCTTTTTTTTTAGTCCACTCACCTTTATTCTTTACGCAGTTTCGTAAATCGAATGCACTCAAACTAAACTACCCCAGTAACGCGCCACCGAAGGGTTATGCAAGTATTTATTTACGTGGTTCGCAGCCTGAAGGGGTTTGGCGAGGAAGAGGTGGCAATCGACAAGTCTCTTCACGTTGTCGGATTCGCGGTAAAATAAAGATCCAGGCGTTAATATACACTTATTGGTGTCTAATCAATAATTATTATTTATTAATAAATTTTATATCATTCATAATTCAATGCACAATTGTTTGACATAAATAACTGCAGTTTGTATTTCAAATAAGTTTTGATTTGTGGAAATAAATGTTTATTTATAGCTAATAATCTTTTCGAACATTACTTCTCGATACAACATTTATTTCCTAGTAATAAACTTTTCTTATTATAAATAAATAGTGCCTAAATGAATCGAATGTTTCTCAGGAATAAATTCAGAATCCAGAGTTTCTAATTATGAATAACATTTTCGAATAATTAATAAATCTTATTAATTATCAATAAAACTGTTCCAAATAAAGATATCTTAATAATTAACCCTTGCATTTCTCTCAGTGTTAACCTTTACCATTGAATCTCCTGGAGGTGTTCCTGTACCTGTAGTCCAGCGTGTTGAAGCAGAGCTTTCTAAGATCGTGTTCGATACTCAGGTTATTGAAAAATACCTCTCTGAGCTCAGGATTGGTACAGCTCCGGGGAACGATGGAGTTACTGAACGGTTGCTGCAACGTTGTGCTGGAGCATTTGCAGTCCCACTCAATATTATATTTTCGGAAACACTTAAATCATCAACTATCCCTAGAGATTGGCTTTCGGCATCGATCACCCCAATATTCAAGGGAGAAGAAAGACATATTCAACCCACAAAACTATCGTCCAATAAGCATACCATACTCTCGACTGTTCCCAAGGTTCTCGAGAGGATCATAAGCGACCATATTATTCACTTCTGTTCTGAAAATGACATCATTCCAAAGTCCCAGCATCGTTTCCTTCCCCAACGTTCCACAAAAACCAACCTTGTATCGTGTCTTGCTGAGTGGACCAAAGCGCTGGACTCTGGAAATCCTGTTGATGTGGTTTACTTGGATTTTGCGAGGGCGTTTGATCGGGTGCCTCACAGGGGTCTTCTGTCTAAGCTGGAGCATCTTGGACTGAGAGGTGGATTGCTGAAGTGGCTCGAATCTTTCCTATCAAACCGTAAATTCCGAGTACGGGTGGGAAACGTTTACGCAACGGAAGAGAGGGATATAACATCTGGTGTACCTCAAGGCTCTGTGTTGGGTCCAATACTCTTCCTCCTCTACATATCGGATTCACCAGCTCGCCTCCAGTCGCAGTGTTCCTTGTTTGCAGATGATGGCAAAATTTCCAACCTGCCTCTTTTATTCGCCAATCTTCTTCAAGCTGATCTGGATCTCCTTTTGGTCTGGTGTCATGACTGGTTACTGCCACTTAAAAATGAGAAATGTTGCGATCTTTATATTGGCAAGAACAATCCAGGTATTTCCTACAACATCGGCTGATACGGTCTGCGATCGGCGACGAGTCACCTAGACCTTGGTGTAACGGTCAGTTCAGACCTCACTTGGTCGGACCAAATTTCAGCTGTTGTTGGAAGTGCTAAGCAGATAACTTTTCTCCTCGGGAAGTCCTTCAAGGGGACTGATTGTAGTGTCTACTGTGCTCTCTACAAAACATACATCCGCCCGATAATCGAATACGCCGGGAAGGTCTGGTGGCCATCGACCAGATTTGATGAAAATTCCCTTGAATCAGTTCAACGTCAAGCAACTCGTTTACCTTACATTTACCCCAGACCATCTTACGAGCAACGATTGAGCGTATTTGGACTTCGAAGCTTTGCCGAACGTCAAGAGCGTGGAGACCTTATTTTCACACATAGAGCCCTAGCTAGTCACTTTGGTGAGGATTTCAGGAACATGTTCCAGTTGAATTCCAACAACCTGAGAGGGCATCACTTGAAGCTGTCCAAGGAACCTTACAAGACAACACCGCGCCAGAAGTTTCTGTCCAACAGGGTTTTCAACCAATGGAATATGCTACCATCCACAGTTATAGAGGCCCCTACCGTCAACACTTTCAAGGATAGATATGATGCATGGATGAGTGCCAAAGATCGCTAGTTTTTGTTTTGTTTTGCGAATTCTCTTTCTTGGAAAATAATACAATTTTTTGCCTTTTTGGGTCTAAGGTTTCTGTTTCGTTATTCATACTTCTGTTGTATACTTTTATGGTTTTTTAGGTTTAACCTCAACCCTTTTTGTTGTTTGAATAAATAAATAAATTCTTATTCAATCAAGGAAAAATGTAATCACACGACAATCGTTAACAAATCAATCTCAAACATCCACACTAAGCTGCATTCATGTCAAACTATCAAGGCGCCCTTCACAATTGCTTTTATTTGTTTATTAGAATACGGATTATTATTGAAAATTTTCACATTGAAAAACTAACGTTGAGTGTGGAGCTCTGAAAATATGCAGATTAGTGACGAATTGATTCTCTCAGTACCATAAATTCAAGATTTTGTAATTTTTGATCTTCCGAATTGAGATGTAAATAACTATTTTTGATATGATCACTTCTTCTTTAGATTTATTAGATCATTATAAAACGTTCAGAGGTGTGAAAAAAATTTGAATGCATGCATTTCGTATTTCGTTTGCCTGATTATGGAGCTCAAATAAATGTGAAAAAATTTCCAGAAAGTGGCCTACAGGGTGGTCATTTTCACATCAGTAGTCAAAATTGATTTTCCTGAGTACGGCACTGGAAATATGATATTCGGTATAAATAATCCAATAGATGCTATAAAGTGTTAAAAATTCTGAAAAGACCATTCAATTCTGATTTACAGTACCAGAAATATAGTCAAATGAAATTTTGGTCAGAATGAATGAATCATCCTGTGTATGGGTAAGGAAAGATAGGAGACATTTATTAGTGGCCATTTCGTGATGCTGATGATAGACTATATATATGGTAGGAGTATGTAAAGTTACTTGTGGGACACTCTGTATATATATACTAGAATTCAGAGAAATTTCGACGTTTATGGAAGAAAACGGGGTACCGTTCTGCAGGCTTCAGTGCGTATTTTTTGAAATTTTTTTTGGTGTTCTCCATTCTTTCGTGAGAATGCGCAATAGTAGTTATTTTTCCATTTTCCACTCCATTTCAGTTTTTATTTTCTCGAATATTAAAAAGTGGCATTGCGCATTCTTGGGATTTTTTTTAACCATTCGCACCTAAAACATTTTTCGAAAAAACACGAACTCTGGCCTCCAGAAGTCACCCTGTTATATTCGAAGTATTGTTTGCTCTTAATGTGGAGGTTCGTCCGCTATAAGGGGGTCCGCTAGGTCGGAGCCCAGATCTCGTTTGACTATTGATGTATTTACATATCATCTTAAATTTGATACACTGGTATGAAATATGAAATTCACGGTATGTGAAGAATTCGGTCGAAATATTTCGGCCAGACTGCCAGCTGTATACAATCGATTTTGAATTTTGGCCTTTCAGGAAAAAATGCGAAAATTACAGATATTCAGACAACACGATAGCATGTCTTTTCCCAGAACATATGAGCAAAAATAAAAGCTCCGTTAGATTTCGTTTTCAGCATGATCGATAATTCGCAAAAATATACTTTTTGCGCGCATGTTCTAGAGGAACAGCATGCTATCGTTTTGTCCAAATGTCTGTAATTATCTATGGTTGAACCGAAACCTTACAGGGTAGTTCGCGCATCGAAATGCCGCGGTTGAGTTTGTTAATGGGCCAAATCGGCCAAATAGTTTCGGAGTTATAGCCATTTGAAATTTTGAGGTTCAAAAAATTTTTTTTTCAAAATTTCTTCCGAAAAAATTTTTTTTTCTGGAACCATTGTTCAAATTCGAGAACACATCCTATTATACGTTTTGAGCTTTATATTTCACAGCAGTGTATCAAATTTCAATTCGATATGGCTATTAGTTTTGGGGATATTAGGAAAAAATATGTAGAATTTCGTGGTTTTCTTCTCGATATCGTTTTTTTCGATATTATATATATATATATAGTATTAGGTTAAGGGATGTCGATCAATAATAAACAAGATATGTTTACTCTTTATTCATATAGCCAAGCTTTCGAAACCGATTAGTTTCTTCCTCGGGGCAACTGTAAAACAACATCACATTTAAAATTAGGAACATAAACAAATATTCACACAGGATTGATTTGGAAAATGTGAAAATTCTAGATATGAATATGAATTATAGAAAAAGATGTATTTTGGAGATGATCCATATAAAAAAACAAAATAGTAAAATCAACAAAAAAACAGATACACAAAATCTAAGCCCAATATATTCATATCTTCTAGAGTATTCGAATAAACCGCTTTTCGATGGTCCAGTAGATGGGTGACTTTGACATAACATAATAATTTTTGATTGAATTGTAAAAAAATTTTTATCCTATATGACTGAATTGCCACTTATATGTATTCTATTTTGAAATTGTTTAGTGTAGATGACTTAAAGATTAACCTCGCATTCAGTGAGTAAATGTAGATTGTTTATGTTCCTAATTTTAAATGTGATGTTGTTTTACAGTTGCCCCGAGGAAGAAACTAATCGGTTTCGAAAGCTTGGCTATATGAATAAAGAGTAAACATATCTTGTTTATTATTGATCGACATCCCTTAACCTAATACTATAATATTACCAGCGATCATTATCTAAAACATTATATATATATATATATATATATATATATATATATATATATATATATATATATATATATATTATCAAAAAACCCAATTACCATATAATGGTGTAGGGTATTCCATTTCAACTTAATTACATTTCAGTATATACAAAATCAAAGTATCTCATTTCTATGTACAAATTTGGTCCACCGTTTCTTATCCCCCGCCATATTCCTTGCTTCATTCCATGTTTGTCCTCTCCTATTAATTATTTCAGTGACTGTTTCGTTCCACGTCAGCTCTGGTCTTCCTCTCCTTTTCCTCTTTTGAATTCTAGCTTTCCATATCTGTTTAACAGGTCTCTCCACATTTGCTCTGTTCAAATGTCCCCACCAGCTAAGTTGTCTTCTTTCTACGAAATCATGTATTGGTTCAATCTCTAGGTCTTCACGTATTCTTATATATAGACCTTTTTTCGATATTACTCAAGGAATACTGATTCTATCGTGATGAAACATCGCAGCTAGTTCGAAAAAAAATTCCAAATTCACACCAGTGTAGCCGAGGTCATTGCGAAATAAACTTCTGAAGTTATACCTACGACAAAAAATCGATTCATTATATAAAATCATCAAAATCATCATATCGAGCCATCATCATTCTCATTTTGAACACTCCGAATCACAGATGTTTTTCAGGATAGAAAAAATAAAATAAAGATCATTATCTGTCTCTAAATGAACCGCGAAACCCACAAACTAGTCCCGCGAACTTCAAAGAAATGCGGAACCATCTTAATGATTCTGTCCCCACTAACTTTACTTGGAACTCTCAACTCCTTCCGCATTTTCATTTGTAATTTCGAAGATCGCTGCCATCCCACCCCTCTCTGGAAGGGTAGTATGATGGAGATAACGTTAAGATGTGTCAGCGATAAAGTTTATACTCCTTGTTTTACTGTATAAAGCAGAAGGCAGGAAGTGGAATCCTTTGGGAATTGTTATGAGGCATTTAGTTCAATATCGATAGGAAAATCTTGAAAGGGAATTCCGAACATCAATAACAAATGAAAAAGTTTCCATAAGTTGTTAAAGAGATACTTCCACATTTTACTTTGCCATTGGAGTTGACCGAATATTTTCACCTAAAAATTTATTTCAGTTACTAAGTGATTAAATTTATTGATGATCATATCTAGGGGAATGCCTCGCTTATTCAAATTTTCAAGGAAGGAGCCTGCAGAACACATTTGAGTTCCTTGTTACACAACTCGAAAAAGGCCAGTTCAAAAATAAGTGGTACTACGACACTCGGACCACTATTAAACCATAAAAATATGATGATGGTAAACAAAGTGATTTCTTTTATTCAATTTCAAACTATAATAAAGTATGGGACAACCTTATCCAAAATTATCACCAATATTCTACAGAGAAAGAGCCTTGTAATAGGTAATATACAAGAATATTAAATTATCAAAGAGCAGCCGAGATTTTGTCCTACTATTATTGTTCTTAATGAGCAATAAATTTCAAACGACGATGCAGTTTGACATGTTTTCACCTTCGTTATTTCGGTTTCGTGAGGAAGAGTTATTTGAATTTGTAAGGTTTCAGAATTTCTGAATCAGAATGCTTGTGAGAAATGGGACACCGCAAGTAAAAACCATAGATACCGGAATTTTTCTAGTTGAAGTGTCGATTATCGCTTGATAGCAAACGCTGATTATCTCGTTCAGAAACAGAATACTTTTTGTACATATAACATATATTCGTTTCCAAAAGAGTGTGTGTCATACTCGAATACTTATATTGATTTTTTGTTAATCTTTATCGATTCTTACTTCGAACCAATTGTGTAAATATTGATTTTGTATCCATTACTGTCATATTGTCACTGTAGGATCCAGTAAACGCTTCGACTATTTACCAGTAGATGCCGTGAAAGGTCGATGCGAACAAATATTTAGAACTTATTATTAGGAAAATTCAAAGAATACATATCTGATTGGACTCAAACAGAGTCTTTGAGTTTCCAGTGTCGATTAGAATGAAATTTAAACGGAATCGGAGATATGCTTTTTGAAATATATGAATTTCTGAAATGAATTCTTTGAATTTTTCTCTTGATTTGTTCTTTGGAAAAATCAAGTGATCTGATTGGGCTGAAATAAAGTACTCTGTTATGAAGTAGCGTTTTGGAGATTTTAGTGAAATTCAAATGAAATATGGAAATTAAATTTTCGAACAGAAAAAAATTTTTTTCCCAAATTTTTCTTTGGATAATTCTTGATATTGCCATCGCACATTTACCAACCAAGTTTCATTTAGATCAGATAAATTTTGTTCGAGTTATTGTAAAATCAAAATTTCAAATGGCTCTAGCACAAAAACCGTTCGGCAGATTTGTCCCATCAACGAAGTTAACCGAGATATTCAGAATCTCGGCCTAACCTGAGAGTTTCAAGACTATAGGTTCTTTCTTTCGAAAGTTATAGCGCACACGGCCGGACGGACAGAATCAATTTTGACCACGGATTCTTCATCAGTGAGTCCAACATCGTCCTTCGAGACCAATTTCGGCTCAATACTCGAAAAGTACAGAAAACGTGCTGTCTAAAAACGAGCAAATATCACATTAATCCATTTTAGCTAGAACCAGAACAAAACACTCGAGTGTTTGAAAGTTCTCGTGATCTCATTAATATTCAAAGTTTAAAGAACAATATTTTTGAGGGAGCATCAATATCTTCAAAGATTATTTTAAGAAAACACCCTTGTGAATGAAAGGCTTCATACAAGTGTCTATCCGTTTTTCTAAAATATTTATAGTTTCATTCTAGGTATCGAGTGAAAATGAGATCAAAATTGCCCAGTAGTTGAATTATGTCTCTGAATACACCCTATGACAAATGAATTTTACTGTATACTTCTTAGTGAGACCCAAAAGAATATGAAATACTTTCACTGTGAATTTTTGTATAGAATGTACCAAAAATAAAAAGATTGACATTATTATTTACTAGTGTAGAGGTTCGGTATATAGGCAAAAAAAAAGCTATCATCCTAAAGACACATACGAATAAACCTTAAAATCTCTCTCCAAATTACTATATAACGGATATGAAATTATTAACCTAAGAATTGATTTATGTACGAAATATGTATATTATGGCTCATCTATAAGTTGATGAAAACAAATTCAATCCAGTTCAATGGAGTGTTTTTTTTACAATTTTATGATTTCAATTGAAATATTTGCCAGGTTCGGAAAATTATGATTATAGGCTAAATAATACTGGATAATCAGTAGTAGAATCTATACTGGATAATAATATCTCTGAGTGGAATAATATTATTCCGCTTATATAAAACAAAAGGAGTTTGCACATACAGACTGGAAAAAAATCATCAAGTTTCAAAAAATTTCAATTCGTGCTAACTGCTTCTGTTAATGAGAACCTTCTACCATAATTTCATGGATTCACTCGTGAACTATTCATTTTCAGTCAAAAATCAATTCAAACACCAGTTGCTCCAATTTGGTTTAGAGATCTTTTATCGTCAAATCCATATTTAAATTTTCTTTGTAGGTTTGTATTCTTCCTGCCCAGAAAAATAAAACTGTTAATTTATGCCTATTCCATGTGATGAAAAAAGACAAGAATTTTCTTCGTTTATCCAGGCTCTATGCATTTTCTCTCGCCATCAATCGGACGTTTGTGAACCCAATTGAATAGATACTAACTGACGAAGAAACTGCAACACCCAGAAGGAGCTGTTTGAATTTGAATTTTTTCGCTGAAAAAAATGGTGGTATAGCAACGAGTAAATGATCGAAAGGAGAAAAAAATCGTGAGGATTTTTTTAGGTAAAAATTTTTTGTTAATATTTTAGTCGTTTTTCGCACATTTTTGGAATTTTACGACAAACCAGCTGTTCGAGGAGATAAAAAGTGGATGTATAGTTGTTGTTAGAATGCTTAGAGCACGTGTACGCGGAATTCATCGCCAGCTCAGTGAGTTTGAAAGAGGTCGAATTATTGGTCTACGGGAAGCGGGATTGCTATTTCGAGAAATCGCTAACAGTGCGAACAAAAATCTAGATATAGATGTTGTCAAGCGAGGTTTGATAATGCCCACAATCGAAGAAGAGTAGGCATCGGACGTCGAAGGGGCACAAATGAAGTTCAAGATCGACGTCTAAGACTTATGGCCATTAGAGACCGATTTGCGACAACTCAATCTTTGGCTGATGAGTGATTAGGAGAACAAGGACATCCTGTAACTGTCCGAACGGTTTACCGCCGTATAAGGTATTTTGGACAGCAGCATTATCGACCCCATCTTGTGCAACCTCTTACGGTTGAGCATCGCCGGCAACGATTACAGTGGTGCACAGAATGACAACATTTGGTGTGGAATCAGGACGTCTTTTCTGATGAATCTCGATTCTCCCTGGGTGCACATGATGGCCAAAAACGGGTTAGACGACGTCAGGATAGACGTGACATTTATTTTGATGTTGAGCGTCATGTACACCGGACAGTAGGCGTAATGGTATGGGGTGCTATTGCACATGAAAGTATGTCAACTTTAGTCTTTGTTCGAGGTTACATGACAGCACTGTGTAACCTTCAAGAAGTAGTGGAGCCATATGTTCACTCTCACCTTTACCGGTTCGAGAATACAATATTTTAGCAAGATAATGCTCGACCTCATGTTGGTAGAGCCCCCACGGACTTTGGCGGCCCTGAGGCATGAAGTACAGGTAGCTTGGGATCGTATTCCTCAGGAAGAAATAGATCATCTTCTTGCATCAATGCCAAGACGTGTTGGGAAGTGTATAGATAACCGCGGTGACAAACACACTATTAACATACTTAATACAAAATTTTTTAATCATTTAACTCCTTGCTATACTTTCTATGTTCCACAGAAAGAAAATTAAACACCTCCTTCTGGATGTTGCAGTTTCTTTGTCAGTTAGTATATTGGATCTTCGAGTGCTGCAACGGTTTATATTAATTATTATTGCATTATTAAATTGTCATGAAAACATACCTACTTGATTGATTTATCAGAAAATGCACCTGAACCATCATTTAATAAAACCAGTTTCATATAAACAAATTATTGAAAAGCACTGACGTGAAGTCAGAAGCTTTTACGCGCTTGTTTAGATTGCGAAATGGTTTCTTGGAAGTTTCAGTGAAATTTCAATGAGATATATAAATTTTCGATAAAAAAATAATTTTTTTTTCGAATTTTTCCATTGATAATTCTTCTCATTGACACTGTTCATCTTACAACCAAGTTTCATTTCGATCAGATTTATATTTTCAAGTAATTTAAAAATCAAAATGTCAAATGGCTGTAGCACAAAAACCATTAGGCAGATTTGGTCCATTAACGATCTTAACCAAGATATTCAGGATCTTAAGCTAACCTGGAAATTTCAAGACTCTAGGTCCTTCCTTTCGAAAGTTACAGCGCAGACGGCCGGACGGACAGAATCAATTTTGACCACGGATTCTTCATCATTGAGTCCAACCTAGTCGTTTGAGACCAATTTCGGCTCACAATTCGAAAATTACAGACAGCGTGACGAAATGATAACGCGCTGTTCCCCAGAACAGGCGCGTAACAACGTAAACATCTGTGTGTGTGTCATTCGCTCCCTTCAATTTGGTCAGAACACGAAAGATTTGTGGAACTAAAAGGCCCACGAGGTGTGGATATGTAGACACCGCCATCATGACTAAGTAAAATGACTTGAGCTTATGAATAATGATGAGCGATATCCAATACTTCTCCTCAGACTGTCAGATTCAGAATTTTTTTTCCAAACTGAAGGAAATAATCTAAAAGTATTTCGATTTTTTAGATAGCATTCCATGTTACTTTTCCATTTAAGAACGGGCACGTGCCAAACCTTATAAAATTTCCATGAACCAGTTTGTAAGCTGCTCATAGATGTCTTTCAACTTCCGCGAGAAAATTGTGACTACGGTTTTTTGTTGTCGGAGTAGACTGTGTTGTTTGCCTTTCCACAACTCGCTCGGGAGCCAGTTCCAATTTGTTTAAAAAAGTTGTAACTCCTTCACAGAATCGCTCACTGATGTTATTGCCTTTGGGTAGCCTTTAAACACTTGGAAAAGGGTTCAGTTCAATCTAAGGTTGTAGCGATTAATCCGTATATGTTCCTTCTCAAACTGCCCTGACACTGTACGGTTACAGCAGTAAGACACTCAAAATATATCTATAACTCTATTACAATATCTACAAATTGATATCCACCGACACTGAAGGCAGTGTCCACACAAGAGAGCTGTGTCAGGAGAAATACCACAATGTATGAGCAGCTAACGATCAGAAATAAACCCGCTTTGTCCTGGTGATCAAAATCCCAAAGTAGACAGAATTAAATCCAACTCAATATGAATATGCTAGACATATCGATGTTGATACGGAAATAGAATGTGCAGAAAGCAAAACTCAGAAATAGCTATGAACACAGTCACAATCACAGTATTCAGAATTTTCAATAATTAACAGCCTGGACTGAAATGAATAATAGGTTCAAACAATGTTAATATAACGTGTATGGCGGACTTCAACAACGTAATAGCAGTTGATGTGAAAAGAAAAACCGAACGGTATCAAACTGTAGCGAACAGAATAATTCGAGCAACAATAGTGATGTATAATGAACTTAAGAGTGTATAAGCACAGACGGTGTGAGGTTACATCAAAATGAGAGCGTTCATGTTGTTTTGTGTAAATGGCCAAGCAACATAATATGAGGGTCCGTGACACGAACTCACGCTCCAGATGAGATCTACAACAGGCACATTCCGGATGGCTGTCTACAGAATCTCTGCTGTAAATGAGTTCAAGAAAACTGTACCTTGAGGAACCCCCTTCAGACACAAAGTCAATCCTGAAAAGGACAAGAACCAGTTAACTGGAAGGTAACAGGGTTCAAACTTGCCAAGACTGTGTTGGACAACCACCTCGGGGACGGCCAAACATAAATCGTTATTGAAAGGCCAGCCAAGCCAAATACGTGCTCGTTGGAGTATCTAGTCATTTCTGGAATCCACAACACTGACATGAGCAGAATATCATCCAAATAACGTGCGAAACTGTAATAATTTATTCGTAGGAACAACCCGATTGATTCATTATATTTTCCATAAATTAATAAAATATGTAAACAACCCACAGTTTGTAATGATCTCGTTACCTAATTTCCATTGAGTCAACAATGTACAAAGCGTTTATAAGTCATAACGGAACGAACGAGCAATCAATATCAAGTCTAACAAATAGGCAGCGCGGAAGTGAAGATACATAAAACGAAACGGGGCACGAGCTCGAAACGTTGACATATAAAATATAATGATGTGTTTGGGGATTCAGAGCGAAGTTATAATCAAAATGATTGCGAACTTTCCCGTCTCACCGTAAATCCGAGAGACTCCATCGCCCCGAGTTGCCTACCGACAAGGATATTCAGGTTATTCCATTCTCCACCCTTATTTCGGCTCACAATTCCGCATTGCTTTATGATGGGGATAAGAGACTTCAGATAGATCTGTCAGCGATAAAGTTTGTACGCCGCTATGGGCTTCCGGTTTATAAAATCAACATTGGTGAGTTATATATTTGATGTTTAAGAGGATAACAGTCCGACAATTCTTGGAGGACGAAATCCGAGAAGTTTTTTGCCGAAATGTGTCTTGGATAATTTGGATCGCATGATAAATGTGGTTGGGTGTTGTTTTTCTTCTTTTTTGTGCGCTTCAATTTTGCTAAAGATCCCCAAATTACGGATCGGATAAAATGTTAATCTATTACGATTGAGAAATGACAGCTCTGTTAAGTTTCAGCAGAGTCAGCCGAGAACTGGGCCGATTTACATCTTGCTAAAAGGATTTTGCCATATTCTCATCAATTCACGAATTCAAATGTGGTCAAGCTATCAAACCAAAATAACAGTTTCAAAACATTTCAAAACGTATAATTAAATCAAATCAATGCAGTCTGAGGACCTTTCGATTTGTACATTGTAAAATCTTCCATCTCGAAATCGGGAAAAGGTAAATTCAATTTTAAGTTCGGTGCCATGAAACAGTGTTCTTGTTATAATAGATATCATACCAAAAGATGATATTACAAAGGTACTAAAGAATGACTTGTGCTATTCAATGTATGTCTATCTAAAAAATCTTTTGCTCACATGTTCAAGTTATAGTTGCCATCAAAGCGGTCATCTTTCCATGTATGACCCGCCAAAGTTATGAGTCCGCATTTTTAAACAAGTTATAAAGTTTCTTCATGATGCGATCAGTATTTTTGAATTATTCCGGAAATCTCAACGATATCGAGGAAAAACCAACATATTCACAATTGTTTTCCAATATATACGTAACTTGAGAACAGATCAAAATAAAATTCGATACCTACTCTGTTGTGACAAGAGGGTTTCAAGTATATGTGCAGACTTTTTTTCCAAATATGAGAAATGTCCTCCAAAAAAAAATTCTCGAAAAAACTTCCTAAAACTCACTCACTATAAAATCCGAAAAAAAAATTGCAGGAAGTTGAACACTATTATGATTCAACTCAATTCCAAGTTTCAATTCGTTGTATGAAGCAGTTAGCTGAAATATTGGGAAATAACCTCGAGAATTCAAATGACGTTAACTCTTAAACCTTTTGACCGATTTTGCCCATTGACAAACTACGAACTTGGTGACGCATTTCGAAATACAACCCACTCTATAAGTTTCAAGTCAATAAGATTCTTGGTACTCACGTAATCATGCCTACGACCGGCCAGTCATCAGCGTGTCCAACCTAGTCGTTTGAGATCGTTTCCGAGAAAAAATTCAAAAGTTACAGATATTTGGACAAAACCAAAACACTTTGTTCTGTAGATCATGCGCGCAAACTATTAAAATGAAACTAACATAACCACAAGGACGAATACCTGTTGATTAATCAACAAACCTTCCACCTTGATCAGAGCTAATCATCCAATCAACCAACTATATTACCACTGGAGCTCTCAAATCTTCCTAAACCAATTCCTACCATTATAAAGAAAGCTTCATCCATGTAATGCTTATGTTACTTATATTTGGTTCACTTGAATGCTATGATTGATGTTAGTGACATTTTAAAAAACTTAATTGCAAGTTTGAAGGATTGTGAAGTACCCATTTCACAAGACAAATACGCCTGTTATAAATCACCATTTCTCTCGTAATAAAAAGCAGGTAGGACCGGAGGGAGTCAACCCGTGCCACAGAGACCTAGCACCTGGCCTGTGTAGTGAACGTACTCAGGGCATGTCCATTCTCGGTTGAACATGACCTTACCCACAGCCAGGTGGTTAATCTCTGGGTGAAAGAACGTGTAAAATAAATACTCTGTGGTTCATGAAGGGGTCTCTCTCTATTGATCCGATCACTTCGGAAATTTGGGATTACGTTAGCTGAAATTATTTCCGATTGAAACAGCCATTTTACGCATCTAGCTCATTCTCAAGGTATTGCTAATTCTCACGCTAATAACTTCGAAGTTCGAGGCTATGAGGCTGAATTAAAATGCACAAGTTTCATATTTGATAATGACTAAGGCTTATATAGCTTTTTTTTGTAGAGTGAGTTTTAACTGTCATATAATTTTTGAAGTTGTAAAGATTTTTGAAAGCGTTGTTTACTACATTTCATGTAAGAAGTTCTAAATCAGCTGAGTCTGTTTGTAATCAGGTGTTAGTGAGTACACGTGGCAAGATATTGACATATAAGATAGAATAGATGCTACTGGGGATTCTCAATCGAAAGATAGAAGATGAAACAGTGTGTCTGGTATTATTTTTGTAAACATCGGTATTTTTTTAATGACTGCTTAATTTTTTTTGACTGAATTGGATAGAACAGAATAATTAATTGATCTTTTGGGATATTCCCGTAATGTACAAGCTACGTCAAACGGTCGAATATTTGTTGACAGAAAACAAAAAAGTATGACAGGGAAGAAAAAAAAAATATACATTCCTCCGCATAATTGACACATAATGGTCAAATTCACATTGTGTATTTTAGAAGTGAAATGTTTTTTGATCGGTGCCTTTTGTATGTAAATGTTTCAATTTCACCATATGGATTAAAAATTTCCTGTTCGTAGATATGGTTTAGTTTATCATGAAGAGTTTCCTTGTGTACTGAAATTGAAATTGTTGGCTAGTTTTGAACAAAAATGAATATCAATCAGCAATCTGACCGAAATTGATGTTTATTCGAATGTGCGGTTGTTAATACTTCTCATGATGAAGGAAGCAGAGTAGCACAAAGATTCAATGCGACGAAGCTAACAGTTAGCCAAGTATCGCAGCGGTTCATGAACCAACTGGTAATTGTAGTACGAGCATATTCGTATTTCGCCCACTGTGCGGTATTCTATTCGGCAAGGTGAGTAATGGGGATCCATCACAGATCTCACTGACCCAATTCGACGTCAAGTTCGGGACAAAATAAATTATTTACTTAGGAAACCTTCATGAGAATAGGATTTGAAGTCTTGTATCATAAAAATTAGCTATTAACCTTCAATCCAGTTTTATTTTCACTGTGAGTCACTGTAATTTTCAAAGGGATCAATCGCAATCTACATGGTAGTTTGATATAAAATTGAAGTTGACAATTTATGTCAATTTTTTCTGCACAATTACTTCATATCGAATGTAGGTACGTACGAATAAATCGTTTGTTAAAAATAAATACAGTATTAACATCAGTTTTCCGAATCCTTTTCCAGTGGATTTTGTTATATAATATAGCATGTCAAAAATAGTGAATATAATAATAATATGAATATTGTCAAACCCTCCAGGATGATATAACATACATTCATTTTCAAAATTAATAACTGACATAAGATTTAAAGATAAAAGGACGTTAGCCATATCTTCATATTTTGGGAATCGAAAGTACCATAAAGCATCGATTGACTCTTTTATCAGACAGAGCAGAAAATTTCAAGAATTATTTTCTTTCGAATTTCGTTTCGATTTGAGACTTTTGTCACATTGATATTGGGGTTGAAAACCCATAAGAAACCTAAAAAACGGAAGTACCTTAGCCTGTTCCTTTCTTCCTTTGATTTCCATTTGTTTAAGTCACTCAGCATAATTTGGCGTTTTGATAGCTGGAATGAATATTCAACAAACTGCAGAATAGACCATCAAGAGGCTCTACTAAAAGGTTGAAAAAAGATCTATTCGAGGTGGTTCACCTGTTGCAGCTATCATGTGCATATGTCTTGTCTCCACGCTGATGCCATGTGCGCAGTTCACAAAAACATGCCAAGTTGATGTTATTTTGTAACGTGGAATTTGCCCTTGAAATACTTTGAGAGCTGCGCATCCGAAACTCAAGAAGTACCAACGGATAAGAACATAAATGACTAATGCGTCGCCAAGTTCCATCTTACAATTCCATCAGCTTGTTCGAATACATTGTTATGAATCTCGATTGTTCTGATTTGAAATAATTTTGGAATTTTAAATTTTCATCAGGATCCAAGACCAATTTAATTGAATTTTGAATTTAGATTTGAATTTCCCACGGCTTTATATCACTTTCTCAACGCGGATTCTATGATTTGAAATGAGTAAAGTCTGTTGAATTTTGAATAATAACTTTGAATGAAAATGAAATATTGCATATCACTTGAAATTCTGAACTAACTTATTACCTAACCAAACTAATTAAATTAAATTAAAACTTATAATAATGTTCTTTTTGATCTCACCTACGATGTTTTAGTCGGTCACTTTTTCCTTGATATTCTTCTGTGGTTCGAGTTTCTGGTATAACCTCCAATATCCTTTGTGTTTATTTAACGATACCAAGTTCCTAGGGTTTTCTGTTGAAGTTTATATTTTTGACTTGAATTTACCTGAATTAATTACTGACTTCTTGGTTTTCCTTTTTGATGAATTTTTCCTGGTTTAATTTCAGGTTTCCATGTATTTTCTTTCACTTTGGTTTCAGGTGCACAAACCAACCATAACCAAAGTTGGATTAAAAAGGCCCACGACCTGAGATCTTCGACCACCAGCACACATGCTCTAGGCGATTGTTAGATAAGTGTAATTTTTCTTGTGTTTCCATAATCTGAGCTCAGAAATTGTTGTGAAAATATGTAGATATTTGTGAAAGATTAATATATTGGATTGGTTAGTAATCCAGTTTTTCAGTTTCCTCTTCATGCGATAGGTTGAGTGAGTCCAAGGCGTAAATATAACAATTCATTTCCTTTTTCTTTGTCATACAAGTTAACTTACCTTCCTTATCTTTTCATTGTTATACAGATGGTTCCTTATCTCTTTTTATAGTTATAAAATTCAAAGTCTTCAGAATTAACGGAAACGAAATTTTTTTCTTGCAAATGTATGCTTTCGAGGACGCTTAATGAGAATACATCAACCCCGATTTTGTTGGGCAAGAATTAACCCCACACGACCCCTCAACTTCTTCCATGGAAAAATTTAATGTAATTGACGAAAACGAAATTTTTTTTTTGCGACTATGTGCTTCCGAGGACGCTCAATAAGAATACATCAACCCGCGATTTTGTCGGGCAAGAATTAACCCCACACGACCCCCTCAACTTTTTCCATGGAAAAATTCAGTGTTCAAAATTTACGAAAACGATAATTTTTTTGCGATTATATGCTTTCGAGGACGCTTAATAAGAATACATCAACCTCCGGTATTGTCGGGCAAGAATTAACCCCACACGACCCCCTCAACATTCTTCCATGGAAAACTTCGAAGTCTTCAATATTGACGAAAACGAAATTTTTTTCTTGCGAGTATATGCTTCCGGGGACGCTTAATAAGAATACATCCACCCCCGATTTTTTCTGGCAAGAATTAACCCTACAAGACCCCCTCAACTTCTTCCATGGAAAAATTCAAAGTCTTCAAAATTGACGAAAACGAAATTCTTTTCTTGCGAATATATGCTTCCGAGGAGGCTTAACAAGAATACATCAACCCGCGATTCTGTCGGGCAAGAATTAACCCCACCTCAACTTCTTCCATAGAAACATAATAAATCTTCAAAATTCGTATATAAAGTATTTCATTCATCTAATGAAACGATCGTCACGAAATTCAGCACGAATTTTCCAATCAGCATTTCCCAACTAGTTACCAAGTTTGACAGTAGGTACTCATTAAATTATTCCGGAAATATCAAATATACCTGTTGGAGAACTGTAGGCAACCTATAATTCTCCAACATGTATTACGGGTTGCACACCCTTCCCATTGTTGGTTTCAGCAGGCCATAGCAGGAAGAAGTATTCTATGAAATCAAAAACTCTGTGCTCTATTATTTTTCCAACCTATTCCAAAAATGCAATAACTCTCTCTCTTCTCTGAAAAGTTTTATCGAACAGCACAACAAAACAAGTTACAAATTCACAAGTCCATTACTTCAAGCAACGAAGTTTATTCACAATTCTCAACTATAACTGTGTATTCGGGTACGTAACCCAACCAAGCTGTTGTTTCAGGCAACAAAAGGTGTGAGTAACCCATTTGTGAAGTGAATTTTCTAGAAGAGCCACGTGTAATGTGTTTGTAAACAATAAAATTTGTTAACTGTTCAACGTGTTATTTATCTACCAACCAGCACCTGTGAGTTGTACTCAACGTTTAAGAAATTACAGTCCACGTCCAAGGTTGATAGATCTGAGAACGATCTTCCTAGATGTAAGGAAACAACTTTAATTTCCCCAACAATACCTATAAAATATGTAATAAATCTGACATATTTTTTCCCAATATCTCCGAATATCAATATAGATCAAACTGAAAAAGTAGCAACGTTGTTGCAGAATAGTTTTCAAGTATTATGGAAATCTGATGAATAGTCTTCTTTTAAATCAAAATCGAATAATTCTCGGAAATCAATTGTTTTTTCAATTTTCTTCATGAACCATCATGAACTTATGACGTTGAGCAACGATGTTCTACAACCAATTTAAAAGTTTCTGATCTGATTCTGATCGCGTTTGTTATTCTTGAGATAGTGAGTAAATATCCTCAAAATTACAAATAGCCACGAAATACGAGATATTTATTTTCCAATATCTCCTAAAATAAATGAATATCGAATCAAACTGATTTGGAGCGCTCTTGTAAAATATTAACCTACAGGTCTATGTCAAGTTCCACGATTGTTTTTGAATTTTTACCTTGCCTCAAGTAGCGAGTTGGTATTCTCTAATCGAGAAGTTGCAATCTCATCAGCACTGCAGGATATCTCGAGTAACTGGAATTTTAAAATTGGTATAACTCCACATCGTTCGGCCGATTTGGCTCTTTCTTCATCAATATCGTTTTCGTGGATGAGATTTTGAATTTTTCCCTTAAAAAGTTGAGGGGGTCGTTTTGGAGAAGTTGAGGGGTTCGTGTGAAGTTAATTCTTGCCCGACAAAATCGGGGGTTGATGTATGCTTATTAAGCGTCCTCGGAAGCATATATTTGCAAGAAAAAAATTTCATTTTCGTCAATTTTGAAGAGTTTGAATTTTTCCATGGAAGAAGTTGTGGGGGTCGTGTGGGATTAATTATATATATATATATATATATATGTATTTTGGATTACAACTGAAGGGAAACAAACATTAATTCTAAAAACACTCATTTGAATGCAATCACAAGGAAATGGTAAAAGAAAGTAATAGTGAGTTGATTCAAACAGTCCCGAACACATGACGATTTGATATTCCCTGTCACGCTTCAACGTTGTATGCACCGTGTGCAGGACATTTTGTATGGTTTAAGGTCGGTGAGTTTCAATTTATCACTGTCTTAGGGTTGGTAGGAAGGCAATGCTCGGCAATATGCCTACCCATTGCATATTGTGTGTATACACCACTGTGCAAAAAATGAGAAGCAATAAAGAGTTAAAAATAAATAAATAGAATAAATACAAATCCTTGCAATTTTGGGATACTTATCATCGTTTCATTGATCATGTTATTTGGGCTTCTCTGCATTATATTTTGATACGCCTGATATCTATCACCCCAAGTGATTTAGCATATATGAACATTACTATGATGTATTTCACATTGGGACTATGTCAAGAATTGTTCGAAATTATGTTCAGTTATCAAACACTCACTATTTTGAACGATATAATGTATAATCAATATAATGTAATCATCACAAAGAATTGATGATAAAATATATTAATTTGATGAATTGTTTTCAGGGCATCAAACAATGTCCTGAGACAACGTGTTCATCAACTGAAGTGCGCAAACCTTATTACAATCATCGTGCTGTTTTTCTAGTTGTATTTAGTTTAATTTTGTCTAGTCGTCTAGCGAAGGCATATCGCAGAAGATTTTTTTTGTGCTTGTAGTTGATCACATGATGTGGTTTGGGTTCTGAGAGTGTAAGAAGGTGAGCAAGTATTTATTGTGTCTGAATGGTTTTTTTTATCGACGTAATAAGCTTTTCTGTGATCTAGTTTTTATACGGATGTTTAGTTCAATTGTTCTTAGAGAGAAACGTAAGCCAGCTATGTAGAATGAGCTCTTAGATAAATTGAGAGTCACAAATTAATGACGAACATATTTGATAATCTTCCGGTAGTGCTTTTTTGTTATAGAATATGGTACATCATGTTTATTTCTAGATGGACGACATGCAGCAGTCAAGTGAGCATTGCATGGGTATTTTGTGCCAACCTCAAAAATGGTGAAAAAAGATGATACATGAAGATCCTATACAACGTAATTTACAACTTGAGGCACCTAAAGTGGCTTTTCATAACTTGGAAGATCAACACAAGAAGCGGTGGAATATGGATAATAATAATAATAATAATATTCATTCATCCAGTTATCTACAATTGATTAATAAAATGGGTGGTGAACAAATACATGATAACACAGCTTCAGCAAGAAGCTATCGCTTGTACGTGACGCCATAAGAATTTTAATCCTAAATAACCTATAGTTGGTGAGTGAACAATATTCAAAAAACTGACAAACTCAAGACACAGCAAAAGGCTTCCTGAAATCTTAAAACAATCCATCAAACCCCTGGTTCGTGCCATTGGTGAAGATATTTCGCAAATTCAAGAAGTATACAAACAATCCGACAATATAAGCAATATTGTCAGAGCAGTGGAGATGTACTTTGAAAATGTTTATCTATTAAATTTAAGCTAACCTACACAGTGAGTGTATAATGTTCTGGTAACTAATTGAGAATTATTTTTCGCTTTCAAATCCGAACAATTATATCCCAAAATCCATCAATTATGTGAATTTCAAACAAAAGTTGAATGAATGTTTCAGATGATATCGGTTGTTGTAATATTATTCTCGAAGTTTGAAACAATAGTCAAGTTCCCGATAAAGAATGTTCAATGAGTAATATTCCATAGTCTGATACATATGTTCTAAATAATTATGATGCACATATTCAACTCTACTTCTATAATTGGATACAAAATGAAAAGAGTATAAATAAGACAACGTTCAGTGATATGTATACGTATACTACGCAAAGATGGCGATGATATGACAGAAGATTTGCAAACCAATGGATACCATAGGACATAGGTCGTAAGAAGTATATTCGCGAATTTTCAGTTTAACTAACATGGCTCTGCCAACATGAGGCTATGAACTCTCCTCGAGGCCAGGATGGAAAAGTTTAGGAAGGAATACAGAAAACCATATTTCGACAACAATGGGATAAATGAAGAAACACATAAACCTTTGATTCTCGGAAATTATCTGTATTATCATACTTCTGAATCTTCCGCACCAAGTTTGTTGGATAGTGTAAAGAACCAGGAAGAAAAATTCTTTTGGATACTTGATCTAGAACTATCAGTGATAAAAACCTCTTCACTAGTTGTGAAATTACAAAAAACTTCCTTCTGTTTCCACTTTCCGCCCTTTCATAGCAGATTTGGTTTTGTGTAATAATTCACCGCAAAAATCCAATAAATAAAATATTATAGTCAATCGTAGTCTGGCTCTCGAAATTCCCGCAACGCACAGATTTTGAGCCTCGGATGGATTTTCGCAAAATGCGATTTAAATTTATGATTCAAAGCTATATGAATTGCGTTTAGTGTCACGTCAATGGCGAAAACATTGTTGGGGTTCAGTTATCGGCATCGATTGGTCTGAAATGGAATGGAAGAACAGAATAGGATTCAGGACGAATTGAACTAGCGGAATAATTCAATGCGATTCTGATGACTCGAATTGTGAAACAATGATGGTTTAACTAGTTAGTTAAACCATCATTGTTTCACAATTCGAAATCATAAATTGATTCTAGTTACATATGAGCTAGTACATACATTAAAAGATTTATCTTTACTTATAGCCTATAACGAAGAAAAGGATAATATTTATATGTTTTTTTTGTATTAAGAGCACACATAACTACGTGTTGGTAAATTACGGCTCGGCAACACAGCCACATACAAGTTTCATTAAACCTCGGTAATATCTCAAGGTCAATATACCTTATCGCTCTCTGCCTAATTTAACGTTGCCAATTACCGAGAGAAATATTGAAAATACGTGAAATTTCAGTGATTAATTTTCAAAATTTTTTTTTTTGGGATGTACTTAATTCTTCAATGAGAATGCGCAATGTTACTTACTTTTCCATTCTTCACTGCATTTCAGCTTTTATTTTCCCGAAAATTCTTGAATATAAAATAGTGGCAACATTGCGCATTCTCACAATTTTTTTCAATCATTAGCACCCAAAAAAAATTTCAAAAAAAAATTAACTCCGGCCTCCAAAAGTCACCCCGTTTCATTCGAGGTATTGTTGCTCTTAGGGCATATACTCATCATGTACAACAGAAAATAGGTATATTATGCATATATGAATAGAATGAAACAGGTTGTAACTATTTCTACAAGAATACATCAATAAAATACCGAGCTATACTCAATAGGAGTTTGCGCAAAGTTTTTTCGAATAAAGGTTCACTTTCTATGGCCATTGTGATATTTTGCAAATTTCTATATATTTTAGAACATTGCAGGATGGTGACCTCTCAAAAAAAATTGTTTTATTTCGACAGGAATTGATAACGAGCTAGCATTACCTGTCTTGTATACATGCTTTTCTGCCAATTCACTTGGGAATGACTAATTTGTTCACTCGGAGGGCAGCTCTTCAGACCAGCAGTGAAAAAAAGTTAACACTGTACCCTCGATGAAGCTCCCCGATTAGAGTCATTAAGCTTTAGAGTTTTATATACAGAGCTTTTCATCATACCTACAGTTTTTGAAATTGAAATTGAGATTTATGGAATGTATATAATATTTGTTTTATCAAATGAACTAATGATAAACTATATGAATTCGAAATAAATATTCAACATTTTTCGTATTGAAACCTTTCACCATCGTTGAATTGGTATATTGGAAATCCAACAACAACAATTAAGCGATGAGGAAATGGAAAAAATTTCAAATCAGTACCCTTCCAAAGAATTACAGTAACAAAAATGCTCTCACTATAACGAAACTAAAATCAATAACGTAAATCATCAAATAAAAATAAGGATTTCACGCTTGCCGAAGTCACATCATGAAAAAAAAGACAAGGTAAATTTTTCGGTTCATCAATATTGTTTGTCTCACATGTGAAATCCGATTTCTACCAGCAAAAGGTTCATAATTGGTAACAACAAACTAAAATGGATTTGAAAGTGCTACACACCAAAATTTCTATATCTGAATAGATCTCAAGTTCTTTACAACTGGTTGACTCTGAAATAGAAATAGGAAACCTAATGAAGAAAATCCAGAATCGTAACATGCAGAGAATATCATCTAACATTAGAATGTGATCTCTTCTATATCACTCACTGTATTCATGACACTATAAAAATTACACAGAAGTGATCTCGTTCACATTAACGTGAAGTATAATTTTTTTTCGAAGCTGAAATGACAGATCACTTGGACCCCCATTGTGACTGGATAGATATGTTTTGTTCATCCTTCCAGGCAGCAAACTTTCTTTATCTATTTCCATAATATCCTTTTCTCATAGTAATAATATAATTACCTCGGAAGCAATGGAGAGTTGGGACTCATTATACGATAATATTCACACAGTGAGTAAGGTCGAGACACACGAGCTGTTGCAAGGTACGATTCGTTAACTTGTGCTCATATCTTGAAGCTTACGCTTTTAAATATAATGCGAGAATTTCCACCATGCATCTGATAAAATAATTACCGTCAGAGTTCAAGAAAATCTATATTTTTTGGAGTTTATCTGAGCGTCCTTAATAAGTAAAGCACTCCTAAACATCTCCTATACGTCATTATAATTTTAAGGAGGACATAAGAAACCTAACCCTCACATTCTGATCAGCAACCTACCCTACAAGTTTCAGGTCGCTAACACTTTAGCCATGTGAACCCTTCCATTGACCTTGGATTTTTCTTGTGAATATTTTGTGATCGATTTTACCTGGTGGGTACCCAATTGTTCAACAAAAATTTTCGTTTCTATCCTTACCGTTTTCTCTTTACAGCTATTCTAACTTTTAAACCCACCAGAACCCAAAAAAAAAAAAATTAAGTTTTTTCTATGAAGGTTTGTACCAGGTAGGTACCCGATTGTAGCACTTTTGTTTTTGCTGATATCGCTATGGTTTTTCCTACACATCACTTCCTTCTTTTCAACTCGTGATTGGCCGATAATCGACGGAATTTTTGTGTGAAAATTTTGTGATCAATTGTTCCCGGTAGAAACCTGATTGTTCCATAAAAATTCTCGTTTGAAATCCTAACGTTTCCTTTATGCAGTTATTTGAACCTACGTACCCGTCGGCGCTCCCCCCCAAAAAAAATTAAATTTTTTCAGAAATACTTGGTGGAGCATGGTAACAAATAGGTACCCGATTGAACCACTTTTATTTTTGCTGAAATGCCTATAGTTTTCCTTGCACATCAATTACAATTTTTTTTTCAACTCGCGATTGGTCGATAATCGATAGAATTTTTGTGTGAAAATTCTGTTATCGATTGTACCCGGTAGGTACTCGATTAAACTACAAAAACTTTCGTTTGTACCCCTAACGTTTCCTTTGTACTGCATTTAAACTTTTTACCCAAGTGATTAGCAGATAATTAATAGCATTTCTGTATTAAAATTATGTGATCGATTTTACCCGGTAGATACCCGATAGTACCACAAAAATTTCTGTTTATACTCCTAACGTGTTTGCTACACAGCAATTATAACATTTTAACACATCAACCTCAAAAAAATTGAATTTTCTCATGAAAACTTGCTGGTGGATTGTCAGGAAGGTATCCGATTGTACCACTTTTATTTTTGCTGAAATCCCCATGGTTTTTCCTAAACATCAATTCGAAGGTTTTTTTTTTCAACACGGGATTGGCCGATAATCGAAGGAATTTTTTTGTAGAATTTTGTGTTCGATTCTACCCGGTAGGTGCAAGTATGTACAACATTTTTTTTCCAACCCTTACATTTCCTTTTTACAGCCATCATAGTTTTTGAACCCACCGGCTTTTTGAAAAAATATTTTCACATTTTCATGAAAACTTGATGGAGGATTGTACCTGAAAGGTACCCGATTGTACCACCTTTATTTTCACTAAAATAACCATGGTTTTTCGTATACATCAATTCGAATAACTAGTGATGGGCCGACAACCGATGGAATTTTTGTTTGAAAATTCTGTGGTCGATAGTACCTGATTGTACCACAAATATATTCGTTTTTAACCCGAACGTTTTCTTTATGCAGCAATTATAACTTTTGTACCCACCGGCAACCAAAAACAAAAAAATTAAATTTTTTCATGGAAACTTGATGAAGGATAGTGCCGGATGGGTACTCGATTGTACCACTTTTATTTTTGCTGAAAGCCCTACTGAATTTCCAATAGATCAATTCGAATGTGATGGGCCGATAATCGATGGAATTTTTTTGGTACGATCGGGTACCTACCTACCGGGTACAAACGATCACAAAATGTTTACACGGAAACTATCGATTACCGTCCTATCAAGGATTGACGTGAAAAAAACTTTCAAATTAAGGTGTAGGAAAAACCAAGGGGATTTCAGCTAAAATGAAAGTGGTATCGGATACCTACCTGATACAATCCTTCACCAAGTTTTCATGAAAAAATTAATTTTTTTTTGAGTGCCGGTCGGTTCAATCAATCACAAAATTTTGACAAGAAAATAGTACCGGCTGTCGTCTTTCTCAGTACCGACGTATATTTGCGATGATAATCAGACATATACATGAAACCTGAATGGTATACCCCGCCCTCTGTATACGCTTTGGGTGAACAAATATTCAGCTCTGCCAGGGAAAGGATATTTGTTGATTTATCTATGAACTTTCATCCTTGGGTCTATGTTGAATGATAATAAAAATAATAATATCATTACGTTATATATGAAAACTGCATAATACATATATGATCGAGAGTTAGGTCAAGCTCGTTGAATTTCTTATAGGTGGCCACTCATTCAAAATCCAAATAGAATGGAGATTCAGGGGTTCACATATACCGGGTGCCACAGAAATCACCCCCAAAAATCTACATTTTTCCAGATATCGGATTGAAACTTGGACATTGATACTACAGATCATTCCCCATCGGTTGGAGTAATTAATGGTTGTATATGGCTTCCGGTTCATTCGGAAGTGGATCCTCCAAATGTTTCCGCAGAAATACCAATTCAAAATTTTATTTTCCCAATATTTCCAAAAATATAGATTGGATCGAATTGAAATCTCGATTGAAAAATTAAAGATTATAGATTCATTCAGAATGTCATGAGCCCATATAAGAAGAAGATCGCCACATCTTTACATCAAGAGTAAAAGGTGCGTTTGGCAGAGGTCAATACGTGATTATATGACCACTCCGGTAACGTAATTGAATTGAATGACTCGATCAACACGAAATTCTGGGCAAAGTTGAATATCAGCATCTTCCAACTAGTTACGGAGATTCATCTCAATCGGAGCAGTATTTTCTAAGTTATTTCGGAAATAACAATGATATCGAGGAAAACCGCTGCAAATTTGACACAACGGTTTATTATTTTCTCAGTTAAATAACCCAATACCATTGCTATCTTAAATAAAACTTATATATTATCCATAACTCATTAGTTTTTCTGAAAGACAAAAACTCGATATGTATTGAAAATTTGGTAATCATATATTTTCATCTACTTCTAGATATATGATTCTGGATGAAAAGTTAACCGATTATGCCACTGAAATCCAATCTTAGGAACGAATGCGATGATTCATTTTCAGGATTATTGGAAATTTGCAGCGTTCCCAATAAACACAGATACATGAAAACAACGTTGAATTTTTCTAGTAACGCCACGACAAAACAACGTTGAAAAACCTGGAAAATGTCGTTAGGAAATACGTTGCATTCTCGTTGTTCAGTAACGTTACTTTGTAACGATACTTCTAGGTTATTTAAACGTTAAAAACATCCACATTGTAACGAAAATTCCACTAAAATATATGGTTACTTTTCGGTTTCAACGTAACTATTCCTCATAACGGATTATCAACATTTTAAACACATTTTAAATTCAAACTCAAAATAACGTTTTTTCTTTCTTGAATAACGTTGTTGATAAAGGATAATTTAACGTTTGTTTATACTATCCGACCACCCTACTGAAACATTCAACCCAAGTATTTCAATAGAAGCTGATTGTTGGTATTTCTGTTATGAATCATCTTCCCTTACTTTTTGTGGGAAACAATTCAGTATTTTTGCATTATTAATGTTTCCTTTGAAGAAAGTCAGTTATTCATGTCAGTTCATCTCTAATAGCCTACCTTCAATAAAAAAAAACTCTGGTCACCTATCATGAAAATATAAAAAAATAATTTCGGCTTAGTGTTTGTGGTTAATGACTTTTTATGGATAACAAATCATTTTCGAGGAAAAATTTGAAAAATATTCAATTAAGGAATGCACCTGAAAAGTTAATTGATGATATAGCAATTAAAGAATAATAAAATCAGAGATGAATAATTTATTATTATATAGAAGGAATCGAAAATAAAAATAAGAAATTGAAATATGAAAAATAACACTAAATATTGCACTGAATTATACTACTAGTAATATTTCTACTTAATGCATAAGATTATAAGTTTCGTCTCTGCTTGGCCTTGATAACTCATCTTTTTTCGGCAAATTTGAGACAGGTTGAGGGAGCGTTTCTGGTCTGCAAATCAGTCACTGCATCGAATTATTATCCGGACAGCAGCTGTAAAATAATAAATATAATTATTGTTTGAATAGTATTGAGCAGTTTTACCTAATTGACTAGGCATATTGCATTTGTGAATAATTGTAACTGTATCTAATATAATATTTCAACTATGATCTAATAAGTTTCCTCAAGAATATTTTTAATTTAGAATGCTGGAATAATTCGATACGCTTTGCATTCATGTGTATACTGAAGTGGAGAAATTATTGAGATAAATAAAAAATGAATGGACACGGATTGAATCGAAACAAATATCTCTTCAAAAATGAGTTAAAGAATACTACTAATCGACAAACAATAAATTCTCTAATTCAATGATTATTGGAGTGAAATTTTCAAAAAGACTGAAATAATTAGTGAAGTTTGCAAAAGACAAAGTAGACACTTACCATATTGGTGTTTTCTCTCAGATGAATATAGAAAGTAAACTTTCAGACGATACTATGTACCACTCTAGGAGTTCTAAGACATAATAACGGTCATAACATCCCTTATAATTCCTTCCTTTTCCTTTACATGTGCCAGGAAACCAAGTCCATCTAAAAATCTTCACGTATTGAATTCTTGGGGTCCCGAGGAATGCAGGAGTCTTCGAAAATCCAATCCCCAAGAATATTCTTCTCTGTCGTTGCACGAGGTACAACAATCTTTCTCACAATCACAGTTCACGACGACAATCACTACATATTCTTGACAAACAATACTAAACGTGCACAAAACACGTTGAAATCTTTATTTATTTTTATTTATAAGTTTACCGCTTCGACAGCTAGGTCATTAGCGGGATTGTACAGTAAATTATTCACAAGATATAGACTTAAGGATAGTATTCAAAATATATACAAAGTTAGATTTTAACATTGATGGCTCTGATGAATGCTAGCGTGTTGAGACAGGCTGGTTTGTCGATGCTGAGGGCTTCTACCATGTTGTTGCTGACGTTGAAAAATAATCTCTGGGATTGGATTGCTGGGCATTCCATTAATATATGTTGTATTGTAATAGGTGTATTGCATGTTTCACATATTGGAGAGTTTTCTTTAGCTAAAAGGTAACTATGTGTGAGGAGACTATGCCCAATTCTTAGTCTTCGCAGGATTACAAGATCTTTTCTGTTATTGGTGACAGGGGACGTGTTTGCTACAGAAGGCTCGATTTGGGCAAGTTTGGATCTTTGCGATTTCCATGTGTTCTCCCATTGCGTTTTGATCTGGGTTCTGTATTCTGCTGAAAGGTCATAGTTTGTTCTTACGGCTATTTCTTCTCCATCAAGTATTGCTTCTCTTGCTGCTTGGTCTGCTTTTTCGTTACCTTCAATTCCACAATGGGAGGGAAGCCAGATAAGGGTTTGGCTGTTGTTCTGACGAAGGGATGAAATCAGGTCTCTGGAATGAGTTGCGATGGGGTTTCTAGAATGAGGTTGTAGTAGTGTGTGGACAGCGCTGAGAGAGTCGGTGCAGATGACAGTGTTGGCTATTTTATTTTGCACGATGATTTTGAGGGCTTGCTGAATTGCTATCAGTTCCGCGGTAAATACACTCGATTCTGAAGGCAGCTTGAACTTCTTCGTTGTGGTTGGGGTAACAAACGCGCATCCAACTCCTTCGGTTGACTTTGAAGCATCAGTGAAGATAATTTCTTTTTGGTGATGTTTCTCTAGAATTTCTCGAAATCTTTGTTGAATGATGTGTGGATGGGTGTCTGTTTTTTTGTAGATTGTTAGAGTAGTATCTATTTCAGGTTCTCTGTTTGTCCACGGTTCTTGTGCTGGTAATTTATAGCTCAAAGTTTTAGGGATTTTTGATCCTATTGTTGAATGGTTGACCTCAAAATATAAGGGACGTCTTAGATTTGGCTGTTTTAGGTAATGTTGCTGGTATCTTTGGCTATAAAAGTGGTTCTGTATAGGATTTTGTGTATCAGCAGAGATTCTAGAGGCGTAGGTCAATTGGAGCATTTGTCTCCGGAAAAGTAAAGGCATTTCTCCCATTTCTCTGCACATGCTTCTAGAGGGACTAGTTATGTAAGTACCAGAAGCTAAACGTAGAGCGGCATTTTGGACAACCTCAAGGCTGTTTAGTAAAGTTTTGCTAGCGGTGGCATATATGATGGATCCATAGTCCAATTTAGGTCTTATAAGGGTTCGATAGATGGTTAGGAGTGTTTTTTCCTCGGCTCCCCAGGAATGATTCGCTAATACTTTCATCAAGTTCAACCTCTTTATGCAGTCTGATTTTAGCTGTTTTATGTGTTCTTGCCAAGTTAATTTCGTGTCGAAGATAATGCCCAAGAAAGTATGGTGTTGTACGTTCTGCAAGGTTGTACCCATGAGTTTCAGATGACATGGCTTGGGGTGCTTTTTCGTAAATTTCATTACTTTGGTTTTTGTGAAAGAAAAACAGAAACCAGATTTTTTGGACCATTCTTCCAACTTCCCCATAGCTGCTTGCAATAGTTTAATACTAGTACAGGAGTTGCGTCCACGGCACATAATGAGGACATCGTCTGCATAGATTGATAACTGTAGGGGAGCTTTTATTTGATGGATTATATCATTGATGGCTATAATAAATAGTGTAGGGCTTATTACCGAGCCTTGTGGTAATCCGTTTTGTAAGTGGTGTAAACTCGATTTTTTATCGCCAATCTTCACTCGAAATGTTCGACGATTAATGAAATTATTTACGAAATGTAACATATTGCCATCGATATTCCATTCTTTTAGTATTCTCAGTATCCTATGACGCCAAGTAGTGTCGAAGGCTTTCACTATGTCGAAAAAAACAGCTATCAATTCTTGCTTATTGGCAAATGCATCAAGGATTTCTGTGTGCAGTTGGACTAGGTTGTCTGTGGTGGAACGATGTTTACGGAAACCACTTTGATATCTTGTTAGGTGGTTGTTTGTTTCCAAGAAAAAGTATAGTCTATGATTAATAATTCTTTCAAACAGTTTACACATTGAGCTGGTGAGTGAGATAGGGCGATAGTTTTTTAGATCTGTAGGAGAGTTGGCGGTTTTCTGTATGGGTATTACTGTGGCTTCTCTCCATTTATCCGCGAATGTGTGTTTTAACCACATGGTATTGAAAAGTTTCAACAAAACTTCGATTGTGTTTTAACCACATGGTATTGAAAAGTTTCAACAAAACTTCGATTCCTGATTGGGGTAGGTGTTTGAGGAAAATAGTTGGAATTTCATCGGGTCCAGGGGCACTATTTTTGCTTGTTTTGAGAGCATACTCGAGCTCCTTTTGTGTTATGGGGACATTTATGGTCTCTGAGTCGTCATTCATTTCTATAGGTTCTGTCTTTTCGACATGGTGTTTATATCGTAGGAAATCAGAGCTGTAATTTGAGTCAGATGACTGTTGTTGGAAATGGTCCGCTAATAATTCTGCAATTTTTGTTTTCTCGGTAATTATATTTTTATTGTCCCTTAGTGCTTTTATTTCGGATTTAGGTTTCTTGCCCTTTATGGCGTTTATCTTTCCCCAGACTTCCTTAATGTTAGCTTCCTGGGTGAGTTGTGAAACAAAATCTTGCCAGGACTTTTTCTTACTGAATTTAAGGATACGTCTTGTCAGAGCTCTTTGTTTTTTAAATTCTATAAGGTTTTCTAAATTATTGTTCTTCTTCAATTTATAGAGGGCGCGTTTAGTGAGTTTAACATGCTCATCACATTCCGAATTCCACCAGGGTGTGAACCTACTTTTTTTCGAAATTTTTCTTTTCCCAATAAAACGGTTAGCTGCTTCAATGATAATTCTGGAGAATTCATCGATTGTCTTGTTTATGTCAACGTCATCAGGTAAGAAAGTGGTCATTTCTTGATCTATGTATTTCGAAAACGAAGTCCAATCTGCTTTGTTGAGTTGCCAACTTTCTGTTATATTGAATTCCTCCTCGGATGAATGGTAGGTAGTTTTAATAGGGAAGTGGTTGCTACCGTAAAGACTATTTATACCTCCCATTCCAGGGAGGGGCTAATGTTTGCGGTAGAGATAGTCAAGTCTATACAGGAGAAGGTTCCGTTACTTTCATTCAGATGTGTATGGTCACCTGTATTCTGAACAATAAGATCAGAATTGGTTAAGATGTTTTCTATGATTTTGCCTTTCTTGTTTGAGTTTTGTGATCCCCATATTGGGTTATGAGCATTGAAGTCCCCTAAGAGAATAGTGGGTTTGGGCAATTGTTTAATTATCTGTTCAATTTCTGCGGATTGTAGGTCGTGTTTGGGTGGAATATAAAGGTTACATATTGATATTTTAGTTGGTGTATTTATTGAAACTGCAATGGCTTCTTAGTTGGTGGTTAGATTTATTGGTTCACTGTGATAAGAGTTTTTGATAAAAATAGCTACTCCACCACTGGCTCTCATTGCATGGGTTCTGTTCAGAGCAGAGCATATCCGGTTGATGTTCATCGAGTATTTGTTGAATTCTCTCAAGGTGCGGATAGAAACCACGGCAGTTCCACTGGATTATTGTGAATTTAGACATTTTTTTTTTTTTACCGGTATTTATTTTTGTTTTTCCGTTTAAGTTACTCTGGAAGTACCAAATCCGACTCATCAAAAAGCTCTTGCGAGCTGACACTAAGGTTACTGGAGATAGTTCGGCCTGTTCTAGTTCAAGTTGGGTTCTCATGGTTTTGAGTATTTTTGTCAATTTGCTTTTTGAGGTCTTATTTGGTAGATTTGGATAAATTTCTTCTAAAGTGTGGATCAATGAGTCGATGTCGTCCGTGATTTTTCGTGCATTAGTGATTGGGTCGTTATTTTCTACGCAAAGTTCCAAGAAATTCTTAATGTCTTCAAACTTGAAGGGAAATTGTGTTGGATTATTCAGTAATAGGTTTTCGAGTCCATCGAGATTCAGGGATTTTTGTTGCATTGCTTTTTTATATTTTTTATTTTTATTTGCACTAATTGTGAGGGAGTTTGGTTGTACAAAATTTTGGGATTGTTCTTGTTGCATGGGTTGTTGCACCGATGGTTCAGATGTTATTTCAGTTGTTGCTGGAGAGAGGAGATCTCGGATTTCCTCCTGGTTAGGAGATGGGGGTGAGCTGGTGGAGGCGCGTCGTTTTTGTGGTTTATTGATTCCTCGGCCTTGCTCTTTTCCTTTTCGCCTTCAACTATTGATTTTGTCGAATGGTTCGGTTTGGTATTGGGCTCAATATTCGATGAGCTTGAAGAAATTGGCGTAGTAGTGTTGGCATTTTTGGTACAGGCGGCAGCGATATGGCCCGTTTCCTTACAGTTGAAACAAATTGGGTTGTCAGAGGCTATAAATAACCTATATGTTGTCCCTTCATATGTTAGCAGGAAAGAGTTTGGAAGTTCTGAGGCATCACTTTCTGGGGGACCGATGTAAATATGACGTTTGAAACTCAGTATGTGGGAGTATTCTTCACCTTCCATGCCTGCTCTCAGGAAATTGAGATTGGAAACCAGTTTCAATCCATGTTCTTTTAATTTATCTTCGATAACTCTATGCGGTATGGATGGGCATGCATTCGAAATAATTATTCTGTTTGCTGGTGTAACCAATCGACGAATGTTGGTTTCAAAGCCACCTATGCTGATTGATGTGTGGTCTGCTAGTAGTTTGTCTACAGTTTTGACATCGTCGAGGAAAATACATACTCTGTTATTTGATAGACGTGAGATATATTTAATACATTTGGGGCCAATCAAGCTCCCAATAGCTTTGCGTAATCTGTATTTCGGACGTCTTCGATGGCATTGATAAGAATAGCTTGGTCTTTTTTCGGGAAGGATGCAACTGGAGATGATTTGATAGCATTTGCATAAGAAATGCTTGATTTGTTGGGTATCGAGTTTTCTTGTGATGAAGTTGTGTCCTGTGTGGTAGCTTTAGATACCGACATACTCGTATCGGGAGTATTCATATTGATTCGATCGAGAGAAATGAGATAATGAGCATATTTCTTCGGGTTATCAGATGTTCAACACAAAACGATTCCTGATAAGGTGTTTTCAAGAATCACTGGAGACTGAATAATAATTCATAAATTGTTTTATATTAATATATCCTATCTCGGGCCCAAGTTGAGGAAACTTAGTCCGAACTTTCTGAGAGCTGGCTTCGGTTCTCTCGTGATAATTAAGATTCTCGAAGAGGGCAGAAAACAAGGAAAAATTGAAATAATATGATTTCGCTCACCAGAACGTGTGTATCAGAGAAGCACATGAAACACAATGTTGAAATCTTCGATTTTCATCAATATTTTCAGACTCTATCAATAACTTCTGCAGTTCAAAAATGGGACGCGCGGAAAGAAGACATCACGCACGTCTTAGAACCCTGGTCATAACATAACAACATCTGTTCAACAGATTCTGTTGCGGCTCTTTGTTAAAGCGTACCCGCTTTACCTACCCCTCTATCTGCGTTGCCAAACATCTCGGTTTCTCGATAAAATATTTTATAATTTGCAAACATGAGCATATAAAACCGTATGTTTTTGAATTTCCATCCATATCTCCCACGAGAGTATCAATATCAGACTTGGTCGTGGAACATTAAGGTATCTAACTTGAGCACTTAGCGAGTAAATTAATTAAATTCCAACTTCTAAAATTTCGTGCGAAGAAAAAATCGAAAAGGTGACAACACTGGAAATAAATGGGGTTACACTTGTTCCTTGAACCATAAAAAACTTCCTTTCTTTGCTAGAAGAATATCAAGATTCCTCAATTTAACTATAATATTTGGAAAAAAACGTACGACAGTATCTTTTCAGAAGTCAAAACCGAATAATAATTCCAAATTGATACAAGTGATTTCATTGAATGTTTTATCATGAGAAGAAAGTTCAATCCACTAGCCGGAAGGGCGAGTGGCTTAATTCATTCGAATGAATACAAATTTATAACTCAAGTGTTGTACACAAAAATGTATCCCATTGCGATCATTTCGGGTTTAAATGATATTGACTTCCCAGAAAAAAAGTATTCAATAAAAACCTTTGTATATCCCAGATTTTGTGTGATTTTATACGTGATTCCAACTATAAATTTTTATCATTATTTATCGGAAAGTTGACGTGGTTGTTCTTCGTTACTGATAGTCATACTAATTATATCTTTTGTATAAAAATATGTCGAGAAGCATTGACGTGAATTCAAGAGCTGCGCGCCTGCTAATTTTTCGTTCTGTCGATTGCACTGAAAAATAATAGGTTCTAGTCGAATAAGTAAAGAATGAACGATCGTCAAAAATTAGTATTAAGATAATCTACAGAAATGAGTTAATTATCATGAAATTCATACAACGCAAGAGATTCGTGATTTCATGACGTTGATTAAACGCAAAAAATGGAGTTACTGAAACATAAATTTGAATGCGACAAGAGCATTAGTTAATATATAATATATAATTAGTTAATCTTAATCCAACGGTTATGTGACTTATTAAATATAAGTCGAGAATGCACAATGATTAAATGTTGTATGTTGATAACTACAGTAGTAGCTGTTCAGGACTTTGGATAAATGAGAAAAAAAGGGTTACTATAACGTAGATTAGATGTTGACAAAACCATGAGTTTATAAATAGTGTTGTATTCAACGTTTATGTAATGTTTCTCAGATCTAATTGAATAAACGTGAAGAACTCACGATGTGTAAACGTTTTATTATGATGGCAACAGTAGCGAGTTAATCTTCTACCACGCAAAAATTGCTTTATCTCATGGCGTTGAATATATTAAAAAAAAAAAGAGTTTATCAAGCGTAAATTGAAGGTTGCTTGTAGGTTTCGAGTTGCTAAATCGTGTCGTGGTCTACGTTGATATGATGTGTTTTAGTCGTAGTTTAATATACGTGTAAGAGGCACGATGTGTATACGTTGCTTTATGGTGGCTGCTATGCCGAGTAGAATTGTATTCGTTTATTATACGTTGAATCTACGTTTGGTTGAATTGAGGTTTCAAAAATAACGTTACGAAATCAACGAGTAACGTTTAATCAACGGGAGCAACTACAAATAAACGTATTTTCTACGTGTGTGTGTTTATTGGGTTTTTCTTTATAACTCAGGGACCACTGGTCGGAAATCATCCGGGTGAAAATTTTAAAGTTAAGCTATGCAACAGTAATCAAAGTTGAGAGTTTCCTGAAAGTTTGATGATAAGTTTTCGCGAAATAATTTTTTTTCCTCCCACTCCCAGTTTTGAGCCCTTACGGTACATCGTACCTGCTGAAAAGCTTGGATGGTTAATCTCTAGCGACACACAATTTTTCTACCAAGTTTCACGGATTTCGGTTCTCTACTTTCAGAGAATAGCCCCCCGTCAACGGACGGACGGATTTTTTTATCAGTTCATTCAAATCTACATACTTTGAAGTATGTATGTATATATGTATGATGTAAACTGTGAAATTTTCAGGGAGGGTAAATTTTTTTTTTGTCTACCACTGAGGTGTTTTATTTGATTTTATCGAGTAATAAACCGAAACCACGGAATATGACTTATTTTTTCCTAAAGTCTAAAAAAATTATATTCATATTAAACTGAAATTGTGTATATGGATGAAAAACATGAAGCTCAAAGTCCGAGCAAAAATTTTTTGAAATATGCTGAATAGTTTCCGGAAAAAATATTTGGTGATTGTTAAGAACATCCAATAACGCCCTAAATTTCATTGAAACATCAGTACTTACTAAGTTTGCTATGAAAATGACTTATACTAGAAAAGCACTGACGTGAAGTTAGCAGCTTTCGCGCGCATGTTCCATTTTGGTGTTATCCTTTGATTATGCTTTGAAAAGCTGATGACTTTCGTTAGTATCAAACTGAAATTTGATACGCTGCTGTGAAATATAAAGTTCAAAGTCTGCGCAAAATTTTTGCCAAATATGATAAACAGTTTCCGAGAAAAAAAATCCTGAAAAATTTTTGGGAAAAAATGTTTGTAAAATTTACTGACAGTATGATTTCAACAAAATTTCACGAAAATTTGCGCGTTGTATCACTTCAACTAACTGCCAAGTTTCGATCCACTCATTCCAGTAGTTCGCGATATTATCACGGAAAAAACCTCAAAATTTCAAGAGGCTGAAACTCCAAAACGTTGTGACCGATTTTGCCCATTAAATACTTATTGAAATGCAACCTACTGTAAAAGTTCCAAGTTGATAAGATTCTCCGTACGCCCGTAATCGTGCCTACGGAAGGATGAACAGCCGGACAGAATCGATTTTAACACCGGATTCGTCGTTTGAGAAAAAATATTCACAAAATTTTTCGAAGCATTGAACTTTCCTCGCTCTTTACTCTCGGATTATTGACTTCATGGCTATAGATTGTTAGAGATCCTATGATTTTTTAAATCATGAGAGTCTTACATCACCAGAAAGCCAATCACAGCATTAATTACGTTGACAGTACCACAGGTACGCATACTCAGAATGTAGAACGACTGTGGGGGGATACAAGAGGTGATATTTCCAGGTTTAGAAGGCGAGAAACCCATCTCGTGTTCTATCTAGCTGAATATTATTTCCATCGAAATAAGTACGTCCCAAAGATAATTCACTGGATAAGGCTGAGTAAATTTTTTTTTCGCTATTAGTTACTAAATTTCAATTCGATTGCTCTTATAGTTCCTCAGATATCGAGGAAATAATCTTAAATCCGTTCTTTCGATTTGACCCATAAACTAACTTGATCGCCGCATTCTGATGCGCGACCTACTCTCAAAGTTTTGAGTTGCTAGTTTGCTCCATTCCACAGTTGTCGTTTTCTCGGACGGCCGGCAAAAAATTACGTTAAGTTTCGCTTTAATGAATAGAAACCGCCAACGACTTTTTGCGCGCATGTTCTAGGGGAACAGCGTGCTATCGTTTTGTCCAAATGTCTGTAATTTTGGATGATTGAGCCGAAAATGGTCTCAATCGACTAGGTTGGACTCACTGATGACGAATCCGGTGTCAAAATCAATTCTGTCCGGCCGGCCGGCCGTAGACACGCTAACTGTCGACAGAAGCAAGCTAGCAACTTGAAACTTTCAGGATAGGTTGCGCATCAGAATGCCGCGGTTAAGTTCGTTAATGGGCCAAATCGATCGAATAGTTTCGGAGTTATAGGCATTAGTTATTTATTTTTTATTTCAGAAACTACTTGAGAGATTAGATTCAAACTTGGGAGTTGGGTGGAGTATAACGACGCGCAACTTTGAGCCAAATTTCGTCAGGATCAGATTTTCAGTGAATTTTAAAAAAATTTTTTTTCGAGATTTTTTTCCAAAAAATTTTTTTTTTCGGAAACCATTTATCATATTCGAAAAAAAAGTCCACTTACACTTTGAACTTCATATTTCACAGCAGTGTACCAAATTTAAGTTCGATACGATAATAAGTTTCGGAGATATCCGGAAAAAATGTGTCAAATTTCGAGGTTTTCTTCTCGATATCGTTTATTTTTTTGGTATAACTCGGGAAATACTGATTCAGTCCTGATGAAATTTCACAGCTAGTTTTGAGATGCTGAAAGAGAACTTCATGCGAAATTTCGTGATAATCCTGTCATCAAAACAATTTGAAAAAAAAATTTCTATGATTTTTCTCATCATATCATCCTCATCAAATTCTGAATTCTGTATGAAACTTCGAACTGTTATTTTTCGATGAAGTACTGGATTTCAATTCGATCTGATCTGTATTTTTGGAAATATTGAAAAAATAAAATTTTGATTGGGTATATCTACGGAATCATTGGGTGGATTTTACCCATTCACGAACTCGGCCTTCGTAATTTAGGTCCAAACCTTCTCTACAAATATCGAGTTCCTAAGTTGTTTCTTTCGGAAGTTATTCTGTTCACGCAGTCGGCCGTTAGGCTGACCGTAAACACAATAACTTCCGGAAGAAACGACTTAGAAACTCGATATTTGTAGAGAAGGTTTGGGGCTTAATTACGAAGGTCGAATTCGGGAATGGGTAAAATCCGCCCAATGATTCCGAAGATATACCCATTCAAAATGTTATTTTTCCAATATTTCCAAAAATACAGATTTGATCGAATTGAAATCAAGTAATTTATCAGTGAAAATTTCAAAAAGTACTGCCGTGAAGGCAGCAGCTTTTGCGTGCATGTTCAAATTCGTTGCTGAAGCGGTCATCTACATTCAACATGCGCGCAAAAGTTGCTGCCTTCACGGCAGTGCTTTTTGAAATTTTTTAACCAGGATTTGATTATATCCTAGTGGCGTCATATGTGTAAGTTAATGAAAAATACCGCTAAAAATGTGTTAACGATACCGGGATTCTTGACACAACCTCTTTTAAACCTTCCTACAGCCGGGTCCAGATGAGTGTAATCCGAACAGCGAATGCAATAAAATTTGATAAACGATTCGGTGAATAGTGTGGACGGCACTCGAGCTCAGCTTCGAATAATTCGAGTGCATCGTTCGAGTTGAAAACCAAGTCCTGACGGAGCAAAAAGAACCCTGCCTCGAACCATAACACTCCCTGTGATTTATTGCGTATGCTGTTCGCATTACACTCCTCTGGACCCAGCTCAAAGCCGGGCATGAATGATTGCAATTGAATAGATTTCGCAAAGGCGTTTAATACCCTGGACCATGAGTTACTCTGTGCTAAGTTAAGTTATTTCGGTTTTGATGAATCTGCTCTCAGATTTTTCAGGTATTATGTCTTTGGCAGATATCAGTGAGTTAAATTGCGTGATGAATTTCAGAGTACTGCCTAATAACGTCAGGTGTGCCCCAGGGTTTCATTCTGGGTCCTTTGCTATTCTTTATATATATATAAATATATAGCGGATATGTATTGTCTCTTTTCATCCGTCCGCTATTTCTCAAGCAGTCGAACAGCTTAATGAGGATTTGTCCAGAATGTTGGACTATCATGAAAGGAACAACTTGAAAATAAACGTGAAAAAATGTTTTCATATCCCCTTCTTCCCAAGAACTTATCAAACTGATGTTGAAATTGAGATGGGTGGCGAGAGAATTCCATCTTCTACCTGCTGCAGAAACCTTGGTATCCTTCTCGATTGCCGGCTAAGATTCAGGGAGCATGTCTTTCTGCTGTTGAGGAATTCTTTTCTGGCACTGCGCCATTTGTATTGTCATAGACATTTTTTCACTCACGTAAGTATCTCTGTGAAACCCTTGTGCTGTCCAAACTGAGCTACAGTTTAAAAATTGTCTCTCCTTGTCTCGACTCGGTCAAGAGATATAGGTTGCAGAAATTGCAGAATTCTTGCTGCCGATACATTCTGGGTATCAGAATTGTTATGAATTGATTTTGAATAATTTTGAATTTCTAACAGAATCCAATAACAATAAAATATAAATGTTGAATTTGGATTTACATTTCGCGCGGCTTTCTGTCTCTTTCTCAGAAGCCTGTTGAGAAAGATAATTTGGAAGGATTATGTGCCCAGAATAAACTATTGAAATACTAGAATGAATACTCTGGATTTGTTACTGGATCGTGATTGATTTGGACATTTCTTATATCTTATGATAGAATTTACTATGTTTGAGGCCTGGAATTAACTTAATTGTATATTATGATAATAAATGATTGAATATATGCATTTGTGTTCATTGGTGAGTTATTTTTTATGTTTCTTAAATACCGATTTAGAAAAAAACCATAACAGTACGTTAGGGGAATCAGTGATGGGATAAATAGATTAGAGTGGCTTAGGGTCGAAAATATTTTCCGTATTCACATGACGACTGTTGTGCATCGGATTTTGAGTACTGGCAGTCCTCCCTATTTGAGAGCCAAGCTGGTACCTTCGTAATGTTCATCGTGTGGCTATAAGGCACGGGCAGATGTTTGTGTTGCCAAGATTTGTCTCAGCTATGTTTGAGCGCTCTTTCACCTTCAATGCGGTGAATTTACCCAATGAGTTCTTGATAGGGTGTGAGGAGATTCTTTGGGCTGATTGCGAAAGGAACTGAAAAAGAAGTTGGTTATGAACCAGACATAGATTGAAAATTGTTTTTTATATGTTTTAAATTTTGGTCATAGTTTAGTTGCTTGTTAAAATTCATCAATTTTCATTACCCGTTTATATATACTTTTTTCTTTCGATTTGTTTTTCTTTTGTTTTTGGGGTTGATATCAATGGAAATGTAGGATGTCTTAAATTTTCCTATTATGGATCTGGTTTTTCATTTCGAGAAAAATTTAAGGAAATGGTTGTAAAGGGTGACAAAACTGCATAATTCGAAATTATTTTACCGATAAGTTCAAGATTTATCGAACTATGAAATATGAGTCATAAGGTAATGTACTATTAATATTATTATTATATTGATCACCCTGTATGACGGTGCCGAGCAGAGATTTTGAATTTTTATTATGAATGTTAGTGGTTACGAAAACGAAAAAAATCATAATGTTTACGTACAGGGTTATCCGATATTCACGAAAATAGGAAAAGTCTGATTTATTCAATTTCAGAAATACTGAAATATGACGATCGTTAAGGGTGACAAAACTTCAAAATTTGAAATCAATGGGTCGATTACTTCAAGAGCTATGGAACTGTAAAATTTCAACCATCAGATGAATATCACCCTGTATATTCCTAACGAAGGCCCACAGACGATAGAAATCCCGTGATATTTGTCCACCTTGATAACCTTGATTCATGATATCTGTTTGTCGCATTCTTCCCAGGAACACCCTGTATATATTTTTTTTCTGTTTCAATGAAGGCTCTATTATCATTATAATATGGAGATATTGGAATATCCAAACATTTCATTACGGACCAGATCCAGTTGGAAGAGTAAGTGAAATGGAAACAGGAGGGTGAGAGAAGTCCGATCGGCACTCGGCACTCTCGACAGGTTCATAAATCTACCTCACCACTATTGCAGCTGGTTGTCTCACTTGCTGTTGTTATTCAAATAAATATACGATGTAAATTGTGCCGTTATCTATGAAACGGTTCGTTTGGAAATTATTTTATAACGTCCATTTGCTAATAGTCGAATGTTTGGTCGCGATTTCATCGTTTTCGTGTTATTCATAGAGTGGTTCCATAAAAGGCGGATCGGTTAAGACACGCTACAGGCAAATAGGTATTGTTAGGACTTCCAGACTCCGTTGCGGTTTCATTTTATTTGACTTTCTGGTGGCTTGCCCCGAAAAGATGTGATATACGTCATTTTTGCCTCAGTGGATGCTGTTAAAATCTTTGTTATTCATGGCATTATCCGTAGATAGTAGGGTGACACAAAATATTTTAAACACGTTGCTACCCAGTGTATGAAACAAACATCGACTGCCCGTATAATTCTAGAACTGCGCTGAACCAGATGAGCATGAACACCAAGTCGGAAAGTTCGGGTTTTTTTATTTTTGCTTTTATGTTTTTTTTGGCTGCCAACAGAAACACTTGCCCAAAATAGATTTTTTACCCAAAAAAATTCATGAAAACCCACACAGCGCATGTACGTACAGTGGACATGCAATATATGTCCATTATGGACGTTTGAAACAGCCAGTGGACGTCCAGAATTCGATCAATATACATCCGATGGACGTCCAGGACACAACAATGGACGTACAATTAATGTCCAGAAAACGTCCAATAGATGTAGAATCTTGATACATTGGACGTCCATTGTATGTCATAAGTAATACAATAGGTGATCAATGGATGTTATTCATGGATATTGAAAACATTCATCGGACGCCCAGATTTGGCGCATTATGAATCCAATGGAAGTTTATTGGATGTCCATGACACCATATCTGAGGTACAATAAATCCTCAAAATTTTGTCATAGAGAATGCTTTAAGCGCGTTGCTTAAGGATAATAGCAACACTCTTTCGGCATTCTCTATAACAAAATTATCCCGGTATTATCAAGGCCCTAGGGTATTTCTACTGAATATTTCGAGGATATTTATTTTCATCTATTTGCTCTCCTTCTAGCCATTATAGGTAAAACTTCATCCTTTATCTGTTTGCTTGGAGATTTTTCATTTAATTGTTCTGCAGCACCAATGAGTTTCAGAATTCTCAAAGTTTACGGTAGCTTATGTTGGAATAAACATCGTTTCCGCTTCCCGGTGTCGACATCTCAATTGACTGAAAAATTAATAATGAACATAAAGGAATAAAAAAATAATTCAAACAGAGTACAGGGATTCTCGAATTACTGGGCTCCAATGAGAAAAAGTTTGAAACTTGAATTATTTACAGTGTTCATCATCAGGCCTGCCACACTTATATCGTCTAGTACTATTGTCCGCCACAACATTACCAATAAAAAGCAATTGATTCATAAGATTCTTCATAGCTTCGTCTAAAAAATATTAAATCAAGAGTGAGGAAAAAATTGGAAAATTGATGGATCCACAAGTGTAATGGAAATGGGCTAACTATTGACTCTAATCTTCAACGATAATAAAACCAGTTTTTTAACTCTGAGAAATTTGACGTTGTAACTTCACTTCACAGGATGAGATATGTTTTAAGTACGAAAAAGCTCTGAAGAAAATATTCACCGGCATATCAACTAAAGTAGTAGTCAATAAAATCATCCTCGCCGCCTATTTGATCCTGAAAATGAAGGATTTAATAGGGGTAATCTACTATTTACCTTTTAGGGTAGGCATGAGATCCTGCAAGGGATTCCATTGTTATTCCGTTGTTGATGAAAAGGAGTTGCTATTGGCATTTTTAGCCCCAGTTTCATCCAATTTTTTCTTCATTTTCTAGACTTAGGACCAACATCATTCAAATAACTGCTCTATTCAGACACTTTGGTTTTATTTATGGAAAATCCTCGAATTTGATTCAAAGTGTTTTCTTGTCTTTGTTGGTGAACACTCCAATTAACCTCACATTTCTCATTGACGCACCACAGACTATAGTTGAAAGTCGTGATCCACAGCACAAACTGGTCTTTATGAAGAGTTAATTGGACTCGTTGAAAAGGGATATCTAATAGTAAAGCCATTATTGAGGATATCCTTAAACAATGATAAACCATTGTTCAAAAAATGATTAAAACATTAATGAACATTTGTCTAAGATATTGGAAATGTATTTGGTGATTCTTAATTTGAAAGCAATGTATAGAAATTGAAAGCTTCAGCTTGAAAACTCAAGTGTACAGTCAGCATTTTCAATTTCGGTGATGCGGGCCAGTCAAAGTTTCTCGAAACGGCCTCTGACTGTATAGAAACCTCAATCTAAATGATATTTTTGAAGGACCTTGAAAAAAAACTTTCATTCACTAGTTATATGTTATTTATATATTCATTTCATTCATAAGAAGAAAAATAATGTAGCTGAATTGGATGTACAATAAATGTTATTTGTTGTTGTACAATAGATGTTCATCCTCATTGTTAATTTTTTGTTTGAAGATAGTCACAAGTTTCATTTCTGTTTGAATTAATAAACGGTTCGTAGGAGTTAAACTTAGATTGTATACATATTTATGGACATTGAATGTTTGTACAATGGACGAACAAGTCGTACATCCAATGGACATCCATCTTCCTACGTACAATGTACGTCCAGTGAGTGTCCATGGACGTTTGGAATTGATATGGCACTGCCTTGAAGGCTGCAGATTCATTATGATTGGATCAGTATTTCTCGAGTTCATCCATAAAAAAGAGCGATGAAGGGGAAAGAATCAGAGAATTTGACATAGTTTTTCCCAATATCTCCGAAAATAAATATCGGATCGAATTGAAATTGAACACCGTTGTTAAAAACTGACTTAAGGCTCTGTGAGATTTTTCATTGAAAACAGATGAAAATTTCCCAAATCAACTTTTTTTGTAAAGTTGGAAAATTTTCTAATCATCTTTGTTTTCAATTTTTACCCGTACTATAGCCACGAAATTTTGCAAAGAGTTACTCGTCGGTATTCTTCAACTAACTAAGAAGTTCATTTCTAATCGTCTTAGTTATTCTTAAAATATTGGAAAAATAACCCCAAAACTTGAAAATGCCATGAATGAGGATAAATCTCGTATCAAACTCGAATTTGAAGCACTGTGCCTAATCTCATTGAAATCTGATGAATAATTTCCGGAAAAAAAATTTCCCCCAGAAAGAAGTTTATTTATCGAAACGGAAAATTTTGAGTAAAGTGGAAATGTAATCAATAGTCTCCGAGGAAACAATTTGGTCAGGCAACCTTTCGTAAATTATTTATTTTTAATTTTAACAGTTGCATGTAAAGAAATATGTCATTTGAATTTTTATAAAAAAAATTGCGTCTGTAGAGAAAGTGTTTCTCAACAACATATTTATCATTGTCAGTTCAGCCAATATGTATAATTATAAAAATGTTTGCTGTTCGGAAGATTTACAGGAGTTCATGGGAAGAGAATCAACTTGGACAAATTGAATTCATCGATACTGAGAATGCGTTTGGTCGGGTCAAAACATGAAACGATAACCTCCATTACAACGAATTTCGAACTTGCGCGCAAAGCTGCTTACCTCACTTCAGTAATTTTCTAGAAATGTATATAGCATTATCGCATATCGTTTTCGAATTGATTCGATGGTGATCAGGAATGAGAAGCAATTATTATTATTATGAAAATTTTTTATTGCCAATAAAGCAACGTTTGTGATTCTTATCATGAGATATTTAGAGGTTTTCTCATAATATAATTTTTTCATAATCAAGGCATGTTAATTCATTAACCTACTACATATTTTTTGGATTAATTCACTCGTTGCAGTAATCTATATCACTGCATCAAAACATACATGAAGATATGTGCGAAAATTATGAAAATAATCCAAATATGGCGAGAAGGTTTCGTTCCTTTAAACAGCCAATATGTGAAGCCCAATTCAAAAGATCGTTTTACCGTTGAAAACTGAAAATTTTTAACGGCTATTGAATTTTGTTCTCTATTCTTACATAGAGAATATTTGATTTCAATGATAAAATAACACATACAAGATTTTTCCGCTTTGGAATAACGAATTCACTGCTCCATTTCACCTGCTTGTTTTTATTCGACATTCATCTCATTTGTCCTGCCTGATTGTTACCGGAACCGGCGATTTGGAGCGAGCGCCAGTTCCGCTAAATATTTAAATGGTCAACTTGAGAATTCGCCATTAGATGCCACCCCTAAAGCAGCGTTGTTGTACGATTCTCCATGCCTACTGCCTCGCTGCTCTTCTTCCACCCTCTTAAATGCGACCATCCTTCTCGAGTCACCCCGGAATGAATTATGTCTTTTCTTTTTCAGGCCTTCGAACAGGTTTTCGTAAATATGCCAACGAGGCCAAATGATCAAATATATATTTATAACGGACGGAAACGGTGTTATTTCGTGGAATTGATCTCAACGATGATGAAGAAGTTTTTGAGGGATATGAAGATGATATGATGATTTATTTCATCTCTCAAAATGAGCCTTTCAGGGAATATGCTGAAGTATTTCATTCCGAGTCAGAAATAAACTGTGTGATTTTATCAGAGAATCATTTGCAGGTTTCCTATAATTTGTAATGAAAACTTTCAGCTCGAGTTTAACTGGTTAATCTCACCAAAATAAGGAACCTTAAATTTTTTTACAGAATCTTCTGATGGTCGTATCTTTAAAATATTTAATTCTCAGAAATTTCACATTTCACGAACTATCTGTCAGATAACTATTCCTTTTCAGACCTTAAGAGCAAACACTAACTATCCCGTGTTGGTGGTATTGTTTGTTCTTTAGGCAGGTTCTCATCGATATTCCAACCCAGCCAAACGATATAATATATAAGCTTACATGACACAAGGACTAATATCTGTCGATAAGTAAACGAATATTTCACCTTGATCTGAGCTAATCATACAATCAACCAGGACATCTACTGCGAAGAAGCGACGTCCAAGGAGTACAGTTACAATAATTCAAGTTTCAGGGAAATAACAGCTCTAATGTTGGCTCAATTGTTTTCTGTTATTCTTTATTTTCCATCAACGTTTCGACAGCAGTTACTGTCATCTTCAGGATGCAAAATTTGAGGTTTAAAATACAAAAATTGTCAAACATCATACATGTTAGTTATTTTGAAATTAATAATTCACGTGCAACAAGTGATCAAAATCAATCAGTCGTTATGACGATTCTATTCAATGTTCCGTTGATAGTTCTCATCTATTCCATGTACAATGTCTCAACATTACTGTGGAGAACTTAGAGACTATGAAAATGTCAGGAATAATAAAACAGTGTATGTGTATTGAATGCTCAACAAGCATAACCGCAAAAACTAAAATGCCAGTATGTCAACAACTCCCTAAAGATGACTGAAAACATTGAGCGCATCATTACCAATTCTTTCACGGGTCTATTCCTTCCAATAATAGAGAGCTTGAAATCTGAAATCTCTCTTCTTCGCGATGAAGTGTCTGATCTGAAAACGGTAAACAACAAACTTCTGAAACAAATTGAAAATTCAGGGGCAGACGATCAGTCTTTCTAGATTATTATGTACTCTTCGAGTAATGTGTCCAAAGTATCTGAGAATGCGTCGTCGACTTATGGTGGAAAGTCAATCTGTAATACCTAGTTCGTTTAGTATAGACACATTCGTTTGGTGTGCGGTCCAGGGTATCCGAAGCATCCTTCGCCAGCACCACATCTCGAACGCGTCTATTCGGCGTCTATTGGCGAATTGAAGATATCCGCTAGTCTCTCTGGTGGCTATCAAAGTAACCCGAGGTACAGACATTATCATTGACAAGTTAAAAGAAATGTTAAGAAAATGAGAAAGTTTATGCTTTTTTCTTGGTGTTTGTGTGATTTTACAAGTGCTTATACTGAGGAAAAGCAAACTCAAATGTCCATTCCCATAGATTTCCACAGCCCGGTGAAAAATTTTGAGTTTGGGTGAAAGGAACTTCCTTTAACAAGTCGGACCTGAAAGTGTTGAAGAATCGATAAAAACCTTGGCAACTTGTAACTCAAAATTGGTAAACCAACAAACAAGATTTATGAGAGTCTGTTTCCTGCATTTTACCGATGATGATCATTTTTATAGAGGTGAGCAGGAATAGCTCATAAAATATTAGATCACATTCATGAAGACAATTTTTTTCCAGGCCCCTAATACAACACTGAAAGAACAGTTTGGTAACATTAAGTAAAAATTATTAACAGTCACCTAATCCGTTATTGAAATATGGCTTATCCACCATTTGTTTTGTATAATTAAATAATTTGTTCACGCTCTGATAAATAAAGTCTTATTATCATACATTCATTTCATCATATTATTCATTTATTAATGGTGAATAAATATTTTGTGGTCTATGCTTAATATGGCTTAACAATAAATAAATTTTGTTCTTCGGATATTAACGAATATTGAACGGAGATTACTTATCATTAGTAATGAACAAATATTTTGTGATTATCAATCAATGTTTATTTAAGTGAAAACCAAGATGCTGAGAATCTTCAGCATTTCATTCTATTAAATAATAAGCAAAAGATTCACAGCATCCTTTGCGCTACCTGCTATTCATATAAAGATGATATGTTTCAATAAATAAAATTTTCAAAACTGTACAATCATTGGTGATTTATCATAAAATACACGTTCATAACCATCAACGAGTAAATTCAGTTCAATATCTATCAACATCTGAAGATGAAATCCATTTCCTACAAAAATTCATTTTCAAAACAATAAGATCACTAGATTAATCATGTTTTCGACAATCTTGTTCATTTCATTAAAAAAAAAAACTATCGAGACAAAACTATTATCTCGCAAAATTATAAAATTTTCACAAACCCCTGGATTTCTTTATATGTGGGTCTTGGTAGCAATGAAGCAATTTATCTTTCATGCAAATCATTTATTTTCAAAATCAAAAATAATTATTATTTTTCATAATTGAAACAATGCTCAATATTATGCATTAATTGAAGAGTCCATTCACTGAATAAATGCAGCAGTACATATGTTTATGTTTTATGAGATAATCAACTGATATCTTCCTATTTACTACATACAACGAAATTGGGAATAAAATGTTATGACAGTATTGAAACAAGAAATAAGAACTATTTTGAAAATAACAATAAACAATAAATTGAGTAACTAACTCACTTTTTTCCTGAAGAATAGTTCCAATAAGTCAGAAGAGAATAATTTTGAATTCGTATACAGATGATGAAGGTTTTTCTTATCGATTTGAATTGCTTAGAATCCACACGAGAAATCTGTTTCGTTGAGTTCGACCCTTTTTTGAACCATATTTCCTGTACGAGGCACTATCTCATTCAGTTTTCTTCTTTCTCATATATCTCCTTTGGCAGTTGGAAAAGATTCATTCCATTTTCTGAAAAATTAATCATTTTTGAAACATGCTTCGCAAATATAATCAGTCAGTTATCTTAATATTCATTGGTTTACAATACTACTTTTGTATACCTGAGTCATAATCAATTTATAACCAAATTTCGACCTGCCTTTGCAAAATTCACATTTATGAGGCTTTTGATGCATGAATTACCCATATCGTAAATAGGTTAAGAAACATTAATGGTGTGTACATACCTGATTTGTTTCCTCTTCTTTAACAATTTCAATTCAATATCACTATGAACGCTAAGAGCCTGGATACAAAAATCAGACCCGATGGAACGATCAGATGATACTATACACATTATTCACACCACACTCGATAATCGACGAGTCTGAACACGATATGAGGAGACTCTGAACAGCCCCGAATCATAATATACGTGAATATGTATTTATTAATAGACACCCCATTATTTATTGATAGTTACCAGAACTTATTGATGAGAAATATTTAAATCTCTTTAATGGACAAATTATTTATCGTTAACTTCTTTTGTTTTTAATAACCGAATATCGCAGTAACAAATGCTTTGTTTATAGAGAATGTCTAAACGTATTACAAACAGTTTTAATGATTGAGCCATATTCATTGTGAATATTATTTACTTATTATTAACGTATTCGGAAGAAGCAAAGGTTTATTCAATATTACTGAGATTTTTCTTTCAGTGAAGCAGAGAAAGTTACTAACTATGCTATGCCTTCCAGAAATCTGCCTGTTGAACTGATCATTAAGAAACAACCTAAATGTTTTAGTGATAGAACTGAACGATTGAAACAAGAGAGTCTCAAGAAGGAAATATCTGGTTATGAATACTCTTCACTCAAAGTGCTTCTTCCGATGAAATCAAAGTTGTACAAAGCTTATTTATTACAGCTTTTTCAAGACCAATCATATGAGTGTTGGAAAAATTAATTTGTCAATCCATAATGAATAAGGCTTACGGTACAAGTAGCATTAGTTTTATGTGAATGTATTCATTTTATCCACAATAAATTGGGTAAATAGTCCTTCCCTGTATAAATAGTAAAGTTATGAGTATTTGTCTATTATTCCAAGAAGTATGTTTTACAATACTATCTGTTTTTCAACTTTTTGAGCAGTAGGTCTGAAGGCATTCGATCAATAATCAAGTTGAGTAGGTAAAAAGGTATGAAGTTTATTAGTTTTGCAAATAACATGTAATATAGTATTACATGCATCTTCCTGAACACTTCTTGCATCTGAGCCTCCAAGATAGTCCAAATAATTTGAAATTAATCTTGTTATTTGGATCTGAAAATAAATAATATTAAAATACTGTCTGACATCGGAGATATCCCCGTAATTTTAGAGTTGCTACACTGAATTAGATTGAAGGATGATACATACCTACTTTATAAGAATGGAATATGTACTCCCATTAATACTCTCGTCAACTATAAAAGTCTGAAAAGGCTTTGAATGAATCGTAAAATCAAAAATTATCAAACCCAACACTAACAAACAGTACAAAATCGACTATCAAAACAAAATCTATTTCTGTATCTAAGGTTCTAAAACTGGCCACCGTGGCACTGCTATCTTAAATTCCGAAGCCAATCGGTCGATTTCATTGTCCAGGATTCCGACCCATAGGAGGATATTGAAAATACTAAGGTATTCATCAGTGCTATTTCAGTATTTTTCGTTATGTGTTTGTCCCCCCATATTTTTGTCAAGCTCGACGTTGCCGCTCTTGCTAGTATTATCCGTCTTCTTATCTCACTTTCACATCCTCCTGTGATTCTTTAGTTTAATGGTATTATTTCTATCGATGATCATGAATTTAGTTATATTGAGATTAATTTCTAGTCCTATCGCTCGACTCTCGTCGGTGATCAGAAAAGAAGCACAATCATTTCGTCTTCATTTTTTGCAATTGAAGTGGTGTCATCGGCGTACCTTAAATTGTTTATTTTTTTGCCATTGATTGCTACCCCTCCATCGAATTTTTCTAGGACTCGTCTCATTATATATTCTCCGTAGGCGTTAAATAGTCGGGGTGATAAGATGCACCCCCTCCTCTCTGTACTTTGAAGGCGACTGAAGTTTTTTCGTTGAGGCTAACCTATGCTTAGATATTTTTATATAGATTTTTGAGGAGGGATAGAAGATGTTGGGGGGTTCCCATTTCCTTCAGTACGTCTCAGAGGCAGTTCCACTTTACACAATCGAAGGCCTTCTTATAGTCTATAAAGCATAGGAGCATGGGCGTGTTGAACTCTCGGGCTTTCTCGATTAGTTGACGAACATTGAATATTTGGTCTCTGGTTCCTCTGCCCCTAACGAAACCCGCCTGTTCTAGAGCAACCTGACTCTCTAGGTATTTTTGTAGTCTTTTGTCCATTATTCTAAGCAGGGTTGTGCTTGCGTGAGATACAAGAGATATAGTTCGATAGTTTTCGCATTTCTTAGTGGATCCCTTCTTATGAATCGGTACGAATGCAGAAGTTGTCCAGTCTTGAGGTCAGCAGCCCTTTTGCCATATTTCATTAAATATATCGTGTAATATTCTGGTGCCATTTTCTCCTATTGTTTTTATGAGCTTGGCAGAGATACCGTCCACCCCTAAGGCCTTATTATTCTTTAAGTGTCTTATAGCTTCTTCTACTTCAGAAACAAGAATGTTATCTTCCGGTTGCTGGTTTATTATAGTCCTGTCTTCGGTATACAGTTCTTCGAAATATTGTCTCCAGCGCTCCAGAACTTTATCGCCTTCCCATACTAGAATTCCATCTTTATCTTCGATTGTAAATGTCTTAGGTTTGAATTTGCTTGTTAATTCTCTTAATTTTTCAAATAAATCTCTGGTACACAGAGAAAAATGTTCCAGTTATACAAGTTCACTTGGGTAAAATTTAATAACCATAAGTATATTAATGAACTTTCGTACAATTACACCAAGTAAAAAATGTTTCCGATATCGAGTTTCAGTGGCAAGTGAACTGTGATTCCGTGACAGGCAATACTTTTCTTATCTGACATTTTTGTAACAACCCGCTCAATACTCATTATTGAACAAACAATCTAACATAAGTATAATTGACCTTAATACTTTGTTTTCCATAAGTAAAAGAAACAACTCCGCCTTTATTACCAATTCAATAACCACAGGTAAACAGTTCAGTAGATTTATATTTCTTTCTTCAGGGCTCGGCTAATTTCGGTAACCTACGGTTACGCGATGCGGGATTGCGCATCCTCTATTCCTCTCTCCAGTCTCTCCTCACCAGTCGGCAGTCATCACGCAGGCACGCAGCAGTGCAGCACGTAACTGTGCCACGCAGTGACTTGTCTGCACCTGTTGAAAGCTGTTCGTGTTCATAGATGAGATTGAGATATACCTAGGGTTCTCTAGTACCTTTCTGATTCACGTAATGTTAGGAAAGCATGAAAGGTTATCATCAAACAGAGTTATTTTTTCGCTTCTGTTTTGCATCAGGAATTAATATGTTGGTCTGTATCCTTTGAAAAAGTGGACCAGGAACGATCATTCTTATTCCTGATTTTCATATGATTGTTCTTTAATTTTTCTATATTCAACTACCCAGGAATCTGAATGACCTTTCGGAACCCTTTTTTTCAGGTTCGCACACCTTCAATATTTCAATTGAATTGAATATCTGAGATAACTAAATCATGCTTCAGAGGCAAGTCCTTTACGGTCCCAGAGCAATTAAATAATGTTTCTGTAATAATCGTACTCTGTAGTGGTAATAATTAAAGTATGCACTAAACATTAGTGGGAAATATTTTTGAGAGGATCACCATTCCTTCTGGAGCAGTATACATTTTTGTCTGTGGCAACTACATATGATTTAGCATTTATTAAACTGTTTAATAACCATCATCCAGGTGTGTACCTATTATAAGCAATGAAGATTCTAAAATAATGCAGCAATGTTATCAAGGGAATCATGAAGTGTTCAATGGTTATTAAACTGTTAAGTCAATCTCATTCAACACTTCAGTAATAGTGAGTTGTGTTTGAATATATTTATTCACTAACTCCGAATGAACTAGTAAATTGAGTGTCAGCTGAAGGTACAACAATTCAGGAAAACATTTTTATCTACCACTATCTAACTGTATTTCTGTCCCATATAGTATTCAAATTCCTAATAGTGACTACTAAATATTTAATAACCCTTAGTCATCTTTCTTCTCTGTGCATCATGGGTGAGTTGGTGTTTTTCTTTTTCCTCGCATAGTTTCTTGATATAATTGTTTTTATCTTGTCTGTATAGTCTTTGTATTCTTTTGCTAAGCCTCTTGTATAGGTCTTTGTTTTCCTGTGTTAGAATGCCTCCCCTGGATATCTACATGTGTGCAAATTTGATTCGGCTTTGAAGCCTGATCTACTGAAAACTCATCTCAAGACATGTGGTTTTACAGGTATCCTATGTGAGAGGCTTTAATCTAAAAGACCCTCTGAATATTTATCCTCTGAACTCACAGTTCCAGCAGAAAATTTTGATGACATCAAGAATCCCAGTCTTTGGAAGGTACCAGAATTAACTATTTTTTATTCCGACTCATCAGAGACAAATCAAAAAATGCGAAGAAAAAATCATAGTTTTACATCAAAATATTCAATCCATTAGGGATTGTTTTCTTAGGTTAGAACAATAAGTTAACAATCACTGAACATTGGCAAAGCGAAGAACAACCCATCGCATTTCACCTAATCGGTTTCAAATTGGCGTCTAAATTTTGCAGATTATCGGGCAGTCATGGCAGATGCGCCATTTATTGTGAAACTGAAATTCCTTTCAAGGACCGCTCAGATCTGATTAAACAAAGTATTCCATATGTTTTCGAATGTTCGGCAGTAGTTATAATTCTCGGCTCCATAAAATTCTTGGTTGTTTCTATTTACAGACCCAATAGTTGTCCTAGATGTGATACCATCTTCTTTTTCGAGAAAATAAATTTAATACAACACAAACTTATAAAAGAAAATAGTCAATACATCATAGTCTGTGATTTCAACATCAACCTCCCAAACAGCAGTAAAGACATAAAAACATTCATTTCCATCCTTGAGGGGGATAACGCCCGAATAACAATATCTGAGGCAACAAGAATTACTTCGACTTCTTCTACCTGTGTTAATAATATTACTATAACAAATCTGGAACAATATGAAACTGCAGTATTGACATCACATTTATCTGATCACTCTTCTCAGATATTCTTTTTTCCGATCCCCAAGACCTTTGTGAGATCAGAAATGAAACAGGTCAATGAAAATACGATGAAAATATTCACGGGATTGTTAAGTGAAGAAAAATGGAACTTACCTTCTTCAATTTGGAATCCTTGCAGTATAGATGATCTCTGGGATAGTTTTTTCAGGAGGTCTAAATCTATTTTTGACTAAGTGTTTCCTCTTATCAATAAAATACTAAATGATTATGCGAAAAAATATGTTGACAAATCTGATCAGGTCAGACATCTAAGAAATCAATTCGATTACTTCTATACAGCATCTCTTTATAATCCAGAATATAATATCGTATACAAAAAAATTAAAAAATCATATGATACTACGATCAAAAATAATAAGAAAATTTACCTCAAAACTAGAATAAACAACTCTAACAACAAAACCAAAACCACATGGCAATTAAGTAGAGAATTAACAGGACGTAAAATATAGACTAATAAGGCCAATATGATCAAGACCGATAATCCTCTAGAATAAGCTAACTCATTCAATAAACGTTTCCTCAATGCCCACTCGTCCCTGAAAACGGAAAAGCCCATTGTCATGAGTACTTCCAAATTCCGTCTCATCTCACGAAATCCAAAATCTTTCTTTCTGTTCGAAATAACTCCAAACCAAGTAATCAAGGCAGTATATGAAAAATACGATGGTATTCCTATGTCCGTTATAGAAAGATCAATAGAAATAATCGCAGAACCATTCGCCTTTATAATGAACAGATCCTTCAAAGAAGGTATTTTTCCCAAATCCTTAAAAATAGCGATAGTGAAACCACTTTTCAAAAAAAGGAAATATTGAGGATCTTAACAACTATCGACTGATAAGTTCAATTTCAGCTTTTTCAAAAATTTTCGAGAAGATACTGGTAAAGGGGCTCTTAAATTTTTTTTACAAATCAAACATATTTTCAAAACATCAACATGGTTAACTTAAGTCAAGGAACACAAAAACTGCAGTTTTCAAGTTGACTCGATCAATTCTTCGATCGCTAGAGGCTGGGGAGGGTATTTTCATAGATCAACCCAAGGCCTTTGACACCGTGGACCATGAGATATTGCTGAAAAAACTAAACCTCTATGGAATAAGGGATAACCAATTGAATTTAATCCGGATATATTCGCAGGGTAGGGTTCAGAGGGTATCACTTGAAGTTCATGGACACCATGTCATATCCTCAGATGAACCGACATTAGAAGTACAGCAGGGTGGTATTCTCGGACCAGTGTTATTCATAGTCTACATCAATGACATCTCGGTTGTAACAGATATCAACATGAATAACTGTACTGCTTGTGTTAGCCCACTCCCAATAACCGATGGGATAGACAACAGTGAAATTGTCATGTATGTAGATGATAATAATTTTGTTATATCTGCAAATAGCATTTCGGAAACTTTAAGAATCACTAAAAAAAATTCCACAATATCTCAAACTGGTGTTCAGTAAATCAGCTAACGATTAATTCAAACAAAACAGAGTGTGTTGTTTTTTGAACCTCTCATTCAAAACTCAGAAAACCAAAAATAATCAGTCTTAATGATGAATCGATAAAAGATTCGAATAAGACTAGATTTCTGGCAGTATCATGGACTATCACATGAACTGGTTAGGATCATATCACCTATCTTCAGGGAAAGCTCAACAGGGTACTCCACTCTCTTCGCGTCTTGGCTCAGCAAGCAGATTCTGAACTACTGAGATTGGTCTATTTTTCAAATTTTCAGTCGACACTGTCTTATGGAATCATTGTGTGGGGAAATAGCTGGGATATCAACAAAATTTTTATCATTAAAAAAAAGCACTAAGAACCGATCCTTCTATCACGGATTTTTTAAAAGTCACGGAATACTGACAACCATCGCGATGTTTATATTCAGATGTCTACAATTCTGAAAAAACGCTGCAATTTCACACAAGGGTTTATTATTTTCTCAGTTAAGTAATCCAATTCCATTGATATCTTAAATAAAACTTATATAGCATGCGAAAAAAATAACGTAACCCGTCAATAATGCTTTTATCCTGTGCTCTTTTGAATTTGATATTTCTAACTCCACTACTTAATTTTTTCAAATGGAAATATATGGGTTGTGATAAATCAAATAAAAAGTGATTTGAATACCCATTCAGCGATGTGGCTTAAAGTACAATTGCTTGTGTCGTTTTTCATTGAAAAATTAGGAAATAATTTAGAGTTTGTAGTCAGGAGGGTACTGCATTATTCTTTTATTAATTGATAGTAATAATAATATTTCAAAAATAAACTATCGGGAACACAGTCTGGTCAAGGGCAATCCGAAAACTCTTTTTGAATCATTCTAGCTTTCGCAAATTTTATTAGCTTCTTCAGGAATCTACGAAAAACATACTGTGTAACATACAAACCAAAATTAACAAGACCCCTCACGTTTAAGTCGAGGTTATGACAGCTTAGCCATATCAAAACTATACCAGACTAAATCCTCATCATCAATGTCCGTTTCGTAAAAATTATATAGATAACACTCAGCAAATTACTTAAAAATTCATCATCAACAGATCTTTCAATCATTCAGTATATAAATCTTCAAATTGGCCAATAGATCTTTTCTTTGTTGTTAAAAACACCCAATTTACTACAGATAAACATTTAGGTTAGAACACAGACATCACGGACAACGATGCCCTCCTCAACATTCAGGTGCACAGAGAATTCTTTATATTTCATTCCTTCTATTTATATTGGCTTTGTTTTGATGTACTGTTAACCATATTAATATATATTATTTAATTTGTTGGTATCTTGTTTCTTGTTGACATTATCATCAGTAACTGTGTTCCCGATAGTTAATTTTTGAAGTTTAACGTTTAGTCGATAATTTATCGCTCTGTAATAAAAATAAAAATAATATATTTATTCAATCGAAAGCTTATTGAAATACAATTGGGTTGGTTTCATCAAAACAGGATACATAACTGTTTTGACCTGAATTGGTTTATTCAGGTGTATTGGGGTTTCAATAATAGAGACCCCGTTTGGTTGAATTAATCGCACTTGATTAATTCAGTCTTCATCAAAATGAAGACACGACCGACGAATATTTTCTGATCTTTATCAGAAAATGCTGATGCTTTTGAAATAAGCAGATAATTGGAGAACTGGTCAATATCGTTGCACTTATGACACGAAGATGTTGTTAAGGTGTATTAAAAACGCACTTTTAACACATAACACAAATGTATTTTCTTGTATCTGTATTAGATAACAAGACCGAAATGGTATACAATTTATACAATAGAATCTTCCTTCTATATCTTACGATAGCAAGGTTGAAGCGACATTCAAATGAGAAGTGACGATTTTACAACACAAAAATTAACGTAGAGTCTTGTTTATAAAGTCGAGAGCGAATTGTTGTTTACTGTACAACGGTCAAATGAATAGTGTCTAGGAACTAACTAAATCCAAATTAAGAAAATTCCCTTCTTCACATTTTAGAGGGAGAATATAAATTTTGATTGGCCTTTTGAATTAAGCGACGCCCTTCTAGGATCCGAAAAAACACCTCGAATTGGCTGGTGCAAAAGAGAGAGCACAAAATGTGTGAAGAAAATTTCCCTAAATTGCCTAATAAGATAAATCCTATAAGCTGTCACAAGTACAAGTGGTATCTGAAGTATGCCACCCATCACGCTTCGATTCCTGGAATGCTAAGAGCTTGAATTCTATCTGGGTGTTTTCTGTCGAACAAAATTATACTTTATTGTTGGCTTGAGATAAAATGCTCTTAAAGCCGGTGCCAATTGATTCAAACCAAAAATATTGAATTTCGATATATTTCTGGAAACGAAAAGAATTCAAACTCCCGCGTTGCAGAAGCAACATACTCCCACGCCTTGAACCATCAGGTTCAATATGATTGGAATGATATCTTCCAACAAATGAATAGTTAACAGCATATTCACAAACGAAAGAATTGAAAATATAGATCAATAACTATAATAAGAATGATGTCTTCCAACAAATGAATAGTTAATATAATATTCACAAACAAAAGAATTAAAAATATTGATCAATTACTATAATTAGAATGATGTCTTCTAACAAGTGAATAGTACATAATATTCACAAACGAAAAAATTAAAAATATAGATCAAATATAGCATATTATGATACGAATTAATGTAATATTCACAAATACATAAATCATGAAACCTTAATCGAATATATATACGCATGAACTGCAACCAATAAATAGTATGTTTACAGACTCATCAATCATAAAAAAAATCTGGAATACATAGCATGCAAACAATCGAATTGGTAGAATTACATTACAAAATATTGATAGGTAAACTGAATTAACTGATATGATTGAGTCAACAAGCTACCAGCAAGAAAAACCTTAACAAGGTGCAAAATTCCAAACAAGACATAGGTGTGGAAGTAATATGATCGAAAAAACGTAGCTTTTTTGCCTATAGGAGACCGCTTGTCATAGTACCACCAATGAGGAAAATGAGAGGTGTAAGGAATTACTTCATTTACGTCAGATGCCATGAATGATATGAGCGAGAAGTTCAAAATCTGTTCTATATGGTTAATAATGCTAGTAACAGCTTTTCGATGAACGCAAACAATGTTCGTAACGTTAAACTCCACATTATAATCATATGTGGATCTATTTCAAGTTTTATATTAAACGAAAATGATGAAACGCTTAGTATGCCTGGTAAAGGTACATAGTTTTCAAAGGCCAACAAGCAGTAAGATACAGTATAATAGACTGATTCCAAAAGCGACAAGACAATATGTTTCATGGTAGACACAACAGATTTAGAGGAACCCCCCTTTTTTCCTGATACATCGATCGGTCTAGCATGAATGATTAAAACGAAATATGTATTTTTGATTGAGCCGGGAGCTGCATAAGACTTCGTACGGCTATTACTAATCCGAAATGTTTGATGACATACATGTCCAGGAGGTGCGTGGATATGATGGTATGTTTTAGCAATAAGTGTCAAAATAAGGGATTCTACATATTCCGCACAATTTATGACTTTTTCCATCATCACCAGATAAATAAACTGATAATTCAAATTGACATACTCTTTTACACGTATGACTAAAATATATAAATATAATTGCCAGGCTCCGAGAATTTTAGTACAGCACCGTTGATAACATGTGCATGAGTTTTATGATCGTTCCGTTTTTTATTGAAATGAAGAAATGCCTTACACTTTTCGAGACACCCTCTGTATTTGCCGGTGGAACAGTGAAACGAGTCGCGATATTTAAACGAAAAATAGATATTCAAAGAAGCCTTTCTTGAACGTTTACAAATTGTACGATTTCGACCGGACATTTGATCTATATCTGCGGTAAAATTACCTTAAGGCGAACGAAAACGAGGGATGAAAGAGGTCGACTCATTTTGAATATTTTGACCTGCTATTAGGGACTCGTTTAAGGAGATAACCGAGGAGGTAGCGAAAGTATCTACTTGTATTGCAGCTGGGCAATTAAATTCTTGATGTACATCGGTTTCTTCAAAACTCGAGAAGTCTTTGAAATTGAAAGGTTCCGAAAAATTCTCCTGTTTGAGATTGCCGTGCTGCACAACACACAAATTCGGATTTCTTTCGAAAAGGTCGCACACTTCGAAGTTTGATTTATTGCCTTCCAAGTGCGGCCGACCAACAAGGCTGTCATTAGGCTCATTTCGGTTATCGAAATTATCTTCGCACCGAGTTTCTTCAGATAGCTACGTTTCATTTGATGCTTCAATAATTGCATCAGAGAATTTAGAATTCATGCTATTATCGCAAGGCATATTCTTGGTTTGCCAGATTAATTTCTGTGAGCATGAATTTGATTCAAATTGAGCACTGAGTGAAGTGCGTTGGTTCAACAGATTGATAGCTATCGTATATAATTCTATCCACTTTTCCTCAAATTTACACTGAACGAAAAACGTACGTGAATATAATCATATTCAACCTTAGGATAATGTATTTGGACATTAATTTTCAGCCGATGCTCGAGTTCATTGATATAATGTCCTGTTGGTGATTAGTTGATGTTCGAGTGATTGTATCAATCCCCCAAGAACATTAAATTCATCGCCAGAATTCAAGGACCGTTCACATTGTATCAATGACCAACGACATTAATACCAGGTCACGGATACATCGATCCATCAACAGCAGTCCTTATATCGATGATTTCAGGCCATTGTATTAATGACCAACGACATCAATACCATGTCATGAGTACATCGATCCATCAACAGCAGTCCTTATATCGATGATTCCGGGGCATTGTATCAATGACCAAGGACATTAATACCAGGTCACGAGTACATCGATCCATCAACAGCAGTCCTTATATCGATGATTTCAGGGCATTGTATCAATGACCAACGACATTAATACCAGGTCACAGGTACATCGATCCATCAACAGAAATCCTTATATCGATGATTTCAGGGCATTGTATCAATGACCAAGGACATTAATACCAGGTCACGAGTACATCGATCCATCAACAGCAGTCCTTATATCGATTATTTCAGAGCATTGAATATGTGAATATCGGTCCTTGTATCAATGCATTTCGGACGTCAACTAATCAATTTTAGGCATTTATATATTGAATCTGATATTTTAGAGGGATATATTTTGCTATTTTTATCCCACTGATATCGGACTGTTGCTCTATCAGCTTTTTTTTCATTTATATTTATGAGTTCATAGGTTCATACTTGAATTCTTTTTGTATCTAATAATAACGGTGAAGTTGCATATTTGCATCAAAATAATTGAAGAAAATATAGATCAGATTATAGAAAAATACTTTTCATTGAACAATCTTTATGGGGAACTTCAGTAGTGTTCAGAGTAAGGAAAATAATAATAAAACGATTGATATGATCTGGAAAATTTATTGAGTATTGGAGAGGAATTCACTTAAAATATGGGTTTTCGGAAATGAGTTCTCGGATTTGAGCGCAAAAAAATGATTTTCAATAAACGACCATTCCATCCCATCATACATTCTGAAGGATAGCTCAAATTGAAGAGATAAAAAATTTTTAAACGCACTTTCACCGCTCTTACAATATTGAAAAACTTGTATCGTATACCGTCGAAATATGTGTACACTTCTTGAATTTGGGTGATATCGTCACCAATGGCATACACAAAGGTTTGGATCGATTGTTTTTTCGAATTTAAGAAGTGTATCCATTCTTCGACTTCTTGTAACGATCTTCCGAGATACAGGAAGGCACTTTGGGAGTCACGAATTGTAAATTTCGTTGTTGAGCTCCTTCCTGTGTTGTCCTTTTTTACAGTCTTGGATGTTGGTTCAAAATACCCAAGCAGTGCCCACAAGACTGCTGCACCTCGTCCATCTGGAAATAAACATAAATTACCATCTTGTATAAAAACGAAGCCCTTTCAAGATGATCAAATGTGTATGAAATTCATTCATAACTCTTAGTTAATCTTAGTTGTTCGCCGCTTTGAATTAAATGAAAAAAATACCAATCAACTTCGCTTTACTTCCTGTTTACAATATTTGGCGATCTTCTATTCATAGTTACTTGAAGGTTTTCAGTTTCATTAGTAGAACCTGCAATGAAGGAAATAATATATGTTTTTAATTCTCATGTCATGTCAGTGAATGCAGATGATATTAAGCCAACAAATGCATGAAGAGTCCATAGCAGCAAGGACTACCATATTTCGATAAATAACTTTGACATATATGTAAAACGAAACCGTAGAACTAATTTTTTCCGCGAATAAATTCGTTAGAAATTAATCTGCAAAGCTGGCGAAAGATTCTATCTAAAATCAATTGAATGAAACATCGGTATGAAAACTAGAATACAGAAAATATTCTATTCATTAAGTCGACAAATCATTTTCATATCTAATTTGTACTCACCTTTTAAAATTCTCCGTTCTCAAAACACAAGATGTCGTCAACTTGAAGCACGAACGAAAAACTATCGTGAAATGCATACACTTGCTGCACTTTTCGACTAGACAAATGAAACTAGACAAAGTTCGCGAAATAACCCTTCGGTGGCTATCGCTTCTAGTCGCGTCCATCAATTGATGAACTCGGCGATTCTTATAAGGTTCGCATACATCAACTGATGCACACGGTGATTGTTATAAGGTTCGCGTACATCAACTGATGGACTCGGTGATTGTATTAAGGTTCGCATACATCAACTGATGAACACAATGATTGTAATAAGGAATCAGGACATCGGGTGATGACCTAAAGCATTGATAATATAACTCCAGGGCATGAATCAATCACGCTGATACATTGATGTGATGTATACATAGCATGGATCCATCACAATTGGCATTATCACAAGGTTTCGTGATGATTGACCGTGCCTAGTATTGATCACTTCCAGGACGTTAATTCAATGTATTTTTTACATTGTCCTGAGGCAAATTTCCTTGAATTGATGTATTTCAACATCAGTACAATGTAATAAATACATTATAATAATGACCTAGCGTTCATTATATCGATCACAATATTGATTAATCAATCACTGAAGTACATTATATTGATCAACTTCTGACATTGTCGCAATGAAAAATACATCATAGTAATGTCCAAACGGTCAATCACTTGGGGTGATTGATATCAGGCTCAGTATTTTTCTCTGTGTATTTTGATAAATTTCTAATTCGTCTAATTCGACGGTTTCATCTGAGATTAATTGTAATTCTAAATGAATTTCTTCGGAGGTAGTGCGCGCGGCATCTACTTCATTAGATATTTTTCTAAGAGAGGATAGTGCTTAGTTGCATCGAACTGGTTCAGGAATTTTTCGAATTGTTTGAGTTTAGTCCTGGCATTTTCGCGTTTGATTTTCAATATTTTTATTTCGTTTGACGACATTTTTTCGATAAAGCAATACAAATAATCAATTAATCAACATAAAGAATACAAGAATGAGGAATCCGAACAAAGGGAAATAACTTGGTGGGTCAATGACTTACAACTTACAAGCTGGACAATTCCTCACAATATGCAGAAACCCAATTATTTCGCACTTAACACAATTAGAGAACTTTTCTATATCGCGGCACTAAAACTCATCAGCGAACTTTCACTCCAAGGGTTGGTTTGGGATCCGTTGAACCTGGGTTGACAAGGATGGACTGTATGATTGTATGTGAATAATATCCGTGGTTCGATGAGATCAATTGCTCCTTGGATATAATATTCGATGGGACCAAAGTTTCCGTGATTGATATCTTGCTCGCTAGGACCAATGTTTCGACCTGAACGATATCCGGCCCGAAGGACCAATGTTTTGACCTGAATTGGTTTATTCAGGTGTTTGGGGGGTTTCAATAATAGAGACCCCGTTTGGTTGAATTAATCGTACTTGATTAATTCTGTCGTTATCAAAATGAAGACACGGCCGACGAATATTTTCTGATCTTTATCAGAAAATGTTGATGCTTCTAAAATAAGCAGATAACTGAAGAACTTATTGACCAGCTGTTCAATATCGTTGCACTGATGAGCCGAAACTGGTGTTGAGGTGTATTAAAAACGCACTTTTAACACATAACACAAATGTATTTTCTTGTATCTGTATTAGATAACAAGACCGAAATGGTATACAATTTATACAATAGAATCTTCCTTCTATATCTTACGATAGCAAGGTTGAAGCGACATTCAAATGAGAAGTGACGATTTTACAACACAAAAATTAACGTAGAGTCTCGTTTATAAAGTCGAGAGCGAATTGTTGTTTACTGTACAACGGTCAAATGAATAGTGTCTAGGAACTAACTAAATCCAAATTAAGAAAATTCCCTTCTTCACATTTTAGAGGGAGAATATAAATTTTGATTGGCCTTTTGAATTAAGCGACGCCCTTCTAGGATCCGAAAAAACACCTCGGATTGGCTGGTGCAAAAGAGAGAGCACAAAATGTTTGACGAAAATTTCCCTAAATTGCCTAATAAGATAAATCCTATAAGCTGTCACAAGTACAAGTGGTATCTGAAGTATGCCACCCATCACGCTTCGATTCCTGGAATGCTAAGAACTTGAATTCTATCTGGGTGTTTTCTGTCAAACAAAATTATACTTTATTGTTGGCTTGAGATAAAATGCTCTTAAAGCCGGTGCCAATTGATTCAAACCAAAAATATTGAATTTCGATATATTTCTGGGAACGAAAAGAATTCAATCTCCCGCGTTGCAGAAGCAACAATAACTCAAAACAATTCACTTGTTCAAAATCAAAAATTCACTGAAAGAAAATGGTTCACAGTCAACAATTGCATTATAAAGAGTAATTTCAAAAACTTTCAAGTTGGATGTTCTCCTCAACCCGTGGGGTAGAGCATTAAATAGCCTTAGGTCCATTTATAAGGACGACTTCTCTGTTAAGGTTGAAGAGTGACGTGGGTCATGAAAATGAGTACCCTAAATATCTATAGACCATATAATGTTAAAAAAGTGTTCTCTTCAAAATGCCCTCTACAAGATTCTCTAAAATCTGACTTCAGTATAATTTTCAGCATGAATTTTTGCCTCAGAAACACTTTCATTATTACTAAGGGAAATCCTCGAACTTATGGATTTGTAATTTGAATTGAATTAATGATTAACTTTCATTTTCGTTCACATAACTGAATTTGTCATCGAATGACCTTTGATGCGATATATCACATGCAATATTTTTCCGAAAAAACAACTGTTGAGGTTTGAGGGTAGAAACCCCCCCACAAAAAAAAATAATTTTTATTTACTTTTCAATAGTTCCGTTTCAAATATTGGAAGTAAAAACCCATGAAAACCTAAAAAATGATATAAACCCCCCACCTTCAAAATGGCATGCATTTCTTAAACTTCGGAAACAGAAATCGGCGGGTACGAGAATATTTTCAACATTTATTATTTCAAGAATAGGAACCTGACACCACTTATAAATTGTTGACTTTCTAATGAAAAAATAGCTCAACAAATTCTTCTTTCAGTCACGCCATTCAATATGCAATGGAATGTACTTCCATTTGATATATCACAATCCATATATGTATTACTACTTGAAAAAAAAATTAGTGGGGTGTGGAACGTAAAGGGTGGGAGATTTCGAATCCAAAAAAGCATAGGAAGACCTGCTTTCGGAATTACAATTTCATGGATTCGTGGATTTCCCATAATGATAATTGAATTAAAATTGATTAAAAGAATAGGTAATCAAATCACCTTCCATTTGATGTATCACAACCCATATATTCCAATTTGAAAAATTTAATTAGGGGTGTACCTGGCGTTGGAGGTGAGAAATATCAAATTCAAAGAAACACAGGATAAATTGCTTTCGAAATTTGAAATCGACTGGTGCCAGTATTTTCCTTGATAATTTTTCGTTCAAAAATGATTGAAGATTTACGTTCGTTTTTTGGCACGCTGTATACTAATTATAACTCATTGGTTTTTCACCCCAAAATTTGCAGCATTTTTCTTTATACCTCAGGAACCACTGGTCGGAAATTATCCGGGTAAAAATTTTTAGGTTTGGTTATGCAACGGCAATGAATACTGAAAGTTTCATGAAAATTCGATAGTAAGTTTTCGAAGAATAATTTCTTTTCCCTCTAACCCCCAATTTTCAGCCTTTAGGGTAAACCGATCCTGCTGAAAAGCTTGGAGGATCAATGCCGAGCGACTCAAAATTTTTCTACCAAGTTTCAGGGATTTCGGTCCAGTACTTTCAGAGAAAACCCCGGACAACGGACGGCAGACGGACGGATTTTTTTTTACTAGTTCATTCAAATCTACATACCCTAAAATGTAAACTGTGAAATTTTCAGGGGGGGAATTTTTTTTTTTTTGGTCGATCACTAAGGTTTGTCATTTGATTTCATCAATTAATAAACCAAAACAATCCAAATTATTTTAGTTGTTACGAAAATGTCAATAATACAAGACGCGTATACCCCTTTCTTTGGCCCATTTGTCCTCTTTCTTTAACACAAAAGAATATCGAATATATGTGCCTAAAACTTTTCAATGAATTACCGAAAAAATATCAGGCTATGAATAACATTAAGGAATTCGAATCCTCTACAGAAACGTTCCTGTTAAATTTGGAGCCATATCCAATCACGGAATACTTTAATTATGTTTTTTTGGTTTCTTGTGACGTTTTTATCTTTTCAAATGTAATTTGATGATGAAAATAAATATATTCTTATTCTCATTCTCATTCCCATTCCCATTCCCATTCCCATTCCCATTCCCATTCCCGTTCCCATTCTCATTATCATTCTCATTTTATTCCTATTATTATTCTTATTCTTAATCTTATTCTTGATCTTATTCTTAATCTTATTCTCAATCTTATTCTTATTCTTATTCTATACGGTGAAATGAAATAGTACATAGGAATGTCCAATTGTGGAAATGGTGGAATCTGCCCGATTGGCAAGACTGAATTTTACGTGAACGTAATTCACTGTATGGTACACCTATTGCAGAATATGCTCTAAAATAAATAATTATTTTTTTACTTACAAGACAAAAGGACGAATATCCGTCCCTGAGTCAACAAATATTCCACCTTTATTTGAGCTAATTATCCAATCAAACACAACATCTACACAGCAAAACCGATGTCCAAGGAGTACAGTTATTGCACTTTCACGGTTCCTACCAATCTTCAGGCCTGATCGTGAAACTGCAGTAACCGTACTACTTGGGCACCGCTGTGGATCTTTTGGTTGATTGGATGATTAGCTCAGATCAGGGTGAGATATTTGTTGACTTATCGACATCAACTGGAAATCTGTTTTCTCCATGAACCATTATTTTAATTGATGTACCGCCTTGTGGAAAAACCACATGAACCTATTGTTCCCACGTCATGACGGTTCGTTCGATGCACTTTGGCAAAGCATAGCACCGAAAGAGACTACAAAATGAATTTTGAAGAAACATCGATAATAAAGACGGAAAAGAACAATAAAAAACTATTCCTAGAAATGTGTTACATGAATAATGAAGAAAATCCAAAGAACAAGAAGACGGATACAAAGTCATTAAACAACATTTATACATATTTAATCTCACAAGAATGGAGAAGAGAAAGAGAAACATACACGGGACCGGTAGACGAATAAAAATAAAAACAAAAAAGAGACGAACAACGATGGAAAGAAGAAGAACTCGACAGAAAGGTTGACACAGCTGATATGACAGAGACGAATGAGAGTTGATCTGTGAAGGTTGTGTTGTTTTTATCATTTCAAACTATGAAAGAGAGAAAATTAAATTACAAAAATCTGATGTAATCCATAAAACCAATGAAAAGGAGTAAAAAACCTCAATTGTGTAAGTTGTAAGCGTTTTGTATAAAACTTGATGTTTGAGTGTATTTTGTCATTTTATAGTAGACTCTGAGGAAGAATAAAATATTGTTTGAAATCTCGGTCAAGAAACAAAAAGAGAATCTACATTACTCTGAAACCCAGTTTTATTTCCATGAAAAAAGCTTACATATCAAAGAAGACTGTAAACAAACACTGACATATTTAACTGCGGAAATAAAGCTTAATTTTACCCATTCATGGATCAGGTCTTTTTAGATTAGCTCAAAATCTATTCATAGAATGTCGATAATTCAAGAGCAGGTTTGACTCATCATAAGAAAGTTAAGTTCCTGAATCGTTGAAATCTGCAAAATTAAGTGAAGATCTTATGACTAAAAGATCGTAAAATATTTGCATCAGGTAGTAAGAATGCGTTGGATGGTATTATTACCTGTATGGGGGATCGCTCTGGGTACACATTTCAACAAGCACGTAAAATTTCTTAACTAACGTCCGCGCATTCGGGTTATAATAAATAATAATAATATAAGAGTTTATTGATTAGTTTTCTACAACTATCTAACAACTCTAAAAAAACTGTGAGTTATTTACTCTGAGGTAATAACTGTATACAGCTGTTTAAACAAATAAAAAATCATATTCTAAACGGCAAGGCAATAAAGCAAAAATATATACACTATAATCAATCCTAAATAACTAAACAATTTGTTCTATTCTGTCACATTCGGAAATTTTCGTCTTCATCTGTGTATGTCAACATCAGGTAGTAATTTTGTTTCTTGTATTTTTGTGGTTGTCATCTTTGTTATTGAATATTTCTTATCTGGGATTCATAGGTCAAAGTCGGTAATTGATCCTCTTCGTTATTGAACTTCTCTTAGCCGGGATCCACATGTCAAATTTGGTAACGGTAGGTCTTTTTTTCAACTCTAATGTTGATTGATAATGTCAAGTAGAATTTATTATATTATCTATTGAGCTTCTATCCACTTCTAGTAACCATTTTTTTAATTCTTTCTTGAATTTATTCATGTTTTTAATTTCTCTTATTCTCACTGGCACTATCGGGTACAATCTTGGCGCAATATATGTACAGCATCTCTGACCTATTCTTTTCTCTGCTCTATTTCTACTGAAGTTGTCGTGTTTTGCTCTAGTGGAATAGTTGTGTTCTCTCAACATGATTGGTATTTTTTCTTGTTTGATATTTATTAATATTTTTTGTGCATATATTTGACGTATATCTAGTACCTTTGATAGTTCGTATATACTATGTGTAGAAAATGTATTTCTTTTTCCATACATGATTTTTAAAATGCCTTTTTGCAATACATCTAAACTTTTCTTATGAGTGTCTAAGATACCTCCCCATCCAATTATACCATAGGAGAGTTGAGATTGAACCAATGCACAATAGAGTACCCGTAAGTATTTTTCAGAACTTATGATTTTTTTTAAGTATCTAAATCTGTACAAAATACCTCTCAGCTTCCTAGTCAAGTTAAACACATGCTCGTCCCATTTTAGATGTTCGTCTATAACGATACCAAGATATTTTGTAGAATGTGTTTCAGGAATATGGAGGTTATCATTTATTTGTAGATCTCCCAGCTTTGGTCGGCTCATTTTATTTGATGTAAAGGTTAAGTATCTGTTTTTTTCTTTATTCAGGGTGAGCTTATTCAGCTGAAACCACTTCGCCAAATTACCAAAATCCTCTGTCACCTTTTGTTTCAGATTTTCCCAAGAAGTATCTTCATATATCACTATACCATCATCTACAAAACCTATTATTTCACCTTTACTGTTCATTTCAAATATACTATTTATATACAGTATAAACAGAAGTGGTCCCAGCACAGTGCCCTGCGGAACTCCATAGGTAAGTTTATTTTTCTTGCTATATTTTCCATTTAATGATACAATTTGTGTTCTATCTGACAAATAGCTTTGAAGGAGGTCATAAATTTTTCCACGGAATCCATAGTTCATTAGTTTTTCAAGAAGTCTTTCGTGGCATACTGTATCGAATGCTTTTGCTAAATCTATTACGATTGTTAGAGATGGAATGTTTCTATCAATGTTATTATATAAAGCTTCTGTTACTTTTTTTATTGCATCTTCTGTCGACATGCCTTTGCGAAATCCATACTGATTTTCTGACAAAATTTTATATTTTTCTATATACGCTACCATTCTTACTTTAATCAGTTTCTCTATGATTTTGGTTAGATTTGATATGAGAGTAATTGGTCTGTAGTTGATCACTTGAGTTCTATCACCTCCCTTAAATAATGGCTTCACCACGCCCAACTTTAACATTTCCGGAAAACAGGCTTCTTCGAAACAACTGTTGACCAAATATGAAAGAGGTGCTGAAATCTCCTGTTTTCTTTCCTTCAATGTTTCAGAATATATTCCATCATGGCCAACTGACTTTTTTGATTTTAGACTGTCTATAGTTTTTTCTATTTCAGTTGAATCAGTGGGAAACAGAAAAAAAGACTCATCCTGCTGATGATTTCTCTCAGTGAAATTACCAGGTGCCACGACCTCCCCTGCATATTTCTCTCCTAGCTGACTATAATGGTCATTGAAAAAATCACACATTTCTTGAGCATTTTCTATTATGACGTTGCCCTCTTTCTTGATATATTTCACATTAGTTTCAGACCTAGAAGTATTTGTTACTTTTTTCACATAGTCCCATAAAGCTTTAGATTCGTTCTGTTTCTTTGCTATGTACTTTTGAAAATATTGCTCCTTGGCTTCGGATATGAGTTTGCGCGAGTAGTTTTTTTGTTTTGAATATTCACTTTTTAATTTCATATTGTTGGGTTCTTTTTTGATTTTATTGTACATATCTTGTTTCTTATTTATTTCATTCAGTACTGTTGGGGTTATCCATTCTTTTCTAATTCTTTTCCTTTTTTTTATATATACAGTGGTGGTACTATCTTCTATATATTGTTTCAAAATTTTAACAAAACTTTCAGTTATTTTATTTGTGTCATCATTATCATAAACTTGCTTCCAATTCTCATTGCTTAGTGAATATTTCAATTTGTTATAATCTATATATTTTTTCGTGTTTTCTTTTTTGATAGTTCTTTTCATTTCCAGATCAGTGTATAGCATTATAGGATAATGATCCGTGACTAGATTCTGCAGGATGATGCCATTTGCGTCCACACATCCCGGATGCATACCTTTCACAAAGAAATGATCTAGGCATGTTCGACTGTCCGGGCGTGTATGTTTATTGATAAGTGATTTGAATCCATTGGAACACAATATGTTCTTGTATTCTTCTACACCTTGCTCATGTGATAACAAATCAATGTTCATATCACCAGTTATTATATGTTTTACAGAAAGTTTTTCTTTTTTAAGATAACCTAGTAATTCCTCATTGAACTCCGTAATGGAATATTTCGGCGATTTATAAACTGCTGTTAATTTCAGTTTTTCCATTTTACATTTAATATTTAATTCCAGCGCTGTGATTTCTCCAAATTCAATAATTGAATGGTCAAAATCAATACCTCCCTTAACATATACAAGTACTCCATCGTTTTTGTTATACTTTCCATTATTGTAAACTTGTTCGTAACCACTTAAATTGAATATGCTGACATCCTCCACTTGAAAAGTCTCCGTTAATACAATTATGTCGAAATTACTTGATGTTGTCTCTAGAAATAACTCGAATTCATTAAAATTCTTTTGCAAACTCCTAATATTCATTTGAATAATTTTGAATTCCCCACTAATTTGCATAGTATCCAGTTTTTTGATATCGTCAGTAACAATGGTATTGTGGTCTTCATTTTCGTAATATCTTAAATAATTATTCATCTTCAGTCAAAAAAAACATTTTTTTTTTTTTTTTATTTAATATATTTTAATATGGGTCTATATTTTATTGATTATCCCTATCTTTAGTTCGAAGTTTCATACCTTTTTTGTTTCCTCCTGAAGCACCTGATGGTGATTTCTTCTTCTCCATGAAAACTCTCCTCTGTGCTGTCAAGTGTGGCGTCAACAATTTTTTGTTCGATGGTCCTGGTCCAATGTCCGCCGCAGCAGAGATCACCTCACTTCTCTCGGACAAACAAATGTGACTTGTCGTTGGAGTATTTGGAGCGCTGTTTGGTTTGTTTTCTTCTTCGGTGCTCTCTAGTTCTTCCACAGTGTATATTTCCTTTCCTACAACCAGTTTACCTCCTCTTATGTATGATTTTTCTGATGAATCTGCTCTAGCCTTTATCAGAAATGATTTGAGCTTCTTGTTTTCCTGTCGTTGTTGCAGTGTTAAATCATTTGCTATTGAAACACCAGTACCTCTAAGGTTTTTCACTTGTTCGAAGATTCTTTTTTTTCGTACGATATGAAACGAATTCTACTTTTACTGGACTAGTTACCAGATTTCCTAATGCATAATAGTCACTTATCTCTGCTATCTGGATTTTAACATTCAACAAGCGATTCAATTCACAGCACAGATGCTCCACGGTTAATTCAGAGTCAACTTCCAAGCCAAATATTATTATATTCTTTTTATTGCACCATCGTTCTGTTCTTTCTATTCGATTTTTCAACTCTTTGTTTTCTCTTTCCAAGGCTTCATTTTTACTTTTAAGGGCTTGAATTTCCAAAAGCAACCTCGCTTCGGACGCGGATATGCAGTTTTTCACTTCTGCTTTAGAGTTTTGGATCTCTTCTAGAACTTGTCTTAGTGTTACCTCTTCTATGCTTTCGCTCAGCATGATCAATTAAATACGCTATTGTATGGATCTCTTTAAATTTCACGTACCTGTATGTTATCTTAAAACAGCTGGAGCATTCATATGACAACTTAGGATAAACTGCGTTTTCGATATTCTCTAATTCGAAGGCCAATCGATTTTATTGTGTTATGTAGGATTTTTCTCCAAAATGCATTTTCATGCTAAGACACAGTTCAACAATTTGAAGCACTGTAATTTTGTTTTCACGATGTTAATAAGTTTTTTTTTTCTAATTCGAGATAAAAGTCTAATAACATACGCTTTATTCCACCAGTTAATATTGACAACCTTACTTTACCGCTATCAGTATACATATGATCATGCATAATCGAATGAGCTTGATCCTTCTTCAAATTTATAAATCGATTTCGAACATTTTTCGATTATTCAAGGAGGGTGTAGCTGATGTTCAACATTACCAAACACATAAATTATTTCGTTACTTCCGGTTTTGTTCGGGATATGCTAATGATGACCCTTAAGGGTTCGCACGTAATAACTCCACCGTTAGTCTAAACTTATGCGTATTATGAGATCGATTAATCATCTCTCTGACGAACCTCACGGTTCGCAGACTCCATCCATACAACTTGGATTCGTGAATTTCGAAGTTCTCCACGGAGTTTCTATACTCCATGAATAATATTTGTATGGTTCGTTCATAAAATGGTTATCACTTTATTGAAAGGTTTTTCGTTTGATCTTTAGGTTCTAGTAATGCTCCTATCGCGGACATGAAATACTGACCGGTGGAAATGAGAAATGAAATTGTGAGATTGTCTCCAGATTTCCCGTAATATTCCTTGTTTTGCTTAAACACTAACTCTTTATCGCATTATTTCCTTTTATAAATCCCACTTCTCACGAGCTGACGAGGAAGCTATTATGTTTAAGGTTTTCCTGACGCTCATTCGTCAATATCTTTCAGATGCAATAACTCGATATTTCTAGAGTGTGCTAAAGGTCTCGTTGCGAATACCTCATTCTTAAATCCACCGAATGTTTCCTTACATATGCTGATTTGAATTAAGTTTTTGTTTTATCTTTAAAACTACAGCTTCTATTGAACTGGAGCCTAATTTTTGAGTTAACTTTCGTAGGAAGTATGAATATAAAAACGCAAAATGAAACATCTTAACAACGTCACGGACTATTCGTTCAATTTCGCTAAAATTTTACATGAATCTTAATTTTTCAACCAAGGTCAAGATTCCTATTTTACACTTGGTAAATGTTGAGAAAATAAATCTCCGAATGGATACATCTACGAAATGAGTTGACGAATTTCACCCATTGACAAATTCGACATAAGTAATTAAGCCCAAAACACTTGATAGTTAATTTATGAAATTTGTTCAGTATAGGTCGGATGGCCAATCGCGAATAGAATATTTTATGAAAAAAACATTGCAGAGACCTGATTTGGGTATGCAAGCCTGTAGCTTAGTTATGAAACAGATGGAAATTACGAAGGAGTAAAATCTACCCAAACATTCCTCATTCACATCGACTCTAAATCATATGCTCTCAATATTATATTACGATCTCAACGGACTCGTGATCTAAAGGTCTCGGGTTCGATTCTGATCTACCAAAGAAGATTCACTTTTGGGTCAAGAATTTGAAATGCCGTATGGGGTGAAGTGAGGACACAGTTTTGACGACATCAGGATAAACACAAAGTTTCGGAGAAGTCTGACTCGTATTTTCTGATACAAAATTTGTGGGGGCCTTTTTTGAAACTTTTTCAGTGAGACAATCCTACGGAAATTCTATAACCAATAAGCAGATCTTATATTTCGAGTTTCGAAAACACAATATCGAATTCGACCGAAATCGAAAATTTAATGATAAGTTATCCTTTTTATATATTTTTTACTTTACGCAGCATGGCATTGAGTCCTGGGCGCTATTTTCGAGCTCATCTGAATTCAATTCGTCTAAGAGCTCTCGCGGCCTTGCGACAGATTGGCAACGTGGTATTCACGGTGTACTTGGGCAAGATTTATTCACGAAAACACATTTTTTGTTATAATTTTGAATGTTTCAATAATTATTCTGAACTCTAAAATAACTTGTGAATATAAAAAAGCCGAATAACCACAAAAAAAAGGGGAAATGATCAACTGCCTCATTTTTTAGGTGTGACGATCACTTTGCACGGTACAAAAATGACACATATGCACTTGCGCAGCAGTAAATGAACTTTCGCATAGCTTCGTTTTCAACTGAAATACATCGGATGGGTCGAGGCAGCTTGATTCAAATCCGCATGCGTATTCACTAAATTCACACACTTAAAAAGTATCTTATTCATACTCGATAAAAAATTTCGAATTTTATTCAAAAAAACTTTCTTTCCGGGTAGAATAGTTGATCCAGAAAAAACTTTTATTGATTCCTGATAAACTACCGTTTTAATTTTTCACATTTTCGGCGCTGTATATAGAATTTTCATTAGTTTTCAGTTTAATCCACCAAAACTCAACTATTTATATAGAACACGCTCAACAAAATTATTGTTTGTTGCATTGCTCTTGTGAATATTCTCCAACAATTTTATCCTGTATAATATTAATTAACTGTATTTTAACCGAAAAAAAATTCATTCATTTTTGAGAAAACCTCAATGTGGAGAAAAATTCAAATTCTCCTGCAAATGAGCTCAAACTGAGACTAATTAATCTAGTTGAAGTGGATTTCTGATGAACTGAGTACCTACAAAATTACCATTTGTGTTCAATTCAACTATACATGCAACTTCTGTTGCGATCACAAAGTTCAAATTAGGTAGGTATTTAAAATCCTTTGTTCAGTATTCAGAAAATTCAGTTCAACCATGATTTTTTAAATGAAACCTTCCAAATTGTATATGCTTCATTTATTTTGATATTGTTACCAATATTTTGTACATATAAATTACCAACAGTTTTTGAGCCTTCAAAGTATTCCTAAGATTGTAGACATTTAAAAGTCTGCGTTTACACCTTGTGCCGAAACTATTCGACACCTCATATTTAATATATTCACATCATAATTCAATTCCTAGAGCTTTGAGTAATTGATTTTAGATATTCAGGTGACGAGATATCCATTCGATACCTAAAACGAAACTAATCATAAATATTACAAATAGAATTTGGGTACAATATAATATATATTCTACCTTCAATCATTGTTTAACAAGGCTTTAATCCACATCGTCTTTCGTTCATCAACTTTCGGATATTCACTCCATCACAAATATTAGTTCACAAGAGTACAGCAATAATTATTAAATCAAAAGGAGTGTCCATAAAAACAATTTCAAACTGTAAAATCCATCAAAAACATTAATAAGTGTCCACTGTGTTTTCGTTTGAATATCATGTCAGCTTCGGGCATGTAATAAGGATTGCCCACAAATACAAATTCTAAGGAAAAACAACACGTTGCCCAGGACCCTTTCACGAGCGCTCAGATGCCCACACTCTTTAAATGCAATTGATATTGTAACGATCAGATCATCAGGTTCTTTATGTTCGAAATTTCGATTTCACTATTATTCCGGAGAAATATTAAATCGGTTGAGAATTATGATCTATCTTCTTGAGAATTTCTAATGATTAGGCTAATATGAAAGTATGTCTATAAATATTTAGTTTCGTGCCCAAAGGATATAATTACATTTGATGGAATTTAGAACAGTGATTACAACTGCATCACTTCATGCTTCTCCTGTGAACCATGCTCATATGTGTTGGGTATGGGTATATGACCACGAAAAGTGGTTAGGAGAGGCTCAATTTTAGTACCCATTTCTATAAGTGGATGCAAACCTAACAATTCGCACCAACTCTTTTAGGTTTCGTGATACTTTTTGATGTAAATGTACCAAATTTGTTCTTTTGGAAAAAATCTCAATTACTTCAGAAGATGTTTTCAATTAGCATTCATAACATTTAGGGCCAATTTCACACTCAGCACCTAAAGTTTCCGGTTTTGAAAAATTACGAATGCCAATATTCAGATTACCAAATTTTTTCCAAATTTGTTGAGCTAAAATTATTTCGTATCATATTCGATTTTTGAGTGATTCAATCTCTGTTTTCAATGAAGCGCGAAGTCAGCGAAAAGTTTCCAGTTCCTTCACTATTTTTCGTGCCAATAATGAGAACTCAATTCGTTTCAACTTGTTTCGTTGGGAAGAGTTCCATAATATCAGTATTTTTTGGGTTATTAACACACAACGCCATCTATGAAAACCCATTCGTTAACGGGGTTCGAACTCCTTTCCATTGAGAGTGTTCAGCGCGGCTCCTTCAAGAGATGGGTAATGAGACCCGTATACACAGTTTTGGCATAATAGGAATATGGTCGTAAAACAGATTTGACAAGCTAAGAGTGCCGTTGATTTCATTAAATAGAGAGCATGCGGACAAACGATTCTTCTTCATGGTACATTCGCATTTTGAAATTCGGTGCCCTCAAAATGAAGTATTTTCAATACTGTTCATGAACCTAAATAATAAATCATATTTCAAAGCAGTCATGAATGCCGTTTCACTGGAATAACAACATGATTCATTAAAATGAACTCTCATTTATCTCATGGAATCCATTCGAAAATTTGATAACTAATAACAGAATATCAGTATTATCTCATATACTAAGAGAGTCAGAAAGAAATTCCCATATTCTAAGGATTTGTACCATCATTGTGCTTTTTCTTCAGAAAACCTACTGAAAAATTCATTACAAAATTGTGTGAAATAATCTTATTCCTATGATTTCAGCGGAAGTTTCGGCAGCGTGATGAAATCGGAAAAGGTTTTTTTTTAATTCTTGAAATTGGGTACTAATTATTGGCATTGAACTCTTTCTGAAACCTGAAAAAGATTGGCGCGGAATCACCATCAAACCATAGAAATATAGGTTACTGAAAAACAAAAGATGGAGCATAAAATTTTATTACGGAAAAATTTTTAACAAATTGAGTACTGCACATTGAGCTTCATTTCAGAATATGTTCTCACAACTTTCCGATATTTTCACGCGGCCTAGGTATATGCAAAGAAGCAAAATATGAACTAGAATACGCTAGGTTACAAGCTTTCCACTCATTTATACATTTTGGCTCGGCTTCTTTGAACGCATTTGAACTCTGATAATATTGCCCAATTCTGATAATGAGTAGATAGTGAAATCGAACAAGAAACAAATAATTGAATAAGTTTAATAATGAGAATCAAGGTACTGATACTGATGATTCATTCCGAATCGAAACGATGCAGAAGACGAATCATAAATACATGCAAAGTCGTAATGATAACAAAGATGATCTGAAACCTACGCAAAATCAGACCTCTGGGACAACCAGGGTTATACTGAACGACGTGAATTATAGTTGATATCTCTATAATGACCAATAATAATAACTTCACTATTATTATTTTGATTTATCTTCTTAATTTGATTCTTTTTCTTGAAGCGTCTATTCTCGACCCACGCGATCAAAAGTGAGTTAATCCGAATACAATAAAGGTACAATGTATTTATCAGCTAGCCGACAGCAACCAAATCCGAGTCTAATATGATTGACAACCTTTAGTCATTGCTACATTTGTTCATTATCCTTGGAAGTTGGAAATTTAGAGAATGTACGATTAAATCACTCATAACATCAATAGTGGAGGTGGCCCAGTGGGCAGGACCTTGCCCTTTGTATGATCATGAGGTTGGCCCTTCAAGTCAACTAGATCGAAAATTAAATGTTTCCGATATCAGGAGAGTATGGGGCGCCGTTTGGGACAAACTTGGTTTTGTAAATGTATTTATTCGAGTGAATATATTCATGAGTTGAAGCTATATATTGATTTGATGTGACGATATATTCATTTTTGTTTCATTATATATCTTTACTATCAAATACAACATATTAAAGTATCGGGGGTTTCAAGTATATTGAAATGTGAGAACTGATATATCTCTTATTTGGATATATCGAACAACGAGATGGTGCGATGTCAGCATACACTTTCCAAGTTACAACGATTATCACTTCAAATATTTGAGGAATAACAATATTCACGAATCATATCGGAATCAGGACTGATTATGAATATTTTCAAGCTCTTTCAACATGGATTGCTGTAACCTGTGAGCGTGCTTCCATCGCGCTATCTCTCGAAGTTGTTCCATAGAGCAAATAAATGAATATATTGTATTTGACATCTTTATATATCTGAAACTCCCAACTAGAAAGTATATTGTGTTTGGTAGAATATAATTATATCAGGACGATGAATGAATATTTCGTCATACAAATATATGATGTCCATAAAGTTAGCAGAGCAACTTGCACGGAAGTCAATGAAAACCATCTCATTAATTGTCGTATATTTGTTGAGAATTTGTCGTGAAAGAAAAAAATTTGTCGCGCTTCTAGTTTTTTCTTTGGGTGGCCCTGCTATCTTGAGAATAAGTTAGCAGAGCCATTCTGAAATATGCATCGAATTCGATTAGAAATGATATGAATAATTGTCGAGTATTTGTCGTAGACCATCTAACTTGAAAAAAACAGAAAAAATAAAAAAAAAATTATAGATTTTTTATGGGTTTTAATGAAATGTCCTGGTTTCTTAGGAAATTTGTCAAATTCGGCAACACTGCATTGGTAAATTGATATTTCAGGTATATTTTTCGTATCATTATTGACTGATATTGGGTTGTATATGTTAAATCTTCTATTCCCCGAAATTAACAATTTTCGTTTCAATGCTGAATAATGGAAATATTCCATTCTCACGGATATACATCGACGTAACTTTGTGATACGAGAAAGTTAATTAGATGACCGTTTTTTCTTCCGGAAATGAGCTGAACGGTTGAAGGACGAACAAAACATATTTGTCGTGAAAGAAAAAAAATTGTCGCGCTCTTAGCTTTTTTTAAAAGGGGTGGCTTTGCTAACTTAATATTGAGTTAGCAGAGCCATTCTAGAATATGCATCGCATTCGATCGAAGATGTTATGAGTAATTGTTGAGTATTTGTCGTAGACCATCTAACCTGAAAACATCATTATTTTATAGCTTTTTTATAGGTTTTAATAAAATGTCCTGGTTTCTTAGGAAATTTGTCAGATTCGGCAACACTGCATTGGTGAATTGATATTTCAGGTATATTTTTCGTATCATTATTGACTGATATTGGGTTGTATACGTTAAATCTTCTATTCCCCGAAATGAACAATTTTCGTTTCAATGCTGAATAATGGAGATATTCCATTCTCACGGATATACATCGACATAACTTTGTGATACGAGAAAGTTAATTAGATGACCGTTTATTGCGCGCATGTTCTAGGGGAACAGCGTGCTATCGTTTTGTCCAAATGTCTGTAAGTTTGGATTATTGAGCCGAAAATGATCTCAATCGACTAGGTTGGACTCACTGATGACGAATCCGGTGTCAAAATTGATTCTGTCCGGCCGGCCGGTTGGCCGGCCGTAGACACGATAACTGTCGACAGAAGCAAGCTAGCTACTTGAAACTTTCAGGATAGGTTGCGCATCAGAATGCCGCGGTTAAGTTCGTTAATGGGCCAAATCGGTCGAAAAGTTTCGGAGTTATAGGTACTTGAAGTTTTGAAGTTATATATTTTTTATTTCAAAAACTACTCAAACGATTGGATTCAAACTTGGCAGTTTGGTGGAGTATAACGACGCACAACTTTGAGCCAAATTTCGTCAAGATCATATTGTCAGTAAATAAAGAAAAAAATTTTTTTCAAATTTTTTTTTCGGAAACCATTCATTATATCCAAAAAAAAATTCCACCCACACTTTGAGCTTCATATTTCGCAGCAGTGTACCAAATTTCAATTCGATACGGTCAACAAAAGTTTTGGAGATATCGGGAAAAAATATGTCAAATTTCGAGGTTTTCTCCTCGATATCGTTGATTTTTTCGGTATAACTCAAGAAATACTGATTCTGTCCTGATTAAACTTCACAGCTAGTTTCAAGATGCTGAAAGACAACTTTATGCAAAATTTCGTGATGATCGTGTTATTAGAACAATTTGAAAAAAAAAATTTCTATGATTTTCTCATCATATCATCCTCATTAAATTCTGTATGAAACTTCGAACTGTTATTTTTCGATGAAGTACTGGATTTAAATTCGATCTGATCTTTATTTTTGGAAATATTGGAAAAATAAAATTTTGATTGGGTATATCTACGGAATCATTGGGTGGATTTTACCCATTCACGAATTCGGCCTTCGTAATTAAGGTCCAAACCTTCTCTACAAATATCCGACCGTAAACACAATAACTTCCGGAAGAAACGACTTAGAAACTCGATATTTGTAGAGTAGGTTTGGGGCTTAATTACGAAGGTCGAATTCGTGAATGGGTAAAATCCACCCAATGATTCCGTAGATATACCCAATCAAAATTTTGTTTTTCCAATATTTCCAAAAATAAAGATCAGATCGAATTCAAATCCAGTACTTCATCGAAAAATAACAGTTCGAAGTTTCATACAGAATTTAATGAGGATGATATGATGAGAAAATCATAGAAATTTTTTTTTTCAAATTGTTCTAATAACACGAACATCACGAAATTTTGCATAAAGTTGTCTTTCAGCATCTTGAAACTAGCTGTGAAGTTTAATCAGGACTGAATCAGTATTTCTTGAGTTATACCGAAAAAATCAACGATATCGAGAAGAAAACCTCGAAATTTGACATATTTTTTCCCGATATCTCCAAAACTTTTGATCGTATCGAATTGAAATTTGGTACACTGCTGTGAAATATGAAGCTCAAAGTATGGGTTGAATTTTTTTTTGGATATAATGAATGGTTTCCGAAAAAAAAATTCTTTGTAAAAAAATTTCGAAAAAAATTTTTTTCTTCATTTACTGACAATATGATCTTGACGAAATTTGGCTCAAAGTTGCGCGTCGTTATACTCCACCAAACGAAATAAAGTTGTATTTTTCCAATATGTCCAAAAATACAGATATGATCGAATTGAAATCCAGTAATTTATCAGGAAAAAATTTCAAAAAGCACTGCCGTGAAGGCACCAGCTTTTGCGCGCACGTTCAAATTCGTTGCTGAAGCGGTCATCTACATTGAACATGCGCGCAAAAGTTGCTGCCTTCACGGCAGTGCTTTTTGAAATTTTTTCTTCTGGAAATGAGCTGAACGATTAAAGGACGACCAAAACATATTTTTCGTGAAAGAAAAAAGCCAGAACATTTCATTAAAACCTACAAATAAATATATGTTAAAAAACCCCTTTTTAAAAAAACAAAGAGCGCGACAATTTTTTTCTTACACGACAAATATTTTGGTCGTCCTCCAATCATTCAGCTCATTTCCGGTAGAAAAAACGGTCATCTAATTTTCTTTCTTGTATCACAAAGTTACGTCGATGTATAACTGTGAGAATGGGATATTTCCATTATTCAGCATTGAAACGAAAATTGTTCATTTCGGAAAATAGAAGATTTAACACACACAACCCAATATCAGTCAATAATGTTACGAAAACTTTACCTGAAATATCAATTCACCAATGCAATGTTGCCGATTCTGACAAATTTCCTAAAAAAACAGGACATTTCATTAAAACCTATAAAAAAGCTATAAAAAATTATTTTTTCTGTTTTTTTCAGGCTAGATGGTCTACGACAAATACTCGACAATTACTCATAACAATTTTGATCAAATTCGATGCATATTCTAGAATGGCTCTGCTAACTTAATATTAAGTTAGCAGAGCCACCCCTAAAAAAAAACTGGAAGCGCGACAAATTTTTTTCTTGCACGACAAATTCTCGACAGATATACGACAATTAATGAGAGGGTTTTCATTGACTTCCGTGCAAGTGGCTCTGCTAAATTTATGGACATAAATATATGAAATTGGGGCAAATAATTTATATGTTTACTCGAGAATAAATATAAGTGAACACACTTTTATATGAAGTTCCGTTTGTTACAAAAGTGAACTCGCAAATATGTTTGATTTTGAGTCAATATATTTATAAGTTGAACCAATAGCACGCTAGTTCGAAAAAGTTTGAGAACAATTATTACCAGTCCTTATTTTTCAGATTATTTGTGCATATTAAATGTAATTCCTCAAATAATTATCGTGATTATCGTCGAGAACTTAGATTCTGATCAAACTTACTCGACACTATATACACGAAACTATATGCTTCCGGCAAGCCATCTCTTGACGATGTTCTATTGTTCGAATTAATGAATATATTTGATCTTACATCTTTAGTTATTCAAAACTCCCAAATATATTAAGTTCTGTGAATCGGCAGACAAAATAAATATAATGCCGAAAGAAATAAATATATTGACTCGAAATTGAATATATATATAAACCTACATTTGTCCCAACCGACACCTCCTACTTTTGTTCCAAACGGTGTCTCATAGGGGACCGTCCAACAGTAAAAATTGCAGTTCTTGGCGGGGTGCAGGAGAAAAGCCTTCACAGAACACACTCGAGCTCTAACTCGAACATGCTTTTATTGATTCTGCGTAGTTTCCTAGAGAAACCTTGGATATTGGCACACCTAGTTCAATAAGATAATGTATAAATTGATATCAAAACATCACACATACTCCAGCAATGTACTACTTTGTGTGGAAATAATTACATGAACTTTTTTGAATGAAGGAATGAAATGAAATTATACTTCATGATACTGATGACGATGATATGGCGTAAGGATCTTATATTATACATTATCATTCGTTATGAAGATGAATGGATTTCATCGATTTGTAATCCCTAAGAGCAAAGGTTACACGAAATCGGAGTGCATTGAGTAATTTATTGTTAAAGTCTATTCAATCTATTGCAGGATTAAAACTCCACTATGGAGTTAAGAAACGACTTACTTAATTACAACAAAAAACAAAAAAAATTCGTGAAAAGTACTGATGTGAAGACTGTGGCTTTTTCACGTTTGTTGAAATTCAAAGCCATTTCCTCATAAAAATTCGCATAAACCTTCATGCCGTGATATTACAATCAAGTACTTAATATTAATTCACTCAGATCTGTATTTTAGGAAATATTGCGTTAACAACATTCCAGATGATGAAGCTTCGAATCCATGAAGAGCATTGTGTTTATTCAAAGAATATAACTGAAATATTGAAGAACGAAACATATTCTGAAAATTTCAAGACTCTAGGTACGTTCCTCCGAAAGTTACATTACATACAGCATAAGAGCCTATTATAATCGAATTTGATCACGGATACTTCTTCAGTGGGTCCAACCTGATCCTTCAAACCTATTTTGGGATCAAGATGCGGCTACTGAATTTCAAAAAGCAGGACGATAATTCTATTGTATACCTCAGTAATGTAACTTGTTTATTAACACAAATAAACTCTTTATTATTATATATATATATATATATATATATATATATATATATATATATATAGTGGTCTAATCCACGCATCCGGGCCCATTACGTTATTCAGGCTACCTAACACCCACCCGATCCAAAATACTTAGACGTGTATATAGAGAAGAAATAAGCTTTTTGCAAATATAACTCATCAGGTACCTAGAGAGGGGAAAGAATTTTTTTCATCGAAAAAAGTTGCATAGTCAATATTCTTCTTCGAGCCAGAAGCTTTCCGCCATCATCTCATTCCCACATTATACAAATGAGCACTGTTCCACAACGTTCTCGGTCCCAGCGGTGTTGCCAGATCTTCGGGACTAATCACGTCGATAATATTATATAAATGGGTCCGACAAGGATGATGTAGTAGTATTTATCGTCTTTTTATATTATCTATGTTAGAAAATGCGAATGATTACTAGAAGTGTCTTCTGGTTTTTACGCGCCTGTTCTAGGGAACAGCGCGTTACCGTTCCGTCACAATGTCTGTTATGTTTTAATTTTGAGCAGAAAAAAGACTTAAACGATTAAGTTAGACTCCCTGAAAAAGAACCCGTAGTCAAATTTTATCCTCTTCGTCCATCGGTATGTGCTCTAACTTTCGAATGAAGTTAGCGACTCGAAATTCTCAGCTCAGGATTGGAGGGCAAATATATCAATTAAGTTCGTTAATGGGAAAAATCAGCTTAATTGTTTCAGAGTTATGCCTATTTGGAATTTTTATGTTAGTTCTTTAATACCTCAAGAAGTAGGTACTGATATACGATCAGTTTGAAACTTCGGAATTAGTTGAGATAACCAACGCGCAACTTCGTGCGACATTTTTGCGCGCATATTCTGGGGAACAAAATGCTGTGGTTTTATCCGAATGTCTGTAATTTTCAAGTTTTTTCCTGAAAATGGTCGCAAACGACTGTCTTGGAGTTACTGATATCGAGTCCAGTGTCAAAATTGATTTTGTCCGGCTGGCTGACGACACGATAACTATCGAACAAAGCGAGTTAGCGACGAAACTTTCAGGTTGCGTCGCGCATCAGAGTTCTGCAGCTAAGTTCGTTAATGGGACAAATCGGTTGAATGGTTTCTGAGTTATTGTCATTTGAAATTTTTCAATTGAATTCCTGATATTTAAGAAACTGCTCAAACGGTTTAATTGAAACTTGACAGTTAGTTAAAGTCAGATAGGGTTTAGAGTCCAAATATGTTGGTTGAGTTCGTTGATGAGTGTAATCACCGAGATACTTTCGGAGTTAGGCCTCCTTGAATATTTGAGGTTAATTCCTCCATATCTCATGAAGTATTGACTCGATCAAATTGCAACTTCGTAGATAGTTTTGGACTACCAATGCGCAACCTAAAGCAAAATTTTGTGTCGATTCAGTTGTTCTAAAAATATTTTTATACGAAAATTTTCAAAATTTTTGTTGAAAAATTTTTTTTCTGAAAATTGACTAGATTTCGATAAAACTCAGCACGAACTTTTAAGTCAGTATTCAACAAAAATGTTTCAGATTTCAACTCGATCCGATTTTCAATTTCAGAGATATAAGAAAAAATAATATGCCGAATTTCGATGGTCTTTGTAATTGTAACGTTATTTCCGCAATATCTCAAGGAGTACTGATGCGAAGAGATTCAAACTCCGTTATCATTTAAAGAATACCAACACGCAACTAAGTGCTCTGATTCAATAGTTAAAAAATGAAAAAAAGATATTTTAAAATTTTCCACATTCTGTTGAAACATTTCTTTTTCAGAAACTATCGAACGATTTCTATGAATTTTGGCATATACTTCGAGGTCAGTATTAAACAAAAATATTTGAAATTTTAATGTGACTATTTTTATCGGAGATATAAAAAAAAATTTCAACTTTCGGTGTTAATTGAAATGTCAGATTTCGGTGCTGATTGGAATGTAGAGGTTATTGCCTCAATATGGCAAGATATAAAGATGCCATCAGATTGAAACTCTGAAGTTAGTTGAAGAATGCTACCTGATATAAAAATGGATATATGGATATAGTCGTAAGATTTTTCTTGAAAATCATCATTCGAAAATTTTCGTCATTTTTGTTGAAATTTTTTTTCGCGGACTATTGATAATATTTTAATGAAATTTGGTACAGACCTTGCGGTCGATATTGACCAGCAATATTTATCATTTCAATTTTATTCGATATTCATTTACGAAAAAAAGTATATTGAATTTTGTTGTTATTCGAATGTTGAGGTTATTTTCTCCATATCTCAAGAAGTACTGACGCGATCAGATTGACAATTCTTAACTAGATTGAAAATACTGCCGCTCAACATTACGAAAATGTCTTGAGGATCATAATTGTGCAAATTCTGTTGACAAAAATTGTTTTTCGGAAACAATTAATCAGACTACCATAAAATTTGGCACCAACTTTCAAGTCATTATTCAGCAAGAGTGCTTCAAATTTCAGTTAGATAAGTTATTTGTTTTTGGAGAAGAAATATGTGGTTCTATGGAATTTTTGGGTAATTTCGTCAATAACTCAAGAACAACTAACGCGATTAGATTCAAACTCCGTAGAAAGTTTTAGAATACCAATGCGCAATTTCAGCGAAATTTTCCAGTGATCGTACAGGTAGAAAATTTTTCACGAACTATTCATCAGATTTCAGAGTGAGTTAGCGAAGACTTTGAGGTCACTATTTAGCAACATTCTTCAAAATGAGGTAACTCTTCAGCAACATTCTTCAAAATGTCAGTTTGATTGTATATTAATTTTCAGAACGATTTGAAAAAAGATTATTAAATTGTTTGGTTCCATCCTAAATATCATTGTTAATTTCGAAATATTTCAAGAAATGCTGATCTGATGATAATGAAACTTGGTAACTAGTTGTGAATTGCTGATCAGTAAATTTGTGCAAATTTTCGAGATGATCCTTAAATTAGACCAATAAAAAAATCCTCAAATTAGAGCAATTAAAAAAGATTTCAATATTTTTTTCAATTAATTTTTAGATGGCGGCCTGGCAATTATATGGTCCTCACGAAATTCCGCATAAATTTTCAATCTGCCAAAAAAAAATAACAACTAAAATGTGATTCTTTCTTGACTTATCCTATACACGTTGTTGTGTCTTGAAGGATCAATAAAGTATTATTATTATTATTTTGATTGAAGTATTGGTTAATAATTCTTTATGATTTGTGGTTTCGAAAATATTGGAATAATCAAATTGGCATATTCTACCAATCCGCAAATTCGGCTTCCGTTATTAAACTCCATACCTACAATGCAAGTATCAAGTCCCCAATTAGATTCTTCCGGAAGATATTTTATTAATTATCTGTGGTTAGGGCGGTCGTAAAAACATTAAATCCCTTAAGAAACGACTTAGAGACTCGATATTCGTAGAGAAGGTTTTCTGTTACGAAGGTCGAATTAGTGGATTGTAAAATTCGCCTAATGAGTCCGTAGATTAAGGTACCCATCCATTCAAAATTTCATATTTTCACTATTTTAAAAAATTTGTGCGTTTGGCGGGGTCAATAAGTGAACAGGATTACAGGTGCTTTGGCAACGAATTTGAACAAGCTCGTAAAAGCTCCCGACCTCACGTCAGTGTTTTTCTCATTCTTTTAGGTAATAATTTCAGCTGGGCACACTTAAGGGTCTTGAGACGTCGATGTACTACATATTTCGAATCAAAATATATCTCCGCGAACATTTCCGATTCTGCTTTGTCGTCAAAACATCTGGACTAAGTATTTGTATTTGTTATTCCTTCTTTCTCAACAGGTAACTCTGAGGATTGAATTGTTGGTTGGAAGTTGACTTTGAAGTACTGACACTAAGACTGATGGAAAATTTCATCAGGAATGTATAACCAGAAAAATTATGCGAATCTGAAAATTTTAGATACAGGGTGATTCCGGAGGAGACCGTCAGATTTTGGGATAAGTTTACACTAGTCAAGACAGTCTCGGAACACTGTTTGGTTTAGGGTTGGGGGTCTCTGTTGAGAATATACAGGGTGATTTGTCCGATTCGACCGATTTTACTTTTATTGATAACTTTGGTATGGCTTATTCGATTTCAATGAAATTTTCAGCGTAGTACAGTAGTGTTGAACACATTCATTGGTTTCGAAGTTTTTTTCAAAATAAGCGGTTGTTATTGTATTAAATCCAGATTAATTGTGCAGGTTGAAAAAACACCCTGTACATAGCGTTTCCTAAACTACGCTATCTGTTTACGATTCTACTATAATAAGCCATTATTTGAGAGTTTCTATTTTTTTTGGCACACTTCTAGTTTTTCGAGAAAATTTTTTCAAAAAATGATAATGTCGAAATTTCGTTTCAATCGATTCTACTTTTATTGAGAACTTTGGTATGGCTCATTCAATTTTAATGAAATTTGCAGTGTAGAACAATCTGAATGAGTTCATTCAATAATCGCAACAATCTCTCAAAATACAGTGTTGTAATCATGATAATTTCAGAATTTCAGATTAATTGTGCAGTTGGAGAAAAAACACCCTGTACATTGCTTTTCCAAAACTTTCTTATTCGTTGCAGATTCTACAATAATATGTCATCATCCAGAGGTTTTTAATTTCTTTGGCACACCTCCGGTTTTCCTAGAAAACATTTTTGTAGAAGAGCATTATCGAAATTTGGCTCACAAGCAGTGAGAGTATTCCCTGTTTTTATTTATAATAAATTTTCTTAGTTAATATTTTCATTCCTTCTGAATCTTCATTCCAAATTTTGTTGGAGAAAAATATATTTTTTCTTCACAAGTCACGTTTATCAGCTGAAAATTCCTCATTCATCAGTTTCATTAATTTGACTTCTAGATCATTTGGTGTTCTCCGTCGTTCAAATTCAACTGTCTCCCCGAAATATATTAGTGTTGATACACTATTTAATGGATGGATTTTTCATTACTTTATATTCAATGTTATTACTTTGGAATAATTCGTTCTGTTAATATTGGGAAAACAAAAACTCCAATTTGCTGTCAGTAAATTTTGCAAAAAAAAAATTTTTTTTCGTTGAATTTGAGAAAAACTTCCGCCCATATCTTCAACTTCATACTCTACAGCAATGTACCAGATTTCATTTTGACACGGTCATGATTTCGGGAGATGTTGGGAAAAATATGTTAAATTTCGTGTTTTTTTCTTGATATCGTTGTTTCCTCCGAAACAACTCAAAAAATACGAATTGTATCAGAATGAAACTTTGCAGCTAGTTTCAAAATGCTAATGGACAACTTTGTGCAGAACTTCGTAATGATCGTGTCATTGCAACTTGAAAAAAAATTTTTTTTCCAATTCAATATTCTGTAATCTTCTCATCACAATATCCTCATTAAATTCTGCATAAACCTTCGAGTTGTCATTTTTCGATGAAATTCTGTATATCAATTTGATCTAATCTGTATTTCTGGAAATATTGGGAAACCAAAATATTGAATAGATTTATCTGAGGAATCGTTAAGATTTTGACCATTCACGAATGCGGCCTTTGTTATTAAGGTCCAAACCTACTACACAAATATCGAGTTTCTGAGTTGTTTCTTTCGAAAGTTGATTTTTTTTATTTACTGACAGTACGATCCCGACGAAATTTCGCAAAAGTTGCGCGTTGTTATACTCCAACTAACTGCCAAGTTTCAATCTAATCGTTTCAGTTGTTTCCGGATTATTAAACAAATATCCACAAAATTTCGAAGGGCTGTAACTCCGAAACCTTTTGGCCAATTGACCTTTTGTAATGCAACCTAACCTGATAGTGTCAGGTAGATAAGATTCTTCGTACGCCAGTAATCGAGAATACGGATGGCCGAACAATCGATTTCGACACTGGATTCGACCTAGTCGTTTGAGAACATTTTCGGCTCCAAATAAGGAAATTACGGACATTTGAACAAAACGATAGCGCGCTGATCCCCTAGAAGATGCGCGCAAGAATAACAACGCTCAACTGATCACGAAGTCTCGTGTAGATCTAAATACAAGAAAACTTCTGTTGAAAATATATTTTTCTCGGAAATTATCGATCGAATATCGAATGAATTCGGCAGGGACCTTAGAGTCAACATTCAACAAGAGTTTTTCGAATTTCGATTTGATCCCATATTTATTTTCGGATATTCATGGAAATCCATCTCAAATTTTGTTTTTTTTTTGTGAATTAGATGTTATATCTATAATATCTCGAGATGTACTGAGGCGATCAGATTGAAACTATTGATTTTGTTGACGAATAGCACCACGTTCCATAACAGAAAATGTCATGTGGATTGTTATGGTGAAAAATTACTTCGTTCCTGATAATATTTTGAGAAATCGATATTTGGGGAGGTATTTTGATTTGATACGCCTGTAAAAAAAAACAATTAAGTTCAAATGCACTGTGTAAACATGCCATTTAAGAATCATTTGGATTGAATCTGAAAATTACTTTTGAGTTAGGACTCTCAATTTTCAAGAAATACGATCAGATTAAAGCTTCGTACTTAGTTGAAGGATAAAACGCGCAACTCACTGCGAGATTTCGTGAGAATCCAATTGCTAGAAATCTAAAAATAAGTTTTATTATAGATAGGTCTTTACTTTTTGCTTTTTGAAAATTATTGAACTTACAATCCAAACTGTTCTCTCTGTCACCGTTTGTAAAAATGGAATTTTGACTTTTCTATCTTTCAACTGTCACCGTTTGAAATAATAGGATTAAATTAACTCAAAAAACGAATTAATCTTAACTTACATATTCTACTTGAATTGTCCGAAAGGAATGAGAGTTCGTGCTCTATGCACTAGGATAGAGTCTTTTGTTTTGATATTTTGCTGAGGAACAAGAAATCAGGAAAGAAAAATCCAAAGTACCTTTATGAATTATATTCAAATTTCCTCACTTACACAGCTCGAGGTGTTCATGGAAATAAAAACAAAAACATCAGTTTTATCACAAACTTACTTCAACCGATATTGCAATACAATTAAATTCATCAATTGAACGAGGGAATTCATACTATCATGTTTATAACATAACAACAGACAAATTTCTCAAATATATTTTCCGAATCAGTGTTTCTTCATTGAGGAGACATCAGTAAAACCTATCAATTTTAATAACTCATTGTATCTAACTAAAAATATAACGAAAGAAAATCGAAATACGATGGGTTAATCACATTAACATACATTTTCCGAAACGATTTCACCTTATTCCAATAGGTGTGCCTGAAGACCATACACCAACTCCGACAGTGACCTCTATTCCATGAATACACTATTTTCGCCGTGAACTCAAACGGCCCTCCTAACAAGCATAAGACCAAAAGTTATCTCAAACTCTTACCGCGACCTATTTCCACATGTCCTTGAAATGGACTCTACAATAACCGAATCCATCGGTTCAGTACCCTCCTCAGCACACAAAAAAGACACAAGCTATTCCCGCTTGTCCCTCGCTCAGCCCCTCTAATAACCGAATCTATCGGTTCCGTACTTTTCTCAGCACAACAAAAAACTCACGAGCTAACCTCGCAAATACACTGTCACCAAAAACTCTACTCTACTAGTAAGGAATCGGATTTTTCAAATTTACTATTAACTATAATTGATCAACCTAGCCCTCGAATTTCCTAACATTATTTTGTCCCGAAGGACCGCCCGTTCTCGCGGTACGATCTACATTTTTTTTTCTAGAGCTATTTCCGCCGATCTCCGATATGCAACTGCCTTTCGTACCGAAAAAGTGAGGCTTTCACCCCTCTCAAAAATTTCTCTTAGTCAGCTTTTCGAAAGAGAACTTTACTTCTCCCAGGTAGGTTAGTCAAAAATTTAACTCCACATTTTTCTTATCTCGGGCTTTAGTTGGAAAATATACTCTTATCGCTCGATACCGGTCTGCACGAAAATTGATACTCGACCTAAGAACAATATTCTCTTTCACGACGTCCGTCCGTATGAAAAAACGAAACTATATTCGAAGCTACTTCGTCTCATTACTTTGACTTCTTATCAACTCGTTCCAGACATCTCAATTCTAAAAATATTCCAGACGGATATAAAGCTCTTACATTGTTAAGATCGAAAACTTGAAAAATTTCTACCTCAGGTATTACAACAATAATCAGGTCGTTTATTCTTTCAGGAGCTATTACGTTTGCGATCGGTAGTAAGACTGGCTGTAAACATGATAACACCCAAAAGGAATGATTCAGAGACTCGATATTTATAGAGTAGGTTTGGGGCTTAATTTCAAAAGCCGAATTCGTGACTGTGTTGAATTTCCCCAATGTTTGGTAGATAGAAACATTCAAGATTTTATTTTTCCAGTAAGTATTTCCAGAAATAAATATCGAATCGGATTGGAATATATTCCTTGACTGAAAAATGATGGCTTGAAGATTCATGCAGAGTTTTGTGATTTATAACCCTATAGAATGAAGATCTCCAAATTAGTCCATGAGGAAGTAAAGCTGCGTTTGAAGGGACCAATCATCTGAATATGCAGTCGATTCTTTTTCCAACGAGTTTGAACAAGTGCGTAAAAGCTCACGTCAGTGCTTCTCTAGAATTTTTAATTCTCGAACTCTAGTCATCTCGGCGAAATGAATGAAGTGGTCTGAGTCGGTGCCACAGCATAGTAGGCTCGTATGCGTTTTCTGAATCGTATTATACTGTATGTCAAGCAACTATACATTCAAATATTAAGATCTGATCGGATATTTCGAAATAAATATGCTTCACTACGACGACTGTCTACAACAGGTCTGTAAACGTCTTTCGTGAGTGCCGTATTAGGGCTTGTACACGTCTTTCGCGGATGACGTTCTGGGGTATGTATTGTGGAGGATGGAAATATACAGCTATGCAGCTGTCGAAAGGCTGCGTTGCCATATTTATGGGCTCTTGACGTTGGTGTTATAGTAAAATGATATACAAAAACTTGGTGCCGAAGGCAGCGCCCTCGCACTGGCCGATCCCTGAAACTTTCTGTATATTTTGAAGAGTATAACCGTAATTTCGGACCCGGCTGAAAATGCACCCCCTGCATCCCCCAACCTCCCTGAGTACCGTGGTATGGTCAGACGTTTTCAGACCCGGACCCGGGTCTGACAACGTCACTTTTGGCTTGAAAAGGCGGTGAGGTATAACGTTTTGGGTCTGTATGTGCGGTCAAACAAATCTATATATATATATATATATATATATATATATATATATATATATATATATATTATTAAGATCTCATTCAAGGTTCGCATATAGTTCTTTCCTTTTCCTCCTGCTATCCTTATCGCTATGTAGTGTGCGCGAATTGCCGTCGAGTTATCCTCGTGTGTCCAGCGCATACGCCTGTCCCGGTGCAGTTGTTGATGCTGGTCAGTGGTGGGTTGATCTAACGATTCAGCCAAACCAACTTGACCTTCACTTGATTGTGCAGGACGTGGCCTTACGGTGCCAGAACAGAGGCAGGCGCCGCTCGCCCCACCTGATCCTCCGTCGAGCTGATCCTCTGGACGGTTCCGAAGGGAGCCAGCCCGCAGCCCCCCACCGCCCTGAGTATTATTGTTACTAGGGAGAGCAAATACATTTTCACACCCGAACCAGGCTGCCATCCTGGAACGGTGGTCGACTGGGGTCCGCGGGGGCGTCACTCCCCGATAGTCTTCCGACTACCCTGCGACACTATTCAGAAACTTGGAGAAGGCGAAACATATAAGTATCTAGGCATACAACAAGCCCTAGAAATAAAGAACGTTGAAATGAAAGAGGCCTTCAGTAATAAACTATTTTATCGAGTGAGTCAAGTGCTCAAGTCCAAACTCAACTCAAAATCTATGTTCCTCGCTTTAAATACGTGGGCTATGCCAATAATGACGTACACCTTCGGGGTTCTCACATGGTCGAATACAGAACTGCGGGCACTGGACACCAAAATTCGTACCATCCTCACGAAATTCGGGGTGCATCATCCACACTCATCCGTGGCAAGACTCTACCTCCAAAGACACCTAGGGGGAAGGGGACTGATAAATTTAGAAACAGCTCACAACAGGACCGTTATAAAGCTAAGGGAGTATTTCATGAAACAAAACTCACCTTATTTCAGGACCCTCCGCTCGACCGATGTGGGATGCTCTTCACTGCAGCTCTCAAACCTTGGCTTCGCTCCGTTAGCACGCACTCAGCAAAACCTAGAAGAAGAATGGAAATCTAAAGCGCTACATGGCAGATACCCCAACAATCTAGAGAAAAATAACGTGAATAAAAAAGAGTCTTTGACTTACCTTAAAGCAGGGTACCTCTTCCCTGAAACTGAGGGTAGGCTACTAGCCATACAGGATCAGGTGATACCGACTAGATCCTACCTGAAGAACATAGCTGGACAACACTTGGCCACGGATCTATGTCGAAAGTGCAAGCGGAATCCAGAACACATCCAACACGTAACATCTGGCTGTTCCATCCTCGCGCCAAGAGAATACATGGACAGGCACAATCAAATGGCGAAAGTGTACCATCAAGCCATTTCGCTGAAACATGGATTAATTAAGAGCAAAAAGAAAAATCATCTGTACTCACCTGAGCCTGTCCTCGAGAACGAAGCCTTCAAGTTGTATTGGGACACTACAATGGTGACTGACAAGCCAGTGGCGAATAACCGCCCCGATATAGTTCTCTTTAAAAAAGACGAAAAGATCTGTTATATTGTAGATATCACGGTTCCAGCGGACGAAAACATCTCTAGATCCTATACCGAGAAAATAACCAAATACTACGATTAATCGTTCAATCTGAAAGACATTTACCAACTGAAGAAAGTGATTATTGTCCCTCTGGTTTTATCGGTGAATGGATTGGTGGAGGAACATCTACTTGAAAACACCTTGCTACTGGAGCTCGAGAACTCTATCGTCTCCAGTGCTCAGAAGGAGGTTATACTGGGAACTACACGCATTGTCAGACGATTCCTTCATTGCTCTTGATTCCACCTTGGTTGAAGAACCCGGTGGTATCTCGTATTTCCCTGAATGGTGATCAGCAAAAAAAAAAAAAAAAAAAAAAAAAAAAAAAAAAAAAAAAAAAAAAAAAATATATATATTATTAAAATAGAAAAAATTGCGCTGCACGACCGCGATAAAGATATTCTGCATGATAAGGACACCAAGAAGACGTCATGATGAAAAATTTCCGATGTATTCCTCTTCATCATTCGGAAAAAACTATAGGATTTCTTACTTCAATCATAATGATTTTTTTTTTGCTTCATGCAGATGTTTATTGCTCTTCAATATTCTAGAATTCTTAGCTAATCACCCATGAAAAATAGCTGAAGAACTTCGTTAGATTTCCCTCTGGAGGAATTAAATTTAGAAAACCACTGACATAAAGTTAGCAGCCGCGCATGTTCGAATTCGTTGCCAAGGCGGTTACCTTTCACTGCGTGGACGTTCAAGCAGTCGTTTTTTGATCCAATACTGAATTCCAATTCGATCTTATCTGCATTTTCGGCAATATGGGGAAAATAAAATTTGGAATGGGTATATCTAAAGAATCATTCGGAGGATTTTACCGATTCACAAAATTATTCCGTAGAAATACCCATTCAAAATTTTATCTTCCAAATATTTCCAAAATACAGCTTGGATCGAAATGAAATCCAGTATTTGAATATTAAATAATGCCTTAAATGTTCAGCAGAATTTCGTGAGGATAATTTGATAAGGAGAATAAATTTGAGTATATGAAAACTAAATGAGAGTTTTTTTAACTGTCCCAATGACACGATCATTCATCAGCATCTTCGAACTAGCTGCTAAGTTTCATCATGATTGAATCATTATTTTTTCGAGTAATTCTGAGAAAAACAACGATACGAAAAAAAAACAAGCGGAACACGACTTATTTATTCCCAGTATCTCCGAGAATTATTACCATATCAGACTGAAATTTGGTGCTGCTGTGAAATATGGGATTCAAAGTATTAGCCCATTTTTTTTTTCATATATGAAAAAATTTTGGAAGATCGTTTAGAAAATTTTTTTTCTTCGAATTTTCTGACAACGATCTCAACAAAATTTCGAAAAAATATGCGGGTCGTTATTCAAAGGTACGAAAACAAATTAGCGAGAATAACCTCCTCCTATAAAATTCCTATAAAATCGTACTTTATGTAGTTCGTTCATATTGTATACATTATGGGACAAATATTTATATTTGTTTTTAAGTCAGTATATTCGATAGTTGTAGAAATATTATTTATTCTTTGGACACATATATCCATTTTCCATTTTGAAATGTTTATTTTCTACAAAACACATTATATTTACGAGTTGATAGTTTCAATTAATCCGATTCTATTTCTATATAATTAATTAATTCGACTTTGAATCACAACTCTTTTGAACTCGCTATATATATCGCTACAAATAATGAATATTGCCTCAAAAATAAATAAATCTGCAAAAACTCACTTCATAATCTGTTTTTTACAAAATCCAAAACGATAATATAGATAGTCATGAAACACTCGTGTTTCTTCTACACTTTATTCGGTGTGTCGTTGTAAAAAATTGTAACTTTTTTATTACTTCGCTCAGGAGTGAAGGAGATTCGTTAAAAGTGGACTGTCAAATTTGTGTATATTGATTAAAGGAAATGTTACTTTTGAGCAAGCGCTGATTGGGTTCAAGACTTATGCTACTGAAACTACAAAATATGCCCTGAGATTCTTTGTTTTCCCAAATATTTCTCTTGGACTCTTTGTTCATCATGAAAAAAGTGGCCATTCGAATATAATAATGTGGAGATGAATTAATCAGAATCAATAACAAAGAATTGGTACAGGCTTTAAATGATATTTTTTTACCTTCACTGCAAAAAATATCACACGTTTTCGAGATTTACCTCCATCATGTCTTGTTTTCCAACAACCTTCACTCAGAATGTTTTAAATTAAGTTATGGCAATTGCAATTTGATTTCATTTTTGGTCGAATATCTTACATTAAGTATTCGCTCCAACAGTATAGGTATATCAAAACGCGAACTGTGACACACAGGTAGGGGCAAACAGCCTGCCATTGAAAACTAGCAGAATCTAATTTCAAACATAATTATAATTATATATAATTATTCAGTAAAGTTTTCTAGTTTTCCTTCAAAAGACCCTATTTTCTGGAAATATTTTTGCACTACCTTTACTATCCAGTAAACTAACGAACGTGATTTCTATGCCTAATATTTTTAAGAAATCCACTAGGTTTTTAGTGCTAACCTCTCAATTGTTTGGTCCGAAGAAGGTTATCTATCGCTAATATCACGTAATTGATGGCTTAACTAGTTCTCTATAATTTCAACGAACGATATTATTGAAGTGAACCCCAGTTGCCACGGAAGATAAACACGAAAGATTCATTTCATTAAATTACGTGTATTGTGAGGTATTCGAATAAATATTGGTCGCTATCGATTTCTGGATCACATTTTCCTTAAATTTCGAAAAATTAGTATTTCGTTAGATCATGAAAATGACTAATGTTTTAATTATTTTCATGTGATTGGGTATTTAGAAATCAAATTCTGAACATATGTCCAGATAATTTCTCAAAATATTGACTGGCAGATTACAAACTGCAATTCGGAAAGTTTCATGAATGTTGAAATTCATTTATTTTTAAAATATGTTCAAATATTGAACAGTTTCAGCCGTTTCTATTTGGTAATTGGTTTTAATCATAATTAAAACAAGTTCTCTGAATTCTATGTTCTTACTTCCAATAAAATAAGATATAACAATGAGGGTTACATTGGTTCATCATCAGACACTGAAGAGTCTACAAAGGTTACAGAGTATTTATGTGAACACAGGTACAAAAAGGTGGTGGATATTTTAATAATAATAAATGTTTATTCATCCCTACAATTCTTGTGTTTCAACAATGGAGAATAAGTCGATTAATCTCAATGATTACGGGTTACAACGCTGCTATGAGTTTAGATTCACATGATTCCAAATATTCTGATGAGTTTTATGGTTCAATGTTCATCAAAAATATCACCGATTTTCTCTTCAGTGTATCAACATTTCATCGAATGAAACTGTTTGGGTAACGTATTGTAAATCTTCATGCACATGTATTTTGGATTGTTTCGAACTAGTGTAAATTGTAACCTCGAGTCGGTTGTTCTTAAACTAATCAAACTGTTCACTGTGGCTTTGTAGGAAGATAACACACCTTAGCACATATATTGACGCCACCTGCCACCGTCACTATTTATTTCTTCTGAAAACACCTCTACAAGTCTCAATATCTATCATTCTATACATAACTCTGATTGCCCGCTTTTGTGTTTGAAATATTCTGTTTAGAGAGGTACTGCTTTCCCAGTAATTGATGCCATATGATAGGATTAACAGAAAGTTGAAAATTTATAGGAGCTTCAATGTATCTTGTTGGATGCGGTATTTCATAACATTGAGGGTATTGATTATGATGTTGATATTTCTGTTCAAGTTTTCTATTTGGGGGTTCTACTTTATATTGGCGTCCATCTATATTCCTAGAGATTCCACTTTCTTTGAGGTCTTTACGATATATGTTCTGGTATGGTATATCTACTTCTGTCTGTGTGGAATATGTAGTGTTGCCTAGGAGAGTCTCGTTTTCGAAAGTCTCGTCTCGTCTCGTCTCGAAAACGAGACGAGACCGTGAATTCTTCATACGAGACGAGACGAGACTTTTATGAAGTAGTGTCTCGAGTCTCGTTGGTCACGAAAGTCTCGAGAGGTGCCGTTTCATTCCAGTCAAAATGTAAACATGTTTTATTTTCATTGGCTGAAAATTGATGGATTCCAACAGAACCTTTTCATAATGATCAGAATTTAATTGCTAAACTTCCAATTAGGTATTTATTGAATTAATCGTACCCGGAGATCGATAAGATAAATACATCCAACCAAGCATTGAGGCTTTGATGACCATATTCTTTCCTTACTTATTGAAGAGCTCGATACAGTTAGAAAGTGCATCGTGATAAAGAATTATGAAATAGTCGTGTTCAGTTTGAGAAAGAGCGAATATGAACGAATCGAATTCATCAAATTTGTCTCAGATTCGTTTTTATATTGATCAGATGATTAGCGAATTTTCGAAACATTCGAAAACACTAATGCAATCATATTTCCATCTCTAGATGAAATCCCCCATGGCCGATTACACAAAACTACGTTTGCCCGATCAAGGGCTTGATAAGCGATTAACAGTGAATTCTGTGCACCATAAGAGTTCCCCTTCATTTTGAAAGTTTTTCGTTTTGTTATACTGACCATCAGTATTAGCATTGAAATAAAGATGCACCAATTCCAAAGAAAAATGTGAAATTGTACTTATACCCTCATTTATGCATTTGAGTTTATGACGTGAGTTTTCAAAAATGCCTTAGCGTCCATATAGGTCTAACAGGTTGAATCATTGCAAAATAAAGTGCTTCACGCATTCCCCAAATAACGAAAAGACAACTCCAATTTCGCGCGCCATTTCTTCGAAAGAAACCATGCCTTTCCAGACCTGAATAATCTTGAAAGGCCACAGCCCACAGCAATATCTAAAATATCTAAACGGACAGATGGTCCTAGGGAATGCCCCACTTTTCGAAATTCCCGAGAAATAAGCTTGCAGAACATATTTGGATTCCTTGTTAAACAACTTGAAAAAGATCAGTTCGAAAATGGAGTACTACTACACTCGGGCCATTGTTAAACTCTAATAAAATATAGTGATGCTAAACGAAGTAATTTCTTTCATTCTATTTCAAACACGAAGGTTTCGACTATCCTATCCTATATTTGCAACAATATTCTACAGATGAAGTTCTAGTAGTAGGTAATAAACAAAAAACATATTGTTACGAAACTGGGATTCGTTCTCATTAAATTAATAATCAACAGCTCCAAAAGATCCTTTTTATTCTATACAACACTACAATGAACTAATTAATACCTTTTTCTGATTGAACTCTCTTGTCGCTCTTTTTAGAGCTGTCCATCTGACAGTCACGACCTTTTAATTTTGAGCGTCTCGATCAAATATCATAGTTTCACTATGGTTGGGCTTCAGTCTTTCCAAATGAACAATCTTCCTCTTGGTTATGTTGGATTCTGTAAACCACGTCATTGATTCTCTTCTTCACCTTGTTGAATCATGAACTGCTGCTTTGTACGCCATTAGATACAGTGGAAGGTGTTCGTCCCAGTCTTTCTGATGTTCTTCCAGAGTTCGCAGCGATCAGTTGTTTCAATCGTTCAGTTACCTTTACATAGTATCTTTCGGTTCTGATTTTATGCTTGCGTATACCTAGTTCTACTTTTTTTCGTTTCATGTTTTTGCTGATATTGGTTTTCTGGAATTCCTTCAATAGCAAAAGCTCTTTTCGAAAATTTCCAATTTTGCTTGAATCCTCTTTTTCCAGGGTGGTTCTTTATTCGTCTTCTTTGGCTGAGTTTTGTTCACTTTCGGAAGTAAAATGTCTTCTATTCTATGCCGCTGCATATATGAGTGTAATAATTATTATTAGTATTGGCATTTTCATTATTATTATTATTATCATTATTATTATTACTATTCGTATCATTATTTTTATCATCATTATTTTCCTGGTTTCTTCGTCATAGGGTTTCTTTCTATTCTATTCTATCATTCGCAAGCGATGCCAATTCGAATGATGCTCAATGTGTCCAGATCAGTTCAAGGTTCTTCTTACCAAACTACATATGGATAATATGACAGAGTGCTGCATTTAAGATATAATATATTTGTGGATTCCTAGGAGTTGGAGGTGTTTTTTCATGGTTTTAGGTACTATTCCAGTAGTTGACATAATAATTGGGTGGATCTTGACGGTATTAATATTCCACTGTTGTTGGATTTCATCACTTAGTTTTTGGTATTTTCAAATCTTAGCGTTGTATGATGTGCTGATGTTATTATTCACTACTGCATAGTCAATAATTTGGGCAGTATTTTCGATTTTGCATACGCTCACCCTGTCTGGTCTATTGTGACCTATAGATATGTCCGTGTATATTGTTCGGTTCCAGTAAATTATGTATTTGTCAGTTTCTATAATGGGCTCTGGTTCGTATCTCCAGTAGGGGGTCGCATGCCGACATGCGTTTGGTCTAATTCGTTCGGGTATCTTCCGTGCAAGGCTTTATTTTTCCAGTTTGACAGTTTTTATTGTAGATGGCTTGTTTGATTATTTTTTATACTTTGATTTGACAAGTTCAGTGGCGTATACTATTATCTGCATTTATAACTGCAAGTATGAGCTGTGATTCTGTTCGTTTGCCCCATAAGTACTCCCTTAAGTTTTGGATCTGTCCGTCATGTAGTGTTGCGCTTTTTGGATGGTGTTTGCTGAACTTTGTTAGTGTAGTGCGAACACTTCTCTTCATATTTTCAAGATCTATTTATGTCCCTTCTATTTTACCGAATGAGTAGGTGAGTATTGGGATAGCATATATGTTTACCGCGTTTGTTAAGTTCTTTGAATTCAGGTTGGGTTTCATGAGTAGTTTCTGTCGGAGATTGAATGCGTTATTGATGTTGTCTTCCGCTCTTGAATGATCTATATTTCGACATAGTTCAATTCCTAGGTATTTATAATATTCATTGGGTTCTATGGTTTCGATTTTTTTCAGGTTGATTGTAGTATACTCATTATTATTATTATTATTATTATTATTATCATTATTATTTTTATCATTATATATATTATATATATATTATATATTATTATATTGTTATCATCATTATTATTTTTTTCTCGATAAACTCGGTTTTCCTTCCAGGTATTCATCGGCTTTGAAGAAATGACAGATTTTCGCATTATTTAGTAGTTTTTTTTGGGAGTTTCAACCTTTCTAAGTTGCTCTTTTGGTTTAATGGTATCAAACCCTTGGCTGGCACAACAGAAGGCAAGATCTCCTTACATCGCAGGTTCCACATTGCTTTTATTACTCTGGCAAACGGCTCATATTTCTCTATCTTTTCTTTAATTTCGAGATCAATTTTGTTTTTGTTGGGAATCCCTACGTCTACAAAATAAGCCTTGTTTGTACCTTGTCCACTATAGTAACCTCTGGTCCATTGCTTACAACAGTTCTATCGGTTAGTAGGTTATTTTCTAGGCAATGGAATGCCGATATTATATGTTCTATAGTTTCTCTTTGGTCAATATATTTTTTACATAGGTCAGACTCCATTTCTTCCTTGGGTATGTCTTTTCTTTGATTTCTGATATTCGTTACATTGTCCTGAATACTCAACATAAACCCTTCTGTCTCATGATAAATGACTTCTGCTCTCCGGTCAACATTTACACGACAAAAATCTTCCGTGAAGTTCTTATTATTATTATTACTATTATTATCATTATTACTATTATTATTATTATTATTAATATTATTATTATTATTATTATTATTATTATTATTATTATTTTTATTGTTATTATTATTATTTTCATTCTTTCCTCAGCCTAGACTGGATTTTTTCCACCATCTTCAGGGTTCATGTCGGTCACTAAACCTGCAGAAATTTCCTGACTATGCGGCGAGTGTTCAGGATAACCGCCTTCTGGATCTCGATATAGGTGTTCCTGTGCAGCCCCAGCTTGTTGAGTCCTTCTGTGAGGGCTTTTGGAACGAGACCAGTAGATGACATGAACACTGGGATGATTTCTACACTTTGAGCATGCCACATTTGTTGGATTTCTATTGCTAAGTCGGCAGACTTATTCATCTTCTCCAGATGTTTTTGAGTTATGTTGCTGTTGTTAGGGATTGCAACACCAACCAGCGACACGTGTCTAGCCTTCTTGTCAAACACAACCATATCTAGTCTGTTATTCGTCACCATTCTGTCGGTGATAATAGACCGATCTTAGTAGAGCCTGACAGAAGCGTTTTCTAGTTCTGGTGGTGCCTGGTACTCGTAAAACGGCGTGTAGCTGTCCGAGAGGCCATATTTGTGAGCTATCTTCTGGTGTATTATATTGCATACCTGATTGTGCCTATGTAGATATTCCGGTAAACCCGCAAGATTTCCCGTCGCGGAGATATTAAAAAGATATTGACATCATTGTAGGCAGTGTGTTTTTCTGAATCAAAAATGTGAAATCGAACATAGGTGGTCTCCCTTAATTTGGAAGATATGGGCCCCCAAAGTTCCAAAATGTGTCGTTTTCAGGTCCCTTTTTCCACCATAAAAAAAAATCTCTCACTTCATCTGTATAGTTCACAAACCACCTTTGAACCTTCAACCAACAATCAGCAACACTTTTTTCATGAATAATCAATATTTAATGAAAAAACAATGAAATTACTGGACAACCACTTAACCTCTATTCCTTATGATTTCGACTCAGTCTTAAAGTGAAGTTTGGCAATGGCGCGAATTTTATCGGTCGGAATCGTGTCATCGTGCTTATTCGTGAATGACAGATTATTGCTGGCGAGAAAAATTAAATATGTATGTTCTTAGTTCTTACAGCTTACTGCGATACTCTAAATCTTCCAACAGGAGATTTCGTTTCTAATGAAATCTACAAGGTTGAAACACATAGTAATGGAATGAGAATACACCCTGATATATATTTCAACGTAAATTTTTTTCATATGTGATAGGTCGCGCCCTTCCCAGATTTCCAATGAAATCGAGGTCATTATATAACCCATTTAATTGGAATACCCTGAATTTCATTCTAAACTGAGACCATCTTTAAGACACAACAAAAAACGACCTCCCTATTTTGAAGGGGATAGAAAGGAAGTTCAAGCGAAAATATTGAGAGTGAAACCTTAAACAAATATTCTCAATGATTTTGTTTTGATGTTAGAATAACCACCTCTTCTTCAGTGACCGAAGCATTTTCCTTACAATCATATCCTTCAACTGTCCATCGTTTCATATTTCCCGCCAGCAACTACTCTTCTGTCATAATACGTTGGCCAGCGATGAAAAGACGCTGTTGCCAAGCTGCGCTTCAACATTGACAAGTATTTCGTAGAAATATAGGTTAAGTGGTTGTCTAATATTTTCACTTTTCTTCCTTTAAATTATGAATATTCTAGAAAGAAAGTGTCGCTATTCGTTGGTTGAAGATTCAAAGATGATTTTTGAACTAGATTTGAGAAGTGAGAGATCATTTTTATAGCGGAAAAAAGGATCTGAAAATGCAACAATTTGGAACTTTGGGGGCACATATCTTCCAAACAAAGAGAGACCGCCTATGTTGGCCTTCATATTTTTTCTTCAGGAACTCACACTGCTCACAATGATGTGAATATCTTACTTATAGCTTCGCGACGGGAAATCTTGCGGGTTTACCGATATTCCGTATTGGCCAAAATTGTGCAGCCAGATGTTATGTGCTGAATTGTTTCGGACTTCTGATGGCATTTCCTACATTTATCTGATATGAGAGTTGTATCCCTAGTAATGAACTTTTTATAGTTATTGGTATTCACCTGGTCCTGGATTGCCGTCATGAAATCTTCTGTTTCGCAAAATAGTTGTCCGATTGTTAGCCATTGGTTAGATGCATCTTTGTCGATGTAGGGCTGATTAATGTCATGATGGTGACGATCGTGAAGTTCCTTTCGAGCGATTACATTGGTAAAACTTTGAAAGCATTTTCCCAATTTTGTCAATCAACGAACATAAACGAGATATTAAGGCTCCAAGGCTCAAGAACTTAGAAACTGAATATTTATTTTACTCTTGAATTGCTGAAATCAACTCAGCACCATTTCCGAAAATGAAGATTGAATCGAATTGAAATCCAGTACTTGTTGGAAAAATGACACCTTGAAGGGTCATGGAGAATTTCGTGAGGATGATATGATAAGAAAGAAGATCCCAGAATACAGAATATTCACACAAAAAATTTGAAATTTTTTGATAATTGTTCGAAAGACATGTGTGCATAAGCATTTTCAAACTAGTTACAGAGTTTCTTCAGTAATTATTTGGGTTATTCCGGAAAAAACGAAGATAATGAGAAAAGAGTACGAAATTTGATATTTCTGCCAAATGTCTCTGAAAATTATAATGATGAGTTGTTTAAAAAAAAATATTTTTGGGGAAAATCTCGATTCTTTTTTCAATTTACTAGCAATACGACCCCTACAAAATCCTGCGAAATGTTGCGCGTCATTACAACCAAACCAACTGGCAAGTTTTAATCCAATTCCTGAATTTTAAGTGAAAAAGCCTCAAAATTTCAAGTGACTATAACCCTGAAACTGTTCCGCTTGGCTCATTAATGAACTTTACCTTCGCACTTCAAAATGCAATCTACCCTGAAATTTTCAAGTTATTTCCACACCGTACTCATCATCAGTGAGTCTAAGATATTTATTCGAGATCATTTTCAGCTCATTTATCGAAAATTACAGACATTTGGACAAATTGAGAGCACATCGTTTCCCAGAACACGCGTGCGAAAAAGGAATACATAATATCTATCCGCTTAATCAGCTTGCTTCTGTTCGGAATCTGAGAGAACCAGGATCATCACTTATTTTTTTTATAAATAAGTGAATTTTCCGAAGAGGTCTTTCCTGCAAATTGACAGAGAGTCGAAATCGAATTAACATGAATACAAATTATAATCTTGATTAAAGAGAAACCAAAAGCATCTGACTCCTCTTAGATGATTTTCTGTAATTTTTTACGCACGTTATAAGGTCTCCAGGGTATACTATAATAATTTCGCATCAAACCCGATATCTCCTGGCACAGTATGAATTTAATTGTATACAGTTCACTTCCTACTTTCCCCTGTGGTGATTTCTGTGAAATACATCTCTGAGGTAGAGCCGCCAGCGTTGTGGCGCATCAGGTCCGTAACGTTACACTTCAATCGATAAGGGACCACCGTTCCCCTGCCAAAAGTGACTCTCATTGGTATTCCCGGCGATTTCGAGGCCTCTCGTTGGATTTTTCCGATCTTGGCTTTATTAAAACCCATAACTCCTAATGCGCTGCTGAAATGTTTTTTTTTTGGGGAATTATTTTCGCATCAAAGTACTGAACAGGAGGAATGCAATTCGTTCGCAATATGTACAGTGGAGTTCTTCATTCTGCTTTCTTTTGTGTGGGTGTATACGTTAGTTCAACGTCACAAAGGTACCGAGCATCAACGGGCGTAATGAACTAATAAAGTTATGTTGTGAATGTTACTAGATATCTAATGAAATGGGATATAATGAAATTGAGTTGAATGTGTGTTTTGTACCACAACAATTCTTGTTTGAAGAATATACACATTTCAGAAGATATAATTTTATGAATGAATTGAGACGTAAAAAGATATTATGAGCACTTGTTCATTGATATTCAAATAAATTAACGAGTATGGGGATGGATATGAATTATAACTTCGAAATATCGCTTGCAATATGTTATTTCGGTGCACCAACAATAAAGCTATAAAACTAACGTTTGATAGAATGATTACTTTAAAGCGTTACAGTATACTGTCATCTGATGATGTTACATACGGAGGATTCCATTTGTCTATTTAGGAAACAGATAGGAATCTAGGTTTCTATTATGTTAACTTATTGCTCTAACTACAAAATAGAAATGTTTTCGGTTACAGAGGATGTTTTTTGAGAGGGTGCCAACTTTGATCCCTATTTTTTATTACTTTTCCGGTTTCTACATATTGAATAACAGATACTTTGTGTATGTATGTCTTCACTTCGAAAATATCAACACTTATCGAGATAGATCGCCCAACATGTCTTTTACGCGCTGAAAAAAGCCATGTCACAATATCTGTATTTTCGAATTTTTACAAGAAATTAGTCTTCAGCGACTAGGTTTTACACACCGATGAAGAATTCGTGGTCGAATTTGATTCTGTACGTCCAGCCGGCCTTGTGCGCTCTGACTTTCGAAAGAAATAACATAGAGTCTTGAAATTTTCAGGTAAGATTTAGATCCTCAATATCTCGGTTGATTACGCTAATGGGTCAAATCTGCAGACTGGTTTATGTGTCATAGCCATTTGAAATTTTGGTTTTTTTTAATAACTCAAAATGTATTTATCTGATCGAAATGAAACTTGGTTAGTAGATGAACAGTTCAAAAAGTTTCATTTATATTTTACTGAAATTTCCAAATCTCCATTTCATAACCGAGTACTTCATTTCAGCCCGATCAGGTTTGTATTTTGTGAGTTATAAGGGAAATAAAATAAAACCTTCACTTGGAGGAGCATCATTTCGTCGGCGCCTTATGTAGCTGTAGTCAGTAGGTAGGTATCTACGCTGAGCTAAGCAGAACTATATATTGGATGACCTGTTGTGTATGCAATGACTTATAAAACTGTAGAGTTCTATAAGTCAATGTTTCCATTCGGTGACATCAAAGTTGTTCACAATAGCCAAGGACGTATAACGTATATAAAATATTTATTTGGAGTTTGAGTTTTTCACGAGTAGAATTTCGTGATAATGAATCGGATTAGCTGCTATTCAATTTCAAATCATACACATTAAAAACGATATAAGGGAAAAAATGCATTATTTGACATTGAATCTTGAATTTTGAAGCCTGAAGAATCGGCATCTGGGATATCAGTATAACTTTTGAAAATGAAGCAGTTAGAATGGTTTGCCCATTTATTTCCAAAAAATACTAACGGAATGAAATTAAACATATATATGCAGTGGAGGAAACATGGATTGGAAAAAACTTTTCTTTACTATTTCGAATACTACTGAATGTTGCAAATTATCGAATTACTATTATATTACTCTGATAATACTCATCATAGTGATCTCGTGATTGGAAGTTCTAGAATACCGTTGCGCAACATAAAGTGAAAGAATGTCTTCAGGATTTGGAAAGGTCGAAGTTGTGAATAAAATTTGTTTTCGAATTTTTTCGAATTTTTTTTTTAAAATCAATGTTTTCTCGGAAAATATAGATAAGATTTCAATAACTTTTTTTTTATATGTGATATTTGGTGATCTACTAATCATTTATTCCTCACGAGATTTCCGCATGCAACTTCAAGTTGTCATATTTCATTGAAGGGATGGATTTTTATTCGGTTCGGTCTATGTTTATGGAAATATCGGGAAAATGAATTTTAATGGGCATATCTGCTGAATCATTGAATGGTTTTTACAAATATCCGCAAGCGCACGAGTGTTTTTTTCGATGGAGTACTGAATTTCAATATTCGATTTAATCTGTATTTTTGGAAACATTGGGAAAAAAAAATTTGAATAAATATATCTGCGGAATCATCTGGTGAATTTTACCTATTCATGAATTCGGCTTTCGTAATTAAGGTCCCAACCTACTCTGCAAATATCGAGTTTTTAAGTTGTTTCTTCCGGAAGTTATTGTGTTGCGGGAATAGGTAAAATCCACCCAATGATTCCACCGATATACCCATTCAAAATTTTATTTTCTTAATATTTCCGAAAATACAAATTAGATAGAATTGCAATCCAATATTTCATCGGAAAATGACAGTCCGAAGGTTCATACAGAATTTCATGAGGACAATACAATCAGATGATTTTTTTGAGTTGATCGAAAAAAATAAACGATATCGAGAGGAAAAACCAAGAAGTTTAACATATTTCTTCCAAATATCTCCAGAAATTATAATAAGATCGAATTGAAATACACTTTTGCGACATAATGAAGCTCACGGCCTGAGTAAACCTTTCTTCCGAAATGATGAACAGTTCCTGGAGAAAAAAATGCAAAAACTTGCGTGTTGTTATCCTCCAACTACCGGCCAAGTTTCAATCTAATCGTTCCAGTGGTTCTTGAGTAATCACGGAAATAACCTCAAAATTTCAAAAGACTCTAATTCCAAAACCTCTTGGTCGATTTCACCTATCAACGAAGTTAACCCTCGCATTTTGAAATGCAACCAACCCTGGAAGTTTCAGGTTGATAGGATACTCTGTACGCCCGCAATCGTGCATACGGACGGACGGCTGGACAGAATCGATTTTGACAACGGATTCGGCATCAGTCCAACCTAGTCCTTCGAAATCATTTGGCTCAAAATTAGAAAATTACAAACATTTGGACAAAACGATATTTTCAGATATTGAGAGAGAAAACCTAGAAAATCTGAAAAATATTGCAAAACCCTCCCAAAAATTCCTTCAATCGGTAGGGTTAGGGCTTAATTACTTATCGCATTCGTGAATAGGTTTTATCCGTCCAATGATTCAGAAGTTGATTTTCAAATATGTTCCAAAAGTGAAATCAGATCAAATTCAAATCTAGTATTTGATTGAAAAATGATAGATCTTCTAGTAAATTTGGAACTAACGTCAGCACATAAACAAAATTTTTCAATTGTAAATGATTGATTGGAGTTCTGCTTATCTCCAGTTTCAACACCTGTCGTGTGATTTATATTTGTTTTGTCTGATGCACTTTTTTTCAGTTTGGAGAATAGGTTGAAACCCGAAACATGCATATCAACAAGGTATTTCAAATTAAAAATCTAAAAAAGCACTGACGTGAAGTCAGCAGCTTTTACGCGCTTGTTCACATTGCGAAATGGTGACTTGGAAATTTCAATGAAATATACAAATTTTCAAGAAAAAAAATTTTTTTTCGAATTTTTCCATAGATAATTTTTCTTATTGGCACTGTCCATCTTCCAACCAAGTTTAATTTCGATCAGATACATATTTTTCGAGTTATTGAGAAATCAAAATTTCAAATGGCTGCAGCACAAAAACCATTTGGCCGATTTGGCCCATTAACGAACGTGACCGTCATATTCAGGATCTTAACCTAACCTGAAAATTTCAAGACTCCTTTCGAAAGTTACAGCGCACACGGCCGGACGGACAGAATCAATTTTGACCACGGATTCTTTATCCGTGGGTCCAACCTAGTCGTTTGAGACCAATTTCGGCTCAAAATTCGAAAACAACAGACATCGTGACGAAATGATAACGCGCTGTTGTTCCCCAGAACAAGTAAGTAGAAATTGTGAACGTCGTCAATTGCATTATTTATTTTCATGTCAAAAAATGATATCGTTAAGGTTCATTGAACATTTACCCTGGACATTATGAAATGAAGATCGCTAAATCTTACCACCAGCAAGCTCTGGTAAGTTTCGCGGTGTTAATAATTGAATAAATCACCACTTGTACATTGAATTTGAATAAGGGAAAAAACCTCCTGTCAGTGCTTTTATAAAATTTTCAATACCCTAACTGACGAAGTTATTAGGATATGAAAACATACATTTCAACACGCTATATTGAAAATCAGATCAAACACTGATCTACAAGGGAATTCAGTTAACTTGTTTCAAACTAGGAGATCATACTTCTTAGGGCCGGTATTATAAAACTTAACTGGAAGTTATCTTTGACTTTGACTGGCAGTTTTGACAGTTATGTTCCAACATAACTGACAAAACTGTCAACTAAAGTTAAAGATAACTACCAGTTAAGTTTTATAATACCGGCCCTTAATCAAACTTTCAAATCACTTTTCATTGAAAACCCCTAAGTAAATATCCAGTATCTCTATCTGATCATCACTTGTAGATTTGTCATCATAAAAAGTCGAATTCGGATCTGAATTCTCAAATATTGAACTAATATTTAGCTGTTTCCTCTGTTAGCTACACAACGAAAAAGGTACGTGAATACAATATGAAGGTTCTTTGAGACAATGAATTTGTTTATCAAAATTGGCCCAATGAATTATCATACATTGGGACAATGTACCGAATATGCGTGAATGTTACTACTATCGTAGATACGACAATGAATCTGTTCATTGCCTCCACGTATGAAAATTCATTGATCCAATGTACGAGATCATTGAAACGATTTACTCATTCATTGGCACAATTAATTTGGAATAACGAACGTATACTTTAATACAATGTGCGGGTTTGTGGATTCAATAATTTCGATTCATTGATACAATGAACAATATTCATGAACGTATTCATTAAAAGTATATGTACTTCTATATTTGGTAGAAAATAATCATAAATGATGCGTGAAAACAGAAATATCAGCAAGTTCGCCTGAACTAATGCTGAAAATATCGGTGCTAAATTAAGATCACAATGACTGAAATGAAATGATAAATGTATCTTAATAATCAAATTATGAAAATCATCACTTGTCTGAGTAGAACTGATGAAAATTATGATCAATATTCGTTCACGACAGATTGATTTCCATCATAAATATTGAACTTGCGATTTGTTGAAAATCTCTACTTTTTTGAATATTTGGAAACTGGAGTAATCAAACATAGTTTCAACCTATTTATTATGGATTTCTCTAAACACTTAAATGCACATGATATAATATATCATATAAAATGAATATTTCAATGAAGAATATGAACAGACATGAATTTGTCAAAAGTGTCATAAAAATCTTTATAGAATAATAATAATAATAATAATAATATTTATTTACCAGAATGTTTATACTTATTACGTACTCTACAGATATAATTCATTAAACTATTTTAGTTCAATTTATTCAGCTTCTAGAAATGAGATTCCATGATGCTCGGGAGCATTGAAAGTTATCTGAGAAAGTCTCGAGACATGTATAGTTGTTTAACCTTATATAAAGGGTGATTCCGGAGGAGACCGTCAGATTTCATGATAAATATACACTAATCAACACAGTCCCGAAACAATGTTTTGTTTATGGCTGGCGGTCTCTATTGAGAATATACAGGGTGATTTGTCCGATTCGATCGATTTTACTTTTATTAATGACTTTAGTATGTCTTATTCGATTTCAATCAAATTTTCAGCGAACTACAATATTGATGAGCACATTCATCAATTTCAAAGCTTCTTTCAAAATAAGCGACTGTTATTCTGATAATTCCAGATTAATTGTGCAGGTTGAAAAAACACCCTGTACATGGCTCATCCAATTTTGATGAAATTCGCAGTGTAGAACAATCTGAATGGGTACCATCAATAATTGCAACAATCTCTCAAAATACAGGTTTGTAATTGTGATAATTTCAGAATTTCAGATTGCTTATGTGGTTGAACAAAACACCCTGTACATTGCTTCTCCGAAACTTTCTTATTCGTTTCAGATTCTACAATAATATGACATTATTCAGAGGTTTTTAATTTCTTTAACACATCTCCGGTTTTCCGAGAAAAAATCATTGAAGAAGAGCATAATCGAAATTTGGCGCAAAAGCAGTGAGAATATTCTGCACTAGGTAGTAAAGCTGTAAATTCCAAAGATGCGAAGCAGTTCCAAAGTTCTAAAGTATTCTTTTCAAATTCCAAATTCATATTTAATGGCTCATATTCTGTATGAAATTATTCAACTCAGAATATATTTCGAATTTGAAAAGAATATTTTTTAGAAGTGACGAACAACTTTGCATCCTTGGAATTTACTACTTTACTACCTAGTGCAGAATATTCTCACTGCTTTTGCGCCAAACTTCGATTATGCTCTTCTTCAAACATTTTTTCCCAGAAAACCAGAGGTGTGCCAAAGAAATTAAAAACCTCTGAATAATGTCATATTATTGTAGAATCTGAAACGAATAAGAAAGTTTCGGAGAAGCAATGTACAGGGTGATTTTTTCAACTGCATAAGCAATCTGAAATTCTGAAATTATCACAATTACAACCCTGTATTTTGAGAGATTTTCACAATTATTGAAGGTACCCATTGAGATTGTTCTACTCTGCAAATTTCATCAACATTGGATGAGCCATACCAAAGTTATTAATAAACGTAGAATCGATTTGAGCGAAATTTGGACATTGTCTTTTTTGAAAAAGATTTCTCGGAGAACTAGAATTGTGCCAAAATAAGAAACTGTCGAATAATGACTTATTATAGTAGAATCGTAAACAGAAAGCGTAGTTCAGGAAACGCGATGTACAGGGTTTTTCAACCTGCACAATTAATCTGGAATTATCACAATAAAGGCCGCTTATTTTGGAAGAAGCTTTGGAATTGATGAATGTGCTCATCAAAATTATAGTTCGATGAAAATTTCATGGGAATCGAATAAGTCATACCAAAGTTATCAATAAAAGTAAAATCGGTAGAATCGGGCAAATCACCCTGTATATTCTCAATAGAGACCGCCAGCCATAAACCAAACATTGTTTCGGGACTGTGTTGACAAGTGTATATTTATCATAAAATCTGACGGTCTCCTCCGGAATTACCCTGTATATTGCTTTCAAATAATTATAGGATTTGAATTTGATGTCATTAAAAATATAAATTCTCACTTATTAGGGAATTTATGTCATATCTCATTTCAATTTGATTTTCTAATTAGAAGGATTGGTTCCTGAGAATTTCTGTCGAAATCTCACTTCCATAGTGTTGGAATCTTTTTCTATCAATCGGTTCGTGGCCACCACATTGGCATATGTATGTTTCAAACGATTGCAGCATCTGGTATACCTATAAACAAATACAAATATGAATTTCCGAATATAATTTCGATCGCAAAGTTGAATTGGTGAACAAAAACTTTATTTCTGTGATACTTCCTACATTTACTGTTCTCAAAGGATTCCTCACAGTTTTAATTTTGAATAGATGAACCTGTAAAAAGTTAAATTATTTATTTTTGATTTCAATTATAAATCGTTGCTTCATCTTTACCTGGTAGCTGGTGTTGTCGAATTGCTGAAAATAAGGTTTTCACAATCACACTTCAAGACTACTCAGATAATACTGATGGGTCTAACTCATAATGGCCGATTTTTGGTCGGTTTAATAGATGTACAAGTTTATAAGATCAACGAATATAATACGTTGAGTCAACGTATCGAGTTCGTTGAGCCAATTTAGCGAGTTTGTTGGGACAACAAGGGAGGATTTGTTTAACGTAGCCTGCCTACCCTAAGGTTTATGGTCACGGCCCCCATGGGCAAGTTGGGGCAATGAGTTTTGTTCAATTATATAATTAATTCCTATGTTGACCTGTGAATAGGATGGCAATAATAAAGCTGTCAATGAACAGCGTTCATTGGGACAATGAAACTGTACGTAAAAGGACTTCTAACTTCAACGAATTTGTTCATTGTCTAAATGAAAAGTACATTGGTATTACGTTGAACATCGTATTTGAGTCACAAATCGATGAACCTACAAGCTATTATTTTTCCATCAAGTACTGGATTTAATTAGATCAAATCTGTATTTTTTGAAATATTGGAAAAATTAAATTGTGAATGGATATAACTACGAAATTATTGGGCAGATTTTAACCATTCGACTTTCATAATCAAGCCCCACACCTTCTCTACAAATATCGAGTTTCCAAAGTCATTTCTCTTAGAAATTAATTTGTTAAGTTGCATTTCGATAGCCGAATTCGCGAATTGCTAAAATCCACCCAATGATTCCCCAAATATACCTATTCCAAAAATGAAGATCAAACCTCATTAATATTGATAATTGACTAAAAAAAAAAATTTGAAGGCTCTTGAAGAATTAAGTGAGTACCATATGATTAGTAGATAGCAAAATTCAAATTATTTGGAAACATATTCTTTCAAAATATAACTTATAAAACGATCATCACGAAATTTCGCTCATATTTCCACATCAGCAGTTTCCAACTATTTACCCAGTTTCAATATGATCGGATCAGTTTTTCGAGTTCATCCATATAAATGAGAGCTATAACGATGAAAGAACCAAAGAATTTGACAAAATTTTTTCCAATATCTCCGAAGATAAATATCGGATCAAACTGAAATTGAACACCGTTGTTAAACACTGAATTCAGGGTATGTGAGCTTCTCTAATTATTTTCCAAATTTAATTGTTTTTGAAAAGTTGGAAAATTTTCTAGTCATCTTCGACTTCAAATCCTACTCGTACCATCCCCACGAAATTTTGCATATAGTCGCTCGTCGGTATGAATGAAGATCGAATTGCATTGATATTGATAATTGATTGGAAAAAAAGAGTTTGAAGAATTTCGTGAGGACCATATGATTAGTAGATCGCAAAATTCAAATTATTTGAAAATATATTTTTAATTTTTTGTGTGAAATTATTGCTTAGGCATATAATTGGATAAATTTCAGCCCAATAGACAGGCAATAAATAATAAACACTCCTTATAGAAGAATGAAATAAATATTCTTCCCTGTTCGATCTAGTGAGATTTTTCACTTGATTCACTTTGATTGCTTGAATATCTTTCATTGGCTGTTGATGTTGTGATGATAGGTGGACACTTTGTGTAGAATGATTACAATATTATCACATATACTTATAAACTTCGAGGTAAAACTGAATAATCAATGAGTGAATGCTGTGATGCTGTTTATAAGCGTGCTTGTCTCAAGCGGAACTGTTCTTATGGGGTAGTTCCGTCAAGTTTATGCAATGCAGCTTGTGCGCATGGCATGGATAAAAATTATTGGAATTGGAGGAACCAAAACATGCCGCCATCCTTATTGGTAGGACGAAACTTTGGACAATGGTCTTTTCAAAACACCATCAGCGTCTTTCACGTTTACTAAACGCGCTGTATTCCGTCTTTACCGGGAAACTTGATACAAATCTGGTTGAAAATTTTGAGCATGAACCCGTAGAGAGATCATCAGATAGCTCGAGATGAGCTGCCTTTGTGACAAAGCAAATGAATATACACAAGTAACATTTGATGAGTTTTCAGTTTCTAGTTTTACCATCCTTAATGAAAAATGGACCTGCAATTTCTTTACCAGTTGTTGCGAACTGGCGTTGTGGTTTAAGACGTGGATATGGAAGATCTCCCATTGACCTGAAAACCGAGCTTCAGGTATTGAGATTTTTGAGTTGTTTGCGAATCGATCTTGAGTTTCTGTACTGTGATCAGAGTGTAGTGTGATCAGAGTAAGATCAGCTTTCTTAAATTCAGGGATTTCTGCTGGAGGCAGTATGTCGCTTTTGGGCCAAAATGAATTGTCTTCATTCTATCCCAGCAGGACTACTCCACCATAATTTGGGGAAACGTGACTCCACTGATTCTTCTTCAATAACTGCTGTATTTCAGTAACTCGATTTGCAACGAAAATTTGAGTAAATGAGGTTTCGTATTTATCCATTCTAATGCAATACTAGAATCACTCCAGTAATAAGTGCGATCAATTTCATTAGACCTGGCTTGGAGAACCTTTTGAGCCAGCTGAATACTCAAAAATAGCCGCGCAGAATTCGACTTCGGGTAACGTTATAACACTGAGAGGCGCGACACGGGATTTTGCACAAACTAGGTGCACATGAATTTCATCGGCTCGATCGATAGATCGAAGGTAACAACAAGATAAAAACAGGGTTTAGAGAAACAATACGCCTGGAAATATTTATATAGTTGAATTGAAGTATTTGACTGGAGCATTCGAGCCATGAGGACTGCAGAATGACTGGAAGGCTCTCGTCCCAATTTAGCCCTATTTCCCAAATCTTTCGAATGATAATTCTGGCCTTGATAGTACAAGGTCCAATTAGACCCAAGGCTTCGAAAATTTTAGCTAGTATTGTGCGTTCCGTCACATTAGATTCATGATTATAGGTTTCCTCAAACTTGAAAATGACATCTACTAAATTCCATGTTAAACCTAATGTTTTTGTTGTTTTACCATCGTTGATGATCGTCTGAGATGATTGAGATTTAATTTCAGTAATGTTTTCTAAAATTGCACAGATGTTTGAGACAAACTTTCTGAGATTAATTGAGAATATGACATAGTTCTGATATAACTCGCTTGCCATCTTCAAAGGAATTGAAGCCTGTCAGCATATCATCCACATAAAAACTGGACTTGATAACTTACTTGAGTAGCTTTAGGGAATTTTGATTGATTATCTTTTGCGCTACTTGAAGCAAAGATCTAATAGAAAGAAATGAGACCCTTGAAGTACCATAAGTGACTGTGTTCAGTCGGTAATGACTTAGTTTCCTAGATGGGTCAGAGAGCCATAATCCCGCAGGCAACACAGAGAGGTTTTAAAGATATCCCAGCGATATCTTCTTAGAACATTGAGAGTACTTTTTCTACGCCTCCAAGAAGTCACAGGGAGTGCTATATTCTCTCCAAATGTCCGCCACAGCTGTATTATCAAAGAAATCCTGCAGATACCGCATACGGAAATTCTCGAACTCTCCCCAACAGGAGGTCTATGGGAAATTCGCCCACACAGTCTAATGGCTAAGAGATCAAGAAATTCTCAAATACTGCCCATTGCGAGATTTCTGGGAGTACGACATGCGATATTTTCAGGAATTGCCCCTACCGGAAATATCCGGAAGTACAGATATATAAACATGTAAATTATATTCTGTGATGACTTCTGCGGACTTGCTATGTGAAAATAGCAGAATTAACAGACAGCACATCTGCCGACATAGATCATAAATCCTAACGAATAGCCTCGAGAAATATCCCCACGGCAAGGATTTACAGAACTACTTGACCAAGGATCCGCGAGATGGCGAGATCCGTGGACAAGACATACCAGGCGAGATCGTAACATGAGGGCGTGGATTGTCGGTTCTTACGTCTGATGGTTAGATGACTTTGAGTATTGTTTAGCGAGGTCGGCATTGATATTGTAACGTTTTCTTAGTTTATCAAAACGTTCAGGATAATCAAACTATTTACTCACACATTATTACACATTACTGTTCTAATAACTAAAGAACTTATTCTATCAAAGTCTGTACACAATTTATTTCCACACTAATTTATTTTCACTGATCACTTTCCGCTATGAATAACTCTGCTGAATTAGTCCCTGAGCTGCTCCGCGCTTGCCCTTGTATAGCTCGTGCAACTTCTAGCGATCACGGGAAGATTCTGGAGAGCGATTGACTCATACGCTTCTGGAGTGTTCGGGAACATTCTCGAATAGACAGGGACGTACTCGTCACACTATCCCCTCCGTAAGCCTGTTCTGTCCCAGAACAGATTCCAAGAATTACTCGGTGGACCGTGCCGAAATCTGCAATCGTCACCATTTCTACAGTAGCCCTTCTGATGAAAGTAACAGTCTTCGGTTTTGCTGATTTTTTTGGTTTGCTTTGGGTTGAAATTGCATACCAAGATCTGCATACCTGTCTTCTGGAAGACTACTTCAGGCATGCTTCGCACAACCCGCCAATTCAGTCGATCTAGTCCACAAGCTAGCTTGGTAACAGCAAATTTCCTAACCCCAAAGCATTGAAGGTCTTCTTTCAAACCATGCAGTGCTGTCCATAAATTCTGGTAGGTGGGCTTCTGATATGTTTGGTGACTACGTAATAAATGAACCGACTCGCTGACTTCAGTCTCAGGCATTTTCCCATTCTGGGCTGCTGGCTCATCAGTTCCTCTTGACGTCCAAATTTATTTCTGAATACTCTTGCTTTTCCCCTACCCATCCTTAGATCCTCTGCTACACAATGAGCAAGAGAGTAAACAAACAGGTCTTGATGAACTTTCTGTGTGATGCCAAACCGTGCAACTCGTGTTCCCCCATAGCTATTCATGAATTTCTGAAAATCGTCATTTTCCTTCGGCGGAACCTCGATGAGACGTACTTCTTCTTCGTCATCCTATGTTGACGCGTACGAAGCCAATCGGTTGAAATGAACAACCTTCGGATTTACTCTCGGAAGCTTCTGTATCCGGTAAACTACATCATTTATCCTTTTCATAACTTCATACGGTCCTTCCCATTGTCTCTGCAGTTTCGGTGAAAATCCTCTTCTTCTTTGCGGGTTATACAACGATACCAGATCTCCTGCGGTGAACCCTCCTTCAATGGTCTTGATGTCATAGCGCATTTTCATCCTATCACTTGCTTGCTGCATTTGATTGCGCACCTTGTCATGAATGTAATCTAGATTACTCCTCAATTTACTGACGTAGTCCTCCCTGGCTACATCTTCTCCAGGCTTACAAAAAAACTCTAGGTCACAAGGTAGTCTTATTTCCCGGCCGAACATTATATTGCCTGGAGTTTCCTTGGTAGATTCTTGAACTGAAGATCTATATGCCATGGTGAATAGATGCAAATATTCATCCCAGTCCCGCTGGCGATCGGAGACTACTTTGGCTAGATGTTTTTCCGTGGTCCCATTCATTCTTTCGACCATGCCATCGGAGTGGGGATGCAGAGGTGTGGATCTTGTCTTATTAATCCCCATTTTTCTACAAACTTCTTGGAATAACGTCGACTCGAAATTTCGGCCTTGATCACAATGCAGCTCTAGAGGTATTCCAAATTTGCAGAAGAATTCTTTAACCAATTTATTAGCAACCATACACGCCTCTTGATTAGGAATACCTTACGCTTTCACTCATTCGGTAAAATAGTCCATCGCTACCAAAATGTACTTGTTTCCGTGATCTGTTTCTGGAAAGCCCACGATATCGATAGCTACTCGTTCCATGGGAAATCCGAAGTTATATTGCTTCATTGGAGCCTTTCCTTTACCATAAGGGCCGTTAGCAGCAGCAAAAGCTTTACATGTTCTACACCAGTCTTTAACATCTTTCTTGCAGTTTATCCAATAGAACCGCTGCCTGACTTTCTCTAGCGTCTTAGTAATCCCAAAATGTCCACCTGAAGTTCCATTATGTAATCTGGTCAAAACGTATGTCACTCGACTTATATCGCATCGGCATTGCGATAGGAAGCTCCCGCTCTATGTTCGGTATCGAAGTCATATTCTTGCAGTCTTTCGATCCTTCTGGCCACTTGTCCTTCCGGGTTCTTGAAGTTCAGAAGCCATTTCAAAGCAGCATGGTCCGTTCTCAACAGAAATTCCCTTCCGTACAAAGATTTGTAAAAGTGTTCTACGGACTTGATGACTGCTTAAAGTTCTCTTCTGGTCATGCAGTAATTCCGTTCTGGCTTTGACAAGACTTTGCTGAAATACCCTATGACTCTTTCTTGTCCATCCTTTACTTTCTATCACAAGATAGAATACCCCCGATGGCCGAATTACTAGCATCCGTGTCGAGCACAAACTTCCCTTCAGCTCTTGCGTAGCTTAAAACTGGAGCTGTGACCAGAGCCTTCTTCAGCTGTGCGAAAGCTTCAGCGCAATCATAGGACCATATGTACTTCAGTCCATCCTGTGTTAATTTTGTTAGAGCGTTGGCGAATCCAGAAATGAATCTTCTATAATAGACTAAGAAACTTCGCAATTCACTCTTGTCTCTCGGCATAGGCCATTCCTGTACTGCTTTGATCTTGTCCGGGTCAATTTTCACGCCCCCTCGAGAAACTACGTGTCCTAAATATTTCACCTCTGTTCGAAATAAATTGCATTTCTTTGGGCTCAGCTTTAGGTTAGCTTCACGAAGTCGCTAGAAAACTACGGATAGGTGGTGTAGGTGATCTTGGAATGATTTTCCCACTACTATAACGTCATCTTAATACACCAGGCAAGTCTTCTAGGAGAGTCCTCTCAACATCTCCATTAAACGCTCAAATGTAGCAGGAGCGTTGCATAAACCGAAGGGCATCACTCAAAATAGCCACTGGCCCGTTCCAATACTAAAGGCAGTTTTCTCTTTGTCTTTTGGATCTAGGCCAACCAGCCAATACCCACTCTTCATATCCAAGGTGGAAAACCAACTTGATCCCGATAGTGTACCCAGTGTATCATCAATTCTCGGTAAGGGATAGCTGTCCTTCTTCGTGACTTGATTGAACTGCCTATAGTCTACACAGAACCTAGTGGACCCATCCTTTTTCTTCACTAACTCTACAGGCGACGTCCAAGGGCTGTTGGATGGTTCAATGACACCTTCTCTAGCCATGTCTTCTATAATCCGTTCAGCCTCTTCCCTTTTTCCCAAAGGAAGACGTCTAGGGTGCTGTCGGATGGGTTGTGCATCACCAGTATTGATTTTATGCTGCACAATATCGGTCTTTCCTGTTCTTTCGTCAGTGCCAAACACGTCGGAGAATTTCTGAACCGGTTTTCTCACTTCGGCTAGTGGATTCGGGTTAAGATCTTGACATTTTGAGGTGAGAAGGGTTACCAGCTCCTCAGTATTCTTTTGGCTCTGCGATACTCCTGCAGTACCTATCCCAGCAAAAATATGGTACAATGGTACCCCGTGTCCAATCAAGGTGTTCTTCCTCAGGGTGACTGGAAACCTGTTAACATTCAGTAATCGAATGTGAACACTGTCTGTTATTCGTACCAATGTCTTCCCCAGTAACATTCCTTAAGCCAGGATTGCATCGTCACAGGGCTCGATTACTTTAACGCAGCCATTTCTCGTAACGTCATCACATCTAACACTCACTATGCCTTCAGTTCAACCTGGCAACGTGATGTCCTCGGCCAATCGAATCAGATATGCCTTATCATCCATATCATTGAATGGGATTACTTCACTCCCCAGCCGAAAAACATCACTCTTCATATCCAGTTGGAGTCAAAGTTTCTCAACAAAGTCCAATCCCAGGATAACCTCCGCCGTGATCTCAGCAACTAGAACTTCGTGCCTCGCTGTCGTGTTTCCCAATTCAATAGTGGAAACAACCCATCCATAAGTTGGTATTTCCTGTCCAGACGCAGTTCGAAGTTTGATCACAGCTGGACTAATCTTACATCCTTTAGCTATTTCTGGACGCACAATGGTTCTGGTCGATCCAGTATCTACCAGGATTTTCACAAGTCGACCATTTATCTTTCCGGGAACAACTATGCTGGATTAATCTGTGGACATAATTCCTCGGATTATCACTTCAGGGGCATCTACAGCTTGAGTAGATTTATGTCCCTTATCAACGGCTCTTTTCCGTTTTCCTGCTGCTCTTCTTTTACTTTTTGAGCCATTTCGCTCAATATGCCCACTTTGATTGTAGTACCAGCACACAGCATCTTTTTTCTCAGTACTCAATAATCTACTGACTTCTTCTTTGATGATCTCTTCAGCAGGTCAGTCTATTTCTTGGACTTGCCTCACACGAACGTGTCCTCTATGCGATGCCTGCTTCGCTGCCTCGAATTCTAAAGCATCATCCATGGTTTTAGGAATTTCAAGTGCAAGTCTCAAGGCTTGTTGTATTTCACCGTCCTTGATTCCATTTACAAATATTTGAAATGATAGCTGTTTAAGGAAGCTGTCTGGAGCAGTTGGGTTATCCAGCCTAACCTAGCCACATCGGCTTCAAACTCCTGGAGATTTTGTCCTGTTTTCTGCCCCCGGTTCTTGATTTGGGCATGATAAACTTGTTGTAGATGAGCATCACCATATCTCATCTGAGCTTTCGATGTTAGAACTTCATAACAGGCTTGTTGGCTCTCCGGAAGCGTTTGCAGAATATTGAGTGCCTCTCCTCTTAGAGCTATTTATTATCAATGCTGTGGCTTTCTCGTTATCGCTTCAACTGTTTGCCAGCGCAGCAGCTTCAAACTGCTTTTGATATGTCGACCATGGGACTTTTCCATCAACTGTCGGAGGCTTGATCTTCATTTTTCTACTTTCGCCGTTATTTTCCATTTTCATATTGCTATAGGGTGATGAAGCCGAATAATCTTTTCCAATTGACATTCTTTTCAGGGACTCTATTATTTTAGAATGCTGTTCAATTATTTCTGTTATTTCTTCAAATTTTCCGTTAACTTCTTCATGTACTTCGTCAAATTTTCCGTCAACTTTTTCATAAACTTGGTCAAATTTTTCGTCAACATTTTCACAAACTTGGTCAAATTGTTCATCAACTTTATCGAATTTTTCATTTACTTCGTCAAATTTTTCGTCAACCCTATCAACTTTCTCATTTGCTTCGTCCACTCCTTTCTTCATTTCTTCCCTGATGGTTTTCATTACTTTCTGAGAATTTTCTTTCATTTTCCGTGAATTTTCTTCTGCCTTATTTTCCATTTTATCCATTTTCTCATTGAGTTTACTCAGAAATTCTATTATCGCCTGCGTCTCCAATGCGTTCTGAAGTCTTGTAGTCACTGGAATAAATTTGAATCGATAGAATTCATTTATTCAATTCGAGCAATGTCGAATCCCACTCTGACACCAATGTTTCCTTAGTTTATCAAAACGTTCAGAACAATCAAACTATTTATTAACACTTATTTACACACTACTGTTATAATAACTAAAGAACTTTTTCTATCAAAAAGTCTGTACATAATTTATTTCCACACTAATTTATTTTCACTGATCACTTTCCGCTACGAATAACCCTGCTGAATTAGTCCCTGTTCTGCTCCGCGCTTGCCCTTATATCGCTCATGCAACTTCTAGCGATTAGGGGAAGATTCTGGAGGGTGGATGACTCATACGCGTCTGGAGTGTTCGGAAACATTCTCGAATAGACAGGGCCGTAATCGTCACAATGTTCATTTTTTCATTCTTATTTCGGATATGAATGAGTTCCGCGAAATGGCGAGATCCGTGAACAAGATATACCAGACGAAATCGTAATATGAGCGCTCAGATTGTCGGTTCTTACGTTGGATGGCTCTGATGAATATTGATTTGGGTATCAGAAATGAATGGAGATCAATTATCGCTTCTTGGAAAAATATATCCATATCACTATGATGGGTATATGGAAGCAAAATATTGATTTGGAATCCCTGTTAGTATTTGAACGAGAAATGTGTTGATGATTTCTAGAGGAAAAACAACAGATCTCAGATAGTTCGATATTCTGCCGAATCTCTTGTGACAAAAATGAAGCAGTTTCGATTAAATTTTGGATTTTCTGTTTTCTTCCGAGAATTCTCGAAATTCTTCAGATCTCAGCACGTATAATTTCCACTCGCTTAATGTTGTACAAGTGTGCCGTTGTCTAACCGATACTGGTAGAGAGTTTCAATCCAGAAATATGATAATGTGAAAAAGCGAGCTTTCTCTGCGATGAATGAAGTCACAAATGCTACTTAATTAGGTTCGTTTCGTTATCAACTAGTTAATTAGTCGTTAACTAGTTTTAGTATAAAACCATTGTATAAGGAAGGTCTTTATTCTATAACAGAACTATACATTTGCTAGACACCTCTTACTTGTTGATACAGATTTCAACCTGAGTTGCATTCACTCCTCCACCCAATGTATAAAAACTAAGTGATTTTGTACCTCAAAATTTTTCATAATAACCTTCCGGAATATCCGGCACCATAAAAACCAGTAACAAAATATGATGAGTCAATGCAAAGTATGTTTTAACTGATTTATTTTTGGTATGATTACTGATTAACCTATAGTTTTCTAGGAAGCCTCTCCGAAGTTATTTATTCGGGTTCTTATGAATCAAACACATATTTTGTCTATATATAAATAGTGGATAACGAAATGAAAATTATTAGATCGATACTTTGTAATTATTTGAAGAATATCAACGCACAACTTACCGCAAAGTTTCGTTCTTCTTCAACCATCAAAAAATTTTGAAAAAATGATTTTTCTGAAATTATCCACACCTTCATCGAAAAAAAAATATTTTTTCCGAATTTATTGACCAGATTTCGATGAAACTCGGCACGGACCTTGGAGTTAGTCTTTCACAACAGTTTTTGAATTTTGATTCAATCAGATTTGTACATCCTGAGATATTATTAAAAATTATGTCAAATTTCGTTGGTATTTGAAATTTCGAGAATATTGCCTCAATATTTCGATAACTACTGACGCGATCAGATTGAAGCTTAGGATATGTCTTGAAGTCAATGTTTAAAAACAATTCTTCAAATTTCAATTCGTTTCCGGAAATATTAAAAGATTTAGGTAAATCCTCAATATCTAAAGAAGAACATACGCGATCAGATTCAAACTATGTAGTGAGTTAAAGAATACCAACAACATACGACTAAATGCAAACTCTCGTGAAGATCGTATATAGAGGTAAAAAATTGTCGAAAAGTATTCGAAAATTTTGAAAATTTTTGTTGAAAAGTTTTTTTACCGGAAACTATCCATCAGATTCCAACAAAAGGGGCAAAAACCTAGAGTAAATTTTTTACAACAATGTTTCAAAGTTTGATCAGATATTCATCTTTGGATATATCGAAAAAATTTGTCAAATTTCTCGGTTATTTACTCGGTATTGTTGTTATTTACAGAGTTACACGAAAAATACTGTAATAATGACTTTTTGAAAGAATATATGCGGAATCATCGGATGATTATCGCGAATTTGGCTTTCGTATTTGTACCGGTTCAACAAATATCAAGTCTCTAAATGGATTCTCATTTTACGGTTGGTAGTTAGGCTGACCTGAACCCCAATCACATGCGAATAATCGACCAAGAGACTCGATATTTTTATAGCAGGTTTGGGAGTTAATTGAGAATTCGTGAAAACTTGAAAAAAAAAAAATTGAAGGCTCTTGAAGAATTTAGTAAGGACCATATGATTAGTAGATCTAAAATTTGAATTATTTGAAAACATTTTTCTTCAAACTTATGAAACGGTCATCACCAAATTTCGCTAATATTTGCACTTCAGCAGTTTGCAACTAGTTACTCAGTTTCAATATGATCGGATCAGTATTTTTTGAGTTCATCCATAAATAAGAGCTATAACGATGAAAGAACCAAAGTATTCGACATAGTTTTTCCCAATATCTCCGAAGATAAATATCGGATCAAACTGGAATTGAACATACCATTGTTAAACACTGACTTCAGGGTTTGTGAGCTTATCTAATGCATTTCCAAATTCAATTGTTTTTGGAAAGTTGAAAAATTTTCTAATCATCTTCGATTTCAAATCCTACCCGTACCATACCCACGAAATTTCACATATAGTTAGTTGCTCGTCGGTATTCTTCAACTAACTTGGAAGTTCATTTCTGATCGCGTAAGCTCATCTGGAGATATTGCGGAAAAATAACCACAAATTTTAAAAGTATGAGAATAAATGACGATAAAACTCAAATTTGAAGCGCGGTGCCAAATGTCATTGAAATCTGATGAAAATTTTCTGAAAAAACTATTTTTTCGTGAAAATATTTTCTTCGCGTTCATTGATCGAAACGCACTCCACGAAAATTTCGTATAAAGTGGCCCCCCTTATTCTTCAACTAGTTTCAATCTAATCGTGTCAGTACTCATCGAAATATAAAGGATATAACCTCGAAATTTGACTTTATCACTTGCGTCGAGAGTACCCTATATTACATATGGCCGCCTCGTGCAGATGGCGCTAGCGCTCATGCGTAGATCATCTCAAGATCATATAAGACTGCGCGTCTCCATCTCTCTGGCTACTCTGGCACTCAAGTGCATTCTTATTGCAGCAGCTCATAGGTTGTGTGTTCACGTTATGGTCGAATTCGTATCATACTTTGCTGATGTGGCCTACTCCAGACTATGAGGAATAGGATAACCTGACTTCAGTGTCTCACCTGAAGATATTGTAGTCGGTATCGGAAGACACTGATGATGTTAAAATTCCAAATAAGAACGATATGTGGCTATTATTTTTCTTATATCTCCGAAACTAAACATCGGATCGGATTTACATTTGGAACGTTGTTGTGTAATACTCATTTGAAGGTTTTGTCGAACTCCGTCGAAATATAGTCGATATTCATTGAGAAAAGAAATCTTTGAACAAAAATTCGAAAAATTTCGGAATAGAATTTTTTTTAATCTCTAGGAATCAGATCCACACCAAATTTTCCACTAAGTTACGCGTAGGCATTTCAAAAATATATACAAATTCAATCTGATATAATCGTTACTTCATGAGATATCAAGTAATTAACCTCAAAATTTCAAATAGGCCTTACACCGAAATTATTCAACCGATTTCTCCCGTCAACTAACTCAGCCGAGATATTTGGACTTTCAGCCTAATCTGACAATTTCGAGTCGTTTGGTCTTTTTCTTCGAAAGTTAGAGCACATACAGTTGGACGGACGGACAGAATTGAATTTGAGCACGGATTCTTCTTCGGGGTATTCAACCCAATCTTTCAAGACACTTTTCGGCTCAAAACTCGAGAATTACAGACATTAAAACGAAACCATAAAGCGCAGTTCCCCAGAGAACAGAGAAAGTAGTGGGGTCATACTTTTTTGGAGAAAACCTTAGAGCTTAACGCTGCTTAGACTTTTTAAGGTTTTGAATTGGTCCCTGCTCTAGCTGTTATGTTTTCCAATGAAGTAGATACTGATGTCCCTATTGAAATAGTTTGGTTTCAAAAGGACGGCGCTCCCCGACATTTTGGGGTTAATATCAGAGGATATCTAGATCAAATGTTTGCAGGATGCTGGATTGGACAACGTGGTACAATTGAATGACCACCAAGATACCCAACTTAACGTCACTAGATAACTTTCTCTGGGGATGTCTCAAAGACAAATTCCATCTGAATAAGTCGGCTAATATTGAAGATCTAAAAGATAGGATTAGAGTGTAAACAAATAACATTCCAGCTGAGAGCATTCCGAATTCCATAGATAAGTTTAATCATCGCGAGGAGCATCCCAAGTAGAGGGTGGAAAGTATTTTCAGCATCTACGACATGAAATTCACTGAGATATAACTGAGAAGGTATTATTATGTTTTAGTTTTCAAAGAGTTTTGTCTTATTTCCTGATAACATAAAGAGCTTTTCAACGAGCCTACACAAGACATATATTTACATTCGAAAAAAAACTTAGGTGGAGTTGCAGATGAGGGATTGAAGAAAAATATTTTATTTTATTGCCAAAAAATACGTTCAAGTCAAAATCAATTCACGTGTTTTAGACTTTTTTTAAGTCACTGTTTCAAAAGATTTTAATTCATTGGGGACTTTCGCGCCCCTGTATAGGGTTGAACGTAAATAATATTTCGCAAGAAATCATCAACGAGTTAGCTTAAAAAATGCTAATAGTATATCAATTTTGTTAGTCTATATTCATCATATTGACAGTGTTTTGATTCTTGAATGAAAGGTTCAAACCCATCTTATGTTAAAAATATGTGGATTACATCCGCAGTTTCCAGAGCAACTGTTGGGCGAACTTTCAAATGTAAACTCTATCAAAATATAGCAAAATTTTGGAGAGAAATTTCAGAGATTTTTAAATGTTTGCCGTATATTCAGAAAGGAATGCCACTTTTGTTCTAGACCAGGCGGTATGATGAAGACTTATCTTAAATTCCCTGATAGATTAAATCTATTTCAACAATTGTTCCACCACTCTGTGGCTTCTTCAAGATTACATCTTACAACTATATATTCGAGAATTCAAGATGTAATCCTGAAGAATCCACAGTGTGGTTGAATAAATGTTGACATGTATTAGAACTATATGTGGAAATGGAAGTTTATTATTCATTTGAAATCAGTTCCTTCCAAGTAAAACCGAATGGGTCAAACGAGACGGTAGGATTTCGTCACAGTGTCTGCAGTTTTTGAAATATCAGTGGAAAAGTGTATCCAACGATCAAATTTGATGGTGAACTTCAAACTCATTTCCGTCCGTAAATAAAATGAAGAAGCAATTAGGTTAAACGTTGAAGTTCATTCAGAATTAGAGAAACTTAGACTTATACGAAATCTCACCACTCCCAAAGAATTTGTGTAAGTATAGTACCTGAGAATTCTGAACATTGCTGATAGTTTGTCAAGCCGGGTCCAGATGAGTGTAATGCGAACAGCGGATGCAATAAATCACTGGGAGTTTTATGGTTCGAGGCAGCGCTCTTTCTGCTCCCTCAGGACTCGGTTTTCAGCTCGAATGTATTATTATTCGAGGCTGAGCTCGAGTACCGTCCACACTATTCGCCGAATCGCTTATGAAATTTTATTGTATTCGCTGTTCGGATTACACTCATCTGGACCCGGCTTTAGGAACTACCAGGTACTGCAACTAAACAATCATTCAATTACAAATTCAACCTTCGCAACTCTACTTTACGAATATTGAAACTGTAAGTTGTGTTCGAGAGGAATGAGTGCTAGTAGGTCGCAAGTACCTCCCAAATTAAGTACGTAATTTCACAATAGTTAGTATGCACATTTTGTGAGTATTGATCAGGTACCAGGAAGAAGATGAGGATTCTCCTTTGTTGAAGCTTTTTGGATGGTAAGCGAATATTGTAAGGCTTTACAGATTTTGAGTGACATTTCTATAGGTATTGAGAATCTTGAAAATGTTGCTCCGTTGTTGTTTAAACAAAAACGGGGTAAGATCCACCCTATGATTCCAGAGATATTTCAAAATGAAATGACATTCTTTATCATCACAACCAAACAAGCATATTATACATATCAAAGTTCAATCTTATAGCATCAATAACTGAAAATTCAAAATAAGTAGGTATATCTGCGATACCTTTTGAAATATTTTATTTAACCGTCGCATTTTAATACACGACCTACACTAAATGTTTAAGTTTAAGACGCAGATAACGGGCATTTGAACAGAATTATCATACCGTTTTCGAAAACTAGCTGGTAAAAAAGATATTTCTTTAATAATAGAGAAGTTATGTAACAATTAACAGAAGTTCTCCGCTCTTTAGCTCAAGGGTTTAGTGAGTGATTTATCATCACAACTAGATAACGTCTCAGGATTGAAAGGTTGCGATCAATGTATTTTCTGAGTAAGTTTAAGACTACATTTTCATCGAAACATCGAAAATTGAGTACCCTCATTTTTTTCTCATAATATACGTTACTTATACAGGGAGATTCCAAATTCAAAGTGTAATTTGGGGGAGATATTAGTTTCACTAATTTGCTGTCGTTTGAGACATATTTATTGTTAACCAAAAATCAACAGTTTCCTAGATATTTGAGTTCCCATCATTTTCAACAGTTGCCTGAACTTCCGAATTCCACCATTTATGTATGCTAAAATTATTTCGAAAACTTGCCATCTGCCTTTCTCATTCTTCAAAATAGTTTTTGTTAGAATGCTTTCACCAGTTTCATTTCAGCAGATTTGCATTTATTATAAATGTCATATCTCTGGTGAAAATAACAGAAAATTATAACATATAGAGAATAGACCAAAAATGAACTACGTTGTGGAACCGTTTAAAAATCACGAGAACTCGAATCTGGGAAACTGTTGACTTTCGGTTCATCAATAAATATGGCTCAAACGACAGCAAATGAGTCATACTAATTACCCCTCCAAGGTTTACGTCTGATTTGGAATCATTTTTGTGTAAAAATATTTTGATTTTTCTAGAGGCTAACTCCATACTCGATGCAACTTGATTTGTTATTCTTTTGGGTTCTGATTAACAAATCCTTTGGGTTGGTTCGACGTATTGATATATACATGGTGAGTCTTTAAGTTGTACAATAATTCAAACCATAGATTCTACGATCAAATAACGCACTTTTTTCCAGTATCCGGCCCCCGTAAGAAGAAGATACAGGCTGTTAGACTTTCCAAAAAAAAACAATCTTTTTTGTAGGTTCGAAATGTTCACTCTCAATGAGATGAATTTTGGTGGAAAGTTTTCTATATCTATGACACATATTTTTTAGTATTTTTCATCCTATCTAAAACGATTTCCTTGTTATAGACGCGCCGATTCATAAAACCCTCAGAAATTAGCATGAAGAATGCAGATAAGGTTTATTAATATCAATATAAGAATCTTCATTCATTTCAGAATACTTTATTATTCTTTATAATTTCTCCTTATCGTACCGTTTTGGGAATATTCAACGTTGAAAGTTATAAAATCTGATAAACATTCGAGAAATTACCTTATTTTTATGGATCCGCCCCTGAGCTAGTAAATGCCGTAAATTGAGCTCTCTCACGTTTATCCGGTCCATAGAACACACAGAAATGTTTATCTATTTCGCACTAGTATAATTATATTAGATCTGTGCTGTTTCGTGATCAGACCACAGACATGGAAGCTATTTTTCCATTTCTATGGACCAGAGACGTTCCTTAGAATTCAAGAGTTCAATTAATAGAAATAGGTTAGTTGAGTGATTTCATATAATTCTATAATTCATTTATTTGATATATAAGAGATATAAGTTAATGAAAACATGGATAATTAGGGAGTTTTCAGTATGAGAATGGGCGAGTATGATTTTGTGTATAATCGTATGGTGGAATTAAATTGGATATTGCATGAATATCTATCAAGGTGAAAAGCAGTGTTCCAATAGTCCATAAAAATTGAGTGAGTAAATGAGTTTTCCAAATTATTTTTGTTAGAATTCAAAACAATGGATTTGATGGATATTGTGCAATAGAGATCAACGTCAGGACTATATGTGGTGACCTTGCAAAGAAAGTGCAGGAATGTTCTTATTAGCACGTTAGGAAATATTCAAATGATCATCATTTTTTTTTGAGCCGAGTCTGGAAACATAAGAAATTAAAAGTGTTTCATTTAATGAGAGGAATCTATGGATACTATCCTGGATGTTGCGGTTACTATCCAATGTTTGTGTACAAATTATCGTAACATGTTTCTTTGAGACAGTATGCGAACGTTCAAATGAAAATTTTTAGAAGTGTACTAACTTGAGGTCAGGGGGCTTCGCCGTGCCTGTTCAAATTCTTTCTGGGAGCGAAAAATCACATATTTTTTTTTCAAAGATTTCCGAAACTGAATATCAGATCTATTAAATATTAACCTTGACCTAGATTTGAAATTTCATGGAAATTGGATACAGTTTCCGAAAAACAATTCGCCAAAGATTCGAAAAATTTGATAAATATGCCTTTGAAATTGCAAACACAAAGATCTCCACAAAATTTCGCAGAACGTGATACGTTTGTGTTCCTCAACTAATAAATGTTTCGATTTTAGAGCTCTGGTACTTTTAGATATAGTGGGGTCATAACTTTAAAACTATAAATAGGTATAACTCTGAACCCAATCGGCCGATCAACCAACTCAACCGAGATTTCAAGGCACCAGTCTTACCAAAACACTTTCGAGCATCTAGGTTTTTTCCTTCGATAGTTAGGGTAACGGCCGTCCGGACAGGATTCAATTTGGTATAAGAATTTCCATCAAAGTCCGTCAGAGCGTTTAAGACGATTTTCTGTAAGAAATTCCAAATTTACAGACAACGATAAGGCGCTGTTCCCAGAACAAACGCGTTCAAACTTCCCCGGTAATGTTAGCTCCCGGCCGGCCAGCTCCACGGGAACATATCATTCAACTACGGTCGGACGTACTCTCATAATTTTTATGTTTTCTGAACAGGCGAACATGATAAAATTAGGTTCATCTTATAGAGGAATGGAAGAGCAAGGAATAAACAATTTTTCGTTCACATATCTTAACTGTAAGGATCAATTCCAAGATAAAATTCATATAAGTTGACTCTAATGGTCCAGCTTTAAGGACCGAATTGGTCTCTTGCATGTATTTTTTTTTTATCATTGGAATCAAATATTCTATCCATCAGAATACTTAAAAACTTCAATCGCCGTCAAAAATTTCAATTTTCAACGAGGAAACGATCTTTTAAATTAGGCTCCACATAAATACATAGCGGCGGTAGCTCAGTGGTTAGAGCGCAAGCCCCATGATCGTAAGGTCTGGGGTTCAAGCCCTTGGCCGGGAAATAACTTTTCCGGTTTTTAGCGGACTGTTGGGTAAACAATTAACAGTGCTGTTCCTAACGTGGCGCAAGGAATTAGTAACAAAGCCTACACAGAACACACCCGGTATCCTAACTCGCACAAGCTTTAAGCTTCTGAGGGGTTTCGTTGAAGCCTAGGATATTCGGAAGAAATACAAATACAAATATATTGGTTGTTTAAACACTCGGAACTTCACGCCTTCCGTGACGTACCGCGATACATCCACTCTCTCCCTCTTCTCGTGTACCTTTCTCGCTAGCAAGCCAATAGGGAGCGTCAGCTGTATCGATCAGGGCATCGTGGAATAACGAGTGACGTAGGAGGCGATCTACCGCGTTTCACCCACTTTGGTTTTGCGTCCCGATTTGACGAGTTTTAATACCGAATTATTTGAAATTCGCGAATTGTTGCAGTGTGAGATAGCATACATTATGATTTTTCATCGAAATGGAATGAGGAACATAAAAATATGATAATTCGTGTAACATGCAAAAGACCTATTGTAGGTTCTCATGCTGGCTGAAGAGATTTTCGTGGTTTTCATGACTTCCGAATAGGCGGCCAAAAAAGAATTTCATTTTATATTATGCAGGATTGAAAGAGCTATATATGGTTGATTTTTCGTTCACATAGGTGACCCCTAATGGCCCAGCTCCAAGATCCGAATTGTATGATCTCATGCCATTCGAACAGATTTTCGTGATTTTCATGTTTTCAGAATAGGCGGCCAAGGAAAAATTTCGTTGGATATTATGCAGGACTGAAAGAGCTATACTTGGTTGATTTTTCGTTCACATAGGTGACACCTAAGGGCCCAGCTCCAAGATCCGAATTGTATGATCCCGTGCCGGCCGAATAGATTTTCGTGATTTTCTTGTTTTCAGAATAGGCGGCCACGAAAAATTTTCAGTTGATATTATGCAGCATAAAAGTGCTTTAATAGTTATTTTTTCGTTCACATAGGTGAGTCCTAAGGGTCTAGCTCCAAGATCCGAAATATATGATCCCTTTTCGGCCGAATAGATTTTCGTGATTTTCATGTTTTCAGAATAGGCGGCTAAGAAAAGTTTTTAAGTTGGTATCATGCAGGATTGAAAGAGCTTTGAAAGGTTATTTTTTCGTTCACATAGGTTACTCCTAATGGCCTAGCTCCAAGATGCGAATAGTATGATCCCATGCCGGCCGAACTTATATTCGTGATTTTCATGTTTAAAGAATAGGCGGGCAAAAAAAATTTTCAGTGGATATTATGCAGGATTGAAAGAGCTTTACATGGTTCATTTTTTGTTCACATAGGTTAAGCCTGAGGGCCCAGCTGCAAGATCCGAATTGTATGATCCCGTGCCGGCCGAATAGATCTTCGTGATTCTCATGTTTTCGAAATGGGCGGCCAAGAAAAATTCTTATTTGATATTATGCAGGATTAAAAGAGCTATAGATGGGGAATTTTTCTTTCACATAGGACCCAGCTCCAAGTTCCGAATTGTATGGCCGCATGCCGGCCGAACTTATTTTCGTGATTTTCATATTTTCAGAATAGGCGGCCAAGGACAAATTTCATTTAATATTATGCAGGACTAAAAGAACTATATATGGTTGATTTTCTGTTCACATAGGTGACTCCTAAGAGCCCAGCTCCAAGATCCGAATAGTATGATCCAATGCCGGCCGAACTTATTTTCGTTATTGTCATGTTTTCAGAATAAGCGGCCTAGAAAAATTTATAGTTGATATTATGCAGGATTGAAAGAGCTATAAATGGTTATTTTTTCATTCACATACTCCTAAGGACCTAGCTCCAAGATCTGAATTGTATGATCCCGTGCCGGCCGAATGGACGGTCGTGATTTTCATGTTTTCAGAATAGGCGGCCAAGAAAAATTTTATTTGATATTATGCAGAATTAAAAGAGCTATATATGGTTAATTATTCGTTCACACGGGTAACCTCTGAAGGCCCAGCTCCAAGATCCGAATATTATGATCGAAACACACACTTATCACAATTAGAAATAAAACCCAACGTTTTTACATGCAAATCGAAGGGATGTGCAATAATATAAGGGCCCTGTCAGTGTGATATAGTTTATTGTACTATAAACAACCCGCAGATGGGTGAAATAAACAAAGAATTCTCCCTAAAGCCGGGTCCAGATGAGTGTAATGCGAACAGCGAATGTCATAATTCACAGTGAGTTTTATGGTCAGATGTAGCGTTTTTTCTGCTCCGTCAGGACTCGGTTTTCAACTCGAGCGATGCATTTGAATGTATTGTTCGAGGCTGAGCACGAGTGCCGTCCAAACTATTCGCCGAATCGTTTGTCAAATTTTATTGCATTCGGTGTTCGGATTACACTTTATTATTATTAGGAGAGTGAGAATGAGTTTTTTTCTGATTCAGTTCACTGAACATTTCGATATTGTTCATAAAGCATTAAGGTCTATGTAGAAAAGATTGGTACGTTGAAGCTTATATATGATAGACTGCTTTTTGTTATTGGTCGCCTATTCTGGAAATATGAAAATCCCAAAGTCTATTGGGTCGTCATGGAATCACACAATTCGTCTCTTGCAGTTGGACCTTTAGGGGTAACCAATGTATACGGAAAATTTATTGTTCATAGAGCTCTTCCATTTCTATATAATATGGACTAAATTTAATTCTTGGCCACCTATTCGTAAAATATGAAAATCAAGAAAATCTGTTCGGCCGCTATGAGAACCTGCAATTCGGTCAGTGGAGCTGGACCCTTAGCGGAAACCAATGTGTGTGATAACAACCATGTATTCTTTCACTTCTCTCTAATATGGACTCAATTTCATCCTTGGCCGCATATTCAGAAAATGTGAAAATCACAAAAATCTATTCGGCCGGCATGAAATCATACAATTCGGATTTTAGAGCTGGGCCCTTAGAGTGAACCGACGTGAACGAAAAATAAAACATCTATGGCTTTTTAATATCCTATAAAATAGATTCAAATTCATTGTTGGCCGCCTTTTCTGAAAATATGGAAATCACGAAAATAAGTTCGGCCGGCATGGGCTCATACAATTCGCATCTTGGAGCTGGGCCCTTAGAGATTATCTATGTGAAGGGAAAATCAACCATATATAGCTCTTTCCATCCTGCATAATATCAAATGAAATTTTTCCTCAGCCGCCTATTCTGAAAACATGAAAATCGCGAAAATCTGTTCGGCCGGCATGAGATCGCACTATTATTCGGATCTCGGAGCTGAGCCCTAAGGGGTCACCTAAGTGAACGAAAAATCAACCATGTATAGTTCTTTCAATCCTGCATAATATCAAATGAAATTATTCCTTAGCCGCCTATTCTGAAAACATGAAAATCACGAAAATCTGTTCGGCCGGCATGGAATCATACAATTCGGATCTAGGAACTGGTCCCTTAGGGGTGATCTATGTGAACGAAAAATCAACTATGTATAGTTTTCTTAATCCTGCATAATATCAAATAAAAATTTTCCTTGGCCGCCTATTCTGAAAACATGAAAATCACGAAAATCTGAAGGGCCGGCATGAGATCATACAATTCGGATCTTGGAGCTGGGCCATTAGGGGTCACCTATGTGAACGAAAAATCAACCAAGTATAGCTTTTTCAATCCTGCATAATATCCAACGAAATTTTTCCTTGGCCGCCTATTCTGAAAACATGAAAATCTGTTCGGATGGCATGAGATCATACAATTCGGATCTTGGAGCTGGGCCATTAGGGGTCACCTATGTGAACCAAAAATCAACCATGTATAGTTCTTTCAATCCTGCATAATATCAAATGAAATTTTTTCTTAGCCGCCTATTCTGAAAACATGAAAATCACGAAAATCTGTTCGGATGGCCTGAGATCATACAATTCGGATCTTGGAGCTGGCCCATTAGGGGTCACCTATGTGAACGAAAAATCAACCATGTATAGCTCTTTCACTTCTGCGCAACATCAAATGAAATTTTTTTTTGACCGCCCATTCGGAAGTCATGAAAACCCTGAAAATCTGTTCAGCCAGCATCAGAACCTACAATTCGGTCCTTAAAGCTGGACCATTAGAGCCAACCTATATGAATTCTATCTTGGAATTGATCCGTACAGTTAAGATATGTGACCGAAAAATTGTTTATTCCTTGCTCTTTCATTGCTCTATAATATGAACCTAATTTTATTACTTCCGCCCGTCCAGAAATCATAACAATAACGAGAGTGCGTCCGACCGTGGAGCTGGCCGGCCGGGAGCTAACATTACCGGGGTGTTTAAACTTCGAAATTTATAATCGTATCAAACTGAAATTCGGTACACTGCTCTGAAATATATAAGCTCTAACCATTTTTTTTTTACAAATGTAAAGAACAGGTTTCAAGAAAAAACATTTTTTCGAAAAAATTTTCGAAAAGAAATCTATTCAAAATTTACCGACAGCACTATCTCAACAATATTCTGCACAAGTTATATGTCCTCATGCTCCAACCAACCGCCAAGTTTCAATTCGATCGCTTCAGTAGTGCTCGAAATATCAGGGAAATAACCTCAAAACTTCAAATGCTATAACACCGAAATCTTTCCACCGATTTTGCCCATCACCGAATTTTATCTTCGCATTCTGACGTGCAACATGGCCAGAAATGTTCAAGTCGATATAACCCCCCGAACGCCCGTTATGGTTGTTAGGGCCACCGGATTGACACCGGATTTGTCATCAGTGGGTCCAACCTAGTCGTTTGAGACCATTTTCGGCTCAAAATTCGAAAATTGCAGACATTTGGACAAAACGATAGCACGCTGTTCCCCTAGAACATGCGCGCAAAAAGGGTAACAGAAAAATTCAGCATACAATCAATAAAAATATAGATTTTTCTGTAATACCTTCACATGATATCTTTCGATATTGGTTAACTTACGATATTTTTTCATTGTCTTCAACTTACGTATGAATGATAAATTTAAGTATTCCATCAACTGACATATAACGATTAGAGTAAAAGACTTAATAAAACGGTAACATAATAAAATACAATACGAAAATAATACTAGACACAGTGTTTCATCTTCTATCTTTCGATTAAGAATAATCAGTGTAGCATCTATTCTATATTATAAGTCAAAATCTTACCTCGTGGTACCAACTTGGGACCACGAGGAGGTATTTTGACTAATAATATAGAATAGATGCTACTGAGGATTCTTAATCGAAAGATAGAAGATGAAACACTGTGTCTAGTATTATTTTTGTATTGTATTTTATTAGGTAACCGTTTTCTGAAGTCTTTTACCCTGAAAGTTATAATATGTCAGTTGATCAAATAATTAAATTTGTCATTCATACGTAGTATGTTAATGACAATGAAAGTATATCGTGAGAAATCAAGATATTACAGAAAAACCTGTATTTTTATTGATTGCATTAATAATAAAATCTTTATTTGGTCGACTCGTCCGAATTCAATGTTAGAAAGAAAGCATGTTCACTTGAAGGAATTGGCTAAGAGAATCCCAGAATGCCGAACAATGAGCAATCAGCGTTGTTTATTTATGGTTAATTAGTCGCAATATATTGACAAATGCCTCGTCTAAATTTATGTTAAGATATTTTCTGATTTGTATTGCCAATCCATAATGAAAACCTGTTTCCACAATGAAGTATTCATATGACTTTTACTGATGAAAAAACAGAGTCAAAAATAAATATGTTAACTTTAATATTAGTTGACTTAACCTAACATTAATTGATGTTTCTTCTATTGATATTGACTCTGAGTTTTTATGCTGTGATCCCGAATATGGGGTGAAAACCATCGATTAATTTTTTCGATGTTCTAATTGAAGCATAATCTCCCTTATGTTTGGTTGAAATTTTATCTTGATACTTAATAAATAAAACATAATGTAACACGAAAATTCAGATATTCAATATTCAATCATTTTTAGGCTATTAATACTAAAAACCCACTTTTTGTTTATTGTGACATCGGCTTTCTCTACGATCCTCATGAAATTAGTTTCAAGTCGATCGGATTAGTTGGAGTGATTATGGGACGGACCAACATCTTCCTCACCAGTGAGATCTATTCGTTGAAGATCATTTTGGGTCCAAAATTGGAAAATAAAAATATTCGGGAGCAACTTATAAAGCTCTTGTTCGTTACAACAAGCGTGCAAAAATAAATTGGGCCGTATGAATGAAAAAGACGTACATACTAATGCTAGCAGTATCAACATTTGCTACAAAATGGATACTTCAAATTGTAATTTTCCCGGAAGCTACTATACCAAGTAGAAGTTCTGTGGAAATGATAGAAGCATGGAATAGGTTTCACAAAGAGGGTCCAACAGCCATAAAGGAAATCCGTAAATTCGCTATTTTGCAAATGGGAACTCCTGATGTAAGAATAGATACCAGATCAAACAAGCAAATATGGTCCAAGGGAATAAGAAATGTACCCTTCAGACTTCGTGTACGTTTCTCAAGAAGGAGGAACGAAGATGAAGATTCAGTTAATAAACTTTTTACCCTAGCAACATATGTTCCAGTTGCTACATTCAAAAAATTACAAACTGAGAATGTTGACGCAAACCAAGAATGGGGAATAATTACTTCACTTCGCACATTAGATACTACGATTCAAGAAAAAATTTATAGTATGTGCCATACGCAAGCAAAGTTGGTGTGATAGCAGCTTCACTGGGCATTCTACGATTGGTTCTGTTAGAAAATGGATGGAATACGCAAAAGAAAATTATTACAGTGTAAGACGAGATGTCAATAATAATATTTTCTATCATCAAATATAGCGGTAACTATGAAATGAAGTTTAACTCATGTCGATCGTAATTTAATTTCGTTTTAACGCTCTTATTCTGGGGAACAGCGCGTTATCATTTCGGCACGATGTCTGTAATTTTCGAATTTCGAGCTGAAATCGGTCTCAACCGACTAGGTTGGACTCACTGATGAAGAATCCGTGGTCAAAATTGATTCTGTCCGTCCAACCGTGTGCGCTGTAACTTTCGAAAGAAAGAAATTAGAGTCTAGAAATTTTCAGGTTAGGTTAAAATCCTGAATATCTCGGTTAAGTTCGTTAATGGGCCAAATCTGCCGAATGGTTTTTGTGCTACAGCCAATTTAAATTTTGTTTTTTCAATAACTCGAAAAAAATTTATCTGACCGAAATGAAACTTGGTTGAAATATGAACAGTGTCAATAAGAATAAGAAGAATTATCATGGAAAATTTTTATATTTTATTGAAATTTTACTGAAATTTCCAAGTCACCATTTCACAATGTGAACAAGCGCGTAAAAGCTGCTGTTTTTACGTCAGTGCCTTTCTAGATTTTTTCTTTTTACTCAATTTCCTCATTTCGTGTTCATTTCTCTTCATTCTCTTATTTTGTGTTCTTTTCACATCCGTAATTTCCTTTATGTTATTGATTTTTTTCAATTCTGGTTTGGTATTCAAGTGTTTTTTTCTTATATTCGTGGTGTAACTTTTTTTTTACTTTTTGAATGCCCCCTGTTTCGCAGACTTGATTACTAGTTAAATTTTGTCCCAGAATTATCTTGTGATCTTCTAGCATTATTACAGTTACCAATTGTGTGTTTTCCGTTTGGGACTTTTGTTCTTGAGGCAAAACATTTCAACAGAACCACAGGATTCAATTCAGATGACAAGCATGATCATTTTCAATTCACATCCAGGCTGACTCCGTGTAACAATACCGGTGGAACAGAAAATCTAATAATCTTTTCACAATCTGTTCCCTCGCTGACAGACTTGGATACACGCTACACATGTTGAAGCAGACACTACGGATGCAAAGTAAATACTAGAAGAAGTGTAGTTAATACTTCTAATGTTCGATGGTTTCTCTCTCTACTTTACGGAAATTCATATTGAATTGAGAAAGGTAACAATTTTCAATTTCCGCTTATTTTATTTGTTTTCACAACAGAAATCAACAGATATAATAAAAAACAAATTTTACCAAATTACCAGACAGACTTGAACAAGTCACCGTTGCTAAACATGTTTGATCCATATCACGGAATTCCTCAACAATAGGTCTCTTGCAAGATTTTTTCCATATTTGGAATCAAATATTCTATCCGTAAGACTACTGAAAAACTTTGACAGCTTTAAAAGTTCTCAATTCTCAACGAAAAAATTATCTTTCGAATTTGGCTCTGCATATCGGCTGTTCAAACGGACGAAACCTCGCGACTTCCGTGACATACCGGAAGATATCTACTCTCTCCCTATTCTCGTGTGCTTCTCTCTCTAGCAAGCCAATAGACAGCGTCGGCTGTATCGATCGGTGTATCGTACAATAACGAGTGACGTAGAAGGCGATCTGACGCGTTTCACCCGCTTCGAACTTGAGTCCCGATTTGACCATTTTTAATACCGAATTATTGAGATTTCGCGAACCGTTGAAGTGTGAGATAGCATACAGAATGATTTTGTGTCGATATAGAATGAGAAAAACATAGAAATATGATAATTCGTGTTGCATGCAGGGCACCTATTTTCGAACTCGCCCTCTCCTTCATATTTGCATAAACCTACCTAATTGAGAACATCCCTTGCATTTGTATAAGTAGTAGTTACATATACTCACCTGAAGAAGTCATGGTATGACGAAACGGCTGTTGTGAAAACAAATGAATGAGCGTAAATTGAAAATTGTTTCATTTCCTAATCAAATACTTTGAATTAAGTTAAGCAACTACAACCACAACCGAGTAGATGCTTTGTGACAGAATAAATACTTCGAAGTAGATCCCCAAATCTGTGGCATTAGCATTGACCTCGATTTAATTCATAACACCAATTATTACATAAGGGCGCCAAAGCTGCTCCTATCAAGCCTTTGTTTCTGCTCTGCCCTTCGGAACAGTAGCTGCTCGATCTCGGAGGTATCATACGGATAACTACTCAGAGCTCATCACATTAAGTTGTTGTTACAAAAAGTTAATGACGGGGACCACTAGGCAAACACCCGAGCGATTTATCCGATAATCTGAGCGAGGGTGGGGTGGAAGCCTTGCGCTCAACACTGCTGCCGACCCGAGGAGACCAAACAAACGCTCGATGGAGTTGAACAGGGGTGTATGAACTAGACCGACGACGAGTCGCTTTCACCTGTGATACCGGTAGTCGTTAGACCAGTCGGTGAACAGACAGAACCCCCCCGGTTAAACCGCAACAGCTGTCATAATTGCTTTTTATTTTTATAATCTTGAAACAATATAGGCGTCCACATGTTGCCGCCCAAACTCGTACGTAATAGGATGTCATGTCGAATTTGTCCAGCAGAAGTTGAGATTCTGCTTATGAACCAAGCATGTGTGACTTATGTTGAGAAAATTCTAAACAACAAGTACAGCGTGATTCGTTGATGTTGTCCCTCACATTACAGATGAGGATAATTCCCCATCAAAATATTGAACACTTTATTGAAAAGAACATGGTGTCAGAAAATATATAATTATCAATGGGCAGAGGTTGACTTTATTAAATGAAACACCTATTCAACATTTGGTTTGAGAGTTCTAAGTTTTCGTCTCCTGTCCATATTCTGTCAGTTTCCTTCACGAAATTTGTGGGTGCATTTTCACTATGATTTGAGTTTCCTCTCCGGGAACCTTCGTGAAATTTACATATATCTCTTCATTATTCTCGAACCATTGTTAAAAATAACAATATAAGATCTTTATTGCAAAACACATAGATTTAATGATGATGACACACAGAAGGAATGCCGACAAAACTAAGAACTTTTATTTTATTGGCTCACAGGAATTCAGACACGTGTTTTCTATCATTTCGGACCTGGTTTTGCCCTTTTTCAAGGCTCGTAATATACATAAATTCAACAAATAATCTCTTTTTACTCATTCAACGACCTCCGTTAAACGGAGACATGTTGGCAAATGTCTGTTATTTTCGAATTTTCGAATTCTCATCCTGAAGGATTATTTTGGACTTACTGATGAAGAGTCTATGGAATCATTTAATTCTGTTCATCGGTTTGGCAGACTTAAACACTTCATTTAAATCTTCGGAATAGGATTCGCATCCCAATGCGCCGGTTAAGTTTTTGCCCTAAGAATTGTTTTTTCGATGATTCGAAATACTAGGTGATTCAGAAATAGAGTGCAGAATTTTGGGACCAAATAAAGGAGAATTTTGTTGCATGTAATTAGATCCAATTCTCAACTCCCATGGAGATACACCCTCACGAATAGCGTAACATTTTAATTAGTTTATTTTTTCTAGTTGAAAACCAATAACCACATTCATCAAATGAACAAGTTACGAACCTGCATCAAAAACTAATCAATCTTCGTTTATATTCCCATAATCGTACCACAATATATTGGGTAAATATAGTAGGGGTATTTAATTTTGCATTTTTATATGCCTGTGCCTGTTAGCATATGCAAAAAAAGCATATAGCACGATATTTTTAATATCTTCATAACATTATTTCATATCTCAGTAGTCTCTTGTCGACAAGGATTAGTAATTGTGTAACTTTGGCTATATAGAGATATATAAATCCTTCGAGTTCAATAAAATCGAAAATATATTGATCAAACATACTGAAGCATTCCAGAGGGAGAGAGAGAGAGAGAGTTTGTTTCCGGCCTTCAATTCATTACCGAATCACATGTCAACTCCGTTCGAAAAACTAAACATTCAATATTTGAGGAAAAAATGGTTGATTAGATGCGCTTGTTCTACTTATTTACTTAGCTCAGGGCTAACGGGTATGATTGCTTCACGAGTTTGATCTACTTTTATTTAGGGTTGTTTTCCCTTCAACGTCGTGCCAACCTCACCCTTGTCTAAGTATATCAGAAAGATCAAGTTTTCCGTTAGTTTTTTCGGATCATTAATCAATTTTTATTCATCTTGTGAATTTCTTGGTATTATGATGAAGAAGTAACGTGTATCAGTGGCAAAGTGAATCAAGTTATTTTGATAAACAAACGGCCATCACGAAAATTGCCATATTTTATTGTTATTATCACAAGAACTATAATGATGAGATGAATATATTGGCAACTGTTCAAACCATATTTGTATGCATATGTAGGCATGTTAATAATGTCCGATGTCAAGTTCTATTGAAATCATTTGTCATCAAGGGCGTCGCCAGCCGATGGCCTAGGGGGGGGCAGGTTGATATGAATGAAAGATGGGGAAGTATAAATTGTGGGAACAGTGAAGAGTATCTTTACTGTACCAAAAATATAACGTAAACTAAACTATTGCATTTATTAGAGAAAGTTTATTTATTGTATTCAATACATAAAAGTTAATTGAAACATAATTTTCGGGGGTTTTTCGTGAATTTTTCGACCACTTTATTACGAAAATTCTGCAAGTTTTCGTTAATAAGTGCTCTATGCACACTCATCATGGCCAGACCATTGCGGTGATCTCCCGACATAGTGATTCTAAACCATCGTCACTGGTATATTCTTCTTCGCTTTTCGTTATTCATCAAAACTAACAACTTTTATTATAAATTTCTCAACTCCAACAGTCCATCAAATGTAATAATAAGTACCGTTTCACATTTTCACGTCTCTGCGCAAAAGCTTTCTACAAACGTATTCGTAGCTTGTCAAAAAACATACACAATAAAAGGGTGTTCAACTTTAATTCTCAATTACTTATTTAAATTGAAATCCTTCAAAAAGAGCGAAACTATCCACTGAAAAAATTTACAGTTTTTTCTTGGCATTGTTTGAGAGACACGTATTTATGTACCTTGTAACCTTTCAGTAGTGCTGCGATATTTCTAATTAAAGATTCAAATGTATGTGAATAGTCGACTAAAATGTCAATAATATAATTTATGAATGATTTATTTAAGATAGGTAGGTAAATACATGGTGTTTTCAAAGGTGGATATTTTCTTTTAGCAGAATTTTGTAGAACCCATTTGAATAAACCATTTCACAAAAAATCCCCCATATGAAAGTTTCAAAGTAACGCCCTATCGCCCTCCTTCATTCAGATCACGGAGCAAAGATTCAAGGTAGGTTTATCCCAAACATACCTTAAAACATCTTATAACTGTATATGTGATCCAACCAATAATGTGAAGCTAAGACCACAAAACCGAGGTTGACTACGAACTATGCGACATTATTTTAATTTCACTAACCCATAAGTATTTTGTGTTGAAAGTTTTCTAGGGCGCTTCTTTGTGGAATGGACCCCCAACGGTCGTTACTGATTAAAATTCATTTTGTTATTATAAAAACTGCACCTAAATCGATTTACAATGAATTCATTTCGATATCCCATATTGATTCCATATTGTACCTTTGTAGTTGATTTGCTCAGTTATTTATATTTCACAAAAAACAATTTACCTCATTCCAGGGAATCTACGAAAGTAAAACGCTAAAAACTCACCAAAAAACTTTCTGATGTCCATATTGATGAATGTGGACCTAGTAAATGTCTAAACTGAGAACTTATTAATCGCTAGTCATTATTCCCTATCCTCTACGAACGGAACGAATAAGAAAAATTTGATCCTATCTTATGTGTTATGCCGCGCAAAAAACAGACGATAAGGTTGTGGGGTTCATAAATAAATTGGTGAAAAATTTGAAACCAAGGCAGTATTGCCTCCACACTCGTCACTCACATCGCTTTAATATAAACAAGGCAGGCGACAGCGCTGGCGGATGTTTATTTATTTTTTGGATAATTGGAACCCCAACAAGCGAAAGCTCCACTTAAAGACGGATAAACTATGAGTAACAACATGGGTATAAATGTTATGAAATTGGAAGGGAATTCGTGAATTCATTCGAGTTTCGACATGTAGGAATTATCTCGACTGATATTTCGCAAGTCGAGAGCTTGGACCTAAGGGACATTTGGGAAAATTTGTTGGTTTCTCTAGGGGGGGGGCAGCTGCCCCTACCTGCCCCCCCCTGGCGACGCCCTTGTTTGTCATTGTTAGTTTTTCAAGTCCCTGTTGAATGTTCAAAAATTAAGTCGCATTCGTTTATCATTGATACGTTTATTTGTGGTCCACTCGGAAATAATAAATTCTGAGATTAGGATTATTATAGTTGACTTCGAGCAGAAATGCCTCTTCAGCATGTTTGCATTATACACGTGCAGGAGCCGAGGGAACATGAAGAAAAGCTTAGATTTCGTGTTTTAAGGAATGCTAGATTCTTTCTAGATTATTAGAGTTAGTTCTCATTTAACACTCGATGAGTGAAGAAACCTTCCAAGTGCATTTATTGCCAATAAAGAAATTGCATAAGAAAGACAAACCTTTCTTTCATTTTAACATAGCCTTTCCAACAGGTTATGGACCCAGTTTACGCGAAGATCATTGAATTGTTCAAATAGTGTGTTCGTGAGTGAAACAAAAACTTCATCCATGAAAAATGGGAAACATCAATTCAAAGAGGAATATCAAATCGTTCGGTGGAAAAATATGTAGTGTGTGGAAATCAAAATCTTTGCGTTATTAACATTATTGTTGTTGATAAACATGAACACAATGCAAAGGACATGGTGCAAAACTGATGGAACCAATATATGGTGAATTTTAACGAATATCACGACTTGAATTCAAGAAATGAAGAAAAATGAAGAAATGAAATCATTGGATATGAGTGCAAAATTCTGCGGGCTCTTCGAATCATTCGATGAACAAGGACGACCTAACTGGCTATCTCGTGGAGTTGAAGAAGCCGATAAAGAATATCGTTAACGAAATATGGGTTTCGAAGTAACTCGGGAAAATGTCCCTTTATGCTTCATACTTCCAGCCAACTGGTTATCAGTATCGAAGTAGTTTTCGATGGAGGTTTCGATAAACAAATAGGTGGTAAGGCTTTAATGAAAGGTAAGCCTTTGCATAATTTGATTTCAATATAATTCACAGTAGAGTTGAATGGGAAATGCTCTGCCCAAGTACGCAAGTGAATAGAACAACGAAAATTTATTATGAGTTATCACACGGGGAAAGATTAAGTCAAAATCTATTCTTGGAACTAGAAAAATCAAACTAAAATAGTATTACATAATTCAGACAAATTTGAGCGAAATGAATCAATGATAATTGATGTGAGGCTGGTATTTATGACTAGGGAGCTCAATAAAAATTCAATGAAGTATATATGGTGAAAATATACTGGAATAAACAATCTTTATTGTACTAATTGAAGTTTGAGTCCGATCGCTCCTTCGATTAATTAAAATAATATATCGAATAATTTTGTAACTTATTAGAAAACATAAAGAAAAAAAGTTTTTTTTTTCTGTTACTTAAGATTTTGTGAAAAAAAAAACTTGAAAATTATGGATTTATAGTGCAATAAGAGAGGAGAATAATAGTCTGATGAGATGAAATCTTTTGTCGAAAAAAAAAAGTATTACTTATCATTAAACAGTTCGAACTCCTCAGTAAAATGGTGTAACAGAGAGAATAGGTAGAGACGATCACAGGGAAAGCTCGTGTAATGATAGTTGGAGCTTTGTTTTGATAAATTGTGTTGTTATAATCTCTGAAAAAAATTAAAAAGACCATATAAATTGTGGCATAGAAAGGAACTTCGAGAATAATATATATTTCAAAGCATTCGGTTCAGCGGCATATATGCATAACAAGTCCAAAAAAAAAAAAACAAGCTTGAAGGGAAATCTCGAGAAGAATAATAGTAGAAAAGAACTGAACGGTTATAAAGTCTGAAATGTGAATACTGAAAAAAATATTCAGTAGTTAGATATATTATTGTGGATGAGGATGGGACTTACTTTCACTTATCAAGGTCAGAAATAAAGCCTATAGGAGTATATTATTAAAACTCCAATAATCAAACTGATATTTCTGACATAGGGTCAAAATCAGTAGAAGTAAAGTCTCTGAAATCTGATATTGATGAATCAGACATAAAACTGATCTTCCTGACATAATGTCAAAATCAGTAGGTAATAAAATATCTAAAATCTGATATTACTAAACCAGATATAACTCTGATTTTTCTGAGAGTGTCAAAATCAGTAGTTATAATCAAATCTTTGGAATCTGATATTGATAAATCAGATATGAAACTGATATTTCTGACACAGTGTCAAAATCAGTAGGCGATCAAATCTTTGGAATATGATGATATTGATAAATCAGCTACGAAACTGATCTTTCTGACACAGTGTCAAAATCAATAGGTGATCAAATCTTTGGAATATGATATTGATAAATCAGATATGAAACTGATCTTCCTGACACAGTGTCAAAATCAATACGTGATTAAATCTCTGGAATCCGATATTGATAAATCAGATACTGAACTGAACTTCCTGATATAGAAATCATATGTTGAATAATCTGATATTAAACAGATCTTAATATGAAGTCAAATCGATAGGTAATTATATTTCAGAAATCTGATATTGATACCTAACTCAGATATAAAACTGATTGCCTGATGTATTGTAAGAATTAATAGGTAACTGAGTTGAAAGAAATCTGAGATTGATGAATCAGATATGATCTGCTGATGTTTCTGCTAATTAGTTATTGAGTCTTTGAAATACCTTGTCTCGATAAATCGGATAAGAAACGTTAAGTCAAAAAAAAAAACGAAGAATAATCCGAAAATCTAGAAATTTCTAGTGATAAATTTGAAAGGGTATAGGTAGTATTTAGATAATGCAAAAAAAACTATGTTTCAACAGATTGAAAATCAAAAACGAAAATGTTTCGAAATGTAAAGATGTAGTCGAATTGAAAGGGAATTTCAAATTCTTCGATATGAAAAAAAAAATATATATATATATAACAGATGATGGTTCATTGTGTACTCTGTCTGTTTTGTATGAAATTCAATTTACTAAAGAAAAATTGAAATGAAGTGAAAATTTGTATGGAATTCAATTTACTATACCGAAATTTAAAAAAATGGTGATAATCAAAGAGTTGATAACGAGCCATTGAAAATGCGATTGCATTTTTGAAAATAAACAGATCTTGGACATGAGTTTCTGAGCTTAGTCATAATAGACGAATTTGTAGAATGTTAATGACTATTTACTGAAAAATATAAGTTGGTAAATTAATAAATTTATAACGCTCGAGTCGTGGTTTCAGCCAATATATCGAATGATCATAATAAAAAATATGAAAGTCGCAAGAATCTCAAGATCTAGACTCATGGCAGCATTTGAAAATCAATCTTATTTACTAAAACAAAATCCATGGGATATGAATACTGAATGCTTGAATCGTAAATAGGTGAAAAATAGTGGAAATCTAGTATATGGAAGTTCTTGAAGGAATTAATTGTAATAATGTTAAAGATAATGAAGGAATAAACAGTGATGGAAATTGCATAAATCCTTATATGGATTGAATAAAATAGCGAGATGCTGGCTTGAAGAATTTGAAAATGAAAAAAATTCAAGAAGAAGGGTTTTAAAATTATCCCCGTAGGAATGTTTATATAAATCCCGGACAAAGAAAACCATTGGTAAACAAAATATAAATACACTTTATGTTTATGGTCTTATAAGAATAACTGCAATTGTCGATAAAAAAACATTTTGGATAAGTTTATGCATGACTGTAAACCTAGAACTGCCTATTAATGTAAACAAGATTATTAATTAAATCAATATGAAACATATGGTACACCAGAACACAATTATTGCGATTTTATTTACTCAATGATTGTTACAAGTTTTAAGATTTAAGTATACCTGTGAATTTCTTAAGTAGATATCTGAATGATAATATAACATAATTTGGAAATGTATGAAAAGAGTACTAAGATGAAAGGCTGAAATGATCTTAAGTTACACATATCCGAAATGATAATGATAACATTCCAGGTAGTTATTTTGATTCTGATTGAGAGAGAAATATCGAAACAGATGAAAAAAAGTTCACTAGAAATTGCACAGTTATAAAGTAAAATTTTACTAAACGATAATTATAGGTGACGGCTTCTTGAACAGAAGCTTAATATGTGGATGATCTTTTTTGCAGTCATCGAAGAGGATACATGGATATTTGTAGAGTACCAGTACTACAGTATCAATAAAAAAAAAATAACAAACAGATTCTAATTTATAAATGAATTGGTTATGTTGTTATAAGTCATAAAGTGTCGAAACATATCGATACAAAATATGATTTCTTTTTAGGTGATCAGTTGAGAAGAATTTAATAAAATCAAATTTTATTCCCACAGGTTGTCAACTTGTAGATGTCTCCGCAGAAACATTACCAGCAGCCAAATTCTTGGAGCTGAGCAATGGAATAGATTAAAAATTAATCGATTATATGATATTATGGTAGTTTTAAATGAAATGGTCGGGTTAGGTTTTTCTGGGTTTTCCCTAATCCCACGCAACGAATGTTGGACCATTTGTATACATGTCCCAGAAAGCACAAGGAAGGTTATTAGTTTTGAATTAATGAAATGTATTACTTAGATCTTTTCTCTTTTGAAATGAGATTAATTTTTGAGGGGGCGTGTTAGTTTTTCAAGTCCCTGTTGAATGTTCAAAAATTAAGTCGCATTCGTTTATCATTGATACGTTTATTTGTGGTCCACTCGGAAATAATAAATTCTGAGATTAGGATTATTATAGTTGACTTCGAGCAGAAATGCCTCTTCAGCATGTTTGCATTATACACGTGCAGGAGCCGAGGGAACATGAAGAAAAGCTTAGATTTCGTGTTTTAAGGAATGCTAGATTCTTTCTAGATTATTAGAGTTAGTTCTCATTTAACACTCGATGAGTGAAGAAACCTTCCAAGTGCATTTATTGCCAATAAAGAAATTGCATAAGAAAGACAAACCTTTCTTTCATTTTAACATAGCCTTTCCAACAGTCATCACTAAAATGATCACAATACCAAAAAAAGTAAAAAAAACTGAGATATACCTCGGAGTTTACATGTTTTCAAGCCTGTCAAGCTAATAAACTGTAACTGGAACCACTGAGTGAGGTCAGACTTTTATTATACTTCTCGGGTGGTACCCGAGTGAACGTGTCTCAAGAGATCATAATTCAGCGAGAGAATATTTACACAATGATTTCGTAAAAATATTTGTGGCTCTTTCAAATCTTGTTAAGAGGCCGGCACGTTTATCTTAGATAACAGCCTTATGAAATTTATACAATTACGGTAGGAAGTTTTCGAAACATTATACCTACATCCACAGTACGACGGCATATTAGTGCCACTGTGGAAAGTGAAAAAATGTCGCAATTGCCAGATTTAATCTGGCAATTGACCGAATATATCTGTGTCTGACTAATCTAGGGAGTCACTCAAAGTCAAGAGTTTCAACGCCTTCGTTCGATTTTTGTTGTTTGGTACCTAGAGTGGTCACCAGTTCAGATATTTATCCCACCCAACGTAGCTTGACTAATTATAAAAAATTTCCATAAGTTGAGTATGTATAAATAAAGCAAAACTAGCACGTGAAAAATACTAGAAAAGTACTGATGTGAAGTAAGCAGCTTTTGCACGCTTTTTAAAATATGCTGCCAAAGCGCTCATCTTTTCACGTATTGACCTCGCCAAACGTATCTTTACATTTCCAGATGGACAGATGTAGTTATCTTCACAAAACTCTGCATGAACCTTGGAGCTGTCGTTTTTCTATCACATACGTACTGGATTTCAATTCGATCCAATCTGTATTTGTGGAAATATGAGGCAAATGAAATATTTTATCTACGGAATCATTGGGCGGATTCTACCCATTCAGGAACTCCACCTTCATAATCAACCCCCTAATACATCATTAATCATGCCTAACACATCATTATATGGATACTTATCGAACTACCTAAAATTGCCAGATCAAATCTGTCAATTGTCAGACGACGAGCTGAATATGAGAATTTGAGGTCAAATTTTCTGAAAATTTTATATGGAAGTCGATATGCTCATCTCAGCTGACATTCTTTCAGGTTTCTGTCGCTTCTGGTTATACCTATATACCGGAGTAAGTACCTACACAACATTGTCATTCAGAATTTCAAGAAAAGTTTATGTGGACATAAAAAGGATAGAGTGTGTAGGCGGCGTAGATTAACTGAGTTGCCAGAAGGTGGCACCACTAACCGAAGCACGCTAGCTACTTCACATTCCAACAGAGCATAAGCGACGCCGCTTCTGCGGTTTCCATATGCAAGTGTCAGAGGATCAGCCTATCTGATGAGTCCACCTCTGGCACTGGGAAGAAACAACCTTCCCTAAGAGCGCGCTGTCCTTCAGTGCCAAAGTGGTGACCCCGAAGCTCTGAATAAAGAACATAAGGAAGGAGCATAAGGCTTCAAATCGTGGGTCCGGGGTGGAGGTTGCATATGGCCGACTTCCCTTTTACTTTGAAGAGAGAAAAACTTGTTCCGAGACTTCTTTGTCTGAAGAAACTAACTAACATGAGTCATACTTGGAGGTTCAATATGGGCGATTATGTCCCAGTGATATACGAAGTAGAACAGCGTTATACTACTTCCTGTTGTTCTTTATTCAAAGCCCCGAAGTGATGCCATAGATGAGCTAATCTCAATGAGATTGCTTATCTATGTGCTATTCTATCTTTGAATATGGCGGTTCCCTGCATGACGTCGCACCTCTTCCCCCTCCGTTCGTCATAATCGTCGCTGGTGGGAGAGTGTGTAGGCGGCGTAGATTAACTGAGTTTCCAGAAGGTGGCCCCCACGGACCGACGCACGCTAGCTATTTCACATTCCAACACAGCATAAGCGCGTCGGTCGTGGTCTCTCACTACGCCGCTTCTGCGGTTGTCATAGGCAAGTGCCAGAGGATTCAGCCTATCTGATGAGTCCACCTCTGGCACTAGGACGAAACAACCTTCCTTAAGAGCGCGCCGTCCTTCAGATGGAACGAACTCACGAGAACCGCCAAAAGTGCGTCCTATTCAGTACTCCACAAAAATTATTATTCTTGTAAATGTGACCTTGTGATATAAACACGACTAGTCTATATAAAAAAAACTCAGTTTCCTGGAGAGAGAAGAATGCCCATCTGCGTGAACAATGATATTTTAAGGTTTGTTGTGTGGTGAATTTATATGAATTCCCTTTCCACGTCTTAAATTGCCAGATTTATTCTCGCAATTGCCAGAATGAATCTCGCAATTGCCAGAATGAATCTCGCAATTGACAGATTAAATATCGCAATTGCCAGATTAAATCTCGCAATTGCCAGATTAAATGTCGCAATTGCCAAATTAAATGTCGCAATTGTCAGATTTAATCTGGCAATTGCGACATTTTTTATTTTTCACTGTGGCACTTATACGCCGTCGTACCACAGCACAATTCCCAAGAGTATTCGAGAAGAACAAAATTCGAGGAGAGCCAAGAGTTTTACCCATTTCGGCGAAATACCCATGTTTGCGAAGTTGGCACTGAGCATGGACTCCAATGATCTCATTATTCATATGAATTCCTTGCTCATATCCAATGTTCGCCAATTGATAGGGGCAATAACGGTTAAAAAAATTAAGGTAAGGTTCGAGAGCTAAATGTGCTAAAAATATTGATCGAAATATCCAATCGAAGTATCGAAGTGGAAAATTTTGTTAGGGTGAATTTTGCTAAAATGATAGAAATTTCGAGGTCAAGTCCATTTTTATACGTCTGACCGTTCCTGAAACTGTCGAAAGATACAACTTATGGACATTTTCAAGGTGGGTTCATGGTTTGAGGCGTATGAAGTTCAAATCTGCCCAATGGTTCCAGATATCTACTTATTCCAACTTTGATCATAATAATATGGATTTCAAATTTCAGGCTCCTTAGTAATTTCAAATAAGAGACACAAATCGTGTGAAATTAGGAAAGGAAACCTGTGTCCTGGGGAGCGGCGCGTTATCATTTTGCCTAATTATCTATATAATAATAAGAATAAATCTTTTTAAGATAATAGAAGAAATAGTTGGTATTGAGCTAGACCCTGACCTAAACACCGGTGAGAAATCACTTAGATTTAGAGGGTTAAGAACACACTTATCGAGAATCTGAGGTAAAATACAATCATGTCTTGCCGACCGACCGTCAGTCGGTAACCACGAAAACTTTCGAAGAGAGTTTGTAGATTGGGAATCAAACTGCTGGGGTTATGTTCAATGATATCCGCAATCCACTCAACAATTTTGGAATATTAAATTTTTCGAAAAATACCCATCAGAATTATTGAATTGAGACTTTTAGTATTCAGGTGGAGAACACCGTCGTGTAATCTGGAGCAAAATCGAATCATCAGAAAAAAAAACAAAATTACGAAAGTTTTACGGTTTGATCGAATGCTTCTCCGAAGCAGCTGTACTTTTTCATGAATTATTTTATGATCTTTCTCTTCAAAACATAATAAACATTTAGAGTTCCTGAGGATGTTTCAGAAATATTTTCCTGAAAACCATAGAAAACGACCATTCAAATTTCCACTATGTAAAGCATTTACATACCATTTTTAGTTGGATATTGGTAAATTAGATAGAATCTGTAGGTATAACACTCATACTATCCTTCTTGAAAGGATCATCAAATGGGCTATTCGCCTTTGTACTTCATGTTTGTGAACTATTGCGACATATTATTGTATGGATTTTTTCATAACAGAAAGTATCCTTCTAAATTTTCTTTTCGTTGAGAGTACTGTTTACGGGATAACGTTTATTAGAAGGCGTTTAGAAATACACTGGTAAAATAACACTTCCCTAGGGATCAACAACCTTTATTGTTCCAATTTGTCGAATTTCTAATCGTTTACATATTAACATATAAAAATGTTCTGGGTAACTCAACTGGTGCTTGATCGGAAATCAACATACATTGACCGACCGACATTATTGCTCAGTGGTTAGAGCGCAAGCCCCATGATCGTAAGGTCTGGGGTTCAAGCCCTTGGCCGGGAAATAACTTTTCCGGTTTTTAGGGGACCGTCCAACCATTCGCTGTTGGGTAAACAATTAACAGTGCTGTTCCTGACGTGGCGCAAGGAATTAGTAACAAAGCCTACACAGAACACACCCGGTATCCTAACTCGCACAAGCTTTAAGCTTCTGAGGGGTTTCATTTAAGCCTAGGATATTCGGAAAAATACAAATACAAAAATACAAATACAAAATATAGTCGTATAGTATGATGTTGATCCACCGATTAGGCGAATATTTTTTGAAACAGGATAAGGATTATCGAATTTGTTGTAAAATTTGTTAGAAGAATTTGAAGTTTGAAATGAATCATATTCATGTTCTATTAGAAAACAATCTCTATTTGCTCAGCAGCATTAACCAACTAGATGCCAAGTTGCATCAGGATCGGATTAGTATTAGGTATATTGGCGAAAGAAGATAAGCGCTACTCCCTTTGGTGGCTATAAGAGTAACCCAAGATACAGACATATTACAAGAAATATTAAGAAAATCAGAAAGTTTATGCATTTTTCTTAGCGTTTGTGTAATTTTACAAGTGTTTTTACTGAGAAGAAGCAAACTCAAATGTACCGTCTCCATAGGTTTCCACATCCCGGTGAAAAATTTCGAGTTTGGGTGAAAGAAAATTTCTTTAACAAGTAGGGCCTGAAAGTGTAGAAGAATCGATAAAAACCTTGGCAACTTGTAAGCCAAAATTGATAAACCAACAAACAAGATTTATGAGGGTCTGTTACCTGCATTTTACCGATGATGTTTTTTTTATAGAGGTAAGAATTGCTCATAAAATATTAGATCACATTCATGAAGACAATTTTTTCCAGGCCCCTAATACTTACTTAAGAAGAGGAATGCTATGCCTTCCAGAAATATGCCTGATGAACTGATCGTTAAGGAACAACGTAAATGTTTTAGTGATAGAAGTGACCGATTGAAATGAAAAAGTCTCAACAAGGAAATATCTGGTGATGAATACTGTTCGCTCAAAGTGCTTCTGCCGATGAAAGCAAAGTTGTACAAGGCTCAAGACCAATCGTATGAGTGTTGGAAAAATGTATTGGTCAATTCATAATGAATAAGGCTTACGGTATACAAGTAGCATTAGTTTTATGTGAATGTATTCATTTTATTCACAATATATTGTGTAAATTTAGTCCTTCTGTATAAAAATATTAAAGTTATGAGTATTTGTCTATTAGTCAAAGAAGTATGTTGTACAATACTATCTGTTTTTCAACTTTTTGAGCAGTAGATCTGAGGGGGCATTTGATCAATAATCAAGTTGGGTAGGTTGAAAGTTTATTAGTTTTGCAAATAACATGCAACATAATATCACATGCATCTTCTTGAACACTTCTGGAAGTGTTTGTACTCTCCAGATAGCCTAAGAAATCCACCAAACTGAATCTTGCATTTGAATCTGAAAATGAATAATATTAAAATACTGTCTAACCTCGGAGATATCCCCGTAATTTTAGAGTTGCTACACTCAATTAGATTGAAGGATGATACATTCCTACTTTATAAGAATGAAATATTTACTCCCAGTAATACCTACTCTCGCCGACTGAAAAGTCTTCGAATAAATCGTGAAATCAAAAATTATCAAACTAAACGCTAACAAACTGTACAAAATCGACTATCGAAACTAAATCTGTGTTTGTATCTAAGGTTCTAAATTTGGCCATACCGTGGCGCTACAATCTTAAATTCAGACGCCAATCGGAAATAACAAGATTAACTATGAAATAATCAAGAATTCTGAAATATTTTTTCCCGAAAATAAATATACGATCAAACTGAAGACTTTTTCTCAATAATGACTTCAAGGTCTGTGCCAAATTCCATCGGAATCTTAAAAAAAGTTTCCTGAAAAATATGGAAATAAAAATTGAAATATTTTCGAAGAGAAATGTTTGTTTTCGTTTTCTACTCGTACGATCGTAACGAATTTTAGCAAAAATTTGCACATTCTTCAATTATCTATGGAGTTTACGTCTAATCGCGTCAGTTCTTAAAAGGATATTGATGAAATATACTCCAAATTTTAAATATTCCTTTTCCAATAGGTGACCTGCAGTTTTGACAGTTGAGAGACAGGAGGACCAATCTAGTATTCATTGTTTACTATGAGAAAAAGCAATTTGGCTTGTGATTTTGCATTAATTTGGATATTTCGGACTGAAATATTCACTATTACACTATCTAGGAACTATATCGAAAGTATTCAATATCTTCTTACAGTAACATACACATACACATATAGAATTTTTCGAATAAATACAAATCTTGCTAGTTAATGCCATCTTTGCGTGTTGCTGGGATTAGTAAGGCAGGAAAAAAAATTTGAAACCTTAGTTTTTCGTGATAGATCTAGATATTCAAGCTCGAATAATTAACATCAAATCCATGAAAACTATCAATGAGTTATTGGAGTATTCTTATTTGAAAATAAGAGATAAGCAAATTCTATTGGTTCTGAAATGGAAAATCATATTTTCTGAATCCATTCAATCCAGTAACTTTGTAGGAGAACTGGAAAATTAACAAACTTAAAGTTACTTTCCACCTTGTCATTACGTCGGTGAAGAACATAGGTTGGAGATTAGACTCCATCATCAATAAAACTTGAATTAGATAGGATTGATTCAACCCATTGACATTAAGGTCTGTCATGAAATTCAATTTTGAGCTGATTTTCATTTTTACTCTGGTACTATCATCCACAATGTTTTGGTAGGGTAAGACGAATAAGTACAGTTACGAAATTTTTCCAAGATCATAAGTTAGCATTTCTCTATTATACGTGAACAAATATTCATATATATCCATTCAAGTATTTAATGCAATCAAATGTTGAGCTGATTGTCAAGTTATGTGCATCAGTATTATTACATCTAATATTTTGTTTGAGCATGCCGATTGAGGCCAGGTAAGGAATTTTGGGGGAATCGTCGGTTTTTGATAATCATTTTTGTTTTTTTTTTGTAATGAAAAGGTTAAAATTAACACTGAATGACATTTTGAAGATATGTGATCTCCCTTGAGTCGTATTTTACAGTAAACACAAACCATCCACTTTTGTCAATACACTATTCCTATCTATTACAGCCAGGAATACCTGGCCGTGACCAGCAACGAAAAAGTTATTAGCACGATGATATCACAAAATATTGTAGTAATATTTCACCTCTTTATGAGAGCACAAGCTGCGTATTTAATATACTAAAACACAGAAAGACGGCAAACTGAACTCACGAAAGATCTATTTATTTGCAATATTCAACCTGTTTATGATATCAGTTATCATTATCATATAGAGTACACCAAATTTATACTATTCTTGTCGAAAATGTGAATATATTAGTCTGAAATGAGTACGAAATCGCTAAGAAACATCGCTTTTTGCCATAGTGAATAATACATTTCAGATTATTGTTGGTCCTCCAGTCTGTCTCAACTGTCAAAGCTGCTCGTGAACGATATCTCCCTGAAAATGTTTATCGGATCCAACTGAAATTCGGAGCACTCTTGTTTAATATTGTCTTGAATAATTTCGCCAAATATCATTGACATTTGCTGAATAGTTTCCGAAAAGACTGTATTTCTCAAACATTTGGAAAATCGAGATATTATGCGTAACGTTGCGCGGTGATATTCTACAACTAGTTACGAAGTTTTAATCTGATAGCTTCAGTATTTTTTGAGATATTAAGGAAATGAACCCCACAATTTCAATTCTCAACGAAAACTGATTTTTTTCCCTATATCTCCGAAAATAAGAATCTGATCAGATCAAAATTTGAAACGCTTTCGTTGAAAATTGACTTCGGAAATCAACGATTTAACTGACCGATCGGTGATAATAGGGGCATGAAGAAAAAGAGCTCCGGTAATAATAAGATAAAAGATGCTTTGGTTGATCGGATCATTAGCTCTGATCAAGGTGGAATATTTGTTGCCTTATCGACAGATATCCACCCTTGTGCTCATGTTAGTTTATTACTACCGTAACTCCTTTCTCTCCATGAACCAATTCCTTTGTTTGACGTTACCGTCTCGTGGAAAAATCACATGAACCGAGTTTTTCCACGTTTTCACGGTTGCTGCAGCAACTCGGTATTGCAGTTTGTACATGTACGAACTGCAATATCGGAGATACAGCGACCTGATACGACAAAAGGATGAACGTCATGCACATCGATCAAAGTATTCTGCACTCGAAGGTTAGGATTCGTGAGAGGCTCCCAGAAGATGGCATGATGTATGTTGTTAAAACCGCAGCGTTCCGTCGAACAGTTCATAAGTATCTGGAGTCCTCTTTGCGATTTTCGATTTCGAGGTATATCGGTCTGATACAAACGGGAACCTGCAGTAACCGTACTTCCTTGAATATTTAGCTCTGATGAAGGTTGAATATTTGTTGAATTATCGACGAATCTTCGTCCTTGTGTTGCTGTTAATTTAGTTTTCATGATCGGATCCAGGGGTATTGGTATTTTTCGTGAAATTTCCTTGAATTTGAAGTCCAAATTGAACCACAATCATGTTCTAATAGAAAACAGTCTACGTTGCTCAAATAATCAGTGAGTGAGTATAAAAAAACAAGAAAATTTATCTTCAACTGCAATATGTATTTTAGATAATCCTGCCAGAGTCCGTTCTATACTACCTAAAACCAACTCTCACATATAGCTTCTTCAGTCTCGTTTTCCAATTGAAGTAAAAGCAGGAAAACAGAACAAAACGGTATCCGTGACAGTCCAATTCACTTGCGCGGTTTCGGCGGACCAGTTAACTGGCATTTATTGAAACTCAAATTTAATAAACGAAAAGCATTATACAAAAGTACTGCCGAGTTCCGAGTGCCCTGCCATTACGGAAAAAATTCAGATTTATGAGCATTTTTCAAAATTGATACATTATCATGTGTCATGGCCAAAACTGGTATTTAACGGAATGAAGTGGCTTGAAGGGTGACTGGTTCAGGCATACACATATGCGGAATTTAGTCAGTGACACGGGGAAAATAGCTGATAGTTTCAAAGAGAGAAAATATGAATTGATTCGGCTGTCGTCTAGTAAACGTTTTCATTTACATTATTGCGTCAAATAATGAAAAGTCCACGAAAAAACCGATGTTGCGTCAGGAGATTTTATATTATCGTTCAGAATTATTTTAGCGTTTTTCGCCGAGTTCGAACAGATATTGCTGTGTGAGGTTTCGTTGATTTTGTATAAGATTCGGTGACTTTTCAAGAACCGAATTCGGCGGATAATATGAACTCGTCTTTTTATGACGTACCTACCCATACTACCTATGATTTATCATTAATCAACTGAACCGATTTAGTTATTCTCTACTCATATTTTGATTCTGTTAATCAACGAAATGATCAGTTATCTTGAAATGTCCGAAAATGCACGCGAAAATCAGCTATACAGGGTTAATCCGTTTAAACATCTTGAAAAAGCTTGGAATATTATCCATTTGCAGTATATATATTGGGTTTTATTCTCTCATTGCCTGTTGTAGCAATTAAAAATTCAACCTCGAGATAAGAATGTACAGAAGTATTTCCTCAAAAGAACAGTCATCAAAATCAAAAAATGTTAAGTTATCAAATGCGTGCGTTTGATTTTTTACTGTATATTCCTCATCCCTCTAGATGAAATGTCCCCTCCTATACAGCGTGTTTCTGACTAGAAGGTTCAAACGAAAAGATGGATTATATAACTACTACCATTGTATAAAGATATCATTATACAATGCTACTACTACTAGTTGAATACTGAATTATGATAGCAAGAAATGAAGGTTTCATAAAAAATATGGGTCCTTAAAGTTTTCGTATTCGGATGCAAGCTGATGAAATATGAATTTTTTTAAGCTCTTCTCAAAATATCCGCATTCTTCATAAACTCAGCTGGAATCTGACGTCGAAACAAACTTCTGAATATTTCCGATGAGTCCTTTCGGTTTATTATTTGATAAAATCAAATAATAAATCCTAGTGATTGACAAAAAAACAAAATACCTCCTGAAAATTTTCCAGTTTACATTTTGGAGTGTGTAGATTTGAATTAACCAATAACAAATATCCGTGCATCCGCCGTTTCCGGAGGTTTTCTCTGAACGTACTGAACCGAGATCCGTGAAACTAGGTAGAAAAATCGTGTGTCGCTCGAGATTGATCCTTCAAGCTTTTCTGCAGAATCGGTGTATCCTAAGGGCAAAAAACTGGGGGTAGAAGGAAAAAAATATTATTTCTCGAAAACTTACAACCTAATTGTCGTGAAACTCCCAACGTTGATTACTGTTGCATAACTCAACCTATAAATGTTCACCCGGATGATTTCCGACCAGTGGTGAGTTATAAAGAAAAACGCTGCAAATTGTGTTAGTTTTATTTAAGATATCAATGGTATTGGGTTATTTAAGTGAGAAAATAATTAACCCTTGTATGAAATTCTGAATTTTACGAGCTTGTTCTGGGAAAAGCGAGTTAACGATTTGCCCAAAATCTGTAATTGATGCAGAATCAGTGGTAAAATTCAATTCTGTCCGGCACGCTTGTGGATGTTCTGACTTTCGAAACGAATGATTCTAACTCTTGAAATTTTGATGCTTGTTTTGGAGCACAGATTACAAAGAGATTCTACATCTGTAATGTGTGTTTTGGAGCGTGAATGTCTCGGTAAGGTTCGTGAGGAGGGGAAATCGGTCAAAAGATTTCGGAGTTATCAGAATCAGATTTTGCGGTTGGTTTCTCGATATTCTCATGATGTGTCAATGCGATTAGACTTTATCCGAAAACTCTACAAACGCTGGTTGAATATTTTTTCTGGAATTTCGCACGCAAATCCAGAGGTCGATATTGAACAACTCCAATTCCAATCTAATCCGATAATTATTTTTTGGGGAAGAAATATGCCTAATTTCAAAGAAATTATTACATTTGAGGATATTTCCCCAATTTCAATTGGGAAACACCAACGCGAAACATGATGGAAAATTTCATATGGATCTAGCTGTTGGAAAACCTTTAAAAAATATTATTTGAAAATATTACAAATTTTTGTTGAAATTTTTTTTCTCGGTCACTTTCAAGTCTACACTGTTCCAGTATCTAGATTCTTCCGGAATTTATTATTTTCACTATCGGCGATTGTAATCAATGACTTCCGAAAAAATTGAAATAGAGACTCTATATTACTAGGTAGGGTTAAGGGCTCTGTAACGATGGTCGAATACGTGAATGGGTAAAATACGCCCAATGATTGCGCAGATGAAAATACTCATAAAAAATGTAATCTTTCCAAAAATACGAATCGGATAGAATTGAAATCTAGTATTTGACCATAAAATATAACTTTGGTGTCATGCAGAATTTCTTGAGAACCAAATGAAATGAATATTGACAAATCCTTCCAATAGGAAGTAAGGCTGCGTTTGGCGGGATCAATACGTTAATTAATAGGTGACCGCTTTGGCCACGAATTTGACCAAGCGCGTGTAAGCTCCTGACATCGAGTTAGAGCTTTTCAATATTTTTCATTTTATGTTTTGAAGCCATATCACCTCCTTATTAACCTATTTTCCTGTGAATATTCACTAATTTATATCCCCATCGTCATTTATGAGTATAATATGCCCATCCGAGTTTCACGAATTAATCCGACACGACTAATTCAATAGCACCTAATCGTCCGGTTCAAATCGTAAGCGTCCATCCTTCATCAACAGATGATTTTCAATATGAGCGAGTCCTATTTATCTTGTGAGCCCGAGGATTCCCTGATAAACTGGAACGAGTCACCTAACAACAGATCTGACGTTACAAATTATGGGCCTAGCGTGCGATAAAGAACCCGCTGCTGGACGATTATGGTCCTTAAGCCAATGCCGTTTTGGGTCGGCTGCTGTTGTGGATCGGGGAGCTAAGAAAGACGTGCCACCGAACTTGGGACTGCATCGGAATGGATGTGAACAGTGTCGGATTGGCTCGATTTAAATGTCAAAACAGGAACGGCTGTTGTTGACGTAGGACTATTCATTCGGAAATTGTGACGTCACGACATATTTCAGCTGAGCATCCGGTTTCGATATAATGATTATTGATAGAATGTATTGAATTATATCGATTAAAGGTTAGTTTGGGGGGATTATGCATTATTTCTCAGAAGTTTTCTAGGTTTTCATTCCCAATATCTGAAGGAGAACTTTTAAAAAATTCTAGAAATGCACAGACGTGAGGTCAGGAGCTCTGACGCGCTTGTTCAACTTACTGCTTGATGGAGAGATTAGGCGATTTTCTTTTCACGAAATTCTGCATGGACCGCAAGCTACCATTTTTCGATAAAGTACTAGATTTCAGAAAATCCGATCTGTATATGTGGAAATATTGGGGAAATGAAATTTTGAATGAGTACCTATCATTGGGCGAATTTGGCCCATTCACGCTTTCGATTTCGTAGTTCAACCGAAACCTTCTCTACAAATATCGAGTCTCTGGGTCGTTTCTTGGGGAAGTTATTGTGTTTATGACCGTCCTAAACTCCTAAAGTGAACAAAATAACTTCTGGAAGCATCTAATTAAAGTTTCATCATCAACGGTTCAGAATTTTTTGAGGTATTTCGGAACTATCAACGATACCTAGGAAATTTTTTTTCATATATCTTCGAAGATTATTATACGATCAAACTGAAACTTTGAACATTATTGCTGAACAGTGACTTCATGGTCTGCGCCAAAGTTCATTGAAATCTAATTGAAAGTTATTGGTTTTTTCGTCTTCCTTCTGTTTTCAGGTGTGATTTCGAGATATATTTATATATTCTTTTGAGAACGAGCATTACACCATTTGGTATATTACAGTGTTAGCAGAGGAAATGTAAACGGGGTACCATACATTTTTCCGTATGATACAAGAGCACAGATGAAAATCTCAGCAAAAACTATGTCTCCCCGTATTAGTGTTGTAATTTGTATGAGGAAAACTGATGGCATAATTTTCATTGGAAAATAATTTTTTCGTCATCTTTAATTTATCTGACAAAATATCTTGACATATCTACCAGAAAGAGGGACAGAAAACCAGCAGGAAGCAGTAAATAAAATTACCTACATTTGCTCTCTGACCGGGAGAGTCTTTCCGCCAGGTCCCGTATTCCAAGTGATAATATTTCAGATCCTCAGATAAACGAAGAACGCTACAGGCCCCTTATATTGGGGAATCATCTCCCATATATCAATAATTCGATATTCTACATTACGAATCTAACGAAATATTGGGAATAGATTGAAAAACTTGTGACATATATTGTCAGGATGACATTTAAACCTGCATCGAAAGGAAAGAAGATGAAAAAAGGTCTTCGATAAAAAACTCTAAACTACACTCATACTGGAGGACAGAGGTTTTCCTGAGGTTTTCATCTGAGCTCTTATACGTAAAAATGTATGGTACCCCGTTTATAATTCCTCTGCTAATACTGTGATAACACATGTTGTTTGATATACCAAAAATGTACTGTTCATTCCCAAAAGAATATACTGGGTGTCAGAGGAATCATTAGGTTCTCCTCAAAAAAAATCTTCATTCCGCAAAATATCGAATTGAGATTTTGGACATTGATACTACAGATTGTGTCCAATCGACTGCGGTAAACAAGGTGTGTCTTTGACTTCCGATTCAACCGTAAATGGACGTTATTTTCGATTTTTTAATACGAACTGCTGCGTATTTTTTTGCATATTCGAATTATACTTTGGATTCTGAATAGATTTTCGTCAAAACGAAATTAAAATGGAGAAAAAACATTTCAATAAAAAAATTTTTGTTGGTTTTTTACATCGGATCGACCGCAATTTTGGTTATATTAATTCACACCTTTATTGCAAATCATTGAAACAGTTTTCTACCGAAAATTAATCATTTGGGCAGAAGCTGCAGGTAGGTATTTTATTTTAGTCTCAATGCGTCTAGGTTTATGAAATGTTGCACTTATACTCTTCGTTCATACAGTAATTGGATAGAGAAATGATTTAAGTAATTGCTGAATCATATTTTTGTGAAAAGAGGTGAGAAATAGAATGCTTCATCGAAATTTGGAACATATGTCCCCTCTAATCTTACTATGGTTGGAAATTAAATAGAATAATTATTTCTCTATCCGGAAACAATATGATCATAAAATATGCGTGCAAAATTTCTCTAACCTAGGCTCAGTATAATTAGAATTAGAGCAGAAGGCTCACCCCACTGATGGGACTAAAACAAAATACGTGTGCATAAGTGATCGCTTTCTAGTGAGAATAGATTTTGTTGATTTGTAATAACGGCAAAAATCAATATATCGAGCATTCCAATGAACTCTAAAACAATTTTTTTTGTTTCAATTTTATCTACTTTTCACAGAAATTTTTCTCAAAATCCAGCGAAGAATTCGTGAATGCATAAATACACACAAGTCCGTAAAAGATAATCGAAAGTTAGTCCGCTTCCCGTTAAACCAGAAGTCGTAGACCCATATTCTTTACCTTACTCGATGTAAAATGAACTGTAGTATCGATGTCCGAAATTTCAATCCAATATCTTGAACATTGTGGATTTTTTGGGGGGGAACCTGATTCCGGTGACGCCCGCAGTATAAAGGCCAATTTTTAAAGGAAATATCTACACGTAGATATAGTAAAACTGAAATATACAGGATGTCTCAAACACTGAATAGGTACAATTGCCGTATACCTTCACGGTGGCCTTTTTTCAAGAATGAAATATTCAGGTGTCTCAAAATGGAGATATAATATAATTCGTATTTTAAATTGGCAACCACCATATTTGAATTGGACAGTTAGAAAGATCACCTCCTTCTGCTCCTAGTAAGATATTTTCGATGACATACAAAAAAAGTTCTAAAAGAGAGATTGAATAATATCCATGTTTCTCTCACAGGCAAATAACAATTTTTCGATGAAAAATCGAAAAGGACTCGTTCTGCGACGTCAAGCGAGATAATTGAAGTAAATGTTCAGTTGTTATTAGGCACAAATCACCCGATTATTATCCAATATATATGTCCTCAAATTCCTATTCTTCTAAACAATCCCCTCATTAATCCATTTTCATATTGAATCCTGGACACGGATGTTCACGCAGGTAGCTAAAGCTGCCTCCGTGGGTAATGTTAGTTGTTGCTCTGGAATTCAGTCTTCTAACTGAGACCACAAATGTGCGGCTGGCTTCTGTTGTTGACATCGTTTGTTTGTTGTTTTTTTTTCCACCAAGTGTTGCTTATCTTCCACACTTTTCTCACCGTACTGATGAAGGCCTTTAGCCAGAAATACGTATCTGCGGTTATTCTACCTGAGGGATATGTCCTCAAATTCCTATTCTTCTAAACAATCCCCATATTAATCCATTTTCATATATATTATATAAAAGTTTGTTTTTTGATGGGATATAGACTGGTTTGTGGAGAATGAATGAATTACTCTTCTTTGTTTTAACCTAGCTTTCGAATAATATTTTATTCTTCTTCGGGGTCTTTCTGTAAATACAAATTGAAATCTATTACATCACAAACATCAACATTCATGTGAATCCCATTTTCAACTTCATTAAAAACATATCAACTTACACAAAATGAGGTTATTTTTATGAGTTCATTTGGAATTTAACTCTTATTTTCTGATTTTTCATGTACTACGCCTTTTTCTATTTCAATAATATCAAGTTAAAATGTCACCTTCCTTCTGTCATGTCAAATGTCTTAGTTATTCTTTTTTCTTTTCTGTCATGTCATCGAACTATATTAAATGTTTATTCATCTAGTGGTCCCATATATGTGTCTCTGGGTCATCGCCAGTTCTGCGAAATCAGATAAGTGTAGATATTATTCAATCCATTCATTGAATTTATCTCCTCATTCATGTAGTACATTTCCAAGAAAGTGCGTTTTTTGCAGTTCTTTTCTTTTGCCATTATGGTCACCGCTTCGAAGTTAATTTGGTGGTCTTCATCATTACTATGCTTGGCTAAAGCACATCTCTCAGGATGATGCTTGATGTCACTTTTATGTCCTGAGATTTTATTTTTCACCAGTTGTGATGTGTGACCCACATATGTTTGTTCATATTGTGTGCATGGTATTTTATACACAACATCTGACTGCTCATGCACTTTCACTCTATCTTTTGTTCTCGTAAATAATTTCCTAAAACAAAAGATAGAGTGAAAGTGCATGAGCAGTCAGATGTTGTGTATAAAATACCATGCACACAATGTGAACAAACATATGTGGGTCACACATCACATCTAAAAAATGAAGCACTGTTTCCACAAAAAGTCTAGAAAATATGAAATATTTTTTCAATAATTCTGGACTGAATTGAAATTTGATACACTTTCGCGAAATACAGATTTTGAGGTCTGAGCAGAATCGGGTCCGAATTTGATGAATGCTTTTCGACAAAAATGAAATTCGTATTGAGAATTTTGAATTTTTTTTTTTCATTGGCTAACCCTACAATCTCAACATTTTTTTTTTGGTAAAGTCGCGCTTCAGTATGCTCCAGCTAACTAAAAATTTTCAATCCTATCACTCGAATGTATTCTGAGATATTGACAAAATAATCTCATGAGTTCAACTGGCCGATTTGTCCGGTAACAAACTCATCTTCCCCATTCTGATAAGCGAACTACCCTGAAAGTTTTCAAGTCGCCTGACTTGCTCATTCCGACAGTTATCACACGTTTTCCAAAACATGCGAGCAAAAATTACATTGCTTGTATATTCTCTCAAAATATAAAAGATTTTCTTATAATATCTTGATTTCTTTTCGTTCCTCGGCCCTTTAAAAGGTTATATTCTAACTGCCACACACAGCATGAAGCACTCTATGTCCATTCGAGAGAATATTGGTTCGTATGAAAAAAAAATAAATACATACGAATGCTAAAAGTATTAGCATTCGCTACATAGTAGATACTTCAAAACTAAGTAGGGACTTCATTTCGAAGTATATACAGTGGTGGAATCTTCCATAACCGACACAAGTCCCCATTGACATTGTTTCTATTGACAGGGCACCTTTCTCGTAATTTTGCGGTCCGGTTGGTGTCCGTCCAAGGAAGATTTCACTGTAATTATAATATTTCAGGAAGCTACTATACCAAGTTATCACTATTAGGAAATAACAGAAGTATTCACTACACTTCGAAGTACTCACTTTTTACAGTTAATGCTTCGATTTAGTAAGATATTTGTAGTATGTGCGCTGGATATTAGCTAAGTTGGTCTGATATTGTTTTCACTGGGCTCTCTACGGTTGGTTCTGTTGGAAAATCGATTGAATGCGCGAAAAAAACTTTAACGGTGTAAGACGACATGGCAATGGATATATGTTGTATAATCGTCAATTTCTTCTTTTGTTTCACTTTCATGTTATGAATTTTTTGATACTCGCTCATTATCCAAATATTTTTTTCGTATTCGTATAATTTGTTTTTGTTAATATTTCAAGGGATTCGTCTTTCGTAGACTCGATGACTGGTATAATTTTTTCCCAGAATTATCTTGTGATCTTTATATATATTATGACAAATGCTTAAGCTCCCGCGCTGACGGACTTATATAAATGCTACACGTGTTGAAGCAGACACTATAGGCGCAAAGTGAATAAGCGGTAGCTAAGCAACTACTATCAGAACCGAGTAGATGCTTTCTAATAGAGTAAATACTTCGAAGTAGATCCTCAAATGTGAATCATTAGCATTTGCTTCGGTTTTATTCATACAACCAAAACCAGGGATCCATTGAAAGTACTAGCAACCCTACGTTTATATGTATATTCCCTATTAAATAACCAAGCTAATAATATTATACTGCCAACCGACCAGCTGGTAATTCTGCTGCGCGTTTTCCTCTCAAACGTTACAAATCGTTTTTCTCCACCGACCGAAACCATCTCCGAGATGAAATCCGCCCCAAATATCTCTTTGAAACGAGAAGTAGAATATGCGAATAGCAGGGCATCCTGAACGAGGAACACGCCAGTCGATTTAAATGATGTTCTCCGAGCATGAAGGAATCAAAGTTGAAATAATCATTAACTAACGATCTAATGTCGGGCTCGTAGTTGCTAGAATGATGGGAAACAGGAGAAAAGTTTTGGGATATACCCACGAATCGTCTGAGCGATATTAAATGCTATTATTTTGAATGGATCAATAAAGGCAATTGATTTCGTTGCGGATACAAAGTATCGTGTTCTCGTAGGGTAGCAGTAATCGATTGTCCTTATAAATCCTTTTTCAGACAGGTCACAAAATAATCAGCATTCGGTTGGGACTTATCACCGTTGATATACCATGTTGTCGCATTGAAAAAGAAACCGTGTTTTTTGCGCATGTTCTGGAGAACGGGGTACTTGGACTACCTGATGACGAATTCGGAGTCAAAATCGATTCTGTCCGGCCGAGGACACGATAACTGTCGAACAGAGCAAGCTAGCATCTAGAAAGAGCAGCAGGATTTCGCTGGCATCGCATCGTTGGTAAATTGAAAGAAACAATTTTCGAAATTTTTCTCACAAATTTCAGTGCCATCAGGATTCTTTTTCCGTATAGTGGCTCTTCCCGAAATAACTCAAAAATGACTTATCCTATTATGGTGAAACTTGGTAAATGATTGAAAAATGCTGATGCACCCGTGTTGATAAGATATTCAAAAAAATTATTTCGAAATTCATCTTGAGAAATTTTTTTTCGGAAAATACTTATCAGATTTCTGAGAGAATTTGCACAGACCTTGAACTATGTATTATTCACAACATCGTACCAAATTTCAGTTCGATCTGATAATAATTTTCGAAGAAATATGTGTTTTTCCTCGGCATCGTTGTTATTTCTGGAATATCTCCGGAAATACTGGTAATCGTCATGACCCTTGGTAATTAGTTGTAACATGATGATGCACAACTATGAGCAGATTGAAGTGATGATCGTGTCATTCAATTTCATTGACAAAGCGTCCATCTTACCACTTATTGACCCCTCCAAACGCACCACTACCTTCGGGTGGAATTTAGCGATATGTTTTTCATAGGGTCCTCATGAAATTCTAATCGTTAAGTTTCGTTACGAAGGTCGAATTCGTGAATTGGTATAATCAGCCCAATAATTCCGCTGATATTCCCATTAAAAATTTCATTCTCTCAATATTTCCAGAAATATAAATTGGATCGAATTGAAATCTAGTATCTGTAGGGAAAGGAAACACACTAAATAATAATCAAGCTAAATCTTGTAAAGATTGTACTGTCAGTAAATAAAAAAATGTTATTTTTCTAAAACCGTTCATCATATTCGGAAAAAAATTCCATTCAGACATTGAGCATTATATTTCGCAGCAGTGTACCAAGTTTCGGTCCGAAAAGGCTATTAGTTTTGGAGGTATTGAAAAAAAAGTATGTAGAATTTCGTGGTTTTCTTCTCGATATCGTTGTTTTTTTCGGTATTGATTCTGATACTGATTCTATCGTGATGAAACTTCGCAGCAAGTTGGAAGATATCGAAGGACAATATTGTGCAGAATTTCGTAATGATCGTGTCATTAGAACCATTTGAAAAAAATTTCAATTTTTTTCTTCAAATATTCAATATTCTGTGATCTTCTCATCATATTTCCTCATTAAATTCTGTATGAACCTTCAAACTGCCATTTTCTGATGAAGAACTGGATTTCAATTTGTCCTAATCTGTATTTTTCGAAATGTTGAGAAAATGAAATTTTTAATGGGTATATCTGCGGTATCATTGGGTGGATTTTACCCATTCACGAATTCGGCCCTTGTTATTAAGGTTCAAACATTCTCTTCAAATATCGAGTTTCTAAGTTGTTTCTTTCGGAAGTTATTGTCTTTACACGGCAGTGCTTTTCTAGATTTTTTCGGTATCGTTGTTTTTTTCAATATAACTCAATCATGATGAGGCTTGGTTGCCAGTTAGAAGATGTTGAAGACCAATTTTGTGCAATATTTCGTGATGATCGTATCATTACAATGATATGGAAAAAAAATAATTGTTTTTAAATATTCAATATTCGGTGATCTTCTTATTATATTATCCTCATTTGATTATGTATGAACCTTAGAACTGTCATGTTTCGATAAAGTTCTGGATTCTGGCCTTAAGGCCGACAGTTAACACAATAACTTTCGAAAAAAACAATTGAGGAACTCGATATTTGTAGAGTAGGTTTGGACCCTTATTATGAAGGATGAATTTGTGAATGGGTAAAATCCACCCAATTATTCCGCAGATTTTAAAATTTGTTTTCCCAATATTGCCAAAAATACAGATAAGATTGGAATGAAATCCAGAACGTTATCGAAAAAACCTAGAAAAGCACTGAAGTGATGTCAGCGTGATGTCCCATCGTTGCTCCCTTGAATATTGGCATATCAATAACTAACTCCATGTTCATTGATTTGCACATAATGTAATGATTTCATTTTGCGGCTGCAGTTTCATTCATCTTCAGACCACTGAGGACTCGACAGATGATACTGGGAATTTATGCTGTTTCAGGTAGAAAAAAGTTATAATCAGTTGAGAACTATAATAATGGGCCAGCTTTGAAGAAAGTATAATACATTTCTTACAGTTTCGAAGGTTTTGAATTACAGGTGCTATTTGAAGGCGTTAAATATTGGGGATAGTTCAGTTTCCGTTTCTTTCGTGATTTCATAATTATTTCCGTTTTCCTGTCCTTCGGTTCCGCGTGTAATATTCCTTAATTATCAATTGTCATGTCTGGCCTATATATTTTTTTGTGCAAGTTGGACATGTCAACTCAGAAACTCCTTATCAGGGTATATTTGGGGTTAGACCTTTGGCATCAAGTAACAATGGTGATAACTCATTTATTGGTTTGAATGGAACTGCAGATACTCTCTACAATTTGTCTAGTCCCCAGTGGTCTGAAGATCAACGAAGGTTCAAACTTGCAGTCACATTCATTGGTAGTAAAATATAGTGACTTCAAAAAATAAGTTTCAAGTTTCTTTTACCTAGAACTGAGTCAGGTTGACACACACCATAGTGAAATGACGTTATGGTCAAAATAATTCGGCTACTCTTTGCCAATTTCTACAAAGTTTGATCAATGATTCTATGATTTGGTTAAGTTATATATTGCTGCGTTCGTTTATTGCATCCGAGAGGCGACAGATTTTTTGGTCACGTGACCACAGATCTTATGGATTTATCAGATTTTAGTTGAGTTCCGATATTCCCAATCAGTACTGGCCAGTATCAGTAATTTCGAAACGCTTCGTACTAATAAGTTGAATTACCAAAGCAGTGCCAGTAAAATCGACTGTCAAAATTTACTGACAAGTACTGGCCAGGAATATCTGAAGTAAACGAACGATCCAGACGAAATGAGGATCACAGACTATTAATATTTGATATCCTCTCATAGTGTATATCAATGACTGATGTCAAATCAAAATTGTTAATCATATATTTTATATTCTGCAGTGTTTATTTCTCCGCTCTTTGGAAGAAATCAGTATAAATGTAACTTCATTAGAGCTGATTAGCGAAGAATATCAAATAATGATCGATCATGTTGAAGAGGACGACGAACGAACAGTTCTGAAAAAAACACAGGGGCCTGCTGAAGAAACAGGGCCCTTATTTGCAAATCAACAGTTTGAAGATTCCTTAAAATGTTTCACAGCTATATGAATAATATATATGATAATTGTTTGAATCATGATTCATTCATATACAAGTAGACGAAGTTCAATGATAAGTGATATCCACTTTGCCATCAATAAAAATTTGGTTCTCAAAATCTTGTCTGAGTATTATAAAGTTACTTGGCCTCTGTAAATTAGGCTTCCTTAGTGGAGAGAATTGTTGATTTATAATTAAGACCACAATATTTCAGATGTTGAGCCTTTTGGCCTTTTGGTTTAGTAATGGAATTCTGAACATAATTATTCTCGGCGGTTGGCATTTCTGATGTATTTTTTAAAATGAACTAAGAATGGACAAACGCCAATTAAGCTAATGATGTATATTCCCACTCAAAAAATTACTTTTGTCCGAACTGTGCTAACGAAAAATACCAACACGAAATGGAAATTGAACAGAAATTATTTCTGGGTAATTGATATCAACAAGATGTCAACTTTACTCCATCAAAAAACTCCGATCTTGTCTATGATACCGACGAAAAAGCTCTTCATCGACTAGCTCTGATTTTGTTTGACAATCGGTTGACATCTATGGTCTCCTACATCTGAGCAGTCTGATATAAAAAACGAACGCCCTTTATGTTATCACTAGGCTGCCTCGGTGGTGCAGTGAGTTGATAGAATGTCAAGTAAATGATGTGTTCGATTTGTCGATGGTCCTGGTGGCCAAGCACAGTAAAAGATAGAAAAAAAAATGTAATCACTACGACCTTTGTGAGGATGGAGAAGGTCTTCGCGCATAGTTATTTAACAAAAAAATATTGTTGTCAGATTCACTTCAAAATATAAACGCGATGACTTCCTTGCTGCCTACCGTAAAAAGCGTCTTGCCACGAGAGTCACTCATGCTGGCTTGGCCGTGGCTAACGTAGCTGAAAAAGTGTTAATTGGCGAGCACCTTACATTGGCGAACAAAATAATTTTTAAGCAGGCTCGAACATTGGCAAGAGAAAAAGGGTACAAATACGTGTGGACACAGAGCGGAAATGTTCTTATTCGGAGGGACGATGCTTCGAGGATTATCCATGTTTCATCAGAGGCGGACTTGAGTCGTCTGTGAGTGGGGTGTGCAGGATTTTTTCTTTTCTTTTTTTGTTTACACACATCGTAGAAGAATTCTGATTCATGGTGAAAACTTTGAATATTTATTACCAAAATGTTCGCGGACTTAGAACGAAGTTAAATAATTTCAAATTAAATGTTAGTTCAAACGATCACGATTTGTTATTCATCACCGAGTCATGGCTGAACTCAAATATATTTGACAGTGAAGTGGTTGACCTTGAAGACTATTCGATCTTCCGTAGAGATAGAGCCACTGCCTCCAAGTCGAAGGGATGGAGGAGGTGTTTTTGTGGCAGTTAAAAGTGAGCTTAAGCCTTCGCGAGTCGAGGAGTTTCAAAGTGGCGCAGAGGATGTTTGGGTGAGGATTGTTATAAACAATGTAAAAATTTTACTTTGTTGTGTTTATATTCCACCATCTGATTCGGATGCTGCATCACTTTTCCGAGAAAATTTATCTCGGGTTATGTTAAGATTGAGGGATCATAATGTTCTCATTCTGGGTGATTTCAATTTGTCGGGCATAGGCTGGTTTAAAAATAATATAAGTGATATTTGCAAGGCTACAAATGTCACCACAAGTCAGGAAGAACTCATTGACACATTTTCATATTTGGGATTATTACAATTCAATTCGATCACTAATTCCAGTGGTATTATATATAATATTAGACTTGATTTTGTGTAACGCAGAACTAATAAGTAATGTTCATAGATGTGACATACCGGTTGTGCCCGAGGAAGGATATCACCCCTCTTTGGAATTTTTTGTGGAAATTAATGTTTGTGATTCGCTAAAAAATAACGATTCGATTTATAGGCTCAACTACAGGCGTGCTAAATATGATTAAATTAATCGTTCTCTTTTCGGAATTCCTTGGCCTGATTTATTTGATTGTGATGATGTTAACTTAGCTGTGGATACTTTTTATGATATACTTTATGATGTAATTGATCTTCTTGTACCAAAGATAAAAGTGAATAAACGTTTTCCACCTTATTACTCTTACGAGTTAATCAAACTAGTCAAGTTCAAAAATAAAATTCACAGAAGATGGAAAACTTATGAGAATCTATCCGATCAAATTGAATTTAAAGCTTTACGTTACTGGTGTAAAAGATTGATTAGACGTGATTTTGTGAAATACAAGCTTTCCATCTGAAGTGAAATGGCATTTGATCCAAAAAAATTTTTTAAGTTTATATCTGTAAAAGACAAGGTTTTCAGCTGTCCTAACCACATGACATATGGTGAAAAAACTGTAAGCGGTGGCAAAAATATAAGTAATCTTTTCGCGGATTTTTTCGAAAGTGTTTACGTCACATCAAATTGTAGAACTGACTTTGATGGAGAGCAAGATTTCAGCTCCTTCCTTTTGGAAGGTATCAAAATTGATACCGTGGACGTTGAACGCGCTTTGTTATCCCTGGATGTTAATAAGAGTCCAGGGCCAGATTCTATTCCTGCATTATTCATTCGATCATGTACTGTGTCTCTTTTTGAACCTTTGACAATAATATTCAATAAATCTCTCAAATCTGGGGTTTTTCCGAATCGTTGGAAGTTGGCATGTGTCGTTCCTATCTTCAAGGCTGGAAGTAGGCTATCGGTAGAGAATTATAGACCAATAAGTAAACTCTCTATTTTTGCTAAAGTGTTCGAGTCCCTTATATACCCCCATTTATTCCATCTTGTCAAATCCCAAATTATTCCCGAGCAACATGTTTTTTTCAGGGGTCGTTCCGTTGAAACTAACCTGGTCAATTTTACTGAATTCTTGCTGGAGGGTCTGGATGAGGGGGTACAAGTGGACGTCATTTATACAGATTTTAGTAAGGCTTTTGATAAGATATGTATCGGTAGACTTCTTGGAAGGTTGTATGGAGTTGGGGTCTGTGGGTCTCTCCTGCGGTGGTTTGAGTCTTATCTCAGAAATAGGTCGCAATACGTCTCTGTGAAGGGTTTCGAATAACGGTACGTGTCGGCTTCATCGGGGGTTCCCCAGGGCTCCCATCTGGGGCCGTTATTATTTATAATATACATAAATAATATAATAAAAATATTTAAATTTTGCAAAATACTATTATTCGCAGATGATTTGAAAATGTTCATGAAAATCAGGGACTCCCGTGACTGCCTGCGCCTTCAGAATGATATCGACTCTTTCATGAAATTTTGCGGAAGGTCTAGTCTCTTCACAAATATGACCAAATGTCGTGTGATTACTTTCTCGAGGAGGAACGATCCTATAATGTTACCATACTTGTCGCTGAACACACCGCTGATGCGTTCAAGTCATGTACGCGATTTGGGTGTTACTTTTGACTCTCATCTCAAATTTAACCTACATATCGACAATATCGTAACAGCGTCAAGCCGCATGCTCGGTTTCATATTGAGACAGAGTCGTTCGTTTTGCAATTATAAATCCTCCATTACCCTTTATTACGCTTATGTGTTTAGCAAGTTGAATTTCGCTTCCATTGTATGGAACCCCCAATATAACACTTATATTGACCGAATCGAGAGGGTTCAGATGAGATTTCTTCGTTTTCTGGGTTCAAAGTGTGGTCTACGGTTGAATAGAGGAGATCCAGAAAATTATGTAATAAGGTTGGAACACTTTAATATGATTAGTTTGCAGAATCGCAGAATTATGAGTGACGTACTCTTTGTAAATAAGCTATTAAGTAATCAATTGGAATCATCGTCACTCTTATTGCGAGTCAACTTTCATGCTCCTTCGAGGAGTTTCAGACAGCTGGAAACCTTCGTCTTGCCTTTGAGGCATACTAACAGCTCCAGGAATTCCCCTATTATTAGAATGCTTGGTCGTTGTAACAGTTTCAAGGATCTAGTGGATGTAATTGGTCACAGCCACGAATATGTCAAAAGATGTTTGGGTAACCACTTCAGAGGTATCTCTACTTAATTAATTGTTTTTTTTTTGTTTATTTTCGCTGAATCATTTTTTTCCCTTTTTTAAAGAAAGATCACAAGTTAGTTATGAAGGATAAAGGTTGTTCAATTGAATATCAAAATTTTGTTCTTTTTTTGTTTCTATGTAAGTATTTGCACTTCTGTAAATCAATGTTAATTAGTGGACATTATTTTGGGTATTAATTTACCTGTATATGTTCTTGTTATGAATAAATACATAAACATAAAAATTGCTATAATTTAACCTTTTTCAATGATACATGATGATTCATGGCCTAGCGACTGAAACTATAAGAGTGAATGGAGTATATGTAACGGTGATAAATATCGAACTGTAGGTTTTGCCATTGAGTTTCTCATGAAAATTGTCCCCTATACACTGACATAATATTAGGTCTGTAGAATAACGGTGACAATTTATGTATTTTTGTTCAAACTACCCAGGATGAGTTATTAAGAATTGTTTATCCTCTCATCTCTTATGCAGGATCCCAGTGAGACTATCAGATCCACAATAGAATGTGTCCGTCCCTCTTGGTTGTTAATTACCATTGACATAGAGGCATGGAATGCTCAATAACACCACAAAATCGGTTCTCCTAGAAAAGAGTAAACCCATTTTCCCCCTTATTCTGTTTCTATCTAATTGAGGAGTTCGTTACCACTGTTTGTTCATCGGAAAGGCGCAGTCCACGTCTATAAGTCTATGTTAAGGACATATAGGGAAACAGTTCAGCGAAAAACCTGTCTTTTGTATGGTATCTATTGCTATTACTTATCAGATCAGCGCTGATTCATATATTTTGAAGATCGAGCCAAATCCGAAAATATTCAATTTTTTTCTCGATGTCAAAAAATCAAGCTGTATATTATTTCCTAATAATGCACACTAAAGTCCACTTATTGTATTGAATATCGAGAAAAATAAATAAATGACAGATTCTTCCCAATTGCAAAGATATCTTCCATAATGAAGAAATTCCAATAATTCGATAGTTATATTGGATAGCGAATGTACTATATTAAGAATAAATATACCGCAGATATCAAACTTCCCTCAAATAATTAATAATCTCACCTCTTCATGCCTATCTTTTGAATGACTTCTTTTAAATTCCCAGGCATCTTCAAATGTGAGGCACACATCGTATACAAAATTATTCTTGTTCGTTAATGTGTTCTTCAATAAGAAAAAGTGTGAAAACATATACACGATCAATTTCCTGATATTCAGAAAGAGGTTGAAAAATCTGTTTCTGGATTCTTTAAATCCTGGAAGCAGCCGTTGATTTGTTAGTACATAACAGATTTATTGGTGATTAAACAAAACAATAAACAATACAAAATATGACAAAGTTAACAAAACGTTTATAAGTTATTTCCAAAAGATTTTTCGCTAAATTAAAGAAATCTCACTTTGTTGATAACCATAACTAAATGAAACAGAAATATTGTGTGCGTGGTCGAAGAAATGTATACTTTAATGGCACACTCAGCCAGTATAACGGAAATACAGAGCCTACATTTTAAATATTATAATTTATTTCTTCTGTTGATTTCTGAGAATATTTATATAATAAATTGTTATACTAAATACGTCGAAACGAATGGTTATGAACCAACATGTGGAATCAGTTGATTCAAATATAGAGATGCTGCTTTAATGCAGTTTGTTAAGTTGTTCAGAGTGTTCAGACAAATGATTTCAAATTTTTCCTTTGAATCTAGAGTCAAAGGGCATGAAATTGACGGTAACAGAAGAATTTTTTTGCGTCAAAAAATTCCCTACTGCGGGCGTGTTAAGCATTTTAACATAGGAGTTCTTAGGTGAAAATTTTCAATGATATTTTTCCAATAGGTTTATCGATGGAAAATGAATTACTACGATAATGATTTCTCTTCAGCAAAAACTCCCTATTTAGTTATCTACCGAATGGCATATTAACTTTTGTACTAGCCTTTTCTTTCCAGCCTCAATATCAACATGATATCAACGAAAAATTATTTGATTTTCGAGATGATCCGGTAAATAGAATCAAATTGTGTTGTACAGAAATGGGTTAGAAACGTTAGAACCACGCAGGGTTAAAGATTCAGCGAGAAAAACTGTGTGAAATGTATTGAACAAGGCGGTAGCCATTTTGAACATTTTCTATGAGCTTATAGTTTGATTATTTATAGCGAGTTGTTACAGCATTTTGTCCTCTCTCTTAACTTATTTCTTATAATATGCATTAATAAAATTAGGTCATTCGTTTGACTCGGCAGCTAAATTAACAGTTCTACTGAGAGTTATTCCAATATTCAATCAGAAAAACAACTGATTCAATCATTAAGAGCATCAAAACGAAAGAAAATCAAGTTTGAATAATTTCTTATTTTTCGTTGTTATCATGTTAGCCATGATATTGTGGCTGAAAAGAAACAGCTGGTACAAAAGTTGATATTTCATTCGGAAGATAACTGAATGGGGAAGATTTTGCTGAAGAGAAAACATGATCGTAATTATTCATTTTTCATGATTTCATATGACTTTTTTTGTTGGAAATCACAAGTGGAATCTTGCCTTGAAGAGTTGAACTTTTTTAAGTAGACACAGTATAATATTAATGAAAATTTGACAAGATAGGAAAAATTCAAACGACCAAATATCTCCACAGTTCTATTCAAAAGCCCTTTATCATCTTGCCGTGCAAGGCCTTTTAAGTGTGCCTTGGAGCCATTGAAAACCCTGAGAATGTTCAGTAATTTAGGTAACAATACGCTCAAGCTACGGGGGTTTATATCGGGCACAAAAGATTCTTCTGCCACAGAACACAGCTGGTAACGTATGTATACTGACTGGCGTTTTGCGAATTCATAAATCTTTGATACAGTTGCAGCCATATCGGATATATAAGTAAGTCATCTCAGACTGTAAAAATACAGCTGAAAAATTCCCGATGTCAAGCGAGGAGTAGGTAACCATTACATAATTTGTATGAGCAAAGGAAAGGTTATATTTCAATGAATTTCATATCTGTCATCTCTTGAATGTAAGTGAATTCTAGTTGATTCATACAATATTAAACAAAAGTGTTTTCCTGGCTTTAAATCACCGCCTACTCCATATGCAATGCATGGAAGGTATCTCATTAGGCCTAACTCTAAGTACATAAGTACTTTTGTTACCTTGAGAATCGGTCGACTCTGAATATAGTATTTTTTTTGTTTAATAAAGTTCTATATTTTTAAAGTATGTCATATTGTGTTTGAATTTTTCATAAACATACAAACCGCCATTTGACAACCATTTTCGAAATTTCAGCCTCTGAATGCTCTATAATAGTAAATGGAAAATCTGTGAATTATTTATTGTTATATATTTACATTCGTATTCAAGACTTTAGGGTTTTGTGTTTTATCTAGTTCATTCAAGCTTGAATTCAACAAAACTCTTCGAGATCGACGTATTTCTCATATGAATAGATGATAACTATGAATTCCTTAATGGATACATAATTTGTATTTTTCCGATTATTCCAGGCTTCGAGGAAATCCCACAATTTAAAGCCGTGCGAGTTACGATATCAGGTGCGTCCTGTGTAGACTTTTGTTACTGTGTCCCCATGCCACCATAGGCACAGCACTGTTGATTTTCTTGAACCTACAGTGAATGGTGGCCGGAACCGATCTGGAAAATTTATTTCCTGGTTCGGGATCGAACAATGGATAGGTTCATTATATGGAAACATTAGATTGAAAATTATAATCATCATTCTTCACGAACAGTCCAACTAATTCATTTTTTCAGAGTTTTTTGGATTTTCTCTTCCGATACGACTTTCCTTCAACACTCTCCCGAAAAAAAAAGGACTGATTCAAATAGAAAATACTAATATAAAATCGATATCCAGAACAACCTATTTATATGGAAAAAATCTCATTCAGTTGCATATTTACGCGTTCAACCAATAGGGAACAAATAATCCCCTATCTTCTATTAGGAACTCACAGGACTACGCCAAGATTAAGTATGCAATCCAGACTCGCAGAACGGTCCAGATGACAACCCTCGAGTTAATTTGAACCCCTTACAAACCCCTGAAACATTACACCGCAGTGGTGAAGGCCGTAGTCGAGAATATATGAGAGCTTCGCCACCCCAAGTTAGGGATGACTTTCATTGGACAATCAACAAAACCTACGGGTATATGAGCGTAATCAATACAGTCTTTCCGACCTGTGTGCGAAATAAACAGTGATTGGAAACTCTCAAAACACGGAAATTGGATATTGAAAGGTATTTATGGAATCAAATCGAGAGAAATCTTTCGATTTAATCAATCTGATGAAAAGTCTGATCTTGGTTGATTTTTTTTTGGTGTAATAAAGCTTTGGAATCGCGTACAAAAAGTAAAGAATCTTCGGAGCTCTAACGTGACGCCAGTGCTTTTGAGCTGGCCTATGAGATTAAATATGGATACATTTCATTATTTTGTAGCTCTAAACTGTTATAGCCTGAAGCTTCACCAAGAAACCTGTTCAAAAAACTGGAAGTATAAATGAGGTAAAAATGAATAAGGGAATTGTTTTTTTTTCGACGACTTTTGTACGATATTCGCGTAAATACCTGGCTCCGTGATCGAGGTACGATCATGTTGAGTTGCTAATGGATAGGTTCTGAGGTCTAACAAATTTGTAATTTGTAATTTTGCTTGTCTGCTCATACAATCCTCACAAAAATTTTAAAAAGCGCTCGTTCGTGTCATTGTTGATTTTACAAGTTCCATCAAATTTTGAGTTTTTGCTTCTCTGGTCATGCAATCAAAACGGAAATTTTAAACAGCACTCCTTCGTATCCATATTTTTTTAATAAGTACCTAATTAGTTTCAATACAATTGTATTTACCAGCTAGCTGTGATCATCACATAAACTTTGGGCTGATATTGAATTACCATTATCTACTCTGATGGAAGCATCTATTCTTGAAATCGACCATCTTGATTAGGCTCCTAACCTACAACTTATTTTGTTTGAAGTCGGCCATAAGAAATGACTTATTCGTTCGATATACTTCTAACGTAAATTTGCGATGCAATTACGAGGTTGACTTAGTCAGTGCATCAAATTCACCCAATAGTTTCGGAGATATACCCATTCGGAATTCTGATTCACTAATATTTCCGAAAATATATAGTTAATTTTGAGATCTTTTTCTTTGATATAAAATATCTACTGACATATTGCTGTAAAATTTCGCGAGGATCATACGGTAAGAAGATGAATTTATCAGGATGCCAATCAGGATATCAGGTAATTGGTTTGTAATGAATGCGAAAGAAACAACTCAAAATCATTTTGGTAGATTTGTGGTGTAGGTACATAGTAACTGATCAAGCGGGCATGAGCCTCGGACTTCACGTTAATGTTCGCTTGAATTTTTAACTCATGATTCAATCCTCAATATTTTAGTATGTTCTGACTGTTCTGTACAGAGCGGGAGTTACAATTCCATATGTAATTCCCGTAAGGAGTATCAGCGGTATCTCGAAGTACCCGTGGGAAGTGCTACCGCAGCATCTTTTTATCTGTTCAACTGCATGTAGATGTAATAAATAGAACCTATGCAGTGTAGTTAGTTAGTTCTGATAGTATATTCCTAGTAAATACATATCTCACACTTATTTATTCCTGTATCAATAAACATAGTTTTTAAAAACACGTTTTAAGCTCTCTAAAACGTAATTTGCGCAGTCAACGGAGTTTTCGCAGTTTTCATCGAGAAAAACTTTAAAGTCCACCCTTTTTAGTGAAAACAGAACTTATTTTTTCGTTGTTCGTTGGTGCACCTGTGCCTGGTCCAAACATCCATTGTGGGGAAGAATATGCAGATTAGGATCACAATACTAAGTCGGTGAGATATATTGATACTTTTGAATATTGTTTATGTCAGACTCCCCTATTTCATCCATTGATTCTCTCGTAGGAAACGGTTGTGAATTAGAGCTAGATTTACTTAATTCTTTTAATAATCTTTCAATCTCATCAACTGATAAATCAACTAATATAAATTTGCCAAACACACCAGTTTTTGACTTTAAAAATTTAAATATCATTCCCGAGTTTGATGGAAACCCAAATAAATTACATAGATTTATTCAAGCTTCGGAAGCAATCCTTCACCATTATTTTGACTGAGATAATTAAGGTAATTTTTGAGATACCCTTCTGTTAAACGGTATTCTAAATAAACTTCACGGCAGAGCCGAAGAAATAGTAGCAATTCATGGAGCTACCAATAATTGGAATGAAATTAAAAATGCTTTTTTATTAATTTTCGGAGATCTGAGGGACGAAAATTGTCTTAATAAGGATCTCGTCAATTCAAGACAAAAATCGAATCAAAACCCGAAAGAGTTTCATGAGAAAATTATCACTCTTTTAAATTCCATTTGCAACTACATTGGTCTGAAATGTGAAGCTGCCTTACGATCGAGTAAGAGATAATTTTTCACGAAACAAGCTTTGAAAACTTTCTTAGCAGGTTTGAGAGAACCTGAAGGTCCAATAATTAGGGCTATGCGACCCGAATCATTAGCTCAAGCTTTACAATTCATTATAGAAGAAGATAATATTAAACATTATCAAAAATGTAATTCAATCGCGAATTATTCGAAAAAGACTTTCGAAAATATCCATAGAAATAATTATATGAACCTTTCAAAATTTCAAAATCAAACTACAAATAACCATGATTTTACAAATCAAATATCACAAAATAATAATTATCAAAATCAAAGACCAAATAATTTCAATCAATTTCCGAATGGTCCAATAAGTATTAGGAGAAACCCAAATTTTAGAGAACAGAAATTTTTCACTAATTCCCAGGTATTTGGAAATCCACAGGCACAATACCAAAAGCCTACTCCAATGAGTATTTCTACTAATAATACTAGTCCAAAATTACAACATTCTAATCAACAAATGAGAAATTTCAACCAAAACTTTTTCCAAAATAAAAACTTCCAGGCAAGACCTAATTTTGTTATCGAAGAATTGTTCAATACTGAATATTATGAAGAAGAACCTCCTCAAAATTTTTCAGAGAACATAAATGAATCATAATAGTCTCAAGAGTACATTTTAGATGAAAATGAATAAAATTTTCAACTGGATTCTCTCGAAGACCAGAACACATAGAATATCACCTTTCAAGCAAAAAGAAAGAACTGCCATACATAACCATTAAAAATCCACCTCTAAAATTACTTATCGATAACGGTTCTACTAAATCATTTATAAATCCGGACCTCGCGAAGAAGTATTATTCCAAAGTTCACAGATCTTCACAGAATCATTCATACTTTCAACGGTTTTTCAAAGTTCCACATACAATTACTGTGCGGAAATACCAATTTTTTCAGAAATTAATTATGATGATAAATTTAAATTTTACTCTTTCAAATTTCATAACATTTATGATGGTATCATAGTCTTAGACAATCTGAAACTTTTGAAAGCAACGTTAAACTTTAATGAATCAACATTAATTACACCATCTGCTATTATTCCTATTAAATATCAACCATCCCAAACTAAAATTCCATTCAGAGTCAAAATTGATGCTCATTCAAGAATCATAACCAAAATTCCTGTCCAGCACAGAAACGGCGATATTCTCGTACCAGAACAAATTATTCAAAAATGCGAGATTCCAGAAATATTAACTTCATCTAGAAATGGATTAGCAAATGTTGAAATTCTGAACAAAACCGATGAAAATCTAATTCTTATGCTGAACGATCCAATTGAATCAATTCGATTCAATAATAATGAGTATGAAATATTTGCTTGAGAATGTGAATCTTGTTCTAAAAACCCTGACATGGAAAAATTTATTAGGACTTCTCACATGAACGCTGAAAAAAAACATCATAATCTGAAAATACGTAAAAAATATTCCGACATTTTTCAGTTAAAAAATCAGCTACTTTCCTTTTCCAATCAAGTAGAACATTCGATCAATACTAAAGATGAAATACCCGTATACACCAAATCATATAGCAATCCATTTATTCATAAAGAAGAAGTACAAAAACAGATTAGTTCTACGTTAGATCAAGGCATAATTAGGCCCAGTCAATCTCCCTGGCCCTCACCGATTTGGGTGGTACCAAAAAAAGCAGACGCCTCAAACAAAAAAAAGTGGAAAATCGTAGTAGATTTTTGGAAATCAAACGAAAAAACTATCGACGATAAATACCCGCTACCTAACATCACGGACGTACAGGACAAACTTGGAAAATGCCAAATATTAATCTAAATGAAAAAATTATTAATAACTATATTGAGGAACATCGAGAAAAAACGAAAGAACACTATAAACGGTTGAATGAAGAAATGATGAAGAAAAAACAATTAATTACTAGCAGAATTAACGAAGAGAGACATGAACCCCTTCCATTAGAAGCTTACTGTAAAAAAATCAGACATTAGAAATAAACTTTCACCACAATATTCTAAAGAAAAAGTAGTTTGTAATGAAAATATCAAAATACTGACTGAAAATAAAACCTTGCATATGCAAAATCTGAAAGAGCCGATAATTAAAACAAAACAAATTTTGCAGGCTCTTAGTGCTTCTCACAGCAGCTCAGGAAATGAAAATAATTAGCCTCCAGGACAGTCCAGGAATTCTTCCAATTCATCTTGGCAATGTAAAAATCAGACTCAAATTTCATGATTTTGTTCATTTTTATGGCCTGGAGCCAATTAGAGATGAACTGAAAATTTTACGTGGGTTATATCTCAAGACATGGTTTGATAGATGGTTGAGGAACCTTCATCAAAAGCATTTCAGGCAACCTAGATGCAAATGATGCAATTCAATATGAAACAGCAATAAGACAGCTCCAAACGAATCAGAAGGATATTATGAAAAATCTGAATAATGATATATCCCTAACAGGAAATATTATAGAAAAATTCAACGAAACTGTATCCGTACTCAAGCAAAATCAACATACAATTGTTTCCCAGTTTGAAGAATTCTCTGGAAATGTCACTAGGTTATACGATAACTTCTATTTTTACTTAAGAATTAGAAATGTTATGGAACAGATCGGCAAATCTATAAATATAATCATGCAATTCATTGATGAGATTGAAAATGCCATAAATTAAAAACATTACATCGAAGTGTTATAAAATTTTCACAGTTGAAATCCATTATTAACGTAGTTTCAGAAAAATATTTCAAAGAAAATTTAATACTCACAGATGAAGACCAGTATCATAATTAATATGAGTTGATAAAAATTGATGCAAATTCGATAGAATCTAGAATAGTCTTTATTTCACACATAGTTAATTCACAAACGTTTTCTCATTATCACCTTTTCTCGATTCCAACAATTAATAATACCATAATTATTCCGAAGAATTCCTTTCTGACAATGAATGATATATGGTATCAGTATAGCTCTTCACCTTGTATGAATATGCATTCGATTTTCTATTGTCATGGCAATGAATTTATTCAAGAATCAAAAAGCAATGATTATGTTTTCCAATTACTTCAATTGAAGAAAACTTCTGGAACATGTCAAAGATACCGGTGTTTACCAGCCAAAATCTCATCCAGACAGTAGACAATAGCAAATTCATCGCCACATTCCCGAACAGTACGATTTGCAATAGAAGTGATTTCACGGAACTTAAGGGAACTTATTTGATCTCGGTGCCAAAGGGGTGCTATTTCCAAACCAAAGAAGAAAAATATTTCAACAACAAAGAGGTGCTCAAGAGTCAACCGATGTTTTTGCCAAAAATTACTGATGCTTTCAATACTACAACATCCGATATATTCAAAATTCGACTTCGAGATGTTCCACTTAATCGAATCCACATCCTGAAGAAAAAACAAGAGGAAATTCATCCACTGATTGGAGATCTGTACAAAACTAATAATTTTCACGGAAATTTGATTGGCCTTATCTACATTTTACTGATAACTGTTGCATTTACCCCTCAAACCCAATAACTATACTCAGATAAAAGGATAAGACCCGAACTTACCGATAGTCCAGTTTCTCGTAACTCTTGAAATCCTTGCACTGCACACTAAGGAGGGATGATGGGAATTGGGAAAGAAGGGAATTACACAATGCAAAGTCCTTAATGAACTGTAAACTAACCCCTGCCTAAGATAATTAACCGCCGTGAATCTATTATAACATGAATTAATACTTTCATCTGTCTCTCTGAACTCTCATTTTTCAACTGAGTTTTATGCGGCGCACACATGGCGACATATGTTTAAATTTATCAAAATAAAACAAAAGTAAACCGAACACACCCCCGCCCCTGAAAAATCGAACCAAAAAAAAATAAATTTAGAATTTTCAGACTAATTTGTTCCGAAACAACAAAAGCAACCATAAAATATGCAAATACCAAAGAGAAAAAAAAAACTACAACAAATATCAAGATCTCGTATAAAACTATTGAGTGGGTAATGGGCATATTTTAACAACAGGCCTTGATAGAATTGAACCCTTTGCAGTAGTCAAAGTTACCGTTCTGATAATACCATCGGAACCGGGATGTACTTCAGGGACAATTGCCAACGGCCAATGCAAGGGTGGTGCATTATTAGTTTTAATAATAACTAACGTACCAACTACAATCTTTTGAGATTCTTTGTCCCATTTCTTTCGGACTTGTAAAGAAGTTAAATATTCCAAGTGCCAACGCTTCCAGAAATCTTGCACCATTCTGTCGATCATTTGAAATCGGTCAAGCCGACTCCTACCCGTATCACTAACATCTTCAGCCGGTAACCCCATCAATGGAGTCAATGTTAAAAAATGTGACGGTGTTAACGCTTGCGGAGCTGACGCATCAACTGACAATTGGCAAAGAGGTCTGGAATTCAACAACGCCTCGATTTGAACCAATAATGTATTGAATTCCTCGTACGTTAATATTTGTTCACCTATCACCCTGTAAATGTGATTTTTAACAGATTTTATATTACTCTCCCATAAACCACCCATGTGTGGCGAACTTGCTGGTATCATTTTCCAAGTAATTCCCTGGAAAGACATCTCACTCTCCAATTTATTCTGAAATTCACTCGATTCTATGAAATCTTTGAGATCTGAAAGAACTTTCTTAGCTCCGATGAAATTCGTTCCCCTATCCGAATAAATAAAACGGCATGGACCACGTCTAGAGAGAAATCGTTTAAATGCTTCAAGAAAATGAGCAGTTGACAAAGAACTCACCAATTCTAAGTGAACAGCTTTAACACTCATACAGATGAATAAACACGCATAGGCCTTATAGGATTTCACTCTTCTACCTTGGGCCATTCTAATATGTATCGGTCCGAAATAGTCCACACCCGTATGGAGAAAAACCTTCGTTTCTTGAACCCTAGGCGCAGGTAAATCCCCCATTAATGGGTAAAAGGATCTAGGTTTACATCGAAAACACCTATTGCAAGAATAAACCCTTTTTCTTATAATATTCCTACCTCCCAAAATCCAATATTTTTGTCGCAATAATGCCTCTAGTAGATGAAAACCAATATGGCAATGTTCCACATGGTAAAAGTCGATGAGCCTATCCACTATGACATCTTTTCCCGGTAAGATCAATGGATGACATTGCTCAAAATTCAAATTTGAATTAGACAACCTTCCCCCTACTCTCAGCAAACCGTCCTTCATAAAAGGCCGGAGCTTCCTTAACCGAGCAGAACATTGTTTGTTATTTGTTAAATTATATATATCCTCCTGAAAATATTGTGATTGCACAACTCGAATTAATGTCAACTCCGCTGTTGACAGATCTGAGACCCCAATTTTACCAGACATCGGCAGTAATCTTAAGAACCTGAGAACATAGACTATGGAACGTAGTATAATTTTCCAAGACGATCTCCTTATCATGATATCGTATATCGAATTATTTGCTTCCTTTTGCTCTGCAGTTGCTAACCCTATATAATCAGTGTTATCCGATTTCAAATTAATATGATTAATGGGCCAATACTTTTCTTGATCGTTCAACCAACTAGGTCCCGAAATCCAGTCCACATTGTTCACCAATTCCGCTGGCGACAATCCCCGCGAAAGACAATCGGCTGCATTATTTTTGCTCGATATATGACTCCAAACAGTATTTGGTGCGACATCCTTGATATAGTGAACTCGATTGGCAACGAATATATCCTTATGGTGTACAGAGTTTAACCATTGAATGACAGTGGTTGAATCAGAAAAAGCGTAAATTTTTGAAATTCTTACTCTAGGAGCAATGCAATCCCTCAATTTCCTTATCAAGTCCGACACGAGAACCGCCGCACAGAGTTCCAATCGAGGTATTGAAACAAGCTTAAACGGAGCAACCTTTGATTTGGCACAACAAAATCCAATTTTGATATCACCGAGGGGTGTAACCACTCTTGTATAAGCTACGGCTCCGTAACCGTCTGTGCTTGCGTCACCGAAAACTGCAAGAGAAACAACACTACCTGATTTTAATCCCAGGGTTCTATTTATATGAAAATCATCCAAAAAATGCCATTCCGCAAGAAATTTTGTCCAAATTTTCAAAACATCTGTCGGAGCCTTCTCATCCCATCCCAACTGATAATTCCACAGTTTTTCAACTAGTAGTTTCAAAGAAAAAATGAATGGAGCAATGAGACCTATGGGGTCGTAACATCTCGCAACTGCTGACAAGATGATTCTTTTTGTACATCTCAAATTATTGGGATTTGTCAACCTGAAACTCAAACTATCCGATTTGGGGTTCCATTGCATACCTAAAACTTTAGTATCTGTTTGAAATACAACCGTTTTTCCTAATCTTTCCTTCTCTGGAATAAGTTCGAACAACTTTCTACTATTTGTGGACCATTTTGTTAAATGAAAGCAACCAGAACCGAAAATTCTCGAAATGTCTTGGTATAAATTAATAGCTTCCTCTTCCGAAGCAATACTAGATATAAAATCGTCCATATAGAGATCTCGCATTATGGAGTCTGGACTTTGTGCATATGCTTTTTTGGCTTCCAGCAGTTGCTTTATAGTTCGCAAGGCGAGATACGGTGAAGATTTTATCCCAAATGCAACTCTATTGATTTCATAAGTTTTTATTTCCTCAGATGGATTGAAACGCCACAAAATCCGTTGAAATTTGCAGTGTTCTTCAACAACCTTTATTTGTCGATACATTTGTCTTATATCCGCTGTCACCGCATATTCAAATATTCTGAAATTAATTAATAAAGCAAATATATCCGTTTGCAACTTGGGCCCACAATGTAAAATATCATTCAGAGAAAAATCCGAATCTGTTGGTGCTCCAGCATCCAAAACAACTCTAACCGGTGTACTAGAACTATCTGGTTTAAAAACAGGATGATGAGGGATATAGTATGATGGCTCAGACAAAACCGTCTCCCCTGCAATATTCATGTGACCCTGATCCAGAAAATCCTTCATCACATTATTATATTCCGATCTGAGATTAGGGCTTTTCATCAGTCTACGTTCTAAAGAAAATAATCGAGACATTGCTGTATCCTTCGAATTCCCTAAAAATTTTGGCGACCTTTTGAATGGTAAAGCGACTGTGAACCGACCTTCTCTATCTCGAGAGACTTTATTCTTAAACAATGTTTCACACTCTAACTCATCCGGGTTTAAAATTTTCTTTTTTGGTACAGACTCGATTTCCCAAAATTTATTCAACAATTCTTCCACTGGCGGTTCATCTAAAAGAGTGAAAAATATATTCGATTTAGAATCATTCGCAACTACCGGAACTCTACCCATAACCACATAACCGAAAACTGTTTCAATTGCTACTGGAGATCTAATTGGACCCATTATTCTCCTATCACACATCACACTTGGAAAAAGTTCTGCACCTATAATTCCATCGATTTCTGCCGGCAGAAAATAATTTTCATCCGCTAACGGTACACCCTGAATCATATCTGCAAAATCCGATATATTAATTTCCGACCGAGGAAGACACTTTGAAATTTTGTCAACTACAAGAGCCTTCAATGAATATCTAATAGAAAAATCCAATCGAGATTCTATCTCCACATTAACAAATCCTTTCACCTTTTGTGCAATATTTCCAATACCCTCGATTGAAGAGCAACACTTAGTAATTTTCAAACCCAATCGTTTACATGCCGTCAATGTCATCAAATGAGCTTGACTACCGGAATCAAGAAGAAATCTTGCTGTGCCACTTCCTAAACTATTTCGAATTTGTACTAAAACCGTTGAAAGTAATATTGTTTGATCATTACAAGTGGAAATTGTCGAACAAAATTTTGCTCCATCCGTCGTTCCCGATGAACTTGACGCCCCTATGTTTGTATTTACCGATTCAGATCTACCCATATGCAACAATGTATGATGTTTCATTCCACATTCTGAGCAAAATCTATTCACCTGACAAAATCTGACTCCGTGACTTGCCGATAAACAGTTAAAACACCAATTATTTTCTTTCACCGAATTATATCGTTTCGAAGGAGTGAGTTGCTTAAACTTTTCACATCGGTTTAGAAAATGACCAACTCCTTTACAAAATGGACAATTTTTAGATTCAAACCTTGACATATTATTGATCAGGAAAGATTTATTTTGTCTGTTTTTATATTCTACTGATCTCATAATTTCAGATGGTTTTCTCTTAGCCAAAATTTTAGTCTCTTCTTTCACAAAATTTATCAATTCATCATAAGAGGGTATTCCCCCACCTCTTTTATGCATTTCGAATGTTCTAGTGGTTTCAGGATCTAATTTATTTAATGCTAAATAAAGGAATATGTAATCCATCAAATCATTAAGATCCAACCTTTTCAATGCATTCACCGCCGCATCAAATTTTTCCAAAAAGAAATCTAAACCTTTGGAGGATTCTATATTCAATTTCTTGAAATCGAACATTTGATCTAAATAACTGTTCGCTAATGCCCTTTTATCTTGATATTTATCGATAAGAGATTGCCAAATTATGGGATAATTATCACCTGTGGGCGCCAAACCTGAGAAAATTCCCAATGCAGAACCTTTAAGTTTTCCTACCAAATAATAACACCGATCGACATTCGTCAAGGATTTATTTTCGTGTATCAAACTCTTGAAAACTGAATAAAATGTTTCCCAATCACGAATTTCCCCTGAAAATTCTGGAATTTCAATATGAGGTAGCTTCGGTTCACTGCTATTCTGCATTTTAATTTGAGATTTACTTGAACTCGTTTCTTTTTCAAGTTTATTTATATTTTCTCTCACATGACATACTATTTCATCTATGGTTCGCAAAATGGAATAATCAGGTACGAAATCTGGATCTAATTGCAAGTTTTTCTCCATCATTGCATCGACCGTTTTCAAAAGTTCCGCCTTTGTATCATCCAATGATTTTGACATTCGAACAAATTTACGTTTATATTCAGGATCACTGGAACGTTTGTATAAATCCACCAATTGAGTAAGTATACCAAATAAAGACTCTTTCTTTGCCTGCAAAAGCTTCAACTCTATCTCAAGTTTCTTTTCCGCCATAATTAAGGTGTAAACACAATCTGAATCTAACCTCTGAATTAAATAATGAATATGCTTTATAGTTGCTTAAATTATTCCATGAACACAACAGACTACTCCTCGACTGCGCGGTCAATAATCAACATATGATACCGATAAGCGAGATAACTTCCGTACTAAACAAATTCGAACCGATATTGAAAGGAAAAAAAAATCGTACTGAATTGAAATGAAATGATATTCCGTAATATATTCAATCCAAACCGTTTTGAATTAAACAGAAACCGTCCGTGCCCGAAGAACCAAAAAATGTTGCATTTACCCCTCAAACCCAATAACTATACTCAGATAAAAGGATAAGACCCGAACTTACCGATAGTCCAGTTTCTCGTAACTCTTGAAATCCTTGCACTGCACACTAAGGAGGGATGATGGGAATTGGGAAAGAAGGGAATTACACAATGCAAAGTCCTTAATGAACTGTAAACTAACCCCTGCCTAAGATAATTAACCGCCGTGAATCTATTATAACATGAATTAATACTTTCATCTGTCTCTCTGAACTCTCATTTTTCAACTGAGTTTTATGCGGCGCACACATGGCGACATATGTTTAAATTTATCAAAATAAAACAAAAGTAAACCGAACAGATAACAATTTTCATTTATTTCTGTTTCATAAAACTGAAGCAATCTTGGGAAACCAAACACCCAGCAGGAAGCATGGTACGTGAGGCTGAGGCTACCGAACAACGCCAGGCTCCATTTTCGCACCGTAAAGCTACAATTCCATATGTAATTTCCGTAAGATGTATCAGCGGTATCTCGACGTACCCGTGGGAAGTGCAACCGCAGCATCTTTTTATCTGTTCAACTGCATGTAGATGTAATAAATAGAACCTATGCGGTGTAATTAGTTAGTTCTGATAGTATTTGTATTTTTGTATTTTTTTTGTATTTTTTCCGAATATCCTAGGCTTCAACGAAACCCCTCAGAAGCTTAAAGCTTGTGCGAGTTAGGAAACCGGGTGTGTTCGTTTTTTTTTTTACTAATTCCTTGCGCCACGTTAGGAACAGCACTGTTAATTGTTCACCCAACAGCGAATGGTTGGACGGTCCCCTAAAAACCGGAAAAGTTATTTCCCCGCCAAGGGCTTGAACCCCAGACCTTACGATCATGGGGCTTGCGCTCTAACCACTGAGCTACCACCGCTATCTAATATTCCTAGTAAACACATATCTCACAAATATTCCTGTATCAATAAACATAGTTTTTAAAAACACGTTTTAAACTCTCTAAAACGTAATTCGGGCAAAATACAACCTTTTAACCTCAATAACTAGAGAAAAATTTATTGTAGGTACTTCATAATACGGTCAATTGCATTCCTCTTTCTTCACTTGTATTAGAGGTCTTCATTGACATTTGGGCAATTTCAACTCTGGGCAATCTCTCTGTCACTGTTTGTGTTATGAACTTGTGATTAAAACATTATGACGTAACAGTTTTCATGGCGATTCAGAAGTTTATCCTGATTTCATTCAAGTCGTGTTTTTTGTGGAAAAAAATAGTTCATAATGACTGAGAAGGAATCACCATTTGTTTCCATTTCAGAAATTCATTATACCTCGGATAATGACTAGGTTGGACTCACTGATGACGAATCCGGTGTCAAAATCGATTCTGTCCGGCCGGCCGTGGACACGATAACTGTCGAACGGAGCCAGCTAGCGCCTCGAAACTTGCAGGTTAGTTTGCACATCGGAATGCCGCGGCTTAGTTCGTTAATAGGCTAAATCAGCTGAATAGTTTCGGAGTTATAGCCATTCCAAATTTTGAGGTTATTTCACTCATATTTCAGAAACTAATGAAGCGATTGGATTGAATCTTGGCAGTTACTCGGAACATAACAACGCGCAACCTTGGGCAAATTTTTTTTTCAAAATTTTTTCCAAAAAAATGTCCTCTTTCTGAAACTATTGTTCATATTCGAGAACAATTTCAGTTATACTTTGAACTTCATGTTTTATTGCAGTGTACCAAATTTTAATTCCATACGGCTATCAGTTTCAGAGATATTATGACGAGTACGGCCCTGTCTATGCTAGTATATTCCAGAAAGCTCCAGGCGTCTATGAGTCTCTTTCTTGAATCTTCTCGCAATTGATGGAAATTCCACACGTGATAAAAGGGTAGGCGCGGAGCAGCACAGGGACCAATTCAGCAGAGTGATTCGCAGCGGAAAGTGTTCAGTGAATATAAATTAGTGTGGAAATAAATTGTGCACAGACTTTGATGGAATAAGTTGTTTAGTTATTGGAGCAGTAGTGTGTAAATAAGTATAAATAAATAGTTTAATTATTCTGAACGTTTTGATAAACGAAGAAAACGTTACATTGGTGTCAGGTGTGCGGTTCGACATCGCTCGAATTGAATAAATAAATTCTACTGATTCGAATTTATGCCAGTGACTACAAGACTTCAGAACGCAATGGGGACGCAGGCGATAATGGAATTCTTGAGTAAACTCAATGAGAAAATGGATAGACTGGAAAAGAAGGCAGAAGAAAATTCTCGGAAAATGGGAGAGAATTCTCAGAAAATCAATGAGAAAATGGAAGAAAATTCTCAGAAAATCAATGAGAAAATGGAAGAAAATTCTCAGAAAATCAATGAGAAAATGGAAGAAAATTCTCAGAAAATCAATGAGAAAATGGAAGAAAATTCTCGGAATAGCAATGAATTGATGAGTCAATTTGCAAGTAAATTGGATGAGAAAATTGAAACCATAAAAGAAAAATTCGATAAAGTTGACGAGAAATTTGGCAAAGTTTATATAAAAGTAAATGAGAAATTTGTTTATGAAAAAATTGATGGAGAATTTGACGAAGTTGACGAAAAGTGCGATGAAGTCAGTGGAAAATTCGAAGAAATAACAGGATTAATTGAACAACATTCTAAAATAATAGAGTCCCTGAAAAGAATGTCAATGGGAAAAGTTTATCCGGCTTCATCACCCTATAGCAACATGAAAATGGAAAATAACGGCGAAAGGGGAAAAATGAAGATCAAGCCTCCGACATTTGATGGAAAATTACCATGGTCGACATATCAAAAACAATTTGAAGCTGCTGCGCTGGCAAACAGTTGGAGCGATAATAAAAAAGCCACAGCATTGATAATAGCTCTAAGAGGAGAGGCACTCAACATTCTGCAAACGATTCCGGAGAGCCAAAAAGCCTGTTATGAAGTTCTTACATCGAAACTTCAGATATCTCATGTGATGCTCATCTACAACAAGTTTATCATGCCCAAATCAAGAACCGGGTGCAGAAAACAGGAAAAAATCTCCAGGAGTTTGAAGCCGATGTGGCTAGGTTAGTTAGACTGGCTTACCCAACTGCTACAGACAGCTTCCTTGAACAGCTATCGATCCAAACCGTTGTAGATGGAATGAAGGACAGTGAAATACAACAAGCCCTGAGACTTGCACGCCCTAAAACCATGGATGATGCATTAGCTCAAGCTTTAGAATTCGAGGCAGCCAAGCAGGCGTCGCATAGAGGACACGTTCGTGTGAGACAAGTCCAAGAAATAAAACGAACCGGTAGGAAGAAATTTTCAGAGAAGAAGTCAGCAGATTATTGAGTACTGAGGAAAAAGGTGCTGTGTGTGGGTACTGCAATCAAAGTGGGCATATTAAGCGAAATGGCTCAAAAAGTAGAAAAGGAGCCACAGCAGGTAAACGGAAAAGGGCCGGTGACAGGGGGCATAAATCTACTCAAGCTGTAGATACCCCTGAAGTGATAATCCGAGGAATTATGTCCATAGATTTGTCCAGCATAGTAGTTCCTGGAAAAATAAATGATCGAAATGTAAAAATCCTGGTAGACACTGGATAAACCAGAACCATTGTGCGTCTAGAAATAGCTAAAGGATTCAAGATTCGTCCAGTCATGATCAAACTTCGAACAGCGCCTGGACAAGAAATACCAACTTATGGATCGGTCCTCTCCACTATTGAATTGGGAAATACAACAGCAAGGCACGAAGTTCTAGTGGCTGAAATCACGGAAGAAGTTATTCTGGGATTGGTCCTCGTTAAGAAACTTGGATGCCAACTGGATATGAAGAGTGATGTGCTTCGACTGGGAAATGAAGAGATCCCGTTCAATGATGTGGATGATAAGGTATATCGGATTCGATTGGCCGAGGACATCACGTTGCCAGGTCGAACTGAAGGCATAGTGAGTGGTATATGTGATGACGTAACGAAAAAAGGCTGCATTAAAGTGATCGAACCCTGTGACGATGCCATCCTAGCTAATGAATGTTACTGGGGAAGGCATTGGTACGAATAATAGACAGTATTCCCATTCGATTACTCAATGTCAACAGGTTTCCAGTCACGCAGAAGAAGAACACCTTGATTGGACAAGGGTACCAGTGTACCATATTTCTGGTGGGATAGAAACTATAGGAGTCTCGCAGAGCCAGAAGAATACTGAAGAGCTGGTGACCCTTCTCACCTCAAAATGTCAAGATCGGGACCGTTATAAACTAGCCGAAGTGAGAAAACTGATTAACAAATTCTCCGATGTGTTTGCTACTGACGAAAGAACAGGAAAGACCGATATTGTACAGTATAAAATCAATTCTGGTGATGCACAACCCATTCGACAGCACCCTAGACGTCTTCCTCTGGCAAAAAGGGAAGAGGCTAAACGGATTATTGAAGACATTGCAGGAAAAGGTGTCATTGAACCATCCAATAGCACCTGGACGTCGCCTGTAGAGTTAGTGAAGAAAAAGGACAATTCCACCAGGAATATGACTTTGATACCGAACATAGAACGGGAGCTACCCATCGCAATGCCGATGCGTTATCAAGAAGGCCTTGCCCCGAGAATTGCAGCCATTGCTCACGCGTGGAAGACGAAGCCGATGTGAGACGGACCACAGTAATTGAAGATCATTGGCTACCCCAAGAAATACAACGAGCACAAGAAGAAGATCCAGACTTGAAAGTAATCCTGAGTTGGAAGAAGAGTAGTAGACGACCTTTTTGGGAAGAAGTATCCAGACTGAGTCAAAATGATAAGTCGTATTGGGCACAATTGGAAACGTTGAAGATCTATAAAGGTCTTCTGAAGCGTTGTTGGGAGAATGACGATGGATCTGAACATAGGCTTCAGTTGATTGTGCCGAAGAGTCGAGTGACAGACGTTTTGACTAGACTACATAATGTAACTTCAGGTTGACATTTCGGGATTTTTAAAACACTGGAGAAAGTCAGGCAGCGGTTTTATTGGATTAAATGTAAGAAAGACGTTAAAGAATGGTGTAGAACATGTAAAGCTTGTGCTGCAGCTAACGGTCCTTATGGCAAAGGGAAGGGTCCAATGAAGTAATATAACGTCGGATCCCCCATGGAACGAGTAGCTATAGACATCTGGGGGCCCTTTCCCGAAACAGATCACGGAAACAAGTACATATTGGTAGCCATGGACTATTTTACCAAATGGGTGGAAGCGTACGGTATTCCAAATCAAGAGGCAGGTACGGTTGCTGATAAATTGGTCAAAGAATTCTTCTGCAGATTTGGAATACCTCTTGAGCCGCATTGTGATCAAAGCCGAAATTTCGAGTCGACATTATTCCAAGAAGTTTGTAGGGAATTGGGGATTAATAAGACAAGGACAACAGCTCTAAATCCCCAATCAGATGGCATGGTAGAACGAATGAATAGGACCATGGAAAAACATCTTGCCAAAGTAGTCTCCGATCACCAGCGGGACTGGGATGAGTATTTGCATCTATTCACCATGGCATATAGATCTTCGGTTCAAGAATCCACCAAGGAAACTCCAGCCAATATAATGTTCGGCCGGGAAATTAGACTACCTTGTGACCTACAATTTGGTTGTAAGCCTGAAGAAGATGTAGCCGGGGAAGACTACGTCAATAAATTGAGGAGTAAGCTAGATTACATTCATGACAAGGTGCGCAATCAAATGCAGCAAGCAAGTGATCGGATGAAAATGCGCTATGACATCAAGGCCGTTGAAGGAGGGTTCAGCGCGGGAGATCTGGTGTGGTTGTATAACCCGCAAAGACGAAGATGATTCTCATCGAAGCTACAGAGACAGTGGGAAGGACCGTATGAAGTTATGAAAAGGATAAATGATGTAGTCTACCGGATACGGAAGCTTCCCAGAGGAAAACCGAAAGTCGTCCATTTCAACTGATTGGCTCCGTACGCGTCAACACAGGATGACGAAAAAGACGTACGTCTCATCGAGGTTCCGGCGAAGGCAAATGACGATTTTCAGGAATTCATGAATTGCTATGGGGGAACACAAGCTGCACGGTTTGGCGTTACACAGGAAGTTCATCAAGACCTGTTTACAGTTCCCGAGGAATACTCTCTTGCTCATTGTGTAGCAGCGGATCTAAGGATGAGTAGGGGAATAGCAAGAGTATTCAGAAATAAATTTGGACGTCAAGAGGAACTGATGAGACAGCAGCCCAGAATAGGAAAATGCCTGGGACTGAAGGCAGAGGGTCATTTATTACGTAGTTACTACCAAACAGTACTCATATCAGAAGCCCACCTACCAGAATTTATGGACAGCACTGCAAGGCTTGAAAGAAGACCTTCAATGTTTTGGGATTGGGAAATTAGCCGTTCCCAAATTAGGTTGTGGACTGGATCAACTGAATTGGCGGGTTTGCGAAGCATGCTGAAAGTAATGTTTCAGAAGACAGGTATAGAGATTTTGGTATGCAATTTCAACCCAAAATAAAACGGAAAGCCCAGCAAAACTGTAGACTGTTACTTCCATCAGAAGGGCTACTGTGGAAATGGTGACGATTGCAGATTTCGCCACGGCCCTCTGAGTAATTCATGGAATCTGTTCTGGGACAGAACAGGCTTAAGGAGAGGACAGTGTGACGAGTACGGCCCTATGAGTCACCCGCCTCTTTCTCGAATCTTCTCGCAATTGCTAGAAATTCCACACGTGATAAAAGGGTAGGCGCGGAGCTGTACAGGGACCAATTCAGCAGAGTGTTTCGCAGCGGAAAGAGTTCAGTGAATATAAATTAGTGTGGAACTAAATTGTGCACAGACTTTAATGGAATAAGTTGTTTAGTTATTGGAACAGTAGTGTGTAAATAAGTGTAAATAAATAGTTTAATTATTCTGAACGTTTTGATAAACGAAGAAAACGTTACAATATTATGAAAAAATATGTAGAATTTCGTGGTTTTCTTCTCGATATCGTTGTTTTTTTCGTTATTACTCGAGAAATACTGTTCCAATCGTGATAAAAGTTCGTAGCTATTTCGAAGATGATGATGGACAACGCTGTGAAAAATTTCGTGTTGATCGTGTCATTAGAAGAAAAAAAAATTGTAATTTTTTTTTCAAATATTCAATATTCTATGATCTTCTCATCATATTATCCTCATTAAATTCTGAATGAACCTTCGAACTGCCATTTTTCGATAGAGTACTGGATTTCAATTCGATCTGATCTGTATTTTTGGAAATATTGGGAAAATAATATTTTGAATGGGTATATCTGCGGGATCATTGGGTGGATTTTACCCATTCACGAATGCGGCCTTCGTAATTAAGGTTATTGTATTTACGGCCTAACGGCCGACCGTGTACACAATAACTTCCAGAAGAAACGACTTGGAAACTCGATATTTGTAGAGAAGATTTAATTACGAAGATCGAATCCGTGAATGGGTAAAATCCGCCCAATGATTCCGTAGATATACCCATTCAAAATTTCATTTTTTCAATATTCTCAAAAATACAGATCAGATCGAGTTGAAATTCAGTACTTTATCGAAAAAGCCTAGAAAAGTACTGTCGTGTAAGCAGTAGCTTTTGCGCACATGTTCAAATTCGTTGCCAAAGCGGTCATCTCTATTGAACATGAGCGCACAAGCTGCTGCCTTCACGGCAGTGCTTTTCTAGGTTTTTTCTAACAATGTCTTCATTCCATAGGTGCGTCATTGCATGCGGCCGTCAAAGAAATCTGCATCTTCAAATATGCCGTTTCAATAAGGGTAATTGAGTTTCAACTCCGAAAACTACAGTACATTAATCCCGCTCGTTTGCTTTAGTAACATACGTAATAACTGCTACCTTTGTGTAGAATGGACAACATCGCATAGTTTTGTGACAGAAGCATAACAATTTTGTTCGTATGTTTCCAAAACATGACCGTCAACTACACTCCATTCACTTCCAGTGCCACATGTAACGACGAACAATTTGGGATACTACAATTGAATTCCGTCTACTGATTCAGTGCCAGTCCAAATGACTCTGTCGGTGCAGGCTCATATCTTGTTTTGAAATAGACCTCTGTATACTGCACTTTCACGCCGCAATGTACAATTCATCTTCCTTTATCCTCCAGTGTAGGTAAAAGTTGTGGTTCAGGTATCTTCTGCCCACCCTGTACACTACACTGACTTCGAGACCCGTCCGCAAGTTAACAAGTCCGAAAGCCCTACATTCCTAATGATATGATCCACAACGAAGCGATTTTTCTTATCATCACTCGAAGCGATTGCGTCCCATTTTGCATGCGAACAGGCGTTCCTGGCGGAAGAGAGAGAAAGAGACAGAAGACCTTAATTAATTTTAATTTATTTCGAACTGTAAAAGACACGGCAAGTATTTCCGAATTCGCCGGAAAATTGGATGTGGAAACATGATTCATCGTTATTCAGGAGTTGGACCGAGGAAAACCGCCGAACAAATAGCTACTTTTTCCTTCGTGGGACGCCCTTTCTTCGATTGAGCATCGGTGGGTGGTTTGTCTTTGACGGATCCGGTTCCCAGGGGGGTTTCCAGGCCATTTGTTTGTCGATGCGGAGATATATGAGATTAAATAAAATGTTTGCCAAATTAAATCCGGAATACGAATGAAAAATGGAATGAAGGCTCCGATGCTTCGATTTTTTCAATCAGACAAGCATTCCGTATATGTCGCTATTTAAACGATTCTATTTTATTGCCGATGGCTTAATTATTTTCCATTTGTGAAGAAAAGGTGGACACGAATATCTGTAATAATTACAGTGGCTGATATGATCATCCCATAGCAGTATAAGAAGCGCGCTTCGGAACCCAAGCAAAAGGCGATCCAAAGGCATTTCACTGAGATAATGTATAACCATGATTTATCACAAAGGTATGAAAAAGATTCACATTTCAATGTATATAGAAAATTCATGAAACAATTAATTTTGTCCTGAAAATGAGTGCTTCGGTTCCTTTCCATCGGAATGCCATTGAATATAGAATGAATTCTTGAAAAGAAACCATGCAAGGCGCTCCTTCAATGTAAGAAACTCACAAATCTAATGTAACAAAACTGCTGATAACATTATCCAAATCTGTTATTCGGGGACGATATCGTACCTTTGAGTCTATTTGGCGTGATGTTGCCTTACATTTGAAATTAAATTATTGTCAACAATCCATAAAAATGAACATATTAAAACTTTACTACATTTGTGGTGACGTTTCGCAAAATTGCCTTTTGCTTCTTCATGCCTGCAATTTGTTGGGATATATACAGTTTACAGGTTTGTTCTTTATGCGCGCATGTTTTTTATCATTATATTTTCTAGCTTACCAAATTAGTTAAAGACCTAGTAGGAATTACACATATCCGGGCACATAGAACGCAAGTACACAACGAAAACCATTCACGATAAAATACTTCAAAAACGTAACAAACTAAAATATTCAAGTTCTCTAACAACTTCAGATAGATAAAAGTAGATAAGTAACACCGGTTCTAGCGCACCCTTGACCATTTTTACATATAAATCCCCATAAGGAATTCTATGGTTCATTTTGCAAATTCTGATACCTTTTTGAAATATAATCCCGCTGAAGGTCATTCAGATCAATGCCGATGAGCTGTTACGACCCGAGCGGTCTCAGGCTTCGGGGTCGTCCACTGGCAGATAGTTCGCGAGGTTTCGGTTCGTTCTTGACCTTGCGTAGAAGAGGATTTGTTACTTGGAATTACCGTTTTTATAGAAGAAATTGTGATTCGGGATGGATTCAGAATTAACAATTCATTTCTTCGGTAAATCTTACTTGATCAGGCGTATGTTGGCTACGGAATGGGCAGAATTTTTAAGCTAAGGTAGATTTAAATTTTAAAAAAATGGTGTAGCGAGCGCCCTCTCTCAGCTCTTACTTAAGTCGCGCGCGCAGTACCATCTTGCGTCTTAAGTATCCTGCGTTATCTGCCTGTAACGCTTGGCCAACATCATCGGTCAGCGTACAGGGGGCGCTAGCGCGCACGCTATCCCGGTTAGCCTCTCTCAAGATCTTGGATATACGCTCATCCCCATCGGTCTGGTACACTCCCTTGTGTTCCTCACAAGGGGTGTCCACTCACGTAGGCATGTAAACGGCTTAGTTTGGTGCATGCCCTGACGAGTTCCCCCAAACTAAGCCGGGACGAAACGTGAAACTGTCCCAAAGAGGTTGAAGCTACCTCGCAAACCTTCAAAAGCTTCAGTGGTGACTTTCCGACGTGATGTATTTCAACGACGGTGTCACAGTTTCTGTCCCTCCGCGATCATCTTCGTTTCCAGTGAGAACCTCGCTTGTCACTGTGTGATCCTATCCGTTCCTCCCTCGGCGATGGTTCGGCAACCATCCCGAGGAGGTTCCACACCGCCACTTCGCTCTCGTGCTGCAACTCGCTGATCAAAGATGTGCTCACTAATGCACCCAGCTCCCTGCACGACATCGAGTGGTATAGGAACTCACAAGTGGCGCAGCGTTTCTCAATCCGGGTTTCTCACATTTCAAAGGCACACAACTGCTCCGCATCACGGCCGCACTTGTGGGAAATCTTCTGGTCTATTCGGCCATGACTACATTCCGTCAAAAGCTGACCTCCTCTAAATCGGTCACACTCCTCGAACGACGAGGCAGAGCGCTCTAGCACACAGTCTACACGGCTCATCACAAAACGGTTTGGTCAACCGTGCATCCAACGCCGTAGACTCGTGCTCAACAGCGCAGCAATGGCACAACGGCTCACTCACAGCCGCGTTTTAGAGGAGAACACCTTTTCGGTCTTGGTCACACTCCTCCAGATACATCTTTCTGGTATCGTTTTCACTGGAAGGGGAGTCCTGTAGCGAGCGCCCTCTCTCAGCTCTTACTTAAGTCGCGCGCGCAGTACCATCTTGCGTCTTAAGTATCCTGCGTTATCTGCCTGTAACGCTTGGCCAACATCATCGGTCAGCGTACAGGGGGCGCTAGCGCGCACGCTATCCCGGTTAGCCTCTCTCAAGATCTTGGATATACGCTCATCCCCATCGGTCTGGTACACTCCCTTGTGTTCCTCACAAGGGGTGTCCACTCACGTAGGCATGTAAACGGCTTAGTTTGGTGCATGCCCTGACGAGTTCCCCCAAACTAAGCCGGGACGAAACGTGAAACTGTCCCAAAGAGGTTGAAGCTACCTCGCAAACCTTCAAAAGCTTCAATGGAATTATCGGGGAAAATTCACCATCTTGATAATGCATCGTAAAAACCTTCAAAACTTTACAGATTATTATCGTGTACTTCTTCATAATAATGCAATGCAAGTTGAAGTGTGAATGTTGATGACCTGGGTACCTACTTCGAAAACAAAGGATATGGAACTTCCGAATTATGGCTGATTTGAGTTTCATTTGTGAGAAGTCACCTTCAGAAGGTAACTTTGTTATTAATGTATCTAGTACGTGACTTCAAAACTTTAAAAACTGCAAACATCGAAAGAAATGACGGGGACACAAATATTCAGAAACTCTTCGAATTTTGCAGATGTGCATGCGTATTTTAGAAAATAGGTCACTAGTAAAATATCCGAAGCATTTGATTAAGAAAAAACTATGTTTATATTGTGATCGAACGGATCGTTCATCATATGAAATTGATTGGAACGTATTTGAATCATTTCAGTACGTATGGGCCAAAAACACTTGACCATATAGAGAAATATTCGGAATTAAATTGGTCACAGACTAAAAAACAAATTGATAAAAGATATTGAGATAATAAGAGCTAAAAAAACTGAGATAATAGCGAAACGCGCTGGATTAATTATGTTTTGAATGCTGTACAGCCGATTATTGCCAAAGAATCCAATTTCTGGTAGGCCTACAGAACTTCTAGGTGTGAGTTCAATGTACGAAAAAAGAAAACATTCATTAACCTTTCAATCTGATTCATCTAAAATTCACCAACAATAAACAACGAGCTTCGAGAAATATTCCGTTCACAAACCTTACATTCTGCTTGCTATCCGAGCCGATTGCGCCGCTCGAATTCTCTCGAAAACGCCCGTATAAACTCGCTGCCAGTGGACGAGGCCACGAGGGTACCTAGAATTCTATTTATTTTGGATCTGTGGGGCAAGTTCGTTCGTTTACGCTCCTATCGCACCTCTGGAAATCGCGCGCAGTGGACGACCAGCCTTAGGCTATTCGAGCCGTTGATACCAAGTGCTGTAGTGTTGCTCTAATGTGATTCAGTGACGTCATCAACTTTTTGAAATTCTTCGTTGAGGATTTGAACCATCAATTCTTCTAAAGATTATTTAAGGTTATCATGTGAGGGCTACATCAGTCTTTGAACATACAAGTTTTCTACGTTTCGCTTTTTTGAAAAGCTTATATTTGATTCGAAAAAGCCAATGAAAAAAGCAACAATAATCGTTCCTCAATTTGGATGGCACACCTAAACTGTTTCAACAAAATAATTGACAAAGAAAAATTCGTAAGAAAGTTTTTTCACTTTCGACCATCAGTGAGTCCAACCTAGTCGTTTGAGACAATTTCTGGCTCAAAATCGAAAATTACAGACATTTGGACAAAATTATAGCAGGCTGTTCCCCAGAAAATTCGCGCAAAAATAAATTTTAATGAATTCAGTCGTAGGTTATGTCCGGTCGGAAGTGAAAAATTTCTTAAAAATTTTTCTTTGACAATTTTTTTTTGTTGAAACAGTTTAGATGTGCCATCCAAATTGAAGAGCGATTATAGTAGCATTTTTCCTTGGCCTTTCGAATCAAATAATAATTTTCCAAAGAAGCGGTGAGAATATGAAGTTTTTCAACAAATAACAGGAGATCACAATTTTTCCAGTCCGGACCTGGATTTGGATTCACCCAGAATGGCATATTGACGGGTTCTAACAGAGGAATATTACTAGCGAATTTCAACAAAATAACTTCAAGCGTTTCAGAAAAATCGCTAATCAAAGCTTCATACCAACCATACAAAACACCCTGTATATTCATAACCAATAAACAAAAAATTTTTTTTTCGGTGGATCTTGACTCGTCCTTTTTCCGCCATTGACTTATATTAGGTCACTATAAATCACCCTATATATCCCTGATATATAATCTGAGAGAAGGAATAGTATTGAAGAAATGTTGATCTAGAAAACTAGAACGTAGAAAAGACTTTCCATCTCAGTTTTCGAATTCTATTTCGTTTATCAGCAGATAATATTTTGCTCTCAAAATATTTAAACGCTCATACAGCAACTCGCAGGTGATAAGCTCAATACTTCTTGCTGAATATTTGTCTCGTGGTTTAATAACCTTTCACGGTCAGGCGTTAGATTTCCGGTATTGAAATAGTGACAATTAATATACGTACAATACGTATTAGAGTAAATTGTTAGTCTCATTAACACGCATAGTATGGCATCGAAATCATTCTTTGTTTTATTCACAGAGGAAAAGACGTTCCGTTTAACCAAATATTATGATGACAATTTCAAGGTGGAACTTATGAATTTGGTCCAAAGCCATTACACTAGGCTTTTCAAATGAAGAAGAAGAACCTTCATTCTCGCCTTCATTATTTCCTCGAAAAACTATAAAAGATGTCGCGAAACGAGGAAATGTAATTTGAATGTGTGAATATATGTTCAACAATAATGCCAAAATTCCAAACCTATAGTGGTAAATTTATAGCTTTACATAATCTGAAGATAGTTTTTCCTATAATGCCGAAGCACTGATATAGATTTTTTTGTCTTTCAATATACACGGTGTCCCACGATTAACGGAAGGAATTTGTATGTAGATTCAAAACCTCTAAACATATCGGAAAGTTGCTACGGGGTATGACCGGGAAAGCTTCAAAGATGAAAACTACGCATTCATTCTAATTTTTTCGAATATTCAAGAATCAAAATTTTTCATGGGTATATTTTGAATAAAGAAACACTTAGGACTCAGTATTTCTCTTATTCCCCATAGGGGGGTGAAACGGCATACCTCATTTTATTTCCCGTCATTATATTTCGACAGGTTCATAATATTATCATTACAAATATATGTTGAATAGAAGGATTTATTTGAAAACTTGATTTGCTCTTGAGTCTTCATCGTGAAACCCATGCTCATAAGGTCTTCTTGCTCCGAAACGATTTTTAATATTTCAAATGTCAGTACGGCATCTCATAATGCATTCATTTTTGTCCCATATGGTGAAAATAATTAAAAACCCCTTATTAAGTATTGGAAAGGCTATGTGGAAATGAAAGAAAGGTTTTTCTTTCTTATGCAATTTCTTTATTGGCAATAAATGCACTTGGAAAGTTTCTTCACTCATGGAGTGTTAAATGAGAACTCACTCTAATAATCTAGAAAGAATCTAGCATTCCTGAAAACACGAAATGTAAGCTTTTCTTCATGTTCCCTCGGCTCATGCACGTGTATAATGTAAACATTCTGAAGAGGCATTTCTGCTTGAAGTCAACTATAATAATCCTTATCTCAGAATTTATTATTTCGGAGTGGACCAAAAATAACCGTATCAATGGTAAACTAATACGACTTAATTTTTGAACATTCAACAGGGACTTGAAAAACCAACACGCCCCCACAAAAATTAATCTCATTTCGAAGGAGAAAAGATCTAAGTAATACATTTCATTAATTCAAAACAAATAACCTTCCTTGTGCTTTCTGGGACATGTATACAAATGGTCCAACATTCGGGATTAGGGAAAATCCAGAAAAATCTAACCCGACCATTTCATTCAAAACTACCATAATATCATATAATCGATTAATTTTAATCTATTCCATTGTTCAGGTCCAAGAATTTGGCTGCTAGTAATAATTCTTCGGAGACATCTGCAAGTTGACAACCTGTAGGAATAAAATTTGGTTTTATTACATTCTTATCAACTGATCACCTAGAAAAAAATCATATTTTGTATCGATATGTTTCGACACTTTATGACTTATACCAACATAACCCATTCATTTATAAACTATAGTACTGGTACTCTACAAATATCCATATATCCTCTTCCATGACTTCAAAGAGGATCATCCACATATTAAGCTTCTGTTCAAGAAGCCGCCACATATAATTATCGTTTAGTAAAATTTCACTTCATAACTGTGCAATTTTCTAATAATTCGAATATATTTCTAGTAAACCTTTTTCTATCTGTTTCGATATTTCCCTCTCAATCAGAATCAACATGACTACCTAGAATTTTATCATTATCATTTCGGATATGTGTAACTAAAGATCGTTTCAGCCTTTCATCTTAGTACTCTTTTCAAACATTTCCAAATGATGTTATATTTTCATTCAGATGTCTACTTAAGAAATTCATGCATTCTTTTTCATTTTTAAATTCTCCAAACCAGCACCTTGCGGTTTTGTTCAATTCATATAAGGATTTATGCAATTTCCATGACTGTTTATTCCTTCATTAACTTTAACATTATCACAATTAAGAATTCAATTAATTAAAGTTCCATATACTAGATTTTCACTCTCCTATTTACGATTCAAGCATTCAGATCCCATGGATGTTTTAATAAATTATGTTGATTAGAAAATGCTGTCATGAATCTTAAACTTGAGATTCTTGCGACTTATATATTTTTTTCACTATGATTTATACAATTTTTTGGCTGAAATCTTTTTTTTAACAAGACGAGCCTCATAAATTACTGAATTCACCAACTTATATTTTTCAGTAAATAGCCATTAACATTCTACAATTCGTCTATTATGACTAAGCTCAGAAACTCATGTCCAAGCTCTGTTTATTTTCGAGAATGCAATCGCATTTTCAATGGCTCGTTATCAACTCTTTGACTATTACCATTTTTTTTTAATTTCGGTATAGTTAATTGAATTCCATACAAATTTTCCACTTCTTTTCAATTTTTCTTAAGTAAATTGATTTTCATACAAAAAAGACAGAGCACGCAATGAACCATCATCTGTTATATACTTTTTTCATATCGAGGAATTTGAAATTTCCTTTCAATTCGACATCTTTCCATTTCGAAACATTTCCGTTTATGATTTTCAATCTTTTGGAACATATTTTTTGCATTATCTAAATACTACCTATACCCATTCAAATTCATCACTAGAAATTTCTAGATTTTCGGATTGTTCTTCCGTTTTTTTTTATTTGACGTTTCTTATCCGATTTATCGAGACAAGGTATTTCAAAGACTCAATAACTTATTAGCAGAAAAATCAGCAGATTATATCTGATTCATCAATAGCAGATCTTTTTCAACTCAGTTACCTATTAATTTTTACAATACAACAGGAAATAAGTTTTATATCTGATTTAGGTATCAATATCAGATTTCTGAAATATAATTACCTATGGATTTGACTATATTAAGATCTGTTTAATATCAAATTATTCAACATATGATTTATATATCAGAAAGTTCAGTTCATGTGGAAATGAAAGAAAGGTTTTTCTTTCTTATGCAATTTCTTTATTGGCAATAAATGCACTTGGAAAGTTTCTTCACTCATGGAGTGTAAAATGAGAACTCACTCTAAAAATCTAGAAAGAATCCAGCATTCCTTAAAACACGAAATGTAAGCTTTTCTTCATGGTCCCTCGGCTCATGCACGTGTATAATGTAAACATTCTGAAGAGGCATTTCTGCTCGAAGTCAACTATAATAATCCTTATCTCAGAATTTATTATTTCGGAGTGGACCACAAATAAACGTATCAATGATAAACTAATGCGACTTAATTTTTGAACATTCAACAGGGAGTTGAAAAACCAACATTAAGTTCCGAACCTACGACCAAATTTATTTCCTGCGAAACTGTGTACATTTCGATCCAGCTGCAATGTATTACGTAAATTACTACTTCCACCTCGTTCTTCAAGTACCACGGCTAAAGACATCCCCATATTGGGAGTTTGGGAGTTCTGATATTAATGCGTCATAAAAATGAAGATTGGTAAGATTTGAAGACTTGTAAAATCTCTTCATCGGTTTTGTTGTGGAATTTTGCTTGGAAATTAAATTTCAAATATTTCTTTCTGTCCTGTAGCGTAATCACCAGAAAAATATGGAGCACCTTCACGCCGGCACAGTATGCAGATTCCTTATCAGAGTTCAATGAAAATAGGACTTCACGAGACTCTCGAAATTCGAAATTTCGGAAGAAAAAACTTTTTCATAAAAAATTTGAAAAATTTTCGAATAAACATTTTTTTTTTATTTTCAACTCTTGGATCCACGCGAAGTTTGGCTCTAGGTTGTGCGTTGTTATTACCGAACTGTTTACAAAGTTTCAGTCTGATCGATTCAGTACTTCATGAGATGTCGAGGAATTAACCTCAAAATCTCAAATGAACATAACTCCGAAACTCTTCGACCGATTTCACCAATTAGCCAACATAACCGAAATCCTCGGACTCCAAATCTAATCTGACAATTTCAGATCGCTAGGTCTTTTCCTTCCGAACTCAGTGCACATAAGGACTGATGGTCGGACGGACAGATTTGAATTTTTGGCCACGGATTTGTGTCCAACCCAATCTTTTAAGACCATGCGAATGAGATCAAAGATTATCATTTTAGTATTTTCATTACATTTAAATAATAATTTCCAAGTCTTGTCCAAGGTATTTCTTTATTACAATAAGAATAAGGTGATTATTATTACTTCGAAAATGTATTGATGGGCTAGTCTCCCTTTCAAGGTGGAGAAATGGCATAAGCCGGTTCCAGATGAGTGTAGTCCGAACAGCGAATGCAGTAAAATTTGATTAACGATTCGGCGAATAGTGTGGATGGAACTCGAGCTCAGCCTTGAATAATACATTCAAATGCTTCTTTCGAGTAGAAAACCGAGTCCTGATGGAGCAGAAAAAACGCTGCCTCGAACCATAAAACTCCCTGTGATTTATGGTTCGAGGCAGCGTTTTTTCTGCTCCATCAGGACTAGGTTTTCTACACGAAAGAAGCATTAATAATAATAATAATAATAATAATGTTTATTCCCAATATAATACAAAATTACAGTTTCCATGTGAAAAATAAGCAACAAACATTGAAATCTCACAGAAGTGAAATAAATTCACTTGTATGTGAGGTAAAGTAGTTTCTACCCCTGTTTCAGTGTATAAAGATGAATTTTAATTAGTATCACCCGTTATAACATGTTGACGACGAAATGTTACACTGCTGGATAGATACTCCTCAAGGGCTCTATTGAATGACAATGGACATGTACTAGGTGACCTGTATATAGCACTCAATAAAAAAAATTTCATCATGATCAAAAGTCTGCAGTTCAATTATCTTTATTGTAGTAATTTTCCAGGCATCTTTGGAACATACATTTTCTGAAATTTGATTGTAGCCATCGAAATCAATTGCAATTTTCGTTTCTACTTTCTTAACTGTAAAATCTCTCATGTAAACATCCATTCCAAAATAAAGAATTAACCGCAACCAAAAACCAACCCAGCCAATACCACAAAAAAAAACAATTTTTTTTCAATCTATCACAAAAAAAAGAACAATAATAATTTATTTTTCTACTTCGCCGATCTATGTCTCAGCTTCTTCTTGATGAACACGGATTTAGCCTCAGCTCCTCCCATATCTCCCACAGGCCTGCCTTCTCGAATTCCAGTAGCACTTGACTCTTGAATTACAGTTGTTAATTTGAATGTATTATTCGAGGCTGAGCTCTAGTGCCTCCCAAACTATTCGCCGAATCGTTTATCAAATTTAATTGCATTCGCTGTTCGGATTACACTCGTCTCTAATTCAAAATTATTTCTATTGTGTTCTTCAGTAATGTTAGTTCAAGCGTATAACTCTATTACTTCTGAAGATATTCTTATGGCAGACTTAAGGCAACATTTTTGCATAAATTTCACCATGTAGTATTGCGACCACTACTATTGAGATAAAATAATTTGCATAATATCGATACATTTTTTTCAACCGACGACTATTGCTGGTGCTGGTACTCTTCTCTTCACAAACGAAGAAACAATTTAAAACTTTCACCTTTCGTACCCAGGTAAATTTTAAATGTATTGAGGAAAGATTAAATCAAAACATCAAGGATTCGTTGAATTTTCATTTTTTGGAACAATATTCTTTATTTATGTTCTGATGCTGAATGGTTTTTTCTGTTATCCGTGGCGTTAAGTTCGAAGCATATAGCCTCTGCATTTAACGTAATTATTTTTTTTTTATAGAAAAAATTTAATACCTTGTATTTTTGTGCAGCCTTCGCATTGTGTTATATGTCGTAACCTTAACATAGCATTTTTGAATAACATTCTGTTTTTGATTTCGAGAGTCTTCGAGAAAACCATCGAGACGAGAGTTTGTTTTTTTCTCGCCTCGATGATCAAGACGAGACGAGAAAGTGCATTCGGGATGAGATTCCTCGTATCGATGAAAACCTAAATGAAATAAGTTTAGGATATATTTTCTTGAACAATATTGGACCTTTGAAAGATATCAATTTCATTAGATCTGTATAAACCGCCAATATTGACATGCCTAATCAACAGTGTTGCTAACTCAGTTGTGAAGGTTTTCATCTCGAGAAATTTCAGAAGAGTATCAGAGATACACAGAAATACCAAATAACTCGGAAAAGTTCATATAAGTGCAGTATTTTGAAATTGAGAAATTGCCCGAAGAATATTAAATGTTAAAACTTCATTTTTTTTATTAGAATATACTTACGTTTATTATTGTTTGTTTGAGTGGCCCCGAATTCGAAATTCCAATATCTTTTTCCCATACGTTATAACAATTCGAAATTCAGACTCTGACCGGCAGTCCAGCCGTCCGTCCGCAATCCGCATGTGCTCTTACTTCAGAAGAAAGGGACCAGGAGCTTAGCACTTCAATATACTAAAAGAATTAAGTACTGATGCGATCAGTTTGAATATTGGAAATTGGTTGAAAAATAGCAACACGCAGCTTCGTGCAAAATTATTGACGGATCTACTGATTAGGAAACGAAAGAAACTTTTTTTTCGAAAAATTTTCCGATTTGGTTGAAAAGTTCGTATTTTTCGGAGACAAAATAAATTTTTTGCTGCAACTTATAAAAATATATTGGCTCGAAAATACATATATTTGAAAATACACTTTTGTCCCAAGCGACGCCTCATATTGAATTACTTTTCCTGTTATAAACGCCAGCTACATGTTTCAAAAGTTAGATAAGCACAATTCCGTTATGCCACAAGACTAGCTTCACTACACGATCTGCTTAAAGATATACACTCAAAATGATTTTCTGTCAGACTGAAATCATTTCCCATTCTCTGTTGAAACTGCCCGAATATTTAATCGGAATTCGACGTAGATATCTCCAGCGAATCGCAATTTCCTGCATCGGCACGACATCAGCTGATCCGTCGGACTACAACTTCACAACCAGGGCGGCATCCTGGTGTTTCAGTAACAGGTATTGTTAGTGTCGGTTGTTCCAGTGTGGGGCAACTGCCAACGATCCTTACATTTTACCTGTTTAACAATGTCGAACTGAGTTCAGTCTACCTGGATGGCTTTTATGTTGATGATTCGACTGATACGAGATGTAAGACTTCAACGACAGACAGGATGGAAACAAAATGGTTATAATTGTCGACGTCGGAAGTTGATTTATTCCAACAAGTACTGGAACATTTAATAAGATCAACTCAATCATAATCAAGAACCCATACATTATTATATTACATAGAACATATCAGAAACAATATTTAGAGTGCTCCTGCAATTAATTTCTGGGGTAGAAGATAACCCGAGGAATCGAATAAATGAATTAATTATATGTTTAACGATTGTCATAAGTTTGGAAGTGAATATTTTCAAATTTATTTTTTGAAATCTCTGTTCTGGTCACGCAAACCTTTCTAGATCGAGAGCTGTAGCACAAAATCGAAGCAAATTTGCTATCAGAGTATATAAAAAATCAAACTACCAAAAAATCAACCAATTTGTTGATATTGAGGTCTGAGAACACAGAGAAAAAAATATTAATGCTAATAACTATCAAAACACCTTCAGAAATTGAAATCATAAAAAAACTTGTAGGTATGGAATTTTTCTCGAAACAATTTAAATGAATTCAAGTTCATCACTGCAGGAAAAAGATACGGTGGGTAAGTCTCACAGTTATCATTTATGGTCCATATTTAGACGTTTTAAACTTTGGCAGGCATGTTTTCGAGAATGAAACGGTTCAAAATCAGTGAGCATTAAAGCGTACAAGCTAACCGCTTAAGCTTTTGCTGACACGGTTCAATTTCGTATAATCTCCACTGTTGATCCTGTATATTTTTCTGGATCGGAAATAATTGCACCAAATGAAAGCAAACTTTTGAATGATTGACCCATTTGGCCATTTGATCCGTTAATCAGTGAGTAGAAATCTGCCAAATACTTTCTTATTTTAGTGACACCCCCGGTGTGTTATTGCATCATTAGATATCTTGTTTGGTGGTATTTAGTATTTACAACCATATGCCATACGTTGGGTGAAATCTCAACGATGTCTGTGCTATTTATGGGTTTGTTTTGGTTCCGAATTCAGAACGGCTCGGGACAGTTCGAGTATGCGCGATTGAGATTTTGTGTCTGAAAAATCGCAATCGCACATACTCGAACCGTCCCTAACAGTTCTGAATTGGTTCTGAACCCGGAACCAAAACAAAGCTTATTTCAATTCTTATGAATCATTTAGTCTCGACAGGTACTCACACTCTTTTGAATATTTCTGCGAAAGGAATGTTTTTCGGAGAAATTCTTTTCTATACCTATATTAAAATTTTGTGAGTATGTGATTTTATTTCAATGTGTCCTATTTGGACAGAAAATATACAGGGTGTTCAGAGAGAACCATCAACTTGGGCGAATGAAATTCGTCAAAACCGACCTTTCCAACGAAGTGGGTAGGTAATCTCTATTGTCATTGGAAAAAACAGAAAGAAGCATTTCAAATTCGATGTTCTGATAAATAAGTATGACATTTCATGAATTGTAATGAATAATTGTTAGTTGGGATTGCTGAAAATCATGAAAAATGTTTCCTTGCTAACTCAGAAATTTTTTGATTTAAGGTGTAGGGCTCGTTTAAGTGGCCCCATACTCTCATGAACACTTCGAAGAACACTGTTGTAATAATTCATATTGCAAAATTGAAAACGAGAGAGATTTTTATTGAAAAACACTGTCATTCCAGAAGTATTCAAAGAAGTGTCAGCCCCCGACACAATTTCTTTCATAAGATTTCGAAGGATTCAGAAACAATTGAGTTTAATTCCAAGGTATGACATATTGTAGTAAATGTCACCGAACAGGCTATTATATTAAACCATGCAATAACATACTTTCACTGTGCCATTTAAATAAGAAATTAGTAGGGCCTTTCCGGTATGACCGGAAGTTGTCGAGAACTTAAATATTTTATGGAGAAAGTTAATTGTTACAAATCCTCCCCTGCAAATTTTCAGCAAAAAATAGGCTATCGTGGTGAATCACTAAGTATATCGCGACCTTTAATGCACTAGTTTTCAGCTGAAGGACGATAGATTTTGGATCTTGTTTCAAAAATTCAATAATATTTACATCTGAATAAATTAATAACCATTTCATTAGTCAAATTATATCGTTACATTATGATACAATAAAAGAGGAATGAGAAATGTATGAACTTCCACTCCGGAATGATTTTCAAATCACTCCGAATCCAGATCTATGTATTTGCATATTTATAAATCCTATCAGTAATAAACGTTGAAAAAAAACACTTTCCTTCGCCCTGTATCCTCAAATAACGAGGGACAGAGTACTGTGAGGTTAACTATGAAATTTTGTCCAGTTATTGAACTCGAATGAATGGAATAGAAAAGTACCAAGTCTGAAAATGAAATGAATTTTTTCGATCGATCGCCGAGATATATTACACAAAAAATATTCTTCCCATAACTCTTGTACACAGATCTAGAAGTTTCGACCTTTTAACAAAATTTCTGAAGCAACAATAATGGATTAGTCCCGACCCGAGTTCAGTTGACGAAAACTAATTTCATTGTAATATCATTCTGAAATCCTCGAAACAAAATATCCTCTCAATTAATTAAACTCAGTAAAAATAGCATATCAGATTCGTGAAAAATGAAAGTAGGGAAAGTTGTATATGATACTCAATAAAGAGTTGGGCTAATGTTCGATGTGATCGGCGTATTCGATTGAAATACTGAATGTTGTGAAGAATATTCTATGGACAACTTAAACGTACCTAAACCGTTTTTTTTTCTGTCCAGACGTGAGCACGTTAGGTTTCCTGAATACTGAAGATACTTTGCAACTTGAAATTCAGAGCTGTAGTGAGACGATCAAATGATGGAAAAATCTATTTCTTCACTTTTCTGGTGATTTAATACCAGAGGGGCCGAAAGAATTTCCTGTTGTCCATTATAATATTGAAATCCCAAAACGTTTTCAATAATCAGTTTTAATGTCGATGAAACTATTACATACTCTGCATAATTGTTGCAACTTATTCCTCATTTGCGGCGTTGAATTATACCTCATTTTTGCCATCTCATATGAAAAAAAACCTAGACAAGCACTGCTGTGAGGGCAGAAGCTTCAACGCGCATGTTCACTGGAGATGACAACGAATTTGAACATGCGCGAAAAAGCCTAACGGCCGACCGTAAACACAAAAACTTTCGAAAGGAATAAAGTAGAAACTCGATATTCGTAGAGTCGGTTTGCACCTTAATTACAAAGGCCGAATTCGTGAATGGGTAAAATCCACCCAATGATTCCGCAGACATAGCCATTCAAAGTTTTATTTTTCCAATATTTCCAACAATACAGATTAGATCGAACTGAAACCCAGTATTTTATCGAAAAATTACAGTTCCAAGGTTTTTTCCAATATCTCCAGAAATTATGGTTGTACCGGAATTAAATTCGGTACACTGCTGTAAAATATGATTTTCAAGGTCTAAGAAAGAGTTTTCTTTGGATTCAATAGATAGTTTCCGGAAAAAAAAAATTCGAAAAAATTTTTTTTTCAAAATATACTGACAGTGTAATCTGACCGAAATTCCGTGAAAAGCTGAGCGTTGTTATGCTCCAACTAACCTTCCAGTTTCAATCCAATCGTCAAAATTTCAAATGGCTATAACTCCGAAACCGTTTGACCGATTTTGCTCTCTGACGAACTCAACCTTCTTATTTTGAAAATTAACCCTTCCTGAAATTTTCAAGTTGATAGAATCCTCTGTATATACGCCCGTAATCGTGGTGACGGCCGGCCGGCCAGACCGAATCGATTTCGACACCTGATTCGTCATCAGTGAGTTCAACCTAGTCGTTTGAGACTATTTTCGGCTAAAAATCAGAAAATTACAGACATTTGGACAAATCGATAGCACGCTGTTCCCCTAGAACGATAAACACATTGTTCTCTTTACACTGTGGTGAGATTCATCTGCCGGATATATGTTATATGAGATGTATGTTTCTTGTTGATAGTCCTGATATTTCCTCAAACGTTCTTATGGTATTACAAAACTTATTTGGATCACAGAGAGCAGTTAGCTCTCATTTTTGAACCGGATTTCACGAGTTAACTTCTAGTTGATTTCCTCTTATAGTAAAAATCTATAAAATAAGCGTTTTATTAGGTTAGGGTCTTCCTCTATTTTGAAGCAGACCGGGCAGAAATTATTTTCTAACACACTGTCACAGAGATTTCTCCACTAAATCAGATGTAAAATTTCCTACAATAGAAATTTCAGGCAGAAATATTTTTTTTATTTACAGACCCGGTCTCTTTTTCAGTATAGAAAAGATAAATTTTCATTTCTGTACCACACAGAAAAATTCCACAACAACATTTTAGAACATCAAACCAACCGATTTTTATGACTTCACCTGAAGACAATTTGAATCTTGAATTATGAAAAGATAGAACAACGGAAATATTGAGACTGTTATACGCCCAATGTAGAATTCTTGTACTCACTGAATGGTGTAATCTGGGTAGAATATCACGGTGCGGAGGTGTTTGTTTAGTTATTCGTTATGGTCCATGTTATGTATCACAGTTATTGTAGATATAGGATATAATGGGCTATGTGAACTTTGAAGCTAAATTTTACCTAATTTGTGAACGATTCCTTCTTTATTTTTTTCAATATGAGATTATTATAATTATTAGTATCCTTAGATCTGATGATTGACTTATTTAGTTGTTGTAATTTGTTGATGCACTTCAGTTTCTTCGTCGTGAATTGGTTAAAGTAACCAATACTTCAGTCAAATATATCATGACACTTTATGTATTCTTCTATGATGGATTTCCTATTAACAATTCACATAATCTAAGTAATCATGGTGGTAGAATTCTAAAATTTAATGAAAAAGCAAGTTTTCCTGTTTTTGCGTTGTCAGTGGCTAGTGTCAGACATTTCGTTCCGTTCTGGAATGTTTCACACCGAAACTTGACCCGAAGAAGTACAAAAAAATTATTGAAATGTAAATCTTCCTCAAATATTTTTTCATTCGAATGTGAATTTTGAGCTCCATATTTAGCAAACAATCTGTTTCTGGATTGAATTTATTCGAACCGAGAATTATTTTACATCAATATGCAATTCTTCGCTATTTACTGATGAATTTATTATCAAGTTAAAATTATTAGGAACACTGAGTAGATTCGATTGGTGTTGAAATGTAGGTATACGGTGGTATTTATACTGAAGTATCAACAGAAGTTGATGTCAGGTGTGATACCTGTGTGGATAATCGTCCAAAATTTTTATGAAAATAACATACCTGATTGATTGCATTCGAGCGCTTGTTTGGAAAAATTACAGTTGTAGAGCGGACACCCATCTACGAACTGGATGTAGACACTTTTTTCAATAATGGAAACAATCGGTGTTTATCAATCGCATAAATAACTATCAATTTTGGAGCCATCTGAAGGATTCATTATGGAAACAGTTTTTCTTGCTTTCATAATGATCATACAGACGATAAATAATTAAAGTACAAAAAAGATGTTAACTTAGTACATATATTATTATCTTTTTATCAGTAAAAATATTATAGTGGCTCAATTTGCATTTTTCCTAATCATCTGAAGAAATCTTGTTAAAGTTGGGTGAATTTATTTTCCGTGATAAAAAATATAGGAAAATTGTATGTCTTATCCATCGAAAGGTTAAAAGGTTCGATTCGAAAATATCCAATGAATTGTACCCAAATAAACAACCCCAAACCCCAACGAAAATGACATCGGAGTTCACTCGCATCACAAATAAAATTCACCATAAACATGATAATCTGCACAAAAATCTCACTCAAATGGAGTTTTCCACTTAATACTATTGAAACGGATGTAAAGATTGGCTAAGGCTCCGATTACACCTCCGACTGGGATTCACGTTCTTTCAAATTGCCGCTCAAACGTTACTTCTGCTGTAAGGGAAGAAAGTTTTGATAAAATCAGGCTGCAAAGCTTCACGCTATCACGTACAAAAGTTCGAAACTTTCTTCTATTTAAAGCTTGAAAGCTATACTGGAATGGAACGCGCAGCTCTAGACCATAGAGAATAAACCGAATACGGTACATCATGGGACAGCAATGGACAGTACCAAATTTGATTGCGACGTGAAAGGTTGATGAACGGCTACCGCAGTATTTTGCGCGCATCTGTATATCCCCATTTAGATGACAGTTCAAATTCATATGGTTCTTTAACCTACATGTAGTGCTTAATGAGTGGCCTTTTTTATTTTTGTTTAATTAGCTGAGACTTTCCACGAGTTTGTGCCACTTTTTCATAGTTTCAGAAAGTGATTTCACCTAACTGGATTACATGGTGGAATGATTAAAGTAAATTGCAGTGTTGGATAATTTTTGGCTCGAATAACTGATAATTCGGTTTAATTGGAACCCAACATATTTAAGGATTACAAGGATAACACTCAAGAAAGGTAGACTTAATCTGCTAATGTCGACTTGATCAATTATAATTAAGTGGTTACGAAATCGTTAAATTATTTCATTTCACACTAATATTGTTATTTATCGAAAACAATATGCACATCATTGTCTATTTTCACCATCGAATACTTCAAATTATTCCCCAAATGAGAATCAATTAACTTGTGATTAAATGGGTGAAAATTATTTAGATTATTTTTGGAATCCATTTACTCACCGCTGTTTCTTTTAGCGACGGAAGCATATAACCTGTCTTCAAAAATGTTATGTTGCGCTCATTTGATATAATATATAAATAGGAACATCAATTGTAATTTCCTTCCAAGCTCTATATTTTACGCTCCTTTAATTTATTCATGTCAATTCGGTTTCTACCGTTTTCCGTCTACTTTCCTTGATTGCTGTGCGGAGGGGTGGGCATTCAGTTCATCCGCATGTCGGCCAATTCTTCCACCGAATTGCCTATTGTTAATTAGTTTGCGATAATCATATAACTATGTTTTCGCACAGAATGATAGATTAATTATCATCCATCTTACAGATTGGAAATTAGTGCAAAATATTAGCCAAAGATGCGATTAAATGACTTCAGCCTATCTTCAAGGAACTCTAATTGACGTTCTAATTGAGTATTATCAAGGCTCCATAAAAAATAGAACTTGAATATTTGTGCAGCATTATTATATCGATATAGCGAAATTGCAGCTCGAACGAATTATACTAACGACATAGTTTTTAAGTCCTCGACGTCTTGTTATGAATTTGAGCGAATTCGGTCCGTATCAGTTCAATATTGAAATAGGTTTGGAGCTGCGCTAAGCTCAATAAATTCTTTTTCGACAGTCGCCACTGTCTATCCCTTACACCCCATCATGAATTCATACTATATGACTAATCTTCAAAAATTAGTTATTAATGTGTCAGCTGAGTTCATTTTTTGCCTACTCAGATTATTTTTCTCAATGTGACCATTTTAATCCATTAGCTTCGGTATAATCGTATAATTACAAAAAAGGTAATCAACACTCGATGCCGGGAACGATATCTTAATTAACCGACTCTATTAGGCGGAAATTATTGTAGAATGTAAGTTGGAGTAATAACAAAGCTGCATTTTTACTTTTTAACATCGCCTAGTATAATCCAAAACTATACAGGTAATTTCAAGATTTTACGTTGGTTTTACCTTTTCTGTACGCCGTTCCAATCGATCCGAATCGAACTGTCGCGAAATCGGGCGTAATTACTGGTACCTAGGTTTATAGGTAGCAGAATAGCCCCTCAACGGCCTAGTAGATTATCCGTATTTCCTCAGTAATATAATTCAACTATGAATTTCAATTAGTTTTACTTATCTTATTTTTTTTCCTCGTATAAACTTAATTTAGACCCTTCCGTAGCGTTGTATCGATATCTGTCAGATATTCTATCCGACTTTCTATCGGCTCTTTTTATTTTGTGATCGAATGAATATACCGTGTTCAGGTCTCGGTTCAGGTATCCACTACCGAGCTCACTCCTTATATCTCAAACGTAACTATTTAAGATTGAATGATTTTTTTTTTAAATATAAAAAGTCCTTGTGGTTGACAGAATTGAACCATTTGTCAAGACAGTTTATATATAATTTTGAGTGAAAGTTCTTACGTGGTAACTCAAACCAGTACTTAATTACCATGTAGCTGGAAATTCCAGTGCCTCACCAAAATAATATGTATTTTCCCTCTCTCATATTCAATGAACTTAAATATTCGAGGATAATATTTGTCCTATCAATATAAAGGTATATTCGAAGAAGTAGAATAAAACGCTTAAGTAATGCTGATTGCCTGAAGGCAAGGTTTAAGGCTTTGGTAATTTTGTTCTTCATTTCATTCTAGGATAATTTAATTTCACCTTCGTTTTCCAAAACTCAAGAATACCGAAGCTGCCAGAAAAGGAAAAAAGTCCTTGAGAGGGTTCTTTTCACTTTATAATTGAACAATAATGGAAAAATAACTAACATTGCGAATTCTCACAATAGAATTCAGTACATCCCAAAAAAATTTCAAAAAATAATCTCTGAAGCCTGCAGAACGACGCCCCGTTTTCTCCGAGGGGGAAACCACTAGAGATATTTCGTGGCAAAAGATTGCCTCCCCTCAGGATCTCCTCAAGATCTTCTCAGATCTCCTTGGATCTCCCTGGGATCTCCTCGGATCTCCTTGGATCTCCTCGGATCTCCCCGGGATCTCCTCGGATCTCCTTGGATCTCCCTGGGATCTCCTCGGATCTCCTTGGATCTCCTTGGATCTCCTCCAGATCTCCTTGGATCTCCCCGGATCTCCTCGGATCTCCTTGGATCTCCCCGGAATCTCCTCGGATCTCCTTCCACTGCGATATAAAATCTCCTCCGTGGTTTCCCCCTCGGTTTTCTCCTATTAACCTCATAATTTCACGCATTACAATAGTTTTCGCTGCTATTGGCACCGTTAAAGCATGCAGATCGTGGGTAGGTGCCTGAACTTGAGATATTAAGAAGGTTAAATGAAATTTGAATGTAGCTGTTGACGAGATCTAAGAAGTCGTTATTTTGGCCTCCCGCGGTACTGTTTGCTCTCGAGAGCCACCCTCGGTTCCACCTAAGAACCTGTGATTTCTATGTATATATCAAACGCTCAACGAAATGTATTAAAGTGACAAACAAAACCGTTAATTCGTTGACGAGAATGATTATAACGAGACAAAAGTCTGAACTAACTCGCTTCATTTACAGTTAGAATATACAAATACTTCGCTACCTATTGAAATATTGATAAGAGTTGTTACAAAGTGTCCGATTATTCCTGAAATTTTATATTCTTCGACGATGGTTAAGTTGATAACAGATTATCTCTGAATAATTACCAACCATTTGAACGACTAATTTGAATTTTAAATGAGAGGGTCATTCGTTCTGTGGAGTGAAATCAACTGAAAGCAGATAGTATTGTACATTGAAATCGAATGAGGTTTTTATTTACGAAAGTATCCAGTCCATGGAGTTCTGCTTAACTCTGAATCAATCTGCAGAGAATACGTGATCAGGTTGATCTTCAATTTGAAATAAACTTATTATACAGGGTGTCAATTGGAAAACTTCCCACCCCTATTATGTCGAAACGGGTTAGGTGTTTATGAAATCGCTATGACACGTCAATTTTATTTTCGAGGGGGAACAGTTCTTATGTAGAAATCACTTTGTCTCTTTCAACCCCCTACCCCCGAGAACCCCCCTCTCGAAAATCTTAATTGGCAATAAGAGTTGAGTGATAAGTCATTTGAAAGAACTTTTTATTCTCTACATTTGGGCACCAATTTTTTTCAAATTTGAGTGCTGCGTTGCCAAGTTGGGGTTATTTAAAGATTGTGAATTATTCATTATTAGTCCTTATTCCTGTGAGTGGTATAATTACGTTAAAACTAAGACTTTTATTGGAACATGTTTTTTTTAGGTTAGTAAATTGTTTAAATACACCAATAAATTTGATATGATCCGAAATTAAAAAAAATTTTCGACCAGTCAATATGACAAAGTATTTAAATCAGCTAAAATTTATTGCGATAATATGTGCGGTATTGTTAGTGACTATGGTATACACGCTTAGGCAAAGAATTGAAATGATTTTTATTTATGGCGAGCAAGGAAGATGCGCAAAAAGAATTTATCATTATACAAGAAGATATTGACTGGAAGGAAAGTTCACTAAATAATATTTTACATTTCGAATCATATTATCGAACTTTATTGAGACGAATTCCATTGCAAACGAAAATAAAAGTAGAAAAAATTGAAATGTTTATCTTTCATGAGCTAAAGAAGAAGTGATAAACACTTTCAGTGAAAAAATGCACCTGTCCTCTTTCTGGTCATGTCAAAAAACCGTAAGCTAATAGGTTAGTAAAATGATTTATTGGTATATTAAAACAATTAACTAACCTAACAAAAGAGGTTCCAATAGAAATCTTAGCTTTAACGTTAAAAGAACACGTACAGGAATAATATCTAATAATGAGTAATTTACAATCTAACTTAGCAACGCAGCACTCAAATTTAAAAAAAATTGGTGCCAAAATGTAGAAAAAAAAAGTTCTTTGAAATGACGTATCACTCAACCCCTATTGTCATTTAAGATTTTCCAGAGGGATGTTCTGGGGGTAGGGGGTTGAAAGAGGCAAAGTGATTTCTACGTAAAAACTGTTCCCCCTCGATAATAAAATTGACGTGTCCTAGCGATTGTATAAAAACCTAACTCGATTCGAGATATTAGGGGTGGGAAGTTTTCAAATTGACAACCTGTATAGTAATTAAGCACTCAATAATTGATGATTATGGGCGTGAATTTCTTCCTAGCGACAAACAGTTCTCTGAGTTTTTGTCAAACTAAAACGCTACACTTCATTACTTCCATTATCGTATCAGAGAACATACTTCCTTGTTTTTCGGAATACTGATTTCTTCATTTTGACATACATGTCAGTAATTGGGTGGCTTATGTAAATTCGTACACTCTCAAATTGAATTGACCAAATTTATTTCAAACCACTCTAGGAAATTTATCGAAATTGAGCTACTTATTTCTATTCGGAACAGATACACAATTATACTCGCAATTATATTTATATATTGATGGCTTATCAAAATCTTACCATTGAGCACTCTGGCAAATATTTATTGTGTATGACGCTGTATCTTCACATCGAAGCAATAAATAACGAACATAAAATAACTTGAGATGTTACAAAACCGAGTACAAAACGATCTGAGCAGGTAGCAAAACTTAAAATATCAGGGACTCAACTTCTCCAATAAATGAATGAATGATAGTTATATGGTATATCGTTTACTATTCGAATATAAGTTTCTCTCTAAACCATAATTGGAATTATTTCAACCGGCTTTTAGTTTTGTGTTATTAGATATATCGTAATATTTCATGATTCATGATTCGTGTCTTCATCTTTACAAAGATTCATTTTGGCGAAAATCACTTTATATACTTAGTGTTTTTGTTGTTAGATCTGATATTTTATTTCCTATGATTTTTCGATGAATGTATAACCGCAATACCACTCTCATAAGGATATAAATATATATACAGAGTGTAACAGCCAAATGGAATAAATTCGATAACGAATAAATGAGGGCGTGTTGGGAAAAACGCTCGGACACGTCGATTTGTAATTTTAAATGCGCATATTTTTCAAGAAAATAATATTATATAGGGTGTTCCATGTGGCCGTGGCCAATACCAACTTTCTTATTTCAAATGCAACCCCCTGTATATTATTTATTTTTTGGATTCTTCAGAGAATTCTAGACACAATTCATGCACAATGTCCTATACCTATGTTTAACTATTTCGGAAATATTAAGTATTTTCAGATTTAGTGCAAAAATCAACGTTTTAAATAAAAATTATTTCATTTCACAAATTCGGTATATTACACTTTAAACCTAATAAGTTATACTGATTATTTCTTAATAATTAAAAAAAAACAAAAAAAAACATTAATGTCAACGTAGGAAATGTTCAAAATGCTCGCCGCGAACGTATTGGCAACATGCTAATCTGATATAGTATTGTCTTCTAACGTTACTCAACATTTCTGAAAAGACTTAATATTTCCGAAAAAGTTGAAGATAGGTATACGACATTGTACATGAATTATGTCTAGAATTTTCTGAAGAATCCAAAAAATAAATAATATACAGGGGGTTACATTCGAAATAAGAAAGTTGATATTGGCCACGGTCGCATGGAACACCCTATATAATTTTATTTTCTTGAAAACTATGCGCATTTAAAATTACAAATCGACGTGTCCGAGTGTTTTTCCTAACACTCCCTCTTTTATTCGTTATCGAATTTATTCCATTTGGCTGTTACACGCTGTATATAATTCAAACATTCTGTTAGCTCTAATACATGTCGCATATTTGTGCAGTCTTCAATAGGTTTTTTCACCTTGCGGTCACGATTTCCTGTCTGGGAAGCCTTTCGGCCTTCATAATTATGAATTTTCTCCAGACAGCTATTGTATCGAGTTATCTGAAAGTGCAATTTTTGGGAAATATTTCTTAATATTTGAACGATTCTATTTCATGAAGGTTATTAATATAATTTAAGAAGAATCTATTTAATTCAGTAATAATATTTCCTAGAATACGGATCTCGATGAGTTGAAGTTTGGTAATTAGATTGAAAATGAACATCTGGAGGTGCAAATGAAATTACATGAACTATCTTATCTCATCAGAAGATTGAAACAAAAAAGTCAGGTAACCACCCTGCTTTCCACGTTTCTGACATATATATATTTTGAAGGAAAAAGAGAAACATACGAAAGAAAGGCTTTAAAGGTTCTGGCGTCTTGAGAGCTCTGCCTCGATTACTCTGTCTTGATTCAAATATTTTTTCAACTGAGAAAGTCTGAAATCTGTTCTGCTGAATTTTCTACGCTAAAACTCTGAAACATGTGTTATTCAATTCAGAGAACCATCAGTTTTTTGGGAAACTACATTCATATCGTTGCTTTGTCTAGACTCTAGAGCGTTGTCGAGAGCGTTGTCTCCTCGGTTGTCTCCCACTTATTCGATTCCTAACGACCCCTTTATTGATGTGTACTTGCGAGATACCTCCAAAATCCTCATTCCTCGGCAAGTTGAAATCTGAAATACTAATTGAATTATACTGACCCCAAGTTCGCAGTATTAAATAGGTTTCTAATTTGCGACCGTGCTATGAGAGTTTACTGTATACAAAAGCAGTCGGAAATTGGGTTCAGAAACATGCTAGATGTATTTAGTGTCCCACAGATGCTGGGAAACAGTCTCAATTATAATAAGTTTTCGGAAACTTGGGTGAGTAAGTAAAGTTATCTTGTACGAGGGGTGACATAAAATTATTAAAATGAGAAATAGTATGTATACAAGTAAGCTGAAAATAAAGGTGAGAGATCTAAACTAGAGTTTCTAGCGGACTTTGAGCTATAGTTACCTTAAAATTGGCGGTGCGTTTTCAATTTGTCTGCTTATTCCTGAAATTATATATGTATTTTATTTACCTCTGTTAATATCGAACATAAGTGAAGAATGCACTTCCAGATACAAGTCGTATACGAGAGAGAATATACTCGCGAATATATATCTTTTTCATTTCAGTTAAAACTTTTGCAATCTACCTTCGGTCTCCCCTTCGGTAGATGAGAAAGCTTAACAGGCATTCGACATGTAAAAATTCATAAACAAAAATTATAGAGAAATAAGAATGATAATTCAAATTCAACTTGACATGTTGAAATTCATCAACAAAATGGTAGATAAATGAGAATGAGGACGAAATTCTTCATGGATTTATGAAAGCAAGAATGAAAGCTGCAGGAATACAAGTTTGGCAGAATTATTTGATCTGTACAAACATTTGTTCTTTTTTCGACACCTGAATTATTAGGTATAGAACCATGATGAAAAATCTGGAAGAAAACTAGACTCCTTTCTATTTTCTTGCCTCATCTTTTCACCTCGGTTTTCACTAACGAATGATTATACTGTACAACCATGCGTACTGATAATATTCCGATATCGTGGATGGGAATAATTCTCACAAGGACTGTTATTCGCAATTAGATCTGATACATTGGATAAACCGAAAGTATTCATTTACTTCTGCTCTTCACAAACGAAATAGAATCACGATACAACTGAACATATATCGTGACATAACGGCAAAGTGGATTGGTTTCTGCCTCGGTTTCTGCAGTCTGAGTTTTTATCTCTTCAAATAAATATAGTGGATCAAATCTCATCCGTATTATTTAGAGCCTAGGACACCGCCACCACTATAGTCATCAAGGCATTCTGTTTTATACCTGTAGAACAATTAATATAGCAAACTTGAAGACCCGATCCATATTTATTTGTGGCTTAGTTGATATTGTTGTATGGTTCTCTAATTCCCGAAAATAGTGTTGTATACCAGTAATACGAACCCAACGAAATGTTGCAAAAAGTTTCACATTACCAAATTAGCTTGGCATATAACCCTATTTTCGAAAAAAAAACGAAAATTATAAATTACAGACATTTGTGCAAATGGTAGCATGCTGTTCTTTAGATCATGCGGGCCAAAACAGAGTCTACAAAGTGTAACTGAAGAATTAGGGAACCATACTGCAATATCAACTAAGCCACAAATAAATATATATCGGAGTCTTCAAGTTTCTGCTATATTAATTGGTCTTCAGGTATAAAACAGAATGCCAGAATGGTTATAATGGCGGCGTCCTAGGCTCTAAATAATACGGATGGGATTTGTGGGAGTTGAACGGATTCTATATAAGTTTAGTCACGCAAATCTTCTGACCCACTTTATATATAACTGAAGAGATAAAAACTCAGACTACAGAAACCAATCCACTTTGCCGTCAACTGTTAATGTTTACTTGTATCGTGATCTTATTTCGTTTGAGAAGAGTAGAAGTGAATGAATGAATGATTTCGCCTTATCCAATCGAGTATCCAATGTATCAGATCTAATTGCGAATAACATTCCTTGTGATTATTCCCATCCACGTTATAGGAATATTATTAGAACGTATGATTGTACAGTTTCATCGTTTGTGAGTGAAAACAAGACGGAATGATTTTTCTTCTTTTGGCAACTTGCGATGAAATTTGCCTTTGACCTTGAAGTCAATATTTGACTACAATATAACAAATTCCGTTCCGATCCGATTTAAAGTTTCAGAGATAATCGCTAAAAAATATGTTAAATTTCGTAGTATTGCCCTGGGTATGTATACTTATGATTTCCGCAATAAGCCAAAATACTGATCCAATCTTGATGAATCTCGGTAGATAGTTGGCAATTGCTTCTGGTGCGAAATTTCGTCATAATCGTCATAATGAAATTGATGGATATTATATTATTTCTATGAATTCACGTATACCTATTTATAGAACTTTTCCGTACTATTTCAATGAAAACTGAAAATTTTATTATTTATCATAGGCTCGACCTCGGTACCAGTAGTTGTTTTCTCCTACATATCGCTTCATATTTAGGATATGATATTATTTTATAAATTCAACAGAAATACCATTTCTCCCAATGTTTTCTTCAGGTAAAACTCAGAAATATGTATTGTATTTATCTAAGGCTTCTTCAAAACACCTCATCAGCTTAAAGCTCGTGCGAGCTAGGATATTGGGTGTGTTCTGTGTAGGCCAATTTGAGAAATCAAAAAATGTTCTTCATTGAGGTTTCTGAAGCTCAACCAAGAATATTTACTCCCATTAATGACACTTCATAAAGAATTAAACTCAGAATTCAAATAAGTCAAGAGAAACTTTGAATTCATTCGTTTCGCACTCAAACTGGGGATGCCTTCCTCTCATCTTTTCGATCGAATCTTCTCTGATGAAATTATGTCACTCAAAATTCTTCTATCCATTTTCTGCGTCAACATAGCGAGTTTAATAAACCGCTCAACTTTTCTGTCAGTGGCATTGATTAAACGTAATTAAATTTCAAAACTTCAGGAATGTTTTTGCTTCGCTTTCACCGTGCGCGCCCGAATTGCAACAAAATAAGCGAGTAACTCTGCCCAAGCTCACGAACGATGATGACGTGGAAAATGTTCAAAGAAATTCCGGCGAAAACTCCGTTGAAAATCCAGGCCAAGAGACAATGAAACGAGGACGAACTGTTTGAGCTTTTCAATTCAAAATTGAGTGATGCGAAACTTTGAAGGATTAAGGCGTTAGTCCGAAAATTTGTGTTAGGATGAATGATATTTAATAACGCCTATTGAAATCTATGAGGCGCCGTTTGGGACAAGTGTGTTTGCAAATATATTATTCAGTAGGAATAACCCTAGGACATTTATAATAGACGATATTATTTCATGATAATCGAAAGATCGATTCTTGGTAACAATAATGAGCTTGAGAAGTTTACAATAAAATTATGAGGTATTTGTCGGTTCGAGGGATATTCGGCGAAAAATTTTCAACAGTTGGCAAACTCGATAGTGTTTCATAGTGATTAGAAGTGTAATCTTGACGTGATTGGATTAAATTTTAACATATGACACTCGGCATAGAGACTCAATGTTCGGATATCAAAAGTTAACTCTTTTTTCTTAACCATTAGATAAGTGAGAACAATGTTAAGTAAGTTTGTCATATTATGTTTTTGTGGTGTACGCTGATGATATCGTCGTTTGAGGATAATATCCCAATATCTGAAACAGAACTATTTTAAATTGAATAAAAATTGTTATTTTCATGAAAAACGCCTTTGCGGATTGCAGTATTAAACTATTTATTTGTCAAGGGCAGTTTTTCGCAAAACAGATTGCGTAATGAACAAAAGAGGAATAATATAAACGATAAAGAAAGCGAACTGTGACGTTTCAGAGTACAAATCTGACTCTATCATCAGGTAAAGCAGAAAATAATTTTTGAAATTTTTTGCTATGTTTGATGAAAGAGTCAGATTTGTACTCTGAAACGTCACAGTTCGCTCTCTTTTTCGTTTATATTGTTCCTGTATTGTTCATCAAGATATATGATAAAAATTACGGTATTCTTCATCCTTAAAACGTAATTTTTATTGCTGTAACATCTACATTTATAAGAACATTCAAAAACATATACATATATTTAGTGCCAATGAACACGAAACAACACAGTTTACTTTTTCTATTTCGTCATCTGTCTGCTTAATAGAAAATAAATATATCTGAACGAAAAATAAGTAAATATCTTCACAAAAAATGAATATATGGACGCAACTTATCAATATACATTTTGACCCGAAAATAAATAAATTTGCGAACCCACTTTCGGTGACTCTCTCAAAGAATTCATTCTGATTTGAAAATGCCGCTTCCAGAAGTTACTAATGAATTTTAAAATGAAATATGTGTTTTCGTTCATTGTGTGCAAATGTACAAACACCCAACCTTCGAAATCTATAGAATATAACACACTTTTCTATGAGGAAAATTTTCTCAATTAGGTGTGTATAATATAGAATCATTTCATTTCTAGTTCTGGCAATTGATCTCATATCTAACCCCAACCTATTTCTTCCTCGTATTCATCCTACTTCCAAAAGAATGAATGATCTCTATTCCACGAAAATATCCTTCACAGTTGGATTCTCGGTTACGGTGTAATCACCTTGAATTAAACTAATTCTTTGTTGTTAATTTTTTTTCCATAGGCTAGTTAATCCCTGAGGTGGCACCATTTGCTATTGAAATGCAGGTACAGGATTTTTCGAAGAGCTGAAATCGTTGAGAATTCTAGGTACCCGTTTTCCGAACTGTGTTTACGGTCTGGCATATGAATAGTGATTTCATCTCACCAATAATTCTTCATTGGTGAGACCAACAATTCTTGGATCAAAATCGGGATACTACAGAATTTTGAATCTTTCTTCCCGAGGAAACCTCAAAGTAAGGACATGCAAGTCGTCTCGAATTAAGTTCCTTACGAAATATATAACTTGGAGACTTGAAACCTATAGAGAAAGTTTTAGGCCTATATGGTTAGGTTAATATCGAAACTGAGCATTTGAATAAAATCATATGGAAAGCAGCTCGCTTGAAATTGTCAGGGTGTATTCGAAGCTTGACGTGAAGTAGAAGTAGACGAACAGGCACCCATAATAGCGAACACTACCATGTGCACGTAAATTACGGCAACACAGCCACATTCAAATTTCACTAAACCCCGTTAAAATCTCGACGTCAGGCACCTGCCCCCGGCTTGCATGCTTTAATTTTGCCAATAGCAGCGGAATTGAATTCGGAGAAATTTCGACGGAAATAAGAGAAAACGGGGTGTCGTTCTGCAGGCTTCAGTGATTATTTTCTGAATTTTTTTGGGATATACTTAATTCTTTTGTGACAATGCGCGATTTTAGTTATTTTTCCAGTCAATGTTGTTATCGACTTTTCAATCCCATGGAATTTTATCATTCATCAATTCAAATTTGTCAATTTTAATGTTGAAAGTTCTGAACAGAGCCCGATTTTAAATCCACGTGATCAACTCTGACTTTAATCAACCTCAAAGAATGAACATTCAACTTGGAACAGCGTACATAAAGGAATCATGATTAAAACCATCGCGTCAGGATTGTTTCCAAGCTGTGAGTCCAGGCAGAGCGAAATGGCAGTCCATTTATTCAAGTCCGTAAATTGGTGGAGGAAACAGCTCTTACATTAATGTAAATCTGAAGACCCAGGTTTATATAGCTAGCGCATAGGTATACATTTTGCACGGTTGAACGTAGGTCTCATGCATGTGACAGTGGCGTACACTTTTTGTTCGTGTTTTATCGTGTGCGAAATGAGATAATTTCATTTCGGCTTGATCGCTGAGCATAACCCTTTGTGCTCATTGAGGGGTAGGGGCTACGAACCTGCTAGGAGAAAAAGGAGGAAGTTCTTCGGCTCTAATTCAATTGGAGCAGAAAACCTGTTTCTGACAGTTAAAGTTGAATATTCCGTAATAATATATCTTTACCGAAGGGAGCAGAATACGATTTGAAAATTCTTATTACTAACTTTCACCGAGTCTCAAGCCTTTGGAATGGAAAAGAGACGAAACATAGCAATGTTTATAGAAAAAACTGAACATTGATAAACATTAAGGCAGATTATCGATTAAAGCTTATTTTGTTAGGATTTTGCATCATTTTTACGCTCTTGAAATAGGAGACAGCATTTATCAACTTATCATTTCGTCACGATGTCTTTCGAATTTCGAGCTAGAAATGATATTAAACGATTGGGTTGAACTCCCGGAAAAAGAATCCGTGGCAAATTCAACTCTGTCCGTCCGACCGTCCGGTCCGTATGTGCTCTATTTTTCGAAGGAAAAGACATAAAAACTTGAAATTGTCAGATAAGGTTTGGAGTCCAAATATCTCGGTTGAGTTCGTTAATGAGTGGAATCGGAGTTTCGGAGTTAGGCCCCTTCGAAATTTTTAGGTTAAACTTAAAACAAAATTTCGTGTGGATCCAATTATTGTTAGAAAATTCTTCAAAAAATGTATTTTAAAATTTTTTTAATTTTTGATGGAAAATTTCTTTTCTTCGGAATTATTAATTAGATTGCAATGGTATTCGGCACAAACCTTGGAGTCAGTATTTAACAACAATGTTTCAAATTTCAATTCGATTCGAGATTAACTTTCGGAGATATAAGGGAAAAAAATGTGCCAAATTTCGTTGTTATTTGGAATTTTAATGTTATATCCGCAATACCACAAGGAGTACAGAAGCAATAAGATTGAAACTCTGTACTCAGGTGAAGGTTACCCACACGCAACTAGGTGCAAAATTTCATGTTAATCTAATCGTTAGAACAAGCGCGTAAAATATCCTGACCTCACGTCAGTGCTATTCTAGATTTTTCAGGTATTTTACTGGATTTTCACTGCCAATATATGAAACAGAACTATTAAAAATTATATAAGAATTGGTATTTTCATGGATTACGCCTTTACGGTTTGCAGGATCGAATAAAAGTCCCAAATAGCGAACCATGTATGTTCGACCATTTGAAATCACATGATAGATTGGGACAATACAAAAATACTGATGTCGGGATCAGATAATTTGGAAAGAAAAATTAAAGAGTCCCTTTGCATTTTGTTGAATGGGGAGAGTAATTTCGCTCATTGGTCTGAAGAAATGGACCCTATTTGGCAGAATTCACTTAAAAAAGAAGTAGTATTAAAAAACTGAATCTGTGTTGCTGTGATTTCTTAAATATGTCAATTCGACAAAAGTGTCACATCGAAAAAACGAAAGAAAATAATTCCGAAAATTTTCTCGTTTGTCTAATGAAAGAGTCAGATTTGTACTGAATGTAATGAAAAGTGGCAGTTCGCTTTGTTTATCGTTTTTAGTGTTTCGGTATTGTTCATTAGGCGCAATCTGTGTTCTACGAAACTCCCCTTGACAAATAGCTCAATCCTGCAATGCACGTGGGCTTTTTTCATAAAAAATCAATTTTATTCAGTTTTCAGTAGTTCTGTTTCAGATATTGGAAGCGAAAAAAAAATGCAAAATGATTGGGGCAAATAAATTGGAAGAAGATTTACATCTCGAAGTCATCATAAATGTACTCGTAGATAATACGAATCTATTGATTCATGAGCTTCAAAGAATACGATATAATTCGTGTTGTAGTACTATTTTGTTCCACTCTGATTTAGTTTCAAGAATTCTCATATTTCATTCCCCAGAAAAAAAAATACATATAGTTGGTCTAAATCATCTTATAGCCCGAGAGCTTATGACACATGTCTAATGAGGTTGTTGATTGACATTGAAATTTTGCATTATGAATACATTGGCTGAAAAAGTATGTAACCGATTGTCTTCCTGACCTACTAGGGTATACAACAGGTGCTGCAAAAAAATGTATGGGCAAAACAATAATAATTCGACAATTTAATTTCCGTAGAGTAGAAAGACCAATGAGAAAGATTATTTAGGAGGTAACAATGAAAAAATTACCCAAAAGATGCATTTTTTAGAAGACAAAAACAATTGTTTGATTCAGGTCCAAACGGGGGTACAAAAATCAAGGGAGCCTTGTTAATTTGTCTTCTCCACTGCGTGTTCATTATCGGATTATTCTTGTTTTGCTCCACACTTATTTGCAACTTCTTTGCATGCGCAGTACCTGTTCTAAACAAGTAGGTCAGAAATATATTCGATTACATACCCACCCAGCCTACATATAGAATCATGTAAAATTTCAACTTGAATCAAACACTCCATAAAACATGTGTGATGAGTGATGAGCTATTTGACGTTTCCCGAATTAGCATACATTTATTGCTTGTTAATAATGTTAAGATCCCGCGGGAATTCCAATAATTTTTTCACCTGAACTAGTCAATTTGATGGTTAGGTATCGAATAATTATTGCGATTCAGATAAGCATGACCAGATTCAAGAACTTTATATTCTTTCTTGGGTTCGAAATTGTCATGCTGAAATGCCATATCTTCGAATTATTTCCTTCACAAGTGGTAATTCTTATGAACAGATGAAGATCATTATATTTTTCAAATAGTTCCTCACCAGCAGGTACGATGTAAACGTTCGAGAGAATTTGCGACACAAAAAACGAAATCATAGTGAAAACTCAAGTATAAAAACCTCTACTTCCCCTTCATTCGAAGAGAATTGCAATATTTATAGCTACAAAAATATTGAAACCAGTGGTAAAATTCGATTCTTTGTGCACACGAAAACATTCAGAGGGTGAAAAGTTTGAATGAAACTATATTGCCCGCGCCGAACCTGAAAGCCTACGCCTATGTACGACCCATACTTGTACGTTATGCTATAACGTAAGCGCTATACAGATGATATTAATTGGCATAGTTGTGTATAATTTATCGATTTGAATTCGCAATTTCCATCAAACGGGGTTAGTGAATCTAATACAGTACACCATATTTCCAATTCGTTCCTGTCTATGACAGATTAGTTAATTCCTCGGTTAATTCATAGAGATTTCAAGTCTGGAGATTTCTATAAATAGAAAATGAGTTCGGAAGTTCAAAGCATAAATTCGGATCTGATTCAATGAATTCATTTGCAGAGCACTCTCATAGGAAAAAGTAAGGAATCTCCTTACTTCATCGATCGTTGAATCTAGAATTTGTGTTTTCCTTCTTTGCTTACACGACGAAAGTTGACCACTTTTATTTTCAATTCTATAGTAGCAATTTTTCATTTCTGGAATTTAATCATCAATAATTCATTCCTAGGCTAGATATTTATTCATTCAATTTGGTAGATCTTCATGTTCGTTAACCCAACTCTCGCTACTTTTCTTCCCCTTCGAGTGCCTTATTTTCTCATTGGGGGACAATAAGTGGTTGTGATCAACTTTTAATGCGCAAATGTATGGAATACCTCATGTTCACCTAAAATATTCCAGTTGCTACATACATACATACATTTTGGATCTTAAATTTCCAGATACTTGAATCCGTCAACTCGTAAATATTTTTTTGCTAGAAAACGAATATATCGGGAGGAAAAATAAATCGTCACATTAAATGAATATATTGTGACAACTAATGAATATATTGACTCTAAAATAAATATAGGTACTCATGTAATGTATTGAAACCCCACTTTTGTCCCTAACCGTGCTTTATATACCGGGTGTCCCTCGAATACCGTTCGTTAGAATATTTTCAGGGAGGAATCGAAATTCACGTTTGCAATTTCGGACGTATAAGCTTTAACTACTTTAACTTAGTTCTTCAAATGGAAAGCCCCATAGTTTTTAATGAAAATAGGTTCCTTATGAAATTCTGAGAATGTTGAAAATGGCGCTCTGCTGAAACATGAATATCTTTCAGCTTTTTCATTGAAAAAAATGCCGTTTTTAGGCTTCCGCGAGGAGTAAGAATAATGTTTCTGTCGCAATTGTCAGAATTGAAATCCATGATACAGGAGGTCACAAAACGTTGTCAACGTTGGCGATTTCGGAAATGTGAAAACTCAATTATTTCAAATTGGAACTTCATTTCTTTATGGTCATATTGGAATCTATGTTGGAAAAAAATGTAGGTGTGGAAATCTACACCAATGCCCATTTTTTGTGATCATTAGTGATATTTCCACACTTACATTATTTCTCAACGTAGATTCCAATATGGTCATAAAAAATGAGGTTCTAATTCGAAATAACCGTGTTTTTAAGTTTTAGAAATTGCCCACTTTGTCAACGCTTTTGTGACCTCCTGTATCATTGGTTTCAATTCTGACTATTGCCACAGAAACATTATTCTAAATCCTCACGAGAGCCTAAATACGGCGTTTTTCCAATGAAAAACCTGGAAGATATCCATGTTTCAGCAGAGCGCCATTTTCGATATTTTCATTGGAATTTCAAGATAATAAAAAAATTTCTGACAGAAAAAAATTCAAAAATTTCACACTAGGATAACTCAGAATTCCATAAGGAATCTTTTTTCATTTTAAAATATGGGGCTTCCCATTTAAAAAACCAAAGTTGGTGTCACTTCCGGTCTAATCGGATATCCCACGAATCTCAGAAAAATTACATTCAGTCATATCTCCAGTAAAAGTTTAAGTCCGATATTGCAAACTTGAATTTTGATTCCTTCCCAGAAACATTTTAACGAACGGTATTCGTGGGACACCCGGTATAGACTCGAACCTTATACTTATGCTCATGCGTAGTACATACTCAAGTCCATATTGCATGATATTTATTTCATCGGCGTAGTCAATACAACTACCTCCTCAACAGTTCTATAAACAAAAACGTATACATTCATTGACGTGAAGGCAGCAGTTTTCGCGCGCATGTTCAGATTTTTTGTCGAAGTGTTCATCTTTTCACATATTGACCCCACCAAACGCACTTTTGGTGATCTCCTTTGAAGAGGCCCGCAAAGGCTGGTGACTTCACGTCAGTGTTTTTCGAGGATATGTTTCAAATTGTTGTAATGGCACGATTATCAGGAAATTTTGCACTAACTTGTTCCTCAAGTTTCATCATGATTGAATCCGTATTTTTTGAGTTTTTACGGAAAAAAACACGAAATGTGACCTATTTTTCTCTAATGTCTCCGAAATTTATAATCGTATCAAACTGATATTTGATGCACGGATGTGAAATATAAAGTTCAAGGTTTTAGCTGAAATTTTTTTTTTTAAATTTTGATGACTAGTATCTCAAAAAATTACAGACATTTGGACAAAACGATAGCACGCTGTTCCACAGATCATGCGCGCAAAATATTTCTACTCCTCGAGTAGAGTACTCAAATTCACTTCATAACTTCAAGGCCTAACTTGTTTTTCTTGCTAGTACTCGTGAGACCAAACCGAGGTATGAACCAAATAGCGAGCCCAATAGGTACAATGTTATTCATACCACTCAATCAACCAAAACCCGTCGGTAGGCTACCGTAGCACTGAACGGTAATGTTTGAAATTCGATATGAAAATCTTGGTTCCCAAGGATGACTCTTCCATCCCGAAAAATCTATCTTAATAATCTTATCAATATAATGAGGAAATGTATTAATCTTCGTATTAGTATTGTAATGTTTTTCATTCGAAAATGAAATGGTTGCCCTTTGGAATATCTAATTAACAAATCTAGATCCTCTGCAGCAACTTTAGCGTCCATATTCTGGAACAAAGGGAAAAGGAAATATGAATGAATATCACCCAGGCCTTGGCAGGAACGTCCCATAAAATGGGGAAGGAAGAAAAACTCCGACGACAATATTTTCCTTCGGATTTTTATGTCCCCATTTAGGTTTTTTCCCCGCTTGATTTTCTGTTGTCTTCTTTCTTATTATCTTGATACTTGTTGACACTTGAATTTCGTGGAAAATTGGTTAGAGGTTTTGGTAGATTGTTTTAGGAAATCATTATCGTTGCTGGATTTCATTCATTTCTAGGCCGAAGAACGATAAGAAATGGTCCTTGACCGGTTAACGATCACATTCTGAAATTATTTGAGGGGATCGGTGTTGAATCGAAGCGGAGCGGAAATAAATTATCTAGGTCAGATTAACACGTTAGTCCTTCTTCTGGTTATTGGTAATATATTTTCTGAAGTGAAACTACACACAAAATCATATTCACAGAGAGTGGTCTGATTGAAAAACTGACGAAAACTAAATATACTGTTATAGTTGATAATAGCTTGAGTTATTTATATGAATATTTTTCATCTGTTTTTATTTAGTTTTGGTTGAACCAGCTGTGTTGCTTGTATATCGAGATACTGTGATATGAAAATAGAATTATTTGAATGTCTTATCTGTTTCCGTTTCTTTCGAAATACGCTGCAAAAGAACTAAAGCAAAAAAGCAGTTTTATTTTGAGATTGATATGTCGTATCATTCGGACTGATTCTAGATTTACCACGTAATTCAGCATTCAGCACTTCTTCACATTAATAAGAGTCCTTGAATTACTTAGTGAGGCTGTTATTTTCCCAGAAATTCAAGTAAACTTAGATATCGGTTCATTTTTATACACCAAGAAACAGGCACTAAAATAATATCGAAATTATCCTCCAGGATCGATCTCAACCACGATTTTATATCGTGACCAAAACGAAAAATTCCTACTCCAGAAATCTGTCACATAATTATAATAATTTCTTTAATTATTGCAGCTCGGCTCAATAAATATTCGTTCTCCACCACTTTCTACGGTTTGTTTACATTGAACTACTAGCTTGGACAAGTTTTAAATTCAACCGTCAGGGCGCTGACATCTTCGCAGAAGTTCCCAATTGAGTTTGACTACAGATATTTTTTCATCATCATCAGTAAGTCCAACTATCCTCGGCTCAAATTACGATGTGTAACATTTCATGCTCTCTCTCGTAGATAGAAGTAGAAAAACAATCGCAGAGAAGAGAGCAAAGTTGTATACTAGACGTAAACGTTCACCACTATGCTCTTTTGAATAAATTCATGTTCTGTATATGCATCGTATCTAATTCCTAATTTATCGTAGGTCATACAATATCCATGTTGGGACCGTAAACCTGTTTTTAACTCCCACAAACTGTTGAAAGCGAGGTTGAAAGTAAAACGCACACGGGATCTCAACTGTTTACTTCAACGACAATGATAGAACGCACTCCAAACACAAATGTTTATAATAAATCAAGTGGATAAGAGACCTACCACTCAACCGTTTAACAGTTCGGTCGGAAGGGCTTAAAATATGAAACAAACTAAACTTTATTGGATCGGTAAACACGTGCAAGCTGGGGAACATGTAACTAGGGAAGCTACAGATACGTATAATGTTCACAGGGGCGTAGCTGAGGAGGAACCCAAGGGAATGACCTAATGACGATTGTCCCCTATTCTGCTTTCATATCGCCCTTAATTTGTCTTATTGTATTGCCTGTATATTGATGCCAAGTTCTCTAGAATATCGTAGGTTTTAATGTGCTAAGGAGAATCATTTCCATTCATTTAACGATTCTATTATGAACAGAGTTTGCCGTGCCATTGATGATTTTCAAGAAGAGAATTGTATGAATTGAATTAAAGCAACACAACTGTGATATCGCGCGTTCTTAGTAGCATATTAGATCATTCATTCGTCAAAAATAACCCGAAAACTCTAGAAAAGCACGGACGCGAGGTCAGGAGCGTTATCAGCTGGTTCAAATTCCTTGTCAAAGCAAAATTTTCTAAATTTTATTTCCAATATTTTCTGAAATAAATATCGGATATTGCTGAAATAAGGTACAGTTTCAGTAAATATTGACCTGAGGCCTCTGTGGAGTTTCATGACAATTTGATGGATGGGGTCCTCAAAAGATATTTTTTCAACAAAAAACATTTCGAGATATTGAGGAAACAACTTGAAAATTTCCAATAGGTATAAATACGAGACCGTCTAGGCAGATAATAACGCGCTATTCCTCAGAACAAGCGCATTAAAACCATTCCATTCGAATTAGCTGAACGTATCAATTCCATTTCAATTATTACCAACACCAAAACATATTCTCTTCATGTTTTCTGTGGTTGCGTGTATAGATGTGTGAGAAATATTTTAGCTGATTTATGGATAATGCCAGATTCTGTTCGATTTGTTCACCAAATTCGATGTTTGTCCATTTCGGTAGCTTCTTTAAAATTAATTCAATGTTTTACCTTCATCGAATCCTTTCAATTCCCAGATATACTTTTTTACCCTCGATTTCACCTAATTACCAAAAAAGAATAGGATCCAAACGATTTGGAATCTAGTATTTTTTCGTAAGTTTGGCAAGCAGGTTCAAGATTGATCCAAAATTTCGTTGATCATGCGATAATTAGTTGACCAGGGTAAGCACATAGACAGGTGTCGGCTTCTTTATGAATTTGAACGATCGAGGAAACCTTAAGTAAATGTTTTACTCGAATTTTCTATTCACATTCTGTCACTCAGCTTCAAATTCTAATAATTTCATTTGAAAAGTAGGGACAAATCACGGATTCTTAGCGCACACAGCTATCTCGGTACTCAAGTGAAAGTGGAACATAAAATGTAGACCTCTTATCTTTAACATTCTTCCGTATAACAGTCGAGACGTTTCAGTTGATTTACCGTTTTTATGGTTGGGACTGCTCGAAGCATTTATAAATGGATTTCATGATATCTAAAATATCTATTGTCTATGAAAAGTCCCACCTTCAGAAGATAAACGTCAGGTTCAAAAATACTTTCATTATGTTTGCCTGATCTTATTGATTTTTTGGACATTTTCAATTCATTTTCGGCTCTACCATCCAGATGAAACAATTTTTTTCGCGATCTTCGTATCTATTTTATATTGAGAATTGCTGGCGTTGAGTTTTTGCTCGGACCATTTTCGGCTCAAAATTTAAAAATTACAGACATTGTGACGAAACGATAACGCGCTGTTTCCCAGAACAAGCGCGTAAAAATTGCAGTAATAATTGATCGATCTATAAAATCAATCATTCAATCGCCAAACCCTCCAACAACGAATTGAAATTGCTAAAACTTGATCAAGTTAATGATAACTAAAGCATAAAGCCTTGTTAAGCCCCGAAAACTGACTGATTCCTTTCATCCGTTATATCACGCTTATGTAGCGTCCCCTCTGGTCCCCCACCTGACCTTCTGGCACTGGCAGGGTTCGATAATCTCGAAGGGGAGAGTTTCTAGTCTGAAGTTCGTCGCAAAGTTGGATCTGTTGAATTTCGGAGGGTGGAACATGTCCTATTGCAGTCTCTATTGATCCCGATACGAGGCTTATGGCACATTCTTTGGCACCCTCACCGTTTGTCCGTAGTTGAAAAACAAAATGAAATAGGAACCAATATGAAAATGACGCTACCGGTAAGTATTGTATCAATTCCATCAGTATATTCTGAATTATTGAGAAGAGAACATTTTACTCGGGCACGACGCGTCAACCATCCAGTGAATTTTGTATATGTAATGGCCTAGGTAACAGAAAGCTATCGTTTTGTCCAGATGTCTGTAATTTTAAATTTTTGAGCCGAAACTTTCTCGAACGACTAGGTCGAACGAATCCGGTGCCAAAATCGAATCTGTCCGGCCGGCTGTAGGAACGATTACGTGATTCGAAGAATTCTATTGACCTGAAACTTTCAGGGTAGGTTGCATTTAGGATTGCCAACTTTTTTTGCCAAAAAACACGTATAAAATGGTCGAAATAGGAAAAAATAAAGTATACGGAAGAATAAAATATTCTTCAGTTTTTGCCTTGAAAACGCATATGTACTTTTCATTTACAATTTTTTGCTTTCTTCAAATGTTTCAAAGCTTGTATGAAAATCAAAATTCGAATTCAAATAAATGAACTATTTGTTTTCAATTTAATTCATTGATGCGCTCTTTCTTTCTTGTCGCCACTTAAAATTCATCCCTGAAATAACTCTTTACAGGCCCTAATAATTATCCATCAGTAAGTCTAACTCTAGTTCTAACTTAATTGTGTGAAACTATTTCTGGCTCAGAATAAGAAAATAAAGGACTTTGTTCTATAAAATAAACCCACTGAAAAACAATAACAAAGGTGAGTTTTTACTTCAATTAGTTAAAGGTGAATACGATTGACGTGACGTCATCAAATCTATCGAAAATTTACCAATCATTCGGTGAAAATGAAGACAAAGCAGAGAATCCTCGATGAATTTCGTTATTGGATTTGAATTTTGAATAAACGGTTTTCTTGTGTAGAGATTTATAACAGACCTTCTATATCATATAATACAGAGAAATCAATTGTTTAATTTATTTTGAGACATTTTATCATTCTGTTATCTGTGAAGCTATTTGCTGTGTTTCTGCATATATTTTTTCCAAAGATCATTATGGATGCGGTACAAGTTAGTATTATTCCCGTTGTTAGAAACTCGATTATATTTTTAGTGATGAATAATTTTCAATTTGAGGAGAAAAAAGATTGGAAGACATGTAAATTCAAGAATTGTATACTGAGGAAATTATACCTTACTAAATTCCTTCATTATTAATGAAGCACAGGTCCACCATTTCAGTCTTCAGTGATAGTCGAGTATTATGGATCCTAGGATGGATCCAATTAGAAATCGTAAAATCGATTTAACTACATTGACAGTATAAACACCCTGCTGAAATTCATCGGAATAACGCCGATGAAAATAAGAAAATGAATAGTGAATATTGGATTTGAATCGACAAGCTAATGATCATTTATGGATGTACTGGTTCGATTTCTTGGCGCAGTGGTCATCATGACTATACAGAGTGTAACAGCCAAATGGAATAAATTCGATATCGAATAAATGAGGGCGTGTTGGGAAAAACTCTCGGACACGTCGATTTGTAATTTTAAATGCGCATATTTTTCAAGAAAATAATATTATATAGGGTGTTCCATGTGACCGTGGCCAATACCAACTTTCTTATTTCAAATGCAACCCCCTGTATATTATTTATTTTTTGGATTCTTCAGAGAATTCTAGATACAATTCATGCACAATGTCCTATACCTATCTTTAACTATTTCGTAAATATTAAGTGTTTTAAGATTTAGTGCAAAAATCAATGTTTTAAATAAAAATTATTTTATTTCACAAATTCGGTACATTACACTTAAAATCTGATAAGTAATACTGATTATTTCCTAATAATTAAAAAAAAACAAAAAAAAACCTTAAAGTCAATGTAGGAAATGTGCAAAATGCTCGCCGCGAACGTCTTGGCAACATGCTAATCTGGTGTAGAATTATCTTCTAACGTTACTCAACATTTTTGAAAACACTAAATATTTCCGAAAAAGTTGAAGATAGGTATAGGACATTGTACATGAATTGTGTCTAGAATTTTCTGAAGAATCCAAAGAATAAATAATATACAGGGGGTTACATTTGAAATAAGAAAGTTGGTATTGGCCACGGTCGGATGGAACACCCTATATAATTTTATTTTCTTGAAAACTATGCGCATTTAAAATTACAAATCGATGTGTCCGAGCGTTTTTCCTAACACCCCTTCATTTATTAGTTATCGAATTTATTCCATTTGGCTGTTACACTCTGTATAATTCACGTACATTCATCGAATATGAAATATTCGACTGAAACATTGCACTTCTACCATGAGTTTCAACCTTTGAAAAATCATATTTTATGAATTCATGTGAAAGTGGGCAATTTTGAAGTTTCACTTTTATCTTTATGTCGAGTGTGATGAGTTTACGACTTGGATCAACGACTCCTCACGTAGGACTCAAACAAAAACGTACTCTTTGTGTGACGAAACCTGCTCCGGTGCATATGGATTACTAGATAACAAGGTCGTTCACGTTCGCTATCCGGCACACTCAAATTTGTTATTCGTTTATTTGTCGAAAGCTTCGAGTGGACAGATAGGTGATGAAACTCTCAGAGTTATCGATTTTCCGACGGAGAACGTTCAGAAATGCAATTCGAAGTTCATTTTGCGTCGCTCTGGATAGCGTGGGTACCGGTTTTGTTCTATCAATCAGCCACTAGCGGGAAATGCAACTTCTGAGAAATATCCTTGTAATAACTGAAAAATGATCCTTATGTAAGTGTCATTGGATCAATAGTAATAGTTCGTTTAGACGTAGAGCAATTATTAGTTCGAAAAGTTATAATTTCGAATATTGGATAGAGTAGTCCGCTACTTTCAGATAGTTTGATAAAGAAATAAGAAATGACTTTGTTAATTATGACTGTATTTCAATGAAGTTTTTCAGTGACCTTAATTTCGTTGTACTACTACATTTTCAAGCTGGTGTATTTCAAGTTATAGTTATTAGGTAAAAACGTATTTGAAGGTGTTCTGTAGGCTTATCACTTGAGAATTTCGAAAAGGGTCCGTCTGTTCGTTTGGAAGTTTTACTGTCAGATTATATCTTTTAGGTTTTTGAATGATCTCTGGTGCTCTTTGAACTTTTTGCGAAAGTTTTACCTGTTTGACCGAGAAGGACGCATTGCTTTCTTGACAACCTGATTTTTAAACATTGTCTGTTTTCTGTGAAATTGATCCGAAATATCTTAGTTCTGCAATTTTTTGATCTTTTCATTTATGTCAGGGCTGGGTTATTTTATTTTCGGAAATGAGTTGTTTTATTTTTTTTTATTCATGGGGGAAATGTTTTTTTCTTGGAAATAGAAAGTTTTGGTCGAACCGAAACCTCCTCAGTCTTAAAGAACAGGCGGACCTATGGAATTCCCCACTCTTCGTAATTCTCAAGAAATAAGCCTGTAGAATACCTTTAATTACGTTTTTACCTGACTTGAACTGGTAGTAGTACTACGAAACTCGGGTCACTGTTAAACATTGATGAAAAATAGTGATATTAAACAGATAAGTTTCTTTTATTCTATTCTATAATAATTCCGGTTTCCGGTCATTTTAAGAATCGAATGATGAGCTGCGAATTTTGAAAAATATTCCATCATTTCATAAAAAGAAAAAGAATAACAATATTTTTATACTATTTCTCATATCTCGCGAATTAGTGAACGCAGACTTTACTGACGGAAAAATTCAATCCAGCTTAAGTAGAGTGACTCATATTGTAAGTAGTTGTTACTCGCTTGTTCAAATTCTATTAGATCAACAGGAAATTTTGCACCTACTTGAGCGTTGGAATATTTCACCTGATCACGAAGTTTCAATCTGATTAAGTTCGTACTTCTTGAAATATTCCGGAAATACGGTTGAAATTCCAAATAACGTCGAAATTCGGCAAATTTTTTCCTTATATCTCGAAAGGTAAATATCTGATCGAATTGAAATTTGAATTATTGTTGTTGAATTCGTGCCTTTCGTTGAAATCTGAGCGATATAACAAGAAATAAAAATCCAAAAAAATCAGAACAAATTTTCGAATCAACATTTTTCTTGGAATTTTCCAACATATGGATCCTCACAAAATTTTGCACAAAGTTGCGTGTTGGTATTTCAAAACTGTCTTCAAGGTTTCAATCTGATAGAGTCAGAACTTCATGAGAAATTGAGAAATTAACCTCACAAATTCAAATGGGCCTTTCCCCGAAACCATTCGTTTGATTCAACCCATTAATTAACTCAACCGAGATATTTGGATTTCACACCTTATCTGACAATTTCAAGTGGCTAGTTCTTTTCCTTCGAAAGTTAGAGCACACACGGACGGACGGCCGGGCAGAATTGAATTTTACCATGAATTCTTCTTCAGTGTGTTCAACCCAATCTTTCAAGATCGTTTCCGGCTCAAAATTCGAAAATTACAGACATTGTGACCAAACTTTAACGCGATGTTCTCCAGAACAAGCGCCTAAAAAGTTCATAATTGGACACGAAGGCTATTCTTTACTCTTTCGAATTGTTCCATTATATTTTATAATTATCTTTGTTTTATGGACGATGATCGTAAAGTTCCATAGACATATCTTCCCATTCCAAATTATCATCTCCAATATTTGGAAAAAATACAGATCCGATCGAGTTGAATTCCAGTTAGTAATTGATTGTAACGTACCTACTTCTCAACCATTTACTAGGTCCCAATTTCATCATATTGATATTGGTTTGAGGAAAAACTTTTCTGATGTCATGAACTCCGAAACCATAGAAGAATCTTATCCATGAATGAATTGAACAGCGCATTTACGACTTAGACCCATTAACCTTCAGGACCATTGGTCTTTCTAATCGTTTGAGACAATAAATGGCACCTTCTGAAATTTCAGACATCACGAATAAATGATAACAGTTCTGTTCTCTAGATTAAGCGTTATACAATTACTTATATAGTACCTATTGTAAAATTCTTTTTTTCACCTGTAACAAAATCTTAGGAATGATAATATTTCCAATATAAGAATGAAGTAAGGTGGGAAGTATTCCATCTATCTGTTCGCTCGAACTCCGATCAAGATTAATTCCATTGAAGAATGATTGATTCTATAGATGATAGGAAATCTATCGTTTGGAATACGGTGCAAAAAACGCTTTGTTGAAATTCATCGAAATTTATGTAGGGACATCCATTAACGGTTAATCGATTAGACATTTCGATTAAAATCAAATCTACCTAAATACAGATAAGCCCTAAATAAAATTTATTCGTAAAATGCATTCATTATTGATATTACACGCAAATTCGAACTCATCATATTTTTGGGTTATTTATAGCAAATGCTGTCATAGTCAAGACCCACTGGAGTGCAGGTATTGTCCTGGGAAAGTTCTTGGATCGTCCTAGGATAATTTTGAGGAAGGAATCAGAACAAGTCAATCTTACAAACAGTTTTACAAATTGTTCTCGAATACTAATTGTAGGAACTCCAATAAGAACTGTCCCAAATTAGCGCAAAATTTCAATTTGTTAGAAAACACATACATATTGTATAATTTTTTTTATTCTAATCTTTTATTGTATCATAAAGTACATAGGATAGGGATATTAATAGATTAACATATCGTGCAAATGGCCTCCACGGCTTTGCTTACACATACGTACTCGTTTGTCGAAATTTTTCATGACCAATCTGCTTAAATGTGGCTGAATTTTGTTGATGCAACTGGGCCTTTGATTTTCAATAATCCTATAAAAAGAAATCTAAAGGTGTTGAATCACACGATCTAAGAGGCTAATTCTGATCACCGGAACGGAAGATTACACTAACCGGAATTGTCTCATGCAGCAATTGTAGTTTTTCACGGGCTGTATGGCATGTGGCATTGTCTTGTTGAAACCACAGATGGGACACATCAATATCATTCAAAAAAAACTGAGTTATCATATAGCGATCGAGCACCAGTGAATTATACCTCCAGCCCAAAATGCACAACAAACAGTGACAAGTCGTAGATGCATTTGTTTTCTGACAATCACATGTGGGCTCTCAGAATCCAAAATTCGCCCATTTTGGCGATAAGCAAACCCTTCTAGGTGAAAATATGCTTATTCGCTGTGCATAGTCATTAGGCTTTAGTTGTTGTGTTAATTGAATTTGTATTTTATGTAGACATAGATCTTTAGTCAGTATACGCTGTAGAGAGCTTCTATAGCGTTAATTTTGTGACACCCTTTATTCATTTATTTTAATCTGCCTTTCCCTGGATTCAGGGAAAGAAGAAATATGTATTTGCGTCGCAATCTATTTCAACGCGCTTGTTTAAGGGAGCAGCGAGTTATCATTTTGTCACGATATCTGTAATTTTCGAATTTTGAGCCAAAAATGGTCCTAAATGATTGGGTTGAACGCACTGAAGAAGAATCCGTGGTCAAATTCAATTATGTCCGTCCGTTCGATGTGCTCTAACTTTCGAAGGAAAAGACTAAGTGACTGGAAATTGTCAGATTAGGTTTGGAGTGCCAATATCTCGGTTTAGTTCGTTAAAGGGTAAAATCAGTTGAATAGTTGCGGAGTTGGGCGCATTTGAAATTTTGAGGTTAATTACTCGATATCTCATGAAGTATCAACATGATCAATCTGAAACTTCGTGGACAGTTTCGGAATACAAACGCGCAACTTGATGCAAAATTTCGTGTGGATCCAGTTGTTGGGAAATTTAAAAAAAATGTCATTCGAAAATTTTTAAAATTTGATTAGATTTCAATGGAATTTGGTACAAACCTTTAAGTCAGTATTTAACAACAATGTTGCAAATTTCGTTGTTATTTGGAATTTTAACGTTATTTCCGCAATACCTCAAGATTGAAACTTCGTGATCAGGTGGAGATTACCAACACGCAACTATGTGCAAAATATCGTGTTGATCTCTTAGTTGGAATTTGAACAAGCGCGTAAAAGCTTCTGTGCTTTTCTAGATTTTGATATTATTCACATCATCGTATTTAAATGAGCACTTCGCGAGTTATAATTGAAAATGTAGTTGACGTGCTGAAAAGTCATACACATACATACACATAATAATAAAAACCCTCTGAATATGTATTAACAGAAATGTTCCCCAAGCGTTACTAATCTGACTTTACCACTTTCATTACGCCCAAGAAGATAAGTGTTTCCTAACGAAAGTAGATTAACCGTGAAATTATTTATCATGAGGAATAAGGTAGCAAAAAGCATAACATTCGAATGCTGGATTATGTTGTTCAAACAGTTGATTAGATCACGATATGGGGTTATTATCAGTGCGTGTGGGGACCTCTGTTTAATTTAAGGGTGATTAAGTATGATGAGATAAAATCGGAAACTACTTTCGTGCTCAATTTCGTTCAGAACTCTAGGGAAATGAGGTCGGTATAAAAATAGTCATGAATTAAATGAATTGATTGAATGAAATCAATGATTGATGCTTGAAGATGGTGTGAAATTTTCGCGACTATAATCAAGTATCGGAATTTTTACAGTTCAAGATTTATGAAAGGGTTTCAATATGAGAAAATTTTCGTACCTACGAAAACGTGACTATTTCGTCATGCCTATTTTCAGGGAAATATCTTTCCGTAGTCACGTCATGAAGAGCATATTTTTTGTTTATCAAAAATAGAAATGTGTGATTAAAATGTTAATTGATTCGGAATTCATCCAGAATTAGGAATTTACTCGTTCCGCTACGTTGATGTAAATGAAACGGCATGCGCTATACTATATTTAAGATCTTTTAAAATTCCAATCAGATTCTTCTGCACCAACAACACTCAGTTATAATTTTCCAGGAAATCATATTGTCGGGAAACGAATAAACAGTTTTTGCTTGTGCTGTGCTGTCGCAGTATGTGAAACTGTTTCTAGGTACACTGGAACGATTCCAACCGGCTGATAGTTCATTTAATGCTTAATAGTCGTTTAGTATGTGGTTAAAACGAGATTGAATGGTTTTGTTGTGCAAAGCAAGGTGTGAATTCCTTGTAACATATGCAATGAGTGTCGTGCATATAAAAGGCATTGTTTGGGAGGCAAATACTCTTTTAGCACAGACTTGATTGATTCAAAAGTTAATTTCGAATGGAATTTCAATGAATATTCATTTGTCTGATAATATTAAGAAATAGTTGTAAGGTCGTAAAATTTAATGACGATCCAGGTAAACAAAAACAAAAAATTACAGAATATAGGACATAGTTATACGCAGTCTCTCACTTCATAACAATCGTTGGTTTGCCAAAGATTTTGATACCAAGTCGAAAGTATCTGAGGAAGCGAACGGAACGCACATTTTGTCTTATTATGAAATAACTAATTATCTTGAAAACCTTCAGAGATATCTTACACGATGTGAGCCGCGATTAAAAGGATGAACTCTGGCTAGAAAACAGTATATTTATAAACCTATTACGTTATTTCATTAGGCCAGTCGTAGAGAGCTTTGAAAAAATGTTCACCAATGAACAGTTTGAGCTAGAATATTGCGAATTTTTTTTTACGGTTCTTATTGTATTCTGGAATTTCACCCCAAAAATAATTTGGACTTGCTTCAATATAACCAATTTTCTTTGGCTTCAAGTTGCACAATATCCCAGATCATTCAATTTATTGAATATCATTCAATATGGCTTGTTCCTAAATATATCTTGTATATGGAATTGAATTTGACCAATTATTCATCATAAATAAGTGGAATGTTACGCCTCAAAAGGAGTTCAAAATTTGCAGAATAATAAAACATGGACGAGATGATACGAGTGTACAAAAGAATTACATGAGCCTTAAAAAAAGTTTGTGTGGACGAATACGAAATACCTTAAAAAAAATAATCGAATTCGTTTTTTCATTTCGGCTTTACGTGAAAAGGAAATAACAGTGAATTTATTCCCAGCAGTATCTGCATATAAACCATAAATGCATCGCAGTCGATCCCTCATAGTTAAGAGGCAATGAATTGATACTCTTCACCGTTTAACATTATTAAGCTATAAGGGGCATTCTTCTCTGGCGTCAGCTCCGAAGCGTTCTTGTTCGACTATATCCAGTACTCGAGTTGGGTCGCCAAAGCGGAACTGCAGAGGTCACAGTGATCACTCATTTAAACGGCATTACTCAGCTGTTTGAGCGTTTCCTTATACACATTTAATTTATTTACTCCACTCTTCACTTGCTCGAGTTTTAATTAATCCCAGCAGATCCTGTCAACGATGGATGTGTTTTTGCGAAAACGCACCAATGGGAGATGAATAAAGGGGTGATATACATGGGGCTGTGACCCAGATGAGCTTTTGAAATCCCACTTAGACTTAGCACAACTTTCGTGGTTAGTAGATACATGGTGAGTACACTGTTATCCATAGTAGTTATATCTAACATGTCAGAGATCCAACAGGTGTTTGAAGGTAACCTATATACAGAATTTTTCAAAGTTTTTCTGGGTTTTCACTCCCACTATCATTGAAAACGCCCCTGCGGATTGTAGAATTAAACTATTCAAGCAGGGCAGTTTTTAGGAGAAAAGGTTGCCTAATGAATAATAACGGAAAAATGCAAACAAAACTCTCACAAAATAAACTTCGATCGATGCAGTATCGAAATATTTTGAAATGTATTCATTTAAAATAGGATCAACTGTTGAATGAATAATGGTAAATTTGTATTTTGCCATCAATTATAGGAGATTATTCGATTATTGTCGAAGATAATATTCAATTTTGAATCGAATGTGAAATAATTTTTCAGTGAAATTTTGCTCACATATTCAACTCTTAGTTTAACATCGTTGCTGGAAACCGAGCAGATTTTAATTCGAAAACTAACGCCATTCATCAGCAAGTCTAACCATGATATTTTGAGGACCATTTTCGAAAGAAAAATTGGGAAGAAGAGTAATTTGGAACCAGCGTTAAAAACATTGACTTTATTTATTGCTATGGATTCGAGCGCAGAAATTAATTTAGCATAGAATTCTTCACTATAGTTCTTTCTTATCGTTTGGAACCATGTTATGCACATAATTGAAGAATAAATAATTTGAAGTTAAGGATTCCCATTCTGAATCCGAAAACCAAAACGAATTTGAAAGGAAAAGAGTCATTTAGAAATTATTGTCATTAGTTTATCATTTTAATTATTATCTCCGAATAATAATCACCAATTTTCAAAACTATACTCTTCAGTTCAAATTTAATACCAAGGAGAAGTCATTGCCATGGAGATTCCCTAAGTGATTGTCTTCGAATTCTATGAGGTTACACAGAATATGGAATATATTTGGAGATGTGCATAACCTAGCAATCGTGTTTGCGAAAACTGAAGGAGCATTATAAAAAATTGGCAGATTTATGTATTTCAAATAATGAACCCTTTTGTAAAATTTGCTTGGTTTTCAGCTCAAATGCTTATTACCCCGTTGTGATGAAATATGGAAAGTGCTACTCACATGTTTGGAAGAAAGGAGCTACCAAAATAATAACTCACAAATATGGAAAGTTTAGTTTATCGATAAAGTTCGTGGCAATTTTTCATCTGCAGAAATCCACAAGTTCGACGTTGCGACCAAATAAATCGACTTCGGAACGAACAATAATTTCCTGAACGTATTCACGTTCGAACGACCATCTGGTTTTTTCTAGTGTTGGGTTTTTTCCCATAACGACACAGCGAATTATATGTTCACACCCTAGCAAGCATAGAGATATATCGCCGACGTTCTTTGGGTAAACATTAATGTTTAATTCAATAGTTTCTTTTTTATTCCCGAACCTCTTCTTGAGCTCGGATTGTTCGTATGAGAAACTAAAGCAAGACTTTTGTTTTCCAGCTATTTGAACCACTGTTATGAGCATAACGGTTCGAATAATCCCGTGCCGTATGTAGGCGAGATTACTGGGTGTGGTCTAAATCGGTACGGTTGAACTCCCTGAAGAAGAATTCGTGGTCAAATTCAATTCTGTCCGTCCGTCTGTCTGTCCGGCCGTCCGTATGTGCTCTAAATTTCGAAAGGAAAGGCCTAGAGTCTTGAAATTTTCAGGTTAGGTTTGGATCCTGAATATCTCGGTTGAGTTCGTTAAGGGGCCAAATCTGCCGAATGGTTTTTATGTTACAGCCATTTGAAATTATGATTCATTCAAATTTCACTGAAATTTCCAAGTTGCCATTCCACAATGTGAGCAAGCCTGTAAAAGCTACTGACTTCACGTCAGGCTTTTCTAGGTTTTTTGGTATTATCTACGAACATGGTTTTGTTAAACTGAAATTCCTGATATTCAACGTTTTAAAAGTACTTAAAGTACATATAACACAGTTAAGGAAGAATGATCTAGACTTTTCTTTTCCTTTGATATTTGAACTCTTTTCCGTAGGAATATAAAACTTTTAGTCTAAAAATAAACTGTAGCTCATTATTCCTCCTAGAACCATTCCTCACTTTTTTTGATGTAGAACGTTGCCGTCTTGTGGGAAATGCACATGAATCTAGAATTTCATCGTCGTGATGGTGATGTTACAGGCTGCAGAATCGCTATAATACAGCACTCTGGAACGATAATCGAATGAACTTTATGCATATTGCCCGAAGTTTTCTGTACACGGGTTAGTGTTCGTAAGATGCTCCTCAGATGGCGCTGAATAATTTTTCTACTAGAGGCAAATACTTCAACAGAAAAAAACTATCTTGAATCCTGGGTGAGAACAAGGTGAGTCAGTCGGATGATCGGTAAAACAGTGAAACTACAATAACTGTATCCCTTGGCAGACGCCCCTTCGGGGTAGCGGTTTCGGATGATTGGATGATTAGCTCAGATCAAGGTGAATTATTTGTTGATTTATCGACAGATTCTCGTCCTTGTGTCAGATTTTTCCTATTATTGAATTAAAACTCTTCATTTATCCATGGATCATTCCTCAGAAAACTTAGTGCTACATTGGGAAAAGAATTTTCACACGATCTTTGTACGAACCATGGTTATAGAAGTTCAGAAGTAATTGAATATCTATTGCATCTGACAGAGAACCTATTGAAAGGACTCATAGTAAGGGTGAGCATCCTTCGCTTCTGTTTATTTAGACTAATTCCGGTAGGTTTCACAGAAAGAACTGATCGGTCGTTCAAAGGACCGATCAATTCTTTGCTTTCAGTTCGAATTCGATGTTTGGAATAAAACGGAACTGCTTCTGGTCGAGCACAGAATTTACTGTTGATCAACAATCAAAGCCTGGATCGAGCAATCAGAGGTTCGTCAAACAAGCTGTTATAAAAAAAAGTCTTTGGATTCTATATTGAAAAGGTTCGGCATCACGTGATTCAGTTGAAACTTTCATTTTCAATTTACGAGTTCTGAATGATATACTTGTACTCCAAGCCCCTTTTCAACGAAGTACTAGATTTAAACTCCAATGGTTTTTTTCTCTGAAGGAGTTAACATACATATTCGATATTTTCAAAAAAAGTTTATGAAATAGCTAAGCACCAAATGTTGCTATAGTAATAGGTCTATTTGAATTTTTTTGGCCAAAATTATCAAAAACGCGGTTCGTTAACGACAGTTTAGAGGCTCAGGCTAAATTCCAGTGAAATCAGCTTGGTAGTTTTTGATATAATTTTTTTTCCAATGGCATAAATCTCGCGAAATATTTGTGTAACTCTTACCATAAGGTTTCAATTTCATTGGATCAGTTGTTTTCAAATTACTGAGGCGAACAAAGTTCAGAAGGACATAAACTCTGGAATCATTGAGCTTAATTTGCCCATTAACCTATTCTGATTCATGTCTTTAAGTCCTTTCGTAGTAATGCTTATCTACAGTAAACTGTCAGACGAACACAATCCAGTTTGAGGGACATTCAGTAATAATAATGTATTATCACAATGTCTATTTTCAGAGTGAAATGAAAATTCATCGTTCCATTTATATAAAAAAGGCGAATATTCTGTTAAATTTAACTCAATTTCCGACTGAAAATTGGAGAATTACAGAAATTTGGTAAAAACTGTAACGTTCCTTTTCCAAAGAACAAGCGTGCAAACGTAATCTAATAATATTCTGTAGGATGCCTCCAATTTGGAATAACCAAATGACCCATGGAATGTCGTAATTAATGCGTATCCAAACGGACAGAATATAAAAGCATAAATAAGAGCAAATATAAACATTCTCGTCGCTCAATTCCAATTGAAACGGCGGTGGGGAAACACGTATTTTGTGACTAATCTCTAAAAGCTATTGTTTTAATTTCGTTCGGCTGGCAGACTGCCAGAATAGTAATGTCAAGCAGAAGTTCCGACTTTCATACCGAACAAATTAGTGGATACTTGCTTCGCGTCCGTTCTGTTTAAATATTCAGAAAGTTTTTCGTAGCTGTGTTTGTTATATCAGAGAATTTGGGGCCAGTCTTATATCCTACATAATTAGGCATAAATCCCTCAGAGGTTATTGGATGCAGCCTGTTTGCATTCTTGTTGTTGCCACTTATTGTTGTCTCTATTCTCTTTACGGGTATGGAAAGGAGAATATCTCGGATATTCGCTTTAATGGTCGACTCCGTTTTATGATTGTTGTATGTATGTCCGAAAACAGTATCATATCTTTCGACGCTGACGTTAATGTCTCTATTTATGTCTAAGGACGAGGTCTTTTTTTTTGATATTTTTTATGATAAGCGAACCGAATTACAATTTACATGTGTGATGCATGGATATGATATATCCAGACTTCAAGCATAGTTTCTCCAGTCGGTTCCATACCTAGGAAACCTACAGTGTGAGAGTTGTTCTCATCGCCCTCTCCAAGTTGAAACGATTTCAATATGCACTTCACATTCATCTAGATGAATATCGTAATCATGAGTTAGCAACACCAAAATGGCATTATTTTATTATTGACGGATGATTCAAATGACAAGCTGTCAGAAAAGTACCAAAATAAATCTGATATGAAAGTATGATGACCTCCCCTCAAAATTAACCATGAAATGTTTTTTAGGCGTTTTAGGTCCCAAGGAGACAGACACCAATTATTTAATTGCGGACAGTTTAGGCACTTCAGATATTCATCAATCACATGTAATTTCGACGAAAATGGAAAATAAGATGCTTCGCATTCAAATTGATTATCTAAAATCACTACTAGAAGAAACGAAGAGTAAAAATGTAATCTTGATTGAGAATAATTATCTGTTGAAAGGAAAAATATCAAGACTCGGAGATCAAATAAGAACAGGTAATAATATAGTGAAAAAACCGGTAAACATGACTTTTCATGATAAGATATCGACTTCAAGTTCAACCTCCGGCACTGTCGTATCCAATTCTATGGAACAGGCGCGAAATCTTGAAACGGAGATGTCAGCGAATTGTCACAGAGTATTGGTAGACGACTCTGATGGAATATCGATTGAGGTTAAAAATCAAGGGAAACCTAAACAAACTCAGAAAAATTTTAGTGAAATTATGAAAACCACTAAAAATAACATATCGAAAACTACAAGCGATGGAGATTCTGTGAATAATATTGAACAGAATGAAAGAGAATGGCAAACTGTCACCAGAAAGAAAAAAGGTAAACAGTTCAATAAAATTATTTGCACTGGTACAAAGTCTGGTCAGACATCCCTACATGGAGCAAAGAAAAGGAAATGGATATATCTGGGGAAAATTCAAGGAAAGGAAATAACGGTGAAAGATGTGGAAGATTATATGAAGCAAACTAAAGAAATTAATGGTCTTCAGGTTAAGAAACTTGAGACGAAGGGTGAGAATTCAGCATTCACAATTGGTGTTACAGAAGAAGAAGATTTCAAGTCAATTTGTGATGAAGCATTTTGGCCTGAAGGAGTGGTAGTCAGGGAATTCAGTTTCAGAAATTTTTTTCAATGGAAGAAGAACAGTCTGCACACCTGAAACAACTCTCAGAATGCAATTCAAAAATATTCAAAGTCGCACATATTAATATACAATGCTTGAATACATCATATATCGCACTTTTGGATTTCATTAAATGGAGAATTTATGGATTTCTGTAAGAGGGAAAGGAATGTAACCCTTTAACTTTTGTGCTTTCTTTTTTTTTTGACATTTATTCTTGTACATTCAAATGTCCTATGAATTGAATAAAGGTTATTATTATTATTATTATTATTATTATTATTATTATTATTATTGAATTATCCGAGGTATATATATAACTCATGCACGAATTTGGCATTCTCAATATTACGCCTTAAAGATATGCAGCAACTGTAGAGTTTAGGAGATCCTTCGTAAATTATGAACATTTTTGAAATATGCATTAATTAAGTACATGAAGGTAATAGGTTACATTTCTATGGCAACAGTATACCGGGCGTCACCAGGAATCAGGTTTACCCCCAAAAAAATTTTTTTTTCAAGATAGGTATAGGATTGAAATTTTACTTTATTGTATTGTCATGGATTGTGTTCAACAAGGTGTGTCTATGACTTCCGGTTTAACCGCAAATGGACGGAACTCGCGATCTTCTCATTCGAACTGGTGCTTTTTTTCGCGTATTCGAATTATACGACGTTGAATTCTGAGTGGAATACCATCAAAAAATTTAAATGAAAAAAAAAATCCGATCAAAAATTTTTTGTTCATATTTGAAAACTAGCGCGCGCATGAAATTGTTTATCGAAAGATTCGATTCGATAGTGAATATCCACTAAATTTTCAGGAAAATTTTACTTCGTGATGGAATTGAAATAATTTCAAACTCCAAACGTGAGATGCGTCGGACCATATCGTTTGAAAAAAAGTAGACTCCTCGTAAATCGAAATGTTAAGTGAAAATGAGAAAATTCAAACCATACAATGGTATTTTGGTGGTCATTGAATTGAGGAGAAAATGAATTAATTTATTGTTGTCTTTGAAGATAGGACTATACCTTCACAACCTGCTGTTTCCGGAATAATTATTGAAGAAATCGAGGAATGTGGTTATTTAAAAGCATGCAGTAATTGCAAGAATGATGAAATACTAAAAACCATCAGTGGAAATCGTCTGAAAAAAGAAGTAGATGTATGTGCTGCTCTTAAAACCACTGCACCTCTAGTAGACAAATTGCTGAACAAGTCGATATGACCGTTAAAAGTTTTCGGAATATTTTGAAAAGGAATGGTAACCGATGTTATAAGTTTCAAACGAATAAAGAAATTTCTTCAGAAGATGGAAAATGAGAATGAAAAAAGCTTATTTCTGAGCAATATCTTATTCACCGATGAGTCATCGTTTTCCTTGAATAGAAAACATAACCCATAAGTAGTTAGATATTGGTATAGGGAGAATGAGCATCTTAGTATTCCGGTGCGTACCCATTATCCTCAAAAACTTAATATTCGGAGAGCATTACTGATGGGGAGTTACAATATCTGACCATTTTTGAGCGCATGTTCTAGGGGAACAGCGTGGTATCGTTTTGTCCAAATGTCTGTAATTTTCGATGATTGAGCCGAAAATGATCTTAGACGACTAGGTTGGACTGACTGATGACGAATCCGATGTCAAAATCGATTCTGTTCGGCCGGCCGTCCGGTCGTCACCACGATAACGGGTCTACGGAGGATTCTATCGACTTGAAAATTTCAGGAAGGGTTGCATTTCAAAATACAAAGGCTAATATCGTCAATGGGTCGAATCGGACAAATAGTTTCGGAGTTATAGCGATTTGATATTTTGAGGTTATTTTCCTCATATCTTAGAAACAACTGCAGCGATTGAATGGAATATTGGCAGTTGGTTGAAAAATAACGACGCACAACTTTGAGCAAAATTTCGTTGAAATCTAGTGGTCACTGAATTTACAAAAAAAATGTTTTCAAAATTTTTTTCGAAAAAAATATTTTTTCTGAAACTATTGTTCATATTCAACATAAATTTCAGTTATACTTTGAATTTTATATTTCACAGCAGTGTACCAAATTTCAATTCGATACTGCCATTAGTTTCGGAGATATTGGGAAAAAATATGTAGAATTTTGTGATTTTCTTCTCGATATCGTTTTTTTCGGTATAACTCAGGAAATATTGTTTAAATCGTGATGAAACTTCGCAGCTAGTTTGGAAATGTTGAAGGACAAATATTCAATATTCTGTGATCTTCTCATAATATTATCCTCATTAAATTCTGTATGAACCTTCGCACTGTTTTTTTTTCGATGAAGTACTGGATTTCAATTCGATCTGTATTTTTGGAAATATTGGGAAAATGAAATGGGTGGATTTTACCCATTCACGAATTCGGCCTTCGTAATTAAGGTCCAAACCTTCTCTACAAATGTCGAGTTTCTAAGTTGTTTCTTTCGGAAGTTATTGTGTTTACGCAGTCGGCCGTTAGGGCAGCAGTTTTTGTTGGAATAATCAAATTCGTTGCCGAAGCGGTCATCCACATTGAACATGTGCGCAAAAGCTGCTGCCTTCACGACAGTGCTTATCCAGATTTTTTATCGTTGGTAACCTAAACACCGCCAAATATCTGGAGCGTTTAGAGAATCAAATTATTCCGACAGTTCGACAGCTACCAATTAATTTCGATGATGTCTGGTTTCAACAGGATGGCTATCCAAGTCATAACGAGAAGCAGTCACACAATATCTGAGGACGACTTTTTCGGACCGTGTCATTTCTATAAATGGCACGATCAAATGGCCCCCCAGATCACCAGATTTATCTCTAAATGATTTTTTTCTCTGGGGATATTTGGAAAATTTGGTTTCTGGGCAAGAAATCGATTAAGCGACGAATATTAATGAACTAAGGTTCAATAAAATCCAACTTTGTGCCAAAATAGCAACGATGCCTAATCTGCTCAGATATTTGAGATTATCTCTGTATAATAGATTTGGCTAATGTTTAGCACAACAAGGTGAATCATTGGAACATTCAATTTAAATTCATCGATCTCCAATTTTGTATTTTTTAGAATTTTGTTTTGTTTTCCAGTTTCAGGCTTCGTAGAATATATTTTATTTTCGAGCCAGTTATGGCAAAAAAACCCAAGTACCTACTCATTTTCACGTCTGGAGTGCGACTTACTTTCAACGCAATCGCGGATCGAGGGACTGCGGACTGGAGACTTCCCCCACCAACCTGTAAGAAAACAATCGTTTATTCGATATGTATCGCACTGAGGTTTTGAATCTTCCACTGGCGGATTATATTCTCAACTCATCTAGACTAACGTAGAGCTTTGAATAGTGCCGAGTGTCCTAACCAGTCCTGTACAGTTTTTTACGATATTCTACTCAAAATTCAAGGTAGAATTCGAACATACGATATCATTGTCAAAAGTTTCAATTCAATATCTCGATAATTGTAGATATTTTGTGCGTGAACCTGATTCCTTTGACAACCAGTACATCATTCGAATCTACAGGAAAAGTAGATATCAAATGGTAATATCTCCGAAAACATTGGATAAATTTGGAATATTTACGAGCGAGTGACTGTAGGAATGATTTTCCAGGATCGGACGAAAGTTCATTGTTTAAACTGACGTAATTGTATGTTGAACCGAAAATGGATATCATTTTCGGTTCAACATACAAAAAACTACAGACGTTGTGACTGAATGATAACGCACTTATTCCCATAGTTAAAGCTCAGCTAAGGCGAAAGCTTGCTTTTCGAGGTAATTCGGTGGCATCCAAACAATATTTCACCGTGATGCATACGATACATGGCATCATGCAATCTGCCCACAATCAGACATCAATGGACCGGAAACTATTTCAGCATATCAATGTATTTCTGCCTCCTTCCAACCCACGCAAGCACCTTTACCAGTGGCGGATCGACAATTTCCGGGGCCCTACGCTTGAAAACTTTACATCTACAAATGTGAACAACTCAACAGGAGTAAATCAGGTAAAAACCAATATTCCTATATCCTCAAAAAACGAATGACTATGACCATGAAAAACTATGAAAAGATAAATATAAAATGCCGAGTTACTAATCAAGAGAACCTTTATTCCTTATTCTCATGTCTGCAAATTCTCTTATTGCAGCATCATAATCCAGACTCTTCTTAAACCACTTTCAATCGGAAGTATTCCTAAGAACTGCAGTTTGTTTTTCTTTATAACCGTATTATATTTATTTTTTATTATAGATTACTCTGAAAATAAAAGCTCTGCTGCGCAACTCCTTGAAAATGCTAAAAATAACTTCAAAGCTTTATATAAGTTCGAAAAAACTTCATTCTCTCAATAAAAATTATTTTCAAAAGCTGTGAACAACTCGTTTTGGGGTTTTGTAAGTTTCAAATGTTTTCTGAACTGAGATGCTTCAATGTTAATTCCTTCATCTAAATCCTCTCCATAATACTCCAAGAGCGCTTTGAACTGTACGTTTCAATGTCTTGCGAAGAATCTCCTATATCGAATATACATTCAAATTGCACAGTTATATCTCGATAGAAGGAACTTCTTTCCCAAAAAATATTGGCATTGGAGTTATCCCATTCGTGAGAATTTTTTTCCAATGCGTTTATTGCACGCGTCATGGGAGTATTCTTGTTCAATATCGTTACTTAGTTGTTCAGCTTGTGCTTAGTGAAATAGCTTTTGTCCGTATTTCCTTAAAATGGCTTTATGAATAGTGTCTACCTTGCAAAAGCAAAAAAGGTGTCGGAAGTTTAGAAGAAATTTTCTGAAAGCGTTCTAGAATTATTTTTTCTCGAGTAACTATAAGCATAGCATATTATAAACGCCAAACAAGTGTTGCACTTAGCAACATTTCCTCCACACAATATCGGCCATGGCATGTACCTAGATTTCAAAGGTATGCCGACAACTTGTTTGTCACCCCTGCGGGAAATATAATTGGAGAGAACATGCGGAAGCAGAACCTTCCATTTGCTGTTATTTTTTTATTGATAGCTGAATTGTTCTGGTTGTGTTAATGTGACTGAGATAATTTACACGTTATTCTTCATTTTCAATCGCAGGACAAATTTTTATTCTGAAGACATGTTGACTGGATCGGGAGCCTCTGTGGAGCTCAGAGCCCTACACTTAAGCGTACTGAGCTTACCGGTTAACCCGCCTCTGACCTTTACATTATTTAAGAGATTTTAAAGCCCAGCCATCTTCTGTTATGAATAAGTCAGCTATTGACGTTCGAAGAAAATTTCACACTAGAAGGCTAGTTATCAGAATTAATCTACTGTTATTATTTTCGTTTTGCGGATTGCAATTGCCAACCCCAGAATAGTTTCGAATGCTAGTAGAATTAAAATGCTAGAACTGAAGAATTATTTTGATATATTTCTACTTGTCTTCTGTATTTGTAATTTTTTGAAAATATTCGTTTTGTTTTATCATTTTATTACATAAAAACGAAAACCTTTGGAATTGGTTTGAAAAAATCAACCTGACTTCGTGTGGGCGTCTGAGAATTTCTGTCTTAAGTATCGATTTAAGCTCATTTTGGGAGGATTTTGCATCATTTTTAAGGTCTTTCTAGGTTTTTACCCCCAATATCTGCAAAAGAAAAACTGAATCTACTCACATGATAAGAATACACTTTGGAAATTTCACTACCCCTTCGAGATACAACCACATCAACTTTCGGCACTCTGTTGACGCTACTTAATTATTCAGTCACATTCAGGATTATTGGATCCTCTATCGGTGTGATATCTTTGTGGCTGGTTATTGGATTACTTATTTTTCTAATAATTTATTTTATGATGTTCATGAGAAATGGCAATGAGCTTATAATATCCACCAAGATGAATTCTTTTCAAACAGCAATATTATTCCCTACTACAGCCATATACTATGATTGATTGGGCATTGATTACTTTGGTCACTTTTCCTCGTGAGGCGTTTATCAAGTTCGGAAAAGAAGACTGACTGCATCAGGCAGAAATGAATACACATGTCCAAATAAGTAGTATGGAACATGATTGACAAATTACTTGCAATGTCGTCAAAACTGTTTGAATCGGTTATCTCCGAAACTATCTAACGAATTCTTCTCTTACACTCAATATGCCCATTTACACCATTACCACTTTCCTAGGAAATGGTCTTTCTTTTGATGAAAGTGTTGGTTAAAGTTTTTTTTCCTTCGTACATCCAAAAATACAACGAAGAAGGTGATTGCTGTAGTTATACTTTTATAGACATACATTTTTATCTGAGAAAAAATGCATATTCTCAATCGAATAGCTTTCGGTCGAATTCACCGCACATAAAAAATGCATTATATAAATAACATCATGCTTTAACTAATTGACAAGATAAATGCTCTAATTACTAGTAATATAGTTATATTGATGAAACGGGAATGCAAAGAGCAGAGCGAATTTAAAATATTCAACCAGTTTTTCAACCGCTGTTATTTAAGTCCATACAACTTCCTATATTTTCATTTGTCTCACATAGACCATGAGGATTAACCGTTTAGAAGTTATTGCAACGGGATAATATTCTCGAACCTAATTTAGCAACTTCCTCTTTCCTTCATAGATTTAAGGCCGATTCATATTAACCGACCGGCACAGGTCCGTTCCGGCCGCGCCAAAGGATTTTTCTTTGATTCAGGCCGAATTGTAGACGGATAATATGAATTAGTCCATATAAAACCCACTGAAAGATTCTAGGGAGCGGCGGGAGGCGGAACCGAGCTCTGTCGGGAGGATAATATGAATTGTCTAACTCATTTATTTTTAGTCGCTGATATTTTCAGAATTTTCATTGTTATGATGTAGAAAACCCTGAAATTTTCTCTTCGAGTTATGCCTTATAATTAATTGTGTAGCTTTGTGACGTCAACTTTCACTGCCTTTAATACGAAGCTATTCAGAAGATTCAATATGGTATAGTTCATAATTTTAGCATATTGGTTGAATGATTTGTTTCAGTATTTCTAAACGAATTGAACCCTTCTATTCCCGTTCTTTTACTAAATGAGTTTTTAAACAACGTTGTTTTTTTCGAACCACACTCTTCTGTGAGGATAAGGTGATTCATTGATTGGAAGCTCTGTATTGACTTTCACTTTGTACAGCTTCTCAAGATTGTAGTTGACAGTGGACAGTAGGTTGCGGGTGCAAAGTAATGGCGGTCAACATCAGGAAAAAATAAATAATAATGAATTTTCATTGAAAAGTTATCACCTTCTTATATTTTGTTCCGATTTTTGTCCACTGAAATATTTTCACGAAGGAGTAAAACTAGATTATCGCTTTATATAATCAAAATCATGTTTTTTCAACTCTCAAAACCACATTAAAACTTTTGAAATTGTTGGGATGTTACCATAATACATTTTGGTAATGATTTGCACTAAAACTTCATTACTGTGTACCAACAAAATGTTTTTAATATTACAAAATGATTGAGAATAATGCAAATATTACTTATTGAAATGAAAAAATGTGAACGTAAGCATCCCCCATCATTTAGGAATTTGCGAATACCAATTTGTAGGCGTTGGGGAGCTGAATTCTCAAGCTGAAACGAATAAACACTTGTGGCCGAATTTGTCAGTCTGAATAGCTCAGACAAAAGAATTCGCCGGAGTCTAATGAATAGATCGGAACCCTCATTCATAAACCCGATCTCCGCCCTTCGCCAGGAGTTTTATATTGATATGTAAGCCGATCCCACACTTCCTTTAAATTATAGAAATACCTAATATTGCACGATAGCTTCGACAAGGCATCGACCGCTATCGTTCTGCTGAATCAGCAATTAGTATATAAGACCTTATTCTTATCAAATCCATCGAAGTCGATAGATATCAGTTGTGTAGAACGTATGTAACATTTTCTGAATAAAACTTCTCTTAGTATTTTTTAAAAAGTGGTTTTTCGAGAGCAAAAACATAATTGGCGACGAGGATGGGATGTTGCTAGTATTACTATAGAAAAGTATACGTGAATTTCAAATCTTTGAGCATCATCCAAAAACCCGAGTTTCTGAAACTGCGACGAAAAATCCAAAGTGAAATTCCGACCAAAAAATTAGAAGCTCAACCAGTGCAGCGATAGAAAGGCCAAGACGAGTTGCTGAATCCCTGAAGCAATTGTAAGGTGAACCAACCCTGACTTGATCTACCCTGCAGCCCTTGAGAAAATCACCCTTTGGAGTTTGGAGATAGCAGCCCAGACACAAGGTTTAAATAAGAGTAAGTTGATCTATTGCTTCCCTAGTTTTTCCTACTTCCCTAGCCCAAAGGAATAGAGTAATTTTAATTTTTTTGTTAAGAAACAAATTGAATAGAAATTTTTTTTTATCTCAAAATTGATAATTTAATAAATAAATTTAATCAATTAAAAGTAAATATGACTCAACCAGCAGTTAATCAAGCCTCAGTAGATATTAATGACTTAAAATTATTCGGTGATTTATTACCAAAATTTGGAGGTAATTCTCACGAATTACAAGCATTTCTTGTAGAAATAGAAAATTACATAGAAACTTTTGGACGAACAAACGTAGCTAAGATTGATCATTACTGTTTTGCAATGATTAAGTCAAGAATTATTGGAGAAGCCCGTATAATCATAAATTCAGGACCTATCCCTAATAATTGGATAGAACTAAAACGTATTTTGATTGATAAATTCGGATTCAGAATTAACTTTGACGTTTTACAAGATACATACCAAAACATGAGAAGGTCACATAGAGAATCTTTACTTGACTTTATAGAGAGAATCAAACATACCAAATTACAATTCGATTACCAACTGCAAATGCAAAATTTCACAAATAACGAACAAATGATTTATAGAAATATTTCGGAGAAAATCGGACAAAGAGTCATTTATAACAATGTAGATGAAAATGTTAGAAATCTATTAGATAGTAACAATAAAAACTTCGACGACACTTGCAAAATGCTGGAAAATCGCGAAATAAAAAGGCAACAATTAAATTTCAATCATTTTAAATCATTTTCACAGAATCCACAAATGAGACAAGAACGACGAAATACGCAACCCTACACAAACAATGTCCCGAACCATCAAAACCAAATTACGTATAGAAATTTTCCCAATCAAATAGAAATGAATAGACAAAATATAAACCCAAGTACTAATATGACTTTTCCAAGTCAACCCATTCAAATTCAACCTCGAATTCAACATAATCAGAAATTCTTTACCAACGAACAAGTTTTTGGCAAACAAAAAAATGTTTTTGAACCGAGTCCAGATCAAAGACGAACTAACAAACCAGAACCAATGTCAATTAGAACACGAGTGTTACCACAAAAACGACAAAACCACTCGACAAGTATAGTCCAGAGAAAACCAAATTATCAACCTCGAGAAAATCATTTCAGGCCTAAAGCTCCAACAACTTTTATTTCGGAAGAATTAACAAACACAGAAGAACAACTTGAAGTAATTGAACAAGATCAAAATTTCAGTGATGAACAAGAATTTTATTGCCAAACTGAAGATCAAATTCCCGATTTATACCACGAAGATCAAAATTTTCAACCGCAAGCCTATCAGAGACACATGACCTAAATTTTAATGACGAAAGAATAGCTACTCTTCCTTTTATACAGTTAGAAAATCCTTCATGTAAACTGTTAGTTGATTCAGGTAGTTCTATTTCAATAATTGACCCAATAATCGCATATAACCATTTTCCAAATTCAATTTATGAAGAAGCTACTCAGTTCACAACCGCAACTGGTAAAGACTTCTGCAAAAACAAAATGTTATTTCCCTTAAACGTATTTGGCTATAACACAACTTATCCATTTGTCGTATACAAATTTCATCCCCAATATGATGGCGTAATAGGATACAATCTAATGAAAGATTTACAACTAAATTTAGACTTGAAAAACAAAATACTTACCAATGGAATTGTCTGTCATAAACTCCACTTACAACAAGTTAAACCCAGAGAAAAATTACCGATAGATTTAGATCATTTGAATGGAAATCTTAAAAACCAATTGACCAAAATTTTACAAAGTAATAAATCTGTTCTACAATTATCAGGACAACCTCTAAATTTTACTAATAAAATAAAACACCACATCAGAACCATTGATAATAATCCAGTTTACGTAAAAAGATATAGATACCCGGAAATTCATAAGGAAGAAGTAAAAAATCAAATTCAAGATCTTCTAGACAAAAATGTAATCAGACCAAGTATTTCTCCATGGTCTTTTCCTATTGTTATAGTTCCAAAAAAGTCAGATAAATCAGGAAAACAAAAATGGCGAATGGCAATCGATTATCGAAAACTAAATGAAAAGACTATAGATGATAAATTTCCAATCCCTAATATCGATGAAATTTTAGATAATTTGAAGGATGCAAAATACTTCAGTACCATCGATTTAGCATCAGGTTATCATCAGATTGAATTAGATCAAGAATCTATTGAAAAAACAGCTTTCGCTACAGATAGTGGACACTTCGAATTTTTAAGAATGCCTTTCGGATTAAAAAACGCCCCTTCTACATTTCAAAGAATAATGAACAAAATTTTACAACCTCTTATCGGAAAAATTTGTATCGTGTACATGGATGACATTTTAATATTTTCAAAAGACCCAGATAAACATTTGGCAGATATTCAGACAGTGTTAGAATTACTCAAGAAAGAAAATTTGAAAATTCAATTAGACAAATCTTATTTTTTCAAAAACGAAGTAATGTTTTTAGGATTCAAAATTTCGAACAAAGGTGTAGAACCTAATCCAGAAAAAGTAGAAGCAGTAAAAAATTTTCCAATACCGAAGACTCCTAAAGAAATCAAATCATATTTAGGCATGATAGGATATTATCGCAAATTCATTCCAAATTTTTCTAAACTCACGAAACCATTAACACAATGCTTGAAAAAGGACTCAAAAATAAATTTGAACGACCCGGACTATCAAGAAGCTTTCAACATCAGTAAAAACATGTTATTAAATCACCCTATTCTCAGATTTCCAGATTTCAATCAACCTTTCATTCTAACCACCGATGCATCAAAATATGCAATAGGCGCAATTTTATCACAAGGAAATCCACCGAATGACTTACCGATAGCTTTCGCAAGTAGAACTTTGAATAAAGCGGAAATAAATTATTCTACTATCGAAAAAGAATTACTTTCGATTGTTTGGGCAACAAAACACTTTAGACCCTATTTATTTGGTAGAAAATTCACGATCTATACAGATCATAGACCACTGACATGGTTATTTTCATTAAAAGAAACATCCTCAAGGTTAATGCGATGGAAAATAAAATTAGACGAATTCAATTTCGAAATTAAATATCGAAAAGGTGTTAATAATAATGCGGATGCCCTTTCTAGAATTAAAACGGAAGAATTCAATGTTAATGAAGAGGAAGATTCACTATCAGATCTAGAATCAATTATACCTCATATATCTCACGCCGATCTAAATTTACGAAAAGAAGATTTCGATGAACTTTTAAAAATTAATGATGACGAAAATTTAGATTCTGAAACTATTCACTCAAACGAGGAAGATCCAATATTAGAAATTCCATATACCGAGCGTTCAATAAATGCTTTTCAATACCAAATTATATTCAAAAGTGGAAATCAATTTAACGTTTCCAAAATGAAATTACACAAAGCATCAAAATTCAGACTAATAGTATCCATTTCAGAAGAAACTCAATTCACAAAATTTCTGAAAGAATATATCTCTCCAGAAAAAACATATTGTGTTTTCTTTCAAAACAAAGATATGGAAAAACCATTCATTCAATACGCACAAAATTTATTCAAATCAGGAAGTTTCAAATTCAAAATCTCGAATACTTTCTTACAAGATGTAGAAGATGAAGAAGATCAAATAGAAAAAGTCAAATTATACCATGAAACTAAAACAACTCATAGAGGCATACACGAGAATGTAGAAAGCATAAAGAAAAAGTACTATTTTCCCAAAATGTTTTTTAAAGTTCAACAATTCATCAATAGCTGTGACATTTGTCAGCGTCAAAAATACGAACGAAAACCTAATAAATTAATTTTCAAACAAAATCCTATCGGTGAAAAACCTTTTGAACACTTATACGTTGACACGATAAACATTTCGAAAATTCCATGCCTCACAATAGTAGATTCATTTTCTCGACACGGACAATGTTTTATACTCAAAAGTAAAACAGCAGTGGAAATTATAGAATCACTCATACGATATTTTTCAAATCATGGTACACCGAAGAAAATTACAACCGATAATGGCACGGAATTCAAAAATATTTTATTACAGGAATTCGCTTCGACCCATAACATAGAAATCCACTATGTAACTAATTACAACCCCACTTCAAATTCTATTGTGGAAAGATTCCATTCAACCTTGATAGAACAAATAAGAGTAATAGAAGATAAAAACTTGAGTTTAAGAGAAAAATTAAATAGAGCCTTATTGAGCTATAATAACTCAATTCATTCCACACTGAAATATAGTCCCTTACAAATTATTAAGTCAGATTTGAATTATAGTCTACCTCTAGAAAACACAGATAATGAAAAAGTATCAAATTATATAGAACAATACAATCAGAATTTAAAGGAAATTTCGGAAATTTTGACAAAAAACAATAAGAAAAATGAACTCAAAAGGCAGAAAGAAAATGAAAATAGAGAGGAAAATGTACCTCTAGACGAAAATCGCAAAGCATATCTGAAATTACCAGCTGACGCAAAATTAAAACCCCGATTCAAAGAGTCCAAAATAAAAATCATAGATAATATACTTATTAAGGAGCCTGATAAAGGACGTGTTTATCATAAAAGCAGAATAAAACAGCGAAAGAAATAATCATCATTTGTTTCAGGATGGTTACCCTTCACGTACTAATTTTCCTAATCTTTCTGAAATTCAACATTTGTCTTAAAACAACGGAAATTCGTAATAACATTATTTCATTCAATGGTCCCAAAACATATATAGTAGAAAGAGATCACATTCTTATGTATCATTATAATCTATCCCAAATGAACTCAATTTTAACTAAGCACGAAGAAATTCTAAAAAACATGACAAATTCCAATGAAACCAACGAAACAATGACACACTACCTATACGAGTTGACGTTGAACCAACTACTTTCCAATAAACAGACTTTACGAGAATTGATTCCAAACAGGAATAAACGAGGACTAATAAATTTAGGAGGAAGAATTTCAAAATTTCTTTTTGGCACATTAGATGACGAAGATGAGTCTCTTTATAAAGAATATTTTCAAACCTTACAGAATAATGTGAGCACCCTGAAAGTCAATCAAAATAGAGTTATTAGCGTAATTAATTCATTATCTGATAAATTCCATAATCAAAGTAACATAATGATCAGTCAGATAAATAAATTCATGAAACTACAACAGGTTTTAGACAAAATAATTCTTTTACAATTTGAACAAATTAAAATTTGTAAAATGCTATCAGAACTTAATACGGCTGTCAGTTTTGCCAGACTACATTTATTGCATGAATCAATATTACCCCTAAATTATTTCAGAAACTACATCCAAAGCAATGATTTATTAGAACATCTGATATACCTAAAAGATTTCTACTCAGTCTGTTTCACTTCAGTTAAAGTTCAAAATGAACAAATAATATTTGTAATTAAGGTACCTTTGGTAAATCCAATCCCTTTTGATACCTATGAATTAAAATTCATCCCTTTCCTGAATACCTACCCAATAGATCAACCGAAATATTTATTGGTCCATCAAGAAGATGTCAAATGGTCCCTCTACGATGAATGTCAGCAGGTGGAAGAATCAATGTTATGCCCTCAGAACAGTTTAGTGCAACCGCCCCTGTGTTATAGTGAATTCGTGAAAGAAAAACGAGAAAATTGTGACAGAAAAAGTGCCCCTAATATGACAGACTTAATTTTACTGCCTAATGGAAATTATTTATCTATTTTTAATGATAAAGTGAAAGAAAATTGTTCAGGACAATTATCTTACGAACATTCTCCAGGAAAAATCCTGTTAATAGAAACAAAATGTGAAATTTCAAATGGCGAAAAAACATTTCGACCATCAACAACAAACCATATTTATCACAAATTTCAATTGATTGACCTAACAATGTCAAAAATTAAAGAATTAACCATAAAACCTATTAATTTCTCAAATTTTAATGACTCAAATTTATACAACTGGAATTTACATCCAAACTTTATTTCCACAATTTATTTTTTAATAATAATCATTTCAATAGTAATAATCACTATTGCATTATATAAAATTTTTATAATAACTTTTAAAAAATTAATTGATCAACAGAGTTCAACCACTGGGATTGAACTCAGTTCTTTAAAAGGGGGAGGTGATATGTAAGCCGATCCCACACTTCCTTTAAATTATAGAAATACCTAATATTGCACGATAGCTTCGACAAGGCATCGACCGCTATCGTTCTGCTGAATCAGCAATTAGTATATAAGACCTTATTCTTATCAAATCCATCGAAGTCGATAGATATCAGTTGTGTAGAACGTATGTAACATTTTCTGAATAAAACTTCTCTTAGTATTTTTTAAAAAGTGGTTTTTCGAGAGCAAAAACATAATTATATACATCTCGAAGGGTGCTGAATGCAAGTCGAATATAAATGTATTAAGTTTTCGTAATGAGGGTTCCCTCTGTGATCAATTGGGATTACGACAGTTAAATGTCAAGAGCGAATTTATTTATACATCCATGATTTACTCAAGACCTTGGAGGAACTACTCTTTAATCCACTTATAGAGTTTCGCGATATGTTCCTTTAAGAAGTAAACATTACTCACGAAACGTTTCCCATGCTCCAAAACTATAAGAAGATGTATTTTCGAATATTATTTTTTTCAAATATTAGATTTTGAAAAAAACGATAAACCAACATAAACGCAAAATCGAATATTTTCAGATGAATCAAAAAATTCTTTCCCTTGATCTGAGCTAAGCATCCAACCATGCCAATCCTTTACACCGAAGAAGCATCGTTCAAGGAATTCGCACACTGCAGATTCACAGTTATGATCGATCATCAGTGTGACTCATTTTGTCAAATCCGAAGGGGTTCTCCCAGGAGCACATGGCCACCATCGAATAGGTTATAGGCTGCGTTTTAAGCTCGGTTTAAGTCTCTAGACTCTAGAACTCATTCGGTATTTGAAAAGGTGGGCTATACTGATGACCGCCGGCAACAACCGTGAAACTGCAGTATACGAATTCCTTGGTCAATGCTTCTTCGGAGGAGAGGTTTCGGTTGATTGGATGATTACCTCAGATCAAGATGGAGTATCTGTTGACATATCGACAAAAATAAGTCCTTGTGTTTTAAAACAACTTCAAATAATATTGACTTGAACATAAAAATTATTTACTTGATTGTCTCAGTCTTTACTTGTCGGAAATTCATCTTGATGATTAAAAAGTAAAATAACTTATTTCCGCTTTATATATTTATTTTCACAACAATTGTTTCGTCATGATAACATGACTTCATCAGGTGGGTATGGTAACAGTTACCATACTCACCTGATGAAGTCATGTTATCATGACGAAACAATTGTTGTGAAAATAAATATATAAAGCGGAAATAAGTTATTTTACTTTTTAATCATCATAAAAATTATTGACTGATTTTTCCTACTTTTAAATGCCATAATAAAACTTCAACTATACCCATTTTTTTTATTTCAGGTATGAAACAATTCTCTCTCCTCCACTATATAAAACAATGATGTAATCAGTATGAAAGGTAACATAAATTATATTTCTTTTTACTACATTACGAAACTACATTTCAGTTTCTAAAATTACCTGAAGAACCAATCAGTTGATGTGGAATTCGATGAATACTAGCAGAAATCAAAGTGTTTTACTTTAAATCGTGATTGAAATATCCCTAGTTGATATGAAAACTGAATTATTTCCAGCAGGTACACCTAAACTACAACCAAAGATATACTATTCGAACATGTCGAAATTTTGAATACACTCAGACGAAGGCATTTTATTATTCATCTCTTTCATATTGTTCCGTGGTATCATGAGTATCGATATTTCATTTTATCCACTGAAGAAATAATTCCAAATATCCATGCATATATGTGCCTCCCACCTTCGAGAGAAATGTGTATCGTGACTCTGCACGCCTTAGCATTTTATAGAATTTGAAGTAAAATCAATATTTACATGTATTTTTTATAGGTATTGCTAATGTATTTGAAGGATGGGTAAATTATAGTAAATGAAAAATATTGCTGTAGTTCCCCATATACTGAATTTCAAATCCACAAGTTTCAATAGTGAATTCTGCAGAACATCCTTTTCTAAACCCAGACATTCGATGCAGGTACATCAAAAAGCTGTGGCCAACAGGCATTCATCTGAGATTATAAAATATCGGGAAAATAGGCTTTGAACACAAGGGATGACTGAACAGAGGGACGAGAAAACAATTTTCTGCCGATGACGTAAAAAGAAATCTCGAACAGAATAAATACAAACATAGCTAGACGTATTATATATCCTTTTGTTTCCCGCGAAAGATTTAAACGGATTCTAAAATGTTTTATGTGGCAGGACGGGAGGGTTCGATATTTTCCGGGACACATTCTCCCTTTTAAGATTCCTTTATAACTCGACAAGTGTGGGGTTGTTTATGGCCAAATTTATCGGTCGGTAGTTCAGAGGAGAAAATAAAAATGGTCGGAATTGTTTGAAAAATGGAACAATTGATTAACTTAAAAAGGGGAAGCTATAAAACGTGCTATGGACATCCAAGTCTTGAAGAGAAATTCATTTATCGGAATTGACCAGGGTTAATCGATACTGACGATATATACACACCGGCGAAATATCAACGAAGTTTGTAGAGGGATACGAGGGCAAACTCACAATTTTGTTGATGGATGACTGCGTAGTAACAATATGAATTTGAATGATTGCGCATGGTGTCATGAATTCAAGGTCAGTAATTTTTTTAGTAAGTTTGAATTTCAGAATAGTGCTACATATCCCAAACAAATAAGACCTGCCTTACATAGTACACGCGAAATATCAGTAAGTCGATCCGCTAAATATATTATTCTAAAAATGTACAGTCACAGCTCATAGTAATGTTGTAGCTGAATCCACAATGACATAATGAATGCCAGATAATGCTCATTTTCTAGTTAATTAATTAACTATCGCTTTGAAAAGTACTGTTCTTTACATAATCTCGGTGCACTGTTACTCTCTCAAGTCACTTTCACTGAACGCACATGCTCACTGCATCAATACGAAAGTCGAAAGAATCGCCATTGTTGAAGATTTCTGCCGTTTACCCCGGCCCCAAACGTTGGTCCCAACGCCGGTACCAACGTTGGCAGGTAAATTTGGTGAAGCGTCCACACGTTGGCCATATGATCAGTTTCGTCCCGTTCGACCCAACGTGAGGATGTCCAAGTCAGATATCCAAGTTGCTCTAAGCGCTTGTTCAGTACTAAGGGCTGGTATTATAAAACATATTTCGACCATAGCAAGCAGTTAACTTACTCACATTTTCGAACCATATTTCATAAATTAACTCCTGGTTATCTGTCAAAAAGTTTCATAATATCGGTCCTATACGTGAGCCATAATTTATATTTGTTGGAAAAAATGAAAAAGTGCTCATTAGCGATTACCGTCTTTTTTCAACTTTTCAATCAGGAAGATTAATTCCGTACTTTGTTGTATGGTAGGATGCGTCATGCATCTGCTGTGAGATTTTTATTACGCGCTTTTTCTGGGGAACACATCATTTCGTAACGATGTCTGTAATTTTCTAATTTTGAGCCAAAATTGGTCTCAAACGACTAGGTTGGACTCACCGATGAAGAATCCGTGGTCAAAATTGATTCTGTCCGTCTGGTCGTTCTTCCGGCCGTGTGCGCTGTAATTTTCAAAAGGAACGACCTAGAGTCTTGAATATCTCGGTTAAGTTCCTTATATATATATATATATATTCTTTTGAGAACGAGCATTACAATTCTAAGATATATCACAGTGTTAGCAGAGGAAATGTAAACGGGGTACCATACATATTTGCGTATGATACAAGAGCACAGATAAAAACCTCAGGAAAAATTCTGTCTCCCCGCATAAGTGTAGTTATTTGTTTATAGAAGATGGATGGCATCTTTTTCATTTGAAAATAATTTTTTCGTCATCTTGAATTCATTTCGACAAAATATCTTGACATAATATCTGAAACAGAAAGAGGGACAGAAAACCAGAAGGAAGCAGTAAATAATATTACCTACATTTGCTCATGACCGAGAGGGTCTTTCGACCAGGTTCAGTCCTCCAAGCGATGATTTTCAGATCCTCAGATAAACGAAGAACGCTACAGGCCCCTTTATTGGGGAATCATCTCCCATAGATCCATAATTGTTCATTTCGAACTAGAAATCTAATAAAATATCGGGAATAAAGTTCCTTAATGGGCCATATCTGCCGAATGGTTTTTGTGCTACAGCCTTTTGAAATTTTAATTTCTCAATAACTCGAAATATATTTATCTGATAGAAATGAAACTTGGTTGCAAGAGGAACAGTGTAAATAAGAAGAATTATCCATGGAGAAATTGGAAAAAAAAATTTTTTTTTTCGAAAATTTTTATATTTAATCAAAATTTCACTGAAATTTCCAAGTCATCATTTCGCAATGTGAACAAGCGCGTAAAAGCTGCTGACTTCACGTCAGTGCTTTTCTAGATTTTTTTGTGATTTGTTCGTGAAGTGTTTCATACTATTGGATGAGCCTGGTAATGTTCTAGAAATTCTATAGCTTTTTTATTCGTCCATGACGATGAGGAAGACTTTTCGAAGGACGCACTCAACGCGCATCGTAACAAGACTGATCAAACCACCAACGTGTGGACAGACTGCGAACATTGACGCAGATTCCTTTGATAAAACCGACACGCGACGGCCAACCACCAACGTTCGCACCATCGTTGGAGCCAATGCTATTTCCTAGGTCCACATGTTGGCCAACATGTTGGGGCCAACGTGTGGAGCCGGCCACTTTTCCGTTCTAGTTGCTTCATAGGAGATAGCTACTGTATGGAGAAATTCAGATGTTTACTATAAAATTAGTTGCGTTCTTTCACAGTCATCATTTTGTTCTATGTTGCCTGCTCTTAAATGGACTTCCTCATTAATATTCTTACTCTACGTAAATTAGATTGTCGAATTATTCTTGTAGTACCCAAAATGTTTTGCAACTTCTTTTTAACATGGTGTACCCAGGTAGGTCAAAAAGACACTCGATTAAATACCCAGCTAGCCTGAATATAGTATCATTTAAAATTTCAACTTGAATAAAACACTTCACGAAACATGTGTCCTGAGCTGTAGGAGTATATTTTTCTTCATATAAGTTAACACTTCGCTTGGAGGTTAATCGATTAATCATTGCGAGGAAAATGAAAACGCACTCACTTTTGTGCCCCAACTATCGGCTGGGACACACCGGCGGCATGACCAAATTTTGTATTTTACAGTTTACCAGATAAATGCAGTTAGTGAAGCATCTGTTATAATCTCTTGTTCCAGCTTCATTTCGATCATGTGAATGTCACTGACACTTCCACATTTTTACCAACATTTATTTTCAAAATTTGCATCCTGCCACTAATAATCGTTTCCTTTTCTGAGGGCTGATTTTTTATGATTCATTTCGCTTTCTCGCATTTCAACAGGGTTTTAGCTCTTAGAACATCTCTTTTTTTCACTGAATGTGCCGCACCATTATCCCCACAGATATTTTTCTTCCCTGTGAGCTATTTGGGAGGAAATAATCCTACGAAAATTTCAATAGATTCCGAGGATCAATTCCGTTTGAATTTTTCCAAATTCTCCTAAATTATACCCAACATATGATCTCGAAAATGCATCAATAAAATGATTTGGAAATATCAAGAAAACAAATTGCTAAAGTGTACTGACGCGAGGTCAGAAGGTTTTTGGTAGCCTGGTCAGACTTCCATTCAAATATTGACCTGCCGGACGGATGGACAGAATCGGTCAGTTGATACAAAAGTGAAAAGTTTCGTCTCAAAATTATAAAATGAACATGACATTATTACGAAATGATAACGAGTGTATTCCTCATTACTGTAAGGTAAATATGGGAAATTCTCGGCCCGCATGGTGTTTACAGTTATTTTCTTTATCTGATTTTCTAAAATATATGTCTGAAAATATGCTGCATTTTTCATAGCCTTCAAGTCATCACTCTGCAAGCTACTACTAATTTTCGGTACGTTAGATGTGTATTTTTTTGAAGAAATGCCAAAACGAGGTTCCCTTCCGTGTATTTTTCACGAGTGCTTCGATTATTTCTTAAAATTAAATTTGAGTTGTGTGAGGTGTGAATAGACGATTGAACATTTGTGCAAAAGCTCCTGTATTCACCTAAGTGCTTTTCCCGAATACTCAGATTTTCACTTCATTCCAACCCTATAGTATATACTAAAGTATACAGGGTGTTCATTAATGATATGCTAGGGGGCCTATTCCTCGAGTCATAAACACGGTTCCACTTCATCAAGGTATATTTTTTGATGTAGGGCTTCGCATATGTGGAATCCTCTATAATTTCTGAAAAAAAATTATTTGTCTTTACCCGGCACGTAATTTTCGTAATTTTAAATAGGAATCGTTCTACTTCTGTGTCGACCCACTAATAATGTCATGGGATGACGATTCCGTAAAAAGTACAGACAAAGTAAATCGAAATTTTCCACAAATAAATGCGAATTTTAAAATAGTTATTTATGATATATGGGTGTTAAAAGTGATGCTTTATTTTGTGAGTGGAAAAGTTTATGTGATGAGGTTCTAGAACTAGTTATGTGTCACGAAGCTCCATGAAGTCGCAATGCATTAATGTAAGCCATTGTTCTAGTTGCACGATTTACATGAATGTTCCCTAACATTGATCATGAAAATTTGCAATTCCTAAAATAATCATGATAAATTCATCTGATTTCATCATAAAAATGATGTTGGAAATGTTCTCAAGACGCATCCTCCTAAAAAATCACTTTTAACACTGAAGAAAATAAAATTCTTGTGTCAACCCCAAACTTCTTTAATAAATGAAATGCTACATATGTTTCGACCCCTTCAAAATTTGGGTTATCTACAGGCATCTGCAGACAAATATGGAAATTCTATGGCTCGTGAACTAAGAAATCACAATAACAGAAAAACACAAAAAGGAGCAAACATTGGTATGAAATATAAATTGTGAAAACTGAATAATATAAATAGTGGAAAAATTTATTATAAATGACAAATTTGACTATTATAATAAATCATTTTACTATTAATATTATTTATTTTTTACTATTTATATTTCATACCAATGTTTGCTCTTTTTGTGTGTTTTTCTGTTATTTTCTTCTCTTATTCCACGGATCCGATCAAACAATTTTCATATTTGTCTGTAGATGCCTGAAGATGATCCCAATTTTGAAAGGGCCGAAACATATGTAGCATTCATTACATTTATTAAAAAAGTTCGAAGTAGACAAGAAAATTTCATTTTCATTATTTATACGTCCAATTAGTATATGATGGATGAGAGATTGAATGACTTTTAACAATGTTGGCTGTCATTTAAAGTGTCACTTCTGATGGAAGTTGTACAGAAATATTTTTCAATTTGCAAAATGGCACTATCGTTCCATTGTTTTCTCAAAAAAGTGCTCAGAAGATGTTTTTTGATGCAGTGACAAAAAAAAATTTCTTCTGGGAACAGCTCCTAGAGTCGCCCCCTCCAATATTAGCCTATATCTTTAAGGAACAGTCTGTATATTTATCTTGTTCTTGATTACTCTCATTAATTGTAAAAGTGCTTCGTTATCGTCATTACAGATTGAAACGAATATTCATTGCCCTCTTAGATTACCAACTTTGATGCTTTATTATTTATAATATTCACTTGTAGAGTACACACCGCAGATTGATGTTACCTAATCCACGTTTCACTGACCCAGTTGCTCCTGCCGCTCTATTCCTCTGTCCTGAATACGGATAATTTAACCATGTCAACAGGGATAGGCGATTCATTTCATGGAAATGAAAAGGGGATTTCTCCGGAGGAAAAGCTTCCTGGAAGGGCAAAGAAAATATGCTTCTTCGTAATTGAGGTCACTGCGATACGGGGAGGAGTTTAACTCGAACTGATAGAGCCGCTCTGTTGAGTCTCTTTCGTTTTTCGATAACCTTATGGCCGTAAATTCTTCGTCAAATCGGTTACTTCATGGAAAGGATAGTTGGCTTGCAATAATGCGTTGTATATTTATGCGATTTGTTGAATAGGGAATATTATAAATACTCAATTCACCAGAATCCATCAAGTAAATAGTTTTTATTCATTACATGATTTTCATTCACCCACCTCAATTACATTCGAAAAGACTTTGAATTCTTGAATATAATACGAATATTATTATCGTGATTCAAGACAAAGCTAAATTATTTTAACTCAAATGTATATCAATCCACATCATTCAATTAATCCAGAGAACGAAACATATTTCTCGGTTATCTTCTTCGATGGTTAGTCTTGAACATAAATCATGATCATAAACATCTGTTGTTGATTATTGTTCTATTCTGTTATCTAGATAGCAATCACCGGCTTGAAATTGTCCTCATTCGTCCAACGTTCATTTGAATTATTCGAGCGATCAGTTTTTTTTCTCCGTGACTACTATAGAAAATCTTTCCGAAAAATCAACATTAAAAAAAATTATAACAGGAACATAACCTCGAAGCCATACCTCTATCTACATCGAAAACAAAAGAAACCTAGAATTATGTCATCTTGGATTTGCTCAAAATCGTAGAACAGAAGAACTGCAGTGGCTACACTCATTCCTCATCTGCATCTGAGTAGTGGAATTTAGTTGTATTAGAGTGAAAAAACATTATGCAGGTATAACGAACAAACCTATAGTTATAAAAAAAATGATTCAAATTAATTATTAACAAAAAAAGATAGCTATGTAGGCCAACTTCAAAAGCAGAACATCATCTTAAGACATAATTTGTATTGTATAATTGTATATACCCACACATAATCCTGCTGAATGGAGTTTAAATTATGTTCTCAAGTTCTCAAGCATATTCATTGATAAAAACCGCAAAATCTTCCAAATGATGTATCATTGAACTCCTATTGCCATTTATATTATGTTATGTTCAATGAGGGCCACCTAGCATATAAGAACAAGCATGATGTAAATAACATGGTGTGCTCATCTGAAAAATGAGTGACGTCAGCTAGCAGAAAATACAAGGAGTTATATATTCTGGTGCTTTGAATTTGCATATCAATTCAAAAACAGAATATATTACTCTTTGTTGTTTGTTCAAAGCACATAATATATAACTCCTTGTATTTTCTGCTGGATGACGTCACTCATTTTTCTGTGTTTGAATTAACATGTTAATTCAAAGCACAGAATATATAACTCCTTATATTTTCTGCTAGCTGACGTCACTCATTTTTCAGATGAGCCCACCATGTTTTTTACATCATGAGAACAAGCAATGCCCAGTTGAAAACATCATAGTGCTCAGTAAAACATCAAGAGTGGAAAATTCCTTGAAATAAGAACTTTTTCTGTGTCATGGTCATTGAAATGTATCACAAACCTTCTAATGTCACGGTTATATTGCGCAGTTAAACATATATGAAGTAACGCCTAAGGATTGTCACCTGTACCCAAAAATATCTGAGTTAAAACTATAAATATATTACTCTACACACACTCACTTCTGAATCCAGTCCTAAATACAATAGAGGTGCAACGTTTGCTAGCATCTAGGATGCATCACGAGCGATAAAAATAAATCTATTTCACATAATTAATCTTTTAGTTTTGATTCCGTATAGCAAGGGATGAAAAGTCTCTTCAAACCCCCCTGGTTAATTAGAAAATTACCTATTTATTCAATGATTAAAACGATGCACATATAAACAATGTCATTGAAGCTCTAGATCCCTTCAATCCACTCGAAGGACCAATTTCAGGTAATTGCACTAACGGAGAAATTGTCATAGATTGTGCTTTCATATTTCTAAGAGTTTTCAGTAATTTTGGTCATCTGCAGGGAAAATTCTCCATGTTAACCATATTAGAAGATTAATAGACGTAAATTGTAAGTTATGTTATATACGTAAGCCGATGGTTCGAATACCAGCCTGCTCAATTGAGAGATATTACTCAAACTCATTATTCGGAATGTAACAGTGCCAATTATCGATTTTCCGAGCGTTGCGTGTTGTATCAATCCCGATACCTCAAGGTTTGCGCGTGATGACTGTTGCATCCTCGGATTCATGATCTCAGAATACGCCTAATTCTACGTGATACGAATCGCATCGATCTGGTTGCTGCCACATAAAATGCATAAATTGCGTTGGATCATCTCAACCTTCGATTTCCTATTCCACTTAAAAACAATCGTCTGGGAGTCTGCTGTATTTGCGGATGATCGGGATCATTTCTAGTATCCACTGAGTGCAGTAAAGGTACTGAGTAATCATTCGCCTTGACCTAATCCCTTGAAGGTCAGCGAAAATCTATATAATCTTGTGGTTTTAGAACTTCCGTCCTCTTCGAAATCTTCGACACAATTACGCAGGCGTATTCTCAAGTTACGTTCATTTATGGGCTGAATCGGTTGAATTACTTCTGAATTTACTTTCAAAATAACCTGCGCTCGTTTGAACTTTTCAAATGTATTCACTAATTTGCACGCATGAAGTGTGAGACGTGAATGAATAAATGAATAACATACTCGCAGAAGCTCCGAAATTTACGTTAGTGCACCCCTAGAATTTTTTAAAAACAAACTTGTCCGCCAGTAATTTCTGCGAATGTTTTTTTGTTTGGTATGATGCTTGTTACAGTCTTGGTTTTGTTTTTGAGTTTATGTTTTTCAACTGCAAAGTGAAATTCTCTGGTTATTGAATGATAAAGTTTAATATAATAATTACAAAGAAAATACATTTTTTATTCCATTACTCGATTATTGAATATTCCGCATTTTCACGAAACCATGGCCTATTCCTCTACGTTTTCGGTATAGGTTAAGTATACAATATGATACTCCCATAATGAACAATAGACCAATATGATGTCAATATCTTCTATTAATTTCATCATTCGCACCAAATCTAGAACGCCAATGGACAATGGAACGTAGCACATTCTGTTGTTGAAACCTTCAATTAATTCTATGAATGGACCGTCAAATCGAGATTCCGTTCTATTCACCTACAACCAGCAACTGTTGAACTTCGAGGTCGAGATATCAAGTCGAAATCGTTCAACTTCGAATAACATAACGACGATTTCGCAATGGTTGCAAACGATGTGTGAAAAATTGTGTCACGATAAAAACATAAAATTGAATCGAACTAAAATGCAGATAATGTGTATTTTTTTAATTTTAATTTAATAATAATGAAATTGTACAGCGTCAAATGGAACATCCCAAAAGGATACAGATTTATTGAAAACCCAAATGTTCATAGCAAAGACTAAAATCACGAAACGTTTTGGAAAAGTCTCGCAATACAAAGTAAATAAAAACTGCATTAGCCACAAGAGAATCTGTGGAATTTGCATTGACCGATAAGATTCTAGTGTAATGTGTATATAATTCTGACACCGCATTCGTACAAACACTATTGAATATTTGGAGTCTCACAATGAAAAACTATGGATTGAGTGCTTCAGGAGCTCTTTGAATTGATCACACACTTGAGTTTCTCCTAGGGGGTGACAATAGAGTAGTTAAGTCACGTAAGTCCGACCAAAGTCGTTCTTCTATCTCATCGTCAAATTCCGAGGGTGTCGATTGAGTTCGAAATTCACCCAATGAATTCCGATGAATTCGAAACATATTTATTCGAGCTAATTGGAACTTTTTAGTTAGTTATACAACACCGATACCAATTCATGTGCAGGATGTCGATTGCATGATTCAACTAAAAAAGTAAATATATTTTTGTACGCATGATCTGGAGATTGGTGTCAAATCGTTTTATCTAAATGTCTTTAATTTTCGAATTTTGAACCGGAAATGGTGGCCTCAAACGACTACGTTGGACTAGCTGATGAAGTATACTATGTCAGAATCGACTCTCTCCGGCCAGCTGGACATCCTGCATTTTGAAACAATAACTGCCGAAGGAAGCAAGCTTCTTCAGGGTAGGTCACGCGATATTCACAATCGTTAGTGGTTCGAATCAGCCAATTGATTTCGGAGTTATGGTCATCTGAACTTTTGATATTATTTCCGGAATATCTCAGGATTTGGAGCTATTCGATGGAAACTTTGTAGTAAGTTTCCGCATACTGACGCGTAACTCTCAAAATTTCGTTGGTATCATATGGTAGGTAATTAAATTAAGAAAAAGTTCTTCAAATTTTTTTATCCATGAGATGCCTACGAAATTCTTCAAAAACATGATTTCGCAGTAGTATACCAAACTCGATTCGTATTAAACTTTCGGATATATTGGGAAAAAATATATAAAATTTTCCTTAGTATCGTTCCTATCATGAGAACAGTTTCAAAAAAAAATTCGGAAAACTATCTATCAGATTTCAATGAGAATTTGCAGAGACCTTGGACCATATATTGCATAAGAGTGTATGTAGGTACAGGATTTCAGTTCAATTCTATTTCGAATTTTTTAAGATGATACTGATCCAATCATGATCAAACTTGGTTTTATAAAATGGTGATGCACAACTTATTGCACAATTTCTTGATGATGGTGCAATACAATTTCGCTGCCAAAGTAGTCTTCTTTTCACTTATTGTCCCTACCAAACACACCTTCACCCCCCGATGGCAATATTTGGCATTAACGTTGAAGTTTTGGTTTTTTCAGCTAAGTTCTAGAGGTCAATCCGATCCAAACTGTATTTTTGAAAATATTAGATACATTAAATCGGTGTATTTATCAAGGGTTCGGCCTTCGTAATTGTGGTCCAAAACTACAAATATCTCGTTTCTCAATTGTTTCTTTGGAAATTTATTGTGTTCACGTCAATGCGTTTCTAGAATTTTTTCGCTTCACAGAGCGAAACTTACGATGTTGATAGTTATAGTCTCTTCAGTTCCGGTTTCGAGTTCATAATCATAATACAATATTCTACCTAACGATGGCGCTAGTTATTAATGGTTCAGAATTGAATCTGAAGGTTAAAAGAATAGCATTCTTACCTGAAAACCGTTCTAAGGTCATTTTGCTTTGAAATATACAGTTCATTGCAAGGTTTCTTGCAGGCACGTGATAGTGAAAGTTTCCTCGTGCTGTGTTACTACGTCAGAGCTTGCAAGGCATCGTACGTTCACTTATTTTCGTTCTTCTTGGCGATCTTGAAAATGAGTTGATCGTGAGTTTCTATGAGGGAAGTTAAAAATTCCTCTCTTTACACGATATCCATTTTTCACGAAATGCTTCAAGAAATTTGTAAATATGTGAAAAGTATCTACGGTAACTACAATTCAGTAAGTGAATTGATCCAGAGACTTTGAGTCGAATATAATTTTTCTATATTTTTCCGGCCTTCACTGAATTGATATGAATTTTTCATCCGGACTTCATGATATCTCCTTAATATCAGGGTGGGCCTGATGAACATGGTATAAACAGCTGACAAAATAAGAAAAGACTCTGATAAGAAAAATGTTGAAGACGTTTTAGATTTGAATTCGATTTGAATCCAACCATTTATTTTCAAAAAACTATGATGGAATTTGGAATACGTAGGAAAATTCCACTAGTAATACTTTTGAAGAATTCTAGAAAAGAACTCACGGAACTTTTATGAGTCCCTGTTCATAGTCGTAGTAAAACGATCAACCATCCTTGTATTGATCCTTTCCAAGGCAGATGAAACGATCTCGCGATATTCTAACAACATGATCTTCAGGAAATTTTACATTATTAGATATAATCGGATATTCAAATATGGACTACATATTTCTTCGGAATCGCTGGGCGTAATTCACCCATTCATTCACTTATTCGATCTACGTAATTGAGCCCGAAGCGGCTAGAACAATATCATATTTCTAAGTAGTTTCTTTCTGAAGTTTTCATGATTACGATCGGCCTGAAGGTTGATTCCTATTTTTGGTGCATATGTTGAATTATTCCAGGTAGGTCGCCTGAACTGGTAATCGACCTGCTCAAGACTGGTGGTTTCGAGATAACAGCAAATGTTCCATATTTCTCAAACCTTATTTCACAACTACTTAGTTCACCTCAATCCTATACGTATTTTTCAAATTTTTCATTCATGAAAAATATTGCGCCTCGAATCGACCGAATTTCACCTCGAAAACTTCATTAGTAAGCTCAAAGTAATCGTTAGGCCTGCTCGAAATTCGAAGAATAAATATTGTCATAGAACCCTGCCCAATGAAAGGAGGATTCAAAATAAAGAACTAAATAGCTACCTACTGGTTCGACTGGGATACATACCCAATTTCATTTTTGCTTTTGAAACCCTGATTGAGCAATTTTCAATCTGCTACCTGTACATTCTGTTATAAATCCACAATTTATGGGAGGAAGTTCACTAAACTATCGACTCTCATGCAATATTCAGGCCTGTAACGATTTTTGTTATCGTTCATTACTTTATCAATGTAATTATTCAACCATGTTTATATTCGCTATCCGTATTGCTTCTTTCAGGTAAACGATAATGAGTTTCATGTTCATGGAACTCAAAAATATCCGATGCAATAAACTTTTAATTTCGTTGATGGTCTCTAGTAAATATACTCCATTCACCTTTATAAACTATCCCGGTTGGCCATGATTTAGGTCTATCTCTTTCTGCGTCTAACGCACGTTTCGGTAACAGTAACAATTTGTCTCTGGACGACGGAAACGTGGTTTCCGAAATGTGCGTTAGACGCAGAAAGTGTAAGTGGATTAGAGAGTAGTTACACGCTGTTTTGAAGAATCAGAGATTTTAGAGACACTATGAATAATGCTGGTCTACCTTCAAGTAATGATTATCAGGATTAGAACCAAAAGCCCTGTATCGTGCTGCCTACTAGTTTTGAGATTTCAAGAAGAGGTTGATAACTTTTCTTCTCTTATGTTTGGTATTTCTGCTCATACCCATTGCAATTCACCATTAAACTTGAGCTTCGTGGTACTATTAGTAATTTGAGATGTCGTGGATTTTTTGTACCATATTGTAGGTGAAGTATTTTTTTGAGGTAAACAGTATTATTATATCCATCGTTGTTTATTTTTTAGGATAACAAGAAACGTGAGCATTGGTATCTTTCTGATTCCTCGTACATATGTTCCAATGACAATTGACAAAATTTGATGGTAGATCCAACAAGAATTATAAAAAAAAATATTTAGAAGAGTTCATTTCAGCAGACTTATCAATCCCTAATTGGGCATATTATTTTTACCATTGAATGTGTTTTTTTATTTGTTTATTAATTATGCATGAATTGTATGACAATTTTTATTTACTTGAAATGTAGTTTCATCGAAATTTACTCAGTGCTACACGAAAACCTCAGTTTTCAAATCTGATGAAAAAACTAACCATCGAAGAAAAGCTTTTTCCTAATTGAAAATATTATGAATTTAAATGGGAAATAACTCAACTTGAACTAGTTCAATAATATCGCCTATTCGATAAGTTGGTATTCTGTGAAACTCCAACTCATGAGCTAAAGTAAGGGTGTTGCTAGTTCTGAATCAACTTCCATAAACTGCCCAGCGCTTTACCAAATTCCTTTGTATATATGCACAATCTGAAAAAAGTTGGATGTATTGAAACGAGTTTTCAAGTGATATCAATGTATCAGTTGATTCTGTAAAATAATTTAACATTTCTCACCTAATAATTTCACGCCTCTCGTAGTCTGGCACTATATTATACAGGAAAACAGCGAATGATAGTATATTAAAAATAACAGTGTTTATTGAAATCTTAGAATACCTATATTCCACTGAAAATTATACAAAACCTATAGTTGAAATTCATTAATCTGGAAATTTTTCACCTTATATTATGGTATTTGTATTTGTATTTTTTCCGAATATCCTAGGCTTCAACGAAACCCCTCAGAAGCTTAAAGCTTGTGCGAGTTAGGATACCGGGTGTGTTCTGTGTAGGCTTTGTTACTAATTCCTTGCGCCACGTTAGGAACAGCACTGTTAATTGTTTACCCAACAGCGAATGGTTGGACGGTCCCCTAAAAACCGGAAAAGTTATTTCCCGGCCAAGGGCTTGAACCCCAGACCTTACGATCATGGGGCTTGCGCTCTTACCACTGAGCTACCGCCGCTATTGGTGTAAGTAAAACATGGTGGGCTCATCTGCTCATCTGTGATCGTACTTCCTAATGATGACGTCAATGTTTTCATTCAAATTCAAAGCACAGAATATATATTTCCTTGTATTTTAATCTTGCTGACGTCACTTTTTTTTTAAGAGCACACTATGTTTTTCACATCATGCCTTATATCTTGTCTGATGTCAATTCAGTTCTGATAGAAGTTACCTCGACGACCGGTGGTTATTTCTAAGTAGTGCCACCTTCAGTTCATGAAACGAATTCTACCAATTTCCCCAGCATTGGCGAAACAAAAGCGCCTCTTTGAATTCACCTCATTTCTATGCATCCATGGTTTATCCATATATCTTGTCAATAGCTTGATAGAAACTAGATACTCGTTGAGCAGGTTTAGAGATAAACAACGAAGGGCAGTTTCATGAATGGGTAATAATAAAACCCAAAGTCCGTCGATATTTCGATTCTTTATTCAAATTGATCAATATTCCTGAAAAAACATATCCCATCGAATTGAAAGCAAAAGAACTCGGTTTTAAAATTACGGCGTGAAGGTTCATCAAATTTTGAGGATCATGTATTATATATGATTAGAAGATCGCAAAATTGTTCTCAACAAGAAGTGAATCTGCTGTGGGGGTAATCAATACCTATGTGGTGTACCACTTTGGTAACCAATTGAAACAAGCGCGAGAAGGCTTCTTCTGACTTCTGACGCAAATTTGAAATTAACGATAACAATTTGACAGTTGCCACGGTTGTAAATGAAGCACCGGTCCTACCTGACCTCAGTTGGCAAATTCGATTAACTACAATTGACACTGTGATTTCAAAGTTTCCACATACGCTCACCAACCATTTTCACATTGTTTTTCTTGTGAGATGTGAGGAGGAGAGAATTTTACAATAAAAAATAGAAATTATCCTTTAAATTTTTCATCGGTGGCAGACTTCCTATATCTGTCAGAAAATACCCGATTGACTTCTATTTTTACAACCTTTTAAACGAACCAACAAGTAATTTAATTTCTTGTAAGTAGGTATCATACCGACGATAATGAACAAACATCAACTCATTAAGCAACAAACACTCGGGTGAATGATTTTCCACTTCCATAAGAAACTCTTTCTATAAACAAACGCACTTTTATTCGGGCCAAAGCGAATGCACCTTGAGCAAAAAATAGCCTCAAAGCGAGCAAATTCCACTTTTCACTAGGTTATAAATAAAATGAATCTTGTAATAAACGTCCTCGGAATCTGTTGCACATCGCAACAAAGGTAAACGCGGCGAAAAATCGTTAATTAAATTTTCAGAAGATTAATAAACTATTATCTTGCTGGAAGAACACCTCTCGGTTGTAATTTGCTTCAAACTTGAGGGTCTCATGAATGCTGAGATAATAGATCAAAGGAAATGGACGTTCAGTGTTTTCATTGCAATCCGGTATCTCAGTAATTTCCAACTAATTACCGCGTCAGAATCGGTATTTGCCGATCTGAAATTTCCAAACGGCCACTTTGAAAAATCGTTATATCATCAAAGAATCCTTTGAGTATTCTTAGCAGGATTTGAATTCAGAGAAGAAAATGTACAGACAACCTCTGTTTTGCATATGTATTATTCATTCAAGTATCTCCAATCATATCTCTGCAAGTATCAGAGAAATATATCTCATAAATACTAAATATGAAATCACATTCCTAGGGAAGGAATGTTCAATAATGAAGAATACAGAGTATTGAAATAGTTTTTTTATTCGATAAGTATAAATCAGATTTCTAAGCAAGTTTGCTCAAATGTTAAGGTAGATACATAAAAACAGTTCACCAAATTATAGTTCGATCAATTCTAAATTTCGAGATCAATTGAAAAAAAGATGTCAGATTTAGTGGGTTTTCCTTGGTTGCTACTTTATGAATAGCACGAAAACTACTAATCCGATCATGATGAAACTCGTTAACTAGTTGGCGAAGGTTGCTGTAAGTTTTCGTAGAGATACATGAAGCACTTTTCTTGCCAGCGCTTATCTTTTATTTTCAAAGTGCCTTTTGAGACCATTCACACAAAACTTTTCCGCGTGGATAGATCTGTAGGGGTGCACCTGTATTTCATACTGATGCAAGATCCTTTGAAATGAACCCCTCCCCCCTCTCGGGGGTATGGGATACTAATAATATATTCGATATTTTTATAAATCACTTCGAGGTGTTTCAGCATAGTTGAAACATCCAAATCCGTTGCGTGGAGAGTGTCTTATTAACAGTTCTGGAATATATCATTTCTGTTTGTAAATCGAAGAAGAGATATTTTAACATATCCAAGTTTGATCTATTATCTAGTACATACAGCATGAATAAGAGCAAACAAGTTTTAAGAAAAAATCAAACTTTCTCAATTCATAATGGAAAGGTATAACCTGTTGATATATTACTCACTGTTTCATGACTCTTTGCATGCCTCAACAACAAAAGAAGACCCGACAAAAATATAGCTACCAAAGATATTTATTCTAGGTGATATTCCATTGCATCTTTTATTATTTCTATAAGTCGAAAAAAAATTTTTTTCCTACTCGCCAGTAAAGCTGGGGTTAAAAAGTATCTTGTTCTTTGTGAAATCAAAAGTGTACAATTTTTTTATTGTGGTACGATCTCGGGTACGATAGAACTTATCACATTTTCACATCTTCAAGACAACTTGAATAAAAATTATTTTCTCAGAATCTGTTAGGGAATCAAAATTCAATCTGGAAAAGTAGGAGATCGATAAAAAAATCCGATCCATTATACACCCCGAAAACACAAAGAAAAGTTTCTCGAAGCCCCAAGCACATCTAATAACATACTTTCCTTTCCTTCGAACTTCCAATATTAGAAAATTCCCATTTCACGTCATGGTGGCAACATCAAAGCATTCTCAAGGGCTATTTCAATCCATTTCGCACGACTCCATCGTCTGCTTTACGATTACGGCGTTTAATTTGTTTTTCTGGTGCAGAACACACTTATTTTATTCAGTAGGTTGGTCCATTTTCTCCTTTCGTTGTAAGAATAGAAGAAACTTTTACAATAATTAAGTTTTTGAGTCGTCCAATTACGCAAAGGATTTATCGGTCGAATATTTTTGCCATTTGGATGGAGCCGTTTTCTTGGACCCGAATAAAGGAAAACAACTTCGAATCGCGATTCAGTGAGATGGGTTTGGAATTTGTTGAGGCAACTTCAGTAATGACGTTGCTTTACTATAGTTGTGGATTCAGCACTTACTTCTTCATTTTTTCAGGAATCTTACATCAGAGCAATCAAGAAGATTTAAGTTAATGTGAGTATATTATTTAAAATTCATTGAAGTGATTTTGAAGCATTTAGTTCCATAGAGAAAAAGACTATTGGGGATTATTCTTCCAATTTATAAAAATCCATTAAATTATGACCTGACATACTTTCTTGGATTTCCAATGGTTTTATTTTCGAATATAATCTTCAACTCAATTATAAATATAGATTTCATTATCTCAATAATATTTTCTGTGTTGAATCGTCGTTGCTACGTGAATGGAAAGAAGTACCTGCTAAACTCATTAATCAATACCAAAATCAACCTTTCCAATTTATTAAATATCTAATTCGACCAAGTCATTGAAGATTTCCAAAACTGTAAAAATACCCTTTATAGACATTGCGAACAAATTCAGGATATTCATCTTTGAGTAATTTGGGGTCGGAAATGCCGTTGTTCGGAAATGCTTCGTTTTCTAGATACAGGGCATTACATGTTTCCCAAATGAATTATAAATTTGATAAAGTTCAGCAATTCATATGAGGAGAATTGTTGTAAATCGAGAAGCTTTTGACCCGCTCGTTCTGGAGAATATCAAAATATCATTTCGTCACGATGTCTGAAATTTTCTAATTTTAGCTGAAGTTGGTCTCAAACGACTAGGTTGGGCTCACTGATGAAGATCCCTTGGTCGAATTTGATTCTGTTTGTCCGGGTGGCCGTTTGGCTGTGTGCGCCCTAACTGTCGAAGGAAAGCACCTAGAGTCTCGAAATTTTTGGGTAAGGTTCGGAGCCTGAATATCTCGGTTGAGTTGGTTAGTGGGCAGAAGTGGCCGAACAGTTTCGGAGTTATACCTATATGAAATTTTGATATTCTCATGAGCCTCATGAACTCATTCAATCGGATTGAAATTTTATAATAAGTTCTTGAATACCAACGCGCAACTTAATGCGAAGTTTTGTATGGCTCTGAAAATAAAGAGAAATTAAAAAAATATATAATTGTTCGAAAATTTCTGAAATTTTGTTGAAAAAATTTTTCGCGGGAAGTATAGATCAGATACCTCAAAATATGATGTTAACTTTCGAAGATATATAAAAAAATATGTCAAATTTCGTTGTTCGTTGAAATTTTGAGGTTACTTCCTCAATATATCACGAAGTGAAGATGCGATCCCATCGAAGCTTCGTAATTATTTATAGAAATCTACGCCCAACTCACTGCAAAGTTTCGTGCGAATCCAATCGTCAAAATACTTTGAAACACTTGTTTTTTGAAGATTATGCACATCCTTATCGATAAAAACATTAAATTTGAAAAGGTTATATCTACTGAATCATTGGATGGTTTTTACATATTCGCCATTTCGGCCTTCGTAATTAAACTCCAAACTAACTCTACAATTATCAAGTTACTGGATACATTTTTCTGGAAGTTATTTTGTTCACTATCAGTGGTTAGGCCGGCCGTAAACACATTAACGGAAGAATCGACATAAGGGATATATTTGTAGACTAGGTTTTCAATTTAATAAGGAAGGTCGAATGCTTGAACGGGTAGAATTCGCCAATTATTCCTTAGCTAGTAATACCCATTCAAAATTTTGTATCGAATTGCAATCAAGTACTTGATGCTTGAGATTCATGCAGAATTTCGCGAGAATCATATGAGAAGATCTGCGTTTGGCGGGGTCAATACGTGTATGGATGACTACTTTGGCAACGGCACAAGCGCGTAAAATCTCATGACCTCGCGTCAGTGCTTTCCTAGGTTTTTATGTTGGATTTAGTTGTTCGTTACTTTGTGATGGTCGATTTGAAAATAGAATAAAACATATCACTTTGTTTTTTATCACTGTTTCACTGAAGGTTCCACATAGTGACCGGATTTTCGTAGTACTGCTTCACCAGTTTGAAACTGTAGTACTACGCATCTCGGGTCACTCTAAAACCTTCAATAAAACATTCCAAAGGAAAAGAAGTGATTTTTTTACGTGTCAAAAGACTAGGACGAAAGGAGCAAGCTAGCGACTTGAAACTTTCAGATTAGGTCGCGCATTGAAATGCGCCGGTTAAGTTCGTTAAGGGACAAATCGGTCGAATGGTATCGGAGTTATGATCATTTGAAATTTTGAGATTAATTTCCTGATATTTCAGGAACTAATCATGCGATTGAATTAAAACTTGACATTTAGTTGAAGCATATTAATGCACAAATTTTCACAGAATTTCGTTGAGATCATGTCAGTAAATTTTGAAAAAAATTTTTTTTTCGAATTTTTCGGAAAATATTTTTTTATGGAAACTAATAATTGAATCCAGAAAAAATTTCTGCTCTACCTTGTTGCTACCTTGAACATCATATTTTAGAGCAGTGTACGAAATTTCATTTCGATATGACGATAATTTCCAGAGATATTAGGAAATATATATAAATTTCGTGGTTTTCTTCACGAAATCGTTGTTTTTTCCAGGATAACTCAAAAAATACCTATTCAATCGAAATTCGCATTTAGTTTGGAAATGCTGAAATTTCGTGATGATCGTGTCATTGGAACAATTAAAAAAAAAACATATTATCCTCATGATATTCTGTATGAACCTTAGAGCTGTCATTTTTCAATAAAATAGTGAATTTCAATTCGATCTAATCATGTATTTTTGGAAACATTGGACAAATGAAATTTTGAATGAGTATATCTGCTGAATCATTGGGTGAATATCACCCATTCACGAATTCAGCCTTCGTAATTAAGGTCCAAACCTTCTCAATAACAACGACTTAGAAACTCGATATTTGAAGAGTAAGTTTGGGGCTTAGTTACGAAGGTCGAATTCGTGAATGGGTAAAATCCCCAAAATGATTCCATATATATACCCATTCCAAGTTTATCTCTTCAATATTTCCAAAAATACAGATTAGATCGAATTGAATTCCAATAGTTCTTCGAAAAACACCTATAAAAGCACTGTTTTCATTTTTGATGGGAATTGGTGCATCCTTGGGAAAAAAACATACATAAATTTTGTTTTAGATTGAATAAGAATTCTAGAAATGAATTAGGGTTTGGAAAATTATTATTATTATTAAAAGGCACTGTTATACCATTTTTCTAATTATCAAAATGTAAGTTCACAGGCCACTTCTGTGGTATATGTATGAATATATTGTATTCGACGAAGTATTTTCATACCGTATGGTAAACGATCTTTTCAATTTTCCATTGATTGATAATGTTAATTTTAAAGTTCGTTTTGTCGGTAATCGTCGGAGGGTGCTTTCTCTTGTTCGGCAGGCAAGGACATCACTTTGTTATAATGATAATGTTAAACTACCATATCAATCATATTGACATTTTTCATCTGTCAGTGGCAGCATTCAGGAGGAAGGTTACTTCTTACTTGTGTAGAGACTACTGATAACCACCAGTTTGCTTTTTACGGCCATCCGATTTTGGACAGTTTAGTTTCTTTTTCATTGCTTTGTGGTTATATTTATTTTCAGCTCACCAGTGTGTTAGTTTTTTTTAACTTTATCCTCTGTTGTGAGCCCCTGTAAGTAGATATATTCCTGTTGGGGTTCCCATTTGGATAAATAAATAAATAAAATTAAAAAAAAATTTGCGATAGAAAACCTTATTCTTCATATTTTATTGTTGCTTTGATGAAATTATGTTGGGAATTGAATATATAATTCGAAGATGCAAAAACCTGACGTGAGGTCAGTAGCTTTTACGCGCTCGTTCACATTCAAAGCCATTTCCTCAAGACATTTTGCCTGAACTTTTACATCGTCATTTTTCAACCAAGAGCAGAATTTCGATTCGATCATATCTGCATTATTGGTAATATTAGCAATATAAAATTTCGAATGGATATATCTGAGAAATATTGAGGGGATTTTATCTTTCCACGGATTCGAATTTTTAAATTAGCCCCAAACCTGCTATGAACACAGTACTTGCACACTCTGCTTTCTTTATCGACATCTCTTTTCTTCGCAGGGCATTCACCAGCATTTCATTCTGGAGAGCCTTAATTTGTGTTCTACTGATTCCAGTGGCTCGACAAAAATCTATAGCTTTGTTTAAGGTCAGATTTCCTTCCCTCAGTACTGGCTCTCGAGTGGAATGTTCCCAAATTTCTGTCACTTTCATATCATCTGGACCTTTTTCTTCACAGCTTCTCTGAGTTCTGTAAGAAAAATGTCAAAAGGTTAATTTTTGCTCTGTGGAATGCTATTTCATATCTCGCAAAAATAAAATTTGCTGTTGGAGAACAATACTCTTCAAACTTCTTTTTAATGCCTTCCAGGGTCTTATTTTCATTAATAACATAGGTGAAACTGTTGTGCAGCTCAAGGACATCATCCCCCACAAGGTTGAGAAATACTGCTCTTTTGGTTCTTCAGGTTTTGACGATAGACTTGAAGCTGTTAAAAATACATCAAATTTCTGGGAGAATCTTTTTCAATTCTCTGCGATGCAGCGATCCAGCACCAGCGGCTCCAGTGGGCGAAACACGTTTTCCATTTCCACGTGCTCTTACTCCTTTTTTCAAATTTTTAGTCTAGCAGAAGTAATAGGCTTGGACTAACCTGACACCATGTATAATCTTGGATGAGATTATAATTAAAATGAAACACAACAATACGCTAGTGTGTATTCTCTAGAATTTATTCATAGCCACCAGTTGAACAATATCTAGCGCCCATTACAAGATTGTCTAGCCTATTGTTTTATCTGTGACAACTGTCATAATTATCCAATGACAAACATAGAGTATTCATATTGATCTTCTTTGAATCATTTATACAAGGGACAATCTGTCTGTCATTATTTTGCATTTAAATGTATCATACGTTTCATTTAAGTTCATGAAAACATTTATCTATGACATTCCACCTGAAGCTCTTTTCCCGACTCTTTTCCTTTCAACAGTTTTATAGGAAGAGAACAACGAAGTTTTATAGATGCGGAATGATATAATTACTTGACCCGATTAGCGAATTCACAGCGGTTTGAACGTCCTTCTGAAACTTTCTCCAGATGACTTTCACCCTTGAACAAGTGGCTATTACAAAACCGGTGAATGTCGATCTAATAGAATCTGCGCTAGCATTCTCAGACGTTGTCTCCATCTGGGTATTTCACTTTGAATGTAGCCTTCACGGTAAGTTATCAGCTGTACTCGAATTCTCGAAATATGGAAGAAAATAATACCAATGAATTTAGGTATACTTTCGATGAGCTCTGTAGTATAAAGTTATTTATTTTTGTGCTTGCCAGTCATAATTTCAAATGGAGAAGAATCACTCTGCTATCATCTATAATATCTTTTGTATTCACTTTTTGCGGGCAAGTTCTGGGAAACAGCGTTCTAACGTTTTGTCCTGATGTCCATGATTTTCGATTTTTTTCCCCGAGAATGGTACCAAACGACTATGATGAACTCACTGATAACGAATCCGGTGACAAAATCGATACTGTCGAGCCGTCCGTAGGTATGATTTAGTGGGTACAAAGAATATTATCGGCTTGAAATATTCCAGGAACTACTGGTGCGATCGGATTGTAATTTGGTGGTCATTTGCATAGCATGATAACGCGCATTCCGTGTTTATTTCCTTTGTATCGGTGATATTTTTCGGAGTAACTGCTAAAATACTGATCCAATCATGAGTCAAATTGGGTATTCAGTTAAAGAATATTGTTTCTCAAATTTTTCAGGGGTTCGTCATAACCTATTACAAACAATTTGAAAAAACTCAATTTTTCTATTAAATATTTCAAATTCTGGGATCTTCCAATTAAATTATCCCCACGAAATTCTGCACTGACCATCAAGCTGTCATTTTCAAACATGTATTGGAATTTGATCCGCTCTCATCTGTATTTTTGGGAATATTGGGAAAACAATTTGAATGGGTATATGTGAGGAATAATTGGTTGGATTCAACTCATTCACGAATTTGGACTTTGTAATAAGCGTCCAATCCAGTACTTGATTGGAAACTGATAGGTTGAAGGTTCTTGAAGAATTTCGTGAGGATGATACGATTAGAAGTATAGATTGCGAAGCTGGGTTTGAAAGGATCGATACGTGAAAATATAACCGGTTTGACAACGAATTCGATCATGCGCTCAAACGCTGCTGACTTCACGTAGGTGCTTTTCTAGAGCTTCAGATGGGCTCAGTGTTCAACTGATTAAAAAAAAGTTTAATAGTAAACATAGATATACTGATAGAATGCATCATTCAATTCTTTACCACTCATTGCTACAGCTGTCTTGGATTGGAAGGAATAAAACAAAAAAAATTTCACTTGATTCGATTTTTATTGTGAAGCTGGTTTTACGTGTTTGTTCCACCGTACCAACGCGCTATTATTCTCTTCAAATTATCTGCCTCTTGACGCACCCTAAATGAAAAAATTGAATAATTTTCAAAAAAACGACCAAGAGACTCTTAAATAAACATTGTTGCCCCTGAAGCAGGAACTTCGAGTTATGAAACGTCTTGGTGTGGAGATAGTGAATATCCTGTTTGAGTTCGAAGTTGGACCAATCTAAAATTTCATAGTGTGACGAGTACGGCTCTGTCTGTGCTCGTATCTTCCAGAAAGCTCCAGACGCGTATGAGTCACCCGCTTTCCAGAATCTTCCCGTAATCGCTAGAAATATCACGAGCGATATAAGGGCAAGCGCGACGCAGCCCAGGGACTGATTCAGCGGAGTAATTCAAAGCGCAAAGTGATCAGTGAAAATAAATTAGTGTGGAAATAAATTGTGCACAGAGTTTGATAGAATAACCGTCGGTTTCACAAAACTTTTGACTTCTGATCAACTCGTTGATTAAGGTCTGCATTCGATGGTTGGGTAGAAAATGAACTGAAATCGAGCACAGAATTTACTGTTGACTGACAATCAAGCCCTTGATCTGGCAATCAAAGTTTTGTGAAACCGACCGTAAGTTGTTTAGTTATTGGAACAGTAGTGTGTAAATAAGTGTAAATAAATAGTTTAATTATTCTGAACGTTTTTTCAAGAAAACGTTACAATAGTTATTTCTACAATAACTCAAAAAATACTGATCCTATCGGTAATAAGTCATTGAATCAAGACACGCTTACTGAGGTCTGCGATATTCTGTCAGGTCCACACTATTAAAAATGATTTCATAATAGATTTTTTCTCCTGAAAATTTTATATTCATACAACCAATCAATTAAATCAAGCTGAAGTTCGCACAAATTTCCAAGCCGTCGCTTTGAAACCGAAAGTTGGATTTCAGCTCAATTGGAAATGTATTTTCGAAAATATTGAGAAAATGGAATTTCGAATTTATCAGAGGAATCTTCGAGTGGATAAATTAACCTTCGTAATTAATCCCATAACCTACTCTACGAATATCGAAACTGCATATAGGTGATATATTTCTGAAGTTATCGTGTTAACATTATTAAATATCATTACTGTCGAAAGTCTTAATTGGATCGCGCCTTCGCTTTAATTCTTTGTGCGAAAAGCAGATCTGGTGAATTTTTTTCTTGCGGAAACAACATTTTTTTTCTCATTAGTTTGTCTATAGATCCAATCAAATTGAAATCAAGTATGTTTATGCAACAAAAATGAGGGCTGGAAGGTTCATGCGCAATTTCATTGATAGTTGCGGAAGCAGATTTATTTCCGAATTGAACTATTTTGCGACCTTCAATGATCCTCCATAAACTTTGTATGAATCTACAATCTATCATTTTTCTACCAAGTACCAGATAAAAATTCCATCCGAATTATTTCTCTGGAAATATTGGGAACATGACATTTCGTATAGACATATCTGCGAATTTGGTGTCGAGTATTTACCCTTTCTTCAATGAGGCCTCTTAACGCACCGAATCGTCTATACAAATATCCAGTCCAAAAATTATTTCTTTCAAAATATAATTTGTTTTACAATTAGAGGTAAGAGCTCGCCGTTACTACAATGAATTGCGAAAGAAACAACTTAACGACATTATATTTGTATAGGCAAACCGACGAAGGTAGAAATCGTGAATGGATTTTCGAAGTTTTTTGAAATATAGACAGAATTGTCGCATTATCTCGCACTCAAAAAAATTGAAACTGCGGAACTGGTGTTGCCTGTGTAAGCCTACGATAAATTTTCACTTCATATATTAGTTATATGAAAAAGCTGAAATTAATAATTCACATAACTCCGCAAAACATTCTCTTGTTACACAAATATCCTTTTATGAAGCTGTTGATTAATTCGTTTGTATACGTGAATAGAATGATACTCGTATTGAAAACTCATAATCATCAATATACTTCTCCATCGCAAAATAGCAATCGAGGTAACTAGATCTAGTCGTCCAGTCTCCATGACCGCCTCGACTCACGATGAACTGTCTGAAACCTGCTGAAAGTTAAATGAAGTTATGGAACTGATTAGATTTCTGACTCCATTCTTGCGAAATCGATTCGTATATCCGCTTTCGCTGGAGACGTAACTGGGACGTATAGCAAAGAGGAGACAGTGAAGTTTGTCGACAGTCAAGGAATTAGACGGGATTTTATTTGTCGGCTGCAACTGTGGAATGTTTCGACTCGAAGTGTGAGTAGGCACAATGGACGAATTGGAGGATTTAAACTTGTTGAGATGTTTTTTACACAGTCGACTTGCCAATAAATTGTAAAACTATGACATTTTCGCCATTCTATCTATTCCTTTCATAAATGGACTGTCAATGTTGGCCATGAAAATACTGCTGTTCGATGAAATATTCCTCACTGGCATTGAGATACGGAAAAACCTCTCTTTTCAAAAAAAAAATGTCTAACACAACATTTCAATATCTTATTGAGACAAATATGTCTTTATAGGTTATTTTGTTAATAATCACTGGCTGAAAATTCGGAGATCAAATCCCTATCACAAAAAAAGTGTCCTAGCTCCTACTGAGATAACGTAGGGTGTTGCGTTCAAAAATCAAAAAACGTTTTTTGGTGAGTACTTCGAACGTTGATTTCCATTAAGTATACTGAAAATAAATCATAAGTAATGTATAAAATACTTCCTTTATCCTACGCCGTGACGAATTTTTCATTTCTCTACAATTTTTCCATTCTTTGATGCAATTTCATGCAATAACAACATATATATACGTACATATTCAATATTTTGGGAAATATTAAATTTTCACATAATGCTGCAAATATATATTCCAATTTCGATGTATATTCTTTCTGTGTTTTTTCCCGAAGGATTGCATTAATTTTGAGAATGCAATTTCATATTGGTTTTTTAAGCCTAGTAATAATTCAAAATAAGTATCCCTTCTTTGAATTATTTGAATTACAACAAAATTGATACCATTTTTTTTTAAATGACACCCTGTCTATTAGTAGAGAAACACATTTCCACTGAGTAGTCAAATTCAATATTTTTGCATTGAGTATATTTCAATTCAAATATTTCCAGAATAATTCGAACACCCTGTTGAGAGTTTTGTCAACAGCGATGATTTTCATCGGAAATATTCAATCTGCGTGATATAGTGCGCGTCAAAATTATAGAACAAATTCATTTTCTCAGAAGAAACATTTTTGGCAAAAAAATCTTGAAACAGGTCAATTTTGATTCACTTTACCAAATTTTTATGCATTTCTGAAGGTTTTTTGTTGCACCCTGTGCCATCCCCATCAACCCTCTAAATTTAGGGAATAGTGGGTCATGTGGTACTTTTTTGGCAAGGTCTTTGTATCTTCTTCATAGGCGTTCAGGTATTTTCAAGAAAAAAAAATTTCTTTGAAAAATTAGTTAGTTCAAAGAGGTTTTCAGTATGTGCACTTCTTCATGGCCCATTTACTTTGAGACGATGGTACCTGATGAAATTGGTCACCGAATGAAAGTCGACCATTACAGTTTTGTTCATGCACAACTTTCAACCCCTACGAACCCTTTAATGGAGAAAAAAAAATATTTTTTCACGTGAGGGGGTTGAAAGTTGTTCATGAACAAAACTGTAATGGTCGACTTTCATTCGGTGACAAATTTCATCATCGTCTCAAAGTAAATGAGCCATGACAAAGTGCACATACTGAAAACCTCTTTGTACTAACTAATTTTTCAAAAAAAAATTTCTTCCTGGAAATTTCTGCACGCCTGTAAAGAAGATACAAATACCTTGCCAAAAAAGTACCACATGACCTACTTCTCCTATTCAAAAAATTTAAAGGGTTAACGGGATGGCACAGGGTGCAACAAGAGTCCTTCAAAAATGCATATAAATTTGGTGAAAGTGAATCAAAATTGACCTGAATTAATCAAAACCGAGATCGAAACCTGCAGTTTCCAGGTGAATGGATATACAATTCGTAGCTTCATTCAGCAGGCCTAATCACTGGCATAAATATAATACGCTGCCAACCAATAAAGGGGTATATTTGTATTTGGAATTGGGCATACATATGGAGATTAATTTGTCTGATTGAAAATTTTTTTATACAATATATACTTTATTTACAAATTTATATAATGTATACAGTACCACTCAATGTAGTGGATTTCCTGTGTCCCTTTGACATATTTTGTGCCAGAAAAACGCTCCAAACCTTGTCAGCATGCAGCGTTATATTATGACGATGATTCATTTCATTCAGTCAGAATGGCGGAAACATATAAAAAGGATATCTTAGAGTCTGATACACTATTATCTACACATTATTATTTGATTATTTAGTTCATGAAAAAGAAGTATTACACATTTTAGTATTAAAGAACACCTACAGAAAATAATTGTATTATCAGATTCGATTCATTCGTCAGTTTGAAATTCTTGTGACAAATTGCTATGAGAATTTTTTGACAGTTCTAACAACCAATCAAGTTTTGTTATTTGGTGTCATATGCAACAATTTAGAAGTAGTAGGATATGATATACATTTTGTGGAGCATTACCCAATATCCTAAACTTATTACCAGAGTGGTCACCCAGGGCAGCTTCACATCCTGATAGAACAAATTTGCGATATTCTAAACGTGTGATCCGCAGGATGCATGATCCTTCAAGGCGTTATGTTTCAGATAATCAGTTGATTTCATACATCAGATCAGTATTTCAAGAAAAATTGGAATTGTGTCAAATTTGTACCAGTTCCGAATACGACACATTGTTTTGGTGTTCTTACAAGCTCTTTATTTCCTCTGCCATTACTCTAAACAGGAGTTCTACTATCTAAAGGGAAAAAACTCGAATGACTGTTTGAAAATTAATCCCTGATAATTAACTTCCCCAAAACAACTTGCTGAAATTTTATGTGCCTACTATAAATCTTATAGTGGAATCGGTGCGAGTGTTATTTAGTGCATCAGAATTAACGTTCATTCCCAGGCACTTCAGCCCCTTGATTATAGACTCCAGAAAGTTTATTCAATTAATGAATGTTCTTCTGGACTTAATGCGGAACTCGCAACCTATGTGACAGGGAAAGACTGCGGCCCAAGAGGTCTTATACCAAGTCTTATTTGGGTTCAGGAAACCCTGAACCTGATTACCATTCCCCTACAGAATCCATAAGATGTCGAATATTTTCAGTTCATCATCCCTCTGTAGTTTTGTAGTCTGTAGAATTGGCGCAAAAATGCATTTATTCTGCATCTTAATGTATATTATCATTGAAGTTATATAATTCTAACGAAATTTCACATGGAACTCAACGGTTTTATTTCTAGGTTTCAACATTATTTATATACATATCTGCGGTTTTCACTTCGTGTTGATCAGCCGTTTACCAGAAACAGGAAGAAATATTTGAGAGAATTTAGACTTAGGTGTTACGACGGGTTCTTGAATGCTTGAATAAACGTCTAGTACCTACTCATAAAATATCGGCCTGAAGTCTTCTAATTTCTGCAAAATGAAACTGCACATTATTGAATGTTAGATATTCATATACGAGGCTTTTTAAGTTAGCTTATTCCATGTACATTAATGTTTGTTCATAAGTGTAATGGGCGTTCACAGTTCTACGTACTCTGTTATAGGCCTATAAATGATCCCCATCAACAACTGTGCAAGCAAAGAGGGTGAACTTGTAGGGGTGCCTTATGTTTGTGCAATCAATCTGCTCTCTTTGAGGTCTGAATAATCATATCGATTCGGTCGAAATTATGAAGAAAAATCAGTAGCAATTAGAACTACAAAATAAAGAAAACACTGAAGAGGGTAACCATATTTTCAGCAGAAAAGTTGCAAGCGAGTGAACTTTTTACGCAAGAAGTATGCTTTGTTAAATAGTTTAAATATATTCAGATCAAAGCCAAAAACTTTTCACAGGTTACAGATTTCAGCCGTTAAATAAATAATTCAATTTATCGAAAAAACAGTTCCGTTTATAATCACACTGGTAATTTTATTGTTACGAGGCTCATTCATATATTGACACTAAATATTGTTTTCCATCTACACAAGGTGTGTCTATGAATTCCGGTTCAACTGGAAGTGGACGTAATTTTTGATTTCCTCATATGAACTGGTGCTTATTCCACCACATATAAATTAAACGTTGAGTTCTGAATGATATTTATGTCGAAACAAAAATAAAATGAATTAAAAAAAATTAATCAAAAATTTTTATATGTTTTTGACATTGAATCACTTGAAATTCTAGATATATATTAATCCTTACCGTTACTACAAATCATAGAAACATTTGTCCACTCAAAATGCACCATTCGGATAATAGTTACAGGTACGAGTGTTCTAAAAGCTTTCGATAAGATTTTTTCTCTTAATTTTTTTTAATTTGGCGGAATACCACTCATCATCCAACGTCGATTTCGAATATGCAAAAATATTCATCAGTTCATATGAAAAAATCAATAGTTACTTCCAGTAGAAGTAGAAGTCATAGACACGCATTAATAACTTCAATCGATGGAAAACAATTCGTAGTATCACTGTTCAAAATTTCAATCCGATATTCCTGATACCTGATTCCTGTAACACCCGGTATGATGAAAACACTGAATATTCTTAAGTATTTTAAATACAATTAAAATTTTATCAACACACATGTTATTTTCCAAACCTGATCACACATTCCAAACTAGTAAAAATTCCTGGATTTTTCCAATGGTTTGGATACCTTATATATAGTTAGTGTACACTCATAGAAATATGAGAAGTTCTAATTCGAAAATACTCAGAAGACGTTGTGTCATAGAAAAAATATCTATTTGTATTCAGCAACTCGAATATTTCCATGGAAATGATCGACATCGAAGTTGTGGAAGAAGGTAACGTTCAATTTCCTGAAAAATTGCCCGCTTTCAATCTGGCATATATTTCTCAACAGTCTATTTATTATATTGTTTTTCATAAGGTTGACTCTTTTAGTTCAATAAAAAGATATATTGAGACTTCTAGAACTTAACTTATTTCATTTCTTACATCCCCACCTATAATGAGGATGCGCACTGTAACACATACATACATGACACTATTCACTTCACAAGTCATTCATTCGCGACTTTTTTTTTATCTGAGCGATGCATTTCAGCATTAAAATAATATAATATACCTAAGTCCTCCAAATTCCATTCAAAAGGGTGTATATACGCCTTCCGAAAATTGCATGAAGTGAAAGATGAAGTTTTTTCAACTTCAATTTTATTTTTTCATGAACTGATTTTTGTACCATCCTATAGCTGAGAATCTTATGTTTAGCTACATCTCAAAGTTAGCCAGCTCAATCTATTATTTATAATAAAACAACCCACAAAGCTCGATTGAAACTTCTCAACCAAAAAAAAAACAGAATGAAAAAGTGTTCTCTTTCCAGAGGTTATGAAGAAATTAATTTTCATTCTCCCGATGAGGGTTCAGACAAAGGCGCTCCGAAAAATCCAACCGAACTCCTTCTGATTAAATAAAGAAACTTTATTCAGTTCAGATAACTTAACCGAATCGCCGCCAGCGAAAAAATCGCAAAGGAAATGCGATGAGAAAGGACGCTCTCTCATTTGTACCGCAGTCACGTTTTAAATTAACAAATATAAAAATATAAATCAAGAGGGTAAATATGGCCTCGCACCTCGTTTCGCTGCTCCCTCTCTCTAACCCCTGCCTTAATGGAGTTGGGGAGAACAACGATATTTCCCGCTCTTGAACAACTCTGCCGACCCATTTTCATTTCACACATGATTTTATCTTCCAAGGGGATGCCATTTGTTAGAGTCGGGTGGTGGAATTATTTCCCATCATTAATTCGAAATTTCCATATAGAATTTAAATATGTTTACTGACACGGCGGAAAAACCCTCGTCGGGACCACAATGGAAAAACGACGTGATTTCCGAATCGTTTGAATTTCATTGGGAAAATCGATGGTTCGTTATGGACTCTTATTGAGCACTGAAGTTTTTAACGGCGTATTTTCCCAAGGATTTGTGTGCTCTTGTGATTTAGCATTTTGAAATAATAAACTTTCTAACTAGAAAAGTGATATTTGTTTATAATTTTCTATGAAATCTCGCCGGAAAAATATTTTTCGGAAGCAGTTTGAATTTTCTGGTTTACATGGTTAATAATTTGGAGTAAAAATGTGCATACTGGAACAATTTATATGATGATGTTGGAAGAGACTAACAAAAAATTCTAGAAAAGTACAGACGTAAAGTCACCAGCTTTTCAGCTCTTGTTCAAATTCTATGCCGAAGCCATTTTTTCACGTAATAATAACCCCGCTAAACGTAGCTCAACTTCTAATGAACAGTTTTAGCGATTTTCTTTTCATATCGTCCTAATGAAGTTATATATGAACCTTAAAAGGTGTAATTTTTTCTGTAAAGTTCTGGTTGGCGACCAGATCTGTATTTTTGGAAATATTTTCTGGAAGAGTGAACCTTCGAACGGGTTTATATACGGAATGTAAAGTCTCTTGCATATTTTACAAATTATTATGTTTTCAATTTTTTTCTCATTCTATTCCGTTACAAAATCACACAATTCAACAATTGGATCGATACAGCCGATTATGTCTATTATTGTCTGGCTAGAGAGAAAAGTAGAGAGAGAGAGAGGTACAGTTGATATAACCCGGTACTTCACACAAGGTGCTAAGTTTCAACCGTTTGAACAGCCAATGTATGGAGCCAAATTTTAAAGACCGTTTTCCAATTGGAAATTGAAATTTTTCACGGCTATTGAGTTTTCCAGTATTCTTATGGATAGAATATTTGATGTCAATGATAAAAAATACATGCAAGATACCTATTTGACAGATTTCACCCTTTCACGAATTGGATCATCGTTATTCAGCCTGAAACACATAATAAGTCCCTAATTCTCTTTTCCGTAAATTATTGCGCATAGGCCTCGCGGCTTCAAAAAAAAATGGATAATTTTGGAAAAAAATCTTTTTCAACGATATGTAGTTTCAATTCAAGATATACTTGAGATATTTAGAAAATTCGGTTCAATCCGCAACCTACCTTGCTAGTTTCAAGTCGCTTATTCGACCGGCCATCAGTGAGCCCAACGTAGTCGTTTGAGACCATTTAAGGGTGAAAATAATGGCATTCATGATGAAACTAGAAACTTCAAAAATCTCGAAAGAATTATATATATACATATATATATATATCATTTGCTGTACATTTTTGAACGTGTTTGTTGTTGAAGACAAGGGTGTTGTCATTTCGTCACATTGTCTGTAATTCACGAATATCATTTTGAAGGTAATCGTTGTCAAATTAAATGTCCCCTGAACACTAAGTTTTCATCGGAAAGACTCAGACACTTATGTCTGTGTATGTGTATGTCAGAAGTGGTTTCTTATTCAGAAAAGTTCATTTTGATTCATAATGCGACATCATATTGAGGAGGGAGCTGATTTTTCTTGAATGATTTTCTGAGAAATGAAAAATTAGAAAAGCACTGACGTGAGGTTAGGAACATTTAACCGCGTATTAAAATTCGTGGTCGTTGGTCTTATGGAACGATCATCAAGAAATTTCGGACAGATTTGCTGATCGGCAATTGATAACTATTTACCAAGTTTCATAATGATCTGATCAGAAATTCTTGATATATATCTTAGATAAAAACGTTATCTAGGAAATAACCAAGAAATTTGACAATGTTCTTCTTCGCATATCTCCGAATATTAATCAATATACGATCAATCTGACATTTCAAACACCTGAATCAAGGCTTGCGCTCAATTTGCTTGAAATTTGATGAATAGTTTCTTGAAGAATTGACAATGTTCTTCTTCGCATATCTCCGAATATTAGTCAATATATGATCAATCTGTCATTTCAAACACCTGAATCAAAGCTTGCGCTCAATTTTCTTGAAATTTGATGAATAGTTTCGTGAAGAATTGTCAATGTTCTTCTTCGCATATCTCCGAATATTATTCAATATATGATCAATCTGACATTTCAAACACCTGAATCAAGGTTTGCGCTCAATTTGCTTGAAATTTGATGAATAGTTTCTTGAAGAATTGACAATGTTCTTCTTCGCATATCTCCGAATATTAGTCAATATATGATCAATCTGACATTTCAAACACCTGAATCAAGGCTTGCGCTCAATTTGCTTGAAATTTGGTGAATAGTTTCTTGAAGAATTGACAATGTTCTTCTTCGCATATCTCCGAGTATTAGTCAATATATGATCAATCTGATATTTCAATCACCTGAATCAATGCTTGCGCTCAATTTACTTGAAATTTGATGAACAGTTTCTTGAAGAATTGACAATGTTCTTATTCGCATATCTCCGAATATTAATCAATATACGATCAATCTGACATTTCAAACACCTGAATCAAGGCTTGCGCTCAATTTGCTTGAAATTTTTTGTAATCAAATTGGAAAATTTTCTGAACGAAATAATTTTTTTCAATTTTCGGCTTTTAAGATCCTTGGGCGAATTTGGCGAAACATTATACTCCCAAGGAATTTTTCGTCGTGTAGACTGCAGTATTTCACAACTAGATACGAAATGTCCATCTGATCGCGTCAGTTCTTCTTGAGATATTGAGGAAATAACCTCAACATTTCGAATAACAACGAAATTCAACATATGTACTTGTTCCCGTGAATGCATATCGGATGGAATTGAAATAAGAAACATTGTTGATGAATATCTACTCCAGAAGGATGCCAAATTTCATTGAAATATTATAAATACTTCCCGAAAAAATTTCCAACAAAAATTCAGAAAATTTTTGGATTATGAATTTTTCAATATTCTAACGACCAGATCCCGTTGCACGTTAGAATTCACCAACTGAGAGGTTTCAATCTGATACCGTCTGTATTTCTTGAGATCTTACTCTGAAACTATTCAACTGATTCTACCCATTAACGAACTCAACATTGTGACGAAACGATAAAGCTCTGTACCCAAAAAGAAGCGCGTGAAAATGGGCACGGATTAAAAAACAATAAGAATATATCTCGCGCTCTTACTAGCAAAACAGAGTCAGATCGTAAACTCACCAGAGAATTTAAGTCAGCACTCACTTCCGGAGGAAAGTTTCGTCACGCATGCTCTATCAATTAATATATCACACATTCAATAGAATGTGCTTGTTTGGCCACTTTCGTTTTACAATTCAAGAATATCTGGCATTTGAGCAAAATAATAGCACCCTAGTCGAAATAGGTTGAGAAAATCTACAAAATAATGAATAATGCCTCTCATCAAGAAGTTATATTGACCAGAATATATCATTGGGCCAGATAAAATAATTATAGATGCCTCATATCTTGCGCCCAAGAGAAGAAGAAGACATACGAAATGTCTCTGAAATATATCTATTATTGAATATCCTACATTTAGGTCTCTCAGATTATCAATCATGTTATTGACTTCAATAGATTGTAACCAAACCAATAATTTTGAGCTATTGAAAACCGACAATTATGTATTGCAGTAACGTTATCATATTTCGCATACAACAAGCGATAATAATCGAGAATTGTAACGTTTCCTCATGTGAACAGTTATATTAATTTCATTGAGCCTAAACCTGAATTATATATATCCTTTAATGTCAAGGACAGGGCGCAACCATGGAGGCATATTTTTGCCGTAATATTTTGCATGAAACAAGTTAATGATGAATTTTGTCTGGACTGAATCAGAAATTTTTGTGTCGAAAATAAAATTTCGAATTGTACGTCAAAACATGGCGGAACATATCCCGTGAATAGGTTTTTCTATGAGTAATAATGAACCATCCTATAAAACACGTGGAAACATTTTTCCATGAAATATTAGAGTTCATTGGATTTATCACTAAGAATCTGCAAACTTTAATTGTACATGATTTTAAGTGATTCTTCCATCATAGATTTTGAAGCCCTGCAATATCGATGTCTTATAATTTGACTGAATTGAATATTATACATTCTGAGTCACGAAACGTCATATCGAGCGATCAAATTATGGCCGAGTTTAATTCACCAAATTGGTGTGGTTGAAGAGTGATGGATCCACCAAATCGTTTTTTTATTGTTGTTTGAATGACGTAAATGTCAATTTATCTAGTCCAACATCCACCATTTATGTTCTATGTCCACCACACTCCACCACAACCACACCAGTTTAGTGAATTTAAAAACGCGCCCTACGTATAATTATTGAGTTAATATTTGTACCCAGAAAATTTATCAAAGTTGGAAGGCAGTTCCTACGTCTGAGGATCTCCTCGAATCTCTGAATAAATTATGGTTATTACGCTGCTGCGAATTTGTTCGAGCCCTGTTTGGAGTACCTTATATAATAATTTAATGCCCAGATGATTTGGAATATCGAATAAGTTATGGTTTTCAGTCCGCGGGCACGATGCCAGGCAAACTGCGGTAAATACAAGCAGAAGTATGCCGACAAACTTCATCATAATACTGCTGTGAAAGAAATTCTGCTTTAATTGAAACCACTATAGTTTTTGAAGGAACTCGCTTGAAATAATGGTTCAACGTTTTTTCCTAACGGTAGGTAATTATGAGAAAACGATTTCCACACTAATGTTACTAATATGAATCTGAAGTGGCCGGTACGTTTTTTCTTCAGAACAACTTGGCCGATCGAACACTATGATGAATATTCAGAATTTTCAATAAACCTCTTAAACTTCAAAAAATGTTCCCGATAATGTTCGAACCACTTTGACCTTAAATCGAATACTATCTAGTCCGCCCCCGTCCCCCAGAACTAAAATGAGTAGACACATTGGAAAAATATCACTTAAGCTGGAGTGTGTTAGAAAAAACAAAATAGGTTTTGGGTGTGTGTCCACGGATTGGGTGCCGGTAAGGTGTAAATGACGATATTCTGGGAATCGCTCCTGCTTGGTCTCAAACTGAGATGTTGAGAAGATGAGCCAAATCAATCAATATACAGGGTGGTTTAGAACTGATTTGATGGAAATTGTTAAGAATAAAGTACCTTTTGTTTTAAAAGATATCGAAAAAGTTTATTGAGAAAAGTTGTTTAGAATCAAAAGACACGTATTTTATTGTTACAAGAAATTATTATTGATATTTATTTATTTTAAAATCAGCAAAATTTTTGATCCTGACAAAATATCTCACTTATCGGATCAACAAAATATTCAGCTCGTCATTCTGAACAACTTTTATCAATAATCTTTTAAAACAAAGGTACTTGATTCCTAAAAAGTATCATCAAATCAGTTCTAAACCACCCTGTATATTAATTGATTTGGCTCATTTTCTCAACGTCTTAATTTGAGACGAAGCAGGTGCGATTTCTTGAATATCACAGTCCAACTCGAAAATTTTTCGTCATTTACACCTTACCGGCACCCAATCCGTGGACACACTGTAAATCCTGGATAGAGGTTGAAACTGATTGATACAAAATTATTTGTATAATTTCATTCTCAATTCATGTACGCTGAGTGGTAAGTCTTGAAAAATAGATTGATGAAGAGATATGCTTTGAAAGTGTATTCTTTAATTCTCAACAATCAAATCACCGCTTCATTGCAAGGTATCACAACATTATGTTAACGAACATTTCGTATACGACCTTGGCTGCGTTTTTAATTCTTCGAACAGCCAGTCATCAAGCAAAATCCGTTAGGAAAGAGAGCGACCGACAACCTAGCCGCTAGCTAATATTGCCTAACTGTAAAGGTGGTTTTTAAACACAGCTATACTGCATTGTGAACACGCTGATGAAAAACATCGTGAAAGAGAAATAATAACGCAAAAAGGGTTCTTCGTCAGTTCTGATAGATGATATCAACGCCGAGATTGATACCATGAAATGAATAGAATGAAAATGGAGTCGTCTACATTACTTTTCCAACAAAAGAATACTGTGAAATATTTTGTCCGGAATGCATCCCAAATTCAATCTCATGGATTGGAATATTTCGGATTGTATATCCACGTTCTCGTTATACTCCTCATGATTTGCGTTTTTTTTGCAGTTCAGAGTTTGTTTTTGCTCGTACCAGATCTCCTTCGCTTCCTCCATATACATATACTCATGATCTCAAAAAAAAAAATAACCAATTGGTATTATTGTCATTGTTTTGGGAAATAATGAACCGAAATCCAATCATACAACATCCAATGCTTCTGTCTGAACTAGGTTTTGTTTTTTTAACATTTGAAAATATGCCGGTGTTTGTCTAGATGCTTTTCGCATAGATCCTAAATCTCGGTGTTTCAGGAATGTTTGATAATGATTTTGAAATATTGGAATTATATGTTCTGATATGCAAGACGTCTCACACACATTATTCTGTGTGTGATTAAATAAGCCTGTCGTAACTGATCTCAATGATGGAGTAGGATCGAAAATGATAGAAATCCTCACGAAATTTTGCATCAATGCCGTCAGTTTTCGACCGAGTACCTACTAGAATTTATTTCGATGACATTTATATTTTTGGAAATATTTTACAATGAAATAAAGTAATAATCCGAAGGAAACAATTTGAAGACCCTATATTTGTAGGTATACAAAATTTAAGGCCGAAATAGTGGATGTGTTGACTCTTTCAAATGATTCCTAAGATGTACCGATTGAAATATTATTTTTCTAATATTTTCGAAAACACATCGTGCTTAATTTGGTGAACGGATGGATGCTGAAGGTTTATGTGCTGAATTTCAGCGGATTCTGACGATTTGTTCCCGAAATAATGATATTTTTTCAAATGTTTCTAACTTAAACGATCCTCTTAGAATTCTGGACAAGTTTGTGCGCATGCTTCTCATCACTTATTACCAAGTTTTTTTTTGAATGAGTATTTTTTTGAGTTATTGGATAGGAACAAAATTTCAAATATTTATAATTTCGAAACGGCTCGAAGGATTTCTCCCACTAAACAGAGATATCCGGGCTCCGCATCCACCCTGACTGCCCCACACTGCCAGAAGCCAATCTGCCTTTTCGGGTCGAAAAGAAGGTTCAGCATAATAATGACCCTAGAACCTAGGAAAAACGCGCTAAATGAATGATTCTCAAACTTCCCGTTTCAGACCAGGGCTGAATCCTTTAGAAATTGTAAAAACCGAAAAAAACATAATGTCAGGATGAAACTCATTGGAAAATGAAGAGAATAAAACAAAACTGAAATAAAAATTAATTTTGAGGTGATTTGAGGTCGGAAAGTGGAAAAGGATAACGATTAATGGTAGTTTCAAGTTTTTTTTTCTCTTACAGAAATTTTTTTACGGGGTTTGATGAAAACTCACTTTTTCACGTTCCAAATGCACTGCAGTTTTTTGTATTGAAATATACATTTTTTTAACCTTTGTTGAATAAATACCGAAAAGGCACCCTTATTTTCAATCGGAAAGTCACTCGTTTAAATATCAACTTTTCCGAAAAATTTGGGAAACTTTTTGTTCGTTCAAGTTTCTATTTTATGATGGTGTTCGAAAATATACATTCCTTTAGCAAATGGTAGTATGGTAAGGCTGAGAGCTGGGACGCTTTTAGCTCATCCTCCACTTTTCTATGAAATACCTTCTGATTGGCTATAATTATCCGTAGGTCACTCCAGTATATAAATTATTTGAAAATGGCAATAAATAGGCATTACGCATATAATTTAAACGTTTCACATCTGTCACAAAGTACTGAATTTGGATTAATGGCTCAAAATGGTACAAAATGTTGGAAAGAAAAAATTCGGATTCAAGGAGTTTCTCGTTTTATTTATTTTCTGAGAAGATTTATTATATTTATGTATATTTTGTTTATTTTCATAACACGATCAGGAACTGGTTAAAAAAGAACAAAAAACACACCAACTTTTTCTGAAAAGTAGATATTTTGACGTAAGACTTTCGATTGAAAATTATGGTTTTTTCGAAATGTAAAGTCAAAGTTAGGTGAAAAAATAAATATTCAAATTAAAAAAGTTCCAGTGGATTTGAAACATATAAAGCTATATAACATATAAAGTTTTCACTATTTGTTTTTCTGTAAGATGAAATTGAAAAACCAAAAACCAGGTCATAAGTATTTTTCATATACATTTTGAGGTTATGTGGAATAAGTGTGAGTACAAAAGTTTAAAACCTTTTCAATACCTACAACTTTGCAAATTAACTTCTTTCACAGGACTTCTAGTTTTGCCGGAGATCGATATAAACCTTGTTTCACCCTTAAAAACTCACGCCCTTCCACTTGCCGACCTCAGATCGCCCTTGAATTATTTTCTCTTTCATATTTGTTATATTCTCTTTATTTTTCAATGGGTTTCGTCCTAGGGATATTTTCTTTGGATTCAAAAATTATCGACGCTGTTCTCTTTGGTTCACTCTACTGTGGGATATTTTTTTTCTTGGGAAACTCCGCTGACGAAAACAATAATGGATACGAGTAGTTAACATTGTAGTATAGTAATACCAAGGTCGCAAAACCTCGATTTCACTTCTGCTGGATTTAATATCAATTCTATTTTGACAGTGAACGGATAGTAGCCTTGGGAATCGTTTTTTAAATAGTTGAATCATTTCAGAACAAGGCAGGTATCTTTGACTCCTCCTCTCGGCATTATGTACGTTCCGTTGCGGTATTCGAATATTTTGCGGGACTGATTTTGAGGAACTCGGAGTTATTGAGGTCACGTAACACTTGGCGACTACTTTCGTTTTATCCAACAATCTCGTTGATTTTATATTGTCTGCGAAGGAAAGGAAAAGGAGAATGCTCGATTTCGTAATTCCGCAATGTCGTTTTTTGTCTTCAATAGACAGTTACGCAGTTGATAATGTAATGATTTCGACTCATATTTCATTGATTGATCTTAGATTCATATTGAATCATTGATCGAAGTCCTGTGCTAATTGCTTAAGTTCAGATTGCGGATCACCTTTGGAACTTCATTATGGAGTGCATGCTTTGGTCAAAGACAACGTCTGATTGATATTGAAGATTCATGAGGTGACTATTAAACTTCATAACTGAACTTCAGGTTCAGAAATGAATCATAACTTCTTAAGTCATAAACAATACATTTTCACATCCGGTTGCTTGATCGGCAATTGATTGAATTGATGAATTCGGAAGATTTGGGACATACAAGTTCTGAATTGATGCATTCTCAGGTCACTTCTTCCACCATAAAAATGAAAACGAGTGTCTTTCAGAAAGTCCACAAATCATTTTTGAACCTGCACCCAGTTAAACGCAGCAATTTATTTCAGTGAAGGTTTATATTTAATGAAAAATAATTGATAATATCAGATAATCACCTAATCTCTATTCCTTATGATTCCCAATTACTCCAAAAGGGTAGTTTGGCAATGGCGCAATACAATCGGTCAGAGTTCTGTGTATTCTTTCACGACAGCTGGCGGGCAATACTCGTCAGTCAAATACGTTCGCCAGCGATGATAAAGCGTTGTTGCCAGACTCCACTTCGAGATTGATTTAATATCTGTAGAAATGGAGGTTAAATGTTGGTCCGAAATTTTCACTTGTTTTCATGAAACCTCTCATATCCTTGAAATAAATCGGCATAAAACGGTTTTTAAGGTTGAAAGTGAACTCTATACAAGGAGTGGATGATTATTTCCATATTGGAAAAAGTGAGTTGTGGATGCCTCTTTTCCGTAATTTGAGTGCCTATATCTTCAAAACTATGACAGATTACCCAATTGAATCTAAACAGTATCTTCGCGACGGAAAAACTTGGGGTTTCACTGTCATTTCAACCGGATCAGATATGAATTTCCGAAAATTTCGTAAAATAAAATTTTCCACATGTCTTCTCTTAATTCCGTTAGTCCTTTTATACAGCTCTTCGAAGTGGATCATATGTTTGTTCCTTTCTTAAAAGCTCGTTTTAACTTTATTACCGCCAGTCAATTAGACGCCAGATACTTAGCTTTTTGATTGAAGCCTGGCATTAATTGATTAAGCTAAGGCCACGTCCGTATAGGCAGGCGGCTTGCTTAGCGCTTAGAGCCTAGCGAGTAGCATAGTAGAGTAACAGAGAGATATTGAAAGTTTTGAATAGCGCAAACGTTATATTATTACGGTTACGATAAATATTACGTTTTGGTTTTAACGGTCGTTCCAAAAGTAGACTTATTGCTACAAGTTTTTGTTGCCGTTGTGTTAGTTATCAGTGTTTTTGGTAAGGATATGTGGGACGTCAGGTTTTTGTGTTACAAACTCACGTTTAAACTCCTAAAGTTCAATAAACATTTGCATTTCAGCATTAGTTTTTTTATTCTGGAAAAAATTAAAAAAGAATTGGATGCGGTTATTTCAGCTGGTGCTATTGCAGCAGAAGAAGAATAATTGGTATGGCTCAAACTAACCTAACCTAATTCCTAATTTCAAACCCCTTATACCGCTTCCGAAAGTATTTCTTAATTCGTGAAAACGTTACGAATGCCTTTATATGAAAAAAAATTGCTGTGGTAGCTAGCACTAATGAATTTTAATGTCTAATATTAGTTGTGCGTAAAGGGTATTATAAAATAGATTTACAAATCTTAGGAAGTTATGTAGTTAATACCAAAAAACATATTAACAAACAGCTTTTCTATGACAGACATCGGAGCCGGAAGGACCCGAAGCTTAACGAATCCAAGAATAGCGCAACGTAAATTGCGGCTCGCAATTCGTCGTGAATAGAGAGATATTGCAACTTTCGAATAGCGCAAACGTTATGTTATTACGGTTACGCTAAAAATAACGTTTAGGTTTTAACGGTCATTCCAAAAGTAGACATATTGCTACACGTTTTTGTTATCGTTGCGTCAGTTATCAGTTTGTTTGGTTAGGTTATGTGAGACGTCAGATTTTTGTGTTACAAACTCTTGAAGTTTAATCATTTGCATTTCCACATTAGTTTTTTGATTCTGGATAAAATGAAAAAGGAATTGGAAGCTGTAATTTCAACTGGTGCTATTGCAGAAGAAGTGGAACTAGTTATATATTGAACAATATAATTGGCTTGGTTCAAACCCCTCATGTTGCTTCCGAAAGTATTTCTTAATTCTTGGAAAAGTAGCCAATACCGAAATACAAAAAAAGGTTGTTGTGGTAGCACTAATGAATCTTAATGTCTAATATCAGTTGTGTGCAAAAGGTATTATAAAATAGATTAAAAATTTTAGGAATAAGTTGTGTAATTAACACCAAAAGACGAAAAAACATATAACCAAACAGCTTTTCTATGACAGTGATCGGAGCCGGAAGGACCCGAAGCTTAACGAATCCTTCCGATATAGAATAGCGCAACGTAAATTACGGCTCGCAAATTTCCGTAAATAACATTAGACGCTAACGCTATTAACGTCGCGTTATTCTGAAACTGAATCTGCGCATGCTTAGTTGTCAAAAATAACATTTGCGCTAATAACGTCACACAGATTTGGCACTGCAATATCTCTCTAATAACTTTAGGCGCTAACGCTATTTACGTCGCGTTATTCTGAAACTGAATCTGCGCATGCTTAAATGTCAAAAATCACGTTTGCGGTAATAACGTCACACAAATTTGACACTGCAATATCACTCTAGTGAAACGAACGTTCCAGAACTTTCGCGACCAGCCGCACTGCTCGCTTGGCGCCTAGCTGGTCGCTTAGCGACTATCCATGTAAATAAACGTGTTGGGTTTTCGATACTAGGCGCGAGGCATTTCGAAAGTATGGATGAAATATCGATTACTACAGTTAACAGAATAGAACCTCAGTGGAGTTCAGTCATTAAGTGCATGGTCATACGCAAATATTCCTCAAACTTCTGGTCAAAATTACGCAATTGTTTATAAAGAACATTAAACTCGCGATGACTTGACCGTTACTTAATTATGTCATGAACCCAACATTATGAATTAGATCTTGAAATGCTATATTTCAAGGATCAATTTCCTGTAAGTAGCAATTTCAGAGCAATTTTTGAAAGTGACATCTCGTTGACGTGCCGCTTGTCACCTAGCGACCCACCATACAAACCACATTCAGTGCGGCCACCTTGTATCCTAACAAGTAGCCAGAACGCAAGCCATTTGGCGCTAAGCAAGGCGCTTCCCTGTTCGGACGTAGCCTAAGCGAGATTGACCGTGCATCAGGGACCCGTCTGATGCTTGAACCGAGTGTTGACTGAGCTGTTTTCAAGCCGTTCGTCCTTTCAAGGCCTACATAATATAAGTACTACAAGATGCCCCTATTTCACTCCATGGAAGTCTTGTTTCTTAAGACAAGTTCGTGGTCTCATCTCGAGTCTGCCACCGTTTTTGAGACTCCACTCGAAAAGTAGACTATCGTGGACTAATTTCGAAGGTGCCAGTCATTGCGAACCAGAACAAATCCCCCCAACATACAAACACGATCCATATTCATCAGCGAAACGGTTTCCGTACATTGAAATAATCACGAACCGACACGTTGCCGTTTTAGAATAGAGCCGGACGTTAATGAAGTTATTAGAAATCCGGCACCAGAATTGTGCGAATTTTAATCCACCGATTACACAGGTTTGAATCCCGAATAACAAAGTTATCCGTTATGTATTCAATTCGTTCAAAGCGATTGTTTGATATTGGAACGCAATGCAGATCGGTGGAGGCACTTTGATCTCTTGCTTTTTTTTAATTGTAAAGTAATTTCTACTCGCTTTTTGAGCTGTACATGCCGATACTATTTTCACGGGATGATCCCGTTTATCAGTGTATTTTGAGGATTTTCTAAACCGCAGGGGTAGATTTCAGATGCTCGAAACCATCCTTTCGCCATTTTACTGCATTCCTGATCCTCGATTTCATTCAGGTGGCATACTTCTACTATTAAGGGCCGGTATTATAAAACTGAACTGGAAGTTATCTTTAACTTGAACTGACAGTTATGATAGGACATAGCTGTCAAAACTGCCCGATGAAGTTAAAGATAACTTCCACTTAAGCTTTATAATACCGGCCCTAAGCCGCGTACAGACACGGGAGCTGAGCGGCTTTCGAGGCAGTTGCGAGGCACTTTTGAGGCAGCCTCGCGTTGTCGAAATGGCTCGCGACACCGTGAACACTTGCGAGGCAGCCCGATTAACTTGCCGGTTTTAAGCCGCGTACACTAGACACTAGAGCTGAGCGGCTTGCAAGGCAAGTTAATTGGCCATTTCGACAACGCGAGCCTGCCTCAAAAGTGCCTCGCAACTGCTTCGAAAGCCGCTCAGCTCCCGTGTCTGTACGCGGCCTTATATGGGTCGGTATTATGGAACTATTTTGACATATATCGAACATTCAACTTGTAGAATAGTTAAACCCATTTTACATGCTGTAGACTACTCCAAATAGTTACGTAGATAAACATCATCGACCATAATTTGATAAGTTAAACTATTTGGTAACGAATATCACAATAACGTCATCTTCATACGAACACTTATGTTATGTAGGTTTCATAAATATATAAAAAATAATCAGAGAAAAATCACGACATTGGTGAACTTCGTTTATTTTCAAATTTTGAGAACACCCATAGTTTCGAAATCACTTATACATAAATTACCATTTGTCAATAAACTAATATGACAGATTGATACTAGTAATACATTGCGGATTCCCATCCGGTGGTTCGAAGGATACACAATGGTTTTCACGAGGTAATTTATATCTTTGCAAGGCGAAATGATCCACAGAAAAACCATGCCTGTAAAGTTTATAATCCGATGCGAGGTTCGTATCGTGTGTTACAGCCTTAAGATAATTTGTATTCTATCTAGGTAAACTGATTTTTTGAGAAACCTCATTTCCTACAGAGAGCATAAAAATTGTCATGTGAAGCTTTGCCTTATGATATTTCGGTCTTCACGAAATTTTGCATAAACGATCTTGTTATTGATTCACAATGAACAGCTCTATTTTGGTTCGATCTTATCGACATTTTTCTAATTAATAGATATTAATTACGAATCGATATTTTGTTTTGAATGCCATAGATTGCAGATATTTCAAGATATGTACAGGCTTCATACGTCATTAGAGAAAATATTTTGATATATAGTAGGAACACATTCACAATTAGCAGATTTAACCAAGTTCCTCAAATGTACATCCTATATATCAGCTCGATATCTATCGTTCAAACTATTTCTTATGTAAGGGCGTCGATATGGGGGAAATATTGAGGTAACTAGGTACCCTTCCTAAAAAAGCAATTATTGACAATAAAAGAATAACTTTTAATAATTATTTCATAAACCCTGAAGGATGTATGTCAACATCCTTAAAATATAGCGTTATCTCTAACAAAATTAACTAATGAATTATGAATTTCTTCTTTGCAATCGGCAGCTCGAAATATAGGGATAGATTATAAGTTTAATACCTCTATTGAGATGACAACTTGTTAGAAGAACATTTTACTGTATTAGGAGTAGATATCGCTGTTAATAATTTCCTATTTTTCTTTCTGCTTTATCGGCCAGTAATGAGATCGTCAATGTTTTGAGAAAATTCGCCTCATAAATTCAGTTCACTAGAATGCCAACCATTATTCTTTCTCAATTCCCGCGGAACTATATTTTTGGAAATATTGGACAAATAAAATTTCGAATGGTTTAATCCTCACGAAATCTGCTCTACTAATATCGGGTCTCCAAGTCGTTTCTTTCAGAAAATTAAAATGTTGAAGATTGGCAATAAGGCCTATCATAAAAAAAGTCTTGGTTTGATAAACGTTGCAACGCCAATATTTGATCAGCATGCGCCCCGGCCGATTCCGAACGGTTTGGGACGTATGCTGAACAAACATTTCAAAGTCCGAATAACATCTGTAACTTCTCGAAGTTCTGAAGCTAATGAAGCCCCTCCCAAAATATTCGAGAAATCGTACGTAATATGTCATACGACCGTTGCAAATACAGAAAAAGTACTAAACACGGATCACTACCTTTCGATTAATATCTTAATTGCTTGAACTTTTATTTTATGTCAGAAGTGTATTAAGGTATTCGATTCAACTTTCCTGAACTCCGACCGAAAAGCAAAGAATTTCCCGTGGAGCCTCAGGGACGAATTTCCTGTTGCAAAATCAATAAGCTCTGTTATCAAGCGAGGTTCATACAAAACTTGACTACTATGATGAGTATAAATCGTGACGCATTACATCTATAAATCTCAATCACTATTTGATTAGTTTTCGATATAGCGAAAGGCCGTGGGGGGCCCCCACGGAAGGGCGTCGCATCGCAGTCGCTCGTTGCGACTTCTCTCTATATTAGATATTGATTTAGTTTGGGTAAACAATTCGCCTGCAGATATCTATTAACCTAGACACGCTTCGCTGAAATACCTTGACAGACCGCTTGACAAGGTTGGATGAAAAACAACACGCAAATTGACTCCAATCGCTTTTTCGATATCCTCGTTCTGAGTCAATTATTATCTTTCAGGTTTTTCAGTTCTCTCGGATAGAATGATAAAACTACTGGCTTTATTTAAAGATATTCTCGGCAGTTTAAAATTCGTAGAGTAAGATCAATCGGAATATAGCGGTGAAGGGAACTACATTTTCCAATTTGTACATTATTTGTAGAAAATATACCTATAAAACGTTACATTGAAGTGCCATTGATTCAACGTACTTGTCTAGGAAACAAAACCATTATTATTTTGCCCGAATGTCTGCATGTTATTTCCTAGTCGTGTGCCTAAATTGACGTTTGTACTCACGGATTCTGTTGTCAAATTCAGTTCTACCCGGCCGTCCGTTACTTCGATAAATTCGAAAAGATAGACCTGGAGAGATTTGTACTTCAAATGTGTCGGTTAAGTGGTAAATGGACATACTTTTAACGACTCTGGCATTATAGCCATCTGAAATATTGATTAAAGGATTTTTCGTGGGAATTTTTCATTATTTTTCTGTTCATTTCAGGTTTCCGCTGAAAAACGTAAATCAGAATATTGTGTTCATAATATTCACCGTATTTACTCAGAGGCAAAGTTATCATTTTTACAGTCGACCGAGAACCCGCTGTGAACGCGATAACTTTGTATACAGAAGAAACCCCACTTCCGTTAGATATTGAAAAACAAGAATACATGAAAACAACCCAAATATTAGGGACACACAAAAATCTCAAAAAGCAAATCGACCATTGAATATCACATGATAAATTGGGATAATCAAAGATACTGTTGAGGAAACCAGATAATCTTGAAACAAAAATTGAAAAAGAGCCCTCCTGTATTTTGCTGCATGAAAAAATAAGTCGGCCTATTGCTCTGAAAAAATAAACCATATTTGGCTGAAGTCACCAAAAAAAGTAGAATAAGTAATTTTATATCAAATGAATCATCAGTGCTGCGATTTTCGAGAATGTCAATTTTACAAGAGTTCCAGAAATACAAAAGTATTGCAAGAAAATAATTCTGAAAAATCTCATTTTATTGTCTGATGAAGAAGTCAGATATAGACTATGAAGATATACAGTTGGTTCCATTGGAAAAATTTAGCATTATTCCGATATTGCTCATTAGGCAACATAGTTTCGAGGGATTGCCCTTGACAAAAAGTTATTTGAGTGAAGCGATCCGCCTTCGAGTTTTCTATAAATACTATTTTTTTTTATTTTAATTGTTTTTTGTCATATATCGGCCGTGAAACCTAATATATCACAGAAATAATCTGAAATATTGTTCCCCTAAGAAAATGGCGATAGAGAGTGGAAAATCAAGATGTTGATCCTAAGCCCTAGTTCCAGAATACATTAATGAAGGACTAAGTGTCACCTTACTGGCGATGAAATATACAATTGCTAAATCAACGGTTTCTTCCATAAAAAACGAAAAATAAACTGGAAAGAGTAAACAATACCTCCAAATCGACAAAAATATGCTCTCTAAAAATTAATGTGGGTCTGTGAAAATATTCATTTTCGAGCTAATATATTAATCAGTTGCTGCAATATATTTGTTTCGTGCTACGATATATTTTTTTTCGTACCAATATAACTCTTTTCTACCAAACACAATACATTCACAAGTTGGAAATTTCAAATATAAAGAGATGTGAGATGCAATAAATTTATTAATTAGATCTTTCGAACAACATCAAGAGATGGCGTGCTGGAACCATACAGTTTCCAACCGTAGAATCAAGAAAGATCACAGTTGACAAATCGTTACAGGGCACCCAACAACCCCTGTGCTACTTCATCCGCCCCAATGGAAGGCATTTCGTTGAAACAACTCCCTGGCAAGATCACATTATCGCCATCTCTGTTTCGTCTGTTCAAATTGAGCGACGCCTTCTAGCCAGAAATTTGATTGAAACCTTCCTTCATGAATAATTTCGACGGTGTGTTCGTACAAAAGAGCATAGCACATCGGCGGAGAGAAGCAGGCGAGGCAACTTCCCAAAGTCGATAAAGTGCTTATTGCGAGGTTTATGGAATGCGGAGCACACAGGAACTGATCGTTACTGTTCTACATAACATGTCTTTGCGATAACATAGGATACCGAGGCCCGAGGAAACGGCTGCCCGTCCACTTTTACTAGATATTATTTATCCTTCCTCTCGACTGAAAAATGAAATGTCATAAACATCTTTTTGCATCGGTATTCTTTGAAGAAAAATAAAAGCATGGAAGATTCCACATTATGGTTCGATTATTATACATTCAAAATGAAGTCTTAGTTGTCCGAATTTGGATTATTTTCCCGCATTAGTCATTTTCGGCAGTTTAAATCAGATTATAGAAGAACATACTAAGATTTCCGAGGAAAAACAGTGTACAAACAAAAACGATGAACAAATCTCTGATGTGTTACCAAATTGAATTCTTCTGGAAACTGGAAGAGGGGAAGAGAAATTTTGGAACTTACGTTCGAATACTATCTGACAAATAATTATGTTGTATTTGAGTTCCATAATTTATAGCCTTCAATTCATGAAACTCAAAATAATTGTCATCGTTTAGTTGTAGTCGAATTTTCTATATAAAAATCTCACTGTGGACAGAATAGCTACAGTGCGTTACTACTCTATAATCCACATATCCTTTCTGTGACTTGCGTGGGTTTCAGAAAGAATGGTACCTTCGTCAAGAGACGAGAAATTCACGAAATTAACAACAGATATGAATGATTTATTAGAAATATCCCTCCTGCTGTGGTATACTAATGTAACGCACCTTTCATGTCACTCTAAATATTGTTCGCGCAGTATACATTTTTTTCTAAGTGGATGAATATTTCATTTATGAAACCAAAACGATATTCTATCCTCATGAGATTCCCATAAGCAGATAATATTATAATCTTGTAATTCAGTTGGACGATTGGGATCAGTAGTTGAAGAGAGTCTTCATTAGTGCTTTTTGTTGCCGGATATATTTATGCAGGGATTATACGAGGAATATTAGCGTATCGCAGTTTTCTTTCGAAATTCAGTATCAGATAATATTGATAACCTTTCGTTGATCAGCAATCCTATTTCCATTTTCCTCTAAAACTTTATTATCTGTATTAATGGTTCCAAGTGAATGAATATGCAGCCACTTAAGTTTTCAAGCATACAGCTCTTACCCATTAAAAATATTCTTGTATTCGAAATATGTATACCGATTTCATACTCACGTACTGCAATCTTTAAAACAACCTTTTTGCGCGCATGTTCTAGAGGAACAGCGTGCTATCGTTTTGTCCAAATGTCTGTAGTTTTTTTAATTTCGAGCCGAAAATGTTCTCAAACGACTAGGTTGGACTCAATGATGACGAATACGGTGTCAAAATCGGTTCTGTCCTGCCGCCCGGCCTGCCGACGACACGATAACTGTAGAACGGAGCCAGCTGCCAACTTGAAACTTCTAGATTAGGTCGCGCATTGGAATGCGCCGGTTGAGTTCGTTAAGGGGCCAAATTGGCCAAATAGTTTCGGAGTTATAGCCATTTGAAGTTTTGAGGTTATTTTCCTAATACTTTAGGAACTACTAAAGCGATTATATTGAAATTTCGCAATTATTTAGAGCATGAAAACGCGCAACTTTTGGCAGAATTTTGTTGGGATCGTATAGTAACTCAATTTATAGAAAAATGTTTTTTTAAACTATTTATCGAATTTGGTAACAAATTGAGCTTCTTATTTCACAGCAGTGTTCCAAATTTTAATTCGATACGGCTATCAGTTTTGGAGATATGCGGAAGAAATATGTAAAATTTCGTGGTTTTTTTTCTCGATATCGTTGTTTTTTTTCGGTATAACTCAAGAAATACTGATTCAATCATGATGAAACTTTGCAGCTAGTTTGAAAATGCTGAAGGACAACTTAGTGCGAGATTTCGTAACTATCGTGTAATTAAAACAATTTGAAAAAAAATTTAAACTTTTTTTTCGAATATTCGATATTCTGTGATCTTCTTATCATGTTATCCCAATGAAGTTCTCTTTGAATCTTCGAACTATCATTTTTCGATAAAGTATTGGATTTCAATTCGATATAATCTGTATTTTTGGAAATATTGGGAAAATAAAATTCGAATAGGTATATCTGCGGAATCATTGGATGGATTTCCCGCATTCACGGATTCGGCCTTCGTAACTAAGGTCCAGAACTACTCTACAAATATCGAGTTTCTAAGTTATTGTGTTTACGGTCCGGCCGTTCGACAATTTCTGCTTACATCAGCAATTATTGAAAGATATAAAAGAAGCTGCATACTGCCATTAGTTCAGACAATTAACATCATCAATCAGTTAATACTTCGTATACCTTCGTCTTCCATTTGATAATTAATAAAATAATCTGTGCTTTTTCCTCAAATCGTAATTTCTCCAAGTAATACCTTAAAATCAAATATATTGTGATATTTAATAATTATTAAGTGAATGAGAGTGATTTAATAAGTGAACCTAAACTCTTCAATCAACACATGGAACAACATTTCTTTGGATCTACCCTTGTCACCCGTATCTACTACATCTTCTCTCATACTCTCCCAAATCATACAAGTTTTACAGAGCTTTTCGTTATAAAGCTACTCTGGTGACAGCCTACTGCTATTCTTCCTTTCAATTGTGGTGCTTCCCAGAGGAATATAACAACATACCTAGGATGGGGCCCAAAAAAAGTTTTCTTTTAGCTGTCATATACAAATGGAATAATTTATCAACGATCATTATCGATTTTCTATTCATTATCAATGAATATCCCACTTAAACTTTATGTAACACAATCTTAAATCAGAGGTGCAATTACACAATTTGGATATTATTTCATTTGAATGCTGCAGCTTCAAGTGAACATTCGTATTCTGATTTCATAAGAGAAATATTCGAAGCCTACATGTTCCAAATGGCTATATGAGCCGTGTTACTTGAAATTTTCTTGATTCAAAGATGAACCCAATGTTATATAAAGGGTTACATAAAAAAATACCAAATAATGTTATAGAATATTTTCGTATTTAAATATCTAAGGAGTTTCATTCAAAAATTATTCTTCTATTAAGAATCATCCGTGATGGCGGCTTCATAAATGGGTGGTGCGGAAATGTTTCAACAGAAACAAAAAATTGTTGCGGCGAAAAAGTGTTCCGAAATGAACCATCCTGACATTATTCCTCAGACACCGACATCAGTTTTGAATTAGTTGATGAATCGAACCATTTAAAATTGTCCAATTCGATCCCTAATTTCCGAATTTTTTTTTTACCACTTTTCCATGAATGATTTTCAAAGGTTATGGTTTTTTTCTACAGATGAACTGAAACCATTTCTCTTCATTCCCTCAAACCTTAGTTATCAGCGTGTTACAGTTTCATTATAAACAGGAGAACAAATATTTTACGCAAGGTCGTGAAAAAAGAATGTACTATTTAACAGCCCTCTTGTTGGCCTGTAGCAAAGGAACTAGAGCTTACAATTATGATTAGTAATGGTTCGAACGTAGCAGTAATACATGTGACATTATTATGTCTTACTTGAGCACACTCGATACCAACAAATGAACACGTAATAGATGATCGGAAATTCAGAACTCGAAATGAATATCATCGCACATAAGTGATGACGTAAAATAAATCTTGGTAATACACTACTCGTAATTGAACACAGGGCTGGAGTTAGGATCGGAATATTTTTTCCTGAACATGTTCCAACGTTGAATTTACCTGAATTTGTGAATATCAAACAAGCAGTTTGCCATATTCACGGCTGTTCTGTATGTGAATAACAAATATAGATACACTAGTTTCTTTATCTAACTTTGCACGCACGCTACACAAGTTTGTGGGAAGAATATGTCACTAAGTACGCAAAGTGCTTGTTTAAACATTCCGCCCTTTATTGTTCCCAGACTTCGACTTTATAACTATGTGTTTGCCAACGTATAGCATAAAGTAGCTGTATTGCAGAGTGTCACCTCAATAATTGCATACAATAGCTTGTATCGCACGAGTTATGATTTGTAGGTTACAGTTTGTTTCTATTCAAATTGAAATTGATTTCTTATTATTGATTACGGAAAAAAATCTAGGTTTTGCACGCATGTGCCAATTCGTTGCCAAAGGGGTCTTCCTGGTGGAAAGATTTGGCAATATTCCTTCCATAAGGTCCATGAAATTTAGCATCAACCTCCAAAGTCCAAACTATAATTTTTCAATGAAGTAGGTCAGGCCTAACAGTCGATCGTTAACATAATAACTAACGAAAGGAACAACTTAGGACTCGATATTTTCAATGTTGATTTGGATCTTGATTAAGAAGGCCGAGTTTGTGAATGACTAAAACTCAGCTGATGATTCCTTAGATTTAACCATTAAATTTTTTTTTCACTATATTTCCAAAAATACAAATAGGATCTAATTGTATTGAAATGACAGCTTGAAAGCTCATGCAGAATTTCGTGAAGAAAATATGCTAAAAAGATCGCAAAATTCAAAATAATCGAAAAAAAATTGTTGTTTTTTTTTATTGTTCGAACTACACAACAACAATTGTTCTTTTAATTTTGACGATTTGATGCTAACGAAATTTTGCAAAATGTTGCTTGATATTTTACAACTATTAACCAAGTTTCAATATGTATGGACAGTTATCGAGATATTGAGGGAAAATCCTCAAAAATCGATCCGATGCCCATTTATTGGCTTTCGAAGCTTCAAGTCAGTAGTTCTTTCCGTTCTCAAGTTATCGTGGAAACAGACGACGGGCGAGCAGGCCGGACAGAATCAAATTTCACATCGGGTTCTTCATAAGATATTCCAACCTTGCCGTTCCCTAGAATATGCGCGAAAAATGAAAATACCATAGCATCCAAAATTTTCAAGAATTATATGCATTGATTAGCTGAAACATAAATAAACCGCAGTCACAAATTCTAACCATGTATTTTATTGCTTCGTTTGGATCTTCATTTATCTCATTCACTGCCCCTATCCTTAAAGTCTATTGGTATAACACAATATCGCAGTTTTGAGAATCTACTGTCGTGTTATCAATTCTGAATAGTCATCGAATAATTACATTTTCGATTTTTTTCACACGTATCTGAACGTTCTATTCAATCCACTTCTTAGTATTCATGAAAATTCAAACCCTATGAATAAACCCTCGTCAGGAGAAAATTACTCTAGAATTATACAACTAGGTTGGACTCACTGATAAAGAACCCGTGGTCAAATATGATTCTGCCCGTCCGACCGTCCGTGTGCGCTCTAACTTTCGAAAGAAAATACCTAGAGTTTTGAAATTCTCAGGTTAGGTTTAGATCCACAATATCTCAGTCAAGTTCTTTAATGGGCCAAATCTGCCTAATGGTTTTTGTGTTATAGTGATTTGAAATTTTGATTTTTCAATAATTCGAAAAATATTTATCTGATCGAAATGAAACTGGGTTGGTAGATCAACAGTATCAATAAAAAGAATTGTCCATAGAAAAAATCTAAAAACAAATCTTTAAAAATTTTTATAGATAGGTAGGTATATTTCATTTAAATTTCACCGTAATATTCAAGTCGCCATTTTATAACCTAGTAGTTTAGTTCATCAACCCAATCAGATTCGTATTTTTTCGAATTATAAGAAAAATAAAATAAAACCTCCAATTGAGGAAGTATCATTCCATCGGCGCGTTGGTAGATGTCGTAGACTGCCTTCGATAACTGAACACTGTACAGTGACTATATACAAGCGTATAGATTCACTGTAGGTAACTGTAGTCCGTAGATCGATATCTACGCTAGCTAAGCAGAAAACTTTATTGAGATACAAAACTCTAGAGTTCTGTATGTCAATGTTTCTATTCTGGAACATCAGCTTTATTTACAAAAGCCGAGGACGTATAACGTATATTTAATACTTAAGGAAATATACATATGTAATGGAAGATACATGCATCAGATGGAAATTTTCAGTTATATTTCGAATAGTAGGGAAAGGGTGTACAAAATGACATAGTAGGGTATGAAGGCACAGCCCTTGTATTTCCACAAAGCGACATGTTGTGACCTTCTGCAGAAGGTCACAACATGTCGCTTAATTTGCAACAAATATGTTTGTTGCAAATTATCAAATTACTATCATGTTTTTCTGATCATAGCCATTAAAGTATCTCATGATTGAAACTTCGTAAATAGTCTAGAATACCTTCGCGCAACATAAGGTAAAATGTCCTTAGGATTGGGATGGTAAAAAATGTAAATAAATTTGTTTTCGAATATTTCCCAATTTTTTCTTGGAAACAATGTTTTTTTGAAATCTATCGATCAGATTTCAATGAAATTGTTTCAAATTTCAGTTTGAACCGATGTTCGTTTCAGAAGATATAAGAAACGAATAATGTCAAATTTCGTGGCTATTCGAAATTTTGAGCTTATTTCCTCAATATCTCGAAACTAAGCAACCATCAGAAAGTATTTTGCAAAGGTTGATGGGCAAATTTGTGCTGAATTTTTTGATGATTGTTCAATTGGATTAATAAGAAGAATTCAATATTTTGTTTTCAAGTATATATGTGACATTTGACGGTCTACTAATTATATATTCATCACGAGATGCCGCATGCAACTTCGAGTTCTCATTTTTCATTGAAGGTTGATTCGATCTATGTTCTTGAAAATATGGAAATATAGGGAAAATGAAATTTTGAAAGGAATCTCTGGATGGTTTTTGCAAACTCGCCAACTCGTCTTCCGTAATTAAACTCCAAACTTGATCCACAATTATCAAGCTAGTTAGTAGATTCTTCCGGAAGTTTTTTTGTTCACTGTCAGTGGTTAGGCCGTGAACACATCAACTTCAGGAAGTTCTCAGTTTGAGATCGAACGCTTAAATAGGTTGAATTCGCCAATTATTGCTTAGTTATACCCATTCGAAATTTTGGATCGAATGGCAATCTAGTACTTGATCGAAAATGATAGCTTACGTTCATGCAGAATTTCTTGAGGACCATATGAAAAGAAGATCTATACGTTTGGCGGGGTCAATACGTGTATAGATGACCTCTTTGTCAATGGAACAAGCGCGTAAAAGCTCCTGAACTCACGTCAGTGTGTTTCTAGGTTTTTTACTGTGAAACTGTGGCATCATTTTGAAAAACTGCCCTACGAAAAAAATTCAACTGTAAATACAACAAAAAATTATGATACACATCATAATCTTTCAAAGAATATCAGTGTTTCCGTTTTGTCAAATAATTCAGAGAGGATCTTGTCCCTCTGCAATTGATTCACAAAAGTTTCCAACGACATCAAACTATGGGTTGGCTTAAAAGTTTTTGAGTTCACGGGGAGATGGATGGACATAATTAAATTAGGCCAAACATAGTTCATCCGTAAGTTCAATGTCAATGCTCGGTACCATTTTTTGCTTACAATTCACAAATTGTCGACAGTTCCAAGAAATTATGCTAATCAGATTGTTAGTATTGAAAAAACCGTAAAGCACCATGCTTTTTTGTGCCTCTTTGTCTAACAAGACTGACCTGGGTTGAATTTGAGAAATAAAACGTACTAAAAAAGGCGCTCATATATAGTTCTCAACTATGAATATGTATCAATTTCAATGCTTCCAATTGACAAAAAACGCAAAAAAAATTCATGCAAAAATTAATCTGCCATTCATCAAATCGGGCCAACCGAAATCTAAATGCAAACAGGGTGAAAGAAACCTTAAGCTTATTCAGATATTGTTAGTCCATTGTGCTTCAACTGCTGCAGGAACGAACCTATCTGAGTCACGTGTCACGTAGTGTCTTCAATTTCAGTCGTAGTTCGAAGTAGTTCGATGTTGGATGTTTCTCACTGACAACGAAAGGCGAGTCCATGCCTGCTGCTTCAGAAGAGTATTCTAACAAATGCGTTAATAAGTTGAGCTCAACGTATCGCTTTATTTTTAGCCATGTGGTATATCTCTGAGAGACACTTCATTTTCTGAAAATCCTTTCCTACAATCGCATTGTTTTGCTTTGTTACATTTAGACGGAGACATTCATAGCAAGGAAACCAGTTATTAGTGTGTATGTTAATTTAGTTGAGCCATTAGAACTTTTTGAGTTGTTTTATTAATTCACTAGTTTACGGCAAGTTGTGAGGTAAAGGTGCTTTAGGTTGTCTACTTTCTAAATTTTTGTGGTGTATGTGTGGTGTTACTTTGACGGATATTTGTGCGGACCCGCTATGTGTTTAAATGGTGAGCACTATTATTTTCATACATTTCTATTGCGTTTCATTATTTAAAAATGACAGAATTATCTATCAACCTCAGCTTTCATGTTTTGATTGTTATCTGTTGTGAAAGCTTCCGAGTGGTATAATTTCGACATGTTCATTACTCAATACCTAATGATAATACTTAACTAACGGCAACATAATGAAAATGTTCCTTTTAACTCAATATAACTGCAGAAATATTTGACCAATTCTATCATATATCCAATTTTCACTATTCATGTTTATGATTTTTCATATTTCCACTATTTTATTTCCAAAAAATTTTAACTTATTTACCCTTTTAGGTAGGATGTTTTGGTATTTATCAAAATATTCATTTGCGAATTTTAAATTTCAATTTTCGATCAACCCCTTCTCTGGACCTACATTGGATGTAGTTACATTCTTATCAATTTATTCCTTGGGCCGTAAAATAATATTTGCTATATAGTTTCGAAGCCCAGATATTATATTTTAGAGTATCTTGAAGAATTTTGTCAGGGCTGGCAGATGAATCACACTTCTGAATTCTCTGAATATTGACTGAATATAATTCATATTGGAGGTATGAAATGCCGTCGGCAGAATCTTCCGAACTACCTGCATTGAGGCCTCAGCCTTAGGCAACTTTACTATCAACAAAAATTCTCATGATACCTACTTCCGATAGTTCCTGATAATGACTAAAATATGGTTGAGTATCTATGAATAATCTAATCGTTCAAGGTTGAACCAACGAATAATAGATTGCCTGGTATTGTTTTTCGTAATTTGAGAATATATTTTCACGCAACAAGGTAACAGTTTCTACTGGAAACCATACCTACTTGTTTCCCTAAACGTTTTTATCTCGTCACTGAAGATATACGTCTGAGAATTGAGCAGCAATTTTTCTTCCTTCAGTAACAGTAAATTATCGGAGATAATCGCAAATGAAATGAAAAATCTATCGAATTAAGCTTCTTGCTAACACTGGAATTCATCACAATCCTGAAAATATTTACTTGCTATAATCTTTGTATATGACGTGACGTTAGAAGATATCTATTTGATTAAGGATTGTTACATATTGTTGATGAAAAAAGTTTCATTTATCGACTTTTATTGAGCTCTCGTTCGAATATCTATTTTGGTTTATTATTTGATAAAATCAAATAATAAACCTTAGTGATCGACCAACGAAAAAAAAAATTTGACCCCCCTTGAAAATTTCACTGTTTACGTTTTGAAGTATGTAGATTTGAATGAACGAATGAAAAAAAATCCGTCCGTCCGCCGTCCGTTGTCCGCGGCTTTTCTCTGGAAGTACTGAACAGAAATCCTTGAAACATGGTAGAAAAATTATGTGTCACTCGGGGTTGATCCTCCAAGCTTTTCAGCAAGATCAGTGTACCCTAAGAGGTCCAAATGGAGGGTTGGGGGGTAAAAAAATTATTTCTCGAAAACTTACCACCGAATTTTCATGAAAATCTGAACGTTGAGAACTGTTGAATAACTAAACCTAAAAAATTCCACCCGGATGATTTCCGACCAGTGGTTCCTGAAATATAAAGAAAAACTCTGCAAATTTCCAATAATATCGAAAATGAATCATCGCATTCCGTTCTAAGTTGTTTAAGATATCCACGGTATATTGGGTACTTAACTAAAGAAATAATAAACCCTTGTGTAAAATTTGCAGTGTTTTTAAATTTTCGACCGCTTAGCCTATGTTGAGAACACTTTATGTGGAACTGGCCACTGTTAAATAAACTCATCAAAAATCAATCTCCTTCCTTAATTTCCGATGACAAACCTTCAATAATTATAATTCCCAAGGAAGTGGTAATATAACCCGAAGATTTATTTTAAAATCAATGTCCCAGAATGAGAATGTATAAATACTCATTTTCTACGAATAATTAATCATCAATTTCACCGCATAATCCAAAACTCAATTGGAACTTTTTCTTGGAAAGTATTATATTCGAAATAACGCAGGATATTCGTAATCAACACCTGAAGTTTGATGCTTTTGGTTTATTATTTGATAAAATCAAATAATAAACCTTAGTGATCAACCAACAAAAAATAAATTTAACCCCTCTCTGAAAATTTCACAGTTTACGTTTTGGAGTATGTATATATATATATTCTTTTGAGATGAGGAATTTGGAGTATGTAGATTTGAATGAACGAATAAAAAAACACTGCAAATCTTACACAAAGGTTTATTATTTTCTAAGTTAAATAACCCAATAAACCATTGATAACTTAAACTACTTAGAACCGAATGCTACGATTCATTTTCGACATTATTGGAAATTTGCAGCGTTTTTCTTTATAGCTCAGGAACCACTTGTCGGAAATCATCCTGGTAAAAATTTTAGTTTGAGTTATACAACAGTAATCAACGTTTAAAATTTCATGAAAATTGGGTGATAAATTTTCGAGAAATAGTTTTTTTCCCCAAACCCCCCATTTAGAGCCCTTAGGGTACACCGATCCTGAAGAATAGCTTGGAGGATCAACCCCGAGTGACACACGATTTTTCCACCAAGTTTCAAGGATTTCCTTCCGTACTTAGTACCAGAAAAAAGCCCCGGACAACGGACGGCGGACGGACGGATTTTTTTTTATTCGTTTATTCAAATCTACATACTCCAAAACGGGGGCTTAAAATTTTTTTTTGGTTGGTCGATCACTAAGGTTTATTATTTGATTTTATCAAATAATAAACCAAAATCAGTCCGTCCACCGTCCGTTGTCCGGGACTTTTCTCTGAATGTACCGAACCGAAATCCGTGAAAATTGGTGGAAAAATCGTGTGTCGCTCGGGATTGATCCTCCAAGCTTTTCAGCACGATCGGTGTACACTAAGGGCTCGAAATGGGGGTTGGAGGAAAAATAAGAATTATTAAGGAAAACCCCCGCACCCGTCGATTTAAAATCTTGGAAGTAATTTATTCTGGGTTTAATTTTTTTTTATATATATCTCACCCCCTACTTTATTTTTTCAAATGGGAATATATGGATTGTGATGCATCAAATGAAAGGTAATTTGATTACATACTCATCGATATTATTAAAAGAATAATTTGTTGTACCTTATTTTAAAAAATGAGGAAATAATTTACAACTTGTGCTTGGGGAGTACTGCAGTCAGACCATTATTCCTTTAAAATTCTTGTATTATTGAGAGAAATCGAGGAATACATGAATTTGTAATTTGAAAAAATTCGAAATCTCCCACCCTTCACGCTCACCACCCCTATACTGTTCTTTTCGAAAAGTAATATATGGATTGTGATATATCAAATGAAGGGACATTTGCATATTGAGGGGTGCGACTGAAAAAAAAGTTGTCAAGCTATTTTTTATATAACAGATCAAAATTTGTGATTGGTGTTAGGTTCTTATTCTTGAAATAATAAATATTGAAAAATATCCTCCCACCCGCCGATTCTATTTTCGAAGTTTGAGAACTGCATGCAGTCTCAAAGTTGGGGGGTTTATACGCTTAAAACAGAAAAGCAACAACAATCTTAAAACTTCAAGTTTATTGGAAGCTTCAAGTAATTATCTAGGTGACATGTTTCGGTAGTTTGACTATACTATCATTCTCAAACCAAAAATAAATTACTGGTTCCTAACTCATATGCAAATGAAATCATTTAGTCAGGTAAATAAGATTGAAAGGTCAAAAGATAAAACAATAAATATGAAACAAACTACATATTAAAGGATTCCGGATGACTTCAATATGTAGTATGTTTCATATTTATTGTTAAAAAAGTTATATTCCCATCAAATGTCACGTGAATACTCGCTATTATACCATTAGGGGGAACTTTTTGATTGGGTATTCATTTGAGATACCATATCTTGAACCAATCTATCTTTTATATAATCCCCCTAGTTCATAGACCTCTCTACATAGTTCTGAAGAACTCAAATCGAAAAAGGATATAGGATAAAAAAGTTTTATTTCATTACTTGAACCAGTTGTTACATAACATCTAAAGAAGCTTCAATGTAGCGAAAAACGTTATGTTTCAATTAGAAATGTGTGTTTTATTTAGCTACTGTATACAATGCATTTATATCATGCAACGGCCAACACAATTCGAATTCAGTTGTATTATCTCATTAATACTGTTTCATGACAGGAAACTCAACAACATATCGTGAATCTCACCGCCAATGGCGAATGCACATAAAGCATTATAACAATATCCAGTGTATATCCATACTCCATCCATCGAAAGCTCCTGTTGTTCACTTAACGATTCTCCTATGGAAATTGTTAATTCGATTTAACGTCCTCATCTAAACTTTACTCTGATCGATCGTGAATAGTAAATAGGAAATGTAGTGAAATATTCGTTCAAGTTTGTACGCCGCCGGCAAAACAACTCTGCAGTCCATTCTTTTTATTTTCACGACTATCGTTTACTTTATGGCGTGAGTTAACTGTTTGCCAGTCAGTCCAATTAACCTGTCAGTATATTGTGGACTTGATGGATCTGGAATTGAAGTACTCCTTTCAGGAACAGAAAATATCCCATTCAGTAACTGGAAATGGAAACTTTCCCTTTCTAATCAATACTCATTCCCGTATAATGAGGAGAAACGGAATTTGGTTCAACAAAATTTGTTTTCAATATGCCTTCAACTCGAGGAACTATTTTGTCAATTGGTAATTTCCATTGTTCCTGGGAGTTGGACAACTGTTTCTTCTATTTATATAACATTCTTTGTCAGATTTTTCAGTAGACGGATATTTTCACCGAGATGAGATGCCTTGTGATATAATATTTTTTCTTCCTTCATTGAGTATCAAAATATTTTATAAGTCAATCAATACCTTAGTTTCTCGAGTATCTTTATGGCTATCCTGAAATCATCCTCTCGAAAGTCTACTATTTCGATGGTCAAAATTTCTAATATCGAAATAATGATTAAAAATACCTAGAAAAGCACTGACGTGAAGTCAGCAGCTTTTACGCGCTTGTTCACATTGCGAAATAGCGAATACTCAGTGAAATTTAATCGAAATTAAAATTTTCAAAAAAAATTTTTTTTTTCAAATTTTTCTATGGATTATTCTTTGTTTTTGACACTGTTCATCTTCTGAACAAATGTCATTTCGATCAGATAAATATTTTTCGAGTTATTAGAAAAATCTGAATATCAAATGGCTGTAACACAAAACCATTCGGCAGATTTGGCCCATCAACTTAACCGAGATATTCGGGATCAAAACCTAGCCTGAAAATTTCGTGACCCTTGGTTCTTCCTTTCGAATGTTAGAGCACACACCGGCGGACGGACAGAATCAAATTTGACCACGGATTCTTCATCAGTAAGTCCAACCTAGTCTTTTGAGACCGATTTCAGCTCAAAATTCGAAAATTACAGACATTGTGACGAAACGATAAAGCGCTGTTACCCAGAATGAGCGCGTAAACGGTCAGAAAGTATATTTGTTGGTAGAAAGCCCCACCTACCTACGATTGTTAGAATAGGATCCTCAACTGACAATCTCGATTATTCAAGTTCAAAAGCAGTGACCTCTGTAACTTATTCTCACACGCAGTTAACACTACCCTTGAGTGATTTATGTCCTTCATTAGAGCTTGCGCTTTTTCTTATGTTTTGAAAGCATCATATTTGACGTCATCTACCGCATACGTCATGCGACAAAGCGGTATTTAATATAACCCACTTTGTCTTTTGTTGTAAGTTCATATTTCTCAATTGTTTTACTTGTTCCTGTTTAGAAAAGTTTTATTTAGAAACGTTATATTTCACTCTGATCGTACAACTAGATATCCACATGACTTTGTTGGCCAGTGCTCTTTCACCACAAATTTTTTTGTGGATGATAATCATAATTGATCCATTCACCTTCATTATGACCCATCCTCTTCTGGAAAATCGGCTTGCTCCTATTTGATAACACGAACGAACATTTACCTTCGCATTCACCTATTTAATTCATAAGTTTGGGATGAATTTAAATTATCGAATTAATTATTGTTTGTCGCTAATTGATTCATGAAAATGAATCGTCTTACACTTTTGGGAATGATCGTAAACACAATATTTTGGGGACAGAAGCAACTTGGAGACTCAACAATTGTAGAGCAGGCTACGAGCCTACTCAGGAAAGCTGAAGACGTGAATATGTACAATTCATCCAATAATTCTGCAGATTAATACATTCAAAATTCGACTGATATCTGGGATCTTTCAGTATTTCTCTTTATTCCATACAAAGCTTTCGGATTTTTTTTGTTCATACTACAATTTTGATAATTAAACTAACATACATACAAAATATTACAAAACTTCAAAACAATTACTTACATAATCGGAGGTTATTCTCCTAAAAAAATATAATTAATTAAATACCCGGCTTACGCCAGGTCCAGATGAGTGTAATGCGAACACAGCAGATCACAAAACTTTATGGTTCGAGGCAGCATTCTTTCTGCTCCGTCAGGACTAGGTTTTCAACTCGAACGATGCATTTGAATGTATTATTCGAGGCTGAGCTCGAGTGCCGTCCACACTAATCGCCGAATCGATTATCAAATTTTATTGCATTCGTTGTTCGGATTACACTCATCTGAACCCGGCTTTAAAGGGACAACATCGGGCTAAGTTTCGAATCCAAATATCTGAATGTAATATTATCCTTTAAACATGAAATAATTATTAATAAGCAACAATTGAATTATCTCCACAAACAGTGTTTTAGTTACATTACAGTGTTCTTCAATGTACCTATAATTAAGTCATAATGTGATATACAGTTGTTAAATAACGACTGCAGAATTCGTGAGAAATTTCTGTTCAATAGTTCGAGTTGCAAAATATTCAAAACAAAAAATTCAACTAGAATTAACAACGAAATAATCCTCGATAAATTTTGTGCGTCGGCAATTCACAACTGATTGCCTAGTCTCAATCTGATAATATCAGTATTTTTGGGATATTGAGGAAAAAATCTCAGAATTTCGAATGTATAACTCCGAAAGTGTTGGACGGATTTTGCCTACTAACGGACTCAACCGAGATATTAGCACCTACCCTAAACGTTTCTTCTTCTTAGGAAGGTTATTACGGTCAGATGCACAACATTTTACCACGGATTCCAAATAGGTATTCGAACATAGTCGGTTAAAACCATTTTTGGAAAAAATTCGAAAATTCCACACATCTTGGCAAAATTACATAGCTTTAGTATCTTGAGACAAGGGTGTGAATACGATATAATTGATATGAGATTACAGCTTATTGAAAATTTCACGAACAAATTTTAAAAATGGACTATATTTTTCTGTGTGCAAAATGAACAATTTTAAGATCTCTCGTGAGAACAGATAATAAAACAGAGATATTGAAAATCATCAGGTATTTTTACCTGGGAATGACCCACAAATAGTTTTCCAAGCATTAAGTCAGAACTAACATCATTTAACTTTTTCAGTAAACATTCTACAATGTTGCACTGCTGTACTTCCCTGATTTTCTCCTTACCGAAGTCTCAAACAAACAACTTGTTTGTAATCACGTCTTATCTATTTTTAATTGCTATTTTACATGTACAGCTGATACTAAAATATCGAACATTTATCGTCATTATCATGGTCTCAGTTTGAATCGTGACTGCTATCTCCTCTGTATGGTTCATTGTTTCTATTATTTTCATGTAGTGCATGATTCAACCTACCTATTTTGGATACTCACCACTCTACCTGATCTGTGAGTAATAAAATTGGAATTGCTAAATTATGCACTTTCACAAATTACTACCTTAGTATTGCGATGAATCAGGCTTAAATTCAAAAGACTTCTTTTGTACTCACATTTATGAATGTCCATTTTCAATTAGAAAGAATTATTCTGTGATATTTGGAGTAATATTCTAAATTATAAAATGAATGCGGATTTAATTTTTTTTAAAATCACTTCCTTCTTATAATAATATATCCTCAGTAGAGTGTACTCGAAAAGATGAATGTGAAACGTTATCTACCGAGAAATACAAACAACACTTATCAGCAATATCAACGTTTTCCTACCAGTGAACGTTATTTTGTACCAATAATAATCTCCGCATTTACATAGACGAAGGAATAATCATAAGAAACTTGAACATTCACTACACATTCGGTCTTATCACTGTAGAATTGAAATACTCCAACTAGTTCTGATTGATTTGCATCCTTCCTTCGTCTCTCCTTTTTAAGTTTTCAAAATGGTTTTTAAAATTAATTTCCTTCGGTATTTTAGTTCCCTTTTCTCATAATTGGGTGATGAAGTGGGGCAAATTTTTCATGTACGTATAGGGGATGTATATGCTGACGAAAGATACGATATCAAATGAGAACTCTAAAAATAGAAAAGAAACCGGGTACTGTCAGAACATGCCTACTAAACGGTTTATTTTTACTTGGGAACGTTAAAAAGTATATCGGTGCACCTAAGGGGACATTCCTCCATTTATATTCCTACTTGAAGTAAATAGCCTTATTTCTGCAATGAATAAATATATTATGAAAAATCAATCCATCTGGAAAGACCGTGTAGATCGATGACGCTGAGTTTACGGACCATTGTTTGTAGTAAGATTTGGTTAATAGGAAAGCCAAGCAATCCACTTCTTTCGGATAGAGATGATATTCCGGAACATCTTGTATATATATACATACTTGCGAATTGTGGCAAGCGGAAGTATAATTTTACGTAACGTCGCTGGAGTCACAGAACTGTCCTCGTAGCATCAATATGAGGATTGAGTACCCGTTGTAATCGATATTTTTTATTTTTTGTACACTCATCATCTGCACCTTAAATTTTTTTGTCATCATAGTAAGATCGTGCTTTCGGGGAAAGAACAATGAGAATCAGATTTTGGTTGGGTATAATCATATTCAGACAAAAATATCAGAACTCCATTATTTTGAGGTCGAAGTTCGAAATATAGCAAACAAAAAATATTGGGCGGCGCTGCTCCTGACTGATGAATCACAAAATTTTATAACAATATTCTGAAAACACTAAAAATATGCGACTTTGAATAGGAAAAACGTAAATTTTCTTACTCTTTGTTCATTTCAACCAAATGTTTCTTCCATACGTGTTTCATCGCTCATAGATGTTTTTACTTCCAGATCTCGCTGGGTCCACCATGAAGTCGCTTCAACCCATTCCGGATGACAATGATGACATTTTCGGACCTCCAAGAACCTACCCCAACGGCTTCACCCCTCCCAAAAACCGTCCATCAATGATATCTGCCAAATACCGCCAGAAAGAAGAACGCCGGAAAGTCCTGAAGATCAGTATGAACAAACTTAAGAAAATCGAAGACCCAGAAGCAAGTTTGCGAAGATCTGTATTAATAAACAATACAATGAAGAGATTGCAACAGGAAGCCAAGGAAGAAAAAATCCAGAAACAGCAGCTGAATTATCCCAGGATTTGTGAAACTGAAAATTTGATTAACATTAAGAACGAGTTCATGAAGAACGAAGTCAAAGCTAGTGAAAACAAAATATCGAGTAAAGTGATCGAGTTCCTTGAAAACGACTTCGATAAAAAGTTGGCTGAAGAAATCGAGACTGTGAAAGCGAACAGCATTCAGGTTCTCCAGACTCTTGATGAAAACATGAAGGATTTGGATAATCCACTTTCTAATTCCTCCGATGACGCCACCATGAACGACCGTTTTGCGAGTAGGAAAAGATCGTATGATGACATAGATGATTGTGACGTGCAAGATGTGTTATCGCAGTTTTACATACCCCCTACACCTAGAATGTTAACCTGCATAGACGATGACGATGAGATATGTGTTGTTAACGATGAACCGAGTATGAAACGCCCTAAAACTGAAAGTGATCAAATCTCTAGTTATTCCAAAGACGCTTACAGTGAAGTAAACGTAGATTTTAAGCCATGTGCAGACTTTGCGTCGAGTAGTTTCAATAACAACAATGACACTAGGTTAAGGTTCAATAATCAGAACGAAGACCATAGTTTTAGTTGTGGACACGCATCGATGTTCAGCGAATTACAGAACAATGTTTACCATAATTTGATCGCCTCTTTAGAGACATAGCATGAAGTTTTTTGGCAATAACAAATACCCAAAAACTCCACTTTGTGATAATCGCTTCCTTTCCTTTGGAACTGGGAGAAGTACCGAACTTTGTTTATTCTATATTTCTATCACTAGAAATCCTTGTAAATTATTTTATGTTATATATTTCACTGAGCATTATGTACAGTAATTTTTATGAATTTATTATTTAAACAAACATGACCCTAAAGATGTATTCGCCTTACTGTAATAACAGATCTTCAAAATGTATGAACGGGTCATTAGGAACGCCAATTGTATAATTTCTGTTTTATTTTGAATTTTGTTGGTGTACTTATTGCGAAAATTTTAGTTATTGAAGTGTTACTCTTGTTGCATAAATCTGTTCGTAAGGGAATTGTTTAAATTTATTTTACTCATTCACAAAGATGATTTCGATTACAGTTTTGTTTTTATGTTTTATTGAACAAATTCAGATCAAAGTTTGGGATTGTTCAAAAATATGTTACAAATAGAAAATATCATGTTGAAGTACAGAAATGCTTGAATGGCATCTCTTCTTGAATTTGATTCGTTTTAAGAATATTATTTCCATCTGTTTCTTCTCAATAAGTCAACTCTCCTTGGCCAAATTTACGAGATGAGTGAAATATCTAATTTTGATCTCTTGATAGATTATACTGACCAAAATATGAAAATATATGAAACTTGTCCCCAAGGAGAGAGAAATTTAGCTGTGATATTAAATAAATGGACATATTTAAACATAGATGAATTCATTATATAGGAAAGCCTATCGTAGAGTGAGGAGCAATTATTAGTTGTACAAAATGATATTCATTCCAATAAATCTTCTCATTCTTTAACTGAAATGTTTTGGAAGTAGTGAATGACTGTAACATCACTGTATGTGACAATGAGAAATTTTATACCATTATTCGATTATAAAAGTAAATAAACGTTGTTCAGTATATACTTCTGTTTTTGTTGATACTGCTCAATTGAAAAGTCCAACATTAATGGGTGTCGTTCGTTACTTGGTCATTCGGGAATTGAAATATTCAATTCAAATTGGTATAATGATGGCATTCCATAGAAGAGTCTAGAATAAAATTCTGTGTTGAAATAGAAATCGAAGGATTTGTATTCCACGAAATGTTATACTCTCTCAACTAAGTAAATATTGGTGACCTTCATATTTTACTTAGCCGAATTGAAGAATATACAGTGCGCGTCAAAATTATGGAACAAATTCACTTTCTCAGAAGAAAAATATCTACTGAAGTTGAAACGTACTAATAACATACCTACTGAAGCGCAGTGTTTCACACATTCTATTTTTTCACGTGAGGGGGTTGAAAGTTGTGCATGAAGAACACTGTAAAGAAGATAAAAAGACCTTGCCAAAAAAGTACCTCATGACCTACTTTCCCTATTCAAAAAATTTAGAGGGTTGATGGGGATGGCACAGGGTGCAACAAAAATCCTTCACAAATGCATATAAATTTGGTAAAAGCGAAACAAAAATTGACCGTCTCAGGATTTTTTTGTCAAATATTTTTCTTCTGAGAAAATGAATTTAATCCATAATTTTGGCGCGCACTGCATTCTAATTTAGACTAATTTGAATGAGCGTTATAGGATCACTCTGTGCAAAATCTTGAGAGTTTATTCTTTTTGTATGTTTTGACATTTACGGAACATATCAAATAATATCTGATAACTTCTTTAGTGGAATAAAAATATAAAATTATTCCAGATGTAAAGTTGTTAAAAATGTCTATAACACAGAGAGAATAATTCTCTACGCAGAATACGTCAAGTTGATCAATGTAAGTTAAAAATGGCGGAAGGGCTTAGAGGAGATTTAGACCGTAATTGATTGAATATAGACTGAATTTCTTCTTCAAAGACCTCTTTATTGAAAGAATTGATCGACAGGTGTCAATCATTCTTCAAAACGGTGAATTATGTGTTTTCGGAAGTGTGTGAAATATATATTTGGACTCTTAAACTAGAAGTAGAATCTTCGGCAACACACCATACATAACTAATACATCTCTCATTTTTTACAGTTATGTATCTTTCGAAATGATTACGATTCACGTTTCCAATGGAACGGATATCAAATTCATGAAGATATAGTTACACTCTGTAGTCTACATGAAATGAAATAAGGTCCAAAAACGAACATAAAAGGTTTTTTACTTGAGGCCTTATGAGAAGAAATCAGTAGAACATGGTAATTAACGATGATGTTCTAAAAACAGTAGAGTCTGCCACATAGTCGTTGATTAGAAAGGACGCCTGAAACTGTAATAGTTTGATGATACACAGGCTGAAAAGTGAATTCCTTCATCGAAAATAATTGAACGCTTTTGATTTTTGAGAGCACTAAATGTCCTGCATGATGTAATAAGACTTTTCTGATATATAATTTATTAATTTAAATGCTCGTTTTACTTTTGGGAGTTCAAATCAAGTTGCAATATTCAGCCAACAATGGTACACTTATTACTGGTATTAACTGCCAAGTTTCAATAACATCGCATCTGACGTAGCTCCTGCAATATCAGGAGAGTAATTTCGAAATTACGAATGGCTATAACTCTGAAACCATTTGGCCGATTATGCGATTATCCCATTGACGAACTCAAACGCCGCATGAACGTTTCAAGTCGATAGGATCCTCAGCGCCTTTGAAAGGGTTGGTGAGATATTTTTTGGTCTTAAATCATTAAGACTTGAAGGATTCGGATTTTTAGGAATTGGGTTTCCACTGTTCCGGAAACACGGAACTCGTAATAGAAAAATTAATGATATGAGTTATAAAAGGCAACAAGTATGGCAGATCGAGATTTAAAATTAACATATTTATATCATCTAAACCTGTTGCCTTGCCTTTGATGTTAGTCATAACTTTCAGAATTTCTATTTCCGAAACGTTATGAAAGCTGAATTTAGCCACCCCAAATCGATTGTTCTCATGAAAAGATGTCTGATCCTTGTTTGTTCTTAATTGCGGCATCGAATGGACAAAATGAGAATTAATTACATCAACATCAGATAAGTAATGATCTTCTTATCAAGTCCATTTCCACAACCTCCACCTTTCTCCTGTGTTTTTCTGTTATTCTCCATGTTTCGGCACCATATTGTAGTGTACTCTTGATCATGGTCTCATAGGTATGTATTGAATTTGGTTCCCTTCAGTATTTCCGTACTCCATCGAGAGCCGATTACCTTTTCTGCCTGGAGGATACGTTTTTCAATTTCCTCTGCGTCAGTACCGGTTTCATCGAAAGCTATTCCCAAGTAAACGCAAATCGGGCAGCAGGATATTTTTCGTCCTTTTCTAGTTCGAGATCGGCGGATTGGCTTCCTACACTCAAATACTTCGTTTTATCGATGTTAACTGTCAATCCCCAAAGATTGTACTCTTCGATCAACCTCTCCTCCTCTTCATCATATACACCAAGTTCTCTGTTCTCAGTAATCACCACTTGATGGTCAGTAAATTGAATATTTCAAATGTATGTATCGTTGACCTCAATTCTCATGTCGCGGACTAATTTTTTCCATCTTTTCAAAACCGTGACTATATAGGCATACATTTTGAATAAAGTTGGTGATATGCAACATCCCCGTCTTAAACCTTACTGGAAATTCTCCGGTGACATATTTACCTATTTTTATTCTTGATTTCAAGTTCCTATATAGTTCTAGTAGGGCTTTCATATATGTATGGTTTATATCTATAGGACCTCCCACAGTTTAGAAATTGGAATGGTATCATAGGCGTTTTGGAGGTCTACAAAAATAATGTGCGTTTCCATATTCCTAGCGTTCCGTTTTTCCACAATTTGTTTCAAGCAGAAGACATTGTCGGTATAGATCTCCCTGCTCGAAAACCGCTTTGTTCTTCTTCCTCGTTCTCCTTATAGTAATCTTCCATCAAATCACGAAGAATCCTTCCATATTAGCTACTCAATGTACTGGTCACAGAGATACCACCATAGTTGTTGCAATCATGTTTATTCCCCGTTTTATGAATTGACGTAACATAGGCAACTCTCCATTGTTCCGGAATTAGCGAACCATTTAGGCATTGATGATCACATATGTCAGGTTTCCATTGAGTTTCGGTGTTCCGTTCTTAAGCATCTCAGCATATACTACTTGTGGTTCACAGGATTTTTTATTTTTGAGCTTGTTTACTGCTTTCCTCAGTGTATCAGTACTAATTTTGACAGGTTCTCCTTGCACCTTAACCTGCTGTATAGACGGATTTTCAAGGTATTTAGTTCTGGTCTCCGGAAGCAGATTTTGATAGTGTTTTTTTTCTTTTCCGATTTGATTATCTGTAAATTTCCTTCATTCTCACCTGGGTTTTTTAACGATTTCATAAAATTCCATATTTCCGAGCTCCTCCTTCCTCCAATATATGCTTTGTTTTCCTGGCATTTTCTGTCCCATATTTTGTTCTTTTCTGCCTTACTTAACTTTCTCAGCTGTACATTAGTTTCGTTGTATTCTTGATGATCTTCTTCCGTTTTGTGTTCAACCATTTCAGATATTTTTGCTTTTTGTTCAGTATTAACGTCTCGATCTTTTTTGTCCACCAAATCTTTTTACTGATTTTTTTCTCCTTCTCACCAACTGCCTCCTTAGCAGACTCGTGTAGCATTGAATGATGTTATCATGAACTCCAATGTATGAATGGTTAGGTAGATCTATCAATTTTCCATCCAAACGTTGTTGATATTATCTTTTGGTACTCTCGTTCACAAAATTTGAAAATTTGTATGGGCAATTCAACCGTCTCCATCTCACTGTTTCATTTTAAAAAAGAAGCTATGCCGTTAATAGTGGAAAATAATATCAGGCAAATGGCCACCACGATCACGCTTACAGGACCATATCCTTTTAATGAAATTTTCCATAACCAAATCGCAAAGTGGCTGCCCTATGTCCTCGATAGCCTCACGAATTCCATCTTTGAGGTCTTGAACCGACGCTGGGCTATCAGACAAGATCTCGGTGGCCAATTGTGATCACCTCTTCCAGAGATAACACGGTCCGGAAACTTTTCCCGCAAAAGATCAATGGTTTCGTTGCTTGTGTGAGACGTAGCGCCATCTTGTTGAAAGTAAACGTTGTCCAGATCAATACCATCCAATTCTGACCATAAAAAATAATCTCTGGATAGCGCAATCCATTCACCGTAACTCATTTTCGAAAAAGTAAGGTCCAATGATTCCTCCGGACCATAAACCGCACCAAACAGTCACACGTTGAGGATAGAGAGGCTTTTCAACAATAACTCTCGGGTTTTCCGAGCCCCAGATCCGACAATTTTGCTTATTGACGAAGCCACCGAGGTGGAAATGGGCCTCGTCACTCAAGATAATTTTTCGATGGAATTCCGGATCATTTTCGTGCATTTCAACGACCAATCAGCAAAGACACGACGTTGTTGATGATCGACCGGCTTGAGTTCTTGTGTTAACTGAACTTTATAAGCCTTAAGACCCAAATCTTTATGCAAAATACGGTGTAATGACGTTTGTGAAATGCCTAATTCCAAAGAACGACGAGGAATGGACCAACCTGGGTTTTCTTCAACACTTTCGGCTACAGCAGCAATATTCTCTGCTGTTCTTGAGCGACGTGCACGGGTTTTATTCTTCACATCACTAACTTGTCGCAACAGCTCGAATTTTTCGACCAATTTCTCTATTGCGGTTCGACAAGGTGGTTCACGACGACCCGAAAATGTTCGAGTTTTACGAACCGTCACTGCCAAATTTTCACCATTTTTATAGTGAATTTTAATAATTTCAATACGTTGTTGAAGCGCGTGTCGTTCCATTTTTATTAATGGCGTAGTTTCTACTTGTCAAATGTCAAAAAATAACAGCTTCAAAAGTGACATCTACCGAAATAGCGGACTATTCAAAATAACACCTCTTATTGGAAAACCCTTTACTATTGAAGTCGCCAAGTATAATTGATTTTCTGTTACTTCCAGTTCTTTTCAGTATTTCCTCGATATTTTCGAAAAATTGCTGTTTTACTTCTATACTTTCATCGTCAGATGGAGCATATGCAGCAATTACTGTGAGATTGTATCCGTGTATTCTGAAATTTACCTTGAGGATATTTGCATTAATCGATTGCCAGTCAGTGATTTTATTTTGCAGATTTTTCTGCACCATTAAAGAGACTACCCTAGCTGCTCTTCTGTCCTTTAGTACTCCAGTGAATATGTGGACGTAGTTCCCGACGATGGTGGTGCCATTTGATAAAGTCAAATAATAAACCTTAGTGATCGACAAACCAAAAAAAAATTTTAAGCACCCCTGAAAATTTCACAGTTTACGTTTTGAAGTATGTAGATTTGAATAAACGAATAAAAAAAATCCGTCCGTCCGCCATCCACCGTCCGCCGTCCGCCGTCTACCGTCCGCCGTCCTCCGTCCGCCGTCCTCCGTCCGCCATCCGTTGTCCGGGGCTTTTCTCTGGAAGTACTGAACGGAAATCCTTGAAACTTGGTGGAAAAATCGTGTGTCACTCGGGGTTGATCCTCCGGGCTTTTCAGCAGGATCGGTGTACCCTAAGGGCTCTAAATGGGGGGTTGATAGGAAAAAAAATATTTCTCGAAAACTTATCACCCAATTTATCAAGAAATTTCAAAGGTTGATTACTGTTGTATAACTAAACCTAAAAAGTTTTACCCAGATGATTTCCGACAAGTGGTTCCTGAGTTATGAAGAAAAACGCCGCAAATTTCCAATAATGTCAAAAATGAATTATTTAACTAAGAAAATAATAAACCTTTGTGTAAAATTTGCAGTGTTTTTAATTCTCTCAGTGCTACTATGTTCAAATTCATTGTGATCGACCAAAAAAAAAAAATTATACCCCCCTGAAAATTTCACAGCTTACATATTGGAGTATGTAGATTCGAATGAATTAATAAAAAAAAAGTCTGCCCGCCGTCCGTTGTCCGGGGCTTTTCTCTGAAAGTACTGAACAGAAATTGGTGAAACTTGGTAGAAAAATCATGTATCTCTCAGCATTGATCCTCCAAGCTTTTCAGCAGGATCGGTGTGCCCTAAGGGCTCAAAATTGGGGGTTGGAGAAAAAAAAACATTTTTCGAAAACTTACTACCGAACTTTCAATAATTATTACTGTTGCATAACTCAATCTGAAAATTTTTACCTGGATGATTTTCGACCAGTGGTTCCTGAGGTATAAAGAAAAACGCTGCAAATTTTGGGGTCAAAAACCAATGACTTATGAATAGAATACAGCGTGCCAAAAAAGTAACGTAACTCATCAATTATTTTTGAACATAGAATTATTAGGGAAAATACTCACACCACTTGATTTTGAATTTCGAAAGCAATTTATCCTGTGTTTCTTTGAATTTGATATTTCTCACCCCCACCTCACTACTTCATTCTTTCAAAGTGGGATATATGGGTTGTGATACATCAAATGAAAGGTAATTTGATTACCTACTCAGCGATTTGTCAAAATAAAATTTGTTGTGCCGGTTTTCAATAAAAAATTAGGAATTAATTTTCAATTTGTGATTGGAGAGTACTGCAATCAGACCATTATTCTTAAAGGAAGTCCACGAATCCATGGATTTGTAATTCCGAAAGCAGGTCTCCCTATAATTTTTTGCATTCGAAGTATACCACCCTTTACGCTCCACACCCCCATACATTTTTTTTCGAATAGTAATATATGGATTGAGATATATCAAATGGAAGTACATTCTATTGCATATTGAGTGGCGTGACTGAAAAATGAATTGTTGAGCTATTTTTTTATCAGAAAATTAACCATTTGTGATTGGTGTCAGGTCCTTATTCTTGAAATAATAAATATTGAAAAATATCCTTCTACCCGCCGATTTCTTTTTTCGAATTTTGAGAAATGCATGCATTTTTTAAAGTTGGCAGTTTATACCCCTAAACCTCAACAGTTTTTTTTTCGAAAAATATCACATGTGATATATCGCATCAAAGGTCATTCGATAACCAATTCAGTTATGTGAACGAAAATGAAAGTTAATTATTAATTCAATTTAAATTACAAATCTATGGGTTCGGGCATTTCCCCTCAGTAATAAGGTAAGTGTTTCTGAGGCAAAAATTCATGTTGAGAATTATACTGAAGTTTTAGAGTTTTAGAGAATCTTGTAGAGAGAATTTTGAAGAGAACAAATTTTTAACATTATACGGTCTAAACATATATAGGGTACTCGTTTTCATGAAGGTTCATCCAGAATACTTCCAACAATATTTAAACTGTAACAACACTAGGCGCACAGATACATACTCGTACCCACGTCACTCTTTAACCTTAACAGAAAAGTCGCCCTTACACATGGGTCTGAGGCTATTCAATGTACAACGGCAACTACCCCAAAGGTTGAGGAGGACATCTAACTTGAAAGTTTTCAAAATTACTCTGTATAATGCAGTTGTTGACTGTGAACCATATTCTTTGAGTGAATTGTTTTGATTTTTGTAAAAGAGAATTGTTTTGAGTTATGTATTCTGTTTTGACGAAACCAACCTTATTGTATTCCAATAAGCTTTTGACTGAATAACTAAATTATTATCATTAATTTATAAAAGAATAATAGTCTGATTACAGTACCCTCCTACTACAAATTTTGAATTATTTCCTAATTTTTCAATGAAAAACGGCACAAGCAATTGTACTCTCAGCCACATCGCTGAATAGGTTATCAAATTACCTTTTATTTGATGTACCACAATCCATATATTTCCATTTGAAAAATAAAGTAGTGGAGTTAGAAATATCAAATTCAAAAAAGCACAGGATAAATTGGTTTTGAAATCAAAAATCGACTGGTGCGAGGATATTCCTTAATAATTCTTCTTACAAGCATTATTGACGAGTTACGTTACTTTTTTGGCACGCTGTAAGTTTTATTTGAGATATCAATGGTATTAGGGTACTCAACTGAGAAAATAATAAACCCTTGTGTACAATTTGCAGCGTTTTTTTTAAGTATGACGCGTTAAGGTCGACCTTCTGTCTGATACCTTGTAAGTTCCATGTCGCCAATCTCATCTTCCTTTCTCCCTGCTTGATCCGTTTGCCTAATGATCCATCCGAAATTCTGAGGCTCTGTTTAGGCTTTATGGTAATTGAAAACAAATTTTAAGAGTATTGGAGAACCAGTCCAATGCGTCAATCCCCAACCTGGAGGGCCAGTCTAGTTTCGGTTTCACGGTGAGTATTTTATTTCTTCACTACCCTTTCATTCCACTGGCTTGTGGATCCGACGAGCTTCCCCAAATTCCAATGGAGACGCGCCCGATAGAGGTTAACTAGCAAATCCCCACACGGAAAAAAACCAAGAAATTTGACATTTTTCTTCCAATAGGTATCTCCGAAGATGAATATCGGATCTAACTGAACTTTGAAACACTGTTGTGAAATACTAACTCTAGGTGACGAATAGTTCCCGGTAAAAAATTTTTCAACAAAATTGCCAAAACTTTTGAGTACTTTTTAACAATATTCCACCCCTATATATACACCATCCTCACGAAATTTTGCATTAAGTGGAGCGTTGGTATTCTCCAATTTACTACATAGTTCAAATCTGATCGCGTCTGTTCTCCTTAAAACGTTGAGGAGATAACCTTAATCTTTCAATATTTCCGAAAATAAATATCGGATCAAACTGAAGTTTCGAGATCAGTGTTTGAATATTAACTTCAAGATATAACCCAAGTTTCAATCTGATATCGTCAATAGTTATCGAGATATTGAGGAAATATTCTCAAAATTTCAAATAACAACGAAATTTTACATAATTTTTGCTAATATCTCCGGAAACAAACACAAGATCAAATTAAATTTTGAATAACTGTTGAGGTCTGTGACGGGTTCATCGAAAGACTTGTCGATAAATTCAGAAAAAAATTTTTAATCGATGAAGATGTGGATAATAGAAAAACTATTTTTTCAAAATTTTTAACTGTTGGAAACGCAAAAAACTCAACTATAAGTTGCGGGTTGATATTCTTCAAATATTTAAGAAGTTTCTAAATGATGGCTTCTGTACTTCTTGAGAGTGAGTGAAGAAGTACGAAATTTATATATTTTTTCCATGTATATCCGAAAGTAAATATTATTATTATTATTATTATTATTATTAAACCAGGTTACAGAGTTGAGGTACATTTATAACCTATAAACTCTAACTTAAAAGAAATAAAAAAAACACAACTGTAAAAAATAGAAACAAGTGAAATAAGTGAAGTAAAATGAAAAGTATACACAAGTTAAACAATAGAATTACGGAATCACAACAAGCCAGCATCGAATTAAAATTTGAAACATTGTTGTTGAATACTGACTCTAAGGCAGGGCTGGGCAAAATACATGTTTGGCTCAATTGAAATACAAATTGCAGAATACTTCCTCGCAGGTATTTGAAATATAGAATACAAAATATTTTCAAGTCAGGTATTTAAAATATAGAATACAAAAGACAGTATTTTGACTATTTTTATTTGAAATACAGAATAGAAATAACAAAATACATTCAGGCGTTACGTAAAATGTAAAAAGAATACAACTAAGTCAGCTCGGCCAATTAATCGCTAAAAGAAGAATTTCCATACCTACAGAAACACAAGATTTTTGAATGTGGTAACAGACAAACAGCCTCTTGTTGGGGTATGAATAAAACCTGCTAACGAAAACAATCTTTCTACAGGTCCTGATGAGCACAAACTTGTGTTATATTGTATAAACTATGATGTAAGTAAAACATGGTGTGCTCATCTGCTTTTCTGCGATCGTTCATGCAAATGATGACGTTGTAAGGAAGGTTGGGGGGAAGGATTTGTGTCGTTTGCACCATAATGGAAATGATCTCCTGATTATAGATTATTCTGATGCTATTTATTCTCTACACACATAATCACAAACAAGTTAATTTTTTTGTGTTTTCTTTACAAACGGTATATATCAGAATGAAATTTTTCCCTGATTCAGTTTTCATATAATGACTCAATAATTTTTTTCATTAATTACTTCGTAAACGCCTCAACCTACATAGGTTTCGGTATGTCAATTGAATAATCATCCAGGTATATCAAAAAAATAAAAATAAACTTTCGTAATATGTTCGAAACATTGGGAAGGAACAATGTGACTACAGAATTTTCCTTCATGGATGAATTTTGTTTCTTATGTGAAAGGGTCATAAATATTCGGACCCAAAATTAATATAACATGCAAGTTTTTTTTAAGGATGACTTCTTGGGATTCTTTCGTGAAATTCAAACATCCACTGTTTTTCACCCACGTGCCGTATTGCTAAAATAAGAAATCTTAAACTCAAAATATCACTGATTAATCATAGTGAAGATTTTCAACTCACCTCAGAATCCTGTGGCCATTTCAATCAATGTAACTCATATAGTATATAATGCAGACCGCAGACCATGCACTTGTGAATTTCAACTTGTATACTTTTGCTTTTCCCAGGCATTGATTCATCATTTTTGTAATTTTCCTTCAAGGCATGAATAGCCAGTATTAGTAGTATTATGTCCATTATGCATACCCCAAACTCACCTTATAAATTCGAAGTCTTTGAGATAGAATATAATAAGACTAGGACTTTTTGATCAGTAAGTTCAAACAGCCAGTCCATTATCAGCTGAAAATTTTTAATTACAGACATCTGTTTCAAGTCTCAATGATGTGATACCGCCCTGAGACGCTTTTCTTGACTGCGTGGTATAGAACGTTCTCTATCGTTCCATACAAATGCACCTTCTAGCCTTGCTGACAACGTGAAGACGCTCACTTTTTCTAGTTTTATCTTTCCAGGATTTCAAGAATAGCGCTCCAGGATGAGCGTCGAGCGCACCAACTTTCTAAGCTATGTGAACCTGGCAATTGACCTTGAAATTTTCTCGTGAAAATTTTGTGATCGATTGTACCCGGTAGGTACCCGATTGTACCACAAAAATTTTCGTTTGTACCCCTAACGTTTTCTCTACACAGCCATTATAACTTTTGCACCCAACGGCACCCAAAAAAAAAAATTTGGAATTTCCTCATGAAAACTTGGTGAAAGATTGTACCAGGTAGGTACCCGATTGTACCACTTTTATTTTTGCTGAAATCCCCATGGTTTTTTTTATACATCGTGATTGGCCGATAATTGATGGAATTTTTGTATGAAAATTCTGTGGTCGATTGTACCCGGTAGGTACTCGATTGTACCACAAAAATTTTCGTTTGTACCCCTAGCGTTTTTTTTATACAGCCATTATAACTTTTGAACCCACCGGCATCCCAAAAAAAAAAATCGAAATTTCTTTATGAAAACTTGGTGAAGGATTGTACCAGGTAGGTACCCGATTGTACCACATTTATTTTTGCTGAAATCCCCATGGTTTTTTCTACACATCAATTCGAAATTTTTTTTCTCTTCAACTCGTGATTGGCCGATAATTGATGGAATTTTTGTATGAAAATTCTGTGATCGATTGTACCCAGTAGGTACTCGATTGTACCACAAAAATTTCCGTTTGTACCCCTAGCGTTTTTTTTATACAGCCATTATAACTTTTGAACCCACCGGCACCCCCAAAAAAAAAATCGAAATTTCTTCAGGAAAACTTGGTGAAGGATTGTACCAGGTAGGTACCCGATTGCACCACTTTTATTTTTGCTGAAATCCCCATGATTTTTTTTACACATCAATTCGAATTTTTTTTTTCTCTTCAACTCGTGATTGGCCGATAATTGATGGAATTTTTGTATGAAAATTCTGTGGTCGATTGTACCCGACAGGTACTCGATTGTACCATAAAAATTTTCGTTTGTACCCCTAACGTTTTCTCTACACAGCCATTATAACTTTTGCACCCAACGAACCCAAAAAAAAAAATTCGAAATTTCCTCATGAAAATTTGGTGAAGGATTGTACCAGGTAGGTACCCGATTGTACCACTTTTATTTTTGCTGAAATCCCCATGGTTTTTTTTCTACATCAATTCGAAATTTTTTTTTCTCTTCAACTCGTGATTGGCCGATAATTGATGGAATTTTTGTATGAAAATTCTGTGGTCGATTGTACCCGGTAGGTACTCGATTGTACCATAAAAATTTTCGTTTGTACCCCTAGCGTTTTTTTTATACAGCCATTATAACTTTTGAACCCACCGGCACCCCAAAAAAAAAAATCGAAATTTCTTCATGAAAACTTGGTGAAGGATTGTACCAGGTAGGTACCCGATTGTACCACATTTATTTATGCTGAAATCTCCATGGTTTTTTCTACACATCAATTCGAAAGTTTTTTTTCTCTTCAACTCGTGATTGGCCGATAATTGATGGAATTTTTGTATGAAAATTCTATGGTCGATAGTATCCGGTAGGTACTCGATTGTACCACAAAAATTTTCGTTTGTTCCCCTAACGTTTTCTCTATACAACCATTATAACTTTTGAACCCACCGACACCCAAAAAAAAATTGCAATTTAAATGAAAATGTTTGCTTCCAGATTTTGTGATCGGACATAAATTTGAATTTTTCATTTTGGTTGTTCTATACAGTAATTATGAATTCTGTACTTGTCGGCAGCTGAAAAAATCGGAATTTCTCAGTCAAAATTTGGTTTAGATTTGTACCGAGTAGGTACCTAGGTAGGCGAATATCCACCTCATTTCAGTTCAAACTTTCAGATTCGTGCTACACAGCGATTCGATTTTTTGTTCCATTCTCATAGGAGCTTGCAAAAATGGAAAGAATATTCCATAACTTATAAAAAAAAACATCATTCAATGGATGATATCAAGATTACATCTAGCCCAATGGGAAATTTATCTGTCGCTCATAGGAATCATAAGTTCGTGTTCTTCCTCGAGAATCGTATGATGGATTATAATTACCTTATGGATGCTTGATTGTATTATTTCTTTTTAAACTTTCAAGGCCTTTCACACCTCCATTGAAATTTATTGGATGAGTCTCATGGATGGTGGACTAGAAATCTCATATGAACTTAACGATGTCTCTCGACAAAGGAATTTGTTTCCGAAATGTGCTTTAGGCATTATTGTACTAGATATTATATTATAGAATCAGTTAGGATTGAAATTAAAAATATGTGCTAACTATCAAACCGAGAGTACCTATGTTAAAGTTATTCACCCATGTGAATCACCAACTAATCACTGCGCGTTTAGCTGTGAACTTATCCACATTATATACATGCACATAAACATGGTGTAGACTCTTTAAATTTGCACTTTCATGATTTGCAGCACTGGAATGCTGTTCATCGTACATTAATGAAATATCCCAGTATAATTTCAGATTATAATCTCAGGTGGATGTGATTGTTTGACTTGAAATGTATACTTGGATGAGAAAGCAGTAAAATTCTTCAAGAATAAAAAAAATGATTTAATCATATGACAAATCGCATTAGTTCACAATATTAATATAACAAAACAAACATTCCTTCAGTTTAAAAATTTTTATGCAATAAATATTCAGATAAAATATATATGAACCTAAAAATATTGAAAATAGATACATATAAAAATAGTTTCTTTGGTTTTCTTCAGTTTATTCTCTCACATAAATCAGTATGCTAATTTTTCTTTCAGTATTCATAGCACGTGACGTCATTAAAACCGGCCTGCTACTACTGAGTATATCATTATGTGCTTCCCATCTACCCGTTATACGACGTACATAGGCAACATAATGCCAAACAGTGTTTCCTGGATCATCCAGTGTTGAGGACGAAACAAATTCTATGACTGAGAGAGCAGAAAAGGCATGGGTTTTCACCAAAATTCTCTTTGGTATTTCTGATATGGTGAACTTACCTTTCCACTGAGGAAAATTCAAACTTTTCGCAATGGAAGTATATTACAAGGTTTCAATATCAATAATTAAATGATGTCCAAGCTGAACTTCCCTGAGCAATTCCACATTTTTACGCTGATTGCAGGTTTCGTGCGCTTCTAATTTGTTAATTATTGCACGTTCGAGGCTTTTTAAGCCACTAATATAGAATGGTTGGCTCTCTAATTCGACTACTACATACTCAGTCATATACTGATTATAACAAGACCCACATTTTTTTTATATTTTGCATGATGGTGCATTTTTCATGAGATGGTCCTTGATTAGATTGCCAACATTGAATTTGCAATCTAAAATACCGTTCGCAAGAGGGCATATCTCACTCATTAAATCTGCTCTCTCTTTGTAAATTTTCAAAGTTGCACCAGATTGACTAAAATTCTTTAGAAATTCGAAATATCTGTTATTTCGACAATTTTCTATATATTCATGGTAATCAGGCCAATCTCTATATCCCACGAGTAAAGATTGCGATACACAATCAAAGGGACATGTATTAATGACACGAATATTTTTATTCTTCATTTTTACACAGGATAAAATGTTGCCATTTTGTAATAGAGGCAGAGTATTTTTTGATTTAGATGATTTATGTCTAGATGTAATATCAGGACAAGATCGTAAATATTTACCCCTATGCGTGGATCGCCTATTTTTCTTCCATGTTTCTTCTTCGCGGAGATGACTATCAAGATCATTATCATATTCATCTTTCAATGGAGAAGGATCTATAGGCGAAGAAAATATATCGTTGTGATTTGAATGATCTTTGAGAGGAATTCGTTCTTTCATAATCAAAGACTCAATACTTAAACTATCCTGATGGACGTTGGAGTTTATAGTAGAGTTTTCGGACGTATAACCTATGTTTTCTTTGTTTTCAAATGAGTCGGGTATGTTTATGGTAGATATTTTCGTATCCTCACACTGCTCCGAGTTTGATGAATAGAAAATATCGTTATCAGGAACAATCGAGTCAGTTTTTTCTTGTTTTGAATTCAATTCGACTATCTCGGTAACTAATTCTATTGATGATTCCGACAATATGTTTGTTTTCATGGATTGTTGTAAATCTTGCAATGGATGTCCGTCGGGTCTTTCCATTTTTTCCACATTTGCGTTTCTTCTCATTAATTTTTTGAAAATTAAGTGCATGTAGAAGTCTGGTTGTTTCGTTAAGGTATCTCATGTAGATGATTAAAAATTTGTCTATTCGGTTTACCATATTTTTAACTACTAGATGTTTAATTTCTCTGAAGTACTCTTCACTACGTGCAGACGTTGCAACCATGGATTCATCTTGAGCCATTATAGCTGTCTAAAGAGGAAATTGAGCGGATATTCTTATAAGATTTTCTGCAAAACCCGGACAATAATAAGGATTTAGCCTATCCCCTCCAGAAATTAATGATCTGCATTCCTTCACCACATCATCAATTATGCCCAACAAACTTTCTTCAGATGAGTTAATGTATAACTCATTAATTTCTTCATCAACATCATCGTATTGAAAATTCTCATCATTTTTCATGTGTTCCAATAATCTCTGTTGAGCCGAAAAGCAGATGTTGTATTCGGAGATCGATTCATATTCAGAAAGTGAAACGATAATACTATCTTTGAAAACCATGAGGAATTGGTTCAAACTAGAACTTTTCGATAAGAGCGCAACACATCTCACATAAAAGTCTTTCATTCTAGAATGAGTGTTTAGGAAACATTTCCAGCGACAAACCAATTTTATTAAATGAGCTATATCAATCCTTAAAATAGTGAAGTTACCTAAACTTTCATCATTAAAGAAAGTGTTTATACATTTTCCAACATAATCTTTCAAGGAAATGTTATTGAAAGCTAAAGCAACAGCATTTAATAATGCCATTGAGTAATCAGTGACCACTTCACTAGGACGACTTGCTCCCGAACGTAACCACTCTCTTAACCAATATGTTAAAATGTTCGTATCGTGTTTTTCTGAAATCATCTGGCACACCGGCAAAATTTTTCCATGGTAAGGAACAACCGCTTGATATAGATAAATCTGCCCACTTGTTCCATCAGGCTTAAGAATCTTTTTAATTACAGATCCAGTAGCATCGATTGAAAGTGATCCAGATTTGAAATCCTTCGTCCACTCTTTATACAAAAATATCTGCTCCGAGCTCCAGAAGAATATATAGAGTTTGTCAATGGCAATTTCTCTGATGAAACCTGCAAATTCCGGATTGTATTTGGGACTTATTAATTGTGATATTGGATCAGTGAAGTTTATCACACCAAGTTCTAAATCTTTCATCTGCTGTTTTGCTTTTCTCAACACATCCTTGCTATATAAGTTAGGTGGTTCCGGATCGCCGAACTTCATCGAAGCATTAGCCTTTTCGCTCCTCCAAGCTTGCGTTGATTTTCGTTGCAATTCTGAAGCAACCGCATGACGTTCTGGTCCAGATAACTGTCTCTTACAGCGATGCTCAACTTCACTTGTATCAAAAGTAGATATATTGATACCTAACTCATTACTGGTATTGATATTGGGTATGTAAATATGTATAATATTTCCACATTCAGGACATTTACCGCGAATGGTCAAAAATATTTCACTTCGGTCATTATTGACACTAGCATGTTTGAAAGAAAAGGGACATGGTAATCGTAAATGTTCCCAAATGAAGTCGTATACTGTTGTTGTCCAACCACGGTTAAGGCGACTTTTATCGTTAGAGTCAGGGAATCTCATGGTTGATTTCATTGTATGCCACTTTTCTAATGAAATGATGATGGTTCTTCGTAAGGAGGGATAAATAGATTTTATTTCCCCAGTCATGGACCAATTGGAATCATTGCTCAAGTTGAGTTTATTGTTGATATCATCACTGTTAAGAATACCTTGATCCTGAAGTAACTTCCTATCGATTTGGTGTCTTCCTTTAGAAATATATAAATAAATATATTTTTTACTCATGAGAGGTTGCATTCTGTTGTAGGCTTCATTCCAAACTGGGTGAGACATAGCATGCAATTGCCCATTTTCATTATAGAATTCAAGGCCTGTCACACGTGAATAAATTTCGTCAGCGCTTAATGTCGCCTTTCTCGGCATAATGAGGGAATTTCTAGAAAAAATAGAAACAAAATAATTATGAATCAAAAAAATGAGTTTCAATAGAAAAGTTCAAATCGGCTTGATTGTCCATAAAAATCTCAGTTGGTTTTATGGAAATGAATCTTTTCAATCGAATTTATCTGACCGACTTCACGGTATTTGCAAATACGTTATGAAAATATCGTTTTACTTTTGGAGAATATCTATGTTCCCTGAAACCGACTGCTATCTATAAAAACAATCCAAAAATTCTAGATCAGCACAGGATCTGATAAGATTAATAAAAGATAGACCCTTGTTAAATGTTGATTTCAAGACCAGTGTGAAAGCAGCCACGAGGTTCCCAGCCACGCGTTCTCTCTCACGAACGCTGGCGGTCGGCCGACCGCGATAGGTTCAGTGATACAAACTCGTGGCTGGCTGTCACACCCGGGCTGTGGCTGCTTCTGATTCGAGGAAAAATTCAAAGTCTTGAATTGACGAAAACGAAATTTTTTTTGCGAATATTTGCTTTCGAGGACGCATTATAAGAATACATCAACCCCCGATTTTGTCGGGCAAGAATTAACCCCACACGACCCCCTCAACTTCTTCCATGGAAAAATTCAAAGTGTTCAAAATTGACGAAAACGAATTTTTTTTTGCGAATATATGCTTTCGAGGACGCTCAACAAGAATACATCAACTCCCGATTTTGTCGGACAAGAATTAACCCCACACGACCCCCTCAACTTCTTCCATGGAAAAATTCGAAGTCTTCAAAATTGACGAAAAAGAATTTTTTTGCGACTATATGATTCCGAGGACAATTAATAAGAATACATTAACCCCCGATTTAGTCGGGCAAGAATTAACCGCACACGACCTCCTCAACTTCTTCCATGGATTCAAAGTCTTCAAAATTGACGAAAACGAAATTTTTTTTTCACGAATATATGCTTTCGAGGACGCTCAATAAGAATACATCAACCCCCGATTTTGTCCGGCGAGAATTAACCCCACACGACCCCCTCAACTTCTTCCATGGAAAAATTCAAAGTCTTCAAAATTGACGAAAAAGAAAATATTTTTTTTGCGAATATATGCTTCCGAGGACGCTCAATAAGAATACATTAACCCCCGATTTTGTCGGGCAAGAATTAACCCCACACGACCCCCTCAACTTCTTCCATGGAAAAATTCAACGTCTTCAAAATTGACGAAAACGAAATTTTTTTTTGCGAATATATGCTTTCGAGGACGCTCAATAAGAATACATCGACCCCCGATTTTGTCGGGCAATATTGACCCCACACGACCCCCTCAACTTCTTCCATGGAAAAATTCAAAGTCTTCAAAATTGACGGAAAACAAAATTTTTTTTGCGAATATATGCTTGATAAGAATACATTAACCCCCGATTTTGTCCATATTATAATAACAATTGGCATCGCCTACACCGCGGTTGACCTGGGACTCTATGATATCGAACTTTTTCATAAAAAATTTATAAAATGTACTACTCGCATACAAAACATCAGAACCATCATTAGTTTGAAATTCTAGGTTTTCTGGATCTATCTCAGTGTTTGCCTCGTCTGTAAAATTTTCACCTGTAAATACTTCCAACAAGTTTTCTAAGGCGGAATTAACTGATTCATCTCGATTTTTCCGAACAAAGGACTTTGAATAAATTTTCGAACCATACTGTTACTTGTTCTAAGTTACTGAAATTGAAACATGCTGCCATTATTTCCTTCATGTGTTTTTGAAAGCCTTCATTAACAACTGTCTTCCTTATGTCAATACAGATATTCTTGAGTAAATGAGCACAACATAAATGGATTGGCGTAATATCATTCTGCTCCCAGTGTGGCTCTTGACAAGTTGAAAATGCCCAAGTCAAATATGATTTCATATTCCATTCTATTGAAAAAATGTAGAGTGGCATTGATTAAAGCGAAACTGTAATCAGTTACAACAGCAGAGAATATTGGCCAGGTTTTGGAATATTGTAAAGAAAATTATTTGAATTTAGCGACAAAAACACCGATTGATACCATATCATGAAGACAATTGATCATTTCTGGTACTATACGATTCCTGGCGTTTATCACACCTGCATAATAATAAACACGTTTTTCTGTTAATGGCGGTTGTCTGATGATACTACCAGTTGCATCTAAATGAAGGATGGGTATCGCAAAACATTTTTCGATAATTTCCAATTGTTTGATACTGTACATGTATACGTGAAGTGGTTGGCCTACTACTTCAATATACGCGGGATTATCTCTCTGCATTAAAATTAAATCTACTAGGTCATCTTCGTGGCGATCATTTCTACCTAACATTTCTGATCGGATTTCTCGAAATACTGGCTCTGCTTTTATGTTCTGCAAGTAACCACTTTGAGTAACTGATGGAATTGATTCTCGAATAGTCCTTCAATGAAACAATGAAGGTTTAATAATTTTCATTTCTTGCATAAATGCTTTTCGCTGAGTACCTTTCACGTATCTACTGAATTGACCATATGATTATAATCTCTACTGGAGCTTAGCACCCTAACAATATGATCTTCATTGCGATTAACGGAATCTACCAATAATATAAATTTTTTGCATTTATGTGCACAATAGGCATAAACTGTGAAAGAATCATTTTTTACGTTGTATCGATTCCCTCTGAAATTTAATACGCATATATTATTAACAAACTGACCGAATTTTTGTTCTAATAAGTAAGTGTACCCAGAAGATAATTTATTTCGAACACATATAGATGACAGCTCTTGATGACTTATGATAAACTGACCTAAAATGTTGCACTGATCGTAAGACGGTTCAATCCATTCGTCCGTTTTCAAATTAACCGAATAAAAAGGAATTGTAGTTTTGAGTTTTGATTCATCATCAAGTTTTAAGTTACTTAGAGGTATAGGTATATTTTCATTGCTTGTCGAGACAATAGAAGATGGGTTTCGAGAATCGGTGGCCTTGTTATTTTCAAAACTAGTGTTTTGTTCATGATAAATATCCCGAAATATACTTGCGGGAGGAAATTTTGGATTATATTGTTCTTCAAATCGTGGAGTAGACGTTATAATGTTATTCTCAGAATTATGACAAATGGTAATTTTTGGCTGACGATCAATATTTATTGAACAACTATATGATTGATTTGCATCTGATTCAATTTGTTCAATTTCAAAATAATTTTGGGAAGGCTCATTTAAAATTAACTCACTTTGATTACCTGACGATATCTTAATTCAATTGCTTGTCGAGACAGTAGAAGATCGGTTGCGAGAATAGGTAGACTGGTTTTTTTCAAAGTTAGTATTTTATGTGTGATGAATGTCCTGAATTATACTTGTGAAACCAGAATGTGTATTATTTTGTTGATTCAGTCTTGGAGAAGACGTTATAATATTATTCTCACAAATATGAGAAATCTGAATTTTTTGCTCAAGATCAATATTTTTTGAAGAACTATATGATTGATTTTCTCCTATTTCATTTGGTTCACTTTCAAAATTAAATTGTTTAGGCTCATTAAAAATGAGGTTGCGTTGATTTTCTGACGATATCACTAAATCATCGTTATTTGGACTAACTATTTCAAAAGTGGATATTTTCACTTCACTTTCCGAAGGCTGAAGTTCGTTAAGTTCGGATACTACTCCTATGATTTGAGTTTCGGTAGGACTCTTGTTATTTTCCGGTGAAGACAATATTGCCAAATTTCCCTCGCGAATAATTATATTCTGAATTATATTAATTTTAGGTTCAAGATAATAAATGAAGCCACCTGTATTTCTTCTTATCGTTTGGACAATTCTATAGCAACTATTTTCGTCATATTCATTGGAGAGATATAAGGCAGCGTTTTTTATCTCATCGGTTCCCGCCGTGAAAGTTTTAATCTCATCATATTTAATTCCGCAATAGTTTATCCTAAAATATTCTGCTAACTTTTCAATATTCACCTGTGAAGGGCGCCCACGTCGACTTTTACTAGGATACATGTTGTATTTATTTATATTAAAATAATACTCAATTTGTGCAACGAATACAAGAAAACTACGCCAAAAAAAAACAAGAAAAAAAACGGAAACTTCGTAAATATAGAGCAAAAATGTATGATACTCACCTGTTGTATAATAGAAACTTGAACATATATTTCACAAATTATGATTATATGAAAAAATCACAATTTGTTAACTAACAAATTTCGGAAAACACAACTTGTATAAATATCGGTCACTATGATCTGCACTTTCGATATCTGAATCATTGATATTTTCTCAGCAGAAGTTCAGATGTAAATGTGAATTTTTGGTTGTTTTGGGGATATATTTTTTACAGCTATTCTCCCCCTTCGGTCATTTCGTTTATATGAATCCTAATTGGTTACCAGACTACCGACAGAAGGTGTCCGTATTTTCGAAGAAATTTTGGAAATGTTGGTGATAACAGTCTGCGTTCATAATAATATAATAAAACATAAATAAGCAAGAGGCTTCTCAATATTAGCAACCCTGTTTTTTTATGAGTTTATGAGACATTGCCGGACCCTTGGAAATTCCAAATATGGGCCACCTCCACAATACTTTTGAAATGAGAGGAATAACCCTAGTTGCAAAGTAACCCGTGAAAGTTGGTTTCGTGATATGCTCACGTTTTGAACCTTTTTAAGTAAATGATCGTTTAACAGATGAAAGCAATAGGAATCCAACATTGTGAAAATAAATGTGTACTGCACACCTTATACAATAACGGAATACCCCAGTGGTGCGAAGATGAACTTTTTCGATCATTAAAACCTAATAAAAGGAATTACAAGCATCTGATAACTGATGAACAGCATTGCAATTTAAACAACTGAAAACTAGTGAAATAGCAGCAGATTCGTATTATTGTTGAGTTTATTTTTTTCAATTCATCAAAATTTTCATCCCTACAGAAAAATATCTTACGCAAAAAACAATCGATTTGTGTTGTGACCTCCTAAAACAACCTCAGCTTTGTTATTTCATACAACCGTAATACTTAACTATCATCGGTATGAAGAAATCTAAGCGAATTTTATCATTTCATGACTCTTGAATTTGTCTATACAAATCCAGAAAAGACTTCGATACTTGATAATATATACTTCTAAATTAATTCAATCAAAGCACTATCATGAGGTCAGGAGCTTCAGCGCGCATGTTCGAATTAGTTGCCAAAACGATCGCCTCTTCACGTACTGACCCCTTAAAGCGCAGCATTACTTAATGTTGGAAAGGTTTCGAGATTTATTTTCCATATGGACATCACGGAATTCGTTTTTGTCAATTTTGAAGACTTTGAATTTTTCCATGGAAGAAGTTGAGGGGGTCGTGTGGGGTTAATTCTTGCCCGACAAAATCGGGGGTTGATGTATTATTATTGAGCGTCCTCGAAAGCATATAATCGCAAAAAAATTTAGTTTTCGTCAATTTTGAAGACTTTGAATTTTTCCTCGAATCAGAAGCAGCCACAGCCCGGGTGTGACAGCCAGCCACGAGTTTGTATCACTGAACCTATCGCGGTCGGCCGACCGCCAGCGTTCGTGAGAGAGAACGCGTGGCTGGGAAACTCGTGGCTGCTTTCACACTGGTCTTGAAATCAACATTGAACAAGGGTCTATCTTTTATTAATCTTATCTGATCCTGTGCTGATCTAGAATTTCTGGATTGTTTTTATAGATAGCAGTCGGTTTCAGGGAACATAGATATTCTCCAAAAGTAAAACGATATTTTCATAACGTGTTTGCAAATACCGTGAAGTCGGTCAGATAAATTCGATTGAAAAGATTCATTTCCATAAAACCAACTGAGATTTTTATGGACAATCAAGCCGATTCGAACTTTTCTATTGAAACTAATTTTTTTGTTTCATAATTATTTTGTTTCTATTTTTTCTAGAAATTCCCTCATTATGCCGAGAAAGGCGACAGTAAGCGCTGACGAAATTTATTCATCTGTGACAGGCCTAGAATTCTATAATGAAAATGGGCAATTGCATGCTATGTCTCACCCAGTTTGGAATGAAGCCTACAACAGAATGCAACCTCTCATGAGTAAAAAATATATAGTGAAAAACTTCAACTTAGGTACTCTCGGTTTGATAGTTAGCACATATTTTTAATTTCAATCCTTACTCTAGAATATAATATCTAGTGCAATAATGCCTAAAGCACATTTCGGAAACAAATTCCTTTGCCGAGAGACATCGTTAAGTTCATATGAGATTTCTAGTCCTCCATCCATGAGACTCATCCAATAAATTTCAATGGAGGTTTGAAAGGCCTTGAAAGTATAAAAGGAAATACTACAATCAAGCATCAATACAGTAATTATAATCCATCATACGATTCTCGAGGAAGAACACGAACTTATGATTCCTATGAGCGACAGATAAATTTCCCATTGGGCTGGATGTAATCTTGATATCATCCATTGAATGATGTTTTTTTTTTAAGATATGGAATACTCTTTCCATTTTTGCAAGCTCCTATGAGAATGGAACAAAAAAATCGAATCGCTGTGTGGCACAAATATGGAAGTTTGAACTGAAATGAGGTGGATATTCGCCTACATAGGTACCTACTCTGTACAAATCTAAACCAAATTTTGACGGAGAAATTCTGATTTTTTTCAGCTGGCGACAAGTACAGAATTCATAATTACTGTATAGAACAAACAATATGAAAAATTTAAATTTATGTCCGATCACAAAATTTGGAAGCAAACATTTTCATTTAAATTGCAATTTATTTTTGAGTGTCGGTGGGTTCAAAAGTTATAATGGCTGTATAAAGAAAGCGTACGGGGTACGAACGAAAATTTTTGTGGTATAATCGGGTACCTACCAGGTGAAATCGACCACAGAATATTCACACCTAAATTCCATCGATTATCTGCCAATCACGGGTTGAAGAGAAAACAATTTTCGAATTGATGTGTACGAAAAACCATGAGGATTTCAGCAAAAATGGAGATGATACACTCGGGTACCTACATGGCTCAATACTTCACCAAGTTTTCATGAAATAATAAAAAAAATTTTTTTTGGGTATCGGTGGGTTCAAAAGTTATAAGGCAGTATAAAGAAAACGTTAGGGGTTCAAACAAAATATTTTTGAGGTACAATCGGGTACCTACCGGGTGGAATCGACCACAGAATTTTCACACAAAAATTCCATCGATTATCGGCCAATCACGAGTTGAAGAAAAAAAAATTTCGAATTGATGTACAAAAAAAACCATGCGGATTTCAGCAAAAATAAATGTGGTACAACCAGGTACCTACCTGGTACAATCCTTCACCAAGTTTTCATAAAGAAATTTCGATTTTTTTTTTTTGGGGTGCCGGTAGGTTCAAAAGTTATAATGGATGTATAAAAAAAACGCTAGGGGTACAAACGAAAATTTTTGTGGTACAATCGAGTACCTACCGGGTACAATCGACCACAGAATTTTCATACAAAAATTCCATCAATTATCGGCCAATCACGAGTTGAAGAGAAAAAAAAAATTCGAATTGATGTGTAGAAAAAACCATGGGGATTTCAGCAAAAATAAATGTGGTACAATCGGGTACCTACCTGGTACAATCCTTCACCAAGTTTTCATGAAGAAATTTCGATTTTCTTTTTTGGGGTGCCGGTGGGTTCAAAAGTTATATTGGCTGTATAAAAAAACGCTAGGGGTACAAACGAAAATTTTTGTGGTACAATCGAGTACCTACCAGGTACAATCGACCACAGAATTTTCATACAAGAATTCCATCAATTATCGGCCAATCACGTGGTGAAGAGAAAAAAAAATTTCGAATTGATGTGTAGAAAAAACCATGGGGATTTCAGCAAAAATAAATGTGGTACAATCGGGTACCTACCTGGTACAATCCTTCACCAAGTTTTCATGAAGAAATTTCGATTTTTTTTTTGGGGTGCCGGTGGGTTCAAAAGTTATAATGGCTGTATAAAAAAACGCTAGGGGTACAAACGAAAATTTTTGTGGTACAATCGTGTACCTACCGGGTACAATCGACCACAGAATTTCCATACAAAAATTCCATCAATTATCGGCCAATCACGAGTTGAAGAGAAAAAAAAATTCGAATTGATGTATAAAAAAAACCATGGGGATTTCAGCAAAAATAAAAGTGGTACAATCAGGTACCTACCTGGTACAATCCTTCACCAAGTTTTCATGAGGAAATTTCGAATTTTTTTTTTTGGGTGCCGTTGGGTGCAAAAGTTATAATGGCTGTGTAGAGAAAACGTTAGGGGTACAAACGAAAATTTTTGTGGTACAATCGGGTACCTACCGGGTACAATCGATCACAAAATTTTCACGAGAAAATTTCAAGGTCAATTGCCAGGTTCACATAGCTAACATTCTAGGTGAACAAATTTGGCTGGTATAGTCGCCTAGAAATTCATTCAATAAGTTAAATTAACCAGATTAAATTTGTAATTCTTTCACAGAACCAATAATTTCCAGGCCTGCTAGGACAATTACCGTATTGCATATAAGATAATGATAATATCAAATGCGAAAAAAGAGGAGTATTTAGCCTAGGGTGAGTTCATCGCCCATTTATGATCTTTGAGCGGATCACAGATAGTGGATCGAGAATAGTAGAGAGGTCGATGAGTGTGAAAATTATTATCTGTGATTTAATTGATATAACTTGTCGTCTCACATTGTATAACAACACCGCTCTGAAATATTTATGAAGCTCCAAGAAGAAATTCATAATTTGGCGCCCCTAGTTAGCTCGCGCCTGTAGCAAATGCCACCCACGCCCCGCCCTAGATTCGGCTCTGACGAATGATATCAAATTTCGTGGCTATTCGAAATTTTGAGCTTATTTCCTCAATATCTCAAGAATGATCAACGCGATCAGATAGTTTTTCGAATATCTTGTTGAGAAAATTTTTACGAAATTTAGATTAATAAAAAAAATTCAAAATTTCTTTTTCAAGTATATATGTGATATTTGGCGATCTACTTATTATATACAGGGTCTTTCACGAGGAACCTCACCCATATTTATACGGGAAAATACTGAACGTATTTTCATGAAATTCAGCACTTATAAGTATTCCACGATGCTGATGAAATCTAAAATATTTTCAAGGCATGAGCACCTCCGGTTTTTCCGGAAATGACGTCAACTTCCGTTTTTCAAATAAGAACACCATTTTTTTATTGCAGAAATAGATTCCTTAGAAAATTTCAATTTATTTTGATGTAACATTTTTCAGTTTTGGTTGGAAAATTCTCTCTGAGCGGGAAAATTCGAAAAAAAATCGAAAATAGAGCTCCGCTGAAACAAGAATAACTTCGAGGTTTTTGGATGGAAAATTTTCATTTTTGGGATTTTTCAAGATGTAAGATTGATGGATCCACTTTAAAAATCGAAATCGCGATTCATGATACTGGGGGTGAAAAAATCGCTTTCAAAGTTAGGGATGACAAAATCATGAAAAATCAATTTTTTCAAATTAGAACCCAATTTTTTTATGGCAGATATTGAATCTATGTTAAAAAATAATGTGAGTGTATGCATCACACCCTTGCCCTAAAATGGATATTTTCTGAGTTATTCACAAAAAACTGTTTTTCGTCTTGAATTTTCAGCTATTTCTTTTCCCTTCACGCCAAAAAGATGAAATTTTCAGGAACTGTTATTTGAACCATGCTGTAGATTTTTCACCCCTTCTTGAAACCGACTTCAAGTTACTATTAGGGGAACCATGGCAAACTCTCGCAGTTATAACTAGAGAAGATGCTCAAAGTTTTGACCGTTAATTTCTAGACATTTATTTATACGTCTCAGGAATGCTTAGTGCGTTGCTCTTCTTATTTCATCGGGAGGAAGAGATCTGCAAAAGTGTTTAAAAACCAAATTGAGTTTCAAAACTATGAATCTAAAAATCTAAACAAACCTGAACGCATTTCTGACTCGTTCTATGCAGTCCTCTTTATCAGTCAGGGGAGTTGAGTAGACAATATTTTTTATCCTACCCCAAACATAATAGTCTAAAGGAGTTAAATCGGGAGAACGTGGTGGACCATTGTTCGCCAACCATCGATCTTCAAATAGCCTGCAGAGGATATTTGACACATTGAGTGAATTGTGTGGAGGCGCGCCAGCTTGTTGATACCATAAGTCATTATGGTTCTGTACTAGCGGCTCAATTATTTGAGTCAATATGTCAGAATATCTATCTCCTAAGGGAGAACATTCTTTAAATAATGCAAACATGTGTAGTGTTCTATCTTACCAGTTAAAGTCCCATCATAAATGTGAACATCGAGAATTGCATTATTTTTGATGGCGCAAAAAACATTGAAACTCCAGGTCTCTTGAAAGTTCCATTGTCTGAAGTGGTGGTTGTTCTCTTCATCCCAATAATGACTGTTATGCCTATTGAAAGAACCATTCTTTGTGAATTTAGATTCATCTGTCCAAATTATACAGTCCAAAAAGTTTTCATTCTCTTGAAATCGAATCATCATAGCTTCGCAAAACTCTGTTCTCCTGACGAAATCAGTTTCCTTCAAATGCTGTACCCTATTGAATTTATATGGGTGCATTTTATGTTATTTTAATATTCTCCAAACACTCGATTGAGATAATTCCAGATCAATCTTGGCATCTTTGAGAAAATTTTGAGGATTCACACGAAAATATGCAAGAACTGTAATTTCGTTGTTCTCATCTTCTACTACACTTTTTTCTCTGTGTGTAGTTTTCTTAACGAAAGATCCGACATTTCTCAAGTTTGTCATGGTTCTGTTAATGGTATCTCTCGTTGGTCTGGGTCGGTCAGGAAACCTCTCAATGAACAGTCGAATCGTTCTATCTACAACTTTATTACATTCTCCATGAAGTAGAATGAGATTTAAATAATCTTCGTTGGTAAAATTAGGCATAGTGATCGATTTTATAACTTAATACGAATTATCACCAAATTAATAGTAAACACAAAATGCTACTGAATAAAGAGGAATTTGGCAGATGTAATTAATGATATCTATCATTAAAAAAAAATAATGTAAAACATGGTAAGTTTTTGCATATGGTTCATAAGGAATTATTTATTTATCACTGGAGAGAAAACCGATGGCCGATTAGTTGAAATAAAGAGGTTTCCGATACAAATTCGAATCCAAATTCGCCATCTATTGAGGAACAACCTGTAACTTTTTTCTCTTTCATATTAGGGTAGTAAAATCTAAAACATGGTTTAAGTAACAGTTCCTGAAAATGTCATCTTTTTGGCGTGAAGGGAAAAGAAATAGCTGAAAATTCAAGACGAAAAACAGTTCTGTGAATAACTCAGAAAATATCCGCTTTAGGGCAAGGGTGTGATGCATACATTCACATTATTTTTTAACGTAGATTCAATATCTGCCATAAAAAAATGGGGTTCTAATTTGAAAAAATTGATTTTTCACGATTTTGTCATCCCTAACTTTGAAAGCGATTTTTTCACCCCCTGTATCATGAATCGCGATTTCGATTTTTGAAGTGGATACATCAATCTTACATCTTGAAAAATCCCAAAAATGAAAATTTTCCATCCAAAAACCTCGAAGTTATTCTTGTTTCAGCGGAGCCCTATTTTCGATTTTTTTTTCGAATTTTCCCGCTCAGAGAGAATTTTCCAACCAAAACTGAAAAATGTTACATCAAAATAAATTGAAATTTTCTAAGGAATCTATTTCTGCAATAAAAAAATGGTGTTCTAATTTGAAAAACGGAAGTTGACGTCATTTCCGGAAAAACCGGAGGTGCTCATGCCTTGAAAATATTTTAGATTTCATCAGCATCGTGAAATACTTATAAGTGCTGAATTTCATGAAAATACGTTCAGTAGTTTCCCGTATAAATATGGGTGAGGTTCCTCGTGAAAGACCCTGTATTCCTCACGACATTCCGCATACAACTTCGAGTTGTCATTTTCATTGGAGGCTGGATTTTGATTCGATTCGATCTATGTTTTTGGAGATATCGGGAAAATAGAATTTTGAAAGCGGAATCATTGGATGGTTTACAAATTCGCCAATTTGGACTTCGTAAGTGAACTCCAAACTAACTCTACAATTATCAAGCTAATGAGTAGATTCTTCTGGAAGTTATTTTGTTTACTATCAGTGGTTAGGCCAGCCGTAAACACATTCACTTCAGGAAAAATCGACCGAGGGAATATATTTGTAGATTAGGATCTCAGTTTAAGAAGGAAGGATAAGAATTATTCCTTAGATACTATCCCTCTTTATACAATGGTTATACCCATACGAAATTTCGGATCGAATTGCATATAATCTATAATTATAGCTTGGGGTTCATGCAGAATTTAGTGAGGAGCAAATGAAAAGAAGATCTGCGTTTGGCGTGTGTATAGATGACCGCTTTGGCTACGGAACAAGTGCGTAAAAGCTTCTGACCTCACGTCAGTGCTTTTCTAGTTTTTTCGACGTCGTGTTGATTTGGTTTTTGATTGGTTGACAGAACAGTTAGCTTTTAAATTTAAACTTTTTTTTTTGGATGATTATTCCTTCGATACGATATCCTATTATAATCTAATAGATTTACTCCCATTGTTCACACCCGGGATATATAAATTTTTAAATGAATTTATGGAAGCAAGAATCATCTCCCTATCGGATAATGATGTTTAAGATGATTTTCTCTCTAAAATGCACATGTCTATCTAGAATATGTTCATCAATAAATTCATTATTAAATAAATCAATCATTTTTTTGGTATATAGCTTAATTTCGGATTGTTGGTTCATTTTGAAATATAATTGAATTAATAAAGAAAAACTCAGAAAAATGATTTTTCACGAAAAAATTACTGGGAAAAGGTGGTATTGGTTTCAGGACTCTCGGGCACTCTCAATCGAATTGTCAACGTTACGATCCTTTATTGGGATCGTCTTCAGGACAATTTTTACAGGTGTATAAGGATGCAGTGGTAAATGTTGAACTGCATTGGAATTTAAAAGTTTGGTCCTGCATCACTTCTTCACGTGTCCCGTATATATAGCAACGTTAATACATTCGGATACGATGTTTTGTGTTGTAAAGTCAATATGGTACCATATTGACTCCTGTCGAAAAAATATGATTCTCACTGGTTAGAATCGAAGGCCTAGAAACATACTTATTTCTTCAAAAGCTTGAGGATTCAAATGAGTGTTGGTCACTTTCCGAGTTTTGGCCAGTTGTTCGACCTCTGCAAAAAATGTATTTCCGCTGTAGGTCCCGTTGAAGGTGGGGTTCCATTCATACAAGGGTATATACGGACGGCGCAATGCTATCTGCGGTAGTTGGGTTCTTGTGCGGCTTTGTCCATTAAGTTCGGTAAGTTGAGTTCTTTTGAACTATTGTGTTTCGTTCGGTTTGTTTATTCCTAGCTATTTTGGTTCGGTTGAATCGATTCCACGGAGCTCGATCACCTCGTACTGCCGACGGTAGTTCTTTTCCATTGGCCCCTACTGGGTCCAGGAATGCTCTGTTTCCTTGGATGGAGTCCTTCTGCGGGGGCGTCTACGGTTCGGCTCTAGATGGTAGGTTCCAGTCGTAATATTATTATTACAGTAGAGTTGAGAATAATATATAAACTCAATCAAACTGAAATAGAAGAACTGTCATAACCGATACAGAATAGAAAAAGAATACTCATGAACTGTAAGTCGCGATCCATCTGTCCAAAGAATTCTTGAAACTATTCCCGGAAGTTGCGTGGCCACGTTGTAATTAAATACTCTATTGGACATGTAGCGTTCCCCATCGGTAGATCTGAACTTTTTTTCGACAGTTTCAGATTGTGGCCTCAGGGACGGGTGTCAGGATTCTGGCAGAATAAGAAGGAAAGATCTGCATATCAACTGGTGGAGGGCTCTGTGTGCCTCTGTATGCTATAATTTAGTCTACTTGTAATCGGTGAGTTGTAAAGGTGGTAAGATGCATCACAGACAGTCTCTCCTCGCAGGCTGGTCTCACAGTGCCATATGGTATCCTAGAAGCCTTTCGCTGAATTAACTCAACCAGATCGACATCACGGGATGAAACAGACACCCACACCAGGCCGTTGTATTCAAGGATGGATCGAACAAAATTGGAATACAAAATGTTGCAGGTATAAGGGTCGCAACGTCGAAAACTCTTCTGGATTTGGTAAAGCATTAGGTATCTTAGCTTTGTTAGAAACAGCCACAATATGTTCCTTCAAGATCACAGTGAGATAACACTGACTCAGTAATGTGATGGGACAAGTGGTAGATGGGTCTCGGATTGTTTCTACCTAGGTGAAAACTTTGCATTTGTGTAGATTGAGAGGAATCATCTAGGTATCGGACCATCTCAGGATACTATACACTATACTACTATACACTATAACTCGTGACACAGCACATGGATCGCGCTATATCTTACAACGAACAAGTTGACGTCACTATAGAAGGGAGGCCGGATGTGAACAGTAAAAACCAGTCGCCACGACTTTCGAAGAAGAAATGAGAGTCACCAATATGAACACGAAAAGTTCTTTTTGAGACAAAGGCTCTGATCCACTGAAGAAGGTCACCACGAATTCTTAGATTTTAGGGTTTTAGGAAGAGGCGTTTGTGGTGCACTCGATCGAAGGCCTTTGAAAAATCGAGATAAATAATATTCACTGGTACGAGGACATCCGACATCCTGCTCCAAACATCAACACATGCTAAAATAATGATTATCACAGAGTGACCTAGAAGAAACTCATGCTGGATATCTGGTCTGATGCCGTTCAACAATTCAAAATCAAGGATTTTTCCATGGATTATTTTTTCGCAAACTTGGTGTATTAGTTATTTGGGTTAAGTTTGCCAGACTTTCGAAAATTGTAGTAAGCATGGCAAAGAATACATGTTCAACGACTGAAACAGAATCATTGGCATTAGAAGTGATAGTGATGAAGCACAATTCTTCAGAAGTTGGGCTGAAATTCCATAGCCACCGAGTGCCTAGTGCACTCGGCATCCAATGTTGGTTGGGCGAACTGGGAAAATGTAGCGTGAGTGTCGGGCTCATCATTAAAATTTGTAGAATTGAATTCACATAACGATTCGGCAGCGCCGGCAAAACTTCTGTGTTGATCTCCTTGGCGCTTTCTTACTCTCTTGAAGCAAATTTTTATTGATCTACGGTTTTGAAGGAACGATGAAGGTAGACCTCATAGATTCGATGTCCATGCCCTACTGGAAAACGGAAAGCCAGTCGATGTCTGCTAACTTGGTTCGTAGTAGGTCATAATTGATAAAAGTATGTATGGATAAAATTGCATCCCAAAAAATACTTGAACAGATGTTGAAGTGATGCAATAAGATGAGGATCATTTACAAGCGTGAGTCATCAGTAAACCTAAGCGATAGAAAACCCTTTTCGACCTATCAATAGGCAAATGCAAGATTGCACAGGATACAGCTTTCCTTACTGTGCCAGAAACCGAATACTTCTGAAGATCACGTTGTTCAGTTTATTTATCACTCAACTCTCAATTTTACCCAAAAAAGGAAAAAAGTCGTCCGAATGTTTCTATTTCGAATTCAAGTTCGCCACAATTCACACTTGATTCAATTAGTAGTGTGGAACTAGGATAAGATCAAGCAAGTATGGATTTTGATAGTTCAGGAATCACTTGATTCAACCTACCTAGGTTGGTCGACCAGCTGAAAGAAATTATTTTCTCTGCTAGTGTCCACATTTATACCTAAGGGGGATTTATACACCCTACCATCAGATAGTGGCCACTTCACAGGGTTGGCCAAATTGGACACTTTTGAAGAGGAAGTCCTATTTTTGTACTAGATAGACGAAAACTGATGTCATTGTTTTGGGGCCAATTATCATGAGGAACTCACTGGCAAAAACCGTAACTCCATAGCTATCACTGTTACATAGTTACTGGGTGTTTTCGGAATATGTTCATGTCAGAAATATTGCTGTAAACTGATTATTTGAGATGTCACTAGTATTTTTTTCAAATGGGACATCCCATATACTTTTACATATTTCGATAGAGCGTCAAATTACAATTCCAAAAAATAAAGCATACTTGATATTTTTCTAGAATCGTGTTCGAGGTTATTGAATTTTCAAATTTTATCTCTTGGATTAGTAGACTTAAGACTGCGCGGAGGCGGAACTAACATGATGGGAACATTGATTTTTAACTGTCAAAGTTCATTCAAGCCCAAAGGAAGAATTCTTCTAACATACGAATTCATGTTCTTGGATTGATTTCAACAGCTCCTAAAACGACGACTTCTTTCGAATCTTTATTCTAAGGTAACTTTTCTTTTCAAATTGGACTTTAATCATTAAGTTGGAAAATGTATTTGAAAGGATGTCGTATTTTTCATGATACAAATCATTTGAAGCCTCTGCTTTTTCTCCAGTTTTTTAGAAAACAGACTAATATGTTCCACTTTTCATCATTTTTGTATTTCATCGGGGACAATTGAAGAGAACTTTCATTGTTTCAATAAACGTTCAATAAGTAACATTTCTATGCTTTCATTTAACCACCTCCTCCAAAGCCTACTCAAGATGAAAGTTGAATATTAAATATCCCGAACATAACTCCTGAAAAATATCAAGTAGATATGCTATATTTTTGAAATGGTAATTTCAAGCTCTATAGAAATATGTGCAAATATATGGAGTGTCCCATTAAAAAAATTCTCAGTGATATCTCAAAAAATATCAGTTCGCACGAAATACAATTAACGTTATTGAATTCTACGTGAGGAGTTGCTACGAGAATGTTCTCACAGGAAGAAAAATGTTCAATAGAAAATAATTTACAGCAATATTTCTAAAATAAACATTTTTGGAAAACACCCGGTAACTATGTACACTATTGTTCGAGAAGGAACAATTAATTGAACAATGGTAACGCTGATAGCTATGGAGTTGTGGATTTCGCCAATTTTCATGAAAAACTCTTTCATGAAAATTGGCCTTCAGAAACCGACATTAGTTTTCGTCTATCTATAGTGCATATAAATAGGACTTTCCCTTCTTAAGTAACCAATTTGGCCCACCATGTACATACGACATATTGAAATCACCGACGATAGAAGAAAGGTTTTTTTGCTGTCGGAAAGTCAATAGTAAAAATTTCAGTTCTGTTGTAGGAAATATTCAAGACGATTTTGTCAAGGCCAGGCCGATAGATGGAAGAAACACTGACATGGAATTTACGAAGGACAGTATCGCAGACGTGGACATATATCATATACATCGCCGTGGCCAACGATCGTCCCAGTATCATATCTGAATAAAGAATAACCGGAATTGATATCATGCTGTCGGTATTACCAAGATAAACAAATGAATCAGTAAGGAGGCAAAACGTTAGTTTTAATTCGGTCGAGTGAATTTCTGTATCAAGTAGCTTTGAATGCAGGGATTGAAGGTTGAAATAGGTGATATTCATTCTATTCAATCTGGTCACTATTCGATTTTTTGGCAACCTGGACGAGTTCGCACTTGCTTCTACATTCCAGCAATTTTCGCACAAGAAAAGTATCCACCTCTTCAGAATTCTAGGGTACACCTAGGATTACAATGTTGTAACCAACTCTTAAATGCTCTAGAAGTTCGTCTTAGCTCTCTCTAATAATTTTCGTGTCAAGTGAACGTACCGTGATTCTCAATTCGGATTGGCTCTGAATGAGAATTTTAGGATCGGACTAGCAAAAAACATAGAAGATTCATGCTAGGAATGAAAAATTAAGACTGATAGATGCTGAGTGCTCATAAAATGTTCAATGTGTGCTACTCAAGAATTGACCGGCATTGCTGACCAGGAAATATCGTTCCTCATTATTATTAGTTAGTTTAGTCTATCCCACAGTCAAAACTGACATGACCAATTGAATGAACTTGCATTAAATTCGGACGCCGAGAGCTTCAGACAGTCATAGTCAGAGTGAAAATGTCTTGCGTAAGATGCACAGTTCGAAAATTTCCGTGCCGCTGCACCAACTTGCCACATAATTTACAAGTTGGCACACAGGGAGGAGAAAATGCAATTGAGAAGAATATAATCCCAGAAGAATGCATAAAGATCGAATGTGAGGCTCGATTTAATGTATGAATCCAGTATAAAAGCTAACCCCTTCTGTATTAAGGAAGTAATGAAGCACAGACTAAATATATATGTTCTCAATAAACAACAACGTGAAATGAAATAAACAAAAAAAAAACAAGAATGATACTCATCGAAACAACCAGAATGAGTAGAATATAAAAGATAATTGAACGAAGAGCTTAGTTCCCTAAGAGGAACTCTTGGAAATAGCATTTTTTCGATAAAATATAAGTAAAGAAAGATTATTAACTTGAGTGACAATGTGCACGTTTGCACACAATAACAATTCAAAGGTGAAATATGCTTGGTACAGGATTGAGTCGAACGGAAGCGGATACTCTATCGTAAACACAATACCTTCCGAAAGTAAAAACTAAGGAACTAGATATTTGTAGTGCGGGCTTGAAATTTGATTTTTAAGGCTGAATTCGGAATCGGGTGGAATCCACCCAATGATATATGCATTCAAATTTTTATTCGTCCAATATTTTCAAAAAAAAAAACAGATTGGATCAAATTGAAATCTAGTACTTGATTGGAAATCATAGCGAAAAGTTCTTTCATAATTCCATGAGGACGAAAAAAAAGGGATCGCCAAATCATTGCATCATGAAGCTACTGTAAAGGAGACACTTTTCAGTTTTATCACCGTGACTTCATTTCTGCTGCACTCAATTTCAGGCGCTACAAGAACGAAACACACGTTAAAAATTGTCGTAACTTAACTAATAGATGTAGATGAAACGGTACTTCGACGTGAGATTAGTGAAATTTACTGGACCCCGTTACATGAAACGCTCACGTTGGTTGGATGAAAAAGTTAAATTTCTTAATGAACATATTATGAGGGTATAAGACACTGTGGCACTCCTTGAATCATCATCCACCATGTTCCTAGTTAACCGAAAATTCAAAGCAAATGATGAAGAAACAAGATAAACTGAAGTCGTTTGTTCTGAGAAATGCAACGACAGAAAATAGAGAAGCATAGCTGTAATCATCTGTGTAACAAGGACTCAACAACAAGAATAAATAAGGGGTAATAAGTATTTTGAGAGAGGAGATATCTCTCATCAGATGAGATTAACATTGCTCCAGGAGCGGGTTACTCAATAAGCTCTGAAGCAAGCGCTGTGTCATTTACCAAATCTGATTCATGAATACCACGAATAAGACTGTTATGTGGTCTGCACAATTGATCGAGTTTTTCAGGCGGAGTAGTGGACAACTGAACTGGCGGCTTCCCAGACTTATAAACCTTAAAGAATTCGCTGCAACTAATTATTTCTTTAGGGATTTTGTTAAATCGACTTGCACTCTGATATTTCGGACTGCAATGTCACTTGCGTGGGTAATATTACGCTCAGTTTTGACATGACTTCAGCGAATTTACCAATACTCATCGGGTCCAGTTTATAAGGTTGAGTACCATCACTTAAAACTTTCACATCTTCTGAAGGGGAGCGTGAGGATCATTGGGATGCTATTTGATTCGAACACGCAAGGCACTTTGGAATACTCTTGAACTGGCAAAAGAGATTAAAAGATAAGTAAGGTCATTGGGGAGAAAGGTGATTTCTGATCAGGAAAATATGAATTAATTTAACAGGCGAAGCGATGCTATAAGTCTCGCGAGTGAATGGATATTATATTATATTATATACATAATATTATTATTATATTATGTATTATGTCATGCTGACATAATACATGTCACAATTTTTTCACTTTATTCCCGATATTTTATTAGATTTCTAGTTCGAAATGAACAATTATGGATCTATGGGAGATGATTCCCCAATAAAGGGGCCTGTAGCGTTCTTCGTTTATCTGAGGATCTGAAAATCATCGCTTGGAGGACTGAACCTGGTCGAAAGACCCTCTCGGTCATGAGCAAATGTAGGTAATATTATTTACTGCTTCCTTCTGGTTTTCTGTCCCTCTTTCTGTTTCAGATATTATGTCAAGATATTTTGTCGAAATGAATTCAAGATGACGAAAAAATTATTTTCAAATGAAAAAGATGCCATCCATCTTCTATAAACAAATAACTACACTTATGCGGGGATACAGAATTTTTCCTGAGGTTTTTATCTGTGCTCTTGTATCATACGCAAATATGTATGGTACCCCGTTTACATTTCCTCTGCTAACACTGTGATATATCTTAGAATTGTAATGCTCGTTCTCAAAAGAATATATATATATAGTGGTGGGAGAATGAACGCACAGTATCGATGTATGCAGGGCATTCGTAGAAATGAAAAATAAAATCAGTTCACCAAAATCTTGTCACGGGGAACAATTAAACAGAAATTCGACCAGTAAATTTTCCTACCTCAGATGAATCAAAACAACTTTGGCATAAATCTCGATAAATTTCAACACTCTTCAAATGGAAAATGCAGAAAGAAAAACGAATGTACACTCGAACCAGGTAGAACTTATATATAGATATCATTCAAATGATATTCATTTCACTGAATGATTCTGTAGATACTAATGAATTAATGTATACATAAAATATTAAACTTCATTTAGAGTGTGAATTTTTATTATTTCATTTTATTCACTGATTGCTTTCATTTTTATTCAGATGAATAAATATATGATGATCTAAATATATTTGAAAAGCTAGTAACACCTTAATAAATTATATATATTTTCTTATTTAATATCTAACAAAGTTTTTGGCTTAGTAATCTAAAAGAAATCACAAAATACTATTCAGAATATTAAATCATAGGGAGGTAAGTAAGAATATATCATCGCAGACTTGGACAATTAGCTTGTTCATAATATTTCAAGATCACAATGACGTATTTCAGGGTGTTTTTTCTGAAAGAAAAGGAAAAATTATCAAAATACATCAAAAGATATTTTGTATTTTGCTTACTCTCAATTTCATTTCAATTCTATCGATTTCTCCTCCCACCGAGTCAACAATATTCTCTCCATGTTTCAGAATGAACTCTTCAAGCTGGTCGATGTTTTCTATCTTTCTGCATTCCTTGAAAAGTCGATGATAATCATTATAAACCTTCAGCCGATCATCAAATTAAATTTTACCTCCAGCAATATATTCAGATCTTGTTTGTCTAAATATGATCTTGTTAGTTCTCTCCCATCAAAATCCACTTCTGCTTTGTAACGGACTAGATAGTTACCCATGTCGATTCCTTTGACATCGTGGATAGCTCGAACCATAACATCACTTTCTAATTCACAATTTATTTTGTTCAAATCGTCTTCTGGTATAGACCTGCAAAGATTTAAATTTTATGAAAGTTTCATCAGATATAATTCTTTGACACCAATTATTATCTATATGAATATCAGGTATTCGTTCCTTTCTATTGGATGAATGTGACAGATTATCCTGTATGTAGATGGTAAGGGTAATATTTAATGAAATTTGAAAAAAGCTCAAACCCAGCATGAGTCATTGCTCCAATGTAAAATGACAGAACTTTGTATTCTTCTCATCCCCACGAAATTATGCATGAACCATCAAACCGTCATTTTATATTACCGATTACAATTCGTTTGAATATAATCTTGAATGGGGGATTTCTTCCAGGAGTTTTCTTTCAAAATGTTAATAAAATTTGATATTTCGTATCTTTCTGTGAATTCATATGATATGATTTCCTGGTGCCGTTTCCCATTCAAAGTTTTATCACAGAAAACACGACAAATTTCATTGTTTGTGGGAATCACGCATAAGATATATCTCTATTTTCTTACCTTTGAAACAATAATCTTTCGGATATATTCGACTGCTAGAATTTGAATAACTCAATCTAGAGTCAGAGACTGTATCTGTTAAAAATTAAAAACTGATTGCTCGCGAATCACAAGTTTAAATTAGAAATCTATTCGAGAAACAATATCCTGAATCAAAAGCTGATAATAAGGAATGGTTTCATGTCAACAATTCTGAATAAATTGGGGTACTGGGTGGAAGTAAATGGAAATCAGCATAAAAACAAGGAAAAATATTCACCAATAAATCAACAATCTTGAAACGAACTTATACCTTTGATAAAAACAGACGTTGAATTCGAAAATTACCTCAAATTTCAACGATAATCATTAAATTTCAAATATCACTCAAGGGATATTTTTGAAGAAACTTATATTTTTTCTATAATCAATATTTTCTTATTTATATTGCTTCTGTTTAGATAATATATGAGGTTTCAATGTCACTGTTCACTTCACCAACCTTACTTAGCTATTGGATGGTTTACCTTCCTACTAAAGCTGCGACATTGGAGTAAATTATAAAAGAAGCCACCGAACCCAAAATGCATCCAATTCCAAGACAACCAATTGAATCAGGAATTGGGCTGTTTGTTATTGAGGCCCAACTCATACAACCTGCTGCTACCACAACTCCCACAACTGCGGCAAAATCTTCCAACAATACAACGTTTACACTTGGATCTTTACTCTTGAAAACTAAAATATTTGAATGAAGTTAATTGCTATTAGTGTGTATACTGAGCAACGAAATACGAATACGAATAACATGATCAAACACAGAAAACACTGAAATTCGGGAAAAAATATCCCACAACTTTTCCAAGCGATGTTCATCAGCTATTTTATCTGAGAATTGCAGATATTCTATTTGATACCATTTCCAATGATGAGTCACTTTATCCAAATTCCATTAAAGGTCGAACAACTCAATTTCAATAATTCTGGTTCGTTATTTACCTTCTTTGCAGAAAATATGATCAGTAGACGTTCAAAACATGACACTATATACCAGCACCAAACCTAGTATAGCCCCACAAAAATAAATAGTATCGTTTCTGACGTTTCTGTATGCAAACTTCCTTTGAATGAGCACCCTTCTTACCAATTGAAACCCATTATATTCAATTATTTTAAGAAGTAGTTTTGTTTAGTCCTAAGTTAACGCAGAGACAAAAATTTGAAGCTTAAGATAATGTAAATGCAATTTTATCACATAAATAATATAACTTCGTATTGTGGTGGCCTTTACTTGATAGAAATCCATTGTGGTTGATTTCTACTTTATTATAAACACATGACGCGTTTCACTACATTGTAGTTTCATCAGATGCTGAGTTGCAACTGTCTCAAAAAGTGTGTTACAGTTTTACTTAAACCAATACAGGTACAGAGATATTTTCAACGGCTCAATCATGGAAAAACCAAACCGGGCTCCTAGCTAAAAAGGTTTACCAATGGTGAATTTGACAGTTCCACCTGGTCACCACCTTTGTTCTCTATGTGTAGAATCTTGAAATTTTCGTCGAATTCGTGTTTTTCTATTATTAAATGTTCGGCGTACGTGGAGTTTAATTTATTTTTCAAAAAAGAACTTCTCTGTTCTTTCATTCTGGTCTTGAATGATCTACCTGTTTGACCTATGTAAGTTTTAGGACATGAGCCACAGGAAAGTTGATAAACTCCTGATGGGTTGAATTTCAGAATTTTAGGTTTATAGTTTTTGAAGATTCTACCCAAAGAGTTTGTGGTTTTGGAAGCTATGTTGATGTCAGATTTTCTCAGAAATTTCTTAATTTTTAGTGATGGGTTTCCGAAAAAGGTTAAAGATTTTAATGTTGCTTTTATTTTCGACTTTGGGTATGCTTCCGAGATAGCATTTATATATTGTTTCTTATTGATTATGTTATCGATCATTGACGGTGAATAACCGTTATTGGATGCTATTTGTTTAATTAGATTCAATTCGTAATCGAAGTTCTTTGGAGATAGAGGAATTGATAATAATCGGTGTGTCATACTATGATATGCGGATAATTTGTGTTGAATTGGATGGAAAGAATCTTTTGGGATAGTTATATCTGTATGAGATGGTTTATGAAAAATGAAAACTGGAACTTGTTGTTTATTTGTTGTTATTGTAAGGTCTAAGAAGACCCGTCGTGTCATATCTCACAGCATCAGCATACAATCTTTCAAAATTTCTCATGAACACCATAAAAACCTTCTGTAATTTCAAACCCGAGTTCACGGTTCAAAATTCTTTAGAATTAATAAATAACATAAAAGATGTCGAAGCCCCCCCAAATCAAAACTAGTATCTTTCGACGTTGTAAATTTATTTCCGAGCGTACCCCCAGACGAAGTGATAGACCTCATAGATGAAATGCTAACCAAAGAAAAAGTAAACCGCATCAGACCAAAAAATAGCTACACTTTCTTTCAAGAAAATTCATTATTTAAAGGAAGAAAAGTGAAAATATTAAACAACCACTTAACCTATATTTCTACGAAATACTTCTCAATGTTAAAGTGGAGCTTGGCAACAGCGTCTTTTCATCGCTGCCCAACGTACCGAAGGTAGTTGCTGGTGGGAAATATGAAATGATGGACAGTTGAAGGATATGATTGTAAAGAAAATGCTTCTGTCACTGAAGAAGAGGTGGTTATTTTAACATCAAAACAAAATCATTGAGAATATTTGTTTAAGGTTTCACTCTCAATATTTTCGTTTGAACTTTCTTTCTATCCCCTTCAAAATAGGGAGGTTGTTATCTACTTCTTTTTTTGTTGTGTCTTCGAGATGGTCCCAGTTTAGAATGAAATTCAGGGTATTCCAATAAAATGGGTTATATGATAACCTCGATTTATCACACTGAAAAAAATGTACCTTGAAATATATATCAGTGTGTATTCTCATTCCATTACTATGTGTTTCAACCTTGTAGATTTCATTAGAAACGAATTCTCCTATTGGAATATTTAGAGTATCGCAGTAAACAGTAAGAACTAAGAACATATTTCATTTTTCTCGCCAGCAATAATCTCTCATTCACGAATACGCACGATGGCACGATTCCGACCGATGAAATTCGCGCCATTGCCAAACTTCACTTGTAGACCGAGTCGAAATCAGAAGAAATAGAGGTTAAGTGGTTGTCCAGTAGTTTCATTGTTTTTTCATTAAATATTGATTATTCTTGAGAAAAAGTGTCGCTTATTGTTGGTTGAAGGTTCAAAGGTGGTTTGTGAACTATACAGATGAAGTGGGAGATCGTTTTTATGGTGGAAAAAGGGACCTGAAAACAACTCATTTTGGAACTTTAAGGGCCCATATCTTCCAAATTAAGGGAGACCGCCTATGTTCGATTTCACATTTTTTATTCAGAAAAACACAATGCGTACAATGATGTAAATATCTTTTTAATATCTCGGCGACGGGAAATCTTGCGGGTTTACCATCACCTTGTTTATCATCTCAGGTGATTAAAACATTTATGAATATTATCATACCTAGTTGAAATGGTCCTATATTTCCCGTGTTGACGAAGAAATGGGTCCTGAAAAATTCACCAAGACCACCTCTTCCTGGTCGGAAGGGAAGTGGGGTAAACAGATGGAGGCCAGCAGACCAATATCCGAGTGCACCAGTTGCGTCTCCGTCTGAATGAGGTCCTGCTCCTCTGGTCTGGAATCCTCTTAGCGATAATGGCCCTCCGAGGTAAAACATGTCCGAGATACCCATCTTCATGTCATTGCCTAGGCCTCTCATTATTCCAAAACCTAGGCAATCAGACATCCTCTACTTATTGAAAACTTGTTCAGATCAAAATTATTCTAGCTTCGATGGAAAATTTTATAATAGTAAAGAAGGCTTAATTATGGGTAACCCCTTAAGCTCAATCCTAGCAGAAATATTTATGAATTACTTAGAAAAACTCATCCATAAAGATAAAATAATTTCAACGATACTATTCTGGTATCGATATGTTGATGACGTCTTCGTTTGCTTCATGGGAACACTCAGACAACTCAATAGTCTTTTCAACTTCATTAACACACTACATACGAACATCAAATTCACAATGGAACTAGAAACCAAAGACCTAATAAACTTCTTAGACCTTACAATAACAAGAATCAACAACAAGTTCCAGTTTGCCATTTTTCATAAACCATCTCATACAGATATAACTATCCCAAAAGATTCTTTCCATCCAATTCAACACAAATTATCCGTATATCATAGTATGACACACCGATTATTATCAATTCCTCTATCTCCAAAGAACTTCGATTACGAATTGAATCTAATTAAACAAATAGCATCCAATAACGGTTATTCACCGTCAATGATCGATAACATAATCAATAAGGAACAATATATAAATGCTATCTCGGAAGCAATCCCAAAGTCGAAAATAAAAACAACATTCAAATCTTTAACCTTTTTCGGAAACCCATCACTAAAAATTAAGAAATTTCTGGGAAAATCTGATATCAACATAGCTTTCAACACCACAAACTCTTTGGGTAGAATCTTCGAAAACTATAAACCTAAAATTCTGAAATTCAACAGGAGTTTATCAACTTTCCTGTGGCTCATGTCCTAAAACTTACATAGGTCAAACAGGTAGATCATTCAACACCAGAATGAAACAACACAGAAGTTCTTTTTTGAAAAATAAATTAAACTCCACGTACGCCGAACATTTAATAATAGAAAAACACGAATTCAACGAAAATTTCAAGATTCTACACATAGAGAACAAAGGGCGGAAGTTAAATTTATTGGAGGCTCTAGAGATAAACCGTTTAAGAAATTCTGGGAATTTATTAAAGGACCAGACGAAACTGTCAAATTCACCATTGTTAAACCTATTCAGCTAGGAGCCCGGTTTGGTTTTTCCATGATTGACCCGTTGGAAATATCTCTGTACCTGTATTGGTTTATGTAAAACTGTAACACACTTTTTGAGACAGTTGCAACTCAGCATCTGATGAAGCTACAATGTAGTGAAACGCGTCATGTGTTTATAATAAAGTAGAAATCAACCATACTTGTGTCTTTTAATTGAGTAAATAATATTAATATTCATATGTGTAATAATACATGACATTTCACAAGTCGGAAATGGAAATTGTGATAGAATATTCTGTTTTACATAAATTGATGTATTGTCCTGATATGAACATAAAAGGTTACATTCAGAGACCATAACCACATTAACCAAAAACTTACTATACTCTTGCACAGACATTTTAGTCTCTTTAGCACCTTTCCTTATGGAATTGAAAGCAACCATGCATGTAGCACCCTCTGAAACAAACGATCCCCCTAAAATGAAGTAGGCCTAAAAATCAAAAGTACAATAAGTGTCACATTAAAAGCCTATTTGGAGTTACTAACCCAAAAGAAATCCGATAGAGGTTGGGGGTTCATGATACCCGTGATGCCATGATAGAATGAAAGTCCAGTACCAACACAAAAAATTCCAACCCCCGATATCAATGATGCTACATATTTCATATTGTTATAACCATAGGGATGATAGGAATTGGCTAACTGAAACGAAATAACTTATTATTTATGGAACATTTACTTTGATTTTGATCTTTCAGCAGAGGAAAATAGAAATGAAACATTACAAATAACTATATTTCCAAGCACAAATATTCGAAAAAATCTGCATTTATAATGCTTTTACTAGACACTTTAGTAGCTTATACATCTGTTATGGGAAAGTTCTAACTTTATTCTATACTTCAAATGGTTCGATCAGCTATAATAAGCCATGTTTTTCATTCTGAAGATGATAAAATTATCAGCCGGTAGGAAAAAATGAATAAGTCATATGCTCATATCGATTCCCGATTTTTAACGCGCTTATTCTGGGGAAAAGTGCGTTATCGTTTCGTCACAATGTTTGTTGTTTCAAGTCGGAAATGGTCTTAAAAGACTAGGTTGACTCAGCGATGAGAAATCTGTGTTACAATTCAATTCTGTTCGTCCGGCAGTGTTAGAATACACAGTTATAACTTTCGAAGGACAACTCCTAGAGCCTTGAAATTTTCAAGTTAGGATTGGATCCTAAATACCTCGGTTAATTTGGTTGATGGGCTGAATACGAAATACAGTTTCAGTGTGGTAGCCATCTGAAGTTTTGATTTTTCAAAACTAAGAAAATATTCAACCGATCGAATTGAAACTTGATTTCTAGATGCTTAATACCAACATTTTATTTTATGAAAATTTTGTGAATATAGTATCACTAAAAAAAATTTAAAAAAATTATTTTAAATTTTTTATATTTCGGAAACTATCAGTGCGATTCCGTTGGAAATCCAGTTTGGAGATCCAATCAAACGTAAAATCCGCCATTTCATAACCGATGACCAATTTTCGACATGATCAGATGAGTAAATTTTGAGTAATGATGTGAATGAAATCTCGGAAGTTAATCAATTTGTCCTATATATGGATGGATTGTAGCTCGATTGTGTAGCCCGCGTGAATTGGTTACTCGCCTTGTACGATAACTGCGGGCAGCTGCGTGTTCGATTCCCGCAGTGGAAAGTTAGCTTTATTTTTAATTTTTGTTTTTATCGGAATTAAATCTATTCGATTTTTTAAGCGCTTGTTCTGAGGACCAGTGCAATATCTTTTCGTCACAATGTCATTAATTCTCGAATTTTAAACCGAAAATGATGTTAAACATTTAGGTTGGACTTCCTGAATAAGAAACAGTGGTCAAATTCAATTCTGTCCGACCTGCCGTCTGTAGGTATTTTCTAAAAAGTATACCTAGAGTCCTGAAATTTTCAGTTTATTTCCAGAGCCTGAAAATCTCGGTTGAGTTCGTTAATGGGTGAAATTGGCTGAAAGATTTCGAAGTTGAAAAAATTTTAAATTTCGAGGTTTGTTTCCGAATTAATTGATGCGATCAAATTGGGGTTTCGGAGTAACTTTAAGAATACCATCGCGCAACTTTGTGTAGAATTTCGTGCTGATTCAACCATTAGAAAATTTTCGAACCAATGTTTTTCGAAAAATTTCAAAATGTTTATGGGACACATTGTCGCCCACTGTCTGTGATTTTCTAGTTTTGGGCCTGAAATGGTCTTAATCGATTGAAAAAAAAATGTTCTTGAAAATATTTTTTTCTGAAAACTATCCGAGTTCAATGAAATTTGGCACCAACCTTGAATTCAAAATATAACATAAGTGCTCAAAATTTTAGTTTAAGCGAATATATTTCTGCAGAGAAAGTGGAAAAAAATATGTCGAACTTCTTGGCTATTTAGAAATTTGAGATGATTTCTTCGGTATCTCGAAAAGTGAAGTTGTTAGTTATACTAATAAATATAAGCAAAATACGTGCGACATTCCAAAATAGCACATCAAACCCTCCACAACAGAAGGAATGCGCATGTGCGATAGCTGGCTCGAAGTCGAATTGCAACCTTGCAGAAATTTTGCCGACTTCAACTTGCCTGCCTGCAAGATTTTCATTGTGAATGACAACGTTGGAACCCATATGTTTAGCACGCATGGCCAAGTCGCACTTCGCCCGTGTACTATTGATTTCACGAATTAGTAATTGAACATCAAACCTGCTCAACAATTAAAAAGTCTCTAAGCAGATTCTTGCGATACTTATTGTGAAAAGACGAAAAGAGATTATTTATGGCAGCCGGATTCGTGAATTTGAACTAGAGCGTAGATTGAAATGATCATTTTGATGTATGTCATACAACAATTCATCATGTACGCCATGCATATGCTGAGAGATTTTTAATTTTGTGGTCGATCCGAGGCGTATTCCAGATTATTGAATGCGCCTGGTAATGTTCTGAAATTGTGAAAGTGCTGATGCTCAACTTTGTACATAATTTCGTGCTGCCCATTCAAAATGACATTTTTCAGTATTTCCAAAAATATAGATTGGATAGAATTGAAATGCGGTGGAAAATGAAAGCTTGAAGGCTCAAGCAAAAATTCGTTAGGATAATATGATGAACAGAATGTGAAGCTGCGTTTGGCGGGTCAATACCTGAATAAATTGCCACTTTGGCAACGAACTTGTACATGCGCGCAAAAGCTACTTACGTCACGTCAGTGCTCTTCTATAATTTTCAAATTTTCAATATTTCAAAACATCATTTCCATGTTTTGTTCTATGGTATGCCATGCATCTGCTGAAAGCTTTTTATTTTTGTGATCTTTACGAGACTTATTTAATATAACTGGATGTGCTTAGTAATGTTACAAATATTCCATAACTTATTCGTTCATGACTTTCTGCCGACGTACGCCTATAATGCATGTCGGTAGCTCAGTGGACTCGTGATCGATCCCGGACTAGGAAAGAAATTTTCCAGATCAGTACAGACCTCCATTCACTGTTGAGTCAAAAATTAAGTGCTGTGCCTAGGGTGGCATGAGGACACCCTAACAAAGCCACCACACACGATATCTAAACTCGCACAAGCTTAAAGCTTCTGAGAAGTTTCCTTGACCCCTAGGATAACCGGAAAATACAAATACAATACGAATTGTAACAAAACCAATCAAACCACCAACGTGTGGACGGACCGATAAGCGACAGCTAACTACCAAAGTTCGCCGTAACGTTAAGACCAATGATGTTTCCTTGATCCACACGATGGACGAGTGCCGTAGACAAACTGAGGTCATAACCTTGGCTACAGACACATCAATCTTCGAGTCATTTTCAGCTGCTTCTGTCCCTTCAGTTGATTTTTTCAACTTTATAGACCAATCTAATACAAAGAGGCTTAATCTATCGAAACAAAAACACAAAAAAGAAAAGAAAAGCACTGCAATGAAGGCAGCTGCTTTAGCGCGTATGTTCAATGGAGATGACAGCTTTGGCAACGAATTTGAACATGCGCGCAAAAGCTGCTGCCTTCACGGTAGTGCTTTTCTAGGTTTTTTTTTTCGATAAAGTACTGGATTTCAATTCGATCTAATCCATATTTTTGTGAATATTGAGAAAATGAACACAATAACTTCCGGAAGAAACGAGTTAGAAACAAGAGTAGGTTTGGACCTTGATTACGAAGCCCGAATTCGTGAATGCGTAAAATCCACCAAATGATTTCGCAGATATACCCATCAAAAATTTTATTTTCCCAATATTTCCAGAAATACCGAATTGAAAGTACTTTATCGAAAAATTACAGTTCCAAGGTTCATACAGAATTTAATGAGGATGATATGATCAGAAGATCAAAGGGTATTGAATATTTGAAAAACAAATTTGAAAGTTTTTTTCAAATTGTTCTAATGGCACGATAATCACGGAATTTTGCACAAAGTTGTCCATCAGAATTTTCAAGCTAGCTGCCAAGTTTCATTGTGATTGAAATAGTATGCTTCGAGTTATTCCGGAAAAAATACCGATATCTTGAAAAAAAACGAAATTTGACATATTTTTTCATCATATCTTTTCAAATTATGATCGTATAGAACTGAAATTTGGTACACTGCTGTGAGCTCAAGTTACGACCAAAATTCTTCCCAAATGTAAAGTACAGTTTCTGAGAAAAGTTTTGAAGAAACTTTTTTTAAATTTACTAATAGCACGATCTTGACAAAATTTCGCGAAAAATTGCGAGTCCTTACATTCAAACTAACTGCCAAATTTCAACTCAATCGCTCGAGTGGTTCTCGAAACATCAGGGAAATAACCTCGAAACTTCAAATGGCTATAACTCCGAAATCATTCGACCGATTTTGCCCATTAACGAACGTAACCTCCGCAAGTCGATAGATTTTTCCGTGCGCCCGTAATCGTGCGTACAGACGGCCAGCCGGACAGAATCGATTTTGACACCGAATTCGTCATCAGTGAGTCCAACCTGGTCGATTGTGACCATTTTCGGCTCAAAATTCGAAAATTACACATTTGGACTAAACTATAGCAGGCTGTTCTCCTAGAACATGCCCGGGTTACAATTCCATCAGGAATTCGCGTAAGATGTATCAGAGGTATCTCGACGTACCCGTGGGAATTGCTACCGCAGCATCTTTTTATCTATTCAACTGCATGTAAATGTAATAAATAGAACTCCTTCGATGAAGTTAGTCAGTTCTGATAATACAATTCTAGTAAACACATATCTCACACTTAATTATTTTCCTGTATCAATAAACATAGTTTTTAAAAACACGTTTAAAGCTCTCTAAAACGTAATTCGCGCAAAAAACACTCGGTGTGGCGTGATGGGCTCACTTTCTTCATTGTTAGAAATCGAGGTAAAATATTTGTCTCATTATTGGGTTACATTCTGAGAAATCGCTACGCTAAACCTTTTTTGCATTCGACTAGCGGTGGTACCCAAGTGGTAAGGAATCTGCTCCATGATCTCGACTTCCGGGGTTCAAGTCCTATGCCGGGAAATATTTTTTCGGTCCAACCATTCGCTGTTGATTGAACAGTTAACAGTGCTGTTCCTTACGTGGCGTATTATTTTTTGCATTTCTTATGTCAATTCTATTCAGTAAGTTAGGTAAGGACATTTCTTATATCAGTTGTATTCAGTAGGTTAGGTTAATCAATTATGAAATCAAATTAAGAAGAAGATAAACTGTTTCATCGAAATCAGTGCTAATTTGTGAATACTGAGAGAAAGTTATGAAGAATTTGTCGTATTGTAGCCAAATTAGAAAGTGAATTTTCTCCATATGATTCAAGGGTACCAGTAGAATTAACTCAGTCGGTAGGTCTTAGAACAGTTTTTTCAAGAGTTGGTAACTAGAACTGACTCGGGTTGGCACTCGTGAACATACCTTCCACATTACATAAATGACATTAAATTAATGACGATTTTATGTTATATTAATGAATCAATCAACTCATACAGTTACACGAGTAAATTTCGTACTTCTGTTTTTTGTGTATTAATACAATATAACTACCGTCCCACGAATGCCGTTCGTTGAAATATGTTTGGGAAGGAATAGAAATTCAAGTTTGCAATTTCGGACTAGAAAGATGCCTGTTATTTTTTTGAGATTCATGGGACTTTCGTTTTCAAATGGGAAGCCCCATATTTTATGATAAAAATAGATTCCTTATAAAATTCTGAGTTGTTTTGATATGAATTGCCAACTTCCACAACGCTTTTGTGACCTCCTGTATCATGATTTTCAATTCTGACCATTGTTACAGAAGAATCATTCTTACTTATTCTCACGACATTTTCCAATGAAAAACTGAAGATATCCATGTTTCAACATAGCACCAATTTCAATTTTTTTCTGCCATTTCACGTTAAAGAAAATATCTGACGTTACTTAAAACAACTAAGAATTTTATGAGGTATCTATTTTTATTATGAAATCATCCAAGAACAAAGTAATGTTTTGGACCAGTATATTCACCTGGATGGTGACACAAGTCTGAATCAAGAAGGATGGGAGAAGAAACAAAGAAGAACGAGGCGCTGAAAAAGTAACGGGGGTGAATCAACCGAGGACACTAATTTCAAGAGTGCAGCAAACAATGTTACATGTACATCTACAGAGCGAGAAAGAAGTACATTAAATCCTTTATGGAAATTAACTAAACTTTCAGCAGAATAATATGGAAGAAAGTGAACAAGTCATTATGAAGAGGGTTCAGTGCAGCAGTATAGGTTCAATGAGTTTCATAGTTGCTTCAGACTTTGGTTACAAGGATAAACTGTATACTCCTTTCTGAACGAAGGAGGTGTGCTATAAAAGATTTTATTTCAGGAAGTGCTATGGAGTTTTATATATAAGAGATGTTATCGGTGGAGATAGAGCCAATACAGGAAATTTTTAATGAAAGGGGATCTGAAAATCTGCCCAGAAAAAAACTGTTAACTCGAGTGTTGTAATAAAGGGAACACGAATTAATAACTCAAATGATACTCACCAACCCACTTAAGGAAGGACGAAGTCACAGGGGTCTGTCAAATGAAAATGAGAACTTTAAAGATCGGGGATAAAATTTCTGATTTCGAAATACTTCTCGAGGCATTTAGGGCTGAATGTTTTTGTACTAATGAGCATTGGCTTCATATTGATGGATTCTCACAAATAAAAATAAAAGGCTTCATGGCCATTTCCACTATTTGTAGAACTAATAAGGCATATGAGGGTGTTGGCATCTATCTTGAGAATGTTTGGAATGTAAAGAACTTAATTTACCAAACCTTTCCAGGGAACTGCAGTGTGAGGTGGCTGGAATTCACATTTCTTCTACCAATACCAACATTTTAACACCTTACAGATCTCTCAAATGGGATCTGAATACATATGTAGAAGTTATTTCACAGGTTATGGATAAATTAGTCCTAACAGGCATATACAACGCATGCCTGAAACAAGATTGCCAAAACAGATTCTAGAATGGCAACCTGCTATATCAAGAAAGAGAGGAAGACCCAAACTGGAATGGCAGAAGACCGTAAATAAGTCCATGAGTGAGAGGAATTTAAGGCAGGAGGACTGTGAAAATCGAAAGAAGTGGCGATTAGGCGTCGTACAACTTCGTAAGACGTTCTAAAACGACTTATATATATATATAGGTCATACTCTTTTGGTTGGTGATTTTAATGTGCACTACGAACATCCGATCTGTGAGGAGGATGAGTATGTTAACCTCTTTTGTAACTCATATGACTTGTTTCAGACAGTAACATGTGAAACCAGGGGGGTAGCCACGCTGGATAATGTTTATGTAAACTTTAATAGATCAAATCTCGACATCTCTCATGTTGCCTTGGAGGGCAACTCAGATCACTCTGCAATAGTTTTTGGATTCACCTCTACAATTTTCTTACAATTATGGCACTAGGATTACTTACAGACCCATTACCACTGAAGGTCTTGAGATTATATACAATCAGCTTTGGTTGGTTTTCTATAACACACGCTGACTGTGATGTTGAGGCCCAATTGGATAATTTTCTTAGTGTCTTAACCGATTGAATTGAAGACCTACTACTTCGATCTAGGATGGTTAAAAGTAATAAGCATTCCTGCAAAGTAAGCTGGTTTAATGACAGTCCTAGGAATATGAGGGGTAGGCTCCAAAAATTGAGTCTCATGCACAAACAGAGTCCAGTTCTGGCCCCCCAACCTTGTCCAAAAAAACTGCCCATGATAACTTTATTCAATGCAGCAAATAAAGCCAGAGCAATGTGGCAAATCCTAAATTCTAAAAGGAACTCTACCTCCATCCCGGAGGGTATTCGGCTTAGAGCTCATATCTTCAATAATTTTTTTTACCTCAATATCTAACGAAATAATCAAAAACCTACTACAAATTGCTCATACAACGATTATTCAACAAACATACGGGCTGCAGCTTTGTGTTTCGAGAAGTCAGTCAAGATATGGTTCTAGATAAGATCTCATGCCTTAAAACAGTACTAGCAAAGACTGCTATGATATTAACTCTAAAATTATCAAACCTCTTAAGGATATACTATGTGAAACCTCGACCGGCAAGTTCAACCACTGCATTCGTGAGAGTAAGTTTCCAGCTCATCTTAAGCTAGCGAAAGTAATACCCATCTTTAAGAACAAGGGTTACCCCGAAAATCAATACAACCGATATCATTGTTGCCAATGATAGGAAAAATTTTCGAATCACTGCTTGGAGATCAAATGAATGAATATTTTGAACAAAATGCCATTTTTTCACCAAATCAGTTTGGTTTTCGCAATAAGAGAAGTACAACCTTATAATAATAATAATAATAATAATAATGTTTATTGAAGCAAAATAAAAACACTTTCTAAATAACAATCATATACACACTCCAATAAACAAATTTTAAACCCACAAAAGTATAAAACTTGTTCGTGGGGGAACAAAACAGATAATTTCAGCATCTAAAACAACCGCCAATATTCTCAGAAAATGAATATGATTATTTACATCAAAAAATTTCTAGCACTTCAAACAAAATTGACTCTATTAAATATTCCACACCTTGGCCATAGATCGACTAACTGAGCTTGTGGCTGAAGGCCTTGATAATAAATAGAATACTTATGCTACCTCTTTGATTTGACAAAACCGTTCGATGGTATTTTTCTCGAAATCCCCTATAAAAAACTTAATCACTACAATTTCCACCAATGAAGTGTAGCTCTTGTCAAGTGCTACTTGGAGGAGAGGGAGCAGAATGTTTTTTTCAAGAATGTGGAATCAACACAGCTGAAAATTCGGCACGGAGTTTCAAAGGGCTCGCTGCTGGGACCTCTGATGTTCCTCATTTACATAAATAAATGACCTGCCTTACTTCGCCAATGCTATCACTCTGCTTGTAATCTTATTCACAGATCACACCACTACTTTGATGCGTTACCACCCCTTAGTCCCAATACTTCAGTGCACCCAAAATAAAGATAACCAGATTAAGAATTGTTTTTCGGCTAAGAAATTCAGTCTCAATGCCGACAAGACACACAATATAAACTACTATAATACTTTGCAAACTGTAGGCATCGGTTAAATTTTTGGGGGTCCATTTGAATCCGGGGTTGACTTGGAATGTTCATATATGCATTTTAGCTCCAAACTTCCTGAAATAACCTTGCTAATGAGAAGATTTTCAGAAAAATGTATCCAAGGACACCCTACTGGCGGCTTACCATACTTTAATTTCAATTTATCAAATGCAATTTCAAAAGGAGGTCATGCTGTACAAATCTTCAAATTGCAGAGAAGTTTTGTCGGAATTGTCGCGGGTTTAAAATATCGGGATTGCTGTAGAAATAGTTTTGCAGAGGGAATCCTTACACTTCCGTGTGCTCTCATATTACACTGCCTAACCTACATAAAGCCGAACCTAGTAAACTTCGGATCACATATTCACTCATATTCAACTAGAAATGGCAATAATTTAGTCCTCAGCTACCACAGGTTACAACGTACAAGAAGGGGCACCGATTACTACGGCAAAAAAAGTTTAATGATGCTCTTCCAATAGAGATAAATAACCTAAATTTTGTCTATTTCAAAACCAAAGTCGAAGCGTATCTCTTAAGAAATACCTTCTATTCCATTGAGGAGTATCTAAAAAGTGATTTTAATATGTGAATGTATTCGTCTCTATATTCTGAAGTTTATCTTCCTAGTATTCCTACCGTTAGTACCTTACTAATGGTCTTATCCTACTATTGTCGTTTTTTATGCTGTCTTATATGGATTTTCCAATTTTGTGTCTGACCTGTGAAAGCACTTAAGTGTTATACCACAGACCAACAAGACAAATCACTTCATCGTTTTAGGAGAGTGGCGTCTTTCCGACCTCGAGAAACCTAACAGATATAACCACACTTTTTTATTCCTCAAAACAGCTGTCAAATTGTACTTGACTTTCGAATATCTGAAATCGAAATGTAAAAATGGATTTGATAAGACTAATAATTTGAAAAGCAAACTCCTAATACCAAAGCGAGTTTTTCGCCTCATCTTAAACTCCTGTAAAAATAAGTTTAAGAACTCGGTTGGACTGAATGAAAATTTTGGAAAAATGTTACGGAAGACTTGTTTTCCTTTATCAGAGAATCTTTGTTGTAACTGATACTTATAGGTCTCTAGAAAACTCCTTAAAGATTGTGGGAGTTTGGGTGTGTTCTATTCCATTGAAGCCTTTTCGTAATATGTGTGGATACAACCAAATCAATGTGTGAAGAATGAAGAAACTTTAAAAATTGATGAATAGTAAATGGAATATATTTGAAAACATTTAACATTGCCTTATCTTTCCAAAACACTATCAATCATAAGCTATATAAATATGTTATGCGATAAGTTTTCAGTACCTATATTGTAGTACATTTACAATGTTTACGTAGAGACGACCGGAATGTTTCAGACACTGTTTTCGACATAAATAAATAAATAAATCCAGCAAGCTGAGTATAATCTATATGCGCTTCATTATTTTATCGATAAAGAAGATATAGGAGTCAAAGCCGAGGTATTTTTCGGCGAAAACTTGTTCTTTGAAATCAATTTATCATGCAAGCATCTTCATTGCGCAGAGACATACTATTGTTTAACTTGAAAATGTATAGGTTGTGATACTTTCTCATCACTTGAGATTCACTTTAATATAAAATCAATCTATAAATAAACCATCTTTGTTAGATTCCAATCCTTGTGGTTTTGCAGTCATATATAATTTCATTAGACATCTCATCGTTTTAATTGAATAATGGAGATTGTAATTCTTTTACTTCAGTTGCAATTCCTTAATATTATATCAAATAAACATTATGAATGAGTCTGAGCTCAATTCTAATTTTTGTTGTGGATCAATTAAAACATCATATAATTGGGACTGTCATCATAAAAACGAAACTCAGAGATGACTAAACAATTGATTTTGTTGTGAAAACTATTTGGATCATATTCTACAATGAAACAAATACAGGATTATTCAGCAAATAAATAAGACAAATATTTAATTTCAGTTTGTTTACATGTTCAGAACCTCTTCAAGCGAGTCCAAAAGCGGCGAGAGTCACGTGATCCTATATCTGCAATCTGATTGGCACCCCAAAGCATCCCAAACGCCTGGTAAAATTATAATTGGCTCGTTTCACGGTCATATACGCGTTGAAATAGATTTCCTAAGTAAATCACGCAAGTGGTTTATCTGGTTGTGCTGTGGTAATACTTTACCAATAAATAAACTAAAACAAGACTAAACTCATAATAATAAAAACTGATCTTCTTCATCCATTGTTCACATTTAGACTCACATGTTTGACAAACAAGAAGTCTGGTATGGGTAGCCACAAACTGGCATACATGCTTGTCATTCATGCATATCATTCCTGTGAGTTGGGTGATGGTATGGTATGGTATGGTGTGTGAATAAAAATCAACTCACATATATGACGCGCAGGAATTACGGAATGCCCTGAATTCTTGAACGTACACGAATGACTCACATGTATGACCAACATGTATGCCAGTTTGTGGTAGCCTTATGTATGTTGACAATTTATGACATACTGGATGTCAGACATAACCAATATTTTGCGAAATTTGATTTAAAGCTGTTCTCAAAAGATAATTTTTGACATACTGATGAAGAATTCGTGATCAAATTGAATTCTACCCTTCGTTCCGGCGTCTGATAGCAACCTTCAAAAGAAGTAGCGTAGAGGTTAAATGTGAAGGATCCTGCCTTGATTCAAATATGGAATAGTGCGACAAAATCATGAAAAAACATTCTTTTAAATCTTAAACCTTTTCTGTCGTCCATTTATGCATACAGGGTCCCATATATCTCATATAACATGTATTTTTGCGCGCATGTTTTAGGGGAACAGGTTGCTATCGTTTTGTCCAAATGTCTGTAATTCTCAAATTTTTATCATTATTTTTTTCCATTTCTACATCAAAAATAAAAGATACTTTATGCATATCTTTTCTTCAAAAATATTATCGCATTTCGGGATATGCCACCTGAAATGTCCTATTTTCCAATATTCGACACTCAGAATCTTGGGATTTATTAAGTTGTGCGAAGTCCCATTAGAATTTATATTTGATCGAATATTGAACATTGGTTTCTCTCTCGAACGCTATATCTAAAATCGAACTATGATATACCGCGTCTGAAAAACATCATGCCAAATATTGGGAATGAACATTAGCAGAATCTTCCTTGTTTCAAGAAGAACACCTTATATTTCATCGATCCATGTTCTAGAAGCACCAAGAAAAGGTCTACACATTTCGTCCCGCATTCCTAATGGTCATGTTCACGAGTTTTTCCTTTGAAAAGTTCATTTTGACGAAAAATGGCAAATGTTCATTATTTTTTCGCTATAACTTCGTTTAACGTTTTCAACTTTGGTGCTCCTCTAGATCACTTGATTTGAAAAAACTAAATTGTTTCATAAGTATAGATCAAAAATATGTTTTACGTCGAGTCACCAACTTATGAAAATAAGCGGCATGAAATAACGAATGCTCTTTGCAGCATTACACCAGATACCTTGCGCAGGTTGACAGTCTTCCAAACATAGACTTAATTCAAGAAAATGGAAAACTGTTGGAAGTTTGCTTTGCCGGACGACAACCAACAATACACTCCTGGCGTATAGAGGTAGCCAGGGCCTTAGAATAACGTTGCTAGAAGAAAACGTTCCTCTGTGGTTATTTCTATGACTTAACCTATGATCGATATAGATCAAATGCATGACGAACACTTGTTGCTTGTTGAGATCATTATTCTCGTTGCTGTTTCTGAACGACGCTTCGTGAGATCGTTAGACGATATAGAGTGTGAATAAAGGGCTTCTTATATTCAAGCTGTGTTATTATTTACCAAGTGTAGATACCTAAATAAGTAAAACTCTAACAGGTTATGGGCCCAGCACGCTTCCACTGCGCTTAAAAGAAAAATAGAATTAAAATTGATACACGGTAAGGTTTACCACGTATTTAATTGTATTCTACATAACCACGTGTTAGTGGTGAAGTTGAACTATTAGAGGTAAGTTCTTACTTCAATTTTAGATGTTTTTAGAGGAAAATTAACTGCAGTATGTAATGAACCTCATGGAGGTCATTTCTGTATATACTATGCAATAGTTAGATGTTAATAACACAGAATATAAGAACTATATTCACTTAGAGGTCTTATGCATAAAACATTGAGGATGAAGTTTGAATGAAATTAGTTTTATGCATTGAGAAAAAATTTAGATGTTTAGAAGATGAATTATCATTAGTTTCATTTGCATTGAAACACCTTAGATGTTATATGATGGAATATCATTAGTTTCATGCATTAAAACAATTTAGATGTTTAGAAGATGAATTATCATTAGTTTCATTTGCATTGAAACACCTTAGATGTTATATGATGGAATATCATTGGTTTCATGCATTAAAACGATTTAGATGTTTAGATGATACAAATCAGAGGTTTGATTCAGTCGAACAATGAGTTTAGATGGTAGCATACTAGATGTTCTATGCTTTGAATCAGTGTAATACTGGAATTAACTATTTCGGGGCTTTGTTCATTCAATTCTTGCCGTGCAGAATTGTGTGTTCTAAAGCTAGGGAGATCATAGGATTCTTGTATGCATCCCGTTCATGTGTTATTGGCCAAACCGACTTCAACAGGTACTCATTGCCGTGCATGATACCACAAGTTGATAAAAGGTACACATTTATGTGGTGATGCTGCTTGAAAACTTGATTTCCTGTTTCGAATTGCCAAGAGTTGCGGTGCATTCAAGGCAATTCAGAAGCACGAAACGAAATTTTATATCTTATTCCTGGTACTAGATGAGTTAGAGTTGAACTTTGTGCATGGAATGCACGTAAAAGTTTATTGTAAATGATATAAACATTTCTGTTTCATAATCCCGAAATAGATGGCAGAATTTGGAAGTTTAGTTGGGTATGAGAGCTCCTCAGATGAATCTGATTCAAGAAACCCCCCATCTGTATTCCCCACCATGGATGACGATTATATGAGAGAACAGGATTCAGTAAGAGAGAGTTATATGTCCCAAGGTAAGAAGTTTCCAATACTTGCGACTGACTGTTCTTCTCAGTCACTCCTACATGGTTCCTCTTTCTGCCAAGAGAGAATACTGTAAAACATTTAGAAGTTTTAGAATAATGAATTATGAAGAATTTTGATGTTAGAATATAATTCATTGAAATTAGATGTTAGATGAAGTTAGATGAAGGCCAAAATTAGAGGTAAGATGAAAATCCAGGTTAACACGATTATGTTTTACAGTGCAAACAAACATGAGACGAGGCATCAATGTCATCCATGATGTACTCATCGAAGAGGCTGACGAATGTAGAGGTAACTCGAACACTGCTGCCGTTCAAATTAAGGAGGCTGCAAACGTCCTGAAGGAAGTGGTAAATAGTGCCAAGTCTATGGTTGCGACTCTGGCCCAAATCTCGAAGGACAATTTGGAGATAGAGAGGACAAGGCTGAAAATCCTCATTGAGAGGAACCGTGCTTCTGCTCATTCACCTCAACCGAAACGAAAGTTGGATAACATACCTGTAGATGTGGTTCCTTCAGAAATGAAGAGACCAAAAACTGTAGAGTTGGCTAACTTAGATGGCTCGAAAGAGCAATACATAGATGTGGCAAACGTTAAGAGGGTGGATCAGCAAGAAATGCTGACCACAAAGATCAGCATAAAGAGGGACTACAGGTTGACAAAAGAGAGCAACTTCGACATATGGATGGATTATCTGAGGTCGGAGTTGTTGAGCAATGACATCCTCGATGTCATCGAACCCGACAATAATAGTGCTACTTCTCGATCAGAAGCTAGCACAACGAAGAGGAAGAATTGGGTTCGTGACATTATGATAAATCGCTTAGACGAGAATTATCATAAGAAGATCCTTCATGTGAGGGATCCAATAGAAATTTTAAGAATTTTGAGGAGCTCGAGGAAGTGGGAGAGCAACGTCACTCATACTTCTGTGAGAGCTAGGCTCTACGCTATCAGGATGGAGAAGCAGGAGTCAGTAAATGACTTCTGTGATAGATTTGATTCTATCATAAGAGATTATGAAGCTTGTGAAGATGTCATTGAACTCACAACGCAAGAGATAAGGTCTGCATTTTATCAGGCTGTTTCTTCGGTGATACCAGAGTTAAGAAACGCTGACCTGATAAAAAGGCAGACCACAACCAGAGAGATGACATTAGACGAAATCAAGTCATTCATCTCTCAATTAGAGGCAGAGAAAAACTCTGAAGATAAAGTAGTCTCTCCTAAGCTACAGAGAACCATCGCTGCACCGAATGTTAGATGTTTTAGGTGCAACGGAGAGGGACACAAGTCCAGCGAATGTTCTCTGAAACGCTCAAATAAATTCTTTTGCTACATCTGCAAAACGATTGGAAATCACAAGAGCGACGAATGTCACAATGTGAATTTTAGAAATAAGAGGCCTGTTAATCAACAGAGGTTTAGAGGAAAGCCTAACAGAAGTTTCAGAGGGAAGAGGTTTGAGCAGAACAGGGTTAATAGAAGGGAAGTTCAGAGAGCTCACACCAAAGCTCGAAAAACTTCAGGTATAGTAAATAAAACCCCAGGTGAGTGCTATTCAAATGATTTTATTAGTTTTGTTGCAGACTCTGGAGCTACTGATCATATAGTAAATGATCAGTTAGTCCTGAGTAATTTTAAGAGGTTGAATAACAAAACAATTAAGAGTGCAAATAAAAATCAAATAGCAGATATAGAAGTAGATGGTAAAGGAGATCTTGTATTATATACAGATCAACTTGAGAATGGGTGTTTAAAACTGTTAAATGTACTTGCCGCTAAAGATGTGTCTGAGAATCTGCTATCACTTCGTAAGTTGGCAGATTCAGGACTTGAAATTTATTTAGATGATAGAGTTTTGAGAGTTTATGATAAACGATCTAGTAAGATTGTTTTAGAGGGAGACTATGTGAAACCAAATTGGATCATAAACTTCAAAGTTAAAAAGCCGAATCAGATTCAGCATAATGATGAAGTAGAATATGATCATTACTGTTTCAAAGCAGTAATGCGGAGAGAAAGTGAGATGCCTATGCAATCGCAGAATCCCACCTTAGAGGAAAATTTATTAAATTGGGAGGGAGAACCTAAAAAGGAAGATACCCATTCTGCGATTGGGAGGGAGGAAGAGAAACATCTCAATTTTCGTTTAGATGAAAAAGTTCTGAAAACGTCAGTTGAAGAACTGGAGTCGAAGGACTCTAGATGTGAAATAAAGAATTGGGATTGTAGTTTGATGAATGGTAATATTGTAAAATTAGATGACTTGGATACACTCCAAAACTTAGAGGAACTATTCATCAACAACCCTTTAGAATACAATACCCACAATTCTAAAAGTCTTAATGAAGCCATGTTATGGCACTTAAGATTAGGTGCTTCTGTGAACTATCTGAAAAAGCTGCAAAAGCTCGATAAGAGGATGGAAAAAGTCATATTTGACGATTCCCTATTAGAATGCGAAGTTTGTATAATGTCAAAGATGCAAAAATTGCCTTTCAAAGAGACTCGTAAAAGAGCCGATAGACCACTTCAGGTCATACACACAGACATTATGGGTCCGATTACACCAACATCGCACCCAGGACAAAAGAGGTTCATAAATGTCTATATAGATGATTATTCAAGATTGGCTAGGGCCTATTCTTTGAAATCTAAAGATGCTTCGGCAGATGCTTTAGAGAAATTTCTAATATCCACTCGAAATCTATTGGGGCAAAATGAGAAGGTCTGCTATATCAGATCTGATCAAGGAACTGAATTTACCGGAAGGAAATTCTTAGAGGTCCTGAAAAAGGAATCTATCGAAACTGATTTCACACCACCTTATACACCTGAGCATAATGGCGTAGCCGAAAGGTTTAACGCAACCGTGCAAAGAAAGGTGAGAGCTTATATGTTTGATTCTGGACTACCTAAGAGTATGTGGGACTTGGCTGTTGATGCTGCAGTGCATGCATATAACAGAACACCCCACAAATCAATAGAGTATGAAACACCCTTAACAAAATTTGCATCACATGCTAAATGTCATTTTGATCAAATTAAAAGGTTTGGATGTATAGCATACATTAAAATTCCCAAACCCAGTCTCAAATTTGGAGAACGTGCACTGAAGGCTGTCCTCGTGGGATACACTTCCACAGGATACCTGATGTGGCACCCAAGTTCAAAGAAATTCTTTGAATCAAGACACGTAAAGTTTAACGAAAAACTTGTCTATAAAGATGTTTACAAAAAAAATCCATTAGAAGTGGGAGGTAACTCTCAAAATTTAGATGATAGAATAGACTGGGATTGGATGAAAGAGTTTCGAGAAGAAACTAGAGAAAACTTAGATGTAAAAAATGTTCCAATCAGAAGAAGAGGTAGACCAAGAAAAGAATCAAAACATTTAGAATTACCGAAAGGTATAGAGGAAAAGGTTGTTGAAAAACCACTTACAAGAAGCTCGCTTAAAAGAAATTTAGATGATAATGGAAAGGTTTTGGATGATACTAGTTATGCTAAATACATACATGTTTTAGATAACACCTTAGATGGAAAAAATAGAGAAGACGAATTGAGGCAATGTTCCTTGGCCACATTGAACAAAGAACCTTTTAATTATAGCGATGCTATTAATTCTAGAGAAGGTTCACTTTGGAAAAAAGCGGTCCAAGATGAAATTGACTCAATGAATCTGAATAAAGTGTGGAAATTAGTCGATAGAAATAAAATTCAATTAGATGGAAAAAGAGCCAATATTATAGATTCGAAGTGGGTATTTAAGAGAAAATTAGATGTAGATGGAGTAACACGATACAAGGCAAGACTTGTCATTAGAGGTTTTAAAGACAGAAATACTTATGACCTGAAAGAAACCTATGCACCTGTTTCTAGACTGCCTGTCATAAGAGCTGCCTTTGCAATAATCAACAAGTTTGATTTGTATTCGTGTCAATTAGATGTCAAAACTGCGTTCCTTAACGGAACATTAGATGAGGAGATTTATATGGAAATTCCTGATGGATTAGATGTAGATCTCGAAACTAAAGAGACAAAAGTGTGTAAATTAGAGAAAGCTCTATATGGTCTAAAAATTAGTCCAAAAAGATGGAATCAGAGGTTCACAGAAGAAATAAAGAGGCTTGGATTAGAGAATGACCTACATGAACCTTGTCTATATACCTGGAGGAAAAATGGTAGAATGGCAATACTAGTTATATATGTAGATGATATTCTAGTAGCCAGCAATGATAGAGATAAACTACAGGAAATTAAGAGTCATTTGGGTAATGCATTCGAAATGAAAGATCTTGGAGAACCGAAAAGTTTTCTAGGTATCACTATTCAACGAAATAAAGTTGAGAAGTATATAATGTTGAGTCAATCCATGTATACGTTGAATATTTTAGATAGATTTAACATGAAAGAATGCAACCCACAAAATACTCCCATGGTAACTAGACAGGTTCAGAGCAGAAAGAACAGAAATAATTTAGATGTATTAGATGAACACTTAGATGATAAAAAGATTAAATTTCCATACAGGGAAGCAATAGGTAGCTTGATGTATTTGGCAAATGGTACACGTCCGGATATATCATTCGCTGTGAACTATTTGGCTAGAAAACAACTTGCACCCACCGAAGATGATTGGAAAGATGTAAAGAGAATTTTCAGATACTTAAGAGGAACTGTTAATTCAGGGCTGAAATATACTGCTGAAACAGATAATCTGGAAGCATATACTGATGCAAGTTTTAGAGATCATAGAGATTCAACTTCGACAGGGGGATACGTGATTAAATTGTTTGGTGATGTTATAGCGTGGAGAAGTCACAAACAATCTTATGTTACTTTGTCCACATGTCAGGCTGAATACTTAGCTATGAGTGACGTATGCCAAGAAGTCATATCTCTGGACAAAGCTCTCCGATTTGTGATGGGAAAAACTCTCTTTCCCATGACAATTTGGTGCGACAATAAATCGGCTGGCGATTGTACTAAGAAAGATGGCAGTCACAAACTTAAGATGTTTGATGATCAATTAGATGTGATCAATGAAAGCCTATTAGAGAGAGAAAATACAGGCACTAGAAGGCATATGGCCGATACACATGGAGATTTCATTAAACAGTGTGTTGATGAAAAAAGGGTCATAGTTAGATGGATTGCAACGAAAGAGAATGTTGCAGATATTATGACAAAACCTTTACCCCTAGATGCTCATAAATATCTTAGAGATAAAATATTAGATTGAGATTTTTTTAGATGTTTAGTTCTGTTTTCTTTTCACAGACTCATAAAAGGTCAGTCGTTCAAACGACACATAGAAGTAAGAAGACCCATGTTTAGATGTAAGAAGTTCAAGGAACAACTAAGAGGCTCTATAGGTTTCACGAAGACATAGAAGTTAGTTGGTACACCGACACCTTGGAGGTTTCACTTGAGATGCAAGACAGAGTTAGAATTCCCGCAAAGGGAGGGAGTGTTGGAAGTTTGCTTTGCCGGACGACAACCAACAATACACTCCTGGCGTATAGAGGTAGCCAGGGCCTTAGAATAACGTTGCTAGAAGAAAACGTTCCTCTGTGGTTATTTCTATGACTTAACCTATGATCGATATAGATCAAATGCATGACGAACACTTGTTGCTTGTTGAGATCATTATTCTCGTTGCTGTTTCTGAACGACGCTTCGTGAGATCGTTAGACGATATAGAGTGTGAATAAAGGGCTTCTTATATTCAAGCTGTGTTATTATTTACCAAGTGTAGATACCTAAATAAGTAAAACTCTAACAAAAACATATTAAACATATTTTATAAATGTTTCAATATAAACTTTCATTAAACTCTATGTAATCTTAGGGATAGATGACCCTATTTGGACCGACTAACTGAGATGTCACGAACCTTTGTACCTTCACTCAATACGTATCTCGTTCACTTGATAATCGCAGAAAAATCGATGTCGTTAACGCTGATTTCAGCAGAGCTTTCGACAAAGTGTCACACAAGCAGCTCTTGAGGAAGTTGGCTAGATTCGGTATTTCTGTTGACATTCGGTTGTTTTTCAGTTCCTATCTAGATGATCGACAATTATACGTGGAAATTAAAGGAATAACATCTTTTCACTTTATTGTCTGTTCTGGGTTTGCACAGGGTTCTAATCTGGAGCCGCTCCGGTTCCTCGTTTTCATTAACGACGTATGCAATAAACTCATGTCGTTAAAATTACTTTTTGCAGATGATTTGAAGTGTTATAGGGAAATAGTAGGTATACCTGATTGTCAACTTTTGCTGGACGATAGCCAGCGCTTATCTGAATAATGCTCTTCAAACGGACTTCGGTCCTCGTATCGAAAACATCATTTGCAGTGCCAATAAGTCTTTGGGTTTTGTTTTGCGCAACTGTAAGGAGTTCTCAAATCTTAGGGCTGTACAATCAGTGTATTCCTGCTTAGTGCGCAGTAAACTCGAGTACTGTGGTGTGGAATCCATATCATGATAAATATATATCAGCGTTAGAGTCTATTTAAAAAAATTCTTGAAATTCCTGTATTTTAAAAACATAAGGTTTATCCTGTTCATCCACACTATCACTCACTGCTGGTCGATTTTAATTTCACGAGTTTGAGGTAAAGATGGGAAATTGCAGATGCAACTTTTGCATATAAGTTGATTAATAATTGTATTGATTCAGCATCGATACTTTTCCTTCTGGATTTTAATGCGCCTAGACTTGTTTCAAGATCTAAATTGACGTTCAGGATTAGTGTCCCAAGTTCTCAGCACCATTTCCATAGTCCTATCGTGTCAATGTGTAGAAGCTTGAACAGTGTTCCTTCAGTAGATATTTTTTTGTCCATCATTGAGTTTAAAAGAGAATTATATAGCCTGATAAGGGATTGAAGTTTTCTTTTCCTGCCAACGGCGATTTGATTTGGTTGGATTCGATTTCATTAGATTTAATTTGATTTGACGTAGTTTAATTCATTGTAATTTGATGATTTTGAATTATTTACACCTGTAATTGGGCATGTGCCTGTTGGATGTAAAATATTTAAATGAATAAACAAAGTGAAAAACATTTTCTGGAATTACAAAATGAGAAAATGGAGCAAGACCCGGGATCGATCGCTTGCTTTGTCAATTTTGAGAATCAAAAAAAAAACTTGACGAAGTCAAAATATTAGGTTCTAGAGATAACTGGTTAGAAGTAGAAAAGTCCGAATTCTTCTATTTCGAGTTCACGCTCGCATCGGTTCATATCTTATTTAATGAGTAAAAAAATATTTTGAAAAATTAGTGTTCGAAATGTAGAAAATTCTGCTAATTTTTATTTACAATATGTAGCAGGCTGTTTTTCATACCTCTCTACTGTATATCACAGTTTGATATCAGATATACCTTTCGACGGAGTAACTAATGCACAATATCTGACCAGATATAAATTCCCATCGAACATAATTTCAAATATTCTGAATGATGAAAATTGGAATACGGTCATGTCAGACATATCTCAAAACCGATAATATTTTCGGGGTGAAAATATGCATATCGTTTACTTTTCATGTTGAAACACAAGAAGTAATCGAAGATACAGGTTTGAAATCCGCCCAGAAAAATGGGTATATCTGCGGAATCATTGGGTGAATTTCACCCATTCACGATTTCGGTCTTCGTTATTAAGGTCCAAACCTACTCTACCCATATTGGGTTTCGAAATCGCTTCTTTCGAAAGATGTTATGTTTAAGATTGGCGAAGAAGACGACTGTTAACACAATTATACAGATTGTAATGTAAGTAAGTAGCCAAACTCGAAGTGGTGATTCTTAAAGTGATTCTAAGACGAATATTTCATACAAAGATACAGGGAGTCAAAATTTTTGAAAGAGATAGTTTTTTCGTAAATATATTGAACTCCCTTCAGTAGATTTTGTTTGGATTTGGGAGTGCTTTTCAGAGGGTAGTAAGAAGATAGTGTAGCCCTTACTAGATTGAAATCATCAGGTCCAGTGGTGTCCCGGAAGGCATTTTAACCAATATTTTGACCAAACAATTACAGCTACTGATTTTTTGCCGTTTTTTCCGCATTAAGTAACTTTTCCGTATCTTGCTCTGTTTTTGAGAAAAAAAAACATGAAAATCACTTTAATACATGTCCCTGCGTCAACAGAATAGAAATTTGAACTAGGAAGCAAATCAAAAACTGGTATGTACTTGTTATTTTTTCATAATAATAGTCTGGTCTAAACTTAAAAATTGATATCAAAAGTAATGCAAGCAATAAAAAATTACTCTTAAAGATATCTTTTTTTTTTTTAATTTTGACACCCTGTATCTTGAAAACGAAGAATTACCGGATCTTTGGTTGTATGAACTTTTCGTCTCAGAATCACTCAAAGAATCACCCCTTCAAGTTTGGCCACGTACTTACGTAACACCCTGTATTTTCACAATATATCCAAAAATACAGATTGTATCGAATTGAAATCCAGTAATTGATTGAAAAATGACAGCGTTGGGAACGAATTGAAACAAAATCTGAAACATTTTTGGAATTTTGTTTTTTCAAATTGACTACGATCTGAACAATATTTTGCAAACTTTTGGGCGTCAGTATTTCAAAACTGAATTTCAACTTTCAATCTAATTGCATGTGTCGTAACTCGACAGATTTGTCCCCAGACAATTGGGGAATACGGCCCTGTGCGGCCACTTGCATTGGTTTCACTTTTCGAGCGAGCTAAGGCGGTTCGCCCTTCAAGTGGTTTTGTGCGTTATTATAAACATAGACATATTTAGGCATGTAAGATTTATCCTTGGGGATATTTGAAAATTCCAGACAAAAGTCAGTCGGGATCGGAATTCGAAACGATAAGCTTAAGGTCGAAAACGCCGAGGCTCGGCTCAAATATTTAAAATAGGTTTTTTACGTTTTTGTTCATAATTTCACACGATTGATTATTTCGTATCGGCACTAGTCGATAATGACTTAGACGGATATATTAAACAAGTTCCTTTGAACTTGAGTGATGTGGAAATCTCATGGGAGTGTTTCAAGCCCAAGTGGGACAGTTTAAATGTTTGTGATGGTGAAGTCTACAGTTTTATGTTGGAAGACGAAGCTACGGAGGAACACCTGATGGAAGAAATGGAGCAGCGCGAAGTCTACATGAGGCGATTCACAGGTCTGAGATTGAAAGTGGAAAAGCTCATGGAGAAACCTTTGGAGGTGCGCTCGGAAAGTTGTTGTTCGGGTAGGCTAGACCCAAACCAAGGTAGGAGAAAATTTATATTACCCCAAATTAAATTTAAACAATATGACGGCAGCATCAAGGATTGGCTAGGATTCTGGTCACAGTTCAAGAAAATTCATTTAGATGAAGAGATCGATACCTGTGACAAGATTGAATACCTTCTGCAGGCCACTGTTTCTAAGAGTCGTGCACGTCAAATTGTTGAGAGTTTTCCTTGCATTGACCAAAATTATGGGAAAATTATTGAATGCATGCGAGCAAGATTTGGGCGGGATGACCTGCAAATTGAATTCTATGTTCGAGAATTATTGAAGTTGGTTCAAAATGTACAAACCCACAAAGATAAACATTTCGAATTATGCAAGTTGTATGATAATATTGAGACCCAATGACTGTCGAGAGTCTATTGAACTCTGAAATCGATAATGTCAATTGTGTATTTTGCACTAGAGCACATTCAAGTCGAAAGTGTTTTAAGGCTCGACACATGACTCTTGTGGAAAGAAAATCGATTTTGATGCAGAAAAAGGCGTGTTTCAAATGTTTGAAATTTGGTCACATGTCTCGTAAATGCAAGACTCGTTGGAATTGCGTTAATTGCGGTGGGGCGCATGTTTCATTAATGTGTCAAGAAGTACAATGTGAAAAGTCGAAAGAGTTCCCGCAAGGCACAGGAAATTGTCCCCGAGATATACATAATCCCACGGAGAGGACAATGGAAATGGAAATAGGTAGGAAAGCAAGGATTCTTTCCCATGCCACATTGACCTCGAAAAATCGAGGAAGTTTAACCCCCCAACGGCCTAGTGGTGGGAGGGTTTTTTCGAAAAAAAAGGATTCGTTACGTCCTGTTCAACGCTTAAGCCCCTTGGAATGTAACAAACCATCTCATAGGGAGATGGTGCAATCCAAGCGTCACGAGGAGGAGGTCCACGAGAACCGGGAGGAAGATAGTGATCCGCGAGTGACGCGGGTGAATGAATCCGAAACGAAATGTGCTCCCGGCAGTGATGGTTCTAAAGTAACCCGTAGTGGATGCGTAGTTAAGAGACTACAGAGATTTGACAATTATGTTTAGTTTTAGGAAATATTTGTGAGAAAACGTTCCTAAAGTGAACTTATTTCTCAGGTGGGAGAATGTCGTAACTCGACAGATTTGTCCCCAGACAATTGGGGAATACGGCCCTGCGCGGCAACTTGCATTGGTTTCACTTTTCGAGCGAGCTAAGGCGGTTCGCCCTTCAAGTGGTTTTGTGCGTTATTATAAACATAGACATATTTAGGCATGTAAGATTTATCCTTGGGGATATTTGAAAATTCCAGACAAAAGTCAGTCGGGATCGGAATTCGAAACGATAAGCTTAAGGTCGAAAACGCCGAGGCTCGGCTCAAATATTTAAAATAGGTTTTTTACGTTTTTGTTCATAATGTCACACGATTGATTATTTCGTATCGGCACTAGTCTAGTAAGATATTCATTTTACAACTAGGAATCGAATTAAAGTGTGTTTTTCTTTAACCGTTCAGTTTGATTTTGAAAACTTCCGAACCTCCTAGACGCCAGATCCTAACGGTGCGTAGGACTTCGGCGGAGAATTCACCACAGCATGAGTAGTATGAGATACTGAGAACAAAAACATGAAAACCTCAACTACAACTCCAAAGGTGGCCGTCCACTTTGGCCTCTTTGAGTGCATACATTACCTAAAATATAACGGGGAAACATTTGGAGACCACAATTCTTTTTTTTCAGAAAATGTTTTAGGTGTAAATGATTGGAAAAAATTGTAGACCGAAGAAATATTTTGAGAGTACAGATTTAAGAAAAGTCGTCATTTTAGAAGCTGTTTAAATGAATCCTAGAACATCAGCTCGAATTACAGTCAAAAGCCTGCACCAAGAAATAAAATTTCAAAATTCAAATATCTCGAACACGACTCCAGAAAAATTTCAAATATGCTATATTTTGGAACTGGTAATTTCAAGCTCTATCGAAATATATAAAAATACACGGGGTATCTCATTTGAAAAAATATATTTTCATAGCTATATCTCATAAAAATATCAATTTGCAGGAAATTCAGTTAACTTAATTGAATTCTACGCAAGAGGTTGCTACGAGAATATTCTTACAGAAATAGAAAATTTTCAATAGAACAAGAGTTACAACAATATTTCCAAAATAAACATTTTCGAAAAACACTCAGTAACTATGTGAAGGTGATAACTATGGAGTAGCGGTTTTCGCCAATATGGAAATAAGATCATGAAAATGGGCCCTCAGACACCGACATCAGTTTTCGTCTGTCTAGTACAGATATAGAACTTCCCCTTCAAAAGTGCCCGATTTGACTCACCCTGTACTTCTTAAGATGTCGAGGAATTATGCCCAAAATTTTAATTAACAACGTAGTTTGACATATTTTGTATAAATACGGCACATCAATGTGCTTAATCTCATCGGACCTGATCTGTAGTCCCCGAGAAAAAAAAATTTCATAAAAATTTGGCAAGTTTCCGAATGAAAATTTCCTTTAAATTTCCAAGAAGATCCACATGAGATTTTACAAGTGGCGCGTTGGTATTTCACAACTAGTAACGAATATTTAATCTGATGGCTTCAGCACTTCTTTAGGTAGGAAATAACCTCAAAATTCCAAATATACTAACTGTCAAAGAAACTGCAACACCCAGAAGGAGCTGTTAGAATTCAATTTTTTTCTTGTAGAACATAGATAGTATAGCAAGGAGTAGATGATTTGGAGGAAAAAATCGTGAACGTTTTTTCATGAAAAGATTTTTTTGTTACTTAAATATTGTAGTGGTTTTTTGCAAATTTTTCAACAAATCAGCTTTTCGAGGACATCCAAAGTCGATGTTTAGTGGTTGTTAAATGCCTAGAGCACGTGTACGCGGAATTTATCGCCAGCTAAGTGAATTTGAAAGGGGTTGAATTATTGGTCTACGGGAGGCGGGGTTGTCATTTCGAGAAATCGCTAACCTTACTAACAGAAATCCAACTACTGTTATGAGATGTTATCAAGCGTGTTTTGATAATGCCCAAAATCGAAGAAGAGTAGACACCGGACGTCGAAGGGGCACAAATGGAGTTCAATATCGATGTCTAAGACTTATGGCCATTAGAGACCGATTTGCGACAACTCGATCTTCGGCATGAGTGGTTAGGAGAACAAGGCTATTCTGTTACTGTCCGAACGGTTTACCGCCGTATAAGGTCTTTTGATTGCAGCCTTATCGACCCCATCTTGTGTTACCTCTTACGGTTGAGTATCGCCGGCAACGATTAGAGTGGTGCAGAGAACGACAACATTGGAATGGCATCAGATCGTCTTTTCTGGTTAATCTCGATTCTCCTTGGGTGCACATGATGACCGAAGAAGGGTTAGACGACATCGGGGAGAAAGACATGACACTCATTTGGATGTTGAGCGTCATGTACACCGGACAGTAGGCGTTATGGTATGGAGTGCTATTACATATGCATGTAGGTCACCTTCAGTCTTTATTCGAGGTAACATGACAGCGCTGCGTTACTTTCCAGAAATAGTGGAGCCATATGTTCTCCCTTACCTTAACCGGCTCGATATTTCAGCAAGATAATGCTCGACCTCATGTTTCCAGAGTTAGTTTAAACGTTTTTGAAGCGGCCCATGTGAATCTTTTGCTATGGCCGTCCAGATCCCCCGATCTTTTCCTTATAGAGCATGTTTGGGACATCATGGGTAGAAAGCTTGGAAATTTACCCCAGCCCCCACGCACTTTGGCGGCTCTTAGACATGAAGTACAGGTGGCTCGGGATAGTACCTATCCCTCAAGAAGAAATAGACCATCTTCTTGCATCAATGCCAAGACGTGTTGGGGAGTGTATAGAAAGCTGCGATGGACGAACACATTATTAACAAATTTAATAAAAAAAATTGTAAACCCTTCGTATTTTTTCTCCAAATTTTAATCATTCACTCCTTGCTATACTATCTATGTTTTACCAGAAAAAATTAAAATTCAAACAGCTACTTCTGGGTGTTGCAGTTTCTTTGTCAGTTAGTATATAAAAGAACTTTGACATATTTTTTCTTTCCGAAAACAAATATTCGATCGAGCTGAAAGTTCAGCCACTTCTGGTTTAAGATCAGCTCCATGGTTTGTATCAAATTTCTGGTTGCAATTTCATAAGAACTAAATACACATAAAATTTGCATTGAGTTGCGCTTTGTCATTTTCCACAAAACCATGAAGTTTTAAACTAATCGCATCAGTACTTCATGGAATATCGAGATATAACCTCAAAATTTCATATTGTTATAACTTCGAACCGTTTGGGCTATTTTACTCAATAACGAACTTGACCGAGATTTTCAGGCTCCAAACAACCCTGGAGATTTCAAGCCATTTCCTTCTTACGGTAGCTATAAGATACTTTTCTGTGTCTAAGATACTTCTCAGTAACCAAGATAAGAGAAGAATTACTCTTTGCTAAAAGAATAAAGGACCTAAGATACTTTTGCAGTTCTGCCTGCACTTATATTTTCATAAGCCAGGAAAAATCCCCCTTAAAAAAACTTAATTATCATTAAGGATCATAAGAAAAATTAAAACTAAAATTACCTGGACAGACTTATGAATTCCAAAAGCTAATATAACTTGATTAACGGTATCTGCTAAGGAATGTATGCATTCTGAGAACATACTGTGGGATCCTGTGAACAACCAGGCGAATAGCTTGAACAGACAGTTGGCCATATTTCTGTGAAATAAGTTTATGTCTCAATATTCAATCCAAAAATTAATCTTACAGAGTGATTCAGGGAACTGGTTTGGGTATGAAGTGTACGTAACTATGCAGTGTTTTTTAACGGTAACATATTCAAGTGCTCATTAGAGGGCTCTATTTTTTTCATCAGAATGTATGTACTTGAAGAACAATAATCGTCTCAAATGAATACATTGAAATTTAAGACGAAGGCTTAGTGTTTAAATCTTATCAGTTCTTTCGATTGAAAATCAGTATCGTTAATGTAATATGATCAACCCTTACAGGAAAATATTTATAGTTCATATGTCAAGGGAATAGACGACTTTGGTCCAAGTTACCAACCCACAAATTTCGTCCAAATTTACTATCACTGGGAAAGGGGAATTTCAGAACAAATTTGACATGATAAGGTTCACGTTATTTATAAATATACGTAAACGGTGCCTCGGCTCCTCAAACAAGATAATTCCTTCCAAATAAAGGTTTTTGTCAAGATCATCTCCGATTGGCTGAAATTTAATTGATTCCATGTCAATAGTGTCAATTTTATATAGGATATGTTCCGCAAATCAACTTACTCTATTAGATTCAATGTTTTTCATATCAATCAAACTTCACATTCAAACAAAACATATATCAGCACACTTAGAAAATAACAGTACATCATTTGAAGAACTTCACGAGTTCACTTCAACACCTTACCTAATTCATGTAATTCTTCTTGACATAAGTCAACTAAACTTGTGAGGAGAATTGATTCGGGTCGGAATAAGCCTTTGTTCATTAGGTCAGCAATCTGTTTACTGCTCTCTACTCTCTGAACCTCTATTTCCCCATCAAAGACCAATTCTCTGACAAAAATGTCTGATACGTATGTGTTTCGTCCGTCTGTGGAATTCTGGATTTTGAGCGAGTTGAACTGCTGCTACATTGTCAATCATCAATACAGGAAAATCTCTCAATTGTATAATTCCATTATAAAGAGTCTTCAACCAAATCAACTCCTTCGCACATTCACTTGCCGCCATAATTTCTGCCTCAGTAGTTTAAATTACTACTGTTCCTTGTTTTTTACTACTCCAAGATACTGCTCCACCACTATACATACAAAGGACTCCAGATGTGGAACGACCAGTACTTACATCACCTCCATGATAAGCACCACTAAATGCTTCAAGATAACCCATTCTGAAGTTGTATAGGTAAGTGATTCCGAGATCTATAGTACTTTTGATATAAGTATCAGAATATCTTTCTTACTCTTATATAGTCTGACGAGCTTGGGTTATCAGGACTTCTTGAACAAACACTAACTACGCAAACTAAAACAGGATGCATTGCGGTCATTAGATACATAAAGTGCCCCTACTGCTTCCCTATAACAAAATTTTGGCTCTTCTTCCATGACCTTTCCTGATTCAATTATTTCTTTAATAATTGGCTTAGAGACGAGATTACAATTTTGCATTTTGAATCTTTTCAAAGGTTTCTTAGCATAGGATTTTTGACAAATGTTGATAGTCATCTAAGTTTCTTTCAATTTCTAGTCCCAAAGAGTAAGATGCTGGTCTTACGGTTATCTTGAATTCTTTTAGTATATTCTTCAGAAAATCATTCTTCATATTTCCATTATTTGAAGTTGAAAGTCCGTGGTCTACATATAGACACAAAATAAGCACTCCATTACCATTTTCTTGTTTCTTCATGAATAAATGGAGATATGCATCACTTTTTGTGAAACCCGCTTTTGAAATGACAACAATGCGCTTATTCCAACAACGTGGCGATTGTACCATCTTCAAAGCCTTCTGGTTACTTCATAAATAATTCTTCTTCTAAGATTCCATACAAAACTGCAGTGGATACATCAAACTGAGTTAATGACATTTTCTCACTAGCAGCTATACTCACAACAGCTCTAATCGAAGACATCTTCACAACTGGACTAAAAATTTGGTCAACATCTTTACCTGGTTTTCGTGAAAATCCCTTTATCGCCAATCTTGCTTTAACCTTATCAATTGTGCCATTCTGGGTTTATAAATCCACTTAGAAGGATATATTTTCTTCCGGCAGGTAAATTTTGCATGATACATGTGCCATTTGATCTATGAGCATCCATTCCACTTTTCATAGCATTTAACCATTGGATTTCATTACTACTTTGAATAGCTTCCTTGTAATTATTTGGCTCTACAATTTGGAGTATTTTGGTTGCCACTGTCATTACGAAATCGTCCAATCTAGCTGGTTTTTTCAACTTGCTCTATCATGTAAACTCATCTCAGTTGAATTTCCATCTTACAAACCATTCAATTCAGAAGTTGTACTTTCATAATCCGTGATATTATAATATAACTTCCAATCTTCCTTTCATTAGAATCCAAAACATAGTTTTCTGATCTATCATTTCCTTCTTGATTTTCTGAAATTCTCTCTTCACCTTTCTTGATTTCTTCAGAAGTTCCCTTCTTAAAATCTGGAAGTGATAGTTGCGATGTTTCTGGATTTGAGAATGATATCTTCTGGTAAAGTTTCTAGGATTTTCGAAATAAGTAACAATTCTAGCAAGCTGCAGTCACACACATTACCTTTAGCAGTTAAGTCTTTTGAAACTTCAATTTGCATATCATTCCACAAATTCTTCAGTTTAGAGATGTGTATGGCAACATCATCTTTGACATCTTCCTGGAAGCTAAAGAATTCCACACACAAAGTATATGTTTCGTCCTCAACAGCTCCATCATACGGTCTATGAAGTTCTAAGCACATTTCTCTAGCTGTAGAGAATCTCATCACTTTCTGCAAAGTATCTTGGGTCATGTTTATAGTGAGTAACAACAATGCATTGCTATCCGCTTGAGTGTAAAATAATAGGTCTTTTTCATACTTTTCATTATCTTCTTTTGATGAGTTTGTTTCAGATAAAGATTGACTTAATTTACCTTCTAACATCTCATTTGCACCTGGTATACTCTTAAGTAGAAAAGAGAGTTTGAATTTCCATGTGGTACAATTAAATTTACCTCCTAATTACCCAAGCGAGACTTTACTTGCATCCATTGCTCTTAAAGACGGTTTCGGAAACTTCATCGGATTAACAAGGGTAACCACCCGGTTCACTCAAATGACAGATAGAGCATTCAACATCTGACATTTGAGTGATCCGGGTAAGTTACCCGTGTTAATCCGAACAAGTTTCCGAAACCGCCTTTAGAAAATAACAGTACATCAATTTAAGAACTTCACGAGTTCACTTCAACAAGTATGCTGTCAAATTGGAAGGAAGTGTCTTGAAAATTGGCAGAATGCTTTAAACAAACAATGGAAAAATTAGGTTTCTTATTCGTGAAAATAGGGCTATGGTTCCAATGATATATCCAATTGAAATATTCCCTTTTAATGAATCGTTCGAACTTGTGTCCTCCGATAAATCAAATTCAATTGTGGATAGTGAGATTATGTCAAAATATTTACAAGTAATAATTCATATTATTTTGTCCTGAATTCCAAAATTCAAAATTGAATTCTATTCTTTTTCAAATATATATTTTATACAACATAAGGCAAGTAGTCAACGTTACCAAACATAATCTCAAACACATGACTACACATTGTCTACTTTTCAGCCATAATGAGTGTGAATGGGAAATATGAGCAAAATGATCATTGAAATGTGTATTATAAGGCTGAACTCGCACGTAACACATCGCAACCACAAAACTGTGTTCGGTCGGTCGCGGGTATCAACCAACACTGTGCGACAATTTTGCCGTCGCGCAGTGGTGCGTCTGAGTAGACATGCCCACAGAACAATTTCACGAAGGATTTCAGAGAGGAGGCACTGCTGCGGATTTTGCTCTGGTAAAAAAGGTGGAATAAGGGTTTGATATCGACCTCGCGTTGCATCTGTTTTCGAGTTGGACCTCAGAATGTTGATTCTACCAATTTGCTACTTACGACAGGCTACAGCAGATTTGTGGTTCGTGTGAGTTAGTCCTTAATGGTTTAAAGTCTGCCTAATTTTGAGTCTGAAATGTTTCGAAAATGTGACTCGATTGAATCTTTCGTTTCCACAATGTATCTAAAATTGTGTCCACAAACTGTCCCTTTTTTTCATAGCAGCAGTCATCATGATCATGAACATAATTGATATTCACATTTAAACATTCATATATTACTTGGAAATCATAACGACATTCTATTGCAGTTATTGTAGGTAACCTTGTTAATCAAAGTTCTCAAATAGTTTATAGGTTAGAAATACCAAATAATTATAATAGCCGATTTTTTTTCTTCTTATGTTTCTTTGATTATCCACTAAACACAACTAGTCATATTTTACTATTCCTTACAACATATAGAGGGTGTTCCTAAAATTGAGGGAAGACTCCTTCTGTATTCTCAAATTTGGCAAACCAATGCTTGTGTTTCATGAAGCAATCGAATATGGATAAAAATAATACATCAACTGATTTGTTTGTAAAGAATTTTCGAAAGCATTACCTAGGAGTTCAAAATAAGCTCACATGATTTTTCAATATTTTGTTTTACTATCAATATTGAGAATTTGCCAATAATATGTTCATTCATACTTCGGACCATAGATATCATTACATAGTCCAACCCTCCATTTGGATTTTCTAATCATTGTTTAAAGTTTAAACCACACATATACTAACCAAACCTAGCCCAAACTAACCAAATAGGCTGTCTTCAAGCTCAATGATCAAAACAAACTTAACTAGTTGGGAACCACTAAAAGGACATTAAAGAATTCATAACTTATTATTTATCAGTTCTATGCACCTAATTCTTCAAGTCAATAAGTTTTGCTTGTTTTGCAGCTGATAAAAAAACTTTAAATTCAATTCTATTTATTGGGTTGAGTGTTTGGTTTGTGTTGAGTTTTTTGGAAATTATTGTAATTACATTAATTCAAAAAGTTTCTGATATAATCAGGAAGATCTGGAATGAAAGGGGCGTCAAAGAGTTTCCTTCTATTGGTGCACCAAAAATGACACCCACTGAAGCTTTTATTTTGAAAAAAAAGTCCCTAACAACAAATTTGGAATTATAATTTGGAAAATGACATTCTAAGATCTACCATTTTCTGAGAAGAAACTTTTGGAATACCTATAACCATAGATCACTTCTCAAAATCATAAAATCAATGAGTTACAGCTAAGAAGGGTAAATGAACACAAAATTTTATGTGAACAAAAACATGTTGCAGGCATGATTCTCCAACCTAGTCAGGTACTCAATGTAGGTAAAATCTTTTTCAATTTCCTGCTATTTTTCTATCTCCTTTACTTTTGCAGACATGATTTCAAGATATTTTGTCAGTTTTAATCAAAAAGGAAGAAGATATTTTGTCTTGAAAAACGATGCCCTCCATTATGAATGATATGTCATCCTATTTCATCGAACATATTCCTATTTCTCTACAATTAAGCATTTATGCATTTGTATCACAAGTAGCAACGTATGGTACCCTGTTCAAATCCCTCCTGCTTACAATGTGATGCTATATTGTGTGAAATATCAAAAAACCTAATGTTTTTTTAAAAAAAAAAAAAAATGTTAATATGTAATGATGTTGGAAAGTAATGTCCTGTTCATACAAATTATTGAAATTGTTCATTGTTCTTAGTGAAATTGATAAAGGTTTTATAGTTTTTTTCATGAATGACCATGCAGGAGTTACAAGAAAATTTTAATAAAAAGTTCGAAACTTTTTCATACCAGTTTGGCTGAAACCATATCTTCATTTAGGACCATATTTGCTAGATGATTGCAATAGGAACACTATATTTTTTTGGAGGATTAACAGTTGCACAAGTTTTGTAGTACTACTACATTTTCAAACTATTTCATTTGAAGTTATGGAACAAGGAATTTAAATGTCTTCTGTAGGCTTATTCTTTAAGTAGTTATCTGACAGAAAAATGACTATAATCTAACATTTTCGAAATATACAGGGTTAATTTCATGGGCAACCGGGAGACTTTATAAAAGTGAATAGAGTATAGTTTGTTCTATTATATCTTTAGTTGTAATATTTTCTGATTGTGCCGAGGTGTTCTTCTTTGAGGACGATATATGTGCAAATTCTTTTTCATCTTATCTTTTCGTATACAGTGATTTATCACTTTTAAATTCTGGGGATTTTATTCAGTTTTTTTTCACCTTCTTATTGATGTTTTTAGCTGTCCTAGTTCAATATTTATGCAGTGCATTTCCTTTCCGTTTTGTTTCGCTAAGTATTTTACCGTTGTACTATAAAGGAGTTAGTTCATTTTTGGTTTCATGTTTTTTGGGCAGTAGATTGGTTATGATAGTCCACAATTTCTTTGTATCATTACTGATGCCAGTCAACTTTTATTTCAAGTACTTTCTCTTCTGAGTGAGTATAAAAAAGTTAACTTTTTCTTCTTAGGTTCTGTATTTTCTTTATATTCCAGATTGAATCGAAGCTTCTTTATTTTTTCATAAAGCTGTTATCTTCTTATAAACTATCTAGGAATAATGTCGGTAAATTTTAAATTCAGTATCTTTTTAGAAGAACCACAAGATCTTTGCTCTACTCACAAGCCCTCTAATTTCATCCAATTTTTTTGGGGGAGGCTGCTGCAATGGTTGTGTGACAATGTTTTCAAAGTAATTATAATCTGTTCTATATATGATTTTGTTAGATTCAATAAACTTCATATGTATTACTAATTTGAATGAAATATGAAACAGTTTGTGTCAGAAGCTGGGGTGGTTCTTATAGTAAACTTGCAATAAAAATCCTTAGGTGCAATGGCATGTTCAATGATAGTGCCACCCTGATGATTCTCTGTAGTGATCTGTTTGTTCTTTATTTCATGAATGTTAGAATATATGATGTACTTGAATAGTTTAGCATTCCTACTATTGGGGGTAACATCTATGTTAATGTCCCCAACAACAATAACACTATTGATAGCTCCAAATTTGTGAAAGAAATAATTCTTTTGTGGCAGCTATCACAAAGCTTGTTCTACATCTAAACCCTTCACTCAAGATTTGTTTGAATTCCATCAAAATGCTATGAATCAAAACTGGAAGTAATGACACAAAATTTTTAGCTCCACTTGTGATGCATGCAATTTTTTTTAAAGGTGTTACATGCAGTATTTCTCATTTCAAATTTGAGAGATGAGTATAATTTGTTTTAGAACTACAATTTATAAGACAAACCTGCAATTGAGGAAAACAAAAAAGAGATCTTCAACTGAAATGCACAATGTAATATAAATAGAGAACTTACATTCCTACTGCTATAAGTACAACTCGTCCTGATCTCCCAGACAGACCAGGATCATTATCTTTGACAGTTTCACCTGCAGACTTCGATATTTCTCTTCTATAATCACGCAATCTTCTCTTCACCATAAATATATCTAAATAAAATTAAATGAATGAAATATAATAAAATTTGTCTCTAGTTCATGCTCACTTTGTTGGTATCTCTTCTTTTCTATATCTCTTTTTAATAGCTCCAGATTCAAAGCTTCTTTAGATCCCCAAATTTCCATGGCCTTTGCTTCAACATCCTTTCTCCAGTAAACAGTGATTGGAGGTTCACATTCATAGGGGGATCTTCTCCTAGTTCTCGGCAGATTTTCTAGGTCTGATGGTTTCAATAAAAACTCTGACATTGCCCTGAATGGAGTAATGAAATTCCTCTCCAGAGATTGAGCTGCCAGATCAAGCTTCACTCGTTTCTTTGCTGTATCTTTCACACCTTGAAATAGATATTGAATCAGAATTAATAAAATAGGACTAAGGTTAGATTAAAACATACCTCCTTTTATTTCCTTCTCATCAGCATCTTCATTAACACTTTTTGATTCTGATTTCTTTAAACCTTCCTTAGAATTATTAACCGACGATTCTTTAGAATTGGGTCCAACAGTCTTTTCATCTAAAGTATGGGATTCCTGGGTTTCTTTAATTTCTGGAGCTATAATATTCAAGACAGGCTGTCCAGTATTCACAGTTGTTTTAGGAGAATCTTTGGAGTTTTTGTGGTTAAGTTTGTCAGTTATATTCCCTTCATCTTTCTTACTCTTCCGTAAAATTTCTGACCACCGTAAACCTCTCACACTTACATTTCGATTCCAGGAAGACAATTGCCTTCTGGTAACAAAACCTAAAATTTGAATTATGGCCTGACAACCTTGCACATATTTCTACAAATTCGACATGCGAATACCTGTTTCCACGAATACTGCTTTCGAGGTATAGCGACATAATAGCTTGATGAATATTAGATTTTTTGTCGACATTCTAATTAACATTGATTATAATTCAATATTTCATGTTATGTTATTGTTGAATATAATAAACTATAATTAGTGGCTTATATTCATTACTAGATGTATTATAGACATTTCTCTAAGCATGTCCAAGAAAAATATGAGCTGCGGGTACACATGTTTGATTCAAATCAGAAAATTATTTTTTCAGACAACAGCTCTATTGAAAGGACACCAAATAATCATTTTTGCGGTGTATACTGTATTAAGACATTGTTGTTTTTATAAAATGTTGAAGTCTTGACAGATACCGGTAAGTTAGGAAGTGGTCAAGCTCAGAAACGTTTTCTGTGTTCATTACTGAGTATTGCTACGTTGCAACGTCAGATGTCGGTAGTATGTACTTCTTTTCATGAATGTAAGTTTGATATTTGCAGATTCCTGAATAAAGGAACATTTGCTGTCATTTGAAATTCTGAGGTTAATTCCGTGATATTTCAAAAAATCCCCGAACGATTAGATTGAAACTTGGTAAATAGTTAGAGCATAAGGACGCGCAGCTTTTTGCGAAATTTTGTTGAGATCGTACAGTTAGTAAATTTGAAAGACACTTTCGAATTTTCTTGTATGGTTCTAGCATTGTATTGTATATTTATACAATGGTTCTAGTTAACTATTAATCAGATTCGTAACAAAATTCGCTTAGGTTGGAACTCTATATCTCCCAGCAGTGTACCAAATTTCAGATAGATGTAATTTCAATTTCAGGACATATTGGGAGAAAATATTTCAATTGTGATATTTTCCTCGGTATCGTTTTTTTCCCGGAATGAGTCCTTAATACTGATAACCATCATGATGAAATTTGGTAACTAGTTTGAAAATGAGAAATTTAAATCGACCGTAAGCACAATAACTTCCGGAAGAAACATTTTAGAAACTCTATATTTGCAGAGTAGTTGGGGCTTAGGTATTAACAGAAGTCGTAACAGGAACCGAAGGAAAACGCTTTCAGTAGGAAATTTAAAGCAAGAAATGTCATCCGGTTTTTCCTCTAATCATGGTGGAGGAAGGGTATATACTTTGAAAATATGGAAACTTCATACAAGCTTCAGCTTCCCAAATATGTGGAACATATTGAACAGCTTGTTCAAATTCGTTGCTGCAGAAAAATCTGACATATATTATTTTTCCAATATTTACCGAATAGAATGAGCTAAAATTTGGTGCACTGTTGTTATATATGGCTTCAATGACTATGCCAAATTCCATGAAAATGTGATGTGATGGATATTTGAATCAACAATTGACATATCAAATTGAGACTTCGTGGACAAATTTGGGATACCAACGCGCAACTTAGAGCAATATTTCATGAGGATCCAGTTGTTAGAAAATAAAAAAATGTTATTCGAAAATGTTTAAAATGTTTTCTCTGAAAATATAGATAAGATTCCATTGAAATTTAGCACAAACCTTATATAGACTCAGTATTTAACAACGATGTTCCGAATTTCAATTCGATCTGATATTTACTTTCGAAGATATAAGGAAAAAAATGTGCCAAGTTTCGTTGTTATTTGGAATTCTAATGATTATTTCCGCATGATCTCAAGAAGTACAAATGCCATCAGAATGAAACTCCGTAATCAGGTGGAGATTAGCAACACGCAACTAGGTGCAGTACTTCGTGTTGATCTGATAGTTAGAATTAACAAGCGCGTAAAAGCTCCTGAACTCACGTCAGTGCTTTTCTAGATTTTTTTAGTGATCGAATGATTTCAATAATCGAAATATCGGCGTTTGAGAGATGTCAATAATCGAATAATCATTCAAGAGGTCCACCTCTCGAATAGTCCAACTCGATTCTCGGAAGGGTGAATTACTGTATTATTGGACTAGTTACTAGTCCAATACAGACTGAAATCTAAAATAAAAAATTTCATTCGTACTTTGAAGGTTGTTCGGATTTATTCTTGAATTGTATCAAGAGAAAATAAAGAAATTATTAATGCATTTTATTACCGGCATTTTATATTGATGATTTTTGAACCCGAACATACGAAGGTTTCGAGGAATTCACTCTAACTTTACAAATAGTCTATTGCATTGTAGATAATTTATATTTTGGGCTGAATGTTTGGGGCTGAATTTTTAATGACCCCCTATTTCGGCAATATAAAAGGTGTAAAATACAATAGAACTGAGTTTTCGTTAATGAATTCCTAAGTATAGGACCTATTCGTTACTAATTTGAAAAAGTTTTTCGCTGTTAGTCAGAAATTTGAAACAGGTTCATAATATAATATAAAATGAAATGATATTAATATATTAATTTTTATTAAATTACATTTTTAATTAATTAATAGAATGTACCTGAGCTTGGTTTTTTCAGTCTAAATTCTCAGGTTGGGTTTATTGTTCATGTGGCTAAACTGGCGTTTTAGTTATTCGTTATATCGACGATCATTTATAAACATAAACGAGGAGGATTACTGAACTGCCATGAAGCTATTGTGCCGATTCAAAATTGTACACAACACAGTATACTGTGTTGTGAGTATTGTGTAGTGTAGATATGATTTCATTTAATCGCAGGTATTTTATTGAGGGTTTTTATACTTGAACATTCGAAATTGTGAAGGTATATTCAGTTCATGAAATCCAATGTGAATGGTCTGTTCAAATATAACTGAAATATTAGGATCAATGTTTGAGGGCAAAATTTTAATCACCCTATTGGTTCGTCGGCAATCTAAAGAACGGCACGCCCAATGAGATTTCTGAAAATCAACAAGCAGAATAGAGATTACTGCATTGTGAAAACGATTGCGTGTGATTTTTAATCCCTATCAGTAGTGGAAAACAGAAGATTCGTAGAATACTTACAACCACCTCTCTACAAACCACCAAGTAGGAAATATTTCACATATGTGTTCGACAATTCGATGAGTGCCCAAATAAAATCAAAATACTGTTAGGGCAAGTTGAAAATGTCGCCATTTCAACAGAAATCTGTAGTTCGGTCAGTAACATATCCTACTTGAATGTGACCTGACATTTTATTTATAATTAGACCCATGCAAAGAAGAGTGTTGAGTACAAGTGAGATCAAGGGATCAGACACTGGAGAAAATATTGCCGAAGTGTTGATAGAAATTTACCATAATGGGTTAATGGTAATTTTTGTATGGTGGCCAGGTGGGTAACCGATTTGCAATCATTATGCTTTGTTTCAAAGGAATTTATCCACTGGAAAATATCGATCAGAAAGATTTCCGAAAAATCTCAAGAATAAACTATCCTTAATAGGGGACGGATCTGAATTTTTTTATGGTGGCACCAAAAGTATGCTCCGTTTAGTCATAATGCATTTTCTCAATAAAATATCTCCACTGAAAATTTTCGGTCAGCAATAAAGTATTCCGAGAAATTACAAGGATAAACTACCCTTGAATGACCTTAAATTTATGTGTGGTAGCACAGATGCTATTCGATTTGAAATTATTATGCTTTGTTTCGATGAAATGCCTCCACCGGAAAATATCGATCAGCAAGGATTTCCGAAAAATCACAGGATTGCCCTTAATAGGGGGCGGATCTGAGGCACCGCAAGTATGCTACGCTCAGTCACAATGCATAGTTTTAATGAAATATCTCCACGAGAAATTTCCGATCAGCAAGGATTTCTGAAAAATCACAAGAATAAACTACCCTCTCATGGCTCGTACTCATGGACGCGTCAAAAAATAAAAATCGCGCGATTTTTTTGCCCAATGTTAGTAATTCGTGGCTGACGTCTGTCATTACGAAAACGCGCGATTGTTCATGAAATGTCACATTTCAAATTGTATGAATTTATTTCCACGTGGATCTGGTTCTTCAACAAGTATAGTGATTGGTTTTATAACTATATTTTTCGAAGGATTGAATTAATAGAAGCTTTTGATTCCTTGGACATGCACATTACTGTCGAAAAAATTGTTTTTGCTGGAATCAGTTTGTTTTGCAGAAATGATTATTTGAGGTAGATAGCTAAATCAATATAATGATTTTTCATATGTGGAGAGAGACATTTTATTTTCGTCTTGATGTAAAGAGACATTAAATTACATGCATATGAAATGCAACATATCGTCACTATATGATTGCAATTGAGTTAATTAAAAATAATAATTCCTCTTATACAATAGTTTGAAAAAATACTCTTCAATATACTTATCATTCCTCATCCATTGTATTCAACCTCTTATCACCAAGAACTTATTTTCTTAACGAGTGCCTATAATCATGACAGACGAGTATGAACAATCCCTTAAATGTTTTGAATATCCCGCCATTTTCTTGAAATTATTCTACTACATAAAAAGAATCGCGTGATTTTGGCGGGAGATCATCTGACAACTCATATGTCATCATTTGAGCGACAAACATGTCCATCAGTTTACGCCTTTAACGACTAGGTTGAACTCACTGATGAAGAATCCGTGGCCAAATTCAATTCTGTTCGTCCGTCTGTCCGTCCCTATGTGCTCTCTAACTTTCGAAAGATATTTCGGTTAAGTCCGTTAATGGGTGAAATCGGTTTGATAATTTCGGAGTTAGGCCAATTTGAAATTTTAAGGTTAATTCCTCGTATCTCATGAATTAATAAATCGATCAGATTAAAACTATGAATATAGTTTTGAAATACCATCGTTCAATCGTTCATCGATAAACATTCAATAAACGAAACTCATTCCACAAAATATCTTGGAATAGTGGTTGATAGATATCTTAAATGGCGGCCTCACATAGATTATCTATCGGATAAGATTCGAAAACTTATTCATAAATTCTACTTATTGAGAGAGTTCTTGAACAAAAAAACCCTGATTACAATGTATAAAGCATTTGTGGAGTCTATTTTAAAATATGGAATATTGGTGTGGGGTGGACTATATAATAACAGCCTGTATAAATTGAATATAATACAAAAATATATACTGAAAATTATTCATAAAAGAAATAGATTGTACCCTACACATTTGCTTTTTGATGAACAAATTGTTAACATCAGATCCATGTATGTATTCACTGTGTGCACTTTGTACATACTAAAACTGGTTTGAAATCTCTCGTAGATCATGTATATGAAACAAGAACCAGACACAATAGACAAATTAAATTACCAATCAGTACAAATAGCCTTAACCTCAGATATATTAATTATTTTGGTCCTAGACTGTACAATTTGATACCATTGGAAGTGAGGAATTACACTAGGATTAAACGATTTAAATTAGCACTTAAAAAAGTAATTTTTGAAGATTATAAATTATTTGATGGATTTTTCGGGTGATGTTGTCTCTGGTGGATTTGGTGGTTTGCTCTTGGGCTTGGGAATGTTTATTGTCCGACCTAGTGGTTGGTTTTGTTTTGAGTTTTTAAGAGTATCTGATTTAATTTAGTTATAAAATAGGAAAGAATTATAATATAGCACATACAGGTGTTTCACATCTAGGTGCTTAAAATACAATAAATAGGATAGGTAGTATAGATATGTTTGAGTTGTTCATTTGGTATTTTGTGTTATCATTTTGAAAATTCATTGAATAAAATTTATTATTATTATTATTATTATTATAACTAAGAGCAAAGTCTCGTGTCGATCCAAATGTTAAAAAAATAAAAAATCTATCGATTCGAAAAGTTTGTGGATTTTGGTTGAAAATTTTTTCTTCTCCATGAATATTGACTGGACTTCGACGAAATTTGGCACAAACCTTAAAATCAGTGTTTGACAACAATATTTGAAATTTTTATCCGATCCGATATTTACTTTCGAAGATATAAGGAAAATAATATACCACATTTCGTTCTCATTTGGAATTAAAACGTTATATTCGCAATAGCTTGAGAGGAACGAATGCAATCACATTGAAACTTCGTAATCAGTTGAAGAATACCAACGCGCTACAAGGTGCAAAATTTTGTGTTCATGTAATAAATTGGAACAATCGCTTTGGAAGACCTGATATCACACGTCATTGCTTCACAAAAATGTTATGTAGTTTCTGAATTCATCAGTGTCTACCGATACAGCCCACAAATTAGACTCAAGCTTATTATGATCGGATCAGTAATTTTTGATTTCATCCAAAAATAAGAGTGATAACGAGAAAAGAACCAAAGAATTGGATATAGATTTTCCTAATATCTCCGAAGATAATTATCGGATCAAACTGAAAGTTAACCCAGTTGTTGAACATAAACACTGGGTTTGTCTAAGGTCTACTATGTCTTGACAGTGAGACAGTGCACAATGACGTCAGGCTAACCTAATCTTCATAATCTGGAGCAGTTCACATCATCAAAATTTCATACCATTTCGTCCACTACCTCATCAGACATAAAATGGGCTGTAGAATAAGAATCTGCTATAGAGCCAGAGACCCAGAAAGAAGGAGACACGCTTGTCTTACAAGATCTCGAAAACATCTACGAATTGCAGCGTGAGCGCTAGCGTTCCGTACCCGAGGCGGTAATGAGTAGGGTCATTGTATAAATTTATACAATGGTAGGGTACTCTCCAGTGTCTCCAGGCAACTGGGAAAGTAGATCGCGCGTACCCTAAGTAGAGGCTAGGAGATCGCGTTCGATACAGAAGAATAAAAACGCGCAACTCATAGCAGTATTTCTTGAGATGCAACTGTTAAAAATTTAAAAAAATGTTTTACGAAATGTTGTCTGAACAAATTGTTTTCTTCTGAGACTATTGATTACATTTCCATGAAATTAGTATCAGATCTCTGAGTCAATATTTGACAACAGCATTTGAAATTTCAATTCGATTCGATGTTGATGATTGGAGATGTTGGAGAAATAATATGTCCAATTTCGGTCTTATTTGAAATTTCGAGTTTATTTCCTTCATATTTCTATAAGTACTGACGCGATCAGATTGAAACTGGTTGAAGAATACGGAGGGGCCACTTATGCAAAATTTTCTGGAGTCCGTTCCGATAAATAAACCAGAAGCAAACATTTTTTCGAAAAAAGTTTCTTCAAAATTTTTCATCAGATTTCAATGAGATTTGGCACAGTACTTCAAATTCGAGTTTGATACGACATTTATTCTCATTCATGGCATTTTGAAATTTTGGGATTATTTTTCCAATATCTTAAGAAGAACTAAGGCGATAAGAAATGAACTTCCTAGTTAGTTGAAGAATACCGACGAGCAACTATATGCAAATCTTCGTGGGTATGGTATGGGTAAAAAATTGAAATCTCACAGACCCTGCAGTCGATGTTTAAAAACGATGTTCAATTTCAATTTGATCCGATATTCATCTTCGGTGATATTGGGAAAAACTATGTCAAATTCTTCGGTTCTTTCCTCGTTATCGATCTTATTTATGGACGAACTCAAAAAATACTGAGTAACAAGTTTGAAACTATTGATGTGCCAATATGAGCGGAATTTCGCGATGATCGTTTCATAAGTAACAATTTGAAGGAAAATATTTTCAAATAATATATATTTTGCGATCAAGTAAGCAGATGGTCCTCACGAAATTCTTCATCAGCCTTCAAATTCTTTTTTTAGTCAATTATCAATATCAATCTTCATATTTGGAATAGGTATATAAGGGGAATAATTGGATGGGTTTTAGCAATTTGCGAATTCGGCTATCGAAATGAAACTCAACCTGCCAATAATTATCTAGTCAATCGGCATATTTTTTCAGTTATTGTGTTGACTATCCGTGGTTAGACCGGCCGCAAACAAATTAACTCCCAAGAGAAATGACTCAGAGAGTCGATATTTTTAGAGAAGGTGTCGAAATCATGAATGGGATAAAATCCGCCTAATGATTTCGTGAATATATATTTAATAATAAATAATAATAAGTGAATATATATATATTCACAATTTTGTTTTGCCAATATTTTCAAAATTACAGAGTAGATCCAATTTGGATCTAGTACTTGATGAAAAAATAATAGTTTGTAGGTTCATTGATTTGTGAGTCAAATACATAATGATTCATAGATATTCAAATATTTTCAATAATACGGATCGGATCGAATTTAAATCTATCACTTGATTGAGAAATTATAGTTTAGAGGTTAACGCAGAAGTTCGTAGGACTATATGAAAAGAGATCTCCAAATCAGTCTACTAGAAAGTAGAACTGGGTTTTCAGGGATCAATAAGCAGGTGGCTCATTTGGAAATAATTCAAACAAGCGCGTCAAAGCTCCTGACCTCACGTCAGTGCTCTTCTAGATTTTTTTTATAATGGTACGAAACATCTGCTACTTTAAGTCATTATGCAGCGTTTCAATGAAACCTCCGGTCAGCAAATTATTTTGAAAAATTACAAGAATGAACTACCCCCAAATTGGGGTGGATTTGAATCTTGAATATGGTGACAAGAAGGTTATACTCGTTAGATATCTCGTTTGCATCATCAGTCTTATATTCGTACTATAGAAGGTTGAAATTAACGGTATAATTCGATTTCAGTCAGCAAAGTATTGTTACCCTCTTTGTTATGTTGTGTATAAACCTTTCGATAATAGATGATTTCGTATGTTACCAATGATCGATTCGACGATCTAGTTGCTTACATTTTGATTTCCGGTGGATATAATGCACAAGAATAGGCTTTCAAAAAACTTAATCGTACTGCGACTCTTGTCTATCTAGCAGTATTTCATTCAACTCCCGGAAACCTCTGATTGTGAATAGATTATAGTAATATCAAGAGGGCATCTAATTTTCCCGAAAAAAATAGAAAAAACACGTTGCTAAGTAATATTTTAACAAGAAGAATGAATGCTGGTGGCAACAAAAATCCGAGTAGGAGACGAGGAGTTTTTCACCTGCACGAATACTTTTTATTAAAAAATATTACTTTGCATTGTGTTTTTTCGATGTTTTTCTCAGGAAAAATTAGATGCCTGAATGGTATTTGACAAGACTATTTCATGAGTAACAGATTATTCTGCATGAATTATGTATAGGTATTATAATGTTTGGTGACAACAACTGTAAAGTTTTGCCGCTGGTAAACTCGAACAAACTGCTGACAGCTCCTGCCAAACAGTTTTTTCACCTAGAAACCATTTGTAATTCAAAATTGCGCGTTTCTGATTGGTGAAAATTACGACGAGGGAAATAGTCGATGGAGTTTCATTGAGTAATTTTATTTAGGAATGTCGAAATAAAATTTCGAATGGGTATATCTGTGGAAGCATTAGGTGGATTGTAGCAATTCACGAATTTGACCTTTCGAAATAAAGGAGCCGGATATACAAATATCGATCCTCTGATGGGATTCCCATTGTGTTTACCATTGACCGACTGAAACCATAGTATAGTTAGTTATAGTTATATAAGGGGCTACGTTCCACTGCGACCTTAAGGTCTATTGTGCCCCCTTGTCAGAGCTGTTTTCGTAACCTACAGCTCGCCCTCCAGCTCTAGAGCTCTGATGAATTCAAATATCTGTGAGGGCTTCAAGGAGGCTAAGTTCTCATTCCTCCTATAATGCTCCTGTCCAAGGTATCTTTTGCGCAGGCTCACCATACCATAGTAACTTACAGAGGGAACGACATATAGAGACCTCATTCTTCTATGCTTCAGATTAACTAATCCATTCTTGAACCAGCTGCTAGTCGCTCTTGTAAAATATTTTATGCTCTCAAATCTAGATATTATACGACTGATTAGAGACCACCAGGAAGATAATTCTCATTTATCCATAAATTAGAATTGAAAAAACCTAGGAAAGCACCCGACAATTGATAGAATAGTATCATTGAAAGCACTCAAAGTAACGACTAATTATTTTTTATAGATCGACTAAAAGACCCTAATTGAAATTGACAATTACAGAACGATGCCGACGTGGCGTGCGCCAGAAGAATAGGAAAATCATGCACCACCTGCTTCAAATGCTGCATAGCCCTACTGGATTAAATTAGATCTACTTAGGAATGTGTATTGTTTTTTATACGGCAAGGTGCTTTGGTTCATTCTTGATTAGATTGATATGTAATTATTGGATGTCACGAATTTCGATAAGTTGAAAATTGAAATTAGTTTTTGAGTTTCCAGATGTTTTTCGAGCATATTCTGCGAAATGGCGTTTCATTCAAATGTCTGAAATAGACCCGGTTGGGTTCGTTGATGATTTGAATCAGTCGAAGAATTTCGGAGTGATCAGTGAATTCAGACCACCACAATTTGAAGACTACTTTTTTGATAAATATGAAACCAGCTAAAACAATAAGAAAATACTAACGTTAGGTATCCATTTTCGTGTTATTTCCAAAAATCTGAAATATTTAGGTGAAAGATTGAAATCTTTATAGCTGAAGCTGTGTGTTCCATTTAAAATATGCTGAGTATGAACTAGATATTTTTATTTTTTCTGGAAGCTCGACTTTTGGCCATTCGTCAACTCCAAAATAATGCCCTTCTGATGTTGCAAACTCACACTATTTCTGATATATGACTATAAGTCTTGGGCCTATACTTATCTGGACACAATGTATGTGCAGTGTGCACTATCTGATAACTAATGTAAAGACGTAGTTAATAGTTTTACTGATAATCCTCATCAAATAAGCACTGTTAAATGAAATAGAACAACATTATTCAGCAGCAGAAAGAACAAAATATCGTATCACGAGCGGTGGATTCGGCACCGTTAATAAAAATCTAGTTTTTGAAGAAAAACATTCCTAGACCTCAGATTGTTTTGTGTTAATTTTAAGGACTTATTATAAATAAAATCATTTTTACGCGCTTGTTCTGCGGAACAGCTCGTTATCGTTTCGTCACAATGTCTTTAATTTTCGAATTTTGAGCTGAAATCGGTCTCAAACGACTAGATTGGACACATTGATGAAGAATTCGTGGTCAAATTCGATTATGTCTGTCAGGCTGTCTGTCCGTGTATACTCTTACTTTCGAAAGGATGGACCTAGATTCTTAAAATTTTCAGGTTAGGTTTTAATTCTGAATATCTCGGTTGATTTCGTTAATGGGTCAAAACAGCCGAATGGTTTTTGTGTTACAGTAATTTGAATTTTTCAATAACTCGGAAAATATTCATTCGATCGGAATGAAACTTGGTTGGAAGATGAACAGTACCAATGATATGAAGTATCCATGGAAAAAATTTGAAAAAAATTTCTTTTTTCTTTGAAAATTTTCATATTTCATTTAAGTTTCACTAAAATTTCCAAGTCGTCATTTCACAATGTGAACAAGCGCGTAAAAGCTGCTGACTCCACGTCAGTGCTTTTATAGGTTTTTATCTTATCCAATAAATGTATTATAGCAGAATATGGAGCAAAAATGATAACAGCAAAGCAAATCTTTCAACTCTTTAGTAACGGAGATTTCTCCACACTGACCACAAAATATGCAACGCAAAATGAAAAACATGGAAGCAACCGTACGATCGATGCCACTAATAAAAATTGATTTTCCAGCAAACTCATAAAGTGTTCTCTACTTGACACTCCTTGTTGCGGTGAGTGAGTTAACATCCAATTTCATTGTGAGGCATCAGATGCCTAGATTACACTCCTCCGTGATTTCGTTAAATTATGTTGGGATTATTGAGTCATTTTGCACTGGATATTTATTGTTAAAGATTCATACAAACCCAATATATGGAGGCCAACGAATCCGGTTCTTGGAACAGTAGTACAAGGGATGCGTATTCTTTATTGGAGTCGAATTTGAATAATAATCGATCGAGAATTTCCAATGAGGATATTGAAATCTTGGGAGCTGGATCTGAAAAATATACGAGGCCAAGGAGAAAAAATTGCAGAACGTAGTTGATTATTTCCTACCGAAAATATAAACTAATTTTATCAATCAATTTGAAAAACCTCTGCAAACTAACTTTTTATTACGCATAGTTTATTTTCTCCCTTTGTGACGAGCAGACCCATCCGTTATTCTGACAGGCAGACAATCAAGAACCAATGGGTATTCAAAGAAATCAGTCTAATTCAATTCAATTTCGATCAGTATCTCCGAAGTTGTATTCTCACGCGCTTGTTCTGGGAAACAGCGCGTTATCGATTCGTCGATGTCTGTTATTTTCGAATTTTGAACTAAAATTGGTCTCAACGACTGTGTTGGACTCACTAATGAAGAATCTATGGTCAAATTTGATTCTAACCGTCCGGCCGGCCTTCCGTGTGTGCTCTAAGTTTCGAAAGAAAGGACCTAGAGTCTTGAAATTTTCAGGATAGATTTCGATCGTGAATCTCTCGGTTGAGTTTGTCAGTAGGCAAAATTGGCCAAACAGTTTCGGATTTATGCCTGTATGAAATTTCGAGGTTAATTTCTCGATATCTCATGAAGTGCTGATTCGATCGGATTAGAACTTTGTGATTTATTCTTGCATACCAACACGCAACTCAGTGCGGAATTTCGTATGGATCTCTTAGTAAAAAATTGAAAAAAAAATAATTATTTGAAAATTTCTGAAATTTCTGTTGAACATTTTTTTTTCTCGGAAAGTGTGGATCAGATGTCGACGAAATTTGGCACAAACCTCAAAATCATTTCTTTAAAATAATATTTCGAGTTTCTTTCTTATACTATCTTTTCTTTCGGAGATATATGGTAAAAAATATGTAGAATTTCATTGTTGTTGTTATGTCCTCAATTTCTCAAGAGGTACAAATGCGATCAGATCGAAACTTCGTAATTATCTGAACAATAGCAGGGTAAAACGTTTTGCAGGATTTCATATGGGTCCAATTGTTAAAAAAATTTGAAAAAATGTTCATTCCAAAATGTTTGAAATTTTTTTTCAAAATTCTTTTTTCTCAAATAATATTGAACAGATCCAAAAAAAATTTAGCACATACCTCGAGATCAAAATTCAATAACGTTGTTTCAGATTTCAATTCGATGCGATATTTACCTCCGGAGATATATAGAAAATTTATGTCAAATTTCGTTGTTTGTAACTTAGAGGTTATTTCCCCAATATCTCGAGAAGTATAAATACGATCACATCGAAACCTCGTAACTATTTGGAGAATTTGGAGCGTTACTACCAAAATTTCTATTTCGAAAATTATCCACATCATTATCATTATCCAAATAGTTTTTCTGATTTATTGACCAGATTTGGATTAAATTAAATAAAAAGTTTTTCAAATTTCAATTTGATCTGATGTTCATTTCCGGAGATATTATGGAAAAAATATGTCGCATCAACCAGAATAATATCCGAAGAAAACGACTATAAGATACTCCATATTTAATTGAGAAGGTCGAATTCTTTAAAATTGATATGATCGAACCGAAATTCTGAAAAATGAGTTAATGCAAAATGTCTTGAGTAAATGGCTTCGACAGTGCAAAGCGCGTAAAAGCTCCTGACCTCACGTCAGTGCTTTTCTATAGGTTTTTTTGATGCACGATTCTGAGATCAGACTAGGAGCAAATAGCTTTGAATCAATATTCTTATTTTTCGCAAGATTTTTGTATAACCGAGGAAGTATAGGTATTGCTTTCTATAGATGTCGACTATGGCGTTCCTTATAGAACATTCATAGTTTGTCGAACCAATTTCCTGGAAAAAAACTCATACCTAATTAAATAGTAGGTATTTAACTGAATTGATCTCAAAAAAATTTCGAAATATCTGAGGACAATAGAAAATTTTTATCTATATGATTCAAACAACTGATTCAGATAAAATTAATATGATGCTTCCCTAACGGGATATATTATTTCTTTTCAAAGAAGAAAATGATTAATATATTTATCTTTAGTTTGAGATGTATAAGAGGCTTTTCGTTTATTTTCCAGCTGGCCTGATGATGACTTATGGCAGAAAACGATGGTCAATTGACGTATTTTTATTTCTCATTCTTCTCGAAGATTCTGGAATTCACGAATATGTCCATTTTCATATTTGTTTTCCATTAAACTTTATTTCTTCATAAACTCTTTGAAATGAGAATTTAGAAACTCCCAAAAGGGAAATGTCTTGAAATTAGTCTCGATAAATTCAGTTAGAATGCATGTTTGGATTATAAGAGGTTATTTTGCAGTAGTTTTCATTTTCTCGTCAAGTATGTTTTTCGGCTTTCCTGCTCATTTCCGCACGTTTTGCAGTTATTGGCCTATATCTCGAACAATATGAGTTTTTCAGCAAGATGATTTTATACAGAATTGTTGCAAACAATTTTCAGAACTTTCAATATTCCTTTTTCTTCCTTCATGTATTTGGGGCGCTGAACAGGGAACAAAGAGTTCTGGGACAAAATATCGACCGGAACTCTATTAGTTCCGCAACTTTCTTTCGTCCATTTTTTTTTACTTATATCTTGTAAACGAGTTATTTTACAAGTCTCACGTATGATATTAAGTCAGAAATAATTTGTTATATCAATTACTTTTTATTACAGAAATATCGATTCTACACCTAGTGTGCACAAAAAGCATTTTTTCGTAACTAATATACCTTTACGTGAAGAACGAATACAGCTAGAGTACCTAATGAAAAACGTGGGAAGAAATGAACGAGATTAATTCATTACGAAATAAGTTCGTAATTAAACTTTTCAGTTTTGGGCAAATATTCGAAAATTGGAAAGAGATAAATAATTAATAGTGGTTTCACATTGAAAACGTTTATTCACAAAAAACACGAATGAATCCTGACACAACAAAAAATTCGTGTACTGAAATAAAGCGGAAAACAGTTATTTAAACTACAAGAGATGTAAGTAACATTTACTATTCGAGAACGATTTTGCGTTCGAGTACGAGCGAGCACTTGCAATTCGAGCCTAGTAAATACATGGTGTCCGATAAACCTTGAACAATATTTGTTCAGGTGATAGACTTAGTCATGTCCTCTCAGAATATGTAAAAGTTTTTGGTAAAATTTTCACCGTTCTCGAGGTAGTGTGCGTTCGTGAAAAATCGTTACCTTTCCTCTATATTTTGGACACCATGTCTCTAAATTGGTACTAAATCGAATTTTGTCCACTTCATTTTACAAGGAAAATTTAATCCAAACATTGTCGAACTCGCGGGCCAGTAATACTCTGCGTCCCTTCCTTAAATATAGGTCAGCTCCTATTACAAAATCAGAAGTTGGTATATTGAACCAAAATTTCGATAATATTTGGGTCTAATTTACTCAATATTATAATGTATTGGAGATCCTATGTTGGATTCTTACCTATTCATATATATAATTACCAGCATGGGAGCGGTAAACTACTCAGAACAATCAGATAGATCAATAATTTCAAATATCCAATCCCCTTTTGAGAAACATTTTCATCAGATTATAGCTCAATTAATTTTTGCGCTCATGTTCTGGGGGAATAGCGTGCTATATATGATAGTGAACTGTGACTGTAACTGTGAAAGATCTACTGATTTACAAAATGAAATATGTCTATGAGAAGAAGCAATTTAGGATTCATGGTAAGAAGACATTCATGCATACAGGAAGGAATTTCGAGCCCAGAACAACGATAATTACGAAACGGGAGATTGATATTACTCATGAATTTTATTGAATATTTTGGATCTCCTCACATAAAATTTGGTTTATACATCTTGTATGTATCTATCAATACATATCGAATTGGAAAGTTATGAATTTGTTGTAATAATTGAGAAAATATTCCGACGAAATTTTCATGTCCATTATTTTTGCAATATTAATTTCTGTTCATATTATCATTGTTGAAGGATATTACAATACAAAACAATAAAATACTTTATTTTCACACGAATGATACAACATTATGGAAAAAGTCAAAATAAAATACACAGATAGATAAATCAGTTACACAAAAATACAAACATAAATAAGTTACAAAAAAATTCTTCAATCCTACAGTAATATTTTTCCATTTGAAACTTTTTTAATTCACCTTTGAAAACTTTTATATTTCGATAATTTTGTAAATCCTCAGTAGGTTGTTGAGAATTTTCAATCCAAGAAAACACGGTGATTGCCTACCAGTTCTATACTTGTAGTTAGTATTAATAAATCTGAGCAATTTCGGGTATTATAATTATGATTATCGCGATTTTTTTGAAGAATTCTTATGAACAAAAACAGCTGATGCCAACTAGAGTATAAGTATTGATTGCAAAATGAGCAATTTGAATTTTCCAAAATATGGTCTACATGATGTTCTCAGAAATACTCTAGCAATACACCTTATTAAATAATGCATGAGGAATCTGCATCATCAGCAAATGAAGATGCACCCTGAAACATCATACCTAAGTCTAGAATATACCTGCGAATTTTACACTAAAAGCAATTGCTCCAGTGCTAAAACTCCTTTTAAATTTCTCAACAAAAAAACAAACAGAATTCAGTTTTGTGCAAATATTATCACAATGAGAACTCCAGTACAGAATCTTGTCAACACTCATACCAAGAAACTAGACCTTGTTTACCTTCTTCAGTTGAACCTTCTGAAAGATGACATTCACATCTTTATTTTCATTATAATTTTGGTATACTAGGTAGCCCGTTTCGTCCAAATTTATATGCAACGAGTTTTCACACAACCAGCTATACATCTCCCCAAATTATTTTTGAACCCCTTCTTCTAGATTGATGTTATTTCTAGATTTAATGAGTGCCGATACATCATCTGCATACAGAAACAAGTCAAATACGAGTTAAAATATATCGTTTATGAACAATATTATGATAGATATATAGATTAAAGAAGAATATTGGACCAAACGAACTGATCGTATATAACGTTTCAAATATTTTCTATAAGTGTTTTTGAATGTGCAACTATGAAAGACTTCTTTTCCATGAACTAAATATTCAAATAATAAATACTTTTGTAGTAAATAGGTTTTGAAAAATATCAAGTTTCAAATTTGTGTATTCGGAGATGAAGGGTGTTAAATGTACATTTATACTAGTGCATGTTAGCAACCCTTGAGGATGTCGACTGGGTTTATATACTTTTTCACCTCACGTGTGTCGAAAAAAGAATTGGAAATCAGTATCGTTGAAAAGAAGTTGCAAGTTGCAGGTTGAGTTTTGTAAGGTGGGATAGAAAATACTCTAACAGTGTTTCATCATATTTTCATGGAAGCAATCCCTGGTTCGCCAGTTAGTTGTGAATAAGCCGAATGGTTGTAATCCAAATACGTGATGGTGGCCGGAAGAGATAGGTAAATTAATATCCCAATATTTGATGGAACAGATTATACCAGCTGGAAAATGCGTACATGTTTAAATTTCTCCAATTCAAAAAATGTGATGCTGTTGCGAGCAGAATGAAACGAAATCTGGATAACAATATGGGAGCAGGGATATCCACACAGAGAGAAAGGATCTCTTAAATCAGATATCAACATATTCTTGAATTAAATAATCTTCCCCTAAGAATAATAATTTGAAATTGAACAATATACTTCTTTTCCCAACTCATTCCGTTGTTTTCCTGTTCAGAGAATTTTCATGATCGAATTTAGTTGAACCTAAACATGCGTTCTTTTCACTTTAGAAAACAATTCCAGCTAATCATAGTTCTCTTGGATCACGTACACGTGACCAGAGGCGTATGGAATGTAGAATCGCAGAACATATGGGTTTTTAGATAGGAAACAACGCCATGGCAGCCATAGTGAATAGTAAACATGGTGCACATGATGGTGCATTGTGAATTTGGTGTGAATGGAGAACTACTTATCAACATCACGGGAGTTTTTCGGGAATAGAGTTCCGAAAGTCAAGAATAATAAATAAATGAGCTGAAACATGTTTCAGCTGAAAAAGTTGGCCTTCGCATAAACCGGCAAAAACCAAAAATCATGACAAACCTAGTACTGGGAGGGACTATGTCGCTAGACAACAAAAGCATCGAGGAGGTGGACGAATACAAATATCTAGGCCACCAAATTAGAATTAATAGAGACAATCAAACAAAGGAATTGCAGAGGAGAATTGGTCTTGGATGGGCAGCATAAGGAAGATTGCAGAATAGTGAATCAAGGGAGTTTTTTGGGAACAGAGTTCCGAAAGTCAAGAAGAAAAGGTTGGTTTCATGAATAAGTTTGATTACTCGAGAACAAAGTTTGAATTGAAATATGTGGGTACATGCCCACATACATGTGTGTTATGCACAAACATTGTCTCATGTTTACCTACATTCGTTAACTCCAGACTAAATAATTTTATTTTAGATTGGAGTTCGAGAGTAAACATAGTAACCAAGCAAATTGTTTCAGAAGACTTCTGTTCATTGATCTTCGAAACCCTGTTCCTAACAAACTTTTTTGTGAGAAGATGATCCTCTATTTGCACAGTATTTATGATTGATATCTTCAAAATGATTATGAAATGCTTCTTAAGATACCATACATTTTTAGTATTTGAAGGCCGCTAATTGCAGCGAACATATTATATTCTCTTGGTGAAAGAAATTGAAATCTTCTAGAAAAATATTTCAAAAACAAAAATGAGAAATCTCACATTCGTATCAAAGCCATAGTTTTTCTGAATGGAAATATGAAACGTATATAGTAAACGTGATTCCGCTTGAATCAAGAGTATCATTGTTCACATGGGTCAAGAGTATTTAATCGAAATATCAAACTAATATTTGGTTGAACCTATTCAAGGATACCATTCTCTTGAACCAATCCGGTGAAAAATTGATATAAGAGATCCTTTTTCTCTGTGCAAGCAACGAACCACATCTATGGAGCTATTACGAAAAAACAATTGGAATACCTACATCAGTGAATTCAAGTCTGGAGTGTGGTATCTTCAATAAAATGGTGGAAAGGACCAGAAAAGAGGAATTACATTGAAAAATATGTATTCAAAGAGAAGAATTTCATACAGCTATATAAAGAAGAAATTCTACATTTTTTCAGGCAGTTTATATATGAAGAGAATTTTTGGTCAGTGTATATGTGTAATATTACAGAATTAAATATGATCTATATGAACTTTTCACGAAAATACTAAACACGAGACTGGAGAAAATCTTGATTTCCACCAAACAATAGATCATGCATGCTTTCGTTCAGCTACATGGAACGAATAACCATCTCCTCACACTGAGGATACTTATTGAGAAAAGCCTAGAATACAATAGACCACTGGTGTTCTCGTTTGTCGACTTCCAAAAAGCTTTCGATACCATCGAAATAAATGTTATCCTGAAGGCCCTTAGCCATTGTCGCATAGACTATAGATGTACCCATCTAATTCAAAATATTTACAGCAACTCGACCACGAGCGTGAAGATCCATGACACGACAACAAATTTCCCATACAAAGAGGAGTTAGACAAGGCGTTTTAGAATATGCTTGTAAGACTCTGAATTGGTAAAACAAAGGTATCAGCATAGATGGGAAAATGCTAAATAATCTTCGATTTGTAGATTATATAGTTCTGATAACAGACAATCTCAAGGAAGCCAGTTTAATGATAAACGAGCTGAATCATGTTTCAGCTGAAAAAGTTGGCCTTCACATAAACCGGCAAAAAACAAGAATCATGACAAACCTAGTACTGGAAGGGACTATGTCGCTAGACAACAAAAGCATTGAGGAGGTCGATGAATACAAATATCTGGGCCACCAAATTAGAATTAATAGAGACAATCAAATAAAGGAATTGAAGAGGAGAATTGGTCTTGGATGGGTAGCATATGGAAGATTGAGAGACATTTTCGATAGTGATGTTTCAATGAGCTTAAAACGGAAGGTATACGCTCAATGAGTGCTGCAAGTGATGACTTTTGGCGCCGAAATACTTACCTTCACTAAAGGCACCGTAGGGAAATTGGAAGTGGCTCAGAGAAAGATTGAAATAACTATGCTGGGTATTTGGATCAAAGATCGTGTCAGAAACACCGAGATAAGAAGGATAGGGGTACAGGAGATAATCCGATGAATTACAACGTTGGAGTGGAAATGGGCGGGACCATTTGCGAGACTTAAGGATGACAGGTGGACCATGAGAAGAAAATCTTCCTATGGCGAAGGGACTCATCTCTGTAGACTCATGGTATTTGTATCGACGTGTCTTAGGGTGTGAGTATCTCCAACTGATGCATGTGGATAAACAATGGACCAGAAGCCTCAGTTCAAGCCGGAGGAGGAACCACACGGAGAAGAACAACTTCTGCTATTCCTGGAGTTTCAATACCTGTAATAATAGATAATATTAGCTTGATTCATGCGTGCATTTTCTCAGGAAATATTCAAATATTCTATATAGCATAGATAAGATATTGAAGACTATCTAGTAACTAATTCGACGAGACAAATATTTGTGGAATAAGAAGAAAATCTTCCTATGGCGAAAATATTTGTGGAATAAGAAGAAAATCTTCCTATGGCGAAGGGAGTCATCTCTGTAGACTCATGGTATTTGTATCGACGTGTCTTAGGGTGTGAGTATCTACAACTGATGCATGTGGATAAACAATGGACCAGAACGCCTCAGTTCAAGCCGGAGGAGGAACCACACGGAGAAGAACAACTTCTGCTATTCGTGGAGTTTCAACACCTGTAATAATAGATAATATTAGCTTGATTCATGCGTGCATATTCTCAGGAAATATTCAAATATTCTATTTAGCATAGATAAGATATTGAGGACAATCTAGTCACTAATTCGACGAGACAAATATTTGTGGAATCTAGACCAGAACGGCGCTGTCTAAATATATTGTTTACGTTGAATTGAGCAAGTTGCAGAATCAGAATCTTATTTTTGGCGATCCTTATTTAGCCTTTTAGTAGACTAAAAAGATCACCCAAAAATGAGTTTCTGATGCTTCTGGAGTGTGGTATCTTCAATGAAAAGGTGAAAAGGACCAGAAAAGATGAATTACATTGAAAAATATATATTCGAACAAAAGAATTTCATACAGTAAAGTAGAAATTTTACATTTTTTCAGGCAGTTTATATATGAAGAGAATTTTTGGTCCGTGTATATGTGTAATATTACAGAATTAAATATATATGTAATTTCAGTTAATAAGCAGTACATTTCCATTGAGATTCTTTGTAAAGGTACGAGTTGAAATGAGTTATGAGAGAATATACAGAAATACGTAATACTGATAGAAAAATAGTCAATATTTGTGACATGTATATGAAATAAATATGTGATATTTGTATGAAAACTGTAATTAAAATTTGTCAATAGCTATACTAGAACACACCTATAGTAAACCCAACACCCACTCTTTCTATGGCGAGAGGGACTCCTCTCTGTAGACTTATGGTATTTGTATCGGCGTGTCTTAAGGTGTGAGTATCTCTACAACTGCATGTGGATGAACAATGGACCAGAAGGCCTTAGTTCAAGCCGGAGGAGGCACCACACGGAGAAGAATAACTTCTGCGATTCCTGGAGTTTCAACACCTGTAATAATAGATAATATTAGCTTGATTCATGCGTGCATATTCTCAGAAAATATTCAAATATGAACTAAAATATTCTATATAGCATAGATTAAGCAGAATCATTTTTCATGTTCATGTCCAAGTCTATTAAGGCCTTGTTACCAATATTTATTATAGGTCGGATATTCAGTATATTATTATAATAATTGTTACCTGCAGTAGATTTATTGCTGGGCATAGCAAATTTCTTAAGTTTGCTTTTACATTCAGTGAAGTCCGAGTCTTCAAAGTGGTTTTCACTTAAGTATCGTCGCTTATTGGTCTCAGCCAAATTCATTATTTCGAACCACTGACGTCTCCTGTGAGGATTTTCCTCAGGAAATCTGAAGAATTCCCATGGTCTTCGTTGAACAGTGGATTGTAATAGTTGTGTCCACATCCATTCGCGCAACATGAGTACCTTTAAACTCCTGGTAAAGAAGACATCTGGGAATTTGGATGTTTTGAAGTAGTACGTTTGAATTGCAAATAAAATACCATTAGAACTACTAGTATGATAACTATAATATACCCTAAAAATAAGAAGAATCAAAATATATTGTATTCTGAAAATATAATCAAAATATTCAAATGTGATTTAATGTATATTCACCATGGGTGAGAGAAATGAAAGGGCATTATTTCTAGTGATTGGTTATGAAAATAGGTGAAGTGTTCTATCGAATTTTTTCTTGAATTCAAGTAGGAATAAAAGGATACACAATTGCAGTAAAACTGAAACATTCCTAAAAATTAAATGGACAAATCTTTCAAGGATACAGAAAATCATAGTCAAATTATAAATTATAGTCAATGAGATGTGTAGTTAAATAAGTATAACCGAAAAATATCAGAATCGATATATAAAAGCAGACTGAATATCAACGGCATACATTCTCAAACCAACAACATTATATTTAGGCATAACTTTAACAAACTTACCGGTTAGGCGGTTAATAGCACGATGTCGAATGACTACAAATAACTGGAATTAGCTGATCAGACTAAAGAATTTAGTTTCAAAAATCGCCACAATGCGTTGCGCCAATTTGAGCTGGATTCCTAAAATCGTATCTCTCCGATCTGGCTGTCTCTTTATTCTCTTGTCTCTGGGAACAACTCAAGATTTTCTTTAGTGGAAGTGTGAATTATCACTTGATTTCAAAGGCTGAATACCTTTATGAATTTTAATTACAGGGTTATTTCGGAGGAGACCGTCAGATATAAGAATACGTTTACACTACTCAAGACAATTTCGAGACAATGTTTGGTTTATGATTGCGGGGTCTCTGTTGAGACTACAAGGTGATCTGTCTGATTCGACTCATTCGATTTTGATGACATTTTCAGTGTAGCATAATATAAATGCATATTAAACAATTCTAACATGTTTTTTAATAAGCGGTTGGTATTGTGATTATTTCAGATTGATTGCGCAGGTTTGAAAAACACCCTGTACATTGCATTTCTGAAACTCCTTTGTCCGTTTCAGATTCTACCGTTATGACTCATAATTCAGTTGTATCCAATGCTTTTGGCACACCTCCAGCAAAAGAAACCTTCAAAATAGGAACATTTTAAAAACTTAACCCAACTGATCCTACTTTCATTGATGACTTTGGTATAGCTTATTCTATGTATTTTGTTGAAATTTTCAGTGTAGTACCGTATGAATGGGTACATTCAATACTTTCAACAAATCTCTTGGAGCACAGGAATGATATGGTGATAATTCCAGATTAATTGTGCAGGTTGAAGAAACACGTTTTATAATGAGTTTCTGAAACTTTATCCGTTTCAGACTCTGCCATAATGAGTCATTATTCAGGTGTCTCTAATTTTTCTCCGGTTCTCCGAGAAAAACTTTTTAAAGAAGAGCATTATCGAAATTCCGCTCGAAAGCAGTGACTACAGTGCGCGTCAAATTATGGAACAGACTCATTTTCTCAGAAGAAAAATATCTGGCAACAAAATCCTGAAACAGGTCAATTTTTGTTTCACTTTTACCAAATCTATATGCATTTTTGAAGAATTATTGTTGCACCCTATGCCATCCCCATCAACCCTCTAAATTTTTGGAAAATTTTTTTCAAGAAAAAATTTTTTTTTTAAAAATTAGTAACTTTAAAGAGGTTTTCAGTATGTGCACTTTGTCATGCCTCATTTACTTTGAGATGATGGTACCTGATGAAATATGTCACTGAAGTCGACCATCACAGTTTTGTTCATGCAAAACTTTCACCCCTCTCCATTTTTTCTCTCCATTAAAGGGTTCGTAGTAGTTGAAAGTTGTGCATGAACAAAACTGTATTGGTCAATTTTCATTCGGTGACAAATTTCATCAGGTGCCATCGCCTCAAAGTAAATGAGCCATGACAAAATGCATATACTAAAACTGAAGTAACTAATTTAAAAAAAAAAAATTTTTTTTTGAAATTTCTGCACGGCTGTGAAGAAGATACAAAGACCTTGCCAAAAAAGTACCACAAGACCCACTTCCCCTATTCAAAAAAATTAGAGGGTTGATGGGGATGGCACAGGGTGCGACAAAAACTCTTCAAAAATGCATATACATTTGGTAAAAAATTGATCTGTTTCAGGATTTTGTTGCCAAATATTTTCCTTCTGAGAAAATGAATTCGTTCCCTAATTTTGACGCGCACTGTATACTAGGTAGTATAGCTGTATCGTCCTTTTCAAATTCGAAGTTCATATCCGATATCTCATCTATTCTACATAGAATCATTCAATTAAAAAAAATTACACAATTTAATTTTTTTGCATCTATCAGAGGAATACTTCTATGTTACAGTGGACGTCAAGAGATTTAGTTCAATAATGTATTCATTTACGCATATGAAGTAATTTTCTGAATCAATTGATTCCATTTAGAATATGAGTAATCAAATTTAAATTACGGAACATAAAACTTAGGAAACGCTTTTCATCCTTGGAATATACAGCTTTATTACCTAGTGCAGAATATTCTCACTGCTTTGGAACGAAATTCGATATAGTGTTCTTTTCTGAAAAATTTTTCTCAGGAAACCGAAGACATGCCAAAAAAATTGAAAACGCCTGAGTAATGCCTTATTATGGTGAATCGAAAAATGATAGACAACTTTTGGTAACTCAATGTACAGGATGTTTTTTCAATCTGCACAATCATTCTGAAATTATCACAACTAAATCCCTGTATTTTGAGGAAAATTTTGAAATCATTACAGGTTCTCGTTTATATTGTACTACACTGATTTTAATCGAAATTGAATAAGCCATACAAAAATTATTAATAAAAGCAAAATTATTTGAAGCAAAATGTCGATAATGTCTTTTCTTGAAAAAAATTTCTCAGAAAACCAGAGGTGTACCAAAAAACTAAAATGCTTGAATAATGACTTATTATGGTAGAGTCGTGAACAGGTAGCGAAGTTTTGAAAACGCAATATAAAGTGTGTTTTTTCAACCAGCAAAATTGATCTGAAATTATCACAATACCAACCAAATTATTGAATGTGCTCGTTCATATTATACTTCACTGAAAATTTCATCCAAGCTGAATGAGCCATAACATAGTTATCATTGAAAGTAAAATCGATCAAATCGGACAAATCACCCTGTGTAGTCTCGATATGGGATCCCCAACCACCAATCAAACATTGTCTTGAGTAGTCTAAGCTTCTGCTGAAATCTGACGGTCTCCTGTGAAATCACCGTGTATATCCGCAAGTTATTCGGTTCTGAGAGTAGAAAGTGAGGTCATACTCTAGTACATATTTTCGGTTGATATTAATCGAATATTACTTATTCGAACTAACTAGTATTGAATTTGTCTCAGTAACTGTCATCATTATTAGTATCAAATTGTAATAAATGCCGATTCTAATTCAATAATGAAATTCAAACAGAATATATTTTCTTCAAGTAATCCACCTAATTTTGAATAAAAAGGCTTGACGTTCATGATCACAAGCATAGATCATTCAAATCTCAATTAGTCTAAAACAATTGCCGGTATGCCCGTAACAAGAATATATTTTGTTGAACAAAAATGTTCTGGGAATTGATTTTTGCATTAGAAAACATGGTACATACAAAAAAGTTATGAAATTTCAGATGACCGAAGAGATATATACAGAGTGTAACAGCCAAATGGAATAAATTCTATAACGAATAAATGAGGGGGTGTTAGGAAAAACGCTCGGACACGTCGATTTGTAATTTTAAATGCGCATAGTTTTCAAGAAAATAAAATTATATAGGGTGTTCTATGCGACCGTGGCCAATACCCACTTTCTTATTTCAAATGTAACCCCCTGTATATTATTTATTTTTTGGATTCTTCAGAAAATTCTAGACATAATTCATGTACAAAGTCCCATACCTGTCTTCAACTTTTTCGGAAATATTAAGTGTTTTCAGAAATATTGAGTAACGTTGGAAGACAATTCTACACCAGATTAGCATGTTGCCAAGACGTTCGCGGCGAGCATTTTGAAAATTTCCTACATTGACATTGATGTTTTTTGTTTGTTTTATTTTTGATTATTAAGAAATAATCAGTATTACTTATTAGGTTTTAAGTGTAATGTACCGAATTTGTGAAATAAAATAATTTTTATTCAAAACGTTGATTTTTGCACTAAATCTGAAAACACTTTATATTTCCGAAATAGTTAAAGATAGGTATAGGACATTGTGCATGAATTGTATCTAGAATTCTCTGAAGAATCCAAAAAATAAATAATATACAGGGGGTTGCATTTGAAATAAGGAAGTGGGTATTGGCCACGGTCACATGGAATACCCTATATAATATTATTTTCTTGAAAAATATGCGCATTTAAAATTACTAATCGACGTGTCCGAGCGTTTTTCCCAACACGCCCTCATTTATTCGTTATCGAATTTATTCCATTTGGCTGTTACACTCTGTATATGTATAGGAGGCTACGAAAGAGACAAATAAATGAATAAAATTTGACTTTTCTATTGAAAACCATTTCCACGTGCCACAATCTAACCCAGATATCATGATTATTTTCAAATTTATTCACGGATAAAAATAATCTAATCTAATTTCCAATTTCACACTCTGTATTTGAAAAACTGATATCTTACGAACATCTGTGTTTAGACGTAAATCAAAATGGTAAGAGAAGTTCGAACTAACGCCATAATTATTCATGAAATTTCTCTCAAATATATGATGGAATGTTTCAAACAACTGAGGATTGCAAACTGAAATCAAATAATGTATTGGCACGAGACTCCGAGACTGTTTCGAAACTATCGTTCCAGACTCGAGACGAAACGAGACTGACGACTGCGAGACGAGACTTGATACGAGACTTTAGGGGAGTTTTGTCTCGTAGACATTACTATCAAAAACGGCAAAAACTGTCTCTTAAACGACTAGGATGAACTCACTGATAAGGAATCCTACGTCAGACTCAATTCTGTCTGGTCGGCCGTCAGTCGGTCAGTCCGTTGTCAAGATAACTTTCGAACAGAACAAACTAGCGACTTGAAATATTCAGGGTAATAGCGTCTAAAACTTTGGCGATTGAGTTCGTTTTATAGCGAAATCCATTTAATACTTATTCAGCAGTTATGCGGAAGTTTTGGAGTGAAATACTCAATATCTTAAGAAGTACTGATTTGATCAGACTAACACTACGCAAAATTCAAGGGGATCATAGTTTTATTCGAAAACTGCCAGATTTTGATAAATCGATACATTTAATAATTATAATAACCCACCACTTATTATTACGTAGCGGCTCACGATAGTTTGGCAGAACTGAATCGAAATTTGGCACCATAAACCTTTATGTCTAAACGGCTGTGTATTGAATTCTAGCTCGATCTGTGATTCACTATTGGAAATATTTGGATTATGATTATATATGAAATCTCGTTGTTATATTCTGGATATCGTTGTCATTCGCTCAATAACTCAAAAAGTTTTGATCCGATCGAGATGAGACTTAATTGTTGGTTAGTTGGGAAATGCTTGTACACAAACTTGTAGATAATACTGTGAGGATGCTGTGGATGGAAAAATGGAAAAATTTCCACAAATATTCTTTCAAATAAATTTGTTTTCCGAAAAACTAGAGCCGATCTTCTTGAGACTTGGTAAGTGGATGAAGAGTTTACGTCAAAACCTTTCCATAGTACCATGAGGATCATAACATTGAAAAAAAATCTGATTATTTTTCCTGGTTAATTACCTTGAATGATGATTTTTATTCTCGTTTCCTCTTTCCCTTTCCGACTGAGCCAAAATTTGGTACTTATAGGGGTAGGTACACTGTCGGCTTGAAGGTTTGAGCGGAATCTGACGAATAGTTTCTGAAACATAAAGATCTTCGAAAAAGTTTGCGTGTCGGCATTTCAGAAAAACAATTTCGTTTCAATTCCATCGGATCAATATTTTCTGAAGTATAAATTCCTGAGAAATACTTTTCGCTCGCATTAGTGTTCTTCCCTCATTCATCAATTTTTTGCTAGTGAGGAGATTCTTATGGAAAACTTCCTTATTTTACGCGTCCGCATTCTACAACTAATAACTTCATCGAATCAGTATTCTTAGAGTTATAACTCCGATACCGACAGACAAATTTTGTCTATATGCTAACTCAATCGAAATTTCGTGGCTAAAAAACCTTCCCAGAAAGAGCTAGGTTGTATTTCTTCTTCAGAAGTTGCAGAGTTTACGGCCGGATATACAAAATTTAAAAATTTGACCGATTACTCTTCATGAGTGAGTCCAATTTAGTCGATAATACCTAACATTTGGGCAAGATGATAACCTTATTGAAACTTTTCGCGAGTGCAAAAAAGTGCTTTAGTTTTTATTTTATGAATAACTATATGGCATTTATTTCCTGATTTTTTTGCGCGCATGTTCTAGGGGAACGACGTGCTATCGTCGAATTCGATTTTGTCCGGACGACCGGTCGGCCGGGCGTGGACACGATAACTGTCGAACGGAGCCAGCTAGCGACTCTGAACTTGCAGGGTAGTTCGCGCATCGAAATGCTGCGGTAAAGTTTATTAATGGGCCAAATCGGCCGAATAGTTTCGGAGTTAAGGTCATTTGAAATTTTTAGGTCATTTTCCTCATATTTCAGAAACTAATGGAGTGATTGGATTGAAACTTGGCAGTTAGTTGAAACATAACGATGCACAACTTTTAGGAACATTTCGTTGAATTCGTATGATTACTCAATTTATTTCAAATTTTTTTTTTCAACATTTTTTTCGAAAAAAAATTCTTTTTCCTGAAACTATAGCTGATATTCGAGAAAAATTTCAGCTACACCTTCAACTTCATATACCCAATTTCAATTCGATAAGGCTATTAGTTTCGGAGATATTGGGAAAAAATATGTGGAATTTCGTGGTTTTCTTCTCGATATCGTTGTTTTTTTCGGTATAACTCAAGGAATACTGATTCAATCGTGATGAAACTCCGCAGATAGTTCGAAGATGTTGACGGACAACATTGTAAAACATTTCGTGAGGATCGTGTCATCAGAACAATTTGAAAAAAAATATTCAAATTTTTTTTTCAAATATTTAATATTCTGGGATCTTCTAATCATATTATCCTCATTAAACTCTGTATGAAACCTCAAACTGTAATTTTTCGATAATGTTATGGATTTCAATTCGATATAATCTGTATTTTTGTAAATATTGGGAAAATAAAATTTGCGGAATCATGGGGTGGATTTTACCCATTCACGAATTCGGCCTTCGTAATTGAGGTCCAAATCTTCGCTACAAATATCGAGTTTCTGAGTTGTTGTGTTTACTGTCGGCCGTTAGGCCGATCGTAAATCCGCCCATTCATTCCGTAGATATACCCATTCAAAATTTTATTTTGTCAATATTTTCAAAAATACAGATCAAATCGAATTGAAATCCAGTACTTCATCGAGAAAAACCTAGAAAAGCACTGCCGTGAAGGCAGCAGCTTTTGCGCACATGTTCAAATTCGTTGTTAAAGCGGTCATCTCCACTGAACATGCGCGCAAAAGCTGCTGCCTTCACGGCAGTGCTTTTCTAGGTTTTGATCCATCTTTAAGCTTACATTATCGAACGAAACAATCATTTGTTCCCGAACCGCAGGAATTTTTTGTTACATCTGATATGATGACAAGCTTAAGAAGTCGGGTCCTTGATCCGAAGGCTGATAACTGAGGGATGATTTCACCCTATTATACTGTCAAATCGTACAAATTAAATACTGAAAAAAACCGGATAAATGCGTGGGGAGCTACATTAGTTCCGAGACATCATCGTTGTCGTAATAATAAGGCAGGTGACAGACAAATAAATTATGTACATATACTATGTATGAGTGTCCAGAAAAAAGATCACCTGTATATTCACGGCAGGGTATAGACACGCGCTTACTATCTTGATGGAATATTATTTCAGATTTTATTATGAATCAATTATAATATCTTACGCGGTAGTCTATATATTGTTTGTTCCTGGGATAAATATATTTATTAGTCCATAAATCTACTAGACTTTACACCTGACGTGAGTATAAACGGTTTTTTTTTGAATCTCCCTTTCCGCCAACGAATTGACCGCCCACTTAAAACAACTGCTCATTTTGATTTTTTCGAAACATCTTTAACATATTGATTACAACCTAGTTCAATTTTTATGAGATGAAGTCGTGCTCGTTTGGGTAGCGAAATGTGTTAGATTTTTTCACATGTTGATCATGTAAATTTGCAAGAAATAATAATAGTTTGAAACAGATATCCGGAAAAAAAACTAACACTAATTAGCAGCTGTAATATTTTCACAGATCGTTAGATTTACTAGATAATTCCTGTGTGAGTGAATTAATTAACACTAACAAGGAAAAGGTTTTTTGATGAAACATGATATGGGTTATTTAGTTTATTTTTTAAATAAGGTTTTACAAAACCCAATATTCATTCATGAATCGCAACAAAGATGTGAATTCATTAAACCAATGAAAAAGTTGTTTGGAAGTGATATATAGTTGAGTTAAATGCACATTGATCATTTCACTATTCGTTCAGATGCCTTGTATAAGAGCAGGTTGTCGAAATATTTTTCGGCCCTTGACCTTATTCTGAATGTTTGAACCTAGGGACACAGAAAAAAAGTGCTGTCTGTTTGTTGCAATGAGTCGAATTCAAAAATATATTATCATGGTTCCTAATTTCTGAATTTCATTCCATAATCATGAAACAGGGTAGTATTTTTTGAATGTTGGAAGCAGAATTATAGAGAAGCACTGACGTGAATTCAGCAGCTTCTTGTGCGCATATCCAAATTCGTTGCTGATGCGGTCATCTTTTCACGTATTGACCTCGCCAAACTCAGTTTATTTGTTGATGGAAAGCTTTGTTGATTTTCCAATCATATTATCTCCACAAAATTCTACTTAAACTCCAAGCTGTCGTTTTTCAATCAAGCACTTCTATCAAATCCGTATTTTTGGATATATTTGAAAAATTAAGTTTTAAATGGTTTATCTACTAAATAATTAGGCGAATTTTATCCATTCATGAATTGGACTTTTGTAACAAAGCCTCAATCAAACTATACAAATATCGATTTTCTTAATCGTTAATATCACGGAGGTTATTCAGGTCGATTCAGTTTGCGTATTGCTATAAACCTTGCTATTCAAGTCATATTGCCAATTTTCAAACTTATAGCAATATGGCCATGAACGTTTTCTGTTGCGAGTATTATACAGGGTCTTTCACGAGGAACCTCACCCATATTTATACGGGAAACTACTGAACGTATTTTCATGAAATTCAGCACTTATAAGTATTTCACGATGCTGATAAAATCTAAAATATTTTCAAGGCATGAGCACCTCCGGTTTTTCCGGAAATGACGTCAACTTCCGTTTTTCAAATTAGAACACCATTTTTTTATTGCAGAAATAGATTCCTTAGAAAATTTCAATTTATTTTGATGTAACATTTTTCAGTTTTGGTTGGAAAATTCTCTCTGAGCGGGAAAATTCGAAAAAAAAATCGAAAATAGAGCTCCGCTGAAACAAGAATAACTTCGAGGTTTTTGAATGGAAAATTTTCATTTTTGGGATTTTTCAAGATGTAAGATTGATGTATCCACTTTAAAAATCGAAATCGCGATTCATGATACAGGGGGTGAAAAAATCGCTTTCAAAGTTAGGGATGACAAAATCGTGAAAAATCAATTTTTTCAAATTAGAACCCCATTTTTTTATGGCAGATATTGAATCTACGTTAAAAAATAATGTGAGTGTATGCATCACAACCTTGCCCTAAAATGGATATTTTCTGAGTTATTCACAAAAAACTGTTTTTCGTCTTGAATTTTCAGCTATTTCTTTTCCCTTCACGCCAAAAAGATGAAATTTTCAGGAACTGTTATTTGAACCATGCTGTAGATTTTTCACCCCTTCTTGAAACCGACTTCAAGTTACTATTAGGAGAACCATGGCAAACTCTCGCAGTTATAACTAGAGAAGATGCTCAAAGTTTTGACCGTTAATTTCTAGACATTTATTTATACGTCTCAGGAACGCTTCGTGCGTTGCTCTTCTTATTTCATCGGGAGGAAGAGATCTGCAAAAGTGTTTAAAAACCAAATTGAGTTTCAAAACTATGAATCTAAAAATCTAAACAAACCTGAACGCATTTCTGACTCGTTCTATGCAGTCCTCTTTATCAGTCAGGGGAGTTGAGTAGACAGCATTTTTTATCCTACCCCAAACATAATAGTCTAAAGGAGTTAAATCGGGAGAACGTGGTGGCCAAAGATGTGGACCATTGTTTGCCAACCATCGATCTTCAAATAGCCTGTAGAGGATATTTGACACATTGAGTGAATTGTGTGGAGGCGCGCCATCTTGTTGATACCATAAGTCATTATGGTTCTGTACTAGCGGCTCAATTATTTGAGTCAATATGTCAGAATATCTATCTCCTAAGGGAGAACATTCTTTAAATAATGCAAACATGTGTAGTGTTCTATCTTACCAGTTAAAGTCCCATCATAAATGTGAACATCGAGAATTGCATTATTTTTGATGGCGCAAAAAACATTGAAACTCCAGGTCTCTTGAAAGTTCCATTGTCTGAAGTGGTGGTTGTTCTCTTCATCCCAATAATGACTGTTATGCCTATTGAAAGAACCATTCTTTGTGAATTTAGATTCATCTGTCCAAATTATACAGTCCAAAAAGTTTTCATTCTCTTGAAATCGAATCATCATAGCTTCGCAAAACTCTGTTCTCCTGACGAAATCAGTTTCCTTCAAATGCTGTACCCTATTGAATTCATATGGGTGCATTTTATGTTTTTTTAATATTCTCCAAACACTCGATTGAGATAATCCCAGATCAATCTCGGCATCTTTGAGAGAATTTTGAGGATTCACGCGAAAATATACAAGAACTGTAATTTCGTTGTTCTCATCTTCTACTACACTTTTTTCTCTGTGTGTAGTTTTCTTAACGAAAGATCCGACATTTCTCAAGTTTGTCATGGTTCTGTTAATGGTATCTCTCGTTGGTCTGGGTCGGTCAGGAAACCTCTCAATGAACAGTCGAATCGTTCTATCTACAACTTTATTACATTCTCCATGAAGTAGAATGAGATTTAAATAATCTTCATTGGTAAAATTAGGCATAGTGATCGATTTTATAACTTAATACGAATTATCACCAAATTAATAGTAAACACAAAATGCTACTGAATAAAGAGGAATTTGGCAGATGTAATTAATGATATCTATCATTAAAAAAAAATAATGTAAAACATGGTAAGTTTTTGCATATGGTTCATAAGGAATTATTTATTTATCACTGGAGAGAAAACCGATGGCCGATTAGTTCAAATAAAGAGGTTTCCGATACAAATTCGAATCCAAATTCGCCATCTATTTAGGAACAACCTGTAACTTTTTTCTCTTGCATATTAGGGTGATAAAATCAAAAACATGGTTAATTCGATGAACTTTTCTGTTGGCAACTAAAAGGGGTTGCTGTTGTTTAGATGATAAGAATAATCATCTCAGCTGTTGTCTACTGTGCCGGTATTTCAGTTTAAGAATTTTCCTAACATTTAATATTCTAGAGAACCTCAAACACATTTCCATTAGTACAAATTTCCCTATTTTCAATATTTTCGAATTTTCGGAAGAAATAATACTGAAACAAATGGATCTCTGCAATATTCTCTTTCTAACTTATCTTGTTATCAAGCATAGCAAGTAATAGTTTGATGTTGTTTAGGTAGCAATATTGATAGCAAGATTTTTGTTAAAGTGACAGATCATATTGTTCGGAATCGATGACCAGAATAATCATATTTTTCATCTTATTATGAAAGCAAAATCTTTTTTTTGGCATTATTGCTATTTGCAAACATAATATGCCTGATTGTATCATGATCGTCCTCATGGCCGATCGTTCACACAATTCCTTCCGAAAGAAACGATTAACTCCAGGTTTGTATAGGTGGTTGGACCTTAATTACGAAGGCTGCATTCATGAATGCGTGAAATCCACCCAATGAATCCGCAGATATACTCATTCCAAATGTTATTCTCCAAAAATACAGATCCGATCGAATTGCAATCCACTCGTTGATTAAAAAATGACAGCTTGAAGGTTTATTCAGTATTTCCTGAGGATAATATGATTAGAAGATCACAAAGTATAGAATATTCGAAAAAAAATTGAATTTATGTTTTCAAATTGTTTAAATTACATTATAATCAGAAAATTGCATACACCAGCATTTTCCAACTAGTAACCAACTTTCAAATTGGATTCGATTTTTTGGAATTATTTCGGATATAACAACGACATTGAGGACAAATACACGAAATTTGATATATTTTCCACCAATACAAAAATTACAATCGGCTCTAACTGAAAGTCGGTACAACGTTGTGAAATACAGGTTTCAAAGTCGGTGCGAAATTGTTTTCTGGATATACCTACTGATCGATCTTAACAAAATCATGCAAATAAGAATTTGCACGTCGTCAGGCTTCAACTGTCAAGTTTCAAAGTAATTCTTCAAGTAGTTCCTGGAATTCCTGTATTGATCACATCCGGAACTATAGAATATTCGATATCAGAGATCTAGTTTATGTTGCTTACTCACTTTGTTAAACAAGAGTAGATTAAATTAAAAATTTCTCTGATCGGGCACATAACAAAAAGGCATCCCGCCTAGGCTAATGTGGTCGATCTCGAAATTTATTCTAAAGAAATATATTATATGGTTGAGAATCTGTACTCTGATTTTAAGGAAAATAAATTGAATTGAATAGACTATTGCGGAAATATTCTGAAAATTGGAATTACAATATATTCGAAAGCGTTTGGCAGATTTGGCCAATTAATGAACTCAACCGTCGTATTTCGAAATGAAAACAGCCCTGAAAGTTCCAAGTTGATAAGGTTTTCCTTTCTCACGTTATCCTGCCTACGACGCGACGGCCAGGTTAACATCGGATTATCGTTGATTGTCGATTGTCGGTTGAGAGCATTCTCGGGAAACATTCGAGAATAACAGAAATTTGGATAAAATGGTAGTACGCTGTTCCCTATAGAACATGCGAACCAGAAAGATCCCTCAGGCTGAGAGTCGAGATATTTCCCTTTCATAATTTTAACATAGTCGTATATATATTTCTCGAGTGGGAATTCAAAAACATATGAAATAATCGGAAGAAGTGAATATTGTCAGTATTTTTCGTAAATGTAATATGGTCTCAAACGATTCAATTATTTTGACTGATTAGTGGTGGGGTTTGTACTCTTGGTACGCTTGCTCGGCATTACCACATAGTCTGTGGCATTACCGTCTGTGAGCGCTGTCATTTTTACGCATTTGTTCTAGGGAACAGCGCGTTATCAATTCGTCACGATGTCTGTAATTTTCGAATTTTGAGGCGAAATTGGTCTCAAACGACTAGGTTGGACTCACTGATGAAGAATCCGTGGTCAAAATTGATTCTGTCCGTCCGGCCGGCCGTGTGCGCTGCAACTTTCGAAAGGAAGGCCCTAGAGTCTTGAAATTTTCAGGTTAGGTTAAGATCCTGAATATCTCGGTTGAGTTCGTAAAAGGGCCAAATCAGCCGAATGGTTTTTGTGCTACAGCCATTTGAAATTTTGATTTTTCAATGAATCGAGAAATATTTATCTGATCGAGATGAAATTTGGTTGGAATATGAACAGTGTCAATAAGAAAAATTATCCTTGGAAAAATTCGAAAAAAATAAATTTTTTTTGAAAATTTTTTTCGAAATTTTGTTTTGAAAATTTTTTTATTCCGTTGGAATTACACTGAAATTTCCAAGTCACCATTTCGCAATGTGAACAAGCTCGTAAGAGCTACTGACTGCCCGTCAGTGCTTTTCTAGATTTTTTGAAGAGAAGACTTACAGTTTAGAGGGTAAGTGAGAAATACAAATGCACTAATCGATTTGCTACTCGAATCACTAGAGAAATAAACGAAAGGTTTCAAAAATTCCTTATCCAGGAATCTGTTTGATTTTGCTGAAGCTACCAAGACACATTTTGGAATATTGTGATGATAAAAATTTGAACTATTATTATAAGGTGGCTGCAAGATTTTTTTATCGGTATTGTAGTTACGGTGACTCATACATGTAATAAATCCACCGAACAATGCTCAACTTTCAAATAAAACATATTGAGCGATCTTTGGATAGTAGGATCTTTACAAAATTTTGCATGTACCATCGAATCATCATTTTGAACTTGATCGAATATATCTTATTGAAAATATTGTAAAACTATACTTTCGAAACATTTGGGGTAACCTATCCCTTCATAAAAACCTCTTGTTTGTGCTCCAATCCTACTCCACTGCTATAGGTTCTTTGAGTCGTTTCTTCCGCAAATTTAAACTCAAAGGAATCAACCTGATATTTGTAGAGCAGATTTGGGACTGATGAAGGTCATAGACTGTAATGGGTATAATTCACCCAAGAATTCAATAGATATTCGAAATTTATTATTTGAAGCATTTTCAAAACTACATGAATACTATGTACATAACGCGTTGAAATCTGGCCGTCGGTTGGGAAATAGTTAAATGAAACCTAGTAGTATAATGCAAACTACAAACACTGTTGTTTCTGTCAAAATTTGTTCAATATACAAATGGGTTGGAAAAATTCTAGAAAGTCCCTTACGGGAAGTCTGGAGCATTTACACGCGCTCTCTCAAATTCGAAGCTATTTCCTCACGGAATACTGAATTAATTTTCAAGTCGCCATTTTTCCACTGAAAAGATTTTAATTTGATATTATTTGAATTTCGTGAATATTAATAACGAACATAACATCCCGACAGAGAGCCTGAGCTAATATAACCGGATAATGTTACGCTGGATGACATTCAAGATAAAGCGGAAGCTTTTAGTTCAATTTTTTTTCTGATATCGGACCAAAACTGGCTGAAAAGCTGAGAGCATCTAATGAACTCAGAATTCCCACTGAAAGAAATCTATTTTTTCAGCCAGCGGATCAGCAAAAGATCAGGCAGTTGTGAGATCCATGAAATTTTACAAGGCACCTGGTTTGGATGGCATCATCTCTCAAACATACTTAAATCCGTTGCACAGAATTTGTCACCGCTTACACATATAGTCAACATGTCTATTGAGTCGGGTTAATTTCCAGGAATACCTAAGTATCATAAGACTGGTCATCAACTCAGGGGCTCGGGAAAGGATGAATAACTACCAACCCATTTCTTTGACTTCAAGTATCTCTAAAATTCTGAAAACAATTATCCATAAAAGAACTTATAAATTCCTAGAAGATTGTAAAATCTTGAATGAAAGGCAATTCGGATTCCGAAGCGGCAAATCAACACAGGATGCACTCTCAAATTTGACAGCCAAAATTCACCAATCATTTGATTAATCTAAACCTTGTCTTTCAATATTCATATATTCGGCGAAGGCTTTCGATACGGTGAATAACGGAGAACTATTGAGAACAGAAAAGGATTATGGAGTCAGTGGTCGGACATTGGATTGGTACAGAAGCTATTTGACTGGTAGCAGACATTGTGTACGGATTGATAGCTCCCGTAGTCCCTCCTTATTTACTCTTCAATGTGGTGTACCGCAAGGTACAATATTGGGTCCTTTCTGTTTATTGCTTATCTGAATTCCATCTTTTCTCTGAATAGTAGGGGTGAATTGGTTGCTTCTGCAGATGATACCGATATATTTTATCAAGCTGATACGTGGGATGAACTTGGAAGGTTTGGCGGAAGATGATTTCACAATGATAAAAGATTTTTGTCAACCATTGACCCTCAATTATGGAAAAACTTGCTTTATGCCCTTCTCTCTCACCTCTGTAAGAATGCCCAATTTCAAAACGTTAACATTCAAAGATTGCGGCTGTTCACGTGAGATCAATACGGTGCATAAAGTCGAATATTTAGGTGTTTATTTGGATGCTCATCTGAGATGGAATAATCAGGTTGATAATCTGGTGAATAAGTTGCGCATGCTTGTCCCAAAGTTCAAGAACTTACGAGAATATTGCGATCTGGGGCTGCTGAAGAGGCTCCACATTTTTCTGGTCTAGGCTCATCTGCTTTCTGGAATATTGGGATGGGGGCTGTTGTGAAAACTTACTTAAAAAAACAAGAAGGGACACAAGAATGGTTGATAAGGATCATTTTTCGAAAGCTTTACTAGTTTTCGACTTATCGAATTATCGACTTGGGAAAACTATTTTCCTTGGCTCTGACAATTCACCTGAGGAAGAACTTAATGATAGTTAAGCTTCAATGAAGATCAGTATAGTACCAGAAATAGAAGGAATTGGATTATTCTTCCGCGTATAACAAAAACGGTGGGTCATAGATCACATACATACCTTACCCCCTTAAAAAGGTTCTCACAAGAATGAAAATTCCTGAAGAGGAAAATAAAATTGGTTAGAACTGATGTAGGCAAAGTTCATTTGTTCATGCTTATGCCTGCTTGCTCAATTTTTTGCTATCAAAATAAGATCATTTCTTATTCTATATCGTTTAGGGTTGTTCCTCTTTGAGTGTCTTTTTTTGTTTTTAATTCAATAAATCAATAATCTCCTACAAGAGGCAGCTTTAGTGGTTTGCTAATAGATATGCCTAAGGGAAAAATATTATTTTCTAATGTATATTTTTTTTTCCGACATTGTGAGGGATGAAAGATGAAATGTTTGAGTGCGTTTTTATTTTCATCGAACTGGTTAATCGGTGGATCTCCCTCTCTCTCTTCTTTTTTTCCCACCAAAGAAGAGAAAGATAGAGGTTAATCGATTAATCATTTCGATGAAAATAAAAACGCACTTTTTTTCAGGTTGTGAGAAAGTTGTATCGGAGTCAAAATACAATAAACATCATAATTATTATTATTAGTATTATTTCTATTATTGGGGAAATGAATTTTAAATGGATATGTCAGCGGAATCAGTTGGCACATGTTGATTATTCACGGAATCGACATTCGTTATTGAGCCCATCTAATGGGCGATCGTCAACACAATAATAATAAATTCGAGAGATAGAAACATATGGCCGAGGGGCTAACAACAAATACATTCCTTTCAACATATATGGTTGTGAAATTTCAGAAGCTTCGATCAAATTTCAATCAAATGAGCTGAAATTGTCCAGCTGTGGGATCGAAGAATTAAAGCATTGGATTCACTTTATGCCTACTTAAATTCGGCTCATCCAAAAAAGGCATTAATTATGAATATTATCTGAATCCCAGTAATACCTTTCGGCGTTTGGAAAAAGCATAAACTAAACTAAAATTAAATGATAGTGAAATGATTTTATTCATCATCACGCCTGCTTCCTGAATATAATGAAATATGACCTCCTATACTCTTCAAATCAAGGTGAACATCAGTAAAAAATCTGTGGTCTACCACCTGGGCATTTTTTGTCATCGGCTCCAAAAACAGGAACCACTGAACTAGCCGTAAATAACCTGGAACACATGCTCATCTGTAATGTTATTGACCTGTACTATTTAAATTGATTTTTTCACAGTATCTCGACCACTACTAATTACCAACTTAATTGTTTTAAATGGCAGGTGAGACTTCTTAATTTTCCATATAGAAATACCCTCTGAATATGCAGAGTAGACGGGCGGCATGAGACAATATTATCCCAATCCAATTCAATTATAACAACAAATGTTTCTTAACATTAATATTACACGGCGAGAATGTTAATGAATATGGATAATCTCGATCAAATATTTGGGGCACCTGGTGCGCTAACAGGTTAACAGAGTATTTTTCATTCAATCCAATTGAATGAGGAGCATCGGAGTTTTTGTGAAGAATACCTCCACGAATGAATAAAGTTTTAGAAAATCACTGATGTGAGGCCAGGAGTATTTATACGCTTGTTGAAATTCTTCCCAGAATGGTCACCTATTCACGTATTGACCCGCCTAACGCAGCTTCCCTTCGGATGGAAAGATTTGGACATCTTTTTTCATACGGTCTTCACGAATTTCTACATGAACCTTCACTCTATCATTTTTCAATCAGGTATCTACTTTGTTTCAATTCGATCTGAACTGAATTTCTGAAAATATTGTAAAAACGAAATTTCGAATCTACAAAATTGTTGGGCGAATTTCGCCTGCTCGCGCTTCCGACCTTTGTAATCAAGCCCCAAGCCCACCCTACAAAAATAGAGTTCCTAAGTAGTTTCTTCGGAAGTTAATGTGTTCACGAATGGCCGAACTATAGATCGTGAAAAAAAACATAAATGAAGAGTAAGATTGGGATGTAATTACGAAGTACTTAACTGAGGAATGACAGCTTGAAGGTTCATACAGGATTCCGTAAGGACCAGATGAATAGATCACAAAAATATTTGCTATGTATTTTAGAAAAACTATGAAATTATTTCGTAGATCTTTGAAATAATAATCTCCTACCTACTTGATCCTCAAAAAATTCTTCATAAAGTTCAAGTTCAACTATCTATGAAGTTTAAATATGATGGCATCGGTAATTCCCGAGATATTGAGGAAATGACCTCAAAATGGACGTTGCCCAAATTGTCAAATCGAGTCTCTCGAAAGTGAGAAGCCGACTCAAAAAATCGTAATCTTGTGTGCACTTTCGCCTTCACCTAAGGTGTAAGCCATATTTCATCGAAATCTGAATAGTTTCCAAAAAAATTTCTCGAAAAAATTAGCGGATTTTTTTTTATATCCTTACGATTACATCCTCACAGAATTTTGAAGATTGAGTGGCGGCTTGATATTATCATGACGAAGTACTTCTTGTAATATTGGTAAAACTCCGGCATCGGTCAGCCGATTTCGACCATTAACGAACTTAACTGAGATATTCAGGTTTCAAACCTCACCTGAAATATGAATGATAATAATGTTCACTAGAACACATTCAAGATTCTGCAAATAGAAGAAAACATATTATGAATATATACAGGGTGATTCTAGAGGAGACGGTCAGATTTTCACCAAATAATTAGACTATTCAGGATACTTTTACAATGTTTGATTCATGGTTGGAGGTCTCCATTGAGACTATACAGGGTAATTTTTCACCCTGATAATGAAGCTACCGGCCAGCCAGATCCACGGAAACTTTTCATTCCACCACGGTCGAACACACTTTCGTGAATTTTTTATTTCAAGACCGGCGAACGTAATAAAATTAGGTTCATTGTACGGATGAATTGAGGAGCAAAGATTTCAGAATAGGCGGCCTAGAAAAAAACTCAGGTAATATTATGCAGAAATGAAAGAGCTATAAACAGTTAATTTTTCGTTCACATAGATTACCCTTAAAGGTACAGCTCCAAGATCCGAATTGTCCGATGATGTCATGCCGGCCGAATAGTAATTTGGTGATTTTCTCATTTCCCAACTTGGCGGCCAAGAATGAAGTTGATTCCATATTATAAAGAATTGAAAGAGCCTTGAATCATGCAATTTTCGTACACATTGGATACATCTAAGGGCCCAGCTCCAGGATCCGAATTATATAATCTCATGCCGTCAGAATAGATTTGAGTGATTATCAAATTTTCAAAGTTTTTTCTTGGCCACCTATTTGGAAAACACGAAAATTGTGAAATAGTTTGGCCATACAATTCGGCCCTTGGTGCTGGAAAAATTAACAATTTATAGCTCATTTATTTCTCTATGAAGTAAACTCAAATTTAATCTTGGCCGTGTATTCGGCCATTCATTCCTTCATAATATTATCTTAGTTTTTCCTTGGCCGTCTCTTCTGAAAACATGAAAATCACGAAAATTTGTTAGGCCGGAATGAAAACCTTCAATTCGGACCTTGAAGCTGGACCCTCAGAGGTAACCTATATCTGAATGAAAAAATAATTCAAATATAGAATTGTTATTCCTCTCTATAAGATGGAGCAGAGTTTATTCTTGGCCGCTTATTATGAAAATATAAAAAACTCTTTCGCTGGCATGAAATCCTTCAATTCTATCCTTGAATTGGGCCTTGGAGTTAAGATATGTCAACGAAAAATTGTTCATTCCTTGCTCTTTCATTCTTCTAAAAAAAAAACGAAAGTGTTTTCGACCGTGGTGGAATGAAAACTTCCGTGAAGCTCGCCGGCCGGGAGCTAACATTATCGGGGTTATTTTGTCCGATTCGATTGATTTTACTTTTATTGATAACTTTTGTATAGCTCACTTTATTTCGATGAAATATGAAGTGAAGTATAATATGAATGAGCACATGCAGTAATTTCAAAAATTTTTCCGAAATACAATAACAACTTATTGTGATGTTTTTCAGATAAATTGTGCAGGTTGAAAGAACACCTTGTAAATTTCATTTCCAAACCTCAGCTATTTGTTTACGATTTCACTATAATAAATCATTATTCGAGTTTTTATTTCTTTTGGCATACTTCTGGTTTTCCGAAAAATCAAAAAAAAAACAAAACATATCGAAATTTTGCTTCAATAGATTTTATTCTAATAATAACTTTGGTATGAGTCCTTCAGTTTGGACAAATTTCCAATGTAGTACAATATGAATCAGCAGTATATTCAATAATTTCAACATTTCTCCCAACAAGGGGATGTTATTGTGATAATTTCTGATTAATTGTGCTGGTTAAAATGGTACATTGCTTGTCCAAAACTTCGCTATTTGTTTCGAATAGTAACATAATTAGTTATTATTCAAGCGTTTTTAAAAATACGATCAGTTTTCAAAAAAAAAATTGTTCAAGGGAGGATATTAAAGAAATTTTGGTTCAAACGAGAATATTCTGCACTAGGTATATGGCGGCATATTTGAATATATTTAATGTGAAATCATCACGATAACCCTGTCTTTGGAGGAAAATGTCGCGAAATTATTTCTATGACCTATACAAGCAATTTCAATGGATGTTCAGAACGAATGGGTTGAAAACATTAGATAATTTTGCTTTACTTATTTCAGTGAACTCCCTACTTGATCAGAGAGGCCACCATCTCTTGGGGTTGCGACGGAAAAAATGATATCGATTTAATTATCCGTGCAAGTAACATATACCTTTGGGATATTAGAATCTTTATTGTCTACTGTAAACCATATTATTTGAAACTTCGAATGAATCAATGAACGGGGATCACACAGAACATGAATGTACGGAAATCTTACTACAATAACTACTGATATCAAGATTACATTTAAAATTGGGTTGAAAAATCGAATGAGAATATTATATGTTCTACATGGTGATAATATTACTACTTCTAACTTTTATTTACCTTTGAAATGTTTAACAATATAAAGTATTATTTTCAACTCAAAAATTTAAACATTCAAACGTCCGATCTTCTTGAGAATTATACCTGATATTTCATGATGCAAATATTATCTAAGAAAATATTATGAATGTGATATATGGCATGGTGGTTCCCATATATTACATCATTGTTGTAAGGTCACTAATTTTCAAGATTGAATTATGAATGAATTTTGATGTCGTGAAATTTAGGAGGAGCTAGTATCTCTGATACAAGTAATTTCAAACCAATTAAATCTTATTCATCTACAAAGATTAGTTAAATATGCAAATGGTCCCCGAATACGTCAAAGATTTCTAATCGAACCGTTTAAGTTCAAGCATTATCGAACATAGCTTCCAGACAATATGTGAAAACTGACTTTTGGCAACTTAGTCTATTGGATCCGATCACAATCTGAAGAAGCCACTGACTTGCTTATAATCTGAAATATAATTTTTGAAGTCAATTCACTTCATAATACAATTAGCTACTTCATAGGCCATCATTAATAAAAAATTTCGGTTTTGTCCGAGCCGATCGTGTCTTTCCACATTTCGAGTATGTTTTCAGTTCAGTTTTTAACTATAGGTTGAAATAAGAATATTTTGATGACATTCGAATATTTTATAGAGAAATGGAGGTGAGCATCTATTTGCCCTCTCTTAATGCTGGGGTCTCTTGTTTCCAAGATTAGCACAAAAGTACCCCCCTGGAATACATGGTGCGTGCCATAGACATAGAGACACATATTACTGTGACGAGTACGGCCCTGTCTATTCTAGAATGTTGCTGAATGCTCCAGAAGGCCCGAGCAGTCTATGAGTCACCCGCCTCGCTCTAGAGCATTCTGGAAACTGCTGGAAATTCCACACGTAATAAAAAGGTAGGCGCGGATTAGCACAGGGACCAATTAAACAGAGTGATTCGTAGCGGAAAGAGTTCAGTGAAAATAAATTAGTGTGGATATAAATTGTGAACAGACTTTAATAGAAATACTTGTTTAGTTATTGGAATAGTAGTGTGTAAATAGTGTAAATAAATAGTTTAATCATTCTAAACGTTTTGAAAACCCAGAAAACGTTACATTGGTGTCAGGTGTGCGGTTCGACATCGCTCGAATTGAGTACATAAACTGATTGAAATTTATGCCAGTGACTACAAGACTGCAGAGCGCAATGGAGACGCAGGCGATAATGGAATTTTTGAGTAAAATGAATGAGAAAATGGAAGAAAATTCTCGGAAAATGGAAGAGAATTCTCAGAAAATCAATGAGAAAATGGATGAAAATTCACGGAAAATGGAGGAAAATTCTCAGAAAATGGAGAAAATGGAAGAAAATTCTCGGAATGGCAATGAATTGGTGAGTCAATTTGCAAGTAAATTGGATGAGAAAATAGACACTATAAATGGAAAATTTGATAAAGTTGACGAAAAACTGGACGAAGTAAATGAGAAATTTGATAGAGTTGACCAAAAATTCCACGAAGTTCATGAAAAAGTTGACGAATTTTATGATAAAGTTGACGGAAAATTCGAAGAAGTATATGAAGAAGTTAACGGAAAATTTGAAGAAATAACAGGAATAATTGAACAGCATTCTAAAATAATAGAGTCCCTGAAAAGAATGTCAATTGGAAAAGATTATCCGGCTTCATCACCCTTAAGCAACATGAAAATGGAAAATAACGGCGAAAGTGGAAAAATGAAGATCAAGCCACCGACATTTGATGGAAAAGTTCCATGGTCGACATACCAAAAACAATTCGAAGCTGCTGCGATGGCAAACAGTTGGAGCGATAACGAAAAAGCCACAGCATTGATAATAGCTCTACGAGGAGAGGCACTCAACATTCTGCAAACGATTCCGGAGAGCCAACAGGCCTGTTATGAAGTTCTAACATCGAAACTTCAGATGAGATATGGTGATGCTCATTTACAACAAGTTTATCATGCCCAAATCAAGAACCGGGTGCAGAAAACAGGAGAAAATCTCCAGGAGTTTGAGGCAGATGTGGCTAGATTAGTCAGGCTGGCGTACCCAACTGCTCCAGACAGCTTCCTTGAACAGCTATCCATCCAAACCTTTGTAGATGGGATCAAGGACAGCGAAATACAACAAGCCTTGAGACTCGCACGCCCTAAAACCATGGATGATGCTTTAGCTCAGGCTTTAGAATTCGAGGCAGCGAAGCAGGCATCTCATAGAGGACAAGTTCGTGTGAGACAAGTCCACGAAATAGACCGACCTGTTGAAGAAATTATCAGAGAAGAAGTTAGCAGATTATTACGTACTAAGAAAAAGGACGCTGTGTGCTGGTACTGCAATAAAAGTGGGCATATTAAGCGAAATTGTCCCAAAATGGAAAAAGAGCCACAGCAGGAAAACTGAAAAGGGTCGGTGATAAGGGGCATAAATTGACCCAAGCTTTGGATGCCCCTGAAGTGATAATCCGAGGAATCATGTCTACGGATTCTTCAAGCATAGTTGTTCCCGGAAAAATAAATGATAGAAATGTGAAAATCCTGGTAGACACTGGATCAACCAGAACCATTGTGCGTCCAGAAATAGCTAAAGGATTCAAGATTCATCCAGTTGTGATCAAACTTCGAACGCGTCTGGACAGGAAATACCAACTTATGGATCGGTCCTCTCCACTATTGAATTGGGAAATACAACAACAAGGCACGAAGTTCTAGTGGCTGAAATCACGGAAGAAGTAATCCTGGGATTGGACCTCGTCAAGAAACTTGGATGCCAACTGGATATGAAGAATGATGTTCTTCGACTGGGAAATGAAGAGATCCCGTTCAATGATGTGGATGACAAGACATATCGGATTCGATTGACAGAGGACATCACGTTGCCAGGTCGAACTGAAAGCATAGTGATTGGTAGTTGTGATGATGTTACGAGAAATGGCTGCGTTAAAGTAATCGAGCCCTCTGACGATGCAATACTGGCTAAAGGACTGTTACTTGGGAAGACACTGGTAAGGTTGAGAGATAATATTCCCATCCGATTACTGAATATGAACATGTTTCCAGTCACCTTGAAGAAGAACACTTTGATTGGACACGGAGTACCAGTGTACCATATTTCTGGTGGGATAGATACTGCAAGAGTCTCGCAGAGCCAGAAGAATACTGAAGAGCTGGTGTCCCTTCTCACCTCAAAATGTCAAGATCTGTACCGTTATGAACTAGCCGAAGTGAGGAAACTGATTCATAAATTCTCCGACGTATTTGCCACTGACGAAAGAACAGGAAAGACCGATATTGTGCAGCATAAAATCAATACTGGTGATGCACAACCCATCCGACAGCACCCCAGACGTCTTCCTTTGGCAAAAAGAGAAGAGGCTGAACAGATTATTGAAGACATGGCTAGAGAAGGTGTCATTGAACCATCCAATAGTCCCTGGACGTCGCCTGTAGTGTTAGTGAAGAAAAAGGACGGGTCCACCAGGTTCTGTGTAGACTATAGGCAGCTCAATCAAGTTACGAAGAAGGACAGCTATCCCTTACCTAGAATAGATGATACACTGGATACACTCTCGGGATCACGTTGGTTTTCCACCTTAGATTTGAAGAGTGGGTATTGCCAGGTTGGCCTGGATCCAAGGGACAAAGAGAAAACTGCCTTTAGTATTGGAACGGGTCTGTGGCAATTTAAAGTGATGCCCTTCGGTTTATGTAACGCTCCTGCTACATTCGAGCGTTTAATGGAGACAATACTGAGAGGACTCTCCTGGAAGACTTGCCTGGTGTACTTAGATGACGTGATAGTAGTGGGAAAATCATTCCGAGACCACCTACACCACCTTTCCGAAGTTTTCCAGCGACTTCGTGAAGCCAACCTAAAGCTGAGTCCCAAGAAATGCAATTTATTTCGAACTGAAGTGAAATATTTAGGACACGTAGTTTCTCGAGGGGGCGTGAAAGTTGACCCGGATAAGATCAAAGCAGTACAGGAATGGCCTATACCGAGAGACAAGAGTGAATTGCGAAGTTTCTTAGGCTTATGCACCTATTATAGAAGATTCGTATCTGGATTCGCCAAAGTTGCCAAACCTCTTACAAAATTAACAGAGGATGGACAGGAGTACATATGGTCCTATGATTGCGCTGAAGCTTTCGCACAGCTGAAGAAGGCCCTGGTCACCGCTCCAGTTTTAAGCTACGCAAGAGCTGAAGGGAAGTTTGTGCTCGACACGGATGCTAGCAATTCAGCCATCGGGGGTGTTCTATCGCAGGTTCAGGATGGACAAGAAAGGGTGATAGGATATTTCAGCAAGGTCTTATCGAAACCAGAACGAAATTACTGCGTGACCAGAAGAGAACTTTTAGCAGTCGTCAAGTCCGTAGAACACTTCTACAAATATTTGTACGGAAGGAAATTTCTGCTGAGAACGGACCATGCTGCTTTGAAGTGGCCCCTGAACTTCAAGAACCCGGAAGGACAAGTGGCCAGATGGATTGAAAGACTGCAAGAATATGACTTTGATACCGAACATAGAACGGGAGCTACCCATCGCAATGCCGACGCGTTATCAAGAAGGCCTTGCCCCGAGAATTTCAGCCATTGCTCACGTGTGGAAGACAAAGCTGATGTGAGACGGACCACAGTAATTGAAGAAGATTGGCTACCCCAAGAAATACAACGGGCACAAGAAGAAGATCCAGACTTGAAAGTAATCCTGAGTTGGAAGAAGAGTGGTAGACGACCTACTTGGGAAGAAGTATCCAAACTGAGTCAAAATGTTAAGTCGTATTGGGCACAATGGGAAACGTTGAAGATCGATAAAGGTCTTCTGAAGCGTTGTTGGGAGAATGACGATGGATCTGAACAGAGGCTCCAGTTGATCGTGCCGAAGAGTCGAGTGACAGACGTTTTGACCAGACTACATAATGGAACTTCAGGTGGACATTTCGGGATTACTAAGACGTTGGAGAAAGTTAGGCAGCGGTTCTATTGGATCAACTGTAAGAAAGACGTTAAAGACTGGTGTAGAACATGTAAAGCTTGTGCTGCAGCTAACGGTCCTTACGGCAAAGGGAAGGCCCCAATGAAACAATATAACGTCGGATCTCCCATGGAACGAGTAGCTATCGACATAGCGGGCCCCTTTCCCGAAACAGATCACGGAAACAAGTACATATTGGTAGCCATGGACTATTTTACCAAATGGGTGGAAGCGTACGGTATTCCCAATCAAGAGGCAGGTACGGTTGCTGATAAATTGGTCAAAGAATTCTTCTGCAGATTTGGAATACCTCTAGAGCTGCATTGTGATCAAGGCCGAAATTTCGAGTCGACATTATTCCAAGAAGTTTGTAGGAAATTGGGGATTAATAAGACAAGAACAACAGCTCTACATCCCCAATCAGATGGTATGGTAGAACGAATGAATAGGACCATGGGAAAACATCTTGCCAAAGTAGTCTCCGACCACCAGCGGGACTGGGATGAGTATTTGCATCTATTCACAATGGCATATAGATCTTCGGTTCAAGAATCCACCAAGGAAACTCCAGCCAATATAATGTTCGGCCGAGAAATTAGACTACCTTGTGACCTAGAGTTTGGTTGTAAGCCTGGAGAAGATGTAGCCGGGGAGGACTACGTCAGTAAATTGAGAAGTAAGCTAGATTACATCCATGACAAGGTGCGCAATCAAATGCAGCAAGCAAGTGATAGGATGAAAATGCGCTATGACATCAAGGCCATTGAAGGAGGGTTCGCCGCAGGAGATCTGGTGTGGTTGTATAACCCTCAAAGAAAAAGAGGATTTTCTCCGAAGCTGCAGAGACAGTGGGAAGGACCGTATGAAGTCATGAAAAGGATAAATGATGTAGTTTACCGGATACGGAAGCTTCCTAGAGGAAAACCGAAGGTCGTCCATTTCAATCGATTGGCTCCGTACGCGTCAACACAGGATGACGAAGAAGAAGTACGTTTTATCGAGGTTCCGGCGAAGGAAAGTGACGATTTTCAGGAATTCATGAATAGCTATGGAGGAACACGAGTTGCACGGTTTGGCGTTACAAAGGAAGTTCATCAAGACCTATTTACAGTTCCCGAGGAATACTCTCTTGCTCATTGTGTAGCAGCGGATCTAAGGATGAGTAGAGGAATAGCAAGAGTATTCAGAAATAAATTTGGACGCCAAGAGGAACTGATGAGACAGCAGCCCAGAATCGGAAAATGCCTGAGACTGAAGTCAGAGGGTCGGTTCATTTACTACGTAGTCACCAAACAATACTCATATCAGAAGCCCACCTACCAGAATTTATGGACAGCGCTGCATGGCTTGAAAGAAGACCTTCGATGCTTTGGGATTAGGAAATTAGCTGTTCCCAAACTAGGTTGTGGACTGGATCAACTGAATTGGCGAGTTGTGCGAAGCATGCTTGAAGTAGTCTTCCAAAAGACAGGTATGCAGATCTTGGTATGCAATTTCAACCCAAAGCAAACCGAAAAGTCCAGGAAAACCGTAGACTGTTACTTCCATCAGAAGGGCTACTGTAGAAATGGTGACGATTGCAGATTTCATCACGGTCCTCCGAGGAATTCAGGGAATCTGTTCTGGGACAGAACAGGCTTAAGGAGGGGACAGTGTGACGAGTACGGCCCTGTCTATTCTAGAATGTTGCTGAATGCTCCAGAAGGCCCGAGCAGTCTATGAGTCACCCGCCTCGCTCTAGAGCATTCTGGAAACTGCTGGAAATTCCACACGTAATAAAAAGGTAATCGCGGATTAGCACAGGGACCAATTCAACAGAGTGATTCGTAGCGGAAAGAGTTCAGTGAAAATAAATTAGTGTGGATATAAATTGTGAACAGACTTTAATAGAAATACTTGTTTAGTTATTGGAATAGTAGTGTGTAAATAGTGTAAATGAATAGTTTAATCATTCTAAACGTTTTGAAAACCCAGAAAACGTTACATTACTAAGGGATATTTTAATGTCTGTTATCTGTGCCTTTAGACATGGACAACCTTATAAAATAGCTCCCCACTAAGGAGATACGCATCCGATACTAAATTATCATAGATAGGGAAGAAAGATTTGAAATCTGTCACCCTTTGTCTTTTTCTATCTACTTGAGACTGATATTGATCTGTATCTCTCTTAACGGTACCGATTTGCGTTCACACATTCAACGGAAAGACGAAGTCATGTCTTTATGTCTAACGTGCAGACATTTTTTGACATATTTCGGTACTAAACGTGGTTCAAATACTATCGAGAAATTCTTGAGAAGCATGAATACGAAGTCAGTAGCTCGAATCACTGTGCGGAAAACTGGAAATGTTGCTAAAATTTCCTTTATTTTCCTGAAAGCAGAAGCACATTTCCGACACTACCTCAATCGATTATTTCTCTTCAGTAAATTACGCATGGGTTGTAAGAGCATCGACGAATTTTTCATGAATCTATTATAAAAATTTACCAACCCTAAAAATGATTTCAGCTGAGTTAAATTTCTAGGCGGTTCTACTGTTGAAATAAACCTTATCTTCACATGATTGTAATCCATCCTTATAGATTCTATATACCCTAAATAAGTAATCGATTCCTCGAAAAAAGAAAATTTATTTATTCATTTACCAGATCAGGAGTATGTATGCAACATGCTGGTGGATGAGGATGACCGCGTCTTCTGTGCTCTCCCCTCTCCATGCGTCTGGTTTCATATTGCCTTACCGAACCCGTGTTGACTTTGCTGGTTTTTCTGGTGAGAAAAACTGTTTCCTTGACCGATTCACTTTTTGTCCATGTTTTCACTATATGCAATTTCATAACTTGGTCAAATTCCACTTCCGGGTTTTCTTCGAGAATTGTCTCCATAATTATAATGAATTTGTCACGTAGAACGACATTTGGTTCATTTCCAAAAGCACAATGAGTAGCTAACGATCTTACTCTGCCCATTGTTGAATAGACTACTTCCTATTTTTCAAGGCGTTATAAAATTCGAATCTAGCCGCAAAAGGTCACTATAAATTTCGACTTTATCCTTGTCGCCAAGTTGTAATGTCTTTGGATAGTTTAGAGAAAGCACTTTCGTTTTCGTTGTGAGGTTTCACATGTCCATTGAAGACACAAGAACATGTGTATTTCTCATTTTAATTAAAAGCGCATTCATTATTCATTTGTATGTCGTTGATGGAATGAACGTTTAGAACGAAAGTGCTTTCTATATAAACTTTCTTTATAAACTATCCAAATACAAAACAACTTGACGACGAGGATAAAGTCGTAATTTATAGTAATCGAGACCAGAATGGCTTCATTTCTTGAAAAATTGAGAATTTCGTTGTGAAGATTCTGATTGGAATATATTCAGACCCCGTTTGAAAAAATATTTCATAGCAAACAATATCGAGGACGAAAATATAAAGGCTATCCTGCTCAACGCGTGTGACGAAGAGGCATGATATTCAGTCTATGCATCCCGAAATCTCCGGAAGAAAAGAAGTGCGACTTCGTAAGCATTCTCAACAAGCTTTCTCACTCGACCAATCGATCTTTTGCGCCTAGATTAAAATTCTTTAACGCCGTGAAAAAATAGGGAAGTGTCTATTCAACAATGGACAGCCAGAGTAAGATCGTTAGCTACTCATTGTGCTTTTGGAAATGAACTGAAGATGTGAAGCCCAAGTTCCTCAAATGTCGACAATTACCATCTAGGAGAGACCGGTGAATGAAATAATTTCGATCCCGGCGCAATATAGAGAATGTAACACTCCAATTGTCCCAGAGGGAATAGGTGGTGACTATAAAATCACTCTGAATCCTGTCTTACATGTGGACAGATTTCCACTGCCATTAATAGAAGATATATTTTACAAGCTGCGAGGTAATAACGTAACAAGTTATGCTTATCAACAAGTCGAGCTTGATGATGATTCAGTATTGTTAACTATAATTCAAAGGTTATTTGCTTATAAACGTCTTCTTTTTGGAAGCTCATTTTCAAGAAATAACGGATAAATTGTTAGCGAGAATAAATGGAGTTGTCGTGTTTATCGATGACATCTTCATTCCAGGCATAGATGAAATTGAACATTTGAACCGTGTTTCAATGAATAAATGTTCTTTTTTCAAGGAATCGGTGCCTTATTTGGGGTATAGAATCGTTAAGGACAGATAACACGAATGTGAAAGTAAGGTAGATGCAATTCGGAAAGCAGAACTGCCAAGAAATGTAACCCTGTTGAAATCTTTTTGAGGGTTAGTAAATTTTCATGAAAGATTCATAAAAAATCGTCGATGCTCCTACAGCCTATACACAATTCACCGAAGAAAAATATTCGATTCTGGTGGGGTCGGAAACATGATTCTGCCTTCGGGAATGTTAAAGAAATTTTAGCAACATTTCCAGTTTTAGTTCATTATGATCCTCAATTGCCTATAGTTTTAACAGTAGCAATGGAGCCGTTAATTAACATCGCTACGGTTGTAACGATGAGCATCCCATAACATACAGAGTGTAACAGCCAAATGGAATAAATTCGATAACGAATAAATGAGGCGGTGTTAGGAAAAACGCTCGGACACGTCGATTTGTAATTTTAAATGCGCATAGTTTTCAAGAAAATAAAATTATATAGGGTGTTCCATGTGACCGTGGCCTATACCAACTTTCTTATTTCAAATGTAACCCCCTGTATATTATTTATTTTTTGGATTCTTCAGAAAATTCTAGACATAATTAATGTACAATGTCCTATACCTATCTTCAACTTTTTCGGAAGTATTAAGCGTTTTCAGAAATGTTGAGTAACGTTAGAAGACAATTCTACACCAGATTAGCATGTTGCCAAGACGTTCGCGGCGAGCATTTTGAACATTTCCTACATTGACATTAATGTTTTTTTTTGTTTTTTTTTATTATTAAGAAATAATCAGTATTACTTATTAGGTTTTAAGTCTAATGTACCGTATTTGTGAAATAAAATAATTTTTTTATTCAAAACGTTGATTTTTGAACTAAATCTGAAAACACTTAATATTTCCGAAATAGTTAAAGATAGGTATAGAACATTGTGCATGAATTGTGTCTAGAATTCTCTGAAGAATCCAAAAAATAAATAATATACAGGGGGTTGCATTTGAAATAAGAAAGTTGGTTTTGGCCACGGTCACATGGAACACCCTATATAATATTATTTTCTTGAGAAATATGCGCAGTTGAAATTACAAATCGACGCGTTTTTCCCAACACGGCTAAATTTATTCGTTATCGAATTTATTCCATTTGGCTGTTACACTCTGTATATTTCTTAAATATTGACCAAAAGTCAACATAATTAGTCACAATTGGCAAAGGAGGCTTTGGCTATCATAGCTGGAGTTAAAAAAATTTCAGTACCTACAAGGTAGGAAATTGATAATCAAAACTGATTACAAATGCTTACTGGGCATTGTTTCACTTTAGTTACAATAAGGTATTAATCAAGCATATTTTCTGTCAAGATTACCTATATATATATATTCTTTTGAGACCGAGCATTACATTCTAAGATATATCACAGTGTTAGCAGAGGAAATGTAAACGGGGTACCATACTTATTTGCGTATGATACAAGAGCACAGATAAAAACCTCAGGAAAAATTCTGTCTCCCCGTATAAGTGTAGTAATTTGTTTATAGAAGATGGATGGCATCTTTTTCATTGGAAAATAATTTTTTCGTCATCTTGAATTCAGTTCGACAAAATATCTTGACATAATATCTGAAACAGAAAGAGGGACAGAAAACCAGAAGGAAAGCAGTAAATAATATCACCTACATTTGCTCATGACCGAGAGAGTCTTTTGACCAGGTTCAGTCCTCCAAGAGATGATTTTCAGATCCTCAGATAAACGAAGAACGCTACAGGCCCCTTTATTGGGGAATCATCTCCCATCGATCCATAATTGTTCATTTTGAAATAGAAATTTAATAAAATATCGGGAATAAAGTGAAAAACTTGAGACATGTATTATGTCAGGATGACATAATAAGATTACCTATAAATGACCATATTAACGCATCGAATTATAGTTATCATATGTTTATTTCATTGCATCAAATGAGGATATACCAATAGGTTAGGATTAAATTAAAATAGAGTCAAGTAAAGACATGGAAATTAAGGAGGTCTGTACAGATGTGAGACAGGATTGCCAAAATCGGTTACTCCACTTTTGAAGCCTTACTTGCAGTATAAAATAAGTTAAGTATTTCTGAAGGTTTGCTGGTTTTTGGGTCATACAGTTGTCATTCCGTTGTCTCTCTGGAAGAAATTCTCGAACATTCTTCACTGGAATGGCTAAAAGTAAGAGTTTTGCTCGTTCTTCTGTGTGGTGGCATAAAGTAAATATTATATTGAAAAATTGATTAAGAATTGTGAAAACAGTTTAGGTGCAAGAAATTCAGCCTCCAAAGTTCGATTACAGACTTGGGAATATCCAAAGAAACCATGGTACCTAGTTCATGTATATTATGTTGGTCCAAATGTTGTGTACATCTTGTATTAACATTTACTAGTTAGGAAGTAACCTGTAAATGGGGGAAAAGTGTAATATATTTTGGCATTCATTCTACTTTTTATGGAGGAATTGCACATGCACATTGAATCCTTAAACATGTGTATTTTTCATTTTAATTAAGGGCGCATTCATTCATTGTATGTCGTTGATGGAATAAACGTTTGAAACTGAAGTGCTTTCTCTAAACTATCCAGAGAGATTTCAGAAAAGGATGAGGAAGTTGAGACGGAAAAAAACAGGGGGCTATGGCGAATTGACACTGCAATGATATATAGGATGTAACTTTGAAATACAAACGTTTTTGGTACTTTTGATATACTCTAGATCGTAAGACTTGTAACTTTAGAATATTCAACCAAATCGTACACCCCGTTCTCCATAAAAGTTCAGGGACCCACCCTGTATACTTATATTGATAGCACCATAAATGAACGAGCGTTTAAATACTCATGACTGCAACTCTGAGCTGCTCTCGAGTCGTAAGCTCCCAGATTCGTCTTCGGGAACTAAATAATTAACTCTGGCTCAATTCTACAGACCCGTTTATGGTCTGTTCGGCGAAGTCATTATATATCTGTTCGCTCAAGATGAACGCGTCGAAATTAATAACGAAATTCGTCCAGATGACATGGAGTATCGTTTTAACACAAAAGCTGTCGATTTCTATGTGAATAATCCTCTTTGCTCCACCCCCTATTAGCGATGAGCAGGTAGCTTCTTGAAACATAATAGCCCGCATATTTGTCAAGACTTGTTAACAGTTGAGAATCAACAGGTATTACTGTGTAGCAGATATCAGATGTGTTATTGGCGTTGTATTGGGTTCGGCTCATGGGGGATGAAAAGTGTCTGGTTACATTGGACCTAGCGGACAATACAAAATAAAATACTATGAATCAAAATTCGGGAAGAGCACTGACGTGGAGTCAGAGGCTCTTAAGCGTTACTTCAATTTTGAAGTCGATGTGTTCAGCCATCGGGGTATTGATCTTTCCACTGGCCACAGAAGCTTTTATTGCCGATCAAACGATTTTGTGAACCTCTTATTATATGTTCCACACGAAATGTTGCATGAACCTTCAAGTCGTAATTTTCCAACCTAGTTATAGATTCGATCATATCTGTATTTTTGAAAATACAAGAAAAATAAAATTTCGAATAGATATGTCAACGGAATCATTGAGCTGATTTTTACCATTCACCAATCTAACTTTAGTAACTGAGCCACAATCCCGCCTTACAAATTCCAAGTCTATCTCTTTGTTTTTTTCTGAAGTTATGTGGTATTTATCAACCGTTCGTTTTTCATTGCCAAATTGGATTGTATTATTTCAATGTATTCGATTTATTGAGATTTTGATTTCAACCAAAGTTTTTTTATTGATGAATTCATATTTCTATTCAGGGCATTCTGCAGGCCCATTAGCATAATTGATTTCCGTAATGCCACCATTTTTTTTATGAAAACTATTTAAGTACTCCGAATGGAATCTTTGGGAGGCAAAAAAATGAAAACCAACGGATATTTTTCTATTCTGTTATCACACCAGTGTTCCGAATGAAGGTAAGTTCAGCCTTGAAAGATTTCAATAATTTCGGAGAAAATTTTTCACTAAAGACATGCAAAAAAAGTTGAATTTAAATTTCTTACAAAATTGAGTGCATTGAAACAATGCTATCCAATTTGGCAAGCAAAAATGAAAAATTACAGCTTTGCAGGTTTTCCACCATTTTGAATGTATTTTTTCAGAATTCTACACCACAATCAGACTGACCACCAAGAAATACTAATATGTTACCAGGAACCGTTATTTCAAAGGTCACGCATAACTTACCAGTTATCAGAATATTGCCTAAAGTTGACATTGAACGTATATCTCGCTTATGCTACGAAAACGGGGTATACCGGGTGATTCATTAAGGGTGGCCACCGGCCGTATCTCGGGAACCGTTCATCCTATAACTTCCGGAAAAAAATTCTAATGACAAAATCGCCCCCTAGAAAATGATTTAAAATATTTTCAAGTTCGTAGTTCCCCACTAGAGGGCGCAATCTATCACTTGTAAAATATAATCTCATTTTTTACGAAATATTCTCCAGCTAACAGTGGTAAAGAATAATAAAATAAGAAAATACTCTTCCTATTCAACAACTTTTGTTACAGTAATTTTTCTATATTTCCTTTTTTTTAGTGGTGGGATGGAAAAACTTTTCTTCACAAAAAAAACACTCTGACTTCTGTATGCGTGAACCGATTTTCACAAAATTTGATTTCATTCGAAGGCCATTAAAAGCAGATCACAGAAAAATATGACAACAACATACCGGGTAATCCAATTAAAAACTACAGGCTGTTTTATGTTACTTCACCCTATTTGCGCGTTTTACTGGAGAATTTCAAATGCAATGCTATGATTCTATCCGACTGAGAATAAGCTAAGCATTATTACCTATTGACTTGTTAAAACCGCAGACAGATATCTCCGGTCATTCCGAAGATATTAACATTTTTGCAGATTTCGATAAGTGTTGATCAACCCTGTGGAATTCAGTTATTCAGAATTGAGTTATTTCATCAGCTAAACAATCAACTAAAAGAAAAAACATCAAAAATGTATGCTACTCACAAAACAAGCTGATCTAGATCCAGTAAGCTTTGGCGTTACTGTTTATTCTCGGTTTCTATAGCTGTAAAATTTATTTAGGTCGATTGCAAACTACTAGTTCATGAGGCCTCATTCTTCAAACGGAGAAGCATTTGATATGCTTAATGTTGATGCTGAATGTTTAGAAAATGCAGTAGATGAAAGGGAATACCCGATACGATATCCTGAAAGACGTCGTCATTCCAGAAAAGTATTCAAAAGATTGACACGAAGAGTGCGACAAACTTGGAAGGTTCAATATGTTGGATGAAAAAATAGAAAACGTAGAAGCCGTAATGAGGATAATATCATAAAAGTTTTGGCTTGTGTTTATGCTGAATCACATTCAAGCATCCGAAACTTAACGGGACAAAGGTGCTTGAAATTTTAATAGTAAATTTTCGAATTCTTTTAGATGATATTGCTATTCAAGACAGAATAGATGTGTGGTATCAACAAGATGGTTGCCCGGCGCATTATGCTGCTAATGCTAGGGAATATTAAGATACCGTCTTCTCGAAGAGGTGGATTGGACGAGGGAGTATTTTTCCAGCAAGATCACTCGACCTCACAGTATTAGATTTTATTTTTGGGGGAGAATGAAGACTTAATTTTCCGAACACCATTATATTTATACCATATATTTCGACAGGCAGCTGAAACTTTTTCTCATACTGAAATTGTGACCAGTATCAACTAAAGAAAGACTAAATTTATGTATAGAAAAAAATGGTAGACATTTTGAATATTTGAAATGATTATGTATAAAGGTTGTTTTTTGTTCAAATATTTTCGTTGTTGCTAATTTTTGTTTGATTTTATCGTATTATTGTCATTTCATGTGTGTTTAGTATTTTGCTGCGTTGTCATGACGAATAAAGTCACTTCCTTGTTTTTTCAAGCTCGCAGGGTTGATCAACACAAATTTTCAAAAATTTTAATATCTTCGGAGTGACCGGAGATATCTGTCTGCGGTTTTAACAAGTCAATAGGTGATAATGCTTAGCTTATTCTCAGTCGGTTAGAATCATAGCATTGCATTTGAAATTCTCCAGTAAAACGCGCAAATAGGGTGAAGTGACATAAAACAGCCTGTAGTTTTTAATTGGATCACCCGGTATGTTGTTGTCATATTTGTCTGTGATCTGCTCTTAATGGCCTTCGAATGAAATCAAATTACGCGAAAATCGGTTCACGCATACAGAACTAAGAGTGTTTTATTTGTGAAGAAAAGTTTTTCCATCCCATCACTAAAAAAAAGGAAATATAGAAAAATTACTGAAACAAAAGTTGTTGAATAGGAAGAGCATTTTCTTATTTTATTATTTTTTACCACTGTTAGCTGGAGAATATTTTGCAAAAAATGAGATTATATTTTACAAGTGATGGATTGCGCCCTCTAGTGGGGAACTACAAACTTGAAAATATTTTTAATCATTTTCTGGGGGCTGATTTTGTCATTAGAATTTTTTTCCGGAAGTAATAGGATGAACGGATTCCGAGATACGGCCGGTGGCCACCCTTAATGAATCACCCTGTATATCATGAGGCAAAAATTACTTTCCCAATGTCATATTCACGGTTATATATGTTTTGCAGTACGTCAATGCATTATATTTTTTGAATATTAGCGGTTGCTGATGGCAGCGCCACCTATTTCCTGTGTGAACTGATAGCGTTGCTATAAGAGGAAATGAAGTAGTACTTATCGAGACTTCGTACAAGTTTTTCCATGTCTATTACAATCCTTATTTACTCTTGCCAGTTTTACATTCACTGTGTAATTCTACATAATAACAATATATGCTTGTCCAGTTAATGGTGAAACACCCTGTATATGTCCACCCTAGGTTTCCGCCGTGATACTCATTTCCAAAATATCTGGGCGCCTCGAATGGAAACCTAGAACTTAGTTGAACAATGACAAATGGAGGGTTCATCTATAATATCATGAGGTCTATATGGTCCCCATGAAATTCCACATAAACACTCAAGCTCTCATTTGCGACCTTTCTCAGAGTAGGTTTGCTTCCCGATAAAATATTTTGCTTTTAATCTTATCATAGGACGAGAAGAACACAAAATATTTTCATCAGAAAGTGAAACTGCTGGAAAAGTTTTCAAGCTTGATTCGGCTGGATTTTTAAAAAAGCTCCATATCGTCACTTTTCAACACAAAAACCAGATTTGATTTCAATCGGATCTCTCATTCTGATTTATTATTTGATAAAATCAAATAATAAACCTTAGTGATCGACCAAAAAAAATTACTCTCCTGAGAATTTCATCAGTTTACATTTTGAAGTATGAAGATTTGGATGAACTAATAAAAACAAATACGTCCGTTCGCCATCCGGCGTACGCCGTCCGCCTTCCGTTGTACAGGGCTTTTCTCTGAAAGTACTGAACCGAAATCCGCGAAACTTGGTACAAAAATCTTGTGTCGCTCAAGATTGATTCTCCCAGCTATTCAGCAGGATCTGTATACCCTAAGGGCTCAAAATTGAAGATTGGAGAAAAAAACTATTTCTCGAAAACTTACCACCGAATTTTTATGAAACTCACAACGTTGATTACTGTTGCATAGCTCAATCATTGTATAATATACAATGACTCAACTGTATATTATACAATGACTCAACCTAGGAATTTTCACCCGGGTGATTTCCGACCATGGTCCCTCAGTTATAAAGGAAAACGCTGCAAATTCTGGGATGAAAAACTAATGAGTTATGAATAGTATATAAATTTTATTTCAGATATCAATGGGTTCTTCAACTGAGAAAAAAAACCCTTGTGTAAAACAGGCAGCGTTTTTTAAAATAAGCATGGAAGAAATAAAATTTTGAATAAGTATATGGGCGCAATCATTCGGTGCATTTTTTTATTCAAAATATCCACAGATTATCCCAACTGAAATTTCATCTTTCCAAAATTACCGAAATCACATTCGTAGGGATAGGTTTTTTAGAAAATAATCAAAATCCTCAGTTGGGAATCGAAGGTAGGTATTCGCAGAAATACGAGTGAATATCTAAGGAATTTTTTAATTTACAATATTGAGATGAAAATCTAGTGACATTTGGTTGCAAAATCATGGCTTTAAGGTATCCTGGTAATATTAGCTCCCCCCTCTCTCAATGAAAAATTGTTCATATTTAGATTTTTCACTCTACTATGAGATGGATAAAATTCCTTTATTTAGCACCCAAAGATATCTATTAATAGCTTTTTCATTCCTCTCTTAGATGAACCCGACTCAATTACGTTCGCCAATCAAGAAATCACAAAAATTTGAAAAGCATTTCCGTGTTCGTGCCTGTGGAGCTGGCCGGCCGGGAGCTAAAATTACTAGGGCCTTGAAAGTTGTTGCAACTGAATCTGATCTGATTCTTTGAAATATTTTTTGTTGTCATACGATCACCATAACGTAATTCTGCAATGTTCACCCGTTATTATTTTGCATTTTACATCAACCCGATATACTGAGTAGAATTTCATGAAGCGATATTTCAGATTGCCATAACTTGGAAATGTTTGGGACAATATCCAATCTAGATATTGAGGCTTTAACCTTACTCTAGCCTCTAGCATTTTTCTTGGAAATTCTCAGCACAGCGGGAGGCCGTCCGGCCGGAAGAACAGAATTGAATTTTACCGTGAATTCTTCATCAGTGACCTGCCATGATGTAACCATTTAAAATTTCAAAACTTGGCGAACAAAACTCAAAATGTGATTTTCAAGCTATTACTGTAAACTAATTGTAGCTCGTGTAATTTTTACAATAAGTTAGGTCTTATCACTAATCGAACCGCTGCAAATTTCACACAAGGGTTTATTATTTTCTCAGTTAAATAACCCAATACCATTGATATCTTAGACGAAATTTATAATTATACATAATTTATTGGTCTTTCACAACAAAAAAAACAATTCCATGAAAAAATTCATGTCAAACATTGAAATCTCAATAAATAGTACTCTTTTATAATTGAATAATATTTCCACATGCAGAACGCGAATTGAGTGCCATAATTCGAAATAATATACGGAATGAGAAGAGACGTTCCAAAGTCGTTTCACCTCTTCAAAAATCTGACTCTTTTCCATACTTATCAAATTAAGTGTCGGTATTCTACAATTAAGAATAAAGTTCATATTAAATAGCGTTTGCCTTTTTCAACATATTAGGGAAGTGAACTCAAAATTTAAAATGGCCACGAAATTTTTTGCCAATATCTCCGCAAATAAATATCGGACAAACTGATGTTCGAAACACTGTTTTCGAATGTTGACTCTGAGTCCCGTACCAAATTTTATTGAACGTTCATGAATATGTTTCCGCAAAAAAAGTTTCAAAAAAAATTCAATTTTTTTTCAATACAATTCTTACGAAATTTTGCATTGAATCGAGCGTCGATATTCCACAACTAGTCATGATGTCTCAATCTGATCGCGTGAGCATTTCTTGATACTGAGGAAATAAGCTCAATCTTACAAACTAATTCAAATGCGTAAATCAAAATTCAAGATTTTCCGCTTATATCAAATGTGTAGATGTGATTTCTACTAGAATTCAACTTTGTTCTGAAAAATATAAATGAGCTAAGGCTCCTACCCTTAGTATTATATTATCGACAATTGATGAGAGTTCCGGTTTGTAATTGATTTTTTTTTTGCATATCTCCTCTAATTTGTTTTATCATGTACATGCTCATTATCTTTTATATTCAGGCTTATTTCAAACTCTCAGTACGAAAAATATTGGATTTCGACCAGTAACGGATATCCACATGTTGACGATAATTGTACTACGCTAACCAAAATTGATGGAAACCTCCGATCAACCGAATTTTTTGGAAATCTTCATTATTTTGAATTACGATACTTTATTCGCGTTCTTCATGTGAAAGTGCTATTCAGTTATGCAAGAGTGTTTATTGAAATTTCAATGTTTTAAACGAATTTTTTCATGGAATTAGTTGTTAAGTTGTGAAAAACCAATGGTATATGAATATTATATAAATTTTATTTAAGATATAATTAAGCTCCATGAAAAAATTTAATCTTAAATCTCGTACTCCGCAGGGTGATATCAATGAAAAATAGTTGTTATCCCATTTTTAATAGTTATGTTTCAGATATCAAGAGAGAAAACCCATCAATATTTAATTTGAACTACTAACGATTATGAAATTGTCGAGAACATCGATGGGGAATTTGCACATTGTGTAATAATAAATGAACCCGCTAGAAATTTCTCGATATGTGTTGAAAATTTGGAAATCAATCTTTTCGGAATGCGGACAGCGTACGCCGGATGGCGAACAGACGGATTTGTTTTTATTAGTTCATCCAAATCCACATACTTCAAAATGTAAACTGATGAAATTCTGAAGAGGTTAACTTTTTTTGGTCGATCACACTTAGGTTTATTTTTTGATTTCATCGAATGATAAACCAAAATGAAAGCATATTTCGAAATTTGTAGTTGTGAAATAGAAGTACAAATCATTGAAAAAGTTATATTAACTACAATGAATCTTCAAAATCTCTTCCTCAAACTTGAATACATAATCGTCAACGTTTTGAAAAGTTTTATTTCAATTGCCTGAAGCTATTAGAATATTCTTGTTATATTCTTCTTTCCCCTTCTGAAAGTATTTGTCCTTATGTTTCGTTGTTGCTTTCCGTCGCATACACCAGCTATTTATAAAATCCCCAAGTGAAAAATCGATGGGGATTAGGTCTGCCGAACGCGCAGGCCATTTGATCGCCCATACATATCAATGTAAAAATAACAAGAGCTACAATTATTTTACATAAACTTCAATGACCTACTTCAAAATATAATTTTCATGTTCAATTCACCATAAGAATGATGAGACGTAGAAAAAAAAACTTTAATCGTGTTTCAATGATTTTTAGCCTATCGCCTCGAAGGCCGATTACAAAAAAAAAATAATTAAGTTCTATTTTTTTCTAATGATTATGGTAATTCAGGACCATGCGAAGTTTTTAAATTCAGACAGAAGCTATTAATAATATGAAAAATCATTTTTGTATCATCAATAGAAGTTGAATGTTTGAGTGAATCTCATTGCAAAGTAAAGTTCTAACTTCGAAGCTTTTTTTGGGTAATTTCAAGTGATTTCAGAAAGCTGAATTATTTTTGTTGAAAAAAAAATTTGCAAAATATCTACTACATAAAAAATATGAATTTTGAAACCCCGCTGGCATGATAAACCGAAAAAACAGAAAAAATCATAACTCGAAAACTAAGAAAGAACGCGTGGAAAACATGGGGTAGTTCGGGATAGCCCCAAGTGTGAGGAAACTGAAAAAAATTATTGACGTCACTACTTCGACCACCCTGTATAGTCATGAGTAATTCATGCTGGGCATCATCTGAGTATACCATCTGGATGATGTCCATTTCTGTGGCAATCCTATCAAACATTCCTTATTTTTCTTCATTTCTTTGTATCCTTGTTCTAGAAAACTTGCAAAACATATTATGTTGGAATTAAATATTATAATTATTATAATAAGTGCGAGGACACAATGAAGCGCTGAACCTCACTCAGACCATAGTCTGGTACCATGGTTTCAATCATAAAAAAATAGACAAAGACTATTAGATCTGAGTGGTCACATCGGAGCGCCGACCATATTGGATAGTGAATGAGCTGGTGCAGAGGCCTGATTTGCGTACACAACGGAGCGCAGACCTTAGCTCAGACCAAAGTATCGTACCCTGGCCACGGTCATCCAAAAAGATAGATTCACTGTTCACACTTTCAGATCTATGTAGTCATGTCGGATCCCGACCATCGCGTAGTGCATAGGCTGTAGCAGAGATACACTGGTGCATGGAAATGGAACTTGGTATATTTCGGACCTTGGAGCTGCATTCGCCTCATAGGCCCCCTCACGAATGGAGAGATATATCAGGCTTGTGTCTGTTCTCGATCTCGAAAAAAAAGCAAAAATCGTCATAACTCTTCGATTTTGAAAAACAATTGTGGAAGGAAATTGCCCAGGGATGTGATGTATAAGGTGAATCAAACAATTTTACTCACAAAAAAAGTCTGAATAATCACAGACGTAAAGTAAGTAGCTTTTGTGCGCATTTTCAAATTCGTAGCTAAAGCGGTCGTCTTTCCACGTATTGATCCACTAAACGCAGCTTTGCTTCCTTTGTGAGAATATTTGGAGTTCTTCTTTCCATATGGTCCTCATGGAAGTCTGCATGATTTTTTAAGCTATCAATTGGGTTTTCGGAAACTTATACCCGCTCACTTACCCGGATTTGCTTAAGTTCACATACCTACTGACTCAAAGAGCTTTCAATAACGGTCATTTGAATGACCCGGGTAAGTTACTTGATCAGTTTTAAGAACTCCTATTTTTCAATCAAGTACTAGATTTCAATTACAAACAATCTGTTTACTTGGACATCTCAGTAGTCATTATGCAAATTCAATTCGTAATCAAGTCCCAATCCTACTCTGAGAATATCGAGTTTCTAAGTCGTTTTTTTCGGAAGATATTGTGTTTGCCTTTGTCATCTCGGTCGGTCGTAAACATAATAACTTTAGAAAGAAATACCTGAGAAACATGGAATACGATACATTTTTGGTTTATTATTTGATAAAATCAAAAAAAAATTACCCCTCCTGAAAATTTCACAAATTGTGGAATGAAAAAGCCTAGGGATGTGATGTATGAGGTGAATCAAACGGATTTACTCACAAAAAAGTCTGAAGATGAGTATGAAGATTTCCGTCCGTCCGCCGTCCGTTGTTCGAAGCTTTTCTCTAAAAGTACTGAACCGAAATCCTTGAAACTTGGTAGAGAAAAATCGTACGTCGCTCGGCATTGATCCTCCGAGCTTTTCAGGACAATGAGTGTACCCTAAGGGCTCAAAATTGGGGGTTGGAGGGAAAAAATATATTTTTCGAAAAATTACTACCGGATTTTCATGAAACTTTCAATATTTATTACCTTTGCATAACTCAACCTAAAAATTTTCATCTGGATGATTTCCGATCAGTAGTTCTTGAGGTATAAAGAAAAACGCTGCAAATTTTGGGGTGAAAAACTAATGAGTTATGAATAGTATAGTGTGCCAAAAAAGTAACATAACTCGTCAATACTTTTCGAACGAAGAATTATTATGGAAAATCCTCGCACTGGTCGATTTAAAATTTCAAAAGCAATTTATCCTGTGTTTTTTGAATTTGATATTTCTTACCCCACTACTTTCTATTTTCAAATTGGAATATGTGGGTTATTCTACATCAAATGAAATGTAATTTGATTACCTTTCATTGAAGAATTAAGGATTAATTTACAATTTGTGATTGGATAGTACTGCAATCAGACCATTATTCTTTTAATAATTGTTATTAAGGGAAATCCATGAATCCATGGATTTGTAATTCCGAAAGCAGGTCTCCCTATGTTTCTCGAATTCGAAATCTTCTACCCTTTACGCTCCACACCCCATACTCTCTTTTTCAAATAATAATATATCATTTAGTATCTATCAAATGGAAGTACATTACACTGCATGTTGAGTGGCGTGAATAAAAAAAGAATTTGTTAAGCTATTTTTTCATCAGAGAATTAACAATTTGTGATTGGTGTCAGGTTCTCATTCTTGAAATAATGAATATTGAAAAATATCCTCCTAACCGCCGATTTCTATTTTAGAAGTTCGAGAAATGGCACAGTTTCAAAGTTGGGGTTTATACCCTTGAACCTCAACATTTTTTTTTTGAAAAATATTGCATGTGATATATCGCATCAAAGGTCATTCGATGAGAATTTCAGTTTTGTGAACGAAAATGAAAGTTAATTATAATTTCAATTTAAATTACAAATCCATGGGTTCTAGGATCTCCCTTAGTAATAAGGTATGTGTTTCTGAGGCAAAAATTCATGTTGAGAATTATTCTGAAGTTAGGTTTTAGAGAATCTTCTAGAGCATTTTAAAGATTTTTATTTTCAACATCATATGGTCTAAACATATGAAGGGTACTCGTTATCATGAAGGTTCATCCAGAATACTTCCAAAAATATTTAAACTGTAACAACACTAGGCACACAGATACATACTTGTACCCACGTCACTCTTTAACCTTAAGAGAAAAGTCGCCCTTATACATGGGCCTAAGGCTATTTAATCCTCTACCCCAAGGGTTGAGGAGGAGATCCAACTTGAAAGTTTTCAAATTCACTCTGTCTAATGCAATTGTTGACTGTGAACCATACTCTTTGAGAGAAATTTTTGATTTTTGTGAAAGTTAATTTTTTTGAGTTATGTATTCTGTTTTGACGCAACCAACCCTATTGTAATTCAATAAACTTCTAATTGAATAAATATATTATTATTTTATTTAGATCCAAGTTAAGTTGACCTGACGATTAATAACAATTGTGAAACAGCTGTAGTCATTCTACTTGGATCCGCTTCTTCGGTGTAGGTGTTTTGGTTGATTGGGTGATTAGCTCTGATCAAGGGGGAATATTTGTTGATTTATCGACGGATATTCGTCCTTGTGATTATGTTATATTATTATTATTATTAATTAATGACACAATAATGGTCGGACTACAGTACCCTCCCAACTATAAACTCTAAATTATTTCCTAATTTTTCAATGAAAAACGACACAATCAATTCTACTCTAAGCCACATCGATAAATATGTAATCGAATTACCTTTCATTTGATGTATCACAATCAATATATTTATTTGAGATATCAATGGTATTGGGTTACTTAACTGAGAAAATAATAAACCCTTGTGTAAAATTTGCAGGACTTTCCTAATATCTTGAAAAACTGGAATTGGATCGAACTTAAATTTTCCACGAAATATTTCAGAAAAAAACCTCCCTTAAATTCGACATAATTTTTTCCAAAAAACTACGAAAACTGAATCCGTATCAAAGTTCGTTATACTGTTGTGAAATATAGAGTTTGACTTCTATATATACAGAATTTCGTCGGAGTCTAAGGAATAATTCTCGCAAACAAAAATTCTCCAAGAAAAATTAAGAATCTTTTTTGCGCGCATGCCCTGAGAAATAGCGTGCTATCGTTTAGTCCAAATGCCTGTAATTTTTTAATTTTGAGGCAAAAATGGTTTCAAACGACTAGGTTGGACTCAATGATGAAGAATCCGGTGTCACAATCGATTCTGTCTGGCCGGCTGTTCGGTCGACGACACGATAACTGTCGGAAGAAGCAAGCTAGCGACTTGGAACTTTAGGACTAGGTCGCGTATTGGAACTAGTCAGTTGAGTTCGTTAATGGGACAAATCGGTCAAATGGTTTCGGCGTCGGTCATTTGAAATTTCGAGATTAATTTCCTGATATTTCAGAAACTACTCATGCGATTGGATTGAAACTTGACAGTTAGGTGAAGCAGAATAACTCAAAACTTCTCACCAAATTTCGTTGAGATCCCACTGTCAATAAATGTTAAAAAAAATTTTTTTTAATTTTTTCCGAAAAGGAGTCTGTTTCCGGAAACTATCCACTGAATTCCAAGGAAACTTCTGCTCTTCTTTGAAAACCATGTTTCACAGCAGTACACCAAATAGAATTCCGATAAAACTATAATTTCCCGAGATATAGGGGAAAAATATATGAAATTTCCTGTTTTTTTCTCGATGCCCTCGTTTTTTCCGGATAAACTCAAAAATACTTGTTCAATCAGAATGAAACTTGGTGGCTAGCTTGGAAATGCTGATTCGCAACTTTGCACAAAATTTTGTGATCATCGTGTAATTAGAACAATTTGAAAAAAAAATCAATTGGTAGGATTTTACCAATTCACGAATTCTGCCTTCGTAAATAAGGTCCAAACCTACTCTACAGATGTCAAGTTTCTAATTTGTTTCTTTCAGAAGTTATTGTGTTTATGGTCGGCCGTTGGAAAGCATCAAAAGCAGAAGCTTTCGCTCATATGTTCAAATTCGTTGCCAAAGCGGTCATCTCCATCGAACATGCGCGCAAAAGCTGCTACCTAACGGCAGTGCTTTTCTAGGTTTTTAATTTACTGATAGATTTTCTCTTCAAATTCACTAACCATACGATCTCAATAAAATTCTGAAATTATGCTTCCATGTTTTTATCCAACCGCTAAAATAGTTATTGAGATATAGAGGAAAAAACTTCAAAAGTTCAAATGACTATAACTCTGAAACCAGTTGGCCGATTGTCCCATCAACGAACTTTTCCGCCCCCTTCTGATACGCAACTGAAAGTTTCAAGTCGTTTTTTCGATCCGTTCGGCAGTAAGTTATCGTGTCCTCGGCCGGCTGGATAGAATCGACTGTGACACCGGATTCGATATCAGTGTTTGAGTGAGCCGTTTGAGACAATTTGGACATTCGGACAAAACAATAGCTCGCCTTTTCCAAGTGTATGCGCGCAACAACAATTTATTGTTAAGTTCCGCATGAAATGAGAAATGACACACAACTGTAAGAAAAATTTCGTGATGATCGTGTCATTAGAACAATTTGAAAAAATCAATACAAATTCTTATCATATTATCCTGACGACTTTCAGCATGAAACATCATTATTCAATCATATGAATTCGATCCAATGTAGGTGGATTTTACCCATTCTCGATTTCAGCCGTTAGGCCGATCAAAAACACAATAATTTCCAAAAAAAACGACTCGAAATTTGTAGTGTATATTAAAATGAAGAAGGTGAATCGTAATGTAAATGTGCTGAAATTATATTTACTATTGTAATGAAGGGAATGTAAAAACTATACTGACGAAATTCGCAACAACAATCTCACTTACCAAAACATAGTTTGACCAATAGCTGCAGTGAAAGGAAAAATATATCTATTGAATATCTAGTCAGTAGGTATCTACCATAAGCGATTTTATCTGCCGAGAACGAATGATCAACTGAATAACTTTTGCAAATTTAGAATTTTATGAGGGATAACGGAATTCTGCTCACTTCAAATACGAATAAGCGATAATTTCAGGAAGAATGTGAATAATTACTCACATAACTGTGAAAAAATAAATAAATATTCAATGCAAAATTCTCTAAGACTATCTTTCATTCAAAAATTCGAATGAGTTTGCATTTATTCGTGTATTCATACACAATTTAACAGAAATAAATAAATACTTATGACCATATCCGATCCTTTGAGCAAAAGGATATGAAGTCGGTTTTTCGGCTCACCTACATTTAAATTTCGCGCTCTATTCAGTAGTGCACCATTGAACTTAAAGTAACGAAAGTAGCATTTCATAAACGGTATCAAGTCCACTTCGATTCCGAAGCAGAACAGTATTTTCCCAATGTCATATGTATTATGTCCAAATATCACCTACGGCAAGAGAAACAAAGTATTAAGTCCCACATAATACAATTCAAAACAGAATTGAGTCCATAGTCATAACGCGAATGAAACAAAAGCGGGACTATGCATGTTAATATTTGAATTGGTGATGTACTCCAGATTGATGGAATTTTTCTTAAACAGTGGTATCTTAAGTGCAAACCAACACGGCTATCTAAAGGGCAAATCAACCGCTACAGCTCTTTTCACCTTCGTTCAAGCTATTATCGACCAACTTGAGAACGGAAATTATGCACTGGGAATGTTGCTAGATCTGTCAAAGGCATACGATTGCTTGAATATCAATATTCTGCTGAAAAAGCTTTGGATATACGGCATAAGAGGAAGAGCTTTCACATAGCTGCAAACCTATTTAATAGGAAGGAAACAGTGTGTGACAATTGAAAAGGACGAAATGAAAGGATTCTCACAACTAGAGATTAACCAATTGGGAATACAACAAGGAGGCATATTGGGTCCTCTCTTGTTTATAGTATATGTCAATGATTTGGGGAATTGTTTTCTAGAACAAGATACGGAAGAACAAAGAAACCAAGACATCAACGTAAAAGATCAAGTGATCTCCACTCCAATTGATATTGTTGAACCTCTGTTAACGCAATATTGCGATGACACAAACTTGCTAGTATGGGGCAACACAGTCGAAGATACCATAACAAGAGGAAGCTGGCAGTTCAACAAGATTGAAAAATGGTTCACCACAAATCAGCTTATTCTGAATAAGGAAAAGACATCAACAATACTCTTTAGGACAAAACAAGCTAAAGCCCAGATACCAGAGGAAATCACGCTAGGAAACACTATCCAACCACTAGAAACATCAGCCAGATTTCTGGGAGTGCATCTCGATGAGTTTCTTGAATGGAAGGAACACATTGGAAACATAACCAAAAAGTTAAACTCAACCACATATGCCCTCATAAGTATATCCATCCTAATGAATGAGGCAACGCTGAGGACATTCTATTATGCTTGCTTTGAAGCCATTGCAAGATATGGAATCATGTTCTGGGGTTCCTGTTCGGACATTCAAAATATTTTTGTTGCTCAGAAACGAGCCATAAGAAGCATCACAAGAATGAATACAAGAGAAAGTTGTAGAGGAGTATTCAGGAGACTGGGAATAGTCACAATATATGCACTCTACATATATGAATGCTTGATGTTCTTGTCTCGTAACCCCAACTATTTCCAAACTGAAAGACACCACAGCTATCAAACAAGATCCAATGAAATAATATACCCAATACATAAACTTGCACTTACGGAGAAGGGAGCTCATTACAGATGCATCAAATTTTTTAATAAATTGCCAAGCAGATTGCAAAACCTAAGAGCACAAAAAATCTTCAAAAGAGAAGTCAGAAAATAACTGATCCACTTAGAACCCTACACTATAAAGGAATTTCTCGATAATAAATGAGATATGATTTTTTTAAGAACGCTATTTCTTTTAGTTGTTGTTCTCATTTTGAGAATGTAACTCATTCAGAAATAAAGGAGTATTATTATTATTATTGTATGTTTAGTTCGCTGTCTGATTACCTATATGCGCTGTGATGCAGTTGATGTTATTGTCTGGAAAAATCTAAGGGTAGAAATCATCTACCATAACATGAATCGGTGGTTTCCTTACGAGATGTTTTAAATCCGAGTAGTTCATAAAAGTTTAAAGATCTTCAGAGATTGTTGAAGTAGATTCCAGTAAGATTTCACAGTTTCTTCCAGAATCTTGTGCATGGATAATCGGTAACTTGATTTGTATTACATGCTCTCTTGTACAATTTAGATTTTGTAACTTGATACCCATCTGCTCTGAGGAACGGATATCCAAGTACATACTAAAAAGATTCAAGAAAAATTCAAACCAAACATAATTGATTTGCCAACTGATGCAAAAAAGCTGGTGTATTCAGCCACAATTAAACAGAAATATGTTAAAATATCCATGAAATTCATCATTTAAATAATATCATCTTCAAAATGATACTTCGATGTATGATAAAGGATAGCTAGCATCCATACTATGCTTCAGGCGACTCTCCAGCCTATGGTCTGAGCGAGGCTCGGCGCTCCGTTGTGTCCTCACCCATTTTGATAGTTCATTCCATGATATGTTCACATTTCGGAAACAAACGATCACTCCATTCATCATCCGAATATAGAGATTGAATTAAAATGGGAAGTATAATTCCATTATTTCACAGAAAAATCTCTTACCGTTTTTTTGAAAAATCATTTGTGGTATTGTGAAATCTCAGTTAAATCTTGAATGGAAAAATGAGTATTCATTCTTTTAGAAGAAGAGAGGTTCGTTCAAAAACCTAGTTCTATTTTATAAATTCAAATTGTGACCTCTCATTAATCATGAGTTTCAATTAGTTTCAATTAATTTGAAAGATGAATACTGGAAATTATAAGGTTTGCATCCTTCAATGGACAAATTTCCATGATGTAGTTCCATCATCTGCCATCATGACCAGACCAAACTATTATATCACATTCTCTGATTCATTCGATTTCCAAGAAACGGATGCGTTGCAACTTCGTTCTGTCGGATAAAATATGATCTCCGCAAAAACAATAATACAACTTTAAACGAGAGGAAGCTCGGAGCAAACTCAATTATCAGCCATAAAGCTAACAAGTTATTTGCAACGCATGTATGAAACAAAGCAGTTCAACCTTTGAAGTAATTTCTGCCTAATGATTGCCATATAAGCAGTTTGCACTTCATTGAGATGAGCAGTGGCGTATCGCCTTGGTTTTGCAGTTCGTGGAAAACCCAATTCAACTGAAATCAATATTTCCAGATTTGTCACCCATGACGTCCATGATGACTATCTCGAAAATAAACAGGTGAATAGTAATAGTAAATTATTGATTCCAAAAAATTACACGAGAGGTATATCAAGTATGGAATAAGTCCAATCATTAACTTAATTAGAATATTTACAGAATGTCCTGAATTCTTGTATACTATACGGTTCACATTGCAATATCAGATCATTCATACAACCACTTCTTGACTGGATTAAGCAGAAAAATTCTATCAGTTTAGGCAGTAAAACGTTGAAGAAGTTGATGGCCATATACTGTACATTTCTTTCTCTCAAAGTTGTACATTTCTTTCAAAGTTGTTGTATGAGATGGTAGGTAGGATTCTCCTTCAATTATTCAGATTTATGTGTCCTTTGAAATAGAAGTGGTACTTGAGAAAAAATCAATACTTCGAAAATATATGAAGCATAAATGGTGACTTTATTGTGCTCCATAAAGATTCCCTTACAAGAATAAACGTAACTCATACGAAGCATAGTTTTGAGTGCTTCCTTCTGAACCACAAACACAGATTGCACACTTGAAGAACTTCCCCAGAATATTATGCCATAATATAGAATTGAATGGAAATTTGCAAAATAGAGCAACTTAAGACTATTCAAATGAATTTGATTTCTCAGCATCTAGAGAACATAACAAGCCCAGTTCAGTCTGTTCCTCAAGTGTTCAATATCTGGACTCCATTTTAGGTGTTTATCGAGTAGGAGTCCCAAGAATCTAACACAATCTCTAATTTCAATGATATCATTAGCTTGTACACATTTAGGATAGTTAATTCTAGATTGGTCACTACAGAAAATTACATACTCCGTCTTTTGAGCATTTAAAATTACGTTGAGATCTCCAGACCACTGACCTAGAAGATTCACTCACACTGTCTCCAATCGCTGATATATTTCTTAATCTCATCAGGAAGTTCATGTCACCTGCAAATGTTACGGCTTTACAATGCACCCGTCTATATACAATGTATAGTGCACAAAGATAGATGACGAACAACAATACTATCAATATACTACTCTGTCGTAAACCAGGGGTGGTAACCCTGTTATCGGAGGTAAAAATCTCATCTCCAACATTCACAATGACCCTCAGCTTTCTGGACAAGTAACTCTGGATCAACTTCAACTTTTTTTCAGTTTATTAACCCAAAAGCATACAATTCAATTCAAAATCCGAAAGAGCTTAAAAAAAGTCATCTAAGGTTTGTGTATGTGCTCTTTCCAATCACAAAATAAATCAATCAACACCATGAAACATAATATAAAACCAATATAAAAGAATACAATAAACAATCAGAAAAGTTCATGAATGCTTTGTTTTGGGAAACAGTCAGGCAACCAGTGGTTGGTTCCACGCTCAAGAGAATGAAAACTCAATGGAATTTCAAGATAAGTGGGAATGAAAATATAGATTCGTGGTAATCTATAATGAAAGCTTTTACCTTCTCCTTAGCTAACCTGGGTCCTCTTACCATCAAATTTGCCTCGTATTATGAGAACAGGAAAGATCCAACTGGGAACGTTTTTTGGGAATCGACAATACCAAGCTTCTTATGTACAACTGCCTCTGGCTCATTATTCTCAATTCCTGAAACAACCGATCACTTGGGTATTGCCGAGGTTTCCTGGATAGCATTTTTATAAGTCACTTCTGTGCTCCCTCAATAATGAAGTAATATTTTTTCCCCAAACCGCCCCAAGCACGAATTCCGTATTGTAATATCGACTGTACAAGTGCAAAGTAAATACTGAAACACAATTCCCTAGGCAGAAAATTCCTGCCCAAACGAAGTCGGTATGTGATCTTTCTCAATCTTTTATGTAATTCAGCAGGTTTAGGTCAAACCATTTCTTCACCATCTTTAGTTCAGCCTATGCCAATTCTTCAACCTCCAACCAAGAGCTATGCTCGAATCGAATACAAGTGGCATCCACATAAGAAATTATTTTGCCCCTCATAGTTACTTTCAGCAAATCATTCCCATATATGTAACAAAAGCGTACCTAAGACAGTTCCCTGAGGAACGCCACATCGCACAATCTCTGGTTCACTCACAACATCATCGATATTAGTTCTCTGGGTTTTATTATCCAAGTAACTCTTAATCAAGTTGAAAGCACTTCCTCTCACTCCAATATGAAATAAATATCCAAGGAGGATCTCATGGCACATGGTGTCAAATGCCTTCGACAAGTCAACAAACACACACAGAATCTTCCTATCCTCGTTGACTGCTTCATAAATACTCTCCAACAGATTATCCAAGGCATCCGATATTGATCTAGCCTGCCTCAATCCGAATTAATTCTTAGAAATGATCCTGTTGCAACCTCGTATTTTAATTATTTATCTAGGTATCTGGTCAATCTGATTGAGACAATCCTCTCAAATGACTTTGCAAACACAAAAATGACTGACAGTGGTCTGTAATTACCAGGGTTGCCCTTATCTCCACCCTTGTGTACAGGTGTGATCAGTGCTGTCGTAAAACATGAAGGCACAAACCCTCCTTCAAAACATGCATTGACCAACTCAACAAACATGGAGCCATGCAACGACATATATTTAAACTCAGACTCATAGGATGAGCTCTGAATGGTGGAAGCCAGCTTATGACCTATCGGGGCGAAGTATTTGTTCATGACATGCGCAACCTGTTTACGATCATTCATCTCCACTCCATCAACAACAATCCGGTCAGTAATGGCTGGATTTCACTATTAGAATTTGTAACCTTATTATATTTTATATTTTTATATTTTAATACGCCATGTTTTCTCGATGTCACCCTCTGCAGACCGAACTCTATCACTATAGTAGGAAAATTTCGCTTTCTTCAGAAGTGAGTTCAGTTTTATGTCGAAAACAAGTATATAGAGCCTTGCTATCCTCACTTTTCTCTTTCAGGAACCTCTGGAATAGAGGATCTCTTTGGCGTATGGAATTAATTGAACCAACTGTTATCCATGGTTGTCTTTTCGAAGGAGTCAACTTTCGGGACGTGGCCACTGCCGACTTTACATTACTCAAAATATTATTTATAAATATTTCAGACTTTTTCTCAAAATCTTCATTCCTCCGAAATTCTTGTTATTCCTAATTCCGCAGTCATCTAGTTACAATATCTTTCGATGACTCACACAATCGAATGCCATTGCCAGATCAAGAAACAAGCCAATGGGGACCTCACTTTGTTAAAGGACCATAACAATTTCATTGGTGAGCTTAAAGATGGCGGTTTCAATATTCTTCTTCTTTACGAAGCAATGCTGGTATTTTGGAATGACATTAAATTTAAGAAGAAACTTTGAAAGACTGTTTCAAAGGATTCTCTCAAAAATTCCGAGGAATGAAGAAAGAATGCTTATGGGCTTATAATTATTTGAATCTTTAACATTCCCTCTTTTATAAGCGGGTCTAATTATGGCTGCCTTGAGATTGGCAGGTAAAATACCCTACTTGAACGAGAGATTCACTATGAATGGGAGCGATACAACTATCAGATCAATGGAAGATTCAATGTTCTTAATGAGAATTTCATAATAATCACATATACTTCTGAAGGAACTCACAACGGTTAATACCTTGTCCTGAGAGATCCCAAACATAAAAAAAGAATTGGATAGTCTAGAAATAGCGGAAAACTCACCTGTCCTAGACACATTTTGTGTCAATGTAGTAACAAGTTATTGACTTCATTCGCCAGTTTTGATGGATTGGTATGCTTGAATTATCTTCCAGAGTAAGTCCTGTTATCAGTGAGATTTTTATGTTCTGCAATGAAGTCTTGGACTTGTTTTCAGAATTCAGTAATTTGTCATTGAAATATTTCTTCTTCGACTCAGAAGACAGTGAATCGTACTTCCTCTTTATTGCTTTGTAGGTTGCTTTAAAGTAATCGTTAGCTGATGATATCACAAGGACATTATTAGGTAGAATCTTAACCTTCTTCAATTCTGGTGTTAACATAAATGTTCTTTAAGATGAACGTGATCTAACGTTACTCTTGAAAGACATCGATCAAAAACCTAAAAGAAACGGTTATGAAAACATTCCATAGGCCGTTAGGCTCATCTATCGAGATGTAGATATCATCGCGATCAATTTTTTCAGTCTCCTTGTTCGGTGGCATCTTGTATTGCAAACTCGAGACAAATTTCCGGGCAGAATGATCTGAGATGTGACGCTCAAGGACCTGAGTTGATCACATTTTCCATGCAGGATCCAGAAGAAGGACGTGTGGGGTTAAAGTTAGTTATATTTACCTGAAAACTAGAATGAAATTATTTGAAATACTTATATTCCATTTTCATTCAATTAAATGCAGGTTCTCAAGAGAAAAACGCATTTCTATCGAATGAATCCAGAACAATACTCATATAAAAGTTTTTTTTGCAACAATCATTTCAGGATAGCTAGTATTGATTACAACTAATATTCATAGGTATAATTATAATATGCTGATTTATACCTCAATTGATATTGATTCAGGCATCTAAGTCGCAAAACGCTGACTTTTGAAAATGGGTGTCCTTATGATTTTTGGGAAGCTGAGCATAATTTTCAATTTGTCTCCACCGGATCAGTCCAGAAAATGGAAAATCGGCGAAAAACTCCACAACTTTGGCACTGGTTTCCGATTTTTGCCATTTCAATATACCAATATTGATCTGACAGTTCTAAGATTTCAGAAAATTATGGAATTGCTTGAAACTGAATTTCTGTTATGCTGTCCGCTCGAAATCAATTAGCAAAAGTTGGCCACTTTTTTTGATTTTCTCAAAAATTGGGAAAAATCATTTTTATAAGGCCTGTAACTGATGTACCTATAGCATCTTCTATTGCATGTATGTAGTAAGTTGTAGAGCATTTAATTCTATTCAAATCCTACCTCTCAGCTTTGAATATCGAACAATCTGAACATGAAATACATTCGATAAATCAAAATGGCTCACGAGAGAAAAAATCAGCAATTCGTGAAAATGGAAGGCAACGAATTCTCCAGAAATTGATTGTATCCATCAATTCACTCCAGATTATGCATATACATGTCATTTTATGAATTTCTGTTGGGTCCGCTCACTGAGAACTTCAAATATAGGGTCTCAAAGTGGTATTGGTCTGGTAGGTTGCCAACGAGGGGAAAAAGAGCTAATGAAGCACCCATAATTGGTTGCTGCATATTGACAATGGTAGTTATTTAAGTTCAGTAAACGTTATTTAAATCAATTAAATATGTCCAAGGCACTTGGAGGGGTTGTGAGGACGTTCATGGAGCACAGGATCTAAATCGCAGTCAGTCAACTCCCGGAGAAGAAAAAACCCATTAATAGTATTCGCGTGAAAGATAAATCGCATCCGAGAGCTCCTTCATGTCACTCTATATTTCTTCGAAGGCCCTGCTGTTTTATTGGGCTGTTGCTGGCTGGAAGAACAAAAAACTTATAGCCAAACGCCGAAGCCTGATCCTGTTCTACTGGAACTTCTCCTGGACGTATAAAAGCATATGGTATGCAATTACAGCCTAAACTGCTGGCAAATTTGCATTTGTAGGAAGTCAGGCATCTACTGCCCTGAATTGTTTTCCAACAGTCAGGACACTTGTAAAAACGTCTTCCTTTCAGGTGAGTAGTCACCATGACGTATCACAATTTTGATTGATTACTTTCAAGCATCAGTGCCCAAACTAGGCAGTAATCAGGGAAAAGCGTCAACAATTATTGGGGAAGCTAGATGAGTAAGGAAAATCTTGCTGCTTGTAATAATCGGACAATGGAAATATCAGTCTCAGGTACAAACAAGTTCCGAAAAAGTAAACTCGGAGACTCAATATTTGTGAAGTAGAATTGCATTTCAATTACGAAGGTCGTATCTATTTGTCATTTCATCATCGCAATATGTTTGGGATGAAATCTAGGGCTAGTTGGAAACTGATGGCGTGAAGCTTCATCCAAATTGCGCGATTATCGAATCTGAGGATTCATCGGGCAGACTGTGACCCATTCATGGCGTCTATTTTTGTAAAGAAGCCCCACGTATACGGTTAAATTAGCCACCTTTCTCAATTACTTAAACTTTTCAAGCAAGTTTGGTGCTTAAAACTAAGTTCTATTCAATGAATGGTCAAAATCCATCGAAAAATTCCGTCATAAGAAGTACTCATCTCATTCAAACAATTTAAATACTCCATAGTCACAGAGAAGCTTTTGACCTGTATAACGAAGGCTGATTTCGTGAAAAGGTAAAATATATGATTTTGTAGATATACACATTTGAAAAAATAGTTTTCCAACATTTCCAAAAATACAGATTGGTTACTACTGAAATTTCTCACTTAGTCGGAAAATGACTGCAAAATGTCAACGGAACTGCACCAATAGTTTCTAATAGCATTTTTGAATTTATTTGTTCTCATTCTTTCACAAAGTATTAGATTCCAATGGATACGAATCTGTATTTTTGGAAATATTGGAAAAATAAAATTTTGAATGCACATATCTTGAGAATCATCGGGTGGATTTAACCTATTCGCGAATTGGACCTTGTACCGGTTTTTCAAATGTCAAGTCTTCAACTGGATTCTCATTTTGTTTACGATTGGCCATCATCGGGTCATAAGGACCGTAAGCATAATAACAGAACAGAAAAATCGACTTGTAGGCTCGATATTTTAAGAGCCAGTTTGTGGTTCAATCACAAAGGTCGAATTCGTGAATGGATGAAATCTGCCCAATGATATGGTAGATATATCCATAAGTAATTTATTTTCCGAATATTTCCAGAAATATAGATTGAATTGGATTGCAATCTAGTTCTTCATTGAAAAGTTCTGAAGAAATCACTGATGGAAAAAACAGATGTAATCGAATTCAGTACTTTGTTGAAAAGTGACGGAGTGAGGGTTCCTGCAAAATTTCGTGAGAAAATGGCTTCAAATTTGGACAAGCGCGTAAATGATTCTGGCTTCATGTCAGTGTTCTTATAGTATTTATATTTTAATAATTTTACGAACCCCAACTCAAGAACATTTGCATTCTTCTTAGAGTCAATCCTCTTCAACCAATTGTCACCTCCAAATACAATAGCAGCGGTATTCTTCGAGTTATCGAGGAAAGAATTACAATTCCCGCCTGAATATCGGCCAGGTGAAATCTCGATGTGCTCATAGTCAAGCTAGAAAAGATGTGATATAAGGTACGGTGTACATATTTTCACAGCTCCGGTGCCGTTGTGGTGCCTACTCAAGATCTGAAGTAAACAGCATCAGTGATAGAATGCACACACCCGCATATGTCCGATCAGACCTATTTTACATTCATGAATAACTTTTGTATGGCTCATTCTATTTGATGAAATTTTCAGTGAAGTACAATATAAATGAGTACATTCAATGATTCCGTAAATTTTGGAAAATACGCGGACGTTATTGGGATAATTTCAGATTAATTGTGCAGGTTGAAAAAATACCCTGTACATTGCAATTCTGGAACTTCGCTATCCGTTTCAGTTTTAACCATTATGAGTCATCATTTAAGATTATCCAATTTTGTTGCACACCTCCTGTTTCCCCAAAAAAGTTTTCAAAAAAGGAGAATTCAAAATTTCACTCCAACAAATTCTACTTTCGTTGAGGACTTTGGTAAAGGTTATTATTATTTTGATGGAATTTTCAGTATATAGTGCAATATGAATAAGTGCTTTACTATCTAGTGCAGACAGAATATTTTCGCTGATTTGATGCGAAAATTCGACAATGCTAATTTTTTAAAATTTTTTCTGAAAAAGCCGAAGACATTGAAAAAACTTGAATGATGATTCAACTTGGTTGTATTGGAAACTGATAGCGAAGTTTTGGAAACACAATATACAGGTTTTTTTTCAATCTGCACAATTAAACTGAAATTTTCATGATAACACCCTTTTTTGTTGAGGCAAATGTTGAAATTATTGATTGTACTCAATCATATTGTACTACATCCTAACGGAAAAAGCCATACCGAAGTTATTAATAAAAGTAAAATCAATTGGAGCAAATTTCGATATTGTGTTCTTTTAAAAAAAATTATCGAAAAACCAGAGTTATGTCAAAACAAAAACAGAAAAATAATATTAATAATAATAACTTATTACATTAAAATCGTAAACAGATAGCGCAGTTTTGGAAACGAAATGTTCAGGGTTATTTTTCAACGTGAAAATGATTCTAAAATAATCACCATAGCAATGGTGAGTTTTGAAAAAATGTTTGGAATTTAATGTTCTCATTCATATTTTACTTCATAGAAAACTTCATCGAAATCGAATGAATAAAACCAAAGTTATCAATTGAAGTAAAATATCGGACACATCACTGTTTAGTCTCAAAAGATACCCCAACAGATTAGGCATTGTATCGAGACTGCTTTGAGTAGTCTAAACTTCTGCTAAAATCTGACGTTTTTCTCCGGAATCACCCTGTTTGTTCTTCTGGAAATTTCGAATACATTTTTTTTTGATTCTTCACATCTACGACGCAAGTTTCAATCCGATCAGATAGATATTTTCGAGTAAGTAAGACAAAATATTCCTGATTACCCATTAAAGAACTTAGCCTAGATATCTAGGCTCTAAGAATACCCCAAAAATTTCAAGGGTAAGTAGTTTCTTTCGGAACTTAGCACAAATACGGAAGGCTATTCGGACAGACAGTGAGTTCAATCTGATCGTTTAAGATTCTTTTCGCTTGAAAATGAGAAACATTCAGATGAAATGATAAAGCTTCTGTTTTCTAGACCAAGCGAATAAAACCAGACTAATTCTGGTACTTCATAATCGTTATTCTACAAATGGGACAGCGTTATCAAATGGAGATATTCGATCAGAAATCTGCAAGGTCCCTGATAACATGAACTGAAGCCCTAAGTTCAATTCCCTGTTATTATGTGAAACATTGTAGTAGAAACGCCACTGGATGTGCACTTATAATAGCAAACTATGTAGGCAGAGCTTTTGAAAGTGATCGTTAAAGTTTACTTATTAGAGATTAAGACTTCAGTCTTGCCACCAGCTATCTCAAGTTGTTAATGTGCTTGTTAAACACGATGATTAACAGCCTCAGGTATATTCATTTGATTTGTGAAAAATTAATATTGCTTCGTTGTAAACCTATAAGACAAAAAACCTGCATTTGAACTATATTAAATAGATTTTCAATATCACTTGGAGCCGATTTACTTCATTCACGTGAGTGGCAGTAATTGTAAATACTTTGATAGCTTTTTCGATCCAGTTGTATGGTATAATCATAATCATAATCTTACACATAACGAAAAGCAGTTTATTTTTCTATTCGAAAAAGATCTGATTTAAGGTCTTTCGCGCGCTCGTCCATATTCTTATTCACCTTATTTACACAGTTATCTGTAGATCAAATTTTCAAATTCATCGTAGGCTTTCTAAATTCTTTCAAAAAAAGTTATCGTAAAGAAATCAGTCATTCTCCATTCATTTTGAAAAATCTTCATATTATCTTGTGGATTACCTTAATTGTCATCTCATATGTATATAGAAATTTCATAAGATCTCGAATGACCAGTGTTCTAAAAACTACATTTTTCTGCACCGACTTTTATCAGAGTAATTCAATTCATTTCCACCTTCGAACGAAAAGATTTGGAAAAAATATATTTTCAGTAAAAGAGATTTAAATTCACCCGTCAAGTTCTTCAATGAATGACGAAATCGCTATGATAATTGCCAATTTGATTCAGTTTTATTACAAGATGCAAGGGCCGCCTTATTTCCTGATTAGCAAAAATCTATTTATTGGCCAAAGTAGGTTTTGTGTATCAATTGAAAGTACTCAAGGTAATGAAGATACCTGAATTAGATCTCCTACATTCTGATTATCGATTTTCATGTATATATCGTTCAATATATATCAATCTTCTAATAGTCTCTAATTTGAAGTATTGATATTTTTAAGGGAATCAATACAGGTTATTGCACCTACAAGGCTATTGTTTCTTAGACGAGTCTTTTAAATAATTTATACAAAGAGTTAGATTAGTGCACACGAGATTGTAATTTTGCGAGTCGACTTTTCGTTTCGTTATAAAAGTAAAAACTTTCTGGAATACTTCCATGCTCAAGACCAATCTTATCCGTTAAAGCTGCACTATGGCCACCTATTGTTGACATTGCCCAAATTTTCAAATCTAGTTTATCGAAATAGAGAAGACATCTCTCAAAATGGGAATCCCGCCGCGTGCACTTTGGCCGTACTCTAAAGTGCTCGTCCAGTAGGTCGGTGGCGATACGCGGCGCGGCATGACGCAGTACGTTATGGAAATGAGGGGTCCGTCCACTACAGAGCGGTCGGCCACACTCAGTTCTCAGTTGACTTTCAATGTATTTACTAGAGATGGGTTCGTCATTACACTGCCTGAGATTTTTGTTCTGTGACTGGCATCTCACATTGAGTCACATCTCCAGAGAAATCACAGACTACAAATACTGTCACAACTCAGTATTCACGTGTCAAGCCTTCAAAAAGCGTAACGAACCTGGACGAATGATATCGAGAAGTTTGGATATCGCATGATTCCGGAACGGAACTCCTTCCGAGTGCCGACCGCGCAGCGCCGTGCAACCGACCTAACGGACAGACCTAGTTCATTTTGGTTTAAACTTTCAGTACAGAGCTTCCGCTGTAAACCCTGCAGCGCAGCGCCGCGCATCATTACCGACTCAAACGACAGTCAGCTTTAGAGTCTGAATGCCTACTCGTTAGTTCAACCTACCATATGTGATATTTACCAAAAGCCTCAATTTTCTTTTTCAGAATTCATTCTCAATGTGTTGATTTGTTTCAGAGTTTTTTCCTGAATTGATTCTACTTAATGTCAAGTGCGTAGATTGAAATAGTGTGTATATCTTGTTGACGCCCTAGAAATGGATTAAAATAATTCCGAAAGGTCGGTGAAAGAAACAAGGGTCTAATTGGTGCAGTAACCTACGTCAATTACCTTGAAAGTAACATTATATCGTTCAATGTCGTTTGAAATTGTCATTAAATATTATCAAATCGTTTTTCTAGGCAGATGCTCATACGTTTGCAGAAAAGTGAAGAAACTTTTGAGATTATTTTCTCGATATCACAGAAACTACTGGGGCGATAAGATTGAAACTTTGTGGTTATGCAATTGAAGCATACCAACGCGCAACTAATAGCAGAATTTTGTTGAAATCTTATATATAATTAGAAAATAAAATAAAAGAAAAATCGCTTCTTTTCCCAAATTTTTTTTCGTTTTTGATTTTTAGAGGTAGTGAAAAAAGTATGCCAAATATCATGGATTTTTCCTTAGAATCGTTGTTATCACCGAAAATTTTTCGATATGACTGATTTAAAAATGATGAAACTTAAAAATAAATAATTGAAAGAAACAGATATACATGTTTAGAAATGATACAAGAAAATTTTCTTCCTGATATTCCTTCTGGATACATTGTTTCCGCGAGATTTCGAATGAATTTTGCATAGATATTGAACCCTATATTTAACAACAGTGTACTTAACAAATTTCGTTTATTTCTCGGTGTCGTTGATATTTCTGGAATAACTCAAACAATACGAATCAAATCATTGTATAGAAGCCTTCATAACTAATTGAAATATGCTGATGCACAAGTTTGTGTACAATTTTCGGATGATTGTTTTATTTATGAAAAATTCAAAAAACAATACTTTTCGGAATTTGTTTATCAGATTTCGAAAAAATATTGCACACACCTTGAACCTAATTTTTATCCAAGTATATCGAATTACAGTTTTATCTCATCAGGGACGGGCCGAAGCCAAGTTTTTTGGGGGGGAAAAGCATCGAAAATTTTCCAACTGTACGTTTAAGGAATACATAACCAACATATCCAATGACGTTTATCACTATACAGGGTATTTCACCATAAACTGGTCAAACATATATAGCCGTATAGATGACATTGGGAAAGTCATTTTTGCCTTATGACTTATACCCCGTTTTCGAACCATAAGCGAGATACAGGCTGTTTAATGTCAACTACGAGTAATATTCTGATAACTGTGGTGAGTTATGCGTGACCTTGGAAATAACGGTTTTTGGTCACATCTTAGTATTTTTTGGTGCTCAATTCAATTGTTGTGTAAAATTCGGGAAAAAATATTTCAAAATGGCGGAAAACCAATGAAGTAGGAATTTTTCTTTTTCTATTGCCAAATTTGATTGCATTATTTCAATATACTCAATTTTCTAAGATTTTCCGTGAAAAAATGTTCCCGAAGTTCGAACTCAACTTTTTTTCACATGTCTACAGTGAAAAAAAGAATTCACCCAAAATTGTTGGAATCTTTCGAGTTGAACTCACCTTCATTCTGAACACTGGTGTGAAAACAGAATGAAAAAATATCCATTAGTTTTCATTTTATAGCCTTCCAAACATTCCACTCAGAGTACTTAAATAATTTTAATTCGAGAAACTGGTGGCCCTACGGAGGCCAAAATTGTGCTAATGGGTCCCCAGAATGACCCGGATAGAAATATGAATTTATCAAAAAAAAATTTTTTTTCAAAAAAACTTGGTAGGAATCGAACTCTCTCCGCATTCGGAAAATAGGGTCAAATTCGATTAACTTCCGTTGCTTGGTAACGGACGTCATTATAATCAGAAAAATTCCAACTTATACGCGGCCCTATTGTCTGTAAGTGGAGGGAGTTCGAATCCCATCGAAGTTTTTTTGAAAAAAATTTTTTTTTTTGATAAATTCATAATTCTATCCGGGTCATTTTGGGAACCCATTAGCACAAGTTTGGCCTCCGTAAGGCCACCAGTTTCTCGAATAAAAATTATTTAAGTACTCCGAGCGAAATATTTGGAAGGCTATAAAATGAAAACCAATGGATATTTTTTCATTCTGTTTTCACACGAGTGTTCAGAATGAAGGTAAGTTCAACCTCGAAAGATTTCAACAATGTTGGATGAAATTTTTTGTTCCCTGTAGACTTGTAAAAAAAAATTAAATTTGAATTGTGAAAAAATTTATTTTTTCACGGAAAATCTCAGAAAATTGAGTACATCGAAATAATACTATCCTATTTGGCAATCGAAAATAGAAAAATTCAATTTTGTAGGTTTTCCGCCATTTTGAAATATTTTTTCCTGAATTCTACAAAACAATTGAATTGAGCACTTAAAAAACTAAGATGTGGCCAAAAACCGTTATTTCAAAGGTCACGCATAACTCACCACAGTTATCAGAATATTGCTCAAAGTTGACATTAAACACCCTGTATCTCGCTTATGCTTCGAAAACGGGGTATAAGTCATGAGGAAAAATGACATTCCCAATGTCATCTATACGGCTATATATGTTTGACCAGTTTATGATGAAACACCCTGTATATAAGGTGCAATACTTAAAAATAAGTTGGGACTCTTTAAGCTTGTGAAAAATAACCAAATCACTCAATATTTATGGAGTCATAAGTACCTTATTAAACGAGTTATCTATCGAAATATTTAAAATAAAATAAAATGAAAGGAGCACTGACGTGAAGTCAGCAGCTTTTGCGTGCATATTCAAATTCGTTGCTGAAACCGTAATCTTTTCACGTACTGACCCCACCGAATACACTTTTGGTGATCCCCTAATCATATTATCTTCACGAAATTCTGCATGAGCCTTCAACTTGTCATTTTGTCAATCAATTACATACTGGCTTTCAATTCGATCCAATATTTATTTTTGGAAATACATATTAAGAAAATACAGATTGGATCGAATTGAAATTCAGTACACTATCGGAAATGACAGCTCGAAGGTTCATAAAGAATTTCATGAGGATAATATTGAATAATTGGATAAAAATTTTTTATGAAGATTTTCCAATGACACGATCATCACGAAATTCAGCACAAAGTTGAATATCAGTATTTACAAATTAGCGGCCAAGTTTCCTTATGACTGAATCAGTATTTTTCGAGATATTCCAGAAAAAATAGAATCGAGACAGAAACCACGAAATTTGACATAATTTTCTTTCCAATATCTCCAAGAATTATAATAGTGTCAAACTGAAATTTTTCGGAAAAAAATTTTGAAGATTCACTTATAGTACTATCTCAACAAAAATTCCTCAAAAGTTGCGCGTCATTATGCACCAAATAACTGTCAAGTTTCAATTCAATGGCTGTGGTAGTTCCTGAAAAATCAGGAAATAATCTCGAAAGTTCAAGCGACCACAACTACGAAAAAATTTGGTTGTTTCAATCCATTATTGAACCAAACTGCCGCATTCCGATGCGCGACCTGCCCTGAAAGTTTCAAGTCGCTAGCTTCTACTGTTCGACAGTTTTCGTGTCACCGGCCAGACGGACGACCGGCCGGCCGGATAGAATAGATTTTGACAACGGATTCGTCATCACTGAGTTCAACCCAGTTGTTTGAGAATATTTTGGGGAAAATATTCGAAAGTTACATGAATCATTCGGACCGAACGATAGCAAGCCGTTCTCCAGGACATGCGCGCAAAAATCTCATTCGAAGAGGAAGTGCCTGTTCCTAATTTATATCTTTGGGCCAAAGTGAATCCTTTTCGATTCATTTTCAATTTATTTTCACGCTGTTATTTCGCAAAACTATAACACAATGTACGTAGAGAGCGTAATGATGAATTCTGTCCGACTGATGAAAACAGCTTTAATTGATGATACCAGATGGATTTTGATGACACAGTCCATGCGGCGTAACTGAAAAATCTACAACTAGGTACCTGCTGCAGGTTAACGCAAAAGGAGAAAAATGTTTCATCTTTTCAAACACTTGGTATTTGGTATTGGGATGTATACTATTTATTGCCGGCTATACATATCGGATTTAAAACCCTGAATCTATGTCAACACAATACACGACTTTGTATAGTTGAAGTTATTTTATGTTATCCCGCTCTCTCTCTTCTCTGCATGCTTTCATCCGGTTTGTGGGTTTGTTAAGCACTAATTGCAAACTTTATTCTCGAAAGATTCAAATTTCTTCATATTTCACAATTCTCTTGGAAGTATGTATTTCAACCCCATCCATCGAAATTTTTCCAACTGCTTTGAAATTTTGCCAACTCAGTTCAACATTGGAGGGGATCCTCCCCCCCCATCCTTCCCCTTAGGCCCGCCCCTGTATTTGATTAAAATTTTCGGGGCTGTTAGGAAAAAACATGTGAAATTTTATGTTTTTCCCCGGTATCTTTGTCAGTTCCGAAATAACTCAGGAAATACTAATCCAATCATGATGAAACTTGAGTTGAGAAATGGACATGCAAATCTTTGAGCAGAATTTCGCGATCGTGTCTTTTGACGTATTAACCTCGCCAAACACACTCTTACCTCCTGATGGAAAGATCTTTTTTTTTATATGGTCCTCATGAATTTCTGAATGATCTTTCAAGCTTTGATTTTTCAATCAAGTACTAGTTTTCAATTCTATCCAATCTGTATTTTTGGAAATATTGAGAAAATAAAACAAAACAATATCTTTATGAGAATTCCATAAATAATCTGAAAATTTTCAAATCATTTTTGGTTGGGATAAGATCACTCCGAGCCATAGTCTAGCACGTTCTTAGATGTACACCTAATGGAGATGTTGTTCCAAGTTGTTGACCCCTTGACTGATTGCTATTGCTGCACCATTTGTTTCCGATGCCTAATTAACGTGAACACACGTATCTCGATTTTCTGATATTTCAACAGCGAAAATGATGTATCTTTCAATCCGTATAACGAGAAAAAAGATGTGTTCATTAGACTGAAGGTGTACAAATGTTCTCCCATTTTTATTCCTTCTAATATGAAATGTCGAACTCTGAAATAATATTTTAATTATCTTTTTCTCTTCAGAGTGTTCAGAAATATCTCGAAGCACATCAATGATTAATAATGAAGGAAGAAATGAGTTCAGACGAACAGCTCCTCGCGATTAGACAAGATGTTAGAAACGTGGTGGCAACGGGCAATTTGATATGTGGCTGAATAACTGAGGTTAAGGATTTTGAACATATTCCACATGAGAATTTTCATGATTCATCCATAATTTTTGGAAAGCACTGCAGCGCCTTTTCAATTCGTAGCCATAGCAGTCACCAATTCAGGCATTGATCTCACGCAGTTCTACTATGTTATTGTGCAATCTTCAGATCACATGATTGTCGCAGAATTCTCCTTATTTCATCAACTGTCCCATCTTCAATCATGGACTTTCCATATTCCATTTCAATTGATTTTCAATTTTCAAGACAATATGGTGAATATAAATTTCTGAAGAGGTTATTAAGTGTCACTGAGTTTACGATAGTGTACTGATCGTAAGCATACTCACTTCTGACTGAAACATCTTGAAAATCGATTTTCGAAGACTTAGATTTGAGGCTTTTGCAAAACCATTAAATTCACGAATAGGTGAACTGCAATCAATAGTCCCGCATATATACTCATTGAAAACATAATTTTTTAATGTTTCTGAAACTTCATATCCAATCGAATTGAGCTCTATCACACTGTTGATAAATAAAAGCAATAAGGTTTCTGCAAAATATCTACTAAATTTCACAGAGGGCGGATTAAGCTCACACCTTCGGGGTTGGATAGTGGTTATCTACTTTAACTTTATGTATTGTGTGATAGATTTTGCGTGAAATGAATATCTATTTTGATCAAGCTTGAAAAATAATCGAGATAATTAGAAGATGGTATATCGTGAATTATCTATCCATAACATACTGACATAATATATGTCACAAGTTTTTCAGTTTGTTCCCGATATTTTATAAGATTTCTGGGATCTATGGTAGATGATTCCCTAATATGAGGGTTTATGTCTTAGTTCATCTGAAGATCTGAAATATCATGGCTTGGAGGACCGGACCTGGTCGAAAGCCCCTTCCGGTCTGACAGCAATTGTAGGTTATATCATTTAATTCTATACCTGCTGCTTTTATGTTTCTCTTTCTGTTTCAGATATAATGTCAATATATTTTGTCAAAATAAATCTAAAATGACGAAGAAATTATGTTCCGATGAAAAAGATGCCATTTTAATCCATTTAGTTTCTGACATTCTGGATCAATCACATGTGAATCCTGTGATCCACTGTGAGTTCATAATACTTGTAGAACTTTGTCTTAACGATACTTTTTCCAGTTCAAGAACAAACTATATGAACAACTCATCGGGTTAGCTATGGGCTCATCACTTCTGGCAGATATTTTCATTTCGTATATAGAAAATAAAATTTTGACCTCAAAATTACCGGTTGAAATTCACTTTCGGTATCGATATGTAGATGACATACTTGCGTGCCTTTCCAGAACTTCGAGACAAGTAAATCAGTTTCTAAATTACATAGATAATATCCAGCCAAAACAAAATTCAAATCGGCAAGGAAGCGAACAACACCATAAATATATATTCTTTTGAGAACGAGCATTACATTCTAAGATATATCACAGTGTTAGCAGAGGAAATGTAAACGGGATATCATACTTATTTGCGTATGATACAAGAGCACAGATAAAAACCTCAGGAAAAATTCTGTCTCCCCGTATAAGTGTAGTAATTTGTTTATAGAAGATGGATGGCATCTTTTTCATTGGAAAATAATTTTTTCGTCATCTTGAATTCATTTCGACAAAATATCTTGACATAATATCTGAAACAGAAAGAGGGACAGAAAACCAGAAGGAAGCAGTAAATAATATCACCTACATTTGCTCATGACCGAGAGGGTCTTTCGACCAGGTTCAGTCCTCCAAGCGATGATTTTCAGATCCTCAGATAAACGAAGAACGCTACAGGCCCCTTTATTGGGGAATCATCTCCCATAGATCCATAATTGTTCATTTCGAACAAGAAATCTAATAAAATATCGGGAATAAAGTGAAAAACACCATAACATCTTGGACCTCTCAATATCACACTCTCACCAAACAATTGTATTTAACGTATTCAGAAAACTCACATTTACTTATATATGCATCCCACTGGACTCAAACCACCCATATGGTACAAAATTACAGCATTTCGATCAATGATCCATAGAGCTTTTACGTTACCACTATCCAAAGTGAATAAGAAAATTGAAATAGAAAATATAAAACAATCGGTGCGAACCACGTGTTTTAACATATAATAATAGATAATTGAAAACAAAATGTTACAAATAGCCATAAATCAAATATATCTCCATTATCAGAACCGAAAAAACCAGAAAATTCGTACTTTGGCGATATAAGTGAAAAAGCAGCTAACAGTATTTCTAAATTGAACGTCAATATTGCCTTCAAACCAATAACTAAAATATCGTCTTTATTATTCAAAATGCAAAAGATTCATCACCAAACACAAGTAAATCAGAAGTATATGAGTAAGCATGTTCAACCTGCAATATGAAATACATTGTTTATTCAAAACTAGATTTAACGAAAATTATACACGTGAAATCAAAAGGCGGAGACTACCGGATATTTGTCTTTGGAGATATTGTGAAAAAATTATGTCTGATTTTGTGCTGATTTCCTGATAATCATTGATATTTCCGAAAGAACTAAAAAAATATGGATCCGATCGTGACGAAACTTGGAACTTGATGCGCAAAGCTGAAGCTTGAGACACTGCTGTTAAGAAGTGACCTCAAGGTTTGCGCCAGTCTACATCCTTCGGCAAAAATATCGTTCTGGAAATTCAATGATATACAGGGTTTGGTCTAATGAATCGTACCTGCGGGTAGAGGACGTTGTGGCGGATCATAAAAATATGTTCGGCAAAGTCCTTCGATTTTCGAGATATTCAACGTTTTCTAAAATTGAAAATCTTCACATTCTTCACCATTATTTTTGGTGGTAAGACTACAAATGAAGGAATTTTTTTTTTTTGATAGTAATACCGGATAGATGCGCTATCGAATGTAAACTATGGATTTTGGGGCGCATGTACGAGTACAGTATTTTCAACAAAGATCAAGCTTTCATCCTTTGCTTATTTTTTCTCGAATTCAACCCGACGGGGTGTGAAAATAAAGGGTGTTTTAAACTGCGCGGTTTTTTTTAAGGAAAAATAAAATATATATGGCACACTGAATTCGTCTGGGTATATATATATATATATATACAATTGTGGTGTGTTTACTAGTCGTTAGAAGATATCAAAAGGTAACGGGTGTTTCGACTATTTGGGCAGTTATTTAAAGTCAATTTGTATTAACAGCACTATATTTCGTCTAAACTTTGAAGACTTCTTCAGGAGCATACTGTAAAAAACATCAATTGCAACATAACATTTTACATAGATGTCAATGGACTTACAATACTAAGACGTAAATAGTGGCATAACATCAAGAAAAAAGCATCCTTGCACCGACTGATCAAATTTCACGATCATATCACAAAAATAAGGTGCAGAGTAATTAAATTTCTTATAATCGAATGTTTTTTCATATATTAAACTTTAAGGTTGGAAATTAAATTATCTTTTCAACGACGGCGCAGAGAAATGTAGGTTTCCACGCATTGAAAACTGCGTAATATGCCAACAGCTTTTTCTTTTTCTTTAAATTTTGATTTTTGTAATATGGTCTATTCACTTCTTAATTTATTGTGGCCGTTTTTTCTGGTCGCATTTTAAAAGGAAACTATAGACGAAATATAGAGCTGTTAATACAAATTGACTTTAAATAACTGCCCAAATAGTCGAAACACCCGTAACCTTTTGATATATATATATATATATATATATATATATATATATATATATATATATATATATATATATATATATTCATTCATTCATATATATATATCAATATTATATATATATATATATATTCTTTTGAGAACGAGCATTACAATTCTAAGATATATCACAGTGTTAGCAGAGGAAATATGAACGGGGTACCATACATATTTGCGTATGATACAAGAGCACAGATAAAAACCTCAGGAAAAATTCTGTCTCCCCGCATAAGTGTAGTAATTTGTTTATAGAAGATGGATGGCATCTTTTTCATTTGAAAATAATTTTTTCGTCATCTTGAATTCATTTCGACAAAACATCTTGACATAATATCTGAAAACAGAAAGAGGGACAGAAAACCAGAAGGAAGCAGTAAATAATATTATTATTATGTCATCCTGACATAATACATGTCACAAGTTTCTCACTTTATTCCCGATATTTTATTAGATTTCTAGTTCGAAATGAACAATTATGGATCTATGGGAGATGATTCCCCAATAAAGGGGCCTGTAGCGTTCTTCGTTTATCTGAGGATCTGAAAATCATCGCTTGGAGGACTGAACCTGGTCGAAAGACCCTCTCGGTCATGAGCAAATGTAGGTAATATTATTCGTCTGGGTATTTTGATATTTAAGAAGTTTGTTGTATGACATTTATAAAAATGGCTTCGTACAAGATACAACAACTCGTTCAAATTGTAGAATTATTTTATGAGAATCTGCGTTTTATGAATAGTGTTTTTAGAAAATTACGTGAATTTTATGGATAACATAATCGTCCATCTCAAAGCACTATTATTAGTCGAATTATTAAAAAATTTCAAGAGACCGGTTCAGTGGAAGATCAAAAATGTGAAAAATAAATTCATAGCGGTCGTTCACCAGAAAATATTGATTTGGTTCGTGGAGGTGTTGCTGAAGACCCTGGAATGTCTATTAGACGACGTTCACAACAAGTTGGATTTAGTACGTCCGCAACATGGCTTATTTTACACAATAGTTTAGCTCTGAAGGCATACAAGGTTCAAATAATAGAGGAAATAAAGCCATTACATCATTTGAAACGTCGTTCATTTGTCAATTTCTTTAGAGAACAACCAGCTGATTTTTCTCAAAAAATCATGTTTTTCGATGAGGCACATTTTCAACTTGGTGGCTTTGTAAATATAGAAAATTGTCGTATCTGGGGTGAGGAAAATCCACGAATTATTCATGAGAAACCTATGCATTCCTATGGTCAGGTGGTGTAATTGGACCTTACTTCTTTGAAAATGCTGCTGGTGAACCTGTAACTATCAATGGTGGTCGATACCGTCGGGTGATAATCGAATTTTTGTGGCCTGGATTAATGAATATTGATCTAGAGGACATTTGGTTTCAACAGGATGGCACTACACCTCACATTGCGAATGACACAATTGATTTATTGAGACAAAATTTTCTGGACGAATAATCTCCAGAAACGGTGATGACAATTGGCCACCAAATTCATGTGATTTGACATCGAGGGATTAGTTTTTTTAGGTTTATGTGAAATGCCAGGTCTATAAAAATAATTCACAATCGATTCCTGTACTAAAGGATGAAATTATTTGTGTCATTAGTGAGCCTCAAATATGTCAAAATGTCATTGTGAATTTTAGCAAAAGAGTGGATGTCTGTAGAGCTGCAAGAGGAGGCCATTCGACAGATATTATTTTGCGTATATAAATGTCATAACTGATATTTCAATTACCAATAAAAAGTTTTCAAAAACAAATGCAAATTATATGTTTTATTTATTCAAAAAAACGTGCAATTTGAAACACCCTTTATATGGTCATTTGAGTTCCAAATTGGAGTATGCCTGTTTCATTCAGATTTCACTGTGGTTCCAGTATTTTAAACGAAATAGATTCCTGTTATGATGAGTGCCTTATTTTTAAAAGTTGACCTATTTCTGCACAATATCCCCGAAAGTTGTTGTCAAATCGAACTGAAATTTGAAAATGGATGAAATTCAAGGTCTGTGCATTTTTTTCTGATGAACACTTTCCGAAGTGAAATATTTTCGAAGAAATGTTTTTTAAATTTCATTACTATACGATCTCAACAAAATTTTGTTAAATGTTGCATGTCGTTATGCACCGATTAACTACAAAGCTTGAATCCAATCTTTCAACAAATGTTCCCAGAACCGTCAAGGAAATATACTCAAACTCAATTATTATAACTCTGAAACCATCTGGCTGATTTGGACCATAAACAAAATCAACCCTAGCATTTTAGAGTGTATTTCTTTGCAAAGTTGTTGAGGTGGTATGGTAATTAACACAAAAATATTCAAACTTTGTTCGAAATACTTTTTTTTCGGAACTCACTGTAGAAGAAATTTATTTTGCATTGAATGCTGGAAATACAATCCAGTTATACCATTTCGGAGTCTCAGTGAAACAGGCATGAAAGTGTTCGATTTGGCACTCAGGAATCATATTTTTGTATACCACGGTGGGTTAAAAAATAAACAGAATATAAAATTTGAGCTAGATCCTTGGTCAAAAAATTCTGGTAAAGCACTGACTTGAAGTCAGGAGCTTTTATGCGCTTGTTCGAATTCCAACAATTAGATCAATACTTAGTGGCGCCATGGTATTCTTCACCTGACTACGAAATTTTCATCTGATTGCATACTTCTAAAGATATTGCGGCAATGACTTCTACATTTTAAACAACGAAATTTGGCGAATTTTTTCTTATACGTCCAAAAGGGAATATCAGATCGAATTGAAATTTGAGGTAATTCGGTTGAAATCCAGTCTATATTTTTAGAGGAAAAAATATTTCTCAAAAAAATTCGAAAAATTTTGGAATAAACATTTTTTTTTAATTTTCCGGACGAAATTTTGCACTGAGTTGTTATCCCAAAACTGTTCACAATGTTTCAACGTGATCAATCCAATACTTCATGAGATATCTAGTAATTAACCTCAAAATTTCGAAACTATTCTACCGATTTCAATCTTCACGGACAACCTTATCTGACAATTTCAAGTCGCTAAGGTACTTCCTTCGAAACATAGAGTACATACGGACGGGCACCCGAACGGACGGAATTGAATTTGACTACGGATTCTCTTTCAGAGAGTCCAACCTAATCGTTTAAGACCATTTTCCGCTCAAAATTCGAAAATTACAGACATTGTGACGAAACTATTACGCGCTGTTTCCCAGAACCAACGCGCCTTATCAATCACTGATTACATTCATTGTAGCATTCATACAGGAGTACTTTCCGAAAAACAGATTGAAAAAGCTCACTCATCTGGAGTCTTGACACCAAAAAAATTGGCAAAGAATGTAACGTTTTTTGAATTTTCGGAAATGTCGAATATATATCGAAATCCGAGGGACCGAATTCAAATTTTCTGTAACCACCACAACGTCCACAAGTATCATGTAATCCATCCATTAAGCCACACTTTATGTGAAGTATCCAATAAATTTTTCGTATCTCCGTAAATTTGCAAGTTTCTGTTTCTACAGAGCATTCATAAAAATAATTCACAATCAATTCACAATCGAACAACTCTCACGTGGAACTTTTCATCTATTGGCCATCAAATCTATCCTGATACCTATAGATGTTCAACTCCTAAATTTGATGAACATCAGCTGAATAAAGAAATGATGTAATTAATGAATTGATTTCAAAAGAGAAAAGTGATTCAATTGCCAAAATATATTGATAAACATTTTTGCTCAGTTCATAATCTTGTTTGTTGTATAATTGTCCTTTGAAAGATCCTCGTAGCAACCTCCTAATCAAAGCATACTTTTATCACATTCTCATATACTTTTTGATTAAAATTATTGCGATTTCGCACGAAGAATTATTATTTCGTCTGATATCTACTGATTGGAATTTTTTCCCCACTCGTTTCAGAGGATTATCTGTTCATACGAGTGTCAATATCCTTAAATATTTAGCTGAAAATGACCTCAGAAGCGTTTCATTCGCTTGATAATATGTGGGAGGGTGGCAAATAACACTGACGAACGAGTTTGCATGATGTCACATCAAAGGGATTTGGAATGGTTATTCGAGAAAATCTTCAACAAAAATGGGATCATTTTGATGCAAATGAAACTTCTATTCATATACACATATATACAAAATATAATATCTATTGTCTTCACCTAGCTTCTTTACACTTGAATTTTTGGATCGAATATTTTCGATGGGAATATTTGGAACAGAAATTCATATTAAATATTCGATATTCACTCTATTGCAAATTGAAGTTATATCAAATAATCACAGTTTCAATCATTTCCCTACAACATTGACTTTCAAATAAATCGAACTCGATTTAGGTGAAATGAAGAAGGATGTCGGATTCATTTTCAAAGGAATTTCAGTTTTTCCACATGGAACGACTTCGAAGTTCTTTATGAACATAGCCAAACCTATTTTTAGTGACATCACAGCAAATCTATAGCCTGCAAATGAAAGAATTTTCATCAGTATTCAGTTTATATTGCTGATAGGTTAGGAAATGATCTCATCAAGAATTATTCCAATTCATCTGGAATATTGTACCCTGTTTTGTGTAAAAAAAATCAACTTTGTTCGAATATTTATATTGATGCATTTTCCCTCAATCACTTGAGGGTAAAGTTGAAGAGAGTCTCTTTTATAATTCTGAACATTGTACGTCATAATCTGAGTATTCTGAATGAATTTGAACTTTTTCTACAATTATCTACAATACGTTGTTGAATATTGAAATTAGGAATATCAGTTAATCATTATGAAGATACGAATAGAGCGTGATCAGCTAAATCATCAATATGATATGTCAGTGTATATCTTTTCATGGAAATATATTTGGTCTTGAACGGTATCATTGATCCCATAAAGTGGTTAGATGAAAAATTAATAAAAGGATATACTTCAGGAACTTTTGCTTGCTGAAGATGTAGAACAAGTAGTAGTAATAATATTATAATATATCAGTTTCTATGAACACTCAAGAAATACTTACCAATGCATTTTCTTGGACCCTCGCCAAATGGCAAATAAACGTATTCAAGTTTTTTCATGTTACCTCCTCTAAATCTATCTGGATCGAATTTGTCAGGATTAGGATAATATTTTGGATCATAATGTAGAGCTAGCATAGGCACAACGATATTTGTACCCTTTTCGAGCTTCAGTCCAGTATCTTTGAAAGTATAATCTTTTTCAACCAATCTGAATAGAATTTGCACCAATGGATATTTTCTCAGGGCTTCTGTGGAACGGAAATAATCGTTGGTAATTCGAATAACATATCAGTTAATTTTTATTATTATGTGAATCTTGGTAAATTAGGCTTTCCAGGAGATTAGTTTTCGTACCTTTTAGAACCAAGTCTAGATACTCCAAATCCACTAGCTTCTCGTATGAGAGAAAACCATCATCATTAATATTTTTTTGTATTTCTTCTCGGAGAGTATCTTGAACATCCTTATTGAGAGCAAGTTCATATAGACAGAATGATAGTATGCCAGATGCAGGTTCACTTCCTGCTTGGAAGAAAACCAAGGCTTGCGCTGCTAGTTTCATATCATCTGGAATGGTAAACAATATTAAAAACAAATCTAGAAAAGCACTGACGTGAGGACAGGAGCTTTTACGCCCTTGTTCACATTTCAAGCAATTTCCTCAAGACAAGACAAGTGCATGAACCTTCCGCCATCATTTTTCAACCAAGTGCAAAATTTATGTTCATCTGGATTATTGTTGATACTGAAAAAATCAATTCTCGAATAGATATATCCCCGAGATCATTGGGAGGGATGTCAAATTTTCACGAATTCGACCTTTTTAATTAACCTCCAAACCTGCTTTAGAAATATCGAGTCTTCAAGTCGTTCCTTTCGAATGCGAATGTGGTTGAGGGGCAGCCTAACTGCCAACCTTAAAATGGGAATCTATTTAGAGACATGATATTTGTTGAACCGGTTCGATGACGATCCGAAAGCCAAATTCTCGAATGAGTAAGTTCATCTAATGATTCTGCATAAAAACCCATAAGAAATGTCATTATTTCAGTATTTTTTGAGTAACTCGGCCACATTTTTTCCCAATATCTCCGAAGATTAATATCAGATGAAAATGAATTTTGAAACATTGTTGTGAAATACTGGGGGTTGATTTTGCCAAATTTGTTGAAATCTGACTAATAGTTTTCGATGAAAATTTCGTTGCAAAATACTGACTTGAAGGTATGGACCAGATTTCGTTTTTTCCGAGATAAAAAAATATTTTCATCAAAATTTGAAAAATACTTTTATGAAGATTTCATAGAAATTTTTTTACTTCTAGATCCGCACAAAATTTCACAAGTTACGCATTGGTGTTCACAAACTATCTACAAAGTTTTGATCTGATCGAATCGGTACTTCATGAGATGTCGAAGAATCAACCGTAAAATTTGGAATGGGCTTTCTTCCGAAACTTTTTCACCGATTTCCCTATCAAATAACTCAACCGAGATATTTGGAATCCTAACCTAGTCTGGCAATTTCTAGTCGCTAGGTCATTTTTTTCTAAAGTTCGAGCACATACGAACGAACGGACGGATGGACGGCTGGAAGTTCGCACCTAATTGAATTTTACCACCGATTCTACTTCAGGGTGTCAAACCCAATCGTGCAAGACCATTTTCGGCTTAAAACTCGAAAATTTCCCAGAACAAGAGCGTGAAAATCCAAACATTCATCAGGTCGTAGTGTCTCAGTGCTTACCAAACTTGAACAAATCATCTTCTTTTTCCTCTTCCTTCAGGTTATGCAGGAGATCAACAAAATCATTAGTCACAATTTTAGATTCTTTCCTTTTTTTGTACGAATCTTCGAACACATTCACAAGATACTCAGCTGCTTCTTTATCGACAAATTGTAGTCCACATAATTTGACAATAATTGGAAATGTGAAATAAATCATCAGCGCAAAAATCCACTTGTAATTTTCAATATCAATCAATCTGCTTGCAAGATTTCTTATGTAAGAATTGTCATTTTTCAAATTGTCAGGTTTGATTCCAAACACACACTTGGTGATAATGTTAATGAAAAACCTTCTCGAAACTTCCCTAACGTCGACATCTTGTTCTTTACTTTCTTCAAGGTAATCCTCCATTTGATCTGATACTTCCTTCATCAGATGTATCATCATTTTCATTTTACCGGAAGTGAAAACAGGTGAAAGCTTATTCCTTAGAGATTTCCATTCTTCGTTCCTCAAAGTTAGAAGTGTCTTTGTAGACCAGGGATCTATATATTCATCAGCATATGTTGGTCTATTTGGAAAATAACTGAAATCTCTCACGAGGACTGTCTTCAAAAGTTCCTCACTCTTGATGACCAAAAAAGGTGTTCGAAAGAAATACATACCAAAATATGGTGCGTTGGCATCGTACTTATCGTAAATCCTTTTGATGATTGTGCCAATTCCTTCTGTCCTAATGACGATGTTGAGAAAGTTGCCAAAGATTGGTAGAGGAGGCTCGAAGTCTACATTTTTCTCTTTCCAGAAGTTATAGGTTCCGGTGAAATATATATAAAGGAGCACGAAAACTGAAGCAATAAATATTAACCATAACATTTTTGAAAACCACTTTGCCGATAGATTATTTTCAATTTACTGAATAAGATGGTCACCCGCAGGCGAACCGTCAAAAAAGATTGATTTGAATTTGGACCAAATCAGCGTCTCACATATTTCGCACCGTTCAATTTGATAACGCGAATTAGAATACTCACTTGTGGCAATTTGCTCTTCATAACATAAAAGATAAATCTGTTTACAAACCTACGAACAATTATACACTTTAATCAAAATTTCACGATATCATAATATAATTATTATTTTTTCCGATTTTATGAGAGTCCGATCTGACCATGGAAAAATCAATATGATTTACTTTCTTTTTTATCAATTTTGAACAGCAAAATCTATTGATTTCACACCATCCAGAATTTAATGGATTGGAATAATGGTGTAAACGAAAAACAAAAAAAGTTTCATAAAATTTGATCGTGATAGTCAGACTGGAGTAATCAATAAACACGTTTCTTCAATGTGAGATTGAATTAGGTGATTATTCAATTTACTGTACAATTCCCCGACGGATAAAAATCAAAACTGATATTATTTTTATATTTATTAAATCTCGAAATCCTCCATACGACATCGAAATATAAATTGAAAATTAGTATATTGTGGAACTCTCTATGATAAAAGTGACTAATTGAGACAACTGAAGAATCCAATAAACAAACCTTCAAACTTACATCACTGAAAATTATGTGTAAAACTCATTCGTGAAGTTCGAGGGATTGAAACGTTGTGTAGAGGTGAAGTTGATCCAAAACCTGGGAGTGATTTGATACATATATTTCCGTGCTCAAAGCTGGTAAGAAATTTCAATTTGATGAAATTTGAAATTCGACTCTTAGTACTGACATGAAAAATACAACAATCAGTTATTTTCCCTATGCTATGGATTTTTTTGTCACAAGGGAGGTGGGTTTTTCCTAGGTACTTTATTGTTTTCTGAAAATGTCTGAAGCTATCTAATTTCAAGCCAAAAACGATAAACTCCCACTTACTGATGAAGATTTTAAGAAAAAATAAACCTAGACACTTAAATTGTCTAGTAAGATTTCACGTCTGAAAATATCGGTTTGATTTATTAAGAACAGAAGATTCTCAGCTTGTTCAAAGTTGAAGCTTCCCGTGATAATTTTTCTGTATGATTCGGAAAAACCAATCGGGTCGAATTAAAATGATCAATTACAGTGAACACAGGTTTGAACCCTCCATGAATCCCAAACATAAAAGCCATTCAATCTATGGAATGAGATCACTCCGAACCTTTAGAGCAAACAGTGGGTTTAAAGCAACACAACCACATTCAAGGATTCATACTTATCTCAAGTAAAGGCACCTGCCTACGGTCTGCATGCTGTAACGATGCCAATAGCGCAAGGACCATTCGAATGCGAGTAATTCTATGAATCTCAACGTTGCTAAGAAAAAAACGGGATTTTGATTCGCAAGGTTCAGAGATTATTTTTTGAAATTTTCTGTTGGGATGTACTTGATCAGGAGAATATCCAATCTTATTTATTTTTTCATTGCTCACTACAATAATTCATTCAAAAATTCTTGAAAATGAAAAAAACGAATATTGCGCATTCTTACAATTTTTCCAATGATTTGAACCAAAAAAAAATGTGACCTCCATTTTATATGAGGTTTACAGTTTTCTCATAAATAGTACCTAATGAGTCCTAAACTGCATCATCAAACCACAAGTGTGAAGTGACAATTTGCCCCAGAATAGAAAATAGGACACACTCCCAGGATTTAGATCAAATTCAACTCTCAGCAACTTTTTTACCGCTTGAATTTCACGAAATATATTTTTGCACGCATGATCAAGGGGGATCCGTGTGTTTTGTCCAAATGTGTGTCATTTTCGATTTTTTTCCGAAAATGTTCCTAAACGACTAGATTGGATAGATACATTGATGATAAATCCGGTATCGAAATCGATTTTGTCCGGCCAGCCGGCCGAAGACACGACTACGGGCGTACGGATGATCAACTTGAAACTTTCATTTCGGCATGCGACGTTAAAGTTCGTTATTGAGCGGAATCGCCAGTAGGTTGGAGCATGCAGACGCGAAATTTTGAACAATTCGGTATTGAAAATGGTCATATCGGGACGCAATGTCGAAGCGGTAGAAACGCGTCAGATCGTCTTCAGCGTCGCCCCTTATTGCAAGATTCACCGATCGATACAGTCGACGCTGTCTATTGGCTTGATAGAGAGAAAAATACACGAGAAGAATGAGATAGGGAATATATCCCGGTACGTGACGGAGCGCGCGAAGTTTCGTCCGTTTGGACAGCTAATATGTGGGCCAAATTCAAAAAATTTTATTTTCTCGTTGAAAATTGAAAATTGAAATTTTTGACGGCGGTTAAAGTTTTTCAGTAGTCTTACGGGTAGAATATTTGATTCCAATGATAAGAAACATTCATGCAGGAGACCCATTCTACTGGTCATTTCGAAAATATTCCAGTCTGTAATCAAAAATGCTATAGTCTCATACTTGGAAGCTAATTTTCTGCTAAGTGAACAGCAACATGGATTCCGAACATCAAAATCTACAACTACTGCTCTAACTAATATAATATAATCCATAACGAGAGCATTAGACGCTTCAGAAGAGGCAGTCATAACTTGTATGGATTTAAGCAAAGCCTTCGACTGCGTCAATCACCAAAAACTACAATAAAAAAACCTAGAGAAGCACTGACGTGAGGTCAGGAGCTTTCAAACGCTTGTTCATATTCGAAGCCATTTCCTCGAGACATTCTACATGAACCTTCACGCAGTCATTTTCAACCAACTGCAGAATTTCGATTCGAACACATCTGCGTCATTGGTAATGCTGGAAAAATAAGATTTCGAATGTATATATCTTCGAAATCATTGAAGGGGATTTTATGTTTTGACAATATTCGACCATCTCAATCAATCCCCAGACTTGCTATCGAGTCTCTAAGTCGTTTTTTCGGATATGATTGTGGTTGAGGTCATCCAAGTGCCAACCATAAGATGAGAATCCATTTAGAGGCTTGAAATTTTTGGTGAAGCGGTTCAATTACAAAAGCTGAATTTGCGAGGTGGTTAAATCATCCAATGATTCCGCATACATATCCATTCGAAATTTCAGTATTTTTTGAGTTATTCTGTTACAAACAATAATACCGAGGAAATAATCAAGGAATTTGACACATTTTCCCAATATCTTAATATATAAAGAAGATAAATATCGGATCAAACTGCACGTTGAAACACTGTTGTGAAATGCCAATTTTGTTGAATTCTGATGAAAAGTTACCCGTAAAAATTTTTCACCAGAAATTTCTGAAATTTTCGAATAATTTTTAAATACTCTCTACCGCTTTATACGATCCTCAAAAATTTTTTGCATTAAGTCGTGAGTTGGTATCCTTCAACTTACTACATAATTTAAATCTGATCGCGTCTGTTCTTCTTGAGATATTAAAGAAATAATCTTCATCTTTCAATATTTCCAAAAATGAATATCAAATCAAATGGAAATTTGAAGAACCGTCATCGAAAATTTACTCCAACGATTTTCCCAAATTTCCATTTGATCGCGCCTACAGTTATCGAGAAAATGAGGAAGTATTCTGAAAATTTCAAATTCCAACGAAATTCGACATAATTTTTCTGATATCTGCGGAAATGAACATCAGATTCAATTGCAGTTTGAAAAACAGTTGTGGAGGACTAACTTCGAGGTCTTTGCCGAGTTTCATCGAAATCTGGTCAAAAAAATCAGAAAAATATTTTTTCTCGATAAAGATGTGGATCATCTTAGCAAAAAAGTTTTTTCAAAATTTTTTAACCTTAGAAGACGCATGAAACTTTGCAGTAAGTTGCACGTTGATATATGTTCTTCAAATAATTACGAAATTTCCATGATCGAATTGAAATCCGAAACTTTGTTGTTGAATACTGAGTTTAAGGTCTGCCTTATTCCGTTGAAATCTGATCAACGTTCTGTTGAAAAACGAATTTTCCAATAAAACATTTTCGAATAAACATTTCTCGAAAATTTTCCAACAACTGGAACCCTATGAAATTCTTAGATACGTTTTCGGTGGTATTCTTCATATAATCACGGAGTTTCAATCTGATCGCAACTTAACTGCTTGAAATAACGTCAAAATACCAAACAACAACGAAATTTGACATATTTTTTCCATATACCTGAGAAATTAAATGTCGTATCAAATTGAAATTTGAAACAATTTTGTTGAATACTACTGACTTTAAAGTATGTGCCAGATTTCGGAGAATCAACAATTCGAGAAAAAAAAAATTCCAACAAAAGTTTGAAAAATTTTGGAATAATTTTTTTTTTGATTTCCTCACTACCAGATCAATACGAGATTTCACACCTAATTGCGCGTTGGTATTCTTCAGCTGCCAACGAATTTTCGATCTGAATGCATCTGTTCTCCTTGAGATATTGCGGAAACAACGTTGAAATTTCAAGTAACAACGAAATGTGCCATATATTTTTCCTTATATCTCCGAAGGTGAAGAGCATATCGAATTAAAATTTGGACTATTGTTGTTAAGTACTGACCCGAAGGCTTCGGCCGAATTTCGTTGGAATCTGAGCAATATTTCCCGAGTCAGGTATATTTTGGTTTTGTTTTTATATTTCTTTCCATCCTTTTCTCATTGCTCAGATTCAACTTTGTATTCTGAGTGGTAGTCTTCTCCCTGTTTATTTAATCGCTAATTGTATCATCCTTTTGTCTCTTCATTTACTTTCTGGTGCATCGTAGTAAAATGTCTGTATCTCATTTAAGAGCCCTGAAGAAGATTTTTGAATAAAATCAAAACATGTCAGCGTTATTTTAAGAAGTGGTTTTTCATTTCAATAACCTGTCAACTATGTTCACCATATTTTTCAATTTCACCCCAGACGATTAGACATAATTGACATTCCTCTTTTTTCCATTGAACACAGACCTAAGCTTTTCTTCCTTCACGATCACGATGAGAACCCGAACATTATTCACGTTTTGGGAACTTCAGAATTGAGCTTCAACAGCGCATCGATTCTGCGCAGTTCTAGGACTGCCAAAGCTACAGCTATAGTTTTGTTTTGGTCACTGGTGGAAGAACTGGCTCTCTTATTCCCGTGATCATAATTTAGTTGGGAATTCCCATTTAAAAATACAATAAAATAATCCATAAGCTGCAACGACGCCAGATTGTTGATTTTTACCTTTGACTTGGGAAATAGCCTCAGTCGATTGTGGAAAGTGTGAATCTGTAATTGAAGTTGATGAAGATTTTATTAATTGTGATAGCTGCAAGGATGCCTTCAACAGAACTGATAGCTCTTTCGTCAACATTCCGATGCTTCTGAACAAGATCACTTTTCTGGAGAATGAGGTGTCATCACTGAAAGACAAAAAAAATAGCCTAAAGAAAAGGCAACCCTCACAGGACCATAACCGTGATAAGATTTTGAGATAGAGGCTAGGAGCAACCCTGAAGATATGTGGAGGGAGTTTCGGGAGAGGAATGCTAGGGCTAATAATATATTTTTTCCAAGGCTGGTGAGTCTCAGGCCACTGTTCTGGAGCAAAGAATCGAACACGATAGGCGGATCGCGAAGCGAATTATGGAGGTAGCGGGAGTTCGGGAGGAACATCTCAGGAAGGTGGTACGACTTGGAAGATCCACCCCTATTGAATGTAGGCCCCTTCGCCTTATTTTCGGTAACCAGGATATTTTTCATACATTCATTAAGCATGGAAGAAGAATATCTGATCGGGGATCCTCAGTGAATTTCGATAAGATTAGGATGCAACTTGAACTGCAGAAGGAAACTTTATCAGAGTTGATGCGGAGATCTGAGCTTGCTGAAAGAGATCTTGCCATGGTGTATAGGGGTGGTGAATCAACCTCTCGGAGGCCGGCATTTGGGAGTGTTCAGTGTGTATATGAGTCTATGTCGTTAAACTTACCTGTCCCCCAGAGAGTCTTTTGGTGTACTACTACAACATAGGTGGTATACGCACTAAATTAAAGAATGTTTATGTTTTGCTGATGTACTCTTGTTTCGATATATTAGTTTCAGCTGAGAGCTGGTTTGTTGCGGATATCTGGGACTCTAAAATATGTCCAAATAATTATAATGTGTTTTGTTTGAACAGAAACAATAATACGAGTAGCAAATCCCGGAAGAGGCGTGTTATTATCTTTAAAGTCCAATATTTGTGCCAGCATCATCGAAAATTCGTGTAACAATGTTGAACATTAATTTTTGCGAATGAAGGGTATTGAAGACCTAATAGTCGGGATGGTTAATTTGCCTCCTAACTCTAGCGAGGAGAATCACGCAGCGTACGGTCAAGCGGTGAAAGAACTATCGTTGCGATTTCCTAATTTTAGATTTTTTATCTGTGGTGACAATATAAGTAGTGCCGGCTTTTCGGTGGTTGCTTTTCTCTAGGTGAAGGTAATGAGAAATATTTACTGTTATAGAACTCCCTACTCTTCGCTGATCTGATCCAAGTTTGTGAGATGCCTAATAGTCTCAGTACATACCTTGACCAGGTCTTCACCAATGACCTGTCAACGGGGGTGATAGTTACCTCAGAACCTTTACAGGCAGCAGGTCTCCATCATACTGGTTTGCAGTTACCACAAGTGCTAGTCGTGATAGTCAACTTTTGATAACATTGGTGGATCAGTGAGTGGATTTTATTATGTACTATACAGCCCATATCAATTCATACCTTCAATACCGAGAAAGTGCACTGAGTTTCCGGTCTGGTTCAATTGCGAACTCATCAGAATTGTGAACGCAAAAAAAAACATATAGAAGATTTGTAAGATCCCGGGAGCGTGGGGATAATGCCGAGTTCTCCAGGTTACGTGACTGTTGTAAGAAGCTTAGTGGATCTCTCTTTGATTCTTATATGCCGAAAGTCGAGAGCAACATTATTTCAAACCCGCGGTACTTTTGGCCTTATCCTAATTCCAGGAGGAAATCTCCTAGTCTTCTTCAGCAAAATAACCTTTTAGGGTAGGTCGGTTTCTGGCGTCCAAAATGTGGTTGATCTTTTCGCTGATTTCTTTTCCGAAGTATATGATGGAAAAGTGATCGCCCCACTTAAGATCAAATATACGAATAATGTTACTTTGCGTGCATTCGTTTAATCTCTTATTCACGTTCACATTGAATATGGTGCAAAGTTGTTGAAATGAAATTGGTTGTTAGTGGGATCGATTAGATATCGATTTCGTATTTGGTTCGTTTCATTTTGCATTGATTATTCTCTTATTATTAATTCAGAACGTCTCAATTTTGATGGTGATAGTTCAGTAAATGATTGCTCTAATTGTTAATCATCATTATTAATTTTTCCTGCTTCAATTATGTTCTCTAAATTGATATTTGAAAATTCATTATCAGAAACTCATATTAGCCATATCTCAAATTGGCGGAATACAGTAACTCCTCCTTTGAGTTTATGAAAATGTACTTACATATTAATTTTGTATAGTATATCCCCAGTTATTTTTTGAAATATGTATTCCTTTGCCGACTCAACTCACTTCTATTCTAACTAGACTCATTCTTGCTTCATTCTTATCGTCTACTGAGATAAGCATACATTACTTATTTTCAAACCGTACTCTCACAGTCTCAAAATTTTCTTTTGAGGTCATCACTATAAACCTTTTTTTTTGGGGGGTAATTTGCCTCACTCACTTATTTATATACACTTAGGATCCATCGCAGTAAATGTTTTGTTTTTCTGATGATAATCTTACACCAAATTCTCTTTTATGTAAGAATATGCTTTTCAATTATTTTGTGCAATGTATATATGTGAATAAATCGTTTTGAACAATTTTATCCAACTCAATCATCTGTCACAGTCCACTGCTATTCAATTTAACAAAATCTGAACACCCGATTCTGGACAATGAGCAACACAATTTTCGAAGGGGCAGATCAACAGTGTCGAATTTAATTATTTTTACAAACGATATCATCGAGTGGTTTGAGTCGGGTTCTCAGGTTGACGCGATTTACACAGATTTCTGCAAAACCTTTGATAGGGTGAAGCATAACATCCTGATCGCTAACCTGGAAGCCGTGGGCGTGTTGAGTTCTCTTCTGCAGTGGTTTTGGTTGGACGTACCCTGGTAGTAAAATACAAAGACTTCAGCTCAAGAGAGTTTATTGTCCCTTCCTTCCTTTTTGTTATTTGCGGATGTTGTCAAAATTAACACAGTTGTCAATAATTTGATGGATGCGTTGGGGTTGCAGGGACAGCTTGATCTTCTTTAAATACTCCATTCACTTTGAGAAACTATCCCGGTTGGCCAGGATTTAGGTCTATCAAACTTTTTTACTTAAAACTGACGCAGGTTGGCACTCTTGAAATATCGGCAATGTCAAAATAATTCTCAACAATCTCAACATAAGCATCACGCTTGGGAACTAAAGATGCCGAATGTAGTTTTGAAGGAGCAGAGAAATGCTGTGTAGAATTGAAATCTGCTTTTTTTGATAGTAACCCTGATAATTTAGAATCAATAATTCATCACAAGCTATCCAACATTTTCGACTTATGTGAGTGAAAACCCAGTGTATCGTTCACATATAGATTCCGAACAACTTTGTAAATTGAGTTAGTTCTTTTAAAGTGACACAGGTTTTGTAGTACTAGATAATGAATTTTCCCACTGGATTATTTAAAGTTTTGCAACAAGGTATTCAAATGTCTTCTGTAGACTTATTTCTTGAGAATTTCAAGTCTGTTCCTTTAGAAGTTTTACTGCAGGGTTATTCGAGTACTTTAATTTTTTTTCGAATGCAAGTAACGGACTACTCTGTCCATTATTTTTCAGTGAAATTTCAACACTCCATTCTTGATTTCCGTAGAAGAAAATAACATAACTGAATCTTTTAGCCATGTTTCTATACGTGAAATATTTCCAGTGTTAAAAGAGAAAAAAATTTCTTCAACACTCGTCAGGTCTTTGGAATTATTGAATACACAAAATATTTCCTCAAATTCATTATTTTCCCAAATAAGATTCGCATTTTGAAAAATACTTAATTACTACGTCCTCTATATGTGAAGAGGACAACGTTGTGTAGTTATCTGACAGGAAAATGACTATAACCTAAGATTTTCAAAATATACACGGTGAAATGTGTAATGTGTCAGAATGTCATGACCAACCGGGATAGTTTATAAAAGTGAATGGAGTATAACTGGACAATTCATAGTTGTTCATACACTAATATAGCCAAATCATTGGTATTTACTGTTATAACGTCTCTACTTACCAGTATAATGTAACGGCTGTCCATTGTCTAGAGTTGGGGTGATCGAAGATTTGGGTGTGAGGTTGAAGCGAAAACTCGATTTTAGGGATCACATTATCAATATGACAAATATTCATATGTAGGGCATACCGTACGCTGGGGTCCATTCTGCGGATTTCCAAAGATTTGTCTCCGCAAACACTAAATACTTTACATAATCACAAAGACGAACATATGTTCGGTGTAGATGTTTTGGGTTGATTGGATGGTTAGCTCTGATCAAGGTGGAATATTTGTCCTTGTTATTATGTTAGTTTATTCTTCTCCATTAGCCAATTCCTGACTTTGATCAAACACTTTATATATTTCCCTAGTCAGGCTCATTCTGGAGTATTGATCGCCCGTGTAGGCACCTTTTTATAATAATAATAATAATAATTTATTCCTCCTTTAAGACATCATACAATGTATAGGAATAGTCATCAAGAAAAAAAAATGAAACAATATTATGAAAATACAAAGTTGAAAACTGTAAAACAAAGTTAAAAAAGAGACTTAAATGATAGAGTTAGCAAAGAATTCTTGGATACTATAGAAGCATTTTTCAATCAACATTGATTTTACTTCCTTCTTAAATCGTTTTTCACCAATTCCTTTGAAATGTTTGGGCAAGTGATTAAATAATTTAATTCCTGTGAAGGTTGGTGACGACTCATACTTTTTAGTATTATGTTTGGGAATACATAAAATATCATCATGCCTTGTGTTGTAGTTATGAAACTCAGTACATGTTTTGAGTTTTTTCAAATTTTGATGAACATACATAAGACAGTTCAACATGTATATTGATGGAAACGATAATATTTTATTTTTCTTGAATATAGGACGACATGAGTCTCGAGGTCTCAGGTTGAAAATGAGACGTAATATTCTCTTATGTGCAACAAATACACGCCCAGCATCTGGGGATAAGCCCCATAGAACCACATTGTAGCAAAGATGACTATATACACTGCTGAAATACACTCCAACAAGAGAATCCAATGACAACGAACTCTTGAGCCGAGAAATAGCAAAGTAGCGTTTACTGATTTTATTACATACGTGGTCAATGTGGAAGGACCATCTCAATTTACTGTCCACGCGAACTCCAAGAAAACTAACACACTCCGATGACCTGAGGCTGAAGTCCAAAAGGTTGACACAGAAATCAAGACTGTCCGTGATCCGAAATTTGATGATTTTGGTTTTATCCAAATTAACAATCAAGGAGTTCCTTCGTCACCAGACAATAAATAATAAGAGACTCACAGATCCTTCTCAGTTCCTCAAGATTACGAGCTCCAATGGCCAAGGACGTATCATCAGCAAACAGAATTATAATACCTGTCACATTGAGTTTGTCGACGGAATTCAAAGGTAGTTCCTTCTTTGTCTTGATGATAGGCTTGTTGGTGTATTTGTTGGTAACATTGAATACATTCGGTCCTACTTCGACTTGGACACCCTAGAGGTGCGTCAATGGTTGGCAGACTTCTGTCTCTTGTTCAGGCTGATCAATGGTTCTGTGGATTACTCTGATATTATCGGGCTCATTATAGTTTCAATATTCCGCAAAGACCAACTAGGAATGTTCAGTTTCGAAATAGCCTCCATAAAACTTATCATAGTAAACATTTAATTCCATCACTCATTCTCGATATAGCAATCTTTTTCCATTACAGGGAGATTTTCTACGTGTCGTCCTTGTCATCAGCGGCTTATCTGTGCTTCAGCTTTATATCTGTGTTTCATTTATTTCTTTGAATTTGTTATATTATCTGTTCTATACTGTCATTAATGGTTAGAAATGCTGGTGGTTTCTTGAAATTTTCTGAAGTTACAGAAGTTTGTAACAGCTTGTATATCATCCAACTTCTGTAGCTACCTATTTCACGTGATCTGATTGAAAAACCGACAACAAAAAGAGGAAATACTGTTGTTAAGAGCTTAAATTATATATACAGGGAGTTTCATCATAAACTGGTCAAACATATATAACCGTATAGATGATATTGAGAAAGTCATTTTTGCCTTATGACATATACCCCGTTTTCGAAGCATAAGCGAGATACATGGTGTTTAATGTCAACTTTGAGCAATATTCTGATAACTGTAGTGACTTGAGTGTGACCTTTGAAACAACGTTTTTTGGTCACATCTTAGTATTTTTTAGTAGTCACTTCAATTGTTGTGTAGAATTCTGGAAAAAATATTTCAAAATGGCTGAAAAAAAACCTACGAAGTTGAAATTTTTTGTTTTCGATTGCCGAATTGAATAGCATTATTTCAATGTACTCAAATTTCTGAGATTTTTGGTCAAAAAATTTGTTCAAGATTCAAACTCAACTTTTTTTTCACATGTCTACAGTGAAAAAAATCACCTAGAATTGTTGGAATCTTTCGAGGTTGAACTGACCTTCATTCTAAACACCAGTGTGAAAACAGAAAGAAAAAATACCCATTGGTTTTCATTTGGAGCCTTCCGAAGATTCCGCTCGGAGTACTTCAAGAAACTGGTGGCCTTGAGATGCCAAAATTATGCTAATAAGCCTCCTGAATGACCGGGATAGAAATATGAATTTATCAAGAAAAAAAATATCTACTAAAAAACTTTGGTGGAAATCGAACTCTATTCGCATTCGGAAAATAGGGCCAAATTCGATGAACTACCGTTATAATCAGAATAGATCCAATTTATACTCGGACTATTGTCCGTAAGTGGGGCAAGTTCGATTCCCATCGAAGATTTTTTGAAAATTTTTTTCATAAATTTATATTTCTATTCAGGTCATTCTGGGGGCCAATTTGAACAATTTTGGCCTCCGTAGGGTCACCAGTTTCTTAAATAAAAATTATTTCAGTACTCCGAGCGGAACTTTGGAAGGATATAAAATGAAAACCAATGGATTACTTTTTTCTGATTTCACAGCAGTGTTCAGGATGAAGGTAAGTTTAATCTCGAAAGATTTCAACAATTTTGGGTGAATTTTTTTTTCTTCACTGTAGACATGTGAAAAAAAGTTGAGTTTGAATTTTGGAAACATTTTTTCAGGGAAAATCCTAGAAAATCGAGTACATTGGAATAGAACTTTCCAATTGGGCAATCGAAATCGAAAAATTCCAATTTTGTAGGTTTTCCGCCATTTTGAAATATTTGTTCCATAATTCTACGCCACAATTGAAGAGACCACCAAAAAATACTAGGATGTGACCAAAAACCGTTATTTCGAAGGTCACTCATAACTGAACACAGTTAACAGAATATTGCTCAAAGTTGACATTGAACCCCCTGTACCCTGTATCTCGCTTATGCTTGGAAAACAGGGTATATGTCATAAGGCAAAAATGACTTTGCCAATGTCATCTATACGGCTATATATGTTTGACCACTTTATGATGAAACACCCTGTATGTATAAATGCATTAATATTTTCCATTTCATGTGTTAGGTTAAATGGCTGTGATATTTTTCATTTTCCTTGTATCTTGAGCGGTTGTGAAATAAAAATAAAAAATGTATCTATCTATTTGTTTCCTTTTCGAAATACGATGTAAAATCAATTGAAGCAGAAAAGACGTTTTTTATTTTGTTCGCTCACTCGTTTGTCAACAAAGAGAACATAAGTTGAATCATTCAAACCCATTCCAGTTTCACCACATAATAAGTATGGCCTGCATTCAGCACTTCTTCACATTATTAAAAGCCCTTGAATTACTTATTGATGAGCCTATTATTTCAGAAATTCGAGTGAACTTGGATTTTGTTTCATTTTGATCCTCCAACCAACAGACACTAAAATAACATCGAAATTATCCGCCAGGAGCTCCATGATCTAACGCACGTTTTCATATCTCGATCTGACCGAAGAGTTCTCATGCAAGAAATCTCACATAAAGTTATAATTATTCCTTCAAATATTGTAGCTCTGCTCAATGAATAGGTAACCGTACTCCATCACATTTCCACGTTTTGTTCACATAAAACTTCTAGCTCGGACAGATTCCAAATTTAATTTTCTATTTCTGTAAAAATATTCTCTTATAGCAACTTCTCACGTAGAATTCAACCCCGTATATTTTTGAATATTTTGGAGAAGAAATTACTATTTCAAAAATATGGCATACCTACTTGATATTTTTCTGTCATGCTAGAGATATTGAATTAACAAATTTTATCTCTTTGATGAGTACACTTCGAAAATAATGCGAACAATAATTGATCGATGTCAAAGTTCGATTCAATCAGTTTATAAATAATAATTCAAACCCGTAGTCTTGTTGAAATCCCTAAAATGTGGAACTTCAATCAAAAATAACAAGGAATGAATAATTTCATTAATAGAGGTGTCGGAAGAGTCGGTCTTTTTTCGTTCCAACACAAACGGCAAATTCTTCTTAAATATGAGTTGATGGTTCTAGGATTACTAAGACATTTCTCCGTTCTTTTCGCCCCATGTTGGCCATAGTAAATTAAGTTGTGACGTAATTGTGCTATACAAATGACTAGCTGCTTTTGCTAGTCCGATTCTCATAAAACAGACTCAAATATCCCTCTACTCAAAATTTTCGTATTTCATGGCAGTTAGTTGAACAGAAAGTGCGATCTAAGCAGACCTTCCATTGTTTTAATAAACATGCATGGTTCCATGCACCATCGCATCTTCCAAAGCCCACTAAAATATGAAAGTTAAAAATTCCATATCTCGAACATAACATCCAAAATTTATAGTATAAGTATGCTTTATTTTCAGAATTACAATTTAAAACATATAAAATATCCGGAGTGTCCCATTTGAAAAGTGTATTTCCGTAGTGATATCTCATAAAATTTCAGTTAATATCAGCAAAAAATTCAATAAACGTCATTGAATTCAATGAGAAAAGTTGCTACGAGAATGTTTTCACAGAAATAGAAAATTTTCAACAGAAGAAAAGTTACAGCAATATTTCTAAAATGAGAATTTTCGGAAAACCCCTATTTAATGGTGATAGCTGTGGAGTTGTGGTTTTTGCCAATGACTTACTCATAAAATAAGCCCTTTGACATCGACATCAGTTTTCGCCTATCAAGTACCCTGTACAGAAGCCAGAACTACCCAGTAATTTTCGATTGGATATATATCTGGGTTGATATGATTTTTCACTAGTTTATTCCATGGAAATTCCGTTAGTGTCATATGATTAGAGGATCATTAAAGTGTTTTATCCTGAAGTAAACCGTCGGTGAACGGAGTTAATATCTGGAGGTCGAACGATCTAGATACGAATTTGAACGTTTAAAGTCCTGCCCTCTGTAGGAAGTTTTATATGAACTTTTCGTTCCAAAATATTTCAGTTAATCAACTTCCGAACTTTTTCAATTCTCCCGATTATTATTTTTGGAAAAACAAATCAAATAAACTGTATTTATACAACCAAAAATATTCGATAAAGGAATCGTCTCTAAAAACTCAGTGTTTACAATCAAAATGCTATCGACTCTGATGAACGACTTCAATCAAAGCTCATCTCAAGTCAAAGAGCACAAAGCGAAAGAAAAAACTAATGATTCCATATAAATCTTGGGATTATTACTTGTGCTTGTTCATAACGAATTATTTTCGTGAACTTCATTGTAAATTGGATATCATTTATCCACCTCAAACGTAATAAATCAATTAATGGAAAAATGTGACAGGCGAACAAGAGAGGCGTCTAAAGAATGGAGCTCGTGAGACTCAAATGTTGATAGCCGAAACTTTTGAATGAGTGATGAAGACAGTTGAGTGATTTGACGAACTTATCAAGAATGTAGTTAGATTACTGAGCCCTGGGTGGCTTCCAAAATGGTAATGCGGCTTATTTGTCATCCGCATCAGAAATTCACCACATGGGAATTCTGTAATGACCGAAAAGATTGGGGAATAAATCACGTTCAATATAAAAGGGGATAGAGGAATGAATACTAAATCATGCGTGTGTGATGATCCCTTTAGATCGCGTACATCAATGTAGAGATAATTCTTGTGCTTAACATGATTTCGGATGAAGCTAAGCTTCATCTGAAACCTCAGAAAGCAATCTTTTAATAATGCAGTTATTTTGCGATTCCGAAAACAAAATAATTCGGGTATAACTCGTTTTGGCACCAATGAAGTGTACTGTAAGTATTTTGTTGTTCTGCGAAAAAATTTAAGTTAACCGGCAATATTCGAAAAATGCCATGAAAAGTCTTCACTGCATTTCATCACAACTAAAAACGCTGAAAAATTCTTACTATTTTCGATTTCCTTCTTCTTTTCGTGGTTCAAACAATCATCCCGAATTCTATTTGGAGCACGCCATGACTTGGGAAAATTTGTGAGGTGACGTTTGGTTTGTAAAAGTGTAAAAGTGTTCTGAGAGACGGCGCGTTATCTTTTGCCTAAATGCATATAGTTTACAAACTTTGAGCCGCAAAGTAATTTGAAGAAGATTATGTGGTCATATTTGATTCTGCTCGACCTTCCAAGAGTTTTTCATGGCAGATTCGCATCTGAACATGTCACTAAAATTTCAATATAGGCGAAATCGGCTGAACGGTTTCGGAGGGAATACAATTTGAATTTAGCGCAGATCTTGAAAGTAATATTTTAAAACAGTATTTCGAATTTCAATTCGTTCTGATGATTATTCATGTCCATAAAGTTAGCAGAGCCACTTGCACGGAAGTCAATGAAAACCATCTCATTAATTGTCGTATATTTGTGGAGGATTTGTCGTGAAAGAAAAAAAATTGTCACGCTTCTAGTTTTTTTTTAAGGGGTGGCTCTGCTAACTTAATATTAAGTAAGCAGAGCCATTCTTAAATATGCATGGAATTCGACAAAAAATGTTATGAATAACTGTCGAGTATTTGTCGTAGACCATCTAACCTGAAAAAAACAGGAAAAATATTTTTTTATAGGTTTTAATGAGATGTTCTGGTTTCTTAGGAAATTTGTCACTGCATTGGTAAATTGATATTTGAGGTATTTTGTTCGTATCATTATTGACTGATATTGGGTTGTATATGTTAAATCTTCAATTTCCCGAGATGAACAATTTTCGTTTCAATGCGGAATAATGGAAATATTCCATTCCCCCGGATATACATCGACGTAACTTTATGATATAAGAAAGTTAATTGGATTACCGTTTTTTCTTCCGGAAATGAGTTGAACGATTGGAGGACGACTAAAACATATTTGTCGTGAAAGAAAAAAAATTTGTCGCGCTCTTCGTTTTTTTTAAAGGGGTGGGTGGCTATGGTAACTTAATATTAAGTTAGCAGAGCTATTCTAAAATATGCATCGTATTCGATCAAAAATGTTATGAACAATTGTCGAGTATTTGCCTATCCCGAAAAAACAGAAAAAATAATTTTTTTATAGCTTTTTTATAGGTTTTAATGAAATATTCTGGTTTCTCAGGAAATTTTTCAGATTCGGCAACACTGCATTGGTAAATTGATATTTCAGGTATTTCACGACCAATATGTTTTGATCGTCCTCCTATCTTTCAGCTCATTTCCGGTAGAAAAAACGGTCATCTAATCAAGTTTCTTGTATCACAAAGTTACGTCGATGTATATCCGTGAGAATGGAATTTTTCCATTATTCAGCATTGAAACGAATATTGTCCATCTCGGGAAATTGGAGATTCAACATATACAACTCAATATCAGTCTATAATGATACGGAAAACATTCCTGAAATATAAATTTACCAATGCAGTGTTGCCGAATCTGACAAATTTCCTAAGAAACCAGAACATTTCATTAAAACCTATAGAAAAGCTATAACAATTTTATTATTTCTGGTTTTTTCAGGCTGGATGGTCTACGACAAATACTCGACAATTACTCATAACATTTTTGATCGAGTACGATGCATATTTTAGAATGGCTCTGCTAACTTAATATTGTATATAAATATTCTTTTGAGAGGGGCAGTACATTTTTTATATCAAACGATTTGTGTTATAACAGTATTAGCAGAGGAAATGTAAACGGGGTACCATACATTTTTATGTATGATACAAGAGCCATAGATGAAAACCTCAGGAAAAACTATGTCTCCCCGTATAAGTGTAATGAAATTGTTGTTTTTTATTGAAGGGCTTCTTTTCCATCGACAAAATTTCTTCTTTCCTATGCGATGCATGTTGAAATCTTGGAATCACACCTGAAAACAAAAAAGGAGACGAAAAAACTAATATGAACTAGTAAATGATTTAGTACTCGTTAAATGAATTGGTGTTGAAATTTCACCATATTCTGGATTTTTTTAAAAATATTAGCAATTCGATTGAGATATCGTTTTTTTCAATGGAAGGTAGGGTGATATTTCATCTATCTATGTGAATTTACCGCTTTCTCCTAACTCTAACGGCTACGAAGGAGATCGCTGATAAGTGGGACGACCTTTTCGACCCAGCGTCACCTTATTCAATTAGTATAGTAAATAGAATTAATTTGAAGTTCACGATCCATCTCAAAAAAGAATCAGACAAAATTTCGAATTTATATATTGGACAACTATTTACTGAATGTTCTATTGTTTCCTCTTCTTCTCCGCACTCGCACCTTGGGCTTTCGACCGAATTCCATTTGAAGAGGAAACTATTACAGTGACCATGACCATGAGTCGATTCAAAATGCACCAAATTTTTCTAGGAAGATTGAAACCACGAACTTTTTTAGAAGGATCGCTGATCAAACCTTTGTTGAAAACTTTACACGATTTCCATTCCGAACGCCAAACTTCTTCGTCACTTTTATTGGTGTAAAGAAAATCGTTTATAATTTTCACCTGAAAACTTTATGATAATCTGCTTACTACGCCCGCAGTGAGGAATTTTTTGACAAAAAAAAATCTCGTTTTATACCCAATCTCATGCTTTTTCGAGATATGAGATCAAATTTGATGAGGCTACAAGGATAACTAGAGTGTGATTAATTTAATGAAAAAGATGAGATATTCCGTAAAAACACAAAATGTTGACTTGAAATTGCGGTTAATATATCGACCATATGACTTTTTTCATTGAAACGCACATTGAGAATCTGGCCTTGAAGTTTTGGACCTTTTAGAGTAGACACCCTGTATAGGGCTGTTTAGGTACCTACCATATGGTTCTAACGAAATGTTTTTTGAACCAACAAAGCCTCAAGTTTTGTATTGAGTACTATATTTGAAAACTATCTGATCTGCATTCTCGGGAATTTTGGGAAATACATTTTTGCTTAGGTGTACATAAGCGGAATTATGGGGTTGATTTTACAGATTCGTGAATTAGGTCATCGATATTGAACTCCAAACCTGCTTTACATTCATCCAGTATATAAGTATATTTTTTTAAAGTTATCTCGTTTAATATGGGCTAGACGTACGCATAATGAGTTCCGGAAGAAGGAATAGAGTAGATTTGGTCCTCAATTCCGGAGGTCGAATTTGGGAATATTCACCACCCAACGATAAGGTAGACAAATTGATTGGAAACGATAGCTGGAAGATTTATACAGAATTTCATGAGGGCCATATAAAAAAGCCAGATCTGTCCCTAAGGAAGTAACGTTGCGTTTGATGGGGTCAGTACATGAATAAGTGACCACTTTTGCTAACGAATCGGTCCATAGTTATTTTGAAGAAAATAAAAATATCTGAGAAAGAATAAATATTAAAATCAAATGGAAATGTCCATTATAGGAAAAACCTTTGCGGAATGCAGGATTGAAACTATTTGTCAAGGGCAGATTTCAGGGAAAAAGTTGCCTAATGAATAATATTGGGTAAATACCAACGATCAACAAAGTGAAATGCAACGTTTCTTAGTCAAATCTGATATATATATATATTCTTTTGAGATGAGCATTTACATTTTTTTTATATCAAACAATTTGTGTCATAACAGTATTAGCAGAGGAAATGTAACGGGGTACCATACATTTTTACGTATGATACAAGAGCACAGATAAAAACCTCAGGAAAAACTCTGTCTCCACGTATAAGTGTAATGAAATTGTTATTTTTTATTGAAGGGCTTCTTTTTCATCGACAAAATTTCCTCCTTCCTATGCGATGCAGGTTGAAATCTTGGAAACATACCTGAAAAACGAAAAAGGAGACGAAAAAACTAATATGAACTAGTAAATGATTTAGTACTCATTTAATTAATTTGAAATTCGCAATCCATCTCAAAAAAGAATCAGACACCGAATGAATTGCCTCGAAACCATCGTCAAATTTATATATTGGACAAGTATTTACTAAATGTTCCATTGTTTCCTCTTCTTCTCCGCACTCGCACCTTGGACTTTCGACCGAATTCCATTTGAAGAGGAAACTATTACAGCGACCATGACCGGTTCTAAGTCGATTCAAAATGCACCAAATTTTCCTAAGAAGATTGAAACCATGAACTTTTTCTGAAGGATCGCTGATCAAACCTTTGTTAAAAACATTACACGAATTCCATTCCGAACGCCAAATTTCTTTGTCACTTTTATTGGTGTGAAGAAAATCGTTGATCCATAAAGGTTTACGAGATTTCAATCTAGCAATTTTAGAATCCGGAATATAAGACATGATTGGGAATAAATTCGGAAAGGAACGATATTTATCCCAAGACTTTATCACTGCAACCTGTCTACGAATATGGGGCGGTACAATATTTGAGAGAACTGGTAACCACTGTAAAGGTGTAGATCTTATGGTCCCACTAATGATTCTCATAGCAACATTAAGCTGTACATCTATTTTACTAACATGAGCGCTATTAAACCAAACCGAACAACAATATTCAGCAGCAGAAAAAACCAAAGCCAAAGCTGCGGTACGAAGAGTTGTAGGGTCAGCCCCCCATGAAGAACCAGCTAGTTTTTGAAGAATATTATTCCTAGATTTCAACTTCATGCGTAAGTTTTCCAAATGGGCCTTGAAATTTAAAGAGGTATCTAATTTCACTCCAAGATATTTAGGAGTGAAATTATGTTTCAGAACGGCAGTATTGAAAGTAACATTCAAAGTTTTAAACTTCTGTTGATTATTCAAATGAAAACAAGAAACTTCTGTTTTATTAGAATTTGGACATAAACGCCACTCAACAAAATAATTCTTCAAAATTTCTAAGTCAGTATTTAGAGTGTTTTCAAATCTGATTTCTTTATCGGACAAACGAGAAAATTTACAGAATTATTTTCCTTCGATTATTTTGGATACAATCTTCTCGAAACTTTGCTGCCATTTTGCCTCCAATTACCAGGTTTCTTTGTTGAATAGTTTTCAGTTCTTTCCAGAAAAAATTCCTGATGAGAATTACTCCGAAAGTGTGAGGCGGATTGGTTACAGTGTTTAATGTTAGATGCTACGCGAAATTCGAGGGGAGAATGTACACCAAGAATATGCTCGAGGCTGAAGCATGAATTATTTGTAGGATATTTGACTTCTGTATTTCCGATTGTGATCATGGTTAAGGGAAAAATAAATATCATAGATACCATTATATTCAGGATACAGGAGGAAGGCAAGTGTAGAATTTTGTTTGATGTCGAAAAAAGTGAAAAACGAATTTTGATTTTGCTTCTTCAGGAAATATTCGCCTGATCCAATTACTCAGAAAAAAAAAACACACCAAAGACGTCTTGAATTTACTATAATCTAAGTGTTCGACCAGGTTAATGCTATATCGGAGATTTTTTTGTATGGTCGACTCGACATTTTTTGTGGTTCACAAAATATTTTCCGTTGCATTCATATATATTCGATTGTCCCCCATCATGATTTGTTTCTGTCCGGGCAGAGCTGCTTATCTTCAAAAATCTCCTCTGTGCAAAACTAACTCTTGCCAATAGAAGCCAGCAATTATTTATTGTAACTTGATCATAAATAATCATCACCTACAACTATACCGATGGTGGAATTAAAACCAGTATCGAAAATTTAAATATAGTTTATTGTGTTCCACGATTTAACATGCACTTCCACATACAGAATATCGACTCGAATAACTCTCTGAAAGTGACACTAATCCTACGTAGCAGTATGTTATCCGAACACGGTTTAAAATTTCAGCAATATTATTCATTGACGCCATTTATCAGGGGGAACGCTTCTTAAGCATATGACTATATTATACGACCAGATTTGTGTATTATTTACTGCTTTATTTATAGTTCGTTTCAGTTGGACTTATTGTAAATATTTTTTTCGGAATGTATTGATCTTCGAAAATATGTATATAAAAATTAGTTTTTCCCTTACTCTACTGCTTGTATTCCGTTCTTTCAAAAAATAGAGCAATTGGGTTGAAAATCGTCTCTATACAAAATATAGTTGATCTATATGGATAACACATGCACATTTTCATCCGAAATGAATAGTCACGTGTCACGTGATCAGTTGAGGCTCCCCTTTTATTTCATTTATATTTATGTGATATTCCTGTAACTTCTTCGGAGAAATTCATCTATATAGATGATATTGCTCTGGCTTTTCCTCACTCTGATTTTCAAATTATTGAAAACACCCTAAATACAGATTTAAAAATTCAAAAAAAATTTGTATTGAGAGGCGTTTATGTCCAAATCCTAATAAAACAGAAGTTTTTTGTTTTTATTTGAATAATTAACAGAAATTCAAAACTTTGAAAGTTACTACAGTAATGCCCTTCTGAAACATAATGTTACTCCAAAATATCTTGGAGTTAAATTCGATTTTTCTGTGAATTTCAAGGTCATTTGAAAAATTTACGCATGAAGTTGAAATCTAGGAATGATATTCTTCAAAAATTAGCTGGTTCTTTGTGAGGTGCTGACCCTAACACTCCTCGTGTGGCAGCTATGACTTCGGTTTTTTCTGCGGCTGAATATTGCTGTCCGGTTTGGTTCAACAGCGCTCATGTTAGTAACAGCATTGTATATTGTCTTCATACAATGGTAACAGTGATGCACAGCTTGATGTTGCCATGAGAATATTTAGTGGGGCAATAAGGAGGAAACAATAGAACATTTAGTTAAAAGGTGTCCGGTATGTACATTCGACGATGGTTTCGAGGCAATTCATTCACTGTCTGACTATTTTTCTAGATGGTTCGTGAACACATTAATTTGAGTGATAATAAAACATTAACTAGTTCATATTGGTTCTTTCGTCTTGTTTTCAGTTGTGATTTCGAGATATGCATTGAAAGGAAAGAAGGTTTTTAATGTGCTCTTGTAGCATACGTAAAAATGTATGGTACCCCGTTTACATTTTCTCTGCTAATACTGTGATAACTCCTATTATATGATATAAAAGAACTATACTGCTAATTCTTAAAAGAAGATCCGCCCTCCGGAAGCACAGCTCCGGGCTTACCAAAACATTCGTGTATAAATTCTTGTGGAGAATATTCACACTTCAGGAATCATAATATCAAATTTTTGCCCGGGCACCAAATTGACCTTACAACCTTACACATCGCAAAACATAAGCGATCGGGTTCGCACAATAGCCGGAATAGCCAGAGAGCGCTTCCGTCAATCTATTCAAAAATTATATACATTTTCGAGATTCCTGTGATTTTTTGAGTCCCGCGGAGTTTCACCTGCATATGGAAGGTCCGCTGATTTGGCATCACCGCAGATAATGCTTCATCTTTCGATATTCATTCGTCCTCATTTTCTCATGTCGTTCAAGTTATATGGATCCAAGAAATATACATTAGAATGCTAATGTCACACCCAGGGCGCGTGGGCGACTGTAATGAGTTATCCGTTATCATTTTTTCAAGATGTAGCACCAACAAGGTTAAATATTCGCCATTTTGTGAGAAATTGCCATTTTGTCCAATTTTGAACCGAAAATTGTATGGGATTCAACTCTTTATTCGTGCAAATATTGAGACAATAAAATCAACCTGTGTTTATATCTCAGGAATTACTGTATCGTCCATAAGAAGTCGAACGTTTGACTAATGAAACTTGGTTTCTCAGCAAAGTTCTTATATATGAATATATTAAGATATACATTGTTTCTTAATTTCAGTTTTCAGAGAATTTTATTTCATTTTTTCGAGCAATCATTCTATTACTACAACCTAAGTTCTACTCCGATCAGACCGATACTTTTCGGATCATAGAGAAAAGAGAATTACAAATCGCAGATGGGATTCAAAACTGGGTGTTAAGTTTTTATCCACGATAATCCCCTAAAAAAGAAGCGATCAACCTGTTAATCCTTTACTCGGTTGTAAAATGCCGGCCTTGGAGGGTCATACAATTCGTCAGCGGAATCTGAAGGATAGTTTCTGAATTTTTCAATTATTTTAACATTCGTTAAAGCAACCAAAAATGTAATTCGTCAGATTTCGATGGCTCACTCCTTTTGATTTGGGATTTCATCTAGATTGGATATGTACCTACAGAAATATCGAAAAAAGAATATTCTGAACGGAAATATTCTATATATTCTTGTGCTAGTTATGAGACCTGTAAACCTGTAAATTGTTACTAATTGTTTTATTGAACGGTTCCCAGATTGACATTTCATAATTAGTTGTTAAATATCGTTGCACAAAATAAAAAATTGTGAAAAATGTCTTGGGGATTTTGATGGTGAAAAACAATTTTGTTCGGAAAAAATTCGAATTTTTCTTGTGAAGTATTGGGATTTTCGGAAACTATTAGTCAGGCTGCATTGGAATTTAGCACAAACTTTCATACCTATATTCAGAAACGGTGCGTCGAATTTCAGTTCGATCTGATTTCATATTAGAATATTGGAGAAGAAATATGTGAACATTTAGCAAATTGGTGCATGATTCCGTTTCATCATCATCATCAAAAAAACAATTCAATTATCAAATATTTTATGTTTGACGGTCTACTGAACATTCTCCATTGAAGTACTGGATCTTAATCCGATACGATATGTAGTTTTGACAATATTGGGATAATTAAATTTTGAATGAGTGTATTTGGGAAATCGTTTGTTAGAATTTACCGATTAGAGAATTCGGCCTTCCTAATTGAACTCCAAACTTGCAATGCAAGTATCAAGTCTTCAAGCAGATTCTTCCTGGAAGTTACTCTGTTCACTATCGTTAGGGTGGTCGCCAACACAATAACTTCCGAAAGAAATGACGAAGGTCGAATTCGTGTGCTGTCAAACACAAACTGTATTTGACAGCATGGAAAGATTTTCTTCTTTTCATATGGTCCTTCCTGCAGGAACCTTCGTGCTGTCACTTTTCGAAGGAGTTCTGAATCTTCATCAATTCTGATCTGTATTTCTGGAAATATGAATATGATTTAGAATAAGTTCACCTGCAGAGCCATTGAGCGAATTCTCACAATTAATGAAATTGACCTTCGATTTCATAATCCGCCCCAAACCTTTTCCATCAGAAAAGTTAATCGAAAGTATCAAAAGTTAATTCTCCCAATATTTTCAGAGTAGAATCTGATCGAATTCAAATCCTGAACTCGATTGAAAAATGGCAGTTGGAAGCTTCTGCAGAATTTAGTAAGGATGATATGATTAGTAAAACGCAAAATACAACAGATAGCAGTAAAATGACGGCATGAGAGTTTATTCCCAAGCTCTCTCGATTAGAATATTGCAATAGAGTATCATCGGGAAGTAACGCCGCGTTGGATTGGAGCTACGAATTACAACAAGTGTGCCTTCGACAGTTTCTACTAATGTCAAACTTCTCAATTGTATTCTGATATGAACACTTTATTCCGGAGAGTTTTCCTATAATATAGAAATATATCTATCTAAAGCCGTGTCCAGATGAGTGTAATTCGAACAGCGAATGCAATAAAAGTTGATAAACGATTCGGCGAATAGTGCGGACGGCACTCGAGCTCTGCCTCGAATAATACATTCAAATGCATCGTTCGAGTTGAGAACGATGAATTCGAATGTATTGTTCAAGGCTGAGCTCGCGCTTTATGCGAACGAAACGGTCGAAAGAGCCATTCAGACAATGAAAAATCACTGGTAAAGGGGATTTGAATTTGGCACTTTAAGAAATAAGAAATTGTTCAATTGACCACAATATATTATCTCCATTTGAATTATTTTTTTGGAGAAAAACAAGAGGAGTTTCACCAAAAATGTCAAAGAACCTTAATCCTATGCATACTAATTAATCAGAGTATTCAGAGAAAATATTTTTTGGAGATACAAAAATATCAGAAATATTATCATGATGTTAATGCTAAACAACTAAAACCATTATTACCAGAAAATATACATCAAAGAAAATGATTTTTGAAACCCAGGAGTTGTAATTGAAAGTTTTAAATGATAATTCTTACCTGGTGACTTTTTTCAGTGATGATAGTGAAAGAAGAAATAGAATGTTTTTGAAACCATGTGAAGGAAATAATGAATCTCTTGTTAAAATAAGGAAAAAATGAAATTACTGAAAACCATCATAGACACCCTGGACCTGAGACGAGTTCAAGCACTGAACCTGGTTTTAGCAAAACCAGGGAAAATGTTTCTGGGCATGAATTTGTCTCAGATTCAAAGGATATTTCTAATGAGAAGGTAACAAGACGAATTATTTATAAAAGCAAATTTGGTAGGAAAGTGGGAAAACCGGAAAGATATTGAAGTGTAAATATTGAACTTGTTACATAATTATATGTGGTGTAAATACTTTATTTTATTGAAGTTCAATACAGGGAAGATGATACATATTGTGTTGAATGGTGACACATGCCTGTTGTATCTGATGACCAATCTCGAAAATATTAGTAGTTATAATTTTTAATAAAGTATCATATATAGAGTATATCAGAATTTCTGTAAAAACACTGACGCTATCAGAGTTGAAATTCAGTGATACCTATAGAATACTGACACATGCAACACTTCATTTAGAATTCAGAATTTATTGGTAATCATACAGGTAGAACATTTAAAATGATTGTGTGTTTCGAGAGTTTTCCAGAGTTCAGTTGAAAGGAATCACCTTTTCAAAAACCATTCATCTATCTGCAGTGAAGTTTGGCATGAACCTTGACTATTTAACAGCAATGATATATCACTTCTATATAGTGTCAAAGTCATTTCCATGGTTTTGCTAAATTTTTAATGAGCAATAAGATTTCAAAAAAACTTGCCATCATACCGTCATGCGTTGCGTCGCGAATTTATTTTTGATACCGAGATATAGGCACAACAAACTCCATAATGCAGGAGTTTATATATTGAATTGTCAAGTATGCTTCAGAAACTATATAGGTCCAACAGGTTGAAAAAAAGCAAAAGAAGGTTCAATGGTCACCAGGCATCATTCAAATACCTGAAAGATAACTCGAATTTCGTACACCAATCCTTCGGAACATACCATATATCCTCAGACCTGAATAATCTCGAACAGCTTCATCTGGTACCGAACAGTAAGAAATTGGGCAATTTGGGATAGTTGGAAAGCTACAAGTACCTAAATAACCCGGCAGTAAAACTTCTAAGCGAACAAATGGTCCTATGGAGTGCCTCACTTTTCGAAATATTCAAAAAATTAGCATGCAGAACACATTGAATTCCTTGTTACACAACTTCAAAGAAGACCAGTTCGAAAATGAGTGGTACAACCACACTCGAGTAACTGTTGAACCATGAAAAATATAGTGATGGTAAACAAAGTAATATCCGTCGATATATAAAATTTATACAGGTAAATCGATTAATATGCAAATAGAATCTTCTGTCAATCTTAGATTCAACACCTAGTATATTGTTCAGAATTTGATTGAAGTATTTTAAAAAACCAGAAAATTGTTAGTTGGAATCTGAAGTTTTTTTATTACCACATCAAAAAATTGCTTTTCGAAAATTTCACGGAAATATTTGATTCAATAAAGAAAAATTCGATTGAATGCTCAGAAATTTCTTGTCTACCTAGGTGGATATTCGTATTTCTTGCTACCTCAAAACAGAATCACGAAAGATGTTTCAAAGTCACACCGATATGTTAAATTCACATTCTTACCAGTTACCATGGTAGTTTTTTTGATCACGTCTTCATTATTATATATTTCATCGTAGGCAGCTTCGTTATTCCTACTTGCTATTAAAAGTATCTCTTTACTTCCAATCTCAGACGCTTACAGTGTACATGTTAAATATTCAAAAATTCAATAATTTTAAGGATTTAAATCTGGTGATTTAAAGTTCCCGGTATGCAGTCTACCTCTGCCTGTCTACACACTCGTATTGGAAAAGTTCTAATCCAAAAAGTTTCAGACCATGTGTAGACAGCAGAATATCCAAATGCAGTCGTGTATAAGAAAATCACTCACAGATTTCCAATAAAAGAATGGTTTCCATAAAAATCGCTTGATTGGGCCACTTGTCCCACCAAGATGGTTTACTTCACGTTCCTCCAAAATCATTTTCCTCTTCGAGGAAGCGGACATTGCCGGGGAATGATGAAAGACAGAGGTCTACCTAGTTTCAGGGACCTGGTCTGGAACTTCGTCATCAAATAGAAAAGAAGAATATATCGGAGCCACTTCCGTTGGAACATATAATAATACGGATAAAAAAAATGTTAGCAATACTTCGAAACTTTTTTTATGATTAATTTTTGAGCATTTAATTTGCTATTTTTTTTAAATCATTCATTGTTTTTAATTTCATATACATATTTTAAAATTAATGTTTTTCTAGAAATCACTCAAAATAATCCTAAGAAATTATAAGAAATGCAAATTTCCACTTAGACGGACAAAAAAAGATTCGAATTCCATAATGGAGTTCATTTTTTCTGAAAACTTAGTGGAAATTCACTATTGAAAAAATGTTCCCGTAAAATTTCGGATACGCAATTTTTGGAATCGACCAGGGTAGCTCTACCTCAGATAACCATATATGTTCACTAATGAAAAACCCGGTATACTACCAATAGAGAAAAAACTTTTTATAGCCTCTCACAGTAAATCACGATACTTATGTACATGTATATGAGCTCCATTAAATACAAAAAACCAAGATTTCCATTAAGACCGAAAAAGCTCATCACAATTTTCGAAACATCAACAGTGGAGAAGACAATTTTTAAAAGCACCGAACTCATTTTGGATGAATCGTGAAATTCGAACTTGAACCGAAAGGACATTTGCATTCATGAAAAGATTCAACAGTTTCAGGGAAATACTAATGTGAACAGAAATTTGTGAACAATGCAATAACGCAATTCAAGTGAAAATCTGCAAAATGAGAAGACATTACGTTAGCCAAGTCACTTCACTTTTTTGCCATGTATACTTTTTAGCTGCATCATTATCCCAAAACAGTTAGCAAGAGTATTAACCATAATGATTAATCATCCATCAATTGATTGGAAATTAATCAAAATCGTAACTAGACAGGTGATTGCTTATGAGCGTTCAATTCACGCCATAGGCGTCAAATTAGACTTTTATATGCTGCAGGCCCTTCAAAATTAACTGTATGACTTGTAAGTTCCTAATTCTGGCAACCACCTGAAACATCCTTCCTCATGTTCACGCCCAGTCGAAGCAAAATTTACCTGGTGTGGTTTTAATTTCAACCCAACCACTTGAAATATTCCCATTGGAAACTGTTCATTTTTACGCGCTTGTTCTGGGAACAGCGAGTTATCGTTTCGTCACAATGTCTGTCCTTTTCGAAGTTTAAGCTGAAATCAGTCACAAACGACTATGTTGGACTCACTGATGAATAATCAGTGGTCAAATTTGATTCTATCCGGCCAACTTCCGGCAGTCCGTGCTCTTACTTTCGAAAGGAAGGATCTAGAGATTTTAAATTTTCAGTTTAGGTTTTGATCGGTTAAGCTCGTTAAAGGCTAAAATCTGCCGATTGGTTTTTGTGTTACAGCCACTTGAAATTTTGATTTTTGAATATCTCGAAAAATATTTATCTTATCGAAATTTGGTTGGAAGATGAACAGTGTCAATAGGAGGAATCATTCATGGAAAAAATTGAAAAAAAATTTTATATATAATTATTTTATATTATATTGTATCGCAACAAATCTTTTCGTAAGTTAAGACAGCCAAGAACTCCCTTTAATTATTTCGAATAATTAAAATAATGCTAAGCTATAAAATTTTTGATTGAAATAGTATCCTTGTACGAAATAAGTATCAAGAATGTATTACACAATTTTTCCACAAACATTTTTCCAAATGATACCAAAATGGTTTGAAAAAATTTGAAAGTTCCATGAACACGGAGTTAATATGAATGGATTAATATTGACCAGTTTGACCAATAGGAATAGCATATCGTAGATGGAGCACTTTTCTGACTCAATCAAAATTTTTCATCAAGGTCGCTATGAAACACAAAAAGTATACAGGTTTTTACTCGAATTGAAAAATGTATTTCATTTCGGTTTGAATAATTCACTGTTTCTACTTGTATAGATAATCACGGTTCATCGATTATGAAAGTAATCAAATTTTGTTGGATTCTGACCTCCGTCAGAGATATCATCGTTTATTTCTAGCGAAATATCGCCTAGTAAGGTTATCTCCACATAATTTGTTACATTTTCTCATATTTTAATGCCTGGGTCGAATTCAAGTCAATGAAGAATGTTTTCGTTTTTAAACAATTAACACGAAACTCAATTGGTCGTTACAGCTGGTCGAAAATGAAGTTTGACGCATCAGATTAACGTAGCGAAACATCAAAAAGTCCAAAATATTCAAAATGATTAACGGAACATACCCTAAGTAAATTATATTGACATTACTGACGTTAAATCAGGGGCCCCAACAAAATTTCAAGACACGGACATTTATAAATAACGCGAATTCGATGTGAAATGCCCCACTCCCAGTGGTAGAAATTTCTCTAAATTTTTGAGTTGGCAACTTTGACTGAAGTGTCCTTTCACGATTGACTTCGATATTTATAGGTTTGTTCTTTTGATTCCTCTAACCACTCTATTATATACAAGCGTAGATCGTCTAGCACTGATAACGTTTGATGATTTTTATTTCGAACTGCACTCCGTTCGTTGCTGAAATGCTGTACCTACTGAAATGTAGTCACAGATTTGATTTGTTTTGGTTCCGAGTTCAGAACTGTTCTAGAAAGGTTCCGCATGCGCGATTGCGATTTTGTGTTTTGGTTCCTTTCAGGACCTGTTCAGGATTTGAGTAATCCTGTGAGAAGGGTTCGTACGTTAGAGTCCGAACTGCTTCAGAATTTGGTAGTTCGCACGAGTGTAGAGTGGCTATCAACGATTTAAATGGTTAATCTGAATTTTTCGATGTCGTGTTGATTTGGTTTTTGCTTTCATTGTTTTATTTGTTGAGGAAATGATTAACTGTTAAATATAAACTTTGTTATTGAGGAGAACTCCTTCGCCACGACCTGCTAGGATAATCTAATGGATTTTTTTTTCATTGTTCACACTTGGGATGTCTACTCCTTGAATTAATCCACGAATGCAAGAGTCCTCTTCCTCTATTGAATAATAATAATGTTTCGAATTAATTTTTTTTCTGAAAAGCACATATCTGAAATAATTCCATCATTAAATTCATTATTGAATCAATCAATAATTTGTTGGTTCATTTTGGAATATAATTGAAGTGATGAAGAGAGTTCAGAAAAACGATTCTTACCAAAAAAAATTCATTTCATTAAATTTATTATTATATCAATCAATTATTCGTTGGTTCATTTTGAAATATAATTTAAGTAATGAAGAAATTTTTACAAAAAAAAATTAAGTGGACGGAAGTATCCCCAAAAATATTTTTATATTAGGTATCTACATAGTGCGACAAGAACTTTCGCATATTTTTAATTAAACCGCAGGCAATACATAGGACCTGATTAACATCCCTCTTTTCTGCCAACTCAAACGGAAGTTTTTCTTCCTCTACAATCCGGATGAGAACCCGAACTTAATTCGTGTTTTGGTTTCATCGCTTTCCGAACTGTTCTAGAATAGTTCAGAATCGGGCTTCAAAAGCGCATCGATTCTACGCAGTTCAAGTCCAAGGACAGTTCTGAATTTCGCAACCAAAACAAACCTATTATGAATATCGATCAAAGCTTATTTTGGGAGGATTTTGCATCATTTTTGCGCGCATGTTCTAGGGAAACAGCGTGCTATCGTTTTGTCCAAATGTCTGTAATTATTGAATTTTGACCCGAAAATGATCTCAAACTACTAGGTTGAAATCACTGATGACGAATCCAGTGTCAGAATCGATTCAGTCCGGTCGTAATCGTGCTTAAGCACGATTACGGTCGTACGGAGAATCATATCGACCTGAAACTTATAGGGTGGATTGCATTTCAAAATGCGACAGTTAAGTTCGTTAGTGGGTGAAATTGGCCCAGAGGTTTTGGACTAAGAGCCCTTCGAAATTTTGTGGTTATTTGTGATAACTCGGGAACTACCGGAACGATTGGATTGAAACTTGGCAGTAAATTGGAGTATGGAAAAGCACAACTGTTTGCAGAATTTTGTTGGAATCGTACTGTCAGTGAATGATTTTTTTTTTCAAAATTTCTCTCAAGAAAAAATTTTTTTCTGAAAATGTTCATCATATTCGGAAAAAAATTCTGCTCAGACCTTGAGCTTCATATTTCGCAGAAGTGTTCGAAATTTCAGTTCGATCTGATAATAATTTTTGGACATATTGGAAAAAAATATGTAAAATTTCGTGATTTTTTTCTCGATATCGTTGTTGGTTTCGGTATTACTCAAGAAATACTGATTAAATAATGATGAAACTTGGCGGCTAGTTTGGAGATGCTGAAGGACAACTTTTTGCAAAATTTCGTGATAATCGCATCGTTAAAACGATTTGAAAGGAATCATCAAATGTTTTTTTCAAATATTCAATATTCTGTGATCTTCTTATTGTATTATCCTCATAAAATGAGTAATGAATGAACCTTCGAACTGTCATTTTCGATGAAGTACTGGATTTCAATTCGATCCAATCTGCATTTTTGAACATATTGGGAAAATATGATTTTTAATGGGTATATCTAATTCTAACAATAACTTCCGGAAGAAACGACTCAGGGGCTTAAGTACGAAGGTTGAATTCGTGAATGTCTAAATCCGCCCAATGCTTTCATAGATATACGCATTCAAAATGTTATTCCCTCAATATTTCCAAAAATACAGATTGGATCGAATTAAAATCCAATACTTTATCGGCATGCCTAACGGTCGACCTTAAACACAATAACTTCCTAAAGAAATAACTCGGAAACTCGATATTTGTTGAGTAGACTCGAGGCTCAATTACGAAGGCCGAAGTTGTGAATGGGTAAAATTCAACCATTCAAAATTTTATTTTCCCTATATTTCCAGAAATACAGATTAGATCGCATTGAAATCTAGCACTTCATCGTGCGTCTATAAATGAAAATTCTCTTGTTTGGTATGCATCTGAATGAATGTTAATCTATGAATTTAAAAACCTAGAAAAGCACTGACTTGAAGTCAACGGCTTATGCGCGCATGTTCAAAGGATAACACCAAAAGTCAAGATGCGTGTAAAATCTGCTGACTTCACGTCGGTGCTTTGCTCGGTTTTTATATTCATACATTGAAATTCATTCAGATTCATACCAAACTGGAAAATTTTATCTTTAGTCACACGAATATAATATAGATACTCCCTAACTTTACACATCATCTATGACCTCGCCGGGATTCGAATACAGTAGCCTTAGCATCCTAGTCAATCTCTCCATCAACTAGGTTACCGAGGTAGTAGATTATGAAGTTGTGTGTTTATACAGGGTGAGTCACGAGGAACTGTACATATTCCTATCACGTACGGAGACTACTCAGGTGATTATCAAATGACCATTTAAAAGTGCCTTCCTCTCTGTATAAATTTTATACAGGCTGATTTTCTGGTTTTACCGAAAACTTCAATCCGTCATAACTTTTGAATGGTTATTCCGAATCGATTGAAATTTTCAGGAAATATTGCCCTGAAGTACCTTCAGGTAACAGCTTGTTCATAATGTGGAAAATCCAGGCCCGGCTCTGTAAATTTTTGTTGTTTTTGTCTTCCGCAAAAATTTCACCCTGTGTATGGTTTTTTTCTATATTTGATGAGGAATATTGAAACCATAATGATTATCGAGGAAAACATCTAAAAAGATTCTTCCTAAGAATCATCTTTACACATCAACAGCATTTTCTTAATTCAGTCCCGTTTTCAGGACTGGCTTATGATAATTTCCCTATTCAATTTGATACTAGTTTTGGAACACCCTGTTTGGCCGTTTATTGAGAAATAATTAGTTCTGAGCAATATTGCCTGAAAATTTCAATCGATTCGGGATAACCTTTCAAAAGTTATGACGCATTGAGGTTTTCCGTAAAAACCGAAAATCAGCCTGTATACAATTTATGAAGAGACGAAGGCACTTTTTTATGGTTATTTAATAATCACCGGAGTAGTCTCTATACATGGTAGGAATATGTATAGTCCCTCGTGACTCACCCTGCATTGATCTAAATACAAATGTTTCTCATCCTATAAGGATGGTACTGGTATGAGCATGTTCTAGCAACAATAACAGTTATATCGTTTGCGAAAACTATAGAACCATAGAATAATCATATTTGATTTACGAAGAATCATAGAACTTCTACACTGATAAGTGGAAGTCAGTGGAGTGCAGTGCACAATGAAATTTTCAAGGAGGTACCTCGGCGTACAGTCCAAATATCCATCAATGATTTTGTCATTCAATAGCACATTCCAGTGCAAAGTGCTGTAACCTAAGTTTATTCCCTGAGAGCAATTAATTCATTCGAGTCTTTTGTTCCGAATACGTGATATGCTCGTCAACTTTTCCTTGTCCCGGAATATCAATACCACGGCGAGAGTACATTTGTTCCTTCAAAATCTTTCCTAAATGTATCTTGAAATCTTTTTTGAGAATACGCCAGCTAAGATATGACCTCAACATCAGCATTTAATGATTAAGACTTGGACCAGAATTAATTTAAGTAGGTATGTTGTTATGAATAAAATGAAATCTATTTCGTCAAGATATCATATGATGTTTATTCACTCAGCATATGTTTGAATTCATTCGAAATTTAGTTGTTTTTTTCCATATCCGTGATTTCATAGTGAAATGACATAACATGATTCACCTGTTCAACAATCTGGTCTCGCACATTTATGCCAAAAAGATGTTTAATGCCTTGAAAAATTATAAACGTTTTTGACCATATATGCACTTTAAAAATACAGCAAAGTAAACCAATGATGCAAGATACGCTCCAGCGTAATGCTAATGAGTCAATTTGCGGAGAATTAATACCCAATAAATACCTCACAATCAACATCCTCTTGTATGCAAAACATTGCATTACGTCGGGTCCAGACGATTGGGCGACAGTAATGAATTCGAAGTATTAAAAATAAATTAGCCATAAATACTCCCGAACAAAATTAACCATAACAGAATATCATAATTACACTGCGGACCTGGTTAACTACAGTGTTTTAATGACCAAATCTTAAAACTTTCACTCTCCGCGACGCTTTTGATTGAAATCAGGCTCCTCGTGTAGTCCGGAACGACACCAACCTGAATAATTCATCGAATATTCTCATAGGGCCCAATTTCCACCTGTCATGTCTTAAAAGCAAAATCATTGACATCTGCTCAAAAGACAAGACCGGACAAAATGCGGGGACAAGAGTCATTAATTAAAGTCCCATTTGAATATGGCAAGTGATGAAGTATATTTTTTTTCGAACATGGTTATGCATAAAGCGATTTAAGGTTCGAGTTTTTTTTTTTTTAATGAGGTGTTACATCATACAGGATCGCGCTATCTACAGGGTCGTTTCGGAGTTAACCACCTGGAATAATCAGTTGATAGGTTGGCCCACATCGGGATACAATTTTCTCTGCAAATTGAGAGACAAAACAGAAAGTGAGAATACGCACTGTTCAGTTTGAGAAAGCTGGGAGGATGCAGGAGGTGAAACCGCGCAATGTATAACTTCGTAACTGATAGTACCTATTACAGATGAGTAGAAACGCCCTAACGTACGTTCATGTTCAGTAAGTTTCCGTATCGTGTATTCATTGACTGACAGACAATTGGAATATAATTCAAATAGTTATCCTGTCAAGCCAAAAGTATTCGCTTGAATTATTTGAAGTGCTGGTAGATTTCAACAGAAGCAGTTCTAATGTGTAACCTTCAAATAGCGAATATTTCAAATTGCAATATGTTTTCAGGTGCATCATGTCTCCTTTCACGTCGGGACCTGACGGTTCACTTAAGCAGGATGAGAAATAGCTCAGTAATGCTTCTATTTTTTTAGAATTTCTTGAAAATATAAACGCAGTGGAGGCTGTTCCAGAGCTAGTTGGACTAAACAACAGTTCCCTAATATTTTAAAATTAGTTGAGTAATGATAATCAACATATTTGTTGCAGTCGTCAAGATGCACAACAAAATGAACTTCTTGCAGAAGTAAATGCAAGTACTCCTTAGAAGAGTACCCCACGCACTAGTTGTTTCTGTTCAGGTGACTTCAGTTCGATAAAAGAGTAAATAGTTGGCAGAAATATTAACCACTCGGACATCTATCAATGACAAGAAATAGAAAAGAAAAAATGGAACAATCAAATTCAATGCAGTAAAAATTTAAAAAATGGCTCGAAAAAAAAATTGGAAACTTTCCTAAATGGAATCATCCTCAGACGGAGATCTAGAGGTAAGGATAATTATTGATCACTATTCAGATGAAGTCTACAAGGCTGAAGAAGCTTGTGCTACTTGCGGCAAAACCTACACGGAAACCATAAATTCGGATAACTGGAGCAAATGTTAATATTGTAACGTTTTCTTAGTTTATCAAAACGTTCAGAATAATTAAACTTTATTTGCACTTATTTACACACTACTGTTCCAAAAACTAAACAACTTATTTCATCAAGGTCTGTGCACAATTTATTTCCACTCTAATTTATTTTCACTGATCACTTTTCGCTTTGAATAACTCCACTGAATTAGTCCCTGTACTGCTCTGCGCCGTTCTTTTATCACTCGTGGAACTTCTAGCGATTACGAGAAGATTCTAGAGAGGCTGGTGACTCATAGACGTCTGGAACTTTCGGGAACACCCTCGCACAGACAGGGCCGTACTCGTCACAATATTCCTCCAAATGGTTTCTAGACTATTTCTGACAATTTGTCAACTTTCATAATGACAGTGGCATTTGAGGTGAAACAAAATGATATTTTGGACGGAATAACTCTTTTTCAATTGCTTAACTCTGTGGGAGAGATGGTTTTTGATGACTTTTATATATTCTTTTATCCATTGATTCTAGTTTTTGGATGACTCTGAGTTATTTCTTACTTCCTTTCTGGTCAATAAAGAATCTAACAAAGAAATGGTTGGGTTCATTCAACGCATACAAATTTTAACCCTGTATTCGCAACAAAACCTGAGCTATCTTCCCTCGAATTACCCTACAGGCCGGCAAATTCGCTGATATCTGAACTCAAACTTTTTAACTCCGAACGATAGGGGAAATTTCATGCAATAATATTCACATCTTTTTTGTGAAATTTATAATGCCGTTATCTGAATTCCTCTATTTTGGCGCTCATGTTCTAGGCGAACAGCGCGCGTGCTTTCGTTTTGTCCGAAGTCTATAATTTTGAATTTCGAGCCGAAAATGGTTTCAAACGACTAGGTTGGACACAATGATGACGAATCCGGTGTCAAAATCGATCATGTCTGGCCGGCGCTCACCACGATTACGGGCGTACGGAGGATTCTATCGATTTCAAAATTTACGTGTTTGTTAAATTTCAAATTGCGAAGATTAGGTTAGTTAATGGGCAAAATCAGTGGAACGATTTCGGGGTTACGGATATTTAAAGTTTTGAGGTTATTTCCCTGATATTTCGAGAACTAATGAAGCTATTAAATTGACATTTGGCGATGAGTTGGAGCATAAAGACATACAAATTTTTGCAGAGTTTTGTTGAGATTGTGCTGTCAAAAACTGTTAACGACATTTGCGAAAAATCTTGGTCGTACTTTAAACTATATATTTCAAAGAAGTGTGCCAAATTTCAGTCCGATACGATCAAAAGTTCTGAAGATATTGTGAAAAAAATTATCGAATTTCGTGTTTTTTTCTCGATATCGTTGTTTTTTTCGGACTGACTCGAAAACTACAACTGCAATCATGATGAAACTGAAATTTCAAAATTGCTGATGGACAACTTTGTGCAAAATTCCGTGATGATCGGGTCATCAGAACAACAAATTACAAATTTTTGTTTTCAAATATTCATTACTCTGTGATCTTCAGGTCATAGTATCTACCTGAATGTCTGTATGAATCTTCGAACATTTTTCGATGAAATGGAACTGGATTTCAATTCGATGAATAGCGCGGCTGAGTCTGCATTTTTGCACGCATGTTCTAGGGGAACAGGCGCTATCGTTTTGTCCAGATATCTGTAATTTACGATGATTGAGCTGAAAATGGCCTCAAACGACTAGGTTGGGCTCACTGATGATGAATCCGGTGTCAAAATCGATTCTGTCCGGCCGACCGGTGACACAATAACTGTCGAGCGAAGCAAGCTAGCCACTTGAAACTCGTAGGATAGTTCGCGCATAGGAATGCCGCGGTTAAGTTCGATAATGGGCCAAAGCGGCTGACTAGTTTCGGAGTTATAGCCTTTTAAAATTTTGAGGTTATTTCTCTCACATTCCAGAAACTATTGGAGCCATTATATTGGCAGTTAGTTGCAGCATAACAACGCGCAACTTTGAGCAGAATTTCATTGATCACTCAATTCAAAAAAAAATTTTCCATTTTTTTTTTCTGAAACTATTGTTCATATTCGAGAACAATTTCAATTTCACTTATACCTGGAGCTTCATATTTCACAGCATTGTACCAAATTTCAATTCGATACGGCTATTAGTTTTATAAATATTGGGAAAAAATATGTAGAATTTCATGGTTTCTCCTCGATATTGTTGTTTTTTTCGGTATAGCTCAAGAAATACTGATTCTCTCGTAATGAAACTTCAAAGCTAGTTCTAAGATTTTGAAGGGCAACATTGTGAAAAATTTCGTGATGATAGTGTCATTAGAACAATTTGAAAAAAATATCAAATTTTTTTTTCAAACATTAAATATTCTGTGATCTTCTCATCATATCATCCTTATTGAATTCTGTTTTTGCTCGCATGTTTAAAGGAAACCGCGTGCTATCGTTTTGTCCATATGTCTGTAATTTTATATGATTGAGCCGAAAATGGTCTCAAACGACTCGGTTGGACTCACGAATCTCACGATAACTGTCGATCGAAGCCAGCTAGCGACTTGGAACTTGTAGGGTAGTTTTCGCATCGGAATGTCGCGGTTAAGTTCGTTAATGGGGCAAATTGGCCGACTAGTTTCGGAGTTATAGCCATTTGAAATTTTGAGGTCATTTCCCTCATATTTCAGAAATTATTGGAGTGATTATATTGGCAGTTAGTTGAAGCATAACGACGCGCCACTTCGAGCAGAATTCTTCTGAAACCGTATGATCACTCAGTTAAAAAAAAATGTTTTTCAAAATTTTTTCTTCCGAAACTATTGTTCATATTCGAGAACAATTTCAATTATACCTTGAACTTCATATTTCACAGCAGTGTACCGAATTTGAAATCGACATGGCTATTAGTTTTGGAGATATTGGCAAAAATAATGTGGAGTTTTGTGGTGTTCTTTTCGATATCGTTGTTTTTTCAGTATAACTCAAGAAATACTGATTATATCGTGATAAAACTTCGCAGCTAGTTCAATGATGTTGAAGGACAACACTGTGCGAAATTTCGTATCATTACAGCAACAAATATTAAATATTCTGTGATCTCCTCATCATATTATCCTCATTGAATTCTGTTTGAACCTTCCGGCTGTCATTTTTCTATAATGTACTGGATTTCGATTTGATCTAATCTGTAATTTTGGAAATATTGGGGAAATAAAATTTTGAATGGGTATATCTGCGGAATCATTCGGTGGATTTTACCCATTCACGAATTCGGCCGACCGTAAACAAAATGACCCCCGCCACAACTTAGAAACTCGCTATTTGTAGAGAAGGTTTGGACCTTAATTACGAAGGTCCAATTCGTGAATGGGTAAAACCCGCCCAATGATTCCGTAGATATACCCATTCAAAATTTTATTTTCTCGATATTTCAAAAAATATGTTCAAATTAGTTTGCAAAATGTTCATCTCCATTCAACATGCGCGCAAAAGCTAGGTTTTGATTTTAATATTATTGTTGGAGTTTTTGTTATTGGTATGCAATGAGGAGGACAAACATAATTGGATTTTCAATATTATCGGATAGGTCAATGGGATTCTACTTTTTCGAATGGTTGAACGAATGAAAATATAAATGCATGAATTAAAACGTTTACCTTATGTCATGTATTTCTTTCAAACGACGACAGACTACACAACCGAACTCAATGGACTTCCTGCTTTCAAAATCCGAGATATCCATTGGACGTGAATGCTCATGAGATAACCAATAGCATCTCCGATAGATTTCAATTGGAGATCCATTTAGTTCGGATTTTATGGGCTTTCTATTGAACATACAATGAATATCCATTCAATATCTGTTTTGGTTGGGGGTTAATAGCTTTCCAATGGACATCTTAGTAATATCCATTTCATGTCAATGCAGCCCCCATAATTGCATAACACTGTGAATGGTGTAGTTAATAGATAGTCAAAAATGAATTATTTATTTACAGAGTAATACTTGAATTTTTCGTTTCACGATTTCCAATACGAGAAGGAGTTGTAGCATAGTGGAAGCAAGGTCAGATCTCAAACACAAGAATTTATTATACACACCCAGTGTTGTGACATAACCGTCACGAACACTTTTGGGGCGGCCTGTTTGGACCATGCATCAATTTGTATCAATCTTAAAACTAAGTAAAGACTCGCAGTCTACATTCAATCAATGTACCTACGTGTGTTTTTTGGGTTGGTTTCACAGAGAACATTTTGAAATACCACTTCAGAAACCTCAACCTATGGATTGTTGAGTAGTGAAATTCCAAAGATATGAGGACAAGCCCAAATTGAGTGGACTATATATTTCGTTTCGGGTTGGTCCTGCTGTTGCGATATCATACTCATAAATGAATTTAAGAATATATTCTTGAAAATTGAACACTGCTTCTGCTTCCGAGGACTTTGACTTTTTGTGTTCTGTTTGATCCCTTTGAATGGACCCTAGAGAATATAACAACTGAAATATTATCACCCTGATAAGTCGAAATCTGGCAATTACCCCATGCAGGAATAATAATGAAAATCTGAATTTGTATAGGTATGTGTTATATTCAACGTTTCAATATGCACTACCTTCTCGATCTCGTCATACCTCAACTTGAGTTTTGAATTATGTTTCTATCTTGCTATGGACTTATGTAGAGACGGAGTTAGATGTGTGGAACGCTCTTTTGAAAGAACATTTTTGAACAGGTTGATGTGAAATTCATCGAGATTTAGTCCGTAGCGAGAAACCTTGGTCTAAGCACACGAGATACTGGACTAATGCTTTTTTGACAAGCCAAACTGAAATGTTGGCCCATAGAATTCCTATGGTTTCTATTGTAAATTTCATGAAACGAGGTTTTCAATGGAAGCAGAGATGGTTGCGAGGGGGCAGAAACTATAACCATCGTTTACATAACGTTGAAATGACACCGCTGTAGCTTTTTGATGTATTGCGAGTTAGCTTCAACTTTTGGGTGTATCACGTTTCCCCCTGGCTTACTCTGGGGAAACTCGTAGGGTATTTAAGACACGGGGGTTGAATTAGGGAGCGCGTGACTTAATATTGAGTCGAAGATGACTTATTGCAGAGCAATGGTTAAACGGCGGAGTAAAACAATTTTACGGTTTCGACCACATCTAACTGGATGCAACATTTTAAGGTTGATTCTCACTATACGTTCCTTAACCTTCCAGTATCTCTTCCGTATGATTCAATTCAAAATTTAGTAGGCAAAAATGTCATGTTGATGGATCGTAAACGGAACGTATAGTGTGCATAAGTTAATTCATTTCCACCTTATAATATTTCACGGAATGGATACTTGAAGGTTACGGAACGTATAGTGAGAATCAGCCTTGAGTATCCCTTGCACTAGAAGGGGAGTCCAGTCTCACCCCTCACTTAAGTTACGCGCTCCCTATTTCATCCGTACGTAATCCGTCTGTAAGCCTGACTGCACCGTTCAATTTTCAGGGGGCGTTAGCGCTGATGCCTGTACTCAGGAGATTCCCTCAAGATCTTAATACTCTGATCATCTTCGACGATCTCCACTCCACTGACCACTCTCGTAGGCATGAAATGACATGCTTTGGAACATGCCCTGACAAGTTTCCCCGAACTTAGCCAGGACGACACGTGATACCCTCACAGAGGTAGAAGCTACCCTGCAAACTATCAAAATTCTCAAGTGAAAGTGTGTAGGTATCTGATCATTAGTTCACTTTTTTTTCAATAGAGGGCGCACATATTCTATTCCAGAGCGGAAACCTCTTCATCTACAACACGGTACATCGTCCCAAGCTTCATCCCTTCGAGATGATAAACGGATCGAAAGAAGTCTGCCGCACCCCACGCCTACAGTAGGCTCCTTCTGGCTGGGCTGTATAGATGAGTACAAAAGTTGGAGCTGGAACGTAACTTGGATAGCCTTTCCCAACTAACGAATTCTGTGTGGTACCTCATCCCAAATAAATCCACAATACTAACCCATGATTCAAATATTTGTATCTGAATGATACAAATGATAAAGCTCAGTAAATCTGAGCTTTCTTACAGATTTGAATGGAAACATTACATGCAGCATCAACCAAGACCTGGAGTTTTGAGTTTGAGGCAAAATTGAAAAAAAAAAATACATAGAAAATCACTGATGTGAACTCAGTAGCTTTGGCGCGCATGTTGAAACTCGTTGGCTACACGGTCATCTCTCACGTATTAACCCCGCCAAACGCACCTTTACTTACTGATGAAATAATTTGGTTAGCTTCTAGTCATTTCAACCTCACGAAATACTGCATGAACCTTCAAGCTGTCATTTTTAAATTAAGTACTGGATTTCATATCGATCCAATCTATATATGGAAATATTAGGAAGATACAATTTTGAATTTTATATATACGGTATTATATATACATATGCATATTGCAGATAAACAAACTCATTCAAAATTTCATTTTCCATATCTTTCCAAAAAATGCAGATAAGATCGAATTGAATTCCAGTATTCGACTGGGAAATGAAACCTTTGGAACTCTTCGCTTACGAGACTTGTTAGCTGTTGCGCAATAGATGATTCATGCCATTTGAATTTGGACCAAAATTACTGGGAATATAAAATTGGCTACATCTGCGGAATGATTTTTCAGATTGTGTGAGTCTGCGGGGTGGAAAATTGCTTTCCTTCACGTACTTAGAGATTTTGCACTTGTTTCGCTGGTTGATTTGTTCAGTGGACTGTATGAATGGGTAATTGAGGCACTGATTACTTATTGTTCTGTTTATTGATGGGACAAGAAACTGTTCGAACATGAATGATTTACAAATACATAATATATGTGTATACTTGTATGACTAAAAAGGTAATGTTATCCCTCTGTTGGGATATAGAGAATGCAGCTTCACATGAGTGGATGCTGCGAGCATGCGTGCCTTTTCAGGGTTCGCTGAGGTATTGAGACGTAGTGGCGTCGTGAGCCCACAGAAATAGACCCATTCAAATTTTATTTCCCGATCATTTCCAGAAATAAAAATTAGATCAAATTATACCTAGTACTGGATTGAAAAATTTCGTGAGGATAGTTTGTTCAGTAGATTACAGAATATTGAATTTTTTCTTTACAATTTGACACGATCATCACGCAATTCTGCACAAAGTTGTTTATCAGCCTTCTCAAACTAGTAATAAATTCTCATTATGACTGAATCAGAAAGAAACAAGGATTCCGAGGAAAGAAATACGAAATTTGCTGTTGAATATGAAGCTCAAAGTCGTAGCGAATTGTTTTTACAGATATGATATATAGAGTAGGATCTCAGGGCCCCAGACGTTACTTTTTTTCTCAAGAATAATATGCATCGTATAAAATAGTGTGCTTAAATTGATTGTGTGCATTCCTGATAGTTTGGGTAGGTAGCCGGTTACAGGTTACAGGTGTTAAGGTAGGTAAAACCGCACTTACGTTCGTCAAGTTTTTCAAAGCTGATTCTTAAATATGTATTATAGAATATTGTTATAAATCAATAATCGATACTACCAGACACTTTCCGTTGGTCCTTACTCTTCTCGGACTCTTTGGAGTTCCAGAAAAATCTATGTAACTTTTCGTGTAATCTCAGTTACATTACAATGCTTTTTGTCACCTACCGGACCAATTGAACGGGCCAAACATTCTCCCACACACACCAAAATGTCACTATGAGTATGAGTGCAGGGTACGCTTCTAGGTGAGTGATACATGCGCATCGATCCTTCTCATAGACAAAGTTATAAGAAATTCACAGGTTCGATAAAATAGTTATTTATGTATCAAGGTAGTTATGGGGATGTAAATCACCGAGGGCAACAGACTTCATTAACATTCAATATCTCACGTGACAGATAATTTATTTTATTTCATACCAATGAAATATGAAAACCAGAATATGTTGGTTTTCGAAATCAAACGAACGTTTTTTAAGAATTGAGTACATAGGTATGATAACCATGGTTATATCAACTGACAAGTTTGTAAATATTTGTCAAATTTATTTATTCGTGGAAATAGCGGCGGTAGCTCAGTGGTTAGAGCGCAAGCCCCATGATCGTAAGGTCTGAGGTTCAAGCCCTTGGCCGGGAAATAACTTTCCCGGTTTTTAGGGGACCGTCCAACCATTCGCTGTTGGGTAAACAATTAACAGTGCTATTCCTAACGTGGCGCAAGGAATTAGTAACAAAACCTACACAGAACACACCCGGTATCCTAACTCGCACAAGCTTTAAGCTTCTGAGGGGTTTCGTTGAAGCCTAGGATATTCGGAAAAAATACAAATACAAAATACAAAATGAATGAAAGCTTGGAGAGAGTTGAGATTTGAGGCGATTTGTTGCCATAGGCTAAGAATCAAAGTATAAATAAAACAGAATCTGACAAATTGCACCAGCGGCTGAAAGTTAACCGTATTGAAACCAAAAATATGAGTGAAATATCGATTTCAAGCGATGGACCAAAAGCTCCGGTTATAGTAACGGTTATCTAAATTGACAGATTATCCTTTGCCTATATGTTAATTTGGATAACCGTCACTATAATCAGAGCTTTTGGTCCATCGCTTGAAATTGATTGAAGTATGTACATACGAACACTTCTTTATACCATACATATTATTTGTGGGAAAATAAGTAACGTCTAGGGGCCCTGGGATCTTGGAATGAAATAGTTCCGAAAATAATCTGCCGAAAATAATTCGGAAAACAAAGTTATACAAAACGATAGCACGCTATTACCAAGAACATGCGAGCAAAAATATGTAGGTTTATGGGTCATCTGCGGGCATAGCCGAATCGAGATTTCTGATACAATTTTGGAAAAATGTACACGACACTAGAACCTTCTTATGTAAAATTTACATATCAGTTAATTCATTGGCATTTCGAAAGGCTTCATTATCCCTACACCATCCTCCAAGAAATACATAGTCATTTGAAAATTTCTAAAATGAAACCATGATATCCAAAATTATGTAATCTCTACCATTCAATTGCGACGAATTCGAGGGATTTCTGAACATTTTATTCAGTTTTCGCTGTTAGTTCGGGTCGAATTTGGTAATTGGACAGTTCGTAATGGAACATTAATCAGTTTTTGTGGGCATGTTCTAACGAACAGCGTGCTATCGTTTTTTCCAAATGTATGTAATTTTTTAATTTTATCCCGAAAATGGCCTCAAAAGACTAGGTTGGACTCATTGATGATAAATCCGGTGTCAAAATCTATTTGTCTGACGAGCCGTCCGTTCGCACGGAAAATACTATCCACTTGAAGCTTTCAGGGTAGGTTAAGTTCAGAATGCGACGGTTAAGTTCGTTAATGGGCAAAATAGGCCAAGTTTCGGAGTAATAGCCATTTGAAATTATCTGATATTTCAGAAACCATCTGAACGGTTGCCGAGTTTTGGTGAGATGGTACTTTTGAAAAATGAAAAGAATTTTTTTCAAACTTTTTCTGAAATAATTTATTTCCCGAAAACTATTCCTCATATTTGAAAAAAACTCTTTGACGTTAAACTTCATATATTTCACAGAAATGTACCAAATTTCAGTTCGATTCAAAAATTATATTCGTAGATATTGGAAAGAATAGTTCGAATTTCGTGGATTCGGAAAACCTCGAAAAATACACAATCATTATGAAATTCACTAGCGGATTAATAACCTAGTGCAGAATTCTGTGATGATGGTGTCATTGGAACAATTCGAAAAAGGGAAATTGAGTGTTTTTTTCACATATTCAATATTCTGCTATCTACTGATCATATTATCCCCACGAAATTTTGTATCAACCTTCAAGCTGTAATTTCCAATCAAGTACTTCAATCTGTATATTCGAAAATATTTGGAATATGAAACTTTGAATTCGTATATATCTACAGAAAGATTCCGTAGATGACAATAATAATATTTATTCACTGACCTGATCACATATCAATAACACATTCTACCAACTCACCAAACACAAAACACAAAATCATAAGCTGTCAGCAGCAATTCTTCTTCTCTTGTCTTTTTGATTCACAAAAATCGTTTTGTTTTTCCGTGAGAGATTATCCAGTTCATTGTTATATTCCTGAACAAACTGATATAATTGACCTTCTTCATTTCTGGAAGTGTTGGCTGATGTACCCATTTAAAATATTATTTGCCCAATTTTGAAGAGCTCCAAAGGTTTCTTCTTTTTTCGCAAAAAATGATCCCATTATCTCTGTTTGCTATGCACATATCTCATTCTTTTGACTTCTTTACTTGATAATACTGAAGCATTCCCAAGGGTAGTTCATATTGCCTGATTTTCGAGAATTTCTATGAAAAATTCTCATGAAGGATCGATAATGCATCATCATCACAGACTCTCTTAGCTCATTGCATGCCATCAAAGAGTTCTACACTAACCATCCAATTCTGACAAGAATAAAACAAGAACTAGGAAGAAAAATTTAGGTGGATTCCTTCACGAATATGGATCAAAGGAAATCAGCGAGCCAACTCTATCTAGCTAAGAATGCTACAACCAATGTGGGCGCTACAGCTGTTCTCCATTACGTGCAAAAAATCTAACATATTTTCTGAAAGGAATTCAGATGAAACTGTGGCAAACAGAATGGAACTAGTCCACAACCACAACCAAGTTAGCTAAAGTAGAAATGTACGTTAAGTCACATAAAAAAATCTGAAAAACAGGAGACAACAAGTGATACTGAGTAGACTCCGGATTGGACATACCAGACTTACGCATGAACACCTCATTGCTATGGCCCACGAAGCTTCCTGTGACACGAGTGAGGCTAATCGAACAGTCGAACATATATGTGAATGTCAATTATACCGTGAAAAAGGAAGGAATAATATAATAACAGGGATGCTGCAAGACATTGTGGTGGAACAGTGTAATTCGAAAAATATGAACTTTCTCAACAGTGTGCAATTAATCAAAAAAAAAATAAATATGAAAACATGAAACTTTTATACGCAATATGTATTACTCTATCGCTAATAACCCTTGTGGTTGAAGCGAATTCTTTAAATAATTTCTCGTAGATATTAGGTAAAGAAATTTTCAATATAAATGTAACCATAGCAACAATTGCATTTTAAATCATGATGTAATACATTCCTACCTGCAACTGTGAAATTCAGACTTCTTTGAAACGGCCTAATCGGGTTAATCATCAACCTTATTGAAATTATCATAATATTGGTAATTCGAAGTCTACCAAAAATTTTCAATTATTAACAGATGATGAAAAATTTGAAATTTGATTGTGGATACTCATTTAAAACTTAACGAATCATTATTGCATTATTTGAATTATTGCATTATTGGATTGAAAAAGGATTTCAGAGAATATTCCTTCGGCTTCGACCGCAAACCTAAATTCATTGAGTCAATCCATGAAAAAGTACTCTATGTTCACTTAAAATATTGAAAGGAAGATGAACCTAAATATCCAAACCAGAAAAAAAATACCGCTCAAGAAAATTAGCTCATCCTAGAGTTCATTTTTGATGATTATTTGTAATTTCGAAATATCTTTCATTAAAACCGAAAACTTATAATCGACATAAGATTAATGGGAATAAATTTGCAAATAACTCAAAATTTGATATTATACTGGAGTATGTCATTTCGACCTCAATCTCACATTGTGTGATATAAACTCGTTTCTTATCTTTCATTTAGAAACTAGCAAAACCCAGCCACGCTTCGCTGTGGCAATGCAATAAAAAGGATTATTCTGGCGAACATACACATGTAGATAGAGGAACATCATTCAATATTAATCAGTAGTAGAATCTTGGCAATATTGGACTTATTTTTGGGGAAGACGAAATTCAATTGGGTTTGATTCATCTTCCCCAAAAATAAGTCCAATATTGCCAAGATTCTACTACTGATTATTAGAAATGGACATGAACAATCCTACTATTCAATATTAAGATGTGCAGTGGAATGAAAGGAAAAAATCCGAATGAAGGTTGATTCTCAATATATATATATATTGGAAAAATAAAATTTTGTGAGAATCTACGGATTTTGATTGGATTTAAATGATTCATAATTTTTACTCCATAATTACGCTGTGAAGCGCCTTTGAAAATACCGACTTTTTGTGTTAATGATCTTCCTAACAATTTGTGTTTGCCATTATCGCGCCTATTCTGCGGAAATTATTCCAATTATTAACTGAATAAGACCAAAATCACTCCAACATACATTTTTCTGCTTTACCTGAATTATTATGTTGAATCGTGAAATATTTAGCTCTAAAATGTTCGGTTTATTGATTCGCTATTGACTCAACCAGGTTAATTCGGGTTCACATTCTTCATATCCGCTTCCTGATCAGCAGCTTTACATGCCAAAAATTCTTCATCTGAATCTAAAGGGAATCAAAGTGTGTAACAACCGTGATTATCTGTGAACGTTTTCGAGCCTGATCCAATCGGAAAAAAGTAATTGATATCGGATTAAATCAGGTCGTTAAGGGAACAAAATTGAACTGCTAACAAGGCTTTAAACAAAATAACGAAGCTACTCTGTTCTTCTGTTGAGACTCGTAACGCTCATGTCCATCAAGGCGGAAAATTACATTGTCTCATTTCATACCTTCAAGCAAAAAATAACAACCTAGACTGTGCTGCCCGAGTAACATTAGTTCGAAGTCCCTCACATTCTATCTGGGACCTCCCAGCGAACAATGAAGAAGCTGCAAGCATCATAAACTATTAAGGATCTTTTATGCCATATCATTCTGGAATGTTAACATTTGATTTGGTAGAAACTCGATAGTTTATTAAAAAATGGAGAATGGTGGCATAAAGATATCATTTACTTCTATTCAAATTGTTAATTTAGCCGGAATAATATGGACAAGAATGTATCGGTTTTGATTTAACGGTATATATGGATTGGAGGAACGCTTATCGATTTACAGATTTGAATGCAGATCGAATGAAAGAATTGTCAAAAATATATATTTTTCTCCTGATAATTGAATAGGAGCATCACTCCATAATTACATTTAGTATGTTGTAAACTTGGATATTTCGATTATTCTTAAGATTTTTCAGATTAGTTTCCTCATTATATCCAAATCAGAATTATCAAAATTGAATAAAGTTATTTTTATAGCAATCGCGTTTGATTGATATTTTGGGATTGTAACTATTTTTCCGGAGCTATTCCTTGTAAAAATGTTACCTAATGAACATCGTACGAATGTCCGAATGATCGACCAATATGACATACATCCACACAGCACACACACGTTCTAAGAACATTCATAGAAGGTGTCACCAGAATGTTCATATATTATTAGAACATTCTCACCAGAGGCTTGTCATATTCTGAGAACTATGCGATGAGAGAGGAACTCTGATTCTTTAGAGGTGCTATGTACATTGCTCCGAATATCCCAGAACGTTTTGAGCATATTCTGGTGTATATTTCAGGAAGGTTCCCACAAAATGTCCTATTAATTTTCTCTCCAATATTCTATAGAGGTTTTTCTTCAGTTTATGAATTGTTCTGAGAATGCACAATGATAACTTGTTTCCATTTCATTCTTCGTGAATGAAAATTGTGAAAATTGGGACAAATTCAATTTTTCACACAATATTTATTATCCAATTAACCTATTGTATTCTCGTGCATATTGGCATTTAAATAAATTTGTTTCAGTTTTCACAATTTCTTATTCACTAAGAATAAAATGTAAGCAAGGAATTGTTGTGGAATTTTTAATCTCAGATGAAAACTGTATTTTCTTTTCATATAATATTAATATCGAATTATTATGAATATGCACAAAATTAAAAGCAACAAAAATATCTGTACATATTCTATAATATATTGATAAAATACGTTAGTCCAAATCCACTCAACAAAATATCAAGTTAGTTGAAAATATGGATACAATACAAATAATTCCTTATATCTAAAAATGTTTTCAGATAATGCATGCAAAACTATCTCCTAATAGTAAAAGGAAAAATATTATATTGAACAAACGACTAGATAAATTACCTCCTACCACAAAATATTACGATATTTCGAATACCTGTACTCAATAAGGACATTAATAATTGAACAACTACTCATTGACAAAACAAATGACACTTATTTTTGGATATTGACTGAAAATGTAATTTATTTTACCATGAAATTTATACTGAAAACAATCATTCAAGAAGCTCGGTTCAATACCATACCAATTTGAGCTTTGGGACTCAAATTTCATCCGAATCATTCACCCGAATTTTCAAACAATTTCTAGAAGGCGTCCATATATCCACATAATACTTCCTCGAAATGGCCAATATTTTTTTCTATGATAGAAAAAAAAATGTTAGTATAATATTATTTTGTTATGAAAGTTGGATGAAAAACATAATAATCTTACGAGACTATTCATGCATTACAGTCTAGTCATAAGCAGTCCTTGTTCTAGAGGATAAGAATATTGTTAAACCTGTTAATTTCACAGGGTGCATCTATGAAGCATAGTCATCATAGTCATAGTCATCAGTATTAGAAATTCACACTAACATCAGGCTTCAACTACAGTTATGCCTAAGACTGTGATGTATAAATTGCCCCTTTTATGGCATTTTCATCAAGAAAAACATAAATCGGTCTTTTCACCATCATATTAATTTCATTAATCATTTAAGAAGTAACAATTTATATGAAGGACAAGTCGAAAAAATTCAAACATTAAATAATTTTGAAAACTTACAACAATACTCATATTGTATAGAAACACTTACTCATCAATAAGGACTCAACGAGTTTCTTAAGTCCACTAGTATTAAGTGACTGTATACTACGAGGTAGATGATCAAAGAGTTGGACACTTCTATAAAGTGGAGAAATTTCAAACTTGGTGGTCTTATGCAAAGAAAATTTCAATTTATTTTTGTTTTTTGTAATGTGAGAATAATAACATGAGAGTTTCACAATCACAACAACATACTGTAAACACTCACCAACTCTTTAAATGCAGATCTCCTTGAAAATATTAATCAGATAATTTTGTTTACATACGGACAAATTGACAAAAATTGACAGATTATCATTTGCCTATATGTCAGTTTGGAACACCGTAACTATGACCGGAGCTTTCAGTACATCGCTTGGAATCGATGTATTTAGTTTGGAAATAATTAATCTAACACGTTCTGAGAATGTTCTTAAGAACTTATCGCCAGAATTTCCGACTTACTCCTGAAAATATACAACAATATACAATGAATATTCTCCGAGAATATTCTGTTTATGTTCGGACCATCATGTGATATGAGTACATTTTCGAATATTGTGAGGGCGTTAACTCGAGGATGTTCCAGTAATATTCTATATATTCTACGAAGATTCGTAGAATATTTTGTTTGAATATTCTAAAGTATGAACGTTTAGAACCTAGATATCACATTCTATGAATGTTATGTGCTGTCTGGGTATATCTGACTTACTCATCGGATAATAAATTGAAAATCGTCGGAATTATTCTGTTGAAATGTTTTTATATTGTAGGAGTTTTTGTCAAATTGGCATATCATAAAATCACACAAAAAGCTAATTCACTTGATATAGATATTTTCTTCACCTCTTTTCGCGCGCATGGTGTGGTAACCAGCGTACTATGGTTTTGTCCAAATGTCTGTAATTTTCGATTTTTTGTCGAAAATGGTCTTAAGTCTTTGATGATGAATCCGTTGTCGAAATCGATTAAGTCCTGCCGTCCGGCCGGCCGTCCTTATGTACGATTTAGGGCGAACAGGAAATTCTATCGACTTAAAACTTTCAGGATATATCGCATTACAAAATGCGATACGCTAAATCGGTCTCATAGTTTCAGAGTTATAGCCATTTATTATTTCTCTGACATTTCAAAGAATGCTTGAGTGATCTTAATTGGCAGTTAGTTGGAACATCATGAGGCGTAACCTCTCACAAAATTTTGTGGTGATCATAGTCAGTAAATTTAAAAAAATATTTCCAAAACTCTTTATTATATTTGGAGAAAATTCTGTCATAGCTTGAACTTCATATTTCACAGCAGAGTAGCATATTTCATTTTCATGCTAAAATTATTCTCGGAGATATTGGAAAAAAAATTTGTCAAATTTCGTGGTTTTTCTTCGGTTTGGTTGTTTTTTCCGGAACAACTCAAATAATACTGATTCAATAATAAAACTTGTTAACCAGTTTCGAAGTGCAGATGTTCAGCTTTATGCGAAAATTCGTGATGATCGTGTTATAAGAAAAATTCGGAAAAAATATTTAACTGTAAGTAACGCATGTAATTAAAAACCTAGAAAAGCACTGACGGAAGTCAGCAACTTTTGCATGAAACTTCAGAGGAGATCACCAAAACTGCCTTTGGTAGGATCAATACGTGAAAAGATTACCGCTTCGCCAACGGACTTGAACATGCGTGCAAAAGCTGCTGACGTCGCGTCAGTTCATTTCTAGGTTTTTTTACTAAATAAATTTAGTATCCCTTGGGTATTTTCCTTCAATTATCTGGTTTTGTCGAGAGTAATTTTCTAGTATAACAATCGATTAATGATTTGTTTTTTGATTTCTTCACATGTCTCTATTCTTCATGAATACAAGATTGAGAATCAAGCATTGGTTGTAAAGACCAAATGTAAGGATCTTGGAGTGTATCATCAGGTTAACATGAAATTAAATGACCATTACTTTCATATTATAAATAGGGCTTGAGAAAATCTGAGCTTCGTTATTAGGAATTCTAATAACTTCATTGTTGGCAAAACGATAAAATCATATAACCCTTTAGTTAGACCAAACCCTGAGTTTATATCAATGATATGGACCCAAGAGCGTAATACTTATAACAATTTCTTCGAAAAAGTGCAAAAAAAATTCCTCAGATACTTATTTCTCAAGAAACATAGTGTCTATCCTTTTCTTAAGAATAATGTTGTTTTCGGGCTCTAGTTTGTACTATCTAACAGCTGTGATGTTTCTACAGTATACCTGAATGAATTAACACAAATATATTGAATATTTAATTTGAGTTTAAGAAGTCATAATGTATTCTGTCGAGAGCAGAAAATAATTTCATTCATTATTCTACAGAAATGGACCATATTAGGCCAAATTTACTGCATTTCTAAGATTTCCAAAACTGTTAATACGATAAAATTCTCAGAATTCGAACACTATTCAGGAAAATAAGTTCGATTTTTTTTATGATTTGATTAATTCATCGTCCGATGAAGGATTAAGATATATAGTTCGAAATATTACAGTCCCAATTGTTAATCGTTCATATTGTTACTATATTATTACTTATCAATAAATTGCTCTCTATAAACAATTGAAATTTTGTAATCCGCAGGGGCGATTCCTAGAAATAATAATTCTTATTTAATTTTCAATAGCTTGATTCAGATATTAGAAGAGAAACTCCCAAATACTTCGAAGAATAACACAGAATCTTTCAAAAATATACTCTATTCAAAATATAGAATTTACGATCCGGATGCAATTTACTTCACTATGAAATATCATGCAATCTTTTTTCTGGTTGATATAAGAATGGAAAACTTCAGTTTTGACTTACCAAAAAACTGAATTGAATGGATAAAACTCCGAAACCGTGCATCGCGTTTTACCCATAACCGAAATTGACTCAAATATTTGAGGTAAAGCCTAGATTGAAAATGTCAATACTTAAGGTTTCGAACGTTACGGCTCATTTATTAGTGAGATCGTCTTAGGGCCGGTATTATAAAACTTAACTGGAAGTTATCTTTAACTTTAACTGACAGTTTTGACAGGTATGTCCTAACACAACTGTCAAAACTGTCAGTTAAAGTTAAGGATCACTTCCAGTAAGTTTTATAATACCGGCCCTTAATCACTTAAAAGCAAACAGTAACAAGGGTTAGTAATTTACGGCTTCGTGAATTTTGCCAACACAGCCCCAGTCAAATTTAATAAACCTCGTAATTATCTCAAGGTTAGGCACCCGCCCACGGTCTGTATGCCAATATAAGCGAGAAATATAAGAATGCGTGAGATCTCAACTTAATGAGGGAAAACTTGGTGTCGTTCTGCAAGCTTCAGTGATAATGTTTTGGATTTTTTTGGGATATACTTAATTCTTTTATAAAAATGAGTAATTCTATTCATTTTTTCATTCACTCCATTTCAATTTTATTTTCCTGAAAATCCTCGAATATCAAAATGGGAAGCATTGCGCATTCTTACTAGGTATTTTTTTCCAACTATTGCACCCAAAAAGTTTTTTGAAAAAACTAACTATGGCCTCCAAAAGACCCGTTTTCTTGAGGTATTAAATGGTCGGTCAAAATTTAGAAACCACAACAATTTGGAGAAAATGGTAACGCACTTGCTCTTTAGAAAACGCGTGAACAAATATTTTATAATGACAATATTTCGACCTCTATAATCACATAAATTAATGCGAATATTCGCAAAAACATTGAATTATCTCCATATCTTAAGAATTAATGATTTGTTGTTTTGGTTTATCAAGAAACGCAAAATACGAGACACTAGGGTTATCTATTGAATTTTTCCTGTTTATAACTATCGAATTGGAATTCTTTCGAAAAATATCCGATAAACATGAATATAATTACTCATCAATGTGAATTATTTTCTGGTCCAACGGAAATATTGTAATGATTTATTTTGGCAGCTTTGAATTTTCGACAGACTTCCAGGAGGCGGTTTTGGATTTCGATGAAAACAGGGTCTTTCACCATGAACTGGACAAACATATAAAGCGGAGCTGATGACATTGGCGATGTCTCTTTATCTTAGGATAGATACCCCGTTTTCGAAGCATAAACGAGATACAGGGTGTTCAATTTTAACTTTGAGCAATATTCTGATAACTTTGGTGAGTTATGTGACCTACGGTTTTGTGGTTTTTGGCCACATCTCATTCTTTTTTAGTGGTCAATTCAATTGTTGTATAGAAAAAAGATTTAAAAATGGCGGGAAAACCGCAAGCTGGAATTTTTATTTTCGATTGCCAAAATTTTTGAAAATTCAAACCCACCTTTTTTTCAGATGTCTACAGTGATAAACGAATTCCACCCAAGACTGTTAAAATCTTTCTAGGTTGAACTAACGTTCCTTCTTACCACTGGTGTGGGAACAGAATAAAAAAATATCCATTGGTTTTTATTTTGTAGCCTTCCAAAGATACCGCTTGGAGTACTTGAATAATTTGTATTTCAAAAACTGGTGGCCTCGCGGAAGCAAAAATAATGCTAGTGAACATCCAGAATATGAATTTATCAACAAAATGAAATCGTCCGAAAAAACTTTGGTGGGAATCGACCTCGCTTTACATGAACGTATCGTTAGCAGTTCAAACAAGTTTCATCTTCAAACAGAAAGTTTTTAAGATTGTCAGCCAATATAGTATTGCCAATATTATTGCAAGAATATTCTGAAGAAGATTATAGAATGCAAGTATAGCCGTTCATTCGATGGGAAAAATTGAAAACCAATATTCGTGATGGCCAAGAAAGCAATTATTTGCGATTTTTTGGTCGTATATGCGCGCATTCGTATTCAAGGGTATATATTTCATTTTTGCGACTAAACGATCGCGCATATGCGTTCCTGGCTTTAAGTGCAAATATGTGAAAGAAGCTCCAAGAAAACACGTAATTCCCTGGAAAATCAATTCGATTTATTGATTACTTCTCGAAAACATAATTTTCACTAATATCTATATCGAATTGGAATTTACTTCAGTCTCTGAATATACAAATATGTGTGGATTAAATTTGGGGGCACCCTGTCACTAGAAGTTGTTGAAAGTATTAAGGAACTGTTCCTCAGAAATAATTTCCAGATGTCGCTGCCCGAGCTATCAGAAAAAAGCATATTCGTTACTTTACAGTAACTTAGATACTTTGAAGTATCTAAGTAACTGAGATACTTCAAAATATCTAAGTTACTGCATCTTAGTTCCATTTTTGTTGGCGAAAAGTAACTAGTATCTTAGATACTTCTTATAAGGAACTGAATTTTGTAAATTAAAAAAAGTTCCTTCATACGAATGTGTGGGAAGATGGCCAAGTGGTTCGCGGTTTTCGAAAACATTCTTTTGTGCTTAATTGTTCTTGGTTTGTGCTGATTTATGTTGTTGAAATTCTTCTTCATTCCGGTTCTAAAGATATTCCATAAAATGTCCAAATATTTTCTCGAAATTTTGCCGAGTTTTCCGATAGAAATCGCGAAACTGAAACTAAAGTTAGCCCAGTACTTTTTCCGTAATGAAAATATATATGCCAAAACTTGTGATAGACGTAAGATGATTCTTGTCCTCGTTGTTGTCAAAAAAAAAAGATTTTGGGAAAAAGTTAGCCCAGCACTTTCGTTTTATGTGTCAAGATTTGTTCAATATAAAGAGTGTTTCAAATTGTGCGTTTTGTTAAGAATGAAAAAAACACATAGAATTAGCATTTATTTTCAAAAACTTTTTATAGGTAATTGGAGTATCAGTTATGTCTACAATAATATCTGTGAAATTGCCTTCTTTTGCAGACGTCCACTCTTTTGTTAAAATTTTCAATGACATTTTGACATAATTGAGGCTCTATCTCACTAATGACACGAATAATTTCATCCTTAAGTTCAGGAATCGATTGCAGATTATTCAGATAAACTCGTGACTCCATACGGTGCTTTTTTCGATTTTATTTAATAATGAGCTCCTCTGAAAGTAACTGACAAAGCTATATCTATATAATCCGCTCCACTACTACTCTTGATTATATTTTATAGCTGTTTACTCACCAAGAAGTGCCCGATAAGCTTGCAGCACTATAGTAGTGTTCAAAGGAGCTCTGTAGTGCTCAGAAACATTTTGCAGTGCTCGGGAGCACTTTCTCGGATGACTAAGTACTAATGCTCGTACGCATAGTCGATACTCCGTACTTTAGAACGTCTTAAGTCGACGCGTCTATTCCATATTGGTTACTTGACTTGACTTAAGTTTTAGGGATTAACTGCAAAGGTCAAATTCTTGAATAGGTAACATCCACCCGATAATTCCCCAGATGATCTAGATCTGAAAATACAAATTCGAACAAATTGGGATTTGAAATCTTGTTCAACAATGACGGCTTGGAGGTATTAGCAAAACTTTGTGAAAAATGACCTTGTGTTTCAACGTCAAGACAGTGTTTTTCTATATTTTGTCTCAAAAATGTCTCCTTCATTATTGTACTAACGTGATCGTCATCAACAATTCTGACAATTTTTCCCAATAACCACAAGCCGTAGTCATATTCATTTCCTTATCGAATTGAGAACGCTGAACTAGAAAGTATGTGATCCATTTTCTCAGTTTCTATTTCAGCAGAAAGTAGACTTTTTTTATGAGTGATTTGTTTGCAACAGATACGAATCGTAGGTAAGGATAACTTGAATTGTGTTGTGCGCATGCGCCAGGAATGAACAGCTGAGCCCACCATCGGTGGAACCCTGGTAAATTATTAGGTTTGGTTTCACAGAGAAGAAAGAGCTCCTGATTATGTTATTATTAGGTTTGTTTCAACACCCAGTTCTGTTACTCATTCATTGAACTCATTCAGAACTGAATCAATTCACACGTCTTCGCTCATTCTAGTTCGGGACTAATTCTGAATAGATAGTCGAAAGTGTTAGAAACGAATCATTCTTAGAAATTCCCTTGTCATAGCCTAAGGGCTGTTTGTCACCCGAAAAATGCAGCCCGTCTCTGCCAGATGTGGTTTTATAGCCCCTTGCTGCATTCGAATGGCATGTAACAGCTGACCGATTCAATTCCTCCTTCTCAGTTCTTGCCTAAACCCAAGAACTGAATTCACCGTTCTAGAACTGGTCTGACGCAAATTCTTTTTACGTTGGAACACTTTGTTTGCAATTCCTAACCAGTTCGAAATTTGTTGGAACGCTAATATCGATATGCGCAAACTCCGCCTGATTCAGAACTAGTTCCAGAGTGTGTAGGAACAAACTTATTGATGAATCCTCGATAAATCCTTCGTAAATCCTCTGTAAATGTTCGTAAATCCTGATAAATTCTCGTAAATCCCAATAAATCCCCAATAAATCCTCGTAAATCCCCAATAAATCCCGTAAACGCCTGGAAATCCTCGAAAACATAAATAAATCCTCAGTAAATCCATGTTAATCCTCGCGGCTCTACACCATAAATCCCCAGATATTTACCAATAGTTCCCTGATATTTCTTCTTGGGCTATTGAATTTAAACTTGGCAAACAAGTTGGAGCATAAAAAAGCGCAAGTTTTCACAGAATTTTTTTTGGATCGTACTGTCAGTGAATCGAAAAAAAAATTAATACATATTTTTTTCATCAATCGTATTCGGAAAAACGGCTGTGAATATCTTTAGCCCTATATTTTACAACAGTGTGCCAAATTCGAAATTTGACACTTTCATAATTTTTGCAGATATCGGAAAAAATATGTCAAATCTGTCATTCTGAATGAAATATTATAGGCATTCAATTCGATTCGATGCAATCTGTATTTTTGGAAATATTGGGAAAATAACATTTTAAATGGGTATATCTAATATACGGAATCTTTCAGTGAACTGTATACATTCATGACTTGGGCCTTCGTTATTATGGTCCTAACCTACTTAACCAATATCGAGGGTAATTTCGAAAAATGTTTTTTGAAACTTATCAATCATACGATTCCGTCAAAATTTGACAAAATGTTGCGTGTAATTCTACTTCAAGTTAGTATCTAGTTTCAATGTGACCTCTGTAGCAATTTTTGAAATATTTAGTAAATAACTTCAAAAATTCACATCTCTTCAACTATGAAACAATCCGGCTGATTTGGACCATTAACGAACACAGTCTCGAATGCAACACCCGAAGCTGAAAATTTCAAGCCTACACACGTTATCGTGCCCACTTCCAGTGTGTTCGACCTAGTCATTCGAAACCATTTTCGGGAAAATATCAAGAATAAGAGACATTAAAAAAAAATTCCCACTGTTTCCCAGAACATGCGCGCAAGAATTGTGAAATCTTTTCATCAAAAAGCAAAACTGTGTTTAGTGGAGTCGATCCCTGGATGGGTGGTCACTCTGTCTACTCATTTGAACAAGTTTATATAAACGCTCCTGGTGAATATGCGTAAGTGCTTCTGTTGAATTTGTTTTCCTATGAATTGTTATAATAAAAAAAATTCTTCAACTAATGCATTAAATCGGTGTGATTCAGACGTAAATTAATAATCACTCGAATTCATGATAGTATCAACAACAACACGTGACCTCAATGTTTGACCACGTAGAGTTAATATTTATACCAGCACTGAAAGAAATATTAACATCTCAGACTTATAAAGACATTATGTTAAAAGTTGAACAACTTCTCTGACGTGGAACATTTGCCGGCCGAATGAAGTAAGTAGTCGAACAATTAAAATATTTCATTTGGGGGACAGATTGACATTCAACTTAATGTGAAAACGTCTGTAAATTGCACACCATGTGGAGTTCGCCAGCGGACTGGCATCAACAGGTAAGGGCCTGATGTGCAGAATGATTTAGAACATTGTTTCAGTTTCAATGGTGAATAAATTTTAGGTAGCCGGTGCATAACGTCCTTTGTTATGTATTGCCACCCAGTGCGAGGTATTCGTTTTCTTGAAAATACAAAATTAGCCGTATCCAACAAAAATTCGGATACACGTCGAGGGTCACAATTAATCACAATTAAATCAGGACGTTACATATTCCAATCATCTTTGTTAATTGATGATCACTTTCTCGAAGGTCTTATTGAGGAATTCATGGAAATCTGCACGTTATATGAAAGTACCTACTCTATATTCCTGCCAGCTTTATGAGGGCTATAGTTGAGAGAAAATATTGAATAAAGAATGTGTCGATTGAAGCTTATTTCAGGAGAAATCCGCATCATTTTTTGGGTTTTTCTGGGTTTTCACTCCCAATATCTGAAACAGGACTATCAAAATTAAATAAAATTGTCTTTCAATGAAAAACGCCCTTGCAGATTGCAGGATCAAACTGCTATTTGTCAAGTGCGGTTTCTTGGAAAACAGATTGCCTAGTGAACAATACAAGAACAATACAAACGATAAATAAAGTGAACTGTGACGTTTCAGAGAACAAATCTGACTCTTTCATCAGACAAAGGAGAAAATTTCAGAATAGTTTTCTTTCGATTTTTCGTCTTGAGTTGAGACTTTTGTGAAATTGACATTTTTGGGTGAACACAGAAACACAGATTTTTTTGGTTTGAAAGTTTTTGATTCTACTTTTTTTGAGTAAATTCAGCAGAATAGGGTCTATTTCTACAGAACAATCAGTAAAACTACTCTCTCCGTAGTCCGTTCAACAAAATACAAGAGGGTTCTTCAATTTTTCTTTTCAAATTATCTGATTTTAACATCAGTATTTTGGATTGCCCCAATCTATCATGTGATTCCCAATGGTCAAACATACATGGTTCGCTATTGGAGATTTTTAAATGTCTCTATTCCTTAGGTTGGTTTTGTGCTCTCTTCTTCTGATATTTAACGGTCTAGATGCTTCCCCAGTATATGTCTTTCCACAAACACAGGGAATACTATAAAAACACAATTTGGCTAGATCGAATTCTTCGAGTATTTGTCTCGGTATTTGTGTAAGTGATTCCAATTTTTTTCGATGAATTGGAAGAATCTAAGCTTAAGATATTCATGTTCACTTCAGACCATCAGTGATGTTGGAAACCTATTTTCAGTAGTAACGCTACAAATGATTGGAAGAATGGATTTTATCCTATTGCCGCCACGCCCCAACTTGGAGAGGTACGCATAGCCTGGTTACTGACCACTTTTGAGATATGTCATTGCGTATTTAACATACTCAATGGTTATGTACAGTTTGCTCGGTGAGTAGACAGCCATATTCCACTGATGTGAAGGACTGCCTCGTATACTTAACAATCGAAAATAGCACAGGTCTGAAATCAGCTAATTTGGAGTTTCAGCATGATAAGACTGTTTCTGCTGAGATAATATTTGCCGATAGCTCACGAGTAAAGAAACTGAAATAAGCCGTAAATGCTCCATACAATTAATTCAGGAAAAATTCAGAACCAGCCGAATCGCAACCACCTTAACATATTGTAAAGGAACATTTTCCGCTTATAAAGGTGCCGAATTTTAAAATTTTGTTATGATAAGAGTAACCTCCACATGGTCAACCCCATTCGAATGTGTTCAGAAGTACAAACAGGGTGAACATGTTCAACTAAACAAGAATATCTTTCCACATGTGCCTGAATCAAGTTTCAAGGGCTGGTTATTTGGGAAGTACCTACCTCCAGCAGAAAAATTCCACAAATGAACTCATAACATTCAGAACGTATTTCACATATTCCTGGATATATTCAAAATAACTGGACAAGATAGAGCTCCACATTCCGAAATCGAAGATTGTTGGAATAATGAATATGGAATTACTTCCGCATAATTCAAATGAAATAACAGAATGTACCGAACGAAGAAATGAAGAATCCACTGAGCAGAAATAATGGCTCTTTGATTTGCTGATCTCTTAGATTTTCACTTTATTAAGCAATAATTATTGCCACCGTATCGAACAATACTCGTTTTGAACCCAGTTTGAATTCGTTAATACAAAAAGTGATGAAAACTAACTACAATACACGATACGATTGAGGTGTATAGAAGATAAGGTGAATTCAAAGATGCGCTTTTGTTTCGCCAATGTTGAGGGATTCGCTGAAATTCGGTTTTTCCACTAAAGTTGGCGCTATTTGGAAACTACGACCGGTCGATAAGGCAACTGTCTGTCATAACTGAATTGTTTTGTATAACTTTCAGTGGAATATATTTTAAGAATTCAATATACATTGTAATGTTTGGCTAATACACAATCATTCGATGTTTTCCTATATTGTAGTGAGCGAGGAGTGAAATTATTAGGTAAGCAATGTGGAATTATTTCACAGAATCTACTGGTACATCCATATAATTTGATACCTAGTTCGAATATATTCATATTTTTCCAGATTATGCACATATACAGAGGAATGTGGTAAGAGGTTTATGGAAGTTGATACAGAACAAGCATCATGCTTACTTTAAGTCAGACTGAGACCTATCAAGATTTGGAGTTTCACAGAGAATGAAACTCATTGAATAGGCAATATAATTGGACCAGTTCAATTTGATTTTTTTTCCATTCAAATTCATTTCCGATTAGAAAACAGGAGTTTTATTCCATAGTCAATTTTATTTCATTGGATTCGAAAACTGAGGTTTTCTAGTAATACTGATAGTAGCATATATTAGTAAATTGCAAATTCAAGTGAATGAAAATTGTTAAACAATTCATGTATATTCAATTAGGAACCAAGAAAAATACAATACATTCAATAGTAAAAATGATATGATTAATGGGGGTAACCCGATCCTCGACTAGTGAAAATGATTGGAAGACAATTATGAAAAGAATGATATGCTGCTGAGTATCATGAAGGGTCTACCTCCTATAAATAGGATTCATTCTTCATTTGAACACTAATTTCCGTTTACATCTACACTATCCAAACAAAATACAAAGGGGCCCATTTAAAAGTATCTGAGGATCTAGACAATTCTTCGAAGCTCACACAGAAATGGTTTCACGCACTCATCAATAACTAAATGAAAATCTGAGAAAGCATAAATAAATTCAAAATGACAATTGCCGAATTACCTTTCATAGTGTCATGCGCTCTGATTGGTCGATTGGTGGCATTAGCATCGGTGGCGAAAATATGAAATGAAATTAGTTTCCCCAGTTGGTCTGATGTTTCTCAGTAGAAAACCGAATAAAAATAAAAGCACGATTGTTTTATGCACCTTAGAATCTTAGATATGATATATTTCTATACTATAGGAAAACTCTACGGAATGAAAGGTTTATATCAGAATACAATTGAGAAGTTCGACATGAATAGAAATTGTCGTAGGCACACTTGTTGTAATTCTTAGCTCCAATCCAACGCGGCGTTACTTCCCGATGATATTCTATTGCGACATTCTAATCGAGTGAGCTTAGGAATAAACTCTCATGTCGCCATTTTACAACCAAATATGTACTAGATTTCCACTTGCTGGATCTGTTTCTTCTCAGAAATATTGTCAAAATTCAAATGCATATATCGCAAATGGCAGATTTTACTCATATACAAATTTGAAGGCCGCTTGAAGTTCGCGAAGAGTTGTTAGAACAAATTCTGAATCTATGCTCAATATTTAGGAACCTTTTTGTTCCGTATAACACTATTCATGCACCAACATAATTTTTGAGTAATGCGCAATTCCATGATTTGATGCTGACCTCACACTCTGCACCAACAATTTCAGGTTGTGGATAAATTTTAATGTCAATAATAAGAACCTTATTTCTTCCAATTCGTCAATGAAATATCGATATCTTCAGTTATTTGTCTCCAATTTTTTCCTTCCCAAAAAAATTAAGGTTAGCTATTGCATGAAATGATGGGATTGAGGATGCCTGTCCTAGTTCCCACTGAATTCGAAGCAAAAATTTCAACCACATATTTAATCACTGCAAAATTCACACCAAAGTTTATTGTGTATCCACCATTGGGACAACAAAGTTTTCTACATAACTCGTGAACTAATGATCGAAGATTCAAACGATTTACAGTACGAAAATTCATGGTATATTTGGTATGTCTCAGGCGAGTTTCCCCTGAAATATTCCAAGATATCCGAAATATAAACTATAGAATAAAATAACATGACATATAGAATTCCATATGTAAATTATAACTCAAAATAATGCGCGCACGCTCTGGCAAACAGCGTGTTATCGTTTTGTCCAAATGCCTGTAAGTTTCGAATGTTTTGCCGAAAATTGTCTCAAACGCTAGGTTGGACACATTCATGATGATGAATCCGGTGTCAAAATTGATTCTGTCTGTCCGGCCACCCGGCCGTATTCAAGATAACGGGTGTACAGATAATCCTATCGACTTGAAACTTTCAAGGTAGGTTGCATTTGAAAATGTGAAGGTTAAGTTCGTTGATGAAATGTTTGTAACAAGTATCCTATTTTATTTTTATTTCTGATTATAACTACTCGAGTGACTGAATTGAAACTTCGCGGTTGGTTAGAGCATTATGACGCGCAAACATTCGCGGAATTTTGTTGAGATTGTACTGTTAGTGAATCCAAAAAAAAAAAATTTTTTCCAAAAAAAAATTTTTTCAACTTTTTTTCGAAAACAAGTATTTTCATCATATTCGGGAAACAATTCGCGCAAGCATTGATCTTCATACTCCACAGTAGTGTTCCAAATTCCAGTTCGATATAATCATAATTTTTGAATATATTGGGCAGAAATGTCACATAAATTTCGTCTTTTGTCAACGGTATCGTTGTTTCTTCCGAAACACCTCGAAATTGCTAATTGAATCATGATAAACTTGGTTTCTAGTTTTGTGATAATCGTGTTACCAGAACAGTCTGAAAAAAACGAAATTGTTTTTCTTTAATTTTCCATATTCTGTGATCTGACCTGATATTATCCTCATAAAATTTTTTTGGACCTTCAAACTATCATTTTTCCATCAAGTAATGGATTTGAATTCGATATAATTCTTATTTCTGGTTATACTGGGATAATATAATTTCGAAGTGGGTGGATTTTACCCATTTACTAATTCGACGTTAGTAATTTTCAAACCTACCCTACAAACGCCCGAAATAAACGATTTAGTAACTCGATATCTGCAGAGTGGGTTGGAGGCTCAAAGAAAGTCGAACTAATGATAGGGTAAAATCCGCCCGATGATTCCGCAGACATACCGATTCAAAATTATATTGTCCCAATTTTTCCAAAGATACCGATTATATCGAATTGAAATCCAATAGTTGATTGACAAATGAAGATGCATGCATCAGTAAGTAAAGGTGCGTTTGCCAGGGTCAATATATGGAAAGATGACCGCTTTGGCAGTGAATTTCAACATGAGCGCAAAATCTGCTGACATCTAGTCGGTGCATTTTCCAGAATTTTTAAAATCTGATCAGTTTTGGAACAATTTTCTTTTAAATTGGATACAATATCATTAGTCTATCGTGAAAATGGTGGCACGGTGCAGAAATAAATAGGCTTTAAATTTAAGTGAATCACAACCGAATTATGCACAATTTCAGTTCCTATAGGTGTCCTTTCCGGAATGATGGAAAAATTGGCCCCTATTCAATTTTCCATCTAACGAGGAGTCGAACACTCGCCTCATCTTCACATAATCCCATAGTAACAAAAAGGAACGAAAAATCAGGAATTTTAATTACACCTCCCGAGCTGAATGAGCTGAGATAAATCCGAACAATGGAATGAGAATACAAAATCGACTATCAATGGTTCTGGGGCAGATTATGGCAATTAGAACCGTAGCGAGAAGGTGTAGAGAACGTCAAGTGGATGATCATCCGTCGGGAAGTCAAGAAGGCAGTGGCGTGACATGGGAAATGAAATAAAATATGAATTTTGATTTGTGATATCTCGGCTCAATCATCAATCATAATTTTTGCTGTTGTCATCGAAATCATGAAATATCAGTGATTTCCGTTTAACTGCATGGATTCAAAGACAACTAGAATGAATGTAAAGTGAATGTTTTGCGGCTTCCGCAATGCAGAAAACTCTTATACTGGGATTCATTCTGAAAATCTTTATCCCTCATGTACATTTCTCTGGCACGCACCTTTCCTTAACGGAATTTCAAATGGAGAATCATATTGGAAAGAAAAGAAGAAACATTCTGGATACCACCCACAAATGAGCTTTTCAGCATTTATCCATCTTCACATTGTTTGTTTCTGTAAAAAACCACTCTCGTGAACGCAGCTGCTTTCACGCGCTTGTTCGAATTCGTTTTCAAAAGGGTATTCCTTTAGTAATTGAGGAATGACAACGATAGTGAGAAAATTGAAATTTAAGAAATGTTCTGGCGTGAAGTCATGCGAGCATGGTCAAAGTCGGGGGCGAAAACAACATTTTTAAATTCGTTTTGAATTGTCCTCATCACAAAATTGTGCACAAAACTGTGTAAATATCAACGAAATATAAAAAAAAGCACGAATTTTCCCCAATATCTCCGAAAAATGAGAGCATATAACAATGGGGTACACTGTTGTAAAATGATCTATCTATCTACTATTAGTTCTGATGGGTGGTATTCAAAAAATTTCCAAAATATTTTTTCTGCTTAACCAATCAGTGAATATTCACCAAGTTTAAGTATATTTTTCACACACGGATAGAAATGATGTTGGTTTATTGAAAAATTACATATATTCGAGCAAAATTATCGTTGCCAAGGTAGACCAAATAGGGGACTTTGGTATACTCTTCTGAATAGAATAATATTAATTATATTATACACCAGAACCAGCGCGTGAAAACATCGAATTGAAGTTTTCAGGTAATGTTGATTACAATTCAAAATTATCATTATGATTCATACGCAGATAAGAAGTAGAACAGGATAAACATAATCACAAGGACGCATATCTGAGATTAATCGACAAACATTCCACCTTGATCTGAGCTAATCATCCAATCAAAAAAACCATCTACACCGGAGAAGACTAGCTGGAGTATCTAGATTCCTTTTGTGGGGTTTATCCAAGGTAAGATGGTCTGACGATCAGTAAAACTGTGAAACAGCTGTTACCATTCTCCTTGGACTTCGCTTCTTCGGTGTAGATGTTTTGGTTGATTGGATGATTTGCTCTGATCAAGATGGAATATTCGTCGATTAATCGACAGATATTGGTCCTGCTGATTATTTTAGTTTATTACTGCTGGAGCTCTCTTTCCCCCACGAACCAATTCCTATCTCTGTTCTGCACAATACCAAATGATACAGGTACAAAATCAATATTCCCCAGAAGGATTACATCGATTGTTAGACTTTACCAAAACGATTCTTAGAATCCGGGGGATATATAATTTTGACATCGATTCCGATATGAGCAGATCAGAAAATTATGAAAATGCGATGGGTTCGAGTTGATAGATAGACGTTGTTTTTAGATACTGTCAATTGGATTCTCATTTCACTAAAATAGTTTCAATTATGATATTCTGAACAGGCGTGTACCTCAATGTGGGTGTTACTCTGAAATACTTCAATATGACGTTTGTTACTGCAGTAATTTGAACAAAATCTGAAAACCATTGGCGTGAAGTCAGCTTTTGCGCGCATGCCCAAATTTGTTACCGAATCGCTCACCATTTCACATATTGACCTCACCAAACGCAGATTTCTTTCCGATGGAGAGAAATTCTGCATGAACTTTCAAGCTATTAGTTTCCAATCAAATATTAAATTTGAATTGGATCCAATCTGTGTTTTTGGATATACTGAGAAAATAGAATATTGGATGAGTATATCATTGGCCGAATTCTACCTATTCAAGAAGTCGACCCCAGAGATATTATAAAAATACAAGTGTCTTAGTCGTTTCTTTCGGAAGTTATCGTGCCTAAGGGGTGATAATTAATTCATCCAATGATTCCGGAGAAATATTAATTCGGAACAAACAATAACAATAGTTTGTGTCCTCCATGAATACTGAGCTATACAATCAAATAATATTTCAACAGCGAACAACACAATAATAAAAATTTTATCTGCCTCGCAAGTGTGTCCATCCTATGGAACCTACTCCCATATTGAATGATGAAGAACATAAATGGACTCTTATTTGGTAGCTAATTATCCTGGGTCCCTATTCTTGAATTGGGGAAGGGAGAAAATAGGCGTGTCGACGATGTTGTCAAGGAAACCCGGTGCATTTTTTATGGAACGATAGAGAACCTTCATTCCATCAAATTCAAGAATAGGGTCCCTGTTGAATTGATAAATGAAACATAACAGGGAATATAAAGCACTATCACTTTCGAGTCTTCCCTTGAGTTCTGATTTCAAATAATTATACAATCCACATGTTCGCTTTTACATAAATATCGCACACAATACCAAGCTGTTAGAAGCTACTCAGAATTATATTGAATCATTTGTAAACGGGGACGCTGTTGTCTCTTTCCATAACATCGCCTGAGTATAAACCACTGGAAATATTCTAGCAGTTCTCACAAATATCTCTGTGAGAAAAGTTAACTTAAAATAAATAATCCATACTAAACCGCCACTGGTTTCTTGAAGATCATGGAGTGGATCATTTCAAGTGAAAGAAACGGCGAAGCGTTGTTTGGAATTATTGCAAGTCAGAGCAGTCCCATTATGCCTCTAGTTGATTACGGACACAGCATGGGGCACGGCCTATCACTCCCGAACCAAATTATACTTAATTACATCCATAAAGTAATTTCGATTTACCCATGTAAACATTAGTACGTCCCCTTTGATACTGGCACGAATGAAAAAGGCTCATTTGATTTCACAGTAGTTTTGATGGGCTTAACGATTGTTCATCACCCTCTTGATGGGGCAGACTAGCTTGGATACATATTTGACCTATGATCGGTATACAAATGGGGATATGGCAAATGGAGGATGAGTTGATTTCCTCATTACTGTTTTTATAATTGTTTAATATTATTATCAAACTTCAGTCTTTTATATGACTGAGGTAATCGTAGTATGTCCATTTGGGATTTTGGAAAACTGATTTATATAATTTGCTGAGGAATATGTTTCTCAAGATGTTGATATTTCACTTGGATATTCTTATAATTACATAAGCAATTGTTTTTCTGTGGTAAGCATCAACTATCTTGTTATTGACAGGGTTCATCAAAAGAGGAGTAGCGATTTGTGATATAAGTGAGCTTTTGGATCGGGGGGTACCTGAGATGAGGGAGCAGTTGGTGGGAACATACGTTGACAAGCCTGTTACGTAATCTTAATTTCTCATTTTTAATTCTTCATCATATTTTGAAGGATATGTATGGAAAGAATAATTTTATTGAGTGAGATTTTTTTGTTTATCTTTTTCCTAAAGCAATAAAAAGGAATTAGAATTCCTTATTTTTAAATTATAGATATTCTCATCTGATGGAGCTGATTCCGTTGTATTAAATATAGGGGTTTCATGTTATACAACTTGTGGAATTCGCAGAATGGTGCGAAAACTACTAACTAGAATATTTTTTTTTAGAAGTTTTCAAGTAAGCTTTCAAGATAAGCTGAAAATTTCGAATAGTTATTTGTGATTGCGGTTAGTCGATCGGATTACACCCAAATTGAGGAAAAATATTAAACATTAAATGTACAGGGTGATTCATTAAGGTTGGCCACCGGCCGTATCTCGGAAACCGTTTATCCTATGACTTCCGGAAAAAAAAAATCTAATGATGAACTCGGCCCCTAGAAAATGATTAAAAATATATTCAAGTTCGTAGTTCCCCACTAGAGGGCGCAATCTATCACTGTAAAATATAATCTCATTTTTTACGAAATATTCTCCAGCTAACAGTGGTAAAGAATAACAAAATAAGAATCTACTCTTTCTATTCAACAACTTTTGTTTCAGTAATTTTTCTATATTTCCTATTTTTCAGTGATGGGATGGATAAACTTTTCTTCACGAAAAAAACATTCTTACTCCTGTATGGGTGAACCGATTTTCACGTAATTAGATTTCGTTCGAAGGCCATCGAAAGTAGATCACAGAAGCATATGACAACAATATACCGGGTGATCCAATTAAAAATTACAGACTGTTTTATGTCACTTCGCCCTATTTGTGCGTTTTACTGGAAATAAGCCAAGCATTATCACCTACTGACTTTTTAAAATCGCAGACAGATATCATTGGTCGTTTCGGAGTTATTGACATTTTTGTAAATTTTGATAAGTTTTGATCAACCCTGTGAAATTCAGGAGGAATTGAGTTATTTCATCTCTAAACAATTAGATGAAAGGAAAAAACTCATCAATACAACGAAACAAGCTGATTCAGAACCAGTAAGCTTTGGCGATACTGTTCATTTTTGGTATCTATAGCTGTAAAAGTTTTTTAGGACGATTGCAAACCACTATTTTATGATGCCCCATTATTCAAACGGAGAAGCATATGATATGCTTAATGCTATTTGAATGTTTAGAAAATGCAGTAGCTGAGAGGGAATACCCGATACGATATCCTGAAAGACGTCGTCATTCTAAAAGGGTATTCAAAAGATCGACACGAAGAGTGCGAGAAACTGATGAGGTTCAATTCTTGGAAGAAAAAATAGAAAACGTAGAAGCCGTAATGAGGATAATATCATAAAAGTTTTGGCTTATTAACGACACAAAGGTGCATGAAATTTTAACGGAAGATTTTCCAATTCTTCTAGAAAATATTGCTATTCAAAGCAGGTTAGATATGTGGTATCAACAAAATGGTTGGCCGGCGCATTATGCTGCTAATGTTACAGAATATTCATATAACGTCTTCTCAAAGAGGTATATTGGACGAGGGAGTATTTTTCCATGGCCAGAAAGATCACCCGACCTCACAGAATTAGATTTTTATTTTTGGGGGAGAATGAAGACTTAGTTTTCCGGACACCCCCCACCACAAGTGAGGATATTCAAAATAGATTTCGACCGGCAGCTTCTTCTCATACTGAAATTGTGGCCAGTGTCAACTCGACGAAAGAAAGACTAAATTTATGTGTAGAAAATAATGGTAGACATTTTAAATATTTGAATTGATTAGGTGTAAGTGTTGTTTTTCTGTTCAAATATTTTCGTTGTTGCTAATTTTTGTTTTATTTTATCGCGTCATTGTTATTTCATGTGTGTTGAGTATTTTGCTGCGTTGTCATGACGCATAAAGTCACTTCCTTGTTTATTCAAGCTCACAGAAAGGATCAATACTTATCAAAATTTACAAAAATGTCAATAACTCCGAAACGACCTACGATATCTGTCTGCGATTTCAAAAAGTCAGTAGGTGATAATGCTTGGCTTATTCTCACTCGGTTAGAATCATAGCATTGCATTAGCAATTTTACAGTAAAACGCACAAATATGGCGAAGTGACATAAAACAGTCTGTAGTTTTCAATTGGATCACCCGGTATATTGTTGTCATATGTTTCTGTGATCTGCTTTCGATGGCCTTTGAATGAAATCTAATTACGTGAAAATCGGTTTACCCATACAGGAGTAAGAATGTTTTTTTCGTGAAGAAAAGTTCATCCATCCCATCACTAAAAAATAGGAAATATAGAAAAATTACTAAAACAAAAGTTGTTGAATAGAAAGAGTAGATTCTTATTTTATTATTCTTTACCACTGTTAGCTGGAGAATATTTCGTAAAAAATGAGATTATATTTTACAAGTGATAGATTGCGCCCTCTAGTGGGGAACTACAAACTTGAAAATATTTTTAATCATTTTCTATGGGCCGAATTTGTCTTAAGATTTTTTTTCCGGAACTCATAGGATAAACGGTTTCCGAGATACGGCCGGTGGCCACCCTTAATGAATCACCCTGTATATCATTCTGGACTCTGGAGATGTGTGAGGGTAATCGATTTTTCCGGAGAATATTCGGCCGTTATAAGGTCAAAGTTCACTTTTCAGCAAATGCCGGATCACGGTAAAACGGTCAAGTGCGCGCACCCCCATTTCTTGATATAGAAAGAAGCAATCAAGAACTTATCTTTGACCGATTCTTGTTCGAATTCCGCCAACAGGGAATCGTTCAAAAATTTGTATGTAATATCAAATCGTGTTGTTCACATTAATAAAATATGCTGTGCCCACCAATGACTTCATAACCTGGAGGACAAAAATGAATTTCGCAACCCCTCTAATTACGAACCTTGGTTTCTGATTAACAATGTCAACGAGACCAGTGTTTTGGAACTCTATAGAATGAATTCTGGGGTGACAGCAAGAATCTCTATTCGAAAATAAAACTGCAGGAAACGGTTCGTTCATGTGCTTGAGAATATTGGATCATTACTAATAACCTCAACATTTATTTACTCACTTTTTCACGGCAAGTTTACAATTTCGTTATGACTTCAATATTTTTAACTATGGCTGTTTCCTTCCAGACAACCTGTTCCCATTATAAGTGCTGGTTGCTCATATCATGCAAACTACAGATATCAAATCAAGAACGACAAATTCATAATTAAATTACGGAAAAACAATTCTTGATTAATACTGAATATTATGTAAGTATGAATGTGTTTGTTGACGTTTTGCACTTCGTGACGCCACGAGCTCCGAGTCACGTTATTCTTGGATGTATTCTAGTGATTTTATTCCCTGAAAATTTCAAAAAATATTTAATTCCTTTATTATTTCAATTAATTTTTTACACTTCTCGCATTGTTCGGGTGAAACAACTACACGAATTTATCAGAAGAAAGACTGGAATAGTTAATGCCACTAAAATAAATATTTCTGACCTATAAGTTACATATAATCGATACTATGATAATATTCATTTTCATATACCCTGCAGTCGGAAAAGTAGGCTCCTACAAAGATTGGTCCAACATTCTGAAAAAACATTTTGAAAACACTTTTAATATTATGTTCAGTAAATACTTCGAAGGAACGAAAGATTCAAATATTTTTTTTCTCTATAGTACTCCTGTCTTTGATAGTTTCTTACTGAATTTAGGCTTAAAAAGAATTAGGAATTGGCTTTATAATAATATTTACATGCGACGAAAGAAAAATGAAAATTATACCTGAATATTAGGAAAGCAACCGAAATTCTTCAATAGCGGACAGTTGCGCAACGAAAGTCAGCTGAAGCACAACTTATTTTATATGGAAGTGATGTACGAAGAAAAATTTCTCCCCAAATAGGTATGAATAATGCTTGATGACAGGGGTTTTGTGAGGAATAGTGTAAAAGCCATTAAAGCTGGAGTATTCGTACTTCTTCGAATTATTTCAAGACGTATAACTGAATATGAAGCTTTTCGATATGCGAATAAGCCGTTCATTTGCGCGCTCGTTCTGGGGAAAAAAGCTTCATCATTTCGCTTAGGTAATCTTCAGTTATTTTCGAATTATGAACATTAAATTGTACTAAACGATCAGGTTGGAGAAGTCGGTGTCGAATTCATTCGAAACCTCCATCTGCAGGTTAGGTTTGTGATCCAAATGAGCCAAATCTTTAGTTGGCAAAATCTGCTGATTATTTTCGCAGTATCAGGCATCTGTAATTGCACCGTCCCAACAAATATCGATCAAAAGAGCGAGGAATTTTACATGTTTGCGATATTTGTATATCTTGTATCATCGGCAGTGCGTAGTCCCTTTGCTGAAGTGAGAAAATTCAAAATGTTGAGAGATTTGATAGTTCTGATGGATAATATGATTGTGAAATTTTCTACTGAAAAAAATTTGAAGAAGCACTGCAGTGAGGCCAGCAGATTTTCACGCATGTACGAATTGGTTGAAGCGGTCATATTTTTCGAGTAATATATGAAGTAATAGCGATAATACTATCCAAATTCCACATACTCTTTCCAGTATTTCCGAAAATAAATATCGGATGGAGCGGACATTAAGTACACTGTTGTGACGTACCATCTTTGATAAAATTGTGCCGAATTTGATCGAAATCTGAGGAATAGTTTTAGAAAAAAATTTAAAATTGTTGCATATGGTTATCACTTGGAAACCGTTTGGCCGATTCGGCCCTTTCACGACCTCAAGTTTTTGTGCCTAAAGCCACCCGGCTGAACAGAATGGGATTTGGCTTCGGACTCTTCATCAGTGTAATAAATAGTTCAACGTCATTCAAAGGAAAAACTTTGAAAATTACAGGAACTCGAAAAAAATGATAGCGCACGCTTTCCCGTAGAACATGCTCGCAAAAATGGAGTGGGACCAACAATAGACAACACGAGGCAATTTTAATAAAAGGTGGGAATTCAAAGGATTTCAAACTAAATATAATTTGTCTACCGAATGTGTTTCTTAAAATATGTAAGTCAACAACTGTTTCTTGAATCAGAATGCCACCTAGGAACCGGCAATGTTTCAAGTGCACGGGCAGGTGATGTTGACAATTTAGTAATCAGGGCATGATAATGAGCGGCATAACATGTTCGATATTATATTTTATATTAAATGGACCAGTGGAACCGCAATTTCAGAAGTGCATAATTTATTCGCCGTTCAAGTTTTGTAATATACTCCACCGAAGAAGAAAAAAATATATAGTTTAGTTGTATTTTATGCTGGAAATGAAAAACATCTAGAGACGCATTGGAGTCAATTTAGGAGCTTCAACTTTGTTCTAGTGCATATTTGGAATGTATAAACGAATTCATTATGAATTCTAAATCCTCAACCTAACGTCACACCAATTATTTATCCCATCGAATTAAAAGTGAGTACAGTATTGAATGTTGTGCATTAGTCCTATGCAGCATTTCAACCGCTTTGGATAATTCTCGAAAATTAACTTCACAAAAAAATCAGATTGAAAATATTTGACTTCTTATTTTTATTCTACTTAGGTACTCAAAAATTCCCACGGGATTTTACAGAAGTTTCACTCGGATTGAAACAATATATTTGGACTCATTGAAGAAATATTCTTGGAATTCCAAATATCTGTTTCCATATTCCCGTAATGGCATTAATGAATTAACATCCATTACCTAAACAATTTCCAATGAAAGGCATAAGTCGTATGCCAAATTTCAGCGAAACAGACAAAAAGTCACCTTAATAGGGTCGAAAATATTTGAGAACAAATTTTTAGAGCAGAACATTCATGATGGAAATCTGAAGAGGCTTGCACGTAGGCATTTTCACGTTATTATCAATTTTCAATATGTTTTTATTAAAATTTTTGGGTAGGAGGAAATGCCCTCACACTTTGGAGGAGATCTAACTCACAAACATTTCGAGTGGATTTTTCTCATTAACGAATTTGAGTGAGGTACTAGGACCCCAAGCCTATCCTGATAATTTTGAAACTCTAGGATTTCTTCTTCGAAACTCACTTTTTCATATATTTGAAAACATACAACTCGTGAATATATTGTGTTTGGTAGAAAACAAATATAACGGAACGAAAAAAAGATATATCGGTAACCAAAATTAACATATTTCTGCAACTAATAAATATATGACTCGAAAGAAAACTATTTGCAAACCCTTTTTTGTCCCATACGGCACCTTATGCTTTTGTCACAAATGGCACCCCAAAAATTCTATACTAATTCATTACCATTTGGCTCCTCTTTCCTATCGCACAAATTGATCTGTCCATTAGCGGCTTGAAAGTAATCTGAAAACTTCATGCCTTCACTTATTTCTCACCTAACTTACAGATAACTCAACAGTCCGAAGCGCAAAAAATCTAACAATCGGGTCATGAACAAGTTATGTTTGGCCCAGATAAACATTTAAGAATATATTCCGTCATATTGAGACCATTTCTTTGTCGCTCAAAAAGATTGTCACTTCAAATAAAGAAACCCTTTCTTTTATTTCCACTTGTTTGAGTTCAACACCAAAGTAATCAAAGTAATAGAATGAGACAGCGATTCAATTTTACTGAAGTAATTTCCGAATCAAAAGAAGATAAAACTCAACCTAACCACTGAATGACCACATAAAAAGTTAATCATTGATACTAATGAGCTCAGCCCGGATCAATCAAAACCAAAGACGTACAACATAACAGTAGCTAATATTCTTCGACGATAGCTGGGTAGAGGGCGAGGTTTAAACTATATAATATCTAAAATCGGAAGCCTCCATTTCGATTAAAAGTATAACACTGAAACGATGACAGAGCTTTTTCATAAGACAGGGGGGGATTTATGTTAAATATGAGCAGGATAATACTCTTCGAAATCCTTTCCGAATTATGGTTCCTATAATGATCCTCTGCATCGATATTTTTTGAGAGCATATGTAATGCAATACCAAAACAACGAGTGTGAAGTAATAATTTTGGCACAGTAGGAAGGTTGCCATACAGAAAAAAAATGGTTAGGGTAACAGTAACAGAGTAAAATAAAATTTTTTGAAAAGAAGAAAAAGTTTCATTACATATCCGAAGCCACAAATTCATGCATTAGTGCATTTTCTATTGAGAAACAATATTGTTAGGCTTTTCGGTTTATTGTTCGATTTATCTCAGGATGAACCTTAATGATCGCCATAAAAAAAAATCAGAATAGCATTGAACTGAGGTCAAGAGCTTTCACGAGCTTGTTCAATTTCGTTGCCAAAGCGCTAACGGAAATGACACATCCAAACGCAAAACGTAACTTAATTTCTTGATGGAAAAATTTGGCGATTTTTTTTTCATCTGATATAATTTTCCCCACGAAATTCTACAGGAACCTTAAAGGAAGCTTCAAGCATTTGTCCATCAAATACTAGATTTCAATTCGATCCGATCTGTATTTTTTGAAACATCTGGCAAATACATAAATTGAATAGTTATATTCATGAATCATTGGGCGGATTTACCCATTCCTTAATTCAGCTTTCATAATGAATTCCCAAACCTACTGTATGAATACCGACTGTCTGATTAGAGTTGAAATCGAGTATGTGATTGAAAAGTTCCAGCTTGAAGGTTATGTGGGGAATATCGCAAAATATGAAATAATTTGAAAAAAAATTCTTACATATTTGTTTGTACCTTTTTCCAATGGAACGATCATCGAGAGATCTGCACAAGTTTGCGTATCAGCATTCGCCAAGAAGTAACCAAATTTCATCATGATCGGATTTACATTCATTTGTTATTCCGGAAACAACAATGATACCGAGTAAATAAGCACGAAATTTGACATATTTTTTTGCCCATATCTCAAGTGCAATTTGGAACACTTTTGTAAACAGTGACCTCAAGGTTTGTGTTAAACTTGATTGCAGTCTGATGATTTCTTTCAACAAAAACGTGTAAAATTCTCGGAAAAAGATATTTTTCGAATTTTTCCCTGCACGGCCTCCCGAAATCCCGCGTAAAGTTATGCTTCGGTATTTTATAGCCAACAATGAAGTAAGATTTCCATATAGTCAGGACTAAGAGAAAAACGCGTAAAAACTTAGCAGCCCAGAAAAAATGTTCTTCATGCGAGAATTTCTTTATTTTCCCTTTTGGTACGTGAATGAAATGAGAGTCTCTGTTTGTTAAAAAAATCATGTTATGTTATTTCAAACGTTTAGAAATTAAATTTCTTCAATTGGAATATTGAAGGTTTTTTGAAATTTAATAATTGAATGACTGATTCAGGAGCTAACTTTCACTCTCTATGATTTGAACGGAAGAATTATCAATTTGACAGTCGACTACTGTTTTCAACATTGAGGTTGAAAAAGGGGCGGTTTTCTGTCTTGTATTGCAGAATCACCAATTATTTTTTTTCTCAGCTGCGTTGATTTTTCTAAAGTATTTTCAAAATGACAGTTGTCGCGCAAAGCTGAAAGACCAGGAAAACAGATCAAATAAACCAATACGTTTATTTATTGTTCTGAAATAGAATAGAATGTGATATATTCTTTAACCTTAATATAACAGATAATGTCAAAATATATGTGAATGTTTTTATGTAACAAGAGAAATAGCACATCACAATCAACGCCCAACTACACAAACTTTTGCTTTGAATTGATTTACTAGAAATTATCGCGACCATGGAGTAGAATGAATTTTCTTTGAATAACCCTTTTATTCTTTATTTGAAGGCATTGTAATGTAATGATTCCAGGCTTTTCGATAGTTTATTTTACAGTTTCAGACACATATTTGTCCTTGGCTTATTACATATACATGACGCATTTCGGTATATTGCAGTTTCATCAGGTTCTAATTTGCAACTATCTCAAAAAGTGTGTAACAATTCCATATAAACCAATATTACAGGTACAGAGATGTTCAATAGAAATTAACCACATTTATGTCTTTTAATAAGTTTACAATATATTTCAGGTTAAGGCCAATACATTACGAATATTCGTCCTTGGACCGTGTGTTGTAATCGTGAACGATCCTGTACTTTTGAAACCTGTTTCCGTTTTTATGTACCTGTAGAAGGCATTTAAGAATGTAACAGCATGGTACAGTAAGTATTACATATTTTTCAAAAACTGGTCTACAGCAGGCCATCTGACGTACTCTGGCTACCATTCTGAGATTTTACTTTCGTTTCAGGAAAATTCTTTCAGCTTCCGAGGACGCCGTCCCAAAGGATGATGACTTAGGCTATCCTTCCGTGGAACTGAGTATGGTACACAAAGGGGGCTTCTTTTTCTATCAGAATGAATTGATATTTTCAATTACGAACAGTGTTATTAAATAATTCCAGATAATTCATTCACAATCTAGGTTTCCGCTGATTGCCAACCGAAGCAGAGAGATGGTACTTCCTCTGTTCCTTCGTTCGGTGATGATCACTAGCTACATTGTTTTATTAGCATTAACAGACATACTGTTGTTCCTGAACAATTAAACAGCGTTGTCTTTGGATTTTCTCGATTTCTGCCGGTGAGATCTTTCTTCTTTATCTCTATTCAGAAAATAAACATCACCCGCAAGAAGCATTCCGTCATCCACCACAACATTATGTACCAGTGCAAATAAAGTTGATTCAAGAACCAATCCCTGGGTTACTCAGGGTTGATTTTAGCTCTTAGAGATATTTTTCCATCAAGGTACACCATTTCGTAGCGATTTGGCAAGTATTTCATCAGACCAAGTGCTGGCTCTCGGACCGCAAAGTATTTCAATATTTGAAATGAAATTATTATTATTATCAATATTCAAATTTGGAAAGGAGCTTTTATTGTTCCACGCAATCGAATGCCTCACTCGAATCCATGCAGTTTGATATTACCTCATTTGGTCTGGTCAGAGCATTCACAATAAATTCTGTTATATGGACCAGGGCAATTATTAAGTAAAGGAAATATTACTTTCCCGAAGCCATGTTACCGGCATGGAAACAAAATGATTCTTTCTCAAAATTGGGAGCAAAGTTGTTCTGATGAGAGATTCGAAGATCTTTGAAATTGCTGGCAGTATGGGTATAGGATTTTAATTTTCGTGGAAACCTTCGTCTTTGTCTTATGCAAAGGTATTACCCTTGTCAATTTCAACTCTTCCGGGAAAAATCCCTGCTCAAAAGAACCATTTATCGGATGTGTGAATTGGTCCACCAAACAAACAATCGTCTCCTTGGGTAATCTCATCGAAAATCCAGATGTCGCAGAATCTTCCGGCTACCAGCTCCTATGAAATAAATACCCTTTCCAATCCCTCTTTACACCTTTTGCCAGGAAGATGCGGACTGTTTTGGAAGTGTTAGGCTTAGTTGAGTTTCGTCAAGAGGAGGAGTAGATCTGACTTATGGTCAGGACGTTTTTCAGGACATTTCGAACTTAAAAAGATTTAATGTTGATGAATATATCATTTTTAATCTTATTGATGTAAATGAAATTTTTACGGGTATTCGTTCAGTAAGGAAATTAATGATAATAATATAAAGACAACAAATTGAAACAAACCAACAAGTTCCTGAATGTCATAGAAGACTTAAACTGGAAATTCTGCAATTTAGATTTGAATTTTCTAACCGGGCATTCTGTAAGTCACGAAGGCATCTAATTGTAGAGTGATATTCCGATGTACTCATGTAGCTTCTTTTTGGTTCGAGCACGCTCAAAACTTTGCAAATTTTATAATTTTATCACAGAAAAGACATGATTAACATTCCTCTTTTCTGCCGACGGAAGATTTCTTCCTTTAAGATCCCGATAAGAACCCGAACTTTATTGGCGTTTTGGTTTCAACGCTTTTAGCACTGTTCTACAATAGTTCAGAATTGGAATGGAACAGTGCATCGGTTCTGCGCAGAACTAGACCGTTATGAATTTCGGAACCAAAACAAAGCTTCGTGTTGACTTCTGGGACCCTATTCTTCAATGTGATGGTATGAACGTTCTCTATCGTTCCATCAAAAATGCACCGCATTTCCTTGACGACAGCGTCGACACGAGCATTTTCCCCCGTCCCCAATTCAAGAATAGGGACCCTGGTGTAGTAATGGTGCAAATAAACTAAATGAGTGACTATACTTTCCACTATTTGAATGTACATGGCACAAAATTCAAAATAAAACTGCATGAACTGTAAGTAAACCGACCGATCCAAATAGGGGTCGACAGGCGTCTCTGTAGGCAATATTTTGGATTGACTTGATCGGACATTTATGCAGAACAAGAATTTGTTTATACCTGGGTGAGATACCCCACATAGTCCGATACTGATGAGAGGATAGGCATGCGCATAATGTGCACCTCTCGGGCATTTCTGTGGTAGGGAGAATTTGAATGTTGAAATTCGTTATGCATCTTTTCCGTGAGGTTTTTGAAATACACCTGGAAGTTGAAATGCCGTTCAATAGACATATACTTAAAAAGAAAGTCTCATTTTGAAATCGTGAAAAGTTTGCATAAAACTGTCTGAGATATCTGAGAAGCATTTTCTCTCAAACCCAAATTCTGAAAGTACTGTTTCAGCGAAATTAATTATCAATTTTTTGGAGTTACACAATTGAACTGTTGCAAAACCGTCAGTAATTTCAACCGCAGAGTATCGACACCCTGAGAAGAAACAATGAAGGCCGCATAATGGGCAAATATAGGCGAATCAATAAAAGAAAACTAAAACAATACCATCCCTAACTTTCCCCCTTGTGATGTACATAACAACAAGACGAAAACCTCGGAAAGACAATCCTTAATTCTGGCTGACATAGTTCTTCTCGTTTGGTATGACATCAGCCAGTTAGGATCCACACTCCGTATTTTCATAGCATACATTTGTTGGAAAGGATCAATAGGTCAATGGAGTTGAATGTTTCCGCAAAATCCAGAAAAATTTCTAAAATCTATCTGCCTGAATTAATCTCACTCACTATAGATTAATAGATATTCTTTATTCACTCGAAAATTAATTCGATGTTTAGATTATCCCTACATAAGAGGATTCGAGCATGTTAAACAGGAAAAATTCGATATGATTACAACGAAAATAACTGTAAGAATGAATCAACAAAAATTAAGAATTATCACATTCTGAAAATTCTACGAACCTACCTTATCACCTTTATACTTTATGCATCATGATGAGCTTGTTTTATGGCAAAAGACCACAACTTTTTCTCGAGTGATTTGGAACAATAGAGCATTCTAGTCTCTCCCGGTATCATCTTATATGTTGAAATTATTTGGTATTCAAAATTTTTTTGGTTATGAGATGTGGGTATACCATAAAATGGGCCTACATGACTCTGTCCAATCCAAGGAAACTATAAAAATACAGACTTACCATTGTTAGTTCACGTCTGAAATCACTGAGGTAGACATTGAAATGATAAATACAAACTTCACTTGATACCACCGACTCCAAATTTATATGGGATAAAAATAAACATTAAAAAAACAAACAATGACTCCAAGAACGCATTGGAAAGGGCTAGAGAAATGTAGTAAACTCTTGTGGAAACAAAATATTTTCGCTTTTCAGTTTCAATTTTATTTTATGTTTGTTGGGGCATGCCTTTGTTTCTCATAGGCAGTATAACGGCGAGTTCCTGTAGGTCTTCTTGATAAAATGAATAATTATTATTTTAGAAAAGTGGAAATTAGCTCATAAGAAATAAAGACCTGGCATCGCACATGGCCCTATTTTGATGATTTTTATTGCTTTTCGTTTCAGTATGCTTTCGAGGTGGTCGCATTTCAAACTAAAATATACGCTTTTCCATACCCTACTTTTTCATTTGAAATAGTCTTATGCTCACAATGAAAACTGATGTTGATGCTTCAGGTTCCAAAAGATAAGAATAAATGATCAATGATCATCTCATTTTAAATGAATATCATCCGAAATTCAGTGACAGTTAATCGAAATTTGATTATCAAATCATTAACTCGTACGAGTTCTTCACCGATGGCCAATGTGAACGAAAAAAATTCAAACCAACTGGACGTTACACCCAGAAAAATGTCCAGCTTTTACGAATTCGCTTGGAAGTAGGGTTAGATTTCAAAGTCTACCATTAATCCTTCTTTCAAACCCTCAAATTTCAGGGTTTGAATTTAGCACTCCGTTAAGGCCAATAAACGAGGATTACGTGACGGTGTCAGATAATTTTGTACCTAAACCTTGGTTATACTCTTGATCTATGATTTTGTAATACAAGTGGACCTTAGAACTAACTTAAATGGTAGGGGAATGCGTAAGGGAAAGGATAACTGATGTAAGCCTAAGGTGGAGAGTATGTATAAGGGTAAGTATTAGCGTAAGATTGATGGTAGGTGTAGGTCTAAGAATAAGGGTAAATTAAGGATAAGTAGAAGGGGTATAGTTGAGGGTGTGAGCGTAGAGGTAAGGCTAAAGGGTGAGTTTAATATTAAGGGTGAGCGTAAGGTTTAATGTAAGCGATAGAGAGCCAGAATAGTCGTGAGATCAAGGGTGAGCGTAAGATTGGGTAAAAGTGTAAGCGTAAAGTAAGGATAAGGGTTACTGTATGAGTAATGGTGAGCGTAATGTTGAGGGAATTTGTAAGCGTAAGGGTGAGGGAAAGTGTAAGCGTGAGGGTTAGGGTAACTGTCAGTCTGAGGGTGAGGGTAAGTGTTAGGGTAGAGGTTATCGTGAGGTTACGGGTAAATGTGAACCTCATCGTAAGAGCAAGTGTGAGGGTCAGGGTAATCTTAAGGTTGAGGGGGAGTGTAAGCGTAAGGGTAAGGATAGTTGTAAATTTAAGGGTAAGGAAAAGCAATACGTTATGAGTAAGTGAAATCGTCAGCGTGTTGAAGGTGTGAAGGATAACTGTTGGCCATAAAGTAAGGGTCAAGGTATGTGTTAGAGTGAGGTTAAGAGACACTGGGTAAGTGGGATCATCAGCGTAGGGGCAACTGTGATAGAAAAGGAGAGCGTAAGGGCAATGCTAACTGTACACGTAAGTGTAAGCAAAGGGTATGGGTAATATTAACCGTATCCTCATCCTGACTCTTTGTCTAGCAGTTACACTTACACTCACCCTTACCTTTACCCTCACCCTTACGCTCAGTCTTACCGTTACACTAATGAGTTATCCTTATCATTAGGTACGCCTATTCTCACCTTCAAACATAAGCTCATCCTTACCCTCATCCTTACAGTTAACCTTAACCTTGAGCCTCCACTCCCCCTTAACAGAAAAAGGAGGCTGCTCAAAAACCAGGCAAGCCGGTTATGCAGCAGGTGACAAAGCAGAGAAGGCGGCATTCTGGGTAAGAATAATTCCTAAGGAATACCCTAAGGCTATCCTGAAGGTTGATCGACAGTCCACTTTGAAGAACGTTCTGGTGGAGGAAATGTGTGCCGAAGTACAGAGAGAAGGATATACTTCTCTGGTGTTCATTTCCGTGGTGGAATGATGCTGGGGGAGTGTGAATCACAAGAGTTGGCGGACTGGCTCATAAAGTCGGTACCGCAGCTGAGATATTGGAGAGTACCCTAGTTGGTGGAGCTGAGCGGAGGCGACATCCCCAGTCCCACCAAAATAACGGTATTCTTCCCAAGAATCCTTGACGTGGTACCGGAGAAGATCCTTCGACTTATCGAGGTTCATAACTCCATCCTCAACACTAGGGCATGGAGAGTGCTGAACTTGAAGAGGGAGGGGAAGGTACGATCCGCGCTATTGGAATTGATCTCAAATCTGATGAATTCCTGAGGGCAGAGGGATGCCACCTGCAATTCAGGATCAGGTGCATCCCAGTTATAGGACTAGGTGATAAAAGTGGCCCTGCGGATGGGTCAAAGGATGTGCGGATAGGACGACTTCCACATCCTAGAAGTCCAGCTACTTTGGCTATCCTTTGGCAGAAACTTCCTCTGCATCTCGCAGAAGACCGGGCTGGGCTGTCTGATAGCCGGGGATCCGAATGAGATTCACTCGAATTCTGGAGAGGAAACCTCTCAGATAGAATTAGAGGAAGGACAGGCGGAGAAGAAAAAGGGGGCTAGATCACCATAAAACAAGCCTTTCTCTTTACCAAAATATCGCAATAAGAAAACCTACATCACGCGAAAGGTTTCTAATCCATGCTTGCAAGGTTCTTTGTAATGCAGCAACTAGAAATTGCTCTGATCCAGAAACCCTGAATCAACAAAGAAGGCGAAAGCAAATTATGGTAACAGGCAACACAGAGAGGTTTCAAAGATATCCCGACGATATCTTCTCAGAACATTGAAAGTACTTTTGCTACTTCATTAAGAAGTCACAGGGAATACTATATTTGCTCCAAATATCCGCTACAGCGATATTCTGAAAGAGATCCTGGGAAATTCGCTCGCACAGTCTCATGGCGAAGAGATTAAGAAATTATTAAATGCTGCCTATTGCGAGATTTCTGTGAGTACGACATGAGATTTTTCCAAGCAATGCCCCTAGCGAAAATATCCAGAAGTACAATTATATTAACATGTATATTCTGTTTCTGGAGAGATTCCTGTTGATAATTTTGTGGTGACTATGACTTATGCGGACTTGCTATGCGAAAATAGCAGGCAGCAAGGAACTCTGCTGACACATATCATAATTCCCCACGATAGCCTCAATGATTATACCCAACAAGGACTTCCAGATTAGCTTTACCAGAGATCCGCGAGATGGCGAGATCCGTGGACAAGACATTCTAGACGAGATCGAATAAGGACCGATTGGATTTTCGGTTCTTACGTCTGGTAAGTTAGATGACTTTGAGTATTGTTTAGCGCGGTCGGAATTGATATTCATTCTTCATTCGTATTTCGGATATGAATGAGATCCGCGAGATGGCAGGATACGTGAACAAGATATACCAGACTAAATCGTAATATGAAAGCTTAGATTGTCGGTTCTTACGTCTGGAGGTTAGATGACTTTGATGAATATTGATTTGTATTTCGGAAATGAATGGAGATTAATTATCGGTTTTTGGAAAAAAATATCGATTTTACTGTGATGGGTATATGAAAACAAAACATTGATTTAGAATCCCTGTTCGTTTTCAAATGAGAAATGTGTGATGGTTTTTTAAGAAATATGAATGGATCTGATATTGGTCGACATTTTGATGAATCTTGAAAAATATGAAGCAGTTTCGATTACATTTTGGATATCTTGTTTACTTCCGAGAATTGTCGAAACTCTTCAGATCTGAGAACGTAATTTCCATTCGCATAATATTGTACAAGTTTGCCGTTGCCTAACCAATACTGGTAGTGAGTTTTAATCCAGAAATATGATAATGTGAAAGAGAGAGCTTTCTTTGCGATGACTGAAGTCATAAATGCTACTTTTAATTAGGCTCGTTTCGTTGTCAACTAGTAAAATAGTCGATAACCAGTTTTCGTGTAAAACCATTGTATAAAGAAAGTTTTCATTCAATTACAGAAATATACATTTGCATGACACCTCTTACTTGCATTTACTCCTCCACCGAATGTATAAAAACGACGTGATTTTGTACCACAAAATTTTTCATCATGACCTTTCGGAAAATCCGGCACCATGAAAGACAGTAACAAAATATGATAGAGTCAATGTGAATTATGTTATAAATGATTTGTTTTTTGTATGTTTGCCGATTGACCCATAGGAAGCCTCTCCGAGGATATTCATTTCGTTCTTATGAATCGAACACATATTTTTCCTATGTGTAACTAGTGGATTACGAAATGGAATTATCTGCAATTTCTCTTTGTTCACACTACGCATGAGGGATATCGTAAAAATTCTGGCTCATGTTCGGGATAGAGATATCGTGCGAATAACGTCAACGTATGAGTACACATGTCCATGCTACCCTGCTTTGACTTCAAATTAAGTGTGTAATCAGCTGATTTAAAAATTCAAAAAGTGATCACTTCAGTGCATAAGGCCATTATATCTATTTCTACGTGGAAAATTACAATTTTCACCAATATTACCGCGAAAACGCGGAAATAAATAAACAAACTGAAACAGTTCATTGAGGAGTCAACAATACCTGGGATAAGATAAGATATCGTAACGATGCTATAAAGGTGTCCACACACTGAGAAGACATCATTATGTCCTCAAATCAGAATTCTTCTGGGTTCCCACACAACAGAATCACTGAACAGAATAATTTAAATGAATTCTTAGGATTCCAATCAAGTCAACAAACATGTGGAGCATAACATTGTTTCAACGAAGCTATTGGCAACCTCAACAACAGCCTATCACAGGAGCAACTAATGGATTCAGAGGATACTAGACACAAATGGCAGTGTGTCAAAAAACGCAAAAGGCAACACTCACCAACAAATAGCCAACAAATAGCGCTCAAAAACCAGCTACACACCAAACTCCAGTAGAAAATCGTTTTTTACCTCTACGATACAATGCCTCCGAACACCTAGATGATGAAAATCAAAACGAGATACAAAACGAAAGTACTCAAAGAGACCCTGCTCCGCCAAAGCCACCACCAATATTCATTTATGGTGTGAAAAATTACAAGGCTATGATAACGAATCTAAGCACAATCACTGAAACTGACACCTACTTCACCAAAGCTTTGACAAACGAAACAGTCAAAATGAGCCCACGCTCAATTGAAACATATAGGAAACTAATCAGACACCTAAAAGAAGGAAAAATAATACACCATACATTACAATTCAAGGAAGACAGGGCCTACAGAGTAGTTATCAGAAACCTCCATCATTCTGTACACACTGTGCGTAACATAGCGAATATCAGTCACAGAGTGACAAAACAACCACTCTCAATGTTCTCTGTCGATTTGGAACCGCAGTCAAGTAATAAAAAAATATTTGAGCAACAGTTCATTTATCACACTGAAATTACAATGGAACCTCAAAGGAAAAAAAAGGACATAGTTAAATGCATGCGTTGTCAAGAATATGGACACTCCAAGGCATATTGCTACAAACCCTATAGCTGTGTGAAGTATGGTGAACAGTATGACACTAGAGAATGCCAAAAACCAAGAAATACTCCTGCTAAATATGCCCTATGCGATAGCGATCATCCAGGGAACTATAAAGGCTGCTCTGTCCACAATGACCTCATTCAAAAAAGAAGCTCAAGAGTCAAGACCAACACCAATCCAAAGACACATTCAAACCAAAACCCAGCACAATCAGTTCCACCTAACTCAAATATTAACGAACCTAGAAATCACTACCAAACCTATGCAGACACAAAACAAGAGTACCCACACAAACGAACAACCAGCCCAACAACTGGGTGCCCAACTTGTGACATTCTTAGAAGAATTCAAAAATATGTTTTCCCAACTAATGAACCAAAATAGCATGATACTGAATCTGCTTACATCTGTCATCAACAAACTGAATTAGAAATGGCTATTGAAATCCTCAGAATCGCAACATGGAATGCGACATTCCATTCCTAGACATCAACGAAGTCGACATATTATTAGTATCAGAAACTCATTTTACCGAGCTAACATCCTTCTCAATCCCATATTACTCCATATACCACACCAGCCACCCAGATGGTACAAGTCACGGTGGGTCTGTACTCATTATCAGGAACACACGAACTAGCCAAGTACCACACTAACGAAATTCAGGTAACAACAATACAAATGAATAGCAGAAGAGGAAACCTCAACACTTCCTTCATTTACGTCACAAAATTACCACCGACATGTACAAACAGTTTTTCAACACCCTTGGGAATAAATTTGTTGTCGGAGGCGACTGGAACGCAAAATACACACATTGGGGCTCGAAGCTTATTACCACTAAAGGACGTAACCTACTGCGAGCCATAACAGATTCAATCTGTCGTCATCTAAGCACTGGAGAGCCCACTTATTGGCCAACTGATCTACTCGACTTTTTCATAGTAAATGGCATAGCAACCCAGACCCATAAAGCTACTACGTAGCAATTTCTGTTGAAAATTTTTCAGATTTTGATTGTTTCCTTCTATCATAATATTCTGAAAGAGAAAACTATGAAAAACGTCATTAACATGAGGAAACAAGCCACAGTTTTTCAATTTTTTTCTTAAATGGTTCTTTTATTTTGCGAAAATTTGAAATGTCAGAAATAAGCCAGTTCCGAAGTTCAAAACTAAATTCTGAATAATTTCTGCAGAAAATTTCCGAAAAAATCAAAGTGTGGTCACCAAAAGGTTTCAGATATCGGATCAGTTACCTCTCGAGAATATGAAAATGAGTCCAGTGAGTATTGTTTTCGATATTGTATGAATAATGAGAGGGCACTTTTTGGTCTGAATTAAAGAAAAACTCAATTCAGACCAAAAAGTACCCTCTCATTATTCATACAATAGTGTTACTTAGGTCGTTAAAGCATCATGATTGTTTTCGATGTACGTGAATACCGAAAGGAAGGTGTTGTAGCCCATATGTTCGTTGATGACCTGAGAAAGGCTGAAGACAAAACACGGAATGTCCAAATTTTAAAAATATTTCCGTAATCCTAGAATATTTTCCAATGAATTCATAAAAGGGGACAAGGTGTTTTCACTCGAAAACTTTACAGTCACCCTATTTTGATTAGAATCCCTCACTTCTTTAATGTTTTTTCACTTGTTTTCACGCCAATAGTTTATATTTAATTAGTTCCAATTTGTTCCGTTGGAAGGAGTTTCATAACACTTATAATCTTTGAGTTATTAAAAATTGTTCATTTCACACACAGCGCCATCTATGAAAACCAATGCGTAATTGAGGTTCCACAGGGTAAGGATCTGCGAAAGGTTAAGGGTAGTTTATACTGTATGGTTTGGTAAGAGGTTGCTTTCCACGGCGACCTGTGACGAGGATCTAGATTCCTTATCTACGGTTTATCCCAGGTAAGCTGGCCTGATGATCAGTAAAAACTGTGAAACACCTGTAACCATTCTCCCTGGATGCCGCTTCTTCGATGTAGATGTTTCGGTTGATTGGATGATTAGCTCTGATCAAGGTGGAATGTTCCTTGAATAATCGACAGATATTCGTCCTTGTGGTTATGTTAGTTTATAACTACTGGAGCTCTCTTTTCCCCATGAATTCCTATCTTTGTTAGATGTTGGACGTTATCGTCTTGTGGGAAAACCGATGATCCAATAATATACTAGATGCACCCTGGAGCTAGCATGCCGTAGTGAGCATCAATCCCTTTGTGAAAGAGAGATAGGGTTATATCTGTCATGTGCGACTGAGACGGGCAAAAAATAATTCACGTGGTTTGAGGACAAATTCACAATGCGCTTGGTCCGTTCTTTGAATTTTTAGGGGTTTGAATTATATTGTCACTAATAATACGTATTGTTTGAGTGAACATCCTTTAATAATGAAATATTTTTTATGTTACTCAATCAATATTTGCCTAAATCAACAAAATATAACGATTTTACTCACCGCCGTCGCGATTTTTTTATTCGATTACCAACAACGGCCATAGAATTTCTTGAAAATATTTATTTGGACTAATATCATCATTATATATTGGGAAGCCTCCAGCAAGCCAGTAAAATAGTTTCAGGAGCACCTTTTTTGCCTCAAAATGTGAAAAATGTTTTCTGATATTTGAGCGATAAAAGTATTCTATATATCTACTTATTACACCCTAAACACATTGAATAGGTTGAATCAAATTGTTTTGTTGGTGAATAATGGCAATGATGGTGATAATTAATTGTTGATAGTGAGTGTTAATTCAGGGGAGCTAGAGCTATTAAAGTTACGAATACCGCTGAAAATCAACAAAAAAACAGTGCACCACTATTCAAAAATTAAATTGGAAAAAAATTTGTCAATTAGGTAGAAAAGAAACGAATTACTTTCATTTTGGACTAATAAGTCGAGCTTCGATAAAAAGCAGGTTACTCAATAATATTTATTCGTAGAACAAAATAATTAATATCCTAAATATCCTAGTTTATGAGCCAAACAGCAATTCAAAGGAGAAAATATTGACCTACTTAGTTTTACCGAAGTACTGAGATATAATATTACATTATGCTCCTGGGAGATGGCGCGCTGTACGCAGTTATTCTGCAATATTCCATCTGACAAGTGACAAGTATCTAGATTCCTAATCTACGGTTCACCCAAGGTAAGTTGGTCCTATGCTCAGTAAAAACTGTGAAACAGCTGTAACCATTCATGCAGAACTTTTTGAGGATAATATAATTAGAAGATCGCAGAATATACTGGCTGGTCCGCGAGTAACTATACATCGTTTGACGGTGAACACAAACCAAAGCCAGAGGATAACAATTAAATATTAGCTAAGGCTATTCGTTTCTGTGATACAGGTGGCTTATTGATTTTGAAAGAACATTTGGATGGCTATAACATGTGAACCATTCAACGTATTCGCTTCTCATTTGGCAGGCATTATCATCTGAGGCTTTTAATATGCACCATACCGATATTTCGGAATAAAAAATTCCAAGTCCTGTTCTATACGATGGCCTGATATTACAATACTTGCAAATCTGAAGCGAATTAGTCGAACAGTTTAGAAGTAATAACCATCCAAAAGTACTGCCGAGATCAATAAATCAATGAAAAAGTACAAGATTTTGATTATTTCCAACTGAAAAAGTGAATGGTTGGTGTGTCACTCACATGCAAAACAGTATTCGAAAGAAAAATCCATGCAAAATTAGATGATAGGATTGACAAATAGATATTTCCTGTACATAGTTGTAGTTGTAGTATACTGTTTCAGGAAACTTGGAATTAGGAATGGAAATTTTCTAATTCTGGTCTGTACTATTTTGATACGGTTCATTTGAACAGTTCGATGGCCTGTGATGACCATACCTGCCAAATTTGAAGCGAATACGTTGAATGGTTCAACAGTATAGCTATCTGAAGGTTCTGCCGAAGTCAATGAATCATCCTATATCCTAGAAACCAATAGCCTTACCCCATATTTGAACGTTCCTGTTCACACATTGTACAAAGTTATGCATCATCACTCCGAAACTACTTTCATGATGATTTGATCAGTATTTCTTGAGTTAATGGAGGACATATCAACGATACCAAGAAAAAGAACACGAAGTTTGCTATAGTTTTCTCCAGTATCACCGAAAATTGTATTTCGATTGAATAGACGACTTCAGTCCAAGTTGCCAACCCACACCCTTCTTCCAAATTTACTATAACTGGGGAAGGGGAATTTCAGAACAAGTTTGACAGGTATGGTCATCACAGGCCATCGAACTGTTCATATGAACCGTATCAAAATAGTACAGACCAGAATTAGAAAATTTCCATTCCTAATTCCAAGTTTTCTAAAACACTATACTAAACTACAACTATGTACATGAAATATCAATTTGTCAAACCAGAGTCGTCAATTGAAATTTGGTACACTGTCTTCAAATATAGACTCCAGGGTCAGTGCAATAAAAAATAACGTACGATTTCAACAAAATTTCGCTAGATGTCGCGCTTCGTTAGGTTTCAACTAACACATATATTTCAATCCATGACCGTTTAGCCGTTTTGACCCACTAAAGAACTCAGCCATCACATTTCGAAATGCAGGGCTATCCTTGAAGTTTCGAGTCGAACAGAGAATCGATTTTGGCACCGGCTTCGTCATCAATGATTCCAACCTGGTCATTTGGGGCCAATTTCACTAAAAATTTTAAAATAATAAATATTTGGACGAAAAATTGAAGCACGCAGTTTTCCAGAACATGAGCACAAAAAGAATTTTTTATCTTGACTGCGACCCTGTACAAAGAATTCCCAAAATAATTATAGTTCATCGATAATTTATCACGCGGTATTTTGTTATGGGAGCCATTGTTGACGTGACAGATAGAAAACAATTAGTTTTTGATCGGTTTGAGAACTGCGGGTTTGCTCGTTGATACTACAATCGGAGCAGCCAAACGTGCTTTTGTGTATTGTCCATTCAAAAGACGATGTATATAATATGTTGATGGACGTCGTTCCCAATAAAATTCAACTAATTGACATGCTTTCATCGGCTCGATTCGATTCGAATTCGAAACGATTTGAGGTTTTTCATATAGGGGCGAGAGTCGATACTGAAGAAGAATAAATATTAAACGGAAATATCCAACCCATAATGATACGGGGTGTTTCAGATTAATGATAACCAGTTAAAAGTACGGATCTATTTCAAGGAAAGAAAACATTAGATTGCCCTTCAAATCATGAGAATTTGATGTACCTATGTCTGATTTGAATAATGTATTCGCATCAAAATCATATTATTGGATTTTGGGAACATTGTCCGAATCCGTGGTTCGTTTATTGAAAAAGCTTGATTGAAATCTTAGAACAATTCTCTTTTCAACATCAGAATCTACGAATAATATACAAATCTCCCAATCTCCCCAAAATTTGGGAACTTCAAATATATAGGAATGTATTTATTGATTCGATCTACCGAAAAACGTCAACAGATGGCGCGCCGGAAGCTCACCGTTTTCAGTGTAGTTTTCCGCAATTTTGATTAAGATATGAGTCCATACAAATATTTGAGGGATAACACGAAATATTCACAAATGCTATCAAAGTGAGGTCTGATTTTCAATATTTTCAACCTCTTTCTTGTTGCTAGATTGAGAGAAAGTGTAAGCGTGCTTTCGACGCGTCATCTGTTGACGTAGTTTGATAGATCGAATAAAGAAATATAATGGTTCTTTCGTTTTTATACAGGGTCCCGCAACAGTGGCTAGGTTTTCCATACCTCTATTCAGAAAACAGATAGGAATATAGTTTTTTATGATGTTTAATTATTGCTCGAACTCGACAAATTAAACATTTTTTCGTCACACAGGGTGTTCCATTTTTTCTGGACGGACCCAACCTATGTTTTTTGGAATAGCAATCTGTATCTTTCATTACGGCTCCTACATGAAAAATAAAATACACTTTATACATATCTTTCGAGATATTCTTCCCGACATGTCTTTTTTCCAATATTCGTAACTAGGAGTATTTGCGACTATTAAGTTGTGCCAGGTCCAAATGGAATTATTTCTGGTCAAATATTGAACATTGGTTACTCACTCAAACAGCATATATGAAATCGAACTGGTATGTATACAGGATATGAAAAACTGCCTGTCACAGATTGGAAATAAAATCAGCAGAATCTTCCTTATTTCAAATGAAACACCCTTCATTTTATCGATCCATAAAAAGCACCAAATTTCGTCTAGCATTCCTAATGGTCAATTTCACCAGTTTTCCTTAAAACTTTTTTTTTTAGAAGAATATACCATACCATTTAGATATGATGTGAATCGTGGAGAGTTTAAACTCGAAAAAAAAAACATTAGGACGACATTTCGAGAAATTTGCGAGGAAAAGCTAATCAGCAGACTGAAAAACGTGAGGTTTCGACATTGGCGGGTATTTTGAAAAAATCTCAAAATCGACGAAGTAGGCGATAGATACAAACTTCTGCTCCTTTTTGCAACCCGAAAATTTCTCTAACTAGGTTTTTGACACCTATATCTCCAATAATCGGTCCAAAAATGTGATGTATCGCTAGACTACATAATTTCAATGAAAGTTGATATTGAAACATATGTTTAACTTGTATTTCATTTTCTTGAATGAAGTCTGTGTTCGAAAGACTTTTCTAGCCTGCGCAAGAAAGCTGGTTCAAGGGTGCGTTCAGATGCTACGCCGTGTGACGCCGGGCGCGTCCCAAAGCGTTCAGATGATTACGTCTGGCAAATGGTTGGGTCGTTCAGATGCTTGGGAGAAACTTTACCGGGCGTCCAACTTTCCAACCCAGCCCGTACATGGGTAGAAATTAACCCGCATGCGCTTTGCAGTTTATAATGACAGGAGTGAGAAGTTTTGGTTATGTTTACAATTTCAAAATCAGATTTAATAGTTGTTAACTCTCGAACTGGTTGTATCTCGGAGGAAGAAACATATATTTCTTCCTCTGAGACTTGTATATGCATTTTTGCCTTGCCAAAAAGGGCGATATCAAAAATATTATTTTTTTGGGGTTAAGTAAGATAAGATGAAATTTGACATTTACACCACATCGTTCAGATGAATCTTCTAGTCAACGGCTACAACCAAGCACAACCAAGAAAAATCCTACCGTGCGATTTTTGTCTACCGGGTAAAGCATCTGAACGCACTCCAGTAGACCACCGTTAGCTGACGTCACAACATGGCCGCTGGAGGGACAAACAAAGAGTTTGTTATTGTAGACTGACATTTGTTATGTTGCTGCAGATTATTGTCTATTTAATGAATTCGGATTGTTTTCCTGTGCAATTTCAGTTGTTGTCAAACTTAAGAGGCTTGAGATGAACATAGTCTAGAAGATTATACTGCAAGATTTCCGAATGGTTTTGAAAAATCGAAAAATTTCGGTTGTATTATTCCTTTCAGGTCGATTTATTGGACGATATATTGAAGCATTTTGTAGAGGTTATAGTAGGTGGATTTCAATTGAAATGAGGAGAATATACATCAGTTCTCATTAACTTAACAACTAAGCTTTTCACTGTTTCAGGGGAATTCATATCGAAGATATCAATCCGAACAACTGGAGGTTATCTATATATTAGTATTTTTATGCCTCACTAGCCGAAATTCCGAACAATTTTGATTATCCTATTGTGAAATTAGATCTAACCGTCAAAGAAAGGTTCATCGTTGCCAGATTGTGCGGAAGCGTAATATTGGATTTGAGTGATATTATCTTGATTCATCCGAGACAGTTAATTCTGACTCGAAAATGAAGTACATAAAATAACGATCGAGTAATGTCATGAATTCTGTCGTGGGTACAGTTGTTAGTTTAATTTTGGACAGAATCAATCCAGATCAGCAAATAAAATAATGGCTTCCCATAATTGAAAATTAATGGAAAAAATACCAACCATATCTTTACTTCAACTGAATAGTGCAGAATTACATTTTCCCTTCATATTCAATGTACTTCTCAACTTATATTCTATACAACTCATAAGCAAGAAGCAGAATTTTAAATAACATGACATTTCAGTGGAATCGGATGAAGACATGTTCTCATCGAGAAAGCAAGAAAATAATGCCACAAAAATGTTTCACAGTTGTGGGACGTTCTAATGTTACCATTTATCTCTTGTTTATGATTTTAGAATGCCATTCTAATGGTTACTATTTAAATGTATAACTGTTATTGTATCTTGGATATCATCCCAATGCCGAGTTCACCTGAAGGTTGTCTTGAAATTATATTCATGCATAAATATGTTGGATAACTTTGTTAATTCATTATCTGTTACATAGTTGTCTTTCAACCCTGGCAGGTTCTTCATGTTTCTTATTAGTTTGCAGAGACAAAAATTCAAAACAATTGGTGTGTTCATCATTACTGGACCGATGACCACGCTTACAACTGAACAAAATTTCAAATTCGAATTCAATAGGACAAGCGAGACATATCAATGTATGTGAAAAACAGAAGTCGGTATATTCAAACTGAAAAAATCTCTATTTGAATCACCCTTGCCAACTATTCCTCAATATGTAGTATTAACAAAGGTGTAATGATCAAAATCAACTGTAAAAACCTAGTTTCAAAACGTTTTTCCATTCAGATAGTACACAAAATATTAACATTAGCTCTCAGGGGAATACTCTATGTTGGTCCCGCCAGCAGCTGATTTTAACGTTTCACTTTGTTGAACCATAGAGTGTTGACAGTTCTCTATTTGCGTTATCAAATTATCAGTTATTCTATGCCACATCTTTTCGGAAGTTGGTGGCTCGAAGAGAACCATATTTTATACATCCTTATAAGTAAAAAATAGTTTGTTAAATCAGTTGAAACTATCATAACAATATAGAGTCGTTGAAGGAAATCATAGCGAAGAAATATGAATAATTGCCATTTTTCATGAAATGAGCTGTTTGAAGTAAAACTACTGAACCATAGGAACTACTGGGACAAAATTTGTGGAGCTTTTTTTGGTGCTTTTTATTGATGGATGAAATATCGGGTGTTCCGTTTGAAATAAGAAAGATTCTGCTAATTTATATTTCCAATATGAGGTAAGCTGTTTTTCATACCTTGTGTATCGCAGTTCGATTTCAGATATACCGCTTGAAAACATAAACAATGTTCATTATCTGACCAGAAATGGTTTCCAATTGGACTTGGCAAAACTTAGTGATCGCAAATACCCCGAGGCCCGAGTGACGAATATTGGAAAATGGATATTTCTTTTTAGATATATTGAAATTCTTCTCCAATACCTCCAAAAATATGTCAAATTTCGTGGCAGTTTGGAATTTTGAGGTTGTTTCGTCATGACTCAAGAACAACTAACGGGATGAGATTTGAACTCCGTTGATAGTTAAAGTGTACTAAAGCGCCATTTTTCTAAGGGTTGTAAGACAGTTTTGTAAGGGTTGGTTATTTCCTGAATATCGTTGTTATTTCCGAAAAAACTCAAGAAATTCTGATCGGATGATAATGAAACTTGCTAACTAGTTGTTAATTGTTGATCATTCTAATATGTGCTAAATTTCGTGATAATCGTTGAATTCGATCAATAAGAAACAATTCTACTTTTTTTTCAAATATTTTATAGATGGCGGTCTACTTATCATATGGCCCCCACAAAATTCCGCACGGATCTCCAAGATGTCATTTTAATTGAAGAACTGGATATTAATTCGTTACGATTTTTAGTTAGGAAAATTAAATTTTGAATGCGGAATCATTGGGTAGATTCGTAATCAAACTCCAAACCTAAATGCAAGTATCAAGTCTTTAGGTAAGCGGTAACGGTAACCTTTGAAAGAAATGACTTAGAGACTTGATATCTGTAGAGTGAGTTTTCTGTTTAGATACGATGGTCGAATTAGTGGATCGTAATATTCTCCTAATGATTCCGTAGATGAAGAACATCCGATCCCAAAAGATTTTGCAAGAAGTTGCGTGTCGATGAGCTCCAACTCACTACTAAGTTTCAATTTCATTACTCGAGTTTTTTTCTGAGATAAACCAACGCATTCTGATGCGCGACCTTCCCTGAAAGGTTCAAGTCGTAAGCTCGTTCCTAACGGCATCAACCGTGTCTTGGACCGGCCAGACAGAATTGATTTTGACATGGGATCCATCATAACTGAATCAAACCTAGACGTTTGTAACGATTTCCGGGGAAAAAGTCGAAAATTACAGACGGCCGGAAGTGGAAAGAATTCATTTCGAAAAGAGGATTTTTTGGACTTGATGTGTTGCTAGCAGATAATCGATTTTTCGAAATAGAACGATAAAGTTGATATCTTCAATGTTAACTACAGAAAAAATGACACAAGTTACGCCAGTACGTGTCGGATTCTCAGTAGATCTTCTGATGAAACTCCTTCAATAACCTTTTCTGAAACATCTCTAGGAGCACTGGTATCAATGTGCACATTTGTTGCACTTCAAAATACTTCATTTTGCATCAAATACATTCAATTCCTATCCGGACATCGATCCAGCGCAGTATTAAATCATCGAGTCCGTGGGTTTTGAAATTAATTTCGAATGTCGCCCAAGAAGTAACCGTTCATAATTTAGATGGCACCGGATCAAAGCGACCGCCAGTTTAATTATCAAATTACGCATTAGCACTCAGTAAGATGCCGCCTAATGAGCCGGGGGCTTCTGTGTGGGTAAAGATTTGATTAGGAACGCCCTGAACCGAGCATTCCATGTAATGATGATTTATGGAGTCATATTGTTTCAATTATTCAGTCATTCCAATTAATTGTTGTGATTCTTTCGCTAGGATTAATGGTTGGTTATAGTGTGTACCTCACATCTCATCGTTAATTAAAGAAATTGCAACAGTTGTTGATGACTTTGTTCATCATTATTGTAGAAAAAAGGTTTATTATATCCTTGGCACAATCTTCATTTATATATTATTATCAGTAAATTGATTCAAAAAATTCATTGATGTTATATAAACACCCATTTCAATTAAATTGGGTACTTGGATATAGTTTGTGAAAATCCATCGAATGCCATAGAAGGCAATTTTTTGTCAGAAGAAATCTTTGATAGGAACAGAACAAGAAAGCATTTCTGAAAGTTTTCCCAAAATTTTTCGATGATAAGTCAGATACAGGCACCGAAAGGTACAATTTTCATTTTGAGATTTTTCGGCTTTTAGAGCTCCGATTATAATCCCAGTAAAGTATTCATCCTGTTCGTTGAGAGAAGGAAGAGTTTATTTGGCTGTTCGAGGTACTTTATAGAATAATGCTCTCATTTTTTTATAAGCTGATGTACCACGTACCAAGCTCCCAGGAAGCAGAGAGACGTCTAATGGACGTTCATTTTCAAAACAAGACAAATTGACTTTAAATATCACATCCATGAGAACTCATATTAAGACGTCATTATAACTTCGTGACAAAGAGGTTGAAGACGAAAATTAAAAAAATCTGTGCTGGTGGACATGTTTTTTCCACCTATCAGAGGTCATTCGATAGTCTCTAACTGGAGGTACTTCATGGTGATGAACTTACGGCAGCCCAAGACAGGATCCAAACCTGGGACCTCTGGATTACTACCCGTGAACTTAACAACTACGCTCTAGTTGCTGTTGGGGTTGTTGTTGGGTCAGAAACTGATGGGAGTATGAATATTTATATATATTAATATAATAAGAGATTGACTGACATTGAGTTTCATACTTATTAGACATGGTGTTGAAATTTACTATGGGAAATGAATGGATTGATAATTGAATGGAAAACAAGGAATTATTTCCACGAATATTTATCCAATAAAACCAGCGATTCTTGCACTTATATATATGAATATCCAAGGTAAGTTGACCTGACGATCAGTAACAATTGTGAAACAGCTTCTCCTTGGATCCGCTTCTACGGTGTAGATGTTTTGGTTGATTTGCTCTGATCAAGGGGGAATATTTGTTGATTTATCGCCAGATTTTCGTTCTTGTGGTTATGTTAATAAATTAATATATTCTGCGTATCTCGGAAACGATTCGAACGATTTTGATAAAACTTTATCTTCAGTGAAAATTCGATTTTCTTTCTGAGTCCACCTTAGTGATTTTATTTTAATGCGCAATTCAAAATAATATATATTCCTATATATGGATATAAATATCAACGTAACATCAGAAATACCGAAGAAGGTTCAATTCTCTAGGATATTATTTTCGATAGCCACAGGAATGCATTTCAATTTCGAGAATATTGTATGAGGATAAGCTTAAGCATTTCGAATTTATCCTTATAAAGTTGAATTCATTGAAAAATCATAATTTAAAACGAAAAAAAAGTCCTATATATCAATATACGGGGTTTCTCTAAATTGAAGGTGCAAACGAAAAGGGGAGATTCTTTCCATACTTTCAAGGAAAAAGGTCAAACATGAGACCGCAGACGTTTCTAATGTTTTTCTTCATAGCTTCTGCATTTTACAATATCTTCAACTGAAATTTCGAATAGTTATTACGTTTCGGAGTTCACACAATAAGGGAGCCACATTGTTAGTTCAAAAATTTTTCAAACGAACCTTTGTGGTTTTACTAAACTTTATGGCCCCTTGTAGTGTTTTCATATATATCTGATTCTGATTTCGAGAAAAAAAATCTATTTCCTCGAAATCCTCCGAGAACTACAAATTGACATACAATCCAGTTAGTAAGCTGCGGTGAATGAATTTATTATTGTTTTCATGATTATCTGTTTAAATAATTCATAAAGATAATATAAACTCGTAAAATCATCTTGAGAAGTGCAGATACTACTTATGAGAAAAAAACTTGAAAGAAATTCAAACTTAAGCAACCTGCATTTCGAAAACGAAACTTTTGCGGTCCCATGCTTATAAGACCTTTTTTCCTCAAATTTATGCAAGGAAGCTACCCTTCTCGTTTATAGCTGCAATTTAGGTAAACCCAATATATATTTGCTTCCGCGAATGAGAAATCCCAGGGAAGCTCTGCCTCCTAAGAACTGAACATACTAGACAATTTTGAGGAGGTATCGATAAATGAAAATAATTCTGAAAAAAGCAGTGGCGTAAAATATTTCCACCAAAATAATATAAAACATGGTTTTTCATGCAAAACGTGCTATCTCCATCTAAAAACAAGACTTCCGTTGAAACAATGACGTCCATTTTGAGTCAATATTGTGTCGTCCCTTGTAGGTCTTCTTAGTTAAAGACGTCGTGCATCAAATATGACAGAATAATGACGTCACTATAGGTCATTTCCCTGGCAGGGTAGTTATCTGACTTTCAAAAGACATCTTTCACCCCGCCAGTTCTGCCCAGTATATTTTGCCGTTTCGATTTTCCTGAAATTTACAATGATTTCGTGCCAACTTTCACGATACCCTGATGGAGGCTAAAAAATCACTGATCCTATTGCCACAGAAATGGTCGTGAAGCTCCAGTATCCTTTCTCTTTCCGTAGTTTGACAATTCGCTTTGTTTAGGTTATTATTGGCGAAAAACTTTTATTTGTAATCAAAGATTAATCTCTGATTTGGACTATTTGGATGATTTTTAGTGTATTACGACTACTGTTATTTTATAAATTAGATATTCTCAACGATAGAAAGAGAAAACTTTAGAGTGACTTATTTGACGTTGATCCTCATCTTTTGTAGCAAAAAGAATGCACATCAGAGATATTGTTGATAGGCATATCTATTGAATATGAAACATTGAAAACATATTTTATAAAGGTAACTAGCGGAATGATATCAAACATACTATTTATGAAATTGAAAAACAGGTTGGAGGACACTTAAATTTCAAATCAAGTAGTGTAATAATTTGCAAACTGTCGATTTGCTACTTCTTATGTTTTAGAAGTCATGATAGTGCTATCATAATCTTGATTTCAGTATTGACTCAAGGAAAAATATATTATAAACAAAATTATGTAAAATAAATTTGATTCTTGTGTTAGCGGATCGTGAATTGAACAATTTCCGATCATCTAAATAAAACACTTTAATTCTGCAGATGCAATATAAATGCTTTAATGACCTTATGTGGAATATTAACTAGACTGATAAATTACAAGCAATAACAATGCCATTTTTGAGTGAGCGGATCCTCATCCGAAAATCTTCTTTGATTCATCCATATAAAATACTTCGTTATCCTGCAGATGCCATATCAGTGCTTCAGTGATATTTTCAATTGAATATTAACTAAAACGAAAATAAATATAAAACAAACAAAATACTGCAAAAGAAATTGCATCCCTGGAATAGTCGTTTCTTTACTGGGGGACACCTCTTCTGTTTTTTTTATATGAAATACCTATAATATTTTTCCAAAAATATTATATTATATATCTATTATTCATTATATTGTTCCGATAGTATCATATACCATATTTATGGCGAGGTGATTCCCAATCAGTATGCGTTTCATACGTTAGGCCAGAGCTGGTTATTCTATAACATTGGTTAATTTTTTTTTGAGAAGTGTATAATGAATACAAATTATTGTTATCATGGTGATCTACCCATGATTGAGTGAAATATATAGACCAAAATAAATAGAAAGATCAACACAATTTCACTTCCATTATAACACAACTCCAGGCTGTTTGCCTTCTCTGAGAGATTCCACATATTTTCTATTTCTTATAATGACAGAAAAAGTTATACGAACATTCAAATATAAAATCGATACAACAATATATCCGGTGCAATCAACAAGATCCTTTCCAGGTCTAGGTCCGGCCTATCGGCCGGACCGTAAACACAATTACTTCCGAAAGAAACGACTTAGAAACTCGATATTTGTGGAGAAGGTTTGGAGCTTGATTACGAAGGCCGAATTCGTGAATGGGTAAAATCCACCCAATGATTCCGCAGATAACCCATTCAAAATTTTATTTTCCTAATATTTCCAAAAATACAGGTTAGATAGAATTGAAATCCAGTACTTTATCGAGAATAACAAATCGAAGGTTCCTACAGAATTTATTTAGGATAATATGGTAGGGAGATCACAGAATATCAAATATGTATTTGAAAGAAAAAATTTTGAATTTTTTTAAAAATTGTTCTAACGACACGATCATCACGAAATTCTGTACAAATTTGGGTTTCAACATCTTCGAACTAGTTGCCAAGTTTCATGGTGATTTAATCAGTATTTCTTGAGTTATACCGAAAAAAACAACAATATCTGGAAGAAAACCACGAAATTTCATATATTTTTTCCCAATATCTCCGAAACCAATAGCCGTATAGGATTGAAATTTGGAACACTGCTGTGAAATATGGAGTTTAGAGTTTGTGCTGAATTTTTTTTCAAATGTGATGAACAGTTCACGAAAAAAAATTTTCCGAAAAAAATTTTGAAAAATTTTTTGTTTAATTTACTGATATTATGATCCCTAAAAACTCCGCGTTTCTGTACTCTACCTAACTGCCAAGTTTCTATCCAATCGTTCCGGTATTTTTTCAATTATCGCCAAAATAACGTCAAAACTCCGAAACCGTTTGGCCAATTTTGCCCCTTAATGAACTTAACCGTCGTATTTGGAAATGCAACCTACCCTGGAAGTTTCAGTTTCAAGTTACAGATTCTCAGTAGAACCATAATCGTGCATACGGTCGGCCGACCGGACAGAATCGATTTTGACACCGGATTCGTCATCAGTGAGCAACCTAGTCGTTTGAGACCATTTTCGGTTCAATCATCGAAAATTACAGACATTCGGACAAAACGATAGCACGCTATTCCCCAGAACATGCGCACAAAAAAGACACTTCAAAATTTTTCATCACATATTTAATATTCGGCGCTCAACTAATCAGGTGGTCCTCACGAAATTCCGCATGAACCGGTCATAATTCATCGAAGTACTAGACAATTCGATACGATCTGTAGTTTTGGAAAAATTAAAAAATTTTCATTTAGAATGATTATATCTCCCCAATCATTGGCTGCATTTTAGCCATCTGCGATTTCGGACTTCGTAATCAAACTCCAAACGTACAATACAAGTATCAAGTCTCTGATTTGATTCTTCCAGAAATTATTTTTTTCACTATCGGTGGTTAGGCCGAAGGAAACGACTTAGAGACTAGATATTTGTAGAGTAGATTTTTTATTTGATTTCGAAGGTCAAATTCGTAAATCGGTAAAATTTGCCTAATCATTTCGTAGATGAAGGTTAGCATTCAAAATTTAATTTTTCATTATCGTCAAAATGATGAATAAGATCGATTTGGATCGAATTGATCGGAAAATGGTAGCTTGAGGTTCATCAAATTTTGTGAGGACCAAAATATGAAAATAATATCGCCAAATCTTTCCATCGAGAAGTAATGTGGGGTGAATATGTAAACAGGTGTTGCTTCGGCAACGAATTTGACAAAGCGCGTAAAACCTCCTGAACTTACGTCAGTGTTCTTCTGGATTTTTTTTGTACTAAATTTTGAGATATTTCCTTTCGCCTTGTTGTCGTCGAAACTATCATACCTATTCTGATGTTTCATTATGGTTCTACTAAATAATCTAATGCGGCCATCAGAATTTGCAGAACCAACTTTTCGCTTACGTTCAGAAAATTCAGATGCATATCATTTTCCTGAACTATTTCTTGAAATTCACGAACTATTAGGTAAAGCGACCAAACTGCAATTCATTCTTTTGAATTTTTTCTTAAAAAAAACGATGAAATTTCTGAAATAAATATAATATCATTAATATAATCAAATGGCGAAGTATAATTGATTGAGAATTAATGCTACAAAAGGAATGGAACTGAATTCAACAAGTGAACTTGAGTGCGGAATACGGGGTTGATCGAAAATACATTAATTAATTCCATTACAAACCTAGTCAGACTTTACATGGAAATGAAAAAATATGTAATTTTTGTGCGTATGTTCTAATGGGGTGCAATCGTTTCGTCCGAATATCTGTAGTATTAGAGTTTTGAGCTGAAATTGTACTCACTGATGACGAATCCGCTGTCAAAATCAATTCTGTCTGGCCGTAGGCACGGCTTAAGTCGGGTCTAGATGAGTGTAATCCGAACAGCGAATACAATAAAAGTTGATAAACGATTCGGCGAATAGTGTGGACGGCACTCGAGCTCAGTCTCGAATTATAAACTCGAATGCATCATTCGAGTTGAAAACAGAGTCCCGATGGAGCAGAAAGAGAGCTGCCTCGAACCATAAAACTCCCTATGTTTTATCGCATTCGCTGTTCGCATTACACTCATCTGGACCCGGCATAAGGGAAAACGCATAAGGACCCTATAGACTTGAAACTTTCACGGTAGGTTGCATTTCGAAAGTCGATGGCTGAGTTCGTTGAAGGCCAGCCGAATTGTTTCGGAGTGATTAATTTGAAATTTTGCGGTTATTTCTCTGATATTTCAGGGACTGAACTGAAGTGATTGGATTGAAACTTTTTTTGTTGGGATGTTAGTTCGAAAAAAAATTATTTCAGATACTGTATATCAGAGTCGCAAATAATTTGTTCAGACCTTGAACTCTGTACCTCGCAGCACAGATCCAAATTTCAGTTCGATATGATAAAAATTTTTGTAGATATTGGGAAGACTATGAGGAATTTTCCGAAATAAATCGATAAATACTTATTCAACCATAATAAACTTGGTAGCTAGTTTGAAAATGCCGATTTACAATTTCTTGCTAAATTTCGTGATGATTCGTGTAGTTAAAACCATTCGAAAAATCAATTTCTTTTTTTTCAATTATTCTATATTCTGCGATTTCTGATTATATTATGCTCAGAAAATTCTGTATGAATCTTCAGGCTTCCATTTTTCTATCAAGTTCTGGATTTCAATTCGATTCTGTGAACTACAGGTACAAACAGTTATCACGGAGGCTTGAGCCTGTACGTGATCTGTAACAGAGTACAGTACAGTACATAAAAAATAGCCAAAATTCAAACTTAATTCAAAATTCCTAGTTGGCCGAAAATATAGTTTCATTTAGGATCTAATATAAATAAAACATAATCGGACGGAATTCATCGAGATCAAAGGGTTTACCTTAGCAACAGTTGGAGTAATGATGAAGTGGAGGCTTCTGAAATAGGTACAAAAAAATCAAAAAAAAAATATCTTTGCTCGAATCAGTAAGTATGATTTGGAAAACAGAATTGTGGCAACAACTTAGCTATACTAGAAAAATTATTGTAGTAGGAATTCTTCATTGGGGGTTGATGATAGCATCTAAATATTTTCTTCCTTTTTCAATCACCCAACTCCTTCATTTATTTTTTCGTGTCTTTGGGAACTGTAGCGTGAAGACGTGGGGCTAGGTGTATTTGACCAATACACTTTCTGCTCTTGGTTTGAAACACTGAATGATCTTCTTCTTGTCTCATAAATACAGAGTGGGTCATTGAAAACGAAACAGAGCCATTTACGTGCGAAATGGTCACAGCCGTTGAAAACCCTTGGCAGATCGATATTGTTTGTAGGGTGTCACTTATTGACGCATAATTCATTAGTGAAATAGCCAGCCTCTAAACGGGGCGGTTCCCACCCTCAAATTTTGAATATGGAAGATAGGTTGTGTCATACCCCAAATAAAAGCTTAGTCAGCCAATTTTTCTACTTTTTACGAAAATCGAATCGAATTTGACTAATTATTGGATTTTCATGATTTACATGAGAGTATTTCCTGATTCGTGATAAGAAAATAATACTTTTTCCAAGTGATAATTTTTGTATTCAGGAACTATGGGTTCCCAGAAATTGACTTCTAGAAGTGAAATAGCCACCCTCTAAGCGGAGTGGTTACCCCTTCCGAATTTTTAATGAGGGGGATTGGCCATGTGATATATCATCTGAAAGCTCATCACTTTCTATCGTTGTTGCTTTTTGTACAATTGAGATGAATTTCAATAATTAACGGTTGTTTATCATCTGCCCCAAGAATATTTCCTGAGTCGTGATCTTGCATGAATTTTCTCAAAGATGTCATATTTTTCGATTTTGTTCATTAAGGTACTTGAATAAGGAAATATTCTTGCGAAAAAGTCAAAAGGTTCTTATATCAGGAAAATTAAGAAAAAGTTCAACTTCAGTTTGAAACAGATACTTTGTTAATTAGAAATTCAACTCGATTGTACAAAAAGCTGCTAATTATGAAAATCCTCCTTATTAGAATTTGGAGAGGTGAAGCCATTCAGCTTAAGGGGTGTCAATTCCACTTCTAAAAGTCAATTTCTAGGAACAAATAGCTTTGAGATACAAAAATAATCACAACTTAAAAAAAACAGTCTTTTCTTATCACTAATTAGGAAATATTCTCATGTGAATTATGAATATCCATTAATTAGTCATATTCGATCTGATTTTCGTGAAAATTACATAAGTAGAAAGCTGATGTCATAAGCTTTCATATGAGGTATGACACATCCTATCTTCCCTATTCAAAATTTGAGGGTGAGAGCCACCCCGTTTAGGGGCTGGCTATTTCATCAATGAATTATGCGTCAAAAAGTGTCTCCTTCAAAAAAAAAATCGACCTGTCTCGGCGATTTTAACGACTGTGGCCAATTCGCTCGTAAATGGTTCTGTTTCGTTTTCAGTGGCCCACTCTGTATATTCTGTTTAGGCAGTAAGAACTACGGTAAATTTGTATTTGTTGAGTAAGTTTGGGTATTGGGCTTAATTATGAAGGTTGAAAAGCTAGAAACCACCCTCTGATTACTCGAATAAAACTTTCAAAATTTCATTTTCCCAAAAATAGAGATTGGATCGAATTGAAATTCAGAGTTGAAACCCCTTCAAATCAGTTGCTCTCAGAATCCTTCGTCGTTTAAGGACGCTTCCTAGAAAGTCCCGATCATACACTACAACATTTTTTTACAGACATCTTGAAGGCCATGCAAAATTTCGTGAGGATAATTCGATAAGAAGATCACCAAATCAATCCACCAGGAAGTAAAGGTGCGTTCAGCGGAGTTTATAAGTAAAAAAATTCAAGAAAAGCATTGAGTTGATGTCAGAATCAAATGGTTCAAATTCGTTGCCGTTCGAACTGTTCGAACTGTACACTTATTGACCCCGCCGAACGCAACTTTATTTCCTAATGGAAAGATTTGGCGACCTCCCTTTCATATGGTGAACACGAAATCCTGCATGAACCTCAAGCTACCATTTTTCGTTCTTGTTTGGAATTAACTTACATCTAGATGTAAGTGGAATTTGTATAAAAATGAACGTAGGAAAACTGTCTATTTCGTTATTTCTGTATTTAATAATTGAATGACGTATTTACAATAAGGTACTGTGTGTTTCTCGAGTCTCTGATCATAAGTGGTTGAAAGGTTCACAAAATCACACTTTTATGGTAACACAAACCATATGGGAACAGTTTGGGCGCGCACAGGGGTGTATTCACTGAATTCTGAACAGTTCTCAATTGGATCTGATTTGTATCTTAGGGAATCCGTGGTGCCGGGAAAAAAGGAGTTCAGTTCATTTTCGATTAAATCGAGATATTAGTTACCCATGCTCTCCAGAAGGTATCTCAAGTTAACAAACTCAAAAATTGAATGATTTCGGTCATAACGAGTTGCCAACATATCTCATATTGTACGAAAAATTTCGGTTTGTTTTCATTCACATGTCGTTTTTTGATCAAATCATGTATTGAGACTTGCTTGAACGAGTGACGGCCATTTAGAATATATTCGAATTCATAAAAGATACGCTTCAATTAAACTTCTATGGAGTCAAGGAAAAAGCAGGAATATAATGATGGTTAGCGAAATATAACTACAACTATGTATTTCCCATCCTCAACCTCATCGAAATTGACGAAAAATTGGTTTTACTAAGAATATTTCATGGCAGACCAGCAAACATTTCACTGGTTATATTGCACTATAAGGTACGGATGATGAATCAGAAAGATGGCGTTAGATACTAGCAGTCTTCAAAAACATTTTTTTTCAGATTTCCTTTCATTTAGTCCTGGTCCTTCATTGCAAACAGAATTGAAAGAAAATATCGACAGCCTGAAGTACTGACCATACAGAGTATCCACAGCTAGCGATGTTCCCATGTGTGGGAAGTTGGCCACCACTTTTCGATTTTCGAAAAATAATTTTTTTTAGCCTGAATTGTGCTAGGTTTATGCTGCTTTGTTCCGTTGAATTTTTCTTCTTCGGTACGGTCCTCAACATATTGCAAAAAATGTATAAAATAGGCGAGCCCAGTACATTTCAAAAAAGTGGAGTTTAGCGGCTGCAGTAAATTGTGCTATACATATACTGAGTTGTACTACTTGGAGTTTTGCGGAAATGCCTCTCATTTTGCAAAAAACCAAATATCAAGAAAAAAGTTAGTATTGCACTTTTGTTTTTTCTTCTCAAAAATGAGTGAGAAAGTTCTTCCTACATTTGTGCTTTCTTGCGCCGTGAATATTTTCACGATATTTCGTCGGATTTCCTGAAAATTCGCGAAATTGAGGAAAAAGTTTGCCCAGCACCTTTGTTGTTGTGTGATGAAAATATATACAAAAATCCCTCCTTATGTGCCGTTGAAATTTTCACGGAAATCCTACTATTTTTCCGAAAAAAAAATGATGAAAAATGTTCAGTCCAAAATTTTTCGATATTCGAATTTGTTTTGGACTGTATTCTGCCAGGTTTTTACTGCTTTGTGCCGTTGATTTTTTTTTTGTCAGAACATTCCCAAGATATTTCATAAAATGTGCAAAATGGACCGCCCAGATAAATGTGAAGTTGGCCAAGCAGTTTTCGGGAACTTTTTTTCTGCTGAATTGAGGTAGGTTTATGTTGCTTCGTACTGTTGAGATTTTTCTCTCATTCCAAACGGTTCTAGAGATATTCGACAGAAAGTGTGGAATAGGACAGCTGAAACTTTTTGAAACAGGTGGTGTGAACGGCGGAAATAGTTTGTGCTATCCGCACCCGAGTTGTCCCGTTCGAATTTTTCCGAAAGTCTTCCTGATTTCTCAGATAAAAATTTTTAAAGAGAATGATCTCAGCAATTTCGGTTTTTCCTAATTATAGGCAACATATAAAGAAAATTGTGCTACACTCAATCTTATTTGTTTCGTTGAAGTTTTCACAGAAAAAGTCATGCTAATTCTCTTAGAGAGAAAGATTTTGGAAGAAAATTGGCCCAGTAATTTCTTTTTTACGTAACGGAAGTTGCTTTATATAGTTATACGAGATTTGTGCAGACTTGTACCGGCCAAATTTTCTGAAATAAACTCTCAACTTTTCCTTCAAACGGTGGAAATTAGAAGAAACATTGTTGATTGTTTGAAGATCAGTATACATGATAACAGGCAAGAGATTCAGACTATTGGATCAAATAACAGGATGTCTAATTTACTTTCATTTTTAGTATTGAATAGTTACTTCTATCAAATTACGCACCGGTCAGCAAATTCGTGAATTAGAAGAAATGAAAAATACCCATCTCCTTCACTTCTATTGTTTTTTTCGAGTTATTAAGGTAGTCTTAAGAAGGTAAACTTCCCAGATTCATTTGTATTCGAGTAACTTTCGGCGATTGATGCTATTCACTGTCACATCGAATAGAACAATTAGAACTTGAATTCTTTCATGTATAGATGTGTAAAAGAAGTAGTTTAGTAAAGTAATGTACCAACAACTTCAACTATCATAAGAGGTGCCGCGCACGGTTATTGTACGATAGTCGGTTTATGCTATAAATTATTCAACAGTCGACGGCAAGCGTAGTTCCCAACCAGCAAAGTTGTCGTATAATTCTGAAGATTCTCGACTTTTTCATTTTATAAGTATTATATTGAACTCTCTAGAATGTCAATTCATTATATTGATGCTAAATAAATTTCAATCTGTTGTGGACATCTCAAGTATTTTATAAATTCATCACGAACATGTTTAGATGGCCGAATTATAAAATGTCTTATGAAAGTGTTTCTATACAATTTCCTAAGGAATCTATAACTAACTTATAAAACATAAATACTTATACAATTGAATTGTTTTTTAGTGGGTTTATAACATATTCCTACGATATTCCTGCCTTCAATATAAATTCATTAAAAAAAATTTTCAAATTTACTTTTTATGAAGTTACATTATAGTTTTATAAAGTAACTGGCACCAACAGTATGCTTTTATAAGAAAATTTATTTTTTCGTGATCTCACATTTTATAGTATTGTATTCCATGACGATAATCGAATATGAAATGCATTTGGATTTAATATTCGATATCTTTAAAATCTATAAATAAAATTGAAAATTATTCCCGATTTCGTTGGACATGTCCACTTACCTAATGAAGAAAAAAAAATTCTAACTCCACTTTTTCTGTAACAGCTGCAGCTGTTACAGGAAAAGTGGAGTTAGAATTTTTTCTCAACACTAGTGAGTGGACATGCTCGACGAAATCAAATACCTATAACTTTCAATTTCAGATATAGATTTTCATGAAATCTTTTAAGATGTTCATTATTTCGATATAACCTTAATCAAAATGTAAATTATTTTATTTTCCATGACGATAATGAAATATTATCTGAATCGCATTTTGAGTAAGGTTATATCGAAATAATTAACATCTTAAAAGATTTCATGAAAATCTATATCTGAAATTGAAAGTTATAGGTATTTGATTTCGTCGAGCATGTCCACTCACTAGTGTTGGGAAAAAAATATGAGGGGTGGTACTTCTAATCAATCTAACCACACTTTTCCTACAACAGTTGGGTTGGTCATCATTAATTTATAATAATGCCGTGACGATAATAAAATACAATCTGTATCGAATTTTGAGTGAGGTTATGACGAAAGAATCAACATGTTTGAAGTTTTCGTGAAAATCTATTAATGGAATTGGAACTCAATCTTGATTTTGTAAGACATATCCATTCACTGGAGTTTGGGAAAAATATGGAAATGAGAAGTCAGAGCGTGCTTCTGACTGTAAGCACACTTTTTCTAATCAAATCTTCAAATCAGCTGCGTTTTTCGCCAAAGCGAAATTGAGAAATATGTCACAGAGGTTATAGCTGCGATTTGGGGACCCTGTGTATGTTTCCATTAAGGTGCAAACTGATGGACGCGTTTGTCGCTCAAACGATGACATTTGAGTTGTCAGATGCTCTCCCGCCAAAATCGGGCGATTCTTTTTTTGTAGTTGAATAATTTCAACTTCAAGAAAATGGCGGAATATTCAAAACATTCAAGGGATTGTTCATACTCGTTATGATTATAGGCACTCGTTAACAAAATAAGTTCTTGGTCATAAGATGTTGAAAACAATGGATGAAGAATTTTAAGTATATTGAAGAGTATTTTTTCAACTATTTTCTAAAAAGAATTATTATTATTAATGTACGTACTCAATTGCAATCATATAGTTACGATATGTGGCATTTCATATGCATGTAATTTAATGTCTCTTTACACCAAGACGCAAATAAAATGTCTCTTTCCACTTATGATAAACCATTATATTGATTTAGGTATCTACCTCAAGTAATCATTTCTGCAGAACAAACTGATTCCAGCAAAAACAATTTTTTCGATAGCTATGTGCATGTCCTAGGAATCAAAAGCGTCTATTAATTCAATCCTTCAAAAATATAGTTATAAAACCAATAACTATACTTGTTGAAGAACCAGTCCACGTGGAAATAAATTCATTCAGTTCCATTTCATTTCAGTGACATTTCATGAACAATCGCGCGTTTTCGTATTGACAGACGTCAGCCACAAATTACTGACATTGGGCAAAAAAATCGCGCGATTTTTATTTTTCGACGCGTCCATGAGTACGAGCCTTTAGTCACCAAGGCGGTAGTGTTAAATATGTTTCATAGCAGTTGTATAGTAGCTAAATCATTACAGAAAGCTTTATAAAGATACAAAACTATTTTATAAGATGACGCCATTAAAGATGGCAGTATTTATGGTGATAAAAAATGACGAATTCTGAAAGTACTGAAATTTGCATCCGTGTTGATATTTGAATCATCTAAGAAAAAGATTGGCTTGGTAATGATGTTTCGCACATATTGGTTCACATTTCGATGAAAAAAAATTATGAGACCCACGAAGCATTTTAATGTTTTGTTCATTTATTCATGGAAAACGTTCGAAAATAGGAAACGCAATTATGATTTACTAATATAATGCTTTATTTCACAATGAAATTTAATTCGCATCAATATTTTCGTTCCCCATTTCGGGAACTATGACTCTTAGTGCATTAACGTATAAATCAAATGGTTTCTGCTAAAGAGTAAAGATAGGCGACGTTCAATATTTTTCCATCGACTGTCATATTCCGAATTCTTTCTTGCAACTGAAAGAAATAATTAAAAAGTATTTCGATTTTTTAAATAACATTCCAGCTTACTCTTTCATTTCAGAACAGGCATGCGGAAAACCTTATGATGTTCCTTAAAAACAGTTTTAAAGCTGCTCTATATTTTTCTTGTAACTTTCACGAGAGGCTTTATAAAATCTCGAGGGTCGCGAAATTGTTTTATAAAATGTGCCAATTTTGTATTTATAGTTATTGTTCAAACGCATTAGAAACATTTCCGAGAAGACAAATATTATATAAGCATTTGGCTGAAAACGTTTCTGAAACAGTTATGAAATATGAAATTGCTAGTTGGGTTGGATTTCGAGGCGGCTTATTTCATATTTCCACGGTCTCAAGCTCAAGCTTTTCTAATCTATACTGAAATTCAAAGAATCTGCTGATTATTTTCAATTTCCACCGTTTGGAGGAAATGTTGAGTTTTTTCTGAAATATCACGAGTGTTTATTAAGTTGGACATGGTTTCGAATAACTCTATTCTCTTATTAAAATAATACTAATAAAGCCCCTGTGAAATTTGCATCTTGTACTGATGATATTTATGTAACCTTAATACTTTTCGTACGGTTTCATGTGATATTTCAGTTAGACGTGCTACTGTACGGAGAGAATTGGTGGGTTCTGCAACGAATGTTCCCAAAATCTCTACTTGACCATCTTTGTTTATAACATGCCGATTTGCCTTTTTTTGTTTACAACTGAACCCGTTTCAGAAAATATTGCTACTGAGTCCGATATGTATCTGTGACTAACATTAAAATTAGGATTTCTGTTATTAAAAACTTCTGCCGTTCTTCTTGCGCATCTTCCTTGCTCGTCATAAAAAAAAAATCTTTTCAATTCTTTGCCTAAGCATGTATACCATACTTACCAACAATAACACATATACTATCGCAATAAATTTTAATTGATTTAAATATCTAGTGACATTGACTGGTAGGAAAGTTCATTAAATAAGATTTTAAATTTCGGATCATCATCATCAGACTGTATTGAGACGAATTCCATTGCAAACGAAAATAAACAAAAAAAAAATTAAACGTTCATCTTTCATGACCAAAAGAATTTATCGGACTGATATACACTTTCAGTGATCAATGCACCTGTTCTGTTCATGGACATGTCAAAAAACAGTAAGTCAATAGGTTATTAAAATGATGTATTGGTTTATTAAAACACTTTACTAACCTCAAAAAACATGTTTCTATACAAATCTCAGCTTTAATGTAGTTGAAATACTCACAGGAATAATGTCTAATAACAATTGATTTGCAATGTTTAAATAACTTGGCAACGCAGCACTCAAATTTAAAAAAAGTTCTTCTAATCTCTCAATCCCTATTGCCATTTAAGATTTTTGAGAGGGATGTTCTGGGGGTGTTCTCTATTTAATAATTAAATTTAAATTTTTTTTAATTTGCTCTGAAAAGCACATATCTGAAATACGTTCGTCATTAAATTCATTATTATAAAAACCTATAATCTGTTGGTTCATTTCGGAATATCATTGAAGTAATGAAAAAAATTCAGAAAAAAAATTGGGTGGAAGCAAGTATTCCCAAAAATATTTTTGTATTACATGCTGCGACAAGGACTTTCGCATATTTTTAATTAAACCACACACAATATATAAGACATGATTAACATTCCTCTTTTCCACCAACTCAAACGGAAGTTTTTTATCCTACGATCCCGATGAGAACCCGAACTTAATTCGTGTTTTGGTTTCATCGCTTTTAGAACTGTTCTAGGACAGTTCTGAATATCGGAACCAAAACAAACCTAATAATAAATATACAGATTATGTCTTGAGTAATAACACGAGAGGGCATTACTAGGCTCGTAACGATGTCCGATTATATGATTATATCCATAATGTGGTACTTTTTTTCTGATCCGGCATTTTATACTTTGCTAGGAAAACTCTATGAAAGCTGAAAAAAAACCTATATTTCAAATAAAAATACCATTCGATACATACCTATTACGATTGGGTATTTGAATGAAAATATCAAAGGTAATATCGGGTTCTTTCCCGTTAAAACCGATCACAGAATACTGACAGAAGAATTCAATCCATCTTGTGAGCTGCCGATAAGTGCCACATTTCCTATATAGAAGAAACCTCGGGTAGAGAAATACATATTTTTGTGATGAAATTGGGTGCAAAAAAACACAAAGTTCTACTTAATAATTTGTAATTGGTTTGTAGGGAAAACAATGAGGTTTCAAACAGAAATGGAAATGGTACAATCGGGTACCTATCGAGTACAATCGACCACAGAATTCCCACACAAAAATTCCATCGATTATGGGCCAATCACGAATTGAGGAGAGAAAAAACTATCGAATTGATGTAAAGGAAAAACCATGGTGATTTTAGCGAAAACAAAAGTGATTCAAGCGGGTACCTACCTGGTACGATCCTTCACCAAGTTTTCATGGAAAAGTTTTATTTTTTTTGGGTTCGGTACGTTCAAAAGTTATATTGGCTGTGTGAAGAAAACTTTAGGGGTACAAACGAAAATTTTTGTGGTAAAATCGGATACCCTACCGGGTACAATACACCACAGAATTCACACACAAAAATTCAACCGATTATCGGCCAATCACGAGTTGAAGAGAAAAAATTTTTCGAATTGATGTGTAAGTAAAGTAAGTAAGTAAGTAAGTAAATTTATTCATGCTGAGATACCAAAGTATATACATTCGTCAATTCAAACATATAAAACAGAAATATAAATATTCATAAAAAGACATTTAAACCACTGTTCAAAAATTCAAATTTGTCATACACAACCATGTTGCATAAGATCTGCCTCATTTTCAACTTAAAAAGTGGCAGCGACAAATTTCTGAAATTAAAAGGCAACATGTTGTAAAATTTTGGTGATAGAAAGTCGGGTGAACTCTGTGACTTCTTCAACCTATAAAACGGAACACAATAGGAGTCCTTATTCCTAGTGTTGTATGAATGAACATCTCCATTCACACTCCACGATTCAGATTTTTTATGAGCATAAATAAGCAGCTCATAAACTAATAGAGATGGAAGGGTGAGGATCTGAAGTGATCTGAATGCATCTCTACAACAATCCCTATATCCGAGGCCGGCAATCACGCGTACGGCTTTTCTTTGTAACCTAAATACCTTATCAAAATCACTGCAATTACCCCAAACGAGTATTCCGTACCTAAGGTGCGACTCACACAAAGCAAAGTATGCTGTCTTGAGCACTCGAGGCGAAACCGCGGAGGATAAGCTTCTGAGCACGAATATATTTTTAGAGACTCTTGAGCACAGAGAGCTGACATGCGCACCCCAAGTGAGCCTAGTATCGACATGTACCCCCAGAAATCTCACACTACTCACCGCGGCCCTCTTCAAGGTGAAAATAACCTTCTCAGTCTTCCCACTATTGATAGAGAGTCCATTGCCGGAAAACCACCTCAAGGCATCCGACAACATTTTCCCCAACAATTCGTCAGCCTCCGCTGGGTCCTTACAAGCTACCGAAACGTTTGTGTCGTCAGCGAACTTAACATTATATGTCCATTCCATAAAATCTGTGAAATCATTTATGTATATAAGGAAGAGGAGTGGCCCAAAAATCGAACCTTGTGGCACACCGATCGTATTTTCCTCCTTACTTGACCAGGTGTTATTGGCAAATACGGTCTGATATCTACCTGATAAAAATGACTCGATCAACTTGCAGCTTTCACTTGAAAATCCATACTTTCTGAGCTTTGCCAAAAGAGCCTTGCGGGGAACGCAGTAGTGTAGGAAAAATCATGCGGATTTCAGTAAGAATGAAAATGGTACAGTCGGGTAACTACCTGGTACAATCCTTCACCAAGTTTTAATGAAAAAATTTAATTTTTTTTAGGGCTCTGATGGGTACAAAACTTCAATCAGCTGTATAAAGGAAACGTTAAGGATATAAACTAAAATTTTGGTAATAAAATCGGGTACCTACTAGGTACAATCGATCACAAAATTTTCACACAAAAATTCCGTCAATTATCGGCCAAACACGAGTTGAAGAGTAGAAACATGAGAATTGATCTATAAAAAAATCCATAGGGATTTCAGCGAAAATAAAAGAGGTTCAATCGGGTACCTACCTGGTATAAACCTCCACCAATTTTCATGAAAAAATTCAATTTTTTTTTGGTTGTCAGTGGGTTCAAAAGTTATTATGCTTTTATGAAGAAAACGTTAGGGGTTAAAACGAAAATTTTTTTTGGTACAATCGGGTACCTACCGGGTACAATGGACCACAGAATTTTCACACAAAAATTACATCGATATCGGCCAATCAACAGTTGAAGACAAAAAAATTTTCCAATTGATATGTAGAAAAAACCATCAGGATTTCAGCAAAAATAAAAGAATTACAATTGGGTATCTACCTGGTACCATCCCTCACCAAGTTTTCATGAATAAATTTTTTTTATGGCTGTGAAGTGTACAAAACTTCAAACAGCTCTGTAGGGGAAACATTAAGGGTACAAACGAAAATTTTTGAGGTACTATAATTTTTGAGGTACAATCGGGTACCTACTGGGTACAATCGGGCACAGAATCCTCACACAAAATTCCATGGATCATCGGCCAATCACGAGTTGAAGAGAAGAAAAACTTTTTAATTGATGTGTAAAAAACAGCATGGGGATTTCAGCAAAAATAAAAGTGGTACAATGGGGCACCCATCGGATAAATCTTTCACGAAGTTTTCATGAAGAAATTCAAATATTTTTTTTGGGTGCCGGTGGGCTCAAATGTTATAATGGCTGTATAAAGAGAACATTCGGGGTACAAACGAAAATTTTTGTGGTACAATCAGGTACCTACCGGGTACAATCGGTCACATAATTTTCACTAGATCATACCAAGGTCATTTGCCAGGTTTACATAGCTACTAAGAAACCGGGCCAAATACTTACGGCAAATGCGACAAACTGTAAATGAAGGTATCGACTAATGTCGAACAAAAAGCAAAACTTCAAGAAGTGTCAGATTTGCACTTGGAAGAGGCTGACCCTTATCATGAATCGAAGTCAGAAAATGAAATATTATCAAAAAACGACAGATCGACGAAAACTACCACGTTTGATCTACGGCAATATCTTCCAAGTCCTCATATATCATCTACTGTAACATTTCATTGTGGAAAGTTATGAACAGTTAATTTAACAGTCTATAACCATGAAGTGGAGTAGGCCTACTGTTTTATTTGGCATGAAGCTGTAGTAGAAGCGGAAGCAGATTACACTGTGTTAAGATTCTTGTACGGGACAAAATAAGAATGCCCATATTGTTGTATATTCCTGTATACTTAGATCCCATGCAACACTAAAATACTGAAGCACAAGTTTTGGCGTCAGGGCACACCCATATGGACTACGATGGGGACCACTTTCCAATTGAGAAAACAAGAAAACGTACCCAAGCTCCTATACATCATCCTCGGGACTGGTATCAACTGATTCGATGTACTAGAAAAAAAACTCTTCGAAGTCGTCGAAATGGGCCAAATGCAATTTTTGACTTCGCTTTACTATTAAAAAGTCAATTACAAATGAAAAAAATTTCAAAAAGCACTGCCGTGAAGGCAGCAACTTTTGCGCGCATGTTCAATGTAGATGACCGCTTCAGCAACGAATTTGAACGTGCGCGCAAAAGCTGCTGCCTTCACAGCAGTGCTTTTTGAAATTTTTTCCTGATAAATTACTGGATTTCAATTCGATCATATCTGTATTTTTGGGCATATTGGAAAAATAAAATTTTGAATGGGTATATCTACGGAATCATTGGGCGGATTTTACCCATTCACGAATTCGACCTTCGTAATTAAGCCCCAAACCTACTCTACAAATATCGAGTTTCTAAGTCGTTTCTTCCGGAAGTTATTGTGTTTACGGTCGGCCTAACGGCCGACTGCGTAAACACAATATCTTCCGAAAGAAGCAACTTAGAAACTCGATATTTGTAGAGAAGGTTTGGACCTTAATAACGAAGGCCGAATTCGTGAATGGGTGAAATCCACCCAATGATTCCGTAGATATACCCAATCAAAATTTTATTTTTCCAATATTTCCAAAAATAAAGATCAGATCGAATTTAAATCCAGTACTTCATCGAAAAATAACAGTTCGAAGTTTCATACAGAATTTAATGAGGATGATATGATGAGAAAATCATAGAAATTTTTTTTTCAAATTGTTCTAATAACACGATCATCACGAAATTTTGCATAAAGATGTCTTTCAGCATCTTGAAACTAGCTGTGAAGTTTAATCAGGACAGAATCCGTATTTTTTGAGTTATACCGAAAAGAACAACGATATCGAGAAGAAAACCTCGAAATTTGACATATTTTTTCCCGATATCTCCAAAACTTATGATTGTATCGAATTGAAATTTGGTACACTGCTGTGAAATATGAAGCTCAAAGTGTGGGTGGAATTTTTTTTTTGATATGATGAATGGTTTCCGAAAAAAAAATTTTTTTTTTAAATTTACTGACAATATGATCTTGACGAAATTTAGCTCAAAGTTGCGCGTCATTATACTTCACCAAACTGCCAAGTTTGAATCCAATCGCTTGAGTAGTTTTTGAAATAAAAAATATATAACTTCAAAACTTCAAGTACCTATAACTCCGAAACTATTCGACCGATTTGGCCCATTAACGAACTTAACCGCGGCATTCTGATGCGCAACCTATCCTGAAAGTTTCAAGTAGCTAGCTTGCTTCTGTCGACAGTTATCGTGTCTACGGCCGGCCAACCGGCCGGCCGGACAGAATCAATTTTGACACCGGATTCGTCATCAGTGAGTCCAACCTAGTCGATTGAGATCATTTTCGGCTCAATCATCCAAAAATACAGACATTTGGACAAAACGATAGCACGCTGTTCCCCTAGAACATGCGCGCAAAAAAAGGTGAATCTGAAATATTTTTTTAGGCGCTATATTCGGGAACCTAAAAGTTGATAAAAATAATTTGGGTGAAATGTTTCTCAAGACAAGCATACATAAAATTTCAAAAGTGTTTCATTTTCGTATCTCAATGGATGCCAGATTTATAACCTTATACAGAGAAGTCAACCAAGAAATACTAACAGTTCGCCAAATGCCAACACTAAAATACTTCTAATTCATCCAACAAATTCAGAGCCATCACAACAAGATAGTCAATCTCCACGAACATATGCACAAACAACAACCAATGTAAACCAAGGAGAAACTGTATTACAACTAACTCAACAGTTCTCAACATTCCTTGAAGAATTTGGAAACATGTTTTCACAGCTCCTGAACAAGAACAGTATGATTTTGAATCTGCTCGCCACAGTTTCCAGGATACTAAAACATAAACAAGAAATCCTTATATTCTTAGATATGAACAGAGTCGACGTCCTCCTAATTTCTGAAACTCATTTCACCAACCGAATAATGCTTACAATCTTACACTACTCAGTCTATCACACTTCACATCCTTATGGAACAGCTAATTGAGGTTTCGCTAACATCATCAGAAGCTTAATTTGACATCAAGATTGAGAAAGTCAATAGGCAAACGCCATTCAAGCAACCACGGTTAAAATCAGAACCAAAACTGGTCATGCATGTACAACATCAGTGTACTGTCCACTAAGTCACACGATTTCAACTGACATATACAAGGAGTTTTTTGCCACCCTTAGAAATACATTCATTGCTTGACGTGACTGAAGTGCTAAGCATACACACTGAGGTTCTGGATTAACAACAACTAAAGATCACAACCCTGATCGACAAGAATTAAAAACACCTTCTGTTCGAATTTACAACATTTGCCTAGAAATATTTAAATATTCCGAACGAATATTTATTCATTTAAATTCTAGTTTGTGCGATTTCCGTGAATTTCCATCGATAGAATGCTGAGTTTGCGGAAAAGAGTCCTATGGCGGGGAACTTCCTGTCAAGAACAATGGGTGACGTAGAATAGCCCGATTCGTTCGGGTCCCCAACATTGCCATACTAGGAAATGTTTACCTGTTACCTGTTGTTCATTTAGTTATCCAAGCATCAGATTGTAAGTAGTAAATCATCAGTCTACCAAAATTTGATCACTGAACTAAACCTACCCCGGCAAACTGTGGATTCAAAAATCCCCTTTGAAACAGCGGAGTCTGGCTGTTCAGTTTGCTGAATTCCTTACTATGAAATCGTCGAATATTATTTCAAACAAATAAACAACATTTTTTGGTCCTTCGAGCCGGATGAGATTTAGTACTTACAACCCTCAATCTCAACCAACAAGAGGAATCTAGCGCCTGTGGAGAAAAATCCACTACTTTCCAAGCGACTACACGTCAGGTCACTACGAGCAGCCAAACGACTGGAAAGCATTAAGAAGAGCCACCACGTCTAGAGCCTGAATGAAGGATCCTGCTTCTATACTAGTAGATGAGATTTACGCCCTCATCGAGCCATCAAGAAGAGAGTGCCACAGTCCACAGCTGTTTTTCACGAAAACAACTTCAAATTCAAGAAGAAAAACAACATGGCCGTCAGAGGAGAGTAAGCAATTTCAGAGTCAACATCCGACCGCAGAATAATCTACTTCAAAATATATATAACAGACAAATCATCAAAGCTTCAATCACTAACAGATTTAAAAACTATAAAAAGAATACAAATTCCGAGATGGTTTCATTATGATCCAGCATGTCCCATTCAACTACACGGATTCTATAATGCATCCCAAGAAGAATACGGAGCAGCAATATATGCAAAACCATCACTATTAAAGGGCAGATAAAAACGACATTAATCGTCGCCAAGTCCAAAGTAGCACCGATCAAAAACAGAATGAATGTTCCAAAATTGGAGCTGTGCGCTGCTACCTTATTAGCGGAATTAATGAAGAGAACAAGGAGGGCACTCAAAATTGACGACCTAAGAACATATGTATGGTCAGATTCAATGGTTGTATAAGCCTGGCTGCAAAATCGACCGAGTAAGCAGAATACATTCGTAGTAAACAAAGTAGACGAGGTTCATCGCTTACTGGGTCAAGTTTAATAGAATTATGCGAAGCTCGAAGAAAATCAAGCTGACTTCCTAACAAGAGGAGCGCAACCGAGTAATCTCCGACAAAAACGATTATGGTGGGATGGACTCTCCTGGCTACCTAAACCAATCAGCACATCGCAATTCCAAGAAGACTTCATCGAAAACTAATGAAAGGCGTTGAAAATATAGAAAATAGGATATCAATCACAACACTGATCAATGAGCCATTTACATTATTAACAAAATTTTCATCCTTGAAGAATACGATTAGAGTGATGGCTTACTGTAGAAATTTCATCAGCAAATGTCAAATAAACAACATGAATGAAGCATCCCAGCCTTCATCACCAATGCACGTAACCCCTACAGAACTGCAAGAAGCCAAGATTTCACTGATGAAATTGTTACAAATGGAATACTTCTATAAAGATTTATCAAAACTGAAAAATTAAAAAAGTTTTGAAAAAACCAGTCATCTGAAAAACCTAGACCCTGAATCATGATAAAAGACACCCTTTGATTATGCCAACTAAATACCATCTGACAGAGATAATAATCATGAATGCACACTACGAAATAATGCACGGAGGATTACAACTGATATTGAACTACGTCAGACAAGAAATTTGGATGCCCGTGGAAAGAACCAAGTCAAACATATAATAAGAAAATGCGTGACTTGCACACATGCGAAGAAAAAATGGGGAACCTACCAAGAAAAAGTGTTACGCCATCTCATCCAATCATCAAGGTGGGAATAGATTATGCAGGTCCATTTCAAATGAGATTATCCGGAGGCAGAGGATCCAAATCATACAAAGGCTATATTTTTGTCTCGCTACAAAAGCCATACACCTCTAGGCTGCAAGCGATCTTTCTACAGATGCATTCATGGCGGCCTTCAGGAGATTCACATCCAGATGTATATTGTGCACTACAATATTCAGTGATAATGGAATCAATTTTGTGGGAGCACAACGAAAATTAGAGATTTCCGACTAGCCATCAATGAAAGTTCAATAGAAAAACCTTAGCGAAGGAGCAGTCAAATGACACCGAATACCACTTGCCAGCCCTCATTGCGGATGACTATGGGAAGAAGGAATAAAATCTATGAGATATCACTTGAAGAGAGGGACAGAGGACGATAAATTAACCGTCGAAGAAATTGAGGCATGTCTTAATTCTTGTCCGCTCACCCCACTCACAGTAAACCCATAGAATTTGGACACACTAATACCTGGACCTGAACATTTTCTGATGGAGAAAATACTCAAATCCTTACCTGAACTAGAGTAAAACATTGAAAATATAACCCTTTGAAATAGGTGGAGTCTTGTACAGAAATTTAAACAAGATTTCTGGGCAAAATGGACTTCTGAATACATTTGAAGGCTTCAAAGTAGAAGCAAGTGAACAAAGAAAAAAAAACAGAAGAAGGAGATATAGTGATCATCAAATAGGAAAACATAAGCCCTAACGTGTAGCTGTTGGGAAAAGTTATTTGAAGTCATCTAGGAAACGACGGAATTGTCAAAGTGGTAACGCTCCGTAGCAAAGATGGAAAAGAGATCAAAAAACACATCTCGAAGGTTTATATATTGCCAGTGAAAGAATATTCAAGCAACGCAAACGAATCTACCAAATCAGAAACCCTTTCGAAAATGAAATCGCACATTTACTATTGGTTGTCATACTACTCTGACCAGATATGATTATGTAAAAGCAAACCACACAATACATATATTACAACCAGGTTTCTATGTGAAACATTTGGGACAATTGCATAAATAGCGAATAGTTGAGACTAGCAACGAACATTTCTCTGGAAAAAACTCAATTCAATCAAGGCAATATAAATAATAAAGGAAATGGAAATCGAAAACAACTTACTCATCGACAGCATCAATAATTTAGCTACTAGATAGAAAAAAGGAATCTTGGGTGATCTAATGACGTTAATCTTTGGATTCAAGGATGAGGTTTCTCACGACAGATGATCTGCAAGAAAATCAGCAGCACCTTATAGATATCTCAAATCATCAGGCTAAAATCATGATATTCACAATGAACGACAAGAAACAGGTTGAACAAAGAATAAGTACTGAACTACTAGGAAGAGATATCTAAAAAATACAAAAAAATAGTTAACATCTGCCACAATCCGTGCTACATCACAGATCTATTCTCACCAGCTAAACAAATACGAATAACAAAACGAGCTGAAAGAACGATTCAATCAGACATGAAGATACTATTCAAACCTTTGCGGAAAATAGATGTACGATATGAGTTCTTAGAACTAAAAATTCACACATACTTCTATTTTGTTCAGACACAAATCTTCAATATCATTAACTACACCGCCGTTCAATTCAAGAAGGAAAATGAATTAATCTTAGGACCTATGCTACCTGATGTATTATTAGCAGCCGAATATAACAACCAGAACCAATTCTAAAACAACACTTCCAAGAAGCTGTCAAGATAGGGAGAGTCCTACGAATCTACAGCCCAGGAATGATTATGGCTATGGAACAGTACCACAATTGAATTGAGGCATTTACTAACCGAATGCGAAATTCGAATGTGAATTATCTCCGCTTCGAATAAAAGACGTATTATGAATGGAACTCAGCAAACCAAACACATGGATGTTCACTGCCTATCAACCATCTACAATATCGATTATATGCAATGGCAAGCGAGAAAAATTGACCATCAATGGAACAGGTACCGTCATCTGGGGTGAACTCGGACAGTAGGAGTGAATTCGGACATGGTGTCTTTTCATGCAAGTCTATTCTTGTCGGTAGCAGTAACAAGATTTTCAAGTCAGTGGGTGACTAGACACGACCAAGCATAGATGTCATATATGTGTGTGAGGTACAAACGAGCTTACTTAACAGTGAGTATTAATTTTATGGCTCTTTTAATTTTCTTATTATCTCATTTTTTTTTTCAGAATTTCCAAATGAAAATTGTAGCCGTTATTTGCAAAATACTCGAAAATCGTCCGAATTCACCCTGGATGACGGTACCATACAGATTGGAGAACAATGTCTTAGGAAGACAAAACAAGTCATCCTTCGTGCGAAATTCACAAACGAGATGCAGATACACATATTCAGCAAGCCAATACAGTTCAACGTACCTAACTCTGAGTAAACATAACTCAATTTATCTCGATCATGCAAACATCAAACTTGAATCTGAAATGGTGGACATCTCTACAAATCTAACGGATATAAGGGCTTCAGAAGAGGAAAAGAACTCAAACCTGTGGAGAAAAATCTGCCACCCTATCACACTCACCACCGTTATAGCGATCTCAGTGAAGTCCAAACAGGATCGAGTTACCGCAAAATCTCGGAGGAGCTACACGACAGAAGTACCCGACACAACCATCACCATCTTCCTGCAAACGAGGTCCGCATCACCCTGGCCTCGGAATAATGTTCGATTTTCGAATATTGGCCTAAAAATATTAAAATATTCCGAACGAATAATTATTCATTTGAATTCTAGGTCATTGCGATTTCCGTGCATTCCCATCGAAGGAATGCTGAGCTCGCGGAAAAGTGTCGTGTGGTATTGAACTTCCTGACAAGAACAATGGGTGACGTAGAATATCACGATAGGTTCGGGTTCTCAACATCACCATATTAGGAAATGTTTAGCTATTACCTGTTGTTCATTTAGTTATGCAAGCATTAGATTGTAAATAATAAATCATCACACTACCAATGTTTGATCACTGAACTAAACCTATCCCAGCAAACTGTGGACTTAAAAATTCCTCCTGAAACAGCTGAGTCTGACAGTTCAGTTTGCTAAATTCCTCATTACAAAATCGTCAAATTCAAACCAAAGAAAAAACACCTTCCTAATAGTCAGCCAACAGTGTGTCCAACAGATCCCAGAAAGATACCTGATCTTTTAAATTTCTTTATAGTGAATGGTATTGCAATGCAAATCTGTTTACTGGAGATCTGCTATAATCTAAAATCGGATCATTATCCTGTGAGCGTGAACCTAAGTATCTCGCCTGTTAAAGTAGACTCTTTACCAAAACTGTCCACAAAACACATTATGTGAGAGCTCTTCAGATATAGGTACATGAACACAAAACTAAGAACTAATAGGAATAGATGAAGCTACTTAATATTTCAGAAAAATAATACAACAAGCAGCCTGGCACGATTTCCCTCGAATCAAAAAAGAAATCTCCAAAATATTAGCACACCGCTACACATAAGGAATACATAAGGAAACTGATATCTGAGAAAAGGAGAACAAAAAGTGTGCGGCAATGGTCACGCAACATAAATGACCTGCACATATACAGATGAGTGTCACGCAGCCTGTCAAAGGCTCTAAAAGATGCACAAAACCCTCCCTTCGAACAATACACCGAACAATCAACCACTGAAGATTTCAAAAACAGTTTGAAAGGATCAGAACAACAGATGGTTGTGCACGCTCAAACGAAGGCCTTCGCATCACACCTATCGAGAGTATTCGAAGAGCAATGGAAAACACCAAGTTTTGAAAACAATATTCATAAATTAGTGGAGGTTCCTTGTCAGATTTCATTAGCTGTTCAAATAATAATTACCCCCAAGGAATTCAAAAGAGTAATAAGGAGAATCAAAAACAGCGAAGCACCTGGACATGATTCAATATCGGCTGAAATTCTGAAAAAACTAACCCGAAAAGCAATTACGTTAAGTTCAATCAAAACGTTTAAAACATCTTGAAAAAGAGGAAAAAGGAAAAACGAAAAAACCACTCTAAGGAATTTTGAGGTTATGCGAAAAAAACGTAAGAGTAGTTCCTTAGTCATATAGCAATTGAAAACATTTAGTCAGGTAAATAATATCGAAAGGTCAAAAGATAAAACACTAAATATGAAACAAACTACATATTGAAGTATTCCGGATGACCAATATCGGAAAATTCAAAGAATTGAGAGTGACATCTACAACACAAGAACTAATTACACAGGAACTACTTCAAATCATGTTCTACCACCCTTCATGAAATATTAGGACGAGGTATCAAATTTGAAGGTCCTTTTCTAGTTGGTACTAATAATTTATAGGTATTCTTTATATTGTTCGTTAGCATAGCATTCAAAGTTTTGAGTCCGCTGTGTTTGAATAGTCATATAGTCCCTAGACTATATGGCCTTCCCAAGGTTCATAAGGTTGGCATACCCATAAAACCCGTGGTGTCGTTTTGTGGTAGTCTTGCATATAAGCTTTCAAAAACCTCAATAAAGTCGTAGTTTCAAACTTGAATATCAAATCACCATATAGCATTGACAACAGCTCGGACCTGATTACAAGACTTAAAGACTCACATATCCCTGATAATGCCATTCTTGCGTCATTTGACGTTAGCAACTTATTCACGACAGTGCCCGTTCCGCAGACTATGTAAATATTCAAGAAAATCTTATTCAATTCTTCGTTTTCTAATGAAATGGCAGACTGTATCTACCACCTTACTGAATTATGTATCCAACAGAATTTCTTTATGTTTGAGAACGATCTTAATATACAGGAGGGGGGTCTTAGCATGGAAAACTGTCCATCACCCCCATTTGCGGCATTGTTTATGTCTTTCCTGGAAAGGAAGTTGATTTTAATTCCTGAAAACGCCTTTAGAAAGAAGATTCTTTTCTGGTACAGATACGTGGATCATGTTTTCATAGGTTGGGATTGAAAGTGAAGAAGACTTCAGAAGTTTTTTCAATTGGATCAATAAACTTCACACAAACATAACATTCATTTTGGAGCTGAAGGTCTGAAGGAATCAAACAGGTTGGTTTTCGACATTTTCAGAAAGCCTACGCAAACGGACTCTACTATTTGTAAAACATCTTGCCAATTTATGAGCCATAAAATGGCAACTTTCAATACATACGTAGATAGACTCCTTAAAATACCGTTGAGTCTGGAATCCTACCAAAGAAGTCAATACTCTGAAATATCTAGCAGTCAAAAATGGTAACTCGCTAGGAATTATCGAAATTCTCATAAAAAATAAAAATGAAGAAAAACAGCATATCATTCAACCACCAGTCCAACCAACCCTCGAGAATGGGACGGATGATAAAGTCAAGAAGCTTTGTAAGATGTATTCGATACTACAATAAGATAGCACATAAATTAAGAACAGAATTGACCCTGCAACAATATAAGAAATACATCTTCAAGTTGCTACTTAACATCGAACCATACAACGTAGAAGACTTCTTAACCCACACGATCTGATATCTCAAAATAAAATTGTTTCTTATGACCCTGTTTCATCTCAAGTGTTCACTGCATTGCAGGTGTATACTTTACCTGAAATAAAGTACATTATTATTATTATTATTATTATTAAGATTTCGTTCTACGAAAATCTCACATAAGATCGCTAATGTTTTGCGTGAAGTCGAGAACACAAAGAGAGCATTCGTATCACAAAATACACTACAAATATCCCTCGTCAAAAACAAAACCCCTGTGGATAGTCTAGGTAAGCAAGGAATTTACAGACTAGAATGTGGCGAACAGGATTGCAATGTCCTGTATAATGGTAGAAGTGGAAAGTTCATTAGAACAAGGACGAAAGAACACCTGGCGAGCGCCAAGAACACTAATAATAGTAAATCTATTTTTGGTTGCCACCTTAAAGAAGAAGGCCACAAATTCGATATCGACACCAATGCTAAATTGATCCATCACTGTGTTTTCGGGTTTAAACAAGAAATCTTGGAAAAGGTCGAAATATTCAAACACATGAATAAAAGTGGACCTTAAACTTTGAATGCTATGCTAACGAACAATATAAAGGATACCTATAAATTATTAGTAACCACTAGATAAAGACCTTCACATTTGATACCTCGTCCTATTATTTCACCAAGGGTGGTAGAACATGATTTGAAGTAGTTCCTGTGTAATTATAGTTCTTGTGTTGTAGACGTCATTTTCGATTCTTTGAATTTTCCGATATTGGTCATCCTGAATACTTCAATATGTAGTTTGTTTCATATTTATTGTTTCATCTTTTCACCTTTCGATCTTTTTTACCTGACTAAATCTTTTCAATTGCTATATGACTAAGGAACCAGTCATTTTAAAGATTTAAATTTGATTTTAATATGTTTGCGTGTTGTTTACTCTTATGTTATTTTCGTATAACCTTAAAATTCCTCAGAGTGGTTTTCTCGTTTTTCCTTTTTCCACTTTTTTAAGATGTTTTAAACGTTTTGATTGAACTTAACGTAATTGCTTTTTTGTGTTTGGTTCAACTCAATTAATTATTCCATCAATGTTTCAAAAGAATGATTTTTCATATAGTTGGTTTGAAAATGGTAGTATAGCCAAACAACCCAAACATGTCACCTAGATAATTACTTGAAGGTTCCAATAAACTTGAAGTTTTAAGAGTGTTGTTGTTTTTCTGTGTTACACTTCATGCATGGGTTTCTACGAAATCAACTCCTTTTGAGTTTTACATTACCATAAAAAACTTTCAGATGAACAAATTGATGTTGTATGTATGCATAGTAAGTAATAAACGAGTACGATCTAGCGGTAACTGTTACCCAAGTGTCAAATTCGAATTTACATAAATTCAATTCTACGATAAAGAAGTTTAAGTTGAAAAGATCGTATTTATTGTACAATTGAATTTATGTGAATTCGAATTGGACACTTCGACTACAGTTACCGCTAGATCGTACTCGTTTATCACTTATAGTATGCATACACATAACATCAATTTGATTATCTGAACGTTTTCTTGAGGTTATGTAAAAACTCAAAAGAAAATAATCAACGTGCGATAATTCCTCGCTTTCAAATATTTTTTACACTGAACTCAGTATATGCGCACTCGAAATCCCAAGCTCTTCTAAAGGTATACAAAGGGTCCCATATAGATTAAAAAAGGTGAGGGTATTTTTGGTTCAACCGGAAGTATATTATCAACATAAAATTGTACATCTGATGCATTTTGCGTCATTGCATCTAACTGCGGAATTTTATAAATATTGTCCTTTTCGTTCAAAAGATATTAACTTGATTCCATACTATATCCCAACACTGTATTATTTCGGACTCTTAAGATGAATTGAACAAAACATGTTAGTGCACATCATACATATCCTGGTTTTCATCATCAAAATGAAGTGCGTCTACCAATGACGCCACAATATGGAGGACAAAATTCCTGACATTTCGAAGACTCTCTATTGGGTCTATTTACGAACCCTTATCTTAACGCCAAGTGAGAGATGGCCTTAGTGCCTTGTTGAGTATCTGCGTTGTAATGAATTCAACTTTTGAAAGAAATATCTTGTGCATCATTCGAGTATTTTCAAAAGAAATAGACAACCGCCAAGAAGCGTGAAAATGTCTGGCTCATACCTGACTCAATACGATTTTCGAATTTTTAGTTCAAATTATGGCAAAAATAATGTACACGTTTTTGAAGTCGAAATGATTCTGGGGTGAACAAGTTTCTGAATCACATTAAATAACAGTTTATTTGCACGTGCATCAAGTTCAAATTTTGTCTACGATCGGCTTTCAGACCAAGTGACCGTAAACACAAGGTTTAATTCAAAAATTCATTCATATGACAGCAGAATCTGACTACTTGTTTCCCCAGCGCAGAAATTCATCCTGAAAAGTCTATTTTGCGATTCTCTAAGCATATGATCAGATTTCGAAGGACGAATTATTCAATCGATACAATTCACCTAATGGTTCTTCGGACATATTCTATCAGAATTTTCATGAATATCCCGAAATATACAGATATATACGACTTGATGATAGACGAAAGAACAAGCGTGCAAAACTTCTTTACTTTACGGCAGTGCGGTTCACCTGAATTCATATATGTTAATTCTCAATCAGTTTGTCGGTATTTCGATATATAATACTAGAGAATCAGTTTTATACAATTTTCAATTCATTCAGAATCTCATAACCGAAGATCCATTACTCGAAAGCGATATGTCAGTCCGACATATATTGCTGAGTTCAATCACGTCTGAGGCATTTTGTTATTTCAAATATTATCTTTTCGAAGGTCAATATACTATAATTTCAATATCTTTCTATCGACTCCACCAAGCATTGACCGATCTCATGGACCATCGACCTAGTTTTATAGCCTGCAGAAGACATACATTCCTAACCAAAGGGTTCCCTACTTTCAGTAAATAAAGTTATAAAGATCACGATTAAAGTAAAAACAATCTGGTTATGCAAATACGGTAAATGTCGTACACTTTTAGGTGTTGTTAGCGAGGAGTAACGCTCGCTATCGCTGCCATATATCACAATGGAGACTCAATCTTGGCCACTGAGGAACCGAATTAGTCAGGTCTGGAGAACGTGTGGTACTGACGGACGCGTTCGAATATTTAGATCCGAGGAGACAGTGGCGGCTAGATCCCCACAACCAAACTATTTATGATTGTTCGAAATTAAAAGAACTCAGGTGTTTAAAATCAGGGCCATATTATCTTCGTTACACTGATTTGAAAATAGGCTATTGATGAGATACCTAAAGGCTTTCGGAGTTAACGAAGATATATCATTTGCATTCTTTTACATACATGAACTTTGATATAAAATGACAAAAAACGAGTTATGTGAGAATTATTTCCTGAAAGAAGCGAAACTGGCAATAGAGAATTCTGATTGGGCGATAAAGAGGGTATCGAATATTTGCGATAATGCTAGCAGGACAAATCAATATACGAGGTGATTTAAAATTAGACGTGGACCTTGAAGAAGGTACGAGATATTTTCGTTAAGTGATTTTCGAACGGTTCCTCACACTAGCTCATATTTGGATTTTTTCTATGTTAATGAGATTTCAATATAATTGTGGGTTATTTTCATCAAAAAAGGATATGATATGTATGAGAAAGGCAAAACTTTAGGTGATGTTAAAAAAGAATAGTATGATTAGAATTAGGATTCTGACTACACTACGGTATTTGATATGCCGGACAATGAAAAACGTTGCTTCAAATAAAACCTGCTGAAACGGTAGTAGTATTTTAACCAAAACTTTTTCGACGAATGAAGAACGGAGATAGCAAGTTTTCGAAATAATTTTGGAATAAATAAATGGTGGAATTCGAAATTTGAAAATCACAAGAACTCAAATTTCTCGGACTGTATAGTCCAACTGTTTGGTGATGACTCAAGAGATAATAATTTGATACAGAATTATTTTGTGTAATGTATTGGTTCCTGCTTGCAATATTCCAAAATATACAATGAATTTTTTATTACTAAAAATTTCTAGAGTTTGTTGCACTCATTTCACTGAGATATTCAAATAAATGTCGGGTTTCTCGATTATCATAATATTGAGTTTGATTGAACTTTTTAATCATTGGATACTTTTAATTTTTTCAAGAAGAGAGAGAGAGAGAGAGAGCTCTGGAAATTAGATGGTCTGGTCTTGAGTTTCGTGAAACTCGATATTTTCTCGTTTTTGTAGAATGAATCCACGAAAATAACGGACAGGTCGATTTGTAGGCCCCAAATTCGAGATTTGATGTCATCAACATAAGATAATCTAACTATTGGGTCTTGTCTTAATTGATATGGGAGAAAGGCAAATCTACCGCTAAAAATATTAGATGGCCTACACTAGTCAACTGATCTATCTGCTATCAACACAAGGAATGCTCAAAGTGATATCCATTAATCAACTGATGGTATCCTGAGCTTTGAAAAATGTTCTTCCTTTTTGAATTAAATGAAATTCGATCTTCGATACGTTGTTATATAACTTGATATACCCTTTAGGAATAGCTTTGAAAAAGTAGGATTCTCATTCAAAAAATTGATGACGTCATATCCCAAATTTATTTTCTGACATCAAAAAAGAGCAATATGATACACTGATCGGCCTGTCCGAGCATATTTTGAACAAAAATCCTATCTTTACTTATTTCTCTCATATCATAGACTCACAACGTATCTTAGTCAGAAAAGCGTTTCAAATAGTGCCGAAAAGGGTGTTATTTTTTTATTTCGGTTCTCGCTTCGAAATAGAAACTGAGAGCTAATTGCAGTACGTAAGACCGATCAATCATTAAAATATCTAATTAATTTTTTTAGAAATACTTTCAAAAGATCATCAATCAAATTTCAGATTAGTTTTTATTCATCTAGCGAAATAATTTGTAAGTATTGACCATAAATCTAGAGACATGGACTGCGACTTTGCTCCGAAGCTGTGAAAGAACGTGGTAACGATTTGGGAGAGATAAAATTTTGCGAAAACTGCCAATCCGTATTTTACAATTATCTACGAAGTTCAAATTTGATCGAGTTAGTTGTTCTTGAGTTATTGGGGAAATCACCTCAAATTTTTAAAGGGCCACTGAATCGGACATGTTTCCTTATCAATATCGCCTGAAACTAATTTCGCACCTATTTCGTGATGTTGAACGTCAGTATTTCAAAACTAATTTCGAAATGCCAATTAGATCGGGTCAGCACTTCTTGAGATATTGAGGAAGTAATCTCAACATTTCAAATAATCATGAAATTTGATATATTTTTTCCTGTATCTCTGTGAATAATAAAAATGATAAAATTGGAATTTGAAACATTCTTGTTAAATATCAGCGCCAAATATCATCGAAATATTGTCAATATTCTCGGATAATAAAAAGTCTCCAACTAATAACGAGGTTTCAATCGGATGGCATCTTTATTTCTTGAGATATTGAGTTGTTCAGTACTGTCTTCAAGATACATGCCAAATTTCATAGAAATCCGATTGATAGTCTCAGAGAAAAATAAACTAAAAATATTCAAATAAATATTTTTTTGAATTTTCCAACTACTGGATCTACACAAAATTTTGTACTTAGTTTCACGTTGGTATTTTATAACTAACAACAAAGTTTTAATCTGATCTAATTCATACTCAATGAGATAACTGAAAAATAACCTCAAAATTTTATATTGATATAAATTCGGCATTGTTCGGTCGATTTCGCCCACGAACGAACTCCACCGAGATATTCAGGCTCCAAACCAAATCTGAAAATTCCATAATTTGAGGTCATTTCCTACGAAAGTTAGAGCACGTCGGCCGGTCGGACGCACAGAATTGAGTTAGACCACAGTTTGTCCTTAAGGGGTTCCAACCGAATTGTTCAAGACCATTTTCAATCCAAAATTCGGGAATAATAGAGATTGCGATGGATCGATAACGTGCTGTTCTCCAGAATAAGCGCCTAAAAATAAAATTGCTGTCTTCTTCAGAAAATTGGAGCGCCACTGGAAAAGTGCTAATGAAACCGCACATAAAAGCCTTTCGATCCGAATACCCAATAATGTCTAATTATTTCAGTATATAAACGATCCACAATGAAATCATCCGATTGACCATTAAACCTCTCAAAGTTGGTAAGAGTGAATTGATATAAATTTAAATCAATATATTCGCACTTTTGAAAAACCAATATAGCAATAAAAGCCTAAGAAACTGCCCGGTCGTTGAGGAGTAATTGGAGAATAAACACCCACCATGTCCCATCGAAAATTAATATGTTCCGTTATCGACTTATATGGCCGGATTTATCTCGAAAATTTATTGAAGCTGCTGCTTTGGAATCTGCGACTAAGTCGGTAGATTCAGTAGGTTCGATCGAGGGATATGTTGTAGAAGGATCCGTACAGGCAGTAGTAGATATTTTCAAAGTAATGTTTATATTTCTCTCATTTTTCATTAATTAAAGCACATAAAATCAAGGATGGAGGATTTTTAAATAGTATTTTGATAAGACAAAGCGAGAACAAATTATAGAGAAGCACTGGCCCCGCCAAACGCACCTTTTCTCACTGATTGGAACATCAGTTATCTTCTAATCATATTGTCCTCACGAAATTCTGCATGAACCTTCAAGCGGTAATTTTTCGAATGGGTAATGAATTCAATTCAATCTGTATCAGTGGAAATATTCGGAAAATATCATTTTGAATGGGTGTCTCTGCGGAATCATTAGGTGGATTTTACCCATTCACGAATTTCATCTACTTTAAGATATATGATTCTAAATGGAAAATTAACCGATTATTCCAGTGAATTCAAATGTTACAACCGAATGCGATGATTCATTTTCGGGATTATTGGAAATTTGCAGCGTTTTTCCTCATAACTCAGGGACCACTGGTCGGAAATTTGGGTTATGCAACAGTAATCAACGTTGAGAGTTTCATGAAAATTAGGTGTCCTCATTGAATAATTCTACCTATCTAAACTTACTGGTACTATTACCAAAATTTTTGATTCCATTGTTGCTGTAAAACTCTCCGCACTGTGGTTTCAGTTTATAATTCGAAATCAACATGGATTTGTCGAAGGGAGATCTACTATTATGAACCTTATATTTTATAACAATTTTATTGCTTATACCCTCACTGATGAATCTCGCTCTGATGAGGTTAAACTGGTTAATGCTATTCATTTGGATTTCGCAAAAGCCTTTGGTTCATTCAATCATAATCTTGCGGTGAATGTTATTCTATTTTGCGGAACGTTAACTTCGGGTGCGCATCAGAGGGAGTTTATCGGATCCGTTTATTGTGTGATTCTATTAATTTTGCTATTGTCCTGATCTTTGCTGATGACATAGGAACTTTCAACAGAGTAAGATGCTTCTACGGTCAGATACGGTTGCAAATTGATTTGGACCTGTTTTACAATTGGTTTCGTAGTAACCAAATAAAGATAAATTGTGCCGACTGTGAAGTTTTACCTACTGTTAAAAGTAAAAATGAGAAACTTATTTTCAATTACCCTATAAACGATCAAATTCTTGAAAATGTTTGCAATATTAAGGATCTAGGTGTAATTCACCAAAGTAAATTTGAATTTGACTTGCATCTTAATGCTACTATTTCAAAGGCCTATTGGGTTTTATTATTAGGTCTACGAAGGAGTTCAAATCTTATGAATCCTTTAAACATTTGTATGAGACGCTGGTCAGACCCATTATGCTTTCTTTATACCTCAAGTATATGGTCTCCATGTAAGTTAACTCACCTTCCGATTTTGGAATCTGTTCAGCATAGATTCTCCAGGTTCCTTGCATCTAAAATGGGCAATAGATTTTCTTATACTGAGCATGACTACTCTCAGTTCGCTTCATCTGTGAATTTGGAATCTATTAAATCCCTTCATATATATTATGATGTCTATTTGATTAAGTAAGCACCAATGGGTTTTGTAAGTTGTGAAGGTCTTCTCGAACTTTGGCTAAGAGGGAGGTCCCTTATAAGCTTAGATGTGTTAGACAACTTATTGAGCGTGAAACTCATAGAAATTATATTTATAGCTCAGCCACTTTGAGGTTGAGCAGAAAGTGGAACAAAATTGTTGTACCCGCAGCTGTGTTGCATTCTAATAATTTAAGAATATATTTTAGGAAGAGCTGAAGTCGATTGTTAATCGTTATTTCTAATGGAAATCTATTTTGCTGATTCTGTTCGTATATTTTCGTATTTTATATTCACATGAAACTGTTCTTTATTTCATATAACTTTGTATTAACAGATTTGTTTATGCAGCAATTCTTCTTTTTTGTTTAACTTCTTAAAAAAGTATCTTTTATATGATTATTGGCCCGTTGACATTGAATAAAATGAAATAAAATAGAATAAAGGCCGTTAAACCAAAAGCACGCATTACTCACCACAGTTATAAGAAAATTGCTTCAAGTTGACATTACCCTGCATCTCGCGTAAGTTGCGAAAATGGGTATTTTCCATAAAGCAAAAATGACTTTTCCAATATCATCTACTCTCCTCAATATATTGGTCTAGTTTATGGTGAAGCACCTTTTATATTGACTTCAGGGTTCATACCAAATTTCAAGTTTCAATCCGATTGCATAAGTATCCCTAGTTTGACCGATTTTGCCCATAAACAGCTGTTGAATTTCGATTAACAACCTACCTGAAACTTTTAAGTCACTTGCAAACCTAATTCGAATAGTTTATATCACCACATCACCCCTCATATCCCAGTTTGTACAGATATGATGTTTCTTATCACAAAACCTTCTTTCGCCTTTCTCTCTCATGAGTGTCACCCTCTCATTTTTACGATCGTTTTATATTGCTCAATCTGTTCGAACTTCGATGTTGTCGAAAACTCGCTTCATTTCTATTTATCGCATTCACAAAACTGTAAAATCTACACCAAAAAGCCATTTTTATAAATCGGCGGGTGTCGAGTTTTCTATATAAAATGTTGAACTTGACTTTATTGCCATTATTGCTGTCCAATTAAATTCTGGTATTCGATTATAAAACTCCGATACCTGAACTTCACGAGAAAATAAAGAAACAAGGATCTGGGATTCATTCCAGTGGCGTCTCTCATTTGAGACTTGAGAAATATATCATGATGAACTTGATATCATCATACAAGATGCATAGAATAGCAGCTGTCTGAGCTTACCTAAAATAATGTTTTCGTGTGGACCCCCTGTGACCCGTGATAAATTTGAAGTCGTCCTCTCAATATTAGAAAAGTCCATACAAACTACTTAATTACTGTCGTGGATAATCTGATTGAAATATTTCTTGACAAATAAATTCAATAATTGAGACCACTCATCTGTTTGATTCCTGGGATCTGCTTTCCTTTTGGATTCTTTTGGTCACAAAAAATCATTAACACCTACCAATTTTCACGAGTTCCCTTTTGGAAACAAGAGCAATATTACTTTGCCGAGATGTCTGCAATATTTCACTTTTCAGCCGAACATAGTGTCGAACGATAAGGTAGGACTCTTTGAAAAAAAATCGTGTTCAAAATTGTTCTAAATCTCAAACTAAAACAGACTGGTTTCATCTAACGAAGTCCAAAAAGAATTATATTGAAGAACTAGCTGATGGTACATGGAAATCTTGTTTACGATATAAAGGGTCTTTCAATAGGGACGGGTCGATGTTGGCAGCCTGTGGCGGCCATGTTGTTTTAACGTCGTCTTTCTAACCTATATTTTTTTATTCAGTTAGTAATGCCAAATCACCATGGCAATCACCTAACCGCCAAGTTTGAATCCAATCGCTCAGGTAGTTTCTGAAATAAAAAATAAATAACTTCAAAACTTCAAATGCCTATAACTCCGAAACTATTTGATCGATTTGGCCCATTAACGAACTTAACCGCGACATTCCAATGCGCGACCTACCCTGAAAGTTTCAAGTTGCTAGCTCACTTCGTTCGACAGTTATCGTGTCTACGGCCGGCCAACCGGCCGGCCGGCCGGCCGGCCGGACAGAATCGATTTTGACACCGGATTCGTCATCAGTGAGTCCAACCTAGTCGATTGAGACCATTTTCGGCTCAATCATCCAAAATTACAGACATTTGATTTATTTCATGTCAAAATCGACCCGTCCTTATTGAAAGACCCTATAGAAGTCTTCAGACTAGAACACTGTGAAGAATTCAGCTCGTGAGACATGGATTTTCAAGAGAAAATTTCAGATACTTATCTATGAAATGTACAAGAGAAGTTTATGGCACGAATCCGCCATATGGTTCCGCAGATATGGTACACAAGAAATTTTGGATTAACCTTCGCGCCATTATTTTTCGACCATGTACGTCAAATCGATCGAATCTGAAGATATATTGGGAAATACCGGAAAAATAAAATTTCGAATGGATATATATGCAGAATTATTAGTTAGATGGGGGGGATATAGAGTATAATTGGCCGCTAGGCTCACGTTTCTCTTCATGCCTTGAATCTGAAATCTGAGCACTCAATTTATATTGAATCTACATCTTTTTAAATATTTGAAAAAATTCAATGTCTACTTCTCATATGTTTTGAACCATATGTCATATGCCGAAATCAATGGGTGGGTTGGGAAGTTCCTATGTTATGCATCATTCGAAATTCTCGGTTGAGCTCTTATCCAACTTAAATCATCAATATGAACTTTCTATGATTTTTCTCAGAATCCATTCAATTCTTCTTCTAGCAATTTGATATTCACAAAATCCTGCACCAGTATTCATGTAAATATTTAACAATTAAATCCTAAGTATCTATTCCATTCGATCGGTATATGTCGAAATATATTCAGATGGCTGTAGCTCTGAGACTATTAGCCGTATTTGGTGCTGAAAATTCCAACTCTCTATTATTTTGATTTATAATCTTTATCAGTTCGTGCCCACATCTTAAGTTTCAGCTTTATTAAATCAGAGGTAGAAGTAAAATTTGATTTTATTCACCTATATATGAGCAATGAGCATCGCATGAGTTTCGATGAAAAAAACCTGACATTTTTGCAAGCACGTTCTGGGGAACAACGTATTATTGTTTTGTCTAAATGTTGGTAATTTTCGAATTTTGAGCCAAAAATGGTCGCTGATAACGAATACTGTGTCGAAATCGATTCTGTCTAGCCGGCCGTCAGAAAGCACTATAAGGGTGCTACGGAGAATCATATCGACTTGAAACTGTCGAAGTAGGTTGCATTTCGAAATGCGATGTTTAAGTTCGTTAATGGGCAGAATTGGCCGAAAGGTATCAGAGTTAAGGCCTTTTGAAGTTTCGAAGTTATTTCCGTGATAATTCGGAAAATACTCGAACTATTAGATTGAAAGTTAGCAGTAAGATTAAGTATAACGACGCGCAGCTTTTTGCAAAATTTTGTTGAGATCATACTGTCAGTAAAAAAAAAAATTCAAATTTTTTTTCTCAGAATATGTTCATCATTTTACATCCGTGTACCAAATTTCAGTTTGATAAGATTATAATTTTCAGAATTATTGGGAAACAATATATGTCAAATGTAGTAGGATTTCCACGGTATAGCTCTTTTTTACGGAATAACTCAAGACCACCCAGTTCTAAAAATTAAAGACCTAGAAAAAAACTAAACAGCTTTTGCGCGCATGTTCAAATTCGTTGCTCAAGCGGTCATCTCCTTTCAGCATGCGCGCAAGTCAGTGCAAGTTTTTCATATTTAGAACCTAGTGTTTGTTCAGTTTAAGCGAGAAAAAAAATATGTGAATAATGATTCTGAGTGGAACGTTCAACATTAGAATACCATGTAATAATTAGTTTCTAGGAAACTGTCCGTATGCTACTTCTCCATAAATCTCAATTCGTTGAATATCTACAATAGCTTGAATATGAATGGGATCTAGACCATAAGAGCTCCTAACTCAACTTCAGGCATTTTTCTGATCACCTCAATGTGTCCCTTTCCGACCTAACGGCTTCCCTACCAATGGTCCAGAACTCTGGCAAGTAATTAAAGAAAAGGTAACAATAAAACCGTCCGCGTTGCGATAAGGTGGATTGATTTAAGGCAACTATATTCAGTAGTGATTAGGTAACACGTTTTAGAGCGTATACAAGACGGGAGAATGGACTAAATCTCTACCTTAATTTTAATCTGGATTTTTTCACTCCCAAACATTAAGGATACCGATGCCGAAGGTGTAAAATATATAATGTGGTTCTTTATTGAGTGCTTGTTTTAAATTCATGACCCGATCACTACTATAAACATTGGCTGGATTTGTCCACACATGTTTTGTTGAATTCCTTGTTTTCGCTACAGCACTGAGAATTTTTTATGCGAGAGTTAAAATGAGAAAGATAATTATAGAAATTTTCGACCAGCACTGATGTGAAATCGAAAGAGTTTATACGGTCGGTTATAGAGACTTAATCAATTTTGATATTTTTGCGCACATGTTCTGGTAAACAGCGCGTTTTATCGTCGGCCTCAAATGACTAGGTTGAAATCACTGATGACGAATTCGGTGTTAAAATCGATTGCATCCGGCCGACAAGCCGTCCGTAGGCACCATTACGTTAGATCCAATCGATTTTTCATTTAACGACGCGCTTTTTCATGAAACTTGGTTCAGATGGTACTGCCATTAAATTTCGAAAATATTTTTCCTCAACATTTTTTTCGGAAAAAATGTGTTTTCCGGAAACTATTTCTCATTTGAAAAAACATATTGCTGAAACCTTGGAATTTATATTCAACGGCAGTGTATTTAAATTCAGTTCGAAACGATTTTAATTCTTGGGTAGGTTGGGAATATATGTCAAATTTCCTGTTCTTTTTCTGGGTATCGTTGTTTTTTCCGTAATATTTCAAGTAATTCTGATTCAATTATGATAAACTTGGAAACTTCTTCGAACAGGCTGATGAATAATCTTTCGTGGAATCTCGTTATGATTGTCACAATAATTTTAAAACAAAATTTTCAATTTTTTTTTGGTATTCAATATTCAGCGAACGTTGATCATATTATATGAACCTGCAATTTACCATTTTCCAATCTCTTACTGGATTTCAAATCGATCTAACTCGTATTGCCTGCGGAATCATTGGGTGGATTTCACCCATTCACGAATTTCGGTTTCGTTATCCAGGTCCAAACCTACTCTACAAATATCGAGTTTCTAAGTTGTTTCTCTCGGAAATTATTATGTTTACGATCGGCTGTGAGGATATGAATTTCCGTCAGTAAATCTGCAGGACTGCTCTGGTGATCTTTCAACAACCGAACTCAATATTTGGCATTTCAATGGGACCTGAATAGTTCGAAAATATTAAAATACCTATGTATTCGGAATAGTATTTCCATTGCCACTCCTTCAATATCCATGATATCAGAATCCCGAAAAATTCTATATTGCTTCTCATTTTCGATGGAAGGACGCCAACTCGAAAACCGTTGAAATTTTGTGGTGAAGATATGTATTGAGTGTATCTTATTTTTCACGTAGATACTAAAGGAGTAATGAAAAATACAGGCTACCATTTGAAAAAACAAAGTTTGGACCAGCCCAGAAAAAAAGGAACACGCCGTGTAACAGAAAACATTTTTAATTCGTCGAGCTCGAGCTATCAATAAACATCAGATATAAAACTTGATTCCTATCTGTTTCCTAAATAGAGATATGGAACACCACGCCACTGTTGTGGACCCCGTAGGTAAGGTAACTCAATCAGGTAATAGAAACACCTCTATATCAATTGTATCAACTTAAGGGTGAATTATTCCCTGAAACGAAGATTAGTCTCCGAACAGTAGAATCATTAATAATGAATTTTATTGACGTAACACCATTCCTACCCATATGTGCATTGACTGTGAATATCACTGAAATTAAAAAAAAAACTTCGCTTATCGAACTTTCCAGCATCACATAGGCGTAATAATAGAAAGGAAATGAGGATAACTTTCATGATCCCATCTGGAATAGCGAATTGAAGGCACAACACGAGTAACGTTCCAAGATACGTCCATCCTCACACGAAGGGTAGGTACTTAGGAACAAATTGAACTTGTTCATGAGATAACTGGAATGAAAATAAATTTTTTCATACTCACATACCTATAAACATTCATACATATATGTAATGAAAAACTATAACCCTCGTTCGGCAGCTGAGTAATACCTCAGAGTAACAAATAACATAGGTGTAGCATACGTCATATTTCGAAGACGATTGCTTTCTGCAACCTGTGATACAAAATTTGACACTTTGACCGCAATCAGAACAAAGCAACCTGTGATACGATATTTCAGTCAATTTACGGGATGCTTCGCAAATAAACAACAATTCCCACGTCCCATTTTGAATTAAAGTATTGTAATGATTCACAAAATATTGAACTGATCAGCTAGAAATATCTGAGAACTTACTAGAATCTCACCAGAACAACGATGACAGATTGGCCGGTAGTAGGCGTGTACTGCGGTGTTGATGGCAAAGCTCGGATCAGCAGGTAGATACTAAAAAGGATAAGTATTCTTCCTACCACAAATTCTAGACTGAAGAAAAATATCGATCGTGAATTGTGTAAATTTCCAAAAACTGCTTACTGTCTCTGTATGTTGTAATAAAAGGAATTGATCATTTCAAAAAATGTTGTAGCGAATAATGAATTGTGTTTAATATGTAAGGTTCCTTCCTTGATATAAAGTGAATCATAGACGCATACAATTTTTTTGAAACTCGAGCTATATTAATCATTCGTGACAAAACCCAATTCCATAATTTTGTTGCTTCATTCTGGGTCAGATCCCAATTTTCGATATGATTTTAAGCAAGATCACTACTATAGTGAGCGATACTTTTCAAATAGTCGCTTTTAAAGTGGGGTATTGACACGAAAGCAACGCTGCTCATGAACAGCTCCCGTGAAAAGAGATGTAGCGAGGTAACCGTGAGCTGAGTATGAGGCCCAGTCGAGCCGCGTTGGATAGCGTGCCCCTTCGGTTGTATCCAGTTCCAGTAGTCATTACAGCAGCGTAGTCAAATCTACGTTGGTCATTTCACAAGGCTTCAAAGTTCCTATACGTGACCGATATGACAAACGAGAATAATGATAAATATAAAAGTTATTTAATGAACGTGTTTGTGAAATCTAGGTGTTGAAGGAATCAGGTTCAGGATATGAGAAATAGATTAATGATGAAACAATCCCATAGAAATTTTGGAAATTATTATTATATTGTCAATTATATGATAACGAACGCTCTACATCTGATGCTGTTGTCCACTTGTATGAGTTGATGGCTGGAATCGGGGAAGTGTTCAGTTTCTCTATTCTTAGATCTTACCAGAGTCTTTGACTACGTTCCCCGTACGGCTTTTTTGGCAAAGCTCAGAAAGTATGGATTTTCAAGTGACAGCTGCAAGTTGATCGAGTCATTCTTATCAGGTAAATATCAGACAGTATTTGCGAATAACACTTGATCAAGTAAGGAGGAAAAAACAATCGGTGTGCCACAAGGTTCGATTTTTGGGGCCCTCCTCTTCCTTATATATATATAATATATGTGAATGATTTCACAGGTTTCATGCCATTGACATATAATGTTAAGTTCGCTGACGACACAAACGTTTCAGTAGCTTGTAGGGACCCAGAGGAGGCTGAGGAGTGGTTCGGGAAAATGCTGTCGGATGCCTTGAGGTGGTTTTCTGGCAGTGGACTCTCTGTCAATAGTGACAAGACTGAAAAGGTCATTTTCACCTCGAAAAGGGCCGATGTGAGTAGTGAGAGATTTCCGGGGGTACATGTCTATACTAGGCTCACTTGGGGTGCGCATGTCAGCTCTCTGTGCTCAAGAGTCTCAAAAAATATATTCGTGCTCAAAAGCTCACCCTCCGCGGTTTCCCCTCGAGTGCTCAAGACAGCATACATTACTTTGTGTGAATCGCACCCTAAGTACGGAATACTCGTTTATGGTAATGGCTGTGATTTCGACAAAGTATTCAGGTTACAAAGAAAAGCTGTACGCGTAATTGCCAGCCTCGGGTATAGGGATTGTTGTAGAGATGCATACAGATCACTTCAGATCCTAACTCTTCCATCTTCATTAGTTCATAGGCTGCTCATTTATGATAATAAAATGGGGTGTGAATGACGGTGTTCATTCATATAACACTAGGAATAAGGACTCCTATTGTGTTCCGTTTTGTAGGTTGAAGAAATCACAGAGTTCTCCTGACTTTTTATCACCAAAATTCCACATGTAGCATATTAAATGTATGACAAATTCGAATTTTTGAATAGTGATTTGAATGTCTTTCCATAAATATTTATATTTCTGTTTTATATGTTTTAATTGACGAATGTATATTGTTGGTAACCTCTGAGGAATACAACAGTATACCTTCATATCACAGCATTAATAAATTTACTTACTTACTTACTTACTTACTTACTTACTTACCACCAACCGCATAGTCATCAAGAATTGTACTTTTTTGTTTTCGATTTGGTTGGTCACAGACTTAAAAGAAACGAATTTTACATTATACATATTCTTTCACTGAGATCCATTTGGAAACATATCTACACGACTGAATTCATGATATAAAGTTCATGACTCGATCCGCATTTTTATTTAATCGCTAATTCGTTATTATTATTCCAACCAGAGGATACTCCCATGAAGAATAAAAAAACGCAAAACGTCACCAAACGCAGCTGTTGGCTCTAAACATCGTGAAAACATTCGAGTGCTGCTAGTTTGCCGTCCAAACTGAGCGACTGAGCCTGAGGCATGCTTAGGCCTTGACGTAGAAACCTTCATCGGATGGATTAAGTTGAGCGGCTCTCGCACCGCTGTGCTCCCGCTCAAAACACCATCTACACTTGCAAGGCAGCCCAATTGAACTGCCTCGCAAACCGCTCAGCTCGCGTGCCTGTACTCGGCTTAAAGTCTCTATACTATGTTCCTTACTGATTTGTCAGAAATAGAATTATAGGCGTGCTATATGTGCATACAATCTTCAAGTTTTAAACCATGATAGCAGACAAACAAAGTTGTTTCGCCTTCATCCCAAATTGCAAATAAACATAATTATGCTATAAATCTTGTTCAGTTAATTATATTGGAAAAGATTTCACTTCAACAAAATATATGTAAATGAGTCAATATAATTCCAAATTAAAGCATTCAGTTCGGCTATTCTGGTGTTAATTAATGTAAATCTCCGTTCGATAGGCAAGAAAATTCATGTTGAACGATGTGCGCATTTGGTTGATGAGCTAATTGTGCGGTATGTTATGAAATGTATATCAGTTCAAGCAGAAAACCCACTAGTTCGGTACTATGGAACTATTGAGGAAAATAGCAATAAAAGTAATCGCGGAAAAGTTTTCCCAATCGGTAACGTTGGATGGATTTAAAATTATCTACCATGAGAGATTCTTATAGAATATTGCTGTATAGGTATTGACAGATAACTTTTAGGAATGATAACTTATTTGATCTTAACTGTATATTCATATCGAATAAGTAGAAAGTAGAAGTCGCCATTAAAAACTTTACTTGCTCAATATTTTCGAAAATTTAGATAGGATCGAATTGAAATCAGGAACCCGATTGGAAAAAGGATTCGGTTTTATCTAAGATGGTAGCGATCAATAAGTGTATGGTCATACAAGTAAAACACTCGAAATATATGTTGAACTGTCAGAAATGAATATACTGTATACTAATCGACCAAAGTACCAAAATCAATAGCAAATATTCGAAGATAAAGTGGATAAACTAAATAAATAGATTTTTATGACGTAAATGAAATATACCGAAAGTGAAATGAAAAATAGTTGACACGAATGAAAGTAATGACAACCAATATAGTAATACCAAAAATATAAAAAATTATTAGTCGGAAAGGAAATGTAACGTCTACAACGGCTTTCGTAAGTGAACGAGCAGGTAATACAGACGGAAAAAATAAAATATATACAACGATGTCACACAGAATCATTTGAGAAGTGAATAGCGATAAATAATTAATGGAAGGATGTATAAGCATGGACAGTTTGAGGTTAGATCAAGAAGAAATATATGAGATCGATTACGTGTATATGGTCAAGCAATTCAATACAAGTATTCGTGATACGGACTTCATTCATTCATTCATTCTCTCTTTAATTGACCAACCTGTAGGTTATGCGCCCAGTCTCAATGTTATTTATAATCTTGCAATGTACAGGGTGATTCATTAAGGGTGGCCACCGGCCGTATCTCGGAAACCGTTTATCCTATAACTTCCGGAAAAAAATTCTAATGACAAAATCGGCCCCTAGAAAATGATTAAAAATATTTTCAAGTTCGTAGTTCCCCACTAGAGGGCGCAATCTATCACTTGTAAAATATAATCTAATTTTTTACGAAATATTCTCCAGCTAACAGTGGTAAAGGATAATAAAATAAGAAAATACTCTTTCTATTCAACAACTTTTGTTTGAGTAATTTTTCTATATTTCCTTTTTTTTAGTGATGGGATGGAAAAACTTTTCTTCACAAAAAAAACACTCTCACTTCTGTATGCGTGAACCGATTTTAATGTTATTTGTCTTTATTCGAAGGCCATTAAAAGCAGATCACAGAAAAATATGACAACAACATACCGGGTGATCCAATTAAAAACTACAGGCTGTTTTATGTCACTTCACCCTATTTGCGCGTTTTACTGGAGAATTTCATATGCAATGCTATGATTCTAACCGACTGAGAATAAGCCAAGCATTATCATCTATTGACTTGTTAAAACCGCAGACAGATACCTCCAGTCATTCCGAAGATATTAACATTTTTGCAGATTTCGATAAGTGTTAATCAAACCTGTGAAATTCAGGAGGAATTGAGTTATTTCATCATCTAAACAATCAAATGAAAGAAAAAACTTATCAAAAATGTATGTCACTCACAAAACAAGCTGATCTAGATCCAGTAAGCTTTGGCGTTACTGTTTATTCTCGGTTTCTATAGCTGTAAAATTTATTTAGGTCGATTGCAAACTACTAGTATATGAGGCCTCATTATTCAAACGGAGAAGCATATGATATGCTTAATGTTTATGCTGAATGTTTAGAAAATGCAGTAGCTGAAAGGAAATACCCGATACGATATCCTGAAAGACGTCGTCATTCCAGAAAAGTATTCAAAATATTGACACGAAGACTGCGACAAACTTGGAAGGTTCAATATATTGGAAGAACAAATGGAAAACGTAGAAGCCGTAATGAGGATAATATCATAAAAGTTTTGGTCTATGTTTATGCTGAATTACATTTAAGCATCCGAAAAATTGCAAGTGATTTGGGATCGAATTATTGGCTGGTTCAAAGGATAATAAAGAACCATAAACTGCATCCGTATCATGTTGTCTGGCACCAAGAAATTGAAAGAGACGACAGGACTTGCAATTGGTTGAAACGAATGCTTAACGGCGAACCTAACTTACTCCAATATTATGGAATGACGAGGCTACTTTTTCTGACAATGGTAAAGTAAATTTACACAACAGCCACTACTGATCATCTAACAATCCATATTGGCAAAGATAAGTCAATAATCAGAATCGCTGGAGTGTTTACGTGTGGTGCGAAATTTTTTATGGAACAGTTTTCGGACCATTTTTCTTCGATAGTATCTTAACGGGACAAAGGTGCTTGAAATTTTAACAGAAAATTTTCGAAATCTTTTAGGAGATATTGCTATTCAAATCAGGTTAGATATGTGGTATCAACAAGATGGTTGCCCGGCGCATTATGCTGCTAATGTTAGGGAATAAGATACCGTCTTCTCAAAGAGGTGGATTGGACGAGGGAGTATTTTTCCAGCAAGATCACTCGACCTCACAGTATTAGATTCTATTTTTGGGGAAGAATGAAGACTTAGTTTTCCGAACACCCCCAACTACAAGTGAGGATATGAAAAATAGATTTCGACAGGCAGCTGAAACTGTGACCAGTATCAACTGAAGAAAGACTTAATTTATGTATAGAAAAAAATGGTAGACATTTTGAATATTTGAAATGATTATGTAAAAGGGTTGTTTTTGTTAAAATATTTTGTTTCATTTTATCGTATTATTGTTATTTCACGAGTGTTTAGTATTTTGCTGCGTTGTCATGACGACTAAAGTCACTTCCTTGTTGTTTTAAGCTCACAGGGTTGATCAACACTTATCAAAATTTACAATAATGTTAATATCTTCGGAATGACTGGAGGTATCTGTCTGCGGTTTTAACAAGTCAATAGGTGATAATGCTTGGCTTATTCTCGGTCGGTTAGAATCATAGCATTGCATTTGAAATTCTCCAGTAAAACGCGCATATAGGGTGAAGTGACATAAAACAGCCTGTAGTTTTTAATTGGATCACCCGGTATGTTGTTGTCATATTTTTCTGTGATCTGCCTTTAATGGCCTTCGAATAAAATCAAATAACGTTAAAATCGGTTCACGCATACAGAAGTGAGAGTGTTTTTTTTGTGAAGAAAAGTTTTTCCATTCCATCACTAAAAAAAAGGAAATATAGAAAAATTACTCAAACAAAAGTTGTTGAATAGAAAGAGTATTTTCTTATTTTATTATCCTTTACCACTGTTAGCTGGAGAATATTTCGTAAAAAATGAGATTATATTTTACAAGTGATAGATTGCGCCCTCTAGTGGGGAACTACGAACTTGAAAATATTTTTAATCATTTTCTAGGGGCCAATTTTGTCATTAGAATTTTTTTCCGGAAGTTATAGGATAAACGGTTTCCGAGATGCGGCCGGTGGCCACCCTTAATGAATCACCCTGTACATATAATCATTCATACACTGTACGTTATACAATTTTTACTTATTTAGACACAACAAACATACCATATACCCAACTTTCACAACATCCATGACCTCGCCGGGATTCGAACCCGGTACCTTCAGCATCCTAGAACATGTTTCCATCCTCTACGCTACCGAGGTAGCCTGATACGGACTTGATTTCCAGAATACAGCAATAACGTGCACACTTCGAATATCTGTCAAAGTAGTTTCAGCCTTAAATGAGTTCAAAGTAACGAGGGCTACGGAAAAACACTCACAGAAAGCCGCACCAAGTCTGTTCTCAAAAGGACAAGGACCAGTGAACTGAAGGACAACAGGATTCAATTTTGTCAAGCCATAGTCGGACAACCACCTCGGGATCTCCCACAAGTTTTTATCCAACGGTCAGCTTCTTCAAATAGGTATCCCTCAGAACTTACACGGAAAGACCCCCCTTAGACACCAAGTATGTCCTCATAAAAAGGCTTGTACCAGTGAACTGAAAGCAACAGGATTCAAATTTGTCAAGACTGGGTTAGACAACCACCTTGGTGTCTCTCACAAGTTTTGATCCATGGATTAAATACCTACCCCAAATGTTGTACACCATAAACCATCTTCGGCAAATAAATTCTCTGAAATCCCCGCGAAGTTTGATTCTCCCTTTACATTCCGTAACCTTCCAATATCCTTTCCATAGTAGTAATTTACGTTACAAGGCCGAGTACGAGTACGAGTGCAGATGTTCACGGACGAGGCGACGAATGAGCCGTTTCTGGAATTTCTAGACGAGTATTTTAATGACATTTCGCGGCCGTGTATCGTACAACGTTTCATTTCATACTTCTCTATATTTTTTTCAAATTTTTGGTACAAAAATTGTAACGAAAAAAATTTCTTCCTCTTTCCTTCTTCCATGATGCCAGATTACGGAAATCACATCAACATGTCGCCACCAAGCCTTCGGTTTCAGTGAATATGTATCTACAAATTTTTCTCCAAAGTTTTCCATAAATACAAAACTCATGGCAGGAGAGAGCGGAGAATCTATTGGCAATTCAAAATTTTGACGATCAAAAAACAGCTCGCAATTGAAAATATGTTGAATTCAAACAAATGTCTGACATATCCATAATACCATCGATATCAAGTTTTGAATTCATAATTGTGTCATCACCCCCCAATTTTGTTCGAACTGTTTGAAAGGAAAAAAAAATCTTTGCATGAAGTTGTACGTCTGTGTTCTTCAACTGATGAAGTTATTGAGAAGTTTGAATCTAATCGATACATCTTGAGATACTCGGTATATAAATTTCGAATTTTTATTACTTTGAAACCCTAATCTACTTTTCGACATTCCGATGCACAACCTCCACGGAAAGTTTAAGCCGCTTGCTGGTTTCGTTCGGAACTTTTTTCCACGCGTTTCTTGAATTCTAATCTTAGAACCGAATGCGATGATTCATTTTCGAGATTGTTGAAAATTTGGAGCATTTCTACGCGCTTGTTCTAGGGAACAGCGCGTTATCACTTCGTCACGATGTCTGTAATTTTCGATTTTTGAGCCAAAAATGGACAACTATTGGGTTGAACTCCCTGAAGAAGAATCCGTGGTCAAATTCAATTACGTCTGTCCTTCGTTATGTGCTCAAACTTTCGAAGGAAAATACTCAGCGGCTTGAAATTCTCAGATTAAGTTCGGAGTCTAAATATCAGGAGTGAGTTCGTTAATGGGTGGAATCGGCTGGATAGTTTCGGAGGCCCATTTGAAATTTTGAGATTAATTCCTTGATATCGCATGAAGTATTGGTTTGATCAAAGTCGAATTTCCTGGACACTTTTTGAATAACAACGTGAATTTCGTGTGGATACAGTTGTTAGAAAATTCGAAAAAAATTACACAAGAGTTTTTGAAATTTTCGATGAATTTTTTTTTTCTCTGAAAACATTGATTAGATTTCAGTAGAATTCGGCACAAACCTTAGAGTTAATATTTAACACCAATGCTTTAAAGTTCATTTTGGTCCGGTATTTTGTTTCGGAGATATAAGAAAAAAAATTTGCCGTTGTCATTTGGAATTTAACGTTATTTCCGCAATATCTCAAGAAATACAGATTGAAACGTTATCAGGTGGAGAATGCCAACACGCAACTAGGTGCAACATTTCGTGTTGATATAAAAGTTAGTATATGAACAAGCGCGTAAAAGCTCCTGACCTCACGTCAGTGCTTTTCTAGATTTTTCTTTATAACTCAGGGACCACTGGTCGGAAATCATCCGGGTGAGAATTTTTAGGTTGCTTATGCAACAGTAATCGACTTTGAGAGTTTCGTGGAAATTCGGTCATAAGTTTTCAAGAAATATTTTTTTTTGTTTTGAGCCCTTAGGGTACAGCGATCCTGCTGAAAAGCTTGAAGGATCAATATCGCGCGACACATGACTTTTCTATGAAGTTTCACGGGTTTCGGTTCAGTACATTCAGAGAAAAGCCTCGGACAACGGACGGCAGACGGACGGATTTTTTTTATTACGTCATTCAAATCTACATACTTCAAAGTGTAAACTGAGAAATTTTCAGGGGGATGATTTTTTTTTGTCGATCCCATATTCGCGCTCTCAAACATATTGTATCCTGCGAATTATACCTGAGAGTCAACATTACAAGAATTTACTTTTTCGAAACCTTCTCTAAGACAACGTCACTGAAATTCAGTTTTAAAATCAAGTTCTCCGACATTCCTCGGGTGATGAATTGCATAGACTCCGAGATTCCTGAATAATTTAGGTAAAATTCATATTCGGCCTTACCTCTCAATTCATTCTTGGAAATTCTGAAATTGATAGAATTATTCTGAAAATATCCCAAAAATATATATTATTAGATTAATAACGCAATCAGACCTGGATTAAAAACAATTTTTAACCCTATGATATTGAAATTTTTTGTCTTCGAGTTGACCTACAAAAAAAATTATCGACAAATTATCGAAAACACTCACGCGATCAGAATTCAGTCACGAATGTTGAATTTTCGTTATTTTATCTAATTCCCAGTGAATATGAATCATTATAGAGATGGCATGTTGAAAATAATTAGCTGTTGTTTCTGACCGATCTAACTCCTGAAAAAAAATACACCTTTATTGCTTAGGGGCATCTCTATTCGAAACGCCTCTCAGACATATTTCGAAGGACAAAATAAATTGGAAATAATCTCAAATTTTATAGATTAATCCTTGATAACTGAAAGTTAAATCCCGGAAACAGGAAATATCTTATATCTATCCTTTCGTTTTACTCGAATACGAATCTCACACCATCGGGAGCCTTTATAGTTCTGAAAATATAATGAGGAAGAACTCAAACTTAGTATAATATGCCATATAGACGTCTACTTTTACTTTGTGCTGAAGCAACTTGTGGTGCGATTTTGAATTATAATATAATATGAGGTATAGGTACAATCATTTATAAAGAACATACAATGGTATAATATTAGCTATATTCCATAGTGATTACTCAGCTCTAGACTTTCTCTTGACGTTATTACCAATACTGTATAGTTTCCAAAAAGAAACTCCTTCCTCTGTCAGCAGAAGCTTGTTGTGGGAACCAGTGCGATATAGTTTTGCCCTTATGTCCTTAATTTTCGAATTTTGAGCACAATTTTGTTTTAAGTGACCATGTTGTACTCATGAAGTATTCAATTCCGCTTGAACGTCCGGTCGTCCGGCGGCAGCCATGTGTGCTGTAACTTTCGGAAAGAAAAACCTAGAGTCTGGAAATTTTAAGATTCAGTTTGGAATCTGAATGTCTCGGTTGAGCTTGTTAGTGGGCAGAATTGGCCGAATGGTTTCGGAGTTATATTATTTCAAAATTTTGAAATTAGCTCCGTCATATCTTATGGAGTGCTCATGCGATCAGGTTGAACCTTCGCGATACGGCACCTGAAAAAAATGGGAGCCACCTTAAAATACTGATGATACCGAAATTCTGACGTTTATGCGACATCTTTGTGTTTAAACTTAAAACAGCTGTTAACCTTCATTGTTGTTTTTGTAACTATCAAGGGTTTTCGAACCAGTTTCTGATTCCTTATAGTCGTTGTTTACTGAAATGAAGCATATATAGGAGGCTCCTTTTATATCATTGTTTCCAAAAAGTAATACTCGAAGTCGAAACATTCATATTGCGGAAAACTCACAATTCTATTCTGCAAAGTGTCTTCGCAGATGGAATCGATATACCCATTCATTTTAAGATTGTTTAGCAAATACATTATTTTAAAAAAATAATTCAAATATAAATTCTTCTTTATTCAAAACATGAAAAATAAGGCAGAACTTTCATATAGGTATAGAATTTTATCATTTCCCTATTACAATGAACTGCGTTAGAAGATTGGTCCTTTACAGATCGGAGTTGCTATTTGAGTTGAGTAGTTTGAGTTAATTAACTTTTAATCATGTAGTGATATTTTTGTCAAGTAGGACCTTGATTAGGCATAACATAAAATCTATTATCGTTGTTTCTGTGGCTTCAGAATATTTTGTTTCCCTCAGAGTTTCATTTTCAGTTGAGAGAAGGAACCGATTATTTATGTTATTATTTTTTTATTATTATTGATTTCTTCCTTCAAAGTATGAATTTTATGATAGAAGATTTTGTGATATTCATACCACATTTTCATTACATACCTTGCTGTTGGAACATTAACATAGAAGACAAACACAATATTCAATAAACCATAAAACATGGTAATAGCTATAAAAGGAACTCTCAATTCAATGTTGCCCATAAATTCATAGTTATAATAACATACCGATTAGAAGGAGCCTCTGACATCTGTTGATTTTCATGAAAAATAATGAATATTATACATATAATTATTTAAAATCATAATAAAATTTAACATGAAGGTTAACACAGCTGTAAATCAAAGATAAACCTCTTAAACGTCAGAATTTTGATTTCATCAGTATTCTATGGTGGCTCCTATTTCTTTCAGGTGCCGAGCCTGAAACTTCTTAGTTAGTCGAAGAATATCATCGCCCATAACTGTGGAATTTATGTGGATGTAGTCGTTGAAAATTCCTTGAAAAATTTTATCCATAACTTTTCAGATTTTTGAAGACTATTGAAATTTGGAACAGACCTTTAGGTTAATAATTATAAATTAACGACAGAGTTTCAACTTTCTATTTCGTTCGATGTTTATTTTTGGAGATAATCTCAGAAACAATATTTGAATTTCGTTGTTGTTCCAAATTTCGAGGATATATTTGCAGTATCTCGAGAAAACCAACGCGCAATGTAGATCTTCGTCTGATAAAAAATTGTTTTCGTAAATCTTACAATTTTTAGTTGAATTATTTATTTTCAACCTACTTCAGAAAAAGAGGTTCTCAATTCGACAGATTTTGACGGTTTTTTTTACGTTCCAATCAGATTGCATTCGAAGTGGTCTATCCACAATGAAATACACAGTTTGTTTCAAGAAGTGTTGTAATCAGATAGTTTTATTTTTCATTGATCAATTTGCTATATCGATTTTTCATAGGAAAATAAAAAATATATTCGTCTATGTGAATCGAGAAAAAGTTATAGTAAAATATACAGGGTTTCCTGAAATGAAACATATATATAGGTGTAGTTGTACTCGTAGTCGAAACATTCATATTTAGGAAAACTCACACTTTCATTCTGCAAAGTGTTTTCGCAAATGGAATCGATATACATTCATTTTAAGATTGCTTAGCAAAAACATTATCTCACAAACATAAATCAGATATAAATTCTTCTTCATTCAAAACTTATACATAAAAAAAATTAGGCAGAACTTTTATATATAGAATTTTATCATTTCCCTATTACAATGAACTGCGTTATAAGATTGGTCTTTTACAGATCGGAATATATATCAACCTGATATTTAAGAGTGATATGGTTGTTAAAAGTCAATATACTTAAACCATTATATGAAGACATTCTTTTTATACAATGGTTAAACCTTGGTGATGATTATTGAAACATTTGGATTAAGGAATGGATTAGTTTATGTAAATTCATATCAAATTGAACATGCACCATGATATCACACGATAAAAAGTATAACTTTTTGATTTGAGTTATTTTACTTATAATCACGTAACTTATCTGGTGCAAATAAATTATTTGCTATAAGTAAAGATATATTTGTTATACCAACAAATCATTTGTTCAACAGAAATATGATATTTTTATTCAGGAACATATTATTGGGCAATATAATATGGGAATATTGCAGGAGAACTTACGTAAGTTGGGCCCTATTCAAAGCTGATATTTCTTTGCAGCTAATATAATTTATTAATTACAAAAAAATGTTTCACTCAGTGTTCCAACCCACAGTAGATTGTTCTTGAGGAAACTGTAATAAACCTTGCTCAGCTTCACTTTTCAGAAGCAATTTGTTTTGAGAGTATTCATCGCCGGATATTTCTTTGTTGAAACTCTTTTAAATCTTGTCAGTGCAACCACTAAAACATTTACGTTGTTCCTTCATGATCAGTTCAACAGAAATATTTCGGAACAGTATCCCTCTCAAGTAAACTTTGAATGAATTTGATCTAATATTTCATAAGCAATTTGTGCTTACCCCTATAAAATGAACATCACAGATGAAATACAGGCAGCAGACTCTCATAAATCTTATTTCTTGGTTTACTTATTCTGAGTTCCAAGATGCCAAGCTTTTATCGTTTCTTCAACACTTTCAGGCCCGACTTCTCAAGCGCAGTTTCTTTAAGCCACCGGGCTGTAGTAATTTTTTGGAAGGGACATTTGAGTTTGCTTTTTTCCGTAAACACACTTGTGAAATTACTTAAACGCCAAAGAAAATGCAAAAACTTTCTCCATTTTTTGACATTTCTCCTAACTTGTCTAGGATAATCTTACCATATCAGATTACTCTGATAGCCACCCACCAGTGGGAGTAGCGCTTATCTTCATTCGCCAATTCGAATTTCGCATCCTGATGATTTTCAGAATGACTTCTGAAACGGGCAGTGAATATTTCCTATTCTGGTTGCGTTTGGATGTTCTGATTCTCTGAAGAATAAGATCTTTGTGAGTTTAATATAGATTTTAACATTTTAATGTTATCATTATTCTCAATCTTTCAAGGACATACACGAGTGCCCCCATTGAGGTTCGTCCTAACTCGTTCAACTTCAATTGCGCCAGTCGCGTCATAGAGTATGACATGACAGAAACGTATGCCTTTTTCGATGAGAACAGGAGGGGAGAGTGGAACGAAATTTGACGAATATATTCTGCGGAAATGAAGGCAAATTCCAGCGAGCTCGTAAAATTCTGGACTTCACGTCGGTACTTTTCTTGAATTTTGAAATATCAAGGAATGCCTCGCATAACGCTAGTAAGCTAGTAGAGAAATAGAATCTGTTGAAATCATCGCAAAGTTGCAAGAGAATTCAAACTCACGCAGGTTCTATGGAATGCAGACAAGATTCGCTTGCCTCTCAGGCATGCATGCGTCAGACGCAGGCTTTATGAAGTTGAAAAGCTCAAGATTAAGGAAGCAAGTTGAAAGACGCAAGCGCACGAGTGTGGACATTCCTTTTCCGTGTTCTTCTGTAAGTTGTCTTTCATCAGGGGGGTATAGAGCTTGGTTCAAAATATTGGAAACAGAGAAAGATTCCTGTCATCCAAAAACTGAAACAGAAGATATCCATTCAGCCAATCAACGCCAGAGTGCCTATGTTATTTCAACTCGAAGAAAACCACGTTGACTGAGTAATGTCATGAGAATGAATATTTTTTATTGTCATGAAATAAAATGATTATATAGAGATCATATTCAATTGAGAGATAATATTCATTAGATATTGCCAATTTCGATTCACTCCAGGTTTGAAAATTTCTGTTTTGGAGTCGACAAGTCCGAACTAACATGAAATGAATCCATTATATTCGAACTTATTCACGTGATAGATGATTCGTCACGTTGAAAATTTATTTCAAAGGGTTATATATTGATATTTAAACTGAAATCTATTCAGAAATTAAAATTTTGGTTGAAGGCGATCAGAATATGAGGAAAAATTCGCTGCATCATTTCAAATCGATAAATATACCTAAATATTGACCATACTTAATATATCATTCGAACATCTACAGGAATTTGGAATAGGATGTATATTAACGCTAAAATTCTAACAACTTCACCGACGTTTCGGAGACCATTTGTCCTCATTCAATCTCCGTTATAATATTTCATAAAATAAATGTTTCTTTGTGAGTATCATCTCGCTGTAGTGTCAACGACAGTGAGTTTTTTCATCCTTGAAATAATATAACGAGTCTTCAAAAAGGACAAATGGTGTCCGAAATGTCTGCGAAGTTTTAAGAATTTTAGCGTAAATATACAGTTTACTCCAAATTCCTGTTGATGTGCAAATAATATCAAATATGGATGCAATCACTCAATAGATAGGTACCTAATATTGTTGCAGTCAACTCATCAGGTAGGTCATTCGCATAATTGCTTTCATTTAGATCTTCTTTCAAACGACGACATAAAACCTGTAAATTCAAGTTATCATGTTTAACTAAGGAACGAACTATTTGTTAGTAGGTATGTATTGGTCTTTCGAGTTTCTAAATTTTTGTTGTATCAAAATCTTCACATTGAGAACCATATGTTCGTTTTCACGATGTAAAGTTGCCAGTCTTTTTTTACCCTGGTTGTACAAAATTTTTGTGATGTATCTTTCCAGAAGGGTTCTCTTCTGAATTACTTGAACGATTAATTGTTTCATTACAAATATTGACCCTTTTTTCTTATATGATGTATTTCCATATACTGTCAGAAATACTTATGGATCATTGTACTACGAATAATATTGTAAAATTGGTGTATCTAATGATTCGTGAAAACATTTTCTTCAAAATGTACCTTATACCATTATTTGAATTGCAATATGTTACTGCCAACGTATCTCCACCGAGATTTACGGTATATTATTCTTTGGAGTTGTATAATGCTGTTCAACCCGTAAGTTTATACCATGCCTGGTGAGGGAGTATTTTGTTTCCGTCGTTTTGAAGGGAAGTTTCACTCTTATATATTTGTATGATGTATTTCCCTACATTTCGAAGTCGAACACTTTTTCATTTTCTGGCAAGGGTTCTATGACGCTCGCTATCACGCCCCCACGATGGTTTATAATCTTAATTTTTTGTTAGTAGTTGGTGAAAGAGTTCGTGTTGCTCTAATGGGACTTACCTAAAATCACACTCAGTGTAGGATTCTGGAAAAGAGTGACTATGAGTTGGACGTTGGAGACCCAAAGTTTGAATTAATGAACCCTACTTTCACTATGAGTGTTCCGAGCATGATCAGACATGAATGATAATGCTCGAACGAAGCCATGATCTAGTTACGTGACATGACGCGTGAAAATTTCGGAGGAACTGAGTGAAAAAAAAACATTGCATGATCTAGCTAGCAGTCTGGATTTCATTTGATTCAATCATCAAGTTTATTTTTAAGTAGATATTTCAACTTACCAAAATGACATTTTGAAGATGTTGCATTTGACGGTATTTCAGAGAATATCAGAAATATTTACCTGATTCATAATTTTCCTTCTTCATTGTGAAAACTTTTTTTTCTACGAATGTTCTTCGAGAGTTAGAAATATGTTATTTTATTATCTGTATAAAAGTCTATCTATCATAGGGGCTGTTGTCAGTTGTTTGGATAATTCACGATTCATAATAAATGAACAAGAAAAACTTATTTCGAGGTGAAGAGTAATAAAAAGCACCACAAAATATTCAATAACCTTATTTAATGTTTAACGAAATTTTCTCTTCTGAGACACCTTAATTAAAACTATTCATCTTAACAGGATAACTGATTTATTTGCAGGTTTTCATAACAAAGAAACATTTTGTACAACGATTGCTCAGAAGAGGGTGGGTATTTACAGAATATTTGAACATTTTTGTGCAAATAATTCACACCACTGGACAGTGACCATGAATATACCTCAACGTTGAATTGCTCACTATAATTTGGACATTGAATCAATCATATTCTACAGTTTCCAGAGAACAGTATCGAAGGAACAATTTGACATCAGTCGAAATAACTTAAACAGTAAAATATAATAAATTATGTACAGTTCTGATCATAAATTATTAGTACTTATGACATATTGCTTTGGTTGTGGAAAACTATTAAGAGACAAATTTGCGTTATTCCCTATCGTGCATAGTAAGCTGCAGTGGTTGACATGGTGGTTGTTCTTTAGCAGGTAAATCTACAACTTCCACAGGGCTGGAGAACCTCGACTCCCTATCTTCCAAATCTGATTCATCATTGACATTAATTTCCTCTTCGGAATCGGATAAATAATCACTTAATGGCCGCGTGTTTTCCTTCGTACTGTTAGGTACCAGAGCTTTGAAAGCGCTATTCTCTCCTCCCATTTGGTGGAACAGGGAAGTAACGGGTGCAGTCGATCGAACCAACGTGGAGTGGGGTGAGCCAGGGGTGGAACCTCCGGTGTAAATTGGAGAGGGTGTCATTCGACCTGTGTACATCGAGGACTGATTTCCCTGGGTACTGGGAGACGACCTTTTGAGGAGGTTCATACGCTGATGACGTCTCCATTTGGCTCGTCTGTTGGAAAACCAAACCTAGTTACAATATTTACTATTAGTTCTGACATTCACCTACAACTAATCATGACAAACTCAATCTTATTAAGTTTCCAAGGATGTATGAAAGGTGATCATGAGGAAATGAATAGAATAGAATATATCTTTATTTCTAGGTACTAGAACAGCAAAAAGAAATAGTGTCAAAACAAATTAATAACTACATGTTATTTAATTCATTCATATCATAGGGTTTCAATTTTGAACTGTTAACTCATCAGTCAGAAGATAATTAATCGTTAGTTATGGTGGTTTGAGCGGTTATATTAGACACGATACAGTGTCTGTCAGCCCGGCATTATAATCGAATGGATAGGAACATTTTCTTCCACTCTGATTCGGGGTTACTCCAAAGTATATTATTTTGAAGCATCTTCGATCCTAAGGCTTATTATTTTTACTCCATACGTAGACCTCCTCTTTTCACCTGTCTCATGTAATTGAAATCTTTTTCTTATATTTTTTTAAGGCTTGATTCAGGTTAAGTGGCTATATTGGGAATATAATCACTGTAGATTTAAGAAACGAAAAGGTTATCGTTTGGCACAAATATTTATCTTATTTTCGAATTATAGCCGAAAATATTGGTTGGCCCCAACTGATTTTAAATTCATTCTGTCCGTTTGTCGGCAGCTTATCCATAAACAATTCAACTTCCGATGGAGACCTCCTAGTTGTTAGACATTTTCAGTTCATAATTCGGGTTTCAATGTATCGGTGTGTTAATGAATGAGATAAATCTTTCCATGCACTTTTACCATAGTTTAAAGCGATGTACCAGTTCATAAACTGCAAATCTAACACAAATATTTTTTCGAATGGGATACAGTGTGGGATACCTAGCTATACCCGTATTATTGGTTTTCTGAAATAACTATCTCCATCTCCTGATTCGAACAATATAACGAATGTGCCCCACCCTTAACTTATACCGTTTTTGACTCATAAAAATTGAATACCATTTCATAGCATAGTCGAATCATGTTGATTAAGAAAATACTGTTTGCGATGGAGTTAACTTAAAACAATAGCAGTTGAAAAAGTCAACTATATATCCTCACAAATGAATAATTTTTATTTACCTCTTGGAACTCGAATCTTCTAGAGAGGATTGTCTGTCGAAAGAAGACATTTAGGTTCGTTAATAAACGTACGGTATCGGAGTTATACTGATCCCAATATCTCGAAAATAACTCAATCAATTAGATTAAAACCCCTCAATGGGTTGTAAAATACCGACGCCAAACTTTTTGTAAAATTTCATTAGGATCGCATCGTTAGATGTTCAAAGGAAATCTAAAGAATTTTCAATATTTCCTTAAGTTTTGTTCGGAGAAGAAAATGTCCAATTCATTATTCCGAGTTTTATTCTCAAGAACTGAATAATTGTTTTTGGAATATGATCAATACATATCATTTCGTATTTTGAATATTTCCTCAAACTGAATTGTCAAAAATCAAGGACCCACCATTCATCATCCAGGAGTGTATAGGTTAATACAAATAGAAGAAGAAACCAACCTGCACTCTTGCCTCTGACAACGAGGTTTTCGATGCTAGCCTCTCTCTAGTAGATACACAGGGATAATGACTTTTCTCGAACTCTTTTTCAAGCTCCTCTAACTGATCAGGACTGAAAGTAGTTCTATTCCTTCTAAATTTAGGTTGTTCGGAGCTGTCCATACTAGAATCATCCTTGCTATCGATCATATTACCAGGCGATGAACTCAATAAACTGTGATCCTGATGTGGTGATCCGGAGGAACCAGGAGAACCAGCCATAGTATTTGGACCATGACCCGTAGGTTGAAGGGCCAACGGAGCGGCTGGCCAAAGAGGTGAATGCCAAGGAAATGCAGCAGCAGCTGCATACGGATGAGGGTGGTATAATCCATAACCAGCAGCCCTTGCAAATTCAGCAGCAGCTCTTTCTGCTGCTCTATTGCGTAAAATTCGATTTATGCTGCTGACTGAGGGTGCTGTTGCGTTGGTACAAACACCTGGAACAAAATAACAATCTATAAGATTTTCATTTTTTAACATTTCACTTGAACGTACAGGGCATTTCTATTCAGCTTATTGGGTCTTCAGTTATTAAGCTTGCTTAAGCCGCAAATTGTCTCGAATAATTACGTCAGTGAAATATGCATAAAGTACATGGTGCCGACACTCTCATCATATATAAGGTACGAAAAGCGGTCCAAATATTGTCACAATACAGCGTAATTGTTAAACTTCAGATTTCACTGATAGATGCCGAAATCGGGAAATCTGCCATATAAAATCTGAAATATTAAAGGAAGTTAGCGACTTCTCATATCAAAACTAGTCAAAACAAAACAGTAATTTCAAAAATTCCCGAAAATGAATTTATTTTGACAAACTGAAGTTCAGTCAAAATGACAAAAATATATTTTTTTTGATCACACAAATCTGAAACTTTAAATTTTTGAATATTCAATACAAAGGATATTCATTATTTCATTATTTAGTTCGTAGAAGAAAGTGTTCCAGAGATGGTTATTCAAATATACCTAAAAAAATGGAACATAAGTTAAAATTAATTAAATCTGACAAATTCATATGACAACTTGAACAATTAAAAATTAAATTTCCCATTTCTTCGAAATATTTTCACAACAAATTGATAATTTTCGAATTCAGTATTTATTAATAGGTGAATGCATTATTCATAAACCACATTTTCATGAAACGAGATCCAAACTACCCAATAGAACTATGAGTTATTCAATTACCGTTTCCGTTATTACCGTTTTTCTTTTATTTCAGCTTCAAAATTGCTTTCGTATCCATGAAAGTCATCTAACAAAAAATCCTTCATTGTTTTTTATTTCTACACTAACATAGTTCATTTCATCAGTCAGTAGATGTACCAAATTTGTTATACTCATCATATTAGTAATAATTCAGGACATATAGACAACATATAGGAGCATTCAACTGATCGGAGCAACTAGAAAAATTCAACGTTCAAGATAACTAATTCATTTTTCATTAGATTAGCCAGATTAGAGCTGTAGTCATTTAATTCAGTGTAATCAATTGTAGCGCAATCAACGTTTATAGAGAGCAATTTAAGTGGGTATTATAATAGGAAAGTGTCGACTGATTTATTCTATATACATCTCGCTCTGGACCCGATTCGAATTTCATTTTGTACGTGAATCTGAGATCATGAAGACAAGGAGTTACCGGAGGAAGAAGAAGAGATACGAAATATTTAGAGTAAGATGTATAAGTTTATAACGATTCAATTCGTAAGTTTGCCAAATCTGTCCAATAATTCGGAGATATAGGAATGTGAAAAAATTTTTCGTCGATAATTCGAAATATAATGTTTATAACGAAATGGAATAAAAACAACACGAAGATTAATGCGAAATCTCTAACGGGCTGAAATTCTAAACTACACGTAAATATGTAAATTATTTAAATTTTGGTATTTTAGCCTTGATTCGTTTAATGAGCAGATGAATATGTGTGCAAAAACCCCGATTTCACGACTTCATTCTTATCTCATTTTTCGCACTAGGGTTTTCTCAATTGAATGTTGAAACAGTTATATAAAATAAGGGAGTCAATAATGTTCATTATTATTTTATGAATTAACTGAGATGACACTCAATATGCAGTGTTCAGACACCTTGTGCATCTAGTTATTTGATTTTTTGCCATAGCCAGTGTGTGCAGCAATGCGTAAAGCATTTCGTAGAAAATGTTCATGATAGTCAAGCATATATAAGTTATTCCAGAACACAGATTATGATTTACTGTTCAAATTCATACCTGACAGAAATTTTGCAAAGTTTGTGTTGACTGCATGTCGAAAGTTCAAATGATTTTTTTTCGTGTCTTTATCATGTTTAATAAACACCGTAATTGTATTTATTTTATTCGTGAAGTAAGTGGAGTTGCATCAATTTCAGAAAACAATCGGAATACTTATTCGATAATGTATGAGTAATGTATTTAACCTAGGAAACATATAGATTCAACATATAATTTCTAAATGAAACATTCTTATATAAAACTAAAAGGTGCCACCCAAACGGTCTATACAAGACTTTAGAACAAAACAAATAACTGCTCGTAGTAGCTATGACAAGGAAACATGACAATTTGAATCGCCCAGTCTATAGCAAATTTATCCTTCTGATATTTTAATTTTCCAAGAAAATAAATAATCGGAACAAAATCAATGAATCGAAAGGAATAATCAGAATGTTCATATCAAATTTATTCATGTCTGTAGAAGTAGAAAAATAAGAATTTGAAGTTAGCATTCAGAACATTCAGATGAGATTTTGATATATACAAAGAAATTGGGCTGATCTGAAATCCAAACACAAAAACTAATGCTACCACCGAGAGTTCTAAATTATAAAGCATATCATCAACTATTGCATCAATCCTAGAAATTATTTCCCCACTTAGGTATCTATTTAAGTAATTTTAAAATGATTCATATGATTCAGTAGCCGAAGACTTGAGCCGAAACTTAATTTCGACCTGTATATTTCAACCAATGATTATACCTCTAAGTTTACGGTAGATTTTCGAACCAATTTAGTAATTAAGTTATTACGTCCAGTACGAGGAATTATAGCAAACCCATGAAAAAGTTCGAACGGAACTACGCTATGTCCACCTAGAATTGACCACCTGGGGTTTATCTGCCATTGCTACCCTCCATGGTGATCTGTAACACAGCTGGTAACGTGATTGCAGGCGCTGAATTGATACGATCTAAGATCCGCGAAGGCATCTTAAAGAAAGAGAGGGACCTAAAGATTTCAAAATAGAATCGGATACAAAGAGTAAAGTATAATTCGTTACCAGAGTTTATTCAGAAATGTGTTTGTATTAACTTAGGGTCGGTATAATGAAATTATTTTGACAGATAATCAGCAGTAAGCTCGTAAAGTGAGTATCAAATCTGAGAGTTGAGAGCTTTATTCTGCTAACGAAGTACAGCGTCCATTGGCTATTTAATCTGAAATGAAATAGTGAATCAACACATTGCAAAAGTCATTGAAAATTGAACGTGAAGGACGTCTAAATCATTATTTTCAATAATGGATTAAATAATGCGAAAGTGAATCCTCGGAACTGCAGTCTAGAGTAAAAAAAATCTTGTGCACATGGTCGAGGATAGCGTGCTATGATTCTACCCAAATGTGTTTAATTTTGACATCTTCAACTCCATCTGACAGTTTCTCAACTTCAGGCCAATTGCCTTAATATCACTGAGATTCAGAGAATTTCATTTTCAGTGGAGTCGTTTTTTCAAGACTTAACAATCTTTTCGAATTGCAAAGCCTCTCTACTATACAAAATTTAGAGCTTGAAAACAATTTCAAATGATTGTGTTCCTTTCAATGTTCAAATTCAAATGCAACGAGGAGTAAACATGCTCATCATTTTGAAGGTTAACTTTTCAAAACAGATTGAAATTTCTGTGTGGAAATTGTTGAACTGCTTGTTAATACCAAGGAGATAAAATAAAATAAATAACACTCAACTTGAACAATATAAATTTTTCCATATATTTGAAAGAAAATATTGGGAATATTGGACACTATTTTATTTTACTGTTTCATTAGTAACAACAATATTTTCTTTCAAATAATTGATAATGGATGATAACCAAACAATAGTTTTTCCATATATTCATAATTTTCTGAAGTATCCTTCACTTACGAATTCGTCATTAAATTCAAGTTTGCACATAGGTTTTTCTAAATGAACTAAAAAACGTAATCTTTTCATGAATATGAGTATTAATGAAAAATTTCCAAAATAATACACAATAAACACAATAAGCGATCGATGCTCGCGCCTGTACCATTTTGCAACTTCAGAAAATTACTAATATGGGTAGACTGATAGGTTTTTTGCATAACCATCTCAATAAGATCATCTGCATGCATCGTGTGTATCTTAAGAATTGAAATATATATCCATAAATACTGAAGAAATTAAATTGCTGAAAAAAAATTCAGTTTTCCACGGGTAAACGTTCTCCCAAATTTGTCCCCACATCGTGGCTGTTTGAGTCCAAACGAAGTTTTGACAGTCGTCAAAACTTCGCGGCGTTCCATGACATATCCATATACATCATATCCAATCGCTTTCCCTATCTCTCTTTTCGTATACCTTTCTCTCTAGCAAGCCAATAGACAGCGTCGGCTGTGTCTATCTTATAATCGTGTAATGACGTGTAATGTAGGAGGCGATCTATCGCGTTTCACACATTTTGAACTTCCGCTTCGATTTTGCCGTATGAAATACCGAATTATTCAAAATTCGTGAGAAGTCAAAGGGTGTGAAAGCTCAAATTATAATTCTGCATCGAAATAAAATGAGAAAAATGTAGAAATGATTTCTCGTGCAACGTTCAAGAGGCCTACTGGTCTGTCCAAAAAGGCGAATTGTTTGCTATGATTAATCGAATGAATCCAATTCTATAATTTCATTGGTCAAAGTTAGATGTTTAAAACGTGGGTTGCTCGGCCAGAATGATTTCAATTCATACGTTTTCTGTATCGAGACGTAAAATACCGAACTCTACATGACCACTTGATAAGTCACTAGTTTCTCAAGTATCGATTAAAGCTTATTTTGGGAGGATTTTGCATAATTTTTAGGTTTTTTTCTGTTTTTTACATTTTGTTAAATGGAGAGAGCACTTTTGCTCATTGCTCTCTAGAAATGGGCCCCTCCTTCCTACTAAATTTACTTAAAAAAACTTTCCAACCAAGTTAATCTGTGTTGCTGTGATTCCTCAAAAATGTCAATTTGACAGAAGTCTGAAAACGTAAAATCGAAAGAAAATAGCTCTGAAAATTTTCTCCTTTGTCTGCTGTAAAAGTCAGATTTCTACTGAAATGTCACAGTCCGCTTCGTTTATTGTTTTTTTTGTTCCGGTATTGCTCATAGCGCAATCTGTTCTCGAAGAAACTTCCCCTGACTATAAATAGTTCAATCCTGCAATCTGCAAGGGAGCTGAAATGAAAAAACAATTTTTGTATTTCATTTAGTTTCTAGAACCGAAATTTTTCTCCTGAATTTTCGTTTAATTTTTGATAGTTCTGTTTCTGATATCGGGAGAAAATCCATAAAAAACCTAGAAATTATACTAGTTTTTTGCTTCTGAATTCATGAGCTCATCATTAAATGGTGGTTTATCCAAGCAATCTTATCTTCTACTGAAAACATTTTACATAGTTATACAGTATGAACCAACCCGGAACTAAGTGAGAAAGCAGGTTGACATCATGATCCCAGGCTATATTGTGATTTCTCCGAGACACCAAACCAATTCTGGAGTCCAACCTTTAGGCAGCGCTTCAGCTAAGAAATAAGAAGATGATTTCCAGGTTAACTAGATTGCTCAACCGACCGTTCGTTTTCTTCATGGCATCTCGCGGACATTGTGCCTTGCCAATGATTATCTGCAGCATCCGTTTCGGATTTATATACACAGGGAGCGCTGAAACGGAAAAAAGACCGCTGCCGAGCGTGCTGGTGATCAATTGGGATACTGCGTTCATTGTTGGCCATTGTTAATTAGATAAGCAGAGGAAGTTAATATTCATGCTGTTTTTTCGTCCTGTTCAAGTGAAAATGGAAAATTTATTATATCTGTTACTCTTGACAAATGGCGAAACGTTGAATAATCGAAAATATATTCAATTCATACTCAATCGAAAATATGACGCTTGCAATTATATTGTGATATCATTTTGTTTTCTGTTTTGTTACACTGACATTATTGGTACTGTTTCGATATTAGTCGAATATAACAGTTGGTAGTATTAAAACGATTCCATAACATTTTGATTCGAATTGTTTTTTTTTCATTTTTGCGTGAAATGCGTGCCGTTGTATGTTACCTCGTATCTATAAAAAGCATTTTCGATTTTAATTATTGATTCGTCAGAAAGCACTAGAAATAAATGTTGGCTCTCATGAAAAGTAGATATTCTCCTTGTTCTGATAATTCAAACTGCAACGAAAACTCTATAGAACATCTATGAAATGCTCTTTTAATTGAATATCTCGATTTCGATACTACAATTTTAAACGTTTAACTTAAAATGTACCCAATTTATGAATCATTTAACTTTGAGTATTAATATTTTGTATCATCTGAATACCTTTGACACATATGCCTATTTTATAGTTGAAAAATTTCGTTAAGAAATCGAAGAAGCGTTGGTCGGGGTCAATACCTTAGTGAATGACCACTCTGTCCATAAATGAAAAGTCCTGACTCGCGCCATTGCCTCTCCCTAACCTTGCACAGTTTCATTTAGACCATGCACCACAAAAAAAACTGTTTATCAACCCTAAAGTTGATATATACATAGATAATTTGATGAAAATAACTAAGACCTGAATCCTCAATATTTGATTCTGTCGAACAATTTTTATTAACTTTGCACTTTAACTTATGAGAGAGATATGACATCAGTTTTATACCGTTCCTGAACTAAGACTCTAACTTACTTGAAGAGCTGAAGGGGGAAGATTTTGTACGACTATATCTTCCATTTTAATAATGAGGAGCCAGTTTAATTTCGATTTTTTTATTAATGGAGAGAGTTTCTCTGACAATAATATATTCCGGAAAAAATCAAAGGATATAATGAAGGTTTCACAGGAAGATTTTGTAGTATGTTTGGATCGATAGAGAAAACAGTATTACTTGAAATAAAGAAATTGATATATTTGACTTATATCTACATGATAATATTAATATTTGTTCGATGGTACTTTTTGTTATTTGCGATCAACAAATCATTTTATTTGGAAGCAACCCACTCTTTAGTTGAAAAAATTATGTTGTTTGATCCATAATTATAGATACATTCATGCCAAACAAAACCATTTCTTTATTTCAAAATTCTATCGCACCTTGATCGACGACAAGAAGTACAGTGCGAATCCTCTACACTGTACTTGCAGGTTTTGCAATCGTAGACGACTAAGAGTCGAAGTTCACTTAGTGGAATTGTAGGGAATAGTGAGAAATAATTATTATTATGAATGGAATAATATTATGAATGAAGTATAAAAGGCTTGCGGTCTGGACTAACCTACAAATCGATTCTGAAGGTAAGTGCTTTTTCAATGAAATACTGTAACATCTCATTTAGCGTTTGGCTTTCCTACTCATGAACATGAAACTGTTGTTAATTCTAAAAAAAACGAACAAATTTATTTTCTTCTGAAACATTATTACACGTCCTGATGTAATTTATATTTCTTCATCCTAAAATGAAGGTACATTTCTAAATTTTCAGAACTGCCCACTCTTAGGGGGTTATGAGTACTACTCACTTACATAAATCACCTGTGTTAGTTCCTATATATTTAAGGGGGCTGAATATTTATCCAGATTGGAAATACATTCTTAAAGTTCCTGAAACATTTGTTAGTTTGTATTTTCATTCAGAAGATATTGAACAGGAAAGACTTAAAAATAGCTATGAAACTTCTCCCTGATAAATGACATTCATGATTTTAATATTATTTAATCCACACTATACAGGGTGTAACTAAATAAGTATAAAACATTTAAGGGGGTGATTCCTCATCGAAAAAAGATAGGACCTTTCATATAAAGAAACTTCATTGGAGCATCCCTTGTTGAGTAACAGCCCCTTAAAGGGGGTACATAAAATTTGTTTAACAATTTTTTTCGAATCACTAAAAAAGTTTCAATATTGAAATTAACCTGACGTTTTCTACTACCAAAAAGACACTTAGCCAGTAATTTATTTGGTTTTCCCCCTGGTTGTAAGGGGTGGAAAACGCAACCCCTAAAATTTATTTGCAATGTAACTTTTTGTCTTATTAATTGTTTTCCATTTAAAAATTTATTTCCGATAGCCTGTTTCATTCTAAACAAAAAAATATCTCCTGGGTTTGTTGCCGAAAATAAACCAGTTCGCAGCAAAAAGTTATTTCACGAACAACTACAGAGATACTTCAATGCGCCGACGTCTAGACGCATGCGTAATGTCTGAAGGTAGACATGTTGAATATTTACTATGATTTCTACATGTTGTGTGTTCTGTTATTAATAAATTAGTTCTGTTCATTACCCTTTAATCGTTTAATGCAGGTAGTTACTACAAAATAACAATAAATCCAGTTCGCATTTACGACGATGTATCTCTGTAGTTGTTCGTAAAATAATTTTCTGCTGCGAACTGGTTTATTTTGGGCAAAACCCCAAGAGACATTTTTCGTTTAGAATGAGGCTATCGGAAATAAATTTTTGAATGGTAAACAAATAATAAGACAAAAAGTTACATTGCAAAAAAATTTTAGGGGTTTCGTTTTTCAACCCTTACAACCATGGGGTAAACCAAATAAATTACTGGCTAAGTGTCTTTTTGGTAATAGAAAACGTCAGGTTAATTTCAATATTGTAACTTTTCAGTGCTTGTGAAAAAAATTGTTATACAAATTTTATGTACCCCCTTTAAGGGGATATCTTAACAAGGGATGCTCCAACGAAATTTCTTTATATGAAAGATCCTATCTTTTTTTTGATGAGAATCACCTCCTTAAATGTTTTACACTTATTTAGTTACACCCTGTATATGCTTTCCTTTAACTTCGTTTCATTCAAATTAATGATGTTTCAAAACTGAAAATATATTTATTTGTTCAAAGAACATAATATGAACTACTCCTCGAACAAAGATATGTCAGTCCAAGTACTATTTAAGTATCCTTATACCTACTCATTTCAAGAAAGTGTTTCATTCCATTCAAACTAATATGTCAGTTCGATTTGAACAAATCAATTATTTCATTCGAACAAATATCTTGTTACAATCGGATTCATGAGATATTAAAATTCCCAATAAACTGAAGTCTTGAGTCAAAATAAAATTCATTTGTCCCCGTCGAAGCATCGAATTCTTTTGGGTCAAAAAAATATTACTAAATTCAAGTAATTTTGTTTCTGTGTGGATTAATTTTTTTTTGTTCGACAATTATTTTATACAGATTTACTGTTGAGGATGAGTATCTCTACCATCAGTTAAAATGCACCTCATTTGAGTTTTCCAAATGATAAACTTAAAAAGAAAACGAACAATCGCAACATTATCCATGATACACCCTCAAACAAACCATAATTCGTACCACCAACCGAAATATAAATTCCTGTAATTTTCTGTGGTTTCGCTAATAATACAACGGAGCCGCAACGAAGGGAATATTACCGAGGTAACTATCCCTAACAATTCTGAACTAAACATTGTCATTCTTCGGTTAGGAATTTGACCCTAAGGCTTCGCCGGTTCTCCAGGTTCCTCTTGAAAAAGTGCTCATTTCACACGGATCGTTTACAAGCTCATGTTCACGTCACGAGAGAACGTTTCTTTTAATATTATTCAATTATGTTACAGTTCTGTGGGTGACAGTGAACACGCACAAGCGTTTTCTTCGGTTGCAGAAAAACAGTTTTCATTTATTTATCAATCCTCTGAGAAAAATACTCGGCCAATTGTTGATGATTGGAAAAAATTTCAGATTCCAGAAAATTTGCATAAATTCCTGATTATCCTAGTACAGTACCCTCAACTCTAGCACTGAAAGAACTATCAATGTTTCATGGTGACTGAATGTGTAACTATCTTTTCCGGAAAAATGACAGACATATTAAAAATCCTCATGAATAAGTCAAGCCAACTCCATATTGAATATCGCATTATATATAATCAGATCATATTTAAGAATCACCAAGTTACGTTTCAATATCTGTATTCAGTAAGTCCTAATTGGTTCTTCACATTTCCATGAAAATTTTCTCGTTACAGGATCATGTAAGAATTAAAACTGTTTTCATATAATTGTAGCAAAAGAAAAGCCTACATATTGTGGATTGGCTGATTTATCCTGAACTTCTTTCTTATCAAATTAATTTACTTCCGCAAACAGTAATGATATCGTGAAAAATTAATTGTTTGCTGCTCTATTCCAAAAGATCAACATTTCAGTCATGCCAACATTACAATTACGAAAAAGAAGATCAAACTGATTTCTGGCGGCGATTACGAGCAACCGGACAAAAATGTTAATTCGTAAATTGTTAATTTCTGAAATTAGTGCATTTGCAGCCGAGAATGGTCGAAGGCTTGTTCAGTAAAATTAGTAATGAAGAATTGGTCCATGGTCAATTATAATTTCGTCTATCCGCACGGAAATAATATAACTTCTTACAAGAAGAACCTTTAGTATTTGTGGATAGGTGCTTTGGAAATCTATAAAACCCATTATTTTCATTAATGGAAAAATGGTTTTATAGTATTTCAATCATTTCTGAAGAAATTATTTTATATGAAATTACTTTTTTAATGGATTATCTGGAAGAAGGTAAGGAGTGAGAAAAGTATGATTAATGGGGTGAGTATTTGACGGCTGGTCTACTCCATAATAAATAGATGTAACATTAAGAATGAATCATTCAGAACTTGAAAATTTCAGGGTAGGTAAAGTTTGAATGGGTGATGAAGTCACTACTAAAAGCTCCTAAGTTTACTTAATATGAAGACTTAGTGCCTTCATAGCTTGGTTTATCAGAATGTGATACTTAGGAATGATAATATCAATGTACTCACCCTCTGAAATCAACCTCTCTCTTATTTCCCAGGCAAATATTGTCGGATTTTCTCTTTTGTATTGCTCTATTTTCGATACGACAGCAGGAGTTGCTACCTTCGGCTTGCTGCCTCCAATGAGACCTGGAGGTCTTAGAGTCCCTGAAATACGTCGAAATTAATAAAGATTGAAAGGACCACTATTATGAGCATCAAAAATTTTTTGTGGATAATTCAGTCTGTATAAATTCGAAGCACACTGTAGATAAATAATTGGGATCAAGTAATTTCAGTCCCTTATTTCCGTGACCGGATATGTGATTTTTCATTCTAAACTTCGGTAAAATTGCGTTTACTTTGAATATTTTCCTTTTCGGTCTGAAAACATTTTTCCGGGAAAGCATGAAAACTAATGTAAAGGGGAGGATGTACATAATAAATAGTTAAGCAGGTGATGCAGATAAGATCACGGATCGAAACATTGAAGGTATGTTATCTCTTAATTAATTGTTTCTTAATTCTTAATTTCTTAAGCCAAAAAGGCTGCCTAATGATTCGGTAAGACTGCGAATCACGTTGAGTTAAAACCATTTCTCACCGTCCGACCATAAAAACATGAAATTATCCGAGCAGGGTCGAAATGTGCTGGTTCAGTTCGTGACTGGGTGAAATCCTTCATAGTATCAAAGTATGATGATCTGATTTCTTTCAATAATTCAGATTCTCCTCAAATCAGTATCAGTATCAGCACGAAGACTTGGTCAAAAATTCGTGGAAATGCTAGATATCATCAAAATAAAAATAAATTATTATTTCATTATTTATCTATCAAGTTTCCCTGAAACTTTGCATTTTCAGACCATCATTTCATAACCAAAGCATTAGGCGGATCTGAATTTCAAAAACGCAATTAGGACCCAATACTACTCCATCAGCATCATGTCTCTGAGTCCCTTCATGGTATTTACTGTGGGCCGGTAGGCCTTACGTGATTTGGATAGAAGAGATATTAATTTTTCACCACTCAGCCAGGGATGCTTCCAGAAATCCAAAATTCCTACATGTCAAACGAAGTCCTTGTTTGTCTTTTCATTCAGAAGGCATCTGAACAGCCATGAGCTTTATCGCATGCTTGATGCTCTCACGCTATTGTACCTCGTTGTATGGTCGCCCACAGATCAAACAATTCCACTTTAATGTCGCTTAATTCTTTCTGTCATGAAACCAGACATTGTTTATTTGGTTACATACTGGCCAAGGTTCCTCGAGCGTGACTCCACGTATCTCTGTGTTCGTTGTTCGCGTTTTGATAATGGAAATTGGGTAATTTGTGTAGATTGCCTTCGTCAAAATGGCGCCCGTCATATAATATGACTAATTTAATTGGACGTCCCGAGAAATTGACATGAATTATTAGAAATTAGGAATGAATTGAAAAAAAATTATACGAATGTATACCTTTGGGTATAAGAAATGAACGATTTCAGTTTGTTGTTGCTTCAGTTTGATATTGGTTTTCATACGGTTAAACGAAATTGAGTATATATGTAAGTTCACGGCCTACGGTAATCTTCATTACTAATCCTTACCAATAACATCGTCAGCACACTATATTTTTCTAGTTTCAAACTGACAAGGTACACATATTCAGAAGTGAGGGTAACCCCTTAGTATGAGCCCGCAAAAAAAAGAATTTAAAATGTACGTGATATTCTGTGTAACATTACCCTCAGCATTATGAACATGAAAGATGAATAAGAACAATGAACTCGAAAGTTATGCAAATACTATAGATCTGCTGGAGAAGTCAGGAGAAATTATTAGAAAGAAGAAGTTTCAGTAGAGGACATTTCACATATCTTCTGCTACATAATTATACATAAATCTTTTCAGAAACGAAGAGAACCGAGTTGAAATGAAAAGAAAAAAATTAACATTTTTTTTTAATTTTCACTTGTTTCTTTCAAGTGAAATTTATATTTATAAATTCAATGTTCGTCTCAGTGATTTCAGATATGGACTAACAGTAGCCATGTATGTATTTTGATATATGTAGTTTTTTTGGCACCGAATTATAATATCTATTTTAAACTTGATTTTTGAAGTCTGTGAAAAATTGGAGAAAAACTCTGACCTTAAGTCAAGGGCATTGACGAGCTAGTCAAATTTGTTACATCGTAACCGTCACTCGTACAGCTATACATCACTTCGTCTCTACCTTCTCCAGAAATATAGCATCTTTACGTTGTTTTTTTGGTAGGTTGAACTGTTAACGATAGGTAAATTCTTCGCAATAGCAACAAATATACAGTTCTGATAGAATTGAAATCGAGTTCGTTTTAAAAACAGTGATTTGAATGTTCATGCCAAATTTCAGCTAAACGTGAAGCAATAACTTTTAATTCGATCGGAGTGGTATTCAAGTTACTGCGAAAATAATATTGCGATTGGGGAATTCATTAATTATTGAAATATTAGATGCAAATGATTCTACTTTGATAAAGGGTTGTAAAACAATCATCAAAAATTCAGATTTTTATAAAATACCTTTACATTGAATTTGTCATTCAGAATGAAGATGAAAGAATTATAAGATATCAATTTCGAAGAATATTTGGTGAAGATGTCACAGGAAAATTCGAACATTAATTATTCACACTCATTTCACTATTTTACCTTCAAAGTATGGACATGAGATGGTGATGATTCATAAAAGATTTTTTGATCAGAAATTTGAGTGGATTTCCTGTAAGCAATTTTTATAACAAGGAGCTGAATTTTTATTTTTCCTACTATAAAAATTTCAGTTTATGTGCGTTTTCGGGTACGCACGTATGATATTCTTCGTATACTTCGATTAAATATTTGTACGCTATTCATAAAGAGTTCTTTGAAGTGAATGTTGAAATAGTTAAATGATAGAAATATAACGACATTATGTGTGCGAGTCATATATACTGTTGATGATTTCATCCCAGAATTACTTCAGAATTAACTCGAAAAATAGTAGATTGAAAATAAGAGCAAAAACAGACCTTAACCTATTACGAAAAATAATGTTGCAATCTTATGATCATACGAAGCTTTGGTATACAAAATCCTGCATGAACAGACTATATTTCAATTCAATCGGAGTTGTTATCTTAAAACTATTGAAAAAATGACATTTTCACGGCGTATATTCATACAGTCACTAACAATACATATCCCATCCACGAAACCAATTGAGATGCTCAGGTTTCACTCATACTATAAGATTTCTAGTTCCTTGGTAATTTTTTCCGAAAGTGATGAGAGATAATGATAATAATATAATAATAATAAGGTTCTTTATTTTCTACAGGTATACACCCAGTTATAGAAAATCTCACAACTAATATTAAATATTAAATGAGTGACATAAACAAGAAAATCTCAAGTTGATACAAAATAAAGATGAAATCATCAAGCATAACAAAGTAAAAGCAACAAAAATATTAAACTTTGAACACAAAATATTTTCTTCCTTCAAATCCAATCATTGCAGCTCATTTCAATCAAGTAACAACTCCAAGAACATTCTACTAATAAAAGCAAAATTATCGTTATTTATATCGCAATAACCCGAAACCTCGTTGAACAAAGAACACATATGCCTTATAGGTAACTGGATAAGTGAATTCGTTCTGGGAGTACTCAAATAGAATATTTGACTTGATCTTGAATTCAACCTTGGGACCAGAAAATCAACAGATGCAAGAAGATCAGGACAATCCATGTTACCACGCAGAAGGTTGTAAAGAAATTTTAGAGACATTAACTTAATGCTGGTTTCAAGTGATCTGACCCCAAACTTACTCAACAAATGGATCTGATCGAAGCCTCTCACCGGGTAAACACCATCTTCCCTCCAAACCAAATATTTTAGAAATTTTCGCTGCACTGATTCTAAATGGCGACGGTGGATGTTATAGATGGGGTGCCAAATAATACAGCCAAGAATCATTATGCTTTTAACTAATGAGTCAAACAATCTCAGAAGTGAACCATTATTCACGAAACATCTGGCATTGTGTACAATAAAACCATAAACACTGAATGCAGAAGATAAGGCAGAATTTTTATGAGGGACGAAGGTTAAACGCTGGTCGAATGTAATGCCCAGATGCCTAATCTCGTCAACCCTTTTCAAGATAGAGTGACCAATAGTATACTCAAAGTATATAGTATGGATCTCCCTAGTATATGTAACCACATTACACTTCTCAACATTCAAATTCAATTTGTTCACTGCACACCAATCTGAAATGGTATTCAGACCCATCTGTAAGTTGATACAATCATTAAAGGTCATTATTTTAAGAAATATTTTCAAATCATCGGCATACATAAGTTTAAGAGTATTAATGGAGTCCATCAGATCATCAACGAATAGGAGAAAGAGAATTGGCCCCAAATTAGAGCCCTGTGGTACACCAGATCCCGCCACAAACTCAAAAGAAGAGTGTCCCTCGAAGTAAACAAATTGACGTCTATCGAACAAATAAGATCAGAGAGATGATTCATTTACCAGAATCCACAGAGGATTGCAGATGTCTGAATTGCTGTACAGAAAAATGAAATTTAAGTTATCATCGAAAATTGTGCTGGATGTGATATTTACTAGTGCAAAGCCTGCGGACGAGTTCAACGGTCACATTATCATTTTATTAACTGGATAATACGGAATATATACACCATCTGGAACAATTTAAATCTTTGAGGCCCTTCCGTAAAATTCATCTGAAAAATTCCTCACGATCGAAAGAATCAAAACCCCTCCATTCAAATTCAATAGCAATCCTTCTTTGGCAGTTACAATTTCAGAGGCTCGCGTCACAAAAACCAAGAACTGCTTCCGAGATTCGTCATCGCCACCTCGAATACTTAGCAGCATTGCTCCTTGTAATTGCCGTGATAGCAGAGGGCTACAAAACCGCTCACATTAGAGTCAATCATATAGACATGTTAAATCTTTAAAGGCTGCGTGCCATCACGAGTTGCAAAACAAATCAGAGTGGGCTTCAATAGCTATCATTGCGTCCATCGGGTACAAAAGAATAAGACCTGTCCGCATGCTATGGCCATAAACGATTTTATATCACTTTAATGACTCAAGTTTTTCCGATCCGAAATTTATAAGACTGGCCAATGTGTCGTGAATTTATAAACAGACACTGCGTGCTAAATGACGTGTGTAGATGGATGTACCCTTCGTATGGATCTGGATTGCCAGTGACGTATCAAAGGTGGCGAAGATGATTACTCGAAATGTCGGAGATAAATCCACATATTATGTAACGGACTAATCTAATCTTTTCATTCCACTTCGTATTCCAAAATCCTATGCCCACAGATTACTCCAGATGTTCGACTCAACCGTTCTATGATAATTTTTTTAAGAGCCTCAGACAAATTATTGACCCCCAAAATCAAGACTTACACTCCAAAATAATACCTGTGTGCCAAGCGGTGCTGAAAAAGACAAAGACTGCGGGATTTACGTGATCATTTCTCAAGATTTCGCCAGAGAGAATAGAATATTCTCAATCTCAGTGGGTGTGACCAGATGGAATAGAATATAATTTTATTCTCAGTGGATTTAGTCTGTGATGCGGAAGTGAAATATCTCTACATAAGCTGCTAGCTCATTGCGGCTGAAATGAATTCTTGAGAGTCAGAATATTCGGAAGAAAATATAAAAAATATAAAGGTGCTGGTGTGCGTGCGTTGACGGCAACGTCTATTTTGGCATGTTTTCAAATTTTCAGCCGACAAACCATTCATTATATTTTGTCATCAACGAACGATGTTTACAGATTATGTTCCAAACTGAGAAACTGATGAAGAATCCAGTGTCAAAATCGATACTGTGCGGCCGGCTGTCCGTTACGATTCTGGACGTATGGAGGATCCTATTAACTTGAAACTCCCAGAGTAGATTGCATTTCAAAATGCTACGGATAAGTTTGTTAGTGGGTCAAAACCGTAACGTTTTCGAAGTAATAGCCATTTGAAATTATGAGGTGGTTTCCTTGATATTTCAGAAACTACTGAAGCTATTGACATGAAATTGCAGGCTGTTGAGGCATAACTACGCGCAACTCGTTGCAAAATATAGTGGATTGTTTTGACGGTAAATTTAAAAACAATGCTTTCTCAAAATTTTTTTTAGAAAAATTTTTCTCGGAAATTATCTTTTATATGTGACAAAAAATTCGTCTCAGACCTTGAACTCCATTTCACAGCTGTGTATTAAATTTCTCAAAAACAACTGATTCAATCATATGATGTAACCTAGCTACTATTCTGAAAATGCTGATGAACAACTTCCTGCAAAATTTCGTGATGACTTTGTCATTGGAACAAGTTGAAAAAAAAACAATTTCTAATTATTTTTTCAAAAATATTCTATATTCCTCGATTTATTTCGTCAAATTATCCTCATGAAATTCTGTATGAACCTTCAAGCTTTCGTTTTTCCATGGAGAACGGAATTTCAACTCGAAAAATGTTGGTAAAATTTTTTTAATGGGTATATGTGTCTGCTGAATCATTGGGTGGATTTCACCCATTCACGAATTTGGCCTTGGTAATCAAGGTTCATACCTACTGTACAACTACCGATGTTTAACGTTGTTTCTTTGGAACTTATTAGCGAAGGTAGCATTCGTGAATGTATCCACTCAATGGTCCGTAGAATATACCCATTCAACATTTTATTTTTCCAATATTTTCAAAACTACAGATAAGTTCGAATTGAAATTCAGAACTTAATTTTTTTCGTGAGGATAATACACTTAGAAGATCGCCAAATTTTTCCATCAGAAGTTAATGTGATGTTTGGCCGGGTCAATACGTGAAAAGATTACCGCTTTGACAACAAATTGAAATATGCAAATAAAAGCTGCTGACTTCAGTTCAGTGACTTTCTAGAATGATCTATTATTAGTTTTCTGAATTAATTTTTCAACCAAATACCATTTTTTTCTATTCAGGATGCAAAATCTCTGCTTTCAATGACACTGTTTATTAATTGAAAACATATTCTGGCAAACAACGTGTTATCCTTCTGCCGAAATGTCTGTGAATTTTGAATTTTGTGCCGCGCGCGAATCTTATCGAACCAGTTGGTTGTACTCCCTGAAAAAATTATCTGAAGTCAGAGTTAATTTTGTCCGGCTCAAACTTTCGAAGGGAAGGACCTATGCAATCTGAAATTTCGAGTTTGAATTTGTACACTAAATATCTCGAATTAGTTCGGCGAAATCGGTTGAACTGTTATACCAAATGGAAATTTTGAGATTAGTTCCTCGATATCTCAGGACGCGATCATATTGAAGCTTTATTATGAATTGAAAAATAGCAACGCACAACAAATTAGTTAATAGAAGAAAATTTTTTCAATGATTTTTTAAATTTTTGTGGAGAAAATTTTCATTCGGAGTCTTTTGATTGTAGTGAATATTTAACAACATTGTTCTAAAATTCAAATTGATCCGATATTCATTTCCAGAGATATTGGTAAAGAACTGTAAAATTTGATTGCTATTTGAAATTTAGAGGTTAATTCCTGCATGCCTCACGAAGTGCTGACGAGATCAGATCAATACTTCGTAACTAGTTGAAGATTCGATATGTAGACTACTAAATCCAAATCTGAATTTTAAGTGCAGTGGAAAAATCTGTTTATTCCATTCAAGACAGCCTATCTATAATGCACATTAATTGGAGTAGTAATAAACCGAGCAGGTACGCGTGAGAGCCGCTTTGCATGCAGTGGCGCTGCTGAAGCTTTCGCCCTAGGGTCCAGCTACTTGGAAAATACTGCACACGCAATGAACCTCAATTACCGGAGTTTCTTGTAATCCTTTAGTATTCGTTATTTGTTTCCTGGGGACATTTTGTTCTTTCCATACAGTCGCATTATGTTATTAGCCTTACTCTATCTTGTTCAATTATCTAAATATTTATGTGTTACTTCAAAATCATGTTATTTGTAAATATTCGATTTTATCTTAATTGGTCGAGTGTGTGTGAGAGTCGATCTGCAAGAACTATTTGTAACAGCCAGATTGCAAATGTCACTATTGAATTATTCATATGAGGGTCTGCGGAGTGAGGCTGGATTGTTGTCTTCATCGGGAGCTAATCGGTTGGGAGCTTTCCTTGATTTATCACCCGAAGACGCCTCCACTGATAGATACTTGCCTGCTGTCTATCTTTATTCATAGCGAGTTGCTGCCAATTCCTGATAGGGACACTATAATGCCTCAATTTTTTCGCTGTCACATGTCGATGACAAGTCTACACGATGGCTCGTCTGTATATCCGCATCTCCGTATGCATATTTTTTATATAGAGGAAATATTTCATCCTCATTAGTATTCAGTAGATACACATCGAATGAATCATACTAAAATGAAATATGAAAAATGTTGAGAATCAATATGATAATAATAACTAATAGTTATAACTTCTTATTTGGTATTATGGCTTATTGAGCTTTGATATTGGCAATCAGGAAAAAAATTGTTTGCAAGCGTTAATATTTCGTTTCTTACTCGAAAATTGAGAGTCAGTTCACGACAGAATAGAAACTATTCCATAATTTAAAGACTATAACTAAGTACAATCAATTAGACGCGACATGGATCAAAACGGTATAGTCAAAACATTTAAATCTCAAAACTCCGATTGATTCAACTCAAAATTGGCTTTCTCTTCTATTTGTAGGAGTCCATGTTGATTTATTCCTCTGGTATGAAAATTTTCGTTTTGCTCTTGGAAAAAAACCTGTCCTGAATCTTGGGATTAGATTGTTAGGAATACGGAAATATTGGTGCTTGTGATTTTTATGTCTATAGAGTTCTCGAAATCCCTTCTCGAAAATTGAAAGCACTTGAATATTACGTGTATTGAAGTTATTATGCAATTGGTCATATTCAAAAATGGTCAAGGATTATTCAATATGTTCCGAATTGAATGTTTCCATGTTTCAATGCGAATTCTTTTGCACGCTCGTTCCACAGAGCATATCCAGTTTTTTTTTCAATATTTTGGTAGGACTCAATATGGTCGTACAGAGTATCGGTAGCCCTAGTATGATTTTTTTCCTGACTTCTTGGACATATCCGTTTAACCCGCATGCCTGAATCTATTTTCAAGCAAGAAAATATCTCAAACGACTAGGTGGACTCAGGAATGAAAAATTATTTTTTGCTTCATTTATATTCTGTCCATCTGTCCGCTCCAACTTCCGAAGAAAAATTCTTATAGTTGCAAATTAAGCCTAATAAGTCTAATAATGAATCTAAAATACATATCAGATCAAACTGAAATACCAAGCTATCAAGTGCCAACTCAAAGAACAATGCACAATTCATTTCAAAGGGTGAGGTCAAGAACTCTCACGCACTTGTTCAGATTCGTTGTCAAAGCGATCGCCTATTCAAGGACTGACCTTGCGAAACGCAACTTAAATTCCTGATGTGAAGATTTGGTGATCATCCAATCTGAATTTGAAAATATTGGGAAAATAAATATTTTAGTATGTATACGAATCCCTAGGTGGATTTTACCTACCCACGAAGTCGGCCTTAATAATTCATCCCCAAACCTACTCTATAAATATCGAGTCTCTGAGTCGTTCCATTTGGAAATTATTGCGTAACCGGGTAGCCTGAGCTCCTACCGTAGACCTAACGTTACCTTAATTAACCTCCTAAGGTAAGAATCTACCTAGAGCTGCTCTATAATAATCGAGCAGTGATTTGTTCATTCAGAAACATATTGTGTTTCCGATTGTTCTTTATGGGACAACAGCGATATCCTTTCGTCACAATGTTGATCGTAAACGCACAAACTTCTGAAGGAAAAATAATTTCTGAAATGTATATGTTGCATCTTAAAGAATGTCTGCATTCCTCACAAAATCTTTAATTTTGAAAACAGACTCGGTGTTTTTGTATATGATATCTTTGATTTCATTAGCGTTCATTTATGAACTGGCCAGGCAATGCTCAAGAGAATTATGCATTCGTATCAAGGAGAGGTAATATAAATTGACTTGAATTGATCCGAGTTATTCTAATACGTGGTTCTCTATAAGAAGTCATGAATTTTTCAAGTTTATTCAAGGTTTCAATGCAAATGAAGGAAATAAGAGTAATATCTGCCGGTTTCCTCGTTTGCATTAAACGATTGATAGGGATCTTAGATGAGAGATATCACAACAGTTATATCCATTTAACTTCCGAATTGAGTTAGGTGAGTAGGAGGAATAACTATGAATATACATATTTAAGCAATTCCACATAAGCAAATTTTCGTTATAGACATATTCAGTTCGTATTTAGTTTCAATCTAATGAAGTATATCTACATGCGTAATAATCGACAGAATAGTGTTAATTAGAAAAGGAAAGGAATTTAGCTGCCTGGAGATTATGTTTTCATATCCTGAACATCATATGGTAAATGTGTCCGGGGGACAATACTTTTTTAATGGGTGCTATATCTTCCACATAAGTATGTAAAAAGGTTAGGACGAAGAGAGAAACTAGTGCAAGGTATCTTTTATGCAAGGGTTCATTAATATTTGGATATTTTGATAATCTCAGTGGATAAAACGAAAACAAAAAAGGACCTGCATATGCTGTCTCACCTACAACACTGAGGATGAGATGGAATACATAACAAATTATGACCTACAGGTATCACAAACACATTCATTTATCAATTTAAAGACTCCTGTACATTCCTGCTTGACACCACTGACTACACCCTTTGTATCTTGACCATATTTCTTCGGAACGAGGTCTATAGATGCTACATCCCCATTTTCCCCATCGCTCACACTAAAATGATTTTTCAGAATTAAGAATTAATAGTCATAATAAATATGTGTATTCCATTGAAGCGGTTTTTAATATGTTTTGATATTCTCTATGAATAAAGCATTTGTAACTGCGATATTCAGTTCTTTGAAACAAGAGAAGTTAGTGATAACTAATTTATCCATTACAGAGATTCCAAATTTTTGATCAATAAGTTTTGGTAACTTTCAATAATGAGATATCTTTTTAATAAATACATATTTACGTTCATATTCGAGGCTGTTCAGAATGACCTCAAATCGTGCTCACACTAGTCGATCATCAGTCAGTAATGTGTAGTATCTGATCGTTCCATCGGACCTGATTTTTTTTTTGAAGCTCTAAATCGATGAAGAAAAGGAAACAAACGAGGTATGTTTGCACTATAAATATTTCCCAACCTATACCATATCGGTGATTCATGCATCAAGATCATCATAACTGTGAAATTTTGGCAAAAGCTGGTTGAAATGAAGTTTATGAATTCGTTAAGACCTAGGTTCACAAAAGCCGTATTGCAAACGAAATTCTGCTATTTGGCTTTGATTATATGAATTGGTGTTTGCGTAATATGCACGTTTCAAAAATGATTAATTTTTCAGTATATGGAATAAGTTCTTTCCAACTGCCAAGCAAGATGAAAAAGAAGAAGACTGAATAAGATAATGCCTCGTACAGCAAATAGGGTTCAAAGAAGGCTTGAATTCAACGATTTCTTGAATGACTTGATAAGAAAAACCTAATTTAATGCGTTCTAGATACAAATTTCCAAATATTTTTTTGACGTGTTGGAACTATCCATCAGGAAAAAAGTGAGTCAGTTATTAAATTATTGAAATCTTCAGAATAGCTCTAATTTCTTGTTGCAATACCCTAATAACACTTCATTAGTGATTTCATTGTATGTAGTATATATAGGAAGATATCAGATAATTATTTCATAGTACATACAAAATATGTACTCTTAAATTGATTTGTGAAATAAACCTTCAATAAATGTATAATATTGAGCATTGTTCCAATAATGAAAAAATAATAAATATTTTTCTTTTCAGAAAATGGAAGTTTTGCATGGAAGATTTTGCTTATTTTGTGAGAAAATCATTCTGTCTTGATAGTTTTCATTTTTCAATGCAATGAACAAGTTCATTCGAAATATGATGAATCTAGTGTTTTTATTGTTTTGAGAATGAATTTTGTTGAAACTGGATTTTATCTTCAGATAACTAAAGTAACTTGTTGGTAATGAACAAGTATTTTGTGATTAATCACTGATGATTTAAAGTTTGAAAAATGTTATGAACCGAAACATATTCCGTTATGGATATAGCACGTAACACAAAAGATGTTATTAATCTTTCGCATGTTATTTTATGGAATGAAATGTTGAAGATTTTCAGAATCTTGGTGTTACAACGTGCTATCCATGAAGAAATTAAGTGTGAATAGAATACATTTTCAAAACGTTGAAATCATTATTACAAATATACAAACATGTTTATTTCACTTAATAAAACATTGATCAATAATCACACAATATTTGTTCATTACTAATAATAAGTAACTTAAGTTTAATATTCGCTAATATACAAAAAGAAAGTATTTTAGTTATGCCATATTAAGTATAGAACACATAATATTCAATTTTATATCAATAATATGATAATTACCTAAATCCATCTCATATGCACAAGCTTCTGACTATATTCACGAATACTCTCTAATCTAATATAGATGCAAAAAAAATATAGTAAACTAGATATAGATGTGAGATTCCAAAGAATTCCAAATATCAAAAAGGGGCTATATGGAGTGAATCGTACCCAGAGATCATTGATAATAAAAATAAACTGCATTCAAAATCAATCTTCTTGTAGTGACTATGATGTGCATGTCAGAACCTCTACTACTGTATAGTTTGCTGGAACTGTCAACATTCTGCTCATTTGTGAAATACTGTCCATTGCCTAGACAACTACCGTATTGCCATTTTATATATAGAAACTGCAAAACTTCACCTTTTGCTCCTACTCAGGTCCTTCAGAATATCCCAGTAATGTGACCAATAATTTCCAAGAAAACTTTCATCGAGGAAGCTAGGAGATCGCCAAGTAATTCAGCGAGCAGTTAAATAAACCTTTGTGGGTAATTCTTCTGTAAGAACGTTCAAATTTGTCTGAATTGTGACGTCTTCAAAATTACTAATTAGGTATTCCAGATCGAATTTAATTCATTTGTTCGGTCTTCATGCAATGTTTTCAGTGCACCAAGTCTTTGGCAACATGTCAATGGCTGTATGAAATTTTTCAACCTCAGCGTTCTGAGACCAACCATTGAAAAAACTAGACTGAATTTAATTGAATTCCAGTTTCACATGAACTTTTATGGATAAGCAAAAACTAATTATTTTAGTTCATTGGACGAATAGCTGAAATGATATCTATAAGTGCAAACATCCATGTCAGCTCAATCTATTGAACTTAACAAAATAAAAATATTGAAAATTTTCAAGTTTTGAATCGTATATCATATAATTTCATATCTGGTGAAGTGAAGGTACTGTTATGAATCTGACTGTTGTTTGATTTTGATTAATTTTGAATTTTGAAAATTTAACAGGATTCAATAACCAAAATATGAATTTTGATTTGAATTTTGCGCGGCTTTCCGTCTCTTTCTCAGGAGGATTCTATTCTATGAAATAATAATTTATATAATTTCTAATAACAATATTTAATGAAATAAATTTTAAGAAATTGATTTAAATGCCAAACTTATTACTAAACCTAACTCAAATAATTAAATTTAAATCTAAAAACTTATAATGATGCCATTTTTTCTCTCACCCACGGTGTTTCTATTCTATGTCACTTTGTTGTTTTATATTCTTCTGTGGTTCGGATTTTCGGTATAACCTCCAAAGTTCCTCTTGATTGTTTATTGCGTAACGTGCAAATTCCCAGGGTTGACTCTTGAAATTATATTTATTTGGCTCGAATTTTTCTTGTTTGGATTTTCTAACTGCTGGATTTCCTTTTCTGGTAAGTTAATACGATTTTCTTCAATATTCCATGAATTATATTCTGTTATTCTTCCAGGATGCCACTCACTTTGGTTTAATTTTGGTTTGCTTTCAGTTTCTGACTGGAATATTACGATGTTTCGATAACTTTTTTACGAGGAGCAGCTACAGTCTTGACGATGGTTAAAAATGGACTAAATTCTCTGTGTTCGAGCTTCAGTATTTATACCTTTTCGCAATTTTTCTTCACATCCTAGTATGCTGTGTTTTAAAAATGTCTTCCAAAAATGATGCTTTCGCAGTTTTCTCTTCAGAGGTAAGTTTTCCTTCTTCGAACCTGGTCTAGAAAATTTGGCCGTATTTTTCTCCGTATTTTGATGTGCCTCTTGCCTATATTCTAAATCTCTAATATATAAAATTTTTCAAATTTTTATACCTACATGTACAATTTTCTAAGTTAACAATTTCATTTGCCTAGTATTCTTAAATTTCTACTTACAACTGCCAAAAAATGCTTTCATTATATTAAATAAACCTTATTTCTAAAATATAGCTGCACTTTTGTTCCTTCGGAAACCTGATAACTACATTATATGCAACTTATGGGTCGAGACATAACTTCTATCCTAAATTTACATTTTCTTTGAAATTCTACATCTAATTCTACTTATGATTGCTAGTTCTGTTCAATTCAAACCTATAATAATAATTTTCAACAAAATATCACTTAAGTTCCTCATAATTTCCTACTTTTTGACTAGACAAGGCAATTTTATAATATTCAAGGTATTTATACAAATTCTTATACTTTCAGATCATGAGAAGCCTGTTGAAAAAGATACTTTGGAAGGATTATGTGCCCTGAAAAAACTATTGAAATATTGGAATGAATTCTCTGGATTTGTTACTGGATCGTGATTGATTTGGACATTTCTTATATCTTATGATAGAATTTACTATGTTTGAGGCCTGGAATTAACTTAATTGTACATTATGATAATGAATGATTGAATATATGCATTTGTGTTCATTGGTAAGTTATTTTTTTCTGTTTCTTAAATATCGATTTAGAAAAAACCATAACAGTACTGACTGTGATCGATATGAGTAGATCATAATTTTTGTACGAACTGAATACTTACAACTGAAATATTTTTAAGCCAATCTCACACTCCTCGTTCATTCAACGTAGAAGACTGAAATTGTTTGGTGAAATAATGATTCCCATGTTTTATTCATTCAATACGCAATGTTGCCACTCTTGTATTTTCAAAAATTTTGTGGAAAGTAAGATCTGAATGGAGTGAAAAATGGATGAACAAATAACATTCCGCATTCCCACAAAAGAATTATGTACATCCCAAAAACAAATTTCTCAAAAATAATCACTGAAGCCTGCAAATCGACCCCCCGTTTTCTTCTACTCAGTTCGAGATTTATGGAATTTCACGCATTCGAATATTTCTGGCTGCTACTGGCATCGTTTCAGCATACAGACCGTAGGCTGGTACTTGTACTTGAGATGTTTATGACTAACGAACTACATAACGAATCCTAGAATGACGCGTCACTGTTTGCTGTTATGTCGGCCACATACAATACGGTCTACCGGGGAGGTTGACCTGCGCAGGTCCACCTGCACGGGTCAACCGGTGCGTGTATTGGAACAGACCTGCGCAGGTTCTCCGACCTGCACAGGCGACCGGACAAGAAGCGAAATTTGATTCTTTCTCGAAGCACTCTACGGGGAACCTGAGCATGTGTGCGAGACCTCCGACCATCACATACATGAAACGGCGTCAGGCCTGAAACCTGCACAGGTCAACCTCTCCGGTAGGCCGGTGCGTATGTGGCTGGCATTAGATACTAGATTTATCAAGCCACTCGACCTCATCCGCCTGGTGTCGAATTCTCAACACTTGTCAAAGAAAAGTTTAGGTGTTCGCAATATTCGACAAGGTTGGCTTTGCTCATCTGAACATCTTTAGGTAGCCTGATGTTTATTGAAGTAGGATCGACCTTTCAACTAAATTCTGAACTTCGTAGATTCAAGGATCTTTTACGCTTGTTCAGTCGCAACAGATATTTAAGATGTCTTGCTTCTATATCTGAACAATACGATCCTCAGCATAAAATAAGAACAGTTATATTCGGTTATTATTGGTATGTAGAGAAAACAATCAAATGAACTTATTTCTAAAGCCATCGGAATGGATTGGGCCATTTGTTTTTTTATTAGAATGATAAAATCGTAAAAGATATTAAAAGATATTGCGGAGGTCAATTTTCTGAATATATCTGGATGTGGACATTATGAAAGCACCTAGAAAGTTTGACATAAAACCGGAAATGTAACAATGGAAAATATTGAAAATTGAAAGAGTAAGGAGAATCGAATTATTCTGACGGGACCATGCCTAACTCTCATAACGAATGACTAAGAATTGATCGGTTAAAGATATTGCATCTTCTTCAAATAAACAGGTTCATGAACGTTTAGGCATTAATTCATTACAATCGGGATTTTCGTTCATTTTCAATGCTATAAATGGCGCTATGTCCTGACTGCACGATCCGTCTGAAAATCTGAGTACGGATTTCCTGAAACAGTGAATAACTTACCCGAAAAGGTAACAACTTTATTGGCAAGTTGATCATTGTTGTTTTAGCGTAAACCGCAAAAAAACTGAGCTTTGACACAATGGACTCCTTAAACAGCACTAATAAGACCTTTGCACACAGAATACATCAAGAAATCTGAGGAGACCAGGCAAAAAGCAGGCATCCGCTGATGGCGAACGCCGAAGAATGTCACCGCCGATAAATATCGCTACCACAGGAACAAATTTATAGACAACTGAACCGAACGTGGTCGTCGATTTACAGCTTTAGGGCCTTTTTCAGCGTTTTTTTTCCGGAATCAATCGTTCCGCCGTGTGCCGAGCATCTGTCCGCCATTATTCAGTAACGACGTTTCCTTGGAGTTTTCTATTATATTTTCGGCGACTTCGATGTTTCATCGCAAGGTGCACCGATGCATGCGCCGACTATCGATTTTTTTCCTCTCAATCAAATAAATTCGGAATTTTGATGGAGGTGACTCAATAAACGATGATATTTTTATGGGCTAATGGTATTCGTCCCTGCGAAAGTTAATGGGCGATTTGATAGATTTGGGCTTGTGACTTTATATGAAGGCATAACAATTACACTACAGCTGAAATACCTGATAATGTCGCGAAAGGAAGTGTTCAAGCCTGCTGCTTTTTCGATATTCCCCAACATATCATTCAGAAATGTGTTTTTCTGGCCTTAGTTCTATCATTTCAAACAAACATAAACTCCAACTTCGGTGTATTCTGGGTTAAGACAGTTTTTTCGATGAAAAACATTCTCTTATCATATGAAAAGATAATAAGACAGTTCGATAACCCATTTTATCAATATATCAGTTGCAATCTTCAGGAAATCAGGATCGCTTTGACAACGAATTTGAACATGCGTGCAAAAGCTGCTGACTTCACTACAGTGCTTTTCTAGTTTTGTTTTGGATTATTACGGAAAAAACAACGATACAAAACGAAAAACCTCGAAATTTCCCATAATTTTTCTCAACATTTCAGAGAAAGTATGATGGTATCAATCTGAAATTTGATACACTACTGTTAAGTATACGGCTCTAAGTTTTTTCGACCGTAATCGTGCATAGGGACAGCGGGCGGACAGAATCGATTTTGACACTGGATTCGTCATAAGTGAGTCTAACCTAGTCGTTTGAAACCATTTTCGGGATAAAAATTTAAAATTACAGACATCTAGACAAAACGATAACACGCTGTTCCCCTAGAAGATGTGCTCGAAAATTTATGAGGTCTGAGCTGTATAGAAGAAGTGTCTAAGTCTGAAGTAAGTGGATTTCAATACTGATTCATTGCTCTGCGATATTTCAAAAAAATGTTGGTGATAACAGTCGCCAGTGCGAGCCCGTCCAAAGTATCGCAACAAGGATTTTAGTTTCATTTATTAACATAACGGAAACAAGCACAGACCAAGTGCTAAATGATAAAAAACAAATCACTTACAGTCGCGATAACAAAAGTTGGTGTTCTGCATTCAATTAAAAAATTACCGACTCAGTATAACTGAGACCCAGCAAACACTAAAACGCAGCAGAGTACAAAAACTGTACAGCGTTGCTGCACTTGAAGTGCAGCGATGGCGGTGCAGTAACTGTATCGAAACGGACCGTATATGTACCGCGAAATTGCATCGAAACTGTACAGCTCAAACTGCATTCGAAGTACAGCCACTATACAGCAGTTGTGGAGGAACTATGCCTCGTTGTAATGCAGTTTGTACGTAGTAATAATGCACCAACTGTGCTACTTCGATATGAAGTTTCTAAGCAGCAACAATGCAGCAGAAGTTTGGCTGTATAACGAGACTAACAGGAGATTGAATTGAAACTTTGCACATTGATACTTAATTATTAACCATCGACAGATGTGAAAAGAGAGGGTCACGACTTCCAGTTCATTCGGAAATTGCCGAATAATTTTTATTTTCTTATATGATGTGATGTATATATTTTTGCATATTCGACATCTATGCTTTACGGTAGAGAAAATTTTGCAATTTTTTCTGTATCTAGATATTGATTACTTTACAAAAAAAATATTCAAATTATTTAATTTTTTACGACATTTCACCAAAAACTCAGCATGGAAATCAAATATATAAAAATATACACAACATTCTTCGATAAAATACGTTCGGACATTTCCGGTTGAAGTGAAAAAAAAAATAACATTTTTATTTACCCTCAGTCGATGAAAGACAGTCTGTAGTATGCTTGTTTAGAATTTCAATGCGATTACTTGAAAAATATAGGTTTTTCGGAGGTGAGCCTGATACCTGAAACATACTGGCTGTCTTAGGAGTCGGGTTAACCTAGTTCATGTTGGGCATATTACGGAATGTGGTTCAAAGCAAATTCAACTAAATAAAAGAAATATTGCACTAGGAACATGACTTTAATAGAAAAAACTAGAATTTAAAGAAATACCGGCGATATCAAACATTATAAATATAATATATTATTGGGTGACTCTCTCGTTCCTTTCTCATTCCTCTAAAATGAGTACATATTTCTCAATCATACCGTGATGGTTGTTTCAATATCTGTTGGTGAATCATTTTTGCTCCCTTTGTTTTTGCGTACAGCAACTTAAAGTGAAGAAAAATGAGTTAATAAACAAAAAAGTTTTACCTTGTGAGAATAAAATACCTATAATTCCTTCATTGATGTTAGTACCTCAAAATTCTGTTTCTTAGTTGGCCCTATCCAGTTCAGGTAGAGACCCAGATGTTTTCTACTATTGTCCATTTATTCCAGTTCCGAAAGAAACTAAACTGACCTAGCCACACACCTAATTTGCCTTATTTCGTTTTTTCGGGAATTTATCATGTCGATACACTTGTTTTTCGCATTTGCAACACAGTCAACTTGAAACAAACAGTCAGTTCAAATAGCTTAAATCAAAAACAACACAAAGAACAAATTTCCGTTACAAAACAGCATGGCCGACGACGACGATTGACAACGGCTCAACCGGCATAGTAGGTGTGTGGTATAGCATCAAAGACAGAGACAGCGTTGTCTCATACAGCATCTCGATTTTGTTGTACAAAAGCTGTGCAGCAGCTGTATTTAAAAGACTGCATTTAGGAAAGCAGTATCACCAATGCAGAGATTGTGCAGTTTCAATACAACATTTTATGTACTGCATTCCGGTGGCACCTGTAATGCTGTAACTGCACAATTGCTGTATTTTGTGTTTGTTGGGGAGATTGTGCAGAGTGAGCATATATTGGGCTGCGCCTTGTGACGCTTCATATCACCATTCATCTTACTACTAACTAGATCCAAAATATATCAGATTCGTGAGTGGGAGTAAAAATGTAATTCAAAATGGTTATATTTCTGATCATCATGGAGATCTTACTGATCATCCTATGTTATTCAAATGTGTTGGTTTGAGGCAAATTTTGACTCAACATTCGGTGAATAAAAACATTGGAATGAAATAATTAGAAAGCTCTTAAACAAGCACGCAGAAAGTCAGGATCAAACAAATTCTTCGTCATTTTATGCGTGAAGTCTTTGGTTGAAAAGTTCGATTGATTCATTGGCTCTTCACTCAGACCGAAGTGAAAGTTTGATTTTTCTGTTAATGATGTCAACAGTAGTTGGCATTTTGAATGAATATTTCATAAGAAATATCGATTAGGTAAAGTACGATATATTATAATTACAAAATGTATATTGACGGAAATAATCATCGATTCATCAATGTTTGTAGTATAAACTGTCAGTTTCGGTTCACTGCTGATATTTCGGAATCAATTTTATTGATGGTCCAATTACACTACCCAATGTATAAGGCGAGGCAGGCAGGGGATCGGGAAGTATAATAAGCCAGCAGCTAGTGTCCTGAAGTAGGACGATCGATTGGACCCAATCTGCCTAGCTCCCTATCACCCGGAATACATGATTGTATCATAGCAACGCCGACAACGGAAAGGGCCGGCATCTAGGGTAGTGTAATAAGCGACACCCCTTCCCGGCATACCGGGCACCTGTTTTACCGGGCCCTGAAGATTCTATAGTGTAATAGGCCTTTGAGTGGAGGCCACCTACAAGCGATCACGTTAACTTCGGCGTTCACTATGGGGTTCACGAAGACGATCACATTCTGCCCAGGATATTGCACGTGATGAACGCGGCCCGGTCGCTGACATCTTGCAAAAATTGTGGGCTGCTCCACTAGTTATATGAAATTATCAAATTACCCATCGTGAACGTTGTCGTGATCGAGATCGCGTATTTGTGGCTTCCACTTTGAAGTTTCGAAAATTTAACGCTTTAGTGTAACCTAGTTATACAAGGTGATGTCAACTTCGGCGGGAATCTTAGACGGGGTGTTAGTATGACTCATTTTCTGTAATTTGAGCCATATTTATTGGTAGATGAAAGTGTCAAAATTTGCCGACATAGTTGAGTCCATAGTTCATTTTTAGTCCTTTCTTTCTATGTTGACCAGACTTAAATATAATTTTTGGTTATTTTCATCAGACAAAGATATGATATCTATGAAAACAGCGAATCTATGCTGTTATAGTTGCTAAACACAATAAGAGTATGACCACACTTGGGATATCGATCCCTTTTGATTACACCTGAGTTATTGTTTCTTATGCCAGACATTTAAAAGGCTGCTTTTTAGAGAAGCTGCTGCAACGAAACCAGTGAATTCGATCAAACGGAAACTCCTTTAGGGATTGAAACAGGAAGATGGCAAGTTTTCAAAATACTTTTGGCATACATTAATTTTGGATTTCGAAAGTTGCAAGCAATTATTGAAAATCACCACAACTCAAATAGCTTGGGAACTGTTGAGTTTCGGTGACCAATAAAAATGCTCAAACGACAGCAAATGAGTCATACTAACACCTCCTCCAAGGTTCACGTCTAGTTTTAAATCACCCAGTATATTCTTTGGTCACTTTCAATTCATCATTTTTGTCTATTGAATTTCTAAAGATTAACCTGACATCATAGATCTGCATTTTCTTACACATTGGCTCGACTGAATGGGCGATTTCTTTTCAATCATGCCCGAACTCTTAATGAAACCTTGAAGTAGGTATACTCTAGAAAGAAATTTTGAGTTTCTAAGGGAAATTAATTATAATTTTCACATTCTGCTGTGAACTTGAAGATTGAGATTCAATCAAGTTGACTGCAAGGGACTTGCCAAATCAAGTTTATAATGCCGTAATTCGGTCAAATAATCATTGAGTTATTGTTTCCACAGCCTGGCAGAAAATCGGTACAAAAAAAACGATTAAAGGTTGATTCTCACTATACTTCCGTAACCTTCCAGTATCTTTTCCGTATGATTTACAAATTTAGTAGGCAATAATGTCACTTAGACGGAACGTATAGTGTGCATACATCAATTCATTTACACCTTATAATATTTTACGGAAAGTATACTGGAAGATTACGGAAAGTATAGTGAGAACCAACCTTTAATATGACCCAAATCATCAGGTGAGTTTATTTGCAGTTCGTGATAGACTCAGTTTATTTGTTGGCAACAATACCTATTACCTGGATAACCTTTCTTGTATAAATCTGAAAACAATGTAGAGCCCAGACGCTTCCAAAAGCCAATATCATGTTTCTTGATTGATTCTTCATCATAATTAATAATTGACAGGGAAATATTTTTTTGTGAAATACTTATAACAATGCTGCCTCCAAGCCGCGTGTCTGTAGTAAATATGGTCAGCAGAACCTATACAAAAAGTTCTAAGTCTCCAATCAGCCTAATCAATGATTCAACTAGTTATCCAGCTAGACAACTTGACATCGAACATTTAAATCAAACAAGTCTTCACCTCGGGACAGCCTAGCTCCATATTTAGCCGCGAGTAAACGTGCAAGAAAGACAGAACCAGCCGCGTCTGTCGAAGTTGTTTAATGACATAAGCTTGTTTTTAGCTGCTAAGTACCAGACCAGGGTTATGGAAGATATCATTGTGCGAGCATCGTGCATATTATTTACTTCCAACTTCCAAGGCTTTCAGAACATGCTATTCACAAAATGGCCGTCCACCAACCAGATTCATTTGATATTCTTTATTTCTAATCACTGGAATTATCATGCCGGCCGTATATTATTTATTTAAGCTGACTCAAGTATCTGAACATGCCTCTGTAATTTGGGTACCCCTGTATAATTGGTATTGTCTATAAATTATTCATAATTTTGCCGTCGGATAGTACAATTCTGTGTTATACGGCGTTACTGTAATTGGAATAATAATGGATCGGCAAGCCGTATTTGAATTAGTCTGATTGAAATATTATTGAGTATCACTCTCGAAATAAGTAATTATGCTCATTTTTCATTCACAGGCGTGGTCAATTTCCAGTAGATAATTGATATCTACCTATTGCAAACACCTCAATACTTCATCATCAAATTTTTCTGAACTTAATCAATGTTTTCAAGAGAATAATTTCGAAGTTTCTATAAAACTTCGTCCCAATTTGAACTATGTTTTGCATTTCGATAATTTATGTATCAATTTGTGATTTGCTTCATCTTATCATTTATTGTGCGATTATTTCACTTTCATCAGTTCATGGTTTTATAAGTTATCATTGTAACTAATAACGAATCTTTTTCATCGAGTAGAACAGTAATCATTTATGTAGTTCCGATGCTAACTCTAAAATGTAATGTATCGTAATGAGCTAGTCAATTTAATTTCGAACGTTGTAAATACTATGACATACTACTATATTTGAGGGTGATTTTGTAATTCCACTCCGCATATTCATTATGATCCTACACAGAGAAAAAAGATCTCTCAAATCCGATATGAAATGAACTTGAATTAAATAATCTTCCCCAAAGAATAATAATTTGAAATTGAACAATATACTTCTATTCTCAACTCATTCTGTTGTTTGCCTGTCTACATGAATTTTTTTGAGTCCTATTCAGTTGAACCAAAACATGCGTTCTCTTTACTTCAGAAAACAATTTCAGCTAATCATAGTTCTCTTGGATCAAGAATATCACTTTTCATTTGATTTTTTCCCATGTCGAAAGCGCGTACACGTGAGCCCCCCGACCAATAAGTGGTAATAGCACTGAAGACACGAATAACACGAATGCGTTTGTGTTTTCTATGGTGCATTATGAATTTGGTGTATATGGAAAACTACCTATCAACATCAAGGAAGTTTTTCGGGAACAGAGTTTCGAAAGTCAAGAAGAAAAGGTTGGTCTTAAGAATAAGTTTGATTACCCGAGAACAAAATTTTAATTGAAATATGTGGGTACATGCCTATATGCATGTGTGTTATGCACAAACATTGTCACATGTATACCTACATTCGTGAACTCCAGACTACACAATTCCATTTTAGATTGGAGGTCGAGAGTAAACATAGTAACCAAGCAAATTGTTTCAAGACTTCTGCTCTTTGATCTTCGAAACCGCGTTCCCAAAAATCTTTCTAATAAGAATGTGAACCTCCATTTGCACCTTATTTATGACTGATATCTTCAAAAATGAAAATGCAGCGAACATATTATAGTCTCTTGGTGCAAGAAATTGAAATCTTCTAGAAAAATATTTCAATACAAAAATGAGAAATCTCACATTCGTATCAAAGCCATGATATTTCCGAATGAAAATATGAAACATATGAAAGTATAATTGTTCACGTGGGTCAAGAGTATTCCATTGAAAATTCAAACTAATATTTGGTTGGACCTATTCAAGAATACCATTCTCTTGAACGAATGCGGTTACAAATTGATTTAAGAGAACCCTTTTCTATGTGTACTTATTCTGAATTTCTTCCGTTATTTCACGCATTTGCAAAGAAAAATTATCACAAATGTATACTGATTTTTTAACACTAGGACGTTTTATGTGCACAGCATTCGGAAAACGAAGGCAACAATCAGTAAATTCGATTCCTTTCGTTAACGTTCGAGGATCATTCGGTATCGAATAACTATACTTTACGTTCATTTGGAGTGAGCTGAAGGGTGAAAATTAGGAGTGGAGTGTAAAAATGTTTATTAATATGTGTATTTCATTGAGCGATAGGAAACCTAGAATACATGTTCAAATTCAGTCCGGCCGAGATAATATTCAGTGTTTTTATCTCAACGCCCTCGCTCAGTAGTTTCAAATAAACTGATAAAATTCATTCTTATAAATAGAGAGGAAGCAATGAATCAATACTAAATGACGAGTAAAATGTCAGTAGAAAGTTCACAGAGCTCGAACGGAAACTTCCTTGTGGTGATGCTTTCTGGCATCATAAGCATGAAGTTTTGTACCTTTTGTATTTTCATGCAGGTGAACAAATTGATATTGATGTGATTGTTGAATTGAAAGAGTAAGTTCGAGTGGTCATTCTTCCTTATCGCATTTCTCAGTATGTTCAATTTTTGATTTTCTAAATGGTGAATGCGCTGAGTTGATATCAATTTCGGGGAAATACAAATGCTATGTTACCATACGGATGATTAGAAAAAGTGCTTTTCAGATGAGCTACTTGAAAGCTTGCTTCATGATCTATACCCAAAGATCTATTTATTGAAATATATAAAAAAAAATAAATACAATCATTGAGTTTTCGAATATTTGAACTCAATGATACGTAAGCGAAAAAATTCTATCCTACGCAAAAAAGGAACTGATATAGATAAGAATATGTTTTGGGCGCTGAAAAAGTTAAATTCGTAAGAAAATCGGAAAGAGGGAAATGGAAAATAAATAATCTTCTCTTTCGATGGTGAATAAGTGCTGAATATTTTCATTGAATAATTCATTTCATAATAATCTTTATAAGAAATGATTGTCGAAATTTACTTATTCAAGAAAAGAAAGCATGAGACTGATCAATCACAAATTTCTCATTCTACTTCTTTCTATATCCAACTCAGTCGTTGTTAACTATCTGGAGCATTCAGGTAATGAGCATTTCGAAATGGTGAAGTAGTCAAGCTTGTATTCATCTCCATGTTCAATTCAGCTTGAATCAATAAAATTACAAGGAGTAGGTCAAAATTCGCTATGCTGGTCCAAAGCGTAACATATCTCAGATTTTTTTTTATGATTTGTTACATTTTTGCGCTAGTTCTCGATGAGAACATTTTCCCACGAATACGGTTGAAGAAGACACCCAATCTAAGCACAATCCACAGAACGTTGATAAAAAGTTCATTTTCTCATCGAGTGCGAAGAAAGCAGCGAAAGAACGATAACAATTACCTCTCAATAATAAATGGAGCATTTTGTTTCGCAACATTAAATCCGGTACACGTAGATGGCATCCTGATATTTCGAACGTTTCACGCTGTAACCAATCTCTAGATATGTGAATTTACATTTAACTGTTTCGAAATCGAAATGAATGGTGGCCGGGTAATCTGAATCGGAATATGAAATATTACAAATAATAATAGACCATTATGCATTTTAATCCTTTTGGCGAGAGAGCGTTCGGTACCTTGTTCCTTCCGTTGTTTGTTCGGAATCAAACCATGACGCGCTTTGCGGCTTCTCAAACCATTCGTACCCACTTCGATGGTACTGCTGTAATTATATATGTGATATTTAAACTGTATCGTTTAATATTCCTCTCGGTTTTCTGCCACAGCGACTGCAATCTTCTCTCAGTTATCTCAATAATGATATGTTGTTGCTTGCATGCACAGTGATATTTCTGTGTTTGTAACAATGTATTCGAACCACTCGCGCCAATATACTGAAAATAGCACTAAGGTAGCAGCAGGATCTATAGCATTTTTGTTGACTCAAATTTCTGAAGGAAAGAGGGACCAGACAGCAGAATAGATCAAACAATTTGGAATCACTGCCTCTTGGAAATGTATAATTGTGTGGACCTAGTCTTTCATAAGTTCGATGAAACACATATATGTTGATATCCATTCATATCGAATTGAAACTAAGCTATTTTGCTACATTGTAGCTCCTCCATATGTCATGAGGAAACTGGTTCGAGATCCTCGATAGTAATCCTCTCTTAGAGCCGATAGGGTTTTCCGTAATATAATGTATCCTCAACCCAGAAATTCCCCCGAATATGGTTTGAAACAATAGTTGACCGAGTTCTCTGGTAACATATGTAGGAGCTTCAATATCACGAAACGCTTTGTATTTCTTTCCAAAATAAATAGAACTCAACACACATGGTTTATTCAAATCGCCTCTTGGAAAGCTTACAATAACGCATTTATATCTGTATTTGAAGGATGTTGCTCGATCTGTCTATGCTTGCTGTACTCAAGGACAAGAGTGTGAGTCTTGAAAGACTGCAATCGCTGACAACTTCCTCTAAAAGATGAAACGATAAACGCCATTCACTTCGCCAAAGGTTTCTATTGTGTAAAGACTTGGAGTTCCCTAAATGCCACTAACAAAACCATCGAGAGGAATCCGATTCCTGGGGCTCTTTTACTGACATTCGAGGGCATGATGATTAATGAGAAGAACGATTCATCAATGAATATTCGTTCTTTTGTTCATTTTTATTACTAGGGTCTGTACGTGGCTCTAGTTTTTCTTCAACAAAAGCTCACCAGATTATTTCAGTAAACATGAAAACATATGTAGAAAATTCTTCCCTTTTCTTTACGAGACTATCAATGCCAAGCAGAGAAAAAAATCTAACCGAGTAGACATTTAAGGAAAACAACAAGACGGAGAGCTTATCAAATCTTTTCAAAGATATTCAACTTTTTTAAACTGTGTTACATTCCGCAAAAAACTGCATGGACCTGCTTAAAGAAGTCCATTATATTCCTGTGAGGCCTGACTATAGATGTGACGATCACTTAGTCAGCAGTGTGAGTCTTTCCTGCTATAACCACTTCAAATCCCAAAGTATTTGTTCAGTGGTTTCTTTGCTGGTTGAAACCACCTACATATGGCTAATCTTGAGTGGGTAGTACCTCATGGCATAGTGGCTAGTAAGTATTCTCGTGAGCAGACTGAGTTTCTTGGGAAGTTAGGCCGATCGTAGACTGATATCTTATAATGGAGTCCAAACGATTACGCAGATGTTCAAAGGACACTACGAAGAACATCCTCATTTACCAGCATTGTGATAAGAGTTCCTACTACAGTGATGGATTTTCAATGGATCCTGGTCGAGTTTTTCCCACACTCGAATTAGTCACTGCCAGAAATGCGTGACCCTACTGTCAAGTCTAATACCTACTCAATTTGGTATAAATCTCTTACAAATCGAACCCAGATTGAACGTTTCCCACGTTTTACATACATACATTATATGTTGATGATGCATGATCAAAGTACTTATCAAACGATGATAATTGCACACACTAGCCAATGCATAAACTATGAAAACCACGGCACATGTCCGTCCGTCTTGAAGGATTGAATAACTTGAGAAAATCGTTCATCCATGATCAAATAAGTCATGCTTGGAGTTAATAGTAGCTCTCGAAAGTAGGGAGTTATAATCTTTTTTCCATATTCTTCGTATTTTGCCGGTCGTTTGGATAAATGATAGGGTGTTGTCGTTTTGGTGAATGGCCCTAATTATATGCCTGAATCGGAAGTGAATTTGTGGAAGTTACTAATTTGAATATGAAGAAAAATAACCCTCGCAGAGTTCGTGTACATTCAAACGTTTGACAATCGTAGTAGAAGAATTGTATGATGATCTCCAGAACTTGATCCAGTTAGTTGTCAATTATATCCTCTGTTTATCTCACCAAATGTTGTTCTTGCAAGTGTGCGTAAATGAATTTATTTTCTTGGGTCAAATTTACCAAATAGTAGCCGACTTCGAGTCATTTCAGTATTGAAAAATATAGTTCGAATGTCTGACCAGTCCAACTCAGATGTGGATGCGGCTTGTTTGGTTTCGACATATCCTAACAGTATGGTTGGAATGGTGCCCACAGTCAAATGATGATCCATAAGAGATTATGAAAAAAGATGAAATGATAACTCATTTATCAACAGAAAGTACAACTTCATGACATTATTCAGATTCGATATGTGAAATGAAAGACTCAACATGCACGAGCTGCCATTTCGCACTGTTTACGCATCATTTGGCTGAAATGTTTGTATTTTCCAATTTTCTTGCCGAAAATGTTCCTTAATAACAAGGTGGGATCTACTGATGAAGAATCCTATGTCAAATTCCATCATGCCCGACTGGCCGGGTAACATATAGTTGAATTTATAAACTCAATTTCATAATCATAAAGTCATCAATCTCATGTTTCTGAAATTTGAGTCATATTGCTACGAAATTTGCAAGCACCTTCAAGCCGAAAATTCAAATCTTGACACATATTTCAATTCGATCAGTAATGTATGTTTTGCAGCCAGGGAAGTATTTAAGAGAGGCAATTAAGGGGTTAATTCCTTCCCCCTACCATCTATAACAGAACTAGGAACAGAAAAAAATATATAGAAAATAACCAAATTCATTTCAAGCAAAAACTTGCACAATGAATATGAAAAATTAAACTCAATTCTGAATTTTTTTCGCATCGACTAGAAGGAAAATCAAGCTAAATAATGAATAGCAGGTTTACAACGAAAGGTTAGAAGTTGCAGTTTACCTATTGAATCGATAACTGAAACGAATATTTATTAAGAATTGAACGCTGTATCCTATGGGTTCAGAAAATTCATTCATTCTTCTTATGATAATAAATTCAAAATAACTTGTAGAATGGTGAGATTTATTTTTTATGGGCTCTTCAACGTGTAAACACCTGACATATATGTTCGCATTTGAAAAACAACAACAATCTGGTTTCAGCCAAAGCGTTGAAGGAAAATTCAGTGTTTATTTTGTAACTGTTGGGGTGAAAAATTATCAATTTCAATCCAGACTATTGTCCAGCAGTATAGGTAAAAAATGCTATATTTTCTCGAGTTCGACTATCGAATATGGGACATTCACGTACATGAATCGACCAAAGCTTGTCTGAAACTCAATAGAACATTATCGCTTTTCCATCTTCATATCATGCAAGGAGCTTTTTTCGATTAACCCGTATATTCCAAGTATTTGGGTGTGTAGATCAAATTGAGCAGCCTTACAGCTGTCTCAGCATCAATAATAATTCTCAATGAAATATGGCTTGTGTTACAAATTCAATGAAGACCAGTTTACCCGCGATATAATTTTTTTGCGTTCTAGAATTCTCGGTAATCGCGATGCGAGAATTTCGATCTGCAATTAGCATTGTTCGTGCCAAGAAAGGAACATTCGAGATTTCCTCCATATCATACTGGTCTCCCCCATGGAGAGGATAATTATATCGAATTTGAAGGCACGATATGATCTCGTTGGTGCAATTACGTGATATAATTTTCAGCAATTACGGAATTATTATTATTTAGAACTTTCCAGTGACAAAATTTCAAGGAAATGCACAGAGTTGCATGTTGTGAGTAACATATGTTTTACAACGCTTCCAAACTAGCAATTTGTGAAACAGAAATATACGTTCTGACTTGAAGTGACACCAGTTATTACTAACTAGCTGAATACAGCGTTCCAGGGGTCTTACAAGGAAAATAATCGTTTGTTCAACTTTGTCCTTGAACTTTTGTGCTGAGTTGAACTGGAATTGCGATCCTCATACTTCGGTTCAGTCTTAGCTATTGAATCTTTTCGAAATAGTTGAAAACTATGGCAGCAAAGCAGTGCAACCAAAAACTCGAAATAACTTTGTCACCCTTGAGCTAAATTCTTTTTCATCCCTCGTCCCTGCGTTAGCTACAATATCATCACATGAAGATCGACTTTCTCCTCTGTGGAACGACAGTCATATTATGATGAGTTTGCTGTACAATACTGAGGATACGACTCCATTCACAAAATGAAGTGTGGTATGGTTTTAAAATCAGATATACTTTATAACTGTCGACAAAGGAAGGGAAACACTTGGATCGAATGTGCCTACTGTCATTGAGATAGGAGGATTCACTGTGAAAAGTATTACCTATTTTAAGAAGGCGATTTTTCGAGTTATTGCAAATTTCGGTATTGAAAACTAGGACTAGGACACGATTAAAGCTTATTTTGGGAGGATTGTGCATCATTTTCTAGGGTTTTTTTCATGAGTTTCCACTTCCAATATCTGAAACAGAACTATTAAAAATTAAATAAAATTGTTTCCACATGTCTCTTGGGAAGCAGATTGCCTAATGAACAATACAGGAACAATACGAACGATAACCAAAGCGAACTGTGACGTTTCAGAGTCACAGTCACATTTGTACTCTGAACCGTCACAGTCGGCTCTGTTTATCGTTTGTTTTGTTCCTGTATTGTTCATTAGGCAATCGGTTTTCCAAGAAACTGCCCTTGACAAATAGTTTAATCCTGCAATCCGCACAGGCGTTTCTCATAGAAAAAACAATTTCATTTAATGTTTAATAGTTCTGTTTCAGACACTGGCAGTATAAAACCCAGAAAAAAACCTAAAAATAGGACTAGACGTCAAATCAGGGTGTTTGGTAAACATGCGGCAAAAGTTTGAAGAACTATTTCAAGGATATTTTGTTCTCTGATGCTTTTCGAGAAGCCGCTTGGTTCCGAAGATACAAGGTGAAAATAATATCCGACAGCTACAACATTCTACCATGAAAAAGAACATGTTAAGTTGTTTAATCTACAAAAAATATTCAAAATACATTCTTCTCATCATTCATTGTGGAACTTTTTCAAACACAGAGGTTCGTTTTGAATTGAGGAACATAAAGCAAAAATACAACTTCGCTAGTCATTCAAATTTTCTACTAAATTATAAACAATCATCCACATACGAAGATCACTGGATTGGTCGGGTTGGCCCGCATCCATGGCCTGCAGGATCACGAAACTCAAACCCCTTAGATTATTTCTAGTGGGGTTATTTGAAGTCATTAGTTTACGCTACTTAAGTAGAAAATTTGGATGACTTGAAAAATTGGATAATTGCTTTATGTAACCCCATTCAAAACGAACCTGTTGAGTTTGAGAAGGTTCTGCAATTTCTGGTGAGATGAATGCATGCTGTTATCCAAGATGGTGGAAGTCATTTTGAACACTTATTGTAGATTAAGCAGCTAACCATGTTCTTTTTGATTGACTGTCACAAATTTTTTTCACCCTGCATCTTTGAAACGAAGCAGTTTTTCATCAAAATATCCTTGAAATAGGTCAATGAAACGCCCTTTAAATATTTGCCGCATGTTTACCAAATACCGTGCGAAATACTGTTTGTGGAGGAAATAAAGGGTGGAAAATTATGTGTTATAATGAGCGTTTTGAAAGGAAAATTGATTAGTATTTTCTACCGAAGCTTCACTTCTGGTGTCCATCTCTGGCAGAATATGAATATCACATATCAGTAGATTCGTTTGGATCATTACACGTACTCACAAAGATGATCGAACAATTTGAAAAACAATTAAAATGATAATTGGCTAAGATCTTCGGTCATTACGTCCGGGTGAATATAAAGGATAGACAAAAAGTGTTTCAAATAAATATCCTCCAAAGCTAATAGCAGGATGTGAAATCAATGGAATGGTTTGATAAGAAAATGGAGAACCTGTGCCTGAGACAAGTTATAGTTTCCTTAAATAGTTGAGAACTTTTAACATAACAATTAAGAGAAGTGCGTGTACTCAGAGTGTACCTATGTACTTTGAAACATATTTTCTCTTTTTGATATCGTAGCCCCACAACCTGAAACAAATCTCGAAACAATCTAAAATAGTGAAAACATCTGGGTCTACCCCCATAAAGCTCAATCACCTCATTAATTGTGATCCATCATGACTGTTTTATTGATAAATTTTGAAAACAAACTCGAGATGATCGTGGAGAATGAAGGCAAGAAAGGCCGATGATCTAAAAGTATCTTAACCCTACTTATAATTAAGTATGACTTTATTATTCATTTCAAGTTCGGCGGAAATTAGCATATCAGATGTTGCGATAGTCATCGCCTTCGACCCGACCAACAGTTGGTAGCCACAAGAATCCTTCATTCTTGTAATGATCTCGGAACGGCCTTATTGTTATCAGTCCAAGAAACGAGCGGCGATCATAAATTTCCTCTTAATTATTGGTGAAAAGTCAACGCGATTTATACAGCCCAATGGGATTATTTATATCTATAATTCGTAATAAATGATGGGAGTCTGGTGGTAATCCGAAGATTTGTTACAAATTTTAATTATACGGCTGGAGGTCGATTAAGATCTTTATTTTTTTACAAGCGCGTCCTCCGATAACCATCAACGTAATCATATGGATACTAAGAGGAAGCCATAACATTATCTGGACTAGAGTGGTAATTATATTGAAAGTTGAAGGAAATCTCAGACCGTTGATTGATGTTGCCGTTTTCCGATCTAATTCGGTGATGAAAGAAAAATATCGTCGAGATATTATATCGATCAGATTCGTTTGTTAGTAGATCATCTACTAGAGTACTATCGTTATAATTAAATTATGATGAGTATTTTTACTGTGGTTGAATTAATGACTTCCAAGTGAAGTCATCATTTATTTCAGCTCCGCAAATGTTTATTGGGACGTTTCTCTGAACTTTAATTATTTTTTTTCGACAACACATCAATGATGACTTCCTAAATATCATTAAAGTATGCTCTCGGATTCTCTTTGTGTATGCTCTCACATTTGCAACTTCACCCTAAAAGCACTTTTTCAATATTATATATAAAGTTCATCGAAAACCAGAATTCATGAAGTATAGTTCAGTTTTTGTCTGACGTTACCCTCATCGTACTTTCAAAATTCAATTTCAATCCGACACAAGGGTTGATGTACAACATGGTCCCTATTCTCGAATCGAGGATTTTAGAAAATAGGCGTATCGACGCTGTTGTCAAGGAAAGGCGGTGCATTTTTGATGAAACGATAGAGAGCGTTCATACCGGGTTTGTTTTGGTTCCAAATTCAGAACTGTCCGGGACGGTTCGAGTATGCGCGATTGCGATTTTTCACACTCAAATTGGCAATTGCGCATGCTTGAACCGTCCCAAACAGTCCTGAATTGGTTCTAAAGTCGGAACCAAAACAAAGCTACCATCACCTTGAAGAATAGACTCCCTTGGAGGTTTTAAACATTTACGAATGATGATATTTTTGATATAATTAGAATTTTATACGAACATATTACCAATGGCGTGTATAATTTTTCTGAATTCGGAATAATGTTGTCTGGTGGAAAAAATATTGAATGGCCTCGAGTTATAACAAAATGGTGTGATACTATTTTCTAATCCACTTATACTTTCTGTGTCTAACGCACGTTTCGAGAACAATATTTTCATTCGCAAGAGATATATGGTTACAGTTTGATTCCGAAACGTGTGTAGAAGTAGAAAGTATAAGTGGATTAGAGAATAGGTGGCGGACTGTTATGATACCAGTATTTTATTCATAGTGAACTCCAATAATTTATATTCTCCCTAAAGTCTCTAGGTAGAAAGCTTTTGGGTTGAATTGTGTAGAAACTACGTAGTGTTAATTTTACGCAAAAATATTTGGTTCAATTCAACATCATTTTTAAGGAAAGAAAGCTTACAGAGGAAAAAAAATTCATAACATACTGATAGATTTACTTCAAACCAGTAGTACTCTTTCATAATCTATTGAGGGGATATCCTTCATTCGAAATGTTCCTAATTCCAAGTGAAATTCTCTTATTTTGAGTAAAAATCATCCGCATTTCATTCAATATGGATTCACACCAAGTTGACAACCCAACCATTAAAAATTCTTCACATAAGTTGTATAATGGTTATATCTACTTATTATAATTAATTATTTCTCGTGAAAAATCATAAGTATCTCATTTTAACGAATAGGTATTGCTAAGATATTTTTCAAGTTCTCTTAGACGTCACTCGCATTATGTGTCCTTTATAACCATTATTTGGATAGCGTTATACACTCAAATCGAACTCTGGCATATAAAGAGTCATAACAGATAAACAAAATAGAATCAAGTCAAAAACAATTTCAATGAATTGACGGATAATCTTTCTTATGAAATGAATGAATTATTCTGTATGATCGCACTGGAGAATTCAAGGCGGATAATTTTAAAACAATTTCTTGTTTCAGATTACCCGAAGAATAATTCATTGTGTAGGTAGTGGAACTATAACTTCAAAGAGATACGATCTGTCGAAGACCATTTCTTAGAATAAGATTCATTATGATCAAATCAATATTCAAAAGATTACTTACCTAATAGTTTAGTTACAGCCCCTTGCTGAGACAACATATGCTGCGCGAGATCATAATGTCTAAGTCCGAATCTGGAAAGTTCTAAAAATCTCTGTTGTGACACAAGTGATGCCAAAGGGTGACCAGGGGTGGAAACAGCAGTACCGTATAAATCTCTGAGGGCTGTAGCCCCGAGTGAACTTGGTCCTGTCGGATTAGAAGAAGCTACAGAGCTGGGTATTGAAGGTGATGAAACAACTGTAACAGAAAACACAAGGTCTATTGGACTGATATCGTACAGCTATAATATAATTCAAGGGAGATTGGGTAGACACTTATAAAGTGAAATATAAAAACGCTGTGAATGTTACAAGGTATTTCTTCATGAAACTTTTTCAACTGTCTGTAATCTCTCTGAGTACATACTCTAGATTTCCTCATTATTTCACCGCCATATTCGCGCTGATGTTCTGGAGAACATTGTATTATGGTGTTGTCCTAATGTCTGTAAATTTGAAATTGTTTCCCGAAAATGATCTCAAACGACTAGTTTGGACTCTCTGTTGGCGAATCCAGTATAAAAGCGATTATGTCTGGACGGCCATGTAGCCACGCTTACGAGCGTATTGAGAATCCTATCGAAACTTTTAGACAAGGTTGCATTTCGGAACACGACGGTTGAGTTCGTTAATGGGCCAAATCGGCGAAAAGGTTTCGGAGTTATTGTCATTTGAATTTCTTCAGTTTTTCAAGATCTTCGGAAGCTTTAGGATTGAAAGTTGACATTCAGTTGAAGTGCGATAACTTGAGAAATTTGCTGCGATTGTATCATTAGTAATTGAAAAAATCTAGAAAAGCCCTTACGTGAAGTAAGCAGCTCTTGCGCACATGTTCAAAGGATATCACCAGAATTGAACATGCGCGCAAAAGCTGCTGACTTCACATCAGTGCTTTTCTAGGTTATTTCAATTAGCCACTGGATTTCAATCCGATTCAAATCGAAACGTATTTTTAGAAATATTTGAAAAATAAAGTTGAATAGGTATATCTACGGAATCATTGGGCGGATTTCAGTTATTCACGAATTCGACCTTCGTAATTAAGCCTAACGGCCGAACGTAAACACCATAACTTTCGGAAGAAAACGACTTAGAAACTCGATATTTGTAGAGTAGGTTTGGAGCTCTATTGGGAAGGTCGAATTCGTGAATGGGAAAATCCATCCAATGATTCCACAAATATACCCATTCAAAATTTTATTTTTAATATTTTCAAAAATACAGATTAGATCGAATTGAAATCCAGTAATTTATCGAAAAATGAATCATACTGAAAATCATGAGAATGATATGATCAGAAGAACACAGAATATTGGATATTTGAAAAAAAAAATTTGAACTTCTTTTTAAAATTGTTCTAATGACACGATGATCACGAATTCTGCATAAAGTTGCCCATCAGCATTTCCAAACTAGCTGCCAAGTTTCATTTCGATTGGATCAGTTTTTCCTGAGTTATTTCGGAAAGAAAACAACGTTACCTATCGAGAAGAAAAGTACGAAATTTTATATATTTTTTCCCGATATCTTCAGGAATTATGACTGTATCCCATTGCAATTTGGTACACTGCTGTGAAATATTATGTTCAAGGTATGAGCAGAGAATGTTTCGGATTCAATGAACATTTCTCGAAAAAAATGTCGAAAAAAAATTTCTACAAATCTACCGATAGTATGCTCTCAAAAAATTTTGGGAAGAGTTGTGCATTGTTATGTTCCAACTAACTGTCAAGATTTAATTCAATCGAATGAGAAGTTCCTAAAATATCGGGAAATTAATCTCAAAATTAGTGTAGGAAACACATACGACCCATAATCTGTGGAATCTAGTTGCCTGTTTATGCATTTGAAAGTACTCATAGAATAGTGAAAATGAAAGAATTCAAAACATCTTCATTTCACCACAACACTTTATATAGCTTCATACCTATACAGGTCCTAAATGAAGTGAATATTCAGCATACTCGAAATTGATAGTTTCATAGTAAGCGTTTCCCAATGGCTCAAGATATACCTTGAAGACTGCTGCGGGATAACGATAATATACTTATTTGTGAAAGATTTTCATGAAATTTTACTGATGGATTAAATCGAATTGAATAAAACGAGAGATCTCTCTGGTCAGTCTAGACAGAAAAAATAGTGGAAGTAACCGAGTTATCGATCTGTTAATTCATTCGTGATATTAGCATAAAACACAGATAAAATCGTCAGATCCTCAATAATGTATTCAGTAAATAAATCAATCAATAAGTAGCATTGGATTTATGAAGTTTTTGCGGATCCAGGAGCTTGCGCAATGTTTATTATATTAATTAATATTTATAGAGCGTTTCATATTTATACAACTATATGATACACATTGTGAATCAGGACTGGCAAACCTGTAAATCTTGATAATTGATATCAATTAAAGTTATTACGATCCCTGCAAAAACCGACACAATTAAAATGTCGAACCAAATACAAAAATGGAATGACAAATTGCCTATCCATATAAGCAGAGTCCATTTAAAAATTACCCGTTGGTGCAAATTAAAAGTTTTAATTAATGTTCTTTGTCGATTGTCAGTCAGGACTCGATGCCGAAATATATGTATCTCTAGGCAAGACCAGCAATGATCAATTATAGCAACCAGTTTTTTTCCGGACGAAGATTCGCCAAGTGCATTCACGATGAGAGCAGAGGAAGACCCCTGTCTCGAGAACAATTCCTCATAATTTCTCTTTTGTTATTCGTTCAACGGAGATCATGAGTCTAAAGGAAAGAAATAAAAGGTAATCAAGCTTTTCTAGTATAGATGAAAACTCAAAACTGCTTCGATATCAGTTTCCTTCGAATTGATGAGAATAGTTTCTCTTGAAATACCACTAAGTCAGTATCCGTATAAACGATTCCTTGTGCTATTTCGTGATTTGTATAGTTCCTCCCAATTACGATTTATTATTCATTATTCAACGGTTACTCTCCTAAATTGGGTCCAGATGAGTGTTAAGCCGGGCCCAGATGAGTGTAATCCGAACAGCGAATGCAATAAAATTTGATAAATGACTAGGCGAATAGTTGCGGTACTTGCCCATATGTATACGTTGGTCAAACGGGAAGATCATTTGGGACTAGGATAGGGGATCATCAGAAGGCATTCGTGAGCGAAGCTCATAATTCAACATATGCAAAACATTTGTTAGAGACTGGTTATGATTTCGACAGCAATTTCGAAATTTTGCACGTGGAAAATAAGACCCTAAAATTGAACTTCCTGGAAGCAATGGAGATAAATAGGTACAATAAAAACAGATCCTCCTCAACGACCAAACGGCCCTGAATAAATCTCCCTTACTCAACCTTTTTTGAAACCAAGGAATTCCCATAATTTGTTGTATTTCGCACCATATTTTTTAATTTTTTTCAACTATTTAAAGAACTGTATGCCAAATATGTAGTCAGTTACCATGCTCACCTAATGAAGTCATGTTATCATGACGAAACAATTGTTGTGAAAATAAATATATAAAGCGGAAATAAGTTATTTTACTTCTTAATCATCGAGAAAATACTCTTTTAAATTTGGCTCTGCCTGTCGGTTGTTTAACCAGAAGAAACTTCGCGGTTTCCGTGACGAATGCGGATATATCCATTCTCTCCCTCTTCTCGTGTACTTTTCTCTCTAGCAAGCCAATAGACAGCGTCGGGCTGCATCGATCGGGGAATCGTACAATAACGTGTTACGTAGAGGCGATCTGACGCGTTTCTACCGCTTCGACCTTGAGTCCCGATTTACCATTTTTATTACCGAATTATTCAAAATTGGCGAATCGTAGAAGTGTGTGATAGCATACGTTATGATTTTGTATCGATATAGAATGAGAAAAACATAAAAATATGATAATTCGCGTTACATGCGAGAGGCCTATTCGGAAACGACGCTACTCACATCAGTTGAATTTCAAGCCCACAAAGGTAAGTATGCATATAGGGTCCAATTTTTCTGTTCATCGATATTATTTCACACATGTGATAGCCACGAAATATACTACTTGGTAAAAAAAATTTCTGGGTTAAACGAGGATCTATAGTTTTTAGATTGTGCGAGCCAAAAACGATATCCAACGCTATTAAAAAGACCTGAAATTTCCAGGCTAGGTTTGAGGTCTAAAAACGCTGATCCATTAGGTTGATCGGTAAAACCTGCCTGATGCTATGGTTTCAGAGATATGGTAATCAAATGATAAAAGTTCAGTCCAATTGAATCGGTTTTAGTCGAAAATTCTAGAAAAGCACTGAAGTGAAATTAGCAGCTTTTACGCGCATGTACAAAATTCGTTGCACCTTTATTTCACGATGAAAGATTAGGAGATCTCATCGTATTGTCGTCACCAACTTCTGCATGAACTTTCAACCTGTCATTTTTCGATCAAGTACTAGAATTCAATTCGACCTTTTATTCCAATGACACGATCATCACAATATTTAGCACACAGTGGATCATCAGCAATTCCAAAGTGGTAACTGAGTTTCATTATAAATGAATCAGTATTTTTTGAGTTATTTCGAAAAAATAACGATATCGATGAGAAGTCCATGAAATTCGACATTTTTTTTAAAGCGAATTTTTTTGAATATGGTGAATGGTTTCAATTCAAATTCAAACTTGCAAGTTGCAATCCAACTACATGCACAGTTTTGATCTAATTATTGGTATATAATATGATATTATATTAGGGAAATTAATTCAAAATTTCTATTGATTAAAACTCTGAAACCGTTCAGCCGACTTTGCCCATCAACGAAATCAACCGTCGCATTTGGAAATGCTACCTATTCTGAAAGTTTCAAGTCGATTGGATTTTCCGTACGCCCGGCCTGACAGAATTGATTTTCACACCGGATTTTTCAGCAGTGAGCCGAACCCAGTCGTTCGAGACCATTTTTGGACAAAACGATAGCATGCTGTTCGCCAGAACATGCGCGAAAAGATAGCGACCCCAAATGTTATGCAAAGTCTCGGAGATCTATGATGAATAAATTGAAATATTCTTTGTGGGCCACACACTATTGGACGCAGTCAGTACCTCAATTTGTGTCAACCACGTCTATGAATTTGATCGAATAAACAAACGCTAACTATACGCCAGTGCTTTTTCGAATATTGTAGAAATGGAGCATTTTTCTTGATTTTTTTGTCACTTTTCGTTCCAAAACAACGCTTTCACGATAATATCATCAATCAATGGAATTCAAATTCTATCATGTGAAATTTCATGAAAGAGTTTCATGCAAACGTTTGGGTCTTAACGATACCCCTGCACGATAGATTTCAACCCGATTGAATCTGTACTTTTCGATACACTAGGAAAATATTTCGCACCGGCATATTTCTCGATCCAGTTGGTGCATTTTGAATATGTTTGAACTCAACATTTTCCATGATTAACATTTATTTCATGATTTCCAATTAGTAAGTGTAGGAAAAATATTAAACACAACCTAATATATAATATTCTGTAGTCATCATGTTTCATAGTAACCACATAATTCTGTTAATTGAGTTAGCTATGAATCAGAATAGTTGAACGTTTGTCATTTTTGTGTGCAATATACGTTTTTCATTAATCAATTCTATTTTCTTGGTGTATTTAATTTCCTCAGTGAGTAAATGTTTAAGGCTGTTTTCCGCACAATACTGATATTTCAAAAAGGTAGGTTACTCGAAGAACTTTATTTGTTTTATATTTTTTTTTTGGACTTCTGGAAAACAGGAGCGGTTTCATTTTCCAAATTGTCTGCTTTTCCTCAAGGACCTGGCACATGCAGAACGCGGAATATTCCGAAAGGCGGAGCGAACTATGTTCAGTATGATGTTGCATTGTACAGTTCACACAAAAAGCGACCTACCGCGGCGAACAAGTTAATTACCTACAAAACAGAGTCTGTAAGATCTAAGTTCCGAGAGGAATGACTCAAAAACTTTATGTTTGTGAATGAGGTTTGGTTTGGGTCTTGGGATTCAATTACGAAGATCTAGTTCGTCAATGAGTGAAATCTGCCCCATGATTCTGTACATCTTTATTCTGGAAGTTGCAGAGAGCCATGCTAATTTTTTCAAATTTCAAAAGTGGCTCCACAAGCCCACAATGAATTTTTTGCTTGTTCGTGTAGATTGCTTTCAAAATCTTAAACCTTGATATAATAATTTGAATTTTCTCAAGTGTAGTTTCTGTCTGAGCGTCCCACCTTGAATATTGGTTGATCAACCATAAGACTCCAAAATATTTCAAATCTGTAGTCCCAACAATGGTGAAGATTTGATAGTAGTATTCCACTTATTATATATGGTAGTGAGGAAGTTTCTCAATACTACTTGAGAATAGCATTTTCCCTTTTTATTTTCAAAGTTTGGCCTTATTTTTTTCTCAAAAAAATGTCACATTGAATGAAAAATGATAGTGAAGCATTGCGGTATCATCTACATACCTACGCAGCAAAAAAATTTATTTGCAATACCGTGCCTTGGTGAACACCAAAACGGTAAATTCCTTTTTGCTCAAGTTCTTTCTGATTTAACACGCTGGCTTCTATTTTTTGAATATGATTTTACCAGCTCAAGTAGGAGTACTCTTATTTCCATTCTATTTATTGTGTCAAGTATTTATGCCTATGCTCCGTCAAAAGCCTTCTACACATCTAGAAAACGAATATCGAACGTGCCTTCATCGACGGATTCCAATTTATAGGCTGTCAGACCCCTGTGTGGACCTGAGGGGACTGATTTAAATCTGGTACTTGGTTGTAGAATATATTTGTGAGTCAAGTAGATGAGAATAGTAAAGGAACTGAAAATTAAACACTCATAATGGACGGTATTACGTCAGAAATCAGATAAAACTGAACTTGACCAGCAAAACATTTTAAACTCAAAAGACATTGTTTAAAGAACATATTAAAACAAATAAAAACACTTGACTACGTTCACAATTTTTAATTTAAAATATCTTGTTGACATGCATGTTTCGGGTTTTACCCCATTATCAAAACAGTTTTGATAATGGGGTAAAACCCGAAACATGCATGTCAACAAGATATTTTAAATTAAAAATTGTGAACGTAGTCAAGTGTTTTTATTTGTTTTAGTATTAATTACGATGTTTCACCAAGTGTTGAGCGAGCAATCAATTTCAGTTTAAAGAACACATCACACCCATTTTTCGGTAATCGTCGTTGCAAAAAACACGCAGCAATGGAAGTGGCACTGGACTCTCTTTTCAAAGTTTAACGGCATGAGACATAAAAAGTTTGTGTGGAGCGCGCATATGGACTGAATTCGTGCTAAATTGAATTCTGTCTATTCGGTCAGCCAGCTATGCACACAATAATTGCACAAAAATAAAAGGTGGATTGAATGCGACGTTCAAGTAAATGGGCAGAATTTGTTCAGTGGCTTAGTAGAGGTAGGCAATTGAATGTTTTTGTCAATAATTCGAAGAATATTTTTACCACCAAATTGAAAATCAGGCTTGGAAATAACGACTCGAAGGTGCATGCCGAATTTGATAAAGATCGAAGAATCAGAAAAAAATTATCTAGAAGTTAAGCAGTCAACCTGCATATAAGAATAACATGATCAGAATATTACAAAATAGGTTCTATCTGGAAACTAAAGTATAAACTGACTCCACACAGCTGATTCAAATTACGAAAAAATCCTGGAAAAAAAATCAAAAACAAATGTGAAGAAAAAACTAAACGACAAATGAACAGAAAATTTCTACAAAGAGAATAAATTTATCATTCAAATTTTCAGATAAATGCGAATTCAACTCCGATTATTCCATGCAAATGAAATTTCATGTTCCTCATTCCTGCATAAAATTCAACCATCGGACACTACAAAACCTGTATCTCCTCGATATTCTTATGAGCGTCGATATGAAATATAACTCCTTAAATATTCCAATTAAATGGTAGCCTTCACCGTTGACAAATTTCGAATTAATCAACGATACCATCTGCGAATACTGATTTTTCAAAGAATCTGTTGAAAAGACTTGTAATAGGTAGCAATCAACACATGCTTACCCTCGTGGTAATTTGTAGTAGGTTCAGATAATATCTTGCGATGTATTGACCGGAAGACTAAGTGAAGGATAAGGAAGAACACCTGTGCGCCCGCTGCTGTTTATTGAGATGGAATTTTATGTCAGTTGAGTTCTCATTTCGTGTGGGTTAGTAACGCACAAAAACATGCGAAGAAAATTCCGTTTTGATTTGATGGAATGGCTATTGAATATTTTTCAATTCGTCTACAATTCCGATTAAACATTTTCAATTATTTCAATTCCACATATTATGTCTCACAATCGTATTGCTCAGCGAATAAAAATTGACCGAGCGTCTTCTGGAATATTTTTCGTAGGTTTTTTCTCATCGGATGAAAATCAATTATTATCAGAAGAGCTTTTTTTAAGATGAAACACGAAATTTTTTCAAAATGATTGACTTATGTATGGATGTAGTACGAAAATTTCTTTGAGGTAATTGGGGCACTCATTTTAATCCCCGATTATCCGAGAAGAAGAACATTTTACAAATAACTCTTAATTGTTCGATCGGCAGCTTAGTAAATGATTTACATTTCATTACATATGCAATTTTGCAAATAGAGACCAATAACTCGCCAATGCTTTTACTCGCTTATTCCAAGTAGATATTATAGCTAACGTAAATGCATACTATATTTCTCGAATTTTGATCCTGAAATGGAAAAATTCTTTGGAAGAATTATTTCAACAATTCCTAAGTAAACTCAATAAATTTAAAAAGGTTTAGCTAGGAAACTATAAAATTGCAATGGAGGTTTCATGTGAAAATTGTTACCTACACTACAGATCAAGGTGGTGAAAGCGCATTGTGTACACTGCTGCCGGTAATACCAATTTAAATTTAAATAAAGTAGTATGAAGAAATTCGAAGGCGAAAATAAATTTTAATTTTTTTAAAACTGTCACGATCACCACGGAGTTCCGCAAAAAATTATACATTATCCTCTTCCAAGTTTTATCACGACTAGATTAGTACTGAGTCATGTTGAACGCTACAGAGATGCTGAGAAATGAACCACGAAATGTGAAATATTTTTCGCAATACCTGCCAGAGTTAAAAAAATCGAACCGAAATTTGGTGCGCTGGTGTGAAATATTGACTTCGAGATCTGTACAGAATTTCAATGAAATCTGATGAATAACTTCCGACAAAAAAATTTGGAAACTAATAGAAGGATTCCATCGAAATTCAACAAGCTGTTGTGCGACGATATTCCACAACTCGTTACTAACTTTCATTGCTATCGCAAAGAAAGTATTATGAATATAACTTCCAAAATTCAAATTCAATTTCAAAAACTGTTATTGGCATCAACGAATTACACCGTCGAATTTTTATCCTAAATATAGCTCTCTCCTTTCTAAAGTTATTTGGCCCATTTACCGACTCAATTTATCGTGCCGGCCGGCTGGACATCGGATTATTCATCACTTAGTGCTACCTTGTCGTTCGAAACCATTTTCGGAAACAATTTCAAATGACGTTGTTCCCTAGAACATATGTGCGCAAAAAATCTGAAAATTTGAAGTATCAACATCAAGTGGCTTAATTTCACAGAACATTATTTCAGAATTCTATTAATGTGGCTACTCGATATACTGATTCAACGAGTAAATTTTGAATTTTTACGGTGAATACCCCAAGATGTAACTGCAAGTAGTAATGCGTTGGAAGATTGTTTGGAAGAATCATTGAGATGATAATAATCGTAGAAAATCACAAAAAAACGATAAAAAGTAAAATTCATTCAGATCATAATTATCGAAGGAAAGCCCAAGAACTCCACCTTCCCGAATTTTCTTCACACAGATAATTTTTCGTGCACATTCAAAATGGCTCACTATAATACAAACAAGAACTCCTGCACTGTAGTAAATTATACTTACCAACTAATGATATCGGAATAAATCTACGAAAACGTTATTCTCTTTGATATGAATATTTTTTATGAAACCATTTTACTTTCACAGTGGAAGGTTACCCTTGATGCAATTCCAAATATATTACAGGGTTTCAATCATGTTTTGATTATTGTCCCCTCTTTTTTTTTCTACATGAACTTCCATATATCAAACTGAGAGGAGGGATTCAGTACATTGAAGAAAAAAATTATAGTAGGTACTAAGTACATATAAGGAAATATAGGTAGCTTATATTTTTGATGCCTGAGAAATGAAGAAAATATCTCATTTGAAACTCGAAATATTTCAATAAGATAAGTATGAGTAAGTGAATAAATATTCCAAAAACTATAGCAACAACTACATGAAAAATGAACAATTCAATGTTTCAATAACATAGACAGGTATACTCGGGAGATAAGTGGACGTTTAAGCAAATAATAAAGGAATACAAGTATAGAGGGAAGTAAGAAAAAGTTAGCTCCAGCGAAAAATGGCTCAATGAATAAAGTGAATTGTTGTTCTTTCAATGAGGATAGTATAACATATTCAATGCCTTACTACCTCATAGATACGAATGAATTCATCATCTATATTATGATTTATTTGCGAAATTTAATCATCAGGAATTCAAATTGAGATTTTTTCACGCAGTTATCATAATTTTATTTTCAATTTTCAAATTAGAAATCAATACCCGATACTTCACAATCGACAATTGGAAACCCAAATTCGTTGGAGACTCCGATGTGGGACCAAGCGACGAACCTCATTTCGAATCCAGGAGCCTATCAAGAATTGCTTAATTTCTCGCTTGAGTTCATCTCATCTTCAAAACTTGTCAACAGTATACCTAGTCTTCTTTTTAAAGATGAATCGGACAGTCGTGTCCAGCATGCTACATATTTGTAATTCGACACGTTCCATGAGAAAATCAAGGATATCATGTTGCCCCGAATTGGATATCGCATCATTGGTTCACCAAACTTCATATCTTTGGGAACAAAGAAAAATGGGTTTTTCTGTTTCAAATGCAGAATTTAAAATGCGGAATTTAGGAATGTACCCATCAAGCCAAAGATTACTCTATAGGTATAGAAAAAATGATTATTGACTGGAAGTTATATAAAAATTTTCATGTCAACAATATAATTGGTTGACATTCATAGCAAATAAGTCAATTGATTTTTAATCATTAGAATCTTCCTCTAGAATTCTCAAACCCCACCCTGAGTTTGTAACAATATTGAAGAAGAATCAACCCCTTTATCATGATTTGTCATGCAGGTTATTATGTTTTCACACTAGGGTAGGTATACCTACCCAGGCTATAAAATAAGTATTTTATTGATCTTTAATCGCTAGTTTTTGTCGAACTTCCCGATTAAAATTGAATCAATTTCATCAGGGTAACAGATTTTTAGGGTTGGTTTGAGTGAAATAAGTCACATTTGTATACGGGACTGATGAGACAATTGAAAATAAAATAACCTACCTGTAGGAGGCATAGAAATCTGAGTTGCAATGGGCGCAGAGTTTGGCGTCGGCAGACCAACAGGATCCATCTTCCAGTTAACGATGGTTCCTCTGGAAGGAGCGACGGGCACAGGGCAACAGCCCGACAGTCCAGTTACACTAGGAAAATCGCTTCCACCCGTTAACGGATTTCCGTTTGATATCAACATCGCGAAAACAGATTTCTCATCCCAGTTAAACGCGGAAGGAAACTCACAGATGATCTTATCGGAAAGTCACAGAAACACTTCGACAAATCGTTCCCTGAGATGGTCAAGTCTTATTGATTGAGATAGCACTGATGAAGGGTTCACGGAAATCGGGGTGAGTCTTCAGCGGATCCGACAGTTGAAGCTTCAAGCTCAACAGTGGCAAGCAATACACTGAATGAACCTAACTACCTGCCAGGTAAGCAGTAAGCGCGCTACCTCTGCTTGGGTTGGCTACTTTGCTCGCTCTTTCGCGGCCTTACACACCCTCCTGCTTCCTGCCCACAGTCTGCTCACACTTGCACGACGCTGAACAAGGACAGAAGAGTCAGTTACCGCAGAGAACAGAGAAAGAAACCTACATTCGATACTTGATAGTGTAACCATAGATTTATTGATGTATTAGCTACCTCTGTGTTATTTCCATTAGACGGGGGTTAAAGGCGTTCGATTTATGCGTATTGATATTTGATATAATGAACGGACAATTTATCGAGGATTGTTCACAAAGGCTGTGTTTCGGTGCAACTGTTGAGCGGTCGAAAAACTTCGGAAGTTATTGTGTCCATTAAAATTTCTATCTACGAAACTGAGGGAGGATTGAAATATTTGGACCGTTTTATCGTATGTTAACTGAACGACGCTTTTTTACTCGCTTTTCAAGTCTGAAATTCGCTCTTGGGGAATATGAATAAATATAATATTTTACTGACACTCAGTTCAATATAACCAATCAAACATATCAGTAATAAATACATAATAGTTCCATAATTTCGCTGAATTTTCGATATGTCTGAATAATATTCAGTATTGTGTTTGACAGATTTTCTATCGATTATAAGCACAAACTTATTTACTCATTGTAGTCAGTTCATAATATATAAACCCATTCCTTCCACATATTTTTTTTTTTTTTAATTTGAATAATTGAACTGGTGGTGAATTCGTGATCAAACTTGATGATTATGTCCGTTCGGCTATGGCCAACCTAGCTCAGAATTAGTAAATTGGCAGAGAAAGTTCGTCAATGAGTAAAATACGAGCCAGGAACATAAATGAGTATAAAAACTTATTGCTGTGAGAAAATTCGAAAACCTCGTAGACGTTTCATTCATTACAAGTTTTCGAACAACTGCACCTGAAGGAATAATTTTCAAATGTACTATACGAGAAGAGAAAATGAAGATTTTTGTGAAATCGAATATAATAAACTTTTGATAAATCCATTTTTCACTTATAAATGTGTCATCAGTAATTTGGTATGTATAGGTAAATCACCATTTCGTTCATTCGATTATATTATTGAGATATATTCTGTTTCGATTCAAATTTATATAACGCAGTTGTAATCCTTTTTTTGCACATAAATTATCATGCATTTTTTCAGGGAAAAAAATGAATTTTCGAAAGAAACATTTTGAAAAACTCACATAATGCTACAAACGTATTCAACGAACTTTATTCGTCCTGAGATTTGAAAACTGGGAGTTCTTATTGATTACAAACGGAATACTGCGATGAGTATAGTATAAAATGTAGTTCTTTCTTCCAGCAATCTACTTACTGGTATGAAGAAGTAATTTTTTAATACCTCAAATTTTCGACACTTGTCTCTTCATCAGCAGAGTTGGGTTTGAGAATATTCCATATTGAAAATACAATGATTTATTCACAATGAGAACCTTCTTTCACATGTGTGACACATGATGCGGAATTGATTTTTTTGGATACTATGGAGAGCAATAATCCATTATTATTCAATAAATAATTCCCTTCACTTCTCGAGTTCATAAATGCATATTTTTGTATTGCATTCGATCTCATCATAACTTCGTGCGAATTACAGTTCACAAAAGAGAAAGGTTGGCAAAAATTGAAGAAATCCAGTGATTGATTAAAAATTGCAGTTTTTACATATGGAGATAGGCCTAATTCCCGGCAAAAAAGGGATGGAGTATGGCTCAAAGTTTGAATTTCCAATCAATACGAGCTCTGAAACATCATCGAAGATTTGAACACTTGGACAATTTCCGTCAAATCCTGGAAATTTGTATAATTTTATAAGTTTTTCTGGGTTTTCACGCCCAATATCTGAAACAGAACTAGTAAAACAAATTAAATGCTTTTTTATAGAAAAAGCCCTTGCGGATTGTAGGATTGAACAATTTGTCTCACGAAAGAGATTTGTACTCTGAATCGTTATAGTTGGCTTTGTTTATCATTTGTATTGTTCCGGTATTGTTCATTAGGCAATCTGTTTTCCTAGAAACTGTCCTTGACAAATAGTTCAACCCTGCAATCCACAAGGGCTTCTTCCATAAAAAAACAATTTTCGTTTAATTTTTAATAGTTCTAGTTCAGATATTGGAAGTAAAAACCAGGAAAAAATAACAAAATGATACAAAATCCTCCCAACATAAGCTATAATCGATACCGGTTGCTCGGAAATACATCACTTTACCTGTTCTGAATCAGGAGTATAAAAAATTCATGTTCCGTACAACCCTACCTATATATTGTTAGGAATCATTTTACTACTTCTGATGTATGACAATAAGGGCACACATATAGGTATGAAAATATTTCTTTCTTTCAAAAAAGTCATAAATCAAGAAATCATCTGCTCCGAATGAAATCGAGTTAAAAGATGGTATAAAAGGCTGTGTGGCGTTGAAAAAACGCAACACAGCAACAGCTTCTGGCGAGCAGGAATTTTTGCTCACTCATTCATAATTTGATCGTGAAATGATGGCTTGATAATGCATGCTAATTACCCGCAAATCCTGAGGTAGATATTGAGATTTTAATTTTTTTATATACTGACACGATCCTCACCAAATTGTGGACAAAACTTAGTGTCGCTACTTGTCAACCAATCAAAGTTTCCATTTGATTGGATCAGTATATCAGTCGAACCACTAATAAAAGGTAACTTAAAAGGGTCATTATTCTGAAAAAAATGGGTGGATAGTGCCCATTAAAGAACTAAACCGTTGCATTCAGACCCCAAACCTGAACTTTGGAAATTTTTTGATATATTCAAGTACAGCAGAACGGATTACTAAAACTTAATTTCAATACGACTTCTTTATCGCTGAAATGACATTCTGCTCATAGTTCGAAAATAACGGACATATTACCTATAAAGGCAAAATGTTCTCGTTCCAGGAACAATAGCGCCTTTAAATTTGTCTATAGTGATAACATCCTGACTTACTTGTGATGTCGGTTGAATCAAATTAAACACCAAGTTTTCATAGGGAATTTCAGTATATCAAAGAGGAAAAAATTCTGAATTTTATCAGGCTGATATCGATTAAGGAATATTCTGGTAGGATTTTTCATGATTATCAGACTTTTTGTATGGGTTTTCGTGCCCAGTTTATGAATAAGAACTATTAAAATTCAAAAATATAAAATCATTATTTTCAGAAAACGCCCTTGCCAATTGCCAGATTTGTTCCGCGCAGGCAGTTTGTAGTAAATATTTTCCCTGATCAACAATATCGGAATAATGCAAATGACCAATGAAGTGAACTTTTTGTTATACATATCAGAGTCTATATGTGACTCTTTCATAAGACAGTAATAAGGAGAAAATCTGCAGAATTAATTAATTTCAATAATTTCGTATTTCAAGATTATTAGTGTAATTGACATTTTTTTGAAAAAATTCATTGAATATAATTCTGCAAAGTCTCTCTCTAGCGTCTGAGAAAGATGCCATCAAATAAAGGAAGTCTCTAAAACGTAACAATTCACTTCATTGACCGTTTGCGATATTCTGATATTGTCCATGTCAGGCAACATTTTTTTCTAGGAATACCTACTTCTTTTTCGGATACAAGTAGTTTGCACTCCTAAAAACAAATCAGGCGGATACTTCCCTTTGAGAAAAAACTCAATCGGATTATGTACACCCAACGCATACCCTGAACATTTTCGTCTCTACATCATCCGCTTTTTCGTCAAGCAATAAGTAAAAGAATCAAATAATGTCTAACGGTTCATAATTATTATATTTATATTTACACCCCCTGAAAAATTTTAATTACTAAACCTATAAATTCACTGTAGCAAAATATGAAATAATATTCAGAATTCGACTGAACTTAGTTAAAGTTATTATAGGTAAGTAAGTATTGAGAGCACGACAAAAAATCAGAATTTTTTATGTTCACAGAAAAAAATCAGACACACAAAAAGGACCATTCTAAGACAAAACCATACACTTTCTAATAGCATAGAATTACAACCACTTAAAGAAAACTTCATTCGGGCTTGGCACTTGGTAACATTCTGCCAACTTCATTCATAAATCTTCGCCGCGTCGATGACAAATTCATTCCAGATATATTTTCTGGTTTCTCCGGCTACCATCAATTTACCGAGGAAGACACTTCTTGTAGCTCAGTAATGCAGTAAAATGTAACCAATAGCTCAGATGTGACTTGATCGTGGAAAACAAGTTATTTAGGTGCAAATTGGGCGGAGACTAGAACCCTGTGGCTCCGCCTGCGGCCCAAGCTTCAGCGCACATAGGCGTGGCTCAATGGGTAGAAAGGGGGGCTGAATGACAATTTACCAATAATGTGGGAAATAACCTTATTTTGAACACATTAAGATCAGAGAATAAAGGAATAACTACTGGACTCACAGTTGGAAGCAGGCCGATGGGATTAATCAGATAAGTAGACGTGCAAGAGTCATTCTTTCTCTTATTGTGGACCTGTTTGCATCCATTCGAGAATGCATATACCGAAACTTGAGACAATCTGTTCATATATTTCTTTCGTTTTCACATCTATTGAGTATAGTTGATGTGAAAGAAATTGTTGAGTAGATATCTTTTTGGTGAATCATAGGTATATACGGATCTTGGAATAATGTTTGTATAAGTATGAACTATACATCCATGATGATAACATGAGTACTTCGCCTTCTTTCAATTTTTCATTTGCCTCTTCATCTTCAGACCCCATATTTTTGTAGAGTATGTTTTCTCTTTGTGTTAACAATACGCCAAATAAAAAAGAAGAAGAACCACAGAAATGAATATTTTCAAATTTGGAAGACGACATTCGCTTCAGGTCAAGAAATTTTGGGAGGCTATACTGAAAAAACAAACTTTGGTAATATTTTATTTGATGAAACTAAAAACTAAATTCGGAAATGAAAAAATATATCGATCAAGGCTTATTCTCGGAAGAATTTGTATCAGTTTGTAGTTTTTTCACTATATCGAACAGAATTGTTAAAAACTAAATAAAAATGTCTTCTATGGAAATCGCCCCTGCAGATTGCAGGATTGAACTATATGTATGTATCAAGAGTAGCTTCTAAGAAAAAGCAGATTGCCTAATGAACAATACCGGAACAATACAAACGATATATAAACAAAGCAAACTGATACGATTCAGAGTACATCAAATCTCATTTATTCATCAGGCAAACAAGAAAACTTGCAGAATGATTTCGTTTAAACAAATTGACATTTTCAAGGAACCACGGCAACAAAGATTCACTTGGTTTGAAAGTTTGTTAATTCTACATCTTTTTTTTATTAAATTCAGCCAAATATGGTCCATTTCTACAGAATAATGAACTAGAGTACTCTATCCATTCAACAAAATGCAGGACTCTTCAGCTTTTTTTTGTTCAATAGAGCGAATAATTTGGCTCATTGTCCTGAAGAAATGGATAATGACATTTGGCTGAATTCAATGAAAGAAGGGGTAGAATTAAAAAAACTTTCAAGCCAAGTGAATCTGTTTAGCTGTGGTTTATTGATAGAGTTAGGTTGAAAATAGTCCCACAAAACGAAAAATCAAAAGATAATAATTCTGCATATTTTTCCATTTGTCTGATAAGAGAGTCAGGTTTTTAGGTACTCTGAAATATAACAGTTCGCTTTCTTTATCGTTTGTATTATTGTTTCGGTATTGTTTAGTATATACTTAGGTAACCTTTATTCCCAGAAACTGATGCCCTTGAAAAATAGTTCAATCCTGCATTTCGCAAGGACATTTATCATAAAAAAAATTTCATTTAATTTTATATGGTTCTGTTTCAGATATTGGGGGTAAAACCCAGAAATACCCACAAAAATGAAAAAAGGATGTCTATTCATATTTTATATAGGTATCTCTCGCAGATTTCATATAACAATGATCAACTGATGGTAACTTTAGTCAATGTGTTCAACAGGCTCAATGACAAACTTTGGCAGGTGGAATCAAGTGTTATTCTTAACCTATTAAAATTGCATGTTCAATCTAATTTGTTTGGATTAAGAAGATACCAGTAATAGACGACTTCGGCCCAAGTTGCCAACCCACAATTTTCTTCACAAATTTACTATCACTGAAGAAAGGGAATTTCAGAACAAATGCGATATGATAAGGTTCGCGTTATTTATTAATATCCGTAAAAGATGCCTCGGCTCCTCAAACAAGATAATTCCTTCCGAATATAGGGTTTTGTTAAGATCATCTCTGATTGGCTGAAATTTTAGTTGGGATTCCTGATTTCAAGTTAATAGTGTCAAATTTATATAGGATATGTTCCGCAAATCAACTTGGTTATTTCGGTTGCCGGTTTTCAATTTCGTAAATATGAAATATTCGGTTGGTTCCTGAAAAAAAGGTTAATAACGGAATTTGAAGAAACGTTTTTTCTGTCACCAGAACGACATTCAATGTTCTATTGTAACATATCCATAGCATAGAACAATCTTTATTTACTTTATGATCCATAGAACATAGAAGAGACAACAATCAACAATGGAAAACTTACTAGGTATGGTCTATGGATCATAAGGTGAATAAAAATTGTTCTATGCCGTGGATATGTTACGTTAAAACATTGATTGTCGTTCTGGTGCATAGACTTAATATGTCTATGTTCTGGTGACAGAAAGATAGCTTTTTTATCAATCAATTTCCGTAGTTAACCTTTTTTTCAGAAACCAACCGAATATTTCATATTCACAGAACGGAAAACCGGCAACCGAAATAACCAAGTTGATTCGCGGAACATATCCTTTATGAACTTGGCACTATTAACATGAAATCAGGAATCCCAACTTAGATTTCAGCCTAACAAAAACCTTTATTTGGAAGGTATTATCTTGTTCGAGGAGCCGAGGCATCTTTCACGGATATTTATGAATAACGTGCGAACCTTATTATGTCGAATTTGTCCTGAAATTCCCTTTCCCCAGTGATAGTAAATTTGTGAAGAAAATTGTGGGTTGGCAACTTGAGCCGAAGTCGTCTATTGAAATCCAGTATTTTATCGAAAGTGAAAGTTCGAAGGTTCATACAGAATATTATACAGATGATAAGATCAGAAATCCACAGAATATGTAATACTTGAGAAAAATAAAATTAATTTTTTTTTTCATATTTGTCCTAATGACACGATCACGAAATTAGCTACCAAGTTGGATTCCGATTGAATCAGCATTTTTTCAAGTTCATCCAGAAAAAAACAGTCATCTATTGAAAAAAAAATCAAATTCAAAAGTAGACTGACAAAAAATACCGGTTGCTGTGGCGTAACTTGTATTTAATTCTCATTGCTTTGACAGTTAGCGTATGTTCTCAATTATCAATGCATTTTTTCTCTTCTCAAGATATCTTGATCCGGGAAAAGCCATTTGCCCAAAGAATAGAATGTATAGAAAATGTAGCAGAAACAGCTTGACAACTCTAATATTAATAATGATCAGCATGTCGCTATTAGTCCTCCTTCGTCCTGAACAGAGAAATATTGCATCCATTTCACAACCGAAATGTACCTAAAAGTTGAACATGCTATAGGGAGATGACCTACAATGGAGGAAATCTTGCCGATGGATAGATGGTTAAAAATTAAGCACAAAATAATTATACCTATATACAAGTACAAAATCTGCATACTCCTGGTTTGAGAAAGAGTGCATAAAACCAGTATTTTTTGGCATCTTTTAATTTCTCTATTTCATTCGTAAACCAATTTACCATTTCCTTTATTTTCCTAGAATTTTCGTCTACTTCCTCTTCTATTCTCTTGTGCCACCTCTGAATTTTTTAAGTCTTTTTATATCCCCTCTCAGGATACTTTTTTCGAACCAAAATCGATTGTGAATTGGTGTTAGGCGGCAGATGCTTGTTTTAGAATTAGACCGATGGTCTGCATACCATGTATAATGAGAGATGCCTCCTTTGACCAAAATTGAAAATTTTCAAGAAACGATATAACATCTACTTCGCTCAAATATCTGTCAGTCCCTTATTCTGAACTAAAATTCCAATTCACTCAGTGATGCAGAATTACTGATCAAATTCAATTTTATCTGTCCGTAAACACTTCTACTGGCCAAGCAAAGTCCTGGGTAGATACCTTAGTATCGTTTTTTCAAGAAATATGCGCCTATACAGGGTGATTCCGGAGGAGACCGACACATTTTGGGATAAGTTTACACTAGTCAAGACAGTCTCGGAACAATGTTTGGTTTATGGTTGGGGGTCTCTGTTGAAAATATACAGGGTGATTTGTCCGATTCGACCGATTTTGCTTTTATTGATAACTTTGGTATGGCCTATTCGATTTCAATGGAATTTTCAGCCGAGTACAATAGTGTTGAATACATTCATTATTTCAATTTTTTTTTAAAATAAGCAGTTTTTATTGTAATAAATCCAGATTAATTGTGCAGGTTGAAAATACACCCTGTACATAGCGTTTCCTGAACTACGCTATCTGTTTACGATTTTACTATAATAAGTCATTATTTGAGAGTTTCTAATTTTTTTTTGCACACTTCTAGATTTCCGAGAAAATTTTTTCAAAAAATGATAATGTCGAAATTTCGCTCCAATCGATTCTACTTTTATTGATAACTGTTAAATTAATGATTGTCCTCATCAATATTGTACTTCGCTGAAAATTTCTCTAAAATCGAATAAGCCATACCAAAGTTATCAATAGGAGTAAAATCGGTCGAATCGGACAAATCACCCTGTATATTCTCAATAGAGACCCCCAACCATAAAGCAAACATTGTTCCGAGACTGTCTTGACTAGTGTAAACTTATCCCAAAATCTGACGGTCTCCTCCGGAATCACCCTGTATAGTGTTGATTAATGGATATTTAGAATATTTTAATATAATGATTGGATGTATACGGATTCAATCGAACTCAGTGAGAAGTTGTGGAGTACCGACACAAATAGTCTGCAACATATTATGAAGATCGCATCAAGATATTTTTGTATTTAAACTGAATTTAATTTCTTGCTCTATAGATGTTGTTAACAGGGATTCTTCATTTAAGGAATAAATGAGTCTGAGACGGCACTGTTGATGAGATGGCATACAACGTATTTCTCAGTTGACGTTCAAAATTTGGCATCATTTATTTACGCATATTCTTGAATAAGGAGCTATCTGCCAAAGTTCTAGTCGATGTCACTGTATTTTCTGATGGTTAGTGCATGAACATTTTTTTCCGACCTCGTTCCGAAGAAATATGGTCAAGATGCAACGGATGTGATCAGTGATGTCATGCAGAATGTACAGGAGTCTATAAAATGATTTGTTTGCGACATTCATAGGTCATAATTCATTTTGTATGCCATCTTATTCTCAGTGTTGTAGGTGAGACCGCATATGGAGAACATTATCCATTTTCGTTTTATCTTTTGAGATTATCAAAATATTCAAATATGAATGAACCCTTGCATAAACTATACTTTGCCCTAGATTTCCTCCTTATCCTTACCTTTTTTAATTACTTATATGGAAAAAGTTAGCGCCATTTCAAAGAGTATGCCATTTCAGACACAATTTCCCTATGCAGTATAGGTATACATAATAAGAAGTGAAAAGAAGGATTTGAGAGGTAACTACATTATTTAGGCAATAACTTTTGAATATATTATGATGTTAATCTAATTTAACCTTTCTGGTGATCTCTAAAACACGGCATAATATACTCATCTTGAAAGAAATAGTTGACCACAGGTTTATTCACTTTTTTCATTGCAAAAGGGAACGGGATGTTAAGTTCAAGATTTTGAAATTCGGCCTTGAATCGTGTTATCCGTCAGTCCTTTTCCAGTAGGAATATTCGACTTCACCCCTGCAGAACACGGTATACAAATTGTTCCAAGGTTATTGGTCACGATAATATTCATAACTATGCAAATCACTGAAACTTGCAAGCTTATCTTTGATTCCATACACTGCCTTCCTTACCGACCAACTTGATCACGCACCTAACATTAACCCCGATTTATATTATTATGCAAATGGGAATTTCTTATCCATTTCTTATATTCAAATTTTAAAATAATGTTACTGCACCAGGCACTCATTCGCCGTTATGAACGTTATGATATATTGGGCGGCCATCTTGTGTCCGCTATGGTAACACGAAAAGGGGTTGAAATCTGGAAAGCAGGGCACGAAATCGCCCCTTAATAACATTCCCGTTTCCTAAATGCGTTACTATAGAGTTGGACGACTACAATTATTCAAATGAATGTCGTTCATTTTTTATTTCTTGATGATGCGCCCGCTTGATTATGGTGTTGGCCGACATTTGACCCTAATTTATGCGCCGAGGCAGAAATGCAATATCAAACCGCGGGCTCGGATGGTAAATTAATTGTTCAAACAGCTCTTTGAGTGATCTATTGCATTTTATTCTCCTGAAATTGTCCAAAAACTGGCAAATTTCTAACAGGATCTTGTCAATTATCATTTGTACAATCTAATATGTTAATGGTTCATTCAGCAAATAATCTTATTGTTATGGATTTTGAAACTGCGCAATGTGAATAATTATGAAATGAAAAATATATTGTAGTGAATAAGCCCTGAATTTGCTGGAATTTGATTATTTCCTCAATCAACTCCAAAATATAGAATTGAATACTCCTAGCTGATTACTTGAAAATATTTTAACTATATATCAAAGTTAAATTGTCCAATAACACTATTCAAAAGTAAAACTATAAAAACACTATCGATTAAAAGGTATTTTGGATTTGGCATTATTTTTCAGGGATAATTCAGGCAACAACAAGGAACTACCCTCTAACAAATGGTCTGAATCCTGCAATTCTTAGGGCGATTTCTATAAATAATAATTTATTTGAATTATAACGATTCTTCTTCAGATATCAGGAGCGAAAACCAAAAACAACCCTGAAAAATAATCGAAGACCACTGACGTGAAGTCAGAATCTAACGGCCGATCGTACACAACCAATTACCGCAGCTAGATAGACTCGATTTCACCGATAAAATACCTGGTCCTATTTCTGTACTAGATAGACGAAAACTTATATCGGTGTCAATTTTCATGAGGAACTCACTGGTGAAAACCGCAACTCTCTAGCTAATAACCGCTTCATAGTTACCGGGTGTTTTTCGAAAATATTCATTTTAGAAATATTGCTTTTATAACTTTCCTTCTGTCGAAAATTTGTATGTCTGTAAAAACATTCTCGTAGTAACGTCTTATACGTAGAATTAATTGACGTTAATTGAATTTTTTTAAAACTGTTATTTCATGATATATCGCCACAAAAATCTTTTTTTAAATTGGAACCCCCGTAAATTTTTACATATTTCGATAGGGTTTGAAATAAGTATTTCAAAAATATAGCTTACTTGATATTTTTTTGAGTTGTGTTCAAGATATTGGATTTTCAAATTTTGTCTCTTGGATTAGTAGACTTAGGACTATGCGGCCGCGGAAACAAAATAATGATGCAAATATCGATTGTTATAGCTGTCCAAGTGAGATGTTCGAAGAGTCGGCCATTTTCGTTCATTTCGGCCAATTCTTCCAAAATACGGGTGGATGTTCTAGAATTGATTTCAACAGCTGCTAAAACTCCTTTTGAATATTTATTCTTCTTTCTATTTTTATTCTTAAGATATTACTTCGGTCTTTCGTTCTCAAATTGATCTTCATTTATCAAGTTGTGACGCAATCGTGCAAAAATTAATTTGAATACGAATCACTTGCTGCCTCTGCATTTTCTCCGGTTTGTAATAAAGGTTGATTCTCACTATACGTTCCGTAACCTTCCAGTATCCTCCCCCTAAGAAAATAAACGGCCAGACCGTAAACACAATAACTTCCGAAAGAAACGACTGAGAAACTCGATATTTGTAGAGAAGGTTTAGACCTCAATAACGAAAGCCGAAGTCGTGAATGGGTAAAATCCACCCAATGATTCCGCAGATATACCCATACAAAATTTTATTTTCCTAATATTTCCAGAACTACAAATTAGATAGAATTGAAATCCAATACTTTATCGAAAAATAACGTTCGAAGGTTCATACAGAACTCAATGAGGATAGATCACAGAAATATTGAATATGTATTTGAAAGAAAAAATTTTATTTTTTTTTTCAAATTGTTCTAATGACACGATCATCTCGAAATTCTGTACAGAGTTGTGTTTCAGCATCTACAAACTAGTTGCGAAGTTTCATCATGATTGAACCAGTATTCCTTGAGTTACACCGAAAAAAAAACAACGATATCGAGAAGAAGACCACGTAATTTCATATATTTCTTCCCAATATCTCCAAAACTAATAAACGTATCTAATTGAAATTTGGTATACAGCTGTGAAATATGAAGCTCAGAGTTTGCGCCGAATTTTTTCTCGAATGTGATCAACCGTAAAGTTTGAAACAAATTTTTTTCAAAATTTACTGATAGTAAGATCTCAACAAAATTTTGCGAGAAGTTGCGCGTTGCTGTACTCCAACTAACTGCCAAGTTTTGATTCAATCGTTTCAGCAGTTTTCGAATCATCGCCAAAATAAAGTCAAAACCGTTTGGCCGATTTTGCCCATTAATGAACTCAATCGTCACATCTTGAAATGTAACCTACCCTTTAGTTTCAGGTCGATAGGATTCTCCGTACGACCGTAATCGTGTCTACGAACGGCCGGCTGGCCGGACAGAATCGATTTTGACACCGGATTCGTCCATCAGTGAGTCCAACCTAGTCGTTTAAGACCAAAAAAAGTTACAGCCTCGGTTACAGCAATATTTGTAAAATAAACATTTTCGGAAAACACCCGGTAATTATGTAACGGTGCTATGGAATTGCAGTTTTCGCCAACGAGATTTTCATGAATATTGGCTCTCAAACACCGACATCAGTTTTCATCTATCTATATAGTACAGAAATAGGGCTTCCACTTCACAAGTGTCCAATTTGGCTGATGACCCTGTAGATTTGAATATTCATCTTCACAATAGATGTACATTGATTGAGCTGAAGTCTGGACTCCATTGTAAAATATGGGTTTGAAAGATCACGTAAAACTTCAGCGCAATCTGCACTGAAAGATTCTGAACTTCTATATAAGTTACATTTGAAAATCGACACAACATTTTTTTCCTGATCATTAAACAACTAATTATAAAGTCTAAATAAGATCGGATCTGCTTTTAAGTTGTCACATACCAAGTGACTTTTAGATCGGTTCAGTATTTTGAGCTCAATATATTTACTATTTTTCACAGAAAACCAACCGGCGCTCGGACATAGTTGAATTTAGCACGGATTCTTTTCATCACTGAGTCGAAGCTAGTCGTTTGAGGCAATTTTCGGATAAGAAAGTTTGGCAAAAACTGATATTTGGTTAAACTGACAACACCTCTCGTATTCACAGGAATCAGAGAAATCAATCCGGCTAGTTGGAGGAGACAGTTCAAGATGAATTTTTGACAAGTAAATACGAAAATAAACAAATATTCATGAACACGGGAAATATTTCACATACAGTTTTATTTTTCAATTGACGTTTGTTAGAATTGCTTTATTTAAATGATTTCATTTAATTCTCTTTGAAGGGTGACAGCTTCTCAGTTATCAAAACCATGAGAAATCCTAAGGTGTCCCCAACAAAAGCTCATCCATTCCTGAAAATATAGCAGAAAGGTATACTAAACTATATCGCCGGCTACAGAAGTTCGTGATGTTGACTGTCACCTTCTGTTTATCGTTCTGTTATCAACCCTGTAGGATACCCACTTGAAAAGGACAGATTCATAGTCAACCAACGTTGCTCCCATATTACTATATCTTTGAGCTTGAATAAACCATTAATCAATTTAAAAAAAAAATTGAAAATCAATTTCAAATCGAAAACGATTATGAAGAAGTTTTTATATAGGCGTTTATCAGGAAGTATGATATAGGTATATGGTAAACTAACATTAAAAGAGATAAAACATATGATTTCATCTTCTTAGGTAGATAATGTTTCAATAAGCTTTCCGTAAAACTTTCAATTTGGAACATCTGTTATGAGAGCCATCCACTGAGAATCATCCAACGCTAATACTTGGCAATATAATGAAAACGAATATAAATTGTGATAAAAATGCCAGAATTTGCGTCCTCCATAATTAATTTAACCGAACAATTCTTTCAGGAAATAGGACCAAATGAAAGATATTATGGTTTAATAACAACCGTGGTGACGTTTCGCCGAAGTTGCCTTCTGCTTCCTCAGGCCCACAAATTTTTCGAAAACATAAGAATACAAAGTCACACAGAATATTAACAAATGTATTACCATAGGAGTCCAAAAAAAAAACACTCTACAATCGGTCTAACAATATTACGAATCACAATCATCCACGAAAAAATCCAAAAATCAACCATCTTGTCACTTGACCACCAGCAAATCAATCGTAATTAAGGATGGTGAAAAAAATGACATACATTGAAAGGAGATCAACTGAACAGAACACAGAAGCAACAACTTGACAATTCATGAGACAAACCATAAAATCACAATTTCTTTCTTTCTTGTGTTTCAACAATCTACATCAACACATTGAAATCAATCACTACAATTATAATTATCATTACTATTTCATCTTATATTTACAAAATGTAATATTTATTCGTATCTTTTATTAATATTATATTTAATTATTTACAATAATGGAACTATAATGTTGAGACAAATGTTCAGTACCTATTCTATAGTTTATGGAATCGAACAAACTTATATACAGGGTGTTCCACCATAAACTGGTCAGCCATATATAGCCGTATAGATGACATTGAGAAAGTCATTTTTGCCTTATGACATATACCCTGTTTTCGAGGCATAAGCGAGATACAGGGTGTTTAATGTCAGCTTTGAGCAATATTCTGATGACTTTGATGAGTTATGCGTGACCTTTGAAATATCGGTTTTTGGTGACATCTTAGTATTTTTTGGTGGTCAATTTAATTTTGGTGTAGAATTCTAGAAAAAAGATTTCAAAATGGCGAAAATCCTACAAAGTTGGAATTTTTTGTTTTTGATTGCCTAATTGGATAGCATCATTGATGTGAAAACAGAATGAAAAAATATCCATTGGTTTTTGTTTTATAGCCTTCCGAAGATTCCGCTCGAAGTACTTTAATAATTTTTATTTAAGAAACTAGTGGCCCTTACAGCCAAAATTGTGCTACTAGGTCCCCAGAATGACCTGGATAAGGATACGAATTCATCAAAAAAAAATTTTTTTCAAAAAAACTTTGATGGGATTCGAACTCCCTCCACTTACGGACAATAGGATGGCGTATAAATTGGATTTATTCTGGTTATAATTACGTCCGTTACTAAGAAACGGTAGTTTATCGAATTTGACCCTGATTTCCGAATGCGGAGAAGGTTCGATTCCCACCAAAGTGTTTAGAAAATATTTTTTTTCTTGATAAATTCATATTTCTATCTAGGTCACTCTGGAGGCCTGTTAGTATAATTTTGGCATCCGTAGGGCCACCAGTTTTTCAAATAAAAATTAGTTAAGTACTCCGAGCGGAGTCTTTGGGAGGCTATAAAATGAAAACCAATAGATATTTTTTCATTCTGTTTTAACCCAAGTGTTCAGAATGAAGGTGAGTTCAACCTCGAAAGATTTCAACAAATTTGGGTGAATTTTTTTTTTCACTGTAGACATGTAAAAAAATGTTGTTTTAATTTTTTCATGGAAAATCTTAGAAAATTGAGTACATTGAAATAATGCTATCCAATTTGGCAATCGAAAACAAAAAATTCCAACTTTGTAGGTTTTCCGACATTTTGAAAAATTATTTCCCGAATTCTACACAATAATTGGATTGACCACCAAAAAATACTGAGATGCGACCAAAAACCGTTATTTCAAAGGTCACCAGAGTGTTCAGAATATCTCTCAAAGTTGACATTAAACACCCTGTAACTCGCTTATGCTTCGAAAACGGGGTATATGTCATAAGGCGAAAATGACTTCCCTAATGTCATTTATACGGCTATATATGTTTGACCAGTTTATGATGAAACACCCTGTATATCATTTCCAAAATAATTCATTCCTTAAAATTTCCCTCCCTTTTACGAACATCAAACAAAATCGATAATAAGGTGTGCACTAAAGTAATTAGAACATAGAACTGTTTTTTCCTTATTTTTAACATCTTTCAAATAATTTTTATGCTTTGTATGACTTTGTATTCTTATGTTTTCGAACAAATTGTAGACCTGAGGAAGCAGAAGGCAACTTCTACGAAACGTCTCCACGGTTTTTATTAAACCATAATATCTTTCATTTGGTCCTATTTTCTGAAAGAATTGTTCCGTTGAATAAATTTTAATGATGAACATTTTGTATATTTTGAACCGACCTTCTGTAATATTCATTGTATTTCCTCCTGAACAAGGAGTGCGTGCATCATCATTATTGACTCCATGCAACCAGTTGACCTCTCGAGTCGTTTACATTTTTTTTGAGGCTACTCAACAATACTCTATTCTACATAGAACCTTAAACCCTTTTGTGCAGAAAAAGATGAATTGATCCAAATCGTGGCGTCGATACAAAGAAACGTAAAAACCTCTCAGACCGAAGCTATTCGTGAAGCATATGCCAATAACTACTTAATACCGTGTTAGATTACATTAATTCCAAATACAAGAATACACAAAAGCAGATAAAGAGGTGGTGCAAATGCTACATCTGCTCCATATGAAGGAGGTGAAGTATTTAATTATACATCAACGTCAGGGTCTGTGGTATTATTGTGATAATATCCCTATAATCTGTTAAACACACCGCTTGTAAGGGTACGCTATTATTTGATACTTAATTTGGGTTTTATAGTTTTTCTGGGAGAAGAATGATTTGTGAGTATATTTTTTGGGACACGAATAGAAAAGTGTGTTTTAGTGTAACGTACCTTCATAAAGCAGAAAAACTGAATAAATAATGGAAGGTTTAGATTTTTCTTCTTTATTGGAAGGTATTGATTGGTATAAATTCAAACCAATTCCATTAGAAGGCATTAGCGGCACGCGATATTCTTACCACTCAAATTTTTGAATTCGGAAATTGAAGTAATATCAGTACTAGTAATAATATTGGCACAGGTACTCAACATACAGGAGGGTCCTATATAGATATATATGATTCTTGTTATACCAGTGGCGTACCCAACTTCTGAGATGGCTAGCCAAAAAAGTGTAACATTGGACGGCTCTTATTGCAGAAAGCCGATATCGAGAGTCTTTTGCTGTTTCGAATGTGATGCCTCATTTCATCCGAGTTGCTCCGTGAAAGCGCGTGCTGGGACAAAAGAAGGAGAGTTGCTGTGTTATTAGCACTAAAATGAGAATTCTTTATCCTTATAGAATCTGATAAAATAATATAACAACTAACTCTTCTATTTTAAGGCCAGTTCATGGACTTCAAGGATGAAATAAAAAAGAATTATCTTTTCCGTATATATATGATGAATGGGAAGATTGGGGCTTTGCTGAGGTCATCTTCACCACAACCCAATAAAGAAAGCTCAACGAGTCCTGACGAATTCATAATGGATACGGAAGAGCGTCGCACGCGATCCAAGAATATTATTGTTTATGATGTTGAGACACAGAATTCTATGAGCGGTGAAGTAAAAGTTATGGAGACACTGTTGTCTAAAATTGTCCCAGATGTGAAGATTGTCAGGGCATTTCGTTTGGGTAAGAAGATGGGTAGTAGGCCACCACCTTTGAAGCTGATGTTCGTAAGTTCTGATGAGGTTCTTAATATTCTGAAGAAAAAACATAAGATTGGCCAATTTGATACTCGGACAGCGTGAGTATCTGGGTGATATTCGGCGGGAGTTGGAATATCGTAAAGCTAATTGGGAATTGGACATTACTATTAGATACCTAAGTGGTTTACCGAGAACAGTCAAGGTTGAAAAAAACTAATTGAAAGGGATAATTACAGTTTTAATTGCTCGAGTGTTTATAAACAGGATGTTCGTAGTATTAGGGGTAAATTTAAACTTTATGAGTTTGTTAATAATGTAAATATTGCAGATTATAATATAATCTGTTTGACCGAGACTTGGATTGACCCATCCATTAATGACGCTGAGTTACAATTTCGTAATTATAACATATTCAGAAAATATAGGTCCATTATTCTTTCTAAGATCCGAAAAAGCGGTTGGTAGAATATTGCTTGCAGTTCTCAATTACTTTGCGTAATAATGTTGAGGATATATTTCTGTTTGATTCAAGTGTGATACGGATGCATTGTTGGGAGCTGTTTTTACAGGGTGGTCTGAGTAGTGAGGTAAAAATTTTTTTTTAGATTCCTCACGCCTGGGGGTATCCAAAAAAACGGTCAGCCTAACGGCCGACTGCGTAAACGCAATAACTTCCGAAAGAAACAACATAGAAACTCGATATTTGTAGAGAAGTTTTGGACCTTAATTACGAAGGCCGAATTCGTGAATGGGTAAAATCCACCCAATGATTCCTCAGATATACCCATTCAAAATTTTATTTTTCCAATATTTCCAAAAATATAGATCAGATCGAATTGAAATCCAGTACTTATCGAAAAATTACAGTTCGAAGGTTCATACAGAATTAAATGAGGATGATATGATGAGAAAATCACAGAAATTTTTTTTTAAATTGTTTTAATGACACGATTATCACGAAATTTTGCATAAAGTTGTCTTTCAGCATTTTCAAACTAGCTGCAAAGTTTTATCAGGACTGAGTCGGTATTTCAAGTGCCTTTAACTCCGAAACTATCCGACCGATTCGGCCCATTAACGAACCTAACCGCGGCATTCTGATGCGCAACCTACCCTGAAAGTTTCAAGTTGCTAGCTTGCTTCTGTCGACAGTTATCGTATCCTCGGACGGACGGACGGCCGGCCGGACAGAATTGATTTTGACACCGGATTCGTTATCAGTGAGTCCAACCTAGTCGATTGGGACCATTTTTGGCTCAATCATACAAAATTACAGACATTTGGACAAAACGATAGCACGCTGTTCCCCTAGAACATGCGCGCAAAAAGGAGTTTTGATAGTTTCTGACTGAGTTTAAACACGAGTAAAGTTATTCTTCTACTTTTTATCACTTTTATGGCTAATTAAGCTTGAAAATCTGACTTCAGAGTAATTTTAATTCAAATTCCTGTAAAATAATTGTGGCTTGTGTTATTTTTCCATTAAGATGGATTGGGCGTGCAGGGCCGATCGAATGGCCTGCACGTCCGCCAGACCTGAGCCCCATCGATTTTTTTATTTGGGGATTTTACAAAGAGATGGTGTTAGCTACGAGACGCAACAACAAAGCAGAACTAAGACAAAACTTTTGGAAGCGAGAAGAAAAATAAAACAGAAAACGTTGACGATTAAGTATTCAAGATGGAGGAAGGGATTTTGAAGATTTATGAATGGTAATTTTTCAGTGAGTTGTGCTTTTGTTTCTCATCCAAAAGCAAGTAATTTCACAACTACCAATTTTGAAATCTACCAAAATTTTCAGTCAGTGGTGAGTACAAAACTATTGCAAAAATTACACAAGCTACAGTTAGTTTACAGGAATTTCAATTAAATTAGTTTAGAAGCACATTTTTGTGTATGATTCACCATAAGAATGATCACAGGTAAAAAATTACTTTAATCGTGTTTCAATGATTTTTAGCCTATTCGCCTTTACCAAGACCGATTACAGCAAAAAAAGACCCATAAAGTACAATTTTTTTATTATGATTTTGGTAGTTTAGGACAATGCAAAGTTTTTAAACTCAGCCAGAAGCTATGTAAACTCCCCTTCGAATTTTTTAATTGATGTTGAATGTTTGAGTGAATCCTACTGAAAGCTAAGGTTTTAACTTTCAAGCCTTTTTTGAGTAATTTTGAGTATATTCAAGATGCTGATTTATTTTTGATATCGGAACAATATTTAGGCAGATCATGTCACAGAAAAAAAAACTTCAAAATACCTATAACATAAAAAGAAATGAATATTTGAATTCTCGCTGGAATAATAAATCGGAAAAACACAAAAAAAACTATAACTCGAAAACTAAAAAATATCGCATAACATACATGGACTATTTTTGGATACCCCCAGGTGTGAGGAATTAGAAAAAAATTATTGTCGTCACTACTTGGACCACCCTGTATAACTCCTAACCCGTGTGCTTCTGCTAGAGTTCCGTACTAGGAGAGCCATTGTGTGAATTTAGAGCATGTAATTGGTACTACCAGACCAAATACTGTTTTTATAGCGGGGGATTATAATTTGGGGAGATCGATTGGCATGATGCGATTTTGAACGGATTTACTCATTTATGTGCTAGAATTCTTGGTGACGCCCTTTCTTTAAATGATCTATTTCAAATTAATTCAGTGAAGAACCTGTATGGCGGTTTGTTAGATCTATGTATTCTCTGGAATCGCTATCTCTCAAATGAGCCCGCCGTTGATGTTTTCTCTGAGTTGGATGCTTACCATCCTGCACTCTTTGCCAGTGTTCTGGACAACATTGTACATTATCCAGATGTGGGTAAAACCTCCTACAATTTTAAGAAAGCCGATTACAGAGCATTAAATAAATACTTCTTAGAACTCAATTGGAAAGCTTTATTTCATGACAATGCTGGGATAGATAATGTGATTGGTGTGTTTTATGATGTTGTTTTCAGAACCATAGATAGATTTGTTCCAAAAATTTAAATTAAGAAGTCCACTTTTCCTCCTTGGTATAGATACCCCTGAACTTAAAATCTAGTTTAAAAAAAAGGAAATTCACCGTAGTTATAAGAGATATAAACACTGTAAAGATATATAATCTTTCATTTTCTGAGATTCGATTGGCTTGCGCTTTTTTTTCACTTTTTTGTATTAAAATTAATGAAGAACCGAAAAGATGAATTAATAAATACATTCATAAATAAATCTTCTCTTTTCTTCTGCTTTTCCACAGCTATATTCTTCTAACGAATCGTGGCTAAGCAGTATTTTCAACTATATTTGGACATGTTCCACGGAAGCTAATATTTTCAGATAAATTCGCGAATTTTTTACCAACAGAAGTAGCTTTATCCCGCGATATTTTGAATCAACATCTCTCTAAGAATTTTTCTTCATTTTTCTTCTGTAGTTTGATATATGCCCATTCTGAAAACATAACCTTCAGCAAATAGTTTTCGAGATGTCAAAGAATTTGTAAAAATATTTCATTGAATTTTCTAGTGATTTGATCTCAACCAAAATTTGCATTCCTCTTCGCGTCGGTACTCTGCAAACCAAGTTTCAATTCAATCAGATCAATATTTCTCTATATATTGGGAAAACAAAATTTCAGCTAGCTATAACTCTGAAATCGTTGGACGGGTTTAGCCCATTAACGAACTTAACAGCGATATTTAGGCTCCGAACCTTTCCTAAAAATTTCAAGATTCTTAGGGAATAGTTTTTCTTAAATAGCAAACATTTCCGGTCGGGTATGGCCGGCCAGAATTGAAGTTGACCACGAATTCTTCTTCTCGGAGACCAACTTAATTGTTCGAAATTTTTTTCAGCTCAAAATTCGAATATTACAGAAATTTTAGCAGAATGATGATGACCAGGACAAGTCATAAAAATATGACTTTGTAATGATAACTTGGGAAAAGCTATGAGCCATAAATCTTGAAGGTAGGAGATTGAATAGTTTTCCTAAAAAAATATTATTACGTTTTTCACGCTATTCTCGACCAAAAAACAAGATTCATCAATCAAAAAATACTCCGAAAGGCGTTTGAACTATTCATTCTAGGAATCCGTATCATTCCCAGCCAATTAATTAAGAAGAATGCTAGCTTAGCGATCTGGTGAATAAGACCGTGAGGTAATATTCAATATTATCAAGTCATTAAAATCACTTTATGCGATACAACGTAACGCTTATCAGATCCTTTAACGTAGCATTATTGAATATTACGCTGATGTAAATGATTATAGTAATAAAATAGGAAGTTAACATTATATATAATCTATTGGAGGCTAGTTTAAAAACACTTAAGTCTACATTAGGTTAACGTTCAGATTGCTTCCATTTTGGACTAGAAGGATAACTTAAACTTCTCGACGATAGATGAGGATTGATATACCTACAATTGACTTTACATTTCCGTTGATAACTTCTGCTTGTTACTTAATATACCACACCAAATTTTCGAGAATCCTTTCCGATAAAAAATTAATATTATTCGAATCAGAGTACCCGCGTATATGATGAGGAACCTATTGAAAATTGAATTTGTGGTACTGTTCATACTTTCCTGTATTTAGACTGAATTTTTTGCAGTATCGGGAGCAAAATTGATTCGATTATGCATCATCACCAAAAGATGAAGTAGATAAACGCTAAGCGAGTTTTCTACTACACTATTCTATTCTATAAAGTATCTATTCATTTTCAATCTGTAGTCAATGAATGATTTCATGCATAACTTGATGCAACGATGAATATCTATATTTGATCATGAAATTTCTGACCTGACAGGAAGAGGTCATATTTAATGAGTCAATGATCAGGTAGTATACACTGTGTCCGTGAAGTATGGAACAAATTCATTTTTAGCTAAACAGGTCATTTTAAGGAATAATCCTGAAACACGTCGATTTTTGATTTTAATTTACCATATTTTAAAATAATAATCTAATATACAGGGTGAATTACGTTCCAGTAATGACGTCAACGTCATTTTTTCAAAATGGAACACCCCCATTTTTACTCAATATTCGGATTACTCTAGCTGAGCTGATTCCAAAAATGTATCACATGTTGATTACAATTGGTATAGGGTGGACAAAAATACAATAGTTTTGTGTGTGCGCATAAAGTAACGCGTAACATTCTTTAATAGGTAAATTAAAAATATCATCAAAATTACTTATTGTCTAGCGGACAGAATATGCTGGAATACATGACTTTATAAATGCTCGAACAGCAGCCCTTGCTGTATTTGACAGTAACCCAAACGGTGTACAAATTCTTGTTGAACCTTGTGTATGATTACTTGCGTAATATTGTTTAGTTCTGTTCGAATTTTCTCGTGTACATCTTCAATATTTGCCGGTTTCGTTTTATGAATAACTTATTTGAATGAATATGAATATTCTCCAAATGGCCCCACTGAAAATAATCCAAAGGATTTAAATCTGGTAACCTCGCTGGCCATTCAGTGGTTCCACGTCCACCAATCCACCTGTTCCACATTCATCAAAACCTCCAGGATTACGTCTGCTGGTAAACGAATTACGTAAAGTAGGTACGAGATACCCCTTAAAAACTCAAGGTAATTTGCCCCGTTTGAATTACCTTCGATAAAGTAGGGTCCAATGATTCGATTTCGTACAATTCCAGCCCATACATTTAACTTTTGAGGGTATTGTGTATGATGCTCACGCATCCAGTGGGGTTTTTTTTTGCCCAGTATCTACAATTCTGACGGTTAACCTCACCATTTAACGTGAAAGTGGACTCATTAGAAAAAATAATGTTTTATATCAAGAGAGGGTCCGGTGACATTTATCCATCATTTCTTCGCAAAATTGGAGTCTTCTATCGGGATCATCTTCGTTTAATTCTTGCACAAGTTTGATTTTATAAGGATGCCAATTTTCAAGCTTCAATAGTTTGTGTACCGTTGTTTTGCTAACACCGATATCGCGACAAATTTTACGAACAGAAGTGTGCGCATCTTCAACACTCAGTAAAACATCTAATGTTGTATCAGCATTTGCAGGGGGATGACCTGATTTGCGTACATTTTCAACCGTACCAGTTTCTCGAAATTTCGTTTCAATCTTAATGACTGTTGAACGCGTTAGGTCTTTCTGGATATTTATCAGTAAACAAATTGCACACTTCCATCTGAGTTCGCGATCTGTCTGCATACCCAATCATCATAAGTATTTCAATTCTTGGTATTACACTTAACTCCATTTCTACTTCCAATTAAATATAAGCAATCATTCGAATATTCACGAATCCCAAAAATATTGTACTACTAAACTGTCACTGAAAATCAATAAATTATTAAACAAATAATGACATTTCACAAAAAACTAGACGACTATGTTTTTGCGCGCATGTTCTTTATAAATAGATTTCTTTCATATTCTGTCTGCTAGACCACAAGTACCAAACATGTTTGGAAACAGCTCATTTTTATTACTCTAAACATGTAGCAAACTACGGGGTGTTACATTTAAACCAATTGCCGCTAGACAATAAGTATTTTTGGTAATATTGTTAATTTACCTAATAAAGAATGTTACGCGTTACTTTATGAGCACACACAAAACTATTGTATTTTTGTCCACCCTGTACCAATTGGATTCAACATGTGATACATTTTTGGAATCAGCTCAGCTAGGCTAATCCGAATATTGAGACAAAATGGGGGTGTTCCATTTTTAAAAAATGACGGTGACGTCATTACTCGAACGTAACTCACCCTGTATATTAGATTATTATTTTAAAATACGGTAAATTAAAATCAAAAATCGACGTGTTTCAGGATTATTTCTTTAAATGACCTGTTTAGCTAAAAATGAATTTGTCCATACTTTACGGACACAGTGTATAAATCATGAGACTCAGTTACGCTCCAAAAGGAATTACCTTGCATTAGTTTTGCTGGTAAAAATGATTATACTTTTGTGATAGTATTGAGTATTCAGCTACCAGTACTACTAGTAGTGGAATACTCAATAGTGAAAGTGACCCATGTCATAAGTTCTTCATGTACTATGTAGATGTGGATTGATTTTATTGCCTCATAATGGAATATCTAATCTAAAAAAAAACGTCCGGATACTTCCGTAGGAATAACTTTTTCATGAAAAGTTATCCGAAGTAAATCAAGTATCCTTGCATCCATATCGGGATGACAATATACCAGCTGTGAAAAAAATCAAAATATAATCAAATTGGTCTACCAAATTGAAAAATTATCATCCTGAGAATTTCATGACATGGCAGACATCAACGATTGTCCCAAAATTTTATGGACCAAACACAACAAAAACCAACCCGATGAATTTGGTTATTTTTTATACAATGAGTTTGTCCAAAATGAAAAATATAAACATCAGATTTATTTTTGAATCAATATGTTAATAAGTTTTAGCAATTTATTAATTTCGTGTGACGATATAATTATTTTTCTTTCAGATATGTTTATTTTCTAACAAATATAATACCTCTTCACGACTTTCTGTTAGAGTTTTTCCGGGTCATCCTCACGGGCGATCGTGAACACATTAACTTCCGAAATAAACAACTTAGAAACTCAATATTTGTAGCGTACAGCCGCACAGAATCGATTCTGACACATGAATTCGCCATTAGATGTGTTCACTTTTGCAAAAAAATCGAAAGGTTCAAAGATATGGACAGAACGAAAGCACGCTGTTTCCCATTAGAATAATATGCGCACAAAAGTAATTATTTTTATTCGTTTTGAATATTCGAATATCTGTATTCGTCATCATCGTTAACTATTATTTAAATACAAACTGGTATAAACTTCATCCAATGCAATTTGTTTGTTAGACAATAAAATCGAAACGAAGAATAAACATCTAACTACATCTGAAGAATATTGACTCAAAATGAATAATATCTTTGCTATCACACTTTTGTCCCAAACGGTGCCTCATATCAAAATATTATATTCTAATTCTTCTTCGGGTGAACACGAAAGCAAACAAATAATTCAATTAACGAATTTCATAGTTCAAAAGGAACTTTCATGTTGACGAGGTATTTGGTATTTTTTTTTCGTATTCAAACAAAAAAATTATGATTCCGAAATTTTATAATTCTATTGGGACATAGCCACTATAGCGGTCTATATTTCACTGAAGCTCATCGCCAGGAGTGAAAGACCATGTTTACCAATTTATTGACCATAAATTCGAAAACCGTAGATATGTCGGAAGTTTAGGAGTCAGATTCCTGATTTCTCACTGTGATAAAAGGTTTTTTTATTATAATTTCGTGGGTTGAGATGACCCAACTATAATGAAAACTCTAAGAACAATGGCGTAGTGAAAACTTCTTTGACGTCAGGTAAATGTATCAAGAGAAATATTTGAGTTTACTCAATTTCATAATATTGTGGATTAAATATATTTTCCAGGAGATATTTATTCGAAACTCAAAATTCAGGTTCAAACTAGATAGATCAAAAACAAAAATACTGGATAATTATTATTATTTACTATTGTAGATTCCTTGAGTGTCCGCCAGATTTTATTGTAATCTCACTGTATTCTGCCATTATGGAACTAAACAGTTTTCTAGATGCCTATTGCACAGAAATACTTTGCAGTTTTTATCTCTTATATTTTTCATGTTTATCAGAGTGGAAAGCTGCAAAGTACTAAGGTACCATAACTTTTATCTTGATTAATTTTTAAAACTCGATTGCCTCAGTACTGGGATATTTTTAGTCCCAATGATATTCGAATATTTGGTTTCACTCCAAGGGGCTTCTGAAAAAATACAAAGACTTAAAACAACAACTATTCTACGAAAGAATAGAATATTGGGACAATATTATCAATTCAAATCAATTTCGTGAGGAGTAAGTACCGTTCGCTGTTGAGATTGGTCCCATTTGATGAATCTGCAATTATTTGTTCCGTATCGCTGGCCATCTGTAAGAAAAATAAATTTTGACAAGGATAGTAGCTCTAATCGAATTCATTTAAATTCGTGTTTTCAGGAGGTAATTTTGTTCATACTTCAAAGATCTCTTCACGCTTCCTGCGTGGCTTACATGTATTCTTCTATATTATTGTTGTACACACAATGTATCAAATTGAAAAAGGAACTTTATCATAGATATAGAAGTAAATGCCGCAAAATCAAGCATTTTTCTGTTAGTGAAGCGTATAGCATCCCAGCCATTGAGGCGCAACACGCGCTTTTCGGTAATGTTGTTCGAATATTCACTTGCAGGTACGAACTGCGAAACAAAATGACCCTATTGGAAATCTGCGAATAATGAATTCAGCAGAAGGAGTTTCAGGAAGTGTTTCAATTGAGGTTCCGTGAAATGAATAATGAAAATATTTTTGTAAGTTTTATTATAGAATAAAGTTCTGTTCCGCCCTGATGTGGCGTGGCGTGGCCCGTTACAGTTCAGTTCATGTTAGTCTACATTTTAAATATCAGTTTTCCAGTATTACCATGAATATATTATCCTCAATTGCAGTCGGTTAATTGCTTCATCATTAATGAAAATTGTCGAGAGGATCACAAGCACCATTATAAAATTATTTCCATCTTTAACATAGCTTGCGGGGCCAGTACCTTCATATGTGCTCTGTAATAGATATACAAAAGTTAAAGGAATAGCTCAGAGACTCGGAATTAAATAGGAGGAATTGAGTTGAAAAGCTCACACATTTCTTCAGTGAATCATTACTGAACCAAACAGAAAAAAATACGGAAAGCAGCTTTTTTGCACAGATGCTCAAATTCGTTGCCAAAGTGATCAGCTTTTCACGTATTGGCCCACCATTGCGTCAAACGTCCTTCACCTCCTGGTCAAAGATTTGGCGATATGATGATCATATTATCCTCACGAAATTCTTCATGAACTTTCAGGCTGCCATTTTCCAATCTGTACTGGATTTTAATTCGATCCTCTTTGTATTTTTGGAAATATTGGAAAATGGAATTGTGAATGGGTATATCTGAAAAATCATTGAGCTGATTTTACCCATTCACGAATTCGACCTTCATAATTAAGCCTCAAAGACGAATGTCGGGTTTCGTCCTCAAGGCTCATAGTAAATACAAACAATATTGTATGATCATCACGAAATTTTACTTACAGTTGACCAGCTGCATTCTCGAACTGAATTTCAATTTTCATCATGATTGAATCAAAAGTTGTCAAAATTATGTTGGAAATATTAACGATACATAGGAAAAATCCACGAAATTAGAAATGTTTTTTCTCAATATATCCGAAAGTTAAAATCGTATCTGAATTAAATTTGGTAAACTATTTCGAAATATGTGGTTTCAAGTATGTGTATTTTTTTTCACTTTTGACGAATGAGATTCTCAAAAAACAATAATCTCAAGAACAGTTTTTTGAAACTTTTATTCTTACGTGTTCTTGTGCTGCGACTATCTGCCTACAATAGCTGTCGTAGGTGCTGAAATATTGATAAAATAATCTCAATAATTCGAATAACTTAGAAATTCTTCGGTCGGTGTCGCCCATTTACAATCTCAACCGTCTCACTTCGAAATGCAACCTTCCCAGCTAGTATCATGTTGATTTGATTCTCCGTACTCACGTCATTGTACCTACGAACGGTCAGAGAGATTCGATTTCGACCCCGGATTCGTCAACAGTGAGTTCAACTCAGTCGTTTCAGGCCATTTTTTGGAAAAAATTCGAAAATTATAGATATTTGGACAAAACGATAGCACTCTGTTCTCCAGAACATACCCACAAAAAAGTTCAGGAATATGCCTTCAACTTCATTAGAAAAACAAAAAATATGAAAATGAAGAAAGTCGTCGATGCGCCACCTCTGAAGGTCCGCCCTGTGACATATTATTTTCTCAAACAATTTTTTAGCCAACATAATTTTGTGGAAGCCGTCAGTCATGGCTGGCGATGTTATATCATCACAGGAAATATAGCATGCTTTGTAGCACTACTGTAAATTTCCGCATGAAATACCTTCTGACCTCCGCCACCACTGATCCTGTGGCCATCCAATTAAGGAAACAAAACCAATAATGCCATAAAATCAGTGAGACCGGACGGCAAACTAATATAATCGTCAAGTCGAAAATGTCGGACGTGTTCGAGGGTGTCGTGGACGTCTTTTTCGTAGATACGTGCAGATAAGGAGAAGGCCCCGGCGTATTTGACCTAATCGCTGTCCGCGACCTGAAAGTAAATCACCGGAGACAAGGGGCCCAAAGCACACCGAACGATTCTCGACTTGATACAATTTCATTTTCTTTGTCATACAAACACTTCATCGAGTTAGTGAATATTAGTCTGAAAAGATAATCGCACTAGAATCTCAAAATATCAGAAAAAATTCTAGAAAAGTACTGAAGTGAAGTAGGAGGCATTTGTGCGCGTGGTCGCTATTAGACAAAGCGGTCATCTTTTTACGTACTGACCCCGCCAAACGCATCTTTACTTCCTGATGGAAAGATTCATGACCTTCTTATCATATTATCCTCTCAAAATTCTGAATGAACCTTCAAGCTGCCATTTTTCAATCAACTACTGAATTGTGAGTTTGGAATATTGGGACAATAAAATTTGGAATGGGTTTATCCACGGAATCATTCACGAATTCGACCTCCTTATTGAAGCCCCAAACTTAACTCTGTAAATATCAAGTATGGGTTTACGGCCGATCGTCAACACAATAACTTTAAAATCAAACAACTTAGAAACATCATACATATTTGTAGGGTAGTAATGGACCTTGATTTGAAGGCTGAATTCGTGAACCCAATGATTCATCAGATATGACCATTTTATTTTCCCATTACTTTTAAAAGGACAGATTAACTCGGATTAAAATCAAGTACTTCATTGAATATTATAGGTTGAAGATTCACACAGAATTTTGTGAGGAAAATATGATCAGAAGATCGCAGAATGTTGAATATTCAGAATAAAGCGAAATTTTTATCAAACTGTTCTGATGGAACGATTATCACGAATTTTTCAACAAAATTGTTAATCAGCATTTTCAAACCAGTTATTCCGTTTCATACGATCATAACTCATTATGTGATTATTACCGGTTGTTTCGAATAATTTATCAGTATTGTATTGAGTGTAGTATCGAGTGAAATAAAATAAAACACCATTGCCAGTCATTACTTCAACAGTAATCGAAACGAATATTTCGGAAATAACAACGATGCCGAGAATATAACGCTGAAATTTGACATTCTTTCTTCCTAATATCCTGACGAGTTTGTTCAGAACACATAATTCGAAACAGTTCAACAGTTCAACTGATTTTATCCACTAAAGAACTTATTCGTAGAAATGTTACTTGGAAGTTCGAAGTCTCCAGCTCGTTCTGTTAAGAAGTTATCGTTTCAACGGATGGCCAGTCGGACAAAATTGAATCGGATTCCTTATTACCTAGACTCACCGTCGGTGTCAAAAAACTTTGGCCGGCCGATTAGAGTTCGATTTCGATGTTTTGGTTGAAAATTCACTGAAATCGAGCACTGAACTTTCTGTTGATTGACAATCAAGCCCTTGATCAGTAAATCAAAGCTTTGTGAAACCGGTTGTTGGTCGTTATTCGATAATGACTGAAATACGGTCAATTCTATTTCGTGCTGTTTTCCACAACAAGCGAGTAAAAACAATATACCGGAGCAAGCGGTGTCAGTGTGATATTTAAATTCTACTTACTTACAGGTCATTCTCTGGTGGTCTTCATTATGACGTATATTTAAATATCATCACATGGATAAAGAAATATTAAAAGTAAGCATATAGATATCATGTCATTCAATAAATATTACTTCAACATCTTATGAACTAAAATTCTCATCCATTGAACGTAACTCCATTGCTTTAAATATTATACCGAGAAAAAAAGCATGTAGTCCAATAAAATGAACTGGTATTATTTACTTTAATTCCATTCAAAGTTTTGTACTTTTGAGTTGTGTGAACCTGCCTTCCGATCGGTAGGACTCTCTGCGCTCACCAAGAAGTCCGTCAGTGGCTTTAAGATCGATCCTTTCTTCCAATTTTAGCCTGAAGTTCCACTTGTCAGAAAGACGTTATTCCCTGGCTGAAGACGTCGGGTTGAGATTATTTCTAGGACGTAAATCTTTGTCGAAGTATCGACATTTCAATATGGTTATCTGTGGTTCGACTTAACAGCTTCGGAGTTTGTAATTATAAATTAGGTTGAAGGATGCCTCTAATTTGCTTTTAAGGAAACGTTTTTATAGATATAGATTTTCGGTCAATCGATTAGGTTTCTGGTATTTTCTATCCATGTTGGTGTTGAAGTGAATTATTCTATGAAGATATCCCAAAGAGATAAGAATAAATGAAGTTAATGGATTAATTGATTAATTATATTCCAAAAGCACTGACATGATAGCATTCTTCGTGCAGTTTCAGCAAACAGGTATGAAGGTTTTGTATGAATTGATTAATTCATAAATTCAACATTGAAATTTGAATGAATGGTTTGCATTTCTCAACTGTTGATTCATGATTATAATAAAATACATTTTACCTGAAAAGCAAAAAAAAACAATGCCAGCCTCTCATACAGAGTGTTTCATCATAAAACGGTCAAACAAATATAGCCGTATAGATGACATTGGGAGAGTCATTTTTGCCTCGTTTTCCACGCGTACACCGTTTTCGACGCATAAGCGAGATACATGTTCAATGTCAACTTTGAGCAATATTCTGATAACTGTGATGACTTATGCGTGACCTTTGAAATAACGGTTTTTGGTAACATCTTAGTATTATTTGGTGGTCAATTCAACTGTTGTGTAGAATTCTGGAAAAAATATTTCAAACTAGAGGAAAACCTACAAAGTTGAAATTTTTGGTTTTCGATTGCCGAATTGAATAGCATTATTTTAATGTACTCAATTTTCTAGGATTTCCCGTGAAAAAATTTCCCAAAATTCAAACTTATTTTTTTTTCACATGTCTACAATGAAAAAAAATTCTGCCCAAAATTGTTGAAATCTTTCGAGGTTGAACTGACCTTCATTCTGAACACCGTTGTGAAAACAGAATAAAAATATCCATTGGTTTTCATTTTATAGCATTCTGGAGATTCCGCTCGGAGTACTTTAATAATTTTTATTTAAGAAACTGGTGACCCAACGGATGACGAAATTATGCTTATAGGCCTCCAGAATGACTTGGATAGAAATATGAATTCATAAGGAAAAAAATATTTTCTAAAAAACTTGTGGGAATCGAACTCCCTCCGCATTCGGAAAATAGGGTAAAATTCGATGAACTATCCTTGCTTGGTATCATCATTTTAATCCAAATATATCCAATTCATACTCGGACTATTGTCAAAGTTTTTTATTTTTTTATAAATTCATATTTCTATCCAGGTCATTCTGAGGGCCCATTTGCACAATTTTGGCCTCTGTAGGGTCACAAGTTTTGAATAAAAATTATTTCAGTACTCCGAGCGGAATCATTGGAAGGCTATAAAATGAAAACCAATGGATATTTTTTCATTCAGTTTTCACAACATTGTTCAGAATGAAGATTAGTTCAACCTCGAAAGATTTAAACAATTTCGGGGGAATTTTTTTCACTGTAGACATGTAAAAAAAAAGTTGAGTTTGAATTTTGGAAATATTTTTTCTCGAAAATCTCGAAAAACTTAGTACATTGGAAAAATACCATCCAAAGTGGCAATCGAAAAAATTCGAAGTAGGTTTTCCGCCATTTTGAAATATTTTTTCCAGAATTCTACACCACAATTGAAGAGACCATCAAAAAATACTAAGATGTGACCAAAAACCGTTATTTCGAAGGTCACGCATAACTCAACATAGTTATCGGAATATTGCTCAAAGTTGACATTGAACACCCAACCCTGTATCTCGCTTATGCTTCGAAAACGGGGTATATGTCATAAGGCAAAAATGACTTTGCAAATGTCATCTATACGGCTATATATGTTTGACCAGTTTATGATGAAACATCCTGTATAGTTGAATGTAATGTCTTCAGTAGTAGCCCCACTTTAAGTTGAAATAATGAATGACTTAGGAGCTATTTGAGGAGTTCTTCATCACATAAAAAAATAACTCAAATATTTGAAGGCTTAGAATTAAGAGCAAACAATACCAAGTGGTGCTAAGTTACGACTTGGCAATACAGCCACATTCAAGTTTCATTAAACCTCGTTAATATCTCGATGTCAGGCACCTGGATGCGGTCTACATGCTTCAGTGTTGCCAATAGCTGCGTGAAGTATTAGAATTCTGAGAAATTCCGACGTTTAGAGGAGAAAACGGGGTCTCGTTCTGAAGGCTTCAGTGAGTATATACTTAATTCTTTTATAAGAAGGCGCAATCTCAGTTATTTTTCCATTTTTCACTCCATTTCAGTGTTTTGTTTCCCGAAAATTTTTCAATATATAAAAGTGGTAACATTGCGCACTCTTACAATTTTTGCGCGCATGTTCTGGGGAACAGCGTGTTATCGTTTGGTTCAAATGTCTGTTTTTCTCGAATTTTTTCCCGAAAATGGTCTCAAACATTGGACTCACTGATGACGAATCCGGTGTCAAAATCGATTCTGTCCGGCCGGCCGACGACACTGATAACGAGAAGCAAGATAGTGACTTGAAACTTTCAGATTGGGTCGCGCATTGGAATGCGGCGATTAAGTTTGCTAATGTGACAAATCGGTCAACTGGTTTCGGAGTTATGGTCATTTGAAATTATTAGATTAATTTCCTCATTTTTCAGGAACTACTCATGCGATTGAATTGAAACTAGAATGTTAGTGGGACTACACCAACGCACAACTTTTCACGAAATTTCCGTTGAGATCACACTGTCAGTAAATATCGAATGAATTGTTTTTCGAAATTTCTCGAAAATTTTTTTTTCGGAAACTATTCATTAAATCCGAATCATACCTTGAAAATCATATTTTACAGCAGTGTACCAAATTTCATTGCGATACAACAATAATCTCCGGACATATTAGGAAAAAAATATATAAAATTTCGTGTTTTTTTTCTCGCTTTCGTTGTTTTTTTCTGGATGAACTTGAAAAAATGCTGATTCAATCGGAATCCAACTTGGTAGCTAATTTCGTGATCGTGTCATTAGGACAAATATGAAAAAAAAAATTAATTTTATTTTTCTCAAGTATTCAATATTCTGTGGATTTCTGATCTTATCATCTGTATAATATTCTGTATGAACCTTCAAACTTTCACTTTCGATAAAATACTGGATTTCAATAGACGACTTCGGCTCAAGTTGCCAACCCACAATTTTCTTCACAAATTTACTATCACTGGGGAACAGGAATTTAAGGACAAACTCGACATAATGAGGTTCGTCTTATTTATAAATATCCGTGAAAGATGCCTCAAACAAGATAATTCCTTCCAAATATAGGGTTTTGTTAAGATCATCTCTGATTGGCTAAAATTTAAGTTGGGATTCCTGGTTTCTTGTTAATAGTGTCAAATTTATATAGGATATGTTCCGCAAATCAACTTGGTTATTTCGGTTGCCGGTTTTTCATTCCGTAAATATGAAATATTCGGTGGGTTCCTGTAAAAAAGGCTAATTACGGAATTTGATTGATGAAAAAGTTCTTTCTGTCACCAGAATAACAGTCAATGTTTTATGGTAACATATCCATAACATAGAACAATAGTTATTTACTTTATTATCCATAAAACATAGAAGAGACAGCAATCAACAATGAAAAAATTAATAGGTATGGTCTATGGATCATAAGGTAAATAATGATTGTTCCATGCTATGGATATGTTGCCATAAAACGTCGTTTTAGTGCATAGACTTAATATGTCTATGTTCTGGTGACAGAAAGATTGCTTTTTCATCAATCAAATTTCGTGATTAACCTTTTTCTTTCAGGAACCAAACGAATATTTCATATTTACAGAACGGAAAACCGGCAACCGAAATAACCAAGTTGATTTGCGGAACATATCCTTTATAAACATGAGACCATTATCATGAAATCAGGAATCCCAACTTGAATTTCAGCCTAACAAAAACCCATATTTCGAAGGAATCATCTTTTTTGAGGAGCCGAGGCATCTTTTACGGATATTTATAAATAACGCGAACCTTATCATGTCGAATTTGTCCTGAAACTCTCGTTCCCCAGTGATAGTAAATTTGTGAAGAAAATTTTGGGTTTGCAACTTGGGCCGAAGTCGTCTATTCTGTCTTATCTGTATAATCGGAAACACTGGAAAAATTTAATTTTGAATGGGTATAGTGGCATTCCTAATTAAGGTCCAAAGCTACTCTACACATATCGAGTTTCTCAGTTGAATTTTTCGGCAGTTACGGTCGGCCTATAACGGCCGACCGTAGACAGGATTACTTCCGAAAGGAACGACTTAGAAGCTCGATTTTTGTAGAGAAGGTTTGTGGCTTAATTACGGAGGTCGAATTCTTGAATGGGTGAAATCCGCCAGATGATTCCGCAGATATACCCATTCAAAATTTTATTTTTCGAATATTTCCAGAAATACAGAATTGATCGAATTTAAATCCAGAAGTTTTTCGAAAGAACCTAGGAAAGCACTGCCTTGAAGGCAGTAGCTTTTGCGCGCATGTTCAAATTCGTTGCCAAAGCGGTCATCTTCATTGAACATGCGCGCAAAAGCTGCTGCCATCACGGTAGTGCTTTTCTAGGTTTTTTTTCAACCATTTACACCAAAAAAATTTTTAAAAAAATACCAAATCTATCCTCCAGAAGTCACCCTGTTATATTCGAGGTATTGTTTGCTCTTAATATAAAAATGATTTATTTCTGCAAGGCTTTTATCACATTTTGATTTGCAATAATGCACCATTTTTTGCATTTACATTTTATTTGTCATATAGCCCTTCAAGAAGTGAAACAATTATAGAAGCAGTAATTCAACGCTCTAATATATAAGCCCAAACCTCTGTTTTTTAAATCTTAACGGGTATTTGCAAAAATGAATCCACCAATCCACCAATTGCTCTCCAAATAAGGAGCCTCTAAGTTGTTTCTTCTAGATGTTATCACTTCACAGTTGGCCACAGTTTTCAAAGTATCCTGTAAATTGAATCGGGACCTGACAAATTCTTTCCGGAAAAGGTCTTTTCAACTACAAGATATTCACGAATTCATAGGTTTGCGCAAATTAGATAGATTTTGATAAATAACTGTTTATCAGTCAACTCAACCTGATCGTTTAAGATTTTTTTCGATACAAAATATCAAAATAACGGATATTTGGGCAAAAATATAATGCTTGTGTTCCCTGAACAGGCGCGTAAAATTGGTAAGATCTAAAATTTGGAGTCAGGTAGAAGTAAACATCTATCAGCTCAGTATAAGTACTTAGTTTATTTCATTTAACTGTCAAGTATTTCTAAATCTACTCAGCCACTTGCCGATAATACCTATCTTACAAAACATTCAACGTTCAAGAAAAAGCAGAAATTATAACATGCGTTTTTGGAAATCTGATAAACCCACTACCCATTTAATAGACACCATAACAGTTTCTGATGTATAACAAGATAAACAAAATGATGATGAATTAAAACACTTATGTAAATTATTCTATAATTTATCTTATATTATTCATGAAATCGGCCATGTGTGAAAACCTTCCTTGACGAATATTAACGAACGCGAAACGAAGTTTCCAGGTGTAAATGATCCTTTGGGGATTTCTTCACTGTATTGAGTCGATGATTATGATTGATGGTAATTTCACTTACTATCAACTGAAGTAGGTATCGGTAGGCTCAGAATATTGCTTTCTGGTCATATTTTGACCCACGTAATGTAAACTCCCGGCCGGCTAGCACCACGGGGGCTTTTCATTCCACCACTGACGAACCGACTTTCGTAATTTTTATTTCTGGGCGGGCGAACGCAATGAAAAACTTCATCTTATAGGGAAATGAAAAATAAAGAAATAAACGATTTTTCCTTCTTATATCTTAACTCTATGATCCAATTCCAAGATGGAATTGTAGAATTTCATGCCGTACAAAGAGATTTTTGTGGTTTTTATATCTTCATAATGAGCGGCTTAGAATAAAGCCTAGTCCATCTTACGAAGGAATGAAACATTTTTTATTCAGATTGGTTACCTCTTATGGCCCAGCTCTAAGATACGAATTGTAGTATTTTATGCCGGCCAGATAGATTTTCGTGATTTGCACATTTTCTGAATAGGCGGTCAATAATGAATTTGAGTTTATTGTAGAGAAATGAAAGAGATAAACATTTTTCGGATATATTGGTTTTCTTTAAGGGTCCAGCTCCAAGGGCCGAATTGTAGTTTCCCATGCCGAACGAAAAGTGCTACAAATAATCAATTTTTCGATGACATTGGTAAAACTCGGACTCTGAGGACCCAGCCACAAGATCCCAATTGTATGATTTCATGCCGGCCGAATAGGTAGATTTATGTGGTTTATTATTTTTCGAGTGGGTGGCCAATAATGAAACTGAGTTCATATTATAGAGGCATAAAAGAGCTATGAATAGTATATTCTTCGTATACATTGGTTGCCTCCAAAGGTCCTTGTAAATGACGAAAATATATCGCCCGGCGTGGAATCATACATTGAGTACGAAAAATTTATTGTTCGTTAAGTGATTCTTGTCCGCCTATTCTGAAAACCGGAAAATCTCGAAAATCTTTTCGGCCGTCGTGAGAACCTTTAATTGGGCCCTTGGAGCTGGACCCTTAGATATGACCAATGTGTACGAAAAATCAACTATGCATAGCTCTTTTATCCATCTATGAAATAGTTTCAAATTCATTCTTGGCCGCCTATTCGGAAAATATGAAAATCACGACATGAGATCATACCATTCGGATATTGGAACTGGGCGCTTAGGGGTAACTTCTATGTACGAAAAATTAACTTTTTTTGCTCTTTCATTCCTGTCTATTGTAACTCAAGTTTTTCGCTTGGCCTCCTATTCTGAAAACATTGAAATCACGAAAATCTGTTAGGCCGGTATTGGATCAAACAATTCGGCATTTGGAGCTGGACCCTTAAAGCTAGCTTATATGTATGAAAAAATCTAGAAAAGCACTGCCGTGAAGGCAGCAGCTTTTGCTCGCATGTTCAATGTAGATGACCGCTTCGGCAACGAATTTGAACATGCGCGTATGCCTTCATGACAGAGCTTTTTTTTCGATAAATTACTGGATTTCAATTCAATCTAATCTATAATTTTGAAAATATTAGAAAAATAAAAGTTTGAATAGGTAAATCTACGGAATCATTGGGCGGATTTTACCCATTCCCGAATTCGTATTTAAGCCCCTAACCTACTCTACAAATATCGAGTTTCTGAGTCGTTTCTTCCGGAAATAATTTTGTTTACGGTCGGCTTAACGGCTGACTGCGTAAACACAATAACTTCCGAAAGAAACAACTTAGAAACTCGATATTTGTAGAGAAGGTTTGGACCTCAATTACGGAGGCCGAATTCGTGAATGGGTAAAGTCGACCCAATGATTCCGCAGATATACCCATTCAAAACTTTATTTTTCCAATATTTCCAAAAATACAGATCAGATTGAATAGAAATCCAGTACTTCATCGAAAAATTACAGTTCGAAGGTTCATACAGAATTTGATGAGAATAATATGATAAGAAAATCACAGAATTTTGTTTCAGATTGTTCTAATGACACAATCATCACGAAATTTTGCATCAAGTTATCTTTCAGCATCTCCAAACTAACTGCGAAGGATTGAATCAGTACTTTTGAGTAATACCGAAAAAAACAACGATATCGAGAAGAAAATATCGAAATTTGACATATTTTTTCCCAATATCTCCAAAACTTATGATCGCATCGAACTGAAATTTAGTACAATGTTGTGAAATATTAAGCTCGAAGACCGAGTGGAATTTTTTTTTTTTAAATAATTTTTTTTTGAATTTACTGACATTATGATCCTGACAATATGTGGCTCGAAGTTGCGTGTCACTATACTCCAACTTATTGCCAAGTTTGAATCCAATCGCTCTAGTAGTTTCTGAAATAAAAAATAAATAACTCCAAAATTTCAAGTGGTTTTAACTCCGAAATTGTTTGATCGATGTCGCCCATTAACGAACCTAATCGCGGCATTTCGATGCGCGACATACCCTGAAAGTTTCGAGTCGCTAGCCCACTCCGTTCGACAGTTATCGTGTCCATGGCTGGCCGGACAGAATCGATTTTGACACCAGATTCGTCACCAGTGAGTCAAATCTTGTCGTTTTAGACCATTTTCGGCTCAATCATCGAAAATTACAGACATTTGGACAAAACGATAGCACGCTGTTCCCCTGGAACATGCGCGCAAAAAATACATTATGTATGGCTCCTTTATTCCTTCATAAGATAAACTCACATTATTTCTTGAAAATAAGAAAATCTCGAAAATCTATTCGGCTCATATGAGATCATAGGTGTAATACGATTCAGATCTTTGAGCTGGGCCCTTGAAGATAACCTACGTGAAAAAAATTAAATATCTATAACTCTTTCATTCTTACGTAATATTTACTAAGTTTCACTTCGTGGCCACTTATTCTGAAAACGTGAAAATTACGGCTGGCATGATAACCTATAATTTGGCCCTTGAAGCTTGGATCTGGATCCTTAGAGGTTAACGATGTGTACGAAGAATCAACTATGTATATCTCTTTTATTCCTCTATGAAATGAACTCATTCTTGGTCGCCTATTCTGAAAATATGAAAATCACGAGAATCTTTTCGGCCGGCATGAAATCCTTCTCTTCGGCCTTTGGAGCCTTAGAGGTAACCAATGTGTACGAAAAATCAACTATGAATATCTCTTTTATTTCTCTAAAAAATGGACTCAAACTCATTCTTTGCGGAAAATGTGAAAATCAAGAAAATATATTCGGCCGGCATTAGATCATACAATTCGAATCTTGGAGCTGGGCTTTTAGAGGTAACCTATGTGAACTAAAAATTAACTATTTATAGCTCTTTTATTCCTGCATTATATCAACCAAGTGTTTTTTTGGCGGCCTGTTCTGAAAATATGAAAATCACGAAAATCTGTGATGCTGACGAGACCAACGAGACGAGATTCAGCTAAAGTCTTGTCTCGTCTCGCTTTTGAAATCGAACTCTCGTCGCGATTCTCGTCTCGCAGTCCTCAGTCTCGTCTCGTCTCGAGTCTCGAACCACAGTCTCACGAACAGAGCCGGATCTAGGGCGTGGCGAAGGAAGCATTTGCCACTGGCATAAGCTTAAGAGGGGTGCAAAATTTCGAATTTTTTATTGGAAATGATGAATTTTTTTACGAGTAGCTCTTTTGATATTTCAGAGTCGTGTAGAACCAATAGACGTGTCAGAGAATTTTTTCGACCATCGGGCTCTAAACCTACACTTAAAATTTCGTTTTGAGTTATCGCCTTATCGACATGCAGGACTAAAAGATAAGAAGAATTGAATTTGATCATGAATTTCTATACGGAAACATAGTTTATCTCATGGGCTTAAGACCATTTTCAGCTGAATTATAGACAATTGGGTAAACTTGTAACAAACATGTTCTCCAGAAGAAGCGCATGAAACTGATGTCTGGATAGAAAAAAACGCTGCAAATTTTACACAAAGGTTCATTATTTTCTCAGTTAAAAAACCCAATTCCATTGATATCTTAAATGAAATTTATAATTATGCATAACTCCTTGGTTTTTCAAAACAAAAAAATAATTCCATGAAAAAATGTATGTGAAACAATGGAATCTCAATAAATACTCTTGTATAATTGAATAACATATTCACATGCAGAATGCTAATTGAGTGGCATAATTTAAAATAATATTTTGAATGAGAAGAGACGTTCCTCAGTCTTTTCACCTCTTTAAAAATCTTACTCTGTTCCGTACTTAACAAATTATGCGGCGTAATTCTACAATTACTTTACATCAGTGGAGACGAACTTGCCAGAATATGGGAGTCCAAGTTGACGAAGATATTCTTTTTACACTCCATTTCGCTGACGATCGGGTAATAATGGCAGAAGACTATGATGACATCAGATATATGTTGAGGAACCTGCAGAATGAATATGAGAAGTGGGGTCTAACAATAAATACCTCAAAAACAGAATATATGGTTGTTGGCGGAAGCGGTGATAGAGCGGAGGATATTGTGCTGACAGCAGGGACTGTAAAAAACACTAAGAGGTACAAATATATCGGTTTTACTGTTACGGAAGATGGAACATGTGACATTGACATAAAGAACAGGATTGCTCAGGGAAGGTCAGCTACTAGACAACTAAATTCGGTACTATGGAATAGGCAAATATCAAAATCAACAAAAATAAGAATTTATAAGGCTATTGTGGAGAGTATAACAACTTATGGAGCGGAAACATGGACCACAAGCAAACAACTGAAAAATAAACTTTTGGCAACGGAAATGGGATACTGGAGACGAGCATGTGGGCTTACTCTTAGAGAAAGAGTAAGTAACGAAGCTGTCAGAGAGAGAATGGGTATTTCAACGAATATTGTCGATGCAACAGACTCAAAAGGTCTCAGGTGGTATGGGCATGTGCAGCGTATGGATTCCCAAAGGTGGCCTAAAAGGATCCTGGACTGGCAGCCAAAACACAGAAGGAAAAGGGGAAGGCAAAGAAGAAGACGGATGGATGATATTCAAGAGAACATGGCAAACAGAGGTCTGAGGGAAGGAGATTGGAACGATCGGAGAAGGTGGATGGTAGGAGGCGGAAAACGACCTTTGTTGTAAAAACCCGCAATATATATATATATATATATATATATATATATAGTGGTCTAAACCACGCATCCGGGCCCGTTACGATATTCAGGCTACCTAAGACCCACCCGATCCCAAATACTTAGACGTGTATATAGAGAAGAAATAAGCTTTTTGCAAATATAACTCATCAGGTACCTAGAGAGGGGAAAGAATTTTTTTCATCGAAAAAAGTTGCATAGTCAATATTCTTCTTCGAGCCAGAAGCTTTCCGCCATCATCTCACTCCCACATTATACAAATGAGCACTGTTCCACAACGTTCTCGGTCCCAGCGGTGTTGCCAGATCTTCGGGACTAATCACGTCGATAATATTATATAAATGGGTCCGACAAGGATGATGTAGTAGTATTTATCGTCTTTCTATATTATCTATGTTAGAAAATGCGAATGATTACTAGAAGTGTCTTCTGGTTTTTACGCGCGTGTTCGAGGGAACAGCGCGTTACCGTTCCGTCACAATGTCTGTTATGTTTTAATTTTGAGCAGAAAAAAGACTTAAACGATTAAGTAAGACTCTCTGAAAAAGAACCAGTAGTCAAATTTTATTCTCTTCGTCCATCGGTATGTGCTCTAACTTTCGAATGAAGTTAGCGACTCGAAATTCTCAGCTCAGGATTGGAGGGCAAATAAATCAATTAAGTTCGTTAATGGGAAAAATCAGCTTAATTGTTTCAGAGTTACGCCTATTTGGAATTTTCATGTTAGTTCTTTAATACCTCAAGAAGTAGGTACTGATATACGATCCGTTTGAAACTTCGGAATTAGTTGAGATAACCAACGCGCAACTTCGTGCATATTTTTGCGCGCATATTCTGGGGAACAAAATGCTGTGGTTTTATCCGAATGTCTGTAATTTTCAAATTTTTTCCTGAAAATGGTCGCAAACGACTATCTTGGAGTTACTGATATCGAGTCCATTGTCAAAATTGATTCTGTCCGGCTGGCTGACGACACGATAACTGTCGAACAAAGCGATCTAGCGACTTGAAACTTTCAGGTTGCGTCGCGCATAAGAGTTCTGCAGCTAAGTTCGTTAATGGGACAAATCGGTTGAATGGTTTCTGAGTAATTGTCATTTGAAATGTTTCAATTAAATTCCTGATATTTCAGAAACTGCTCAAACGGTTTAATTGAGACTTGACAGTTAGTTAAAGTCAGATAAGGTTTAAAGTCCAAATATGTTGGTTGAGTTCGTTGATGAGTGGAATCACTCAGATACTTTCGGAGTTAGGCCTCTTTGAATATTTGAGGTTAATTCCTCCATATCTCATGAAGTATTGACTCGATCAAATTGAAACTTCGAAGATAGTTTCGGACCACCAATGCGCAACCTAGAGCAAAATTTTGTGTGGATTCAGTTGTTCGAAAAATATTTTTATACGAAAATTTTCAAAATTTTTGATGAAAAATTTTTTTTCTGAAAATTGACTAGATTTAGCACGAACTTTTGAGTCAGTATTCAACAAAAATGTTTCAAATTTCAACTCGATCCGATTTTCAATTTCGGAGACATAAGAAAAAAAAATATGCCTAATTTCGATGGTCTTTGTAATTGTAACGTTATTTCCGCAATATCTCAAGGAGTACTGATGCGAAGAGATTTAAACTCCGTTATCATTTAAAGAATACCAACACGCAACTAAGTGCTCTGATTCAATAGTTAAAAAAGCTGCTGCCTTCACGGCAGTGCTTTTTGAAATTTTTTTCTGTTAAATTACTGGATTTCAATTCGATCATATCTGTATTTTTGGACATATTGTAAAAATAAAATTTTGAATGGGTATATCTACGGAATCATTGGGCGGATTTTACCCATTCACGAATTCGACCTTCGTAATTAAGCCCCAAACCTACTCTACAAATATCCAGTTTCTAAGTCGTTTCTTCCGGAAGTTATTGTGTTTACGGTCAGCCTGACGGCCGACTGCGACCCATTCAAAATTTTATTTTTCCAATATTTCCAAAAATACAGATCAGATCGAATTGAAATCCAGTACTTCATCGAAAATAACAGTTCGAAGAAGAATACAGAATTTAATGAGGATGATATGATGAGAAAATCATAGAAATTTTTTTTTTCAAATTGTTCTAATAACACGATTATCACGAAATTTTGCATAAAGTTGTCTTTCAGCATCTTAAAACTAGCTGTGAAGTTTAATCAGGACTGAATCAGTATTTCTCGAGTATTATCGAAAAAATCAACGATATCGAGAAGAAAACCTCGAAATTTGACATATTTTTTCCCGATATCTCCAAAACTTATAATCGTATCGAACTGAAATTTAGTACACTGCTGTGAAATTAGAAGGTCAAAGTGTGAGTATAATTTTTTTTGGATATGATTAATGGTTTCCGAAAAAAAAATTTTTTTGTAAAAAAATTTCGAAAAAAAATTTTTTTTTTAATTTACTGACAATATGATCTTGACGAAATTTGGCTCAAAGTTGCGCGTCGTTATATTCCACCCAACTGCCAAGTTTGAATTCAATCGCTTGAGTAGTTTCTGAAATAAAAAATAAATAACTTCAAAACTTCAAGTGCCTATAACTCCGAAACTATTCGACCGATTTGGCCCAATAACGAACTCAACCGCGGCATTCTGATGCGCAACCTATCCTGAAAGCTTCAAGTAGCTAGATCGCTTCTGTCGACAGTTATCGTGTCTACGGACGGCCGGCCGGACAGAATCAATTTTGACACCGGATTCGTCATCAGTGAGTCCAACCTAGTCGATTGAGACCATTTTCGGCTCAATCATCCAAAATTACAGACATTTGGACAAAACGATAGCACGCTGTTCCCCTAGAACATGCGTGCAAAAATGAAAAAAAGATATTTTAAAATTTTCCACATTCTGTTGAAACATTTCTTTTTCAGAAACTATCGAACGATTTCTATGAATTTTGGCATATACTTTGAGGTCAATATTAAACAAAATAGTTGAAATTTTAATGTGACCCGCTATTTTTATCGGAGATATAAAAAAAATTTCAACTTTCGGTGTTAATTGAAATGTCAGATTTCGGTGCTGATTGGAATGTCGAGGTTATTTCCTCAATATGGCAAGATATATAGATGCCATCAGATTGAAACTCTGAAGTTAGTTGAAGAATGCTACCTGATACAAAAATGGATATATGGATATAGTCGTAAGATTTTTCTTGAAAATCATCATTCGAAAATTTTTTCATTTTTGTTGAAACTTTTTTTCGGGGACTATTGACAATATTTTAATGAAATTTGGTACAGACCTTGAGGTCGATATTCACCAGCAATATTTATCATTTCAATTTTATTCGATATTCATTCACGAAAAAAAGTAGGTTGAATTTTGTTGTTATTCGAATGTTGAGGTTATTTTCTCCATATCTCAAGGAGTACTGACGCGATCAGATTGACAATTCTTAACTAGATTGAAAATACTGCCGCTCAACATTACGAAAATGTCTTGAGGATCATAATTGTGCAAATTCTGTTGACAAAAATTGGTTTTCGGAAACCATTAATCAGACTACCATAAAATTTGGCACCAACTTTCAAGTCATTATTCAGCAAGAGTGCTTCAAATTCCAGTTAGATAAGTTATTTATTTTCGGAGAAGAAATATGTGGTTCTTTGGAATTTTTGGGTAATTTCGTCAATAACTCAAGAACAACTAACGCGATTAGATTTAAACTCCGTAGAAAGTTTTAGAATACCAATGCGCAATTTCAGCGAAATTTTTTAGGGATCGTACAGGTAGAAAATTTTTCACGAACTATTCATCAGATTCCAGAGTGATTAAGCGAAGACCTCGAGGTCACTATTCAACAACATTCTTCAAAATGAGGTCACTCTTCAGCAACATTCTTCAAAATGTCAGTTTGATTGTATATTAATTTTCGGAACGATTTGAATAAAGATTATTAAATTCTTTTGTTCTATCCTAGATATCATTGTTATTTTCGGAATATTTCAAGAAATGCTGATCTGATGTTAATGAAACTTGGTAACTAGTTGTGAATTGCTGATCAGTAAATTTGTGCAGATTTTCGAGATGATCCTTAAATTAGATCTATAAAAAAATCCTCAAATTAGAGCAATAAAAAAAAAATTCAATATTTTTTTCAATTAATCATATGGTCCTCACGAAATTCCGCATGAATTTTCAGTCTGCCAAAAAAAAGCAACAACTGAAATGTGATTCTTTCTTGACTCATCCTTCACACATTGTTGTGTCTTGAAGGATCAATAAAGTATTATTATTATAATGTTGAGTGAAGTATTGGATGACAATTCTCTACGATTTGTGGTTTTTTTAAATAATGGAATAATCAACTTTTGAATGCGCAATCAATTGGCGTATTCTATCATTCCGCAAATTCGGCTCCCGTAATTAAACTCTATACCTACAATGCAAGTATCAAGTCTCCAATTAGGTTCTTCCGGAAGATATATTATTTATTATCGGCGGTTAGGACGGTCGTAAAAACATTAACTTCTTAAAGAAACGACTAAGAGACTCGATATTCGTAGAGTAAGTTTTCTGTTCAATTACGAAGGTCGAATTAGTGGATTGTAAAATTCGCCTAATGATTCTGTAGATTGAGGAACCCATCCATTCAAAATTTCATTTTTTCACTATTTTAAAAAATATGTGCGTTTGTGGCGGGGTCGATAAGTGAACAGGTGACAGGTGCTTCGGCAACGAATTCGAACAAGCTCCCGACCTCACGTCAGTGCTTTTCTCATTCTTGTAGGTAATAATTTCAGCTGGGCACACTTAAGGGTCTTGAGACGTCGATGTACTATTTTGAACCAAAATATATCTCCGCGAACATTTCCGATTCTGCTTTGTCGTCAGACCATCTGGACTAAGTATTTGTATTTGTTATTTCTTCTTTCTCAATGGGTAACTCTGAGAATACCTACCGGTCGGATGAATTGTTGGTTGGAATATGAGTTTGAAGTACTGACACTAGGACTGATGAAAAATTTCATCAGGAATGTATAACCAGAAGAATTATGCGAAACTTAAAATTTTATATACAGGCTGCTTCAGAATACGATGTTACGATGTGAATCCCTACGTCATTGAAAAAAAAATTCTATGTTCTGAAACTCTTTATTTTTTTGCTACAGGCAGTAAAATTATTGCGGGAATACTCAGAAGAATACATAATATTTTTCCAGATATATATTGGCCTCTGCCTTGTGACAAATTTCATCTAAATTCTGATGTTAGAGTTACGATGAGAGAATGATTCGTTTAATCATTCATGGCAGAGGCCAATATATATCTGGAAAAATATTATGCATTCTTCTGAGTATTGTCGCAATATTTTTTTTTCAATGAGAATATGGCAAAATAATAGACAGAAATTACCAATTCGACTATCTTCAGGCGATACATGCGCACGTACAAAAATGTTTTCGTGGTCGGCTCCCCAATATCTCAAGAAATACGATCAGATTGAAGGTTTGTTATGATGCGATCAGATTGAAGCTTTGTACTAGTTGAAGAATTGAAACCGGCAACTTAGTGCAACATTTCGTGAGGATCCAATTGTTGGGAAATTTGAACGAAATTGCTTCTCGGGAAGTTATGTCGGAACAAATTGTTTTTTTCGGAGACTATTAATTAAATTTCAATGAAATTGGGCACAAAAACTCCTGAAGCATCCGTCACTATTCTCCGAAATCACTCTACACTTATCAAGTCTCTAAGTTGAGTCTTCCGGAAGTTATTTCCTACTCTTTCAGCGGTTAGATCAGCCATAAACAAAAAAAACACGAAAAGGAACTACTTAGACACTTCATATTTGTATACCAGGTTTTCGGTTTAATTGCGAGGGTCGAATTCGTGAATGGATTAAATTTGCCCAATGATTCTGTGGATTGAGGTATTCATACAATATGTTTCCATTAGGATCGAATTGAAATTTAGTAGTCGATCCAAAAATGATGAGGTTTATGCAGAATGTCGTAACGACCGTATGGTAGTACAGCTGAGTTTGGCGGGTTATACGTAAACAGCTGACAGCTTTGGCCTATTTGGCAACGAATTTGAACTTACGCGCAAAAGCTGCTGCCTTCACGGCAGTACTTTTCGGGATTTTTCTTTATATCTGCGAATGTTAACTTGGAATGAGATGAAATTCGAACCACTGCTGTTGAATGTCCCTTCAAGGTCTGTTCCTTATCTCGAATCTGGTTTTGAGTCTGCAGCTCAAGAAAAATGTGGAATAGAAATAAATTATTTTTTCATTCTCTAACGACAAGACCACAAGAAATGTAGCTTCAATTAGTGGGTTGGTATTCTCGAACACTAAACTATGTGAAAATCTCATCACATTGGAACTTCATTGATTATAGAGTAACTAACCTCAAAATCTCATATTGGTATAACTCCGAAACTATAGGGCCGATTCAGCCCACTAAAAGAATCAACAGAGATTCAGACTTCGAACCAAACCTAAAAATTTCGAGACTCCAGCTCTTTTCCTTCAATAGTCAGAGCACAAACGGATGAATTGACAGACAAGCACATAATTGAATTTGATCTCGGATTCTTCAGTCCAACTTAATCGTACCATTATCCACCCTGAATTCGATTATTACAGACTTTGTGACGAAACGATAAGGTGCTGTTACCCAGAATAAGCGCGTAAAATCAGAGTCGGATCTAGGGCGTAGTGTTGGAGGCATACCAATAAAAATCACAGATAATAATTTAACACTTATCGATTGCCATACGGTTATCGATCCACTATCTGGGACCCGCTCGAAGATAGTCAAGACGTTTGCGTCCGAGGCAAACGGATAGACGAACCCACACCTGGCTAAATTCTTCTCTTTTTTAGCATCTGGGAATTGAGTTCTCAAATATATTTGAAAACTGAATGATCTGGGGTAATAATTTTTACTATGTGCAATACGGTAATCTTCTTAGCACACCTGGAAATTGTTGGTGCTGGAGAAGAAATTCAAATTTAATCAGTCTTATTTAACCCGTTGAATGAATCTCTATTACTTCGAAGTTAATTATCGAGTCAACATGATATTGACTATTTATGGCATGTTCGGTATGATTCCGATCGAATCGTGACTATTTAGATTTTAGATGAAGAATCATTCGGTGGATATTGGTAAAAAATTTCGCAAGGATTACAAGCTGACTCAAAAATATATTTTATGAGCTTTATTGACTGAGATGTGTTACCACCTAGAAAACCTGGGGAAACGTAGATTTATAGTTCCCGTTTTCGTGTGGCTTGTTTAACTACTTATCCACTTATCAAGTGATCACCCACTCAGGGCCTGTAAGGCTTATAATTTTTTGGTATTTCTGAATGCAAATTATTCAACATCCGTATACTCAAAATCAAACGGATTGTTCAGGAATCCTAAGAAATCCTAACAAAAAGTAAAATTTCAAACAACAGCATTGATAGATAAAATCATGTGGAATTTCCTGACTACTTTCAATGTTGAAGATAAATTGCGGTACGGAAATTAATCACAAATAAGTCGAAAGTACGAGCCTCACAAATTACCGTCTCATTGTTAAATATCTGAACAGTAAGCTTGTGATAAAAATTTTGCAATTGCTGCTTCTGGACGAAACCAGAACAGATAAAACCATGTTTTGCTCGAATTTGTCACATAAAATTTTGACAAGCTGTTCCTGAGAACAAGCGCGCAAAAATATAATAATGCTCCATATAATTCACTTTCGCAGATAATATCATTTTATCGGTTGAATTGAGTAAGGCACTACCGTACCATATTCTTCACGAAATTGTATGAAACGCATTGCAATTCGATATTATCCCTTGTTACTTTAAATTGTTTACTAAGGAAAATTCGCATCCACTTCCTCAGACCAAAAGTCCAGCTATTAGCTATGTCAAAAAGATTAATCAGTATTTTAAAAGGAAGCACCTCAAGTCAATATTTTCCAACATTTATCACCATATTTTGAACAATTTACTTGAATAAATGATATATCTTAACATTCTCAACATTCGCTCTATCAATTCGAGTAAGCCTCATGACAATGCGTTCAGTCGTTTTCGAGTTCATCGTCACCAGACAGAAATAAGGACAATTCAGTCCAAGTTGCCAATCCACAAATTTCTTCCAAATTTACTATTACTGGGGAAGGGAAATTTCGGAACAAATTCGAAATAAGGCTCGCGTTTTTTATAAATATCCGTAAAAGATGCCTTGGCTACTCAAACAAGATAATTCCTTCCGAATATAGGTTTTTGTTAAGATCATCTCTGATTGGCTGAGATTCAAGTTCACGATTTCATGTTTAAGGAGTCAAGTTTATATAGGATATGTTTCGAAAATCAACTTGGTTATATCGGTTGCCGGTTTTCCGTTTAGTGAAAATGAAATATTCGGTTGGTTCCTGAAAAAAAAACTAGAAAAGCACTGACGTGATGTCAGGAGCTTTAACGCGCTTGTTCCATTGCCAAATCGGTCATCTATTCGAGTATTGACTCTGCCAAACGCAGATTTTTTCATATGGACCTCACGAAATTCTGCATAAACTTCAAGCTATAATTTTCGATCAACTACAAGATTGCAATTCGATACAAAATTTTTAATGGGTATAACTATCTAAAAAATTAATGGCGAATTCAATACATTCAAGAATTAAACCATCTCAATTAAACTGAAAAAAATATATTTTTCGAAAAAAATTGTGAAAAAATTTTATTATTTACTGACAGAACGATCTCGAAATTTCGGAAAAGTTGCGCGTTCTTATACTCCAACTAACTGCCAAGTTCAATTCAATTGTTTCAGTAGTTTCCAGATTATCACACAAATAATCTCAAAATTTCGAAGGGCTGTAACTCCGAAACCTTTTGGCCAATTGACATTTTGTAATGCAACCTAACCTGAAAGTTTCAAGTCGATAAGATTCTCCGTAAGCCTGTTATCGAGGATACGGACAGCCGGCCAAACTAATTTATTTTGGCACTGGGTCCGACCTAGTCATTTGAAAACATTTTCGGCTCAAAATTCGGAAATTACAGACATTTGAACAAAACGATAGCGCGCTATTCCCCTAGAAGATGCGCACAAGAATAACAACGCTCAACTGATCACGAAGTCTCATGTAGATCTAAATATAAGAAAACTTCTGTTGAAAATATATTTTTCTCGGAAATTATCGATCGAATATCGGTCGATTTCGGCAGGTACCTTAAAATCAATTCTCAACAAGAGTTTTTCAAATTTCGATTTGATCCTATATTTATTTTCGGATATTCAGGGGAATCCATCTCAAACTTTGTTGTTTTTTGTACGTTAGAGGATATATCTATAATTTCTCGAGATGTACTGAGGCGATAAGATTGAAATTATTGAACTTGTTGACGAATAGCGTCACGTTACATATCAAAAAATGTCATGTGGACTGTAAAGGTGAAAAATTACTTAGATATTTGAGGAGGTATTTCGATTTGATAATTTTCAGCGCCTGTAAAAATAAGAATTAAGATCAAATGCACTTTGTTAGGATTCGTAACTTTCAAGAAATACGATCAGATTGATGCTTCGTATTTAGTTGAAGAATAAAACGCGCAACTCACTGCGACATTTCGTGAGAATCCAATTGCTAGAAATTTAAAATAAAAGCTCTTCGAAAATTTCACAAATTTTATTGAAACAAATTGTTTCTTGTGGGGACTATCGATCAAATTCTGATGAAAACAGGCACTCGCATTGAAATCAATAATTAACAGCAGATCGGCTTCAGAAATCAATCGATAAACGTATTCTACAATGATCAAGTCTACCAGTTGATTTTTTCAGAAGCTATTACGTTTGCGATCGGTGGAAAGACTGGCTGTTAACATAATAACACCTATAAGGAATGATTCAGAAACTCGATATTTATAAAGTAGGTGTGGGGCTCAATTACAAAGGCCGAATTCGTGAATGTGTTGAATTTCCTCAATGTTCGGTAGATATGAACATTCAAAATTATTGTAACTTTGTTATCAAAGTAGCAGACAATAAATAATCCAAATTCCCAATACTTCTCTATTCATTCAAACAAATATGGATGATAATATTTCACGAGCACATTCAAAATTAAATTTTTTCAGCGAGTATTTCCAGAATTAAATATCGGATCGGATTGAAATATATTCCTTGACTAAAAAATGATAGCTTGAAGATTCATGCAGAATTTTGTGATTTATAACCCTATAGAATGAAGATCTCCAAATTAGTCCATGAGGAAGTAAAGCTGCGTTTGATTGGACCAATCATCTGAATATGCAGTCGATTCTTTTTCCAACGAATTTGAACAAGTGCGTAAAAGCTCACGTCAGTGCTTCTCTAGAATTTTTAATTCTCGAACTCTAGTCATCTCGGCGAAATGAATGAAGTGGTCTGAGTCGGTGCCACAGCATAGTAGGCTCGTATGCGTTTTCTGAATCGTATTATACTGTATGTCCAGCAACTATACATTCAAATATTAAGATCTGATCGGATATTCCGAAATAAATATGTTTCACTACGACGACTGTCTACAACAGGTCTGTAAACGTCGTTCGTGAGTGCCGTATTAGGGCTTGTACACGTCTTTCGCGGATGACTTTCTGGGGTGTGTATTGTGAAGGATGGAAATATACAGCTATGCAGCTGTCGAAAGGCTGCGTTGCCATATTTATGGGCTCTTGACGTTGGTGTTATAGTAAAATGATATACAAAAACTTGGTGCCGAAGGCAGCGCCCTCGCACTGGCCGATCCCTGAAACTTTCTGTATATTTTGAAGAGTATAACCGTAATTTCGGACCCGGCTGAAAATGCACCCCCTGCATCCCCCAACCTCCCTGAGTACCGTGGTATGGTCAGACGTTTTCAGACCCGGAGCCGGGTCTGACAACGTCACTTTTGGCCTGAAAAGGCGGTGAGGTATAACGTTTTGGGTCTGTATGTGCGGTCAAACAAATCTATATATATATATATATATATATATATATATATATATTCTACAATTAAAATTAATGTCAAATCAGAAAGCGTTCGGTCTTTTTAACATATTGGAGAAATATCCTCAAAATTTAGAATGGCCACGAAATTTTTCCGCCAATATCACCGCAAATAAATATCGGTCAAACTGAAATTTGAAACACGGTTTTCAAATGTTGACTTCAACATCTGTACCAAATTTTATTGAACTTTGATGAATATGTTTCCGAAAAGAAATGTTTTCAAAAAATTTTCACTTCTTTTCAATACAATTCTCACGAAATTTTGCATTAAATCGAGCGTCGATATTTCACAACTAATCATGATGTTTCAATCTGATCGCGTTAGTATTTCTTGATACTGAGGAAATAAGGTCAATCTTTCAAACTAACTCCAATACCTACGTTAAACAAAATTCAAGATTTTTAGCTAATATCAACTTTGTAGATGTGATTTCTAGTAAGATTAAACTTTGTTCGAAAAAATATAAATGAGCTAAAGGTCCTACCCTTAGTATCAGATTCTCTACAATTGATGAGATTTCCGGTTTGTAATTGTAATCGTAAACATGCTCATTATCTTTTATATTCAGGCTTATTTCAAACTCTCAGTACGAAATATATTGGATTTCGATTAAAACCAGTAACCGATATCCACATGTTGACGATAATTGTACTTCGCAAACCAAAATTGATGGAAACCTCCGATCAACCGAATTTATTGGAAATCTTCTTCATTTTGAATTGCGCTACTCAATTCGCGTTCTGCATGTAAAAGTGTTATTTAGTTATACAAGAGTATTCATTGGGATTTCAATGTTTCCAATGAATTTTTTCATGGAATCGGTTTTCAAATTGTGAGAAACCAACGATTCATGAATAATATATAAGTTTTATTTGTGATGTAATTGAGCTTCATAAACTTAATCCCGTAATTCGCTGGGTGATATCTATAAGTTATAATTGTTATCCGATTTTTCTTAGTTATGTTTCAGATATAAGGAAAGAAAAACCAAAAATATTTAATTTGAACTAGATACTTACGATTATGAAATTGTCAAGAACATCGATGGGTCATCGGAACATTGTGTTCATAAAATAATAAACGAATCCGTTAGAAATTTCTCGATATGTGTTGAAAATATGGTAATCAATCTTCTCATCTACTCTTAGATATATGATTCTGCATGAAAAGTTAACCGATTATTCCAATGAATTCCTATCTTAGAACCGAATGCTATGATTCAGTTTCGGGATTATTTGGAATTTATACCGTTTTTCTTTATACCTCAGGGACCACTGGTCAGATATCATCCGGGTGAAAATTTTTACGTTGAGTTATGCAACAGTGATCAACTTTGAGAGTTTCATGAAAATTCAGTGGTAAGTTTTCGAGAAATGATTTTTTCCCTCCAACCCCCTATTTTGAGCCCTAAGGGTACACCAATCCTGCTGAAAACATTGGAGGATCAATATCGAGCGACACACGATTTTTCTACCAAGTTTCACGGATTTCAATTCAGTCCGCCGTCCGTTGTCCGGGGCTTTTCTCTGGAAGTACTGAACGGAAATTCTTGAAACTTGGTAGAAAAATCGTGGGTCACTCGGGGTTGATCCTCCAAGCTTTTCAGCAGGATCAGTGAACCCTAAGAGGTCTAAATGGAGGGTTGGGGGGAAAAAATATTTCTCGGAAACTTACCACCGAATTTTCATTAAACTCTGAACGTTGATTACTGTTGCATAACTAAACCTAAAAAATTTTACTCGGATGATTTCCGACCAGTGGTTCCTGAAATATAAAGAAAAACGCTGCAATTTCCAATAATATCGAAAATGTATCATCGCATTCGGTTCCCTTGTGTGAAATTTGCAGTGTTTTTTTTTATTAGTTCATTCAAATCTACCTACTTCAAAATGTAAACTGTGAAATTTTCGGGGATGTAATTTTTTTTTTTGGGCGATCACTAAGGTTTATCATTTGATTTTATCAAATGATAAACCAAAACTCTAGTTTTAATCTCATTTCATTTTAAGTCCCACCATCTATTTGCTAATTCAGTGTATCACCACAAGAATCACAGTTTTGGAAAATGTTCAAATATTATGAACTGTTATTTTCAAAATACGGTATATAATTTTGAACCATACTACGAATACAACTCCGAATTCATAGGTTCGATTTTGAGGCAGTATTATGCATATCTTCAAACTTAAACGATTCCAAAAGCCTTAAGAATTGATACCTGTTTTGACTCCGTATGCACTCCTCATGTTTCATAACAATTCTTATGCTGAAAAATTGTTCGTCTCCCGATATTCTGCCACAAAGATGATCGAATCGAATAACATCAGAACAACAAGCTTCATATGAACACGAGAAAGGAATCAATTATCATATCAGTCTAAGATCACGCAAATTTCACAAACAATAAAAACCATAATGGAGCCTGTCAGATCAATGATCGAAGCATCAATAGATTGTGATTGATAGATAAATTTAAACGTCATTCATGATATCAAAACGTTATATTCGATGTACCTATCTTTCCTCATAAACATTAATGGATTTTCTTCATCAGGAAACAATTTGTGGTTTTACGTCAAATAATATGTTTTAGAGCAGAAATTAAGTAACCACACCATGAGTTATTATTTCCCTTATTTTTATACTAAGGTCCCACACGATTTCGTTTTCTAACACAAATGGGACGCTTAGTCAAACCTATGATTATAATTTTCCTCACGCAGGTGTAAATGGCTGAATAAAAGGCATGGAAAACATTTAATAAACCGTGCGTTTTGACTCTGAATATACTTACAGGGCTAATTGTATATCTGAGAGGACTTTTTTGGGTTGAAAATGACAATGTTGGTATTATTCGAGATTGCAAGAACCAATTTCCGACCGTTTTATAAATGAAGTTTGGGCTTTGATGGAGATTCGTGACTTCGATTTCAATAACTGTGTTTAGTTCTTATTCAAGACTCAAAGATTCCCATGCATGTCTTCAAATTTAGGAATTGTACAAGTAAATTCCTTTGTGAGGCCTAATTGCAGTTCAACTTTTGTAGACTGTGTTACTGTTACTTCAGATGACCAGGGTTTCAATCTTCCTCAATCTGCGTAATCGTTTCATGCATCAGATACTTCAAAATTACAGTTAAATTTCCGTGAATTGTGCGATAATACGTTAGAGGTACGGACAATTTTCGTGACTTCCAATTAGCCAATTTGAAATCGATTGAAGCACTGACTTGAACCTAGGAGCTTTTGTGCGTTCATCTTGTTACAGACTTCGCTGAAAAATACTTGCCCTTCAGATAAAATTCAGATAGCTGTTACTCCAAAACAGGCGTATTTTATCCAATTTCACACCTCACCTGTGTATTGATACCTCGAATCGACCTTGGAAATTAATTCCTTGGGTTGATTTCCCAGAGATTGGAAAATTCACGTTATTCATTAATGTACAACACCCACCAAACACTTCTATAATCATACTGATTCGATATTTTGAGGTTCGTTCATCATCATCATCATCTCAAAAACTACCGTTTTAATTAGATTGAAGCTTCGGATTTGGTTGAAGCATAACGCTAGTTGACGCAGGATTATGGGGGAGGAACTACATGAGAAAAATGAAGAAAAACAATGCAAATTTTACACAAAGCTTTATTATTTTCTTAGTTTGAAAACCCAATATACCATCGATAATTTAAACAACTTAGAACCGAATGCTATGATTCCTTTTCGACATTATTGGAAATTTGCAGCGTTTTTCTTCATAACTCAGGAACTATTTGTCGGAACCATCCGGGTTTTTAGGTTAAGTTATGCAACAGTAATCAACGTTTGAAATTTCATGAAAATTGGGTGACAAGTTTTCGAGAAATAATTTTTTTTCCCCCAACCCCCATTTAGAGCCCTTAGGGTGAACCGATCCTGCTGAAAAGCTTGGAGGATCAACCCCGAGTGACACACGATTTTTCCACCAAGTTTCAACAATTTCCGTTCAGTATACTTCCAGAGAAAAGCCCTGGGCAACGGACGGCGGACGGACGGATTTTTTTTTATTCGTTTATTCAAATCTACATACTCCAAAACATAAACCGTGAAATTTTCAGGGGGGCTTGAAATTTTTTTTTGGTTGGTCGATCACTAAGGTTTATTATTTGATTTTATCTAATAATAAAACGCAAAGTTTTCCCATATTTTCCAAAATTGTCAGAAGATTTCGATGAAATATTTTGCAGACCTAGGAGTACATATTCAGCAACAGTGTTTCAAATTTCGTTTCAATCCGTTATTCATTTCCCGAGATATTGGAAAAAAAAAGATTTAAGTTTTGAGTTTTGTTTTTAATCTGAATGTTTTAGGTTATTTCCTCAATATCTCGAGATAGTCTGACTCCTTCAAATTGAAACTTCATAACTGGCTCTAGAATACCAACGCACAACATAATGCAAAATTTTTGAAGTATTATTATGGTAAAATACAAAAATAATTTCTCTCATAAGTTTTTCTCGAGCATAAAAAGATTCAGATATGAGTGAAATTAGAGACACAGTTTGAAATCAATATTTAAAAACCAGCAGTCCATTTAATCCAATATTTAATTTCGGAGACTTGATTATCGTCTGAAACATCGTCTATCAAATACCGTCACGCAACTTCACGCCAAATTTCTTGAGGACCGAATGGTAAAAATTCAGAACAGAATATTCGTGAATAATCCAGATTTCATTGAATATTTTTATTCGATAACTATTTATGAGATGGCAAAAAAATTTGGCACAAATCTTGATGTCACTATCCCAACATTTTTGTTAATTTCAGCTGGATCGAGCGTTCATCTTTGTAGATATCGGAAAAAATATATATCAAATTTCATGCTCATGCCCACTATTTCTCGACCTTCTTAATTAACCCCCGAACATATCCCCCAAACAATATCGGATGTTACTCTGGTTGAGGTCGGCCTTACTGCAAATCGTAAAATGAGAATCCATTTAGTTAGAGACTTGTTATTTGTCGAATCATTTCAGTTACGAAATCCTAATTCGCGAATTGGTAAAATGATCCAATGATTCCGCATATATATCCATTCGACTTTTTATTATTTCAGTATTTTTTGAGTTACTCTATAACTAACAGCAATTTTGAGGAAATAAAACAGAAATTTGACACATCTTTTGCACAATATCTCCGAAGATAAATATCAAATCATTCTAAACTTTGAATCACTGTTGTAAAACACTGAGTCGAGTTTTCTGCCAATTTTATTGAAATCTGATGAATATTTTCCAGTAAAAAAAATTCAACAGAAATTTCCAAAATTTTCGAATACGTTTTCAGCTTTTGAGTTATTAAAAAACACGCCTTTTACTATCTTTTTTGGTCTCAAACGATCGGGTTGAACTTCCTGAAGAAGAATCCCTGGTCAAATTAAATTATGTCCGTATGTGCTCTAACTTTCGAAGGAAAAGAATAAGCGGCTTGAAATTATCCAATTAGATTCGGAGTCCCAATATCTGGGTTAAGTTCGTTAATAGGTGGAATCGGTTGGATAATTCGGAGTTAGGTCGATTTGAAATTTCGAGGTTAATTCCTCTATATCGTATGAAGTATTGACTAATCAAACTGAAACTTCTTGGATAATTTTTCAATACTAACGCGATGCTTTAAGCGAAATTTCGTGTAAGTCCAGTCGTTTGAATTTGAAAACATATTTTTCCTCTCGAAATATCGATTATATTCCAATAGAACTCGACACAAACATCAAAGTCAATATTCAACAAGAATGTTCCGAATTTCAATTCGATCCAATAATTACTTTCGGAGATATTAGGGAAAAAATATGCCAAATTTCGTTTTTATTTGAAATTTGAACGTTATTTCCGCAGTATCTCAAGAAGTATAAATGCAATCAGATTAAAACTTCGTAATCAGGTGGAGATTACCGACACACAACTCGGCGCAGAATTTCGTGTTGATTTGATACTTAAAATTCAACCAAGCGCGAAAAAGCTAAATTTCGTTAAAATCTGTTCAGCGTTCTCCGAAAAAAAATTACAGAAAAATTTGAAACATTTTCGAACAAACATTTTTTTGAAATTTCCTAACGACTGAAAACATACGAAATTCTGATGTTTTGTCTTGGTATTCTCAAAATCATTACGATGTTTCGAATTGAAACTCAAAATGTTGTGGTTGAAGAATGATTTTAAGATAATAATTTTTTTGGACTTAATAACAACAGAATCCATAGGAAATTTTGCATTGACTTGAGTGTTTATATGCAGAACAAATTGAAAAGTTTCAATCAGATCGAATCAGTACATCATGAGATATCGAGGAATTAACCTCAAAATTTAATATTGGTATAACCCCGAAACTGTTTGACCGATTTTAATTCGATACAAACTGTAGCTTTGGAAATATTGGGAATTTTAAACTTTGAATGGGAAGGTATATCTGCGGAACACAAAATTGACAACTTCCGTAAGAAACGACTTAGGGACTCCATATTCCTATAGTAGGTTTTCTGTTTGATAACTTAGGTTAAATTCGTGAATGTATAAAATTCACCAAAGGATTCCGTAGATGAAGGTGTCCATTCAGAATTAATTTTCTTTATTTCGAAAAGCCCAAATCAATTGATCGGGAAATAGTAGCTTGAGGTTCCTGCAGAAATTCGAGAGTGTCATATAAAAAGATGGTTAACCTCGAGGAATTATCAATTTGAAATTTCAAGTTTTCAATAAGAAACCGTAAGGATCTCATGATGCTAATATTGGATATTCTGATATTCAGAAACTAGCTAGATCCACATTTGTCATTTTCAGGCAGTTCCTCGTACACGTTCGGTTTTCCCAGCGACATTAAGAATTGAAAATATCATCAATGCTATAATTGTCTCTGAAGAGTATGCCGAATGAATTTCCTCATGACGCAGAACTGAATATCATCAATAAAAGTAGCAGACAAATTCTTAAATAAGTACCAACAAACTTCCCAACAGTAATGTATGGTAATTGTCGCGCATAAATAAATTATGAAGAAATTACAAGTAACTAGTGAACATACTAGATGTATCAATAATTCTGCTTTGCTATTCTCTGTTATAATGAAATTCGGGTCAGCTCAATACTAATCGGAAGGCATTAAAAAACCTAGCAATTACCTGATGAATATGGAAATAGAATTCTATTTTGAATAGCAGAATTATATGTTTATTTCAGGATTCTAGTGTAGATATAATATCAGAATTGAATACTTTATTAATTCAATTTATACATTAGGGTGTCATGACTAATGGAGTGAACTGGCCAACTGGTAGACGGGAATGAACAAGGGGTCAATAGAGACGTTCCCAAAAAAATCATAATAATAACAATAATAATAATAATCGTTTATTGATCCTTTTAGACAACAAAGTGCATAGGACAAGTCAAATAAAACAATTCATCAATCGATGATAAGTAGAATAATAACATTTATTGATTAACAACTCCTTGATTTTCTTTGTGAAGGTTTGCAATCTGAGAGCCTTCAACGTTTTAGGTAGGCAATTATACAATTTCACACTCTGGTACATGGGAGAATGCTCAAATTTTTGTGTTCTGTGCGTAGGTATAAGCAGAATTCCTTCTTGGTTCCTAGTACTATATTCGTGGTTGTCACATAATTTGGTCCAATTCAGTAAATTTTCTTTAGCATATATTAAACATTTGAATATAGCAAATTATTTTTAACGAAAACTGGTCTGTAAGATGGTCGAGAATTTAAATTAAATGTTAAACGAATTATCCGTTTCTGAGCTATCAAAGCTTTGTTTAATTCTACACATTTTCCCCAGAGTAAGATATTATAGGAGAGTTTACCATATACTACCGTATAACAATTCGTTATCGTCCGAATATTTCGTTATCCGATCGTGACGACTGAATAACTTCCTTTAAAGCTAAAGAATTCTTTATCGACTCTACACCAAACTTTAAAAATTATCTGTATACAGTCAAGTGATTCCTTGTATATAAATTCGACAAAGGCTTGGTAAAGATCCTACACACAATATCTGGTAACGAGAGTCGATAACTATTCGCAACGCATTCAGTTGAGAAAATCGCTAACGATTATTTTATATAGCTAGGTAAAGAATATATAATGATTTTCGAAATTATTCCTATATCGAAAAGCTTTGCTTGTTCAATATTATCCTATAAATAAATTCTTTATAGAAAATTCTCGTCAAATCGATACAAAATAGATAATTTTTCAACAGAAAGATAATAATATACCTTAGGTCATGATGTAACAAAAACATCATGCCTGTTTTCCTATCTATGGTAGGTCTATTGGTTTCGTGCGTCGTTTGACATTTGTCATACGTTGGAGGTAAAACAACCTCACTTTCCCGCTTTGTTTATGTTATGAAATACAGCATTTTCAACCATTTCAGGGTAAATTCACAAGTTAAAATGATTTATATTCATAGAATTGGTGAATTACTAGGCCCGTGAGGCCAAGTTATTGTGTCGTTGTGAAATGCAACATAAACTTTGCAAAGTGTTCTATAAAGAATATGAGCAAATTCTGGGCACAAGTATGGGATTTTCTGTAGTATTCTCACTGCTAAACTTAAGCTCATGAAATGTTTGTAGTAGGATGATTTCAGTATGCCTTTCAAGACAAGTAGTCCGGTATAAAGTAAGAATACATGGTGCTCTGTTGCCTTGAAATAATTGGCATATTTAAGTATTCTTGGAGATCTTTGAAAATCCTTTGGGAAATATTTTGAACAATGTTCTAAGTGTGTATTAACCAATTCCACATTTTTTGCACCTAATGTATAGGAAGCTGGTCTTCCCAACCATAGTTTCATCAATTTTTTCATCACCCCTTCAGATGCATTTTGTCTAAATGAAAGCATTTTATCATATCAATAGATAATTCTTGTGAAATACTTGGCTCTTTATTCATGTGATGAGTTTCATCATTCTCATCTTCATTTAAAGTTTTTCTAGACCTAAAACTTTCATCAGTTCTAGGCTCAGCTATTATTTCTGGATATACAACCTTTTTAGAACCTTTATCCGTAGTAACACTTATGCCATTTGTGAAAAATTTCGAGCATGCACCATACCCCCCATATTTGATTGATTTAACCGATGCTAATGCTGGAGCATCACAAATGAAGCTCTTAATTATATCCTGAATTTGTAAGCATTATAATAATATCCTTGGTTCATAAGTAGTTTGATTTCATGTACAAACTCCAGAAGAAAATTGTTATAATTTTCTGGTTTAGACATGCTTTTATAAACTCCTACGATAAAAACTATGGGTCTTTTAGAATAATTGTCTAAACTGCCTTATATGGGCCAAAGCTGAGCACCACCACTACTACTTATAGGGGTACCATTCTACTTTTGAATATAGGATTTAAGACTATAAGATGTGATTTATTTATTCAGTAACTTATGAAGTACTAACATTGGTCTTCCTTCGTCGTGTCATTATAATGGTAATTTACATCATTTTCATTATTCTCATGACCTTCATTGCGCCTAGCTTTCTTTTTCGGTTTTTTTCTAAGATTAAATCGTGAATTTTCACTCTCGGATCGAAAGTTATATCGAGTCCTTTTTTTAACTGTATCCATTGTATCAATCATTGAACGCACTTTTGCTGTCTTAACAACAAGGTGACTGGATGAGTTGGTTAGAGCAAAGGACAAACCGAAGAGGGATGGAGTTGATGCAGGTTCGAACCCAAGTAATGAACAAAAATTTAAACGTTAGCTCAATATAATGGTGATGGGAGGTAGAATTCAAGAGAACTTAGAAATTGAGCTACCTGAACAATAAAACGCATAAATATAAGAAAAGCTTTTAAATTTATGTTCTCCGTTCCCATTTTCAACCGTGTAGTTTTTATAAATGTCAGATATAGATTATTGTTAGTGAATCGATATCGATTTTCTTTACTTCAAAGTTACGTTTCATACTCCCGAAATATGCATCTGCTTGATAAAGAATTTCTGCAGCCAAACGTTACCGTTTGTCGGTAATGAGCCTTTAGCGCAAAAATATAGTTTATCGTTATTTGATCTCTATCTAAGGGGTAGAGGTTTTTGATAACGTTTTGTTGCTGGTTTTGATAACGATATCTCGTTATCGTACCAGACCTTCAGATATTCTACCTTTAACTAATCGGTAACGAATTGTTATACGGTAGGCTGTAGTAGATCTGGATTAATTAGCTGACAGGTAGCATGTCTTTCACTCTATTGATGGCATAGTAAGAGTTATTAAGCTTTTTACAGAGAAAACTGATATGAACATATCAGGTCAAATTCCTGTCAACATAGACTCCTAAAAATTTACATTCTTCGGCTGATATCAAATTGAAGTTGAAGTGACTTAGTGCAACAGTTTCTACAGTGTTTTTCCTAATACTGAAATGAATGAAAACAGTTTTATTTATATTCACAACAACTCTGTTGGACCGACACCAATTGACGAATTAGCCAATAATTTCCTCACAAGCGCTGCGAAGCTCCTCAAAACTCCGCGCTGAGATCACAACCGATGTATCATCGGCCAATAACACCAATAGAAGTGGTCTCAAGTGAATGGGCAAATCATTAATAAATAATAGAGAAAGTAGTGGTCCCAGCACGAAGCCCTGGGGAACCCCACAACCTATTGGGAATTGAGCGGAAGAGGAATCGTCAATTTTAACACACATATTTCTCTGATCAAGGTAGCTACCCAACCAATCCAAAAACACTCCCCTGAAACCCAAACGGTAGCATATACTCAAAATATACTCAAAAGAAGTGCATCAAATGCTCAGTAAAGATCGAAAAATAATCCAGCCACCTGTAAACCCTGATCAATGCCATTACCGATTCAACAAACTTGAGTGCAGCCGAAAGAGTTGAACGGCCACTTCTGAAGCCGTGCTGGGCGTTATTGAGGAGATTGTATTTGTTCAGAAGGTTTGACATCTTAGTGGACACGAGTTTTTCGAATACTTTGGACAGAACCCTCAAAATTGAAATCGGACGATAGATCGTGATTTCTTCCGAGTTGCCACATTTGGGTACAGTATATTGGGAAATTTGCCAAAGGACTACGACAAGTTAATAAGATGGGCGAAATGCTCATTCATCAAGTGAGCTGTTCCTTTCACGATTTTGGTGGAAATGAAATGGATTCCAATGCTTTTTTCGTTTTTCAAATTATTAATAGCATCCAAGACCTCAAACTTAGTGACAGGATAGAAAAAAAGTCCTCTCAGTAATCGGCGTCAAAGTGCAGGAAACAGAGAAGTCATCACCATATCGCAATTTCAAGTGGCTTTCAGCTTTAGTTGTGAAATAACGGGCAAACACATCGACAAGTTCTGAAGGACTATCATACCGCAAACCCTCAACATTAACAGCTGTTATGTCATGAGATCGCTTTTTCGCACATGTAAATGAATCAACAATTTTCCAGAGAGCTTTACCCTTATTATCAGAATTATCAATGAATGAACTATAAAACATCAATTTGGAAGTTTTTATCAATGAGTTGTGTTATGATTTTGCATGCTTGTATTTAATCAAAGTGAACAATGAAATTATATTTGCATGACTCCAATATATATCGTTCAAATTTTGTTAGCTCTGCTTAATTTCAGTCGTCAACCAATTCTTACGAGTATCTGTTACCGGAATAGTTTTCACAGGGCAGCACACATCAAGATAAAACAACATCTCATTCGTGAATGCTTCAAAGCTCAGATCAACATCATTCACAGAGTATAATGCTTCAAAACTGCTTTTGGACAAGCAGGTAACCATTTTGTTGAGGTTGGTCTTACCGATATTTCTAATGGATTTATTTGTCTCATGAGCAGGAGAATTTTGTTTAATTTAAGATGTATGGCTCTATGGCCACAAATATGGGGCTCAAAAACATCAACAACATAATCATTCAGCCTTGAATTACCCACGATAAAATCCACTTTAGAAATAGAAGTTACCCCATTTATATTAGAATAAACTCTGGTTGGAACTTGGGACGTTTTTTTTTAGATCAAAGCAATCCAGCAAAGCATGCGAAAGTTTAGTCCTGCTGCAGCCTGGCTCTAAAGAATCAATGTTTAGATCACCATATAGAAAAATGTATTCAGTTTTTGTTACACAGGATTGCAAGGCGCCAAAAATTCCCTCAAAGCATTTATCAATGTCACCAGAGCTGGGTCTATAAACGCTTAAAACACCGAACCTAATATCTTCAATTGTAACTACCACGGCACATATTTCTACATGCAACTCAATGAAAAATTCGCAGAGTTTGAGCTTCTCCACATGAAGATTATTTTTCGTATAAATCATTGATCCTCCATGTTCCCTCGAGGGGCGGCAGAAATAAACAGACAGCGTGTATCCCATGTCCCTAAAGCTACACCAGCATTTATGGCACACTTCAAAAATACATTGCTCAGAATTTTGTTCATATTTATTACAAATTTGCGTCCCGAAGCAAAAATTTATTACAGCTCCCGTTTTCCAGAAAAATGGCGTGATCCAGCTTCAGATTAAAGCTGCACCACGCAGTCTGTATTTTCCAAAAACTGCAATATTTAGTGATCGAATTGGCACCAGAATTTCTAACATATTTATTACAGATGAATGACGAGCAAAAAATTCAAAATTATTTACCCGAAGGGGATATACACCCCTAAATATTGAATATTCAAGTTGAATATGCATCCAAAAGGTGGACGGTATGAAATATTCCACATTCTTTCTTAAACAAAAATTAAACGTCATCATATTGTCCGATGATGGGGATGAAGCATCTCCAAACATCTCGAACTTCCCATTACGTAATAATATATAATTGTTGCTCATATATAAGCAACGACAAAAATTGCGTAACGCAATTTTCCACGGTCGGTACATTTACTCGTATCTGTCAGGATATTTCAACTCTCGACGATATCACCGATTTTTCTTCGTTTCAAAAATTTATTACAGTAGCCCACACTTCTTCAACATATGCTTTGGGGTTCGAACGGACTATTTCAATCAAAAAAATATGGAATTCGTAATGTGAAAAAAAATTACAAATATTATTATGGAAAATTGCGATATCACCAATTTTTTTCCGGTTCGAAAATGTATTACAGCAGCCAACACTTTCTTAACACATGCTTAAGGATTCGAGTGAACGATTAAATAAAAAAAATAGGGAATTAGTATCGTGCTATGTGAAAAAAAAATAGAAATATAATGATGGAGAATTTAGATATTCATCAATTTTTCTCGTTGTCAAAAATTTATTACAATAGCCCATACTTCTTTAACACATGCTTGAGGATTCCAATGAGCTATTTAAATAGGAGAAATAAAGAATTAGTAACGTAGTATGTAAAAAAGAATTAGAAATATTTCGATAGAAAATTGCGATATCACCGATTTTTCTCCGTTTCAAAAATTTATTACAGTAGCCCACACTTCTTCAGCATATGCTTTGGATTTCCATTGAACTATGTCAATCAGAAAGATGAGGAATTAGTAACGTGGTATGTAAAAAAAAATTCGAAATATTATGATGAAAAATTTCGATATCCATAAATTTTTCTCGTTGTCACAAATTTATTGCAGTAGCCCACACTTCTTTAACACATGTCTAAGGATTCGAATGAACCACTTTAATGAAATAAATAAAGAATTAGTGACGCGATATGTAAAAAAAATATTCGAAATATTATGATAGAAAATTGTGATATCACCGATTTTTCTCATTCTCAAAACTTTATTACAGTGGCCCACACTTCCTTTACTTATGCTCTGGTGTTCTAATGAACTATTTCAATCAAAAAAATATGGAATTAGTAACGTGGTATGTGAAAAAAAAATTAGAAATATTATGATGGAGAATTTCGATATTCCTCAATTTTTCTCAGTGTCAAAAATTTATTACAGATACCCACCTTTCTTAAACGCATGCTTAAGGATACGAATGAACTATTCAACTAACAGAAATGAGGAATTAGTTACGTGATATGTAGAAAAAAATTCGAAATATTATGATAGAAAATTGCGATATCACCGATTTTTGTCCGTTTGAAAAATTTATTACAGTAGCCCACACTCCTGTTACATATGCTTTGGGGTTTGAGTGAAAGCTTTAATCAGAAAAAATGAGGAATAAGTATCGTGGTATGCGAAAAAAAAATTCGAAATGTAATGACGGAGATTTAAGAATTTTTCTCGTTGTCAAAAATTCATTACAGTAGCCCACACTTCAGTAACACATGCTTGAGGATTCGAATGAACTAATCAAGCAAAAAAAATGACGAATTAGTATCGTGGTATGTGAAAAAAAACGAAATATAATGATGGAAAATTGTATCACCGATTTTTCTCCGTTTCAAAAATTCATTACAGTAGCCCACACTTCTTTCACATATGCTTTGGGGTTAGAATGAACCAATTCAATCATAATAACAAGGAATTAGTAACGTGGTATGTGAAAAAAAATTAGAAATATGATAAAGAATTTCGATATTCATTGGTTTTTCTCGTTGTCAAAAATTTATTACAGTAGCCCACACTTCTTTAACACATGCTTAAGGATTCGAATGAACTATTTAATCAAGAAAAATGGGGAATTAGTATCTTGGTATGTGAAAAAACAAATTCGAAATATAATGATGGAGAATTTCGATATTTATGGATTTTTCTCCTTGTCTAAAATTAGCAATTACTAACATGATATGTAACAAAAATTCGAAATGTATTAAAGTAGCCCACACTTCTTTTACATATGCGATATCGGTGATATCGCAATTTTCCTTCATAACATTTCGACTGTTTTTTTCATACAACGTACTTATTCCTCATCTTTCTCATTTGAATAGTTCATAAGAATCCTCTAGCATGTGTTAAAGAAGTGTGGACTTCTGTAATAAATTTTTGACAACGAGAAAAATTGATCAATGTCGAAACTCATCATTATATTTCGATTTTTTTTCACATACCACGATATTAATTCCTCATTTTTCTTGGTTGAATGGTTCTTTCGAACCCCAAAGCATATGTAAAAGAAGTGTGGGCTGCTGTAATGAATTTTTGAAACGGGGAAAAATCAGTGATATCGCAATTTTCCATCATTATAATTCGAATTTTTTTTTACATACTACGATACTAATTCCTTATTTCTCTCATTTGAATAGTTCATTCGAATCCTTGAGCATGTGGTAAAGAAGTGTGGGCTACCGTAATAAATTTTTTACAACGAGATAAATTGATGAATATCGAAATTCTCCATCATAATATTTCTAATTTTTTTTTCACATACCACGTTACTAATTCCTTATTTTTATGATTGAAATAGCTCATTAGAATTCCAAAGCATATGTGAAAGAAGTGTGGGCTACTGTAATAAATGTTTGAAACGAAAATAATCGGTGATACCGCAATTTTCTATCATAATATTTCGAATATTTTTTACATATCGCGTCACTAATTCCTTATTTAGGAAATATAAACCCACTGTTTGTTGCACAGAAGAGGGCGATTAGAATACTTAATAATATGAAATATGACCAATCCTGCAGAAATATTTTTAAGAAGATTGGAATATTAACAATATATGCAATATATATACAGGAATGTGTTCTCTTTATTAAAAACAATCCAGTGCTTTTTGAAAAATATGAAAACAAGAAGAACTTCTATGAGACACGAAATCAGGACTATCTCTACCCCAAACTCAATCTAACAACATCCCAAAGACAAACAGAATACAGATGCTTAAAATTATATAATTCCTTACCAATACACATTAAGATTATAGAAGATGAGAATGTTTTCAAAAAAAACTTATTTAAATATCTCTTAGATTTAGAGCCATATACTCTAGAGGAATTTTTGAGTCATCATTAATCCGTAAATACATGTAAGTTTTTTTTTTGTTGTCTTGACACTGTATCATTTCATTCCACACAACTTTGTATAGTTTAATGGATATGATCTGAAATAAAGAACTATTATTATTATTATTATTATTATTATTATTATTTATCATTTTTAAACAGTTCATTCGAATCCTTAAGCATGTGTTAAAAAAGTGTGGGCTACTTTAATAAATTTGTGACAGCGGGAAAAATTGATGAATATCGAAATTTTCCATCATAATATTTCGAATTTTTTTTTTAGATACCACGTTACTAATTCCTTATCTTTCTGATTGACATAGTTCAATCTAACTCTAAAGCATATGCTGAAGAAGTGTGGGCTACTGTAATACATTTTTGAAACGAAAGAAAAATCGGTTATATCGTCGAGAGATTTTTGAAGTGTGCCATAAATGCTGGTGTAGCTTTAAGGACATGTGTATCCCGGCAACACCATGGACTCGACACTGTCCCTGCTACACCAATGTTCCGCGACACTCATTACATCGGGATTCCTCTCTTCCAGCAATAGTTCTAGGTTATTTAGTTTGTTTGAAATGCACTGAACGTTCAGCTGAATTATACTAAATGTCACATTCTGCAAAGCACTACCTGACAAGGATCTCAGTCCATCCGCGGTCGTTGGATTTTTCGGCGGTCAAAAAAATAATGTACACTCACCCCGTTTGGCCAGTTAGAGCCATCCAGAGCCTTTTCATATTTCGAATTTGGAATCAAAACTATAAATGACGAATAATGCTTTGGATAACGTGATTTCATTTTTTCACAGACGACTGAGAAATTTTGTTTTGAAAATGTCATCAAATTTCCTTCAGTTGTATCCGGTTTCAGGTTCGATACATGTGAAGCTCTTAATTTACCCAATCCCACAACAGAGGTAGAACCTGTATAACTATAGGCTATTAGTTGTCGTTTTGCACAACCCTGCAAAATATTGACATTGTGGTGCCACTTCAATTTATAGAGGATACACGTACCTTACCTTGTTCCTTATTTCAGATGTATATCTCCGCAGTTTGTGAAATTTGTATGGAGATTTAAGTTTCGGTAAGGAACACCTCATGTTTACTTGTATTCGACAGCTCTCGAGCTTTTATCGGTTCTCTCACGAAATTAAGAGATTCAAGGTTTACCAAAAGGGTCAAATATCTATGATGGTGTATGAAACAAGCCCAATTCTTGATTTTCATCGAGAAATGCGACAAAATTGCTGCATAACCGAAAGTCCATCACGAAAAACATACGAAGTCATTCTTCAGGATTTCACCAATTAGGTTAGAATGAACAGTTCACGAAGAAATTCAGGGCAAATAAAAATATTCTTTAGAAACTAATGTCAGCATTTTTTAATCGATTCAAATTCAAATATTTCTCGTAGTTTCTGATCATTTTTCCGAGAGTAATGTTCCTGACTATGTCAGTGGTTGAATTTTGTAACTCAACTCTGATTCTATCAATACAGTCGATTCAATTTTTTTGGTGATGACATAAGTTTTTATGCATATTTTGCACCACACACAAACTCTCCATATTATTTTAGTCTCCATAAATTATGAATGAATAAAACTTCAATTATAACTAAGTCAGTAGTTTCAATAGCGTGGAGATACTATTTTCCATGGCTGATGAAGTTAATATAATTTAATAATATTTCTGTGATGCCAACAGAACACAAACATTCAGATAATTGGGAGAATTTCAGAATAAATATAATTTTGTTCGATTTTAGTTACTTTCGTATATTCGACCAAAGATGATCTTGAACAATAAGCGTTCCTTTACACCCTACGTCCAAACTTCAGTCAGATTTGTTATACCTACATTTTCAGATAAATCTGGGGTGAGCGAATGAACATTCACACATAGATTTTTCGATTCAACTCGGTGCTTTTTCGATATTGAAGTTGAAAACAATGATATTCGTGTACAAGGAATATTATAATGAAATTTCTGCAGGATAATTTGATGATGATGATTATGTTGAATTCTTGAAAAGTAAACCATAAGAAGTGTGAAACATAGATTCATTATTGAATTATGTGATTTTGGCTTATGAGTATTTATTTTCATAAATAAACTTCATGTGAATGATCGAAACTGAAATTTCAGAGAAGCAATGACGTGAGCTCAGGAGCTTTTACGCCAGAACTCGTTATTGAACTCGAAACCGGCCCTCAAAATATCATGTCTCTGAATCGTTTTTTTTGGAATTTATTGTGTTTTCGGTCGGCCTAGCAGCCAATCGTATTACAATAAGGATTCATTGTGATATCAATCAGTATTTTCCGAGTTAGTGAGGAAACAAAATCTCAGCTCACTTTAACTCCAGAGCCGTTAGATAGATTCTGCTTATTGAGGAACTTAACCAAGATATTGAGGCTCCAAACCTACCCAGAAAATTTAAAGATTCAAGGTGTGTTCCATCGCGAATTGAAGGACATACGGAGGGCTGGATGGTTATCATAGAAAGTACGCAGAAACTTCTGACACGTTTTGAGTTTTCCCGATTTTAATTTAGCACAATATGTGGGTGTAATTTTCTAGCAGAAACTGTGGTTCATATAGGTGAAATTCTTGTGAATAGAAATCAAAATATTAAAAAAATAACACTATTCGAAATGACAAAAGAAGGAACTAGCCAAAATTCCAGCCAACTCATGAATAATCGGAAATTTAATACTGTAATTAAGGTTCAAAATTATAGAAATATTATTCCTTGTGCTGAAGGATCAATGTTTTTTGACGTCGGTCGATGCGGAATTCTCGTATTATTACTTTTACATATTTTCGTAGTTTAGAATTGCTTAGTTATTTCATATTGTCACACCAGGTTTAGTAGAATAAAACTAAATTATGGAAACTTGAAAAGCACTGACGTGAGATCAGAACCTTTTACGCGCTTGTTCAAATTCTTGTCAAATACCCTCTCACCAGATCACAAGCTAAGCCACAAGCACATATTTCCGAAAAAATTGAAAAAATAAAATTTTGAATGAGGGTGGGTACCTTAGTCCAAGGAATCATTAGGCGAATTTTACAGTCCACTAATTCGGCCTTTATTTAAACAGAAAACCTACTCTACATATATCGATTCTATAAGTCGTTTCTTCAGGAAGTAATTGTGTCTACGACTGCCCTAACTACCGATAGTAAATAAAATAACTTCCGGAAGAACCTATTCGGAGTCTTGATACTTACATTGTAGGTTTGGAGTTTAATTACGGAGGCCGAATTTGCGAACTGGTGAAATCCACTCAATGATCACGCATTCAAAATTCGAATATTCAAATATTTCCAAAACTACAAATTGTATCGAACTGATATCTAGTACTTCAATCAAAATGGCAGCTTAAAGATTCATGCGGAATTTCGTGAGCACCAAATGATTATTAGAACGCCATCTACAAAATATTTGAAGAAACAAATGTTGAAACGTTTTTTTTCATTGATCTAATTGAACAATCTCCACGAAATTTCGCACAAATTAACTGATCAGCAATTGACAACTAGCTACCAAGTCTCATTATGATCAGATCCGAATTTCTTGAGGAATTCGGAAATAACAACGATATTTAGGAAATAACCAAGAAATTTATCAATCCTCTTTCAAATCTTTCCGGAAATAAATATACGATCAAACTGACATTTTGAAGACTCTGAAATCTGATGATAAGTTCGTGAAAAATTTTCTGCCTGTACTACCCTTGCAAGATTTCGCCAAAAATTGCGCAGTGGTATTCTACAACTATCTATACGGAATTTAAATCTAATCGCGTTAGTTGTTCTTGTGTTATTGACGAAATTACCCCAAAATTCCAAACAACCACGAAATTTTACATATTTCTTCTCAAACGGTATCTCCAAATAAATTAATGGTTTCCGAAAACCAATTTTTGCCAATAAAAACTTTTGCACTATTATGATCCCCAAGATATTTTTCATGATGTTGAGCGGTAGTGTTTTACAACAAGTTCCTAAATGTCAATCTGATCGCGTCAGTACTTCGTGGGATATTGAGGTATTAACGAATAACGAATAACAACAAAATCAAACTCCTTTCCGTGAATGGATGTCGGAGGAAATTTAAATTAGGCATATTGTTGGTCAATATCGACTGGTCTGTACCAAATTTCATTGAAATATTATCAATAGTCCCCGAAAAAAAAAATCTCAACGAAAATTACGAAAATTCTCGATGAATGTTTAAAAAAAATGGTGTGTGGCATGTTTCAATCTGGTGGCATCTATATATCTTGTGATATTGAGGACATCTCAATTAACAATGAAATTTGATATTTTTTTATAGAAATATAGATCTCCGATAGTAAATAGTGGATCCAATTGAAATATTGCTGTTCAATATTAGCCTCAAAGTACATGCCATATTTCATAGATATCTGTTCAATAGACCCCGAGAAAAAACGTTTCAACAAAACGTGGAAAATCTTTGAATATTTGTTTTTATTTTTAACTACTAAATCGAAGCACTTTGTTGCGTATTGGTATTCTTCAAACAATAATAAAGTTTCAATCTGTTTGAATTAGTACTTCTTGAAATTTTGCGGAAATAACGTTAAAATTCAGAGACCATCGAAATTTGGCATTTTTTTTCCTAATATCTCCGAAAGTAAATATCGGATCGAATTGAAATCTGGATCATAGCTGTTGGATACTGACTTAAAGGTCTCTGCCGTATTTCGTTGGAATGTGATTTTTCAACAGAAAATTTGGGCATAAACATTTATTTGAAATTTCCTAAGTATTTAGTTGCGCGTTGGTATTCTTGAACTATCTATGAAGTTTTAATCTGATCGAATCAGTACCTCATGAGATATCGGAGAATAAACCTCAACATTTTAAATGGGCGTAACTCCGAAACTATTTAACCGAATAGCGAACTCAACCGGGATATCTATTCTACAAACCTGATCTGTCAATTCCAAGTCGCTAGGTGACTTCCTTCGAGAGTTACAGCACATACGGCTAAACGGACAGAATTGAATTCGACCACGGATTCTTCTTCAGCGAGTTCAACCCAATCGTTTAAGACCATATTCGGCTCAAAATTCGAAAATAGCAGACATTGTGACGAAACGATAACGCGCTTTTCCCCAGAACAAGCGCTTTAAAAAAACTCGAAAGATTTTTTCAGAATCGATTCTCCAATTTTAATATTATACTTTCCACCCGGTTCAATCAATTTTTTATATTCATCTATCGTTTTCTTTACGACCAAGGAGCAATTCATTCGAAATGAGAACAAAATGGCGAGAACAATATTCATCAAGAAGGAATAGTGGTGGTGGTTTATACAGTTTTAATTGCTGCAGTGCAATGAACATTTAGGGAAAGGAAAGCTTCCATGGAAATGAAAGCTCACGATACGCGAAGACCACGCATGCGGGTTCACTGGCTAAATGCGAGAGTTAGGATCGTGTTTCCTTCCTTCTGTATTGAATTAGCATTTAATTAAACAGGAACGTATTAACAATCAATTCAAACCATTTTACATGGATTATTTTGATACATAATGACTTCGTTTGTTATTCGTATGAGAATCCCTCAACTATAATCACCTTACTATTCCTATGAGAAAGTCGAAAGTCAAGAAGTCCAGAAAGTATGAAATAATGTCTGATTAATTTTATTTTGGCTTATGAATTGAAGTTGAGTTGGAAATAAATTAACGATAATGGCTGGAACCAAAATTACCAAAATATCATTTCATTAGGAATATCGAGCCTGACAAGTCCAATTCTAACGAATGCAATCGATGGGATTGTTCATAGAATGTTTTGCTCTGTAAAATTTTATAATTGTTACTGAACAGAAGCATTGAATTTTATTCTTTGCAGAGGATAAGGTCACGTAGATATAGCTGTGAAATTTTGTAGAGTAGCATTAGGCATCATTTCATCATTATAATGAAGAATATTAGTTGAAGCGTTAGAAAAACTTCTTACTGGCCGAGAATCTTTTTGTAGTAAATATAGGCAAATACACCTAAAAATAGAGTATCTTGGGAAGAAAATTAAAGGGAAGCAGTTTGGAGGCATCTTTCAGGAATAGATCCTTTCAAAAGGTTCCTTCGGAACTTTAAAATTGCAAGGTCAAAAAATCATTTGTATCTCACTGGCTTCCTCATAGAACACTGTCACCTAAGAAAACATATAATAAGAATGGGCTTTTCAGACATTGACTAGTGCTGATTATGTGGGGAAGAGGAGGAAACTCCCGTTCACCTGATTACAGAATGCCTCGCCATTGAAAGCCTGATAAGGAATGTCTTAGACAGGAGAAATATATGAGGAATGAGAACTTAGCCTTCTTGAAGCCCTCACATAAATTGGAGCAAAAAAATTGTTTTCCTGGATCTTGACTCGCCTTGAAGTCTTTTATTAACCATTAACGTATGTCGGGTCGTGAATGAAAACTTTCTCTCAAATTCTTTCTCTCATTTTTTTTGTCGGAACAATTTAGGTGTGCCATCCAAATTGAAGAGCGATTATTTTAGCCTTTTTCCTTGTATTTTCGAATCCAAAAATGAATTTTTTCAACAAATAACTCTAGATCACAATTTTTTCATTCTGGCCCTGGATTTGAATTAATCCAGAATTGCAAATTGACAAGTGTTAATAGAGGAATACTACTATAGCAAATTCCAACAAAATAACGTTACCGGAATATCGCTAATCAAAGTTTCGTACCAACCATACAAAATATCCTGTATATTCTCAACCAATGAACAAAAAATTTTTTTCGGCGGATCTTGACTTTTTTTGATGTCCTCTATCCGCAATTGACGTATATAAGGTCACTCATAAATCACCCAATCACCCTGTATACACTCCGGTACAATTAGGTGAACGGACAGAATCTTAACGAAGTTCGTAGTTCTTTTTCGCTTGAACCCTTCGGCCGATTTTAGATTTAATTTCGGTTGTTGCTTGATTCTTCGAGAACATAACTGTTCAAATGGCGGACCAGTTACTTCGTACTTCAGTTATATATGGAGGTGAACAAAAAATATGAAAAGTAAGCTCCTATTTGAAACACATGTGGAGTGAATCATTGACAATCGAGAATGTTTATAAATGCTCAAATGTTGCCTCATCTTATCTGAACCATTCCATTTCCTATTCGTTGCGATATATCAATTTTGAGTGAAATAACAGCACATCAAGTGCGTACACACTGGAAATATTAGGGAAACGGACAAAATCTCTATAAAATTTGAATGAAATTTTAATATGAAATTGTTCGTTAATTGTGACCTGATTATATATTCATAAAAACTATATTTCTTTACGTCTAATTAATGCATCATTTGACGAAAATATATCAATTTATATTCTAAATTTCTTCGTCGATGGATCAATTCGACATTGATGAAATTCATTTCTAAATAATGAATGGTTATTTATGAAACTCAAATAAATCCATTTTTCGTGGCAAATAAATATTCATTTCGCCATATTCGAATCAGGGGTGCATTTAATAACGGCCTACCGTAAAAGCTCAATAACTTGCGGAAGAAACAACTTGAAAACTCGATATTTGTAGAGTATAGGTTTGGACCTCAATAACGAAAGTCGAATTCGTGAATTCAAAATTTTATTTCCCCAAAATATCCAAAAACACAGATGGAGTCGTATTGAAATCCAGAACCTTATCGAAATGTGACAGTTCGAAGGTTCATACGTAATTCCATGAGGATAGTATGATTAGAAGTGCACAGAATATTGAATATTAAAGAAGGAAAAAATTTGAATTTTATTTTCAAATTGTTCTAATGACAAGATCATCACGAAAATTCGCACAAATTTGTCCATCTGAATTTTCAAATCTAATCTGTATTTTTGGAAATATTGAGAAAAAAAAAATTTTAATGGGTATATGTACGGAATCATTGGGCAGATTTTACCCATTCACGATATCGACATTCGTAATAAAGTCCCAAACCTACTCTACAAACATAGAGTTTCTGAGTAGTTTCTTCTGAAAGTTACTGTGTTCACGGTCGGCCATTAGGCCATCAGCATTTTCAAACTAGCTGCCAAGTTTCATCATGGTTGAATTAGTAACAACGATATCGAGAAAGAAACCACGAAATTTTAGATATTTTTTCACGATATCTCCGAAAATTATCATCGTATCAGAGTGAAAGTTTGTACACTGCTGCGAAATATGAATATATCATTGTTCAATAATTTAATGGAATGAATTGAACAACGTCCAAGAATAAGAAAATTATAATACACTCATACGCTCATTGCCAAGAAGTAACTGGATGAGATGTTAACCAAACCACAACATCAAACCAAATTTTAACTGTAACTTAGCTCAGCAATCAACAAAGCGGTAAGTCGGAAAGAAGTACTTCCCTGGCTTTGAATAAAATCAGCATTAATGAGGAAGCCGTTTTCACAATATTTCTGATTTCAATCTCTCTCCACTCTGATTCGTGAGTTTTATACGATAGCACAAAGGAGCCATCACTCATATCGGTCTGTACTTCCATACTAAATTTCAGATTGAAATTCAAATCGCTAATTACATTCTCACGCAGTGGGGTTAATAAATGGTGCCTACAATCTCTACGTTCCCTTATTACGTTTATGGAGGATAATTTCAAATTTAATGGAGATCATACAATCCAAGCATATTATATCCTTTCATTTCCCTACTTTGTCAGCATCGTTTTGGGAAACAGGTCGTCATCGTATTGCCCAAATGTCTGTAATTTTCGAATTTCCAACCGAAACTGGTCTCAAGATTGTATTCGCTGACGAACAATTCGTGGTCTAGTTCATCACATTGAAGATCGTAATTCTGAGGCGCAACTCAATGCAATATCTCAAGAAAAACTCAAGAGATTAGATGAAAACTTCGCAATTTTTGTAGAATACTGACGCACAACTGAAACATTTTTCGAAAATTTTCCAAACTTTCTCGGAAAAGATTTTATTTCGTAACTATTGATCAGATTGTGTTGAAATACTGCAAATATATTCAAGTCAATATTTGACAAAACTGTTTTCAATTTTATTTCGATGAAATATATATTTTCGGAGATATGGTCTAAGTTCGTGGCATTTTCAGATATTCGTGAAACAAACTTGTTTCTTCGAAAATCAGATCAGATTGCTTAGAAATTTAGCACAGACCATGAGGTTGTTATTCATCAGAAGCGTTCCAGATTTAAGTTGGATTGGATATTTATATTCGGACATGAAAGTTTCCTGAAAGAAACTACTTAGAGACTCCATATTCGTAGAGGAGCTTTGGGGCTCAAACATGAAGTTGAATTCGTGAATAGGTTGAATCCACCCAAAGATTTCGTAGTTTGTTTTGCTGAAAATACAGATCGGATCGAATTGAAATCTAATACTTGATTGGGAAGACGTAGCATATGAAAAAAGGTGACGAAATCTTCCTTTCAGGAAGTAAAGGTGCGTTTAAAAGGTCCTGACCTAACGTCTGTGCTTTGCTAGATTTTTTCTTGGTTGACTGTATCGAAAGTTTTCGAAAATAAGTGTTTTCCACCATAAGTTTCTTCAGTGTACACTGTTAAATGCGTGAATGTTTGTATTTAAGCATCAAATTATCTATGAGCAGTTGTCATTTCTCGCAGAAACTTAAATATCTTGAAATATTTACGGTAAACAATCAATATTACTACAATTTGTAGAAAACAACCGGATTTTCAAATATGTTAGCCTGTATTATTGATGATAAATCTCAGGAAAAGAGGCTGTTCTAAGTGTCAGGCTGCGGCCCTAGTCGGAAAGAAATGAGAATTTTTTTCCACTATATGATCCCGCATCCATTCATCCACCTCGCGCCGATATTGATAAATGATAACCATTACTTTGCCCACACCAAATAAATCTGTTTTTTGTATTATTTGCGCAATGTATTCGTGAAATTGATGAACAGTAAATCATTAAAAAATTTTTTTATGAATTTTACATAAAAACCTCCTTATGAGAAGAATTCTGGAAGAGCACTGACGTGAGGTCAGTATCTTATAGGCGTTTACTCAAGTGCGTATTTATTGCAATCATCCATCCAACTACTGACCTAGCTCAAAGCAGCGAAAATCGATTTTGCTGTTTTCTTAGTCTTATTATGATTGCTACGAAATGTGTTTGCCGAATCAAACTTGTTAAACGCTAGATATAGGGCTGAATCAAGAAGGCCGAATTCGTAATTGAGTGAAAACCGCCTCATGAATTCGCAAATACCCATTAACAATTTCGTTTCTGCGCGTATGGGTGTATATTTAGAAGTTCAATTTGATATTACTTGAATTTTTGCAGATATTAGGAGAATGAAATTTTTGATGGATATATCTACGGAATCATCGGGTGAATTTCAACCATTTAAGAATTTGGCCTTCCTGATTAAGGTCCAAACTTCAACTACAATTATAGAGTTTTAGGTGGATTCTTTCGGGAGTTTTTGTGTTGACGATCGCCTTTCAAGCAAATCGATTGAGGCGGCAGTGTCAGATATCCATTCAAAAGGAATTTAAAGTGTGCGGGTTTCATCATTAAGAAAGGATTTCGTCATAAATTCTTTCTAATTTCATTTATCTTCCAACTTCTCGATGCCCTTTATAGTCGAATGATTTTAAGGAGAGGTTTTCGTAGAAAACTATAGGAGATTTTTTTGTTTCAATGATAATTCGATTATGGAAACTATATGGTACCCTGAAGTTCATATTGGTGTATACAGATTTGAAAAGGCTGTTCAAAAATTCAAAAATAACAGTTGAATAGATAACCTGATTCAGTAACATGAAAAATTTTCTATTTCATCAAGAAGAAACATGGAAATTCTTTTAATTTTATTTTCAGAAATATATAAATTTGAAAGAAAAATCAGAAATCAAAAACACCGCTCCGTAGCAAAGTTATTTCACAATCCTTGAAGAATATAATCCAAAATTTCAAAATTATTATTGACCGACAAGAAATGTGGAATGACAAAAACAAAAAATATGAAATAACTCTTTAATGAGAAACTTTTCTAAGAATTTGTTTATCAGTTCCAAAGTTTATAATTGATTTTCTCAGTTTGGCTTAGATAACCCCAAATTAAGAATTTATAATTGACCGACAAAATGTGAAATGATAAAAACAAAGAATATGAAATATCTTTCAAATGAAAAACTTTGCGACGAACTCGTTTGAGATATAGGTATCCATTAGTTTGGAACCTAATAATTGATTTCCACAGTGTGGCTATCAAGAAAAAAAACCTCCAGTGCATCCTTACATTGTTATCATATCTCTCATTCGCTCAATTCTATTTCAATTGAGCATAAACAAACCTCCTGATTTCTTTACGCAATAACATTACTAGCTGTAAAAATAATACATTCACACGACTAAGAAGGAGCAAAATAATCGGTAACTGTATAACCGTCTCGATAGTATTTCCACTTCGTTAATTGGTTAATCCTTTTGTTTTTGTGTTCCATTGTTTGAATGGAAATTAACCAGAAGAATGAATTTGCATGATATCACAATAATTGGAGAGAAAATCCTGACAATCGACAGTATGCATGTTATGAAAGTCAGTATCATTATCACCATCTACATCTCAGCTGGACTGAAACTATGCTGAAACATCTGATGATCATCTTCCGATATACTAAGAGTTTCTTTCGGTGATTAGACAATCGCTACAATATTTTCACATAGATAGCAGTGTGGTTCTCAATTTTTAGTCGGAGATCCGGCTGCAGAATCAGTACGCCATCAAGAATTTGCTTGGAACCAATTTTTTACAGTCATTCGGAAAGGGGGAAATATATACGTACTAGGTTGCCTATCAAAATGTGGCCACAATAATTTTTGAATAAATATTTATTGATTGATTTTTTGCAAAAAACTGCACTCACTTGCTTTTTGAATGAGATATCATCCACTTCAGAGCAATATATGTGAAGACTTAAAAAAATCACGGTTGCCGTTGCGCACTTGGCCGCACCTTTTCGTAGCTAGGCGTAAACAAGTATGATTTCGTTACATTTTTATGTTCATAACTACATCATTTATATATCAAATTAAAGCTAATTTTTTTGTGTGTGATTACATAAATGGTTGCTCAAGTTTATCTACCCGAAGCTTGGGGTTGCTGGCTGTTGACAATGATAAATATTGAAAATACAGAGAAGCGATAACCAGCTCTAGTACCCTTCAAAGCCATTGCGCATACGTCCGAAGTGAGTGAAATGAATGAAATAAATTTGGTTACTCTAAAAATATTTTGTTCAATTAGGGCCAATTGCACCGTTTTCGTCTTAAGCTACAGTTAGTTAAGCAACGATAAACTTATTAAACTCTGCTTTAAATATTCGGCTTGCACCGAGGCTGAATGTAACTAGATTAAAATTAATCTACAAATCTGGTTACTTTCTCATGAATTGGTACTTGTGACTAGCTTCATGTTGTTTATTTTAACCCTAATTGGAGAAATATTTTAATTCAAAAGATGAAACCCATTATTATGGGTTACTACCACCATATTTCCATAAGTTATGAAAAATCAAGATGCATCTATTGAAAAACCCAACGAAAAAATATATATGACAGACTTTATAGCTTCCATAAAAATATTGCATGTAATGTTCCTGACTTGTTTATTATCATTAAGACTATAGGGATCTCTTACCACAGACCTGTGCTCTTACCTCTGCATCAGGCTTTAAACCTTATTCAAATTTATAGTCATATACTCAAGATTTAAGTTTCTGCATGGAATTACAATCCTGGCGTTTGTAAGATGAATAAATGAATAGTATTGATTTATCCGAAACAACTTTCCGATAAGGAACGGCTCACCTAAGAGTAGACTTTCTATTAAATTATTATAAGTATGTTATGAATTGAGTTAATTTTTGGTCGAAGATAATGAAAACTCTGATGTGGATCCGCAGACTAAAAAGTATTCTATATAAATATTGAAGTATCATGGATGGATTGACAAAGGTGTACGTTTGAAGATTGTCTAACACGAGGATGCAATTTCTTTCACATTAATTCGTTTGTAGTTATATTTTGAGTCCAATTAATATATAATAGAGGATAATGATAGCACAGAGACAGCACCTGCACAATAATGAAGTAGTACATGATAGCTTTCCACGTAATATATCACTGAATGAAATAGTACTGAAGAATCTTCATGAAACTATGTTTTCTCATTCCAAATATGTCTTCGATTTCATTCTGCTATTCGCTCTAGGAAATAAATGAGCATATCATTGTAACTTTTTCATTTCAAATAGTTGAAGGCTTATAGAAATACCATTAAGTTTACGAACTCAATGGAAATACTGGTGTTAATTCTTCATGCTTTAAACATACGAATCAATGCCTACTGATGCCAGTTTCTCCCTATATCATTTTTCATAAATATCATCTGAAATTCAACCACTTTTAATCAAAATTTGATTATCAACTCGTAGGAGTTCTCCATCAATGTCCAATGTAAACAAAAAAAAACGTAAACAAACTGGAGGTTACGTCCAGAAAAATGTCAAACTTGTACGAAATCGCTCGAAAGTAGGGTTAGATTCCGAAGCTTACCATTAATTCTTCTTTTAAACCCCCAAATTCGTAGGCTTAAATATAACAGTCTGTTAATGCCTTTTAACGAGGATTACGAGACGGTGCAAGATAATTTTGTACCAAAACCTTGCTTATGGACCTAATCTATGGTTTTGTAATACGGTGCAATTGGCCCTTATTTCAAATATTGAATTCGAACGAGTCTTCTTGATAATCCCTTAATGCAATCATTGAATAATACAGATTTGTCTGTAATACCTTCACATGAAATCTTTCGATATTGAGATGGCTTACGATATACTTTTCCTGTCCCCTAACGTACGTCTTGAATGACAAAAATAAAAATTCGGAAGTTTTTACGGAATTTTTTTTATGGGAATTTTGTGTTGGATTTGGAAAAAACTTTGTGCTTGAATCTTATAATTTACAAAAGTGTACTAAATATCCGTTCGATCTGATAATAATCTTAGGAGGTAATAGAAAATATGTGAAATTTCGTGGTTTTTTCCTCGGTATCGTTGTAATGTCTTCATTTATTTATTTATTTATTCATTCTTGTTGATCATAGAACTTTATAACTGGTTTGGAAATGGTGATGAATAATTTAATGCAAAATTTCGTGATAATGGTATCATCAGAACAATTTGAAAAACAAATGTTCGTTTTAAATATTCTCTATTATATTATCTTAACGAAATTCTGCATGATCCTTCCATTTTACCTTCCAATTGAGTACTGAATTTCAATTCCACCTAATTTATGTTCTTGAAAATATTTTAAAAATAATATCTTCAATCGGAATATCTACATAATCATTGCTTCGATTTTACCCATTCATGAACTCAGTCTATTAATTAATTAAAAATAATTAATAAGTAATTAAAGTCCAAACCTTGTCAACAAATATCGAGTTTTTAACTTGTGTCTTTTGGAAGTTATAATGTTCACCTTCAGCCATTGGGAAACGATATTTTTTGGGGTGGTAAAGGGGATAATTACCCCAATACCTCCGATACATGAATACATGGAATAGAACAAAATATATCTTTATTTTACGCAAAAAACTACCAGACAATACGTGAATGCGAACCATAAAACCCAACTGCCCTCCTCGAAAATTTTATGCTAAATACCCACATCAATTTTCGTGATAGACTCACCCCCTGAAGTTTTTCGGTGTAATTCAGATACACCCGGTATAAATAAAAGATGTACCTTATGAACGTAAAAACGTAACGAAATCATACCTGTTTATACCGTGCTGCGGATAGGTGCGACCAAGAGCACAACGGCAACCGTGATTTTTGAAATCTTCACAAATTACTATGAAGTGGATATCTATTTTCTCGAAGAAATATTGTCTTCAGATTCATTTATCGAAAAAGACTCCACAAAAATGTTGTATAAAGGGGAGCCTCCGTATTCATCAATAAGTTTCAATCTGATCGCGACGGAACTTATCGAAATATAAAGGAAATAACCTTGAAAGTTCAAATAAGACTGAAATTTGAGATATTTTTTTCCATCATCTAAAAAATCAACAACGGATCAAATGGAAATTTCAAATACCGTTGTCAAATATTGACTTAAATGTTACCGATTTCATGGAAATGTAATCAATAGTCTCCAAAGAAATCAATTTGTTCAGACAACATTTCGTAAAATATTTTTTTGAAATTTCTAGCAGTTGTACGTCAAGAAATTCTGCTCTTAGTGGCGCGTTTTCATTTTTCTGTAGTGAACGCCATCACTCGCGTCGGGAGTACCCTACATATGGCCGCCTCGTGCAGGGGATGCTTGCGCTCACACTGCACTTCGTAGATTTTCCCAAGATTTGTAAAGCTGCGCGTCTCCGTCTCTCTGGGCCTCTGACACTCTAGTAGTAGTCCTTATTACAGCTGTTCTTAGGTTTTGTTTTCACATAATGGTCGAATTTGTAACATGCTCTTTTGAACTGGACTCCGACAGATTATGAGGCATAGGATAACCTGACGTCACTGTCTCACCTCAATATATTGTAGTAAGTATCGGTAGACACTGATGAATTTAGAAACTACATGAAATGCTCGTTAAGTACTCATGTGAAATCAGGTCCTTCAACGCGATTGTTCGAATTGTAAGTATTAGTTCAACACAAAATTAAGCAGGTTTCAATCTGATTGCATTCCTATTTCTTAAGCTATTGTGGATAAAATATAATTATATATGAGTAAAATAATAATATTTAAATTTTCAACGAAAATTTGAAAAATTTTCGAATAGATATTTTTTTCCAGCTGCGCGCATGTATTTCAGAACTATGTGCAAAGTTCTGATCTGATCAAATGATTACTTCATGAGATATCGAGAAATTAACCTTAAAATTTTAAATGGGCCTAACTCCAAATGTTTTCGACCGATTGCACCCATTAACGAACTTAACCGAAATATTTGTACTCTCGACCTTTCTCTAGATCTTTTCTTTCGATAGTTAGAGCACATACGGACGGACGAACGGACAGAATTGAATTTGAGCACGGATTCTCCCTCAGGGTGCTCAACCCAATCTTTTTAGAAAATTTTCGGCACAACGTTCGAAAATTACAGACATTGTGACGGAACTATAACTCGCTGTTCCCCAGAACAAGTGATAATGAATTGAAAAATTCACTTCCTGCCGTAAAACATTTTTCTAGCTAAAATTTTTCATTGAAAAGGAGATTTTAATACGAAGTCCCGGATTTGCAAACGTTTAGATCGAAATATTCTAAAATGATTCAGTTGTTACTAAGATGTAATAGGTATGTCACCAATTTTAACAATATTTTTTTCATTATTTTCTCAGGAGAATTATTTTATGGACGTTCCCATCAACATCGACCTCTATAGGAAGAATTAGATTAGGACGACGAGCTTGGAGAATTATATTTGGAAAACATATGATTTATAATAAGTTTCATTAATTTTCCTTGATTACTTATACCACGACGCTATTGCCTAAGTATATGAAAAGTATACTGGTTAGATTTAGGAAAAATATTTAGGCTCATCTTTTCCATAATCGAAATGTATACAATAACTGATCTTCTTCAAAACCTAGTTGTACTCATCAATGCCTTTGATTCAATTTTTTTCTTATTCTTCTCTGAGTTCTGTTCTATTATGTTCATTCGAATTTTTTTCTCTTAATGCTCATTGGAATATAATGATTTAAGTAACAACGGTTAAGTGGTAGAACACCTTCTTGGTGGACTTACCTGAAGACATTATTATAATTCCCTTCGGAAAAAAGCTTCGAGCAGATCACGACAAACTATGAAAATGTTATTCAAATTTTTTAGAACACTGAGAGAAACGTTTGTTTGTAATCAATAAATTATATTAGCTGCAAAGAAATATCAGCTTTGAATAGGGCCGAACTTACGTAAGTTCTTCTGCAATAATTCGAATATTAAAATTTTTTGAATAGAGTATTCGTTATATATTGCCCAATCATATGTTCCTGAATAAGAATATCATATTTTCTGAAAGCATATATTTATTTCTGTTGAATAAATGATGTTTTTGTGTAATTAAGATATCTTTACCAATATCAAATAATTTATTTGCATCAGATAAGTTACCATTTTGTATGAAACTACATTACTTGCTATTCAAAATTTGAAGATTTTCATGTATCTCACATTTTATTGTATAAAATAAGTATAAGTTACGTTTAACCACATAATTTGCTGTTGAGTCTTTCCCGGTAATATATATTCATTAGGATCAAATGATATATCGGTTGAAATAGTTGAAGGTGTTTTGATTGGACAAAACCGTTGGAGACAGTATTATTGAAGCGGGTTCCTCACCAGCACATCTTTCTACTGATAATGAAAGCTCTCCGAATTATCTACAAAAAAAACTATGATAACAAAGCATAGCTATAAGAATTATCTAACTTACACCATAGTAGTACTTTTTTGTTCCAAGTTTCTTTCATGCTTCAAAATAATCCTTGACTTTTTGATTAGGCTTTGAACCTTTTTGTCCTATTTTCGGAACCAGCAGTTCTTAGATATGTTCATTAATAATTGGTCCCTCCACAATTTGTGATTATATAGTCTCTTCTGTAAGTAAAAAAATCGAATATGAAAAACCTGTGCAACATTATCAGAGATGAATGATTTGCATAACGCAATAGCCTAAAAATACTGTGGGTTAATATCAAAATGAATTTCCTCAAACACTGTATGCTATGGATTCCATTCAAGATATCCCCTATCCACAAATTTCCATTTAAATTCTTTGAGAAAAATATGCAATGCTATCTCTAACGAAACATTTTGTGGGAGTTGATAAATATGATCAATACTAATATATCGTATTAAATACTAACAAATAATGAAATAAAACGTTTTTTAGGTTAAGTGATACCCCGAAATATAATTTTAAGAAAAGCACGTTATCACACCAAATAGCAGATTAATAAGTGAACTGAAAAAAAATCTCACCCTGAAACGTATCCATCAATTCCATCATACCATATTCTACTAACAAAATATTTCAAATCCGTTAATGGTGGCGGGATAAAATGATGATGCACATGCTTCATGGTTCTAGTCCTCCGTCTTTTCATATAAGGAATACTATTCTGAAATAAAATTAATATAAGCTAACTCAAACTGCGGATTGATACATATAATTTGTAGAAACTCATCGGTAGGTACTAAGGTAAATAGGTTTACTTACTTAGGTTGTATAAAATGAGACAGCACATAAACCAACAATCAATCTCAAAGCAGTTAGGGCACTAAGCGGAGATGACGACACTTATCACGAATAATATACCTAAGATTTAGTCTCTGAAATCTGCCATCAAGAAAACCGACAAACAGTTGGCAAAAGTTGGAGCCATCCCCTTGCGTTTTGATGCTCACTATATACGAGTATTACTGTTTCTTAACGTTCATTGGTCAAGCCCCTGCTGCCACAGAACGACTTCAATAGATAAACATTTGTTTGGGATAATCGAAAGTATACTGAATATAAATAGATGTTACTGATGTTGAATATACTCTATGATTGTCATAAACATAAGAATTACCGAAAATGAAATTTTCATTGGGAACGAATCAATATTGCTGAACAAATATGAAAATTTTCTCGTAAATATACGTAGTGACACTGAAACTAATCATGTTAAATTTGAACATGATTTGTTCTGTTGAAATATTCCACAGAAAAAAAGAATTAATATTACAATTATTCGTCTATAAGCTGAAGAATTTATTATTTACATTTGCTTGCAATGAATTATGCTAATCGGAAATATAGCATATTGATATTAAACTAATAACAGTTCAACAAATCGATAAATTATACACAAGTAAACGTTTCTCTCAGTGAATCGCGTATGAGGTCCATTTTTCCATTTGAACGAGGAGCTTATTTGGATGGAGTCGGTACCTTCATGGTTGGCTAATCTGTATGGAACTTGCGAATTTCGAATGTAATAAGTATAAGAAATTCCGCAGAGTATATTCAGAGCAATCATCAGCCTTCAAGCTTCCACCAATAAGTATCAGATTTCAAGTCGTTCAAATCTGTTTTTGGTATTATAGAAAATAAACCAGTATGATCGAATTGAAATTTGGAAGTTGAATGGGAAATAACGATAATTTGTGAGATATGTCGTGAGAATCCTGTTATTAAGATTTCCATTTCATATGTAGGTCAGGCTTCGTGAGGTGGGGCCAGGACTTGGATGGGGAAAAGATCTCTGTGAGGAATAATAACATTTTTGAAATATTTATGGTATATTTCATGCTTACATAACTAGCGCCCGAAAAGACTTGACTTCACTCATTCATTTTTCTCCATTCAGTGTAATATTCAATAGTTAAGAATTTCGACTATTTTTACTCCATGTTGAAAATCTTTTCAGAATTGCTTTATTTTTCATAACGAATGAGCTCTCATGGGTACTTCAATGAAAAATAAATTTTCAACTTGGGAATCAGTTTATAACTGTAAGAACTTTCAATCGCTTCCAAGCAAGCAATAGTTGGACATATTATATCAGTTACCTACTTCAAATTACAGGTTATTATATTGGAAATGATTCCAGGAAAACTTCAAAAAATGTTAAGTTGTACTTAGTTGCAATTATACATAATTCTTCACATAATATGTTCATTTAACGCGAAGAATTATGCAAAAACCATGGCAAAAGTAATTATTGACTAGCAATCATACCAATTTACGAATAGAAATGGATTCTTCTGTGACCTTCCATTTCTGCCACGAAGTAGTAATAATGAAGCAGTGGGAATACAGCAGAAATTATTGAAATTGGAAGGGGAAATTCAAGTGGCATGGTTGTAATAAAAGAGGAAAATCATTGCGGCCTGCGATATTTGATGAAGCACTCTTGCAATGATATTTCAAATTGAAACTTTTTAAACAAATGGCCTCGAAATAATAGGTCGTGATATTCAAATCCATTATTCAGAGAGAGATCGTTTGTATCCATAATTTCTCAATTCCGAATTTTTTCAGTTAATGAATAAATATACAGAATCATATCAACCATATTTTAATTGGTCACAACAAATAATCGAGGCAAAATAAGAAATGACAACGCTTCCTTTGTATTGCAAGATGAGCATATTATAATATAGGTTGGAACAAAAGTGTGTTAACAAATATTTTAATTTTTGAGCCAATGCTGTTATATTTATCACTTCCAGATATTCATTTTTTTGTGACGATATATTAATTTTTTATCCCAATATATTTATCTTCTGCCAAACGCAATTTATTCACGAGTTGAGGTTCCAATATATATAAAAAACGAGAGGTTCAATAAATGTACTTATTAATTCAATCTAACTAACATCAAGGGATGGATGGTAGGAAGCAATTGGTACAGTTTCTAGAAGTTTGGAATAAAATTACAGTCTATGACTGAAATCATAACAAATATCGGAGAAATATTACTGGATATCCACAAGTCATATCCAATCTTGACTGATTGTCAATTTGTTTAGGCTCATCCAAACTCGTAGTTCAGAACTGCTGAAAACTGTACTAAATGTTTCCGAAATCTCTTGACAATGTTTAAATAGATCAATTTGACAAATATTTTGGATCTCACGTTTCTGCGTACTTGTTCTGTGGAACAGCGTGTTATCGTTTCGTAAAAATATCTGAAATTTAAGAATTTTGAGCAGAAAATTTTCTAAAACGATTAGGTTGAACTAACTGACGACGAATTCGGTGCAAAAATCGATTATGTATGGGCAGCCGGCCGAGGATACAGTAACTGTCGGCAGGAGCGAGCTAGCAACTTGAAATTTTCAGGGTAGGTCGAGCATCAGATTTCGAATATCGAGTGGGTTTGTGGAGGAAATGGCCAAATGGTTTTGAAATTTTCGAGGTTTTTTACCCAATAAAAAAAACTATTCGAGCGATTGAAACACATAACTTAGTTTAAGCATAACGCAACTACTCGCAGAAGTTTGTTGGAATCGTTTGACTATTAAATATGAAAAATTCTCTTGAAAAGTTTATTTCATAATCTTTTTATGGGATTCCCTACGAAATTTTACACGGAACTCAAACCCTATTTTTCACAACAGTGTACCAAGTTTCAGTTCGACCCTATCTTACATTTTAGGGATATTAGAAATAATGTGAAATTCGATGTTTTGTTCTCCAGTATCGTTGTTATTCTTGGAATGACTAAGGAATCATAATATAACTTGGTATATAATTGGAATATATTGATGAATAATTTTATGCAAAACTTCGTGATGATTGTGTTATGAGAACAAATTTTAAAAAAATCGAAATTCTTCTGGATAAAAATGTTGTTTTCGGAAAAAATTCATCAGATTTTAAATTAGTTGTGCACATACCTTGAACCCCATATTTCAAAACAGAGTATTAAGGTCCAATATGATCGGCTTCAAATTTTTGGAGATATTAGGAAAAAAAAATTCCTCGGTTATCTTATCATGATTAAATTTTGTATTTAGTCGAAAGATGCTGATGCTCAACTTTCGCAAAATTTCTTTATGATCGTGTCATTCAAATTCATTGCCAATGCGGTCATCTTTTTACGTATCGACCCACCAACCCCACCTTGACCTCGTGATGAAAGAGTTCGGCTATCATCTTTCCATATGATCCTCATAAAATCCTGCATGAAACTCGAAGCTTTCAATCGAGTGAGAGAGTTCAGTTGTCTTCAATTATTAACATAGCTTCACGTCCTTGCGTAAGAATAATTGAGAGTGTTCACAGGAATAGGAACTAAATAAAGCCCAACCAACTTGTACTAAGCCTACGTTACGGCCATATATACCATTTTATTTGTTGTTGAAATAGGTATTTTCGATTCCCTTTTAAACATCCCATCTCTCAGCTACAACGTGGCTAACACACTGAAAGAGAAAGTACCTAACTATGAATTAGTCTTTTATAACCTCGAGACAACACGCTTATTATTTTATGATTTAAAAGATCTTACTCCTTCAAACAAGTCTAATGTGGTATATAAAATACAGTGTTTAGGACGTTCAAGTTGTTCAGTGGACAAACTTAACAACTATAAAAACCAGAATAAAACAATATAGATATGATTGTAACGAGAAATTTTGGAATAAGGTGAGTACCATAGCTCTAGGGGCCAAGTCTTGAATCTAGATCAAGAACTGAAGAGTATGACAATTGTCATATGTTTATGTCAATTTTCTGAGTTTTCTCAAGCATCTGACAAATTTTTGAACGTTCTGTTCCACATTTCGACTATGTTTTCGAGCAAATGTTCAACAAATAAACTGAATGCAAGGATATCGAGAATTTTCAAATCCGAATACCTTATCACCGTTTCGTCCGACTTAGCAACGAGTGGTACGGACTAAAGGAGATATCGATTGTCGAGTGACATTCGGTTCGATGCTCGGGTAATGTCTTTTTATTGTTTTTATTTGTGATACTCTTCAATTCTTGATCGAGATTCCAGAATTGATGCCCTGGCCAAACATCGTTTTTCGAAAGGACAGCACTACAATTGTAGATTATGGGACTAACGGGAGAAAAAGAAACTTGAGTGAAATGATACATACATACATGACACAGTTGATTACAGGACGGACAAATTTATTGTCATTTGAAACGGTCTCTTTGTTATGGTTTTTGTTTCTGATACCTTCAATGTTTTCCTCTATTTATAATGTAGATATAGATATTATTGGTATCAAATTTCAATCCTAGGACGTCTTTTTTCCACTAGATGACTTTGATAAGCAGTTATACAGAAATAAATTTATTTTATAATTTCTAATATATTATTTAGGTATACATATATGCTATACTTGTTTGTATTCTTATTTCTTTGTTTCTCTGTAGCCTTGATAAAGTCTGAATATAAAGACAAAACGTCGGCTTAGCTCAAGTTGTTTGGGCTATATTTAGTTCATTTTCCTGTAAACGCTGTCACTTTGTTGTTTTCAATTTTATTTAAGACAGATAAATCTACAGAACCATCGGGTGGATTTCGACCATTCACGAATTCGCCCCTTGTAATTGAGAACCAATACAAGACTAGAAATATCGAGATTGTAAATTGTTTCTTTCAGAGGTTATTGTGTTTACGATCGGCCGATAGAGTGTATTAAGAAAAATGCTTAGGAAATCTTAGACATGACATGAAACTCTTAACAATTGCCAATTCATCGTCAGTTTCTTCTCCTAAATAATATTCATTCTGTTGTTTGAGAAATTAAAAACTATATAAAAATGATGGATCATATGTTAACAAACTTGGATAGTAATTAAACAATCCAAAATTTCGTTTGTAATTTTCCTATGTTACATTTAACTCGTCAAAAACAACAGAATAATATTATTCATAGTCACAAAAAATCCGAAACGCCCCCATGAAACAGTTGAAATTTGTCCGTTTCCGGCAACCAGAATGACAGGTAGACGATGTTCCGGTATCTAGCCAGATGTACTTATTAGTATTGTTTATCTGATCAAATATGTAAAGCTGAGATGTCATCATATTTAAATTAACTGTATATACTACCGAACTACAAATTTCAGATTGTAAGATAAAGGGAAACCATGTGCCAGAAGACGCCCTCCTTCTTTCAAGCACTTAAGCTACTTCGTCTTATTAGTGACTTTATCGACTTTCACAGGTCCGAATCGCCCAAAATTTTTGTTTGAATCAAACAATCCTCCAAATATTAAAAGAAAGAAAATAATCATTTAAAATCTATTGAAATAGTTGTTGATGGAGAGAGATGTCCAATGTATACATATAAGGATATATAGGGTTTTTCAACAAGAACTTTGTTTTTCAATGTGGTAACACCGGCACCACATGACAGTTTTGACATTTAGTTTTTTGACGTATTCGCAGTATATGCTTTGGCAATTGTTACAATGAATTCAATTTCGCTCGAAAATCGCATTAAAATAATTCAAATCCACTATGAAAATGGTCGTTCTGTTAAAGTTACATTTCGTAAAATTCGTGATATTTTCGGACAACATAAACGTCCTTCTGAGACCGCTGAATTTTGGCCTATTATTGATGACATGGATGTCACTGAAATGTGGTTTCAACAAGACGGTGCCACATGTCACACAGCCAATGAAACGATCAATTTATTGCAAACAAAACTTCCCGATCGCATAATTTCGCGAAATTCAGCTGTTAAGTGGCCGGCCAGATCGTGTGATTTAACACCACTGGATTATTTTTTGTGGGGCTATGTTAAAGACAGAGTTTATACCTAACCTAACCTAACCTAACCTAACCTAACCTAACCTAACTTTACTATTGTGAAAGTCTCGATCAACCATATTTACATATAGGTCGTCCGGTAAACATTACTGGTTAGTCGTTGCGACTCCCTGTAAACACAACAACTGACGAAAGAAAGAAGTCAGGTCAGGAGCTCAATAACGTAGGTTTAATTCGTGAATTGGTAAAGTTCGCCCAACAGTTTCATCGAAAGGTATTGAATTCGAAATTTTATTCTCTCAATATTTTCAAGAATGCAGATCCAGTGAAATCGAAATGAGCTACTCATTTTTGAAATGAAGGCATGGAGTTCCATGAGAAATTGCGTGAAGGTATCAGGTAGTGAATTAAAATTAGTGTTGAGAAAGTGAAAAATCCTGACTCCACGTTTATGCTTTGCTAGAATTTTTTTGGATACCACGTTTACAAATTTGAATTTATTTGACAATTTTTCATGTCACATTACCTGTGTTAAGAAATTTATTAAGTACGAAACTATCATGATCCAATCTCTATAGTGTCACGGTTAATTAAAAGATCAAATACATCCTGAGTTCCTTTCAGGAGTTTTTTAATTACACCTAGCAACGTTTGTGGAAGTTGTGTAGAGAATTACTTTTTTGCACGCATGATCTGTAGAACAGCATGTTTTTATTTTTCCTAATATCTGTGATTTTTGAATTTTAAGTAGAAAAATCTAGAAAAGCACTGCCGTGGGGGCAGCAGATTTGCACGCCATGTTCAATGGAGATGACTGCTTTGGAAACGAATTGGAACGTGCTCGCATGCTTCTACCCTCACGGCAGTGCTTTTCTAGTTTTTGATGAAGTACTGGATTTCAATTCGATCTTATCTGTATTTTTGGAAATATTGGGAAAATTAAATTTTTAATGATTATATCTGCGGAATCATTGGATGGATTTTACCCATTCACGAACTCGGCCTTGGTTACTAAGGTCCAAACCTTTTCTACAAATATCCAGTTTCTAAGTTGTTACCTTTGGAAGTTATTGGGTTAACGGTCGGCCGTAACAAAATTTGGCTCAAAATTGCGCGTTGTTATGCTCAACTACCAGCCAAGATTCAATCCAATCGCTACAGTAGTTCCTGAAATATCAGGAAAAAATCTCCAAACTCAAAATGGCTATAACTCCGAAACCATTTGGCCCATTTAACTTTACTATCCTATAAGTTTCAAGTTGCTAGCTTGCTCCGTTCGACAGTAATCGTGTCCACGGCCGACCGGCCGGCCAGACGGACTAAATCGATTTTGACACCGGAATCGTCATCAGTGAGTCCAACCTAGTCGTTTGAGAACATTTTCGGTTAAAAATTCGAAAATTACAGACATTCGGACAAAACGATAGCACGCTGTTTCCCCAGAACATGAAATCATCTGACACAAAACAAATAGCGGATATTTGTTGCGATTGTATGGTTAGTTGATCGAAAAAAAAATTATTCAATTTTTTTTCAGAATTTATTCATCATAGTTAGGAGAAGTTTTGCTTGAACCTCAAACTCTATATTTTACAAAAGAACACCAAATTTCAGTAGGATCCGGATCTAACTTTGAGAAAACGGGAAAAAATATGTCTAATTTTGAGCGATTTCCTCGTATCGTTGTTATTTCTGAAATTACTCAAAAATACTAATCCAATCCTCATGAAGCTTAACAGCTAATTGAAAAATTCTCAGGCAAAACTCTGCTCGAAATTTTGAGATGATTGTGTTATAAGAACCATAAAAAAACATTTTGGAAAGTTGCCTGTAAAATTTTTTCCGAAAACTATTCATCAAATTCCAGAGAAAACATGCACAATCACCTCGAAGCTTATACAGGTTGTTTCGAGAGTAACTGTACATTGTTTCAGGGTAAATAGATGGTTCCTTCTGAGATACAGGGTGATTGATTGATTCTGGCCGAACCTTATTCAGATGGATATAACTCGTGAACCATCCAAGATATTCGTTTCAAATTTGGCAAGTATTGTCATCTCATACCATCAAACTGTTCATATGAACCATACCAAAATATTACAGACCAGGACTAGGAAATTTCGATTTCTAATTCCAGATCTGATAAATCACTCTGTACATGGAACATCAATTCGTCTTAGCTATCATCTGATTCTGCATAGGTTTTCTTTCGAAAACTGCTTTCCGCGTGAACGTCACACCAACCGTTCTTTTATTTTTGATGATTGATGATTCCTCGGAGCTCTCACGACCCTGTATAATGTCGTAAAATTTTTCTGATATTGAATTTATTGATTTAAATGATTATTTCACATTTGGAAGTTCGAATTGAATTGCAATATTCAGCCAATAATGGTATACTTAAAACTCTTATTTAGATGCTCGTAACGCAATGATCACAGAAATATTCCATCTAACATTTCTCATCAATTAAATTTTGTTGCTTCTAATCATATTCTGAGTATTTATGCCATTTGTTATGCAATTCGAATGGATGAGAAACTATTAGAGAATATTGGAGAAGGTCTCCTGACAGAGCAGTTCCAAACCATCAAAACATCCTAGGATATCGCCCGTTCTCTGCTCTCAAAGATCATAAGCGTTAAATTATTTCCGAGAAAAAAGAATGGTTGGTGTGCCGTTCACGTAGCAAATAGTATACGAAAGAAAAATCTCGTATAGCACTGCCGTGAAGGCAGCATTATTTGCGCGCATGTTCAATGGAGATGACCGCTTTGGCAACCAATTTGAACATGCGCGCAAAAGCTGTTGCCTTCACGGCAGTGCTTTTCTATATTTTTTTCGATGAAGTACTGGATTTCAACTCGATCTAATCTGTATTTTTGGAAATATTGAGAAAATAAAATTTTTAATGGGTATATTTTACCCATCCACGAATGGAACTTTCGTAACTAAGCCCCAAACCTATTCTACAAACATGGAGTTTCTGAGTCGATTCTTCTGGAAGTAATTGTGTTTATGGTCGGCCATGAGGCCATCAGCATTTTCAAACTAGCTGCCAAGTTTTATCATGATTGAATAAGCATTTTTTGAGTCATTCCGAAAAAAACAACGATATCGAGAAAAAAACACGAAATTTGAGATAGTATTTCACAATATCTTCAAAACTTATTATCGTATCAATCTGGAATTTAGTACACTGCTGTGAAATATATAGTTCAAGGTATGACCATCATTTTCCAACAGTTTCCAAGAAAAAAAAAACGAAAAAATGTTTTGGAAATTTTTTCAAGATTCACCAACAGCACAATCTCAGCAAAATTCGTATATCCCTATGCTCCAACCAACCGCCAAGTTTCAACTCGATCGCTTCAGTAATTCTCGAAATATCAGGAATTAACCTCAAATTTTCAAATAACTGGTGATGGCCGGCTGGCCAGTTTTTGACACCGGATTCGTCATCAGTGAATTCAACCTAGTCGTTTGAGACCATTTTGACACACAAATTTCTGTAATTTTCGAATTTTAAACCTAAAATGGCTTGAAACGAATCACTTGTGGAATTGGTTTTCCTCTGGTCAGCGGTCATTTTAGTGTGCATTAATGCGGAGGAAAACAACTACAGGGATTCGAAATTTTAAGGGTAGTTTGGAGCCTATCTAGGTTGAATTCATCAATAGACAAAGACCACCAAACAATTCCGGAGTTACATATACCCATTTAAGAGTAATTTCAAACATTTAAATTAAGATTAATCTACGAAATAAAGATTGTATTATTACAATCAATAAAAATGCAGATTTTCTGTAAAACCTTCACATAATATCTTTCGATATTGATATCTTACGATATACTTTCATTATTGTCTTCAACGTACTACACGTACGAATGACAAATTTAATTATTTGATCAACTGACAAATAACGATTGGAGTAAAAGACTTAAGAAAACGGTAACATAATGAAATACAATACAAAAAAAAATACTAGACGCATGTTTCATCTTCTATCTAGACACGTGTCCAGTATTATTTTTGTATTGTATTCTATTATGGTACCATTTTCCTAATTCTTTTACTCCAATCGTTATATGTCAGTTGATCGAATAATGAAATTTGTCATTCATACGTGTAGTACGTTGAAGACAATGAAAATATATCGTAAGATATTCTTATCGAAAGATATTATGTAAAGGTATAACAGAAAAATCTATATTTTCAATGATTTGTTATAAGATTTATTTCCTCACTATCTCAAAAAATATGAATATACGACCAGATTGAAACTGTGTAGGTAATTGTTAAATGCCGGCACGCAAACCTGTGGATGATTTCAAGATGAATAGTTAGGAAAAGGATCCCTGAAATTGATCGAAATCCGAAAGCTCAGCATGCGATGTATAATGCAAATTGACCTCAAGGTAAAGCAGTGTGCCTCCTTAAGGACACACGATTTCACACCACAGCTGTAAAATAGTAGGACTCCAAAAACCGACACTTCACTTTCAAGAAGGTGGAAAATTGCCTTACATTCTGATCTGGCAGTGAGAAAGATTCACGACCCGAAATTTATTTTTATAAAAAATATCTAATGATACGGGCAAAAGTGAAACAACGTTTCACACATGGTAAGGGGGCGCATGGGAGACAGCGAGCTATCGATCTGTTGAAATGTCTGTAATTTTCGCGAAAATAGTCTGAAACGACTAGGTTGGACTAACTGATGACGAATACGGTATCAAAATCCATTCTGTCCGGCAAGCCGGCATGGTTACGGTCATACGGACAATCTTTTTGAGTTGGGACTTTCAGGGAAGGTTGAATTTCAAAATGCAATGAATAAGTCTGCTAATGGGCAAAATCGACCAAACGGTTTAAAAGTTATGTTCTTTTGAAATTTTGAGGATATTTTCATGATATTTCAGAATATTCTCCAGCGATCGAATTGGAACTTGGCTGTCTACATGGAACACTACAACGCACAACATTTTGCGTAATTCCGTTGAGAACTCGGTTGAGATCGTATAGTAAGTGAATTAAAAAAAAAAATCGGAATTTTTCTCGAAAATTATTCACCATATATTTATGGGTTCATGGAGAAGAAATAGCTTCAGCAAAGATCAACAAACATGAACACAAAGACGGAATTTCTGTCGTTAAATCCACCAATATTTCACCTTGATCAGAGCTCTTCCAATCAATAAAAACATCTACACCAAAGAGGCGGTGTTCATGGAGTATGGCTACGGCAGTTTCACGTTTATAACAGATCTTCAGACAACCTCACCTTGGTAAACCGCAGAATAAGACTCTAGATACTAATCACCAGTTGGGTGGAATACTGCAGTACAACTATATACAGCGCACCAACAAAATGAATATTGAATGAGAAAAGCCTAGGAAAGCACTGACCTAGTTTCAGCAGCTTCTGCACGCATTTTGAAATTCGTTGCCGAAGAGGTAATCATTTCACAAATTGACTCCGCCCAACGTATCATTCCTGATGTAAAGATTTGGTGATCTTCTAATAACATCATCCTCACGGAATACTGTATAAATCTTCAAGCTGTCAGTTTTAAATCAAGAACGTAACTGCAATTCGATATTTTCGCATATTTGGAAACATTCAGAAAATAAAATTTGAAATGAGTATATCTACGGCATCATAAGGCGGAATCAACCCAATATATAATATACCCATCAGTAAAAATTTTATTTTCCCAATAATTCCATGAATACAGATAAGATGGAATTGAAACTCGGTTCTTGATTAAAAAATGACAGCTTGTAGGTTCATACAGAATATCGTGATTAAAATATAATCATTAGATCGCAGAATATTGAATGTTTGAAAAAAAATTGAAAATATTTTATTTCAAACTGTTTTGAAACGTTACAGAGTGGTTCATCAGCATTTCCAAACTAGTTATCAAGCTTCATTATGATTGAATAAGTCATTTCTGAGCTATTCCGGAAAGCAACAATACCAAGAGAAAAAAACACGATATTTGACAAAGGTACTTATTTTCAATATATTTAAATTTGCTACACGGCTGAAAAATATAAATATCAAGGTCTAAAAAGATTTTTTCCCAAATATAATGAAAATTGCCTGTTGCATTCCGAAATGCATCCTACCCTAGAAATTTCTAGTCGATAGGATCCTCTGTACGCCAATAATCGTGCCTACAGGCGGACGGTCGGCTGATTGGCTGGACGGACAGAATTGTTTTTGACACAGAATTCGTCATCAATGAGTCCAACCTAGTCGTTTGAAACCATTTTCGGGAAAAAATGATAAAATTACAGACATTTGGACAAAAATATTGCACGCTGTTCCCTAGAACATGCGCCAAAAATCCGACTGTTCGTTTTTTAATGCACTTTTAGTTATACTGGTCGAATTTAGGTACGAAAATTCAATAGTATTCGAACAAATCACTCTGAGTGCCTCATTTATGTAAAATGTTAATTAAGAATCTATCGAAAAGAAGATAAAATTCATGGAATTCGGTTTGAAAATCATGGGCAATGCAGTATTAATTCTTTGAATGCCTCGTATACATTAGGAACCAATTAAAATACTGACAAAACCGTATAAAAAGACGAATAAATAGCAGTTAGTTTTAAGGGTAACTCTTTCATTATAACTAATTCTGGCTGAGTAAATCACTTCACAGACATTGCCGTTATTAAAAACCAAATTCATAAACTCCCCATTAAATAAAAACTTATACAGCAGTGTTATATTCAGAAGGACATGTGAAGTCTCTATAATTTTTGTCACTATCACATGTGCTTCTCTTCACAGTAAGCAAAAGACCTTTAAGAGATTTTGAATTCGCGCAAAACCCGAAAGTATGTGGGTACTTCGCGGAAAAATCATCTATATACAGGGTGATTCATTAAGGATGGCCACCGGCCGTATCTCGGGAACCGTTCATCCTATAACTTCCGGAAAAAAATTCTAATGACAAAATCGGCCCCTAGAAAATGATTAAAAATATTTTCAAGTTCGTAGTTCCCCACTAGAGGGCGCAATCTATCACCTGTAAAATATAATCTCATTTTTTACGGAATATTCTCCAGCTAACAGTGGTAAAGAATAATAAAACAAGAAAATACTCTTCCTATTCAACAACTTTTGTTTCAGTAATTTTTCTATATTTCCTTTTTTTTAGTGATGGGATGGAAAAACTTTTCTTCACAAAAAAAACACTCTGACTTCTGTATGCGTGAACCGATTTTTACGAAATTTGATTTCATTCGGAGGCCATTAAAAGCAGATCACAGAAAAATATTTCAACAACATACCGGGTGATCCAATTAAAAACTACAGGCTGTTTTATGTTACTTCACCCTATTTGCGCGTTTTACCGGAGAATTTCAAATGCAATGCTATGATTCTAACCGACTGAGAATAAGCTAAGCATTATTACCTATTGACTTGTTAAAACCGCAGACAGATATCTCCGGTCGTTCCGAAGATATTAACATTTTTGCAGATTTCGATAAGTGTTGATCAACTCTGTGAAATTCAGGAGGAATTGAGTTATTTCATCAGCTAAACAATCAAATGAAAGAAAAAACTTATCGAAAATGTATGCCACTCACAAAACAAGCTGATCTAGATCCAGTAAGCTTTGGCGTTATTGTTTATTCTCGGTTTCTATAGCTGTAAAATTTATTTAGGTCGATTGCAAACTACTAGTGTATGAGCCCTCATTATTCAAACGGAGAAGCATATGATATGCTTAATGTTAATGTTAATGTGTATTCAAAAGATTGACACGAAGAGTGCGACAAACTTGGAAGGTTCAATATGTTGGAAGAAAAAATAGGAAACGTAGAAGCCGTAATGAGGATATTATCATAAAAGTTTTGGCTTGTGTTTATGCTGAATCACATTCAAGCATCCGAAAAACTGCAAGTGATTTGGGATCGAATTATTCGCTAGTTCAAAGGATACTAAAGGACCATAAACGGCATCCGTATCATGTTGTCTTGCACCAAGAATTGAAAGAGACGAGAGGACTTTTGCAATTGGTTGAAACGAATGCTGAACGGCGAACCTAACTTACTTCATAGAATATTATGGACTGACGAGCCTACTTTTTCTAGCAATGGTAAAGTAAATTTACACGACAGCCACTACTGATCATCCAACGACCTATATTGACAAAAATAAGTCAATAATCAGAATCGCTGTAGTGTTTACGTGTGGTGCGGAATTTTTGATGAAACAGTTGTCGGACCATTTTTCTTCGATAGTATCTTAACGGGACAAAGGTGCTTGAAATTTTAACGGAAAATTTTCGAATTCTTTTAGATGATATTGCTATTCAAGACAGAATAGATATGTGGTATCAACAAGATGGTTGCCCGGCGCATTATGCTGCTAATGTTAGGGAATATTAAGATACCGTCTTCTCAGAGAGGTGGATTGGACGAGGGAGTATTTTTCCAGCAAGATCACTCGACCTCACAGTATTAGATTTTATTTTTGGGGGAGAATGAAGACTTAGTTTTCCACGAACTACAAGTGAGGATATGAAAAATATATTACGACAGGCAGCTGAAACTTTTTCTCATACTGAAATTGTGACCAGTATCAACTATAGAAAGACTAAATTTATGTATAGAAAAAAATGGTAGACATTTTGAATATTTGAAATGATTATGTATAAGGGTTGTTTTTTGTTCAAATATTTTCGTTGTTGCTAATTTTTATTTCTTTTTATCGTATTATTGTTATCTCATGTGTGTTTAGTATTTTGCTGCGTTGTCATGACGAATAAAGTCACTTCCTTGTTTTTTCAAGCTCGCAGGGTTGATCAACACTTATCAAAATTTACAAAAATGTTAATATCTTCGGAGTGACCTGAGATATCTGTCTGCGGTTTTAACAAGTCAATAGGTGATAATGCTAAGCTTATTTTCAGTCGGTTAGAATCATAGCATTGCATTTGAAATTCTTCAGTAAAACGCGCAAATAGGGTGAAGTGACATAAAACAGTTATATATATAAATGTTAATATCTTCGGAGTGACCTGAGATATCTGTCTGCGGTTTTAACAAGTCAATAGGTGATAATGCTAAGCTTATTTTCAGTCGGTTAGAATCATAGCATTGCATTTGAAATTCTTCAGTAAAACGCGCAAATAGGGTGAAGTGACATAAAACAGCCTGTAGTTTTTAATTGGATCACCCGGTATATTGTTGTCATATTTTTCTGTGATCTGCTTTTAATGGCCTCCGAATGAAATCAAATTTCGTAAAAATCGGTTCACGCATACAGAAGTAAGAGTGTTTTATTTGTGAAGAAAAGTTTTTCCATCCCATCACTAAAAAAAAGGAAATAAAGAAAAATTACTGAAACAAAAGTTGTTGAATAGGAAGAGCATTTTCTTATTTTATTATTTTTTACCACTGTTAGCTGGAGAATATTTCGTAAAAAATGAGATTATATTTCATAAGTGATAGATTGCGCCCTCTAGTGGGGAACTACAAACTTTAAAATATTTTTAATCATTTTCTGGGAGCCGATTTTGTCATTAGAATTTTTTTCCGGAAGTAATAGGATGAACGGTTTCCGAGATACGGCCGGTGGCCACCCTTAATGAATCACCCTGTATAGAGTGGTTTCAACAAGGCTGGTCCTGAAAATATTGAACATTTATTCATGGCGTATTCAGAAGTGAACATCATATTCACTGAAACACGCAATTGAAAAGACCGTTCCATTGAGTTGAATCAGCTATTTAAGACGTCCCTGGCAGAGCCATGTGGCTTAAGAAGCTCCCTCATTCTTCCTTACCACTTAAAATCGTTTAAATCGTCTTATTAGCAACTCTATCTCGTGTAATACATCTTTTTGTTTCTAGATGGGGTGTCTAATTGTCTGTAGTATATTTGAATATCTTTATACACCTAAAACGAAAAATCGCTTCATTTCCTGTATTATATTATTAACTAATTATTTTGAATATGTTAAAAACACACCCGCAAAACGTCTTCATGCATTATTTATGTACAGTTGTATGTTTTTATCGTTAATTAATTATATTATGAATGCAAGATGTACGAAATATGATGTACATCATTATAAGGTTGACTAAAATGGGTAATTAGAATAAGTGAGTCAAAGAACGGTTGGGATTGGGTTTGATTCGGTTCAATCTCAATAAACATCGAACAGAAAAATGTAACGCCTCCATGGAGTTTTATACTTAGTATAGAGTGTTCTGAGGTGGTAATAATTCTGAGTAAATAATTTCGAGAAAGAGGCTGAGGTGAGGTCGGAAGATTTTGCGCGTTTGTTCAAATTCGTAGATAGAACTATATTATGAAGGAGGCTCTGTACTATGATAGAACGCCATAATTCTACTAGGTACTGAGCCTGTTCAACGCTAGTTGACTACCAGATGAAGACAATTTTGAGATCTACTGATCATATGATCCTGCTATAATTTTCTAATGAACATTCAAGTCGCAATTCTACAATGGATACCGGTCTTGAACTCAATCGAATATTTATTTCGCAAATATCGTGATAATCAAATTTTGAATTGCTATATGTCTATACTACGAATACCTTAGTATTCTTATTTATTCTGGTAAATGTATGTATAGTTGTGCCTCTTTCACATTCTCTGCTGATACTGTGATTTCATTATATATCATATCATTAAATTTGTCAGATTGAATACATTAAAATATTTCTTGAAGAACATGGATATGCGAGAAAATTGATTGATGAAACCATTTTAACTTGAAAAAAATTCTAGTTCAGAAACAAATCATCAATAATAACAACAAACAAACCATTATGTACAACCCAATCTTATGAATGTGATTTCTTATGTGTGTGGCCTCCAAGAAAGCATCAGTTGAATAGGTTTCAAGTTTAATAGGAAAAGTTTACAAAAGACAGATGGTTTGAGGTCAATTTCCAATAAGACTAAACCAATTAATGAAAAACTGAAATTCAGGAATTGTGTTTTAGAGAATAATTCTGACAACTTTCAGTTTATTCTCTGATGAAGAAAGGTGAATATTCATATTTGTTGATCATTTGTGATGATTCAGTATTGTCCGATTGACAACACTGTTTCAAGAAATTGCTGCGGACGACGAGTTCATATCTCTATGAAGAATAATTTCAATTTCATTTTGAATAGTAAGGTTCAAATATTGGGTGAAGTGCTGGAAAGTGCAAATGTCAAGATACTTGGAGAATTTTTCGTGGTTATTATCACTGGAAAATAAAAATCTACATATTTTCCAAATTTCTTATTCCTCAAAACTATTTCCCACGTGCTGCTGAAATTTGGTTTTTACATAACGGAAATCTACAAAATGAGTGTTCCCACAGCGGTTTCAAGTGAGATGAAAAACCTCAGCTAGAAAAAATTTGCAGAAGATTTTGTTGTGTGAGAATTCATTTTGGACATTTCAAACATGATCGGGGAAATGTGACGAAGAGGATAGATAGAGGAAAGATGAAAGTATTCGTAAATAATTTTCGAATTTATCGAAGAAAGTTAAATGTAGCTCAAAATATTCCTTGAATTCGATTCGCTGACAAGATATAATGATATATTTCCTAAGCAAAAGCGTTGAATCTATTATGCATGCACTTATTAAATCCTGATTCTTTTTCATTTTTCCGATATATTGTTGCGGAGTCGCGAAAAAAAAAAGTTTATTCGTAGAATTAATATATGTTGACATTCCAGTCAAAATATTTCGAAGAAAAACAGAAAAATTACCAACTGTTAGGAAATATTCATTTCCTTACTCTAAGGAGATAATATTTCCTCCCAGTTGTTAGTGTTCTAAATAAATGATTGAAAACACTTTGTTCATAAGAAATAAATTCATATCATAATTCTAATGAAAGAGAATTCACTGCTTCAACCAGCTCTGAAGCAGTCCCAGAAATGGAAAATTCATTATCACTTATCATAGTCACTGTTTTGTTCTCGAGTTTATATGCGTCAAGTTAGACGACAACTTATCTTACCGGTGTATTACGAATTTGAACATACTTACCTCGAAAAGTTCAATTATCTAGGTACCATTTCCATATGAACCCTTCCATGATTGATTTCAACCTTATCGTTAAAAATTCGAATATAGCAGATATTTTGTGTTAACATTGCCCAAATTGTCACAACGAATTTCGTGAAAGCGAAAAACCGGCTCGCCATATCGCATGGGTGTGGATAATTTGCTGAACAAAATTTAATCCTGTAAATCCCAACCTTAAAGAATATATAATCAAAATAAAATCTGAAACTGAGTTGTGTAAATTGGTATGTTCGAGCCACCATATTCATAATTCAAATCCATCCCAAATTGGGGGTAGTTTATTCATGTAATTTTTCAGAATATTTTGCTGACCGAAGACTTCTCGTCGAGATATTTCAATGAAATTATGCTACATGATTGTACGTAGCATACTTTTTATGCCACCATAAAAAAATTTCAGATCAGCCCCAGCTTAAGGGTAATTGATCTTGTGAATTTTCGGAAATCCTTGCTGATCGATAGTTTCCAGTGGAGATATTTCATTGAAACAAAGCGTAATAATTGCAAATCGGATACCCTCCTTGCCACCATATACAAATTTCAGGTTCCATTCCTTCAAGAGTAAAAAGGTGCAGGAAAGGACTGACCTTGGATCTTCTTTCTGATTCGATACAATACTTTTAATCTTCGGGGAAGAAAAATTAACACTTGTCTTACTAAAATCGGTTATCACGCACGACGGTGAAAAATGGCACTCAGTTTTCTCATAAGAGTTAACGGTTCCGCTGCAGTTAGAAAACTGGTATACATCATTCTCGGTCATACATGGGAGGTGAAGGGAAAATACGGAAAACTCTCAAACAGTTATAGAGCTTAAAAAAAAGAACGAACCAAACAAATATTCATCACGACAGCCGAATTCCATAACAAAGAATTGTGCGTTCAACTTTGAATGATACAAAGCTTTGGTTCTGGATTTATGGTTTGTTTAAGAAGTAAGTTGAAAATTTGAAATTCGATATATAAGGTGTTATTTCAACCCTGTACACGATTTAAAAGGATTAACGAGTTCGGTACTAGAATACCAAATAGGGAACATGAGTTGGATTTTAAAATTTGAAAAATTTGGAAACTCAATGCTTCCAGTGAAATATTCTTGTTGGATAAACTTCGAGCCGTTCTTCGAGAAATTATAGGATTAAACTATTCTTGAATGTGGCCAGAACTGAAGCTTTCATGGCGGTACCTATATTGACTCATAAAACATACTTTAAATAAAATATCTCCATTGATAACTTCCGGTCAGGAAAGTATTTTGAGAAATCACGAGGATAAGCAACCCTTAAAGGAGTCGGACGTGAAACTTCTGTGTAGTGACATAGAGGTTATTCGACTTGCAATCAATATGCTTTATTGAAATGAAAAATATCGATCAGCAAGAATTAACTAAAAATCGAAGGACTGAAATACCCTTAATAGGGGGCGGATCTGAATTTTTTTATAGCGGCACCAAGAGTATGCTACGTTTAGTCATAATGCATAGTTTCAATAAAATATTTCGACTGGAAATTTTCGGTCAGCAAAGTATTCCGAGAAATTTGAGGGTGAACTACCCTTAATTGAGTCGGATCTAAAATGTTCGTGTGGTGGCACAAAGGGTATCTTATTTGCAATCATTATGCTTTGTTTCAATGAAATATCTCCACTGGAAAATATTGACCAGCAAGGATTTCAGTCACAATGCATATTTTCAATAAAATATCTCTACTGAAAATTTTCAATCAGCAAAGTATTCCGAGAAATATTGAGGATAAACTGCCCTTAAAAGAGTAGGTTCTAAAATTTTTGTATGGTGGCACAGAGGTAATCCAATTTGCAATCATTATGCTTCTTTTCAATGAATCTGCACTGGAAAATATCGATCAGCAAGAATTTCCACAAAATCACAAGCATAAACTACCCTTAAGAGGGGGCGGATCTGATGCTTCTTTTGGTCATAATGCATAGTTTCAATTAAATATCTCCACTGAAAATTTTCGTTCAGCAAAGTATTCCGAAAAATTTCGAGGATAAGCTACCCTTAAATGAGTCGGATCTAACATTTTGTGTGTCCGATTGAAATCATTATGCTTTGTTTCAAAGAAAAATCTGCACTGGAAACTATCGATCAGAAATTATTTCCGAAAAATCAGAAGAATAAACTAGCCTTAATATCTTTTATCTGAACTTTTTATGGTGGCACCAGAAGTATGCCACGTTTAGTCACAAGGCATAATGTCAATAAAATATCTCCGCTGAACATTTTCGGTCAGCAAAGTATTCCGAGATATTACAACGATAAACTACCCTTAAATGAGTGCAGTGCAAATAATGAGTTTTTCGTTGGTGGCACAGAGGGTATTCGACTTTCAATCATTATGCTTTGTTTCAATGAAATATCTGCACTGAAAAATATCGATCAGCAAGGATTTCCGGAAAACCACAAGACCCTTATTAAGGGTCGGATCTGAATTTTATGGTGGTACCAAAAGTATTCTACCTTAAGTCACAATGCATAGTTTTGATTGATATCTCCAATGAAAATTTTCGGTCAGCAAAGTATTCCGAGAAATTACGAGGATAAACTATCCTCAAATGAGTCATACCTGAAATTTTGGAATCTTCGTATGGTGGCGCAGAGGGTATCCGACTTTCAATCATTATGCTTTTTTTTCAATAAAATATCTACACTGGAGAATATCGATCAGCAAGGATTTCCGAAGAATCACAAGAATAAACTGCCCTTAAATGAGTCGGACCATACATTTTCGTATGGTGACACAGAAAGTATCCGGTTTGCAATAACTATGCTCTGTTTCAATGAAATGTCTCTACTGGAAAATATCGATCAGGAAGGATTTCCGAAAAATCACAAGAATAAGCTACCCTTAATAGGGAGCGGATCTGATTTTTATGGCGGCACCAAAAGTATTCTCCGTTTTGTCATTATGCATTGCTTCAATAAAAATATCTCCACAGAAAATTTTCGGTCAGATCAGAGACGATTTCCGAAAAATCACAAGAATAAACTAGCCTTAATAGGGGGCGGGTTTGAATTTTTTTATGGTGGCACCAGAAGTATGCCACGTTTAGTCACAATGCATAATTTCAATAAAATATCGGTCAGCGAAGTATTCCGAGGAATTTTGAGGATAAACGACCCTTAAATGAGTAGGACCTGACATGTTTGTACGGTGGCACATAGGGTATCCGATTTGCATGAGCTTGCTTTGTTTCCATGAAATACCTCCACTAAAATATCGATCAGCAAGGATTCCCGAAAAATCACAGCACCAAAGTATTCCGCGTTTTGTCTTTATGCATTTCAATAAAATATCTCTACTGAAAATTTCTGGTCAGCAAAGTATTTCGAGAATTCACGAGGATAAACTACCCTCAAATGAGTCACACCTGAATTTTTTTATGGCGGCACACCGGGTTTCCGACTTTCAACCATTATACTTTGTTTCAATGAAATATCTGCACTGAAAAATATCGATCATTGAAAATTTTCGGTCAGCAAAGTATTCCGAGAAATCGCGAGGATAAACTACTCTCAAATAAGTCGGACCTGACATCTGAATTTTTTCATGGTGGCACGAAACATTCCTATGTTTGGTCATAATGCAGCATTTCAATAAAATATCCCAACTGGAAACCTACGGTCAGCAAATTAATTTGAAAAATTACAGGAATAAACTCGCCCCCAAATTAGGGTGGAGCTGAATTTTGAATATGGTGGCAAGAAGCTAATCCTTGGGAGATATCTCGTTTGCATTATGAGTCTTATATTCGTACTAGAAGGCTGAAATTGACGGTATAATTCGATTTCAGTTAGCAAAGTAATTTTACCCATATTGCATCAATATCGCCTTCACTGTGGATGTACCCTTATTGTTCAGAATATTAAACATAAGGTACTTTTTCACTGCAACTGCTACGCAAAACCCTTTAATTTCAGTAACAATATGTTTCAAAAAATTTAATTGTAATACTTTATTCATTCTGACCGCAGAAATTTTTTTTTTTATTTATCTCTCAAAATATTCGACCTTGAGAATGAAGTAGGTCTATCTTTTATATTTCTCGGAACCATATTTAACTGATCCGCACTAGCTTATATCCGGATGCGGGGATGCGAAATAAAACGTCTGTGTTCTCACTTAAAACGGAACGGCTGAACCGATCGACATGAATTTCTTTATTAGAATAGTTGGAGATGCTTATGGGCAAAACAAAAACCAATTTTAGAGTCAATTGAGGTTTCAGAGGTGAAAATTACAAGGGTATATCAATAAATTGCAAGTCAAATTCACGCAACTCTATTTTTACGAATATTAAACCATTGTACCAAACTATTCCAATTCAATTGAGTTCTGAAATTTTAGAGCCGTATAAAGGTTGATTCTCACTATACGTTCCATAACCTTCCAGTATCCTTCCCGTAAAATATTATAATGTGTAAATGAATTGATGTATGCACACTATTCGTTCCGTCCAAAGTACATTTTTCCCTACTTAATTTTGACGTAAATCATACGAAAAGGATACTAGAAGGTTATGGAACTTATAGCGAGAATCAACCTTAAAGGTTAATTCTCACTATACGTTCCGTAACCAGTATCCGTTCCGTATGATTTAAGTCAAAATTTAGTAGGCACAAATGACATTTAGACGGAAAGTGAACGAAACGAAACATTTATACCTTATTATATTTTACGAGAAGGATACTGGAAGGTTTCGGAACGTATAGTAAGAATCAGCCTTTAAGATTGATTCTCACTATACGTTCCGTAACCTTCCAGTATCCCCTCCGTATGATTTAAGTCAAAATTAAGTAGGCAACAATGTAATGTTGACGGAACGTAAGCGGAATTTATAGTGTTTATCTGAGGATCTGAAAATCATCGCTTGGAGGACTGAACCTGGTCGAAAGACCCTCTCGGTCATGAGCAAATGTAGGTGATATTATTTACTGCTTCCTTCTGGTTTTCTGTCCCTCTTTCTGTTTCAGATATTATGTCAAGATATTTTGTCGAAATGAATTCAAGATGACGAAAAAATTATTTTCAAATGAAAAGGATGCCATCCATCTTCTATAAACAAATTACTACACTTATACGGGGAGACAGAATTTTTCCTGAGGTTTTTATCTGTGCTCTTGTATCATACGCAAATATGTATGGTACCCCGTTTACATTTCCTCTGCTAACACTGTGATATATCTTAGAATTGTAATGCTCGTTCTCAAAAGAATATATATATATATATATCAAATTGGATTAATGAGGGGATTGTTTATAAGAATAGGAATTTAAGGACATATCCCTCAGGTAGAATAACCGTAGATACGTATTTCTGGCTAAAGGCCTTCATCAGTACGGTGAGAAAAGTGTGGAAGATAAGCAACACTTGGTGGAAAAAAAAACAACAAACGAACGGAGTCAACAACAGAAGCCAGCCGCACATTTGTGGTCTCAGTTAGAAGACTCTGAATTCCAGAGCAACAACTAACGTTATTCTACCTGAGGGATATGTCCTTAAATTCCTATTCTTATATATATATATATATATAGTGTGCATACATCAATTCATTTACACGTTATAATATATTTTACGGGAAGGATACTGGAAGGTTACGGAACGTATAGTGAGAATCAAACTTAATTCGAAATAGAATAAAAATCGGCGACGTTGCAACTTCCATGCAAGATCATGGAATGAAAGGAGATTAGGAATTCTTCGAAAATCTGATGAAAATAATATTTTAAGATTACAGAAGATTTTCTCGAAGAAGTTCAATTTCATGCCCCTCCAATTTTGTGCCACTATTCTTCCTCAAACTTATTTCCCGTTTGAAAACTCCGCCAGCAGAGGAAACTGGATGGATCGAGTAGTTCAGTGGAAGCTGCTGCCAGCCCCAAGCCCGGAGAAAGGAGGAGGGTTCAGAGGTGAGGTTAGCAACCTGCTGCTGGTGACAACACGGCTCAAAAAAGGAAAAAACGATTATGGAGAAGGAACAAACTGCGTCTCGCCTGTTGGAATGTCACATCATGGAATTCAAAAGACCAAGAAATCATGACCGAGATTACTAGTAGTAGTGTGGATATTTGCGCGATATCGGAGACTGAAAAGAAGGGCGAAGGTACTATCAAATACAGAGACTACATTCTGTTTCACAGTGGAGTGGACAAAGACTGCAGTGCGCGAGTAGGTGTGGGCATACTAATGATGTTATTTATGTGAACCAAAACTTAATGTATATAACACTTAATATAGAGAAGGAATAACATCATTTTATTAGTATATACGCACCAGATATAACAAAATCACGAGAGGAGCGAGAACAATTTTTTGACCAACTACAGGGGATACTGAGAATGCTCCCCAACAATGACAAGACCTTCATAATGGGCGAATTCCCGGATCGGTAACCAGGTAATACACTAAATCGCAGCAAGGGTACAAAAACTGTACATCGTTACTGCACTTGAAGAGCAGCGGTGGTGGTGCATTAACTGTATCGAAAGGTACCGTTTATATCTCGCTGAACTGCGTCGAAACTGTACAGTTGAAGTACAGCAGATGTTGAGCAGCAACTATTTCACTTCGTAATGCAGTTTCTACGTAGTAATAATGCAGCAGCTGAGCCATTTCGTTATGTATTTCCTACGCAGTGATAAAGCAGCAAATGTGCTACTTCGATATGAAGTTTCTACGCAGCAATAATGCAGGAGAAGCTCGGCTGTATAAGGAGACTTACGGGAATAAGACTCAATCCCGAAAAAAAATTATTATATTTTTCGAGAGATTGAATTGAAACTTTGCACATTGATACTAAATTATTTACTATCGACAGTTGTAAAAAAAGTGAGTCCTCGACTTTCCCGAATAATTTTTGATTTTCTCATATGATGTGATGTATATATATTTTTGCAAATTCGAATTATATGCTTTAAGGTGGGAAAGTTACTGCAATTTTTCTTTATCTGGAAACTGATTACTTTCAAAAAAAAATATTAAAATTTTTAATTTCTCACATCTCACCAAAAAGTCAGCATGAAATTCAAATATATAAAAATTTACACAACATTATATAAAAATCGGGGTTCGGCCATTTCCGGTGAAACTAGAAGACAGAGAATTCCCTATTTCGCCTCAGTCGATAAAAAACAGTCTGTAGTATGCATGTAGGCATATAGCCTACATGCCTGATTCCTGACACCAACTGGCTGTCTTAGGAATCAGGTAAACCTAATTTGTATTGAGTGTATAACATAAAGTGATTAATAGCAAATTCAACTAAATAAAAAAATATTTAACTAGGAACATGATTTTGATAGAAAAAACTATAATTTACAGAAATACCGGCTATATCAAACACTATACATAATATAATTCGTTATCGGATGACTCTCTCTCGTTCATTTATAATTCCTCTCACATAAGTATATATTTCTCAATCATACCTTAATGATTGTTTCAATATCGGTTTGTGAGTCATTTTTGCTTCCTTCGTTATTTCGCACAGCATAAAGAAAGGTTTTACCTTGTGTGAATATAATACCTAAAATTCAGTCATTGATGTTTATGTACTTCGAAGTTCTATTTTCTGTTGGTCCTGCCCAGTTCAGGTAGAGACCCAGAAGTTTCAACTATTGTCTTTTTATTACAGTTCCGAAAGAAACAGCATTATCTGAATATTCAACCAAGTCAACTAGAAACAAACAATCAGTCCAAATAGCGCGACTTAGAATCAAAAAAGAACACGCAACAAACAAATTTCGGTTACAAAACAGCATGACCGACGACGATTGACAAACCCTTCTCTAACGTACCGGCACAGTTGATCTGTAGTACCGGACATCGATGGATTACTATTATACCGAAATATATCATCGAAGACAGACAGTTGTCTCATAGAGCATTTAGATTTTGTTGTACAAAAGCTGTACAGCAGCTGTATTTGAAAGATTGCATTTTAGAAAGCAGTAACACCAATTTAGGGACTGGGCAGTTTCGATACAAAATTTTATGTACTGCATTCCGGTAGTTCTTGTAATGCAGTAACTGTATATTTGCTGTATGTTGTCTTCGTTGGGTAGTTGCTATTAAATTTATTATTTAAAAATGAATTTCATTTAAGTCGAATGAATATTGATCCGTCGATAAAAAGACTTCTGCAACGTAGATGGATATATTTCCATCAAATGACGCATTTTGTATTCCTCAAGGATAAATAAATGATTTATTTTTACAAATAAAACATGAATATTGAAGTAAAAAATTTTATCAATTTCTACAGAGGGACATTCACATTCGGGTGCAAATTCAACAACAAAAATTAACTAACGTGTAAATGAATGCTATTTGAGGAATTCGAATTTCAGCTTACTCATTTTTCAATCCCAATATCTGAAAAAAATAAAAAATTGAAGTAAATTGTTTTTTTTCATTGAAAACGCCCTTGCGGATTGCAGTATCAAACTGTTTGATAAGAGCAGTTTCCTGCAGAACAGCTTGCCTGATGAACGATAAAGAAAGCGAACTGTAACATTTCGAGTACAAATACGACTCTTTCATCAGACAAAGCAGAAAAATTCAAGAATTATAATCTTTCGATTGTTCGTTTTGATTTGAGACTTTTGTCAAATTGACAGTTTTGAGAAAACACAGCAACACAGATCTGATTGGTTTGGAAGTTTTTTAATTCTTCCTCTTTTTTAAGTGAATTCATCCAAATAGGGTCTATTTGTACCGAACAATGAGCAAAATTACTCCCTCCTTTTAACAAAATGAAACAAAAAATACTTATTAGTGTCCAATCAATATTCATTATCGATTGATAAATTTATATCTTACCCTGATATAGCGAAGACATTTCATCTCTGGAGGTTTTGTGTGAAGGAAATTCTAATTTTTCCTTATTTCTTTCATTTTGAAAATTATATCTTGATGGTCACACAATACTGCTTTCGTTGTGCCTCATATATACAAGGCTTCACAAAATAAATACAGATGCAAGATACAAGTGTACGTATATAATTTACCAGGAAACGCAGAGTCGTGTTGAAAATCATACGAAGAATTTTTTTGAATGATAAGAACATGCCGACTGAGGAATCACCCCATGACAGAACTTCATAATAGATGGCTGTATACCAAACTATAGTGAATAGAGACTTCAACGAAAGTATGTACCCCTTACTCTACTAATTGCGTAGTAAGAGTGATAAAGCTTTTTACGAACAGCGTCTATATGTGAATTTCACCTCTTGTATCTTTCGATGTAGATACTAAGAAATTTAGTATAGTATTTGGTCCCAATGATGAATTTCAGATGTCGAATAACCAATACAGCCTGACCAGCCGAGATAATGAAAAGTGAATGCATTCTGTTGTTTTGAAATTCATTAAGAATTTATTTTAACGGCACCACTCACTGAAACTTTGTACTTATAGCATATAAGCTAGTGAACTGTGTATAAATATGGTTTTAGATGTTAAAGAAAACCTTCAAATCCTACCTTTATTGTCTGGCTTGGTTGGTATTTGGTGTACGTGTGTGTGTCTTGAACTGGAATTCCAGTTTGTAGGTGGGAATGCGGTCCCAAACTGCACTTTTCTTGTTATAAGTTCAGTGGAAAATATGGAAAATGAAAATTTATAATTTGATACTTAGCACGAACAAACTTCCTTCAGCTTCGTGTTAGAAAACGGAATGAATTATGAATCCATATGTCCTCGAGAGACGTGAAGATGGATTTGAAGGTATACAGGGGGATTGAAAGAAAATGAAATTAATTTGAAGTGAAATTTGGAAACAATGGAATATGATTAAGGTATGAAATAAAGAAAATAATAATATCGAATATAAAGAATTAGAATTACGAGGTTTCAACACGCCGGCCACCTTAAATACGCAGTGTTTAATTGTCGCTTATAGGCAGTGGGCAAAGTTTAATGATAGGTCTCCTCAGAATATTATCTGTAGTTTCAACAGACGCAACTCTTGTGTGACGGTCGCTACCAGGATGTAATTGAATTATACGTTCTAGTGGCCATTTACATGGTGGTAGATTCTCTGATTTTATCAGAACTGAAGTATTTTCCTTGATAGGAGTATCTGTGATATGCCATTTACTTCTTTGTTGTAAATGGTGTAAATATTCTTTAGACCAACGGGTCCAAAAATCACGGTGCATACGCTGAAGGAGTTGCCAGCGAGTGAGTCGATAAATAGAAGTAGTCGTATAATCGGAATCAGGTATGGCAGTGAGAGGTTCCATAGTAAGGAAATGACCTGGAGTCAAAGCGGAAAAATCATTCGGGTCATGACTGAATGGCGTTAATGGTCTAGAATTGACAATAGCCTCAACCTGAGTGAGGAGTGTATAAAACTCCTCGTGAGAAAGAGTCTGGTCTCCGACTACACGATAAATGTGTGTTTTAACATTTTTCACTGAAGCCTTCCAAAGGCCTCCGAAATGTGGAGCAGAGGGTGGATTGAAGTGCCACTTTATGGCTTCGTGATAAGCAGCGTTCGCAAACATTTGAACAAACGTTCAAAGTTGGTACCACAATCACTGTACATATGAGAACAGCGGCCTCGTCGCGCAAGAAACTGTTTAAGAGCAGCTAGAAATGAATCAGTTGAAAGATCTGACGTAAGCTCGAGATGTACCGCCTTAGTTGAAAAACAAACGAAAAGGCACAGATAAGCCTTAGATGATCGAACGCCTCTATGTCTACTAATCGTTATTTTAAATGGACCAGCGTAGTCTACACCGGTATGTAGAAAAGGTTTTAAACAGGAAACTCGAGCAGCAGGCAGGTCCCCATGATCGCAGGTTGAAAACATTGCGGATTGAGCTTGAAACATTTAACGCATTTTGAAAGCACTCTTTTGATTGAGCGTCGAAATGAAATTATCCAGAATCTTTGTGCAATTAAATACTGAACTGTTTGAATTCCGGCATGGAAATACGTTTTATGAAAATAAGAAATTATTAAGTCCGTTAAGTGACCACGGCTTGGAAGAAGGGCAGGAAATTTCTTTTCATAACAAATTGGTGCGTTTTTAAGTCGACCACCAACTCTGAGAACACCATCATGATCAATGATAGAAGAAAGTTTGAGAAATTGTTTAGGAAGTTTCAAATTTTTTCGCATTTTCGAAATTTCTTCCTCAAAAACTGATGCTTGCACATGTCGAATTAGAAGGCGTGAAGCTCCATGAAGCTCAACTGAACAAAGACATCCAATTATATAATACGTTTTTCCGGAAATCGAGAATTATTAATGAACCGAAGCATGGAAGCAATGATTCGATTGAGGGTCGAAAATCAAGAATATTTTGAAATTAAATCGACTGAAATATTAGGACTTGGAATGATATGAAGTGAAATTTTTCGTTCTTCAGCAAGAACTTCCTGACAGTCAGAAATATCGCCAGTTTTGGGTTGAAAATTGATATTTGTAAAAAATACTGGACCCGCTAACCAATGAGAACTTGAAAGTAAATTCTTGGGGGTACATCCACGTGATCCGATATCAGCAGGATTCTCGGGAGAATGAACATGAAATCATGAATTTGATGATGATTTAGAGTGAATTGAAGCAACTCTATTGCCTACAAATGTTTTCCACTTGTGTGGGGAGACTTTTATCCAACTCAATACAATCGTTGAGTCAGTATAATAATAAGTGTGACTGATAGGCAAGTTACCTCGAAAAGTTTGTATAACATGAAAAGCCAGTTTAGCAAGAAGAACCGCAGCGCACAGTTCCAATCTGGGCAGACTTACTCTTTTTACAGAAGCAACTTTAGCTCTGGAAGTTAAAAATTGATCTTGACAATCCTTGTCAGGTATGAGGGTGCAGAGATAAATGACACCGCAATAGCCCCTTTCACTTGCATCACCGAAACAATGCAGTTCGTATCTACAATTCTCAGAAAGAAAAAGAATGAAACGTGGAACCTCAAAATTTGCCATTAGTGGAACATCCTGCAAGTAAAGTTCCCACATGTTTTGGACCTCCCAAGAAGGGGTTTCGTCCCAATCAACTCTTGAAAACCATATCAATTGAATTAAATATTTTAGAAGAAATGTTAATGGTGATAATATCCCCAGAGGGTCGAAAATTCTGGCTACATGTGAAAGAATAATTCGTTTAGTACATTTAGTATTTTGGACGTCACAGGAAAACTGAAATGTATCTTACTTTGGCTCCCATTGCAGTTCCAGAACCTTTACTGTGGTTCTATCATCAAACTGAAGTGGCGTATAGCTTAGATCAGTAGGTAGCAAGTGCGACAATAATTCAGCGGAATTACTTGTCCATTTTCTCAGATGAAAACCTCCAAGAGATAAAAGATCTCTCAGTTCGGTTTGAAGACACAAAGCCTTATCTAAGGAATTAGCACCATGAACGACATCATCAACGTATGTCCGAGTTAGAATGGCGGTAGCAGCTAAGGGGAAGCGCTTATCTTCTCTTTTAGTCAATTATAGACTATAAGTGACAGTGAGAAGACGATATTCTTAAATAAGTTCATCAGGTGAAAATCGCCAGAAGATTCTCTGATAATTGCAATGACTAGGGTGAATGAAAATTTGTCGGTACATCATTTGAATGTCAGCAGTGAATACAACAGCGTGTAAATGAAAGAGGAGTAAAATAGAATAAAGATCTTGTTGCAACTTAGGCCCAGTTAACAGTTCCTCATTCAATGAAGGTTGTTGTGGCTGAAGAGCAAAAGCATTAAAAACAACTCTCAGTTTAGTGGTTGAACTGTCAGGCTTTAGAACGGGATGATGAGGAATATAATAATTGAAATTATCTTTACAGGGTGCACAAGGTTCCATGTGCCCTAACTCAAGGTATTTCTTCATGAAGGAACAATATTGATCATACAGGACAGGATTTCGTAAAAGTCTTTTTTCCAATGCCTTGAATTGGCGAAGAGCAAGTTCTTCAATACCAGAAAACTCCGGAAGAGATGGAAAATTTTTGAAAGGCAAATATACAATAAATCATCCATTGGAATTGCGTGAACATGTGTCCGAGAATATTTTCTCACATAACGAATCTTCTTCAGTGATTGAAGAATAAGGAGGAATTTCTTCGATTTCCCAAAATTTCTTTAAATCATAAGCTAATTCCTCTTTGGAAGGGTGACAGAAAAATTAAGAAACCGAATTATTTGAGGGGATAATATTCTATGCTTTCCATCAGAACATATCCTAGCTCTGTATTCACAGCGTCTGGTTGCCCAAAAGATCCACGAATATGTCCATTCAGGAGGATTTTGGAGAATAAATCAGCTCCCAGAAGAATATCTATGGAGTCTGGTGAGGAAAATTGTGGATCCGCTAAAACCACGTTCGATAGATTAGGTAAAGCCGAAGAAATGGGTAAAGAAGGTAAATTTTCACAAATTTTCTTGAGAACGATAGCCTCGATGTGGAACATAGTACTTGTGTCGAAATGAGGAATTATTGTGAGATATACACAACCTAATCGTGAAGCAGTACTCATCGACTCTAGTCCGTTTAAATTGATACTCAAATCTTTACTACGAAAACCTAGTTTTTGCAGAAATCTTTGAGAAATGAAAGAAGTCATGCTTCCTGAATCCAGGACGCAATGACGAGATTGAAAATTATTAAAACTGTCTAGGAGATTGATTGTGGCCGTGGCAAGCAGGACACTAGAAGAAAACCAGCATTTATAGATGAATTTTGATGATTTTGTGAGAATGATCTACGATTCGGTGACTGAATTGAATTTGAAGAATTTTGACGCTGAACAGAAGTGGAAGGAGAATCGATGTGCAAAAGAGTGTGATGTAGTTGACCGCATGTGAAACAAGAATTTTTTGATTGACAAGCTGTTAAAGTATGTTTATTTAGACGATTAATACATAATTTTTCTCTTTGAACTACTTTAATTCTCTGTTGAGGGCTTACATCAATTAATTTAGGACATCTATAAACCAGATGGTTTGATTTGCATAAATGACATACTAGAGACGAGGTTCTAAAAGTCTGTGAAATGAATGATGCAGTAGAAATTGGTTTTTTAGAATGAATATTCTTTCTTGAGCCTTTAGTAGAATTACCAAGGTTCACATTATTCAATGCATGGCATTGTTTTGAAAGTGAATCGTAAAGTTTTTGATACGTAGGAATCTCTGAAGAATTATGAAAGAGCTCGGAACGTGAAGCAGTCGAAACATGTAAACGATTAAGTAGCATTTGCATCATTACAAAGTCCTAAATATTATCAATTTTCAAATTTAGAAGAGCTCGTTTATTTTCTTCGAAATTGTCCAAAAGAATTCTCAATTCTCTGGGATCATCAGATATAATATTTGAACTATTTTCACTTCTAGACCAGTATGCAACAGCTAAATGACGTGTATTTTTATACCTTTCGACTAAAGTATCATAGCCTATCTCATAATTGAGTGAAGTCATAGGTAAAGTTTGAACCAGTGAAAGGCAGGACCTTTCACAGAATTTAAAAGATAATTGAATTTTTCGATAGAACTTAATTTCTTATTATTATGAACATCATACATGTCAATCCATGTTGGAAATTCTGTAATATCGCCAGAAAAGCACTTGAGTTCAATCTGCTTCAATTGAATATTATGAATCTGATCACTATCATGCTGATTGTCATTTTGCAACTGTTTTGAATCCAGATCATAAAAAACTTGTCTGACTTTTAAAAATTTATCATTGAATTGCTTCCTCACAGCGTCTTGTTCAATGAAAGATAAACCCTCAGCGGAGTCAGCTACCCCAATAATCAAATTGTGGGGTGTGTAGAAGTCGGTCTTTATCTGAACTAAATTCTCTACAGATACTTTCAATAGTGAAAACAATTTAATATCTTTTTCTGCATGAATGGCAATTTTATAACTATCGTCCAGCGAGTTGTATTGTGTTTGACGTATATTTAGTGATTTTTTCACTTTATCTGTCATGATGAACTAATTTATTGAAAATTTAAATGTTTTAGATTTGAAATTTATTTGAATTAAGGATGAAATTCAAACGAAACAATTTTAAAGAAATGTAAGAAATGATTTAGAAACTTTTATGAAAAAATTGTGAAATGAATTTAACTTATTAAACTTTGATGAGATCTAAAGTTGCAATAGATATAAACTTCTGTACTACCCTGGAGAACAAAATACAGCGCATTGAAAGTGGCAAAAAACACTGGTGGAATCAAGACCATATGCATGAAACAACGGACCGATAAGGAATGAGTTCAATTTGAATTGAACAAAACTGAAATATACTTTGGTTATGAATGCAATTACACCCCAAATTAACCATCCGTGCCCGAATCGGACCAAATAATGTAGGATTTAAGCTAGTGAACTGTATATAAATATGGTTTTAGATGTTAAAGAAAACCTTCAAATCCAACCTTTATTGTCTTGCTTGGTTGGGTATTTAGTGTGCGTGTGTGTGTCTTGAACTGGAATTCCAGGTTATAGGTGGGAATGGGGTCCCAAACTGCACTTTTCTTGTTATAAGTTCAGTGGAAAATATAAAAATGAAAATTTATAATTTGATACGTAGCACGAACAGACTTCCTTCAGCTTCGTGTTAAAAAACGGACTGAATATGAATCCATATGTCCTCGAGAGACGTGAAGATGGATTTGAAGGTATAGGGGATTGAAAGTAAATGAAGTTAATTTGAAGTGAAATTTGAAAACGATGGAATATGATTAAGGTATGAAATAAAGAAAATAATAATATCGAATATAAAGAATTAGAATCATGAGGTTGCAACAGTACTATTTTCACAGTTTTTTTTTGTAGCTTCCTAGAGGGATCTGCAGTAACCGCTATAGAGCAATCATCAACAAACAAAAGCATGCGAACTATTTTGACTAATAAATGATTGGAGTTTGATAATTTAAAAAACAGTTCATCCAAAATACACTGAGAGAAGAGCAAACTAATAATTTCTTGATTTGGAACAGTTTCATTGATTTTTAATAAAATTTATTAATTATTCAAAAATGTTATTCATAATTGGGAACTCTTCATTCTGAATTCATTTCTGAGGAACATCCGATTTATTTGGGCATTATATATTGAGAGTAAGAAACGTGCATTACTGAGAAATAAATTTCTTACAGGAAATAAATTTTCAAAACCATATTGGCTATAAAAGAAAATTATTTCCATTAATCGAATCTCATTTGAAATTTGCTTTATTTTTTTTGCTAGTATTGGGCAGTCCAAAACTACATCATGGATCGTCTCATTGTGTGTCCAACATCGTCTGCACTGGGAGTCTCCGCCAGATTTCAGGATCTAAGCAGTCATGTTTTTCGTAGCTATTGCTTGTTCTTGACATGCTGTGTAAGTACTTCTGTTTCAACTTTCAAATCAGTATGAGTGAGCCACTTCCATGTCATGCTGCTCTTAATTGTGTCTTTTCCAGTTTTTTTCATTATTTGACCGTGCATTGCTTTTTCTTTCACTTTTGTTTCTGTTCATCTTTTATCCTGTATCTCATCCACTCTTTTATTCGCTTCAATTTTTTGTTTCAGGATCGTTCTTGTTCGTTTCCTCTAATTCCTCTTTATGTTCAGTTTCCTGCATTCTGTTTTTGAATTGGTTCTGTAGCTGTCTGTATATCATACTCATGAATTGGTCGCTTTGTTTCAGCCTTAGATAATTCTTGTATCCCTCATTAGCAGTTAAATAACTCGTCTCATTATTCCTCATACCTCTTTCTCCTGCCTTGCTGGGAATATAGAGTCTTTGTCTATCTGCCCTGGGATGGAGCGCACCGTATACAGGGTCCTGCAATAGTGCGCTAGGCTTCCTTAGCTGCCAAACCAGACGTTTTAGAAATTAAGTTGGAAAGCATTCCCTTTGTACTTTCAATTCTGTATCTCAGGAAATTATTTCCTAATATACAGGGTGTTCCCAAATGAAATTATTCAACAAATGAGTGATTTTCCAAATGGAATACCCCTTATATTTTCGCGTATTCTGAATGCTCTTCAATACCTCTATGATGACGCAAAATGTTGGGGATATTTTCCAAACGGTAAGAATCTTACTCAGAAAAAACTGAAAAATTTCTACGAAACAGTAGCTCGGTAAAAGCCCTCTACAGATTTCCAGAAGCGATAGAAACATGAATTTGATCAGAATTTCTATCAATAATGAACATAATAACTAACGGATATTTTGAATGAGTGACACAATGGAACCAAACTGAATGACCAATTTTCGAAAAACTTTGAAATTCTTGTCCGAATGAGTAACACATACAAAGGTATTAGTGGTAACTTGTGTATTCTAACGATTACAGAGTTTTATAGGCATCCAAAAAAATTATTATTCATGAAATGGTTCATATGATTTTCATGTCGGTACAGTGCTACAGAAACTGTTAGCAAGTACATCGATTATTATTATTGATCAAAGTATTGTTATTCAGAGCTCAAAAATATTTCCGAATACAATAAATTGAGATGAATTTTGGTAAAGATGAAATGGTTGATATGATTTTCATATTGGGGCAGTACCACAGAAACTGTATATTAGCCAGTAGATCCTTTGCTGTCGAATATCCCGAAAGAAGACATCCACATGAATCGAGTTCTCGGAGGCTTTCAAACAGATTTGTAGAGACAGGAGATGTCAAGTATAAAAAAGAAGAGAGGATAAAATCGGCCACTAACGAAGACAAGGAGCTCGAGGTTTTACTGCATGTGATTGAAAATACATTCACAAGCCAAAGGGAGCTTGGTTTAGCCTGTAGAATAAGTGAGCTTTTAGTTCAAAGAATCCTCAAAAAGAATAAATATCATGCCTACCATATTCAGATGCACCAGGCGCTTACCGATAGCGATTTTTAAAACCGTCTGAATTTCTGTAACTGGGCAAGTTTTCAAATCGAACAGAACCCTACATTTTTTGAATTTGTTTTATTCAGTGATGAAGCAACATTCCACAATTCTGGAGCCGTTAATAGGCACAATTTTCATTATTACTCTGTGAAAAATCCAAGAATTATAAGGGAAATAGACAATCAACAAAGGTGGTCATTGAATGTCTGGGGAGCAGTAATCGGCCATCATGTGATAGGCCCTCATTTTTTCGAAGGAAATTTAGCTGCATATTTGAATTTAATTCGAAACATTCTTCCCCGAATGTTAGCAGTGTTACCTACGGAAATACGAAATGAAATATGGTTTCAGCATGATGGAGCACCCGCTCATTATTCTCGTCCTGTGAGGGATTTACTGGACCAACAGTTTCCAAAAGGATGGATTGGTAGGGGCGGACCGACAAGATAGCCTGCTAGATCACCGGATCTCACCAAAATAGATTTTTTTGTGGGGATACATAAAAGGAATCGTGTATGTTGAAGTTCCAACAACAGCTTCCAATATGCGAGAGAGGATTGTGAGTGCTTCCCGAAGCATTACTCCAGCCATGCTGATGAGGGTTAGTGGATCATTCAACGATAGGATCGCTTTGTGTTCTAGAGAAGGCGGACGTTACTTTGAACATCTCTTGGATCATTAACACCATTTTTCTTTATCTTTTTTAACGCCCGTTTGTTTTTATATCCAAAATTTGAATGAAATTTTCCGTTCTGATTTCATTTTTCGTGCCTGCTGGACGCAGGAGTAAAAAAAGCCCTTTGGTTATTTCTAAAAAAAATGTAAGGTTTTAAACTGTGTACATTATCATTGAAAAAAATACAGGGTAATACATTTGAAAAAATCGAGAAGGCACAATTTGAAAATCCTCATATTTGGACATTAATATCGGACACCGTGTATGAGAGGGGTCGATCGTTTAGAAACGATGACTTAGCAAATTCTTAAGTTAAAAGAAATCCTGATCGAATTCATGTTCCTATAGCTTCTGGAAATCATTGAAGGGATTTTACCGAACTACCGTATCGTCGAAATTTTGCAGTTTTTTTTGATTAAGATCCGTACCGTTGGAAAAATATCCCTAATATTTTGCATCATGGTAGAGGTATTAAAGAGCATTGAAAATTTGCTAAAATATGAGGGGTGTATATCAGAAAATAATTTCTTGAGATGCAGAATTGAAAGTACAAAGGATATGTTTTTCAACTAAATTCCTAAAACGTGGTTTGGCAGCTATGGAAGCCTAACGCACTATTGCCGGACCCTGTATAGTCATTAGCTTACGAGTTTGCCTGTCCAGTTTCCTTATTTCCGCTAGCGTCCACCCGAACTGTACTGGATTACAGGTGCTGCAAGGGATGTAAGAGCTTTGGTCTTGTTTTTCGCGCTGGACTCTGTCTTGACAATTTATCGGATCCTGCGGTAGTATTCTTTTGTTAGCCTGGTCTTCATAGTTCTGTGCTGGGTGCCATCGTGCTCGTCGATTCCTAGGTATTTTTAAACATCATCTTGTTCAAGTGATTGGATGGTGGTGAAGTTATCTAGCGTGATGTTCTCACTTGGTTGTAGTTTGTGACAAATATTGCTTTGGTGCACTCAACCCAAATTTGCTCTTGTTATTACTGTCTTATAAATTTCTAATATTTGCGTCTACGTTATTGTAAATAACTCGTCCGATTTTCTCCAAAATATTTCCATGAATTATTCGTTTATTATTACAGAAATTTTGCATCAGCAGTTGGTAATCGATCTGTATTTTGGTATATTTGATTCTCTCTATAAAGTCAAGTGAAGATTCTCTATGTTACCTTCTCATGTTCAGGTCTTATAAAACGTCAAAATTAATTCTGAATCCCAATTTATATATCGAAATACGTTTTAATTATATCCAATCATTAGGGAAAGGTCCTGAATTTATGATTATACGAGCTTCTTCAATGATTCTCGACTTAATCATTGTGTAACAATAATGATCAATCTTAGCGACGTTTGTTCGTCCAAAAGTTTTTATGTGATTTTCTATTTCTACGAGAAATGCTTGTAATTCGTGAGGATTACCGCCAAATTTTGGTAATAAATCACCGAATAATTTTAAATCATTAATATCTACTGAATAAGCTTGATTGACAGCTGGTTGAGTCATGTTCACTTTGAATTGATTGACTTTATTTATTAGATTGTCAATTTTGAGAAAAATATTTTTTAGTTAATTTCTTTCTCAACAATTAAAATTGAAATTACTCTATTCCTTTGGGCTGGGAAAGTAGGAAAAACTAGGGAAGCAATATATCACCTTACTCTCATTTAAACCTTGTATCTGGGCTGCTACATCCAAGCTCCGAAGGGTGATTTTCTCTAGGGCTGCAGGGTAGATCTAGTCAGGGTTGGTTGGTTCACCTTACAATTGCTTCAGGGATTCAGAACTCGTCTTGGCCTTTTTATCACTGCACTGGTTGAGCTTTTCATTTTTGTGGTCGGAACTTCGCTTTGGATTTTTCGTCACACTTTCAGAAAACTCGGGTTTTTGGAAGATGCTCAAAGATTTGAAATTCACGTTTACTTTTCTGAAGTGATACTAGCCACATACCATCCTCGTCACCATTGCTATTTTTGCTCTCGAAAAACCTCGTTTTAAAAAATACTAAGAGAATTTTATTCAGAAAATGTTACATACGATCTAAACAACTGATATCTATCGAATTCTATGGATTTGATAATAATATTATCCTATATACAATATATAACAAATGCTGATTCAGATGCCCTGTCGATGTTATCGTGCAATATTAGGTATTTCTATATTTTAAAGGAAATGTGGGATCGGTTTACATATCTGTAGATAGTTAATTGGATTACTATACTCTGTCTGCGAACAATTAGCAGACCGGATATATCTTTTTCCGTTATATTTTAAAGCCACTTCAAGGATTACTCTATAAATCAGCTGTGACAAGAAGCGAAAAAAACCCTACGATATTTGAAGTATGCAAAGGACACAAATTTAATTCACCAGATTTCCTAAGAAAAATGAATACTTCGGGCCCATTCAGACGCAGATTGAGGCAATGATTAACTAGATAGAAAAACTGTAAATGGGTGCGTGATTTTCTTCGACAACAATTCAGTGTCTTGGATTTCTCGCAAAGTGCAGTTGCATGATCTAGCAACGAAGCAGAATACCTAGCTACTGCTATTCAGCATCTGAACTATTACATTCGAATGAGGTAATGAAAGACTCTAATTTGACTGATACAAAAGCAATATTGCTGGTAGATAATCAAACCGCATTAAAATCAATTCCATGTTTTGACAGTAGCAAAAGGTCTGAACATATAAATATAAAGGCACATCTCATAAAAGACCGTGCAGCTGAAAACTTATTTTCTTTAAAGTATGTTCAAAGAGAGGAAAATATTGCCGATATTTTTACCAAAGCTCTTTGTAAAAGTCAGTTTGAAAAATTGAGAAGAATGTTACATGTGTTTTAATGTCCAATTTGTATTTAGGTTTTATTGAATGATATATTGATTTCATAAAAATTCAAACTGAGAGGGAGGTGTTAAAATGAAAATCAGAAATATGCATCTAATGGTATCTGTACTATACTCAACATATTTACAGGAGATGGCGCTGTGTTGACACAGTGGATGAAGTAGATACTTACAATACACATAATTATGGGAGACATGACAGTTGTTATGTGCCATCCAAAAATATACACATACAAATTTTATTTCCCATAATATTTCTAAAAAATAATATAGAATCGAATCAAAATCTAGTATTCGATTTAAAAATTATAGTTTGAATGTTCATGCCGAATCTTGTGGGTTCATATATGAAAAGATGATCGCCATATCTCTTTATCGGGAAGTAAAGTTGCGTTTGGCTGGTTCAATACGTGAATAGGTGAATGCTTTGGCAACGAATTTGAACAAGCGCGTGAAACCTCCTGACTTAACGTCAGTACTCTTCAATATTTTTCACATTCCACAATGTAGTGTGTGGTTCATTCTAACGAAAATTTTTCAAGCAAAATTTCTAGTTCCACGTTTTGGACACAGAATTTTGGTGAGTAATGGTAGGAAAGTGTCGAAACCTGGTATTCCATGCATCTTAAGCCCAACATAGGCATTTAAAATCATCACACAATTCCATGAAATCTCACGAATTCACGAAAGCAAGAAAATTCATCATTCTGTCCATAGGATAGGAAAAATGATTAATAGGTTATATATCATAGTGAATGTGGGTATAAGATATACAAAACAAAGAGTACACGATGAATTACACACCATGTGTGTACTCCAATCATACGTGACTCACAAATCATAATCCTGGCCCTGGTGAATTGATTGATACAAAACGTATTGCCACCATTTATCAACGACCAGAGATAGATATTGGTTTTAGACGCGATACATCATAAGGTTCTATATTCCTTCAATTCTCAATTACAGAGCTATAGAATCGGACCTCGCCTCTACTGCTTGTGCTGAAGTAGCAATTATGAAGGTGGAAAGATTAGTCTTGATCAATTCCCTGATTGCAGGTGTCATAAGAGATATTCGTTAATCAGGGTTTGAATTCGACGAATCTTCTTTCTACGGGGTGGCCGATACATAATGAATTTCAATATTTTCTTTGCCAACAAAGACGATATGTTGTTATCGACATACCGAAATGGAAATGGAAGATCGTTCAACAGTTCAAGTGTGTGGTCCTGATGTGAAGTCGGGAATTTTCGTAGCCAAAGCAGTCACTCATTCGAATATTCGTCCCGACAATACAAATTAACTCCTCAAATAAAGACAATTTTCCGATATCCAAAATGCATGAGCCTGCAGAAACTCCAGATGAAGCTTCGAGCCGTTATTTTTCAAGCATGCGCCAGATTTGACGATGATTTGGGAATCTTAGAAAAATTGCGAATCGATATATTCACGAAATTATGAGGCGGATTTCATCCACTCACGTTTTCTATTTTTGCTAAGTATGAAGCATCAAATCTTTTTTTTAATTATTATATTTACTGTCGGCCAATCGGTCGCAAACAAGCATGACAGCTTGAAATTTCATGAAAACTCCCAGCGGAATCCGACATATAATATTCTAGATTTTTGCTCGATAGAACGACTTCTGTTAGTTACCGCGTTTGTTTCTAGATCGGTTTATCATTTTTACAAACAGAACGGTAGGTGGATCACACATCGTTTTAGAACGGTAGGTGCGAATGACTGAAAATATTCATTGAAATAATTCAAATACAATTTGGATTTGATTCATTTAATATTTTTCGGGAATAACTATGTAGAACAGCCGATTTCCCCGGCCATTTGAATGTCGCTTTTCTACACAACATTCGATATCACTCATTTTTACGCGCTCGTTCTGGGGAACAGCGCGTTATCATTTCGTCACGATGTCTGTAATTTTCGAATTTTGAGCTGAAATTGGTCTTAAACGACTAGGTTGGACTCACAGATGAATCCGTGGTTAAATTCAATTATGTCCGTTTGTTCGTCCGTGTGTGCTCTAACTTTCGAAGGAATAGACCTTGCGACTCGAAATTGTCAGATTATGTTGAGAGTCCAAATATCTCGGTTCAGTTCGTAAATGGGTGAAATCGGTAGGATAGTTTCGGAATCAAGCTCATTTGGAATTTTAAGGTTCATTCGTCGGTATCTCATGAAGTAATGACACCATCAGATTAAAACTTCGCATATAATTATAAAGTAAGTGCTAAATTTCGTGTGGAACCAAATTCAAAAAAATATATTCATTCGAACATTATGTGAGTTTTTGTTGAAAAATTTTATTTTCTCCATAAATATTGAAAAGATGTCGACGAAATTTGGCGTAAACCTTGAAATCATTATTTAACAACAACGTTCTAAATTTCAATCCAGTCCGAAGTTTACTTTCGGATATATAAGGAAAAAAATATGCCGAAATTCGTTTTTATTTGTAATTTCAACGTTATATCCGCAATAGATCAAGAAAAACGAATGCAATTAGGTTGAAACTTCGTAACCAGTTGAAGAATACCAACACACTACAAGGCGCAAAATTTTGGTTGATGTAATAATTCGAACAATCGCGTTGAAAGACCTGAAATGTCACGTCATTGCTTCACAAAAATTTCATGTAGTTTCGAAATGCATCACTGTCTACTGGTAGGGCCTACAACTCATACTCAGTTTCATTATGATCGAATCAGTAATTTTCGAGTTCATTCATAAAAAACACTAGAAAAGCACTGCCGTGAAGGCAGCAGCATTTGCGCGCATGTTCAATGGAGATGACCGCTTTAGCAACTAATTTGAACATGCGCGCAAAAGCTGCTGGTTTCTATTTTTTTTTTTCGATAAATAACTGGATTTCAACTCTATATAATCTGTATTTCTGGGAATTTTGAATGGGTATATCTACGGAATCATTGGGCAGATTTTATCCATTCACGAATTCGACCTTCGTAATTAAGCCCCAATAAATCTTCTCTACAAATATCGAGTTTCTGAGTCGTTTCTTCCGGAAGTTATTGTGTTTACGGTCGGCCGCATTTGTAGAGAAGGTTTGGACCTCAATTACGAAGGTCGAATTCATGGGTGGTAAAATCCGCCCAATGATTCCGTAGATATTGTAACGAAGTGATTTTCGTTACTAAGATATTAATCAATTTGTTTCATTTATTTCGAGAGGTTCCCTAACAGGAATGAAAGAATTATTACATCAAATATATTCCGATGCATTTCAGTCTCTGACCTATATTCTAACTAAGTGATATTGGTCACTTAGGCTTAGGAATTGTCAAATTAATTTTATTTTGTTTCGGGAAAATTCCTATCAAAAGGAATTATTCCATCATATTTATTTCGATGCATTTTCAGTTTCCGTCGTATGTATAAAAACCATGCTGTACCCGGCGATTTATTGCTTACCGCAGTTTTTTCACATGTTTACGGCGGTCTCGGAGATTGAATTGTATGAAAAACGGGTAAATGCGTGTTTACGCGACCCGCTTTATAATTCTTTCAGAGAACAAAGGAATTTGAATGAACCAATCAGGGAACCGTAAAGCATCCTCCCTTATGGAATTTCTCGAAATTTTGGACATGTGACATCCCCACTTTTCCGAAAGGACATGTCCAGACGAAATGGGCAACTTTTTGAGAGTATTCCGAGCCGTCAAGTCTAGTTAGATTTTTGCTATTACCGTGTTCAATTCACTGTTCTGCAATAATTAGTTACTAACATTCTATCGTGTCAAATCCGATAATTATTTCGGGTAGATTCTGAAGGTAATAAAGTCTTCAAATTTGACAACCGTATATAGTGAGTGAAAGGGGTGTTTTACCTGGTAAATACCCTTTGGGCTTTATTAGGCTTTACGTTTGATTTCTGTATATTTTCCTGTGTTCCATTTCCATTTTCCGTTCAATACGAATCGGGAAATAAATTAGCTATATCATTTGGTATTCCGGTGAATAATTTTTAGATTGTTTTCGGGAACGTTGTAAGGGACATTGCCTGCAACCTTCGTTCAATTGCCCTCTCTTGTGGTTGAATTGAGGTGGTATTGTACCTAAGTTATCCTCGAGTTACCTGGTTGTATCCGACGCTTTGGGCTGAGTTCGGGCGAAAGATACAGGCTATGTGATTCGGGTTTGAATGAGCGAAACTTTCCTGAAATACCCGGTTTGTTTATTCTGTAATTCGGAGCACTAGTCTAATATTTTATTAGGTCATTTGTAGATTGTTTTCGGGGACGTTGTGAGCTCTCTGATAGGGGTTGAATTGAGGTGGTACTGTACCTGAGTTATCCTCGAATGATCTGGTTGTATCCGACGCTCTAGGCTGATTTCGAGCGGAAGATACACGCTGTGATTCGAGTTTGAATTAGCGAAACGTTCCCGAAAGTCCCTTTTAGATTTGTGGAGTGCTTTATCGTCACGGCCTTGTATTTTGGTTAGTCATATTCGACAGTATTTTTGGAGCGGGTCGACATTATTTTCGAATTTTCCTCTTTTATTGGGTTGCGTCGCTAAAAGAGAATGAAAGGAATATTGTGACATTGTCTAGTTTTCATGGATAGAACACCAGAAGTGAGGGAACACTATATATCCCCAAACACAAAACCACCAAGTTTGAAATGTCACCAATGTATCAATGTATCAAAGTGTATAACCATTTGCCATATAGTATTCGATCTCTCAACTATAAGGAATTTAAAGAAAACAGTTAAACTTTTATTGTTGGAAAAATGTTATTATAGGGTGAACGATTATTTCGATGAATGTATTATTGTATAGTTTTTTCTGTTAACTTTCTTTTCCTTTCTGTGACTTATCCTATACATGTGTACATGTCTTAAAGGATCAATATATATTATTATTATCATTATTATTATTATTATTATTATTATTATTATTATTATTATTAATGGTACATACGTATAGTATTGAGTTTTTTTTACCCTACCAAATTTGCAAAACTTTGTGTGTACGAATCAAAATTTCGTGTAAACATTTTTGTGGTGGATAAACTTAATTTGATTTGATTTGATTTGATCATCACGAAATTTCGCTCATATTTGCACAACAGCAGTTTATAACTAGTTACTCAGCTTAATTATGATCGGATCAGTATTTTTGAGTTCATCCATGAATGAGAGTCGATAACGAGTAAGAAACGTGAAAATTTCACATAGTTTTCCCCAATATCTTCGAAGATAAATATTCGATCAAACTAAAATCGAACACGCTGACTTCGACGTCTGTGAGACTTCCTTTTGAAAACAGATGGAAATTTTCCAATCACCTTCGATTTAAATTGCTCGTCGGTATTCTTCAACTAACTAGGAAGCTCATTCCCAATCGCGTTAGTTCTCGTTAAGCGCAAACTCGATATATTGTTCGTGATGTCACAATACAGAACTAAATATGGTCAAGAATATAAGAAAATGAAAAAGGATTATGAACAGGAAATAACAAAGTTGAAGCAGGAATATATTGGTAATAAAATAAAAAAATCTGATCACAAATCAAAAACTACGTGGGGTTTATCAAGTCGCTTACTGGTGGATGTCATTCTAAATAAATACCTCCTTTGACTTTAACAGCTATTTTGTGAATGCAGCTTCAAACAGTGTACCTGATTATATCCGGGATCAATCAAAAATGAAGTATAAATGTGTAAAAATTCATTTTTTGTGTTTGAGATAGAAGCTATGGAAATCGTAGAGTGGTTGAGAAATTAAAAATTATTTCCGTCGGGATATGATCAAATACCTAGTCATGTTATTGAAAAGATAATTCATCTCGTAGTTGAACCCTTAAAGTACATTAAGTTTAATGCTTTTGTAGCAGGTAAATTTCTATCTGCGCTCAAATTGTCGGTAATAATGCCTGTGTATAAATCTGATCCAGTGGATGATTTGGGTAGCTATAGAAATAGAAAGTATTCTGGCAAATCGTCTGGTTAGGTTCTTTAGAAAACACGAAATTTTTTTATCGTCCCAAAATGGCTGTATGAATGAAAAAGTACAAGTACAGCAATTTTTGAACTAACACAGTTAGTTCTAGAGGCATATGAATAAAAAGAGTACAAGTACAGCAATTTTTGAACTAACATGGAAAGTTCTAGAGGCAATGGAAAAAAGTGATATCCCGGTTACTTCATAGATGGTTTTACGGAGAGACATGCAGGGGTATTTTTAGAGCTTGCAATTTTCACACTTTAACGGGACTTTATGTTTATAATTGTATAAAATTTCATATACAACACAAAGAATTATTTGAACAGCATACAAATAGGAACACTAAAACTAGACCAATATTTCTTTTCCACACATAATATATGGCATCAACACAAAATAATGCACATCGCATTATAATTTAATGAACATGTACATCATATGTGCATTTAATTATTCAACGCTCTTTCAAAGCAATTTCGTCGCATGGCGGGTGAAAATGTATTTGTTCAAAAGTTATGTTTCTTTATGATGGAATATGAACAGTACAATGTGCAGGAATACTATGATTACTGTAAATTGAACAAGAATTATAATTTCATTTGAAATTTTCTCTAAGTATTACACTCGTTTACTATGAAATGAATGAACATTATTAGTATTATTGAAAAACTAACCTCAAAATTTCAAAAAGCCATGAATGAGAATAAATGTCTGATCCAACTTGAATTTGAACCACTATGCCAAATCTCATTGAAATCTGATGAATAATTTCGGGAAACCTATTTTTTCGAAGAAATACTTTCTACAGGTTCATTCATCGAAACGGACTCCACAAAAATTTTGTATGAAGTGACCCCTCCGTATTTTTCGACTAGTTACAATTCATCGAAATAAAAAGGAAATGACCTCGAAATTCCAAATGAGAACGAAATTTTACATATTATTTTTCCAACATCTCCAAAAATTAATGTCGGATCGAATTGAATTTTCAAATACCGTCATCAAATTTTGACTTGAAGATCTGTTTTTAATTTCATGGAAATGTAATCAATAATCTCCGAAAAAAACAATTTGCTAAGACAACATTTCGTTCAGCATTCTTTAAAAATTTTTCAACAATTGCACCCTCAAGAAATACTGCTCCGAGTTGCGCGTTTTTATTTTTCTGTATCAAACGCCATCTCTCAGCCCTTGAGACGCGCGCTCTCCCTTGCGTCGGCCCTACATATGGCCGCCTCGTGCAGGGGACGCTAGCGCTCACGATTCACGAAGCACCTCGTAGATAGATCTTCTCAAGATCTTATAAGACTGCACCTATTCGTCTCTCTGGATCTCTGGAGCTCTAAAATATTCTTATTACAGTAGCTCAGAGGTTGGTTGGTCACATAATGGGCAAATTCGTATCATGCTTTGTTGAAGTGGACTACGACAGATTATGAATTATATGAAAACCTGACGTCACTGTTTCACCTCAAGATAATGTAGTCGTTATCGGTAGACACTGATGAATTCAGAAACTACCTAAAATGCATGTTAATCACTGACGTGAGATCAGGTCCTTCAACGCAATTGTTAGAATCTTAAATATAAGATCAACACAAAATTGTGCACCTTGTTGCGAGTTGGTACTCTTCAACTGATTATGAAGTTTCAATCTGATTGCATTCGTACTTCTTGAGCTATTGCTGAAATACCGTTGAAATTCCAAATAAGAAAAAAATTTGGCAAAATATTTTCCTTACATCTCCGTAAGTGAACATCGGATCGAATTAAAGTTTCGGACGTTGTCGTAAAATTCTGTTTCTGAGGTTTTTGCCAAATTTTCAAATAAATTTTTTTTAATTTTCTAACATTCGGATCCACACGAAATTTTGCACTAAGTTGCGCGTTGATATTTCAAAACTATCTGCAGAGTTTCAATCTGATATCGACAGAATCAACCTCTGAATTTCAAACGCGCCTAACTCCGAAACTATTCGATTGATTTCACCTATTAAAGAAATCAACCGAAATATTCGGACCCTTAACCTAATCTGACAATTTCAAGTCACTAGGTATTTTTTTTCGAAAATTGTTGTACATACGAACGGACGGACAGAATTGAATTTAAGCACGGATTCAAGGAGGCTAAGTTCTAATTCCTCCTATAATGCTCCTGTCTAAGATATCTTTTGCGCAGGCTCACAATGGCGAGGCATTCTGTGATCAGGTGAACAGGAGTTTCCTCCTCTTCCCCACAAAATCTGCACTCGTCAGTTTCTGATAAGTCCATTCTCATCATGTGCTTCCTTAGGCGACAGTGTCCTGTGGGGAAACCAGTGAGGAGGCGTAACTTATTCTTATTGAGATCCAAATGATTTTTGGATCTAGCAATTTCAAAGTTCCGAAGGAACTTTTTACAGTGTTCCATTCCTGGAGAATTCCTTCAGAGTGCTCCTCTTTCATTTTCTTCTTTCTTCAAAAACTCTTTCTTATAGGTACATTTGCCTATACCACAGAAAGGTTCTGGGCCAGTAGGTAGCGTTTCTGCTCCCTTTCTGGCTAGAGTGTTGGCCTCTTCATTTCCTTTGATTCCTGAGTGCCCAGGACCCAGACTAAGGAGACCTTGTTATTCTTATGAATAGGAGTATGAAAGGAGAATAAAGATCTCAGATAGTTTAGTATTAGATTTAACCTCCTTGTATAGATTCTACACTATGGGGTTTCGAGAATCGAATTGACCAATCATTTGAGATAATGTACGACTCATAATTCGAAAATTACAGACATTGTGTCGGAACATAGCCCTGTTCCCCAGTTACAAGCGAGTAACATCAAAACTGCCCCAGAATAATATTACGACAACCTTCGACGTTTTGCCTACTTAGAGCCGTCAACATAAACTCATGTCAACCAAAGAAACGCGTTAACTCCTATTTTGAACAACATTTCACAATTTTACTTCTTATAATGGGTCCTTATAGTTTCATCGTACCAGTCCTCAATAATAAGACGACACTGGAGACACAGGGAAAATTATACCTCAATAACTGTATAATCTACTGCACAAAAAGGGTAGATTTGCGAGGCAATTGGAAGATCTAATGTGCGTATTTAGGTTCCGGCTCCTCTGTTCCTATAGTGGATTTCTATAGTAAATATCGAGGTTGCTGTAATAGCTTCCTCTTCGAATGGAATTCGGTCGGAAGTCCAAAGTGCGAATGCGGAAAAGAAGAAGAAACAATAGAAAATTCAGTTAATAGTTGTCCAATATATAAATTTGACGATGATTTTGAGGCAAATTTTTTGGTGTCTGATACTTTTCTGTGATGGATCGTGAACTCAAATCAACTTAATGAATGATAAGACATTTTAACATTTACTAGCTCATATTGGTCTTTTCGTCTTCTCTTCTTGTTTTCAGGTGTGATATCGAGATATCAACCTGAATCGAAAGGAGAAAAGAAATTATGTTTCGTGGATGAAAAAGAAGCCGTCCAATAACAAACAACAATTTTTAATGTGCTTTTCCGTTTTCTCATTTTCCAGTTTCAAGCAAAATGGCTAAGTTCGATAAAATGCATCTCAGTTTGGTCATCGAGGTCTTAATTATATAACATAATTAGCATTTAATCGCTTATTTCCTGTCGGAGCAAAAATCTAGATTCAAAATCATATTAACCACGTGATAATTGACTATTTTTCCCTTGTCTTCTGCGTCTACGCTGGATCTGCTCTGTAAATGTATACTCATCGGCCACTCTGTAGAAAATTTTGTGTCCCATACCTGAGCAAATTTATGAGTACTTTGTATATCTAGATGTTCGAAGGAGTTCTTCCTTCATAATCTTCTGTGAGGGTCCTTAAAAACAGCCAAAATCAAAATCATCCATCATTTGATGACCCTCGTTCATAATGACATGACAAAATCAAATGATAAATAATTTTGATTTTGGCTGTTTTTATGGACCCCCACAGAAGATTATGAAGGAAGAACATCCACATTGTGTATTCAACTATTCATATATAAGCTCTATCAATTCCACACTTTTCGTTATAAAAACAGGTACCAATAGGCCAATAAATTCTTGCATCACCTGTAACAATTCGAAATACTCTTCATCTCTGTCCTATGAAACCAGCACAAATCAGACAAGAATGCTCACAATTTGCCGCTTATACATAGCCCCAATTCGTTAGACCGCTATCGAGGCGATTAATATTTGTTTCGACCTAACCCAAGTTGAATGCTTGTATAGCGAGTATTAATATAAGTTGAAATTCTTCTTATATTGATGACAACCTCCGGCAGAACTTATTGCCTCGAATTCCAGAAATGAATAGCATTTAGACTTGTTCACTCAGAGACCACCTTTAAGTCGGACTATTTCTATGCCATTTCTAATTAAACTACCTGAAAAGCCTTTGGATTTTTCTTCAACATCTCAAGAAACCACTGGCTGTAAACCTGACGCTCCACTATCTTCAGATCAATGAATATTCAGTTAAATATAAGTAATCTCCTCGTATATTGATTCATTAAGTTTGAATCATTCACCCAATCGATATTCGTTGCACAATAAGAATACGAGTGATGGCGCCTAACTGCATCGAGCTCGTTACATAGAGCAACCATCAAAAAGCTATATTTTTCTGAAAAAAGACTTCGAAATGGCCTAAGACGATTTCAACTGAAATATTGATGAAATAGTTATTCTTCTTAAAACTTAACTATCTCCCTGCCACCGTACGTGAAGGAAATTTAAAAAAAATAGTTCTAAATACTTAGAGTTCGCTAATGATGAGGTTGTACTCACTGATAAACTGATACAGCGTTGGTTGAAATATGGTACAACCTTTTTGGTAAACAACGAAATGATGTCTAGATATCGTACAGTTTTCGAGATATATGTGTGCAGCACAAACAGTAAAATTTTATTCTGTCCGTATCGGAGTTATAGTAATTTGAAATTTTGAGGTTAGTTCCCGGATATCTCATTGATTTGATAAGCTTGAAAATTTGCAATCAGCTGGATGATATACCAACGCGCAACTTAATGCAAAATCAATTCTGTCGTTAAAATAAAAAAAAAATATCAGAAAATTTTCCAAACTTTGTTGAAATTTTGGGTTTCTCGGAGACCATCAATAGGTCTCTTGCTTGTAACGCGAATTATCATATTTTTATGTTTTTTTGATTCTATATCAATACGAAATCATAATGTATGCTATAACACAATTCAATAATTCGCGAATTTCGAATAATTCGGTATTTAAATAGCCAAATCGGGACTGAAGGTCCAAGTGGGAGAAACGCATCAGATCGCCTCTACGTATGTCACTCGTTATTGTACGATTCACCGATCGATACAGCTCGACGCTGTCTATTGGCTTACTAGAGAGAAAAGTACACGAGAAGAGGGAGAGAGTAGATATATTCCCATAAGTCACGGAAACCGCGAAGTTTCTTCCGTTTTAACAACCGACATGCAGAGTCAAATATAAAAGAGCATTTTCTGGTTAAAAATTGAAATTTTTGATGGCGGATAAAGTTTTTCAGTGGCCTCACGGATAGAATATTTGATTCCAATAATAAAAAAAATTCATGCAAGAGACCTATTAGGTTTCAATAGAATTTGACACAAACCTTGCAGTTAATATTCAACAATACTCTTCTGAATTTCGATTCGATCCCATATTCATTTTATTTCTGGAGATTTTTCATTTGAAATTTGGTGGATGTTTCTTCAATATCTCGAGAGGAATCCACGCTATCATACTGAACCTTTGTAACTAGTTATAGAGTACTGCTGTGTAATGTTACGTTGAATGGCTAGAGGATTTTGTGGATGGAAAATAAAAAAATTGAAAACAATCCCGAAACAATTCGTTTTTGAAACACTTTTCCTCAAATTGACAAAGAATTTGGCGCAAATCTTGAAACAAATATTCAACCAAAAGTGTATCAAATAATAGTTCGATGTGATATTCATCTCAGGACATATCGGAAAAGAAATATGAAAATTTCGAGGCTATTTGAAAATTTTAGTATATTTCCTTAATTTCTCAAGGAGACATAAAGCGATCAGATTTAAAAAAAAAATCGCGGATTATTGTAGAATGTTCATGCCCAATTGTGGAATTATGTAGGGAATGTACGGCTTAAAAGCTTGAAAAAGTAATTTCTTGTCGAAAGTTTCCTGATAATCGTTCGATTAGATCATTCATATCAATTATCTTATATTTGGAGATCTACTCATCATATGTTCCTCACTAAATTTCACATAAACCTTCACGCTGTACTTTTTCTTTGAAGAAATTGATTTGAATTCGACCCGATCTGATTTCAGTAAAAAATATATATATATCGGAACGAACAATTAATATATCGTTACATAAAATGAATATATGGCTGCATCTAAAAATATTGACTCGAAAATGAATATGCAAATCTACTTTTCTCCCAAACGGCGCGTCATACTAAATAATGCTCGGCGATTAGAGATAACGTTCGGAATCGTTTGGAGCAGATTTTATGAATTTATACACGAAACTTATGAGTTGTCCTCGTAAGTACCCATATAGTTGGGAATACTGACTTCCAGAGAAAACAAGTCGAATTACTTAATTCCAATAATCAACGGACTTCTCACTGCCTGATAAGGCAAGAAACTCACTCTCAGGACCGTCAATACTGTCAAATAAGGAATCTTTTAGTGATAATTACGGAATATCAATTTGGGAAATTGATCCATAATTGCGGCAAAGAAACATCAAGATTACAGGGGAGTGCGAAGCTCAGAAGCGGATTAAAAGACGCCAGAGGCGTGCGATAGCCGGGGGTACCACAGCGAGAGGCCGAGAAGGAAGTACCAAATTTTATTTTTCGAAATTACACACATTATCGCTCGGTAATGTGTCTGTCCTTTCTCCTTGAGTGAAAACTCATTTGAATTCTCGAATTTATGAGGTTGGACCCGTTTGTGATCTACAAGATTGTAATTACCCCTTGAGTTAGCTTGTAATTTTGACGAATGTTTCACACCTTTTCCCTTCTAATTGGTTCATTCGGCACTTACGGTCTGATAGAACAGATGCGTTTTATATAAAGTTATATGAATTTTTACCATAAAGATACAGAAAGAATTGAATTAATTCAACTAACTTGTCCAAGGCTACAATCATAAGTTAATTCCAGGAAAATCCCATCAAGCTTAAATTTCCTGAACATAACAATCGATCAGGTAAGAAGTAGAAAAATGTCCTTTCCAAAGTAAAGGAATTATTTATTATTATTCGCCCATATAAGTGCTTCCAGTTGAAATTAAGGGGTATACAAAGTGACTCAGACTTATGATTTTTTGTCGGTTTCTCTAGCTATGTCTTTCTGAACTCTGCTATATTGAAAGGGTCTAGAAGCAGGCATTTTATCATATTTGGAAAAATTATATTTTTTTTTTCCGTAAACCACATAAACTTTTCATTTTCTAATGAGGAACTCTCAATATTATTAGATACAGTTTCGAAATCCTGAAATCAGTGAATCCTATTATACTTTATAGTCGATATTTCAGAATAACTCACTGGAATTCTTGGAAATAATCAAGATAGTATTGTGGTTTGAAATACCCGAAAATGAGTGAAAGAATCCACTCTTGATAGTACCTCAATTGTACTCTGACGTCATTCAAAAGTAACATTGAAGGGGTATCGATCAAGTTGAATTCATTTTGTGTATAGCCATTACGTAAGGTCAGGAACTTTTACGCGCTTCATTAAATTCGTTTCCAAAGGAGTCACCTGCTTATTAATCCCTACAAACACAGTTCTACTCTCTAATACACTGATTTGGAGCTCATTTCTCTTCAAGTAATAGATTTGAATTAGATCCGATCTGTTATTCTGGAAATATTTGAATGTGTATAATACCTATGAATCATTTGGCGGATTTTACCCATACACGATCGCGGCCATCGTATTTGAGTCTCAAGTACTAGATTTAAATTGGACCTAATCTGTATTTTGGAAATATTGGATAAATAAAATTGGACGGATTTTACCCATTCGCGAATTCGACCTTCGCAATCACGCACATAACCTTCTCTACAAATATCGAGTCCCTAAGTCTCTCAGAAGTTAATTTGTATGCGGCCGGACTAACTACGGATCTTTAACACGACAACTGAAAGAAAATGCTGATAGACTAAATAATTGTTGGGAAGTTTTGAAGTTTGATTTCGATAGCCGAATTGCTAAAATGATTTCCCAGATATATCTATCTCAAAAATTAATATCGGATCGCATTGATATTAACTCAGAAAAAAAAGACTTTTAAGCCTTATGAAGAATTTCGTGATGACCATATGATTAGTAGATCGCAAAACATAAATTATCTGAAAACATTTGCCTTCAAATTGTTACTTATGAAACGATCGACACGAAATTCCGCTCATATTTGCACATCAGCAGTTTCCAACTAGTTACTCAGTTTTATTATGACTGGATCAGTATTTTTTGAGTTCAGCCATATATAAGAGCGATAACTAAGAGAGAACCGAAGAATTTGACATAGTTTTTCCCAATATCTGCGAAGATAAATGTCGGATCCAACTGAAATTGAACACCGTTGTTGAACACTGACTTCAGGGCCTGTGAAATTTTCTATTGAAAACAGATGAGAATTTTCCAAATTAATTGTTTTTGGCAAGTTGGAAAATTTTCCGATCATCTCTGATTTCAATTTTTACTCATACCATCCCCACGAAATTTTGCATGTAGTTGCTCCTCGGTATTCTTCATTTAACTAGGAAGTTCATTTCTAATCGCGTTAGTTCTTTTCAAGATATTTGAAAAAAAACCTCAAAATTGTCAGAATGAACTCGAATTTGAAGCACTGTGCCCAATCTCATTGAAATAATGGCCGAAAAAACAGTTTTTCGAAGAGATATTTTCTTCAGGTTCATTCATCGAAACAATCTCCACAAAAATTTTGTATAAAGTATTCTTCGACTAGTTTCAAGCTGATTGCATCAGTTCTTTTCTAAATATGAAGAAATTTACCTCGAAATTTCAAATAAAACCAAAATTTGACATATCATTTTTCCAATGTCTCCAAAAATTAACATCGGATGGAATTGGAATCTCAAATACCCTTATCAAATATTGACTCAAAGATCTGTTACCAATTTCATAGAAATGTAATCATTCGTCTCCGAAGAAGATGAATTTGTTCCGACAACATTTCGTTGAACATTTTTTAACAGTTGCATCTTCAAGAAATACTGATCTTACTTGCGCTTTTTAATTCTTCTGTATCGAACGCCATCTCTCAGCCCTCACTTGAGACGCGCGCGCTATACCACAGATCAACCAGATAAACCACTCGCCTCATTTACTTAGGAAATCTATGTCAACGCAGATATGACCCTGAATCGAGCTAATCAGAATTTTAGTAGGCGTTTGGGGTGCTTTGGGGTGCCAATCAGATTGCAGGAATAGGATTACATCACTCGCGCCGCTTTTGGACTCGCATGAAGAGGTTATAAACATGTAAACAATCTGAAATGAATTTTTCATCCTATTTATTGATGAATAATTTCGTAACTGTTCCATTTTAGAATATAATCCAAACCGTTTTTTACAACCAAATCAATTGTGTAGTCATCTTTGAAGTTCTATTTTATGATGACAGCCCCCATTATATGTTTTAATTATACGACAAGAATTGGAATCGAACTTAGGTGGACTCATTCATAATGTTCATTTTATATAATATAAAGGAATCGCAAATGAAGAAAAAGCATTACAACCTCCATTATTCAATTAAAACGGTGGGATGTCTAATAAAATTGTATATGATTGCACAAACACTAGGATTGGAATCGAACAAAGTTGGTCTATTCATAGTTTGATTTTATATTGAAATGAATCTCATTTGATGTGAAACTTCAAAGATTCTCTGATTAAGGTAAACGGGTTTTCCATAACATTTTTCCAAAATTTCATTTACTCCAACCGAGTTCTTCTACAGGAGTTTCAGATGTGACAAAACACTCGATTTGGTATTGGAAATTTGCTTTTCAAATGGTTTCATCGAAAAATCTTAGTCTGATTTTGATTTTGTGATTCCTGAATCCCGACAAATCCGTTTTACATTTCGATTTCAGATATTCCAAAATCAAGTATTCAATTTGACAGCTGTTTCGAGGAAGAAGAAAGTGTGGTTATGTCTTATATTTCTCAAGGTCGTAGAGACGCGATTCCCGCAAACGATGAAGTGATTTGTCTTGTTCGTCTGTGGCTATACTTTATCACTTGCCTCGGGAGTAGCCTTCATATGGCTGCCTCGTGCAGGGGACGCAAGCGCTCACGCTGCACTTTGTAGATATTCTCAAGATCTTGTAAGACTGCGCGTCTCCGTCTCTCTGAATCTCTGGCACTCTAGTACATTCTTATCGGATCTTCGGATCCACACGAAATGTTACACTAAGTTGCGCGTTAGTATTTCGAAACTATGCAAAGTTTTAATCTGATCAAATCCCTACTTCATCAGACATCGTGGAATTAACTTCAAAATTTCAAATGTGCCTAACTCCGAAACTGTTCGATCGATTTCACCCATTAACCAACTTAACCGAGATACTTAAACTCTCAACCTTATCTGACAATTTCAAGTTGCTAGGTCTTTTCCTTCAAAAGTTAGAGCACATACGGACAGACAGCATTGAATTCGAGCGCGGATTTTCCTTCAGGTTGTTGAACCCAATCTTTCAATACAATTTTCGGCTCAATTTCAGACATTGTGACGAAACTATAATGCGATATTCCCCAGAACAAGCGCGTAAGTTTAGACGTGAGGTCAGGAGCTTTTACGCGCGTGTTCAAACGCGTTGGTTGAGTCACTTTCTTCAGTATCGAGCCCGTCCAAGGCAGCTTTACTTCCTGATCGAAATATTCAGCGATTTTCATATCGCCCTCAAAAAACTCTGCACCAACCTTCAAGTTATCATGTTTTAAACAAGTGCTAAGTTTCAATTCGTTCCAATCTGTATTTTCGGAAATATTGGAAAAATAATTTTGAATAATAACAACCCTATAATTGGGCTTATTCCACCTTCGTTATTACGCTCCAACCCTACTCTATAAGAATCGAGTCCTAAGAAGTATTTTTCGGAAGTTATTTTGTTCACAATAGGTAGTAATCTTTCGGAATAAGCAACTGAGAGACTCTATATTCGTAGAGTAGGTTTGGGCCTGAATCGGGAAGACCGAATTCATGAATGGACAAATCCACCCAATGATTCCGCAGATATATATATACAAAAGCTTCTTTTTCCAGTATCTCCGAAAAAACAAACCAGATTGAATTGAAATCTTGTACCGTAAAATGGGGTGACTTTACCTTGGGGGGTGACTTTGCCCATTCATTGTGGTGATCTTCCTGCACCTATAAGCTGCCGTCGTGGAAGAATTGTCTTTGGAGTTGACTTCAAGAACTATCAACTATAAATTAAATGCGACAGTACTTTGTTTCCCTTCTTTTTATTTTTTATAAACAGTATTTATGTATTTTTCAGTTCTTTTCGATAAATAAAATTTCTAACTTGCCTATGATTTTTATTTAAGCTATCCAAACAGGTTTTATTTGTGTTCAACACAACTAACTTTATTTTGAAAAACTTAAATATGCTTTTAAATGGGGTGACATTGATATATCAATGAAAATGAACAAGGTGGCAAAGTCACCCCATTTGAACAACTGACTTTACCCACCCGGTTATTTAATTTTTTTCCGAATTAATTTTTTTTTCATTGCGGAAAGGAAGTTACTAAAGCGTTGCCCTTACTGCCACTCGTTGCGTAGATCCTACGATTCATGGAGAATACGATACTATATAGAAGAAAAAAGGATTCAAAGTTCTAAATTGGGCAAATTCACCCCATTTCACGGTACTGAATATGACTTCTTGAAATTTCATCAGATTTTCATGAAGACCAAATGATTAAAGAATCTCAAAATATAAAAATTTTAAAAAAGTTTTTTGTATTTTCACGAACTTATGCATGATTTTAGGCAGGAGCATTCGCCAAATAGTCAGGGTTAGATTCTGATCAAATCAATATTTTTTCAGTTACTGTGGAAATAGCAACGAAAAAAAAATTTGACATATTTTACCTGTATGCCGGAGGAGGAGGCTATGTTTTTCGAGTGTGTCATAGTTATAAAAGTGACACCTATTTTGGCCATGTTCTAAGTGCACTAATTTACATATACAGATTGTAAAATCAATAATAAAGACAGTAGATGACGAAACGACAAAAGAGTATCATTGAAATAAGAGATTACCAATTGATTCCAGAAATGATATCACATGGCGCAGTCGAATTGATAAACCTACGTTTCAACTGCAGACATACTTAATTATATATTTGAAGAATATAAAATATAATTTTAAAGAATATAAAAGTGAAACAAAAGTCACTAAATGACTCCTCCAGTGTCAAGTGCTACAACATCAGGTGTGTTCCAAGCTGTACCCCCCAATGAACTATCTTTCGAAGGTGACATCAAATCAGCTAACGAGCTATCCAGCTGGACTGACTGGAAGAATGAAGGGTAAGTAGTCTCTGTATTAGAGTTAGAACTATATTTGGGATATATTGAGAAAGTACTAAGAAAGATTAGGAAAAGTGTAGCCCTTATCGGACTGGATGTGAATGCTATGTCTCACTTGTGGTTCAGCAAGGAATTCGTAAAGGAAAAGGGTCTCCTTGAAATGAATAGGTGGTCTGAATGGTAGACTTTCAGTGGTACAGCGAGGAAGTCGGACATCGACCTCAAACTGATGAATGGGAAGGTCGATGAAATGTACACTACCGATTGGTGTGTAAAGCTTGACTGTGTCAGTGACCATAACGGTTTACTAATAACTCTTGACATGAGAGTAAAAAAGAGAAATAATTTGTTGGGTATGTGAAGGTATAAGGTGAAAGACGTCGACTGAGCGGCATATGAGGATGAAATCAGAGCTGAGGCCAAAAGTTTTGGACTTGTCCAATACATGGCCTTTGGTTCTGAGAAAGTAAGGGCATTGGAAGGCTGGATCAACACGGTGAACAGATGAATGTTGAAGAGGCCAGTCAGGACCGCAGCCAGGGTATCCTGGTGGACGACTGACCTTCAGAAGCGAAAGGGAGAAGTGCGAAAGCGCGCGTCGATTTTCAATGAGCACGGAAGAGGAACGCTAGCGAAGATGAGGAAATGCTCTATCTACTTCTCAGGAGTAGATTTAAGAGGGAAACGCATTAATCAAAACAGAAAAACATGGGGAGATTCGTTGAGAAAATGGGTAACACCGACCCTTGGGGGGAGGTGTATAAGATATGCATGGGAAAGAAAAGAAAAAGTTCAGTTGAGTGGGGTTAGAGTCAGCGATAGAATGACTCAAAATTAGAGCGAAGCGGAAAATACCTTGATGGATGGGTTTCTTCCAGTCGGCGATGACCGTAATGAGAGAGATTCAAGGGTGGGTGTTCACTATGGATGAAGTGAATATGGTGGTGCGAAAGCAGAAGAATGGAAATGGCCAAGGTATAGATGGTATATATCCTGAGATGGTTTAGTATATATGGCGATATATACCTGAATTTGTGTTGTCTATGTTTAACACAATTTTACGAGTTGGCAGTTGGCTCCACAAAAGGGAAGTCAACTGTCGATGCATGAAAGGCGGCTGAAAAGGTAGTCAATGAAGCACAGGACGAATATGTCCTGGGCATTCTGCTTGACTATGGAAATTAAGATAATGAAATCTGGAAAGGATGCTAGTAAGAGCTTTGAGCTTGCATACGGGATAATGATTGTTGGCTAATTGATACGAACGAGTGTTATGAGCAGATGGGCTGCAACTCTCGAGAGGTCTTCAGCAAGAGAACCTCAATTATAGACTTGTTAAGGGATTCTTCGGGAGTTGATGGTAGATCGAGGAAGGCTTATTGCGTAGGCTCTTTTGGGTGTCGGTCTCATCTCGGGAATTTGATGTTAGAAGGCTTTTGCTTTACTCAAAACTGTGGAATACGAGTCGTGGTGCAGGGCAACAGTTTGTGGCTGAAGTAATTAGTTCAGCCTGGTTCTGAAGGGTGCTATGCCAGGTCTTGCCGATACCATCCGGAGTCCTGGGTGTTCAAAATATATTCCACGCGGCTGTCGATGGTCTTGGTAAACCTGCTCCGGCAAGGCAAATATTCTCAAGATCCTAAATTTGCTAGGGAATACGTTCCCGGAGCATGTCTGACCAATGATGCTGTGATTGGTACTATGGGGGGCTTTTCCGCAGGTGCGCATCTCTAAGTTCGCCTGGAGGGGTTTGCCTGTCTGCCCTATTGGGATAGGTTTCGTAGTGGCGGTGGTTGCAAGCCCGCGTGTTGGGTAAGAAGGGGGATTCCCAATTCGGCGTGTGAGATGCGTCTTCAGCTCGGGTACTAACTTGCATAGCTTTTAGAGACTGCGATACGGTCTTCTCCGGCCAGTGAGGGTACAGGACTTGAGATCTGAAACCATATTGTTAGCAGAGCACTTCGCGTGTTCTGTGCGCTGATTAGGCATATGCCAATCTTGCGCCTATGGGGACCGTGGCCAAAAACCTTCGGATAGGAGGACTACGTTGAGCAAATTCCCCTTGTTGTTGACCGGAAGACCAGCGCAGTCAACGGGCATCGAACAAGATGGAAGTATTAACGGACGTCATCAAGTCCAAATATTACCAAAAAAGTTAAATAACTATTATTTTGCAGATAAATGCACTGAATGGGAGTTTAATCATAAATTGAATGAATAACCTGCTTTTGGTGAAATTTGTGTGAAGTGTGGGAAATATAATGATTTTGCTAATGTATGCAGACAATCAGGGTCCCTATTGTTGAATCGGGGATGGGAGAAAATGGGCGTGTTGACGGTGTTGTCAAGGAAACTCGGTGCATTTTTGATGGAACGATAGGGAACGTTCATACCATCACATTCAAGAATAGGGTCCTAGGAATAATTCGATGAACAGAGATTGAAAATGACGAAATTAAAGACTATGATTATGAAAATTCATGAGAAGTTTTTCTCAGATCAAATCTCATAAAAGACTCATAAGGGTAAGGGTAAGGGAAAGGGTAAGGATAAGTGTAAGGGTAAGGGTAAGGGTGAGGGTATGGGTAAGGATAAGGGTAAGGGTAAGGGTGAGGGTAAGGGTAAGGATAAGGGTGAGGGTAAGGGTAAGGGTAAGGATAAGGGTAAGGGTAAGTTTAAGGGTGAGGGTAAGGGTAAAGGTAAGGGTAAGAGTTAGGGTAAGAGTTAGGGTAAGGGTAAGGGTAAGGGTTAGGGTGAGGGTAAGGGTAAGGGTAAGGGTAAGGGTAAGGGTAAGGGTAAGGGTAAAGGTAAGGGTAAGGGTAAGGGTAAGGGTAAGGGTAAGGGTAAGGGTAAGGGTAAGGGTAAGGGTAAGGGTAAGGGTAAGGGTAAGGGTAAGGGTAAGGGTAAGGGTAAGGGTAAGGGTAAGGGTAAGGGTAAGGGTAAGGGTAAGGGTAAGGGTAAGGGTAAGGGTAAGGGTAAGGGTAAGGGTAAGGGTAAGTGTGAGGGTATGGGTAAGGGTAAGGGTTAGGGTAAGGGTAAGGGTAAGGGTAAGGGCAAGGGTAAGGGTAAGGGTAAGGGTAAGGGTGACGGTAAGGGTAAGGGTAAGGGTATGGGTAAAGAAAGGTAAGGGTAAGGGTAAGGGTAAGGGTGAGTGTAAGGGTAAGGGTAAGGGTGAGTGTAAGGGTAAGGGTGAGAGTAAGGGTAAGGGTAAGGGTGAAAGTAAGGGTTACGCTAAGGGTAAGATTCAGGGTAAGGGTAAGTGTAAGGGTAAGGGTGAGGGTATGGGTAGGGGTAAGGGTAAGGGTAAGGGTAAGGGTAGGGGTGAATGTTAAGCTAAGGGTAAGGGTGAGGAAAAGCGTAAGGGTAAGGGTAAGGGAAAGGGTAAGGGTAAGTGTTAGGGTAACGGTTAGGCTGAGCGTAACGGTTAGGCTAAGTGTGTCGGCTAGGCTAAGGTTAACGGTTAGGCTAAGGGTTACAGTTAGGCTAAGGGTTACAGTTAGGCTAAGGGTAAGGGTAACGGTAAGGCTAAGGGTAAAGGTAAGGGTAAGGGTAAGGGTAAGGGTAAGGGTAAGGGTAAGGGTAAGGGTAAGGGTAAGGTTAAGGGTAAGGGTAAGGGTAAGGGTAAGGATAAGGGCGAGGGTGAGTAAGGGTAAGGATAAGAGTAAGGGTAAGGGTAAGGGTAAGGGTAAGGTTAAGGGTGAGGGTAAGGGTAAGGATAAGGGTAAGGGTAAGGGTAAGTTTAAGGGTGAGGGTAAGGGTAAAGGTAAGGGTAAGGGTAAGGGTAAGGGTATGGGTATGGGTAAGGGTAAGGGTTAGGGTTAGGGTAAGGGTAAGGGTAAGGGTTAGGGTAAGGGTAAGGGTAAGGGTAAGGGTAAGGGTAAGGGTGAGGGTGGGGGTAAGGGTAAGGGTAAGGGTGAGGGTGAGGGTGAGGGTAAGGGTAAGGGTAAGGGTTAGGGTAAGGGTAAGGCTGAGGGTAAGGTAAGGGTGAAGGTGAGGGTAGGGGCAAGAGTAAGGGTAACCGTTAGGCTAGGGGAAAGGGTAAGGGTAAGGGTAAGGATAAGGGTAAGGGTAAGGGTAAGTGTAAGGAAAAGGATAAGGGTATGGGTAAGGGTAAGGGTAAGGGTAAGGGTGAGAGTAAGGGTAAGGGTAAGGGTAAGGGTAAGGTTACCTCACCCTTACCCTTACCGTCACGCTTTTCTTCACCCTTACCCTTACTCTTACACATACCCTTACCCTTATCCTTTCCCTTACCCTCACAATTAACCCTACCCTTACCCTTACCCTTATCCTGACCCTTACCCTTACCCTTACCCTTACCCTTGCCCTTACCCTTACCCTTACCCTTTCCCTTACCCTTACCCTTACCCTTACTCTTACCCTTACCCTTACCCTCACCCTTAACCTTACCATTATCCTTATCCTTACCCTTACCCTTACCCTTACCCTTACCCTTACCCTTACCCTTACCCTTACCCTCACCCTTACCCTAACCCTAACCCCTTCTATTACCCTCACCCTTACGTAAGGGTAAGGGTACCCTTACTCTTACTCTTACCCTTACCCTTACCCTTACCCTTACCCTTACCCTTACCCTTACCCTTACCCTTACCCTTACCCTTACCCTTACCCTTACCCTTACCCTTACCCTCACCCTCACCCTCACCCTTACCCTTACCCTTACCCTTACCCTTACCCTTACCCTTACCCTAACCCTTACCCTAACCATTATCCTTACCCTTACCCTTATACTTACCCTTAGCCTTACCCTTACCCTTACCCTTACCCTTACCCTTACCCCTACCCTTACCCTTACCCCTTACCCTTACCCTTACCCTTACCCTTACCCTTACCTTCATAAAATCACGTCTAAAGATTGAACTAACCGTGATGCTTCGTTTTCAAACTAGATTTGAGGTAATGAAACTTTTGAATGCTTGTCAAGCTCGTGTTCTCATACATCATCTGTAGAAATAATCGTGAAAGTTTGTCCAATCAGCATAGTTCCCTGAAAACTGTAATATATTGATCGTGGGTAGCTTTACATTATTATCTGTGGCACTTGTGACTCGTAGATTTCATCAACCTTCTTATTCCATATTACTACTGAGTGAATTAAAAAATGTTTGAATCTTCAGACGATCGCTAAGGACCGTGAAACAGCAGTAACTTGTCTCCTTAGGCCCGCTTCTTCGATATAGATGTTTTGGTTGTTTGGATGACTAGCTCAGATCAAGTTGGAATATTTGTTGATTTATCAACAGGTATTCGTCCTTGTGTTATTTCGTTATTCTACCATATGGAGCTATTGCTAATAGCCTTTACTATCTTAATAGCGTCTAATTTCACACAAAAACATGTTAATGACAACGAGATATACCTATGGTCATGATTTCAATCCAGATCATAATTTTCACTTTTCTTGACCCATTCAAGTTATTCCTATTACTGTATAATGAAAACAATGAATATTTATTTCATAAAAACATTTGAAATTATAATATACTAGCTGCGCAACCCGGCTTCGCACAGGTGGTGTAACTAATGAAAAAAAACTGAGACAAAATATATTATGAAATATAATAAAATAACACCCAACTATTTAAATCATACTTTATTGCAATGCCCTTTTATGTACAACATCTTTGGTTTTCCTTTCTGGAGAGAAAACAAATGGAGCAGATGGTTTATTAACTATCCATCACACAATGTACAACTGTCCATGCAAAAAACATGGTGATTCAAGATTTATTCCAAAAATTTCTAACGACTGACCTTGTTATTTATTGATTGTCACTGCAAATGCAAGTCGCACTGGAAACAAGACACGCTTGAATTTAAATGGAGAATCAGATGGCATGAGTGAAATCCTTCGAATACGAACATCCTCGCCTTTGAACTTTCCTATGATGTTAGTAGCTTTGTGCAAACTCTTTCAACATTAAGTCTTTTTAAGTTACACAATTTTGGCTGATGATAATTATCGAGCCCATCATCAGCTGCAAATTGTGTGGAGGTAATCTTGGCAAATGCAACAAATTTAAGAATTCAGTTGTATAATAATTGACAACTTTATTTGGACCGATAATGGAATGGATCGACGAATGCATCAATATTATTTTGGATTTTTAAATTCAATTCATCAACATCCTTATTTTTAGCACTAAAATGGCCCATTCATCCAGCCAAGAATGGTTTCTATAATTCATTCGGATATCTGAGAAGACATTAATTATTAATTCGCCCTTGAAGATGTGAACTGACAAAAGTTTGGTGAAAAGAAATAAGACCATTACAGGTGCCTACAAGAATTTCCACATTGCCAGTGTCAAATGTTTTTCAAAACAATTCCACCGATATGTCATTTTGCAAAGCCAGTGTCATATTTGTTGTTGAGTTGAGATTCTTAACATATCTCCATGTATTGGAGGTTTTCAAGCAAGCTTTCATTTCAACAGCAGCGGTTGATCTTGGAATAACTGGCAACGTTTGTCGAAAATCTCCTTTCAGTAGAAACATCGCACCACCGAAAAGGTTCTGATTGTTGTCCAATTCTCTCAGGTATTTTTTTAGTGCCTCCAACGCCCGTGTGTGGGTCATTGTGCATTCACCCATCTCAAATTATTATTTTAGAATTTTGAAACATGTTCGCTATTGCTGATGTTTTGCTTGTATCACATTTAGGTCCTCCACAGTCTGCAAGTTCAATGGCAGTTTGAGATTCTCGTTGTTTCTCGACCTGCAAGAGAATCATCAACATCAATCAGGAATCAAAACCTAAAATTTTTTAAATAAAATTACTCTGACAAAGTGGTTTATAATAATACGAAAGCATAGTGGAAAAGATTTAATGGTACACAAATTTTGGGACCTTATTCTCTGAAGATTTCTTATTGGAATCAATTTTTTCTATATTTTTTCATAATAGAATTTCATCAATACTTACCTGCCACAGAATACATCAATCTTCTCCCCGGCAGAATATTAGTGTGTATTTTAAATCACCATACATACGATGTGTTTCACTAATTTGTCGATGGTAACCACCATCACGTGGTTAAATTACAATGTCCAAATTTTCTCCGACTACTACAATAGCAAGCAACTTTATTCAACGTTGGTGCATTGAAATGTCTCTTATGATCTTATGCTGGCGTTTTATCTGCTCTGGCCTCTTTTTCATGTTTGTCCGATGGCATCATTTCTAAGGCTATTTCGAACCATTTTACCATTTGATTATGTTCATGCAAAAGTTGTTGCAATTAAACCATGGTTGAACAACGTTGATTCACTTCATCTTCATAATTTCCAAAGAAATAAATCTAGAGAAATTTGTACTCACCATCAACTGTTTGTTTGTCCTTGAATCTGTTGAAAAAGATAGAAAAGCTTTGCTAATGAGTCTCAACAGAATTTTCATATTTGAATGATCAATGTATAATATGTTCGATGAAAAAAAAAATACCTCAAAAGTTGAATTGAAATTTCGTTCCTCAATCAGGTTGAATCAAATGATGATCATACTATTGTAATGCTGAATATTCTGCAGAAAATGTTCCGATATAAGTTCTTGTCCTGAAATCGACGAATTCAGAGGTTCCGGTGGCGTTGTCAGTTGTCGCAATTTGATTTTTCTGTTCTAACAACATAATCCTGGTTCGTCTAGATATCTCAGAGCATTTCATTCTGTTGACCTCCAATCGCCCTTTTGAATGTCGTCTTGCGTTATACACCCGCCAACCAATTTTTGGAAGCCTCACTGATCCACTGATGGCATTTTTATCAATGCCAATAAGGAACACAAACACACAGAATAATGATTAATATCAAACACAATGATTCAATTTTAAGCACTTTCAAGGAACAGAGATAGTTCGTTTATCTTTTGCAGATTGTAACTGCAGTAACCGTATCCTAAGTGTCAAAGACGTCAGTGTACCTACTCTATGATCGCTAGTTCGGTAGAATGCTTTACGTATTATAGAGTTCTATCGTCGGAGGAAAAAGGAAAGCTTTGTTATCCTTTCCGTACATTTTTTCGGAAATATTTCGTTGTACAAACCTTCTCCTGACAATAATGAATACAACAGAAAAAAATTATCCGATTTTGTGCAGCAGTTTGAAAGTTATGCGTAGTCGAAATATCGATAGACCGTAGAACCTCTTTTATTTATATAGATTCTGTGATCTTCTCATCATATTATCCCAATTAAATTCTGTATGAAACTTCGAACTGTCATTTTTCGATTAAGTACCGTATTTCAATTCGATCTTATCTGTGTTTTCGGAAATATTGGGAAAATAAAATTTTGAATCGGTATATCTTCGGAATCATTGGGATTTTACTTATTCACGAGTTCGGCCTTCGTAATTTAGGTGCAAACCTTTTCTACAAATATCGAGTATTCATTCGTGAAGGGGTAAAATCTGCCCAATTTCATTTTCCCAATATTTCCAAAAATACAGATTAGATCGAATTGAAATCCAGTACACTATAGAAAAAACATAGACGAGCAATGCCGTGAAGGCAGCAGCTTTTGCGCGCTTGTTCAAATTCCCTACCAAAGCGGTCATCCCCATTGAGCTGCTGCTGCCTTCACGGCAGCGCTTTTCTTGTTTTTTTTATATGTCTTCCAGATGTTTTCTTCTGAACCAGTTGGTTGAAATTAGGTGACTCAATTGAGCATTTAAAAGACGTCAGAAAAATGACGTGAATTAGCTATGTAAAAATGGTGATACAGTTTCTCCAAAAGAATTTGTTTTTTACGTCAAAACAAGACGTCTTCTTAACGTTTTTTTATGAACTAGTCGAGTGAAATTTGGTCATTCAATCAGGAATTTTAAGACGTCAGCAAAACTACGTGAATTGGCTGTGAAATGAACGTCATCATATTCTGCCTGAAAAATTCGTCCTCGACATCAATGAAATGAGATCATTTATTGGTTTTCCGGACGTTATTCCATGTACTAGTTGGTTGAAATTTCGTAATTTCACTAGTACGTCATGAAAATCACCCATTAATGACGTCTTTGCAACCTACTCTGTTTACTGATGGGTGAGGTCAGGAGCTTGCATATCAATCCCTCCAAACGCAGTTTCACTTTCACTAATAGACTGATTTGGAGATCTTCTCTTCATATAGTCCTACGAACTTCTGCCTCAACCTCCAAGCAACATTTCGCAATCGAGTGATAGATTTAATTTCGATCCGATCCGTAATTTGGGAAATATTTGAATGTATAGGTATATGTATGAATCATTTTGCGGATTTTACCCATTCACGAATTAGGCCTTCGTATTTGAGTCTCAAATCCATGAACCTACAAGCTATTATTTTTTCATCTAGTACTGGATTTGAATTGGATCTAATCTGTATTTTTCGAAATATTGGAAAAATGGAATTTTGAATGGGTACATCTACGAAATCATTCGGTGGATTTTACCCATTCACGAATTCGACCTTCGTAGTCAAGCCCCAATCCTTCTCTACAAATTTCGTTTCTTTAAGTCATGTATCTCAGAAGTTAACCCAGATATGCCTATTGTCCTTTCAAAAGGACATTGGATAGTTCACCATAAATCGTGTGCCTTAGGAATATTAAGCAATCCTCCATAGATGTCGTCACTGTAGGATATCTCACTATAGTTTTCTTTAATATTATAAAGCCGTTGTAGCCAATTAGCTTGTGTTGTTTAACTTGTTTACATGTAAGATATTGTTCCGTAATGTCTGGATATGATATGCAGTATGCCCAAAGCCTAAAATTGGCAAGGTGAGTTTTATTTCATATTCAATTATTATAAATACATGTAAATTCACATTAGCAAAGCTTTGAGGAGTACGTACAAATCAATTTGAAAACATTATAACCCATAAGCATTTTGTAATTCATGTTTGAACATGGCTGTCCTTTTAAAAGGACGTTAGGAATATGAGTATTGAATTTCGATTTCTCGGATTTCCAGAGGCGTAACACTTCATGATGTTCTATCTGCTCTTGAAAATGTTGCCGATGGAGAAATTTCGCAGGAACCTGAAATCGGCATACTTTTCTCTCTGAACTGCAATAATGACCTAACCGATGAAGATTCAGGCGAAGAAAATCTAGTTTCATTTGACAACCTTCCAGGTAGTCAACTTTTGGCAGAAGCGGAATTGAAGGAAATAAATTCAGATTCCGATGATGAGGAAGATAATATTCCACTTAAAATCTTTCAAATTTGTTCCAAGAAAAATCGGAAAAATCGCGAATGGCAAAACGTGGACCTTACAACTGAAACTGTTGAATGGGCGGAAATGTCTTCAGCGGTAAATAATTCAACCCCACTTGAATTATTTGAATGCTTTTTCGATGAAGAGTTGGTCGATGTAACCAAAAGATTAGTTTATATAGAACCAACATCCGGGGGAAAAAGAGGTATTTTACTATTATTTGCTATTGTTTTGATATCATGGCACAAAATGCATGGCAACTACATAGGTTGCAGAATGGTAAATTGGACCATCTGGCCTTTCGCAGAAGGATTGTTCTTGCACTTCTAGAATCCAACACAGAATCTACAAAACGCGGTAGGCCATCCAGTCTTGAGAACATCGATTCACGATTCGATAGGACTGATCATCTTGTGAGTTCCCAAGAGAAGCAGACACGATGTCGAGTGTGCCATAAAAAAGTTAAAACGAAATGTTTTAAATGTGATGTAGCACTTCATATTGTTTGTTTTGTACCATATCACAAGCAATAATTTGATACTTATTCAATGTGAAATATCTCATGTCATTCTTCTCGAAATATACTTCATTTTGGATTCAATAAAAATTGTGCAATATGTAATCATATTTATAACCCATTTTCCTATTGTCCTTTTTGAAGGACACCCCATCTAATCTATATTTTGCTATTTTTGAAAAAAGTTGCAAAACTAATTCATCAGAGTGATACAATTGAAACAAGTTCCCATAAAAAAACCATTCGGTTTTGAAAAAAAAATAATTCAGGCATATCTGGGTTAATTTGTTTGCGGCCTGTCTAATCACGGGTCGTTTATATAATACAATAACTGAAAGAATGTTCCGATACACTAGATAATTGTTGAACACGTTTGGAGTTTGATTTCTATAGCCAAATTTGCGAATTGCCAAAATCTACCCAACGATTTCCCAGATATACCTATTCCAAAAGAGAAGATCGGATCGCATTGTTATGGAGTGAAAAAAAAGAAGAGTTTGAAGGGTCATGAACAATTTCGTGAGGACTATATGATTAGCAGACCGCAAAATATGAATTATCTGAAAACATTTTTCTTCAAATTGTTTCTTATGAAACGATCATCACGAAATTTCGCTCATATTTGCACATAAGCAGTTTCGTTTCCGTTGTTAAAAACTGACTTCAGGGTCTGTGAAATTTCCTGTTGAAAACATATGCGAATTTTTCATATAAATTGTTTTTGTAAAGTTGGAAAATTTTCAAGTCATCTTTGATTTCAATTTTTTACTCGTATCATCCCCAGGAAATTTTGCATATAGTTGCTCGAGGGTATTCTTCAACTAACTTGAAAGTTCATTTCCAATAGCGTTAGTTGTTCTTAAGCTATTGGAAAAAAATCCGCAGAATTTCAAAATGCCAGAATGAGAATAAATGTCGGATCAAACTCGAATTAGGAGTACTGTGTTCAAATCTCTTTGAAATCTGATGTATAATCCCCGAAAAAACTATTTTTTCGAAAAAATATTTCCTTCTCGTTCATTTATCGAAACGAACTCCCCAAAACTTTTGTATAAAGTGTTCCTTCCGCATTCTCTTACTAGTTTCGATCTGATCGCGACAGAACTTATTGAGATATGAAGGAAATAACCTAGAAATTTCAAATGAGACCGAAATTTGACATATTATTATCCCAACATCTCCAGAAATTAACATCGGGTCGAGTTGAAATTTCAAATACCCTTGTCAAATATTTATCTGTTCCATGGAAACGTAATCAATAGTCTCTGAAGAATACAATCTGTTCAGACAACATTTCGTAAAACTTTTTTATCAATCACTGGCTTCGAGAGTTCCCCCCCTTCATATAGCCGCCTGGTGCAGAGGGCGATAGCGCTCACGCTGGACCTCGAAAATCTTCCCAAGATATTTCGGATTTTTGACATTTTTAGGATTACCTAAGTTTATATCCGGGAGTCTTTGGGGATGAACTTCGCATCGAACTAAAATTTGGCACACTGTTGTCAAACATCGATTTCAAAGCCTCTGCCAAATTTCGTTCAAACCTGATGAATAGTTGAAGAGAAAGAATCACAACGAAATTCGGAAAAATTTTTGCACAAAACTAGGCGTCATTATTTCACAATGACAGATCAGTATTTTTTCAATTATTGATATATACCCGGAACAACTTTACCGGCGTACTTATGCTTCAAACCGTCCCTGAAATTTCAATTCGATAAGGACATTTCTTTGGGATGAGGAAAATCAAGGATGGTCGGCGGAAAAGACAGATGGACTTATTATATTCAACGACGAATTGTTCATCACTGAGCTCAACTAATCGTTCGAGAAAATCTCCTTTTCCACATTGTTTTTTTCCAATCGTTCGGGGGATCTACCCCAATATTTCGAAGAATACTGATCGTATCCAACAACCACAGCTATGGTTATTAAATAACGCCTTGAAGGTTACTGAAAAATTTAGTGAGGATCTCAAGCTGAAAACTACGAAAAATAATCCAAAAAAGCCAAACAGCATTAGTATCTAAACGAATGGATAATTTCTTGGAAAAACATAATGTGGATCCTGAACTACAAAGCAAAAACATACCGAATTGACATCATTTCACTTCTCGAAGGTTTCAGTTAATTTCAATTGTATAATCAAAAATTTCACGCATTACCGTGTTATTAAATTATTTTTCAATTTAACCGACAGGCCATGCATTATGGAATGGCTCGATTATGTTCATGAACCAGTTTACAAAAATTATCAATCCATCCCTGGTAAAAATCTTAAACTATGTCTGTGCAATACCCACAGGCTAATAATAAAATATTGCGCATCATAAGCCAGAACATCTGCGAGAGTTTCAGAGACTTGCATCAACCCTCTGACCTATTTTTCGTTTTAACAGAGCCTTATTAATAATTAAAATGTGCGTAGAGGTTTTTATGCCGAATAATTTCAAAATTATATATTTTATCGAAAGCGAAAGTCCATCCAGCACCTGTACATGTTGAGATATGCACATTGCACTGTTAGTAGTTAGTGAGAATAATTTTTACGATTCGTTTAAGTACTTTTGTTCTGCATTCATTTAACTGAATGTTGTAGTAATGAATGGGTATATTAAGATTTTGTGTGGACCTACTTATTGGTATAACAAGCTGCTAGGAATATTTTATTCTCGAAAATGATATATTTTCACATGCTTGATATGGGGCAAAAAATTGAAAAATTGATATATCCTTAGTGCCTTCATTCTAATCACGAACTTCTACATGAACCTCTAAGCTGTAATTCAAAATCGTAGTACCAGATTTAAATTCTATTCGAACTGAATTTTGGGAAATATCGGGAAACTAATATTTTGAATTGGTATATTTGCATATAACTGAGTTGATTTTTTCCATTCACACGTTCGACCCTATCAATTAAGGGTCAAACCTAAAAAGAGTTTGAGACTCATTAACGAAGGTCAAATTCGTTGGGTAGAATCCGCCCAAAAATTTCATGATTCCAAAGGACACGTGACTTTTGGAGGAGTTTCAAGTATGACTCAATTTCTCGAGCCATATTTGTTTATAACCGAAAATCAACAGTTTCCGAGATATTTGAGTTTGTGATATTTTCAGAGGGTTCCTCACCTCAGTTCAATTGTTTCTATTTTAACAAATTTGATCATAATCTGGTTGGTTTCTTCAAAAAAGCATATTATACGTAGGGAAAAAGCAAAACTATGCATTTTTAGATGTCAAAAAAGGAATGGTATGAATACACTTGGGATCTCGATCCCTTCTGGTCATACTGAGAAAACTTCTTTCATAGAATGAAAAAGAATGACAAGTTTCGACATTACTTTAGCATACATAAATTGTGCTATTCGAAAGTTGCAGACAAGTGTCCAGAAAACTCAAATATCTCGCAAATTGTTGATTTTCGGGTCACCAATAAATATGGCACGAACAACAGCAAATGAGTCATACTAACTAACAACCCCTCCGAGGTTCACTTCTAATTTGGAATCAGCGTTTCATTCAATATTTTGTTTTGAACATTTCCAAGCCATGCAACGGCTCTGATAGAATCTAGTCTCTGGTGGATAAAATACGCGGCTTGAAGGTTCATGCAAGTTTAATCAGGATTTCATTATAAGATGATCGTGAAATCTATTTATGAAAAATATTGGGTTGGTCGGGTTCAATGCGTATAGTTCTAGAACTGTTTCAAAATTTCCGTCATATTATACATACCCAATTGACAAAAGAGTATATTGTTTGATACTTAAAATAAATCATTATATTATTATAAATTTTTCAATCAAATATAGATATCAGAACCATTTGGCGGATTTCACACATTTGAGTATTTAACCTTCATCAATTGGTCACAAATTTTCTCTGCGAACATCGATTGTATAAGACTGTCAAAAGGTTTGTGTTATTATGAGGTGATTGTAATTCTTCGACAGATATTGAAATACTCGGCTTTTTCATCGAAAACATGAGACAAATAAGATTAATTTTCCACAACAGCAAACGTTGAAGTAATATATTTCTCTTTTGTATATAAATCTCTGTTGGTTTTTTATTTGATAAAATCAAATAATAAACCTTAGTGATCGACCAACAAAAAAAATTTTTAACCCCTCCTGAAAATTTCACAGTTTACGTTTTGGAGTATGTAGATTTGAATAAACTAATAAAAAAAATCCGTCCGTCCTCTGTCCGCCGTCCGTTGTCCGGGACTTTTCTCAGAAAGTACTGAACCGAAATCAGTGAAACTTCGTAGAAAAATCGTGTGTCGCTCGGGATTGATCCTCCAAGCTTTTCAGCAAAATCGGTGTTCCTTAAGGGCTCAAAATGTGGGGTTGGGAGGGAAAAAAAATATTTCTCGAAAACTTACCACCGAATTTTCATGAAACTCTGAACATTGATTACTTTTGCAAAACTAAACCAAAAAAATTTCACCCGGATGATTTCTGACTAGTGGTTCCTGAATTATAAAGAAAAACGCTGCAAATTTCCAATAATGTCGAAAATGACATCATCGCATTCGGTTCTAAGATTGGAATTCACTGGAATAATCGGTTTACATTTTATCCAGAATCATACATCTAAAAGTGGATGAAAATATTGATTACCAAATTTTCAACACATATCGAGAAATTTTTAATGGATACGTTATTATTTTATGAACACAATTGGCAATTGCCCCATCGACGTTCTTGACAATTTCATAATCGTAAGTAGTTCAGATTAAATATTTTTGGGTTTTCTCTCCCAATATCTTGAACATAACTACTGAAAATCGGATCAAATTATTATTTATAGAAATCAACCTGCGGATTACGGTGTTTAAGATTGAATTTCTTCATGAAGCTCATTCATATCTTGAGTAAAACTTTTATTTTATTCATAAATCATTGGTTTTTCAGAACACAAAAACCAATTCCATGAAAAAATTCATTTGAAACATTGAAATCTCAATAAATACTCTTTTATAACTGAATAACACTTTTTTTTTTTTTAAACATTTTTTTTCGGATACACATTCATTTAATTTCAATGAAATTTGGTACAGGTTTCAGAGTCATCATTTAGAAACAGTGTTTCAAATTTCAGTTTTGACCGATATTTATTTGTGCAGATATTGGCAAAAAATTTCGTGACCATTTTGAATATTGAGGTTTCCTAATATCTCAAAAAGGGCAAACCCTATCTGATTTGAAGTTCATTTTCAGTTGTAGAATACCGACACGAAATTTAATAATTGTGGAAAATAGTAAGATTTTCAAAGAGGTGAAACGACTGTAGAACGTCTCTTCTCATTCAAAATATTATTTTACATTTTGCTACTCAGTTAGCGTTCTGCATGTGGAAATGTTATTCAATAATACAAGTGTATATATTGAGATTTCAATGTTCACATGAATCATTTTATGGAATTGGTTTCTGTGTTGTGAGAAACCAATGAGTTATGCATAATATATAAGTTTTTTAAGATATCAATGGTATATTGGGTTATTTAACTGAGAAAATAATAAACCCTTGTGTAAAATTTGCAGCGTTTTTTTGTTATACTACTTGCTGAATCAAGCCCAAAGAAATTAATGTCACTGAAAAACCATGATAACTAAAAAGTGTTCACATTTGGGTTTTATCCGCTATATCAAGTATGGTGGATATTATTCCATTATGGATATGAAACACCAAGCAAAAAGATAAGCATAAATGCTTATCAGTTTTTCATACTTTCAAATATTAAAATCCTCAACTCAGTCCCGATATAAAGCAGATTATTCACGTTAACCTCTACATTAAGTCCAACTCATTATCTGCCAAAACCGTGTAGTTTATTCAGGAGTAAGAGTGAGAATGCTACACGGGCATAATAATTCTTTTAGCAGTCACTTCCTTGTGATATCGAATGCACCCGAACGGGTTCCTCCATACGAGAGGAGAGAATCGTCAAGAAAACTCAGACCGGTAGTTACAAAGAAAAGTAATGTCTGCAGATATTTCAATGTCCAAACAACCACAGTCGAGGAATTCGAAAACCGCTTAGAGGATATCAACGTTATTGGACTGAATTTTTATAATATTTCATCTAGGCGGTGGTCTTTGGTAAAAACGCATGTAAAAATTCCGCTCGATTACATCCATGCTGGTCAATTTATAACAGCGATCTTTCCATTTTCGATCATCTTCAAGTTGAACTAACGAAGTGTTAAATCCATTACTCAAGATTCCGACTTGTTGCTTTGCATATTCTGTGATAACTACTGGGAACAGGTCCAATGAAATTTCCGAAACAAATTAGGTAATGGATATGAATATAATTTTAGTTTTTCATGGAGCTTTCCAAACGAAATGACGCTTTCCTCTATATTTTTTCATGAATATCCAGGCGATCAACAACAATTCAGTTCATTCCTTGCCAATGAAATATGACACAACAATCTTCATTCAATGAATGCATTTCACGAACAAGAAGCTCCCATAATAAACGTCCATTTATTCATAGAGTCATTTGTTTCCACATTTGATTTCTAGAATTGTGTCATACCTAATTGTAGAATCAACATAATTTTATACGGAAGCATATAAGGTTCACGATTAGAAGACGAGTATTTTCTGTAAAGCTGGCCGTCCATTAGGTCGGTGGCGATGCGCGGCGCTGCGCTGCACGGTCTACAGCGGAAGCGCTGTACTTAAAGTTTGAACCAAAATGAACTAGGTCCGTCAGTTAGGTCGGCTGCACGCTGCACGGCACTGGGCTACGCAATCGGCGCTCGGACAAAAATCAGTTCCGAAATCATGCGACATCGATATCATTCGGCTAAGCTAGTAACGCTTTCTGTGGGATTGACACGTGAATACTCAAGATGTGTTGTGATAGTATTTGTATTCTGTGATTTCTTCGGAGCTGTGACTCACTGTGATAGGCCAGTCACAAGGTCAAAACTATGGTTTGGCCTATGGGGAGTGAAATGAGGAACCCATCTAAGCGCTGACCTGGCCACCGCTCTATAGTGGAGGGACCTCCTTATTTCCATAACGTGAGGCAGCGTGCTGCGTCGCGCATCGACACCGACCTACAACGTGCAGCTTTGAGGTTGATTCTCACTATACGTTTCGTAACCTTCCAGTATCCCGTTCGTATGATTTAAGTCAAAATTTAGTAGGCAAAAATGTCATGTAGACGGAACGTAAACGGGAAGTATAGTTTGCATACATCAACTCATTTACACCTTATAATATTTAACGGGAAGAATATTGGAAGGTAACGGAACGCAAAGTGAAAATCAAACTTCATTCAGACTCGAAATTTTAAATAACTCCGAATTCAAATTCTAAAATATCCTAAATTGACTTCGAACTCGGAATAATTCCTGAAATTTAACTCGGATTGAATTGCGGATAAACAATTATTCCTGGTTTTAAGTTATAATTATAAAGAAAAACATTTTTATCAAAAGTAGCCCTTGAATGGTTATCGTGATCCCATTTATTAGAGATTCAGAAAAAATCTAGAAAAGCACTGACGCGTGGTCAGGAGCTTGAGCAAATTGACCCCGCGAATCCCAAGTTTTCTTCCTGATTAAAAGATTTCACGATCCTTTCACGATTCAACCTCGATCCGATCTGTATTTTTGGAAATATAGGAAACTTTTGAATGGGTACCTATATCTACGGAAGCATCGGGCGAATTCCGCAGATATACCCATTCAAAATTTAATCTGCCCAATATTCCAAAAAATATAGATCGAATCGAATTAAAATCCAGTACTTGAATGAAAAATGACAGCTTGAAGGTTCATGCGGAATTCTGTAGGGAACAAACGATTGGATTTTTTTAAATAATCTAATCAAACGATCATTACGAAATTTCACAAAGATAAACATCATCACTGTCCAACTAGCCACCGAGTCTCATCATGACCGAAACAGTATTTTTTGAGGTATTTCGGAAATAATGATACCTAGGAAATAACCAAGTCATTCGACATATCTTTCTCTCAAAGTCTCCGAAGATCAATATACGATTATCATGACATTTCAAACACTTATACAGAATGGTGACTTCAAGATTTGTGCCAAATTCTATTGAAATAATTCACACGAAATTCAGAGCGTAGTTGCACTTTGGTATTACAAAACGATTCAGGAAGTTCCAATTTGATCGAACCAATACTTCATGAGATATCGAGGAATTAACCTCAACATTTGAAATGGGCCTAACTTCGAAACTATCCAGCCGATTTCACCCATTAACATACTCAACCGAAATATTTGGACAATTTGGAGTCGCTAAGTCTTTTCCTCCGTAAGTTAGAGCACATACGGACAAGCGGGCAGAATTGAATTTAACCACGGATTCTTCTACAGGGAGTTCAACTCAATCAATTGAGACCATTTTCGACTCAGAATTCGAAAATAACAGACATCGTGACGAAATGATAACGCGCTGTTTCCTATAACAAGCGCGTAAAAACGCTGCAAATTTCCAGTAATCCCAAAAATTAATCATCGCATTCGGTTCTAAGATTGGAATTCAGTGGAATAATCGGTTAAATTTTTATCCAGAATCATTTTGTCCTATCTGGTGTACCTCAGGGCTTCCATTTGGGTCCATGGTTATTTGTAATATAAATAAATGATATTTCTAAATGGTTCAAAAAGTGTAAATTTTTGTTATTTGCTGATGACGTCAAACTTTTAAGAATTATAAGTTCTTCAAGGGATTGTTTGGAATTGCAGGAGGAATTGGAGATTTTATTTTCACTGCTTATTGTAGGGCTAATACCCTGTGCATTAATAATTCGAAATGCTCAGTTATGACGTTTTCGCACAGCCGCAACGTACTTCAGTACTCTTACACATTGAACAACATTCAATTATCTGGAATCACCAGTGTAAGAGATCTAGGTGTAATTTTTGATACTAAACTCTGTTTCGATAAGCACATAGATTCCCTCATAGCTTCTTGTAACCGTATGCTTGGATTTATAAAGAGACAATGTTAGCTTTTCAAAAGTCAGTTGGCTTTGAAGATATTATACTTTTCATTTATCAATAGTAAGTTAAATTTCGCATCAGTTGTATGGAACCCATTTTACATAACATATATAAATAGAATTGAGTCGGTTCAAAAGTAATTTCTGAAATTTTTAGGTTTCTAATGTCACTTTCATTTGAAACCTGGGGATCCAGATAACTATAAACTTAGACTCAAGCATTTCAAATTCAGCAGCCTAGAGAATAATAGAAAGATGAGTGACAAACTTTTCATACATAAACTCGTCACAAACAAATTGAGCTATAATATTATCGAAAGTATTAACTTCTATGCTCCACATAGACACCTAAGGCATAAGGGTCTTTTTTGATTCCTTTTAAGAGGACAAATGGTGGCATAAGCTCTCCACTATATGGGGCTATGGCAACGGTGAATAATTGGCAAAAGATTTTGATTTGTTTGTCGATAGTTTGGTAGATATTAAGAAAGCACTGAAAAATTTCAATCGGTAGAGTTGTTTTTTTTTCGTTATTATTTTGAGAATGTTATATTATGTTATGTATTAGGTTAACACTTGTATAATTTATTTGTGAATACTTTTTATGGAATTTTTCTTGTATGTGTTCCTTTCACTCGATAAATAAATAAATAAATATATCTAAAAGTAGATTAAAAGATTGATTACCAAACTTCCAATACATATCGAGTTGTTATGTTTGTGGAAAACCAATGAGTTATGAATAATATATTTATAAGTTCATTTAAGATGTAGATGGTATTGGGTTATTTAACTGAGAAAATAATGAACCCCTGTGTAAAATTTGCAGCGTTTTTTCAACTGTTCCCAACTATTCCGCAGTACCAACGATATCGAGAATAAAACCACGAAATTTGAAATATTTGTTTCTGATATCTTCAAAATTATGATCGGATCGAACTGTAATTTGGTACTCTGTTATAAAATATAAAGGTCGATGTCAGTGCTTATCTCATGCTAAGTCAGATGATTATTTCAAGAAAAAAAAATTCCAAGAAAAATTCGAAAGAAATTTTCGGATTTTTGTAATGAATCGATCATCACGAATTTTGGCACAAACTTGTGCATCTGCGTTTTCCAACTACTCATGAAGTTTCATTATGATTGGATTGTTGATTTATGAGTTAATCCGGAAAACACAACGATACCGAGGGGAAAAGTTCTCACTGAAAACCTTGAAATTAGATAAATTTTTTCGATATGTCCAGAAATTGAAACCGGGTCAAACTGAGATTAAGTACACTTTTATAAAATATTGGATTCAAGGCCAGTGGCAAACTCTCTTGAAAATCGAATAAATAGTTTCCAAAAAAAAGTTTTTTCGAGAAAATGTTCGAAAAATTTATTTAAAAAGTGTTTCAAATTTGACATATTTTTGTACAATATCTTTCTCGAAATTTATCAACCATACGATCCCAACACAGTTCTCTCGTTCGTTGTGCGTCAGTACCTTTACTACCAAGTTTCAATCTGATCGCTCTAGTACTCCTTGAGATATTGAGTAAATAATCTCATAAATTCAAATGACCAAAACTCCGAAACCATTAGGTCGATTTAGCCCGTTAACGAACCGAACCACCGCGTTCCAACGCGCGATCTTCCCTGGAAGTTTCATAAAGCTAGCTCGTTCCTTTGGACAGTTATCGTGTCCTCGGACAGCTGGTCGGTCACAAATGATTTTGACATTGGTTTCGCCATCAATGAGTCCAAACTAGGCGTTTGAGGACATTTTCGGGATAAAATTCGAAAACTGCAGACATTTGGACGAAACTATAGCACTCCGATCCGCAGAAAATGGTAAAAGTTAAAAAAACGGTTTTATTAATTCGAATCAGTAGGAAATGTTTTTGTTTGGTCATAGGTTCTGAAAACGATATCGCAACGGCGCCAGAGCTTGAAAAATTGGATCTGTGTACCAGCCCTTCTGATGCAGGATCCTGCAAACTAGAATTTCTTTTGATTAGAAATGGAACATACGACCATTTTTCAAGAAAAAATGATACTATTATCTCGTACTTTCTATCTGAACCTCCGAAAATAACTGTGGGATCTTCTTTATCCGGAGGCGGAACATATGGACAATAAGTAAAAGTGCAAAATGAAACATTATGGGCTTTTAACCTTGATGTTGGAGACAGATACTGATTAAAACCTAGGTAGGACATGTAACAAACTAAGAAGGATTTGGTGAAGCAGAAAAACAAAGATTATTGTCAGAAAAACAAAGAAAAAATGCAAAACTTTCTTGGACTGCTGCTCAATCGCAAACATCTGCCAGCAGTGGTAACGGAGGAAAAAAATAATTCGATGAAACAGATATTGAATTACAAGAATGTAACATAATATTATGACTTAAAAATACTACAGAATCGCTGACGTGAACTCGAGAGCTTTTGAACGCTTTTTCAAATTCGAAGATTGCATTTCGATCTGATTTTATCTTTTGAGATAATGGGATAACGAAACTTCGAATGGAAATACCGACGGAATTATTGGGTTAATTTTATCCATTCACGAAATAGCCCCCAACATGCTTTTCGAATATTGAGGCTCGAAGTATTTTCTTTCAGAAGTTGTGTGTCATCCATTTTATAGTAAATATGGATATTTTTCATTAGAATATCATTATTTTTTTTCCTGGCCGTTTTGTGTACCTAAGTCAAATCTATTCAAATATTTGAAGAATTCATGAAATTAACCAATTATGTTGTGATGAAGGTTTCCTGACAATGTTTAGTCTTTTAAGGTAGACAGCGTGATGACTAAGCAGAGCCTCACAATTCTGCCGAAGCGCCGATATTTTATCAATAAATATCTCATTTCGGTCATTTGAGCATTCCTTTATATTGGACTCTACTGAACAGCCTCCGCAGACAAAACGAGGTGCTTTATTTTTGTCCCTATACAGAAGATTCGATCTGTTTCTACTCTTCTTTTAACGATTGGAAACGAAAGCTGTTTTATAGTGGCCATTAGTCAGAACAAGGTGACGTAATTGAGCCGTTATCTGGGATAGAATTGAAAAAGTCCGACTATAATTGCCTCGCGCCTTGTTTATCGCACGTACCGATTCAGATCCACTTGACTTTTCCACATTTGAGAAGATCCGACGCGATATTATTAACAGAACCAAACACGATTTATATAAAAGGCAGCATGAGGTATCCAATAGGAAATATAAATGATACTCAGCACTCGTTTTGGGTTTTGTCCTATGCTAAGCATTGATGAAGTTCTCAGAGGACTTTCTAGGTATATTCGATATAGTTGACATTTGAACAATAAAATTGCACTTCAAAAACAAAAAAAAGTATGGTAATTTATATGTGACAAGAGATGGGAGTTATCACAAAGTATTCGGATTAATATGTCTTTTTACAAGCTGTCTGGATTCCTTGTCGGAATGACCAGTTGGAGTCTCTGTACATGTTGTGTATAAACGTACCTTTTAGTTGAACTGTAATTGTACCTTAAGAGAGGTGGTACTCTGTGATCAAAAAGAATGACAGTAAATTATTTAGGCTCGGACTTTTATGCGCAATGCAGATGTATAATTTGATAATAAGTAATATCCCTAGAAAGCATATCACAACCATGATGAGGTTACGAGCAGGGCATTGTATGTCACCTGAACATTTAAATAAGATTGAGGTTAAACACTCACCCAACTGTGATTTTCTCTAATGTACCCTGAACATGCGAAATATTAACGTATTATATAAAAAATTAGAAGAGTTCAAATTGCAAAGACCTATCATCTTATATGAAGTAATTTTCACGGGAAATATTGAAATGGTTCAAGTTGTAAATGATTTTATGAAATTTTCTAATATTAAAATATGGGAAGGAAAGGAAAGGGAGGAATAAAAAAAAAATTTCTTGTTTTTTTTTTCAATTTGGTGCTGAATGGATATGTATATGAGTGTACGCATGGATATATAAAATTGGAATGAGGCCTATTTTGTTTTGCGGAACGATGAAGATAGAATTGATTGTTTGGTAAATACCTACTAACTTATATGTGTGACTCCACATGTGACAGTTTTCCTAACCTCATACTTACCTCCCTCCTGGGCTTACAGGGTGGGTATTTAATGAAGTCAACTCACCCAACCATATAGAAGATGACCAATCTGGGTACATGCTAGTGCGGACCCATAAATTCCATTAGATTATATAATGGATAGAGAAGAAGAATAAGAATTCAGATGTAGACTAGAAAAGTGAATAAAAGTAAATATCGAAGCATCCAATATCTTTAAATGATTAAGTATTATGAAAAATACTTATTAAGTATTGAACAGTAACACTTAAAATTCTGCTCGTTATTCTATTACAATTAGAAGCCACCTGCTGAAATAATCAATGAAATTACAAAACCAGGAATAGAAATCCATATCTTATATTCAGGATAGAGAATGAAACAAGTATTTCCCCAACAAGCAGGAGCAGGAACTTTTCCGCACTTCAAATTCGAAGCACAATGGGAATTTTGCACGAACCGTCACACCGTCATCCATTAATCATCAATATGAGATTTCAATTCGATTGGATCCGTATTTTTTAAATATTGTGAAAGTAAAATGCCGAATAGATACTCCATCTTAGGAATCATGAGGTGAATTTGGCCATTCACGAATTTGACCATAGTATGTTAGGCACTGAAACCTGCTGTATAAATATCAAGTCTCAAAGTTACTGCTTTTGATATTGTGTTTATGATTGGTTGTAGAGCAGAGTGTGAGCTTACACGGAAAAAAAATGAATACTTCAGTCAATTAAAGATTAATTGATCGAAGTAGATGATAGATTTATATATGAGCAAGATTATGGTGAAGTTAGGTCAAGTAAACTTTTCATTTGAAATCCAAATATACCCTTTATTTCTTTCTAGTGTAAAATACACTTGTATCTAATACAGTTGCAATCATCAAGATAAGTATATGGGAAGTTTCTATTTGAGTATACAGTTGAAATTGAAATTAGGATATAATTTATTCTAATTAAATAAAATAAATCTCTTGGTTCGAGTAGTCTGTATACTCGGATGAAACTCATACTCTTCTTAATTCTAGTTTTTCTTAAATTCGAACGAAAACAATATATGCTCACATGAAAGGAATTATTCCCTTCATAGAAAGATACACTCGATTTGAAACAAGTATGTCTAAACTCAAATTGAAATGACTTGTTATTTGACAAAAGTAGACGATATACTCAGATGGAACTTTTATATTCTTTGAAACTGGTTATTGCATTATTTGGAAGGAGAACTTTTTCAACTTGAATTGTAGAAACGCTGCTTTCAATCCAAGGCTTTCTTTAAGTAGATGCAAGGATATGATAATATGAATTTAAGATTTATTTCATTCTCATTTTGAACGAATACTTTATTGATTTGAACTCAATATCGACTTCAGTTTGCAGAAAGAAATAAGTCACCTTATTCAAAATTTAACTAATCGTTTATTTCACAAAATGTATATAGGTACATATAGAATATGAATTTACCAATGGAAAAAATCACATAATATCATTGTGAAAAAAAGGATAACATCATATCATATCGGTTGTTCCAAGAATACTGGGTGTTATACAGGGTGTTCAATCAAATTTAAGGCAAATTCTCGTAGATGATAGCTGTACTTATTCTAAACATTTTTTTTTCACATGAACATGGATTTAATAATGATTCCAAAGGAAACTGGCCCTAAAAATGCTGAAAAAAAATTTGAATTATGTATCGAAGGCCTTACGTGCAGAGAAGAACTTGAAACACAAATCATCCACAACGATATAAAATCATGTTGAATCTAGCAGCGAGTGTCTGAAAATAAGCATACATGGTCGTATCCTTTGGAGAGCCTGCTGTCTATGTTCCGCGATAAGTGTAGGAATATCTCTGGAAGTCTGAAAAAAAATGAATTTAAAAAATTGTTTAGCATGATCAATGGAATTCATTACCTTAACATAAACTCTTGGATGACTCCTTGTGTTGGAAATTTTCGATAGATTGTTTTCTCTGCATACTGTCCCTCGGGGGGAATCAAAACTGGAGGACTACCTTGTATGAATTTCACATCTGAAAATCACATATAAAATCATTGCATGATCTGAAGTATCAATTCGAATGGACTTCATTCACATTATTGTTCCATTTATAAAGTGATGATTTTCTCAACTTTGGAAATGAATATTTTAGTTTCTCTCATTGAATAAGTACCTAATGGAAAACTAAAAAGCATGAAATGTATATCTGGGAATACAGGGTATATATTTTTTGGCAATTTTCATGTCAATAATGAAATCAAAGGAACATTTCCACTGTTGAGAGTACATATTTATCATTTCTGCAAGTAATGAATGTTCGAAAAATATATATGTACCCATGATGTATGTAGAACATGATGTGCTCATCTGTGATCGTATTTCCCAATGATGATATCACTTTTTTCATTCATTTTCAAAGCACAGAATATATATTTCCCTGTATTTTAATCTTGCTGACGTCACATTTTTTTCAGTTGAGCACACCATGCTTTTCAAATCATGTATGTACCTAGGGCTACCTTACCTCGAATTCTTCAATCTTTCAGCAGATTTTCCAATTTTCTCTTTCACTCTACGGCATCGCAGGTTTTGCGATATGGCGTGCATGCGTCTTAACTCAATAAAGAACGTTTCGTCTAACGACGATGGAAGAAGACCCGCGCGTAGACTTCCCCACCTAATACGCCGACTCAACACGTTTCCATAGAGGGTGGGAATTAGTATATCTCTTAATTCTACACTTGATTTCAGTGTATGTAATGAATGTAATACTTGAAACACGTAGAATATAGTTTTATAGATATTGCATCATTTTCATTGGTCCTTGTGAAAACTTGGATTAGTATATTTCATAATATAATACTCAGTCTGAGTGGATGTAATGAATTTTATACTTGAAACACGAAGATGAGTTTTGATATAAGAACGTTTCCATAAAGGACATGAATGAGCATATTCATTCCTAATTATAGTCGATATTAGTTTGTACAATGAATTTGATCTCAGAGTACTGAGTTGGGTTACTGATCAAGAATCAGTTGTCGGAAAAAAATTCTGTCCGGGTGTGTGTCTTTTTTGGCGAATCCAGAGTTTGAATTTGTATAAATAGAGATATTCTCTCGAGAAACTTATTGAAAACGTAGCTAATCTATACCTAATTAAAAAATTTTATTATAATATTTTTCCTCTCGCTTTGCATATGAAATGAAAACGAATCGATAGCACGCTGTTCCCCAGAACATGCACGCAAAAATTATGAAATAGTTGAGCCTATTTTTTATCAAAAGCTGAAATTACTGTGGATATGTGAATTTATTCTTCAAGAACCGAGAGACCCATGTCAAAAAGTTTCAGACCCAGTAACACTAATAAAAAAAACCAACTTGCTCATGATTTTTTTACACCTAAACTAAATAAATATACTTTTCGACATAAATTTTAGTTAGACTTTATATAGAAACATATTCTACCTAAATTATCAATAAATCACTCAATCGGTTATGCCCATTAACGAACTCAGCCGAGATATTCAGAACCAGAGCCAATCTGAAAATTTCAAGATCCTATACCAAAGTTCTGATTAAATTCGGTTAGTTTCGATATGTTTCAACAAACGTTTTCGATCCCCTTTAATATCTAAATGCAAGAAGCACACATACATGAATGCAAGTCTTCATATGCTCTGAAAGACGATTAAAAAAAAAATTAAACATTCTGTGTCCAATATCAATCGAACGTCATAGATAGTTGAATAACATTGTAAACCAAATAATTTAGAAAGAAAGTTTGGTTTTCGCTATCCCCCGTGGATGCACCCGTGGTTTAGCTCGCAGCCAATACAAAAACCAAAAGAATTTTAATATAAATGGAAGGTGCAGGATGCAAAGATATAGGTATTCAAATAGTATTAAAATAAGGAAACCAATTATTCGCAAGTATTATATCTGATGAGTGTTTGTGAACTATTGAAATGAAATAATGATAGTTTTGGAAGTAAACTATCCTATACTCTGATTCAATCTCGAAATATTCTTGATTTTGAGGAATTTACAGGTTTCCAGTAATTATACCATTTATTGTTTCTGAGTATAATAATCTTCATTTTAGTATATGAACCTATAGTTTCATCAGATTGATTCAAGAATACAAAATAACCCCATATTCTTGTTTTTATACAATATATACTTGAAGTAAGTAGAAATTTTCAAGAATATTGCGATTATTGGTTTGAGAATAGTTTTCTTTCCCTGTAAGTACGAAGGCCGGATTGATGAATGGGTAAAATATATTCAATGACCATTCGAATTTTATTTTCCCAATATTTCTGGAAATACTGATCCGATCTAATGGATATCTGGTCGACAAATAAGAGCATGAAGAATCATGTAAAATTTCGTTATTATCAAAGTATCAAGTCCAGTGGTGCAACTAGATAGTGCAAAAAAAATAATTGACATCCCCCCCCCTGATAATTTTTTTTAGTTTTATCAAGTCGAAATATAAATGCTTCAAAGAAGCAAAGTTACTTTAAGATGATTTCTATATCTTGCATGGAAGCGAAGGGCATAGCAATGCTACAAGTAAGTAGAGCAAAATTTCAAGAATTATTTTCTGCTTTATCTGATAAAAGAGTCAGATTTGTACTCTGAAACGTCACAATTCGCTTTGTTTATCGTCTGTATTGTTACTGTATTGTTCATTTAGCAATTTGTTTTCCAAGAAACTGCCCTCGAATTAAATGAAGAAATTCTGTTGATTCAAATTCATGTCAGTGGACACAAGACTATAGAATCAATGGAGAGGCAGGCGGTTATGGAATTTTCGAGTGGAGTCAATGAGAAGATGGATCAACTGGAAAATAATGCAGAAGAAAATTCCAGAAAATCAATGAGAAAATGGATAAACTGGAAAATAAGACGGAAGAAAATTCTCGGAATAGCAATGAATTGGTGAGTCAATTTGCAAGTAAATTGGATTAGAAAATGGAAACCATGAAAGATGAAACGAAGAAAGGAATGGATGAAGTGAATGAGAAATTTGATATAGTTGATGAAAAATTCAAAGAAGTTTATGAAAAAGTTGAAGAAAAATTTGACGAAGTTTACGAAGACGTTAACGGAAAATTGAACATCTTTCTAGATTAATAGAGCCCCTAAAAAATGTAAATTGGAAAAGATTATCTGGATTCAGCATCCTATAGCATCATGAAAACGGAAAATAGCAGCGAAAGTGCTAAAATGTAGAATCCCCATATTTTAAAGGTCACAACATATAACTCAACTTAATACTGCTGAAAGTTAAACAACTTGTATTTAGCTTATGCTTCAGAAACAGGTTTGACATAAAGTGAAAATGGCTAACATATTATTGTCCACTTTACAGCTATATGTTATTGTTCGATTGTATTTGTTATTACTTATCACTCAAAAAAATGTGTTTTCATCAAAAGCCTCCAACATTTGGAACGACAACGAAAAAGCCCACAGCAATAATAAAAGTTCTACAAGGCGAGGCACTCAACATTCTGCAAACGATTCCGGAGAGTCATTGAGTCTGTTACGAAGTTCCTACATCCAAACTTCAGATGAGGTATGCGATGGTCATCTGCAACAAGTTCATCATGCCCAAATAATAATAATAAAGAACCGGGTACAGAAAAGAGGAGAACATCTTCAGGAGTTTGAAGCCGATGTGGCTAGATTAGTCAGGCTGGTTTACCCAACTGCTCCGGTCAGCTTCATTGAACAGCCATCAATCCAAACCTTTGTAGACGGAATCAAGGACAGTGAAACACATCAATCCCTGTTACTTGCACGCCCTAAAATCATAGATTATGCTTTAGCTCAGGCTTTGGAATTCGAAGCAGCGAAGCAGGCGTCGCATAAAAGACAATTTCATGTGAGACAAGACCTACCTGTTGAAGAAATCATCAGAGAAGAAATCAGCAGATTATTGCGTACTAAGAAGAAGGATGCAGTGTGCTGGTATTGTAATTAAATTGGGAATATCAAGCAAAATTTCCCAAAAAGTAGAAGAAAGGCCACATCAGGGGAAACTGAAAAGGGTCAGTGATAAAGGGCATAAATCGACTGAAGCTAAAATTCTCCTGGAGTGATAACCCAAGGAATGATGTCCACGGATTCATCAAGCATATTTGAATCAGACCAGATCAAGGAAGATGCATATGCTTTATCAAGAAGACCGTTCCCCGAGAATTGCAGCTATTGCTCACGTGTGGAAGACAAAGCCGATTTGAGACGTACCACAGAAATTGGAGATGACTGGCTAGCCCAAGAAATTCAACGAGCACAAAAAGAATATCCAGACTTGAACGTAATCCTGAGTTAGAAGAAGAACGGTAGACAACCTACTTGGGAAGAAGAATTCAGATTGAGTCAAACTGTAAAGTAATTTCGAGCACAAAGGGAAACGTTGAAAATCGATAAAGGTCTTCTGAAACGTTGGTGGGAAAATGGAGATCGATCTGAGCAGAGGCTTCAGTTGATTGTGCCGAAGAGTCGAGTGGCAGACGTTTTGACCAGACTATATAATGGAACTTCAGGAGGACATTTTGGGATTACTGAGACGCTGGAGGAGATCAAAGAGCGGTTTCATTGGATTAAGAGCAAACATTACCACATGTTGGTGAATTACGGCTCGGCAACACAGCGACATGCAAATTTCATTAAACCTCGTTAATATCTCGAGGTCAATGTACCTTTTTGCTTTCTGCCTATTTCCCGAGAAATATTGGAAATGCTCGAAATTAAGGAGAAACCGGGGTGTCGTTCTGCAGGCTTCAGTGATTATTTTTCGAAAATTTTATTTTCTTGGGATGTACTTAATTCTTCAATGAGATCGCGCAATGTTAGTTATTTTTATATTTTTCACTGCATTTCAATTTTTATTTTCCCGAAAATTCTTGAAAAAGTGGCAGTCTCAAAATTTTTCAAAAATGATGTAATTCACCGAATACGGAAGCTCCTCAGAGGAAAACCGAAGGTCGTCCATTTCAACCGATTGGTTCCGTGCGCGTCAACACAGGGTGGCGAAGAAGAAGTACGTCTCATCGAGGTTCCGGCGACAGGAAATCACGTCCAGTAATTCATGAATAGCTAGGGGGAACACGAATTGCACGGTTCGACGTCACACAGAAAGTTCATCAAGCCCCGTTGACAGGTCCTGAGGAATACTCTCTTGCTCATTGTGTAGCAGCTGATCTAAACATGAGTAAGGAAATAGCTAGAGTATTCAGAAATAAATTTGGACGTCAAGAGGAACTGATAGATAGCAGCCTCGAATTCGAAAATGCCTGAGACTGAACTCTTGAAGTAGTCTTTCAGAAAACAGGTATACAGATCTTGGTATGCAATTTCAACCCAAAGCAAATCGGAACCGTAGACAGTTACTTCCATCTTAGAAGGGCTACTGTAAAAATGGTGACGATTGCAGATTTCGCCACGATCCTCCGAGGAATTGATGCAATCTGATCTGGGACAGAACAAGCTTAAGGAGGGGACAGTGTGACGAGTACGGCACTGTCTGTGCGAGAGTCTTCTAGATATCTCTGGACGTCTATACGTCATCCGCCTGGTGACCGGAACCTTCTAACAACCGCTAGAGGTTCCACGAGTTATATAAGGCCGGGCGCGGAGAAGCTCGGGGATTCTTTCAACGGAGTTATTAGAAGCGGAAAGTGATCAGTGAAATAAAATAGTGTGGAAATAAATAATATAGAGACTTTGATGGAATTAGTTGTTAAGTTATTTGTTATAAGTATGAATAGTTAATTTATTCTTAACGTTTTGACAAATCAAGTAAACGTTACCATAGCTAGGTAAGTAATATCAACTGACAATCAGTAAAATTGGAGGGATACGGGTGACAAAACAAAATAAATCAAGAATATACGTTAGTTTTCATTTTGAAACTCATCTGCAGTTCGTGGTCGTTTTTAGTTTTTAGAAGTAATAACTTAGTTGTGAATCAATAGGTTCAATACTGCATTTGGTAATTATTTGCAATCTTATAGTTATCCCTCTATCTATCAATTTAACAGAAAAATCCACAATCATTCGAGAACAACCGAATGAGGAAACGTGGTAAATATCCCATATTAATCACAATATCACCACAAAACTCATTAGACATTCCAAAATTTCGAATTATTGTAAATGAAGTAGTAGCTATATGTTTCTGGTGATATCATTTGTGCTCCTTCAACCATCACAAAAAATTGGATTTTTGACAACATCCATATTGTTGAAATTTCACTCAGTACCTATATTTTATCCCATCACCATGGACAGATATTTGATTCAACAACACGTTCAAATGATAAAATTGTTTCATCGAATATGTTCATCCGTACAAAAGTCAACTGACCCAGCATCTGAATTTAAATGAGCGATGTAGTTATGTTCGCTGAAAGAGCCCTGGTTTTCACCAAAAAAGACGACCATTTATTAATGAATGGGTATGTCAGCAAATCAAATTGTAGAATTGGGGACGATTCCAATCACATGAGATCGAATAACTTCCAATGCATCCCGAAGAAGCCACCTTTTGTCGGACATTTAGGGCCAATTGCACCGTATTACAAAACCATAGATTAAGACCATAACCAAGGTTTAGGTAAAAAATTATCTTGCACCGTCACGAAATCCTCGTTTAATGGCCTTAACTGACTGTTAAATTTAAGCCCAGGAATTTGGGGGCTTAAAAGAAGGATTAATGGTAAGCTTCGGAATCTAACCCTACTTTCGAGCGATTTCGTACAAGTTTGACATTTTTCTGGACGTAACCTCCAGTTTGTTTACGTTTTTTTTTGTTTACATTGGACATTGATGGAGAACTCCTGCGAGTTGATAATCAAATTTTGATTAAAAGTGGTTGAATTTCAGATGATATTCATGTAAAATGATATAGGGAGAAACTGGCATCAGTAGGCATTGATTCGTATGTTTTAAAGCATGAAGAATTAACACCAGTATTTCCATTGAGTTCGTAAACTTAATGGTATTTCTATAAGCCTTCAACTATTTGAAATGAAAAAGTTACAATGATATGCTCATTTATTTCCAAGAGCAAATAGCAGAATGAAATCGAAGACATATTTGGAATGAAAAAACATAGTTTCATGAAGAGTCTTCAGTACTATTTCATTCAGTGATGTATTACGTGGAAAGCTATATTATACTACTTCATTATTGTGCAGGTATCATTATCCTCTATTATATATTAACTGGGCCCAAAAAATAACTACAAACGAATTAATGTGAAAGAAATAGCATTCTCGTGTTAGACAATCTTCAAACGTACACCTTTGTCAATCCATTCATTATTTATATAGAATACTTTTTATTCTGCGGATCCACATCAGAGTTTTCATTATCTTCGACCAAAAATTAACTCAATTCATAATATACTTATTACAAACAAAATAATTTAATAGAAAGTCTACTCTTAGGTGAGCCGTTCCTTATCGGAAAGTTGTTTCGGATAAATCAATACTATTTATTTAGTCATCTTACAAACGCCACGATTGTAATTCCATGCAGAAGCTCAAATCTTAAGATATTACAAAATATGAGTTTACTTGAGTATATGACTATAAATTCGAATAATGTTTGAAGCCTGATGCAGAAGTAAGAGCACAGGTCTGTGGTAAGAGATCCCTAGTCTTAATGATAATAAACAAGTCAGGAACATTACATGCAATATTTTTATGGAAGCTATAAAGTCTGTCATATATTTTTTCGTTGGGATTTTTAATAGATGCATCTTGATTTTTCATAACTTATGGAAATATGGTAGTAGTTACCCATAATAATGGGTTTCATCTTTTGAATTAAAATATTTCTTCAATTAGGGTTAAAATAAACAACATGAAGCTAGTCACAAGTACCAATTCATGAGAAAGTAACCAGATTTGTAGATTAATTTTAATCTAGTCACATTCAGCCTCGGTGCAAGCCGAATATTTAAAGCAGAGTTTAATAAGTTTATCGCCGCTTAACTAACTGTAGCTTAAGACGAAAACGGTGCAATTGGCCCTTACTGCAACAATCGCATGTCAACACTGACATTCTGATATTTGAGATCTTGTGCTACTCCTTTGCTATTTGGAGTTCTACATTTTATGTTGATGAAGCTGGAGATAATTTCTTATCGCTTTGAATTATTTGGTCAATACAGTTATTCCCGTCACTAGTAGACTTAACTGTTCTATCACAAATATGTTCTTTTATAGGAAAGTCTCACATTTATTGCAACAATCGCATATGTCCTACGATCGGTCTGCACTGATTCTCTGAAATTTCAGATCTTGTGCAAGTGCTATGTTATTTGGAGCTCTGGATTTTTGATAGTGAGACAAGAGATAATATGTTACCGTTTGTGCTTTGATTCGTTCGGTTGGAACATAGCTATTTCTGTTTCTGGTGGACATATATTTCTATCTCGACTATGTTCTTCCTCTGTGAATATTTTTCTGAAAGACAAGGCTCGCAAAAAGATCCCTGCCCAACCCCGTGGAACTTGTATATATGGATGATGGTTCATGTTTTCTGTATATCGATTGTTAATTTCGACATTCTTTTCATGGCCCTGTGCAGGGCCCCCGCTTTCATATGTGCAGAGTGTGCAATGCACACGGGCGCCACCGTTTAGGGGCGCCAAAACCCAGGGTCCAAAATAATATCGGAAGAATTTGCAAGAAAGTTTCAAAATAAGATTTCAAAAATTGAATAGGAATATGTATGAATGCACACGAAATGTCATTATTATATCATCCAGTTACTACCGATTCTCATGTTGCGAGAACATGTCAGGCGGTAGTTCCTCGATTTTTCGTTTTCAGATATGAACGGGGCGGGGCGTTTTAATTTTAAACATGTTCGTTCACTGAAAGAACCGAACCTTAAAAATAATAACGTCCTGAAGAAACAAATTTGAAGACTCGATTTGTGTAGAGTAGGTTTGGACCTTGATTACGAAGGCCGAATTTATGGATGGGTGGAATCCACCCAATGATTCCGCAGATATACCCATTCAAAATTTTATTTTCCCAATATTTCCGAAAATACAGATTTGATCGAATCGAAATCCAGTACTTTTTTGAAGAATTACAGTTCGACGGTTCATACAGAAAATCATGAGGATATTATGATCAGAGGATCACGGAATGTTGAATATTTGAAAAAAAAAACGATATCGAGGAGAAAACCACGAAATTTGACATATTTTTTCACCATATCTTCAAAACTTATGATCATATTGAACTTGAATTTGATACACTGCTGTGAAATATACAGTTCAAAGTATGACCAAAATTTTTTCCGAATGTGATAAACTGTTCCCGAGAAAAAAAATTTTTGAGAGAAAACTTTTAAAAAAAATGTTTCCAAATATTCAGTACGTTTGGATGCACGATCTCAACAAAATTCTGCAAGAAGTTGTATGTCCTTATGTTCTAACTAACCGTCAAGTTTCAATTCAATCGCTTCAGTAGTTCTCGAAATATCGGGGAAATAATCTCAAAACTTCAAATGACCATAACTCAGAAATCGTTTGATACATTAGAGAACTCAACACTAGCATTTTGAAATGCAACTACTCTGAAATTTTCAAGTAGATAGAACCCTCCGTACGGCCGTAATCGTGGTGACGACTGGCCAGACAGAATCGATTCTGACACCGGGTTCCTCATCAGTGAGTCCAACCTAGTCGTTTGAGACTATTTTCGGCTCGAAATTCGAAAATTTGGACGATACGATAGCACGCTGTTCCCATAGAACATGCGCGCAAAAAAGGAATAAAAATGGTTAGATCTTTTTGCTATCTACAACTTTTCCATAGGTCTTGTAGTTTTGGCGGAAATCAAGATAAACTGGGTTTTATCCTTAAACAGTTCCTTTCCTTCCACTCCCCGACCTCAGATAACCATTTAATCATGGAGCTACTGACCAGAATTTAGCAAGCCTCGGACCGGCCTAGGAATATTCAATTTTGATTTGAAATCCGAAAATATCATCTTCCAACAAAAAAAAATTGTATTTCGCCTTTACACCTACATTTATTTCTCATAGAACTCCTTGAATCTTAGTATTTCCATCAAAAGATGTGAAATATTATGGAAATCGTATCCTCTTATGAATGAACATACGGAAGAACTCTCATTTCTGAAAATTTCGCAATCAAAATTCTCATTGTTATATCTCAATGCTATTATAACGTGTTTTCCAATAGGGATAATACAATTTAGACACCTTTTGCGCGCATGTTCTGGGTACAGCGTGCTATCGTTTTGTCCGAATATCTGTTATTTTGGATTTTTTTCCGAAAATGGTCTCAAACGACAAGGTTGGACTCCCTGATGACGAATCCGATGTCAAAATCGATTTTGTATGGCCGGCCGTCCGGCAAATATTCAATATTCTGTGACCTTCAGGTCATATTCTCCTCATGATATTCTGTATAAACCTTTGAACTGTCATTTTCCGATAGAATACTGGATTTAAATTCGTTCTTATCTGTATTTTTGGAAATATTGGGGAGATTATTTTCGGCTCAAAATTCGATAATTACAGACATTTGGACAAAACGATAGCACGCTGTTTTGCTGGAGCATGAGCGCAAAAATGATTCAAATTACCTCAAGGGGCGCCAAAACCTTTTTTGCACACAGGCGCCAGTAGCCCTTACGGGGGCCCTGGTCCTGTGGAATTGAAATAACGGGTATGCATCTCTAGCAACGGTAGATAATTCAAAGTGTTTCACATAAAAACTGCAAAAATGTATTATCAGTTATAGTCCTATTCTACATTTCGATTCTCTACTGTAAATGGGTATGTGGTAGTTCTCATGATTACATATCAGCTCTTTTTATGTTTAGTTCAGAAATACGAAACTGTTTCTGTCATTCTGGTTGCTTGTATGTAGAGTCGGATATAGCATTGGACTAGAAATTAATAAGTTCCAAATCGAACAAAACCCCAGGTAAGGATATAAATTGTCTAATCAGACTGCAATAGATCGAAATGAAAACTCTTATAATCTTAGGATAAAACGGCAATGATAGTGATAGTTCAGGGGAGATTCCTTACAATTTATGATCTGATATCGAATCAGACCACTTATAATAATTATAAATAATAATAACCTTTATTTTTCCAACATATAGTTGTTACATCGATAAATTTGAAAAAAATTAAAAGCATACATATAGGAAAAAAAACGAAGTTCAGATCAGAGAACTCGTTCCCCTTCTGTTCTTCTACCTAAACCTTACAAGTCTATAATGAACACCTCAAATCATCAGAAATTGCTCAAATATTACTCTCACGCCAAATTTAAAAAAAAACAAATTGATATTTGCACATCTATAAATCATTCCCGAATTTAAGGTAACTTAAAACCGCCCTCCTGAACTAATTTCATAAATACAGGATCCTACAATAGTGCGTAAGGCTTCCATAGCTGCCAAACCAGACGTTTTAGGAATTAAGTTCCAAACTAAATTTTTCCTTTTTCAATTCTGCATATCAGGAAATTATTTTCTGATATACAGGTGTTCCCAAATAAAATTATTCAACAAATGAGTGATTTTTTAAATGGAACACCCCTTATATTTTTGCATATTTTCAATGCTCTTCAATACCTCAACCATGATGCAGATTATGAGGGATATTTTTCCAACGGTGCGGATCTTAATCAGGAAAAACTGCAAAATTTCGACTAAACACTACTTCGGTAAAAGCCCTCTACCGATTTCCAGAAGCGATAGAAACATGAATTTGATCAGGATTTAATTTAACTTAAGAATTTGCCTAAACATCGTTCCTAAATAATCAACCTCTCTTATACAGGGTGTCCGTTACCAATGTCCAAGTATGAAGAATTTCAAATTGTTCCTTCTCGATTTTTTCAAATTTAACACCCCGTATTTTTTCCATTATGATGTACACAGTTTAAAACCTTACATTTTTTCAGAAGTAATCAAAGTGCTTTTCTCACTCATGCGTCCAGCAGGCACGAAAAATGAAATCAGAACGGATAATTTCGGACAATTTCATTCAAATATTGGATATAAAAACGAACGGGCGTTGAAAAAGATAAAGAAAAATGGTGTTAATGATCCAAAAGATGTTCAAAGTAACGTCCGCCTTCTCTGGAACACAAAGCGATCCGATCGTTGAATGACCCACTAACCCTCATCAGCATGGCTGGAGTATGCCTTCGGAAAGCAGTCACAATCCTCTCTCGCATATTGGAAGCTGCTGTTAGAACTTCATCATACACGATTCCCCTTATGTATCCCCACAAAAAAAATCTATTTTGGTGAGATCCGGTGATCTAGCAGTAAATCCCTCACAGGACGAGAATAATCAGCGGGTGGTCCATCATGCTGAAACCATATTTTATTTCGTATTTCCGTAGGTAACACTGCTAACATTCCGGCAAGAATGTTCTGAATGAAATTCAAATATGCAGCTCCATCTAAATTTCCTTGGAAAAAATGAGAGCCTATCACATGATTGCCGACTACTGCTCCCCAGACCTTCAATGACCACCTGTCTTGATTGTCTATTTCCCTTATAATTCTTGGATTTTCAACAGAGTAATAATGAAAATTGTGCCTTTTGACGGCTCCGGAATTTTAGAAGGTTGCTTCATAACTGAATAAAACAAATTCAAAAAATGTATGGTTCTGTTCAATTTGTAAGCTTGCCCAGTTACAGAAATTCGGACGGTTTTCAAAATCGCTATCGGTAAGCACCTGGTGCATCTGAATGTGGTAGGCATGATACTTGTTCTTTTTGAGGATTCTTTGGACTGAACTCACTTATACTACAGGCTACACCAAGCTCCCTTTGGCTTGTGTGTGGATTTTCAGTTACATGCAGTAAAGCCTCGAGCTCCTTGTCTTCGTTAGTGGCCGATTTTATCCTTTTTTTTATACTTGACATCTCCTGTCTCTACAAATCTGTTTGAAAGCCTCCGAAAGCCCGACTCATGTGGATGTCTTCTTTCGGGATATTCGTCAGCATAGGATCTACCGGCTAATAAACAGTTTCTGTGGCACTGCCCCAACATGAAAATCATATCAACCATTTCATCTTCACCAAAATTCATCTCAATTTATTGTATTCGGAAATAACTTTGAGCTCTGAATAACAATATTTTGATCAATAATAATAATAATCGATGTACTTGATAACAGTTTCTGTAGCACTGCGCCGACATGAAAATCATATGAACCATTTCATGAATAATAATTTTTTTGAATGCCGATAAAACTCTGTAATCGTTAGAATACACAAGTTACCAATAATACCTATGTATGTGTTACTTGTTAGGACAAACATTATCATTTTCATGTTGAACTTCAAAGATTATGATTTTGTAAGGGTCTCATTTAAAATATCCGTCAGTTATTATGTTCGTTATTCCTGACATTTTTGGTTGAAATGTCATTTTTCGTGTCTGCTGGACACAGGAGTGAAAATATTCCTAAGGTTATTTCTGAGAAAATGCAAGGTTTTAAACTGTGTACATCATCATGGAAAAAAATACAGGGTGTTGCATTTGAAAAAATCTAGTATAAAAGAAGTTGATTATTTAGGAACGATGACTAGGCAAATTCTTAAGTTAAAATCAATCCTGATCAAATTCATGTTATCGCTTCTAGAAATCGGTAGAGGACTTTTACCGAACTACTGTTTCGTGGAAATTTTGCAGTTTTTTTTTAATAAGATTCGTACCGTTGGAAAAATATCCCTAACATTTTGCGTCATGATAGAGGTATTGTATAGCATTCAAAATATGCGAAAATATAAGGGGTGTTCCATTTAAAAAATCATACATAAGGATACATAAGGAGAATCGTGTATGATGAAGTTCTAACAACAGCTTCCAATATGCGAGAGAGGATTGTGACTGCATTCCGAAGCATTATTCCAGCCATGCTGATGAGGGTTAGTGGGTCATTCAACGATCGGATCGCTTTGTGTTCCAGAGAAGGCGGACGTTACTTTGAACATCTTTTGGATCATTAACACCATTTTTCTTTATCTTTTTCAACGCCCGTTCGTTTTTATATCCAATATTTGAATGAAATTGTCCGAAATTATCCGTTCTGATTTCATTTTTCGTGCCTGCTGGACGCATGAGTGAGAAAAGCACTTCGATTACTTCTGAAAAAATGTAAGGTTTTAAACTGTGCACATCATCATGGAAAAAATACGGGGTGTTACAATTGGGAAAATCGAGAAGGAAACTCCGAACTAGTGTTTCGTCGAAATTTGGCAGGTTTTTCTGATTAAGATCCGTACCGTTGAAAAAATATCTCTAATATTTTGCATCATGGTACAGGTATTACAGAGCATTGAAAATATGCAAAAATATAAGGGGTGTTCCATTTAAAAAATCACTCATTTGTTGAATAATTTCATTTGGGAATACCCTGTATATTAGAGAATAATTTCCTGAGATACAAAATTGAAAGTACAAAGGAAATGCTTTCCAACTAAATTTCTAAAACGTCTGGTTTTGCCAGCTATGGAAGCCTAACGCATTATTGCAGGACCCTGTATATAAACAAATAAATCAAACAATAAAATAACCCACAAGAAAACAGCAGTAAAAAAATACAATGCAATCAAGAAAGAGTAGCATAAAATTGTACAGTGAATTTAAGGAAAAAGAAAGAAAAAAGTGCAGACCCCGAGAAAAAACTGCCTCAATTGCCGACATAGTGTTGAAGGCAATCCTTAAACCAGTTTGGAAGATGGTCTTCACTCCTGACTATGATCTTACCCGATTCCTCACTTCTTCTGACAAATAAAGTTCCATTACTTATTCAAACGAACTTGATACCAAGCCTCTTCTGAGATGCTTTAGTTTTAGCAGACAAGGTTTTAACGGTGGTAAATCGTCATTTACAAAAATCCTTATATCCTGGTTGTTCAAGCCCACCGTTTTTGTGGTACACTGAAAAAAATGTTGTTCATTATATCAATGAACAGCATTCATTGACATCGAATTCATAGTTACAATGAACTTTTCATTATATTAATTATATTATTATTATTATATTAATTTCATTGTATCAATGAATAAATTCATCATTCTTGTTTCTTTGGTTGAAGATCGCATTCATTGTATTCACGCATACATCAATATAATGAATATTGTATGGCCTCCAGTCAATAAAGTAACTCAAAACGATCATCGATACAGCTTGCATGAAAAGAAGGTCACAGATTCGATTCCTACATTGGGAATTCTATCAGTGTCTTGAGTTTATAATAATAATAATAAATTTCAAATAGCACAAGTCCAAAAGATACAAGTCACAATAAACAAACATGAGTTCAAGATAGAGATTAATAAATACCAACTTCAATCTGGCTGCATGATTAGTCTTGTGGCCATAGTTGAGGTTCTGCAAGAGACAAAGAAATAAAAATATCAGTGAGGTGAAATAAGGAGCTATTGTATGTTTTTTTAATTTTTCAGTTCGATCGGTCATGTACAGAGTGTAACAGCCAAATGGAATAAATTCGATAACGAATAAATGAGGGCGTGTTGGGAAAAACGCTCGGACACGTCGATTTGTAATTTCAAATGCGCATATTTTTCAAGAAAATAATATTATATAGGGTGTTCCATGTGACCGTGGCCAATACCAACATTCTTATTTCAAATGCAACCCCCTGTATATTATTTATTTTTTGAATTCTTCAGAGAATTCTGGACATAATTCATACACAATGTCCTATATCTATACTTAACTACTTCGGAAATATTAAGTGTTTTCAGATTTAGTGCAAAAATCAACGTTTTAAATAAAAATCATTTTATTTCACAAATTCGGTACATTACACTTAAAACCTAATAAGTAATACTGATTATTTCTTAATAATTAAAAAAAACATTAATGTCAATGTAGGAAATGTTCAAAATGCTCGCCGCGAACGTCTTGGCAACATGCTAATCTGGTGTAAAATTGTCTTCTAACGTTACTCAACATTTCAGGCGTGACTGATATAATCGCAAGCGTGATTCGGTTTTTTAGGTCATCTAAGTTTAAGGGTTTCGTTTCGTATACAATACTTTTAACATATCCCCACAAAAAGAAGTCTAATGGTGTCAGATCAGGAGATCGTGCTAGCCATTCTATCGATCCGCGCCTCCCTATCCACCGATTTGGAAAAATTTGGTTCAAGCACTGCCGGACATTGGTGCTCCATCTTGCTGAAACCATATCATATTGGCAGGAACTTGTGGATTTGCTGGATCAGGATATAAGTTTATCAAAGTTGGTTCGACATTATTTCGGAGTAGTTGTAAATATTTTTCTCCATTCAAGTTGCCGTCAATGAAAAAGGAACCTACGATATGATTTCCAACGATTCCTGCCCATACATTAACATTTTCAGGATATTGCGTATGTTCTTCTCTCATCCAGTGAGGATTCTCATCAGACCAATAGCGGCAATTTTGACGATTAACATGACCGTGTAGTGTAAATGTACTTTCATCAGAAAACAAAACATTTTCTAATTGGATCACATTGTTATCTAACATTGCCATCATTTGCTCACAAAAATGCGTTCTCCTATCGAAATCGTCTTCTATGAGCTCCTGAGTTGCCATCATTCTATAGGGATGCATCTTTCTTTCCTTTAATATTCGAAATACTGACGTGTGGCTAACGGTGAACAGCGGGGCTACTTTTCGAACAGAATTATGTGGGCTTTCTTGAAACTCAAGCATAATATCCAATTTCGTATCATCACTTACTGGATTGGCAGCAATTTTTTTTATTTGTCTTACATGACCAAGCTCTCGAAACTGCTTTTCCATTTTGCTAATTGTTCCTTGGGTAATAGGCGGAAAATTTGGAAATTTTTCGTGAAATAAGCGAGAAACTTCCATTTGTGTCCGTGTGTAATCTCCATAACCAATCATTTGAAGAATGGTTATTTTGTGCATTTCTATTAAATGAACCATTTTTCTAATATTATTACGTACAGTTATCGAAATTCAAAAGACAATAGCACTGATCACTTTATTGTCATGCAAACAGACAACGTGTTACTAAGGCTATGAGAATAAACAAATCTGTTTTTGTTTTTTTTAATTTCTTCTCAGTAATGGTTTTTGCTTACTTTCTTCATATCAAGAGATAAATGAAAAATAATTATTGAGTGTAATGGTATCGAATTTGCGAAATAAAATAATTTTTATTTAAAATGTTAATTTTTGTAAAAAATCTGAAAACACTTAATATTTCCGAAAAAGTTGAAGATAGGTATAGGACATTGTACATGATTTATGTCTAGAATTTTCTGAAGAATCCAAAAAATAAATAATATACAGGGGGTTGCATTTGAAATAAGAAAGTTGGTATTGGCCACGGTGGCATGGAACACTCTATATAATTTTATTTTCTTGGAAACTATGCGCATTTAAAATTACAAATCGACGTGTCCGAGCGTTTTTCCTAACACCCCCTCATTTATTCGTTATCGAATTTATTCCATTTGGCTGTTACACTCTGTATATTTCACTCGTCTGCAAAATCTATAGTTTCTGATTAAAAGATTTTCCTATCTTCGAAAAGTAATGGTTCTTATAAAACGTCACCATAAAATACACCCAAAAATATTCCCAGGAGTTTGTCTTTGGGGAGTTCTCATCAAAAAATTGAGGAAATCCTTCTAGAGGGAGAAGAGGGAATCTATTCGTTTTGCTATGCCTAGGTCGAAATATTCATAATATCGAAGAAATTCTTGTATATTTTGATGGAATAAAAAACGAATTCAATCGTATTCTGAAAGCAGTATACATCTGTTACAAAATGATTGTTTGTGAGTTTGCCATGTTCTAGAATTTTATAGAATTATTTTTTTCCAACTACAATCGACAAAATGTTCCACTGAAGTACCTACATGTGTTGTGTGAAGTTCTCATAAGAACTATCAGAGTAAGGCTAGGAACATAGTAAAGCGACCAAGAGGTGCGAAGAGGACTGCAGGGATGATAGCGGTTCCCGAGAGTAGCGGCGATGACGAGGTGTCATCACATAGTGAGGCGACCAACTAAGCAAAGCGGCAGTCGATTATTTTAGAGGTGGCGCGATTTGGAATAATGGATTTAAATGAATTTATGCAGATGAGAAATTGGTCATTGAAACTCTGGTATCTGATGAAAAATGATGAAAATAGAATAACTTTTAGTGTTCACGAAATTAATGGATCTAGGAAAGTATTACATGGTGAATTTCATCATTTGTATAAATAATTACACTAGCATCCGGAAAATTCTCATTCATTATTGCTTATGCCTTCACGGCAGTGCTTTTCTAGATTTTTTTTCCGATAAATTACTGAAGTTCAATTCGATCTAATCTGTATTTTTGGAAATATTGGAAAAATAAAATTTCGAATGGGTATATCTAAGGAATCATTGGGCGGATTTTACCCATTCACGAATTTGACCTTCGTAATTAGGCCCCTACTCTACAAATATCGAGTTTCGTAGTCGTTTCTTCCGGAAGTTATTGTGTTTACCTTAATTACGAAGGCCGAATTCTTGCATGTGCAAAATCCAGCCAATGATTCCGCAGATATACTCATTCAAAATTTATTTCCAAAGATACAGATTAGATAGAATTGAAATCAAGTACTTTATCGAAAAATAACAGATCGAATATTCATACAGAATTTAATGAGGATAATATGATAAGAAGATCACAGAATATTGAATATGTATTCGAGAGAAAACATTTGAATTTTTTTTTCAAATTGTTCTAATGACACAATCATAACGAAGTTCTGTGAAAAGTTGTGCTTCAGAATCTTCAAACTAGGTGCGAATTTTCATCATCATTGAATTGGTATTTCTTGAGTTATACCGAAAAAAACGATATCGGGAAGAAAACCACAAAATTTGAAATATTTTTTCCCAATATCTCCCAAACTAATAACCGTATCGAATTGAAATTTGGTAAACTGCTGTGGAATATGGAGCTCAGAGTTCGCACTGAACTTTTTTCCGAATGTGATAAACAGTTCGCGAAAAAAAAATTTTTTGGAAAAAATTCAGAAAAATTTTTTTTCCAAAATATACTGATAGTATGATCTCAACGGGATTTCGCGAGAAGTTGCGCGTTGCTATACTCCAACTAACTGCCAAGTTTCGATCCAATCGTTCCAGTCGTTTTTGAATTATCGTCAAAATTTAAAAAGGCTCTAACTCCGTTCGGCCGATTTTGCCCATTAACGAACTCAACCGTTGCATTTTGAAATGCAACCTACCCTGAAAGTTTCAGGTCGATAGGATTTTCCGTCCGGCCGTAATAGATTCTAGGGAACGGCCGACCGGAAAGAATCGATTTTGACACCGGATTCGTCATCAGTAAGTCCAACCTAGTCGTTTGAGAACATTTTCGGCTAAATCATCGAAAATATCAGACATTTGGACAGAACGATAGCACGCTGTTCCCCAGAACATGCAAGCAAAAATTGAATCCAAATTATTGAAAAACTGGACCAACAACTTGTCCAAAACATATCTATTATGATGTTGAGCATCTCTTCAATCCCACGAAGCATTTTTCGCAAATATCGAACTTATGAAAGCTTCAATATCCATTTTTGCGCGCATGTTTTAGGGGAACAGCGTGCTATCGTTTTGTCCAAATGTCTGTAATTTTGGATGATTGAGCCGAAAATGGTCTCAATCGACTAGGTTGGACTCACTGATGACGAATCCGGTGTCAAAATTGATTCTGTCCGGCCGGCCGGTTGACCGGCCGTAGACACGATAACTGTCGACAGAAGCAAGTTAGCTACTTGAAACTTTCAGGATAGGTTGCGCATCAGAATGCCGCGGTTAAGTTCGTTTATGGGCCAAATCGGTCGAATAGTTTCGGAGTTATAGGCACTTGAAGTTTTGAAGTTATTTATTTTTTATTTCAGAAACTGCTCAAGCGATTGGATTCAAACTTGACAGTTTGGTGGAGTATAACGACGCGCAACTTCGAGCCAAATTTCGTCAAGATCATATTGTCAGTAAATTTAAAAAAAAATTTTTTTCCAAATTTTTCTACAAAAAAATTTTTTTTTCGGAAACCATTCATCATATCCAAAAAAAATTACACTTACACTTTGACCTTCTCATTTCACAGCAGTGTACTAAATTTCAGTTCGATACGATCATAAGTTTTGGAGATATCGGGAAAAAATATGTCAAATTTCGAGGTTTTCTTCTCGATATCGTTGATTTTTTCGGTATTACTCGAGAAATACTGATTCAGTCCTGATTAAACTTCACAGCTAGTTTCAAGATGCTGAAAGACAACTTTATGCAAAATTTCGTGGTAATCGTGTTATTAGAACAATTTGAAAAAAAAAATTTCTATGATTTTCTCATCATATCATCCTCATTAAATTCTGTATGAAACTTCGAACTGTTATTTTCGATGAAGTACTGGATTTCAATTCGATCTGATCTGTATTTCTGGAAATATTGGAAAAATAAAATTTTGATTGGGTATATCTACGGAATCATTGGGTGGATTTTACCCATTCACGAATTCGGCCTTCGTAATTAAACTCCAAACCTTCTCTGCAAATATCGAGTTTCTAAGTTGTTTCTTTCGGAAGTTATTGTGTTTACGCAGTCGGCCGTTAGGCTGACCGCGCAAAAATATTGAATACTCATTTTCAATCGGATGGGACTATATACAGTGTGTCACAGGAATCAGGTTCGGCATCAAAATGATTTTTATTTTACAGGATATCGAATTGAAGTTTTGGACATCGATACTACAGACTGTAGTTCATGGACTGATGTGAACAAGGTGTGTCTATGACCAAATGGACGGATATCCTCATAGGAACTGACGCCTATTTTTGCATATTTGAATTAAACGTTCACTTCTGGGTGAAATGCCGTCAAATCAAAAATAAAATGAAGGAAAAACATTTTTGTTCTTTGTTTTCGACATCGGATCGACGAATCATTGAATAATTTTCCAACTCAAAATTAACCATTGAGAAGTAACAGGTATTTTGTCTAAGTCGCTTGCGAGGGGTGAGCTGTCTGCTCTAACACTGCGCTAGGTTTATGAAATTTTACACACTCTTCGACCATGCAGTAGTGGAAAAGAGAAATGATTTTTGTAATTTTCGAATTATGTTTTTGTGAAAAGAGGTGAGAAACTGAATGCTCCATCGAAATATGGAAAAAATGGCCTCTATACTATTGCTCTATGGTTGGACCATGAATTATTGTATTTCTCTTGCTGCGTTCGTCTATTGCATCCGAGAGGCGACGGATTTTTTGGTCACGTGACCACAGATCTTATGGATTTATCAGATTTTATCTGAAGTAAGCGAACGACTCAGACGAAATGAAAATCACAGTTGCTTTGTAATAACGATCATCGCATGGAATTTTTTATGTGCACCACGTTGCGTAACTTTTTTTCAGGTACCACGACTATTACGGGGTGACTCTTGGAGGCCAGAGTTCGTTCCATAAAAATTTTTAGGTGGAAATGGTTGAAAAAAAGTAAGAATGCGCAATTTTGCCACTTTTTTGCCTTCAAAAATTTTCGGGAAAACAAAAACTGAAATGGAGTGAAAAATGTAAAAATAACAAACGCTGCGCATTCTCACAAAAGAATTAAGTACATCCCAAAAAAAAATTTTTTTTTAAATAATCGCTGAAGCCAGCAGAACGACGCCCCGTTTTCTTGTATTAATGTCGAAATTTCTCGGAATTCTAATATTTCTCGCGGCTATTGGCATGCGGACCGTGGGCAGAAGCCTGATCTTGAGATATTAACGAGGTTCTATGAAACTTGAATGTGGTTGTGTTGACGAAATGCGCGAAGCCGTAATTTACCAGCACGTGGTAGTGTTGGCTCTTAACTCAATCTCGCTCTTGATTGTATTCTACTCGAAATTCAGAGTTCGATTATGCAAAATATACATCAGTTCATATAAGAGAATTTAATGTTACGTCCACTTCCGGAAGTCATGACTTCACTCGTATTGGAAAAGAAGCATGTATTTCCGTTATCAGCGGAATTTAATTAATTAAACTTCAAATGAATAAAACTCATTTCATTGTATTCATTATGATATAATGTCCAAGAAATTCAGTATCACACTCGAAGAAACCTGCACTTCTTTGAGATATTACGTAAAGAAATTTCAGATGAGTTATGACCTTTGAAACATCGATTCTGTCATTTAGTTCTTCGAAATGTTATCTGATATGGAAAACGAATGGTATCGTGACTGACCTCTAATTATCCTGTGATCTATTTCATGACAGTTACGAGCATCATTTCGCAAAATACGGATATTTGGTATTTAAGGTAACGATCTGGTGGAATAGTTGGTAACATCCCTTCAATTTTTTCAACCATGAATCAGATCATATCGTTGAGTCTTGAATCACCTCCAGCTCGAACCCTATTTCAACGTCACGTTTGTAGTCCGACTAGGCAACCCTCAATTTTCTGAACGTGAAAAACTGCTTTGCATAGATTAGGCACCACGAATGCTTCCAATATTCATGCGGACTATCAGAATTTAATGTCGTTGCGTTCAATGGTGGACGATATAATATGCAAATTATGAGTCGGATGATTGCGGCCTTTTCTAATTATATTATCGTAACCCCTTCCAAGGCTAGTCCACCGAACGCTTTTGTATATTGTACAATGGTTTGATTGGTGGGATTTTGCACAGAACTCTATCTGTTATTATAAGGGGGTATATGATTTGTGAGAAATAATACTTCAATTTGGATAAGAATATATAGTGGAGATAATAGGTTTGTTCGCACAGCTGTGACAAATGTGGCGGATCAAAGAGCATGCGCAATAGGATTACCTGCGTTCCCACAGTGATTTCTGATCGATTTCAAACCCAGAGGTAGCTTTTCGTAGAGACATCAGTCACTGTCAGTGGATACTCACACATGTCAAGATACTTTTCGAGCAATGTTTCAGTTTACGCAGTAAAGGCTTCTGCACACGCAAAGCAGTGGCAAAGGATATTTGACCGGAGTTGTCATGGTTTCAGGTACTATGACGACATTTTTTTTCAGCTATGTCACAAATATTACGAATATCATCCTGACGATCTAGCAGCGTCGGTCATTCGAGATGTACGTACAGGGAGTTTGAAATCGATCAGAAACTGGGCGGTTTGCGACACAAGCATCCTTACTGGTTTGGAAACTGTCACGATCTTGATGGGGAAACGTGTGCGAAAAAACCTAATACAATTATGGTCTCTTTTGAAACTGCTTCGAACACACTTATATTTGGAACCAACATAGTACTCTCATGAAGATGAGCCTAAATCAGAAGGACGGAGAGTACAACCTTTCACGAGCTCATGCGGGGGAACAGCGCGTTTCATTTTGCCAAATGTGATGATTGAGCCGAAAATGGTCTCAACCGACTAGGTTGGACTCACTGATGACGAATCCGGTGTCAAAATCGATTCTGTCCGGCCGGCCGACGACACAATAACTGTCGACAGAAGCAAGCTAGCAACTTGAAACTTTCAGGGTATGTCGCGCATCAGAATGCTGCGATTCGTTGATGGGCCAAATCGGTCGAATAGTTTCGGAGTAAAAGGCACTTAAAATTTTGAAATTATTTATTTTTTATTTCAGAAACTACTTGAGCGATTAGATTCAAACTTGGTAGTTAGGTGGAGTATAACGACGCGCAACTTTGAGCTAAATTTCGTCAGGATCATATCGTCAGTAAATTAAAAGAAAAATGTTTTCCAAAAAATTTTTTTTTTCGGAAATCATTCATCATACCAAAATAAAATTCCACTCACACTTTGAGATATCGGGAAAAAATATGTCAAATTTCGAGGTTTTCTTCTCGATATCGTTGTTTTTTTCCGTATAACTCGAGAAATACTGATTCAGTCCTGATAAAACTTCGCAGTTAATTTGAACTTTATGCATAATTTCGTGATAAACGTGTCATTAGAACAATTTGAAAAAAAAAATACTGTGATTTTCTTATCATACCATCCTCATTAAACACTGTATGAACCTTCGAACTGTAATTTTCCGATGAAGTACTGGATTTCAATTCGATCTGATCTGTATTTTTGGAAATATTGGAAAAATGAAATTTTGAATGGATATGTCTGCGGAATCATTGGGTGGATTTTACCCATTCACGAATTCAGCCTTCGTAACTTAGGTCCAAACCTTCTCTACAAATATCGAGTTTCTAAGTTGTTTCTTTCGGAATTGTGTTATTGTATTTACGCAGTCGGCCGTTAGGCTGGTCGTAAACACAATAATAGTATATTTATAAAATTCAAAGCCAAACACTTGACTTCTCCCACAAATTTTACTTTGAAATAAATTTTGTATCTACTAAACCTTGTTTTGTACGATTTTGCATAATTTTGTAGATTTTTTCTGTTTTTTTTTACTTCAAATTGTATGAAACAAAGCTATTTAAAATTAAATAAACTTGTTTTTCTTCATGGAAAATGGCTTTGCAGATTGCCGGATTTAAATATTTGCCAGTGCAGATTATACGAAAAAAGGTGGTATAAAGAACAGTACCAAAACAAGGCAAACGAGCAACAGAGCGAACTGTAACGTTTCAGAGTACAAATCTGAATCCTTCATCAGATAAACGAAAAAAGCATTTTTTCTCGCAAAACAAAAAATAAAAACCCTGCAAATTTTATCGTTTTTGTGATGAAGGAGTCAGATTTGTACTCCGATACGTTACGGTTGGCTTCGTTGATCGTTTGTATTGTTTCGGTATTGTTCATTAGGCAATGTGTTTTTCCTAGAAACTGCCCTTGACAAATAGTTTGATCCTGCAATCCGCAAGGACATTTTTCATGAAAAAAACAATTTTATTTAATTTTTGCTAGTTCTTTCTCAGATATTGGTAATGAAAATCCAGAAAAATGTATTTTGTTGGCATGCATATTTCGGGCTTTACACCATTCACAAAACTGAGTCGAAAATACATGAGACCAAACAAATATACATCACATTACAGATATTGACACCGGAGATGAGCGGAACTCTAATTGATCATTTACAATTGGAAGTTTTTGTTTATGTGCAGATGATATTTTCAGAAATTTTTTGCTATTTTCCTTTTTCTCCTTCATCCAAAATTGTTGTTTCATTAAAATCTACAGAGTGTTTACAACCAATCCAATGAGTGGAGGAGCCAGTTGTGAATTTGTTTTGAATAATTTACTTTTTATTTCACTGAGAGAACGACCAGTTGGGGTGCAGTCAAAAACAATTAGTTTCACTCTTTTTCATTTTTACTCGAGCTTTCGGAGTTCTTCATTCCTTCATCAGGAGCAGCTACGAATTGAAAGCATCAAATAAAAATTGAGGTTATTTTGTTATGGATGTTAAAATTCATATAATTAGGAATCGTGAATGAATCCCGGAGGTGCAATCTAGGTTATTTCCCATTATCTCAAAAACACAGTAGTAACGAATTTTCTACCAAGGATTACATGGATTTAATTGGATAACAATTCTGATGTTTGATTTTGTGGTTGTGTCGAATATTTCGATGATACGTTATGTCAAAATTGTCAACCGTCTTATCCTGCCTAATTTTAGTCATCGATTTTTAAGGTACTATCCTATCCTCCTTTTTATTCACAATTATATGATTTTCTTACTATTATAATATGTACTCTTCAAAAAAAACACAAATTCACTGCAGTCTCAATCTGAATAGGAGTCTTTAAATCACTATTTTCTATCTATCTTGAAACGTCACCATATCACTTGTCCGAACACCACATCACAAGCACTTGCCAGATTCCAGAACCATCATGAAATCGAACCATCATCATGAACACCCGCTGAGATTCGAATCTTGGTTGTTTTGTCCCATTAAGTCAATAATGAATATATGTTGCTCGAATTTTGAATGTCTTTTCTGGCATTGATACAACTCTTCTTGGGAAATACGAACCATTTCTAGGAATAGTCTCTTCTCTAAATCTCTCTAATTTTTTGAGAACTTATATCATTATGTCTTATTATATTACTCGCGTAATATGGATAACATACAAATTTCTTTACATGGTTTTCAAGAGGACCTGGGAGAATACATACTTGTTAAGTTCCCTCACGTTTTTTTCTGAATATTATTATAATTAATCTACTATGTCAATGGAGGAGCCATTGTTCTCTGCTAATAATTTCAACACTCAAACTTCTTTTTCGAAGACATTGTCTGACAACGGAGTTGGAATTAATCTATTCACAAGGAAATAAAATGCTGACATCTCAATTCTATATGGATATGAACTACTGGCTTAAATGAGAGTCAGAAAAAGTGGGTTTTTTGTATATATCAAATACAAGATGATCATCTACCTTCTTTATTTGAAGATTTAAAAAGTTGAGCCATTTATTGTCGTTCCTTATTGCTAATTTGAATTGAGCAGATCTATGAAATAAATTGATCACATCAATGATTCTAGTTCTGAAACTGAGCCAGTCCAAACTCAAAAAACGTCGCTAACATATCGCTTCCAGTACATTACATGTACAGTCAGATTAATAGATTCCGAGGAAAATATTTTCTTTTCCAGAGATGCCTATCCCCCCCCCGCATTCGTAGACCACCCCTTTGTTGATGGAATTCATCATTGATTTCGAAATAGCTGTGTCCAAGACATATTTTCAGTAGTTTCGTCGTTTCTTTATGACTACATTTTGAATTTTTCCAGTTAGTATTGATGGAAATAAATTCACACTTCGAATAAAATCTACTCAAAATTTGAGGGAATTTTAAGTTTCTTTAATCCGTCTGTCAACTGGATAGTATTTTTGATAGAATATATTGAGTTACTTGAAATTATACTCAGTTAAATTAAATTGAGATTTCAACAGTGTTTTGATGCTGGGTGCATTTTTGTATGAAACAATAGACCTCATCGGACAATTCTTCTCATGTATTTCTGGAAGAGCCTACAATATAGGTTATTTTGAATTTATTATGTTTAATGAAAATTTCACATGAGATAACAAGTTAGGGAGGACCTTTTAATGGTCCTCTTGACAGCAATTTGAAATTTTGATGTATATGGTCAACTTTCATTCCATGAAATGATTCAAGTCCAAAAAATCTCAGTTTTTTTCAAATTATCCTTTTTGTTTAAAATCGTAGCTGTATTGCCTTTTTGCCACTTTTTGTTGCAACAAAATTCAGATAATTATGAAATTTGTTACGTCTGTACCGAATTTCATAGTTATCGAAATTTTTTTGAGATCTATATCTAACATTCCACCAAATTTCAGATCGATTCGATATTCATTTTCGGAAATTTTTGAGATATACATCAAATTTTTCCTATATATTTTCTTAGTATCGTTGTTATCACTTCAATAAGTGAAAAATACAGATTCAATCAGAATGTGACTAGGCAATTGTATGACGAATGCACAAACTTGGGCGGAATTTCATGATGATCGGGTCATCAGAACACACCCGCCTGGTCTCCTAACTCCCACAAATGTGTATAGCGTCTGATGGGTTATTTTTTTAGGTATTTTCTGGATTGTTTTTGCGCGCATATTCAATGGGAGCAGCGTGCTATCGTTTTGTCCAAATGTCTATTATTCACGAATTTTGAGCTGAAAATGGTCTCAAACGACTACGTTGGACTCACTGATGACAAATTCGGTGTCAAAATCGATTATGTCCGGGCGAACGACAATAACTTCCGGAAGAAACTACTTAGAAACCCGATATTTGTAGACTAGGTTTTGGGCTTAATTAGGAAGGTCGAATTCGTGAACGGTTAAAATCCGCCCAATGATTCCGTAGACATACCCATTAAAAATTTTATTTTATATAAAAAACCTGGATCTTAAAATGCACTGACGTGAAGCCTGCAGCTTTTGCGCGCATGTTCAAAGGATATCAGCAAAAGTGAACATAAGCAAAAGCTGCTGGCTTCACGTCAGTGCTTTTTTAGATCCAGGTTTTTTATATAACACGCCCTTGCGGATTGAAGGAATGAACAAGGAACAATACAAATGATAAACAGAGCGAACTGTGACGATTCAGAGTACAAATCTGACTCTTTCATAAGACAAACGAGGAATTTTTCAGAATTATTCCTTTCGATTTTTCGTTTTGTGGGACTTTTAACAAATTGATATTTTCAAGAAATCACAGCAATACAGATGCATTTGGTTTGAAAGTTTCTCTCAGACGACCTGGTTCGACTCACTGATGATGAATCTGGTGTCAGAATTGCTTCAGTCCGTTGGAGAACTTGGGAAGAAATTATGTAAAATTTCGTGGTTTTCTTCTCGATATCGTTGTTTTCTTCGGCATAACTCTAGAAATACTGATTGAATCATGATGAAACTTCGCAACTAGTTTTAAGATGCTGAAGGACAACTCTGTGCAATATTTCGTGATGATCGTGTCATTAGAACATATATCATATTATACTCATTGAACTCTGTTAAACCTTCGAACTGTCATTTTTCGATAGAGTTATGGATTTCAAATCGATCTAATCTGTATTTTTGGAAAATTAAATTTTGAATGGGTATATCTGCAGAATTTTTAGGTGGATTTTACCCATTCACGAATTCGGCCTGCCTAATTAAGGTTCAACCTACTCTACAAATATCGAGTTTCAGGTTGTTTTCTTCGGATGTTATCGTGGTGACGGTCCGCAGTTAGGCCGCCCGTAAACACGAGCTTAGGAACTCGATATTTGAAGAGTAGGTTTGGGGCTTGATTACGAAGGTTCGTGAATGGGTGAAATCCGCCCAATGATTCCGCAGATATACATTCAAAATTGTATTTTCTCAATACTTTCCAAAATACAGATTATATTGAATTGAAATCCAGTACGTTATGGAAAGGAACCTAGAAAAGTACTGCCGTGAAGGCAGTAGCTTTGCTTGCATGTTCAAATTCGTTGCAATTCATTTCCATCAAACATGCGCGCAAAAGCTGCTGCCTTCACGGCAGTGCTTTTCTCAGTTTTTATCTATTCTACCTCTTTGTTAAGTAAATTCAGCTAAATAGACCCTATTTGGCTGAATGAAATGGACCCCATTTTTACAGAGCAATGAGCAAAATCACTCTCTCCATTTAATAAAATGCAGGAGGTGTCTTTAATTTTTTTTCACATTATCTGGTTTCGACATCAGTATTTTTGTATTGTTCCAATCTATCAAGAGATTCCCAATGAAAACATGGTTCGTTAGTTGTGATTTTTGTATGTCTCTATTTCTTAGGTTGTTTTTGTATTCTTCTTTTCTGATATCTCATGGTCTAGATGTTTCCCCTGTCTTTCCGCAAATACCAGGAATACTATAAACAAAATTTTTTCATTTTTGTTTCTCGTTAGTTGTTATCCAGTTCAAATTGAAGTTTCGGCTATGGGAGGTTTGAAAGTTGATGAGCTCTCCAAGAAAAGTTGAAGAAATCTGCAAATATTGCTGATAGAAAAGAACCTTGTCGCTGAATTGCGATATTTGTGATTCGAGCTTTCACCCTTGCTGTGCAGCACAAAGTAAAGTCAATAATACACAAAATAAAGTGAAGTGTTGCGAAAAATCCCTATGACAAAAGTGGGGTTAAAAAGAAAAAAAGGAAAAAATTTACGAAATGAATAAAAATAAAATAACTGAAATAGTTAAGAGCACTCTTAAGACCATCATTGATCAATTTATGAAGTCTATTGAGGAGGAATTGTTGGAAATTAAGAAGTCGGTACAATCTATGTCGGATTATTTTGATGAGAATGCTACACAAACGAAACTTATAATGGATGAAATCGAAGGGTTGAAGCAGGATAATGTGGAACTGAAAAGACTTCTACAATGTATGGAAACTAAATTCAACATCTATGAGTAGAAGGAGAAACAGAACAATATTATTTTATTCAGAGTACAGCGACAAGAAAGGAAGTGCACTGAAAATTACTTCTACGATAGTCTCTGCCCCAAAACTAGACATAAAACAGGACAAATTTTCGGACTAGGTATGGGATATAATTCAGCTAAATATATATGGGATATAATTTAGGGGAAATAATTTAGCCCATGTAACATCTGACATGGTAATGGAGGAAGCTCAGAACTTAGCCATTGAAAAACTGAATTTTGAAATACCTTTTTTTAAAAGATACGTTGACGATATTATCACTTCTATTCCATTCAATAAAAAGATGAGATCCTTGCAGCATTCAAAAGCATTCATCCTGGCCTGAAGTTCACCATAGAAGTAGAAGCACAGAATAATTCACTGCCTTTTCTAGATACTTTGTTGATTAGACGAGATAATAAGATATTAACAGATTGGTACCAAAAACAAACATTTTCCGGGAGAATACTAAACTTTAGCTCAAATCATAATATGGCCCAGAAAATCAACATCGTCAATAATTCAAAAAATAGAGCTTCGAAACTTTCCAACAATGATTTTCACGAAAAGAACATCATCAAGGTTAAATCAATTCTAGAAGAAAATGGCTATCCCACCAAGTTCATAAAAAAAATTCTCAACCAAAAGAATCTGAGCACCCCAGAACACAAGAAGAAGAAATCAAAAAATACTTCAGATTAACTTACGGAGAACATATCAAAAATATATTTGCCAAATTGAACAAGAGTATAGCATTCAAATCTGACAATACAATAAAAAAAGACATCTAAATTTTATTGTAGTTCAGGATATTCGATTCAATACAGATGATGACTTAAGAATAAAGTTGTGACTAGTTGGCCTTTTCCGAAAAGTTTTTTTTGTGGAGAAAATCTTGACCTAGATACCTGTGAAAATTCATTCAAATAAAACAGGAGGATATAAGTGAAACTCTTAGACTGGCAAAAAACCATTGGCTCCAATTATGGTGAAAATGAAAAATCGGTAAACTAAGTACAAAATTTTGAAATCTGTAAGGAATCCAAGTGTCTGAAGGTAAATGGATACGAATAGGAATATATTCTTTAATGAAGACCGAATAAAAAAAAAGATTATTGAAAAAAGTTGGAGATATAAGTGCACTCCACAAGTATATATCTGTATAAACCTCAAATGGCAAAATATATATCAGAACAAGTGATACACATGCTCCAGTTAAAATTTCATGTGAAGAAGATCTCAATCAAATGAACAATATGTAGAAAAGAGGCCTTTTTTTAGTTGAGGATCTTTGTTTTTTTTTGGTGGTTTTGCAATGACTGCGCAGGGTTCGAATGTTCTTTATTTCAACATTAGTTTAACAAGTTTAAGAATCAAATTTGATGATGTCAAAGATGTAATTGATGGCAAGAAATATGGAGAAGTGCATATTCTGGAGTTGACCGAAAGATGGATTTATGATAATGAGACATCATTTTTTAACATTGAAGGCTTCAATGCAATTCATGGATGCAGGAATGCAAGAGGTAGAGGTACAAGTTTGTATGTGAGGGATTATATAAATATACTCGAGAAGAGCTATCCACTGTTGATTCAGATGAATATTTTGTCCATATACACCTCGTCGAAAAAAATCATGATAAAATCAGTATTCACAGACCATACAGTTGTAAAACGCTAACGTTTATTACGGAACTGGACAAAATAATGGAATTACAAAAACATAATTCTGTTATACGTGGAGATATGAATGTTGACTTACTTGACAATGAAATAAATGTAAATGATTACAAAAACCTCATAATAAGTAATGGGTTCAAAAGACAGAATATCTTTTCCAAGGAATATGCTACTAGGGTTAATGAAACTACTGCTACTTTGATAGATCATATTTTATCGAATAATGATATCAAATGTACAATTGCTCTATATGATCATTTACTAACGGACCATAAAATGATGAGTTTGAAAACTGACAAAATAGATAAACCAAAAACCCAACGCTAATACTCAAGAACGAATTGGATGAAAACAAGCGGATGGATGTTCTGTGAAATAGGATATCCCCAATGATAGAAGCTATGAAAATATGTTCTTATTTAATAGACAATTCTTTCAGGGCATTGCTATATGATAGATTTATAGAACCTTAATTTAGATATTCGATTCCCTGTTGGAGAAATGCTTCAAAATATTAAATAGACAAAATTCAAAGAAAACAGAAACAAAGCTATGAAGTTTATTTACAATTAGATTTTCTTTACGCCAATAGCTCTACTGTATTCTGGTTCGTCAGTTCTTAGTGTAACTGAGTTGAAAAAATTAGAACAAACTAAATTAATTCACAAAATGAAGAATAACTTATTGAGGACCAAAACCAGTTTCTGCTATGAATACAATGTCAGAAGCAAAAATGAGTTGAGGAAAAAATTTATGACAACAAGTATTTGTCAAAATTCTCCCATATATCGGAGTATTTCTGTATTCAATTCTATTCCAGTAGAGATAGTCTGTAATATACATATAAGAAAAATGTGTCATGACCACAAGAAATATCTTGAACTTCAGTAATTTCATAGTATTTGAAATTTTTCATTTTGCAGGGTTGATGAATTGTATCTAGGGATTATTGTTGTTTGAAAAATAATATTGTAAATGTAGACTCTGAAACCAGCAGTTTTGCTGTTTAAATAAATAAATAAAAAATCTAGAAAAGCAATGACGTGAAGTCAGCAGCTTTTACGCGCTTGTTCACATTGCGAAATAGTTACTTGGATATTTCAGTGAAATTTCAATATAAAAATTTTCAAAAAAAAAATTTTTTTTTCGAATTTTTCCATTGATAATCCTGCTTATTGACACTGTACATCTTCCAACCAAGTTTCAATTCGATCAGGTTAATATTTTTCCAGTTATTGAAAAGTCAAAATTTCAAACGGCTGTACCACAAAAATCATTCGGCAGATTTGGCCGATTAACGAACTCAACCGAGATATTTAGGATCTTAACCTAACCTGAGACTTTCAAGACTCTAGGTTTTTTCTTTCGAAAGTTATAGAGCACACGACCGGACGGCCGGCCAGATGGCCGGACGGACGGAATCAATTTTGGCCACGGATTCTTCATCAGTGAATCTAACCTAGTCGTTTGAGACCAATTTCGGCTCAAAATTCGAAAATTACAGACATCGTGACTAAATAATAACGCGCTGTTCCCCAGAACAAGCTCGTAAAAAGTGTTCTAAAACAATTGTGAAAATATTAGCTATCATGTTTTAGAACTGAAATGTTGAGAATAGGAACAAATATCGTTTCTGTGAGGAGAGGTCAGTTCATGCTTATCATAAAAATGAATAAATACGTCTAAAAGGTCATAAATCTAAGAACTCCCATCTATGGTTTCCAATTCCAAGGTATGTCGGTCAGGTAATCGGAAATAGCCTTGAAATTGCAGCAACTGTACTCCATGGATATTGCTTCTTCGGTATAGATGTTTTGGTTGATTGAATGATTAGCTCTGATCTAGGTGGTATATTGGATTAACGACAGATATTCGTCCTTGTGCTCATGTAAGTATATAATTACTGGAGCTCCTTCTTCTCCATGAACCAATTCCTATATTCTGTACAGATAATCATTCTGCTCTGAAATCGAGTCAGCGTATGCTGAAATCTACAGCCCCTGAACCACTACCATTGTATAAAGACAACAAATGTCTTTATACAATGCCACTACCTATACAGCCTATTGACAAATCCAGGACTGGAACAAGGAAGTAAAAACTCATCCCTCACGCTCATGCTCTTCATGGTTTTTCATTTCATTCACATGAGTTTTATTCAATTAACAACCAAAATCTTTTTTATCATCAATTTCTATCACAAGAAACTGGATGAGTTAATTCCTAGGAAGCGAAGTCAAATAAAACTTCTGGCATGAAAATGCTAACAAAAGAGGCATAATGGATAATTGGAAACGACATGCCGCTCTCTCCAAAAAAATAAAACCATATTAAATTCTTCTGTCCGTATATTCAAATAGTACCCAGGTAACATAGAGGCTGAAGGATATTATGATAAAAAATTCTTGTTTTAATAACGAAACTAGTCACGAGGAATCTAAATCGAAGGAATTTTTGAACAGTAGCCGAAGGAAGCTGATACATCGTGCAGCCAAGTGAAAGATCACGATATGAACCAACACTGCTCCCCGGTGAGTCCTCCAGAGTTGGACTAACATAAATTTTTGTCCGACTCCGAGAATAAAAAGGTCTGATTCGTAAATGGCACAATTCAGAATTTAGTATGAAAAAGTTCTTTGACATGTTACTACACTTCGATTCACTTGCAAGAATTTGAAATATTTGGTATTTGCAGATTCATTATATTTATACCTTTCCTTACTCTATTTTCGATTATTCAACCAAATTTCAATAAGAGCTGATATCACTCAAGTGAAACTACATGTACACATATTGAAAAATGTTATTCCTAGGACAGGACGGCTAGCACAAAATGGGTTCCGTTTCAGAACTTGTAGTTTTTATTTCTAGGCCTCCCTTTGAAAAAATACTCGTGGGTATTTTTCGAGAATAAATCCAAGGATAACCTCAAACAACGATTAGTAAAATCAGTTTTAGAAAGATTTCGGCTTCAAATTCAGTTCTCACGTATGTGTGACAAGTTATTGATTCGCCCATGGACAGGATAAAAAAAAACAGAAGGAAATGTATAGAGAATATTTCTAGGTCAAGGTGTGAGCTGTGTATATAAATATTCACCTGACCAAGTTGAAATTCATAGTTGAAAATCAAAGAATCATTTCCATTAAATTTAACCTGCAGTTTGTTAATGATATTTTGAATTTTTCAATTTTTTTGTGTATCGAATCTCACGAAAATTTGAAGGTGCCTTCGTCTTAGTATTTTGCAACTGCATTTCTACTAAATTTCAATTCGACGTACTGAGTACTTGTCGATATTCTGGAAAAAACAAGATGGCTCTAACTTTGAAAGAAACGGATTTTACTCTTATTTGCAATCAGCGAACGCAATCGACATATTCTTACCACAATCCTTTCCTAGAAGTATCGAGTCTTAGGATATTTTCTTTCTGAACTAACAGTGTTTACGGCCAACTGGAGAGCAAATCGAATAGAAGTGGACAACAAATATTTCCTCGGTGAGTCCAAGCTGATCTCAGACGAGAATAAAACATCGAAAAAAAAACCCGTATGCAAAGTTTCAGAAGTCCTAGAAGTTTTCCATATGATAACAGACCCATAATAGAAATCAATCAGCCTTACTTATGTATTCACCCATAATAAATATTTCATTTTATGTTTGTAATTGTGAAATCAAGAAATAGATGACTTCCAAGTTGCTAACCCACAAATTTCGTTCAAATTTACTATCACTGGGGAAGAGGAATTTCAGAACAAATTTGACGTGATAAGGTTCGCATTAATCATAAATATCCGTAAACGGTGCCTCGGCTCCTGAAACAAGATATCTCCTTCCAAATATGGGTTTTTGTTGAGATCATCTCCGATTGGGCTGAAATTTAAGTTGGGATTCCTGATCTCTTGCCAATAGTGTAAAGATACATAGGATATGTTCCGCCAATCAACTCAGTTATTTCGGTTGCCGATTTTTCGTTCCGTAAATATAAAATATTCGGTTGGTTCCTGAAAAAAAGGTTTGTTTCCGGAATTTGAATATAGACTGTTCTATGCCATGGATATGTTACCACAGAAAATATACTGTCGATCTGGTAACAGAAAGATTGCTTTTTCATCAATCAAATTCTGTAATAATCTTTTTTGGGGAACCAACTGAATATTTCATATATACGGAACAGAAAACCGTCAACCGAAATAAACAAGTTGATTTGCGGAACATCTCCTATGTAAACTTGACACTATTGACAAGAAATCAGGAGTCCCAACTTAATATTTTTTTTTGTAGATTCTTTAGGATTTTGAAAACATAATTATCACTCACACGTCAATATTTCAGAAATTTATATTTACCACGCACAAGTGCCTGGCACTTTTGTGGTCATCTTTGTGTTTATTAAATTCACGGATTATTTGTGATTATCTGTCGTTACAGTATTTTGTTGTCCTTTGATTACCTTAATAAACATCATTATTTTTATTATATTTATTTATTTATTTATTATATTCAGCCAATCAGAGACAATCCTCAAAAAACCATATTTGGAAAGAATTATCTGGTTTGAGGAGTAGAGTTTATACGGATATTTGTAAATAAGGCGAACCTCATCATGTCGAATTTTTTCTGAAATTCCCCTACCCTAGTGATAGTTGATTTGACGAAATTGGTGGGTTGGCAACTTGGACGGAAGTCGTCTATTGACATTCAATCCATCCGTTGCACATACTACGAGACTCAGTAGTTGGAAAAGTGTCAAATGACTGATTGAATTAGAAAACTGACTCGATTTTTCACAGTAATACGCCGTCGTTAAAACCAGATAAAATAATATGATTTTTGTCAAAATGTTTTCAAGTGGTAGTGAGGAATGAGCCTCGATGTTATTGCAGACTCGCTACAAACTCCATTAAATACAGATGGAGTAACATTGAAGCCTTTTTTATACTTGTGAAACAGGAATTCGACATGACTTATTGCAGATTCCAAGACTAATTTTATAATGTAATGTAGGGTCAGTATTTTGTGTCCGGTCCACATATATGCATAGAATTAATTCATCATCTCGAAGCACCTACTGGACATGAATTTCTTGGTATCCTTCCTGACCAATTTTGTGAATAAATTGAGTATTTTATGCTTCACGAACTTTGTTTGATGGAAGTTCAGCTCGCAGACAAGGGTGATATTGGATATATCTAAGATCTGACACTGTTAGGTAGAGATGAACGCGATTCATATCTTCCTCAGATATTTTAATCCACAATCCCGATGTCCTGCTCGTGAATCTGCCGTTGTTAGTATTTCAACCAGGTTAGAGAGATACGGAAGATTAATGAAAAGGTAGATATTATTGGAATCTTCTTTTGAGATTGTCAATTGTTTTGTTGACTGGAAATAATAGAATAGTTGAGAGGTTGATTCGAGTTCGGCAATTCGGCACTATAATATTGGAATTATTATACGATTCTCTCGTGGAAAAAGTAATTTTCGAACGGTCCAGAAGCGGAGTATTTAACTTCTCAATCGAAAATAACACGATTACTTCCGAAAGAAACCACTTGAAGACTCGATAATTGCAGAGTACGTTTGGAACTTCCGCACCTACCTATTCCGCAGAGACATTGATCCAAAAATTTTTCATAAAGATTCCCAAAAATACAGATTGAATCGAATTCAAATTCAGAGTAATCGGCTGAAAAATGTCAGCTTGAAGATTCATACCGGATTTTGTGGGTACCTCATCATTAGAAGATTGCAAAACAACAAGGATTCGAAAATATTTCAACAGCGCATCGGCATGTGAACAAGTTGTTACCAAATTTCATCTTGGAATGATCTTTAACTTTTGAGACATTTCGAAAATATGAATGATACTTCTATAAACTCTTGACTTCAAGGTCTGGGCCGAATTCCATTGAAATCTTGTTAAAAGTTCCCGAAAAAAGCAGTTTACAACAGAATTTGAAAAATGTTCGAGAACTTTTTATTTTTCACCCATAAGATCCTGAGAAATCTTCACGAAAAAGCGTATCAATATTTTCCAACTTACTGAAAATTTGGATCTGATCACTGCAGTACTTCTTGAGTGCTGCGGAAATACCCCTCGAAATTTCAAATAGCGGCGAAATTGGACATATTTTTTTCGCAGAGATCTCTGGAAATAAATATTGAACCACATCAAAACCTGGATCACTCTTGTTAAATATTAACTCCAAGGTGTGTTTCTAGTTTATATTTTTCAATAATTATTTGTAATATCCGGGAAAAAAATTGTTCCTGAATTTCCTACCGATACGATCCTCAAGACATCTTTCATGAAGTTGTGCGTCGGTATTCTATTACTTGTTATCCAGCTGCATTCTGATCGCTTAAGTATTGCTCGAGATATTAAGAAAATGACCTAAAAATTTCCGATACCCAAGAAATTTGACAAATTTTTTTCCAATAAGTCCGGACATATCTATAAACTGAGTAAAATAAAAATTTGGACTACTTCTGTAAAATATTGAATTTTTTTTAAAGCTAGTGAACTGCTCCCGAAAAAAATTGGAAAATTGAAAAACAATTCTACGGATACGATCCTCACGAAATTATGCATTATGTTGCTCGTCAGTATGCGAGTTTTGAATCTTATCGCGTTAGTTATTCTTGGGATATTACGAAAAAATCTGAAAAAAAATCAAAATTACAGACATTCAGGCGAAATGATAGCACGCTGTCTCCTAAAACGTTCGCGCCACAAAAAGAGATCTATGGAAAGTGGAAGTGACCGTCATTCGCAGTTCAGATAATATCCTAGTGTTAAAAAAACGCGTAAACTGTTTAGTATTAGCCTAACAGCCCACGGAGGCCAGACCTTTGTTATTTAATAAAAGCTGAAAATTTTTCTGTGCGTGTCCCCTATACAGGTAAGAACGACCAGGGACTATAGAGTTTGTATAGTGGTTACTTGGGCAGGTAACAGGTAGTAAAGGTGTATAAAATAGTACCTTAAATTCGTTAAAGTATAAAGCTCAATTTTTTCATATTATATTAGGGATAACTTTAGAAATCTCAGCATCCATTGCCGGACACTCATGACAGTTGCTACCCCTTGCCAGACACTCCCCAATTTTAATAAATTATAATTATATTTTCGTTACAATATAAGAGCTAAATTTTATATATGTTACTTGGGGACCTATGAAAAAATGTTACCTCAATAGCCGGACAGTTCTTATGGGTTTTACACCTTGCTAGACACATTGAAAGTCCGCTATAGGTGCGAGCGCGAGGTAACGACTGTTCTAGCGGGTGCGAGTGAGATACGGCGCTTAGTCGACTGCGATCTTTCAGCATCATCTGTCTTTTAGTGATGTATTGGAAAATTATATTTAGCTACAACCACGTTTTACCATTGATATTTGTGTCGTTTTTTGTGAAATGAAAGTGTAATTTTTTGTTTACAATGTCCCTCGTGTTATTGGTGTTGATGACACTAGACTGCAATTATTCATCGACTCGTATACAGTCTCCGATGTAAACAAAGCTTTTGACCGGAAAAAGTTGCGAAATTTTGACTTTACTAATCTACCTTGCAAAAGCGAGCTATTGCAACAATTTCTGCGAGCAAATTATATATGTACCATTTGGAATAATGCTCATCTGAAAAATCCAACTAAAAAATAACGGCTGGGTATTGAAAAATGACAAATACCGATTCAAATGGTTTTCAGGAGATCAACTACCAAGTTATGTTAGTGGTTCGCTTAAAACTCAATCAGGTATGTAATTATTATGACAAATTATTGTAAATAATTTTTTAATTATTCATAATTGTACAAACTTGTTTATTTTTTTTTCAGAAACTGACGAAGAATGCGATAGTGAAGACGATCATGACATCGACTGGGCGAGTAGTGACGAAGAAAATGAAAATATCGACGACAACGAGTAAATATTTTTTTACATGTAATAATGCTTTTTTTGTATATTATAATAATGAAATTTCATTTTTTCCTTTTTATAACATGGCTATGAACGTAATGAAATAATTTTTATTGGATATCTTTGAAGATCGCAATCGACTAAGCGCTCGTGCTCGCACCTACAGCGGACTTTCAATGTGTCTGGTAGGGTGTGAAAACCATTTTAACTGTCCGGCTATTGAAGTAACATTTTTTCATAGGTCCTCAAGTAACATACATAAAATTTAGCTTTCATACTGTTACTGTAACGAGAGTATAATTATAATTTATTAAAATTGGGGGGTGTCTGGCAGGGGGTAGCAACTGTCATAAGTGTCCTGCAATGGATGAAGAGATTTTTGAAGTTATCCCTAATAAAATATAAAAAAATTGAGCTTTATACTTTAACGAATTTAAGGTACTATTTTATACACCTTTACTACCTGTTACCTGCCCAAGTAACCACTACCCAAACTCTATAGTCCCTGGTCGTTCTTTCCTGTATAGGGGACACCCACAGAAAAATTTTCAGCTTTTATTAAATAACGAAGGTCTGGCCGTCGTGGGCTCTTGCTCTATATTGTTACTGCATACTCAGGTACCAAAACCCACATGCGTCTGGAGACAGGGAGATGAAGGTTGGAATCGGCCAATCAGAGAAACCGCGGTAAGGCGGTAATTTTGAACTTCGCAACATGAATAATGACTGTTCTATATGGTGTGTCTTAACTTATAAATGGTGTGTTTTTAGTTCCATACAGTATTTTATCTGGAAGTGTTATATTCTTGATTGATTTTGATGAAACCATGACTGTGCATTTCTCTATTTTAGATAAAAACTGGATATTTATGTGATAGTATATGTATATTGAAAAATTAGTAACATGAAAGTCAGTCCTTTTTTTACGCGCTTGTTCTAAAGAACAGTGTAAAGAGTTATTATTTTACCAAAAATTCTGCAATTCTCGCAGTACGAACTGCAAATGGCCTTGAACGACTAGGTTGGACTAACAGTGACGAAAAATTCATTTTTAACTTAAATTCGATTTGTCAGGCCGTAAACACTCTGTAACTTATTTCGAAGGAGAAGACTAGACTAGAGTATTCACGGAATATCCCGGTAGAGCAAACTCAATAATGAGCAAAATCCACCAAACAGTTTCGTTGATTTACAAATCTGAAATTATGGTGCTTTCCTTAATATTTAACTCAAAAACTCCTCTGCGTACACAAAATTGAAGCTTGGTAATTATAGTTGTGAATTTCATTGAGAATAAGCTCAGGGATTCGATGTTTGTTGAGCAAGTTTGTGGCCTAATATCAATAAAGGACGAATTCATGAATGGGTAAAATTTATCTGCAATGGATGCAGTGATGGTGTATCATCCGCCTGATGATTTGAATCATTTACGAGTTGGTCTTTGTGCACCAAAACTCTCACTCTACAAATATCGCTTCACGTAGACCTACAGCCGCCGATTGTAAAGATAATAACTTTGCGAACAAACAACTTGAGACTTAAAAGTTGTAGAGCCAGGGGTTTGGAGCTCTAGTTAGAATTCATGAATGGGTGTGAAATCCAACTGTAGTTTTCAAACACATAATATTGTAACTTTTTCTTGTTTTATCAAAACGTTCAGAATGATTAAACTATTTATTTACACTTATTTACACACTACTGTTCCAATAACTAAACAACTTATTTTATCAAAGTCTGTGCACATTTATTTGCACACTAATTTATTTTCACTGAACACTTTCCGTTACGAATCACTCTGCCGAATTAGTCCCCGGGCTGCTCCGCGCTTGCCCTTATATCGCCCGTGCAATTTCTAGCGATTACGGGATTATTCTGGAAAGCGGGTGAGTGTTCGGGCATATTCTATAATAGACAGGGCCGTACTCGTCACAATATATTCATTAGAAATATATTATACATATACGATGAAACTGAAATATATACATATATATACAGGCTGTTCTACAAGCTCTATGACAAACTTTGATAGATGGTAAATGTGCTTATTCTGAACATTTATTCCTATGAACATATATCCGATTCGTTTTTGTTAAGAAGATACAAGCATTATTAATTATATTTTCATGTTCAAATCATCATTATAAATGGAAATTTTGATACTATAAAAATTGTTCAAAATGTCCACCTTCGGCTTGAATGCAGGCTTCACATCGACGAACTAAAGATGCCGTTACTTGGCCGATCAGATTTGGGTCGTTTCGTATTTGGTTAGCTGCATCTTGAATTCTATCAAGTAATTGTTGATGAGATTCGATTTCAACATGATAAACAAGCTGCTTCATTTATGTCCCCATAAATAAAAAAAACTAAGGGATTTAGATCAGGCGAACGAGGTGGCCATTGTATTGGTCCTCCTTGACCTATTCATTTATATTAATATTTTAAGTCGGTCTACTTGATCAAAACATGGAAATAATTTTTTTCAAATGCTTGTAACTTCCAAACGAGAACGAATCAGACCTATGTTCATAGGATAAAAAATGTTCAGAATGAGCATAGCTACCATCTGTCAAAGTTTGTAATAGAGCTTGTAGAACACCCTGTATACAGGGTCTTTCACGAGGAACCTCACCCATATTTATACGGGAAACTACTGAACGTATTTTCATGAAATTCAGCACTTATAAGTATTTCACGATGCTGATGAAATCTAAAATATTTTCAAGGCATGAGTACCTCCGGTTTTTCCGGAAATGACGTCAACTTCCGTTTTTCAAATTAGAACACCATTTTTTTATTGCAGAAATAGATTCCTTAGAAAATTTTAATTTATTTTGATGTAACATTTTTCAGTTTTGGTTGGAAAATTCTCTCTGAGCGGGAAAATTCGAAAAAAAAATCGAAAATAGAGCTCCGCTGAAACAAGAATAACTTCGAGGTTTTTCGATGGAAAATTTTCATTTTTGGGATTTTTCAAGATGTAAGATTGATGTATCCACTTTGAAAAACGAAATCGCGATTCATGATACAGGTGGTAAAAAAATCGCTTTCAAAGTTAGGGATGACAAAATCGTGAAAAATCAATTTTTTCAAATTAGAACCCCATTTTTTTATGGCAGATATTGAATCTACGTTAAAAAATAATGTGAGTGTATGCATCACACCCTTGCCCTAAAGTGGATATTTTCTGAGTTATTCACAAAAAACTGTTTTTCGTCTTGAATTTTCAGCTATTTCTTTTCCCTTCACGCCAAAAAGATGACATTTTCAGGAACTGTTACTTAAACCATGTTTAGATTTTACTACCCTAATATGCAAGAGAAAAAGGTTACAGGTTGTTCCTAAATAGATGGCGAATTTGGATTCGAATTTGTATCGAAAACCTCTTTATTTCAACTTATCGGCCATCAGTTTTCTCTCCAGTGATAAATAAATAATTCCTTATGAACCATATGCAAAAACTTACCATGTTTTACATTATTTTTTTTTAATGATAGATATCATTAATTACATCTGCCAAATTCCTCTTTATTCAGTAGCATTTTGTGTTTACTATTAATTTGGTGATAATTCGTATTAAGTTATAAAATCGATCACTATGCCTAATTTTACCAATGAAGATTATTTAAATCTCATTCTACTTCATGGAGAATGTAATAAAGTTGTAGATAGAACGATTCGACTGTTCATTGAGAGGTTTCCTGACCGACCCAGACCAACGAGAGATACCATTAACAGAACCATGACAAACTTGAGAAATGTCGGATCTTTCGTTAAGAAAACTACACACAGAGAAAAAAGTGTAGTAGAAGATGAGAACAACGAAATTACAGTTCTTGCATATTTTCGTGTGAATCCTCAAAATTCTCTCAAAGATGCCAAGATTGATCTGGGATTATCTCAATCGAGTGTTTGGAGAATATTAAAAAAACATAAAATGCACCCATATAAATTCAATAGTGTACAGCATTTGAAGGAAACTGATTTCGTCAGGAGAACAGAGTTTTGCGAAGCTATGATGATTCGATTTCAAGAGAATGAAAAATTTTTGGACTGTATAATTTGGACAGATGAATCTAAATTCACAAAGAATGGTTCTTTCAATAGGCATAACAGTCATTATTGGGATGAAGAGAACAACCACCACTTCAGACAATGGAACTTTCAAGAGACCTGGAGTTTCAATGTTTTTTGCGCCATCAAAAATAATGCAATTCTCGATGTTCACATTTATGATGGGACTTTAACTGGTAAGATAGAACACTATACATGTTTGCATTATATTATATTCTCCCTTAGGAGATAGATATTCTGACATATTGACTCAAATAATTGAGCCGCTAGTACAGAACCATAATGACTTATGGTATCAACAAGATGGCGCGCCTCCACACAATTCACTCAATGTGTCAAATATCCTCTACAGGCTATTTGAAGATCGATGGTTGGCGAACAATGGTCCACATCTTTGGCCACCACGTTCTCCCGATTTAACTCCTTAGGACTGCATAGAACGAGTCAGAAATGCGTTCAGGTTTGTTTAGATTTTTAGATTCATAGTTTTGAAACTCAATTTGGTTTTTAAACACTTTTGCAGATCTCTTCCTCCCGATGAAATAAGAAGAGCAACGCACGAAGCATTCCTGAGACGTATAAATAAATGTCTAGAAATCAACGGTCAAAACTTTGAGCATCTTCTCTAGTTATAACTGCGAGAGTTTGCCATGGTTCTCCTAATAGTAACTTGAAGTCGGTTTCAAGAAGGGGTGAAAAATCTACAGCATGGTTCAAATAACAGTTCCTGAGAATTTCATCTTTTTGGCGTGAAGGGAAAAGAAATAGCTGAAAATTCAAGACGAAAAACAGTTTTTTGTGAATAACTCAGAAAATATCCATTTTAGGGCAAGGGTGTGATGCATACACTCACATTATTTTTTAACGAAGATTCAATATCTGCCATAAAAAAATGGGGTTCTAATTTGAAAAAATTGATTTTTCACGATTTTGTCATCCCTAACTTTGAAAGCGATTTTTTCACCCCCTTTATCATGAATCGCGATTTCGATTTTTAAAGTGGATACATCAATCTTACATCTTGAAAAATCCCAAAAATGAAAATTTTCCATCCAAAAACCTCGAAGTTATTCTTGTTTCAGCGGAGCTCTATTTTCGATTTTTTTTTCGAATTTTCCCGCTCAGAGAGAATTTTCCAACCAAAACTGAAAAATGTTACATCAAAATAAATTGAAATTTTCTAAGGAATCTATTTCTGCAATAAAAAAATGGTGTTCTAATTTGAAAAACGGAAGTTGACGTCATTTCCGGAAAAACCGGAGGTGCTTATGCCTTGAAAATATTTTAGATTTCATCAGCATCGTGAAATACTTATAAGTGCTGAATTTCATGAAAATACGTTCAGTAGTTTCCCGTATAAATATGGGTGAGGTTCCTCGTGAAAGACCCTGTATAGATATACGTTCTTGATGAAAATTATGACTAATTATCAAGATTAAATTTTGTGGATGCAGGATTTTTTCGAATTTATTATTTAGGAAAACAACAATAATTTCAGATTTGCATATCCCCGACAATGTTCAGCGGATTAAGCTCATTCACTCAACCGAAATTCAGTATCTACACCTGAAATTTTATATACCCTTCTCCTTTGTAAGTTACAGAGTGTTTATGGCCTGACAGACAGAACTTAATTCAAAATAAATTTTTCATCAGTGTTCGTCCAACCTAGTCGTTCGAACCCATTTGCCGTTCGTCATTCGTAAATTGCCGAATTGTTGGTAAAATTATAATGCTTCAAATTGTTCCTTGGAACTAGCTCGTAAAAAAGAACCGACTTCATGTTACAAATTTTCCAATATACATAATATATACTTATTACATAAATATTCAGTTTTTAGTCTAGAACGAAGAAAAACACAGTCTTGGTTTCATCAAATCAATGAAAAATATCAGTTCGAGATAAAATACTGTATGTAACCATTGTCTAGCTTCATACTATGATGTAACCAAAGACGCACCATATAGAACAGTCATCATTCACGTTGCGAAGTTCAAAATTACCGCCATTCATACGTAAAAATGTATGGTACCCCGTTGACATTTCCTCTGCTAATACTGTTATGACACAAATTGTTTGATATAAAAAAAATGTAATGCTCATCTCAAAAGAATATATATATATACCGCCATTCCGTATTTTTTGGTATTGAAATTTAACTTTCTCCCTTCAACACATACGTTAAAGTTCAGTTTATGACCCAATCAGACATAAAATGTTATCATGAAGAACCTGATGAAATCTCCTGGCTTCAAATCACCACTCCTCGTGAATTTTCATTGTATAATAATAATGAAAATAATAATAATAATGTTTATTCATTCTATGAATCCAGAATACGTCCATACAAGCAAGATGCATATTAAATTATATAATACTGAATAATTGACATTATCACATTACACATTCAAAGGTTTTCACAAAATTACAGAATTCCTCTAGGCAATAAAAACAATTATCAACAAGAATCTCCTTCAGAGTCTTACTAAAGTATTCATAAGACATATGCGCTAAACAAGACGGCAACATGTAAAAAACTCGAAACATTCGGAGACCTTCCATGAAAAGCATGAACTGACCTCTCCTCACAGAAACGATATTTGTTCCTGGTCTCAACATTTCAGTTCTAAAACCTGATAGCTAATATTTTCACAATTGTTTTAGAAGACTTTTTACGAGCTTGTTCTGGGGAACAGCGCGTTATCATTTCGTCACCATGTCTGTTATTTTCGAATTTCGAGCCGAAATTGGTCTCAAACAACTGGGTTGGACTGATGAAGAATCCGTGGTCAAAATTGATTCTGTCCGGCCATTACCATTCAATATTTTTATATCTTTATTCAAGAAAAGTACCATTACGACTTTACCTTTTTCTACCGCGTAAAAATTTAAGCAGAAAGAAAACCACATGAGGAAATCGAAAGTCACCATTTTATCTCAACTCCTAAATCAGCCCCGTAACAGTTTGATCGGCCTAATAAATCAATTTTCGTTACAGGGCGGTACAAGAAATGATACAAAGTGTTCTACCCATCATTTTACACAGTCTAAAACACAAGGAATCAGATAAGCGGTGCTCCTTCACATAATATTTCGTTATGGGCAGGTGGATGTGATTCCTCCCTGCCTCAGGTGGTCAGGCCCGCTAATTTGTAAGAAGGTGAAAATAACAGACGATTATCATATCGGACAGATCGTTGTTTTCTCAATGCGAACAGATTATACACCCGAGGGTTTTGAGTCAACATACGAATTAGCGTATTATTTATAGACTTATAGTGTTAATTCTCTGATTGCCACCCCTTTATGGGGGTGGAATGAGTTTATGGAATATAAATTCGCCTTTGAACTCCGCGTATTAGAATGTCTACTTCTCGTTTTGATTCGAAATTCAGGCCGGAATACGGAATAGTTTAAGCTAAAATGAAGAACACAGATTAGATCCAATTTGAAGTCCATTTCCTGCTTCCAAAATGACAGCTTGATGGTTTATGCAGAATTAAGTGCAGATAATATGTTAAGAAAATCGCAGAAAATAGAATATTTGAGAAAAAAATTCGAAATTTCTCATTAAATTCAAACGAGTCTACTCGATAGTTTTTTGTAAAACCTCTACATAAAAGTTTTTGAAGTTATAAAGATTTTTCAGTGTTTTTTACCGTATTTCATTTGTCGAGGAAACCAGAAGGTATGGAACTTGTGTCAATATCGTTCTATGCACAATTTGAAAAGCTTGCCAATAGGTCTATATCAGCTAAGTTGTAGTGGAGTCTTAGTAAAAACACATGGTTAGATTTCGATATAATGTAGAATAAATGCCACTTATGATTCTGAATCGAAAGATAGAAGATGAAAAACTGTGTCTAGTATTATATTTTCATCGTATTTTATTATGTTACTGTTTCCTCAAGTTTATTACTTCAATAATTGTATGCCAGTTGATATAATAATTAAGTTGTCTTTCATTGTCATTCGTTGAAGACAACATAAGTACGATGTCAACATCGAAAGATCGAAAAATCTTGTATTTTTGATGATTCTATTTATAGCCTTCATCAAGTAGACCTGTTTGAATTTAATATTTGAAATAAAACAAAAATTTTATGAAGACAGTATCATCTGCCATTCAATTTTTAAAGTTAAAAAGATTTTTGGAGAGTGTTTTCACCACATTCCACTTATCAGAGATAATGTAAGTAGAACTGTGGCAATATCGGTCTATGCACAATTTGAAAAGTTTTCCAGTAGGTCTATATTAGCTAAGTTTAGTTGTAGTGAAGTGGTGGTGAAAACGCGTGATAAGATTCCGACGAAATTTGACTTATTTTTTTCCAATCATTCCGAGAGTTAAAATCGGATCAGGATGAATTTTGGTACAATGTGACAAATTGTGACATATAGTGTTCAGGGTTGTGTGCAAATTTTTTCCCACATCAAATGAAAAGTTTATGAAAATAAAATATTTCTCGAAAAATGTACTTATTATCCGATCCCAACAAAATTTCGTGAAAAGTTTCGCCTTATGATGATACAATTAATTATAAAGTTCCAGTCGATCACTCCAATTGTTGAAATAAAATCAAAAGTTCAAATGACTTTAACTCTGGAACCGTTCGGCCGTTTTGGTCTATTCGAATTTAACAGTCGAATTTTGAAATGCAACCAACCTTGAAAGTTTCAAATCGTCTGATACTCACCTTATCGTGCCTATGTCCGCAGGCCGGACAGAATTGATTTTGACACCGAATTCGTTATCAGTGAGTCAAGCATGGTCTTTTTAGGGCGGGTATATTTGGACAGATAACTAAGAGTTAACGTGTAAAATTTGGTTCAAATATGAGCGTAAACTGCTCTTTATGGTCAAAATAAGTTTTATAATAGCCCTAAGATAATTTTCTGAGAAAAATCGGAAGCACGCAGTTTACCAGAACGTGTATGCAAATAACAATATTTATAAAACTTGTCAAAATATTTCACATCAAAATCAATATACTTTTGCATGCATTTGAACCAGTTTTCGAATCATTTTTTCATTCCAATTAAGCTACCTCTGGGCGTCGAAAAACGTTGAGCTCGCATTTTATTTCTGATCAACGGGAATGAGAACGAATGGTTGGGTGACAAACCAGGATTGTACAACAATAAAGGATGACCCTACAGTTCGATATTCTCACTGCTAAAACGTTGTTGTTTGAGCAAATGTGTGATTGCTTGCGCGGTCGAAATGGAGAATGAGTCGTCTTCTGCGATTTGATTTCCTCATTTTTTTTAAAACTGCTGGCAAAAAAATGCTGATATATCATTCACAATTGTAGAGATATTTCCAGTTATTATTTTCACAGTATAATGTACAAATTCCCCATCAATATTTACTTCAATTGTAAAATAACACTGCTTACAACTTACAAGTTTATGATATTAAAACACAAACTGAATTAATGATTCCCAAAATAATGAATTTGTTTTCAAACGAACTCTCCAATGCTTCAAGAGATATACTCCAAACAAGATTGGAGAAGATAATCGTTTCTCGAATTTACATACTGCTTTTGAAAAACAATGATATTTCCATTTTCAACATATTTTCCCTAAGTATACACATTTTAGAATGCTGATCAAAAACATAGCGGTACAAAAATTATAATTAGATTGCCTTTATTACAACTATAAATGTATTTCATGATAGTATACGAATTTTTCCCCGCTTGTTTTATTCCATTTCGATTCTATTTTGTAGAGGTTTCACCACCAAATTTAAAATTGTTAGATTCTGTGGATTTTAAGATAATATTTAAACGAATTAGTTCAATGATAGGATTCCGTGAGACCAACTCAAGCTGTTTGTTTCTTGACATTTTTCGACGTAGTTATGTGCGTCGAAGCCTCTGAAGACTGTGAGGTTCTCATGATCATAGTCTTCGTTTTTCATGTTCAGGCAGAGTTGATTTCCCTTGAACCAAGTACACTAACCTGAAATCTGTGATGAGTGAAAAAGAGTTTTGGCTCTCATCAGAAAGTTGGTATCATCTGGCCTTCGATGACTACAGGGACAGATCTTTTGCCAACTCCGAGTTTTCCAATGCATCCAACACATCCTCGAGAAAACTGTATATTGCATATGTGGTCGATTTTCTTCTTTTTTCCATGTTTACGAGTGGAAAAATATCATACTTCAAGAAAAGATAGTGTCTATGCAAAAATACACATCTCAAATAATTTTGACGAAGCAGAAGGCATGCTAAGTGATCTGTTGTTTATTAGGGGCCGGTATTATAAAACTTAACTGGAAGTTATCTTCCAATTTAACTGACAGTTTTGACAGTTATCTCGTAACATAACTGTCAATTGAAGTTAAAGATAACTTCCAGTTAAGTTTTATAATACCGGCCCTAAATAAACAACAGACCACTTAGCATGCCTTCTGCTTCGTCAAAAATATTTGAGATGTGTATTTTTGCATAGACTACCAGCCCTAAATAATGTATTCTCTTTTTCCTGTCTTCTGTATCAGAATCATCATTACTTGCTTAGTGGTGGGAAATATGTCATGTTCTGAATAGAATGCTTGACGACACTTGTTGGAATGGCGTCAATACCTAGGCTTTTCTTATTTTTCAGCGTCTAGACTACATCCACAACCTACTATACTATTTTGGCGGCTCTCGTGAGTTCACCCCATCTGAAGGACGGTGCGCTCTTAGAAAAAGTTGTTTCGTCCCAGTGCCAGAGGTGGACTTATTAGATAGACTGAATCCTCTGGCACTTGTCTATGACAACCGCAGAAGCGGCGTAGTGAGCGACCAAAACCGACGCGCTTATGCTGTGTTGGAATGAGGTAGCTAGCGTGATGCGTTGGTCAGTGGTGCCACCTTCTGGCAACTCAGTTGAACTATGCCGCCAACACTATTATAGACAAAATACCATATTACCTGCGTTTCTTGTACTACTATATGAATTAAACATTTGCGAGATTCCAAAAGAAAATTTCTACGAACTTGTTTGCCTTTTCTACTGGACTACCAGGAACTGCTTTATATGAAATCTTCAATACCATCATTTTTTATTTCTTTTGTACTTTTCCAGTGCACCGTTATACATGATGCTTCAACCTCAGTTGTTGGAGATAGTTGACATATTTGGCCTCTAACTGATCAACAGAATTTCCCAAAGACTGAACATTTGGATTTATTTTAGAGAATGTCTTTAACGTAGAAGTTTTGAGAATTTCATCCTTATAGAGGTTGAATGTTGGATTATGAAAATTATCAATGGAAATGATTATTTTTCTAAATTCCCCTTCATATATTGGACTGAAAAAAAATTTCTGAAGTTGAACTGTCTTTTAACTACAAACAGAAAGTTTATTTATCGAAAAGAGCCATTTCTTCCGCATAGCCCCTTTTATTTTGGTTTCTTGTGAAGGGACATTCGTTTCTAAATGCCAAAAATATCTTTTCTCTTCAACTCACTATGTTTTTTTGAATTAACTGTTTTACATTTACGACAGTCTTGTCTTCCGAGTTTTCCTAAGGCTGTTCTATCGAGTCTTCGACTTCTTCCAAAGTTTCCATTATTTTACTTTGATCTTTGACAGTGATATTGGTACTCTCATTGATGAATTCAAATTCCATGTTGATAAGTTCATTCGTCAGCGGCTTTTGATCGCCGAATTTCGGTTGATGTTTGTAGTTTGAACATTTGTCCTTCTTTTGATATCCTCTAGGGATTCATACTTCTTATCTTTGTTTGCCTTTACGCACTTTTTCATCTGAATTGTTTCATCACCCAACACCTTAATCTTTTCCATCAGAAGAAAATTTCTGACATAATTCGGTTTTTTCCCGGACTGCCTTGAGAACTTGCTTCCGAAATATACCGATTTAATGAAATCTCGATCAGATAATAAATTGCGTAAATATTTGAGTTGAAGCACCCGAGGCAAAAGTGGATTATAGAGTAGTTATGTACTGTTTCGTATCAACATTGCACCTACAGTACACTTGAACATTTTATACCAAATACCTACCGTTTTCATTTCCTCAATAAAGTTGTTATTTCCGTAATATCTTAAAATATACTATATTCAAAATAGAACATGGTACTTGGTAATTAGTTGGCGAATACTACTGCGAAAACTTGTGCGAGGATTCATGGTCATCGTGTTTTTCCCATTTTCCGTTTAAATTTCTCATACTTTCCGATCTTCTTATGATATGGTTCACAAAAAATTTTTAAGCTTTCATTTAAAATCGATACGATCTGCGTTATCAGAAATATCAGCAAAAGAAATTCAGCCAAACGCGAATACAATAACTTCCGAAAGAAATGTTAATGTGTGCCATTTAATTGTATGAAGGAGTTCAGGTGCATATATTCTGCTTTTTTGGATGGTACAAAAATCATTGGAATATTGTTGAATCTTTCGGAATAAGAGACATTTGAAATGTCTACAATTTTCGGAAACACTTTGTCGTTCAGCTACATACTATTACATACCCAACTCGCACGGATTTCTCCACCAAAGATCTATTCCACCAGACACCCTGTGTGCAGAAATTGCCCGTTTAAATATACAGAGTGTAACAGCCAAATGGAATAAATTCGATAAAGAATAAATGAGGGGGTGTTAGGAAAAACGCTCGGACATGTCGATTTGTAATTTTAAATGCGCATAGTTTTCAAGAAAATAAAATGATATAGGGTGTTCCATGCGACCGTGGCCAATACCAACTTTCTTATTTCTAATGTAACCCCCTGTATATTATTTATTTTTTCGATTCTCCAGAAAATTCTAGACATAATTCATGTACAATGTCCCCTACCTATCTTCAACTTTTTCGTTTTCAGAAATGTTGAGTAACGTTAAAAGACAATTCTACACCAGATTAGCATGTTGCCAAGACGTTCGCGGCGAACATTTTGAACATTTCCTACATTGAAATTAATGTTTTTTTTCGTTTTTTTTTTAATTATCAAGAAATAGTCAGTATTACTTATGAGGTTTTAAGTGTAATGTACCGAATTTGTGAAATAAAATAATTTTTATTTAAAACGTTGATTTTTGCACTAAATCTGAAATCACTTAATATTTCCGAAATAGTTAAGGATAGGTATAGGACATTGTGCATGAATTGTGTCTAGAATTCTCTGAAGAATCCAAAAAATAAATAATATACAGGGGGTTGCATTTGAAATAAGAAAGTTGGTATTGGCCACGGTCACATGGAACACCCTATATAATATAATTTTCTTGAAAAATATGCGCATTTAAAATTACAAATCGACGTGTCCGAGCTTTTTTCCTAACACCCCCTCATTTATTCGTTATCGAATTTATTCAATTTGGCTGTTACACTCTGTATACGATTTTCAGTACACGTCGTGTGTTTTTTGTATTCAATTTCTTCTTAAATCATTACTGAAGATCAACAGTACGTGAAATCTCAGATGTGAAAATATTGTATCAGAATTCACATTCCTCAGTGAAATCATGAATTCGTTAAAAAAGTAGCCACTATTATTTGTTCATTAAATAATTAAGAAATAATTGAGTGAGATTTTCTTCGGCATATGCTCGACAATGCAGATGCATAATCCGTGATGTATTTCAAGAAAAAAGCCTATATCTCTTCGTCAAGTTGAACAAATTACATTCGAGAAAAAAACAATTAAATAAACACTGACTGTATATGAGGTACGCAGAAATTGAAAGTTAATGAATCGTTCAAGTGAAAAAGTAATAAATAAACGTCCAAAAATGGTGCAATGTGAAATATTAAATAACATAATTACAGTGGGATAATTAAAGCCTGATATAACGGCATAGCTGTTGCATGTAGGACATCAGGCCACCTTCAAAACATCCATCTTCTTCATTTCACCCCACATTTCACCTGCCTAAAAAGTGTTCCTTCAAGAAGGAAGTTTTATTTTCAAGATTTCGAATTAGGTAATCCACTTCTCTTATAAAATCGTATATTTCATATACATACTCTGAGATCGTGTGGGTGAGGTGAACTCCATAATTCTAATTTCTGTTTCCTGGAATTAACGATCCCAATTGTGATTATGACGGTCTGCAAGTTCTATACCTAACAAATATCTGGGAACAACTGGCTGCACAATGATTTTGACTTAATTCCGTCACACGAATCTATGAGGCGCCATTTGGGACAGAAGTATGCTCGCAAATAATTATTTTTGATTCAAATATAACCAATATTTATAAGTTGCCGCAATCTATATTATGTATTTCGTATGACGATGTTCCTGTATAATCATTTTTTACTGGACATTATATATTTACGAGTTTTCGAATATTGTATAAGAGTCTATTTATCATCTTCCAGAGAATGGCCCATCAAAAGCACTTAAGACAATTTCCAGCAGTGTGGAATGAAATCAGAATTCATGACGATAATTACTACATATATTTGAGGACAATACCAAATAAGTAAATTCAAGATCATGACTGATTATTTCGATAATTTTGATCTCTTTCAAAATTTGAGATCTTAACAGATAGAGACTGTACCAAATGCTTTCGACGCGCTATCCCTTGATGATTTCAGATAAATCCAATCAATGAATAGTATTTCCCATTTATTCATTCATTTTTTGATATTTTCCATCATTATAATCTCCGAGTAATTTCACGCGGTGGTATTCTACAACTAGTTACGAAGTTTTAGTCTGATCGCGTCAGTACTCCTCGAGATATTGAGGAAACCTCAAAATTTCAAAATAAAACAAAATTTTACATATTTTTCTGTATTCCCAGAACATCACATTGGAACATCATCAATAGCCTTGGAAAAAAAAATTGATCAGACATTTTCTTGAAATTTCTAACGACTCGATCCGCACTGAATTCTTAAGTAAGCGGCGCCTTGGTATCCCCAACTAATCACAACGTTTTTGTCTGAACCCATCGGTACTTCTTGAAATATTGATGAAATTATCTCCAAATTTCAAATAACAACGACATTTTTTATATTTTTCCTCTTTATATTCGGAAATGAACATGGGATCGAATTCAAATGTGAACCACTTTTGCTAAATAGCACAGAATACAAATATATAAGAAGTGAAACGTCCCTTCAAAACGACGGAAACAAAATACGCCCCTACCGGGGATGGCACGAACTAATAAGTTGCACGGTATTATAGAAATTCAGAGAATTCTATACCGTGAATCTGGGTGGCGATGCGTTGGCGGGAATATTATGCATTTCAAATAATTGTATAAGGTACACTTTTGAATTGAAGTCCAGATTTTGAGAAAGAAATTTATTTACGAATCAATAGATTTACCAATTTCACAATATTATTCGAAATACAATTATCCATAAGTATTTCTGACAGTATACATATACAAATACAATATTGAAGGAAATGAATACTCAATATTTTTTATGAAGAAGTTGATTGGTCAAGGAATTCAGTAGAGAAACTTTGAGGAAAGGTACATTATAAAAATATTTTACAACCAAATAAAAAGTAATAATAAATAATGTGACCATTTGCACAAAACTGAAGGTTAAATGACTGGTAATATTACATCGTGAAAACAAAGACATGATTATCAATGTGGAGATTTGAACTTTATTCTTCCACTCAAAAAACCAATACATTTACATACTAACAAAGAGTTCATACCTTTATTGAAACATTAAAACTTGAGTCTATCAATGTTTTGGATTCACAGGTGAATTTCTTGGTAAAAACAATCATTCAAATGATCTGCCTGATAAGTTGATTGCAACTATATAAATATCGATTTGAAATGTTAGTAGCACATCTTGCAACAGCATATTGTGTATGTATGGGTCTTTTGACAAAAGTTACCCCATATTCTAATCGCCTTCAACCAATATTTTCATTTCCAAATAGATTTTAGTTTAAATATCAATATTACCCTTTTGAATATGACTTGTAATGTTCTATCATAGTATAGAGACATGGTCTTTATATAGTAGTTCTTTACAGAATAACTTTCTCCATGATGCATCATCTGAGAACGTTTGAGATTAATGGTTTCACTTAAAGTTAGTTGAGGTTGGTGGGCTCTGAAATAGAAAATTTAAACCTGGAGTGAATCGAAATTGGCATTGAAAAACGAATATATTACCTCCCAAATGAATGTAATCTCTCTATAAGTATTTCATTTTATCCCATCACAACAAACAAAACTATATTCTCATAAAATGACATTTGTCAACGGGTGATAAGTCCATTTGCTTCAAGTTGAATCGACAGAAGCACTCGGGCGTTGATGGGCTGAATGGATATCTTCCGTTTCTTTTTTTGGATGGCGAGACCTCTTTGTCTGATGCCAAGATTCTGAACAGAGCCTCACCCTACTGCTGAATAGCTTCAAGATCTGTGCCAAATTCAATTTGAAACTCATTGATAGTCTCCGAGAAAAAAATTGCAAAAAAATTAGGAAAATTTTCAAACAATTTTTTTTATTTCTCACTATATCAAACGCACTAAATTCTGCAGTGAGTTAGGCGTTGTTATTCCCGAACCAATTACGAAGTTTCAATTCGATTGCATTTGTACTTCTTGAAATATCGAGGAAATATTTTCAAGATTTCAAATGACGTGGAATTGGTACATATTTTTGCGTGCATGTTTTAGGGGAAAAGCGTTATATCGTTTTGTCCAAATGTCTGTTATTCTCGAATTTTGTTACGAAAATGGTCTCAAACGACTAGGTTGGACTCACTGATGACGAATCCGGTGTCAAAATCGATTATGTCCGGCCGGCCGACATGTACGCACGATTACGAGCGTACGGGGGGAATTCTATCGACTTGAAAATTTCAGGGTTGGTTGCATTTCAAAATACGAAGTTCGTTAATAGGCGAAATCAGTTGAACGATTTCGGAGTTATAGCCATTTGAAGTTTTGAGATCATTTCCCTGATATTCTGAGATTTACTAAAGCGATCAAATTGAAACTCGGCGACATACAACTTTTTACAGAATTTTTTTTTAAATTTTTTTCGAAAACCTTTTTTTCTCGGAAACTGTTTATAACATTTGAAAAAAGTTGGTCTTGGCTTGAACTATATATTTCACAGCAGTGTACCAAATTTCAGTTTGATACGATCATAACTTTTGAAGATATTGTGGGAAAATATGTCAAATTCCGTGGTTTTTTTCTCGATATCGTGGTTTTCTTCGGAATAACTCAAAAAACGCTAACTCGATCATCATAAAGCTTGGCAGATAGTTGGGAAATGCTGATGGACAATTTTGTGCGAAATTTCAGGATTTTTTTTCAAATATTCAACATTCTGTGATCTTCTGATCAAAATATCCTCACGAATTTCTATGTGAACCTTCGAACTTTCTTGATAAAGTACTGGATTTCAATCCGATCAAATATGAATTTCTAAAAATATTGGGAAAATAAAATTTCGAGTGGGTATATCTGCCGTTGGGCACAACAACTTCCGGAAAAAACGAATTAGAAACTCGATATTTGTGGAGTCGGTTTGGGGCCTAATTATGAACGTCGAATTCGTGAATGGATAAAATGGATATACCCATTCAGAATTTTATTTTCCTAATATTTCCTAAAATACAGATAAGATCGAACTGAAATCCAGTACTTTATCGAAAAACATAGAAAAGCACTGACTTGAAGTCAGCATCTTCTGTTCAAAGTATATCACCGAGAGTACATATGCGCGCAAAAGCTGCTGACTTCACGCCAGTGCTTTTCTAAATTTTTTTTCCTATATAATGAACATCGCATAGAATTGAAACTGAAAATTTAACCACTGTTTCTGAATAACAGCTTCAGGGTTTGTGCGTAAGTTCGTTGGCATCGGATTGATATTATGCGGAAATTTTCTTTCTATCGACTAGATCAGCACGGAATATTGCATTATGTTGCGCTTTGGTATCCTCCAACCAAATATCTACGAAATTTCAATCTGATCGCTTAACTATTTCATGAGATATCGAGGGACATATTCAAAGTTACATATTGGTTTAACTCCGAAACCGCTCGGCCGATTTATTCCAGTAACTTACGCATTCGAAATATTCGGGTTCAAATCCAATCCTGAAAATTTTGTGACTCCGAAAGTGAGAGCAACTTCGATCGGTCAGGCAGAATTGAATTCGACCACGGATTCTCATTATGGTCTAAAATTCGAAAAAAATAGACATTTCAGCTTAACCATAATGCGCTGTTGCCCAGAACAAGCGCTTGAAAGAGAAAGTGATTATATTCCGAAAAGTTTGCCAGCGTGAAGGTTTACGGACAATACTAAGCGAACTCTGCGTGATTGTTTGTCTGGATCAATGAGGACAATGATTAGTAATTTTCTAGTCAGATATGATGATTTCGGGAAAAGGTTGTCGGCTCTCGTCTATTGCTGTAGTTACAACATTTAGGAAGGGAAATAACGATCTCAAAAATGCAGTTAACCTCGAGTCTCAGAGTATGTATGCCTTCAGAGAGAGTAGAGGATCTTGTGCAAACTGAACAACATGAAATACCAAAATATAGTTGTCAGATTCACCTCCAAATTAAATCGGAATAGGTTCCTTGACGCAACTCGTATTACCTTCAAAAATGATAACAACCCGTTACGGATACAAAAGAAGTACAAAACGGAATGAATTCTTCAATACTCAACATAAACAGACGAAAACATATTCAAAAATACCTAGAAAAGCACTGACGTGAGATCAGGAGCTTTTACGCGCTTGTTCCGTTGCCAAAGCGGTCATCTATACAAGTATCGACCCTGCCAAACACAGATTTTTTCATATGGTCCTCAGTATCTAAAGAATAATTGGCGAATTCAACTAATTTAAGCATTCGACCTTCTTAATAAAACCGAAAATCTACTCTACGAGTATATTCCTTATTTAATTAATTTGTTACCTGGAACAATCGCGTTGAAGTAGCTTCAAGACTATTGCCTCATTTATGAAGAATCTGCAAGGTAGTTATTGCCAAAATTATTGCGGTTACAGACGGTCGGACCCACGCATCGGATATAAATTGATTCGGTAACGAATTCCATTTGAGTGTTTACAGCCTAATCATTTGATAATTAGCGTGCAAAGATGGGCAATTCAAAATGAATTCTGTTTAAATACTCAGATAAAGAACTCATGACTCGTATAGGAGACCTATTCTGGAAAATTCGCATTTTGGACTTATGTCATAAATCATTGCCTTTTGAATTTTCATTAGAAAATGCTATAGAAAGCAGAAAATCACAGTAATATTACATATTATAAATCCAAATATTGAATTTCTTTAATATCCGATTTGTTTTCAAGTAGCTTCATTCTGAATCAACCAAAAGAATTAATCAACTAATTTATATTTGCTTCTAACTGGCTACATGCATGAAACAGTTTTACTTCTTCTCATCAGGATCAGGTGGCAGCAGTCCAGGAAAAGTACCATCCTGCAGCTGTTGTTCCCATTCGGCTACCCAGGCGTTAGGACATAGCTGCGCATATGTAGTTCTGAAGTAGAGGCATGGTTTGTGATCTTTCCCCATCAATCGCAAACATCGGTGCCAATCCAAAAACGACCTGTAACACCAATAGGTCACATTGGTGGTCGTATACCTTGGATCAGGACATAAAGTGGATTCACCCTTCTCTATTTTTTTGAGATAGCTAGGATCGGCAGACATTCTTCGAATACTTATGAGGATGTATTGTCAAGATTTAATCGATGAAATCACTCAAAATTAATAGAATTTCTGGAATGTCATATCGCAAAGCACACATCAAAAAATGTCTATGTAATTTTATGATTACGTTGCTCTCTGTGGTGAATATATGCAACGTTGTTGAATACAAATATTAGGGATTTTCCATGATGTAAGTAAAACATCATGGGATTTTCGGAAAAAGTTCAAGTAGTTTACCAAGGATCTGGCAATGACATAGAATAACATGGACTGGCCCTGAGAGAGAGAGAAAGAGAGAGCACTGATATCACAGTAATGAAAAATGATAGTAAGGGTACAGGCAAAACATCGGTTTCCTGTACTGTTTATATGTGTTTTTCTGTAGTGTTTTATCGTGTTTTTCAGATTTCGTATAATTAATTCTGTGTTTCTATGTATTTTTGAAGACAACAAATTATATTGGATATGCCTTCTTCATGTGGGGCTTACAATTGTGTGCTTAGATTTTGAAAAAGGACTAGGTGTGAAATTTCATAAGTGAGTGAACTTGGAGTTTTTATCGTTAACTTCCCTTTCGAAAAATTAAGTAATGAAAAATAAATGGGTAATTGCTACAAAGAGGAAAAACTACAAACCTAAAATTCAATTTGATATTTGACTTCTTAACGGATCGTCTGTCGAGCTCTGGTACTTCTTCAAGGAATTCCCGATGACACATACTCAATATTCTCTAAAAACGAATTTGGGGAATATTTCCTACAAAAAAATACTGACGTTAAGTCGAGAGCTCTTGCGTGAATATTCAATAGTCTTCACATCTCGCTCTACCAAAAAACAATCATCTGAAAAAAAATTATCGCAGAGAAAAATCACGCTCAAGTGAATGGCGGAAACCTTATTTTCAGAGTATTAGTGCAATTTTAAAAAAAAAATATTTTTTTTAAATATTCAGTGTTCTATGCTCTTCTGATCATTTTACCCTCATGAAATTTGAATGAACCTTCGAACCGTCATTTTTCGATGAAATATTGGATTTTAATTCGATCTAATCTGTGTATTTCGGTGAAAGAAACAACTTTAAGACTCGATATTTATAGAGTAGAATCAGGAATGAGCCAAGGGACTTATTCAACAAAATTAAACTGCTAACAAGAGAGTTTCAACCACAGAACTGGTCTATTTTGGATAAAGCGGGAAATCTAAAACTGATATCGACGAGATATTGGAAACGTAGAGAATTTACTGTGCAAATTTGTACAAGAATGAACAGACCCCACCAGAGGATTTATGGCAGGGTAATTATCCCAGCGAACCAGTGATGCTACTCTCCGAAGTAAAGGAAGCGATTCATTCTTCGAAGAAAAATAAATCCCCAGGAATCGATACCATACTAGAAAAACTTTTTCAGATGTTGGACGAAAGGGGCGTACACATTTTTCAATCAATCTGTACGGCTATATGGAACACAGAAAAATGGCCAACTGACTAGTGTACTTCAATATACGTTCAATTAGACAAAAAAAGAGCAACTACAAGGTGCGACAACTACCGAACAATGTTATTATTTTCTCACGCCAGCAAAGTCCTCTCAAAAATCTGAAAAACTAGACTGAAAGCCTATTCAGACCGCCAAATATCTCAAGAACAGGCAGGGCTTGTAAAAGGAAAGACTACCTACTAGGGAACAAATACTAAATCTGAGACAGCTTATTGAAAAATCTAGAGAATACCAAGTACCCATGATAATATGTCTCGTCGATTATCAAATGGCGGTTGATTGTGTGGGCTAAACTGTGGACCATCCTGATAACTATGGGAGCTCCTGCTCATCTGGTATCCCCCATAAAAAACCTCTATGAGTCAAATATGACAACTGTTCTTTAAACCAAAGGTTCTCAAAACGACTTGGAACGGAACGATAAGTCAGGCAAGGCTGTGTGCTAACCCGACCCGGAATAACTTGGCTATGAAATCAATAGAAAGAAGACAAAAATACTGATAGTCGATAGGTTTAGCACTTTACAATTGACTGACCTTCTCACTAATATAACCTGGTAGACAGTTTCAACTACTTAGGCTGTACCATAACCAGCTATGGAAACTGCAAAGCAGAGATACGAAGGGCATAATCATGGCAAAGAGCGCCATGAGTCGGCTAACCAAACTATGGAATGACCGCTCGATTTCTCAGAATATAAAGGTGAGACTTTCAAAAGCTTTAGTCTTTTCTTTCTTTTTATACGGTGCTGAAACTTGGACTCATGGTGCTTCTGAACGTCAAAAAATTGACGCATTTGAAATGTGGTGCTGGAGGTGCTTCTATTTTGAATGAACTGAAAATAAAAACCAGATTATCATCAATCTGCCTGCAACGGATTCTTCAGTTTTTTTGACATATCATCCGCCGAGGTGAAGATCATTTAAAGATACTTATTATATCTGGTAATGTTCCGGGTAAAAAAGCAAGAGGTAGATCGCCGTCTAGGTGATAGATTGAGCGGGCAACTCAATCTGTCGAGCTTTTCGAGATAACTCCGAAAATATTTGGCTTAATTGGCTTATTAGCCAACTCAACCACAGCATTCTGATGCACGTCCTGCCCTGAAATGTGAATTTGGAACAGCGCTTTATCATCTCGTCACGATGTCTGTAATTTTCGAATTTTGAGCCGAAATTGGTCTCAAACGACTAGGTTGGACTCACTGATGAAGATTCCGTGGTCAAAATTGATTCTGTCCGTCCGGCCGGCCGTGTGCGCTGTAACTCTCGAAAGAAAGGATCAGGAGTCTTTAAATTTTCAGGTTAGGTTAATATCCTGAAAATCTCGGTTAAGTTCGTTAATTGGCCAAATCTGCAGAATGGATCATGCCGAAATTCGTAGATTAACAAAACCCGATATGAAGAACGTCTTTTGAAATGCCTCGAAGATAACGGTGGTCGTATCGAACATTTGTGATTGAAAACTTATCAATTTTGAATTGTTTTTCCCCTCACTCCTGGAGAAAAAAATCAGAGAATTCCTCAAAATAAAACTAGACTTTAGCGAATATCTCGGGAAATAAAAATTTTAGAGCTGTCGTATGTGATACACTCATCTGCTATTTTTCGATATAGATATTCCACCTGACCATCGAATTCAATTCGTATGTATATGTCAATGAACGTTTCAAATATCTAACACCGGTCCTCCAAAATATGGAATTTTTTTTTAGCTTCAATTCAGTATCCTCTATACTACTTGACTATTATGATGCCGACATTCCCTTGTCACATACTTAATTCGAAAAAATTGATGATCCGCTCGAAAGGAACCCCAAATCCACAGCAATCCATCAGGCGAAAAACCAAAAACATCTATCGAATAACATATGAGCCCCTAAACTAGGTACCTTATGCATTATGCAAAAATTCCCAAGCTTCTATTAGACATTTCGCCAGAAGCCTGTCTTTATTATCACCTGCGAGAAAAATAGCAATCACAATCGAATCACATCGCACATCAGACTTTTTATGATTTTTTCCCGAAGATCTTTCAAGGCAGGTGAAACATTTCGACGAACGGCAAAATACCAAATATTCACAGCAGGTGGTAGTATATAATAGAAAATGATGACCTGTGGATCTGTTTCGTTATTAGCCGATCTGAAAAACCCTCCGTTGTTCCGTATCTATATATCACACCTATTATAACCTCATAATTTATGCTATTAAGTTAGATTGGACATGAAAGATACACCCCTTGTTTGTGGTTAAAACCCAACTTGCAAATTTGTTGATAACTATATAGCTGGAGGCCTATTGGAGCAACCGAGATAATTAATTCTTCATTTTGCGTCCAATGAGTTGAAAATTGAGGATGCAATAACCATAGAATTGATTGATTTCACAGTTCAACCAAGAAGTCCTCAAACTTAGAGGTTTTATATCAGAAATATAAGTGTCTCAGTTTCCCAGAAAACTCTTGATGGAAAGGATAAATGTCGAATTACAGTCAGATTTGTACTCACAAAAAGTTTGCTTTGTTAATCGTGTATATTATTTCAGTATTGTTCATTTGGCGATCTGTTTTCCAGGCAACTGCCCTTGACAAATAATTCAATCCTGCAATCGTTAAAGGGCATTTTCCATAAAAAACAATTTCTGTTTAATTTTAATAGTTCTGTTTCAGATATTGGGAGTGAAAACCCAGAAAAAACATAAAAAATGATGCAACATTCTTCCAAATAAGCTCCAAATGATTTTTTCAGACAAAAAAAAATTCCTCCGTATTTCCGGAACCACATATCTGATCAATTCGAAATTTGGTATTTAGAAGAAGAATAATGACGCGCAAAGTCGTGAGGATCGCGCCTTCAGGAAATTTAAAAAATATATTTTGTGCGAGGATGCGGACCGACAAATTTCTGGTCCCTTTAACCCTCGAACGAAACGTTGGTAGGGACTCAAAATTTTCGGAATATATTTGAGATATGTGGTTTGCTTTAGTAAAAGGGCAAAATCGGTAGATCGGTTTCGGAGTTACCCTCACTTAAACTTCGTCTGATTGAATTTTTGATATTTACGAAATTACAAATCCGATCTTTATTGGTATTTAAAAAGGGAACAATGACGCGCATGTTTTGGCAAAATTTCGTAGGATCGTAAGATTAGAAGATTAAAAAAATTTTTTTCAGTTCATGTCTTCTACGATTCAGCGACCATAGATAAATCCTCTCCTCTTTCTATGAACCGAAATATTCCCATCAGATTTCTGATTGATATAATCCAACGTCTTTTGGAGCGCATGTTCTGGGGAACAGAGTGCTATCGTTTTGTCCAACTGTCTGTAATTTTCGATGATTGAGTCGAAAATTGTCTCAAACGACTAGGTTGGACTCACTGATGACGAATCCGGTGTCAATATCTATTCTGTCCGGCGGTCCGCTTGCACGATTACGGTTGTACGGAGAATCCTATCGAGATAAACTCACAGAGTAGGTTGCATTTCGAAATACGACGGTTAAATTCATTAATGGGCAAAATCGGCCAAACGGTTTCGGAGTTAGAGCCTTTTGAAGTTTTGACGTTATTTTAGAAAAATACTGGAACCATTGGATCGAAACTTGGCAGTTAGTTGGAGTATAGCGACGCGCAACTTTTCGCGAAATGTTTTAGGGATCATACAATCAGTAAATTGAAAAAAAAATTTTTTCGGAAAAATTTTTTTTTGGCGAATTCTTCATCACATTCAAAAAAAAAAGCACGAACTCTAAATTCCATATTCCACAGCATAGTACTAAATCTCAATTCGATACGGTTATTAGTTTCGGAGATATTGGGAAAAATATATGAAATTTCGTGGTTTTCTTCCCGATATTGTTGTTTTTTTCGGTATATCTCAAGAAATACTGATTCAATCACGATGAAACTTTGCACCCAGTTTGAAAACGCTGAAACTCAACTTTGTACAGAATTTCGTTATAGTATATCATCAGAACAATTTTCAAAAAAAAAATAAATTTTTTCTTTCGAATACGTATTTAATATTTGGTGATCTTCCTATTGTATTACCCTCATTAAATTCTGTATGAACCTTCGAACTGATATTTTCGATGAAGAACTGGATTTCAATTCTATCTAATCTGTATTTTTGGAAATATTGGGAAAGTAAAATTTTGAATGGGTATATCTGCGGAATCATTGGGTGGATTTTACCCATTCACGAATTCGGCCTTCGTAATTAAGGTCCAAACCTTCTTTATAAATATCGAGTTTCTAAGTCGTAAGGCCGACCGTAATATTATATATATTATACAGTTTATGATTACATTTTTTTATGTTTTGTTTTTGAAGGTATAATATCTACACAATTATGTTATTTTTTTTTCCTTCTTTTTTCAATGTGATATTTTAATCTTTATAATATTTTTTGTTTCATTAAAATAAAAACCTTGGACACACTTGATATACCAAGGAATATATATATAAGTATATCGAGATAAGCACCCACTCCATTTTTTCCGATTAACTCAACTTCTCCTATTTTTCATACGTTTATACGATAGGGAACACCATTTTTTTTGCCTCGGGCGCCAGAATTTCTCTCGCTGGCCCTGCCTCGCTGATAATGGAGTTCTCTAGAGCTGTAGATAGCGCAGTGTGAAAACAGCTCAGACGGTAAGGCACAATAGGCCTTAAGGTCGCAGTGAATTGTAACCATTCTATAAAATGTATACAACGATGTAACCCCTTATTGTTCCTAGAAGGGGTGATATTTCCGTTTCATGTGAGTGCGGAAGAAATCCTGGCCTTGTTCCATATCCACGGAATTAATTTTAATTTTTTTTTCTTTAGAGACCTTTCACAGTTGTGTGTATTCTCGGTTTCCTTCTTTTTTGTTTCCTTCGTCTTAATATGCTGGCCAACGTCTTGCGCCTAGTGGAAGCATGCGCGTGTATGCGCGGTGTTCGCAATGTGACAATGTTTTTCAAGACAATTTGAATAGACACATGTGATTCGGACGATGTTCCAGGCACATCCAGAATTTTGTTAATCATTTTTGATATGATAAGTCGTCTGTTATTAAACCTAGTTTCCAGTTAAGACCACGCTGTGAGGTAGTTGGCTTCGCTTATGTGGAAATGTTGTATCGTTTGTCTTGCTTCTCCAGTGACGTGGGTCTTCAGGTACTGCATTTTTTCTGCGTTTGTAATATTACTGTTCTCATGAACAACATTTGTAAAGATATCTTGAAATGTTATCCAGTTTTCATACTTTCCATCGAACTTTGGAGTTTGGATTTGTGGTAATTTTATATTTGAAGGATTTGTACGTGTTTTTTTTGCAACTTTCTGATTGCTCTCTTTCCATTGTTTTCTTAATTGAAGAATCCTCTGATTTGTCTCTATGGTGTCCAATTTATTGATTTTAATTTCAATATTCAGTTCGGGAATTGCCTTCCATTGATCATTAATTATATCCAGGAGAAATTCTTCTTCTGAATCTCAAAAATTTTCTTCAAGTTCCTGCATGCGAATTCGTAATTCTTGTAGTAATTTCGGCTCTTGATATTCCTGATCTTTCCCTAGTTTTTCTTGATCTGTATGTTTCTTCATAGTTTCTGATTTAGTGACTGCTTCTTAATTTCTCCAGATTCCTCATGAGACTTGATGGCACTGCTTCTTGAAGGGCATTTTATTCCAGTCTTTAGGTGCTTGGATTGACCTGGCTTTGATGCGTCTCGAGGGGAGCGTAAATCTCGTCGGACTGAATTGCAGCATCCTTGATTTGAGCTCTTGTCTTGATAGTTCTGCTTTTTGAAGGGCTCTGTTTTCATCTTCAACTTCTTGGAATTTTCTGGTTTTTGTGCGTCTCGAGGAGGGCTTGAATGAATTTCTACGTCGACCGCCGCTGCTGGGTTGATTCTTCTTTGTATTGGCTTGATTTTTTCGTAGATCTCGTTCCCCGCCTTTTTCCGGCTTCCTTGTTATGAGCGTATAAGACTTGATGCTGCTACTTCCTGGAATGCTTTCAATACTAGTCTATGGCTGCTTGGATTGACCTGGCTGAATTCGCAGGATCCTCTTGGCTCTTGACTTAGTGGCTTCACTTCTTGAAGGGTTCGGTTTTAGTCTTTAGCTTCTTGGAAATACTCGGCTTCAGTGTGGCTTGAAGATGGCGTAAATCTCTTCTTGGGGCAACGTAGATCGTCTATTTGTAGGTGCCTATTCAACTTAGGCTCGAAGGACCATGTTCATAATTGGCAATATTATTGGACTGTTTAATTACCATTGCAACCAGACCTATATGCCGTGGTGAATAGATGTAAATATTCATCCCAGTCCCGATGGTGATCGGAGACTAATTTGGCTAGATGTTCTTCCATGGTCCTATTCATTCGTTGGACCATGCCATCTGATTGGGGACGCAGAGGTGTGGTTCTTGTCTTATTAATTCCCAATTTTCTTCAAACTTCTTGGAATAATGTCGATTCGAAATTTCGGCCTTGATGACAATACAGCTCTAGAGGTATTCCAAATCTGCAGAAGAATTCTTTGACCAATTTATCAGCAACCGTACTTGCCTCTTGATTAGAAATACCATACGCTTCCACCCACTCGGTAAAATAGTCCATGGCTACTAAAATGTACTTGTTTCCGTGATCTGTTTCGGGAAAGAGGCCCGTGATATCGAAAGCTACTCATTCCATTGGAGATCCGACGTTATATTGCTTCATTGGAGTCTTTCCTTTGCCATAAGGGCCGTTAGCTGCAGCACAAGCTTTACATGTTCTACAGCAGTCTTTCACGTCTTTCTTACAGTTTATCTAATAAACCGCTGCCTGACTTTTTCTAGCGTCTTAGTAATCCCAAAATGTCCACCTGAAGTTCCATTATGTAGTCTGGTCAAAACGTCTGTCACTAGACTCTTCGGCACAATCAAGTGGAACCTCTGATCAGATCCATTCATTCATTCTCCCAGTTCTTAGCAGAAATTCCATTCCGTACAAATATTTGTAGAAATGTTCTACGGACCTGTTGACTGCCAAAAGTTCTCTTCTGGTCACGCAGAAATGCCTTGCTGAAATATCCTATCACCCTTCCTTGTCCATCCTGAACCTGCGATAGAACGCCCCCTATGGCTATATCACTTGCATCCGTGTCGAGCACAAATTCTCCTTCAGCTCTTGCGTAGCTCAAAACTGGAGCTGTGACAAGAACATTCTTCAAATGTTCGAAGGCTTCAGAACAATCATAGGACCATTTTTTGTCTTCCTGCCCATCCTCTGTTAGTTTTGTTAGAGGTTTAGCAACGTTGGCGAATCCAGATACGAATCTTCTATAGTAAGTACATAAATCCCAAAACCTCGTAACTCACTCTTGTCTCTTGGTATAGGCCATTCCTGTACAGACTTTATTTTGTCCGGGTCAACTTTCACGCCCTCTCTAGAAACTACGTGTCCTAAATATGTCACCTCTGTTCGGAATAGATTGCATTTCTTTGGACTTAGCTTCAAGTTGGCTTCACGAAGTCGCTGTAAAACCTCGGATAGATTATGTAGGTGGCCTTGAAATGACTTTCCCACTACTATCACATCATCTAAGTAGACCAAGCAAGTTTTCCAAGAGAGTGCTCTCAATATAGTCTCCAAAAAACGCTCAAAGGTGGCCGGAGCGTTGCATAGGCCGAAGGGCATCACTTCAAATTGCCACAGGCCCGTTCCATTATAGTTATAGTTGGTAAGGGGTTACATTCCACTGCGACCTTAAGGTCTAATGTGCCCCCTTTTCGGAGCTGTTTTCGCAACCTACAGCTCGCCCTCCAGCTCTAGAGCTCTGATGAATTCTAATATCTGTGAGGGCTTCAAGGAGACTCAGTTCTCATTCCTCCTATAATGCTCCTGTCCGAGATATCTTTTGCTCACAATGCTCACAATGGCGAGGCATTCTGTGATCAGGAGAACAGGAGTTTCCTCCTCTTCCCCACAAAATCTGCACTCGCAATTTCTGATAAGCCCATTCTCATCATGTGCTTCCTTAGGCGACAGTGTCCTGTGAGGAAACCAGTGAGGAGGCGTAACTTATTCTTACTGAGATCCAAATGATTTTTGGATCTAGCAATTTCAAAGTTCCGAAGGAACTTTTTTAGTGTTCCATTCCTAGAGAATTCCTCCAGAGTTCCCCTCTTTCATTTTCTTCTTTCTCCAAAAACTCTTTCTTATAGGCACATTTGCCTATACCACAGAAAGGTTCTGGGCCAGTAGGTAGCGTTTGTGCTCCCTTTCTGGCTAGAGTGTTGGCCTCTTCATTTCCTTTGATTCCTGAGTGCCCGGGAACCCAGACTAAGGGGACGTTGTTATTCTTGCCTACTTCATTGAGTTTCCTTCGGCACTCCCATATGAGCTTTGAGTCGATGACATAGGAGTACAGTGCTTTAATAGCAGCCTGACTATCAGAATGGATCACTATGTCACACCATTTCTTCCTTTCCAGGCTTATGTCTATGCATCTTTCGATAGCAAGTATTTCTCCCTGAAAAACACTCGAGTAGGAGCCTAGCGATAGTGTACACTTAGTTCTAGGCCCGTATACTCCAGCGCCTGCACCCGTCGTGGTTTTAGAACCATCTGTATACCATTTAACGGTATTTGCTTTGAAGTTTTGGGTAGTGTATTTCTTTTCCCATTCTTCACTTTTACATAGTATTGAGTCAAAGTTCTTCTCGATGCTTACTTTATTAATCATAACATCACTAGGTAGGTTCGCTAATGAGATGTACTTGTTCAGAGAGGACCAGGCTCTCTGACTTTTAATTCTCTCATTACCTGTATCTTCCCTAGAGATTCTAAGGACAGCTTCATGGGCTACCCCTATTGATCACTAGATGAAGAGGACTGAAATCTATGATGTGGTCTAGTCGGGCATGTTCTCATAGCCCCAGTGATGCAAACACAGGCAAGCTTTTGTACCTTGTCGAGTATTTTCCTCGTGCTTATCTGCCCTGCTTTAGCAAACCAGACTACTGCCCCGTATGCTATTATCGGTCTTACAATCATGATGTACATCCATCTCAGTATTTTAGGGTTACACCCCCAAGTTTTGCCGGATAGTCTTCTGCACACCATTAAAGCCCTTATCGCTTTACTAGCAGTAATTTTAACATGCTCATTCCACAAAAGCTTACTATCTAGGGTGATTCTCCGATATTTGACTTCAGACTTCCATTCTACAACAACTCCATTTACCGAAATGGACTTCACAGCTGGAAGGTTTCTCTTCCGAGTAAAGGGAATTACTGTGGTCTTTGCTGGGTTGATTTTGAGACCCACTGATAAGCACCACTGCTCAATAATTCTGAGGCCCTTCTGCAACAACTCACAGAGGACATCCTCGAATTTACCTCTTACTATTAGGACTATTTCATCGGCATATCCTATGCATTCGAAGCCAAGCTCCGTAAGCCTGTGCGATAGTTCATCCACTACCAGGCTCCATAGGAGGGGGGATAATACTCCTCCTTGAGGTGTTCCGCGAGTAGTTTTAACAGAGATGGTCTGACTGCCCACCAATGTCTCAGCTGTCCTCGTCGAGAGCACCTCATACAACCATTTTATAATGGTATCGTTCACATTCCATTACTGAAGGCACTTTTCTCTTTATCCTTCGGATCCAAGCCAACCTGCCAATACCCACTTTTCAGATCCAAGGTGGAAAACCAACGTGATCCTGATAGTGTATGCAGTGTATCGACGATTCTCAGTAAGGGATAGCTGTCTTTTTAGGTAAATTGATCAAGCTGCCTATAATCTACATAGAATCTAGTGGACCCATCTTTTTTCTTCACTAATACTACTGGCGATGTCCAGGGGCCATTGGATGGTTCAATGACACCTTCTCTCGCCATGTCTTCAATAATCCGTTAAGCCTCTTGTCTTTTTGCCAGAGGAAAACGTCTAGGGTGCTGTCGGATGGGTTGTGCATCACCAGTATTGATTTTATGCTTCACAATATCGGTCTTGCCTGTTCTTTCATCGGTGGCAAACACGTCGGAGAATTTCTGAATCAGTTTTCTCTCTTCGGCTATTTCCTTACGGTCAAGATCTTGACATTTTGAGGTGAGAAGGGTCACCAGCTCTTCAGTATTCTTCTGGCTCTGCGAGACTCCTGCAGTAGGTACCTATCCCACCAGAAATATGGTACACTGGTACCTCGTGCCCAATCAAGGTGTTCTTTTTCAGTTTGACTGGAAACCTGTTGACATTGAGTAATCGGATAGGAATACTGTCTGTTATTCGTACAAATGTTTTCCCCAGTAACATTCCTTTAGCTAGGATTGAATCAATCACTTTAACGCAGCCATTTCTCGTAACGTCATCACATCTACCACTCACTATGCCTTTAGTTCGACCAGGCAACGTGATGTCCTCGGTCAATCGAATCCAATATATCTTGTCATCCACATCATTGAACGGGATCACTTCACTCCCCAGCGGAAGAACATCACTCTTCATATCCAGTTGGCATCCAAGTTTCTTAACAAGGTCCAATCCCAGGATAACCTCTTCCGTGATTTCAGCTACTAGAACTCGCTGTCGTGTTTCCCAATTCAGTAGTGGAGACAACCGATCCCCAAGTTGGTATTTCCTGTCCAGACGCAGTTCGAAGTTTGATCATAGCTGGACGAATCTTACATCCTATAGCTATTTCTGGACGCACAATGGTTCTGGTCGATCCAGTGTCTACCAGAATTGTCACATGTCGACCATTTATCTTTCCGGGAACAACTATGCTGGATAAATCCATGGTCATAATTCCTCGGATTATCACTTCAGGGGCATCTACAGCTTGAGTAGATTTATGCCCCTTATCACCGGCCCTTTTCCGTTTTCCTGCTGTGGCTCTCTTTCTACTTTTTGAGCCATTTCGCCTAATATGCCGACTTTGATTGCAGTACCAGCACTCAGCATTTTTTTTCTCAGTACTCATCTGCTGAATTCTTCTATGATGATTTCTTCAACAGGTCGGTCTATTTCTTGGACTTGTCTCACACGAACGTGTCCTCTATGCGACGCCTGCTTCGCTGCCTCGAATTCTTAAGCCTGAGCTAAAGTATCACCTATGCTTTTAGGGCGTGCAAGTCTCAGGGATTGTTGTATTTTACTGTCCTTGATTCCGTCTACAAAGCTGGATTGGATTGACAGCTGTTCAAGGAAGCTGTCTTGAGCAGTTGTGTAAGCCATCCTGACTAATCTAGCCACCTCGGCTTCAAACTCCTGGAGATTTTCTCCTGTTCTCTGCACCCGGTTCCTTATATTTGGGCATGCTTAACTTGTTGTAGATGAGCATTGCCATACTGCATCTGAAGTTTTGATGTAAGAACTTCGTTACTGACTTATTGACTCTCAGGAATCATTTGCAGAATGTTGAGCGCCTCTCCTCGTAGAGCTATTAATTATCAATGCTGTGGCTTTTTCGTTATCGCTCCAATTGTTTGCTAGAGCAGCAGCTTCAAACTGTTTTTGATATGTCGTCCATGGCACTTTTCCATCAAATGTTGGAGGCTTGATCTTCATTCTACCACTTTCGCTGTTATTTTCCGTTTTCATTATGCTATAGGGTGATGAAGCCGGATAATCTCTTCAAATAGACATTCTTTCCAGGGACTCTCTTAACTTAAAATGTTGTTCAATTATTCCTGTTATTTCTTCGAATTTTCCGTCAACTTCATCAAATTTCTCACTCACTCCGTCCAATTTTTCGTCAACCTTAACAAATGTTTCATTTACTTCGTCCTTCCCTTTCTTCATTTCATCTTTTATGGTTTCCATTCTCTCATCCAATTTACTTGCAAATTGACTCACCATATCGTTGCTATTCCGAAAATTTTCTTCCATTTTTTCATTGATTTTCTGAGAAATTTCTTCCATTTTCTCATTGATTTCCTGAGAATTTTCTTCTGACTTATTTTCTAGTTTATCCGTTTTCTCATTGAATTTCTGAGAATTTTCTTCTGCCTTATTTTTTAGTTTATCCATTTGCTCATTGAGTTTACTCAAAAATTCCATTATCGCCTACGTTTCTATTGCGTTCTGAAGTATTGGCATAAATTTTAATCTATAGAATTTATTTGTTCAATTCGGGCCGCACACCTGATACCAATGTAACGTTTTCTTAGTTTATCAAAACGTTCAGAATGATTGAACTATTTACTTACACACACTACTGTTCTAATAACTGAACAACCAATTCTATCAAAGTCTGTGCACAATTTATTTCCACACTAATTCATTTCCACTGATCACTTTCCGCTTTGAATAACTCAGCTGAATTGATTCCTGTGCTGCTTCGCGCCTGACCTTATATCACTCGAGGAACTTCTAGCGATTACGAGAAGATTCTAGAGATGTGAGGGACGCATAGACATCTGGAGTTTTCTGAAAGCTACTCGCACAGACAGGGCCGTATTCGTCACAATATTAAATTCTCGGAAAAGTAACAGAATATTCTGTGGTGTTGTAAAAGTGATCATTATTGAGAAATGAAACGAAAACACTACTGGTTTCTGCCAACAGTTCATAAGATTGCATCAATTCTATTTATTCCAGAAAAATAACATCAATTTTATAAAGACCAATTTTATTATTTGTCCAACAATACAATTTTCCTACTTTCAAAACTGACTACTAAAATTTACGGTATAAAAATAAATAATATTTACAATACGAAGTTCTTCATGTCAATCTTTCGCAAAAATTTTTTTTTTGGAAAATGGTTCCAATATAATACAATAAAATCATTATTGGGATGTCGATTAAAGATAGAAATCTATAACAAAATGCAACTTAGTGCAAACAATTCTAAAATTCCAAAGTCATTTTTCAAATAAAAAAGAATAAACATGCAGTTGATACAAAAGTATGTTGTTCCTACTAATAGTTAGAACTTTAAAACAATAATTAAATTGAGTTTCAAATGTCCTCAAGGCACATAATGAATGGCATAGGGTAGTTCTTAAAATTTATTTAATTAGATCTTAATTCAGTCAATGATGTATTTCCATTTTGTTGAACCCTTTCTGGGATGACTATATTTTCTTCTCTTGGCGTAATCCTTGACACATGCAGAAACTTCTGAGACTTGTATTTTTCCTGGATTGACTTCTGATGCATATTTGGAGCTTTTTTGAACATTATTTCTAGGAAGAGGATGCATCTCTTCAAGTAGTACAGTTTTATACCTGTGGTTTCCACGAATGATTGAGGCCAAACTTCTTCTACTCTCAATGTATGTCGAGCCAATGAAATAGCAGATGCTGCAAGAATGGATGGCAGGAACTCCAGGAAAGGATCAGCTTCCAAAATACCCAGCTCACATATGTACTGAAAAAAAAAATTCTTCAATACTGTTGGTTCCCTCAGATTAACCTCCAATAAGCTCTTTCTACAACAAAACCAATGTCCACACCATTCTTATCGTTTCACAAATAATCTGCTTCAATAAATAAACCTCAAAAACTAATTTTGAAAAGGAAATACTTGGACATCATGAGACTTTCCCTCAATTACATGTCAAAAATATGAAAGGGGAGAATCAAATAAGAAACTCTCAGGTGACAGCTGCAAACCCCAATTTTTTGAATAGGAAATAGACATCATTTGAAGAGACTTTTCATTTTCTTTTCAAAGCTGCAATGGCTTTGAAATTCATTGCAGAAATTAAAAAGGAAAAAAAAGTTTCGTCAGCATAGATAATTTGCTACATGAAATAAAACTTGAATTACTAATACAGTATCGTATTATTAATGTAGAGTAGATTTCAATTTAATGTAGCAAGATTTCTACACTGAAGAAACTTATGTTTCTCATCTTTTTAATTTCTGCAATACATATGAAAAAAATGTTTATTTGTCTTAAAAGGAAGTACTCCCAATTACAAGACATAATTGTAGTAAAAAGTCGATATGATATCAATATTTTATATAACTCTAAGTAAAATCAAAATAAAACACCAAAATAACACGAATATTTGCTAATGGTGACCCTGTTGTAGATGCAGAAAGTTTCTGAAAGACCTAACATCCTCATCAGAAACACAAACATTATTATATATAACATATACAGAGTGTAACAGCCAAATGGAATAAATTCGATAACAAATAAATGAGGGGGTGTTAGGAAAAACGCTCGGACAGGTCGATTTGTAATTTTAAATGCGCATAGTTTTCAAGAAAATAAAATTATATAGGGTGTTCCATGCGACCGTGGCCAATACCAACTTTCTTATTTCAAATGTAACCCCCTGTATATTATTTATTTTTTGGATTCTTCAGAAAATTCTAGACATAATTCATGTACAATGTCCTATACCTATCTTCAACTTTTTCGGAAATATTAAGTGTTTTCAGAGATGTTGAGTAACGTTAGAAGACAATTCTACACCAGATTAGCATGTTGACAAGACGTTCGCGGCGAGCATTTTGAACATTTCCTACATTGACATTAATGTTTTTTTTTTGTTTTTTTTTTTAATTATTAAGAAATAATCAGTATAACTTATTAGGTTTTAAGTGTAATATACCGAATTTGTGAAATGAAATAATTTTTATTTAAAACGTTGATTTTTGCACTAAATCTGAAAACACTTAATATTTCCGAAATAGTTAAAGATAGGTATAGGACATTGTGCATGAATTGTGTCTAGAATTCTCTGAAGAATCCAAAAAATAAATAATATACAGGGGGTTGCATTTGAAATAAGAAAGTTGGTATTGGCCACGGTCACATGGAACACCCTATATAATATTATTTTCTTGAAAAATATGCGCATTTAAAATTACAAATCGACGTGTCCGAGCGTTTTTCCCAACACGCCCTCATTTATTCGTTATCGAATTTATTCCATTTGGCTGTTACACTCTGTATAACATACTGGAGCTCTTTCTTCTCCATGAAACCATTCCCATTATTATATATGTTATTGAATTGTCAACACATAGCATAAACTGTTGACTTCACAAGTAATTAGTCCGGGGCTTAGGAAGATACAGATGACATTGCCCAAGTCTGCTACCGAGACGAGGGACGCGGGAACTCAACCTGGCCAACAAATCAGGGCAGTCCAAAAGAAAATGAATGAGTTTATATACAATAGATTCTTCTGCTTTCCAACGACATAAAAGAGAACCTGCTCAGAAGCTCATTATGGTGGCAGCTCTGAGCTGGGTAGACACCATCGAATTTAAACGATGAATATTTCAAAGATTGCCCCTGAACAGATTCGAGTCGTTGGATGGATTCCAGACAAGGCAGCCATACTCAAGCTTAGATCGAACAAAAGCATTTAAGAGGCTAATCAAACAACTGGAGTCCCTGAAATCTTTGCATACCCTGAAGATAAAGCCAAGCATTCTCTTTGCAGCAGCAGTAATTTTGTTAACGTGGGGTGTAAACGGTAACTCATGGTCAAATTCAACACCTAAGTTCCTTATTTGCTGTGTCCTTATAAACCTCACATTATTTATACCATAGATGTGCTGGACGCAGGTGTTTTTCTGTGTGTATGTTATAGTCTTGCGGTTTCGGGCATTGAGAGGAAGCTTGTTTGCAGTACACTAACCATTCAGTCTATCCAAATGCCGCTGGAGCGACTCACAGTCCTGTGAGGTGAATATGATCCTGAACAGTTCTAGATCATCAGCAAACCGCAAGTAGCAGCAGATTATTGCCTATATCAGTGATGAAAATCAAGAACAGAAGTGGTGCCAAATTACGCCACTAGAAGCTGGAAAGGCACACGATCTGTGACCTCTAAATTCTACATAGAGTGCGATTAGCAAGATATGAGAGGAAGAGTGCGAGCAACTGACGATCAAAGCCGAAGTTGTCCAATTTTTGCAACAGAAGTGTGTGATCTACTCTGTCGAAGACCTTTGAGAAGTCAGTGTAAATTGTGTCAACTTGTAGCTGACTATCCATAGCCTCGCAAACAAACTGTGTAAAGGTTTCCAAATTAGTGGTTGTGGATCTCTTGTTGATGAAACCATGTTAACTTAGCCTACAAGATTTCCGACAGAGGGGAAAATTCTATTTAAAAAAACTTGTAAAATTGTTTTTAGCGGCTTGGACAATACGTGAGCACAATCCTTCAAAATAAAACTGGAATTTCGTGAAAGCAACTCGTAAAATTTGGCTTGAGTAATTTTAGACAGTGCAAGACCTCGCTTTCATCAATGGACCTCAAAAAAATAACTGGATTATTAGAGATTGGGTTGGTGTCTTGTCAATATACACACTCTAGAAAAAATCGGCAAAACCACCCACAGTATCAGGAGGGTTGTTCAAATGTAAAATATCGAGAATTCTTGAGGCTTTTTTTCTTGTTGTGGAAATAATTCCAAAAGTCTGATGGATCACTCCTAATAGAATTTTCCGATCTGCGCTTATACTCCTCATAGGCGACAGCAATACTGGACTTCACCAATTTTCGCAATGTTTTAAACCGAGTTTTCAAGTAATCATTCTTGGAGATTTTCAATCTTTTGAATACTCTACTTTTTTCCTTGATTGAAAGTCCTTTCAAATTAAGTATCACAAGTACATATTTCCCATTTAAAGAATTGGGAGTAACAGCGGTCACCTGTAGGTTGAGTTTAGGGACGAGTTTTTTATGTCAAAAGTTATTTCAGAATTAGGTGTAATGTAATCGGATATATAATAGATAATGAATAATATAGGTCCAGAATTTATTCCACTTAGCAGTTCCACGCTGTAGTGATTTCTTCCAGTTTCCATGTTATTATAATGTCAAATTTATGGTGAGAGTGTTGCAGTGAGAGCGTGGTTGTGTCCACTTGCAAGTACTTGTTACATGAAGTGCTTTCCTGCCAGGTTCGTGATACCCCGGTGCTCGACGCACTTAGACTTCACGCCCGCGCTATTACTAGCACGAGACGACAAACAAAGCGGCAAATTATGACAAGTTTGGCGTTTCCCAGCAGTGAGTACATAAAGCTACGCAAATTCGTGTTGGATATCAGGGAAAAGGCGCTCTGCAAACTGGAACGCGAGTGGCGCGGTCCCGAAATTGACAATGAGTTGATTAATATTGTGTACCTGATTTATTGGTTCTCAATCAAGCCCCATATTTTATAAAAAAAATCTAGAAAGCACTGACGTGAGGTCAGGAGCTTTAACGCGCTTGTTCCAATTCTAACAGATCAACACGAAATTTTGAACCTGGTTGCGTGTTGGTTATCTCCTCCTGATTACGAAGTTTCAATCTGATTGCATTTGTACTTCTTGAGATATTGCGAAAATAACGTTAAAATTCATCTTCGAAAGTAAATATCGGATCGAATTGAAATTTGGAATATTGTTGTTGAATGCTGACTCTTAGGTTTGTGTCAAATTCCATTGAAATTCAATCAATATTTTCAGGGAAGAAAAATTTTTCATCAAAAACTTTCGAATATAAATTTTTTCAGAACTGGATCACACGAAATTTTGCTCTTAGTTGCCCATTGGTATTCCAAAACTGTCCACGAAGTTTCAATTTGATCAAGTCAATACTTCATGAGATATCGAGGTATTAACCTTAAAATTTCAAATGGGCCTAACTCCGAAACTTCGGCCCATAAACGAACCTGACTGAGATATTTGGACTCCAAACCTATTCTGATAATTTCAAGTTGCTAAGTCTTTTCCTTCGAAAGTTAGAGCACATACCGACGGACAGAATTGAATTTTACCACGGATCATTTTCGGCTATAAATTCGAAAATTAGAAACATCAACAAGCGCGAAAAAATATATTTTCTATGAAATTCTGAGTTGTTTTAAACTTACTGTACTAAACTATCCCAAGGCCTACCAACTGTCTTTATAAAAATGAATGTAGATTTTTGAATATGAAAAGTTCACTAGATTCTGCAAAAAATAGCATGTTCACTGAGATATATAATGTATGGATGAAATCTATCACAACAAATATTTAAGGACAACGTAATTGTGGAGCTTACCAAGGTCAAGCTCTCCATGATAGTCATACTTGGAAAATTAAAATGAATAAATATCATATATAAAACTCGTTGATACTAACCATTGCTAGACAGGTTTCTTTTTGGGTCACTTCTTTGTTGAAAGTAGCCATAATATTTATGAAAGAAAGAGGTGAAGGAGTAGTCAAATCGAAATGAAGTACTTTCAGAATCAAGTGCTCCATTCTTATAACTTGTCTTCTAGTGTAAGTATCATCAGTGATATAGACAAATTCTGAAATATCTGGAGGCATAATTTCTTCATATTTCCTAAAAACAAATGAGTGTAAATGTAAAGGCTTCAATGGTGATGGGAAACAGGATTGGTGAGAAAAATGTAAGCTTTGGTTACTATGACATTCTACCAAATGTATGTATACAGCAGGTAATATACAGAGTGTAACAGCCAAATGGAATAAATTCGATAACGAATAAATGAGGGGGTGTTAGGAAAAACGCTCGGACACGTCGATTTGTAATTTTAAATGCGCATAGTTTTCAAGAAAATAAAATTATATAGGGTGTTCCATGCGACCGTGGCCAATACCAACTTTTTTATTTCAAATGTAACCCCCTGTATATTATTTATTTTTTGGATTCTTCAGGAAATTCTGGACATAATTCATGTACAATGTCCTATACCTATCTTCAACTTTTTCGGAAATATTAAGTGTTTTCAGAAATGTTGAGTAACGTTAGAAAACAATTCCACACCAGATTAGCATGTTGACAAGACGTTCGCGGCGAGCATTTTGAACATTTCCCACATTGACATTAATGTTTTTTTTTGGTTTTTTTAATTATTAAGAAATAATCGGTATTACTTATTAGGTTTTAAGTGTAATGTATCGAATTTGTGAAATAAAATAATTTTTATTTAAAACGTTGATTTTTGCACTAAATCTGAAAACACTTAATATTTCCGAAATAGTTAAAGATAGGTATAGGACATTGTGCATAAACTGTGTCTAGAATTCTCTGAAGAATCCAAAAAATAAATAATATACAGGGGGTTGCATTTGAAATAAGAAAGTTGGTATTGGCCACGGTCACATGGAACACCCTATATAATATTATTTTCTTGAAAAATATGCACATTTGAAATTACAAATCGACGTGTCCCAGCGTTTTTCCCAACACGCCCGCCCTCATTTATTCATTATCGAATTTATTCCATTTGGCTGTTACACTCTGTATAATACCTAGTAACTAAATCAAACCATAGTCTTTGATGAAAATATGTAGAACTGAACAACATTCGCCGAATTATTTTGACATTGAAGACGTTTCACAAGTGCCAACCTGACACTATTTTCAATTCGATCTGTATTCTTGGAAATAATAGCTATGGAGAAATAAAATTTAGCAGTGGAATATCCACAGAACTATTGGGCGGATTTCACCCATTCATAAATAAAACTTTCGCAACAGAGCCAGAAACCTGACCTACAAATTTTGAAGTCTCCAAGTTATTACTTAGGATCTCTATGTCAGTACTTGACTTTAAATTTTTTTTTTCTGGGGATATGAACCATGTGAAATTTTGCACAAGTTTATACTTCGAAATCTTTTAACTCATCAACAAGTTTGAATTCAATCAGATCATTATTTTCTGAAATATGTCAATTGTGAAACAAAACCTTTGCAGTTTTTTGAAAACTATTCTAATGACACAATCATCACCAAACTTTGCACAACCTCGCGCATCAACAACCTTACAATTAATTTTCCATTTTGTATCAGTATTTTCCGAGTTGTTCTCTCTCGACTATGTGTGACAACAAAATCCGCAGATTGAAAGGCTTCCTGATTTAGACCATCCCGCTGCATTGCAAATTTTACACATATATCGAGAATATTTACACTCTGAAACAGGACAGGGTCTAAAAAACTATTCTCTCCAAAACCGAAAATTTGTAGTCATCAATTCATCATATGATAAATGATATTTTTTCAATATGCTTTTTTACATTAACTTGGCTGATTTACTCACTAATTTTCTCACCTCAAGAGAATTTCCTACATGAAATTCTTTACCTAATACGCCAAAACTAATTCCTGTTCGTTAATTAACTCAGGTTATATTTTGAATCACTGAAAAATCAAAATAAACCAGTCACCGAAAAGATTATTTCTGTATTATGTGCCGTAATAAACCTGACATGTTCGTTTGAGGAGCCTTTTGTGCAAGGGAGATTTGGGTATTTGGGTAATCGGAGATTATTTTCTATTGGCTGACGACAATCACGCGATCTCCGAATATCACTCACACAAAAGGCCCCTTTACTGCTTAACCCTTGGATCACTTACCAGTGGTCCAAGGAATCTGACAGGTGATCAAGTAGGTAACCCAGATCAAGTTTCCGAACATATGGAATTTTCCATACTTTTCAGGAATTCAATTCGTTAGTATAACGCAAGCAAATGATTTTATATATCAACAATAATCAAAAACTAAGCTATAATTATGAATACTACTTACGCAGCAATATACATAGCTGCTGTCCCAACTAGTTGTAATTTTGCCCTGACAACAGACATGTAACTAAGAAATCTGTCTATAAAGTTGATGGCTAAATACAAAGTTTCAGTTTGAAGTTTGTACTCCTCAGATACCTCCACAAGCCAATCCACAAGAATAGTACGCATATTATGGCTGATATCTGGCTGTTTCTTCATGTAACCTGGTTTAGGTCTGTTCACAAGCTGTAAAAGAAATAGAATTTAAAGCATTTGAGGATGAACACCAATATTACTTCTTATGAATATTACAAAGAAAATGTGATCAAGTGCTTTGGTCTTGGTGATAATACAGGGTGTTCTACAAGCTCTATGACAAACTTTAACAGATGGTAGCTGTGCTCATTCTGAACATTTTTTTCCTATGAACATATATCCGATTGGTTTTCGTTGAGAAGATACAAGCATTTGAAAAATTATATTTTCATGTTCAAATCATAATTATAAATGGGAATTTTGATACCATAAAAATTGTTCAAAATGTCCACCTTCGGCTTGAATGTAAGCTTCACATCGACGAACTAAAGATGCCGTCACTCGGCAGATCAGATTTGGGTCGTTTCCTATTTGGTTTGCTGCATCTTGAATTCTATCAAGCAATTGTTGATGAGATTCAATTTCAACATGATAACCAAGCTGCTTCATATGGGCCCATAAATAAAATCTAAGGGATTCAGATCAGGCGAACGAGGTGGCCATTGTATTGGTTCTATCCATTTATTCGGGAAATGTTCATTCAGCCAACTGACTACTTGTCTCCCTCTACATGGTGGTGCACCATCGTGCTGATACCACATATTTCCTACAATGTTTAGCTCTAAGTCATCAATGAAGTCAAAAAGGTTGTGCTCCAAAAAATTTTTATATAAATCTGCATTTAAACGGCGATTTATAACATGTACTAGCATCAAATCATTGTTGAAAATGCCACCCCAATCGTTTACACCGAAACGTTCCTGAAATCTTGGGTACCTATGTTGTTGAAGTCACCATCAACAAAATTCTAACCTTCATAACCCAACGTCAGCATGTAAAGTTTGTACATTTCGTCTTTGAAATGGATGCCACATTTCTTCTTTCAAGGCACGCCATACGAAATTTGGTGTTGAATGAAGATTAGTAGCTATACTCCGAACACTAATCGAAAGGTTGCCACGAACAGCATCTATTACATTTTCCTCATTTTCTACATTCACTTCAGTTGGCCGAATGGCTTTCTTTGGAGCAGGATTGCCTGTTTCTCGAAGTTTTCGGAATGATGCACAAAATACTGTGTGAGCAGGTTGCTGTCTATTAGGATATTTTCTTCGGTATTCACGAGCGGCTCTTCTGGAGTTACCATTAGAATACCCATATTCAAATACAATATCTGCATATTCCTGAGTCATGAAAGAATGCATTGTTATTCAAAACGTACCCCAAGTGTCAAATGAATAATTAAAATATAAAGTCAATGACCATATCAACCGATATTTTATGTCGGTCTACTTGATCAAAACATGGAAATTAATTTTTTCAATTGCTTGTAACTTCGAAACGAGAACGAATCAGACCTATGTTCATAGGAAAAAAATGTTCAGAATAAGCACAGCTACCTTCTGTCAAAGTTTGTCATAGAGCTTGTAGAACACCCTGTATATTTCAGTGAAAACAAATTAAACAACAAATTGTCCTTGACATAAATTCCTGATAAACTAACATTGCAGTAGCATAAACAAGGAACTGGTGATTTTAATGTTTTTCTGTAAATAGGGTATTTTACATTCAGAACAATTGAAGAGGTTTTATAAACAAGTTGTGACTTCCAAGAGTAAGTTTTGCTGCTGTGTTAAAATACTCTATTTCAGTTTGCAATTTTCCCAGAAAATAAGCAAAGACCTTTTCCCCACAAGGAGCATGTAAGAATTACTGAATTAGTTTTAAGGGTCGACACTGGAATATGTGTTATGGTTTGTACCAAAGTCCAGGACTTGAACTGTGGAAGGTAATGGTTTAAATGAAATTTTAGATATAAAATGAGTTAAGAATCATGCCTTCCATATCAGTACATTTTTGACAAATTATTGTAAGCCGCAACAGTCTTAATAGCGATTCAAAAATAATTTGGCAAGAATATATCAATATGTAAATGATATTTCATTAGTCCGTATATTACTTACTGCCTTAGTTTGTCACTAAAAATCAATAACTAGAAGTTCAATGGGAATTTGAATGAACAATTCTGGAGTGAAAGCATCAATCTGTTTTGTCTCTTCCAGAACTCAGTTAAAATCATACTATAGATTAATTATGGAATCAGAATGATACACATAAAAAAACACAGCTCTACTATAAGACTCAGGGCCAGTATTATAAATAATATTTCGACCATAGAAAGCAGTTATTCCTTTTTGAACCACATTCATTGTAAAAGTGGTGTATATCCATATTTCTTGAATTCATATTTTACTGCTTAATGATATCATATTTAATCATTTCTTGCATCAAAAAAGTGAAGCAACTCAAATAATTACAGTGCAATTACATACAACTGATTTATTTCGAGAACTAAGACTGCTATATATACATCAGAAAAATGAACTCCCAACTTAAGATCATACAGTACCTCAAATATTGTGACAGGAAAACATTTAAAGTCCATAGATCGATTTTTTCAACAAGATTTTTGTGTGCGAATGGTTGGAAAAAATAGTTAAGATGTGTAAAGTTGCCACTGTTTAATTTTCATTTGGGAAAATAAAGGCTGAAATAAAGTGAAAACTTCCAGAAAAGCACTGACGTGAAGTCAGGAGCTTGTATGAGTTTGTTCAAATTCGAACCAATATTCTCCAGAAATTTTGCATTAACCTTCAAGCCTTCATTTTTCAAACTAAATTTCAACTTGAACTCGGCTGTATTTTTGAAAAAATTGGGGGAACAAAATTTCCAATGGATATATCTACATAATCATTGGGCAGGTTTTACCCATTCACAAATTCGATCTTTGTAATTAAACTGCAAACCTGCTCTGAAAATATTGAGTCTCCAAGTTATTTATTGCGGAAGTTTTTGTTGTTGATGGTCAGCCTAATAGCCCATTGTGAACACAATGAGAATCTATTTCGAGAATCCATATTTATAGAGCCAGTTTAATCACAAAGGGTCGAATTAGTGAATCGGTACACTCCATCCAATGATTGCACATGTATATCCATTTGAAATTTTGTTTTGAAAACATTTCTCAGAAAAAAAACTTATGCAATTTCATCGAGAACTTATTCACAATCAGAGCATTATACAAGGTTTCCCGAAGTTGTATACTACTCTGTTTGCAGACGAATCTCGTAATTCCATGGACCTTTTTGGTAGCCCATTCTTTCATGCATCATCATAATAACCCCCTTTACCTTCCCCATATTTCCACCCTTATTGAATTTGACCAGAGATTCTTCATCAGCGAGTCCAACCAAATCATTTTAGACCATTTGGGACGCATTGTTTGAAAATTACAGACATTGTGACAAAACGATAACGTGCTATTCCCAAGAACAAGCGTGAAAAATGGAGAAATATAATAACATTTCTATCATTAAAATTTGTAAAATTACACACATCAAATATTTCTTCCTGCTATAAGCATTATTGCAGCATGGTGACGGAAGGTAGGTATCTAACCTTGAGATGTTCATGAGGTTTCATGAACCTTAGATGTGGCTGTGTTGCCGAAATTCACGAAGCTGCAATCTACCAGTCTTTTCGGAAGAAATAGATAAAATCGACCAAACTTGAAGTGGCATTAGTATTTGCTCTTAAGAAATATGGAGATACACCACATTTAGAATGAGCAACCCATTTCATAGGTTAACTGCTGATTATTTCATCAAAAAAGGTTTCCAATACTGACCCTTACAGCCGATTCCTCAACACTTTGATTGCCTGCTTCAAGGGCTTGATAGTCAATCAGCAGGAGATTATGTGCTTGATATCAGTTCATATTCAATATAACCATTGAATTCAAACTGTAATCTACAAGTTGATTGGACATCAAAAGTTTTATGAAACAGACATGCTAAACAGGAAGAGTGAAGATTTCAAAAAGATTGGGTAGAATAATTTCTGAATTCTACGTATAACACTATTATGAAGCTAATAATAAATACTGCCCAAAATCTAAAGCTATGCTGAAAGATTATAATTTTGTAAATAGCAGGTTTATATTATTGAAACACATTTATCCAAATAAAACATGTGCAAGTAAATAAAAAAACAAACACTTCAAGCATGTGTTCTTGATCACTTAACAAAAAGTGATGGTAACCAAAGTGATTAATAAGAAATAAGAATATCATGTTCAACTTGAACCCTTTGGCGTCAAAGATGAATATTTTAAGGGTGTGTTTTGGTTAATTTGGCCTTACTGGAGAACTATTTTAGACTGCTGCATCTTGTCTAGTTATCGGCTCTTGTTAATGATGATATAAGTCATCCAAAATAGTCGTGCGAACAGGATTTTGCAGTCCTTAATAAACATATCCACCAATAATAAGGCTTCATCAATTCCCTACTAATATATATTCAACTTTACCTCAACTTGTCTCATAAAGTGATTAATAAGAAATAAGAGTCAATAAAAATATCATGTTTAACTTCACCTCAACTTGTCTCATGTATTTGTAAATATCAATTTGGTATTCATCTTCTTCCAACTTTCTCAGCCTATCACTTGAGTGGCAGCTATCCTCGAAATTTGACTCATTAAGTAATTTTTGCGGAAGTTTCAAATCAGATATATTAAATGCTGCTTTTTTCTCAGTATCTTCTTTCACTACTGGAACTGTTTGGACTCCCTGAACAACTATATCCATTTCCCCATCTTCTGTTTTTGGAATAATCGCAGATTGTTCAGGGCTATCCTCATAAACCTTAAAGGCTTCGAACTGAGCCACAGGAACGAAAAAATTCCGACGATTTTGCTGTTGGGTTACACACGTACCGGAGAATACATTTTCGTTTCTCACACCAAAAACCTACAAAACGTTGAGAGTAGTTTTAAATATTTAGATATTAGAGCAGACTAAACACTTACCGGTTTTTGTGGCCCTTTTTCAACCTTTTCTCCTGCTTTATTTGCATCCAGTATTCCCAACACAGACCGTTGCTTTTGAGTAGCCATGTCTTTTTTGTGATGGAGTTGTACAAGATTTTCTTTATCCTGACTAATTTTAAATGTTGCCATTTGGACGGTGTTAATCGATTCCCGGCGTGAGAACTTAAAGTAACGAACTTAAAATGGCGCTATCTACACCCAAGACAAAAATTTACACCCAACTCCGTCCCATTACCAACTAACGACCAAAATGTGCAATGAAAACTGGCGGTTATTTTCAACAAGATGCTTTGACATCTCTATGAACAGCTGTGGGTATTCACAGAATATCATTATTTTATGTGTTCTTTCTCTTTTTTGAGGACGATATTGACAGATCTCTAGAAGTTAAAGGCTCGTACTTGAGGTTATTCTATGCTCGTAGATTATGTCCATAACCAAGGTTTAGGTGAAAAATTATCTTGCACCGTCACGAAATCCTCGTTTAATGCCCTTAACTGACTGTTAAATTTAAGCTCAGGGGTGTGATTTTCGAGCTCATCCGAATTCAATAGAGCAATTCCAGCTATCTATGGTTCATCGAGATGAATCAGCTGATGGGGGGACAGCCTGTCAAACGTTGAAAGTAAAACAACACAACCTCACTTTCCCGATTTGTTTATGTTATGAAGTACAATATTTTCAACAATTTCAGGATAAATTCACAAGTTAAAATGATTTATATTAATAGAATTGGTGAATAACTAGGCCAAGTTATTGTTTCGTTGTGAAATACAACATAAATACACCGAGAGACGAAAGAATCCGATGTTTCAGATATATTGTACTGTAGACTTTATATTTGAATATTTGCATTTTTGACCCATTCCCCTACATTTTATCGACGAGCTCTCGCGGCCATGCGACAGTTTGGCAATGTGGTGTTCACGGTGTACTTGGGCAAGATTTATTCACGAAAACACCTTTTTTATTATAATTTTGAATGTTTCAATTATTATTCTGAACTCTAAAATAACTCTTGAATATGAAAAAAGCCGAATGACCACAAAAAAGGGGGAAATGATCAAATCCCTCATTTTTTAGGTGTGATGATCACTTTGCACGGTACAAAAATGACTCACATGCACTTGCGCAGCAGTAAATGAAATTTCGCATAGCTTCGTTTCCGACTGAAGTACATCGGATGGGTCGAGGTAGCTGGATTCAAGTCCGCATGCGGAATCACTAATTTTTCTCTATTTCGAAAACCGTGTATTAATCCATAGAGCAAATCTATTCACTTCAGGGCACAGCAATCTATGGTTCATCGAGATGAATCAGCTGATGGGGGGACAGCCTGTCAAACGTTGAAAGTAACGCTTTCTTTTTGGCGTTTGAAGCCCCAGGGTAGCTGAGTGTTTGTTGCACTGGAGCTACTCTCAAATCGAACGCAAATTAGTGGTGTGGTGCAATGAAAACTCACAGCACATGCGCGGTTATTTACTGTTTGGATTGATCAGCTGTGATCTACACTACACTTGCAGACGAATATTCTAAATAGTTTCTGACTATTCTGTATTTTCATTATTATTGTACGTATTTTTAACTCCAATAGTGGAGGGATTTTTGAATTCACTAATTTTGTTAAGAATGTCTGATTCTGAGGACGAGCATGTTATAAATGCTGTAAGTCCTTTGATTGTCTGAATCATTTATTAGCAATTCCTTGTTTTTACTCATTTTGCAAAATTTGCCTTGATTTATAGCCAATATATATTAGATTATCAATATTATAATACTTAATAAAATATTAGATTATCTATATTAGATAATCACAGACTGTAGTGGTTTGATCAACAAATGTTATTGTAAATATAAACAAATGATATGACGTAACCCAAAAGAGCTTGCTGCCCCTTGTCAGAGGTTGGTGCATGAGGGGGCAGGGGAAGGTACTCGGAGGAGCTCAGATGCACGAAGCTCCAATCAAAAAGAACGCGTCAACGTTAGGGTTTCATGCGCTTGGGCAGCTCCGAGCTCCCCAAATCGTCAAATAGAACGCTCGTATTGACCTAAAATAACATGTTATTTTAGGTCTATGGAAAGCATAGACCTATAAAACTATATGGACATGGCTTAAAGAGAGAGGAAGCGGGCCGACAAAGAGGGAACTAGGGCGGGCCAAACCATCATAGAATACGGCAAAAATAAGACAGATTAGTTTGAAGCCATAGACTATAATAATGAATCTGTTTGAAAGTTCTATCTCTCTCTCGGACCTCTCACTTGGTTCATTATCCCCATTCGACTTTTCACAAATGGGTTCGTATGCCGTGTCCAGAGAGTTTAATATGTCTATGATGGAAAGTAAAAAAACACAACCTCACTTTCCCGCTTTGTTTATGTTATGAAGTACAATATTTTCAACAATTTCAGGATAAATTCACAAGTTAAAATGATTTACATTAATGGAATTGGTGAATAACTAGGCCAAGTTATTGTTTCGTTGTGAAATACAACATAAATACACCGAGAGACGAAAGAATCCGATGTTTCAGATATATTGTACTGTAGACTTTATATTTGAATATTTGCATTTTTGACCCATTCCCCTAAATTTTATCTGGTATTGGAAGAAACAGAATACTATGTGAACTATCCAAGAGAAGGCAAACATACTATATTCTCGCCATAAATTGAAAAAACTGTTCTGACAAAGTAACAAACTATGGTAGAGTTTTTAGGAGAGTTTCCACACTGGTGAATGAATTATGTCAGACTACCTATTCAATTTGTTCTGTTTAATGAGTTAAATCATGATGAGATAACCATGATAAGAATATTTCGTGTTTGTTATACACATTTCAAGAATGATATCAACCTACGATAGCTGGCGTTATGATGGACAAACCCATCCTGATTGTTTACCACTCACATCTCTATATCTTGTATAAAGCCAATCAGGGCAATTCGTTACGTGATAGATTTCCCAAAATATTGTATGTATTTTAAATAATAATGAACCAGATAACTTCCTCTGTTCTCAACCGAACACATTCTGACGTGGCTCGACTACCCAAGGATGGAACTTCTACATTTTGTTGTTTGTAATATGTTTCGAATTGAACTTATTGTCAATTAAAGATTATGAAAGCCTTAACGTTGCATCTGCATAGTAAAAAACATTTTATATGGATAGTAAAGCATTTTTTGAGGATGAATCGAAATCGGTGTTCAAGGAAAAAATTTCATATGAGTTATTTTATTTGTAACATATATGTAGTATAATAAATATATAATTGAATATTATGATAGCACTAACATAGCAACTGCAGACCAATATTGTAGTAATTTGATAATTTGCAACATATAACGTTATTTGAAATAGTACTGAGAAGTTCTCTGGAACCCATGTTTTTTCCATTCCATACATTTGTTGGATTTCATTCTGCTGTTTATTTTCAGGAATAAATGAGCCAAACATTTTACTGTTTCAGTTTCAATAGTTATAATGCTATCTCTGATGTAGAGGTGGGTAGTTCGTGAACGAACTAGTTCAAATGAACTATTCTTCATGAAAAACGAAACGAACTAGTTCATGAAGTATGTACTGAATAGTTCTCAGCGAACTAGATGAGCCGGGACCGTAACGTTGTGGTCGTAGATCGAGGTCATGAGAAATACGATCCATTTGATTCGTTCACTGTGAACTATTCTAGATATAGTATAGTGGTATCTACGTTGGTATCGTACCGAGTAATTCTGAATGTAGGCAAGGACCTGAGCTTGAGGACTGATATGATATATTAGATTAAGTCATAGACAAGATATGCTTTATTAGGTTAGATATTTGGATTAATTCGCGGTTGTAGAATGGGCGATGTTTGAGCGTAGTCAGCGCTCATCATCAAGGCGCCGGCCTAGGATAACGAATTATGATTTTTATTAGCCGCTGTAAAATATTTTTTAACTATTTCACCCTCGGCTCCTCTCTTAGCACTTTTTCATGGTAATACTAGACGATCATTTTTTGCACGCATGTTCTGAGAAACTCGTGGTTTCTTTTCGTACAAATGTCTGTTTACAAATTTTCTATTTTTTTCTCGAAAATAATCTCAAACGACTAGGTTGGACTCACTGATGACGAATCCGATTTCAAAATCAATTCTGTCCAGCTGACTGCCGCCTGGCAAACGACACAATAAATGTCGAAAGGAACAAGCTAGCGACTTGAAACTTTTAAGGAAGGTCGCACACATTAAAATGCGATAGTTAAGTTCGTTAATGAGCCAATTAGGCCAAATGGTTTCAGAGTTATATTCATTTGAATTTTTGGAATTTTTTCTTGATATCTCAGAACTACCTACGTGAGCGATAGAATTGAAGATAGTTGAATCATACCGACGCGCAACTTCTTTTGTTTGGATCGTATGGTTAGGAAATAAATTTTTTTTTTCGAAATTTCAGACTCAATATGTATTTCTGGACATATTGGAAATCAATATGTCAAATTTCGTGATTTGTCCGCGGTATCGTAATTTTTCCGAGATAACTCAAAAAATACTGATCCATTCATAATAAAACTTGATAACTAGTTGAAATAAGCGGGTGCACAATGTGCGCAAAATTTCGTGATGATCGTTTAATTGAAAGAGTTCAAAAAAATTTTAATTCCGAATTTTGTTGAAAAAAATTCGTGCATATTGCAGAATATTGTATAAAAATCATTATATTTTAGTGAGAAAGACGTCACGTTACTAAATGTTAAAGTGGGCAGATCGATCGATGGATTATCTGGATATCAGTTCTATAAAACAATCTATTGAGAGAAAGTAGAATGGAATATGTAATTTTTTTATTGGATTTCATATAATTTTTACCATTGTAATTGGTCATTCCACTTATCATTGAACATTTTCACTTATTCAATATTATATTTGATTTTTAATTGAATATTTTCCGTCTATTTTTTTCATATCTCAGAATTATTCAAAATAAATCGTCCCTTGAAATACCCAGCAATCTCCTGTATCTCATGAAACCAAATAGTATCAATCAGAGCAAAGATTAAAGAGATCTTCAAATCAAAGTTTAGTTCACTTCTGTTTATATAGTTTCATGGCCTTCAAGGAATCACTCCTATTCGCACGTTACCAGTATACAGTGTGCGTGAACGATTGTGAACTAAAGAACTAATCAGGTGAACTATTCTCAACAGTGAACGAGAACGATTGAACTAGATCCTATAAGTGAACTAGAACTCCCAACTCTACTCTGATGTTGATACTCTAGGCTTTAAAAGACGAGAATAAATACTGCAATTTTCATTTATATCGTTTTGAATGATTATCATCTGAGATTGAATATCAGTTAATCAGATCCATTATCACGAAATTTCACTTGTGAAATCACTAAAATCTCCAAATAATCGCTCTTCGCCAATGTATTCCTTCGTCTCTCGGTGTATTTATGTTGAATTTCACAACGACACACTAACTTGGCCTAGTAATTCACCAATTCTATTAATATAAATCATTTTAACTTGTGAATTTATCCTGAAATTGTTGAAAATGCTGTACTTCATAACATAAACAAATCGGAAAAGTAAGGTCACAGAATATATACTTCTATATTCTGTGACTTCACAGAATATATACATAGACCTAAAATAATATGTTATATTAGGTCTATGAATATATACTTCTCTATTCTGTGACTTACCTGTCCCCCCATCGGCCATGTTGTGACGTCAGCTCTATTGCACCGTTTTCGTCAGGGGGGTGAAGCTTTGTACTTTTGTACAGAATCTTGGCATCAGACAAAGAGGTCTCGCCATCCAAAAAAAAAAAAACGGAAGATATCCATTCAGCCAATCAATATTTTGATGTTCTGTGCAATCAACGTCCGAGTGCTTCTGTCATTTCAACTTGAAGCAAATGGACTTTTCATCCGTTGACAAATGTCATGTTATGAAAATATATTTTTGTATGTCATATCATAGACCTAAAATAACATGTTATATGTTATATTAGGTCTATGGATAAAATGAAATGATTAGAGAGAGATTACATTCATCTGGGAGGTATTAGTGATGTTCTTTCGTACTGAACGAAGTGATTTATATAACTTCAATCAGAGAGATCAGTTGAAGCGATCGTTCTTTCGTTTCAATCAGTTCTCCCTTCCACAACTCTAAAGTGATTGCAAATGATTATTCTAATCGCGGAACAAGTTCCATCAGTTCAATCAGTACGGAAGAACACTACTAATATCACAGACCAATCTGTGGTAATATATTCGTTAAATATTGACAATAGAGTACTAGCCAATGAACTCTATATTATATACTATACTATACTAGTAATATAGAGTTCTATGGTACTAGCAGGTGACGTCACAACATGGCCGCTGGGGGGACAAACAAAGAGTTTGTTATTGTTATTGTAAACTGACATTTGATATGCTGCTGCAGATTATTGTCCATTTTAAGAGTGTGGGTTGATTGCCTGTGAAATTTAAGTTGTTGGCAAACTTTGGAGGCTTGAGATTAACATAATCCAGGAGAATAGATGATTTCACATCTTCAAGTAGTGAATTTTGATTAAACACTATTTGTTGTTGAGAGTTCTATATTCGAATAATAACATGAGATGAATATGTATTTATTTTCACAATGGTTGTAATACAATAAGAGGAACTCTAGTCAATATTTTCATTCATTAAAGTCTGTTTGATGCTTAACTGATTGTTTGAGACTTTGCCGATATCAATCTTTTGGCATCAACTTGCAGTATGTGGCAATATCCTACTATGATTGGTCTGTATTTTCACAAACTTTTAAGGTCTAGGATCCTCCTAGAGGATACTGGAATTATATTAGGATTTATAGATTCAACGTGAGCTTCCTGTCGGAAGACATATTCTCATCAAGAAAATAATGCCACAAAAATGTTCACAGTTGTGTGTTTTACTTCTATTACCATCTATCTTCTGTTTATGATTTCAGAATGCCATGCTAATGGTAACTATATAAATTTATAACTGATATTGTATCTTGAATATCATTCCAATGCCAAGTTCGTTATCCTGAAATGATATTTATCCATAAATATGTTAAGTAACCTTGTTAGTCCATTACCTGTTAAAGATAATGCAGAAAATAAAAGAATTTTTCACTTTAGAATCGGGGAAGTCATCCCCATGTAGAGATAAAAGCAAGCGTACTTCCTCTTTCCACCTTGGCAGGTTCTACCTGATTCTATTTAGTTTTCAACAACAAAAACCTAAACAAATGGGTGTGATTATCACTATTGGACAGATGACTACAGATCACAGCTGAAAAAAATTCCATAGTTGAATTTAATCCGAAAAAGGAGACATAACAATGTATGTAACAAACAGGAGTAGGTATATTTAAAACGGAAAAAACCTTTATTCAAATCACCTTTGCAAAGTATTCTCTTATCTGAAGATATTCAAAAAGGTTTAATGATCAGAATTAACTGAAAAAAACAGTCTCAAAATGTTTTTCCACTCAGATAATACACCAAACGTTAACATTAGCTCTTATGGGAAATCGCTTTGTTTGTCCCCCCAGCAGCTGATTTTGACGTCTCATCCATAGACCTAAAATAACATGGACGGAGCGTTAGAAAGAGAGGAGTGTAACGTACATAAGAGAGAGATGGAGCTAGAAGAGGCAAATCTCTTCTAGCTCCATCCTCTTTTGAACTCTCCGAAATAGTATCTACCCTCTCACTCGTATTTTTTGAGATTCCAAGCCTCTTCTAGCTCCATCCTTTTTATCCCTAGAAAATGCATATTCTTTCTCTCTTTAATGTAGATTACAATCGATTCAGTCTAAAAGTGGCGTAAAGCTCCGTCCATGTTATATTAGGTCTATGGTCTCATCTTGCTGAACCATAGAGTGCTGCTAGTGCTAGTGCGATTCACTCCAGGTTTATTTCAGAGTCCACCACCCTTAACTAACTTGAAGTGAAACCATTCGTCTCAAACGTTTTCAGATGCATTCTTGAGAAAGTTATTCTGTATAGAAACATTATATAAAGACCATATATTTTTACAATGATAGAACGTTAGAAGTCATATTTCAAAGGGTAATATTGATATTCATACTGAAATCTATTTAGAAATAAAAATATTGGTTGAAGGCAATCAGAATATGAGGAAACCTTTGTTAGAAGACCCATACATACACAATATGCTTTTGCAAGATGAGCTACTAACATTTCAAATCGATATTTGTATAGTTGCAATCAACTCATCAGGCAGATCATTTGCATGATTGTTTTTACCTAGAACTTGTTTCACATGACGAATTCAAAACTTTGATAAACCCAAGTTTTAATTTTTTAATAGAGGTATGAACTCTTTATTAGTAGGTATATGTATTGGTTTTTTGAGTGGAACAACAAAGTTCAAATCTCTACATTGATAATCATGTCTTTCTTGTCACGATGTAACATTGACCATCATGTTACCTTCAGTTTTGTGCAGATGTTCACATCATTTATTATTATTTTTTATTTGGTGGTGAAAAATTTTTGTAATGTACCTCTCTGGAGAGGTTCTTTTCTCAATTTCTTGACCGACCAATTTTTTTATAAAAAATATTGAGTATTTATTTCTTTTAATATTGTATTTCTATATACTGTCAGAAATACTTATTGATCATTGTACTTCGAATAGTATTGTGAAATTGGTGTATCTATTGATTCGTAAATAAATTTCAAAATTCTCAAAATCTGGACTTCAATTCAAAAATGTACATTACACAATTATTTGAAATGGAATATATTCCCGCCAACGCAACGCCTCTCAGATTCACGGTATAGAATTCTCTGAATTTCAATAATACCGTGCAACTTGTTAGTTCGTGCCATCCCCGGTGAGGGCGTATTTTGTTTCCGTCGTTTTGAAGGCAGGTTTCACTTCTTATATATTTGTATTCTGTGGTTTTCGTCTTAAGCTACAGTTAGTTAAGCGACGATAAACTTATTAAATTCTGCTTTAAATATTCGACTTGCACCGAGGCTGAATGTAACTAGATTAAAATTAATCTACAAATCTGGTTACTTTCTCATGAATGGCTACTTGTGAATAGCTTCATGTTGTTTATTTCAACCCTAATTGAAGAAATATTTTAATTCAAAAGATGAAACCCATTATTATGGGTTACGGTAATCTTTGGGTTTCGACAAGAGGATATCAAATCAATATGTGCGCATGCTCCAACAGAGTCATTTAGGGAGCATCGCTGCCAGACTGTAAAATCAATCCGATGCCACAAGAATGTCATGTCATTTAAAATCCTGTTTCATTTATATATGTCGTATAGAAATAATATGATTAGGAAATTGAATATTAAAGGAATATAATTGAAGAAGTGAATAAGGGCAATTCTGTACTATCTTATTTGAAATAGAGATATAGTAAGTTTTTCAATCATAAGTTGTATGGAATATAAGATGAGGAGACTTTATATGAAAAGAATGTTTGAATCAGTAAATAAGGGCAATTATGGCCCTATTTTGTTTGAAACAGTGATATAGTATGTTTTCAATGATGGGACACCGTTATTTTTACTTTCCGATTTGGATTGGTACTGTCCTGAATTAACCTAACCCAACTTAGGACGAATGGAAAGACGAAATTCAAGTGCACTATCCCAAATTTTATTTATTTTGATTTGCACTGGCAATGTCCTGAATTGAACCATTTATCCTAACCCCCGACAGAATGCATCACATTACTCGATAATTAATGTACTTATTTTCAAGTCAGAACCAACTCAAATGAATCGAGATACTATCACCATTGCTTAATTGTTCTTGATAACAATTCTATCACTCAAATATAATATTGGGCTCCGCACAATCTGGCAACGATGATCCCGAAATGACACTGTTAGTGCATGCGTATCAGGGGGGTGAAACTCCTAGTAGAATATTGGAAACACATGTATTCTGTGGTCCGACCCAATCAGAAGGAGACGGCAGATGAGGAAGTATAGCTTTCTCTGTCGGGACAGTATGAACAAAATTGACATTTGACTTGACTTTGACTTTTAATAGTTTTTGCCGGTTAAAACAAAGTTGTGTACGTTGGTTTGTGTGGTTGATTTTTAATATTTTTTTACAGATTCGGTACGAAATTCATTTTATTTTTCACTGGTCAGATAATTTACTAGTTTCTGAATATTCTATACAGCCTGTTATATAGTATCCTCATTTATCTTCTGCAAAAATGTCTGGAACATCAGTGAAACCTTTCCCGCCTGCAGTTAAAAACACATGCAAATTTCCTTCATGTAAAAATACTTACAGGTCTTATATTCGAAAATCTCAAAGAAACATGCGTTTCTTCCATTTCCCCAAGAATCCTTCAAAATTATCAGCCTGGCAAAAAGTTTGCAATATTGCTCCCAGTATAAAATGCTCAAGCTTCCGAATTTGCGAAGATCATTTCATAGTATCAGATTTTAATTGTCCAACTAACCCCGTCCGCCTTCGAATAGATGCTGTTCCCAGGTCTCCACGAACAGATGCTCTAAATGATCAGAATTATTCATGTAGAAACGAATCTAATTGTTTGAGTTCCATAGATAGCATCAATACTTTCAGTAATGATCATAATTATGCATGTGGATTTGAATCTAATTATTTAAGTTCTATCGATAGCAACAATAATTTCAGTAATGACTCTGAGAAATTCACTGAGATGCCCTCAACATCAGATCAACCTTTAGTAGGAAGGCCCAATGTATCATACTCAACAAGCGATCTTTCTAGTTCTGAAATTGGTCAAAATTTTACAGATAAAGATTCATTTTTAGTCGAAAATAAGCCAGGATTTTTGCGTAAATTAGGACTCCACAAATCAGATTTGTCCCCTGAGCAGGAGTCCATGTACCAAATTTATAGGACTCTTTCTTCGAAATTATCAAAAATTTATTTAATAAGGAACATACGCAATTACAAAACTTGAAAAATTCATATGAGGCTGGTAAGTTTCAGTTCATTGAAGAAAATTTAAATAAAATCACAATTGACTTTATAAACTCACAATTAAGAAATGTTGATAAGCCTCCAACAGGCCGTCGGTGGTCTTCAGATGATAAAGCTTTTGCTCTGTCACTTTATAAAAGGAGTCCAAAATTATATAATTATCTTAGAAAATGTTTTCAGTTACCGTCACCTAGATCTGTACAGCATGTTTTGGCTTCCATTCCTTTTGAATGTGGACTCCTTAAACCAGTTTTGGAACATATGAAAATTCATGTTCAACAGATGGACGAGTTGGATCGTCATTGTGCTCTGATTTTTGATGAGATTTCTTTGAGTAGTGGTTTGTTTTACGAAAGCCACAAGCAAAGAATTTCTGGTTTCGAAGATCTAGGTACCAAGGGTAGAACATCTAACCCTGCAAATCATGCGCTTGTTTTTATGATACGAGGCATCCGAAAAAGTTACAAAATGCCAGTTGCATATTTTTTCACGAAAGATACCATGAAATCTGATAACTTGAAAGAATTAATTATTCAAGTTATTAGAGAGCTACAAATGATAGGGATTAGGATTTGTGCCACAGTTTGTGACCAGTGTAGCACTAATAGAGCAGCTATTGCTGCTCTCACTAGAGATTATGCTGATAAGAACCCAAGTCCATATCACTTTGTAGTTGATGGAGACTTTGTGGTAACAATATTTGACGTACCGCATCTCTTAAAGAACACGAGAAATGCTATAATAGACTGTAGAATTGAATTTGAGAAGGGAAAGTTTGCAAGTATGGATCATATGATACAAGCTTTCCATTTCGACAATACAACGCGTACATATAAAGTTCTGAGCAAGATGAAAGAGTCTTATTTCAATTTCAGAGATTCGTACATGAAAATGAAAGTTAAGGTGGCAGCTCAACAACTAAGTCAAACAATGGCTTCGGCTATAGAAACTTTTCATGCATCCGGGCATTTGAAATCGGACTCTGCATACTGCAGATTTCTGTCATCTGATGAATAATTTATTCGACTCTCTCAACAGTTCCCAAGTCTGTAATGATCAGAGAAAATATCGTTCTGCTCTTTCAGGTAACTCTCCTCATTTAGAATTTTGGTCTAACATGTTGCCCAAAATTAATAAATGGAAAATTTTGGATAAACAAGGAAATATTAAGAATAATTTTAAATTTGTTGAAGGGTGGCAGATAAGTATCAAAGCGGTAATTTTACTTTGGAGAAATTTAAATTCGAAAGATCTTCAGTTTTTAAATCTGAGGAACCTAAATCATTATCCTCTAGAAAACTTTTTTGGACAGATAAGGCAACATGGTGTTTGCAATACAAATCCCACATGCTTACAATTTGTTGCAGCAATGAAAACTTTAATTATTAATAATTTAAGTTCTCCGCTCAGCAAATCAAGCAATTGTGAGGATGATTTTTGTGGGCTTATTGGAAATTTCAGTCAATTCATTGAAAAGTATTCAAACACAAATGATCAATCTTCTGAAAGTTGTAATGCTGACGCATTTGTAGACACACCTGATAGTTCAGATGATAATTTTTTGGAACTAAATTATGCCACTGCCTATGTGGCTGGATACATTTTGAAGAAGATCGATATACCAGATTGCGATCAATGTCGAAAAAACTTATTTTCAGATGATATAGATCTGAATCAGCACTTATTTGTCACGTTTAAGGAATATGATGAGAAAAGTAGATTAAATTATGCCAGTGATAAATTAATTCAATTCATGGACCTCATCCACATAAAATTATATCAGTTCCTCAATCTTAATGGCCATCGCGAGGGTCTTATTGATCGTTTCAAAGTTTCATTTAAAGAGCAATTAGAAAATTTTTTATTTTGTCCAGAACATAAAGTAACAGAACAAATTTTCAGAGTCGGTACTCGATTAATTATGTTCAAATATTTGAAAGAAAGGAATCGTTTAAAAACCGTGTCAGCTAGTCACTTGAAGAAAAATTCAATATTTCTGGATAGCAACATAAAAAACAAGCAACTGAAGCTTTCGTAATTCTTTGTTAAGATATTTTCAGGTTCAATCGGCTGATCCGAGTCCAACAACCACACAACCATTTTCTGTGATATACACTACTAATTTCTGTGATATTTTATTCAGTGGTTATTTTCACCAGAGTTATATTTATTTTAGAATTTATTTTTTGTTATTTTTTGGAATATATTTTTTATTTTCCGTTGGTGTTGGTCAGTGTGAATCTGACATTGCTGTCAAGTGCGGACCCTTGGCAGCAAAGAATTCAAAACTCTACTTTGAGGTCCTTGAATGGTTCAAAAATTGCTCCTGACAAATAGTGCACAACTTCTAACGCAGGAGCATTTTCTATTAACAATAAATTTTTATTGTATTTACTTGTGTTTCAGATATGAGGAAAACCTATGAACAGTTTCAAGAACGATTTTTCAACTAAAAAAATCCGATTTTGTATTGAGTTTCCATTTAATTTAAATATTTGGTTTCTAGGTTCCCAGGATCCATGGATTAAATTAGTGGATTCACCAACCTTTGATGAAAGACTCCTTCGTATATATCCGTACATGACAATGTTGTTATTATTAATTAATTTATTTTACATGTAATGAAATTATTACTTCTTAAAATGTTAGTACAATCTGTATACTCCACTGGAAGAAATAAATGAAAGAACATAATTCAATACATATACATATAATTGATTAATTTCACTTCATATTATTTTGGTTCGAGTCGGAATTTCCTTTTTGTACCCATTTCATAAAGAAACAAGTGAAATTCCATTTGAGAATAACTAATATGACATGAAATTAATTTTCAATACCTTCTATCCCGAGTACAAGTGCAGCAGTTAATTTAAATATTCCCGCCACAAACAAACTACTTCCAATTCTGTCCGTCAGGGTCGCTAGTGAGCTCACTAAACACGAATACTTCCAGTTTCAGCCGTTAGTGTCGCTAGTGAGCATGCCAACAAAAATATGGTTCCATCCATAGAATAAATATATATCCATCTGTGGTCCGCCTATAATGGCCGCCAAATTGTTTCCACAGATTAGCAGGGAGTTTGCACTTCTTATATATTTGTATTCTGTGATGCGTATATAATAGTTGAGTTCCGATATTCCTGGCCAGTACTGGCCAGTAAATTTTGACAGTTGATTTTACTGGCACTGCTTTGGTAACTGTTCGTATCAGTACGAAGCGTTCCGAAATTACTGATTCGCAACTACTGCTAAGCGATACGCCCTCTGGTGATAGAAATTCGAACACTTCCAAGCTAGTAGTTTTTCGATGTGCCTGTTATTCTAACGTAATTTGCTTACTTTTGGAGTTCATTTTCGAGCTTTTGTGTTGTTCTCTGAGTTGAAATTTTGGAATACCGAAAGTGTTTGTAATATTCATCAATCGATTCCTTTCTTTCCGATTAAAAATGTCGATCGTATTAATTCGAAATGGCATCCTCCCGAAATGACTATTGTTGTGTGCCTCAACTCAATGTTATTCATGGTCAAAGAAGAAAGGATCATCTAGTGCCTCTAGTTTTCATTTTTTCCAAAGCCAAATGAAATTAAAGTTGATTTGGAAACAGCATTTGGCGGGGAACTCAATGATAGAAGAAAGGAATAGCTTTAGAAATTGAAGATTGGAAAACAGTTCACGAAATACATGAACGTATGTTCACTGCATTTCTCTGAAGATGTTTATTTTCATAAAAGTAAATTACCTACAATGTATTTATTTCGAAACAACTTCATGTCATGATGTTTTCAGGTGTAAATAAAAATGAGAGAATTTTGAAGGAAAATGCTGCAGATAAACTACCGAGCACTTCTGCAGCTACCTAATTCACATACTAAACAAAATCATATTCTAAAAGAGTGATCTGGTTGAAAATCTGACAAAAACTAGATATAGGTACTGTTAGAGTTGATAATAGCTGAAGTTACTAATATAAATACATCAATACTTTTCATTTCCTTATATAGGTAGGTTGAACCGGCTGTGACATTTTTCATTTTGTATGTGTATCTTGAGCTGCTGTAATATGAAAATGAAATCAATTATATGTCTATCTGTTTCCTTTTCTTTAGAAATACGATGCAAAAGAACTAAAGCAGAAAATCTGTTTTCATTTTATTGATTCACTCGTTTGTAAACAAAGAACAAGTCATATCATTTGGACTGATTCTAGATTTACCACATAATATAGCCTGCATTCAACACTTCTTGACATAAATAAGAGTCCTTAAATTACTGATTGAGGTGCCTATTTTACCAGAAATTCAAGTAAACTTAGATATTGGATTATTTTGATCCACCAAGCAACATACACTAAAATAACACCGAAATTATCCTCCAGGTACGATTTTATATCGTGATCCAAACGAAAAGTTCCCTCTCAAGAAATCTTACTCAAAACTTTCTTTAAATATTCAAGCTCTGCTTGATAAATATTCGTTCTCCACCACATTTCTAAGGTTTGTTTACATAAAACTACTAGCTTGGACAGGTTCCAAATTTATCCGTTAGGGCGCTGGCATCTTCGCAGAAGTTCCCAATACTGTCCAATACTTGCCAGGGGCGCTATTTTCGAGCTCATCCGAATTCATTTCGTCTACGAGCTCTCGCGGCGATGCGACAGTTGGCAACATGGTATTCACGGATTGCTTGGGCAAGATTTATTCACGATTACACCTCTTTTATTATAATTTTGAATGTTTCAATTATTATTCTGAACTCTAAAATAACTTTTGAATATAAAAAAGCCAAATGACCACAAAAAAGAGGGGATGATCACTTTGCACGGTACAAAAATAACTCATATGCACTTGCTCACCAGTAAATGAACTTTCGCATAGCTTCGTTTTCGTCTGAAATACATCGGATGGGTCGAGGCAGGCGGATACAAATCCGAATGCGGATTCACTAATATGTAATATGTAGTAATATGTAGCAATTTTTTTCTATATTTCGAAAACCGTGTATTAATCCATAGATAAAAGCTATTCACTTCCCGCAGTCAAAAAGTATCTTCATTCATACTCTATAAAAAATTTCAAATTTTATTGAAAAAAACTTTCTTCCCGGGTGGAATAGTTGATCCAGAACAAACTTTTATTGATTTATGATTAACTACCGCTTCAATTTTTCACATTTTCGGCGCCGTACATAGGATTTTCTTGGGTTCCTAAAAGTAGAAAAAGCGAGAACGAGGTAGATATTAAAATAATCCCAATCTAGTTACTCACCCTTTATGAGATCTAAATTCATGAACCAATGTGCTAATATCATTGTAAGTATATTTATACGATGTTAATATACTCCATTCACTTTTATAATGTAGCCCGGTTGGCCATGACATCGTGACAGATTTCACCGTGTATATTTTGAAAATGTTAGGTTATAGTCATTTTCCTGTCAGATAACTATGCAACGTTGTCCTCTCTACATAGAGGTCGTAGTAATTACTTATTTTTCAAATGTCAATCTACATTGATAAAGTAATGAATTTGAGAAAATTTTATTTGAATTCGATAATTCCAAAGACCTGGCGAATGTTGAAAAACTTTTGTCTCTGTTAATACTGGAAATATTTTACGTATATAAACATGGTTGGAAGATTCAGTTATGCTTTTTTCTCGTACGGAAATCAAGAATCGAGTTTTTCAAAATAAAGTCTGTAATCAGTGTCATTTTGGGTGCTCCAATAGAAGGATATTCTTTGTCGTCTCTTTACTTAAAATCTTCCTTATTGTGTTGATGTGCAGCTAAAAAATAAATATCTATTCATATAAAATATAATTCCTTGGTTTTCACTCACATACGTCGAAAGAGTTGGATAGCTTGTGTTGAATTATTAATTCCGAATTATCAGGGTTACTATCAGAAAAAGCCGATTTCAATTCTACATGGCACTTCCTGATACTTTGCCTCTGCTTCTTCAAAACTACCTTTGGCATTTTTATTAGTTTGCAAGCGTTATTATGCTGAGATTTAGAAATCTAGAATCGATTGATATTGATAATAGTAGAAATTGAAATTTGGCAACGTCTTTTGACATTGCCGATATTTCATGAGTGCCAACCTGCGTCAGTTTTAAGGGAAAAAACTTGATAAACCTAAATCATGGCCAACCGGGCTACATTATAAAAGTGAATGGAGTATATGTACCCTCATTTGATGGTGAAACATTTGAAAACTATTTTGGAGAAATTTGCGTTTGTATATGGAAAATTAATTTTTGTGAGCGTAGGGAAGGTGAAAAATCATTAGTTTTCAGTTTAATCCACCAAAGTTTTCAGTTCAATCCACCAAAAACCAATTATTTATATAGGACACGTTCAACAATATTATTTTGTTGCAGTGCTCTTATGAATTTTCTCCAACAATTATTCCCTGTATAATATTAATCAACTATATTTTAACCGAAAAAAATGTATTCATTTTTGAGAAAACCCCAATTTGAACAAAATTTAAATTCTCCTGCAAATGAGCACAAACTGAGACTAATTAATCTAGTTGAAGTAGATTTCTGATGAACTACCTACAATTTTCCATTTGAGTTCAATTTAACTATACATACAACTTTCGTTGCGATCATCAAGAATCCAGTTCAAATTGGGTATTTAAATTGCTTTGTTCAGTATTCAGAAAATACATCATTTCAACCATGAATTTGTAAATAAAACACTCCATATTGTATATGCTTCATTTATTTTGATATTGTAACTTATATTTTGTGCATATAAATTTTTAATAATTTTTGAGCTTTCAAAGTATTCGTAAGATTGCAGACATTTAAAAGTCTGCGTTTGCACCTTGTGCAGAAACTACTATTCGACACCTCATATGTAGTATATTCACAGCATAATTCAATTCCTCTGAAGCTCTGAGTAATTGATTTCAGACATTCAAGTGACCATATATCAATTTGATACCTAAAACAGAACTAATAATAAATATTACAAATAGAATTTGGGTACAATACAATATATATCCCACCTTCAATCATTGTTTAATAAGGCTTCAGTCCACATCGTCTTTCGTACATCAACTTTCAGATATTTACTCCATCACTAATATTAGTTATAGCGAGAGAACAGAAATAATTATTAAATCAAAAGAAGTGCCCATAAAAACAACTTCAAACTGTAAAATCCATCAAAACATTAATAAGTATCCACTGTGTTTTCGTTTGTATGTCATTTCACCTTGGGGCTTGTAATGAGGATTGCCTGCAAATACAAATTCTAAGGAAAAAAAAAACGTTGCCAAACTGTCGCATTTGGCCAAATCTAGACCTCACTTTCGCATGCGAAAGTGATTCGGATGACTCGAAAATAGCGCCCCTGGAATATCGGAACTCAACTATTACATCTTGTTTTGATTTCCACTTGTCGAAACCCAAAGATTACCCAGGAATTACAAAGGTTGCTTCTGTTTATGATTGGATCAATCCCATAATCTACCCAATGAACATTACCGAATCAGATTCTTCCGAAAGAACTATCCCAATTATTGACTTAGAAGAAACTATGCTCTTTTAGCTGAATTTTGGAAGTAAAAACTGATAATATGATTACGTCTAAATTTTATTTCCTGTCTGTCAAAGCATGAAACTCAAGAGGACCATGAATTTGTGTGCTTCCAAAACAGTGCCTAAGGTTGACAATGATGGGAACATTATTGATGGTTTAAACAACAATCATCAACATGATGCAGAACTTGTGTCACTGTGTATCCTTCAACATCAAAACAGACTTTTTCTGAAAGGGAGTTTCAGGTGCTATCTGATATGGGGGGGTATCAGATAGCACTGAGGAGATCTTGTTTTGAAACAGGTTTAACTAGTATTTTGGAATCTTATTCATTTTAGCCGCGAAGAAATCAGAATTCTATGTAAAAAATTCAAAAGAATGTATTTTAAAAATTATTTGAACTGAAATCAGAGTTGAGGATTGAACGTATTCAATTCTTTGCTAAATTCATTTGCAGATGGCAGATTTGAGTTTATTGAAGCAAATTCAGGAGAAGTACTAAGTTGTGGGACTACCTCAGATTATTTTTCCATCACCCAGGGATTTACAAACAGTTAAGGAATCAATACCACTTCTATATCGACCTCTTTAACCTGTTTCACAACATTTTGAACTCTAAGTTGATTGAATGGACGATTTAGAAAAATATTGTGCTCTCATATTTGATGCGATATCCTTGAATTCAGGGTTATTGTTGAGAGTTCTGTAGAGAAAAACCTCAGACTTGATTAATAAGACTAATGTATTTTTCTTGTTTCATACTCCAACTCACCACATGGAATGCTGAAAACCAGGTACCTGAGGAATTATTTTCAAAAGAACCTATATTTTATTAGGATCATTATGTATTTTTTTGATAGTTTATTGAAGAGATGATTCATTTTGTTATTTCGAGTCGATCTTTATATTGTGTGGGTATTTCCCAAGTGATTTAAATGAGCTAAAGTGGTATACTGTTGCTGAATCTCGGAGTTTTGAATACCATGGACCTTTAAATAATGAGAAATTTCATGTAATATGTTTGCTTGTTGAAAGTATTCCATAAATATGAAGGTAAAAATCTCTTCAGTTCCATAAATAATTTGTCAAATTTGACTTATAGCTGTTTTTTCTGAAATTCTGTGGGAAAAGGTTCATGGCTGTTTTGCGTTCCGAAATGCTTTGAGCCATAATCCCTTGAAGATCCATATGGAATACACTACGGAAACAGATGCATGTATGTATTATTTGAAGCACGAAAACCTTCCTACGCTTATTGTAGTTTCATAACTTCATGATTATGTGTTCAATCAAGCTAAAACTATTGTTTTGTATCAATGCCCTGAAAGCTAAAATCAATTTCACACATTTTTTTAAGTGGGACACTCGTTATTCAATTAAAATCTTTTGTATCTTTTGTAAAATCAATTATTAAATATAAAATTTTATGTCATAAATCTATAATTTGTAATCATCAATTTATATCAAATATGTAAGATACGATGACTTCAATACATTTTTGAAATAAAACTTTTCGTTTAATTTTCAAATATGACTGAATAATTCAAATAAATTAGTTTCCCGCCGTAATTCGAAATTATTCCCGCCATGACACCAACAAATGGAGGACGCCTTGTTTCTCCGGTACGGCACCTGAAAGAAATAGGAGCCACCATAGAATAATGATAATGCCGAAATTCTGACGTCAGCTGTTAACCTCCATGTTTGTGTTGGTTATGATTTCGGAATTTTGAACAAGTTTTTGATTTCTTATATTCGTTGTTTCCTGAAAGGAATACATATAAGAGGGTGCATTTATGCCATTGTTGCCTACAAGTTGTACTCGAAACCGAAACATTCATATTGAAGAAATCTTGCAAAGCGTTTAGACAGAAGGACAAAATGCCCATATATGTATTTTTAGGTTGTCCTGCAAATTCATTATTTTACTGAAAATAATTTAGATTTGAATTTCTCTTTATTCAAACTTGTGCATAACAAAATAAAGCATAACTTTCATGCATGAAATTGTACCCTTCTGCTACAATTTTCGTTTAAAAGTTGTACATGAAGCATTCATATCGAGGAAAACTTGTAAATTCATTTACTGGTGGTTACACAAGATTGTTCAGCACAATTCAATATGGTTCTAAAGATAGTTCAAATGCAAATCTTTCTTCATTTAATCTTGTGCATAACCAGGTAAACCAGAACTTTCATATATAAAAGTTTACCTTCATGACTTTGACGAGGGAAAGCTTTCCGATGTAATAATAAACTGCATTATAAGATTTTCGTCTTTTACTGGTCGAAGTCGATATATCTACCAACTCTGTTATTACAAAGTGATATCATTGTTTAAACTCACAAGTTCTTAAAACCTTGGTAATAAATATTGACACAAATTGAACATGTACCATGGGATCACAATTTGCAGTAGGTACAACCTTTTGATTTGAGTTATTTTACTTTTGATCACAAATATGAATTTCCATCGAGTAAGACCAAGATTGTTGGTTTTGTGGCTTCAAAAAATGTTTTTCCCTTCAGCGTTAAACTGATGTGTACTTCAATGATGAAGAAAAGGAAATTTTGGTAAAGAGCTTTCCTTTACAGTACGAGTTTTATGAAAGATTTTTTTTAATATTGATAACACTTTTCTATCACTTACTTTCCTGTTGGAACAGAAACATATAAGACAAATACAATATTTAATTTATATGGAACAATAATAATCGTACAACATTGTAATGGACATGAAAGAGATTTTTAAATTAATTTTTCTCATGAATAGGTCACGAGCAGTTTTGACGTTTCTCAGAGAGATTGGAGGACCAACAAAAGATTAACATAACCTCTCCTGTTGTTTGAGCACTGTGAAAAGAGATTTTGCTGGAGTTTAATTGTTTATTAGGAGATTTTCAGTTGAGAAATTTACAATTAAACTCCAGCAAAATCTCTTTTCACAGTGCTCAAACAACAGGAGACGTTATGTTAATCTTTTGTTGGAGGACCAACAAAAGATTAACATAACATAACCTCTCCTGTTGTTTGAGCACTGTGAAAAGAGATTTTGCTGGAGTTTAATTGTTTATTAGGAGATTTTCAGTTGAGAAATTTACAATTAAACTCCAGCAAAATCTCTTTTCACAGTGCTCAAACAACAGAAGACGTTATGTTAATCTTTTGTTGGTCCTCCAATCTCTCTGAGAAACGTCAAAACTGCTCGTGACCTATTCATTGTTATTCAAGATAACATAACGATAAGAAGCGTCTGATATCTGATCCTTTTTAGAAAATAATGAATATAAAGGTAAACAAAAACTTGCTCAGTTGTTCAAGTTCAAATATTCCAAAATCGGTCAAATCAACGATTTGAAATCATAACATTCATAACAAAAATAAACATGAAGGTTAACACAGCTGATAAATCACAGAAAAGCCTCCTAAACGTCAGAAGTTGCAAATCATCAGTACTCTATGGTGGCTCCTATTTCTTTCAGGTGCCGTACCGTTGTTTCTCTGGTTTAGTAGGGAGTTAGCACATATATTTGTATTCTGTGGTTAGCACTTCTTATATATTTGTCAATGAACTCTATATTATATACCTGGAAGGGGCCCGTCAGGGGGGTGAAGCGACAGTAGGAAAAGTGGAAACAAGGACATACGTCCCCAACTAAGCTCGTTCTGTCCTTTGATTAGAAAAGGAGATGTAGGAAACGTATGTCGTAGATATGTTCAAATAGATGAATGACATAAATGACAGAACATTTATGGAATGACGAATGACATTGATAAATGAAATTGGCATAACTAAGCATAATTTCATAAATGTGTTTGTTGAAAAGTTATATGTGATATTTTCTAGACTGTTGCAAGTGCGAGTTAGTGGTAATTTTAAAAAACTTTCCGGTCCAAATTTCCTTTTCAGGATTCAGCTGATGCCGGGGATAAAATATTTCAACTCTTTTCAGGTGCTCTCTTCGTGATATAATGAAACTTTTTTTTCCAGAATTCAGATTATGCTAATGATATGATATTTTTGCAGGTGATTAGTTGGTGATTGAATGAGTTTTTTTCAGGTATTACATGATGTTGAAGATTAGGGCGCTAGGTGAGATCTGATGTTTATGTTTTTTCAGGGCTTACTGCCAACTCTGAGGTATACCTGGTTTCAGACATTTGTACCTGATACATACACCGACTGATAACACTAAGATTGTATTGAGTGTTGTGATATTTTATTTTTATTACTATAGTTTGTTGACTGTGATATGGATTATAGCACGTGAATATTTTACTGAGTATTTTTTTTAGGAACGACAAGGGATATACACACAGTATATCAACATATCATGGTCTATCCCAGCAAGATTGATCAGCATTATTTATATTTGAAATATATTTCAATATTCATCTTCTATAATTTCATATGTGAAATTGATACTTTTTTCATTTTTCAGACTGTAATCATCTATATCGATGGAATCCACTTGATTATGTCTACCTATTGTGACTGGATGCTTTTTCCCCTACCTAGACAAAACAGTGTTATTGTGTTTCAGTGACGTGACAATTCTGATCGTAATAATAACTGAAAGACTGTCGTGAATAAGTGTTGACCCCATAAACATCCTTTTATCCATAACTCATGAACATCAAAGTGTAATTCTCATTTTATTGAATAATTGTTCTGGAATTTGGTAGATACACCCCAAAGAACTTGAAATAGTTGAAACCAAATTCCAAAAATGTAAGACCTGTGGTTGGTCAAAAATTTTGTTTGTTGTGTGTCATGGTTTTTGTTTTCTCTAGAAGCAAATTTTACTTATTTGTTTCAGAAAACTGCCACCTAAATTATAGTCACATTTGATAAGGTGTGAGACAAATATTTTCTTATTCATTCTACGACGGAATCTTTGAAATATATGAAAAATGTAATCAGTATTTATTCAAGAAATTCAGATTATTTTATGTTTAAGAAGTTTTTTCAACTACATTTTGTATAGTTTTTTGGCTGAAATATATTTTGGTTACCAATTTTGCACATGCAGATGTTCCACATGTAGGTGTGAAAAAAACGAGCATACTGAAGCCTATTTTATGATAATTATAAGTAAATATTTATGTACATATAACTTGTTGGAAAATATATTATAATTGCATGCAATTTTAACAATGATGTAAATAAAGAAATAATTGTTTATAATGCTTTGTTTCATTTTTGAAGCACGTTTCCTTTCGAATCATAATTGAGCTTAGAACACGGAATAATAAAAATCTTGAAGAATTCACGATATAAATATTTGCATCCTGCAATAATCAATATTGCCACAGAATATTTAAGCACAACACCATCAGAATTCTATCGTAAAATGACAATAATGACATATAATTCAGCAAGCGGACACCCCCTCGCACCATAATGGAATATTCCCAACTAGATTTTTGCAGGAGAAATGTCACAAATGTTGCCCACAGTTTACAAGGCAGGTAGCACTTCTTTTATTTGATGTTCTGTGGGGCCCGTTTTGAGCGACAAGTGAAGCCAATTCGTTGCTTATGCAACCCGCGAAGTGGACGGTAATCTATCTCTCTCTTCCTCATTGCAGTAAAGGGAACTCGTCGCATTACTTTTCTAAATCTTTTTAATTTTTCATTTCAAATTAGGAGAACCTGAATTTTTTTTTGACTAATTCGTGACGAAGGCAGCATTGAATAAGATGCTCAAGAAATTTCAACTTAGTGAGCCATTTTTCTGGGGAAAACGAGCTAGTTCTGGGGAACAGCGCGTTATCATCTTGCGTAAAGGGAACTCTGGTCTCATTTATTCTAAATCTTTCATTCCAAATTAGGAGCAACACTGAATTTCTTTCTGTCTAATTCGTGAAGAAGGCAGGATTGAAGAAGTTTGCACATGTTCAAGTGAAATTTCAACGATTTTTCTGGGGAACAGCGTACTGTCATCCTGCGTAAATTTGCGTTTTTTGCCGGAAATAGTTCCAAGCGACCAGGTTGGACTCACTGCTGAAGAATTCAATGTCAAATTGAATTCTAGTCAGCCGCCCGTTGCCACGATAACTAATTTCCGAGAAAAACTGTAGCGACTTAAAAAATTTAAAATAAGTTCGTTAATGGGCAAAATTCACCTAACGATTTCGGAGTTATATCCATTTCAAATATTTTATTTAATTTCCTCTATATCTCACGAAGTACTGATGCGATCAGATTAAAACTTGCTAACTAATTGCATGAAGAATCGTTAAAAAAATATTTTTTTTGGAAACTAACAATGAGATTTCAATGAAACTTGGCGCAGACCTTGAAGTCGAATCTGAACAGCAATGTTAGAAATTTCAGCTCGATTCGACACACATTTCCAAAAATATCGGAAAAAAGTATGTCAAATTTCGCATTGGCAATGAAGAGCTTAAATTTTCCTGACTTCAAGTCGGTGCTGTTCGAGAATTGTTTTCCTATGTGGTTGGTAAATAAAATTAAAGAAAGTCAGAAATAAAAATTTATTTAGATATTTAAACACACTGTACATATTATCTTTACAACATGACTACTACATGCTAAAATTAAATTTAACAATTTCTAAAAAGAACAAGTTTGGTCATTTTTTGCCTGACTGAAGCATTTTTTCCATGCAACTCTAAATTCAACACCTTAGCATGGTGATACATTCGACACTTCAAATATATTGATGTTAATTTCCGAACTATCTGTATTTCATGGCAGTCCTCAGCAACAAACTCTTGTATTACAGGGTGCTTAGGTTTGAATAGATTTGCATTCGCAACAAAATGCTTTATCACAGTATTAATGATTATTTGCCTCAAGTTAGTTTTACTTTGCAAAAGATTTGCACATTCTAACCGAAGGCGAATTTGTTTCTCTGTGAAATGAAGAATTTTATACACCACATCTGAAGCATAAAGAAGACCTCCCCGAGTAACAAAATTTATGAATAATTTATGAGCTTCAGGAGGGGCAGTATAGGAGTGCTCAGAAGGAGTTTTTTCTCTATATAGTAATATCTCTATGCAATGATTACAAGTAGTGGCACTGATGAGATTACGAACTATATAGCCAGAGATATAATATACTACATTTTCCTGAAACTCACTCAACTTTTTGTCATCCAAGCAACGAATTAAATCATTAAGTTCATCCTCGTTTGTAGCCTCGTTTGTATCATTTATTTGCCTGATCTCTGAACGGAATTCAAACGCAGGAGTGCAGTAACTTTCAAGATCAGAGCAATTTGCACTGATACTTGAAGTTACTGAATTTCTATAGAGCAACTGTCTCAATGCCCATTTCAATTGTTGGGTATTCGGATTGTTATTCCAACCACCTCTGGATCTTATACAAGAAAAAAAAATTCCCAAGTGATCTTGTGAGTACTTATAAGTCAAAAAATAAGAAAGTGGATTTTCTTTCAACGTTAAAAGATCACAGGCTAAACCTAATGTACTTTCCATGGTCAATATAAATCCAAGAGCAAATGTTTTTCGCATGTGTTTCAACAGAGGAATGCCATCTATTTTTAAAACTCCCAAATAACCTTTGGTCTTCGAGAAAATATCCTTGAAATAATTCAAGGTTTTTGATCTGATAGGTGCCTTGAAACCTTTTCCAAATGGATTTCTACAATTTAATATATCAAATATTCGATCCATGTTCTGTATAAATTCTACAGTGGCATTGCTCTGTTCAAAACCCGCGACACTGGTTTTCTGAAGATATTCAATGGCATCAGCCACACCACTACTTATGGTTTGTGCCGCAAGGCGTACATTCATTATTTTATTTTTGTAGTTCACATGATGTGAAGTTAGTGAATTGGCCAATTTTAATTTTTCCGTTGTTTGAATTTCGTCCAGAGCTTTTATATATTTCCAAGAAATGTTGCCTGAACTGGAAGTGAGATTTTTTCAGCAAAACAATTCCTGGCCAATTTCAACATATGACAAACATCAAGAATACAATAGACTTTGATTGAAGGGTTACAAGGATGAACAAAATGTGGTTTCAGTTCGTCGAAGTCAATATTGCAACCCAAACTAGTGAAGGTTGAAATATTGGCAGTGGCCCCATCTGACGTTATGGACCTTACAATTATACCAACTTCATACAAACTCCTCAAACACACTGTTATTATTTGTGTTTGCAGATATGCATCTGCCTTATTCGTCAGAAAGTAGGCCACTGGACATTTGAAATTATTTGTATAGCTAACAATTTGCAAAAATAGCGCTTCTGTTGCTGGCATTTCAAAGTCAGTGTCAATTATACCACCATAGTCGACATTACCAAAATATCTGCCTGCGCTGTTGTCCCAAAGTACCTGTTTTCTTATGGACATGGCATCCATTATCAAGGAACAATTTTTCAAATAAGGTTTGTCCTGCACTTCTTTTTTTAAAAATTCCAAAACTTCACCCAAAATCCCTGGATGACAGTCTAGGCTAGCCAACCACTTTCTTATTGTTCTCCCATTAGGTAGTACAAATTGTGTGCGTAGAAAATTGTATGCCTTAGGGGAATAGAAGTACAAGGTGTGGGCGAACTGTTTCATCAGTGATGAATATCTGCGTTGTCCAGAATGTACACCTTCATCTTTCCCCTTTTGAAGTAGTACAAGCTCCAAAGGCAAACCTGAAAAGAATTATATTACTTTAACCTCATACGTTGAAAAATTTAAATTTTATGTTTTTACCTTGAAAATGATTTTTTAAGACTTGATTCAGACTTTCATTGCTATGTCCACTTTTTGAAATTGAATGAATCACTTCTTTCATGGTGGTAATTTTTTTATCCCTCCTCCTTATCTTTTGATTCAGGGCTCTGACTTTTCTTCGTAATAATTGGTATTTGTTATAGGAAACAGTCTGTGTTTGACGATCAACCAACATTTTAGCTTGTGGAGCTGTTGAAGTAGATGGTAAATTGACATCTATAGGTGATTCAGTATGATCACTGACACCTGCAGGTGATTCAGTATGATCACTGACCCCTGCAGGTGATTCAGTATGATAACTTACACCTGCACTATGAATATCCCCAGACAACTCCTGAAAAAAAATCTTTTATTTTCATCTAAGACAGGATCGAATCTATTTTTGTCTCATACACGTTATATTATGTACCTACCACTTTTCTTATTTTCCTGCGAGGTTCGACGTTTTTCGGTAACAAATGCTTGGGATATGAGAATACAGAAGGTACAGCATCTGGTTTTAACAATTTCATGGTGGATCCAGGTCTCACTATATAATCACTTGGAAGAAAATGCTCCTGACAAAGTCTGCTGGTTTTTGATGGAGCCCAATTCTTCCTGCGTACAGCCTTAATCCATAACTTCAAAATTTCTGGTCGTTTGAGCGGAAATCTAAGACAAATGATTCCACTTTAAATCTAAATCTAAATAATCTTGCTGATCGTTGCTTATCCAAATATAAATAAATAATATCCACTTACCTATGAAAAGATAATTGGCGATTATCTTGCTCGTTCTTGCATCCAAATGCTGTGCAATATATAACCATGGTAATTGTCTAGGAGATCGCATAACGCTCTAAATTTCATGAAAAAATCAGTACTTACTAACTTTAGTATGAAAATCACAAATCCGAAGTCAAAAAAGGTCGCTCGCTTCTAGTTTTTCCAAAAAAAATTCATAAACTTCTTCGAGGTCACTGAACTTTTCTCGCTGAATTTCGCTATTACACTCTATCAGGAACCATTCCCTTGATAGCTATTGATTATAAAAGCATCAATATAAAGATTTCAAGCAATTTTCGTTACAAAAATTCACAGGAATTGTTAAAATAAATTGATATCCTCTTTCTTTTTGACGATTTGGGTAGCTCGGAGCTGTCCCCGCGCATCAAATTTGTTAACGAATTTCATGCGCGGGGGGAGCTCCGAGCTACCCAAATCAGCAAAAAGAAAGCAGCAATTGTTTACAATTTCCCTTTTTGACGTACGCGGGTACGCGTACAGCACTATATCATGCAGGGTTGCCAGTGCCAGTCAATTTCCTGAATCTATTATGCCGGGGAAATTTTGAAGGCTATTCATTTTCAAAATTGGTTTTTAGTCAATATAAGTTGTTAAAGTATAGTTTTCTTTAAGTATTATATTCCAAATTTCCATTTCCGAGTTCAGGTTATTGTTGCTTGGTTCGAAATACTAAATTCTAGCGGTCACCCTGCCATGGGTGAACACATTCGCGTTAGTCACAGGTGGTTTAATAACTAATAAAAATGTTTAGTTCAGAAGATATTAAGTACTTGGTTAGGTTAGGTTAGTTTAGTTTAGGACAGTGCCAGTTCGAATCTGAAGAGTAAATTAATTAACTCTTCTGATTCGAACTGGCACTGTTCTAAACTAAACTAACCTAACCTAACCAAGTACATTAACCTTATTTTTCCATTGTGTGCTTTCACCCATGGCGGGGCGACCGCTAGAATCTTATGTTCCAAATTTCCCAACTTCTCTCCATAACCCAAACTTTCCTCTTTTCCATTCTCCTTTCCTGGCAGAGTTGGTCCACACCTCCTCGTTATCTTTGCTGAATAACTTTTCTAACCATCTCATAAATTGTACATAATATAATAAAACAATTGCATGATGGAATGTGTTGGAACAAGTTCACTGTTCACTAAGTTGGGCCTAGGGAATTTTTCCTATTCAGTCTAATCGGGAATGTTTTCGATCCGGCAACACTGTAAAGTAGTAGACTGAAGTTGCTGTCAGATGTCGTTTTTCCGAACTTCAAAACCATCATGGCCGAATATATGCCGAAAATAAACAATCAGCAAATGAATGTAATTTCACAATTCCTGGCAATTTTTGTAGTGAAAATTGCTTTAAATCTTTATATTGATGCATTTATAACCAATATCCATCAAGGGAATAGTTCGAGATGGAGTGTAATAGCGAAATTCAGCAAGAAAAGTTCAGTGACCTCGAAGAATTTTGTGAATTTTTTTTGGAAAAACTAGAAGCGAGCGACATTTTTTGACTTCGGATTCGTGATTTCTATACCAAAATTAGTGAGTACTGATTTTTTCATAAAATTTAGAGCGTTATGCGATCTCCTAGACAATTACCAATTCTTCACTTTTTGAACCACACGCGGTAAAGGCAGAGGAAGTAATGGCATATTCTGGAAGAATAAATATTCATTTTCAAAAATATTGCACTTTCTAAACGATGTAATACCCAAACTACCTGAATTTCCAAGTAAAACCAAATTTGAGCCGGTAAACACCATTTACTAGAGATGTGACGGTATTTAAATACCGCGATTTTGGAGCGGTATTTCTCTGGAACCGTCTGTCGCGCTCCAAAACAGAGAAGTAACGCGTTCCAAAGTAACCGACGTTCCAAAATACCTTGTAACTCTGCAATCGTTCCACGCTCCAGTCGCGATCGATACCTATCTCGCTCCACGTTCCGAAGTAACCGACGGTTACTCTGGAACCGACGTTCCAAAATACCGTGTAACTCTCCAATCGTTCCACGCTCCAGTCGCGATCGATCTCGCTCCACGTTCCAAAGTAACCGACGTTCCAAAATACCGTGTAACTCTCCAATCGTTCCACGCTCCAGTCGCGATCGATCTCGCTCCACGTTCCAAAGTAACCGACGTTCCAAAATACCGTGTAACTCTCCACTCGTTCCTCGCTCCAGTCGCGATCGATACCTATCTCGCTCCACGTTCCTCGGTTCCAGAATACCGCGAACAGAATACCCATCGCAATGCGATTACGTCTGTTACAGGAGTTACAGCTCTAGTGCGCAGTGCGCCTCATTAGAAACTGTGGATGTTTCTACAGTTTGTCAGCTGTTACATTTCCGATACGGTGTTACATGGTTTCAGAAGGTGATATTGTGACAAGTAGTTCACAACACACAATCTGATGGAATATAATATTCCATCAGATTGTGTGTTATGCAAGTTATGCTTTCTTTTCGATAATTGCCATATTCATCAATACTTTATGCATATCCGTAGATATTATTTCAATCTGCTGGTGGAAGTTATTGAAGGATAATATGAATTGAAAATTTATTATGCAAAACATGTATTCATGTAAAACAAGATATTAATATTGATACAGTTTGCGTCCTTTATAATGATAATGTCTATTGTAAATATGTAATTTTAAATAATAATCTTCTCAATTGAGAAAATATTAATCCTCAAGGCATTCTTCTCTTTCAATTGAATTGACATATCTCGAATGTGAAGAAAATATGAAAAAAAAAGTTGTAAAAAATCAATTATAGTTTGAGGATACGTCAGGTTTTAACCGAAAATATGTTAGTGGAAGAAGTTCTTGGAAGCTCTAAATCTGAATACAATAGCTATAAGTAGAATAAAAAGAGAATTTATATCATTTGAGAAACAGATTGCCTTACTAATTCATTTTGTTTCAGCGTTGTAACGACGGTTCCAAAATCGCGGTATTTTTCTGGAACCGTCGCGAAAATACCGCGACACGGGTGGAACCGGTATTCCCGTCTCTACCATTTACTTCAACGGGTGTGACAGGGAGAGGTTACCGTCCATAGCGCTATCTTTGTTTCGTTGCCCCTTGTTACGCTTTAAGCTTAGTTGAAGAAGGGTCGGGTCCTTTCCAGGTAGTAATATAGAGTTCTATGATATTTGTATAGGTCACGAGCAGTTTTGACAGTTGGGAGAGATTGGAGGACCAACAATAACCTAAAATGCATTGTTTACTATGAGAAAAAGCGATTTCTCTCGTGATTTCGTATTCATTTGGAAATTTTGGATTGATTTATTCACTTTTTTTTTTAAAATATAGTATAAATTTGGTGTACTCAATATGAAATTAGTCCCTGATTTCATAAACAGGCAAATAAACAGACCTTTGGTTAGTTCAGTCAACAGTCTTTTTGTGTGTTGTAGTAAATTATATAGGCACCTTGTTACTTTCATATGCAGTTAAAATATTGCGAAAATATTTTGTGATATCATAGTGCTAATAAATTTTTCATTCCTAGACACTGCCAGTTACTCCTGGGTGTAGTAGATAGGAACAGTTTATTGACACAGTGGATGGTTTTTGTTTCTAAAATACGACTCAAGGGTGATCAAATTAGGCTAAAATGCCGATTAGTGATGATTTAAATCTTTTCTTTGTGAAAACAATCAGGAATGTGTATCGAAAACTGACGATTTCACGAAAATTCCCTACCTGGTATCAATCGGCATACCCAAACAAAACATTGTCAGTAGTAATACTGCACCTTAAGTGAGAATCAGCTAAAAATTTGACTGCATTGAATATCTGAATGGAAATTTCTTTTATAAATCCTGTCTTGTTCAAGTAATAAAGAAATGCTTATTGGAAACTTATGATTTGCAAATATTCCATACCCGGAATAGTTCGGGATGCCCTACCAAAATAACCTACATGATATTACTCGACTAAACATGAAAATCAGCTCAATATTCGATGTTATTGCATACCTGAATGTCAATGGTATGAATCAATCCTATCTAATTCAAATGTTATTGATTCCGGAGACTAATATACAACCTATGTTCTTTGCCGAGGTAACTGACAAGTTGCAAAGTAACATTTATTCTGTGAATTTCCATTTCAGACCGCAGTTCTTTATTGAATTAATTCAGAAAATATGATTTTCGATTTCAGAAACGATTGAATTTTCTTATTTCTCTCTTTTATAATGGATACATTGAGTTCCTCTCTACAATTGGTTAGTACCTACCATTCAAATGAAAATACTTCAACAACTCATTGGTAGTTTTCATCGATTTGATGTTGATTATTCGAGCATGAATACCTGAATTTACATCAAAAAACTTAGGTTTTAAATTGTATTTCTTGCCTTACTAAACCAAGCAACTTGCAACAACAGCACCAACCAGCAAGAATTGTATTTATTCGAAAAATTTCATAAGTTTAGTGAAGCAGTTACTGTTACAAGATATCAAGTACTTCGGATATAGTTCCTAGATAATGCAATAGTGAATATTTCACTCCAAAATGTCCAATTTCATACAAAATCACAAGCCAAATCGCTTTTTCCCATAGTAAACAATGCATTTTAGGTTATTGTTGGTCCTCCAGTCTCTCCCAACTGTCAAAACTGCTCGTAACCTATTCTGCGGTTCCATCTATAGAATAAATATATATCCATCTGTAGATGACTATAATCATCTAACGAAAAGGAAAAATACTTTATTTAGAGAAGCTGTCAATGCCGAAGAACGTTTAGTTGCAACCAGGAGATACGAGGACTTGGAAGTTTTTTTTTGTAATTTCTCAATTACCTGGAAGAATCTTTCCATAAACGTTCTTTGTTGCGATAATCTTTACTCTTGAAATCCCATAGGCATAGATTTTCTTTATAAAGAAGGATGAATTCCTGCCAAAAATCTTTATTTTCCTCAAGAGAAATTTTTAAATCTCTTAATTAGACCACGTGTAACTGAGAGTCAACAGATAAATCCTCTGGCATTTCACCCACTTTGTTTTTGTGTCCCGATTTGGCGATTTTTAATGCCGAATTATTCGTAATTAGCGAATTGTTGAAGTGTGAGATAGCATACATTATGATTTTTTATCGAAATGGAATGAGAAAAACATAAAAATATGATAATTTTAACACGCAAAAGACCTATTATTTCATATCAGTATACCGTTTTGTGTGTGTGCGGCATAGGTATCCACTCAGTTTATTTTGTTAGTACAACTTTCGCCCGGAAAAGTCGAAATTTCACCCAAATTTTTCCATTTAAGGGGCCTTTTGTGCGAGGGAGATTCGGATATTTGGGTAATTAGGGATTCATCCTATTGGCTGACGACGATCACGTGATCGTCGTCGGCCAATAAGAAAGAATCTCCGATTACCCAAATACCCGAATCTCCCTAGCACAAAAGGTAGCTTTAGAGTTGAAGCTCACCCGGATTCACATTTCATCCAATTAATTAATATATGGCATAGAATATTTGAAATCGGGTCAGTGTTCTTAGAGTTTGAGAACCAAAACAACAACAATTAGCAGAATCAAAGAACTTAATGGCTCATTTGGGCTCTAAGGGCCGGAATTATAAACATAATTATAAATATAACTGGACCTTAGGGTCGGTATTATAAAACTTAACTGCAAGTTAACTTTAACTTACAGTTTTGACAGTTATGTTACGACATATCTGTCAAAACTGTCAGATAAAATTAAAGATAACTTTCAGTTAAGTTTTATAATACCGACCCTAAGGGCCAGTATTATAAAACTCAACTGGAAGTTATCTTTAACTATAACTGACAGTTTTGACATTTATGTCCTAACATAACTGTCAGTTACAGTTAAAGATAACTTCCAGTTAAGTTTTATAATACCGGCCCTAAACCTACATTGAAAATTTCAACTCAATTTTTCTTCATGGAAAATAAATCAAAACTGTCAGTACAACAATAGATCTGCAGAACAAAGTAAAGAAGACATTAGGTCCTTTCACTTGCAAAGAAAGTGTAGCACTTTTCTGCACTAGGTGTAGATATACTATAGAATATCTACACCAAGTGTAGGAAACACTTTCTATGCAAACGAAAGGACCTGTTCTTTGTATCTACAAAACGCGAAATCACCATAGCAGCAAAACGTTATTGATTGATAGACGCAGTAACATGAGAAAACAATAAGGAAATATTAATTGTTCAAACTAGTCATTCAAAATATAAATACCATGGTACATCGACAAAAATAAGTTTTGTACATTTTAAAATATTCTCATATTATTTCGATGAAAACACGGTTTTTTTTCAAATTGCCATTTCCATTCTGATTTTTGGGTGTGGTTTATAATCTGTCAGTTCAAAATCGTCAAACGTGAAATCTTCAATGGTTTCAACCTTTCGTCTGATTTTCAATTTTGGAAAAGATCTTGGTGTCCGCTGCAATTGTAATTTTAGTGCCTCAACATGATTCAAGTACACGTGACTGTCTCCAAGGGTATGTATAAACTCACCAGGCTGGAAGAAGATGTATCAATGAAATGAAGTATAATAATTTGCCTCAACTTACTTTCAAACCAGTAATATGAGCCATCATATAGGTAAGAAGTGAGTAACTGGCAATATTGAATGGAACTCCAAGACCCATATCTGCAGCCCTTTGATATAGCAAGCACGACAATTCATCATTAGCAACATAAAATTGTACAAGACAATGACATGGAGGCAATGCCATTTTTGGAATGTCGACTGGATTCCATGCACACATTATGATTCGACGATCATTTGGATTCTCTTTTAAGGTTTTTATTAAATTTTTAAGCTGATCAATACCTTTCCCGGTATAATCTGCAAACATATCTTTATATTCTGCTCCGTAATGTCTCCACTGAAATCCATAAACAGGTCCCAAATCCCCTTCTACTCTATCAGTAAGGCCAATTGAATCCAAATACTCCCTAGTGCTATTACCATCCCATATATTAACATTTTTTTCTCTTAATTCCAATGCATTTGTACTTCCTCTAATAAACCACAAAAGTTCTTCCACTACAGCTCTCCAGAAAACTCTTTTAGTTGTTAATAAAGGAAAACTTTCCCTTAAGGAATACCTCATTTGAGCACCAAATATTGAAATGGTACCAATTCCAGTTCTATCACCCTTCTTAACTCCTTTATCAAGGATATTTTTGATATGATTGAGATATTGATACTCTTCGTGATCTTCATTTTTAACATTACTCTCTTTATGATTTGATGAAATGTTACACCTGCAAAGAAATAGTTTATAATCATAAATAATCTTATTACTTAGAATATGAGTTAATATTTGATCAATATGAGTACATCGCTATTACAGGAAAACTTCCATTGAGAAATATTCTTGAATTATTAACAACCTGTATTTTATAGTTCAATTCAGATCTTATTAACTATCCAAAATCCATTCTTAATAGAAAATAGGAATCCAAAAGTCATATCAATGAGGATTTGGGACCAATTAATGGATAATCTTACAATTTCTACCAGGATCATAATTGTAAGTCATAACATGGTGATAATCTATAGGGCTATGACTAAATGTTTCCATTGAAATACAAATGTTCAATTTCATCTTACACTTATGATATACCTCAAACATCGACACTACATTTGAAAATATTTCAATTATCGTCCGGTTTCAAATAAATGTGTGATTATTAGGTATCATGTATATCAGAATATCGTTTGTTTTCATTCTCCCCACATACTTATGTTTACTGGTTTTCATATTGCTGTTTATAGAATATGTGCGTAGTACATTATGTATACCGTACGTTTGAGTTTGATGAATATCATTATGAAAGTGGAATGGAATATCCATTAATTTTGTGATTCCAAATGAATAAAAATTCTACTCACTCTTCAATTTGCATGTTCAGTAATTATAAATATAATAAAATAAGAAAAAAATTAAAAACGAAGCGTTTGATAGAGATTCAAGAACTCGTTAAGGTCAGGTCTACCGCGTACTTTGGTCTTTCGATGAAAAAGTAAGACGACACTAATCATAGATAAACTAATCTCTAAGAGATTGTTTATTTATTATTTTTTTGTCTACGACACTAATACACGCCGGTTCCCCGTGAACTGTCGGCAATTTCCGATGACAGTCGGTATGTTGACAACGCGGGATCGTGGTCTTATGTCTTGCCCACAGAATACCGTAGACAGAGGAAAGAGAAGATGAAGTAAACAACACAGAAAATCGTGGCAAACATCTCTGTGTTTATATTTACATTTCTCTATATATTTGTATTCTGTGGATTTCTCCGAAACGTCAAAATTGTTTATTCAGTTATTTGTGATATTTCGATCGAAGTAGTTGAATATTTTCAAGTGTAATACAAATTCGTGTGAAGTTATCAACGGATTCTCATCAACGGTTTCTCTCCAGGGGACTGTCGACGGCGGAACAGAAGAGAAATAGAGCGCGGCGTTGCCAGATCTTCGAATAATACCTGGGTACTGTTTTCCTACATATTTACGAATTGATTCGAAATTATTAAATTGTAATGGATATGATTTTCAATATAATACACCACACGGGATGCATAAAGGATTATTCGCGTAAGACAGACTGAAAACTGAGAATTCTCTAGGTAATCGGAAACTCATCAACGGTTTTCACGTTTCACCCTGTATTTTCCAAACGGTTTCGTGTTCGTTGAAAAAAGTTTTTTGTAAATTGAGAAAAAAAATCAACGATTTTGAAAAACCACGTTTGGGAATATGTACCACCGTCAGAAGGAAGGGGGAGACGGAAAACTGATAATTCTTTAGGTAATCGGTATCCCATCAACGGTTTTCACGTTTTACCCTGTATTTTCCAAACGGTTCCGTGTTCGTTGAAAAAACTTTTTCGTAAATTAAGCAAAAAAATCAACGATTCTGAAAAACCACGTTTGGGAATATGTACCACCGTCAGAAGGAAGGGGGAGACGGAAAACTGATAATTCTTTAGGTAATCGGTATCCCATCAACGGTTTTCACGTTTTACCCTGTATTTTCCAAACGGTTCCGTGTTCGTTGAAAGAACTTTTTCGTAAATTAAGCAAAAAAATCAACGATTCTGAAAAACCACGTTTGGGAATATGTACCACCGTCAGAAGGAAGGGGGAGACGGAAAACTGATAATTCTTTAGGTAATCGGTATCCCATCAACGGTTTTCACGTTTTACCCTGTATTTTCCAAACGGTTCCGTGTTAGTTGAAAAAACTTTCCTGTAAATTCAGCAAAAAAATCAGCGATTCTGAAAAGCCACGTTTGGGAATATGTACCACCGTCAGAAGGAAGGGGGAGACGGAAAACTGATAATTCTTTAGGTAATCGGTACCTCATCAACGGTTTTCACGTTTTACCCTGTATTTTCCAAACGGTTCCGGGTTCGTTGAAAAAACTTTTTCGTAAATTAAGCAAAAAAATCAACGATTCTGAAAAACCACGTTTGGGAATATTTACCACCGTCAGAAGGAAGGGGGAGACGGAAAACTGATAATTCTTTAGGTAATCGGTACCTCATCAACGGTTTTCACGTTTTACCCTGTATTTTCCAAACGGTTCCGTGTTAGTTGAAAAAACTTTCCTGTAAATTCAGCAAACAAATCAGCGATTCTGAAAAGCCACGTTTGGGAATATGTACCACCGTCAGAAGGAAGGGGGAGACGGAAAACTGATAATTCTTTAGGTAATCGGTACCTCATCAACGGTTTTCACGTTTTACCCTGTATTTTCCAAACGGTTCCGTGTTCGTTGAAAAAACTTTTTCGTAAATTAAGCAAAGAAATCAGCGATTCTGAAAAACCACGTTTGGGAATATGTACCACCGTCAGAAGGAAGGGGGAGACGGAAAACTGATAATTCTTTAGGTAATCGGTATCCCATCAACGGTTTTCACGTTTTACCCTGTATTTTCCAAACGGTTCCGTGTTCGTTGAAAAAACTTTTTCGTAAATTAAGCAAAAAAATCAACGATTCTGAAAAACCACGTTTGGGAATATGTACCACCGTCAGAAGGAAGGGGGAGACGGAAAACTGATAATTCTTTAGGTAATCGGTACCTCATCAACGGTTTTCACGTTTCACCCTGTATTTTCCAAACGGTTTCGTGTTCGTTGAAAAAACTTTTCTGTAAATTAAGCAAAAACATCAACGATTCTAAAAAACCACGTTTGGGAATATGTACCACCGTCAGAAGGAAGGGGGAGACGGAGAACTGATAATTCTTTAGGTAATCGGTACCTCATCAACGGTTTTCACGTTTCACCCTGTATTTTTCAAACTGTTTCGTGTTCGTTGAAAAAACTTTTCTGTAAATTAAGCAAAAAATCAACGATTCTGAAAAACCACGTTTGGGAATTTTATTACCGTCAGAAGGAGGGGGGACAGAAAATAACTACTTCGATATGATAAACAGCAAGTTTCCACACCACCCAAGGAGTATTGCTCCAGCGCGTTACTTTTTTTTTATAGTGGGTGTTCGCCATGAGCCCTATTTTCCCACACGATCAGCTCTTTCAACAGCCTCATCATCAACCTCATAAATTCGTAATATTCAAAATTTTAAACGTTCAACCTTATTAGAGATTAACCTTCTAATAATCATTCTTACTACTACTACTTCAGAAAAAATTCATTTTCAATAATTAGTGGCTCTACAGTCAGTCAAATCGGCAAATATTGACAAGTCTGGCGTTTCCCAGTTTGTGAAGCTTCGCTGGTTCGGGTTGTGCATCAGGGGAAAGGGGTAGAGACTGCGTCTGCCTGACGCTCCCGCGTACTGGAACACGACTAACACGAAACAAGAGTGGCGTGCCTCCGAGGCGCATCGGGTGCACCCCTGACGGAAGCTGAAAAGGCGTCAATGTATCCTCAATCGAAAGCGGCTATATCGTGTCGTGTAATAGAGATAGAAGGATTATATGGCCGCCAATAATATCCTGTTAATTAAGGTCGCATAAATCACAAATCCCATATTTGTATTCGAAAGAGTTCAATATATGCTCATCTTTTTGGTCTGATAAAATACACTTCACATGACTATTTCTTAAACAGCTATCACATTTGATAAAACGATATTTACCATTAATATCAGTATTATTCCCGCAAAATAACATTTTTCCGACATATTATCGGCAAATTTTATAATATTTTTTTTCAATCTGCATCTGTAGTCCATTATATTCACATTTTTAACTAAAGGTTCATTGTTAACAATATTTTCGAAAAAATAAATAATATACACTCCACAATTGAATGAATCATCTTGTTGATCATGATGCATAACGTCGACGGTTCAGTTCAAGGGCGCAGCCAGGGGGGGCCCGAGGGGCCCGGCCCCCCCCCGAGATTTTCTTGCTTGTAAACTGCTCTACCTGTATCTCAGTAAGATTATTCGCACATCTTTAATTTTTTATTTAAAATAGCTGAATGGTATTTATGGATACATTCAATTTCCACAACCTAATTGAATCTGCTTTCCAGCAAAAACATAATGATTAACCTTTTGAAAATGAAACTAGGTACACATATATATTGGAAAGGCATTTTAGAAATGATCACCAGATTTCAGAAAAGAAATTGTGAATAGGACATTTTTCATCGAGCAGAAAGAGAAAGATAAAAATAACAGTATTCTTAGCAAAAACACCAAGAAATCGCATAAGTTAAGTGAAGATTCAGTAGTTCAATGCCTCGCGCAAAGGCAATCCCGAAATGTATAATAATCCCTCTTTAAACCAGATGGCAGCACTTGAGAATCACCCAACGCGCCTTCGCATCGCGATGAGAGGAGAGTTATCTAATAGTAGTGTTCTTTCGTACTGATTGAACTGATGGAACTTATGTGATTTAAGTGAAAGTAATTTTGCAATCAGAATACATTCAATCACTGAATGTCCGAAAGAATGCGCTCAGTTTGATCCATAGACTTTGCCATCATTTTCATTCATGTGTACAACTGAACTGGTAATAAACTCTGGTTTGCCATCTTCAGTTACAATTCATGTTTTCGACTGGATTTTTAATTCATCTATCTCTGTAAATGTCAGCGTGTATAAAATTCTAATAGACATATGTCTATGAAAATTCTGCAACTTCTACCTTCAAATTTTGAGGTTAACTTTCCAATCTGAATTCAAATGATATAAGGAATTCCGCGATTAGAATAATCACTTGCAATCACTTTAGAGTTGTGGAAGGGGGAACTGATTGAAAACGAAAGAACGATCGCTCCAACTGATCTTTCTGATTGAAGTTATATAAATCACTTCGTTCAGTACGAAAGAACATCACTATTATAACCTAAATAACTTATGTCAGTATTCGTCTATTTCTGCGTTTCACATTCGTTAATGTACAGGTGCACTATTGCCACTATTTGATTATTTTGTTATTTAATATTGTTTATTGGTATCATCTATACCTAGGTGAAAGTATTTTCAGGTAAGTGCAACAGTTCGTATTTTAAATTAGTTATTGATCACTTATCAATTATATGAATCGATGTTCCCTGATTTATTTGTGGCTGGAGAGTTTCAGTGCCTATTTTTCCAGAGCCAAAAAAAACACCAGAAATAAAACTATAAAATCGATATTTTTATGAATTTGAATTTCACTGTGATATGGTTTAGTTTTGCTTGCATGTTCTAATTGAAATTATTTATTTCATTTCATGAAATTAATGGATTATGAAATTTTTTATTCTTAAGTCATTCTAAAGGCAAGTGGTCTTGAGACAAAAACCCTTTATTTTCAGGATGGAGAATCAAAAACGCTCAAAAAATAAAGGCAGCTCGGATATACTCCGGAATTTCCTCTTAAAAAAACCAAGATTTATCGATATTGAAAACACTGTGTCGTCATCACAATGCGCCCCATCAACCTCGTCAGAAAATACAACGGTTAATTTATTGTCGTCTCCAGAAAATGGATCTGTTAAAGAAAGTGAAATTATGAACGTTCACATTCGCGAAATTAATGATATCGCAAACTTTACACACAGAGTTATTGGGGAAGATTACGAAAAACTCCAGTTGTTAGAAAAATTTTGGATTCCTCCCAAGAACTTTGTGTTTCCTTTAGAGACACAAGGAGAACATCGAAGAAGATTCAATGCAATGTGGCTCACAAAATATTATTGGCTTACTTATTCAGCCATCGAAGATGCGGCCTATTGTAAATATTGTCTTCTCTTTTCTTCCTCATTCGCGGGCCACAATTCTAGTCAGAGTCTTGGTGCTTTGGCAAAAAAACCTTTCAGAGGATGGAAAAAAGCAATAAAGAAATTTGATAACCATGAAAGTGCACAGTATCACCAATTCTCTGTACTTCGTGCCGATGATTTGAGAAGTTCTTTCGGTAATTCCGTGGACAAAGTATTATTCAAATCATCTGAATTGAATATCGAACGAAATCGACAGAGGCTAACGCCGATTATTAAAACAATACTTTTTTGTGGAAGGATGAGGTTACCGTTAAGAGGACACAAGGACTACGGGCATCTGGATTTGAACTCTCCTATGAATAGAAGCGATGGTAATTTTCGCAACATTCTGAAGCTAAGAGCAGAATCCGGAGATAAAGCTCTTATAGATCATTTAAATTCTTGTGGTAGCAATGCAACTTATCTAAGTTGGGACATTCAGAACCAAATATTGCAAATATGCAATGAATTGATCGTTCGAAGAATCGTAGACGAAATAAACGACGCCAAAGCATTTGTGATATTAGCTGATGAAACCACCGATGTTTCGAATAAAGAGCAATTAACTCTTTGTGCAAGATACTTAAATGGAAAATATCAAATTTGTGAAAAATTTTTACAGTTTGTTGAAATTAATTCTACTACTGGCGCTTCTATAGCTGCAAGTATTTTGGAAACTTTAGAAAAACTGAAGATCAACTGCAGGTATCTATGTGGGCAGGGATATGACGGAGCCGCTGCTATGTCAGGAAACTCTAAAGGTGTTCAGACTTTAATTTCAGAAAAATTTCCCGCAGCTATATATGTACACTGTGCTTCACACAATTTGAATTTATGTTTATCTTCGGCGTCCGAGGTCACAGAAATACGGAATTGTTTAGAAATCATTGAGAGAGCTTACGTGTTCTTCAATACTCCCAAAAGGGAACACGAATTGCATCTACAAATCGACGCATTATATCCCCGAACGAATAGGCATAGCCTGAAAAAATTATGTCCTACACGTTGGGTGGCTAGACACGACGCAGTTTTAGTGTTCGTTGAACTGTACAAACCGGTGGTGGCCGCTTTGGAGGCAATAGAACAATGGAGAGATTTAAAAACCTCCACTGAAGCATCCGGATTATTGGCCATCATCAAAACTCCCAAATTTGTCATAGCACTGATGTGCTCAGAAAAAATATATGCCTACACATTACCTCTAAGTAGAGTTCTGCAGACAGTAGATATGAACCTCTGTAAAGCATACAAGTTAGCTGATGATGTAACTGACCAAGTTAAGCAAATAAGAGGTATGGCAGATGATAATCTCATGGATATTTTCAAAAAAGCTCAAGATCTTCTTTCGGAATACAATATTGAAATTAAATTGCCTAGACTACCGCCAAGACAAACGCAAAGATTGGTTATTAAAACAGATTCTGCTTCAGAGTATTACAAAATAACGATTTTCATTCCGTTTTTGGATGGCATCATTACAAATCTCCAGAATCGGTTTTCGAAACATAAACAGATAATAACAAATTTTGAATGCCTATTTCCTGATGACGATCAAGACTTCGATAGCCAGTTGAAGTCTTTTTTGGAACTCCACAGCCTCTATAAAGATGTATTAATCGAGGAGTTCTGTAGCTACGTATCATTAAAAGCAGAACTTCAGCTGTGGTATAAAATTAATGTCAACAAGAATTTTAGAAATGATCTTCTTCAAAGGTATGCTGAATGTGATGCTAATATATTTCCAAATATAAAAAAGCTTTCACAAATATTCTTAACTTTGCCTATCTCAACCGCATCAGCTGAGAGGTCATTTTCAAATTTGAAGTATTTGAAGAATTATCTTCGTAACACCATGGAGGAGGAAAGACTGAATAGTTTAGCCGTTCTTTATACCAATCAAGATGTAAATATAAATGTTGAAGAAATGGCGAAAAAAAAACGGAGAATTCCACTTTAAAATCTTTTCATAAAGGTTTTTATTTTAGTATGAGTATTTTATTATGTAAAAGTCATTTATTTCAAATAGATGATTAAAATACCATATGTTTTTCTCTCCCTGGATATTTGTATCGCCCCCCCCCCCCCCCCCCCAAACAAAATTCTGGCTGCGCCACTGGTTCAGTTGCTTATATTTATACAATTATTATGATTTTCATTATAAAAACTAGGAGCAAATCTTATAAATTTGGATAAATAAATTTTTGTTTCGGCGATCGTACTTCCAAAGGGGTTCAAAAATGTGAATTTTTTTTCCTTCGTCAGCCAAAGCCAAACAAAAGTGATGTTTATAAGGATTCGGCTTTTTGTCGGAATAATTCTGAATAATTGGAAATACTAAAATATCTGCCTGAACATTAAACGACTGAATAGAAGGATGGGATTCCCCGTCGACAAACAAACAAATTCTCGTTGCAAGCGTGCAAGTTATTAGCTGATAATGGTCTCTTTCGCCTTTGAATATATTTAAACATATATCTACTATAAAATTAGTTAACCATTCATTGCCAGACAAAATTTTAAAATCATCCTGAGATATTTTTCTAATATCGCAGGTGAAAGAAGAAAAATACGCTATATGATACGCCTCACCAATATCTCTCTATAATACGAAGGATCTGAAACTAATCCGTTAGGTAAAATTTCCAATTCATTCATTGTTTTCCATTTGAGATTTGCTACCAGGCACTGGGTATTTGTTTGCTGTTCATACAGTAAAATAGCTTTCTGTTCGTATGCAATCCCATGTTTTATGGCCTCGGTTTCGATATTAGTCGGTCTTATGATATCAGTTTTCAGTCTGTCTTACGCGGATAATCCTTTATGCATCCCGTGTGGTGTATTATATTGAAAATCCTATCCATTACAATTCAATAATTTCGAATCAATTCGTAAATATGTACGAAAACAGTACCCAGGTATTATTCGAAGATCTGGCAACGCCGCGCTCTATTTCTCTTCTATTCCGCCGTCGACAGTCCCCGGGAGAGAAACCGTTGATAACTTCACACGAATGTAATACAATTATATAGTATAGAGTATGCCAGTAAGTGTGTAGTAAATATACTGAAAAGGAAAATAATCGTTCTGTGCATAGGTTAGTATTATGCTTTCCTCGCCATTGGTGTACGTCGTCAATATTTTGGATGCAGATATTATTCAGACATATAACTATTATCAGTGTTTAAGGAGGAGATACTCTCCATACAAATCTTGTTGGACGTGGTTCAATTGCGACATCTATTGGATTGGAACTCTGCAACATTCGATTAAATCGTACCCCATGCAAATACGCCCTCTCCATAGAACTCTATATTACTACCTGGAAAGGACCCGACCCTTCTTCAACTAAGCTTAAAGCGTAACAAGGGGCAACGAAAGAAAGATAGCGCTAATTACGGTAACCTCTCCCTATCACACCCATTGATGTAAATGGTGTTGAACGGCTCAAATTTGGTTTTACTTGGAAATTCAGGCAGTTTGGGTATTACTTCGTTTAGAAAGTGCAATTTTTTGAAAATGAATATCTATTTTTCTCTGATATGCCATTACTTTCTCTGCCTTTACCGCGTATGGTTCAAAAAGTGAAGAATTATGTTGGTGTGAGCTGTGCATTGACGATTGACGATAGTTTTATCATTATTACAATAAATTTAAATAATAGGAACATAGGAAAATACTTCTCGAAAAGCACTGACTTGAAGTCAGGAAAATTTAAGCGCTGGTTAAAATTCATTGCCAATGCGAAATATGACATACTTTTTTCCGATATTTTTGAAAATGTGTGTCGAATCGTGCTGAAATTTCGAATATTGCTGTTCAGATTTGACTTCAAGGTCTTCATTGAATTCTCATTGATAGTTTCCGAAAAAAATATTTTTTTAACGATTCTTCATACAATTAGTTAGCAAGTTTCAATCTGATCGCATCAGTTCTTCTTGAGATAAAGAGGAAATAAAATAATATATTTGAAATGGATATAACTTCGAAATTGTAAGGTAAATTTTGCCCATTAACGAACTTATTTTGAATTTTTTAAGTCGCTATAGCTTTTCTCGGTAGTAAGTTATCGTGGCAACGGGCGGCTGAATAGAATTCAATTTGACATGTAACTCTTCATCAGTGAGTGCAACAAGGTCGCTTGGAACCATTTTCGGCAAAAAAACGCAAATTTACGGAGGATGATAACGCGCTGTTCCCCAGAAAAACCGCTCACTAAGTTGAAATTTCACATCAACATGTGCGATCTTCTTCAATCCTGCCTTATTCACGAATTAGTCAGAAAAAAATTCAGGTTCTCCTAATTTGAAACGAAAAATTAAAAATATTTAGAATAAATGCGACAGAGTTCCCTTTACTGCAATGAGAAAGAAAGAGATAGATACCCGTCCACTTCGCGGGTTGCATAAGCAACGAATTGGCTTCACTTGTCGCTCAAAACGGGTCCCTTCCAGGTATATAATATAGAGTTCATTGGCCCTCTCTAATATCAAAGATTCTATCATGTGAAGTAAAACAGTTTTCTACTTGAAATAACGACGTGTGGAAAAAAATTATTGAATAATTTAGCGGGTACTTTCGAAAGACGCAACCTTCTGATGAAAACCAACACAAGATTTATTCGAAATCCGCATTGAGATTGTTCAAATGAAGTGTGAAAATTTCAATTTCACCATTTAAGTGCTTATTAATATAGGTACAAAAATACTCATGAAATTTGAAAATCAGTTCAAAATTTAAATAAAAAATTGTCAGGTCAGAATTTCAAGAGGCCTGGCATGCTGTTGGATGATACAAAAATTAATAGATTCGATCACTTTGAACATCCAGAGAGGAAAGACGGGAACACCATCGAAAGTGGATAATACTGAAAGACACGCCAACAAGTGGAGAAAACGACCATTTATAGGTTAAGTTATAACTCTCATCCAGCGTTGGATATTATACCTTAGAATTTGTAACATTTCAGTAATATGTGTCTTATCTTACTCTTGGAACCACCCTCTAATGTTTCAGATAAAATATCAATGGTGGATTGCGTTCATGAAGCTACAGCTATATTAGTGAATAAACATTACTCATGTAATATTGTGCACTCATTAGTTTAATCAACTTTGTGTAATGTTTCTCGAGAAACATTCAGTCAATGTTATTATATTTGATCTTAGATATTTCATTGTTGCAGTAACTTATAAATAATAATGTATAATTTTCTAATCTTACTAAAACTTACATTTTATGTAAGGTTAAATAAAACACCATCATTTTGTTCAAGGTTGCTTTACTTCACATAGTTTTGGTATACATTGACTTCTGGGTTATTCATTTGAAAAGGTTCCATTAGACCTATTTTATATTATTAAGAAGAGTTGTCAGACAGTTTCAACAAATACATAATTAACAAATGATATATGAATATATCAGAGAATTTAAAATATTTAATTATTCAACACATAGTTCAAATCTTTGTAATTTCTGTTTCTGGGTTGTGATAAAAAGTTTTAAATGAAACTACCAGACATATATCTGAATATGTAGATTCAAATCACGAAATTAATTTCAATTTAATAATAGTAACTTTATGGAAAGCGATTTTTTTTCAAAACAATTTTTTGGTTGATATTAATATAAATAATATGGATCTCCTACAGATACATTCAATACAGCAATTCAAACACCCCACTCGGGCCACAAAATTTTTATATTTCATTTATTCATTTTGATTCAATACTCTTTGATTATTGTACTGCATAAGGTCATATACATGTGAGATAAATATTAACAAAGTTGCAGATAATTTAATGAGTCATCAAAAAAAGTATCAATGAGAAAATTTCACAATTTTTTTTAATGATTCTTCATTCTCATGTTATAAAAATTATTTAAGCTAGTGCAATAACAGTATCATCTTTATATTTTTTACGTGTGAATAGATTCAGGAAGTTTTCTGAATGAGTAACATAATCAATATATACCCACCCTTGCAGTATTAGTTGAATATATTATTAGAGTTCTTTTGATCAAAAGTACAGAAGTACACATATTCAAATCATGGGCGTCGCCACGGGGGGGCATGTAGGGGCAGCATTTTCCCAAATGCTCTCGACTTGCGAAATATCAGTCGAGATAATTCCTATTTGTCGAATCTACGCAAAAAATACCCCAAAGGTTTTTTCTTTCATTGCTCATCCCACAAGCTGAATCTGGTTATCAATGACGCCAATGCTCTTCCCGAAATTCGAAACGCCATGGGGACTAAAGACATCATTATTTTTTTCCGGGAATCAGTTTTGAGGAGGAAGTTGATACCTAATATTTCCAGGCTCCGTGAAATAAGATGGAGTGAGAAACACGAAACTATAAGAGTTTTTAGGGCGAATTCTGCTTGTATCCTAAAAGCCTTAGAATCCTCATTTCGAGAAGGCAATAGTGCGGCTCGTAAACATGCGGCTGCTTTCAGAATTTCGTTAATTCTTGGCATTATTTTGATAACCAAATACTCGGCTTTATTGGAACTTGTTGTCAACGGGCTTCAATCTATAGCTTTAGATGTGGTCAAGGCCTCGCAACATATAAAACATATTTTGCAATTGCTCCAGAATCACCGTTAAAATCCTGAAAGAGTCATAGATGAAATTATTAATGATGCTACTGCTGTTGCGGAAGAAGTCGGACCGGAGAAGGAGATCAAACCAGTTCCGCGCATTGTTGGTGAACAACGTCGTCGAAGCAACCACCCAGCTGAAAGCCCTTCAGAATTCTCGAAAAGATCATTGATAATACCATACTTGGACTCCATTATCACATCTCTCGAGGTACGATGTGCTGAGGAAAACGCTGCACCATTTGCATTAACTGAATTCCACCCCGCACAAATGCAAACTATGGGCCGTATTTATAGTTGTTCCTTGAGACTTCCTTACTGAAGGCCGCCTTGAATTTGCTTTTCTATGGAAACAAATACAAGTTTGTTTGCATTAAAACATAGAAAAGCAAACTCAAGGCGGCCTTCAGTAAGGAAGCCTCAAGAAACAACTATAAATACGGCCCTGAGTCACTCGAAAATCTCACAGAAACTTGCGAAACTATCTCCCGATTTCATGATTTACCTAATATTAAGAATGAAGTCGAACTCTGTGGTATGATATGATAAACCCAATTCAACAAATGAAAGAGGCAAAAATCTTCTTTCCTGAAATGGAGAAAGCGTTGATTCTGATTGCTTTGTCATGCACAACGTGTATACAATGGTCGAAAAATTCTCGAAAACCCCCGAAAATTATGTTTTAATCAACTTTTATGTATTGAGTACTATAAATAAACTTTCTCTAATAAGCGCAATAGTTTATACAACGTTTTATTTTTGGTACAGTCAAGATAATCTTGACTATTCCCACAATTTATACATCCCCATCTTTCATTCATATCAACCTGTTCGAATATTTAAAGTCGAATTCAATTCTTCTATTCTTCTTTCTTCATGATGAAAGGATATAGATGTTCTGAGACAATTAACATAATAAGTTGATGCATGAATGTCAAGTATGACTTAGGTTTCCAGGTTTCACTGAAACAATGAGAATGTTATACCTAAAATGAGTTATCCTGTATTTTGTATCTTCGAGTCGCATTTTCCCTGGAAGGTTCTATGAATTGATTCAACTTCCTACAAATATAATATTTTTGCCATTTTTATAATCTGGAACATAATCTCAAATACTGTTGTGTAATATTGACTTATTAATTTCTGATTTGACGCTCTGAAAGAGATCATGTCAATGATTTAAACCTAAGAACCACTAATGACGGAGGAAGTATAGAAAACCCTAGCTTGACTTCCAACCTGTGTTCGAATTATTTGCCACAGCGGTCACATAATTCACTGTTCTCAAGATATTGAGGAAATAACGTCAAAATTTCAAATAGGGTCAAGTGGTGTGAAAACGAGATACTTTTAAAATATTTCCATTTTTCAATTAAAAGGAAAAGTCCAAACGGTTGAAACATTTTTTGTAATAATTATCATACATGTACAAAATAAGAGCAATTGTTGAAAAACTTATGACAAAAATTAAAATTGCTTGTCTCGTTTTCAGCCTGCGTTTTGGGAAAAAACGAGACAACGTGGGCAAAAAACCAAACATGCTTCTTCTACGTGCACTAAATCAATTTAGAAAGTTCTACAACGCCGAACGTACCCGACTTCGAGTGTTCGCGATGTTAGGAAAATTTTCAGTCGCCGCTGTAAATTATCAAGGTCACCTTTTGCAGTGTTCAGTCACAGACCAACAAGACAAATCACTTCATCCGTAGCCCACGTAATCTATAAGGCCTGATCTCTCTTATTTTTGCCGGAACTTCTGCTAAGATGCCAGCGCCCTAACGGTTACATTTGGAACCTGTCCAAGCTAGTAGTTTTATGAAAACATACCGTAGAAATGTGGTGGAGAACGAATATTTATTAAGCAGAGCTAAAATATTTGAAGAAATTATTACAATTTTGTGTAAAATTTCTTTAGAAGAACTTTTCGTTTGGATCACGATATTAAATCATGCTTAAATCGTCCCTGGAGGATAATTTCGGTGTTATTTTAGTGTCTGTTGCTTGGTGGATCAAAATGAGCCAATTTCGAAGTTTATTTGAATTTCTGGAAAATTAGGCACCTGAATAAGTAATTTAAGGACTCTTAATAATGTGAAGAAGTGCTGAATGCAGGCTATATTATGTGGTAAATCTGAATCAGTCCAAATGATATGTGACTTGTTCTCTTTATTTACAAACGAGTGAATCAATAAAATGAAAACAGCTTTTCTGCTTCAGTTTTTTTGCATCGTATTTCGAAGGAAAAGGAAACAGGTGTACATATAATTGATATTATTTTCATATTACAGCAGCTCAAGATACACAACAAAATGAAGAATGTCACAGCTGAATAAACCTTTATAGAAATGAAAAATATCAATGTATTTATATGAGTAACTTCAGCTATTATCAACTATAAAAATTGTAACGGAGCGTTTTTTGTTACGTAAAAGAGCTCCGTCAAAAATTCATCTTTTGGTCAGCTTTCCGTTTTTGATAAAAGACCTAAACAAACATGGATTGGCGGAGTACACAAAGCAATGTCTGAACGGAACTTACAGCCAGGAGACTGGGAAGATAGAAGAGGATGGAAGCTGGGAATCGGAAGGCGTTGAACGCTAAAAAAACCGATATATATATATATAATTTCTAATATCCTTGCTACCTCTGAAAGTTTATGCCGATTGATTTTTCCGTCTTACGGAAATTTAATCATTTAGTCCATTTATTAAGGTTTGCAGTGTAGAAGTTTATTCTATATTGAAAAACTATATACCGTTCAACAAACACCGCATAAAATTTCACGTCGCAAGGGTTTTTTTCTAGTTGTTATTTGGTTTTTCGAGACGAAGAAGGGGTAACATGTGGTCCCTCCATTGTCTGTCTCGAAAAGTTCCAAATCCTTCTAGAATGTCAGGTGACCGCAATTTACCAATGAGAGGGATTTTTGACCGAAATTTTCCATGTGTGCCCCCTTCCCTAGGCCGACGTTATAAAAGGGCCTGTTGAGAGCAATGAGGGAATTCCGTTTAGATTCCCGTTAGATTGAAGTTTATTAGATTCCGACTTGATTTACGTAGATTCTTTCTACATTCAGATTCTAGTTCTCAGTCTTGATCGTAGATAGAGGAGAGAGAAGATGAAGTAAACAACACAGAAAAACGTGGCCAACATCTCTGTGTTTATATTTACATTTCTCCAAAACGTCAAAATTGTTTATTCAGTTATTTATGATATTTAGACTGAAGTAGCTGAATATTTTCAAGTGTAATACAATTATATAGTATTAAGGATGCCAGTAAAGTGTGTAGTGTGTGGTAAATATGCTGAAAAGGAAAATAATCGTTCCGTGCATAGGTTAGTATTTTGCTTTCCTCGCCATTGGCGTACGTCGTCAATATTTTGGATGCAGATATTATTCGGACATCAATAATATAACCATTCCTTAAACAATGATATAACTAGTTATTCTTAAACCATCTCTTATATATGATTTTTTTCATTATATTTGTTATATTGATATGTACTATTCGTTTCCAATAAACAATTATATCTACTATGACTGTATACATGAGAGAAAATTGTTAACATTATTTCTTTCCTCTATCTACGGTCTTGATTTAAGTAGCTTGTCTCCGAAATTATTACCGAGAATTTTCCGCAGTTAATTACCAATTTGCAAAAGTTATTTCGAGTTTTTGAGAGTGTTATTCGCATTGAGAATTACAGCGTTGTAAATTCATTTTACTGCTTAGTGAAAGTGAAAGAGATAGAGACTCCAGTGTACCATAGTGCCCATCCGGTTAGGCCCGTTGGTGAGCATAAAAAAAATCAGGGATCGTCCTGTCTTTCCGTTTGATTTTCTTGTATTTCCGATCAGTGTAATTATTTCATTTCATTCCGATATTCCCGTCCAAAATACATTCGTTGTCAGAACCCTGCGCACACGGCGATAAGAGTTTTTTATTAGGGGAGTTGAATTCAGCTGGTAGTCGGAACTAGGGCTGGGAATCATGAATGAATGAATTGAATATTCAAATATTCATAGAATAATTATTCGAATAATTTGGTTTTGCATTATTCATGTATTCATGAATATTCACTGAATAGTTGAATACTCAATGAATACTTTTTATTCATGAATAGTTGACTATTCAATGAATAGTAGAATATTTACTGAATATTTAAATAGATGAATATAGTTGGATGTGCATGTATCCATGAATATTGGTACTATTCATAAATATTAATTTATTCAGAACTGCTGATTAGTAGTTAGTAGAGTAATCCATCATTCGTAAAATTACGATTTAAAGTTTGAAAAATCATTCATCTGATTATTCAGGAACAAGTTCATGTAATTCACTACGAACAAATTCTTTGATATTTCTTATTGCGTAATGTATATTTCGTTACTGCAGTTTCGATCTTTCGTTAATCTTCAGACATCTGAACTGTTCCTGAAGTCAATAGTTTTGGCGATACAAGGATGATAAAATATTTCTGTTGAAAATATACTTGTCGATAACTTCTGAGTGGTTTATTATTTCTCATCAATTTTCATCTCAAATTAGCTCTTATTATCAGATCACCTGAGGTAAATCCCAAAGGCTATTTTCTTTGGGCTAATGTGAAACAATATGTATGAGCTTCTGAAGTAATAACTCAAAATAAGCTAAGAGAGATTCGGAAATGCTTGTTACAATTTGCGTTATGATAAAGATATTTTAGGAAACTCGACAAACCAAGTGCTGCTGCCAACACTCGCGTAAATGACAATTGAGATTGAGGTAAACATTTTGAACAGTTACTGTGAGTGAATTTATTTTGTTTCGAATGTTTTTTGTTGTTAATGCTGCTGTTTGTTTTTATTCTATACCTATTACAAACTAAAAAAAATATTGTTCAATACCAATAAATCAGAAATTTTTTTAAGGAGTAAATAATGAATATCGCCGAATCCCTTGAACATTCCCTTGATTTCATGTCTATTCGACTGAACACCAAATAGAATGTCTGTACAACGTAAATTTCCTATAAAAAAATTATTCACTCTCATTATAGAAAGAATCGCATTAGATTGATTAATTCTTAATTCAATTCGCCTTAACATATCTGATCATAACTTTTTTCGCTTTGGTGTGCCAAATTTCAAGGAAATCCAGAATCCAGATAGTAATGAAATGTTCAAAATCCTACACAGAATTAATCTGGAATTAATGAATGGTCAAACTGAACTGTGTTATATCCAAATATTCATTGCTTTCAAGTGATACCTGAACTGAACCTAAAAGCCTAACTCCCGCAAAATTACCTGAACAAATATCCTGTATCATGTGTTGAGTTCAGATGTCTGAAAATTTATGATAATCCGAAAGTGCAGAACAAAATGTAAACATTACATGATATGAATACCAAAGAATTTATTCGGAGTAAATCACACGAACCTGTATTAATCATTCTTGAATAATCAGTTGATCTTTCACACTTTTAATCGTAATTTTACGAATGATGGATTACTCTACTAACTACTCACCAGCAGTCCTGAATAAGATATTTATGAATAGTAACGAATACTCATGGATACATGAATATCCAACTATTCACTGAATACTTATCTACTCAAATATTCGTTGAATATTCTCCTATTCATAGATGAAAACTATTCACTGAATGATCAACTATTCCTGAATAGTCAACTATCCAATGAATAGTAAACTATTCATGAATAGTCAACTATTCATTGAATATTCATGAATAAAAACTATTCATTGAATAGTCATGAATAAGAAGTATTCATTGAATATTCATGAATAAAAATTATTCATTGAATAATTGATGTGTTTGAATGAATTATTCGAAAAATCGAATAAATTTTCGAATGAATATTCGATTAGAAATAAGCGAAAAAGTCCCAGCCCTACTCGGAACATCGTCGTATCAGTAAGATCTTTTGATATACAGGGGAGGGTGAAAGTTTATCGCGCCGGTTGTCGGAATTCCGGGGGATTCTTATTTCGCTTGGCTGTTCGTTGGATAAAAACTTATGTGGAGCACCAGAGGTAGTTGTCCAACCCAGTCTTGACAAATTGGAGCCCTTCAATGGTCCTTGTCCTTTTAAGGACAGACCTTGTGTCTAAAGGTGGTTTTTCCGAGTGTATTATAATAATAATAATAATAATAATATGTATTTATTTTCCAAATCATCGTCATTAAGACAATAAAGAGAAAACAAGTCAATAGCATTACAACAACAACTCTATTAGTTGAGTCTTATTCCCAAATCCGTCTTTTATAGCGCTGGTTGTTGGAATTCCGAGGGATTCTTATTTGACTTGGCTTTTCGTTGGTTAAAAACTTATGTGGAGCACCCGAGGTGGTTGTCCGACCCAGTCTTGACAAAATTGAGCCCTGCAGGGCCGGCGCGAGCAATTTTGGCGCCTGAGGCAACAAATTTTTTTGCGCCCTATCGTAAAAAAGCATAGAAAATAGCAAAAGTTAATCGGAAAAATTAGTGTGGGTGTGAATGAAAAATGCTTATCTCGATATACTTGTATACGTAGGTATATCAAGTGTGTCCAAGGTTTTTTCTAAATGAAACAAAAAATATTATATGGAAAATATCACATTGAAAGAGAAGGAAAAAATAACATAATTGTATAGATATTATACCTTCAAAAACAAAACATAATTTCTAATTTTACGATGCTTCGGAATTTTGCCAAATCATGCGCGCATTTTTCTGCTTTTGAATACCGATATAGATCGGATTTGTAATTTCGTAAATATTAAATATACAATAAGACGAAGTTCAACTGAGGGAAACTCCGAAACCGATCTACCGATTTTTCCCTTTAACAAAATCACACCACATATCTCAAATATATTCCGAAAATTGCAAGTCCCTACCAATGTTTCGTTCGAGGGTTAAAGTAAACAGAAATTTGTCGGTCCGCTTCCTAGCACGATATATATTTTTTTTAAAGTTTCTGAAAGCGCGATCCTCACGAGTTTGCGCGTCATTATTCTTCTTCTAAATACCAAATTTCGAATTGATCCGATATGTGGTTCCGGAAATACGGAGAAAATAGTAAAAACTTCAAATGTCAATAACTATTGGATGGATTCGGCCCTTTAACGAACTTAACCGAAGAATTTCGGAACCCAACCCAACCTAAAAATTTCAAAGTACTAACTTCATCAGTTCCGAATTATTATGTACACAGATGGCCGTATAGAATTACTTTTGACCACGGATTCTTCACAGGGAGTCCGACCTAGACCTAGTCATTTGAGACCATTTTCGGATCAAAATTCGAAAATTACAGACACCCCTAACGCCGGCCCTGGAGCCCTGTTGCCTTTCAGTTCACTGGTCCTTGTCCTTTTAAGGACAGACTTCGGTCTAAGGGTATTTTTCCGAGTGTATGCGTTGGTCCTCAACCCCATATCCGTCTTTTATCGCGCCGGTTGTTGGAATACCGGGGGATTCTTATTTGGCTTGGCTGTTCGTTGAATAAAAACTTATGTGGGGTACCCGAGGTGGTTGTCCAACCCAGTATTGACAAATTTGAGCCCTGTTGCCTTTCAGTTCACTGATCCTTGTCCTTTTTAAGGACAGACTTCGTGTCTAAGGGTGGTCTCCTCAGTGCAATTCCGAAGCCTTCACTATTCTGATTTCATACAAGGCTTAGAATCCGAAGACAGTTATTCGAAGTGTGCTAACTGATAACCTGATGTGGAACGCAAGTCAATATCACGATACCCCGTACCTATTATTCAGCTTGACCAATTACACATCACTACATTTAATGCTCTCATATATTTGCTTGCTCTAACCTCACACCACCTGTTTTATACACCCTTCTGTTCATTAATCATCACTATTATTGTTCGTATCATTCTATTCAATACCGTCCGTTACCGTTTAGTTACTTTGTGCATATTACCTACTATTGAACTGCTAAAGTCCGCCATATACGTACGTCATATTAACATGTTGACTTCTTTATATTTGCATTGAAATTCCTATTATTTGCATTTCTTATATTCATCTACACGGAAAGAAAACTATTCTCAAAACAACAATCGCAATATTCTTGAAAAATTCCACTGGTACTTCAAGTTTATATTGTATAAAAACAAGAATATCGGGTTATTTTGTATTCTTGGATCAATCTGATGAAACTATAGGTTCATATACTAAAATGGAGATTATTATACTCAGAAACAATAAATGGTATAATTACTGGAAACATGTCGATTCCTCAAAATCAAGAATATTACGAGATTGAATTAGAGTATAAGATTGTTCACTTCCAAAGCTATCATTATTTCATTTCAATACTTCACAAACACTCATTAGATAAAATACTTGCGAATAATTGGTTTACTTATTTCAATACTATTTGAATACATATATCTTTGCATCCTGCACCCTCCATCTATATTAAAATTCTTTTGGATTTTGTATTGGCTGCCAGCCCAACCACAGGTGCATACACGGGGGATAGCGAAAAACAAACTTTCTTTCTAAATTATTTGGTTTACAATGGTATTCAACTATCTATGACATTCGACTGATATTGGAAACAGAATATATAATTTTATTTTATTAAATCGTCTTTCAGAGCATATAAAGACTTGCATTCATGTATGTGTGCTTCTTGCATTAAAATATTAAAAGGGATTGAAAACGTTTGTTGAAACATATCGGAATTAACAGAATTATTTAACTTCTCCCGGAAATCCCAATTTATATGGGTGAAATCCTATATTCTGTGTACATCCTTTCAATTTTGTATAAATCCTGAAAACGAAACAGGACATATATATTGGATCTTGGCTATAACCCATATGTCTGACGATTCCTAGCAAATTTCGGAAAAGCTTGCATATCATTTGAATTACCAAGAAATAATTCTTGGAGAGCAAGGGCGTTATCGTTTTGCCAGAATTTTTATAATTTTTTAGGTTGAAATCCCTGATGAATTATCCGTTGTCAAAGTCTTTTTGTAGACCAGGGTCGATAATATTTTGAAGCAAAAAAAATAATAGTAGGATGAAATCCATCGGAAAAGGAAGACAATATAAAGAAAATTAAATGAAGAATCATTTAGAGACTATGCGAGGTCGTGAAGTGGATGATGTGAGTGTTTAAGGTTAGAACACGGCTTAACTTGATTTCAGGCAAAACAACAAGTACTATGGAAAAAAGTTAAATGTCAAAGTTGTAGGTTATAAAAAGAAAGAAATTTTCAGGTTGGCTCTGGTTCTGAATATCTCGGCTGAGTTCGTTAATGGGCAATGAGTGATTTATTGATAATTTAGGTAGAATATGTTTCTATATAAAGTCTAAAATTTATGTCGAAAAGTATATTTATTTAGTTTGGGTGTGAAAAATCATGAGCAAGTTGGGTTTTTTCTGATAATTGCGAAAGTAATGATCTGATTCAATTATAGATCGGTATTTGAGTGCAGAATTACTACGTGCATATGTGCGTAAAATTTCGTGAGGATTGCATAATAAAAATTCAAAAGAATATTTTATCAGTGTTACTGTGCCTGGAACTTTTTGACGCCTCTCGTTTCTTGAAGAATAAATTCATATATCCACAGTTATTTCAGCTATTGATAAAAAAAAATAGGCTGAACTATTTCATAATTTTTGCGAGCATATTCTGGGTAACAGCGAGATATCGATTTGTTTTCATTTCATATTCAAAGCGACAGGAAAAATATTATATTGAAATTTTTTAATTAGGTATAGATGAGCTACGTTTTCGATCATTTTTTCGAGACAATATTCCTATTTATACAAATTCAAACTCTGGATGCGCCAAAAAAGACACACACCCGGGCAGAATTTTTTTACGGCAACGGATTCTTTATCAGAAACCCAACTCAGTCCACTGAGATCAAATTCCAGTGTAAAATTATGAGATATACTAATTCCCACCCTCTATAGAAACGTGTTGAGTCGGCGTATTAGGTGGGGAAGTCTACGCGCGGGTCTTCTTCCATCGTCATTAGTCGAAACATTCTTCATTGAGTTAAGACGCATGCACGCAATATTACAAAACCTGTGATGCCGTAGAGTGAAAGTGAAAATTGGCAAATTTGCTGAAAGATTGCTGAAAGGATTCAAGGTAAGGTAGCCTTAGGTACATGATTTAAAAAGCATTTTTTTTTTTAAATTTGAATGAAGAAAGTGATATCATCATTGGTAAATACGATCACAGATGAGCACACCATGTTTTACTTACTTCATGGGTACTTATATATCTTTCGAACATTCATTACTTGCAGAAATGATAAATATGTACCCTCAACAGTGGAAATGTTCCTTTGATTTCATTATTGACATGAAAATCGCCAGAAATTATGTACCCTGTATTCCCAGATATACAGGGTGATTCATTAAGGGTTGCCACCGGCCGTATCTCGGAAACCGTTCATCCTATAACTTCCGGAAAAAAATTCTAATGACAAAATCGGCCCCTAGAAAATGATTAAAAATATTTTCAAGTTTGTAGTTCCCCACTAGAGGGCGCAATCTATCACTTGTAAAATATAATCTCATTTTTTACGAAATATTCTCCAGCTAACAGTGGTAAAGAATAATAAAATAAGAAAATACTCTTCCTATTCAACAACTTTTGTCCCAGTAATTTTTCTATATTTCCTTTTTTTAGTGATGGGATGGAAAAACTTTTCTTCACAAAAAAACACTCTGACTTCTGTATGCGTGAACCGATTTTTACGAAATTTGATTTCATTCGAAGGCCATTAAAAGCAGATCACAGAAAAATATGACAACGACATACCGGGTGATCCAATTAAAAACTACAGGCTGTTTTATGTTACTTCACCCTATTTGCGCGTTTTACTGGAGAATTTCAAATGGAATACTATGATTCTAACTGACTGAGAATAAGCTAAGCATTATTACCTATTGACTTGATAAAACCGCAGACAGATATCTCCGGTCATTCCGAAGATATTAACATTTTTGCAGATTTCGATAAGTGTTGATCAACCCTGTGAAATTCAGGAGGAATTCAGTTATTTCATCAGCTAAACAATCAAATGAAAGAAAAAACTTATCAAAAATGAATGTCACTCACAAACAAGCTGATCTAGATCCAGTAAGCTTTGGCGTTACTGTTGATTCTCGGTTTCTATAGTTGTAAAATTTATTTAGGTCGATTGCTAACTACTAGTTTATGAGGCCTCATTATTCAAACGGAGAAGCATATGATATGCTTAATGTTTATGCTGAATGTTTAGAAAATGCAGTAGCTGAAAGGGAATACCCGATACGATATCCTGAAAGCTGAAAGACGTCGTCATTCCAGAAAAGTATTCAAAAGATTGACACGAAGAGTGCGACAAACTTGGAAGGTTCAATATGTTGGAAGAAAAAATAGAAAACGTAGAAGCCTTGTGTTTATGCTGAATCACATTCAAGCATCCCAAAAAATTGCAAGTGATTTGGGATCGAATTATTCGCTAGTTCAAAGGATACTAAAGGACCATAAACCGCATCCGTATCATGTTGTCTTGCACCAAGAATTCAAAGAGACGAGAGGACTTTTGCAATTGGTTGAAACGAATGCTGAACGGCGAACCTAACTTACTTCATAGAATATTATGGACTGACGAGGCTACTTTTTCTAGCAATGGTAAAGTAAATTTACACGAAAGCCACTTCTGATCATCTAACGACCCATATTCGCAAAAATAAGTCAATAATCAGAATCGCTGGAGTGTTTACTTGTGGTGCGGAATTTTTGATGGAACAGTTGTCGGACCATTTTTCTTCGATATTATCTTAACGGGACAAAGGTGCTTGAAATTTTAACGGAAAATTTTCGAATTCTTTTAGGTGATATTGCTATTCAAGACAGAATAGATATGAGGTATCAACAAGATAGTCGTCCGGCGCATTATGCTGCTAATGTTAGGGAATATTAAGATACCGTCTTCTCAAAGAGGTGGATTGGACGAGGGAGTATTTTTCCAGCAAGATCACTCGACCTCACAGTATTAGATTTAATTTTTGGGGGAGAATGAAGACTTAGTTTTCCGAACACCACCAACTACAAGTGAGGATATGAAAAATATATTTCGACGGGCAGCTGAAACTTTTTCTTATACTGAAATTGTGACCAGTATCAACTTAAGAAAGACTAAATTTAAATCGGAGTTGATGAGTTTTGCAACGGAGGTGAACCGGTTCAGAGCCGAAGAGTTGATTTGGGAACTCGAGGCCCGTGAATGCCAAGCATGTAAGACCGTACATGAAAACCGAGCCGAACTCCGTAAGGCTCTGGCCCAGAATATGCCGTACCGCAACGTACCAAGGAATACCGATGAAGAGTTGGACCGTGCTGATCAGATCCTAGGGTACCTGATAGAGGAAGTTCGTGAATTTGTCGAGGAAAATGCTGTAAACGAGGATGCCCGTATTCAGAGTCGACTGACGCACGTTCAAAACCGACTAAGTCAGATCCAGCCTTCAACATTGAAGGACAGCGAGACCCTCATCTCCGAAGAAAGGCACTACAAAGGAACCCCCCGAGTTAAACAACGTCGAGTTAGTGAATGGAGCGTGTTGGCGCTGTAGTCACACAGGTCATTCCAGGAAGAACTGCACTGGTACGTTCAGGTTGTTTTGTTCAAGGTGCTGTGCTGTCCTGGTACGCGGGTAAGTCTTGGGTACGTACCCGGGAAGGTAATGATGAATTAATGTATATTTAATATTGGTGAAGAGCTCCGCTCATGTACCACTAAAGCACTGCTGAGCCTGTCCCGATACTCCTTGCCGCCGAAGTAGTCCTCAGAAGGAAGGAAGAATCTGACGCCTACCACAAAGGGTCCACCACTGTCAGAGAAGAGCAAATCCGCCCCTGGTCCACGAGGTCCACCCCGAAGAAAGAATGGTCTAACAGCGAGGAAAGCCGCCGCCAACCCCAAGCTGCCGAACTCCCGACGATCCATCGGCATCCAGTGAAATTTGACGCGAGATGAGGGGTATTAGTGTGCTCGGGTATTAAAGGAAAAAAAGTTTTTTTTTTTGTAATGAAGCGTTTTTCGTTACGTAAATGAGCTCCGTCAAGGAATTATCTTTTGGTCAGTTTTCCGTTTTCCGGCCTGAAATCATTGATTTCGTTTTTGATAAAGTAATTTCTAATGTTCTCGCGACCTCTGAAAGTTTATGCAGATTGATTTTTCCGTCTTACCATTTATTAAGGTTTGCAGTGTAGATGTTTATCCTATAGTGAAAAAACTGCCGTTCAACAAACACCGAATAAAATTTCACGTCGCAACGGTTTTTTTCTAGTTGTTAGTTGGTTTTTTGAGATGAAAAAGGGGTAAAATGTGTTCCCTCCATTGTCTGTCTCGAAAAGTTCCAAATCCTTCTAGAATGTCAGGTCACCGCAATTTACCAATGAGAGGGATTTTTGACCGAAATTTTCCATGTGTGCCCCCTTCCCTAGGCCGACGTTATAAAAGGGCCTGTTGAGAGCAATGAGGGAATACCGTTTGGATTCCCGTTAGATTGAAGTTTATTAGATTCCGACTTGATTTACGTAGATTCTTTCTTCATTCAGATTATAGTTCTCAGTCTTGATTTAGTATCTTGTCTCCGAAATTATTACCGAAAATTTTCCGCAGTTAATTACCAATTTGCAAAAGTTATATCAAGTTTTTGACAGTGTTATTCGCATTGAGAATTACAGCGTTGTTAACTCATTTTACTGCTTAGTGAAAGTGAAAGAGATAGAGACTCCAGTGTACCATAGTGCCCATCCAGTTGGACCCGTTGGTGAGCATAAAAAAATCAGGGATTGTCCTGTCTTTCCGTTTGATTCTCTTGTGTTTCCGATCAGTGTAATTATTTCATTTCATTCTGATATTCCCGTCCGAAATAAATTCTTTGTCAGTACCGTATTCACACGTGGCGATAAGAATTTTCCGGTCTCTCCGCATGTGGGGAGTTGAATTCAGCTGGTATTCGGAACATCGTCGTATCAGTAAGATATTTTGATATACAGGGGGTGGTGAAAGTTTATCGCTACGGTTGTCGGAATTCCGGGGGGATTCTTATTCGGCTTGGCTGTTCGTTGGATAAAAACTTATGTGGAGCACCCGAGGTGGTTGTCCAACCCAGTCTTGACAAATTTGAGCCCTGTTGCCTTTCAGTTCAATTGTCCTTGTCCTTTTAAGGACAAGGTCAATATCACGATCCCCCGTATTATTTAGCTTGACCAATTACACATCACCACATTTAACGCTCTCATATATTTTCTTGCTCTTACCTCATACCAACCGTGTTTATACACCCTTCCGTTGATTTATCATCCCTATTATTGCTCGTATCATTCCATTCAATACTGTCTGTTACCGTTTAGTTACTCTGTGCGCATATTACCTACTATTGAACTGCTAAAGTCCGCCATGCACGTCATTTTAACATATTGGCTTCTTTATATTTTGATTGACATTCCTGTTATTTGCATTTCTTATATTCATCTATCCGTATTGAGTTGAATAGATTGCTGTCCGAGTTGGTGTTTTGATCACCAGGACGTAGTCTGGTGATTTCTGATCGTTAACTGCTTATACATTGTTATAATTCTCCTGACACTGCACTCCTGTTTGGACGATGCCTTCAGTGTTGGTTTATATAAAATTTGTAAATATTGTAATAAAGCTGTACATATATTTTGAGTATTTAACTTGAAGCAGTATGATGATACTTTCTTCTTTGACCATGAATATTATTGAGTTACACACAACAATAGTCATTTCGGGAGGATGCCGTTTCGTATTAATACAATCGAAAATTTTAATCGGAAAAAAAGGAATCGATTGATGAATATTACAAACACTTTTGGTGTACCAAAATTTCAACTTGGAGAACATCTCGAAAGCTCGAAAATGAACTCTAAAAGTAAGCAAAATACGTGAGAAAAACGTGCACGTCGAAAAACTACTAGCTTGGAAGTGTTCGAATTTCTATCGCCAGAGGGCGTATCACTTAAAAGTAGTTGCGAACTCTATGGTTTGACCCGCCCTAGTTCCATCATTGTCAGCCCACTTCCTCTCTCTCTAAGCCATGTCCATATAATTTTATAGATCTATGCTTTAAATCAACCTTAACGAATTCTTAGTTCTTGAATCTCTTTCAAAAGCTTCGTTTTTAATTTTTTTTCTTATTTTATCATATTTATGATTACCAAAAATGAGAATTGGAGAGTGAGTAGAATTTTCATTCATTTGGAATCACAAAATTAGTGGATATTCCATTCTATTTTGATAATGATTGCCATCAAAATCAAACGTACGATATACATAGGGTTGCCATCTCTAAAATTTGGCAACCAGGACAAGACGCGTAAAAACCCCGGACTTTTGAGCCCAAAACCCGGACATGTTTTTTTGAAACAGTATGAAATGTAACAAATCAGCATTTTATTTATTTTCAGAAATTAAAATTGAATTTAGTCATCTTTTATCATCATTTTGAATGCACCCAGCGAAACAGAGTCATATAACAGTTTGTTTTGGACTATTTTAATAAAAAATTGGTTTTTTATCCTTAAAATAAAACACAAATTATTAATATACCGTTATGAAAACAAAACCTTATTCGAATATTAAACCTAACAAACTTCAATTATGTTTTTAATCGAAAATCTTAGAAGTACAGAGATCATTCTTCAAAGAAACTCTTCAAACTAAATGATAATTATCTTCAAATTTTTAAACCCGGACTACTAATGAAGACCGGCCCGGACGCTCTCTAAACTAGGACAAATCAGGGGAAACCCGGAGGGATGGCAACCTTAGGTATACAGGGTGGGCAAAATTCGTTGTCTACTGAAGGGATCTCGAGAACTATAGCAGCTAGAAGAAAACTGATAACACATTCTCGAGCTCTTCATTTCTGACTAATCCGAATCTGAAAACAGCTTATCGCGCATAGAACTTGAGTTATGAGCGAAAATTGAAAAATTGCCATTTTCAATAATTCTGAATAACTCGCTTGTTTGAGCCCGTATTCGAAATCTGTTGATACATTCTACAGGCACTTTTTTAGGAGTAATTCAAATACAATATGATTGAATTTTTCAATTCAGCCATTTTTGAGAAATGAGAAGGATTTTGGATTTTTCAAATGTAAACCATAGTCGAAAGTTCTCTTATCTTTCTACAAAATATCTGCTGATTTCAAAAATGTATCATATGTCGCTATTTACATGAATATTACATGAGAAAATTTTTTTTCCTGCTTTTCTTTACTGTTGAAATATGAGTAGGCTGACGTTACCATAGCGATGATTGAATATGCAATGTTGCGTTCCGATATTCCCAATCAGTACTGGCCAGTATCAGTAATTTCGAAACGCTTCGTACTGTTATGACGAATTACCACAGCAGTGCCAGTAAAATCGACTGTCAAAATTCACTGACAAGTACTAACCAGGAATATCGGAACTCAACAATTATCTTTGTGTTAACTGGCGCCTCATCTATGATTGGAATCAGGGATTGCTGAATAAATATTTCTATGGTTAATTTGTCATAGTTCTTAAGATTAGCAATAGAAAATCTGTTTATTATCCCTAATGGCCCGAAATATTCCCAATTACGAAAAAATCGATATGTTGGTATGCTATATCCAAGCGAATGGAAATAGCCGAGTTACAAGGGAAGTGTATTTAGAGAAATATCCAGAACGACAGCAACCGAGTGAAAAATATTGCCAGCATCAAACGGCGAAATGCGTTGAACATATCGAAACGTAATAAATTTCACCCTTACAAATTTAGAAAAATTCATCATTTGCGAGATGGGGACTCTGAAAGAAGGATTCAATTCTGCAATTGGCATTTGAATAGAGTAGAAGAAGATCCCTTTTTTCATGAAAAAATTATTTGGACTGCTGAAGCATCGAAAATTGTGGAATCATCAACAGACACAATATGCACTATTGGTCTGACCAAAATCAAGACTTGGTTATAGAATAAAGCTTTCGACAAGGACGATTCGGTTCAATATATGGAATGCTTTATATAAAAACAAAATTCTGGCATATCACATCTACAATGAAACACTTAATGCAGATTCATATCTCAACCTCATACAGCATAATATGGAACCAGAACTCGAAAATCTACCATTCATACCTTCGAGGGGAAATATATTTTCAACAAGATAGAGCGCCTGCACCTAACGCCAGAGTCTCAACAAATTGGTTGAACTCAAATTTTGGTGGACGTTGGATAGGTACCAATGGCCCTGTGAGTTGGCCCGCGCGTTCTCCAGATCTTACACAACTAGATTTTTTCTATGGGGATATTTGAAAAATAAAATATACGGAGCAAGATCACCGAACTACAAACAATTAAGAAGCAGAACGGAAAGTCACCAGAGTTCACATCGGCGACGCCCTACGTAGTGTTAGATCGAAATGTATGGCGTGCTTATCTAACGATGGTTTACAATTCGATCACTACCGTTGATATATTTTTTTCATCATCTTACTTTTGTGAAAATGATAATTATAGTAAACTATCGTATATTTTTTTAAATTACTGAATTTTCGAATTTCTTTCATAAATAGAAAAGAGATAATTGAATAAGTTATTTTCTTCAATAAGCAGATGAAAGTCTTTTACTGTCTTCCATGATGTATGATGTTTTTTACATCATGCTCTCTACTAAAGGATATCGATACATAAAAGAAATAATTATTCGATGGTCGGTGATTCCTATCACAGAAGGTTGAGTTCACATAGAATTATGAGGATTTCACAAACTATAATGCATATTCAATGGTCGCTATGGTAACGCCAGGGGGGTGAAGCGACGGTAGGAAAAGTGGAAACAAGGACATACGTCCCCAACTAGTTTCGTTCTGTCCTTTATTAGAAAAGGAAATGTCAGAAACGTATGTCGTAGATATGTTCAAATGGATGAATGACAGAACATTTAATGACATTCATAAATGAAAATTACAGACTTCTTAAATTTGTTTGTTGAAAAGTAACTGATAAGTGGTATTTTCTAGAGTGTGGCAATAATTGTGGTGATATTAACTAGTATTTTTATGAAATCCATGTGCAGATTACTTTTTCTTTCAAAATTCAATGAAATATTCCCTCTTTTAGTATTCAGCCGATGCCAAGGATAAAATATTTCAACTCTTTTCAGGTGCTCTCTTCAGAGTATAATGAAATTTTTTTTTTCAGAATTCAGAGCTATGATATGATATTTTTACAGGTGCTTTAATGAGGTTCTTTTCAGGGATTACGAGATGTTAAGATGTAGGGCGCTAGGTGAGATCTGATAATGTTTTTACGAAGTTCAATTCTATAAATCTTACTGACTTTACCGTTATATTGAATCAAGAAAATGGCTTTCGTTTCATCTGCTTTCTTGCTAAAATGCATATATCAACAATTCCACAACACTCGATTCTTGATTTCCGTACAAGAAAAATGCATAACTGAATCTTCCAACCATGTTTATATACGTGAAATATTTCCAGTATTAACAGAGACAAAAGTTTTTCAACATTCGCCAGGTCTTTGGAATGATTGAATTCACATAATATTTTTTCAAATTCATTACTTTATCAATGTAGATTGACATTTGAAAAATAAGTAATTACTACGACCTCTATGTAGAAAGGACAACGTTGCATAGTGATCTGACAGGAAAATGACTATAACCTAACATTTTCAAAATATACACGGTGAAATCTGTCATGATGTCATGGCCAACCGGGCTACATTATAAAAGTGAATGGAGTATATGTCCACCACAACCACACCATTTTGGTGAATTAAAAAACGCGCCCATATCTTTTTATCCATAATTCATAAACATCAAAGTGTAATTCAAATTTCATTGAGATAATTGTTCAGGAATTTTGTAGTTACTCCCCTAAGAACTTGAAATAACTCAAACCAAATTCCAAAAGTGTAAGACATTTGGTTGGTCAGAAATTGTGTTAGTTTCATTGAAATATGTCATAGTTTTTGGTTTCTCTAGAAGCAAATTATACTTACTTTTTTTAGAAAACTGTCACCTACATTATAAGTCATATTGATAAGGTGTGAGACAAATATTTTCTTATTTATTGTACAACTGAATGTTTGAAATGTATGAAAAATGTTTCAGTTACTAATTTTGTACATACAGATGCCTTGTGCACCATTTTTTATGAGTTTGAGAGAATATCTTTGTAAATATCATTGATTGTTGGAAAATATATTATATTAATATGCAATTGTAAAAATTATGTGAATAAAGAAATTATTGTTTATAATGCTTTGTTTCATTTCTGGAGAATATTTTCTTTCAAATTATTAAGTTAAAAACACGGAATAGAAAACATTTTGAAAAATCCACGGAACAAATAGTTGCATCCTGGAAAAGTCAATATTTGACCACAGAACACCATCGAAATTCTAAAGAAAAATGACATAACTCAGCAAGCGGACACCCCCTAGAACCATAATGGAATATTCCCAACTATTTTTTTTGGCAGGAGAAATGTCACAAATGTTGCCCACAGTTTACAAGGGAGGTAGCACTTCTTATATTTGATGTTCTGTGGGTAACGCCAGCCTACTTATTATAATTCAACAGTGAATTTAAAAGCGGGAAAAAAGTATTGAATTTTCCCATGTTATATTCATGTAAACATCGACATATGATACATTTTTGAAATCAGCAAAAATTTTGTAGCAAGATAAGAGAACTTTCGACTATAGTTTACATTTGAAAAATCCAAAATCCTTCTCATTTCTCGGAAATGGATGGATTAAAAAAATCAGTCATTTTATATTCGAATTATTCCTAAAAAGTGCCTGTAGAATGTATCAACAGATTTATAATACGAGTTCAAACAAGCGAGTTATTCAGCATTATTGAAAATGACAATTTCTCAATTTTCGCTCTGTACAATCCCATCCTTTTTGACCCCGTCTACCTACTCTCAAAACCCACCCATGGCCAATACGCTGTGATCGTCTAGTAAAAGGAATAGGACTCTACGTTGTGTTCGCAACCCAAAAAAATACTTTTATATTCAGAGAATGAGAGAGAAGATTGAGGGGAAGTTCAGGTTAGAATAAATAAAACAACAATTTGGCTATTCGGTGTGTTCTCTTGCAGAAGGAAGAAGAATGCCTTAGAAAAACTCCCAACCGATATTTATTACAATATAACATCAGGAACAATTGGCAGTAAATGTGGAAGTCAATTAAGCTCAGACAATCGGTGATATCAAATCTCTAATGAATGAAGCTAAGAACCACGAAGGTGGTCCAACAGATAAGTTTCTCTCAAAAGCCTCATTAATAGGAATACCTCTGCCATTTAGGCGCCAATAAATGGCAAAGGTAGATGTAAAACAGGTTTATGAGAAGACACTTAACTGTCAGTACTTCTAGGTTCTTTTGTATGATACATGAGTCAAATATAACTTTGTATAAATAACCTCGATAGATAGGATATATTAAACAGAAACATAGTGGAAACAGTTACATTTCGGAATACCACCATCAGTGGACTAACATTATGCAGATTGACGGAGCTCAAAGGGGTTCTGGAGCTAAGGATAATCGGTCACCATTCCACATCCAGTTCATCACAATATAAATAATCTACTTGTTAGTTAGGGGTGAGTTCTATTTTTTAATTGGGACCCAGCCATACGGCTAATGGCCTCCGCCCTCACCCCACTAGAATCTAGCTAAAGGAGTCGTGAACCCGCCATACGGCGCTAACCCAAGACGGGAAAGTAGTTGGTGTCAAGCCAAAGCCTACACATTGTAGTAATTGATTGTTTGAATAATCTAGCAAAGAAACACAATGAAAAGGAGATGAACAACAGCTAAGTCGTATATGATGTTAGGTATATAAATGGTAGTCGATAGGTGAAAACAGAGTAACTCAAATATTGCCCGCTCCTAGAGACTAACCAGACCTTGGATCGACACCGGATTGTTCAGTATTGTAGACAAAAAGCACTGACCATTCACACATAATGAAAACTGATGAAATCCTTAACGATTTTAGAAACACCTTGAACAGGATGATCGATATCAATTTAGATTTTAACTTCGAAATGTACTGGTGCCACTACATAATAGTTGGGATTTAATAATGGCAATCAGAATGAACAAGCTTGTAGTAATTGTAATAATGTAACAAAGACTTACGTGGTTAAAAGCGAATATTGAACCAGTACACTATGCCAAGGTGGCTGTATTCAATTCCGTCCTTTGTTCGTCCTAATATATATATTCTTTTGAGAACGAGCATTACAATTCTAAGATATATCACAGTGTTAGCAGAGGAAATGTAAACGGGGTACCATACATATTTGCGTATGATACAAGAGCACAGATAAAAACCTCAGGAAAAATTCTGTCTCCCCGCATAAGTGTAGTAATTTGTTTATAGAAGATGGATGGCATCTTTTTCATTTGAAAATAATTTTTTCGTCATCTTGAATTCATTTCGACAAAATATCTCGACATAATATCTGAAACAGAAAGAGGGACAGAAAACCAGAAGGAAGCAGTAAATAATATTACCTACATTTGCTCATGACCGAGAGGGTCTTTCGACCAGGTTCAGTCCTCCAAGCGATGATTTTCAGATCCTCAGATAAACGAAGAACGCTACAGGCCCCTTTATTGGGGAATCATCTCCCATAGATCCATAATTGTTCATTTCGAACTAGAAATCTAATAAAATATCGGGAATAAAGTGAAAAACTTGTGACATGTATTATGTCAGGATGACATAATTCGTCCTAATTTCGAAGAGGGACTCTGTCGACTTGTTCCATTATGTATTTCATAGAGAAATCTCTCAAGGCGCAAACTGATGAACGCATTTGTCGCTCAAGCGATGACATTTGAGTTGTCAGATGCTTTCCTGCCAAAATCGCGCGATTCTTTCTTGTAGTTGAATAATTTCAATTTCAAGAAAAAGGCGGGATATCCTCATACTCGTGTGTCATGATTTCACTTACATGATTATAGGCACTTGTTAACAAAACAAGTACTTAGTCATTAGAGGTTTATAAGTAGAATGGATGAGTAGATATAAGTACCTTTATTGAAGAGTATTTTTTCAACTAAATTATGTATTTATGTACTCAATTGTTATCATATATAGTGACGATATGGGGCGGTTTGAAATATGCATGTATTGTAATGTGTTTTCAACATTAAGGCGAAAATAAAATGTATTTTTCACTTAAAATAAATTATTATATTGATTCAGCTATCTAACTAAAATGATGATTTCTGCAGAACAAAGTAATTCCAGCAAAAACAATTATTTCGATAGCTATGTGCTTGTCCGAGGAATCAAAAGCGTTATTAATTCAATCCATTGAAACATATAGGTATAAAAACAATTACTATACTAATTGAAGAACAAGACCCACGTGGAGATAAATTCATACAATATAAAATGTGACTTTTCATGAACAATCGCGCCTTTTCATAATGACAGATGTCAGCCATGAATTACTGACATTAGGCAAAAAAATCGCGTGATTTTTATTTTTTGACACGTCCATGAGTACGAGCCTTCATTGTCGGCGTTTCGGTTATCTCCTTTGGTTAGTTTCCCGATCATTGAAAAATCAACTTACCCTTCTATGATTGGGGAATGGATGAACCGTAAATAAGCGAATGAATGAATCACGGTTTAGCACATAGGCGTAGTATTTAAATATAGGGAAATATTATGTTTCAATACCGGGTACAGTACAGCTCATAACTTAAGTTCTATGCGCGATAAACTGGATCTGTTTTCAGATTCGGATTAGTCAGGAAAAAAGAGCTAGAGAATGTGTTATCAGTTTTCTTCTAGCTGCTATAGTTCTCGAGATCCCTTCAGTAATCAACGAATTTTGCCCACCCTGTACATAATGTACTATATGCACATATTCTATAAACAGCAATATGAAAATCGGTAAACATAAGTATGTGAGGAGAATGAAAACAATGGATATTCTGATATAAATGATACCTAATAATCACACATTAATTTGAAACGATGTTTGAGGTATATTATAAGCATAAGATGAAATAGAACATGTGTATTTCAATGGAAGCATTTAGTCATAGTCGTATACAGGGTCTTTCACGAGGAACCTCACCCATATTTATACGGGAAACTACTGAACGTATTTTCATGAAATTCAGCACTTATAAGTATTTCACGATGCTGATGAAATCTAAAATATTTTCAAGGCATGAGCACCTCCGGTTTGTCCGGAAATGACGTCAACTTCCGTTTTTCAAATTAGAACACCATTTTTTTATTGCAGAAATAGATTCCTTAGAAAATTTCAATTCATTTTGATGTAACATTTTTCAGTTTCAGTTGGAAAATTCTCTCTGAGCGGGAAAATTCGAAAAAAAAATCGAAAATAGAGCTCCGCTGAAACAAGAATAACTTCGAGGTTTTTCGATGGAAAATTTTCATTTTTGGGATTTTTCAAGATGTAAGATTGATGTATCCACTTTAAAAATCGAAATCGCGATTCATGATACAGGGGGTGAAAAAATCGCTTTCAAATTTAGGGATGACAAAATCGTGAAAAATCAATTTTTTCAAATTAGAACCCCATTTTTTTATGGCAGATATTGAATCTACGTTAAAAAATAATGTGAGTGTATGCATCACACCCTTGCCCTAAAGTGGATATTTTCTGAGTTATTCACAAAAAACTGTTTTTCGTCTTGAATTTTCAGCTATTTCTTTTCCCTTCACGCCAAAAAGATGACATTTTCAGGAATTGTTATTTGAACCATGCTGTAGATTTTTCACCCCTTCTTGAAACCGACTTCAAGTTACTATTAGGAGAACCATGGCAAACTCTCGGAGTTATCACTAGAGAAGATGCTCAAAGTTTTGACCGTTAATTTCTAGACATTTATTTATACGTCTCAGGAATGCTTCGTGCGTTGCTCTTCTTATTTCATCGGGAGGAAGAGATCTGCAAAAGTGTTTAAAAACCAAATTGAGTTTCAAAACTATGAATCTAAAAATCTAAACAAACCTGAACGCATTTCTGACTCGTTCTATGCAGTCCTCTTTATCAGTCAGGGGAGTTGAGTAGACAATATTTTTTATCCTACCCCAAACATAATAGTCTAAAGGAGTTAAATCGGGAGAACGTGGTGGCCAAAGATGTGGACCATTGTTCGCCAACCATCGATCTTCAAATAGCCTGTAGAGGATATTTGACACATTGAGTGAATTGTGTGGAGGCGCGCCATCTTGTTGATACCATAAGTCATTATAGTTCTGTACTAGCGGCTCAATTATTTGAGTCAATATGTCAGAATATCTATCTCCTAAGGGAGAACATTCTTTAAATAATGCAAACATGTGTAGTGTTCTATCTTACCAGTTAAAGTCCCATCATAAATGTGAACATCGAGAATTGCATTATTTTTGATGGCGCAAAAAACATTGAAACTCCAGGTCTCTTGAAAGTTCCATTGTCTGAAGTGGTCGTTGTTCTCTTCATCCCAATAATGACTGTTATGCCTATTAAAAGAACCATTCTTTGTGAATTTAGATTCATCTGTCCAAATTATACAGTCATAAAAGTTTTCATTCTCTTGAAATCGAATCATCATAGCTTCGCAAAACTGTGTTCTCCTGACGAAATCAGTTTCCTTCAAATGCTGTACCCTATTGAATTTATATGGGTGCATTTTATGTTTTTTCAATATTCTCCAAACACTCGATTGAGATAATCCCAGATCAATCTCGGCATCTTTGAGAGAATTTTGAGGATTCACACGAAAATATGCAAGAACTGTAATTTCGTTGTTCTCATCTTCTACTACACTTTTTTCTCTGTGTGTAGTTTTCTTAACGAAAGATCCGACATTTCTCAAGTTTGTCATGGTTCTGTTAATGGTATCTCTCGTTGGTCTGGGTCGGTCAGGAAACCTCTCAATGAACAGTCGAATCGTTCTATCTACAACTTTATTACATTCTCCATGAAGTAGAATGAGATTTAAATAATCTTCATTGGTAAAATTAGGCATAGTGATCGATTTTATAACTTAATACGAATTATCACCAAATTAATAGTAAACACAAAATGCTACTGAATAAAGAGGAATTTGGCAGATGTAATTAATGATATCTATCATTAAAAAAAAATAATGTAAAACATGAATCAATTTCAAGCGATGGACCAAAAGCTCTGGTCATAGTAACGGTTATCCAAACTGACATATAGGCAAAGCATAATCTGTCAATTTTGATAACCGAAACTATAACCAGAGCATTTGGTCCATCGCTTGAAATTGATTATTGTGAGTTTTTGCATATGGTTCATAAGGAATTATTTATTTATCACTGGAGAGAAAACCGATGGCCGATTAGTTGAAATAAATAGGTTTCCGATACAAATTCGAATCCAAATTCGCCATCTATTTAGGAACAACCTGTAACTTTTTTCTCTTGCATATTAGGGTAGTAAAATCTTAAACATGGTTTAAGTAACAGTTCCTGAAAATGTCATCTTTTTGGCGTGAAGGGAAAAGAAATAGCTGAAAATTAAAGACGAAAAACAGTTTTTTGTGAATAACTCAGAAAATATCCACTTTAGGGCAAGGGTGTGATACATACACTCACATTATTTTTTAACTTAGATTCAATATCTGCCATAAAAAATGGGGTTCTAATTTGAAAAAATTGATTTTTCACGATTTTGTCATCCCTAACTTTGAAAGCGATTTTTTCACCCCCTGTATCATGAATCGCGATTTCGATTTTTAAAGTGGATACATCAATCTTACATCTTGAAAAATCCCAAAAATGAAAATTTTCCATTCAAAAACCTCGAAGTTATTCTTGTTTCAGCGGAGCTCTATTTTCGATTTTTTTTTCGAATTTTCCCGCTCAGAGAGAATTTTCCAACCAAAACTGAAAAATGTTACATCAAAATAAATTGAAATTTTCTAAGGAATCTATTTCTGCAATAAAAAAATGGTGTTCTAATTTGAAAACCGGAAGTTGACGTCATTTCCGGAAAAACCGGAGGTGCTCATGCCTTGAAAATATTTTAGATTTCATCAGCATCGTGAAATACTTATAAGTGCTGAATTTCATGAAAATACGTTCAGTAGTTTCCCGTATAAATACCCTGTAGATTAGCACCATGTTATGACTTTGTTACAATTATGACCCTGGTAGAAATTGCGAGATTATGCTTGTGATCCATTAATTGGTCCCAAATCCTCATTGTAATGACTTTTGAATTTCTATTTTTTATTAGGAATGAATTTTGGAAAGTTAATAAGATAAGATAAGGTTATTAATAGCTCAAGAATATTTCTCAATGGAAGTTTCCTGTAATACATCCATTGTCATTCTTACTTTTTAGAAGCGATGTACTCATATTGATTAAAGATTAACACATTATCTAAAGGCAAATTTTGGCGCTGTAACCACAGGTAACCATAGTTAGTAGTTACCCGTGACGTCATAGTCACGTAGTTACTTCTGTCTGTCAACTCCAAAGAGACCCTCACTTTTCTTTCTTACTTCTGCCTGTCAACTCCAAAGAGAACTTCGATACTATCTTGTATCGGAAGACTTCTTTTATTTAGAAGAATGGAAATTGTATCCATTTTTATCAAACAAGCGTGCAAAAACAATAATGAAAAAACCTTCCAGATGTCTCAAAAATGAACATTAAAAATTGGGTAAAAATCTCGACTTCGTTGGAAATTAATATATCGTTATCGGGAAAGAAGTCAAATAAATTAATGAGGACTACAAGTGTATTCTTTATTGATATTTCCTAGCTTTCGTTCCTACTTTTGGAACTTCTTCAGGGACTGAAAACAAATAAATGATGTTACTTGAAATGAGCATTCACTTATAGAAGTGCTAAAAAAAAACTTACATTCAATGTGAATTTTGAATACATAGGACCAATTACTATCTACCATATAATTTAATGTTTCATCCATAGCTGCAACTTCTGAACCATAATTGGTTTCACAATATTAAATTATTAATTAAAATTTCTTACACTTTCTTTTTAAAATCTAAAAACAACAACTAATGACAAGCTCAAATGCAATCTAAAAAATTTTTTGCACCGGTACAAAACGACAGGAGGAGTGACTTCTTTCCCGAAAACTATATATGAACATTAAAAATATTTGAAACTCCCCCAATTTTTTCTTTCTCGAATCTATGTTCATAAACTCATTCCATTTCACTCTTTCGAAAGAGATAGAACTACATACTACACGAGTAACCCTGCTCAAGAGGAAGGTTAAGCGGTATGGTATGCGTGACGTCATAAATACGTCATAGTTACATAGTTAGCTCCGCGAAAATGTGGTAACCCAAGTAACTACATGTAACCACAATCTGTAGTAAGCTGTGGTTACAGCGCCAAAATTCTTCTTAAGTAATAAGATTATTTATCATTATAAACCATATCTTTGCAGATATAACATTTCATCAAATCATAAGGAGAGTAATGTTGCAATGGAATCATCAAAAATGAAGATCATGAAGAGTATCAATATCTCAATCATATCAAAAATATCCTTGATGAAGGAGTTAAGAAGGGTGATAGAACTGGGGTTGGTACCATTTCAATATTTGGTGCTCAAATGATGTATTCCTTAAGGGAAAGTTCTGAAGAGCTGTAGTGGAAGAACTTTTGTGGTTTATTCGAGGAAGTACAAATGCATTGGAATAAAGAGAAAAAATTTTAATATATGGGATGGTTATAGCACTAGGGAGTATTTGGATTCAATTGACTTTACTGATAGAGTAGAAGGGGATTAAGGACCTGTTTATGGATTCCAGTGGAGACATTACGGAGCAGAATATAAAGATAATATTATTATTATTATAAAAGTTGCTACAGAGTTGAGGAAAACTATAAAACTCCCAACAAAATGACATTAAAAATAACTCAAATGAGAAATTGAACAGAAAAATAAAAGTGAACAAATGCACACACGCACACTTCAGCACCGCACCAGTCCTCCGCCTGTCAAACCTATTCTTAAAGGCGTTCACCGATGGAGCTCCAACTACATGCGGTGCAAGCTGATTCTAGCAATCGAAAACTCGATTGCTGAGAAAATGTTCGCGGCTTCTCGTATAAAATCTCTCCCGTGCCAGTTTCAAGCCATGCCCCTTGAGCGAATTAGTATTTAACTCACAGGAATACGATAGTGCTCAGTGCCCTAAACAAGACTATCATATCCCCTTTACGCTTACGATCTGCAAATGTGTCAAGACTCACGGTGATCAAACGTCCTTGGTAGTTAGGTCTTCGAACTCCGAATGGCAGCCTCGTATCGCGTGGATGTAGAGACTCGAGCATTTGACTTTCTCGTCGTAGCCATGGGTCCCAAACAGGACCATCAAACTCCAAGAGTGGACGGATGTATGTCGTATGAAGCACTGCTGGATCATGTAAAACCGTTGTTTCGCTTTATTACAGGTATGAAGTACGTGTTGGCTCCACGACAGATCACTGCTTATGACAACACCTAGATCGACTTGACTTAGACATTCCTCGACAGCAACACCATGAATGAAATAAGGTTGTCTCGGATTATTGTTGCCCAGATGTGAGACACGACACTTCGATATGTTCAGTGGAAGCAGCCAATTGGAACACCACCCCACCACGAAATCAAGATCGCTCTGAAGATTCCGCGGACAGGCCGACCTATTGTAGAGTTTCAAATAATGAGCGTAGAATGCAGAAAGGCATGCCAACATAGGTGGTAGATCAGACACAAACAGAAGGAAGATCAGAGGGCCAAGAACGAATCCCGGCGGCAAACCACTCAGAACTGATCTCAAAGAGGACAATACATCACCAACTCTTACCGCAAAGGAACGATCTGATAAAAAGAAATCGATGAATCTTAAAAGTGATCCGCGAATACCTAAGTGTTCCAGTTTGTAAAGAAGTCTTCTCTTTGGTACACGGTCGAAAGCTCTTGCAAAGTCAAGATACAAAACATCCATAGAAATTCCATTATCCAAAGATTTGGTCCAACCGTCCAGGCAAGTCAGAAGATTAGTAATAATTGATCTCCCCGGGACGAATCTATGCTGTTGCGGTGGAATAATTGATTTTTGCAATGCAAACTGAAGCACCTGCTTACAGACTATTTATTCGAGAATCTTGGCCACGGTCGAAGTGAGGCTTATTGGTTTATAATTTTCAGCATTGAGTTTGTCGCCCTTCTTGAAGATAGGTGTTATCGTTGAGAGCCGCCATGCCGAAGGTACGAAACCGGTAGACAGCACACGCTTCATGATGATGCACAATGATTCACAGATGGAAGTTGCAAAGGTTTTAAGCAAGATCGGCGTAAATCCGTCAGGACCAAGAGCGGAAGAGACGTCTTATCCGAGAAGAAGTTCCTGAACCATCAATTCTGTGATAACTTTTCCTTCTAAAGAATCGTTATTTCGGGGACAATTGATAACGGGCATCGGACCATCCGGCTCAGTCGTGAACGAAGAGAAAAAGGAGTCGGCAAGAATATTGGCCGACTCAAGTTCATTATCTGTCACTCTACTGTTCGCATCGGCAACAATAGGGACCGAGGCCTTGCTATTAAACTTAGATCGCATGTACTTGAAAAACTTTCTTTGGTTTACGGATTTTGCTAGATTCTGTTCATAAGTTATTCTAGATTTTTTAATCGTAGCTGAGAGGCGATCAGAAAACGTTCTATGCAGCAGAAAATCTTGTGTTGAACTACTTCTTCGGAATCTTTGCCAGATTATACAATCCAATCGACATCCCAAAAATGGCATCGCCTCAATGTTATTGTCTTGTACAATTTTATGTTGCTAATGATGAATTGTCGTGCTTGCTGTATCAAACGTCTGCAGATATGAATCTTGGGATTCCATTCAATATTGCCAGTTTTACCTATATGATAGCTCATATTACTGGTTTGAAAGTTAGTTGAAGCAAATTCTACTTCATCTCATCGATATACCTTCTTCCTGCCAGGTGAGTTTATACATACCCCATGTATACTTGAATCATGTTGAAGCGCTAAAATTACAATTGCAGCGGACACCAAGATCCTTTCCAAAATTGAAAATCAGACGAAAGGTTGAAACCATTGAAGATTTCACGTTTGACGATTTTGAACTAATAAACCACTCCCAAAAATCAGCATGGAAATGGCAGTTTGAAAAAAAAACTTGGTTTTATCGAAATAATATAATGAGAATATTTTAAAATGTACAGAACTTATTTTTGTGGATGTATGTACCACAGTATCAATATTTCGAATGACTAGTTTGAACAATAAATATTTCCTTATTGTTTTTCTCATGATACTTCGTTAATCAATCACTAAGGTTTGCTGCTATGTTGATTTCGCCTTTTGTAGATACAAGGGTAGTCTTCTTCACTTTGTTCTGCAGATCTATTGCTGAACTGACAGTTTTGATGTATGTCAAGGTACTCGCTGGCAATTCTCTCTTGTACAATTTATTGGCGAAAAATCCTAACAGCACCATTTCAGCAAGCATCAAGGTGTTATGTATTACTGAAAAATTATGTGTTGAAAAAATTTCTGGAACAAAGTGAAGGTACATTTGTAAAGACTATTCTCGATTAAGAAAAGTCTTGAAGTTTTCATAGGGTAGGTTTAGAATCCGAATGGGCCGTTGAGTTCTTTGATTCTGCTAATTGTTTCGAAAATTTTGGTTCTCAAACACCAAGAACACCGTCCCGATTTTAAATATTCTATGCCATATTAATTGGATGAAGTGTGAATCGGGGCGAGCTTCAAATCTTAATGGAAAAATTTGGGTGAAATTTCGACTTTTCTGGGCGAAAGTTGAAGAATGGAACTAATAAAGTAAACTGTGAGTGGATACCTATGCCGCACAGGCACAAAACTGGATACTGATATAAAATAATTGAGTTCACTGTGGAAAGAATGATAACATAACAGTGGGTACATCTATTGCTTTTTTCTATGTTGAAGAGTCCGTTAATTTTTATATAATTTTAGGTAATGATTTCCATTTAAATGTTCATGAAAATTGGAATTTCAATTCAACTACTCTCCTTAACTTTTCAGGTTTCCATGTTGGTTCCACAGTTATACTCAGAATTTTAATCACAAAATTATCCACCAACCTTTTTCAGTGAATGAGATTTTTTTGGCAAATGCAGAAATAATAATGATTTACTAAGGGCATATCTTTAATGACCGCGTTATGTTTCGAAATCGTAGGATATTATTTTGTAAAGCGTCCCCCAGCGAACGGGCCGCTGACCGATCCGCTAACGACAAATAAAACCACGTACTCAACGGACGTTTTCGGGCCGCGGGCTCACCAGTCCGACTACCGAACCCACGACGCGACCCCAACTGATCGTGCAATTTAAACTTTAAACGTGATGTGTGGGCGCCAGTGGATTTGTCCGTTGACTCTCAGTCACACGTGGTCTAATTGAGAGATTTAGATATGTCTTTCTAGGAAAATAAAGTTTTTTGGCAGGAATTTATCCTTTTTTATCAATAGAATCCATGCCTATGGGATGTCAAGAGTAAAGATTATCGCAACAAAGAAAGTTTCTTGAATGATTCTCCCAGGTATTTGAGGAGAAATTACACACAAAAACTTCAAGTCCTCGTATCTCCTCCCGGTTGCCAAAAACCTCAAGGTTGTAACTAAACCTTCTTCGGCACTGGCAGCTTCTCTGAATAAAATATTTTTCCTTTTTATTAGAGGTTCTTTTAAAGTTAATAATAACTCTTGAAATGTTTCATAGTACCTACGTTCATTCGAAGATAATTGCGATAATGTCATCATTGGATATATTTCAGAAAACGTAAATGTGTGAATTTTTCTCTCTTTTGCAACCATGCTTTCATCCAAACCCTCTTTTTCTTTTGTTATGCTATTCACATGAATCCACCAACCACCAAAGCAACTTTTGCCTTTCTAGATAATACGGGAGCCATAACGCTCTTTGTCTAGGGCTCACCATATTCAAAATGAACTCTCTCACATGGTTCAAGTAATATGTGCGTTTTCACGGATGGTTTGCATACCGGGTCGCAGTCCGGTCCGGGTTCGAATAGTGAATGGTGAGCTTAAGGAAATATATAATTGAATAAGTTCACCATGATATTCATGTGAATATTTTGTAACGGTATAATTTAATCCGTTAAATTATACTGTTACAAAATACATGATGGCATTGTATAAAGATTAAAAATAGTAATAATGAAGTGTTTTTTATTTGCACCGTCATATACAGCACAAAACAAAATCAACGCGAAGTCTACGCTACTCCACTTGAACTCTAACAAAACACCAATTTAATTAAACTTAAACTGAAAAATATCTGTATACCAAGCATCAGAAATCAAAAAAATCATCACACAAACTTTAAACTAACCGTTGTCAAAACTAAAGCTGAGTCGGAAGTAATTGTTTCGTGAAACACACTTTTAAATTACCCAGAGAACCAAATTATCATCTTTAGGAATATCATTGGAAATAGTGACTGCATTGTAAGTGAACGAGCGCCGAAACATGGTTGACCTGAATTTAGGCAACATGAGAGCGGATCTATGTCTGATCGCAACATCATGTACATCATCACGAAAAATTAATTTATTTCGCAGATACGGAGGATGAGACGAAGACAAAACACGGAACACCAAAATCGCCATCCGAAACTGGAACGTGTTATCGAGCTCTAACCACTGGACTTCATTTATTTTCTCAGAAACTCTATCATAATTTCGTAGCCCAAAAATAAATCTACAACAAGAATTCAGTATTTTTTGGAGTCTGTATTTGTTTACAGAATCCAAACAGGGATAATATAGTGTAAGACCGTAATTCAAAACCGACAAGATCAGGGTTTCGCAGAGGTACTTGCGAGAATTAAAACTAAGAACATGACGATTTCGGTATAAATGCCGAAAAGCAAGAAATGACCTTCTTACAAGCAACTCAACGTGCTCGACAAATCTCACCCTGCAGTCAAACACCACACCGAGATTTCTATAACTTTTCGTAAAAGGAATTGGTTCGCTTCCGGCCTCCAGCGATACCTGCCGAACGATGGTTTCTTGATTTGATTTGAGGGAAAAGAACACGGAAACATACTTAGAGATAGTTAACATCAAATTGTTGTCGTATGGGTAATTAGCCAAGCTAGACAAGTCGGAATTGATCCGCTCAACTGCAACACCAATGCGGAAGGGATGGAAGGAAAGGCGTATCTGGGTATCAACTGCATAAAATAAATCATGAAGAAGAACAACACAACTCTATACATATCCGCCACTTAAATCAAGAAAGCACAGGTCCCAATATTGACCCCTTAAGAACACCAGACAACACAGGGGCAAAATCTGATGATTCACTGCCAACTCGCATTCTTTGGAATCTACCTGTGAGATAAGATCTGAAAAATCACAAAGCATTTCAATCGAAACCATAATAGGACAATTTAGTACACAACAGTTTGTGATCAAGAGTGTCGAATGCCCTGGCGAAATCCAAAGGTGTAAGAATGGTGAACTCTCCCCTATCCAAAGCCCTAAAAATGTCATCCACAATATTCAACAGAAGGGTAGTGGTACCGAAGTTTTTTTTAAACCCTGATTGCCTGAGAGTTATAATGTCTTCCTCTGTAATGAACTTATATATTTGTTCCCATAATATTTTCTCGAGCTCTTTTGAGAAACAAGGGAGAATGCTTGTAGGTCGAAAATCGCCTAATTTATCAGGGGTAGTGGTTTCATGATTGAAAATTTCCAAGTTGGAAAAGGAAGTATAATATCAATCGATAACTGTATCATCCTGGCAGAAATGTCATCAAATCCAACAGCGTTCGACCTCAGATTGAGCACTATCTCCCTGACCTCCTCCGGAGATGCAAGCCTGAATGAGAACTGAGCATCAGTGTTAAAGGTATTCAGTTCCTCAGGATTTCTGAAGCGCTCAGAAAAAGAAGCGTCATCTCTTCCCACCCCGTCAATAGAGCGGAAAGCTCTCCAGAAATGTCCGTAGCCTCGAGACTCAGCCTCATAGCCGTAGTAACTATGTTACAAAGGGTAGCATAATATTTGAAATCTATCAGGCTTCTGTTGTTCTAATACTTGGTCAATGCCCTATCCCTCATAACTTCATCATACTCTTCAGGGTAGGCGTTATCCACTCGATGTAAGGGGCATGTTTGTCGAAGATCTGTCGTATAACGGCTTAAGATGGAAATATTCGAATCAATAATTATGAAACGGTACATTTCATGAATCAGCTCTAAAATTTTCCGCGCAGAAGCCGCGATAATCTCTGTATATTCCTAGGGCTGCCTATTTCTGGTTTTACATCCATCTCACAGAAGACACCCCGATGATCGGACATAGAATTATCCAACACTCCTGAATCAACTACAAGCTCAGACCTATTCGTACAGATTACATCGAGCAACGTGCGTGTGATCATGGTTATACGGGTAGACTCCGTAATTAGCTGCTGGAAATCGTAAGAATTAATGCAATCCGCAAATAAATTTCCATGGTTTAGCTAATCCTCATTTACGTGTCCCGTAGAAATAATGTGGTCGTACTGAGGTGACACATATGATAATACATCGTCCAAATATTTAACGAAGACGATAAATTGTTGAGAATCGATTCTCTCGGCTCAAATTTGTACTTTCCAGGAATTAAGAAGTCTCAGATACAAACTAAAGATTTATTTCTATATTAAAACAGGCTTACATGCGTTCATGATATCGTGCGTACAACAACTGTCATGTCTCCTATTTTTTTATGCATAGTTGGTAACTACCATATCGATTGTGTCAACACAGCGCCATCTCCTGTGTATATGTGGAGTATAGTACATTTACATACAGATTCCTTTTTTCATTTCAACACCCCCTCTCAATTTGAATTTATATGAAATCAACATATTCAATGAAACCTAAATTTAAATTGTACATTGAGAAACATTTAACATTTTTCTGAATTTTCCAGACTGATTTTTACAAGGAGCTCCGGTAAAAATATCGGCAACATTTTTCTCTGTTTGAACATATGTACTTCAATAATAAGTTTTTAGCTGCACAGTCTTTTATGAAATGTGCCTTTATACCTATATGTTTAGACCTTTTGCTATTGTCACAGCTTAGAATTGATTTTAATGTAATTTGAATATCTACCAGCAATATTGCTCTTGTATCAGTCAAATTAAAGTCTTTCATTACCTCATTCAAATATAATAGTTCAGATACTGTCACGGCACTAGCTAGGTATTCAGCTTCATAACAAAATTGTGCCACTGCACTTTGTTTGCGAGAAATCCAAGACACTAAATTGTTGTCGAAGAAAATCGCGCACCCACTTACACTTTCTCTATCAAGTTAATCATTGCCCCAGTCGGATGTAGGATTCTTTTCGCTGCTTGCCACAGTTGATTTGTAGGTTTATCCGTGAAACGGCTCAAAAATATAACGGACAAAAAATTTGTCCGGTCAGCTAATTGTTCGTAGATAGAGTAGTGATCCAATTAACTCTTTGTGAGGTACATTCTCTATTATCGGTTGATTTTCCACTTGGAAATTTACCTCCATAGGAGTCAGTGCTGGTTCACTGTCTATCAATCCAAACTTCTTAATCATTTTATTTGTCGTCTCACTTTGGGAAAAGTTCCCAAATCTTTCGCTGACATTTCTCTCTGTAATGCTTCAATAAGTATACTTTTGTATGGTCTAGTACCAGTAGTAATTATGTCATCGACCCATAGTAGCATCCATACATCTTCTCCAGTATATAGGCAAAAATCACATGAAGAAAGTTTTAGATTATTCCTCACTGTAAATTCTTTGAAAGTGGCATTCCAGGCTCTGGGTGCTTATTTCAAACCATACAATGCTTTGTTTAGTCTGAGCGAATTGTAATTCTTTTCAACTTTTACTCCTTCTGAGATTTTTATATAAATCTCATTTCTTAATTTGCCTTGAAGAAATTCTATTGGAATATCTAATTGTATTATATCCCAGTCATTTTCAAGTGCATGTGTAATAAATATTTCAATTGTAGAATACCTTGCAACTGGTGCATAATTGTAATATGTCTGAATCCCTTCCTGATAACCTTTGGCTACCAATCTTGCCTTCTTCACACAATTTGGCTTAATTATGAAAAGCCAACGTGTATCTATTGCTAATTTTTGTCTTGGAAGTTGCAAAGGTTGCCAAGTTTCATATTTTTCAAGGGCTGTTAGTTCGTTATTTATAGATACTTGCCACTCTGTTGACTTTCTCGCTTCTCGATAGGATTTTGGTTGCTCGGTTATGAAGCAATATGCTGCCTAATACATTTCATATTCATTTACTCTTTCTGGAGGCTTCACTTGTCGTTTGCTGTCTGATCTGGACTTTACTTGTACGTGTTCTTCCGAACTTTCATATTCTATTGGCCTTTTTCATCTATCCTGTTTGTTTCATACTGTTCTTCCTCCTCTGCTTCTATATCTCTGTAGTCAATCATATCATTAATGTTCAGCTTCTTACTATCATGAACTAACATTAACATTAACATAACTATCGTTAACCTTCATCGAAGTACTTCCTGCAGAAAACTCCCTTCATCTAAAGGAAATAGATTCGTGAAAAGAAAAATGTGGATCTTTACCAGGATTTTCTATTTGTGTCGGTCCATCTCTAATACGGCAGAACTATAAACTGAATGCTTAATGTGTGTTACAGGACGCACTTCAAAGTGGTGTGCAATACAAGGGTGGATTAGTTGCAACTGATTCCAACTGCATCTCTGTGGAACTGGACAATGCACTTTTCAGAAGACTCCACAAGAGAATAAGAGAATCAATTTTGGCAGATGTGACCAATTTGATGACAGGAGTTCAATCAGATAACTCATCAGAAGAGAACCACTCTAAAAGCCAGGGAATTCCTGAACTGAATTCTACTTGTGATGAATGGGAGGAAATTGGTTACGACATCGAACAAACAATTGAACAACTATAAGAGAAAAGGAAATAAAGAAGGATAACAAAACACAGGGATATTGAATAAAGTTGTGACCTCTCTTCCTGGTGAAAGCGAAGCCCAATCCGAACTGGGTAATGCGCAGGGGGAAGAAAACCTCATAACCTGTGAAGGACTGGGAGAAATAAACACGAAAAACACTGATGTCACTGACACCTTTGACAGCGATGGGACGGATTGGAAATTCCTAGCACGAGGGAGCTGAGTTTGCAGACTCAGCAACCCCTTGAAGCAGCCAATAAAGAAAACAGATGGCAACTGGTAACAAGAAGGAAACAAAAACCTATATATGGCACATATGTGGCAACAAGTTAAATCAGTGCGTTTGTGCCAGTAGCTCACATACACTTGTCCAAAATACAACAGAATCATAGTGTAGATGATATAATTGAATATATGAAGACAAAACTCCCGAATACTGAAATCAATTGCTCTGAACTGAATGTGGAATCTGGCATGTATAAGAGCTTCAAAGTGACCATACCAGCAAATCACAGCTCGGAGGTTCTTGATGCGGCTTTTTGGCCTCAAAATATAGCCATCAAAAAATTTTAAGAAATAAAGAATAATGGCCCGGTTGACCGGAGGAGGAGTGGTGTCCAGAGGAATTCTTTTCGAGATGTTGCAGAGAACAGACACATAATGACACAAAGATCACTCTGTTCAATCAGAATATGCAAGGACTAAGTATTAAAGTTGACCATCTTAACACCATACTTGTAAAGGAACAACAACCTGACATTGCTTGCTCGACTGAACATTGGCTGCAAGATTGCCAGGTTGCCACTATAGCTCTAGAAAACAATAAAAACTACTAGAAGACAATATAGGGGAGGCGGTGTTTTAATTGCAGTAAACCAAAGTACAAATGTTGAGAGCATGTTAGAGGAGAAGACTTTCGAAGTAGCTGGGACGGAGATATCAGACATCAACTGTGTAGTAATTGCAGTATATCGTTCACCTAAGGGACAGTTTGAGGCTTTTGTAACTCGAATGAGTCAGTTGCTTGATATGGTGTCGGATAGATACCCTGACCGTGGAGTCATGATTGTAGGGGACTTCAATGTTCACTTTGAATCAGAGGAAATAGAGAAACTACAGCTCCTGAATGTGATGATGTCATATTGTTTAGCTGTTGAAATGAAGGAGGCGACAAAGATTGCCAAGACTAGAAATACATGCTTGGACAATAATTTCACCAACTTCAGTCACAATGTCTTGGTGAGAGCAACTAGAGAGATGCATGTGTCTGACCATTCTACGCAGCTGATGTCCTTTTGGGTAGATCAAAAAAACCATAGAGACACACAGGTGAAACTTAAGCAGTTCAGGGAATACAATGAATCAAACAGGAGTATATTTCGAAAACAACTAGCAGAAGCAGACTGGAGACAGATACTACAGTGTGGTGATGCGGCAGATATGTTCACATCGTTTCACACTGAATTCATGCGCATCTTCGACTGTAGTTCTCCTATTGAAAGCAAGAAAATTCCCAATCCCACAAAAAGAAAGAATACATATAGAGCTGAAGAAATCCAAGAGATGAAAAAAAATTAGACGCCCTTCATACAATAATAATGGTTAAGAAGGATGCACATTCATAATGTTGCTACAAGGCTTTCAGAGAACTATACAGAACAGAAATCAATCAGACAAAAAAAACTATTTCTGATAGTTTGTTTGATTCCTCAAACAGGCAGAAGGAAGTGTGGAAGATAATTAGAGAGGAGACAGACTCCCCAACCGCTATGGCGGAACTTCGGGCTTGGCTGATGACTTTGGTGAGCACTTTCTGGAGATCTGCAGTGGATTGAAGACGGACGCACGAGACAAAGAGATTCTACCTAAACAGGACTCACGGAACATGAAATGCTCGGGCGTGGGTGGCTTGTGCTTTTTGGCACCGGTTACGGAAGAAGAATTAAAAACCATTATGGGACGTATATGGACAAACAGACCTCACACATCTACGGAGTTGACACAAAAACAATAAAGGAAGTCGCAGAAGAAATGGCCACTTACTGTCCTTCTGAATCGGTGTATGGTGGAAGGTGTATTTCCTGAAAAACTAAAGATTGCTAAGGTCACACCAATATTAAAAAAGGTGAAGTTAACTTGTGTAACAGCTAAAGGCCAATATCGATTCTTCCAGCAATATCTAAGGTTTTTGAGATGGCCATCAGAGATAGACTGATTAAGTACCTGGAAAGTAGCGGACTACTGGATGACAACCAACGTGGGTTCAGAAAGAGGAGATCTACAACATCGGCTGTTCTAAAAATTCTGAAATCAGTAATACGTGCCTTGGAAAATAAACAACTAGTGGAACTCGTCCTGGGCGATTTTAGCCAGGCATTTGATACGGTGGGTCACGAGGTGCTCCTGGAGAAGTTCTGAAACTGTGGAGTCAGAGGACTGCCGAACGATCTGATAAGGAGTTACTTAAAAAATAGAAGACAACATGACTTCTGGAATGGAAGATTGTCGAAACCGTGGCTCATCCGCCAAGGAGAACCTCAAGGTTCGGTGTTGGGACCTTTGCTGTTTGTCGTCTACAACTATGACCTCGACAATGAAAAATGTGAAACAACGCTTTACGCTGATGAAAGGTCCAGCTTACAATAGCTGACACGGTTGCCGAGCTAGAAAACATGAAGGCTGAGGTGATGCAGAGCACCTCGAATTGGTTTGAATTGAATAACATGAAACTCAACATAGATAAAACAGAATTCCGCAACTTCAAGCACAATGAGGAGAAGACTGTGAAATTTCTGGGTATACATTTCCACTCGAAATTGACCTGGGTGGTCCATGTCCGGAGTTTACTACCAAGATTGTCCCCATCGCTGTACGCCATAAGAAGAATAAAATATCTGACAGATCATCAGGCTACAAAGACTGTGTATTTCTCGAATTTTCACAGCATTGTCTGTTATGGTATACTAGTATGGGGAGCAGATGCTGGACTAAGCGACGTTCTTCTCCTACATAAAAAGGCAATAAGTGTTCTGCGTGTCTTGGCTCGGACGGACAGCTGTAGAGAGTCGTTCAAGAAGGAGAGAGTGCTAACTGTTAGGGCAGTTTATATATTGGAAGCAGTGAAATACGTGCATTGTCATGTATCAGATTTCGCTTACAAACTGCGAGCACCAGTTTACCATAAAAAGAAAACCCAACAGAACTCTCAATATTGGGGGATCAAGCTCTAAAACCACCTTCCTGATGACATTAGGAGAAGACCATTGAGACTATTCACGAAATGGGTCAAGAGCTACTTGCATAGCATGCCTTACACACCTTTAAGGAATTTTTGCAGTCTACCTTTTAATTAATATGCGCGTCCTTAACTGTTATGGTTGTGAATATTTTATTGTGAATTGTGTATTTTTTATATATTTTGCTATTCATATTGTTTTGTGCTGACATGTCATGTAATATGCTTGATGGCAAAATAGATATGATATAATATGATATTATACACTGAATCATTTTCATGGAACTTCACATCTATAGATATCAGGATTTCATCATTGTTGAAATCCTATAATCTGTGACCATTAGAAATGTAACCAACCATTCTAACTGGTATTGCTTTGGTTTCTAGTTTATCAGATGATTTTGGTAGTTTGAGAATCCAGGCTTTACTGCCAAATACCCTCAGTTTGCTTAAGTCTAGTTTTCCAAAATAGATTTTTGCGGGTGTTCCACCTGATAAAGCACTTGTTGGTGATCTATTCAGTGCGTAGGCAGCAATGCGAATTGCTTCACCCCATAAATGCCTAGCCGTATTTGTTTCTGCAAACATAGTTCTCACTTTGTTCATGAGTGTCCTATTGGCTCTCTCGCTCACACCGTTTTGTTGGCTTGTATATGGGATAGTATACAGTAATTCAATACTTTTCTGTTGATAAAAATTCTTCAGTTCAAATTAAATAAATTCCCCTCCATTGTCTGCTCTTATTCTAGCACATTTAATTTCATTTGCATTTAATTTTCTTATATAATTCATCAGATTGAATTGTGCCTCATCTTTTTGTTTTAGCAAGTTAACTGTCATAAAGTGACTAAAATAATCAATGATTACCTGAAAATATTATTCTCCTGCTTTTGTTGGTGTGGATTTCTAGTTGCCTTGCCTTCTTCACGGACTACACATCACTGATGGTCCAGGTAAATGGAGTTTTTTCTTGTACTGTTCAGGAATATGTCCTAATCGCTTGTGCCATAAACCCCAGTCATATTGATGAATGCAGTTGAATTGGTCAAAATTACCTTGAAATCTACAATATACAAATTTCCTCTTAAGAAGCATTCTATTTCTGTATTTGTTCTGCCTTTTATAATAGCTTTTTCTTTCTTAAATAAAATAGAATTTTCCTCATCATTTATTTACTTGACTGATAGCAAATTATATTTCAAATTAGGTACTACTACAGCATTAAAGTCTATGTTTGAATTACAGTATACTATACGATATACAAGCCAACAAAATGGTGTGAGCGAGAGAGCCAATAGCACACTCATGGACAAAGTGAGAAGGATGTTTAGATTTTCATATTTGCGTGAAAATATTTTCCCCTCCTATTTATATTAATAGTATTTCCATTTTCACTTTAATTTTAATATCTGTTTCTAAATCCTCTATATTCTGCATGTATTTAGACATGCTCTCCATTACTAAATGATCTGTGGCTCCACCATCTAATATAATCTAATTCTACATTGCTTTCACTCACCTTCTTAGTTTTCTATTTAGCTACCAATATTTCTGTCAAAAAAGAAATACCTGTTTCTTCATCAACGGTCTTACTTATATTTGCCTGTTTTCCTTCACCTACGAAGTAACTACCTCTTTTTCCTCTTTTGAATTCTACTCTCGACCGTTCTTCCATTTTCTTATTTTTCTTTGGACAATCTCTGATGAAATGGCCAGCTTCTCCACACTCGAAACAGTTTCTTGGGCTTGAGTTGTACTTTCTTGTATTCATATGAAATGCACAGCTTTTGTCCTTCGATTCATCATCCCGAGTTCCTTTTAATTTCAGCTCAGCATCCAGTAGTCGACCTTCAACAAATTCAAGAGAAATTGCTGCACTCACAGTTTCTATAGCTGTTATCACATCATATTTTTCTGGCATGGTTAGAAGTAGGTAACAGGGTTTGTCTGTCTCATCTAACTTCGATCCTGCTGCTTCAAGTTCCCTCAATGAATATTCCACCTTCATGAAATGTTCTTGAAGATCTTCTGATGTACACTTCCATTTCAGGAGCTTCTTCATGATGAATAGTTTTGATATTGTGCTTTTCCTCTCAAAAATATTCTCTAACGATTTCATCATACCTGCAGCTGTTGTCGCATCCTTGAAGTATTCAAGATGCTTGTCAGAAATGCATTGCACAATAATTATAAATTTCGCCTTTGTGTCCTTCCTCATGCACATGTCCTGTGTTATCTTCCTGAGAAATTTTATTCACTTCGTTGACTTCTATTACGTCTCTCACTCCTTCTTTATCCAGTAGAACTTCTACTCAAAATTTCCGATTCGAATGATTGGTGTCCCACAATAGAGGAAACGGTAAACTTGATGGCGCCATCTTCTTGACTCGAAAAATATCTATTTTTCACTTACTCGATTCAAATTTTTTGGATGTCTGGGCCCATAACCTGTAGGGAATCGATCCTCCCGGCTCAAGTTTGTACTTTCCAGGAATTAAGAAGTCCCAGATACAAACTGAAGACTTATTTCTGTATTAAAACAGGCTTACATGCGTTCATGAAATCGGGCTTACAACAACTGTCATGTCTCCTATTATGTTATGTAAGGATACATTAATTGTCTCAATTCCTAACCAATCAAATGCGAAGCGCTTCCGAGGAATTCCGAGAGCATTCGTGTGAAGTCGGTTATTGATTGCTGGATCTTGGCGGGATTTCTCTGTACGCAATCTGTTTTGTGTTTTGTTTACTAATCTTTAATCGACTCACGACTGATACTTGCTACTGACTCTCAAAGTCACAACAGCGAGAAGCGAGTCAGTGTTTTAGTTTCTCCACATTCAGATGAAAACGATACACTATATCTCAACGAACCTACAAGAAGCAAACGTATTTTCCAAATGATAAATAAAACTTTCTCGCACGTTTTACATTCATCATTTTCGGAATCTTTTCATATAGTTATTTGTTATGTAAAGAATGTATATCTTTATCTTACAAGGTTGATGGTAGTTTCTGTTTTTATATAGCTTAGGTGTAGTTAATATTGCTAATGTTCAAGATGCTTAGAAGTTGTGAAATGTGTATGTTGTTTTGAAGGTGAGGATTAATGCAATGTGTGTATAGTTACAGTTCTTAACATATTAAGGTGCAAATAATAATTATAGTTAACACTCTCTTAGCAATGCTTAGTTTTTTGAAGAAACACAGTAAAAGTATTCAATTTTAGAATTTTATTATTTTGGATTGAAATGTAATGTAATGTATTTATACAAATATTGCATTTTGGTTCAGGTGTAAGGGGAGTTGGGAGCTAGTTTCAGACAATGTCAAATGACATTCATATGTTAAGTTGGGATTTGAATCGATGATGTGAAAAAACCGTTTTCTCTTTGTTAGCTTTGGATTACTAACCCTGGAAGTTATCGAATATTAATTTTTTCATTTGTTATTGTGATAATTTACTCGAAGTTTATAATAAAAACAATTTGAAATATGATTATTATGTATATTTTTTCTGTTCCTTATTCCTTTAAAGTAATAACCTACTCTTCATTAACTATTTTATAACGAAAATTTGGTGAATTTTAAACTGAATCATTGATGAAATATGGATCCTTCACCAATTTGCAGATAGCAAAGTGCTAAGTAGAATATTTTGAGAAATACTAATTATTTGGAAGTTAAATTAGAAAATACTAATATTTAATAAAATAAATGAAGCTTTCTCCTTTGGGACAGTGTTGCTCAGACAATAATTTAAAGAAAGTTGATTATCTTAGAATATATTAAGAACCTGAATAATATCTTTTTCGGGCTATCCCGAAGATTCAGAATTCATTATGCATTGTGATAATTCATCGTGATATTCCTAGCACGTTCTCTACATCTAAATTTATTCATTAATAAAATGGTAATTGATACACAACGAGGCAAAAACATCTTAATTTTGGCCAATATACTGAATGAATAACATTTAGAAATACTAATGTAAAGCACAATGTACTTAACTGTTTGTTTATAATAATATACCTTATCAAATGGTAATATACTGAATTAATGTAATATTATGTTTATTACTATACATCCTATTGAAATACAAACAGTTCAGTACAATTTACAGTACACCACATATACATTAACGTCTTGTGGACAACGTGAGATGATGACAGTTTTGTTAACTTCAGATACTTCCAAGCAGAAATTCAATTCAAACTGGCGCCAAAGAGACCACGCCCACATCGATTTTGATTGGTTAGGAATTGAGACAATTAATGTATCCTACAATGAACTCTATATTATATACCTGGAAGGGACCCGTTTTGAGCGACAAGTGAAGCCAATTCGTTGCTTATGCAACCCGCGAAGTGGACGGGTATCTATCTCTTTCTTCCTCATTGCAGTAAAGGGAACTTGTCGCATTTATTCTAAATATTTTCAATTTTTCGTTTCAAATTAGGAGAACCTGAATTTTTTTCTGACTAATTCGTGAATAAGGCAGGATTGAAGAAGATCGCACATGTTCAAGTGAAATTTCAACTTAGTGAGCGCTTTTTCTGGGGAACAGCGCGTTATCATCCTCCGTAAATTTGCATTTTTTTGCCGAAAATCGTTCCAAGCGACCAGGTTGGACTCATGATGAAGAGTTCAATGTCAAATTGAATTCTATCGGGTATCTATCTCTTTCTTCCTCATTGCAGTAAAGGGAACTTGTCGCATTTATTCTAAATATTTTCAATTTTTCGTTTCAAATTAGGAGAACCTGAATTTTTTTCTGACTAATTCGTGAATAAGGCAGGATTGAAGAAGATCGCACATGTTCAAGTGAAATTTCAACTTAGTGAGCGCTTTTTCTGGGGAACAGCGCGTTATCATCCTCCGTAAATTTGCATTTTTTTGCCGAAAATCGTTCCAAGCGACCAGGTTGGACTCATGATGAAGAGTTCAATGTCAAATTGAATTCTATTCAGCCGCCCGTTGCCACGATAACTTACTACCGAGAAAAGCTAAAGCGACTTAAAAAATTCAAAATAAGTTCGTTAATGGGCAGAATTTACCTTACAATTTCGAAGTTATATTAATTTCAAATATATTATTTTATTTCCTCTATATCTCAAGAAGTACTGATGCGATCAGATTGAAACTTGCTAACTCATTGCATGAAGAATCGTTAAAAAAATATTTTTTTCGGAAACTAGCAATGAGATTTCAATGAAACTTGGCGCAGAACTTGAAGTCGAATCTGAACAGCAATGTTCGAGATTTCAGCTCGATTCGACACACATTTCCCAAAATATCGGAAAAAAGTATGTCATATTTCGCATTGGCAATGAATTTTAACCACCGCTTAAATTTTCCTGACTTCATGTCAGTGCTTTTGGAGAAGTATTTTCCTATGTTCCTATTATTTAAATTTATTTTTATGATGATGAAACTATCGTCAATCGTCAATGCACAGCTCACACCAACATAATTCTTCACTTTTTGAACCACACGCGGTGAAGGCAGAGAAAGTAATGGCATATCAGACAAAAATAGATATTCATTTTCAAAAATATTGCTCTTTCTAAATGATGTAATACCCAAACCACCTGAATTTCCAAATAAAACCAAATTTGAGCCGTTAAACACCATTTACTTCAACGGGTGTGAGAGGGAGAGGTTACCGTCCATAGCGCTATCTTTGTTTCGTTGCCCCTTGTTACGCTTTAAGCTTAGTTGAAGAAGGGTCGGGTCCTTTCCAGGTAGTAATATAGAGTTCTATGGTATCCTATTAATGTATCCTTGTTATGTATAGTTGGTATCTACCATATCGATTGTGTCAACACAGCGCCATCTCCTGTGTATATTTGGAGTATAGTACATTTAAATAGTTCAATGCAGATTCCTTTTTTCATTTCAACATAAATTACATCCAGATGTACGATATATCGTTCCTACAAGAATGAACTTTCCTCTAATTTTCAAAGTGATCCGAATATGTTCAACTCCATCGGGAGCGGCAAAATCATTTGAAACCACTTTGTAATCGATTGTTTCTCTGATATAAAATCCCCCTCCCCCAACTCGACCCATCCGATAGGTTCTGAATATCCTGGATTCGGGGAGACTCAAACTGTTATCAGTAATATTTCCGTTCAGCCACGTTTCAGTCAACCAATCAACATCCAACTCCTTGTGCGACATAATTTCAAATAATTTATCCAACTTCGGAAACAGAGAACATATATTGAAGAGAATATATATTGATTTCAACTTATCAACCTGATTTACATAATAAAAACATTTATTGCTATTCGCAGCATGATGGGTATCATAATTAGATTTGAAAATTAAATTGAATGATTTACAATAAATACAATACAATTCGAGTGAATTGCAACATTTACCATCATCAGGACCAGAACATTTATTCATACAATGATGATGGTGAACTTATTCAATTATATATTTCTTTGTAAAAAAATTTCCTGCGATTTCAAAACCAACAAATTCAATTCACCGACGACGGCCCTTAAAAAAGTGTTCATATAATCAATATGAAATAAAGCGGGCAATTGAATGTAAGCTTTGATTCACCCATAGCATTGTATAAAGATCCCGCTTCATATAATGCCCATAGTTGTGCCTTCAATGAACTCGGTATGTGCTACTAATCAATTGCTGCTTTCTTTTTGACGATTTGGGTAGCTCGGAGCTGTCCCCGCACATGAAATTTGTTAACAAAGCAGCAATAGTAACAAAAAATATCCAGTCGAAACAAGGTGGTCACTAATATATAGTCTTTCAGTCACTTTTCCACCGTAAAAACTATCACTCACTGCTTATATAGAGGATATCTTGAACTTTGAACAAATGTTAAATGGCAATTTATTTCAAGAATATACGATATTTATTGGGAAAGTCAAAATACCGGACAACCACTCAACCTTATTTCTACAGATTAGTAATCAATCATCACTGTTGACCGTTTATGATAATTATTTCCTGCCAGCTGTCATCTAGAGGCGAATCACAGCCGTCTTTAGAGAGTATTGAGGACGGTTGTATGGACAAATATACAGAATTCTGACCGATTCAATTGCGCCAATGCTGAACGTCACTTTTGGAGTGAGTGGAAATCAGTAGAAATAGAGGTTAGCTGGTTATTACCTGATATTTCCTATTATTTTGAGTTACATATTATCCATTCTTGAAAGAAAATGCAACTTACAGTTGAGTGAAGGTTTACAGATGATTTGTGAACTATATGAAAGAAACGAATGATCGTGAACTATGAGATACCGCCTAGTTTCGACTGCATTTTTTTTTCTGGAAAACACTGCGTACATTGATGCAAATATCTTATAAATATCTGAGCGACAGAAAATTTACTTCCGAAAGAAACGATTTAGAGACACGACTTTTGTAAAGTAGGAAAGATAGATTCATTTTCTTCGGATGACAATAAAGTCCAAAAAATGTTCGACTCTGCCGTATGAAAATGTCGCACGGAGGCATAAACATAAATAAAATACGTTCACGGCACAATGAAATAGTACCTTGAGAAGTTTTTGAACACTAACTTTTTCAATTAATCGAATCTGGAAATACAGTAAATTAAAAAAAAATAGATAAACGGAATTTGAATATCCTCACATTCGAAAATTTCAAATAGTTATTTTCTTACATTTTGTTTGTATTTGTTCTTCGAGAAAATGATCCAGCATTTGAAATTTTTAATATAATAATTCTTGTCCAATTCTGACATTACTGAAAAATGAGATAAACTTACAATTTCCATAAACAGCTGGTGTAATAGGTGGTTTACAAGGAAGTATATCCATCCACACCAATGATCTTGTTACCAACCCTTGCAATTTGGCACAAATCAAAACGAGTTGTAAGACTAAAAATTTCTGGGTCAGCATGAACTCATCTTTCAAAACACTTTTCAAAATATTGATGGTCATTAACATTCCCCAAATTCCTAATAAAATCGATAAAACAATAATTGGTTGAAGATACATATAATTCACCTGGTAGAGACTCTGAAAAATAAAACATTAATAGCAATTTGTGCCTTCAGAAAAATGACAAAATTCAAGAATCCACATAATTTGTAACAGGACACAGTAACAGGAGTAAAACAGATTTTTAGTGTTGATTTATATCTACAGGGAGTTTGCACTGAATTTCCATAGGGACTTCAATTTCAGAGTTAATTTTTTAAGGGTTCTTCTATGAAAGATAATTGTACAGATAAATTTATTCCGGATGAAATTTTATTGTTTTAATATTTCGAAATATACAATAATCTCATACTGTTGGAATCGAGTCTTAACTCTCATGATTAAGCATATTGTTGGTTGGTATTCCTTTACTTGTCCTCGGTTATTATGAGCATTGTTTAAGCTTTTAAGGCCCTCCTTAATCAATGTTATGACCATTTAGACAGGCTTTCAAAATGACCAACTGAGTCGGTCATACCATAGCAGGTCGTGAATACTCCAATACTCAGCTGGATGTTAAACACAATTAATGGCGACAATCACTACAGAACGTAAACAGACAGTACTGAACATTCACTTAACAAGTGGAAATCTTTTATTTAAAATCAATATTTTATGGCTCTTTCAATTTTTTTGTGATCACGCCGTGAAGACCGTTTTCGAATACCAAGCATATTGTTGAACCTTTGTAGATAGGTACACATAGAGTTTGAAGTAAAAATTATCATACATTATTAAACATAAAGGAAAATAAAGAAACTGTTTATGGTAGTGATGGACAAATCTATATTAAATGAACAATTATTCAAAACCAAAATATTGATCGAATATATTATAGAATATATTCAATTCAAGGGTAACCCGCTCTACAGAATCATAGTGAAGACAATCTTGAACAATGCTTCAATATCGTTCCTGATGAGAAAACAGCAAAGGTTTGCGAAGTGAAATACAGGTCAGGCCAAGACACTTGGCAAGATGTGAAACTCCACGTTAATCTAGATGAGTTGAGAATATATATTCCGCCAGTGGAAGAGTTGAAACCTCAGGGCTCTGCCATATCGAATAAACGACTGTTCTTTTGCAGGTTGGTGGGGAATCTCCAGTTCCTCGATAAGCCATACGCGATCAAAGTGAATTTGCCAGTCCAGTTGTCCAGTACTCTAATCACACTCCATACTACAAGTGCGTTAGACCATATAGGTTGAATATAAATATGACAATTTTATCCCATTGAAGAAGAGGAATTTATTTGCCAAAATGAATGACACAAAAAATTTCCTCTCTGAAAATGAGTACTTAGGTTCTTTTTTGTCATAACTGGTTTGAAAATAAAATCAATTCTATGAAAGTAAGAAATTGAAAATAAAAGGAAAATTCTTAAAAATGCGAAATTAAAGGTCGATAAATTTATATTGAATGTTCAAATAATCCACCTCGTTGTGTCAAACAGTAGCCAAATCTATTATAGAAAGATAATCTCATATCTTTGAGTGGATTCGGCATAGTTGCTATTTTGGCACAAAGTTGGATTATTTCGAACCTTAGTTCATTAATATCCGTCGTACTATCAATTTCTTGCCCATAAACCAAATTCTTCAGATATTGCAAGAGAAAAAAATCATTTGGAAACAAATCTGATGATCTGAGGGCCCATTTGATCGTGCCATTTGTAGAAATGAACCAATAGATAATGAACTAGGTTCAAAATAATCCAACTTTGTGCCAAAATAGCAACTATGCCGAATCTGCTCAGAGATGTGGGATTATATCTTTATAATAGATTTGGCTACTGTTTGACACAACGAGGTGGATTATTTGAACATTTAATTCAAATTTATCGTCCTTTAATTTTGCATTTCAAAGCATTCTCTTTTGTTTTTCAATTTCCTACTTTCGTAGAATTTATTTTGTTTTCGAACCAGCTATGGCAAAAAGAACCTGTCATTTATTGTGGCAAATAACTTCCTTTTCTTCAATGGAATAGAATTGTCGTATTTATTGTCAACCGAAATGGCCTAACGCAACTGATGTTAGGAGTGTAACTGGAGTACTGGGCTCTGGACTGGTAACTCCCCACCAACCTGCAAAAGAAGAGTCATTTATTCGATATGGCATCGCACTGAAGTTTCAATTCTTCCACTGGCGGACTATATTCTCAATTCATATAGATTAGCCTAGAGTTTCGCATAGTGCCGAGTGTCTTGGCCAGACCTATATATGCATATACAGGGTCTCTCTAAAGTGACGCGGTGTTCCATATCTCTATTTAGGAAACAGATGGTAATCTTGGTTTCCATGATGTTAACTTATTGCCCGAACTCGACAAATAAAAGATGTTTTCGGCTACACAGGGTGTTCTATTTTTTCTGGGCGGGTCACAACTTCGTTTTTTCAAATGGAAACCTGTCTTTTCCATAACTTTTTCGGTATCCACATGAAAAATAATATACACTTCAAACATATCTTCCACCCCAAAAATATCAACGGGTTTCGAGATATTCTGCCTGTCATGTCTTTTTTTTCCAAAATTCGTCACTCAGAGTATTCGAAATTATTAAGTTGTGCCAAGTCCCATTTGAATTAATTTCTGGTCAAATAATGTACTTTGGTTACTTTCTCAAACGGTATACTGAAATCGAACTGTGATATACAAGATATAAAAAACAGCCTACCACATATTGGAAATAAAAATTGGAAGGATCTTCCCTATACCGAATGGAATACCCTATATTTTATCGATCCATAAGAAGCACCAAAAAAAGCTCCACAAATTTCGTCCAGAAGTCCTTATGGTTAAGTTCACTAGTTTTACTTTAAACAGCTCATTTTATGAAAATTGCCACTTATTCATATTTATTCGCTATGATTTCGTTCGACTTGATATTTATATGATAGTTTCAACTGTGGTGGCCCGCAAAAGGTGCAAAAAACCTAGTAAAAGAGATTTTCGAGTTGCAAAATGAGCAGGAGCCGGAATCGATTGCTTCGTCGATTTTGAGATTTTTTTCGAATACTTGGCAAAGTCGAAACCTCACGTTTTTGAGTCTACTGGTTGGCTTTTTCTCGCACATTTCTCCCAAAGTCAAAATGTCGTCCGAATTGTCATCTTTCGAGTTTAAGCTCTCCACGATTCACATCTTATTTGAATAGATATTCTTCAGAAAAAAGAGCTGTTTTGAGGAAAACTAGTGGAATCAACCATAAGGATTACCTACTGTATAAAATTTGTAGAGATTTTTTGGGTGCTTGTTATGGATCGATTAAACATGTTCCATCTGAAATAATGAAGATTCTGCTAATTTCCATTTGCAATATGCAGAAGGCTGTTTTTCATATGAGGTATATCCCAGTTCGATTTCAGATATACTGTAACCAATACCAATGTTCAATATTTGACCAGAAATGAATTTCAATGGGACTTGGCAAAACTCAATGATCTCAAATACTCTGAATGACAAATGTTAGGGAAAGAAAGAAAATGAAACACCCTGAGTTACCGAAAATATTTTTGATTTGTCGAGTTCGAGCAATAATTATACATCATAAAAAATCTAGAAAAGCACTCACGTGAAGTCAGCAGCTTTTACGCGCTTGTTCACATTGCGAAATGTTGGCTTGAAAATTTCAGTGAAATTTCAATGAAATAAAAATTTTCAAAAAAAATTTTCAAAAAAAAAATTTGTTTCCGAATTTTTCAAAGGATAATTCTTCTTATTGACACTGTTCATATGCCAACCAAGTTTCATTTCGATCAGATAAATATTTTTCGAGTTATTGAAAAATCTAAATTTCAAATGGCTGTAGCACAAAAACCATTAAGCAGATTTGGCCCATTAACGAATTTAACCGAGATATTCAGGATCTTAACCTAACCTGAAAATTTCAAGACTGTAGGTCTTTCCTTTCGAACGTTACAGGGCACACGGCCGGGCCGCCGGCCGGACGGACAGAATCAGCTTTGACCACGAATTCTTCATCAGTGAGTCCATCTTAGTCGTTTGAGACCACTTCGGCTCAAAATTCGAAAATTACATAGTGAGGAAATGATAACGCGCTGTTCCCAAGAACAAGCGCGTAAAAACTAGATTCCTATCTGTTTCCTACAGAGATATGGAACACCGCGCCACTGATGCGGAACCCTGTTAAATACCATTAACAGTATAAAGACTAGTAGGTAAGACTAGTAGTAGTATAGTGAATTTTAATAATTTCAATGCGTTGTTGAAGCGTGTATCGTTCAATTTTTATCAATGGCGTAGTTTCTACTTGTCAAATGTCAAAAAATGACAGCTTCAAAAGTGACATCTACCGAAATAGCGGGATATTCAAAATAACACCTCTTATTGGAAAACCCTTTAGTTTCATTCGACGATAATACTAGTCTTTGCCTCAACTGTTGGAATGACATGTTGCCGGTTGTGGCGAAAATACCAAAGGAAGATTTTTTGTTCGATGGATTCGGTTTTAACTTGATGGACATTAATTTTTCAGTAAATAGTTAATAAAGATAGGAATTGGTTTCACGGAGAAAAAAGAACTCCAGTAATAATAAATAACATAATCACAAGGACGAATATCCGTCGATAAATCAACAAATATTCCCCCCTGATCAGAGCTAATCATCCAATCAACCAAAACACCTACACCGAAGAAGCGGTTCCAAGGAGAATGACTACAGCTGTTTCACAATTGTTATTGATCGTCAGGGCAACTTACCTTGGATAAACCGCAGAGGGATCTCTCGATAATTGTTACCTTTCAGAACGACCCCTGCAGTATACCAACGTACAATGTGCCATCTGCCAGGAGCATTTTGCGAGTCCCACCTTCGAGTGCAGAATACTTTGATCGAGGTGTATGACGTTCATCCTTTTGTCGCATCAGGTCGCTGTAACTGCGATATTGCAGCTTTACAAAAAACCATCACGACATTGGAAACACTCGGTTCATTTGGATTCCCACAAGACGAGTTTGGTTTCACGGATAAGAAAGAGCTCCAGTAATAATAAATAACATAATCACAAAGACGAATATCCGTCGATAAATCAACAAATATTCCCCCTTGATCAGAGCTAATCATCCAATCAACCAAAACAGCTACACCGAAAAAGAAGAGAGATCTCTTTGCGGTTCATCCAAGTTAAGTTGACCTGACGATCAATAACAATTGTGAAACAGCTGTAGTTATTCTCCTTGGATCCGCTTCTTCGGTGTAGGTGTTTTGGTTGATTGGATGATTAGCTCAGGGGGGAATATTTGTTGATTTATCGACGGATTTTCGTCCTTGTGATTATGTTTTATAGTTAATAAATTCAGTCCAAAGGTAGAAAATGATTAAATCACAGAGTGTGGCGAAACAATTGCAGCTCATTAATGAAAACTGCTGTGGAAATTTAATTTATTTACTATTCATTGAAATATTTTTTGGCTTGCATATGTTGTCCAGTGCTGTCACGTACCCTACTGCCATCACTACTGAAGAATTCATTGAAAAATTGACAGACGTTGCTCTGATAACACCGGTCTAGGTTTTGATGAAGGAGCTCAGAAGATTGTGCGATTTAGGAGATAGCCTGTATTCTGTGCAGGCTTTGCAACTATCCCCTTAGGGTACGTACAGAGTAGAGCGGAGAGCAAAGTGAACCGACTACCTTCCTTTGATCAGAAAACTCGTCCCTCAAAATGTGGCATTTTATCCGCAAAGATCGTGATGAAATTAATTCAATACATCTATTGCGGGATATTCACTTGGAATTTATTCGACGAGCTGCGAGAGGATGCTCTCACGTCAATATTTCAGAATAAACATGGACATTTTTGATTATTTGCTCGAATGAATTCAATGCATGCTGAATAAGAAGAGAACAAATTTCATCCTATACCTTATCATACGAGCTGAACGTCTCGCAGTAACATCGGGCTTATTATTATGATGCCGATGAATATGAAGTTCCCTTTTTCAAGCAAAATCGAATGAACCATCCAAATCACAACAGAAATAAAAATTTTTTTTTTCTTCTCGTTTCATCCGAAATAAACCAGATATAAATTTCATTTGTATGTATGGTAAAATAGAAATAAAAGTCTCCATGAAAGGAACATAAATCATCTTTATCACGGTATGACGGATTGAAAATTATTCTAGTTCTTAAGTCAAATAATTGTAAATTTTGATGAATGAATGCTTATGTTCGAATATACGGCTTTATCTAATATCTTCGTAGCATTGCCATAAGGGGAAGGTTGGAATTTTGATTCGGCCTACACATCTGAATCAAGAAATTCTGCCCAATTACAGAATCACGTTTCATATCCCGGAGAAGAAATAAAAAAATAAATGAAGAAAGCAAAATATTCAACTACATCGAAGAAGACACAGGTGGGTTTCTGAGAGCGCGCGAGTGAAGCAAACAAACAAGTTTTGTTTAGCCGCTTTCCTCCCTGCTAGATGTGTGTGAAGTTGGTCCAGCAATTTTTGATTTTCGAGAAGTTTTTCTTTCTCCTGAATTGTGCTAGGTTTGTGCCGTTGAATTTTTTTTCATTTCGTACGGTTCTCCAGATATTGCACGAAATGTTTAAAGTATGCCAGCCCAGCCCATTCCGAAAAAGTTCATCACATTTTTCGAAAAATCGAAAACTAAGAAAAAAGTTTGCCCAGCACTCTTGTTTTTTCTTCTCAAAAATAGGTAAAAAAGTTTGTGGTGCATTTGTGCCGTGAAAATTTTCCCGATATTCTGCCAGATTTTCCGACAAATCACTAAATGGAAAAAAAGTTTGCCCAGCACATTCGTTTTTTTTGTGATGAAAATATATATAAAAACACTGCAAATTTTACACAAGGGTTCATTATTTTCTTAGTTAAGTACCAATATACCGTTGATATCTTGAACAACTTGGAACCGAATGCGCTGATTCATTTTCGATATTATTGGAAATTTGCAGCGTTTTTCTTCATATTTCTGGAACCACTGGTCGGAAATCATCCGGGTAACATTTTTTAGATATAGTTATGCAACAGTAATCAACATTCAGAGTTTCATGAAAATTCGGTTGTAAGTTTTCGAGAAAAAAATTTTTTCCCCCGAACCCCCCATTTGGACCCCTTAGGGTACACTGATCCTGCTGAAAAGCTTGGAGGATCAACCCCGAGTGACACACGATTTTTCTACCAAGTTTCAAGGATTTCCGTTTAGTACTTCCAGAGAAAAGCCCCGGACAACGGACGACGGACGGACGGATTTTGGTTTATTATTTGATAAAATCAAATAATAAACCTAAGTGATCGACCAACCGAAAAAAAATTTTAAGCTTCCCTGAAAATTTCACAGTTTACGTTTTGGAGTATGTAGATCGGGGTTGGGGGGAAATAAAAATTATTTCTCGAAAACTTATTACCCAATTTTCATGAAATTTCAAACATTGATTACTGTTGCATAACTAAACCTAAAAATTTTCACCCGGATCATTTCCGACAAGTGGTTCCTGAGTTATAAAGAAAAAGGCTGCAAATTTCCAATAATATCGAATATGAATCATAGCATTCGGTTCTAAGTTGTTTAAGTTATCAATGGTATATTGGGTCATTTAACTAAGAAAATAATAAACCTTTGTGTTAAATTTGCAGTGTTTTTTTTATTCTTTTATTCAAATCTACATACTCCAAAACGTAAACTCTGAAATTTTCAGGAGGGGTTGAAATTTTTTTTTGTTGGTCAATCACTAAGGTTTATTATTTGATTTTATCGAATAATAAACCAAAATCGTCTCTTATGCCAGCTAACTTGTGCCGTTGAAGAAAAATTCAAACATTTAGTCGAATAGTTTTCGATTTCCGAATATTTTTTTTGGACTGAATTGTGCTAGGTTCGTACCACTATGTGCCGTTGGAATTCTTCTTTCATACCAGACGGTTCTCAAGAGATTCCTCAAAATGCACAAAATGGACCGCCCAGATAAGTGTGAACTTGGCATATCAATTTTCGATTCTCGAAAAAATTTTTTTCTGCTGAATTCAGCTAGTTTTGTGCTGCTTTGTGCTGTAAAGATTTTTCTCTTATTCCATACGGTTCTAGAGATAATCCACAAAATGTATGAAATGGGACACCTAAAACTCTCGGAAAAAGTGAGTGTCAACGGTGGAAATAAATTGTGCAATCCACATACCGAGTTGTGCCGTTCAAATTTTTTCGAAAGTTGGCCCTATTTCCTAGAAATAAAAATCAAGAAAAAAGTTAGCTCAGCAATTTCGGTATTTCGTAATGATAGGAAACAAGTATTCAAGTTGACACGGGAAAGATTCAAATGTACCCCACGCCAATCTTTCATCACCAATAGGATATTCCATAATTGGAACAGTCTTCCGGATACGATTGTTGGCGCCTCTAGTGTCAACTCCTTCAAGAACAATTTGGACTCTTGGTGGCGAACCGGTGTGTGTTGATGGCCGGGTTTGTGTTTTTGGTGATTTTTTTTACTAGTTTATTTTGTTTTGAATTCTTTATTAACATTAGTTCCACACTCTGTAGTTTTTCATTTGAAATTTGTATATGAGTTGAGAAAACTCTTGTCTGATGTATAATAATAATAATAATAATAATAATAATATGAGGAAAATTGTGCTTCACGTAATCTTATTTGTATCGTTGAAATTTTCATAGAAATTATGCTAACTTTCCAAAAGAGAAAAATTCTGGATGAAAGTCGGAAATTGCATTGCTAATTGTTTGACAATCAGTATACATGATAACCGGCATGAAATTCAGATTATAAACCGCAACTAGAAGGCGTACTTTTTGGATCAAATAACAGGATGTTTGATTTACTTCCACTTGGTATTGAATAGTTACTTCCATCAAATTACGCTTCGGCATTTGGAAAGATGTGGCATGGCCCTACTTTTCAGTCCTTCAAAAGATTCTGCAGCAGTCAGCGAATTCGTGAAATAGATGAAACGAAATATACTCATTACCTTTACTTCTCTGGATTGTTTTTCCCCAGTCATTAGGGTACTCTTAAGAACGCCTAGATTTATTTGTATTCCAGTAACTTTTGGCGATTGATGCTATTCGCCGTCATAGGAATCGAAAAATAAAAAATTGAATTCTTCCATGCATAGACGTGTAAAAGAAGTAGTTTAATGGAAGTGAAATACTCACAACTATATTATTAAAGGTGCTACGCACGCTTATATTAGTATGCCGGTCGGCTTAGGCTATAAATCATTCAAGAGTCGACGACGAGCGTAGTTGGATTTCGTGGAGACTTCTTTCATATTTTCCACTGTCTGAAGCTCAAGCCTGTTCCACTCTGATATTCAACGAATCTGCTGATTATTTTTGATTTCCACAGTTTGAAGAAAAATTTGAGATTTCTTTTCTGTAAATCTGACCGGTACAAGTCGGCACAATTGTGGTAAAACTGAATGAAACAACTTTCGACAGAGAAAAGCACGAAAGTAATTTTTCTCTTTTGGGAAATTCGCAGGATTTTTGTGAAAATTTCAACGAAACAAATAAGATTACGTTAAGGCCAATTTTCTTCATATGTTTCCTATCATTACGAAATACTGGAATTGCTTAGCTAATTTTTTATTTATGGAAAATAGGGCGATCTTCCGTAAAAATTCGAACGGCACAACTTTTTTTTTCGGAAAATTAGCAGGTATTCCGTGGAAATTTTAACGGCACAAGTAAGCTTGCAGGAGAGACGATTTTATATATATTTTCATCACAAAAAAACGAATGTGCTGGGCAAACTTTTTTTTCAATTCCGCAAATGTAGCACAAACTTTTCTACGTATTTTCGAGAAGAAAAAATAAAAGTGCTGGGCAAAATTTTTTCTAAGTTTTTGATTTTTCTAAAAATTCGAGCAGCACAACTCGTTTAATGTATAGCACAATTCATAACAACAATCGAAATCCACTTTTTCGAGATGTGCTGGGCTGACCTACTTCATACATTTTGTGCAATATCTGGAGAACCGTACGAAATAAAAAAAAAAATGAACGGCACAAAGCAGCCCAAACCTAGCACAATTCAGGACAAAAAAACTTCTCGACGATTTGCTCCATCTTCGGTTTACGATCCACTATGTGTGCCTGCCTTCAAAGAACAGTGTTTGGTTTCTCCAATTCGCTGTTTACTGGTTGCTCTTTGTTCTGTCATCTTTGCTCTCCGCTCCACTCTGTACCTACCCTCACGCAACTTCAGAAACAGCGTTGTTTACCCAACAACGAATGGTTGGGCGGTTCCCGGCTATGAGCTTGAACTCCTGTATGACGCTACATCAGCCAGGCCAAATTGCCTATTCAAAATCAATTTAGAGATTTAAAATATTAAACATTACCTCTCTCTCGGCCCACATGACAAGAAGTATCATATAAACAAAACCTTGAACTATTGGAAGTTGAAGAACCAATATCCTCAGTAAGTGCAATGTTTTCCTGAAAATAAATAGGAATGAGTTCTGTCTAATCGCTCACTTTGAACTTTCGAGTATTAACTGAAAGTGACAAATGAACTATACTTCTCAACATTCAACATAGGCAAGCAAACGCAGCATGGCCAGCAACAACATGGTCCGACTCTCAATGTTAAAGTTCCCGGTTTCAACTTTTGAACTAATTCTGCCTCTCCATCACAATATGAAACGAACAAACACCATAGCTGGTACATACCAAACATAAACATACCCTGGGTTAAGGCCTCGGCTAATAAATGGGCCCTAGGAACCAGAATTACAAGAAAAGTTGCTACTGCTATCACCTGAAATAATACATACAATTAATAGATGAACTTATCAAACAAATAATAATTTATTAATAAATTAATCATTAACACTCTGGGATAAAAATAATTGTAGAAGAGCACTGACATGAGGTAAGGAGCTTTTACGCACTTGCTCAAACTCGTTACCAAGACAAAATTTGGTATTGATTCGTTGGTGGGCGAAATGTGTCGAACGGTTTCAGAGTAATACCAATTTGAGTTTTTGAGGTTCCTCTCTCTAACTCGAGTACTGATACGATTAGATTGAAACCACGTAATTAGGTGGTGTTTAGCAACTAGCAACTTATAGCAATTTTCCCGGAAAATATTGATCAGATTTTGATGAAATTCAGCAAAGACTTTGGAGCCAATATTCAACAGGCAATTCGAAAATTTCGATGGGATCCAATTTCGATTCCCGGAGATATATGTAAAATTTCGTTATTTGAAATTTTGAGGTTCTTCTTCCCTCAATATCGCGAGAAATTCTGACGCGATCAGATTGAAACTTGGTAGTTAGTTGACGAATGCCGATGTGCAGCTTCATGAAAAATCTCTTGAGGATGCTATGGCTAGAAAAAAATAATTTCTTTTCGAAAATTTACAAATTCATTTGAAAATATTAATCAGGTTTCAACTTAATGTGGCACAGTCCTTGGGGTCACTATCACCTAAGAAGTATTTTTTTCTTCGTTTTTTTTAAAGTATGATCAGATCATGACGAAACTTAGTATCTAGTTGGCAATACTAATGCGTCGATTTGTGCACAGTTCCGTGATGATTGTTTTTTAACATAAGTCAACAAACGATTTGAAAGTATGTTTTTCAACTGATTTATAATCATATGGTGGTCACGAATATTTACATGAACCTTCAAGCCGTCTTTTTTCATTGGAGCACCGAATGTTGATTCGATCCGATCTCGTTTTCTAGAAATATTGGAAAAATTTAATTTTGAATGGGTTTATCTGCGGAATCATTGGGTCGATTCTTCCAATTCGCGTATTCAGCCTACGTCATTCAACTCCTTCTACAATTATCAAGTGGCTAAGTAGATTTTTTTGGAAGCTATATTGATTACTATCGGCGGTGAGTTCGGCTGTAACACAATCTGAATGAGCCCATTTAAAATTAAATGTCTTAAATGTTTCCTAAAATACAGAACGGATCAAATTGAGATTTAGGGCTGGAACGAGAAATGACGGCTTGAAGTTCATATTTTCATCAGGAGGTAAAGCTGAGTTTGGTGGAGTTGATACGAGAATAGGTGCCCGGATTTGATTACAAGCTCCCTTTAACGCCGCTGGTGCCCATAATGAAGGATGAAACCTATGCTCAAAATCGGTGTGGTCTCGATAAGGATTTTGGTGCGTTCCATGTTTAATGTTTGACATTATCCTGCCTGGAGAGCAGTCCGCTAGCGATTGAATGCTATAAAAAATCATTGCTGGCAGCTCATTTCAAAACTTGTAGTGCTTGACCGCATCCAATTCGACACATTTTACAGTTATTGACTTACTAGTTGAAAACTCAATGATAACTCTGAGAGACTTTAGAAAACGGTGAGGTCTCGACCAGGATTATGGGGCGCTCTTTCAAAGATTATCTTCTCTGAAGACCAATCCAACGGCATTATAGGACAATTAAATGAATCACTCGTGACAGCTCAGTGCAAAACTATGGTAAGAGCTGCACCAGTTTCGATAGACTGTTTCAGCTAATAAGCTTCGCTAGTGCTCATTCGCAAGCTTATGTCAATAACGTCTATATCCACCGTGAAATACAAATTAACAAAGAAAAGGATTTTGAGAGCCTAAAAAACTCCAGCGGAAAGGAGCTCTGTATTTTTTTCTTATTTTACAGTCTTCTTCCCATGTTTTGGCCATCTTCAGAATTAAGGAATGTAACAATACTCGTAAAGGAGCAAAATACTTTTAGCGACTACCAATAAAGTCGAAAGATTCCCGTGACAAAATTGATTGCCCTTGAGGGGAGAAACATGTGAAGATGGCTGTAAAATGAAATAAAATACGGAGTTCGTTTCAGTTGGAGTTTTTAGACTGTCAAACCTTTTTCTTTGTTGAGCTAGGATCAGTTTTGCTGGTGCTCGTCATATACATTTCTTGAAGTGCATTGTTATTTGTGAACAAGGTTGGAAAACTACACAGAAACTGTAACCAAACTTCAATTATGCCAGTGATGCAGCGAGTGCTATCTCATATGTCAACAATGAGCTGCAATATATTGAAAGTAAGATTTTTCAAATTGATATAACATTAATTCGGTGTAATCACAAATGATGAACTGAATAGATAGTTCCTACTTCAAATAAATACTATAAACAGCAAAAATCACACCTAATACCACAATCTGGCAATTTGGCCCACTTTTCGAAACCTATCTATGTCAATCTGAAACTACTATTCAGCGAAAATCAGTATTATCTATCAAGATCATCGCTAACTTTTCCAACGTTTATCAAAAATCTCAAACTAGGTACTTCAACTATTTTTAAATTATGATGCACGTGAAATTAATTCTGAAGTTTCATGGATCATTATTTCCTGAAATAAAATCTGCTTTTTCGAACAAAAATATTTATCTCCTATTTCAAAGAATTTTTCTTCATTTTTGCTTTCTGGGAGGTAGGACGATAATATTGTGAATAATTTGACAGTTTTTTTCATATCGTAAAAGAGTTGAGAATGAATCAAAAAATATACTGTTTTTGGAGGGTGGGCCTTTCATATAATTTTTTTTAGAGCAGCTCTCGCTTAGAGACAGCCTCCTGAAAATGTCGCCAGAAAAACAATTTTCAATTCTTTCCTCAAAAACCAAATATCTCACAAAAATGAAACTTAAGCTCAGGCAAGCGAGAAGGCACCCAAAAAGATTTTTCACAGTGTTGCCCATGATTCTGAATAGTAGGAAAAATAATCTCTAAAATTCAACATGAAGTTGGCCAACTAGTTCAAAAATAATTCTCAGTGTTTGAGATACCAGGTATTGTCGCTAAATTGGATTTTTTCATTCTCTATGGAATTGTTTTGATTTTGTGATAAAACTGTGAACTCAAGGAGAGAGCCGGGAAAGTGTAAGATACCGATGTTACACATTTGAGATAGATTAAAATTATCATATATTAACTGCATTGTTTTCTACCCTTTTTATTCTATCCTGGATTCTAACGAACCAAAAAGGCTATCGAAGGAATTGCTATCAATCCAACACTGTGCCATACGAGTCATGCTACGTATCTGTTGCTTAATTATTTTTTTCTGGTTTTCAATTCAGAATAAATGAAGCTATCTAAAATTTATTTCAAGATGATAATTATCAATTTGAAAGAAAGTTTCGTGAAGATTAAATTTGATAGGTGATTTTTATACCCCTCGAGATCATACAGCAACATTATGAAAAATATTTTTGAGTGCCTCATCTCTCGTCTAAAATGTCTTTAAAGTTTAATTTCTGTGACATATTTGTTTTCGGAAAAAAATTAAAAATTGCATTTATTTGGAAGACCCACCCTTTCTTCTGAAAAGAATCACCTCTTAATTTTTTCGCAACTATTCATTTACACCCTTTATATCATTGAATTCCGATCAATTATAGAAATGATATTCTTTCCAAAGTTTTTCATGTAAGTATAGATCAATATTCGAATGAATAGAAAGTTTGGAAAGGATAAATGTTGAAAATGTATTTTCCATTGAATTTTATTGAAGAATGTTTTCTGGATGTTTCTTGGTTCCCAATTGTTGTTTATATTCATATTTCAGGTTCATGAGTGTTATATGAAGTGGAAATAATAAGATTGTTTCATATTGTTCAATCGAAATTTTGGTGAATACTGGTGTGGAGTTAGGAGCTTTTACGAGCTTATTCGAATTCGATGCCGTTTCCTTACGAATTTTTATATCAACATTGACGCCCTCATTTTTTACTAGGTATACTCGATTTCAATTCAATAAGATTTGTATCCTTCGGAATGTTGGGAAATGATATTTCGAACGGATATATCGCCGGAATCATTGAGCGGATTATACCCATTCACGAATTCGATCTTCGTATCGAGCCTTGAACCTATTCCTGAAACTATAAGGTATCGAAGTTATCTTGTCGAAGTTATATTATTAACAGTTAGATACCTATCTACTCTTTTATGTATTTTCAATATATTACATATTTCCCGAACAACAGATAATATCTAGGCCGAACGGACAGAATCGATATTGACACCGGATTCGTCATCAGGAAGCCCTACTTAGTCGTTTGAGACCAATTTCAGCTGAAAAACTCGAAAAAACAGACACTGGAATAAATTATAGCACGCCGTTTCTCAGAATATGCGCTCTTAATTATTTGAATTTCGTTGTTCATCTGAAATTTTAATATTATTTTCTCAATATCTACTAGACCGATCAGATTAAAACTTTGTAACTAGTTGCAGAACACCGACGCGAAACAGATTTCAGAATTTTGTCAGAATGGTATGGGTCAAAATTGAAAAAAATTTTTCGCAAATATCTCCATTCATTTTTGAAAATCCTTTATTTTGTGAAAAACTATCCATCAGATTTCAATGAAAATGATATAGGTATGATGATGATAGCGTTCAACAGTTCAGTTCGATCTGATATTTATTGTCAGAGGTACGAATATTGAAATACAATTCTAGAGAAGCACTGACGATGACGTGAGGTTAGAAGCTTCAACTCTCAAAAGTATTTTTTTTTTAAATTTCGTTACGATCAGATCCACACGAAATCTTGATCTGAGTTACGCGTTCGCATTCTTCAACTTATTACAAAGTTTTAATCTGATCGCATCATGTTTGTTGGAGATTTCTAGGAAATAACGTCAAAATTTTAAATATCAACGAAATTTGTAATGACCGGAAATTAGTTTCGGGTCGAATTGAAATTTGAAACCCTATTGTGAAATATCGGCTTTAAAATATGTGTGTTAGAAATCTGAACATCACTCTCCGAGAAAAAAAAATTTGTTGAATTTTCGAATACAATATTTTTTTAAATTTTCTAGATATAAGATCTACACCGAATTCTGCCTTAGGTTACGCGTTGTTTTTTTCCAACTTTTCACAGAGTTCCAATCTGACGCTAACACTACTTCTTGAGATACAGAGGAACTTACCTCAAAATTTCAAACGAGAATAGCCCCGAAATTATTCAGCCGATGTTACGATATGAGACGCCGTTTGGGACAAAAGTGCGTTTTCAAATATATATTTTTTTGGGCCAATATATTTATTAGTTGCAGCACTATATTCATTTTGTGTGCCGATATATTTATTTTTCGTTCCGATATAATTATTTTCTACGAAACACAATATATTTATGAGTTGGGTGTTGCAAATATACAAATTCGTGGTGTCCAATATATTTATTAATTCAACCTATTCCAAGTTGTCATGAGAGGGCTTGCCGGCAGCGTTCAGTATATTAGTAGATAGAGGAAAGCGAAGATGAAGTAAACACAACAGCAGATAAACGTGGCAAACATCTCCGTGTTTATATTTACATTTCTCCAAAACGTCAAAATTGTTTATTCAGTTATTTCTGATATTTCGACCGAAGTAGTTGAATATTTTCAAGTGTGATATAATTATATAGTATTAAGTATGCCAGTAAAGTGTGTAGTGTGTGGTAAATATGCTAAAAAGGAAAATAATCGTTCCGTGCATAGGTTAGTGTTTTGCTTTCCTCGCCATTGGCGTACGTAGTCAATATTTTGGATGCAGATGTTATATTCGGACATCAATAATATAACTATTTATTCTCAAACCATCTCTTATGAATGATTTTTTTGCATTATATTTGTTATATTGATATGTTCTATTCGTTTCCAATAAACAATTATATCTACTATGACTGTATACAAGAGAGAAAATTGTTAACATTATTTAAGAACCTGCTTCTGAAATATACAATTTCATCCCATACAAAATGATACCAATATCAATTTATTCAAAGATTTATTTATGATCCATAAACAGCATATTATTTTCGTTTATTTTGGACCAAAAGGTCGTTTAGGAAGTTTCCCCAACAAGGTATGATATACGTAAGATTTGGCGCTACTAATGAGTTATTAAATAGGTCCTTGAATCTTTTGTTCAAAAATACAGCAAATCTTCTCATAGCACCAATATAATGAACTATTCCTGTGGCTTGATCTTGAACAGGAGAGTAGTTTCCTCACAATTTTTCAGTAATATTATGAATCTCTTCCGAATCTGTAGACTGAAAGTAAATAATTGGCATAGTCTCTTCCTCGGTGAATTGGACACTTGGTTTTTATTAAATATTGTATTGTCCGACCGAGGAGTTCAATATTTAAAAGTATTCAGCTCAGAGGATTTTCCGTATTCAATATACCTATATTAATACAAGGAACCATACAATTATCTCTCTTCAAAAATTATACGACCATGAAATTTATCTAGAAACCATTCAATTATTTGGATGCATTGATATAAAACGTTATCCAGCAATCTGAATATAGTTGCTATTCGATCCACTTCCTGAATTTTATTCATAGCAATGAAAATATTTTGGTTTCAGGAGAGAAACTCATTAGATTCTCAGTTTTGTCTGAAATATTAACCTAAATCAGATTCTGAAGCTTACTTGAAGCATTTTTTGTAGTTTGCGTGAGAAAAGCAAGTTTCCGGGTTGAATACCACCAAAGAACTGCTCAATATTATCACTGTATAAATCTCTTCATACAATTATATTATAATTTCGTTAACTAGTCCGATCCCTTTCTACATTATGATGCGTACGCCAATGATAGCTGTGGAGAAATGTAAACAAATATTTGACAACAAACACAAGAGATGTTGGCTGCAAACATTGAGTGAAGGATAAAATGGAATGCGGTATCTTCTCTTTCTTCTATCTACGAGTATATTCCGAGCATTTGGCAACATGGCGTAGCCATTAGTACAACATATCACGTAGTTATCTTCTTAATGTGTAGTACCTACACTGGCTGATAGATGGCTTATAAGATTGTCGATATTGAAAGCAGAAAACTAACTTTTTTGTAGCATATTGTGTATGATGAGATATTTGAATAATGTTCTTTATTCAGAGGATGAGATGAGTAACAATCAATGATCAATTCGGCTACCTCGGTAGACTAGTTGGCTGAAGAGGTGGACTAGGGTGCTGAAGGTACTGGGTTCGAATCCCGGCGAGGTCATGGATGTTTGTGGTGTTGTAAAAACAAAAATTGTCTATAGTTGGGTATGAATGATTAGTATGCAATAAAAACGTGTTACGATTATCTGTGCACATGGTTAATTCCGAGCACATTAAAGAGAAGATGAATGAATGAATGAATGATCAATTCATGCCCATTTATAGCAACATAACCAAAGAAATGTTTCTTCGTTATCTCGTAGATAAGTAGATATTATTACATTAAGGAATCCTAATAGCAGTTGGTTTGTGTCTTTATACTAGAGTACAATCAAGTACATTGGGATGGAAGTTTTCTACGGTAAGAAATATGAAATTACGAATTTGTCAACGGTACTTCACGAAGTGGAATTTTAGAGTGTTATGGCCAATTGATGCATCATTCATCTATAATTGTTATTTAACACTTCTTCCAGTAGCACAAACCGAACTGTAAACTTAAAATTGTTATTGTTAGTATTTCTATACAGACGTTTGAATGGGTGCGTTTTCATTCTCATCGAACTGATTAATCGGTGTAACCTCCCTCTCTCTTCTCTTATGCTCTCCACGAAAGAAGACAGAGATAGGGATTAATCGATTTATCAATACGGTGGAAATAAAAACGCACCTATTCTCTTTGTAATCTGCTACAACTTTATGGTTAAGTTATTTGTATCGTGGTCTTCTAATGCTATTATTTTGGAACTTGGAACCATGGAGGTAGGAAAAAAGGTAATAAATCTCTGTGAGTTAGATAACTTTCCCAACCATTGCTTACTATGAGCGATTAATGTACTAATAACAACGGAATGTTGCCAAAAGCTCAAAACAGTCAGAACTGTACTAAACGCGTGACCTCTCGTGACGACTTGGGATAGGTCGAATTAATAAATATTGTGACGAGTACGGCCCTGCCTGTGCGAGAAAGTTCCCGAAAGCTCCAGACGCCTATGAGCCATTCTCCTATAACTGGAGCACTCTGGTAAATTCTAGCAATCGCTAGAAATTCCACGATATATTCATGAGTCCTGGCGCGGAGCGGCTCAGGGACTAATTCATAGAGATGTGTTGTGACAGGATTTCTCCGGAGCTGTGACAGTTCCGGAGAAACCACAGCTCCTTTTCGGAGTCGTGACTGGACTGAGTACGCATGATCTGTTGCGTTTTGAGGAGTCAGGAACGTCGGAACAAGAGTCAAGAATAGCATGCAGGCTATGATTTGGTACCTGCTTGTGTTGCTACTTTAGACTTGAAACAAACGGCGAGATTTCTGTACAGTCAAAGTTCTTTCATGATGAAATTATTGGAAATATGGAAAGGCTGAAAATGTGTATAATGATATGGAAACTATAGTCTTAATATTTGAACATGCAATAAGCATAGTTAACGGAAATATTTCAACTCCATACTGAATGAATTCATCCAATATTTTTTCAAGATAATTTTACTTGAATGTATCATTTTAACAGAAAAAAAAACAGTAAGCGCATGCTTCATAATTTTGACAAGCATTTTCGTTAAGTATCGATTAAAAGCTTATTTTGGCAGGATCGGAAACAGGACTATTAAAATTGAATACATATTTTTTTTTTCATTTCAATTTTCAAATAAATGATAATTAATGAATATGCTTGCCGAAAGTTTGGTAGAAATTCATTCATAAAATTTTTCACATCATTTTCAATTTCGAATACAACTTCAATGGTCATTTTATATGTTACTCTCAAGATTTCAAATACGAATATGAGAGGCTTGATATCTTTGATGAACCTAGAAACAATAACTCATGAAAAGTAGGAGTATTTTGCCGCAAATTTATTCCTAATTCACTTATTTCCCACAATAAATAAATTGTGATTTTTGAAGTATACTTGTTTGCATTATTCAATCCCGCGCGAATTCATTTTCATTTGCCATTCCTGATGTTTGAAATGTGATTAAAATCAAATATGGAATAATTATAAGAAAATTCACACATTTCATTTGCAATGGATTAGATAGTTCTTATTCGAAATCCCAAATAATAAATGTGATTCTTTTTTAAAATTCAAAAAATAATACAGGTTTATTATTAATTACACCAGTAATTATCCGAGACCTCGATTTTGGAGCAATAAATCATAATTCTGTGCCTGTAACAAGCATACAATACCAAACCTTTCAACTAAACTTAAACATACCACCCATCCATTCTACAACTGAGTTTCGATCAAGTGGAATACTTCGAATTACTTCCCTAATGCCATACCGTGAACGAGACGACGAACAGAGAGCAACAAGAAAGAACGGTGAATCTGGAATCGGAATCAGTTAACGCCGTCCGTGAACGCCTTTTCCCCAACGCCTGTGTTAAGTGATTTGAATCGAGGCGTGGAACCGACCGCTCCGCCGGCTGGCCCTGTGACCGAAAATCACTTCGGGAGGATTCGAAACTGGTAGCTCCGGTGACAAGCCAGTCACAGGGCCAAAATCACAGGTACTGAAATCACAAGACATCTCTACTAATTCAGCGGAGTTATTCAAAGCGGAAAGTGTTCAGTGAATATGAATTAGTGTGGAAATAAATTGTGCACATACTTTGATAGAATTAGTTGTTTAGTTATTAGAACAGTAGTAAGTAAATAAGGGTAAATAAATAGTTCAAATATTCTGAACGTTTTTATAAACCGAGAAAACGTTACATTGGTGTCACGTGTGCGGTTCGACATCGCTCGAATTGAATAAATAAATTCTATTGATTCAAATTTATGCCAGTGACTACAAGACTTCAAAAAGCAATGCAGACGCAGGCGAGAAAATTCTCAGAAAATTAGAGAGAAAATGGAAGAAAATTCACGGAAAATGGAAGAAAATTCTCGAAAAATGGAGGAAAATTCTCGGAATAGTAATTAATTGGTGAGCCAATTTGCAAGCAAATTGGATGAGAAAATGGAAACCATAAAAGATGAAATGAAGAAAGGAATGGACGAGGTGAATGAAAAATTTGATGAAGTTGACGAAAAATTCGACCAAGTTTATGAAAAAGTTAACAGAAAATTTGACGAAGTATATGAAGAAGTTAACGGAAAATTTGAAGAAATAACAGGAATAATTGAACAGCATTCTAAAATAATAGTCCCTGAAAAGAATGTCAATTAAAAAAGATTATCCGGCTTCATCACCCTATAGCAACATGAAAATGGAAAATAACGGCGAAAGTGGAAAAATGATGATCAAGCCTCCGACATTTGATGGAAAAGTCCCATGGTCGACATATCAAAAGCAGTTTGAAGCTGCTGCGCTGGCAAACAGTTGGAGCGATAACGAAAAAGCCACAGCATCGATAATAGCTCTAAGGGGAGAGGCACTCAACATTCTGCAAACGATTCCGGAGAGCCAACAAGCCTGTTATGAAGTTCTAACATTGAAACTTCAGATGAGATATAGTGATGCTCATCTAAAATAAGTTTATCATGCCCAAATAAAGTACCGGGCGCAGAAAACAGGAGAAAATCTCCAGGAGTTTGAAGCCGATGTGGCTAGATTAGTCAGGCTGGCTTACCTAACTTCTCCAGACAGCTTCATTGAACAGCTATCAATCCAAACCTTTGTAGACGGAATCAAGGACGGTGAGACACAACAAGTTCTGAGACTTGCACGCCCTGAAACCATAGATGATGCTTTAGCTCAGGCTTTAGAATTCGAGGCAGAGAAGCTGGCGTCGCGTAGAGGACAATTTCGCGGGAGACAAGACCAAGAAATAGACAAATCTGGAGAGGAAATCATTAGAGAAGAAATCAACAGATTATTGTGTACGAAGAAAGGGGATGCTGTGTGCTGGTACTGTAATGAAAGTGGGCATATTATAAACAGAAAAAGTGCCACAGCAGGGAAACTGAAAATGGTCGGTGATAAGGGGCATAAACCGACTCAAGCTAAAAACGCCCCTGGAGTGATCAGCACAGTTGCCTCGAACCATGCCCCGAGAATAACAGCCATTGCTTACGTGTGGAAGACAAGGCCGATGTGAGACGGACTACAGTATTTGAAGATGACTGGCTACCTCAAGAAATACAACGAGCACAAGAAGAAGATCCAGACTTGAAAGTAATCCTGAGGTGGAAGAAGAGTGGTAGACGAACTACTTGGGAAGAAGTATCCAGACTGAGTCAGAATGTTAAGTCGTATTGAGCACAATGGAAAACGTTGAAGATCGATACAGTTCTTCTGAAGCGTTGTTGGGAGAATGACGATGGATCTGAGCAGAGGCTTCAGTTGATTGTGCCGAAGAGTAGAGTGACAGACGTTTTGACCAGAATGCATAATGGTAGCGATGGACTATTTTACCAAATTGGTGGAAGTGTACGGTATTCCTAATCAAGAGGCGAGTACGGTTGCTGATAAATTGGTCAAAGAATTCTTCTGCAGATTTGGAATACCTCTGGAGCTGCATTGAGATCAAGGCCGAAATTTCGAGTCGACGTTATTCCAAGAAGATTGTAGAAAAGAACCACACCTCTACATCCCCAATCCGATCGCATGGTCGAACGAATGAATAGGACCATGGGAAAACATCTTGTTTAAGTAGTCTCCGATCACCAGCGGGACTGGGCATCCCAGTATTTGCTTCTATTCACCATGGCATATAGATAAATAGATAGAAATTAGACTACCTTGTGACCTAGAGTTTGGTTGTAAGCCTGGAAAAGATGTAGCCGGGGGGACTACGTCAGTAAGTTGAGGAGTAAGCTAGATTACATTCATGACAAGGTGCGCAATCAAATGCAGCAAGCAAGTGATGAAAATGCGCTATGACATCAAGGCCATTGAAGGAGGGTTCACCGCAGGAGATCTGGTATGGTTGTATAACCCGCAAAGAAGAAGAGGATTTTCACGGAAACTGCAGAGACAATGGGTAGGACCGTATGAAGTTATGAAAAGGATAAATGATGTAGTTTACGAGATAAGGAAGCTTCCCAGAGGAAAACCGATGGTCGTCCATTTCAACCGATTGGCTCCGTACGCGTCAACAAAGGATGACGAAGAAGAAGTACGTCTCATCGAGGTTCCGGCAAAGGAAAACGACGATTTTCAGGAATTCATGAATAGCTATGGGGAACAAGAGTTGCATGGTTTGACGTCACACAGGAAGTTAATCAAGACTTGTTTACAGTTCCGGAGGAATACTCTCTTGCTAATTGTGTAGCAGCGGATCTAAGGATGAGTAAGGGAATAGCAAGAGTATTCAGAAATAAATTTGGACGTCAAGAGGAACTGATGGGACAGCAGCCCAAAATCGGAAAATGTCCGAGACTGAAATCAGCGGGTAGGTTCATTTATTACGTAGTCACCAAACAGTACTCATATCAGAAGCCCACCTACCAGAATTTATGGAGAGCACTGCATGGCTTGAAAGAAGACCTTCAATATTTTGGGGTTAGGAAATTAGCTGTTCCCAAGCTAGGTTCTAGACTAGATCAACTGGATTGGCGGGTTGTGCGAAGCATGCTTGAAGTAGTTCTCCAGAAGACAGGCATGCAGAGCTTGGTATGCAATTTCAACCCAAAGCAAACCGAAAAGGCCAGCAAAACCGTAGACTGTTACTTCCATCAGAAGGGCTACTGTAGAAATGGGGACGATTGCAGATTTCGGCACGGTCCTCTGAGGAATTCATGAAATCTGTTCTGGGACAGATCATGCTTAAGGAGGGGACAGTGTGACGAGTACGGCCCTGTCTGTGCGAGAAAGTTCCCGAAAGCTCCAGACGCCTATGAGTCATTTGCCTGTAACTGGAGCACTCTGGTAAATTCTAGCAATCGCTAGAAATTCCACGATGTATATAAGGCCCGGCGCGGAGCAGCACAGGGACTAATTCAGCGGAGTTATTCAAGGTGGAAAGTGGAAATAAATTGTGCACAGACTTTGATAGAATTAGTTGTTCACTTATTAGAACAGTAGTGTGTAAATAAGCGTTGATAAATAGTTTAAATATTCTGAACGTTTTTATAAATCAAGAAAACGTTACAATATATTGGTTACCACGAATTTGTATATTTGTAACACCCCACTCATAAATATATTGTGTTTCGTAAAAATAAATATATCGGCATACAAAATAAATATATTGCTGCAACTAATGAATATATTGGCTCGAAAATACATATATTTGAAAATTGAAAACACACTTTTTGTCCCAAACGGCGCCTAATATCACGAACTCAACATAATTTTTCAGACTCCAACCCTATCCTGAAAATTTTCAAGTCGCTGATTACTTTCCTTCGAAAGTTAAAACACATACGGACGGTCGGTCGGATAGAATTTAATTCGACCACGGATTCTTCTCCAGGGAGTCTATCCTAATAGTCCAATTCCATTTTCGGCTAAAATTCGGAAATAAAAGACATTGGGACGAAACTATAATAACTGAAAACTACCGAAATATTACTCTATACACAATTTTGTCAGCATCGTGCAGGTAAAAAAAATCTTCAGAAGACCGCCTTAGCAACGAATTTGAACATGCGTGCAAAAGTTGCTGCCTTCACGGCAGTGCTCTTCTAGGTTTTTTTCGATAAAGTACTAGATTTCAATTCGATCTAATCTGAATTTTCGGAAATATTGAGAAAATAAAGTTTTGAATGGATATATTTACGGAATCATTTACCCATTCACAAATTCGGCCTTCGTAATTAAGGTCCAAACCTACTCTACAAATATCGAGTTTCTAAAGTCGGCCGATATCGGCGGACCGTAAACACGATAACTTCCGAAACAAACGACTTAGAAACTCGATATTTGTGGAGTAGGTTTGGACCTTAATTTCAAAGGCCGAATTCGTGAATGGGTAAACTTGATCGAAAATGACAGCTTGAAAGTTTATACAGAATTACGTGGAAAAAATATGAGCAGATTCTGCAGATATACCCATTCAAAATTTTATTTTCCCAATAGTTACAAGAAAACAGATTGGATCGAATTGAAATCTAGTACTATCGAAGAATGATCGTTCCCAACAAAATTATGCTCAATTAAGTTTCGCGTCATGATGCTCCAACTGATTCCCAAGTTCCAATCGAATCGTTCCAGTAGTTCCTAAAATATCAGGGAAATAACCTCAAAATTTCAAATGACTATAACTCCGAAACCATTCGGCCGATTTGATTCATTAAAGAACATTCCAATGCGCAACCTAATCTGAAAGATTCAAATCGCCAGCTAGCAGCTGGCTCCGTTCGACAGTTATCGTGTCTAGGCTAGGTGGTCGGTCAGAATAGATTTTGACACCGGATTCGTTATCAGTGTGTCCAACCTAGTCCTTTGAGATCATTTTCGGCTCAAAATTCGAAAATTACAGACATTCGGACAAAACGATAGCACGCTGTTCCCCTAGAACAAAATAACTTTCGAAATAATCGACAGAGTAGAGTAGGTTTAAGGCTCAAATATGATGGACGAATTCGTGACAAGGTAAATGCACCCACCGAATGATTCGTAGATATACCCACTCAAATCTTTATTTTTCCAATATTTACAAAATTACAGATGGGATCTAATTTGAATCTAGAATTTGATTGGAAAATGATAGTTAGAAGGTTCATTGAGAATTTCCGGGGGACCACATGAAAGTTGCGTTTGGCGAGGTCATTACGTGAATAGATGACCGCTTTGGCAACAAATTTGAACTAGTGCGTGAAAGCTTTGGAGCTACAGCACTTCTCTAGAATTTCTGTAAGTTCAGTGGGACAGAAAAGAACTTCGGATATCATAACAGCTTCTTTTCTAAACGACCTAACGAATCAACTTGTTAAGTTACGTAGTACCGAATTGATAAGTAGTGAAACTTACGGAGCTGCCAAATGATTATTTGTTGATTCGTATATCAAAATGAAACGAAAACTTATTCCGGATTCAATTACATTCTCATAATCATCATATAGCTCAACCCTACTGCACGAAAGCCTTGTCAACTCTAGCCATCAATTTCGTTCTGAATCCAGTTTCCATCCACTCTTTTTATATGGTCTGCCCACCGACTAGGAGGTCCTTCCCTACTCCTGTATGCCCCATGTCTTGGTCTCCACTCCACAAGTTTCTTCGTCCACCTTTCATCAATCATTCTCATCATCTGTGCTCGCCACTCGCCCAGCCCAGTTCCACTTGAGCTGTAAGATAGCCTCAACCATTGTATACAATGTCTCAGCTGCGTCTCTTCTGTTCGGTTCCTTATGGTTTGATTTGATATCCTATCGCTGAGAGTAACTCCCAGCATTGAACTTTCCATTCTCCGTTGCATCACTTGTATTCTGCAGATGTTCCTTTTGGTCAATGTCAGTGTCTCAGCCCCTTACGAGAGAACAGGCAATATTCAGTGATTGAAGACCCTCCTCTTTAAACACATTGGGATATCAACTGTTCTTAGTACATGTCTGAGCCTACCGAACGCCGCCCAAGTCAAATCTATTCTTCGTTGGATTTCATGGGTCTGATTATCTCTCCTAATGCCGATTTTATGGCCCAAATATTTGTATATATGCACTTGTTATAAGTTGATGTTGTTAATCTTCAGAGGATTGCTCAATATCTATATCAAGTATGTCATGTACTGAGTTTTTGATAGATTCATTATTAAACCGAATATTTTCGAGACATCGTTCAGCATATCTAGCATGTAGTGTGTTTCTCGTATGATATAAGTTATAAGCACAGTATCATCCGCAAAACAGAGATGACTTATCTGTTCACCGTTGATGTTCACTCCTGTTGTTCCCCAGTTTGCCCTTTTCAACATACTCTCCAACAACGCAACAAACAATAAAGGTGAAAGTGTGTCGCCTTGTTTTTACCCCTCGATTGATATTGAACTTTTCAGTGCTCTGATCCATCGATACTCTGACGTTTGCCGTGGCGTTATTATATATATATATATATATATATATATATATATATATATATATATATATATATATTTGTTCGACAATTCCTGAGTATTTATGATCGATGCAACACTCCTCAAGTGTCTCTAGAAGTTTTCGCTGATCCAACGAATCGAAGGCTTTCACAAAATCCACAGCACAAGCATTAGTAGTCTGTTATACTCGATACATTTCTCGATGAGAACTCCAACTTTCAGAAGATAGTCATTAGTTCCGAAGCCTGATCGAAAGCCGGCCTGCTCTCTCGAAAGGAAGAAGTTGATTTTATTTGTCAATCGCTTGGCGAGTATTTTGGTGAACAGTTTGTACATGTGGTTGAAGAGGCTGATCGGTCTGTAGTTCTTGATGTCTGCTACGTTCCCTTTTTTGTGTATAAGTACAATGTTTGCATTATTCCACTGTGATGGTGTTATTCCTTCCTCGAGGCGTTTATTGAAGAGAACCCTCAGAGCGTTGATGATTTTTGGGCCTCCTTTCTTGATCGACTCTATTAATAGTTCATTGTCGCCCGGAGCTCTATTATTTTTCATACCCCTTAAAGTACTCTTTATTTCATCCCTTGTTATTTCTGGAATCTTTTTTGACTCCTGGTTCAATAACATCCTACCTAGACAAAGGATGCCCGGAAAACACAAGTCAAGTTCAATCATTCGAATATGTTGAATGAGAATGATGAATACGCTCTCTTGAGCGATCCGTAAACTGACAATACTATTGCACAATATTTCGCGTGGCTCATCTTCACTGATCTTGTGAACAAGGAACTTAAAGGTTGTGCAACATATTGCGTGATCTCCAAAAGTTGGAAATATATTGTGCAACCTGAAAATATTGTCCCGTCTGATTGCAGTATTGCGCAATCCTCCTCAGTTTGTTTGTATCAAGTTGTTGTCAAGTTCGGTTGTTGAGGATAATAAGAGTTTTAATTTCTGAAAAACAGTTTGTTTCAGAGTTCATTATGCACCATAGCCTTACGGATATTAGGGATTTCAAAAGCAAAGATAACACCAACCGTGCCAAAAATGGTTGTTTGAGAATTACCGCGAAAACTAACCGGGCTCCGATGAATAAAATAAGCACGACTCCGACAAGAGTCAGGGGGTTCTACAATATACCCTGCCATTTAGGCTCATCATTGGGCTAAACTCCCAATATCGCTTAAGAAACGATTCAAGTTATTGCACAATATTATTGAACGTCTAGGGCCAACGTTCAAAATATTGTGAAACGTATATCTATGAGCAGCTTTAAACTTCACAGTAATTGAAGACTTATTTTCAAATTTGGGTTCCTTTTTTTCTGGAATTATTCATCATGAAGGGTAAACATTCTATAATAGCTTTCAAAGTTTTAATCGGATCTGATATTCATTTTTGGAGATGGAGCGAAAAATATCTGCCAAATTTCGTTTGTTATTTGAAATTTTGAGGTTATTTTCTCAATAGCTCGAAAGATATACTGATTAGATCAGATTGAAACTTCGATATTAGTTGGAAAATATCAATGCGCAAATAAGTGGAATTTCGTGTGGACCTAACGTCGGATAATTGAGAAATATTTACTCGAAAATTTCCCATAATATTGTTGAAAATTTGGTAGCTATTGCAGATTATGACGTGAATTCCTCGATATTTCAAGAAGAACCAACGGGGTCAGATTCAACCTTGGTAGCTAGTTGGAGAATATCGATGCGCAATTTTTCGATCTAACCTTAGGGCTCACCGTAAACACAATAACTTATTCCGAATGAAATAACCTAGAAACTCAATATTTATAAAGTAGGTTGGGACTTTAATTAAGAAGGTCGAATTCGTAAATGGGTGAAATGCACCCAATGATTTCGCAGATATGCCCATTCAAAACTTTTTTTTCAATATTTCCAAAAATACAGATAAGATGGAATTGAAATCCAGTACTCAATCGAAAAACGAGATTTCGAATGTTCATGCAGAAATTCATGAAGATATTATGATCAGAAGATCACAGAATATTGAATATTAGAAATTATCACGATCATCACGAAATTTTGCGCAAAGTCGTCCATAAGCATTTCCAGGCCAGCTGTAAAGTTTCATCATGATTGAAATGGAATTTCTTAGGTTATTCCGGAAAAAATAACGATGTCTTGAAAAAAACCAAGAAATTGGCATATTTTTTTACAATATCTACGAAAATTATGATCGTGTCGAACTAAAATTTGGTATACTGCGGTAAAATATAAAGCTCAAGGTACGACCAGAATTTCTTCCAAAAGTAATGAAAAGTTCCCAAGAAGATACATTTTTTCGAAAAAAATGTTGAACAAATATTTTTTCAAGATTTAGTGGAAGCACGATCTCAACAAAATTTTGCGTAAAGTTGCAAGCCTTAACGCTCCTAATAACTGCCAAGTTTCAATTCAATCGCTTTGATAGTTCTCGTAATATTAGGGAAATAACCTCAAAACTTCAAATGGCTATATCTCCGATACTGGTCGATCGATTTTAACCGTCAACGAACCCATTTTGCATTTTGAAATGCAACCTACCCTGGAATTTTCAAGTGGATAGAATCTTCGTACGCCCGTAATAGTGGTGACGGCCGGTCGGCCGGACAGAATCGATTTTGACACCGGATTCTTCATAAATGAGTACAACCTAGTCGTTTGAGACCATTTCGGCTCAAAATTCGAAAATTAGACATTTGGACGAAACGGTTGCAAGCTGTTTCCCTAAAACATGCCCGCAGAAAGCAGTTCGAAACCCAATTCGAGGATATTGTCTGAGAAATTCGTTTGAAAAATTCAATGGTTCAAGTCTTTCTAGATGGAATATCAGGAAGGAGTTTTCCTTTAAAAATCCTGTTTAGATTGGTACAGTGCAATTTCCAAACACCCTCTAGAATCTAGTTGGGAAATATTTTGTATTCGGTGACCTACTAATCATATGATCCTCGCGAAATTCCGCATGAATTTTCAAGCTGTCGTTTTTCATCAAGCCGTGCTGGACTTTAATTCGATAATATTTATATTCTTTGAAATACTGGAAGAATTTTATCCATCAAAGAATTTAGCCTTCGTAATCAAATTCCAAACCTACTCTACAATTGTTAAGTCTCTCAGTAGATTCTTCCGAAAGTTGTTTTTTTTAATTCACGAATTCGACATAGCGGCCGATCGTAAACACAATAACTTCAGAAAGAAACAACTTAAAAACTTGATATTTCTACAGTAGGTTTGGACCTTAATTACGAAGGACGAATTCGTGAATGGATAAAATCCACCCTATGATTCTGCAGATACATACCCATTCAAATTTCACTTTAACAATTTTTTTTTTAATTCCGATAAGATCGAAATGAAGTCCAGAACTTGATCGAAAATGCGGCTTGAAGTTTTATACAGAATTTCGTGAGAAAAATATGAGCAAAATATCAAATAATTGAAAAAAAAATACGATCATCACGAAATTTGGCACGAAGTTCATCATCAGCATTTTCAAACTAACAACCAAGTTTCATCATTGAATCAGTAGTATTTTTTTAATTATTTCGGAAGAAACTACGACAGCGAAGTAAAAATCAAGTAATTCGACATATTTTTTCCCAATATTTCCGAAAATAATAATGGTATCAAATTGAAATGTTGTACAATGCTATGAAATATTAAGCTCAAGGTGTGATCTGATAAATCTGATAGTTTCCAAAAAAAATCCTAAAAAATAAAAAAAAAACATTTTTCAAAATTTATTGACAGCACGATCTCAACAAAATTTTCCTTAAGTTGAGTGTCGTTATGCTCCAACCAACTGAAGTAGTTCCTGAAATATGAGTTCAGGCGTTTTGCCCGTTAACAAACTTAACCGTGGCATTTTGAAATGCAACCTATCCTAAAAGTTTCAAGTCGATAAGATCCTCGGTACGCCGGTATTCGTGCATTTCTTAGTAGTTTGAGACCATTGTCGGGAAAAAATTCAAAAATTATAGAAAATGATAGCACACGCTGTTCCCCAGACCATGCGCGCAAAAATGATGGCTTGAGGTGATATAAAGATCGCCTAATCTATCCATCAGGGAGTAAAGCTGAGTTTGGCAGGGCTTATACGTCAATAGGTGACTGCTTTAGCAATTAATTCGAATCCCCGCATAAAAGCTACTGTCCTCACGTCAGTGCTCTTCTGATTTTTTTTTCGTTAAAGCACTCCATGTTGATTTCAATAGAATAATGCTAGAAGCACAAGGATCCAGTGAAAATGAATATATCAAGAACCGGAAAAGTGTTATACCATCAACCATGACTATGTTTATATTCGATATTCAGGTATCAATACTGCAATATTTCAAATGTGAGATATAACTGTGTCACGCATGTCCTACGAACCTCATTTCAATTCCTTTAGGTATACCTTTTACTCTCACATACATATTATTACTACCTACCTACTGAGTTTATTCATTACCTAATGAATCCGTTACATCACGTACAAACCGACAGAAAGAGAAGACTAATATACTGACCGGATATACTCCAGAGACGAAAGCGGAATGTGCTTTCACTCTCGAAGAAGAGTTCTTCATTATGTATTTCAAGGTGTCCAAAAATATGAGTAAAGCTGTGACCACAGCTACTGCTCCTATCGAAACTAATGAGATTCCATAAATGTTGGTTGCTGGAAATAAAACAAATATTATTGCATTTTTTCATGATATATGTTACTACAGGTTCTTCGGAATCAATTTAATGCATCTGTATATTTGCGAATAATTCATAGTTTAGGACTTCACGAAGTCTGCTGATTGCGTGTTTTCGGAAAAAATGGTCGCTAAAAATTGAATACTCAGTCTGAAATAGAGTTTTTCAGGTTGTCCCTAAAAAAGTTTTCATGCTTAATTAACTAAGAAACTTAGTTTGTCAATATTCGCCTATTGAATTATGCCCTCTATGTGCCTGCGCATGTTCTGGGGAAAAGCTAGCTATCGTTTTGTGGAAATGTCTGTAATTTTAGAACTTTTTCCTGAAAACGGTCTCAAACGACTAAGTTAGACTTCCTGATGACTAATCGAAATCGATTCTGTCCGTCCGGCCGGTCGGCTGGCCATAGGAACGATTATGGTCGTACGGAGGGATTATCGACTTGAAACTTTCAGGGTATGTTGCATCTCAAAATGCGACGGTTAAGTTCGTAAATTGGCAAAATCGGATAACGGTTAACGAGTAATAGCAACTTGAAATTTTGAGGTCTTTTTCCTGATATTTCAGGAGTTACAGGAGCGATTGAATTGATACTTGGAGGTTAGTAGGAACATAATGACAAGCAACTATCTGTAGAATTTTGTTGATATAAAACAATTAATTTGAAAGACATTTTTTTTCGGATACTTTTCATCATCCGAGAACATTTCTGCTCGGACCTTACATTTCGCAGCGGTGTATCAAATTGAAGTTTGATACAATTATAACTTCATGAGATATTACGAAAAAATATGTCAAATTCTTGGTTTTTCCTCGGACTCGTTGTTTTTTTTCGGAATACCTCGAAAAATACTGATTCGGGATATTGGAAACTAAATGAAAAATGGATTAGTAACTAGATGGTAATGTGCAAAGTTTCGTGATGATCGTTCGATTAGATCAATTTAAAAAAATCTAATCATATGTTCCTCACGGATAGGATAATATGGACTGATGAGGCTACTTTCACACGATCGGTTTGATCAATTTGCGGAATAGCCATATTTGGAGCAGAGAAAACCCTCATACGACTATTTTTTCACACTTCCAACATGAGATTAGGGTCAATGTGTGGTTGGCAGTTATGAGAGGTGAACTTTTCGGGCCAGTTATTCTTTCTGACCGCCTCAACTCTGCAGAATTTATTCATTTAATCCGAAACAATTCAACAAACATTTTCAATGCAAAGCCTCTGGAAAAAAGACTAAACGTTTGCTTTCAAATGGATGGCTGCCCAGCTCATAATAGCCGGAATGTACGAGACCAACTAAATGAATATTTCGGAGAACAATGGATTGGAAGGTGATCGGTCCAGTAAGATGGCCACCAAGGAGCCCTGATCTTACTCCTTCAGATTTTTATGTCTGGAACACACTAAAAGAAAAAGTTCATCATATAAGAGTTCAAATTCGAGATGATCTGATAAATGGAACCAAATTGTGCTGTGCAGAAATGGGTCAGAAACGTTCTGAACTATGCAGGGTTGTAGATTCAGTAAAAAAACGATGTGTGAAATGTATTGAACAAGGTGGTAGACAATTTGAACATTTGCTATGAGTTAATAGTTCAGTTATTTATAGCGAGTTTTTTCAGCATTTTGTCCTCTCTTAAATTCTATCTTATAATATGTATTAATAAAATTTTAGTTCATTCTTTTGACTCGATAGATGAATTAACAGTTGTAGTGAGAATAACTCCAATATTCAATCAGAAAAACAACTGACTCCGTCATTGAGAGCTTCAAAATGGAAGAAAATCAGGTTTGAATAATTTCTTATTTCTGGTTGTTATCATGTTAGCCATGATATTGAGGCTGAAAAGAAACAGCTAGTACAAAAGTTGATATGTCATTCGAAAGATCACTAAATGGGGTACTTTTTGCTGAAGAGAAAACATGTTAATAATTATCCATTTTTCATCGATAAACCTATTGGAGAAATATGATTGATAATTTTCACCAAAGAACGTTTATGTTTATCTGCTTACCACGCCCGCAGTAAGAAATTTTTTGACACAAAAAAATTCTTGTGTCGAAGCCAATTTCATGCTGTTTTGAGATATGTAATCAAATTTGATGAGGCTACAATGATAACTGGAGAGTAATTGATTTCATAAAAAACATTGAGATATTTCGTAAAAACACGGAATGTTGAATTGAAGAATTACCGTCAATATTTCGACCATGTGTTATATAACATTTTTTGTTGAAAATATCATTTAGAATCTTGCCTTGAAGTTTGAGACTTTTTAAAGTAGACACCCTATATGTACTCAAGTAAGTGAGTCAACTAATGAATTGAATCTATAGATTTCTACTCAAAGTTTGTGAAAGTTTTATTCATCTCGGGGACAACCTGATTATTCATCAGTTGTTCCCGAGATGAATAAAATGATTAAGCCCATAGCTTGTGTTGGTATTTTTTATAAAACTTATGATCCAATGGATTTGCATAGTTTGTGAATATTTTACTTGATCGCTTGATTGACGGAGCCCAGAACTCTCGTTCTATAGAATCTCCCGAGAAATCATTGAAATGTAGTTACATCACAATTTTACAATTTCTGTCTGCAAATGGCAACAAACAGGTGCCTGAGTATAGTAACTCGAAACTTAATTAGGTTTTTAATCATCCTACTCCTCTTTACTTTCAGGAGGATAAATCGAAGGCGAAAACTGTGGTACCTTACCGAAGCGATCAAAGAATTGAAATGTTTGCACATCGGTTGTGGTACTATATTTTCATGTGCCTGAACTGAAAACTCATTTGTATTCACTGTTTAGTATAGTTGCCACAAATGCCTGATTTCACGAATGTTCTCGGCATCTAGGATAATACACAGAAAATGAATTCCATAAGTTGTTCTCCGTATAATTTTGGTTTTATGAAACAATAAACACAAGTGAAAGTTCCAAGAAAACAGTTTATGTTTCGGGGCATATAGAATCTAACAAACCTCGTCGTTTTAGGTTGCCACTGAAATTACTGAAATAAATCTTGTAAAACTGGACTCAGAATGGATAGTCAATTTTCAGCATTTTATTGTTATTGAAAAAGAGTTCTTCAACAAAGGAAGGCTTAGAATAATTTATGCATCTTTGTAAAGGATATTTTACTTCTAGTATAGTGAGTGGTTTCAAAAAATATGTTAAAAGTAGATACGGTTGTTGTATTTATTATATTGGTGTTAAACTGATAGCTTTCGCAAAATTTCTGTCCAGTAGTTCGCTAAGTAATAAAAAAATATGAAAAGGCGAAAAAAAAGTCAATAGAGAGAAATCGGTTTTGTTCAATTAGGAAAATATAAAACTCTATTTTAACGATTAAAAGGAAGCTCTGAATATATAGTATATATTATATATATTATAAATATATTTAGTATATCTACTATAACTCTTCCCAGAAGGAAATAACCTGTAAAATAAGATGTTCGAGTCATGTCAAAATTTCATAACATAAAAGATAGCCGTTGAAGAGTTTATAGGGATCAAAACTTCAACTTGTATCTAAATATATTTTGTACGGTAGAAAATAATAGAAATGAAGAATGAATGTATCATCCCTCGAAATGAATATATTGGAGGAACTAATAAATAAAATATTTATTCGAAAATGAAACTAACACACTTTTGTTCCAAATGGCGCCTCATAGGGATGGCAGTTGCTTATGTCCAAAACCAACCAATGAAATTCAATTGATATCTGATATTTAGTTTTGAAAAATTGGAAAATATTGGCTACCTAAATTGAACACCATATCTCTTCAAAAGTAACTTGATATTTTTTTAGTAAGTAGGTGTTGTGCTTAACAACGAAGTTCGGAATTATTTATGCATAAAATCCTATACGATTGCACAGGAAGAGCTATTTAAAATGATTTCTCCAATAATTTATGAACCAAACAATTCATCGAATAGACATTTTCGTTTTGAAGTAATGCTCAAGAGCAAACAATATACCTCGAATAAAACAAGGTTACTTTTGGAGGCAAGAGTTCGTTTTTTTGGAAAAATTTTTTGGGTGCAAATGGTTGCGAAAAATTGTGAGAATGCTCAATGTTGCCGTTTTATTATATTCGAGAATTTTCAGGAAAACAAAAACTGAAATGCAGTGAAAAATGAAACAATAACTACCACTGCGTATTCTCATTGAAGAATTAAGTATATCCCAAAAAATCCAAAAAATAATCACTGAAGCCTGTAGAACGACAACCCGTTTTCTTCTAAATTTCAAGCATTACCAATATTTCTAGCGGTTATTGGCAACGTTAAATTGGGCAGACAGCGAAAAGGTATATTGTCCTTGGGATATTAACGAGGCTTAATGAAACTTGCATGTGGCTATGTTGCCGAGCCATAATTTACCAACACGTGGTAATGATTGCTTTGTTTTGATTTTATCTGGAAGCCCAGCAATGTTAGAGTCAGAACCACCTTGTGATAGATATTTACTTTCCAAATTAATAGCCCACAAAGCATCTGGGTTTATTCACAATGTAAATAAGTACAAGCGTGGCAAGCGTTCATGACAGTGCTTTCCTTGAACTTGTTTCATATATATGATCATATTTAGTCGTCAAGAGAGTCTTCATGAACACTGAAGCTACATTTTAAAACTCACAACTCAGTCCCAATTAGATCGGATCGGTATCTTTCGAATTATTGTCAAAAATTCAGATGGCTAAGTAGCTGTCCGAAAGAAGTTTGAAGGAACGTGTTTTATTAATTGAGTTGGGAAAGGGTAATGAAAATATTGGAGAGTTTGTATTTACCAAATGTTTTTTTCGATGTATTGTTAGTACAATATTTTGTTTTGAAAAGTTAATCCTGAGGGGGGCAATTACCCCTAGTACGCCTCCTTGAATGCGGGCATGGTGAATATGTATGAGTGTTAATTCAGTATCTACGTAATCGAATTCCAGGAGGTAATCATTCGAAAGATTTCAGGAGGCAAACTTCATACAATATATTTTCCTCAAAACATAAATCAATAATTTCAGGAAACTGACATCAGAAATATTGTGGGAAATGTGAAAATTCAAAGCAGGATAAGATGATATAAATTGTCCACCCTGCGGATTTCAGTTTTGCGTCATCTAAATCTGTATCACACAAAAATTTCCTGAACATTCAAACATATATAACAAGGCTAGAGTGAACATTATTTTTAAAATTATCCGGAACCGATTATAATTGATTTCAATTAGGTAACAATGTAACCTGCTACAAATATAACGAAAGATTTTCGTAACAAATTTTCGAAATATTTTGAAATTCTTTTTGTCTACGGAGTCCGTGAGGATAAAGGTAACCTTAGGGTATTATCATTGTTTAAACAATGGTATTATGGACCAGCAGAAATGTTAACTTCAGCAATAACAGTCGTTTTCTAACCTAATCGGTACGTTAACTCTGCTAGGTATCTGTCGAAATAGTTTTATGATACCGGGCCTTAATCGTCCAGGAAGAAACGTTTTCCAACTTTCAAAACAGCAATAATTTGTCACAAACATTTCATATTTGCCACGAGTGAGAATAATGCCGAAGCCATAACTTCCGTCACAAGAGATGAAAGTTGACCACTTATAAACTTCTAGCAACCTGGACGGATATACTCCATTCACTTTTATAAACTATCCCGTTTGGCCATTATTTAGGTCTATCAAGTTTGTTTTTACTTAAAACTGACGCAGGTTGGCACTCGGGAAATATCGGCAACACAATTATCACGCCTGAAAACTAAAAATGTCCAATGTAGTTTGGAAGAAGCAGAGACCAAGTATCAGGAATCAATAAATTTTCACAAGCAATCCAACATCCAAAGATAAGAGACTGAAGCTAAGCTGCATCCCAGTTTAGAAATATGTTGATCCCAATCCAGTGTATGTATCATTCACGTAGATTCCCAAGAACTTTGTAAATTGAGTTAGTTCTTTAAAGGTGACACAGGTTTCGTAGTACTACTACATTTTCATACTGGAGTATTTCAAGTTGTGCAACAAGTTATTTGAATTTCTTCTGTAGGCTTAATTCTTGAGAATGAACTATCACAATGTAACGGACTGCTATATTCATTGTTTTTCAGTAAAACACTCTATTTTTGGTTTCCGTACAAGAAAAGAGCATAACTGAATCTTTCAACCATGTTTATATAAGTGAAATATTTCCAGTATTAACATGGAGAAAAGTTTCTACAACATTCGCCAGGTCTTTGGAATTGTTGAATTCACATATTATTTTCTCAAATTCATTATTACTTTGACCTTTATGTAGAGAGAACAACGTTGTGTATTTATCTGACAGGAAACTTACTATAAGCTAACATTTTCGAAATATAAACGGTGAAATATGTCAGAATGTCATGGCCAACCGGGATAGTTTGTAAAAGTGAATGGAGTATACCTGCCATTCCCACTCAAAAAATTTAAGAATGAGCGCTGGTTGTCAGGATTCTTCGGAATTTTCATGAACTTCGATTAATTACCCACTTTTTTTCGTATTTTAATTGTAGACATGCTCGTTGGACAAAAATTTAATCGAAGAAACATATACATAATATCAACGTTGATTGAGTTCAAATTTTTGCTCATTGATAAATAACACTTTTATCAATAGGATAAATTCAGCTTAAAATTAAAGTCAATATTTTCTCTGATACAATATTTTATGGCTCCAGTTCTTCGAAAGTAACAAGGACGTCGAAATATTGCAGGGAGTGAAGTATATGAGGAAATAATTAGTGATGGTTGTAGTATATAGTTTCATGATCGAAAATAAATCTAGAAAAGCATTGCCGTGAAGGCAGCAGCTTTTGCGCGCATCTTCAATGTAGATGACCGCTTCGGCAACGAATTTGAACATAAGCTCTACGGCCGGGCAGTGAAGACAAAAAAAAATTCCGAAAAAAATTTGGAAAAAAAATTTTTTTTCAATTCACTGAGAGTATGATCCCTACAAAATTTCACGGAATGTTGCGCGTTGCTGTACTCCAACTAACTGCCAAGTTTCGATCCAATCGTTTCAGTTGTTTATCGCCACAATAACGTTAAAACTTCAGAATACTCTAACTCCGAAAGCGTTTGGCCAATTTTGCCCATAAACAAACTAAAACGTCCTATTCCGAAATGCAACATACCCTGGAAGTTTAAGGTTGATAGGATTCTCTGTACGACCGTTATCGTGCATACGGACGGCCGGCCGGCCGGACAGAATCGATTTCGATACGGGATTCGTCATCAGTGATACCAAACTAGTCGTTTGACACTATTTTCGGCTCAATCATCGAAAATTGCAGACATTTGGACAAAACATAGCAGGCTGTTCCCCAAAACATGGGCGCAAAAATCAACTTATGTGTCAAATTTATAGAATCTCTAAACGAAAATTCCTGATCCATAATCAGGTTGTCTTGAACAAAAAATCCATTTTTGAGTCTTTTTTTTTTCTGGTCGTGTAAAATATCCGGGCAAATATTTCCTCACCTGTCATATATAGGGAAATCGATGGTATATTGTCCGACGCACATTTTGCAATATTTTCCGAGATCACTACACTAGGCATCGTATCTTACTTAGGAAAGCAGCACAATAGACACTTCACATTTCCCAAAAGTGCAAATTCATACGAACAAACCCAGACAATGCTCTGGTAATCCCCATAATCCTTCCTTATAGCTGTAAAACCAAAACTGTTTGCTATTATTCAGAAACGGACTTTTACTTTTTTAATAATGATCTTGCTGAATGCGGAACGCAACACGCTGTTCGCATGGGATGGCCTACAAACTGATTACCTACTTACTTTCCCTCATATCTGGTGGAATTGAATACGGAAAGTATTACACAATATAAGAACTGGATATGCCGAAAGGAATACATTTGTGATTTTCGGTAATTTTAAGATCGACGTTGTTTGAAACATTTGTACAAGGATTTTTTCTGGATATAAAAACTTGAAGAGAGTTCGATAGTCAGCACATCTTGCGATTGTCGATCCGAATTTCAGGTGGAATTTCCTATTTCCCTTATACAACATGGATTTCAGGCCTCAGAATTTCTAATTTTCTTCAATTATATGACAAATTTCATCTATTAGAGATGAGAAATTCATCATTTTCTGTTGAAAATTTTTCCTACGAAATCAGAAAATAGTCCATATTTTGGGCGTCATTAATTGCATAAAAATTGTTCTACTTATAAGATTGAACTAAATATTGAAAAAACTGAGCACAAATCAGAAACCTGAGTTCTATGGAGATGGAAAAAGGAATCATTTCATTTATTCCTTCTCTACTTCTACCTTTGGATCATATTTGCAGTGCTTTTCTTCGATCGTTCCAGGATATTATCCTTCCGTCCGAATATATACTGGGTAGACTTAAAGTTGTGAATTAATTCAAACCATATATATTACTCTCATTAAGTAAAACATTTTTATTAATTACCATTTTTCCAGATTCGGCTCAAGTGAACAAATACAGGCTGTTGAAATTCAAAAAAATCAGTTTTTTTTTTGCAGCTTCAATATGGATATTTTGAATTAAATGAATTATGGTGTGAACTCTGGTTTTAGAAGTATAACACACATTCTTCAATTATCACTTTTATTCTTGAAACTTTTCCTTTGTAATAGACTCACGGATTCATAAACTATACGAAATAAGTATGAAGGGTGCATATCAATTTCATCTTAATTACGGCTTCTTGGATTTCGGCAACACAGCCACCATTCAAGTTTCATGAAACATTGTTAATATCTCAAGGTCAGGCTCCTGCCCACGCTCCGCATGCTTTAACAGTGCCTATAGCAGCAAGAAATATTAGAATGCTGCAAATACAGGGAAAACAATATAATATACACATATAAAAAAACGTTTTTCACATGAAACAATAAACATTTACACGATCTAATTGATAATACTTTAGTTAAAATCTATATAATCAAATTAGTTTTTTCTAGAATTTTTGTGTAGAAGTAAGTGACTTCGAACTATGTCTTACCGTCAGATTTGTGAAATATAAATTTATTTTACTCATCCTTTGTTGTTGTTATCATATGAAATTCTTGATATTTGGGTCGTATTTTCTGAAATATATAGGACCTTAAAATTCTCTGGAACTCACAATGCAAACAATAAAACGGAAGGAAAGGAAAAAGGTTCAATAACCTGTCACTGAACCTGTCAAAATAAAATGTCAAATCAGGAGAACGAATATTACATCAAATTTGAACTAACGTTATATTATATAAAGAGGAAAATCCTTTACAAGAAAATATATCCCCACATTTCTATTAGACAACATTACATTTCACTTCCGTATTTCAAAGTTTCAATAAGAAAATTAGTTCTTCCCTAAGTAAATTCGATTACTCGATAGTCAATAGACGACAGCGAACATTAGAAAACATGTTAGTTTACAACAAAACGAAGGTGGACAATGAGTGTTGCAGTGGTATCTACAAAATCACTTGCAATGAATGTCCATCCTTCTATACATATAGGTATGACCACTCGCGCAGCCAAAATACAATTCACGCAACATATAAAGAACCGCCCTAAATCGGCTCTAGGTAGTCATCTAATAGAAAGTAAACATAAAACTACAATAGAAAATTTAACACAGATACTATAAATGATATCTCCGAGTTTACAGAGAGACACCTTTTTAAATCTATTTAGAGAAAACTAATTATAACGTTAGTTCAAATTTGATGTAATATTCGTTCTCCTGATTTGACATTTTATTTTGACAGGTTCAGTGACAGGTTATTGAAGTTTTTTCTTTCCTTCCGTTTTATTGTTTGCATTGTAAGTTCCAGAGAATTTTAAGATCCTATATATTTTAGAAAATACTACCCAAATATCAATCAATAGAATTTCATATGATAACAAAAACAAAGGATGAGTAAAATAAATTTGTATTTCACAAATCTGACGGTGAGACTTAGTTCGAAGTCACTTACTTCTACACAAAAAATTCTAGAAAAAACTAATTTGAGTATATAGATTTTAACTAAAGTATTATCAATTAGATCGTGTAAATGTTTATTGTTTCATGTGAAAAACGTTTTTTTATATATGTATATGATATTGTTTTCCCTGTATTTTCAGCTGGCCTGAAGATGGCCTGAAGGTCGAAATCGATAGCCGAGAGTAAATTTGTGAATGAAAGTTTGGTGCGTTCAAATTTTCCCTTTAAAACAAGCTCATTTCGGAAACTCCAACATGGCATAGCTTATTCATCATTTGGCCGTTCTCGTGAATTCGCACCATATGAAGGACGACGCGCTCTTAGGAAAAGTTTTTCCGTCCCAATGCCTGAGGTGGACTCAACAGATAGGCTGAATCCTCTGGCACCTGCCTATGATAACCGCAGAAGCGGAGTAGTGACCGACGTGCTTATGCTATGTTGAAATGAAGTAGCTAGCGTGCGTCGGTCAGTGGCGCCATCGTCTGGCAACTCAGTTAAACTACGCCGCCTACAATTACATTCACGTTTGCTTGATGGCCACCCATTTTCAACATAGTAAAAACTGAACTTATTTCTCTATCACTTAAATTTCCTGCATTTTTTGCGACATCGGTAAGTGCTTTTCATCAAAGGCAATTTGATAATCATATTCAAGGGTGACATTACTTTCACAATTTTTAGGAATCAAAATTCTGGATAATGCATCGCAAGATACATTTACCTGTCCGGCTGAAATATTAGTTTGAGGTCATATACAAAACTATAGATCTAATAACATTCTTTGCACTCGCATTGGAGATTGATTTAGAGATTTTTTGAAAATTCCTGTCAACGGCTTATGGTCACGGTCGACAATTACTGATCTTGCATAAATATATTGGTGGAAGATTTCAGTCATGAGTTATCGCTGGCAATTCCTTTTCAATCTGAGCATAGCGATGTTGTGCAGGATTTGAATATTTTGAAGCATAAGCTATCGGCTTGGAGTTTTGTAACAACGCAGCTCCACAACCTTACCTCGAAGCATCTACAGTAAAACTGATTGAATGCTTTTTGCTGTTCAAAATCCCACTCGAATACGATACCTTTTTCCGATAATTGTCTCAGAGGAGCAGTGATTCCTGCTGCATTATACAGAGTGTAACAGCCAAATGGAATAAATTCGATAACGAATAAATGAGGGCTGGGAAAAACGCTCGGACACGTCGATTCGTAATTTGAAATGCGCATATTTTTCAAGAAAACAATATTATAAAGGGTGTTCCATGTGACCGTGGCCAATACCAACTTTCTTATTTCAAATGCAACCCTCTGTATATTATTTATTTTTTGGATTCTTCAGAGAATTATAGACACAATTCATGCACAATGTCCGATACCTATCTTTAACTATTTCGGAAATATTAAGTGTTTTCAGGTTTAGTGCAAAAATCAACGTTTTAAATAAAAATTATTTCATTTCACATTTTCGGTACATAACACTTAAAACCTAATAAGTAATACTGATTATTTCTTAATAATTAAAAAAAAAAACATTAATGTCAATTTAGGAAATGTTCAAAATGCTCGCCGCGAACGTCTTGGCAACATGCTAATCTGGTGTAGAATTGTCTTCTAACGTTACTCAACATTTCTGAAAACACTTAAAATTTCTGAAAGATTTGAAGATAGGTATAGGACATTGTACATGAATTATGTCTAGAATTTTCTGAAGAATCCAAAAAATAAATCATATACAGGGGGTTACATTTGAAATAAGAAAGTTGGTATTGGCCACGGTCGCATGGAACACCCTATATAATTTCATTTTCTTGAAAACGATGCGCATTTAAAATTACAAATCGACGTGTCCGAGCGTTTTTCCTAACACCCCCTCATTTATTCGTTATCGAATTTATTCCATTTGGCTGTTACACTCTGTATATAAATTTGTGTAAAAAATTAACAATTCCAAGAAAACGTTGAAGTTCCTTGATTTTCGGTATCGGATACTGATTTATGCCTTCAATTTTTACGCGCTTGTTCATTTCGTCATGATGTCTGTAATTTTCGAGTTTTGAGCCGAAAATGGTCTAAAACCATTGGGGTGAACTCCCTGAAGAAGAATCCGTGGTCAAATTCAATTATGTCCGTCCTTCCTTTCGAACGAAGAGACTTAGCGAGTCAAAATTGTCAGATAAGGTTTGGAGTCCAAATATCTCGCTTAAGTTCGTCAATGGGTAGAATCGGTTGGATAGTTTCAGAGTCAGGCCCATTTGAAATTTTGAGGTTGATTCCTCGAATCTGATGAAGTACGACTCGATCAAATTGAAACTTTGTGGACATTTTTGTAATACCAACGCGCAACTTGGAGCAAAATTTCTTGTGGACCTAGTTGTTAAAAACTAAAAAAAACCATTTCAATGGAATTTGGCACAAACCTAAGAGTCAGTATTTAACAACAATGTTCCAAATTTCAATTCGATCCGATATTTATTTCTGGAGATATAAGGGAAAAAATGTGCCAAATTTCGTAATTATTCGGAATTTTATCGTTTTTTCCGCAATATCTCAGGAAGTACGTAGATACAATCAAATTGAAACTTCGTAATCAGGTGGAGATTACCAACACGCAGCTAGGTGCAAAATTTCCTGTTGATATTATAGTTAGAATTTGAACAAACGCATCAAAGCTCCTGACCTCACGTCAGCATCAGATTTTTTCCACAGTTCGACAGACAATCATAAAAAAATGTCGTAGAATAAAAATCATATGTTGGATAGTCTATTCTATATACCTAAATATACGTAAACAGTTATAATCATTTAAATATTTCTCAATGTGCTAATATACTCCTGCACTTTGTTTGCAGGTTCAACAGAGATATCATTTAGGGTAATTTGTTTTGCAGAATAATCAATCCATTGCTTGAAATCAAAATGTATATGACTTTTAAAACTCATTTACTCGCCTAATTATATAATTTGGCACTTTTTGAGGTATTATTGTGGAAAAAAATATTTCACTACACTTGACCATTGAAACACTAATCTTCCACTTGAAATTCGAGCAATATCCAGTTGTTTCCATCATGAGATTCTACATAATTTCAATCTTGCCCATTCTTATAATGAAAATTCCATAATTATTCTAATTCTTATCAAATTTATGAATGAAGAAATCAAATGCGAGTTGATATTCTTCAAATACTTACGAAGTTTCGATGTGATGGTTCCTGTACTTCTTGAGATATTGAAGAAATATCCTCAAAATTTCAAACAACCAAATTTTACATATTTTTTCTATATATTTGAAATATTATTGTTGAATACTGAATCTCGATTCTGTGCTTTATTTCGTTGAAATCTGATCAAAATTTTGCGAAAAAAACTTTTTTCAACGAAAGTTTCAAACATTTTTTAATTACTTTCTAACTACTGGATCTGTACGAAATTCTGCAATGAGTTTCGCGTTGGTACTCTTCATATATCACCGAAAGTAAATATCGTATCGAATTGAAATTTGAAAATTTGTTGAATACTGATTCTAAGGCCTGTGCCTTGTTTCGTTCAAATCTGATCAATATTTTCCGAGAAAAAAAATTTTCCTACAAAAATTTCAAATATTCTCGAATGAACATTCTTCGAGTATTTTCTAACAACTGTCCATACGAAACTCCGCAATAAGTTTCGCGGTGGTTTTCTCTATAAAATAACGAATTTTTGATCAGATCGCATCTGTACTTCTTGAGATATTGATGAAATAACGTAAAAATTTCCAACAACAACAAAAATTGACATATTTTTTCCATATGTCTCCGAAAGTGAATATTCTATTGGATTGAGATTTGAACCTTTGATGTTGAATACTGATCCTGAAGTATGTGCCAAATTTCGTTGAAATTTTTCAACAAAAATTTTCGACTAATTTTTTTCCAGTTTCTTACTACTAGATAAACACGAAGTTTTGTACAACTGGTTGCGAAGTTTCAATGCGATTGCGTCTATTCTTCTTGAGATATTGCGGAAATATCGTTAAAATTCCAAGTAACAACAAAATTTGGCCTGTTTTTTCCTTATATCTCCGAAGCTAAATATCGGATAAAATTGAAATTTGGATTATTTTTGTAAAATACTGTCTTGAAGGGCTGGGTCAAATTTCGTTGGAATCTGATCAATATTTTCCGTGAAAAAAACGAAAATTCTAAAAATATTCCTATAAGTAAACATTTTCTTTTGATTTTCTCACTACTGGATCTACACAAAATTCTGCACTAAGCTGCTCATTGGTATTCTTGATCGAGTCAATACTTCATGAGATGTCGAATAAATAACGGCAAAATTTCAAATAGACCTAGTTCCGAAACTATTCGACCGATTTCACCCATTAACGAACCCAACCGAGATATTTGGACTACCAACCTGATCTAGCAGTTTTAAGTGGCTAGGCCATTTCCTTCGAAAGTTAGAGCACATACGGAAGGTCGGACGGACAGAATTGAATTTGACCATGGATTTTTCTTCAGGGTGTTCAACCAAATCGTTTAAGAACATTTTCGGCTTAAAATTCGAAAATTACAGACATTATGACGAAACGATAACGCGCTGTTCCCCAGAACAAGCGCCTAAAAATGATGCTACAATTATGACCTGCGCGTTCGCGGTTCGGTTAAAAATATCATATTCCATATTGAATACAAAGTTTGTCAAAGTCATTCATTAGGAAAATTTCTGTTATTTTCGAATATTGAGCCGAAATTGGTCTCAAACGACTAGGTTGGACTCACTGAAGAAGAATCCGTGGTCAAAAACGATTCTGTTCGGCCGGCCGTCCGTGTGTGCGATAACTTTCGAAAGAAAGGACCTAGAGTCTTGAAATTCTCAGGTCAAGTTTTGATCCTGAATATTTCGGGCAAGTTCGTTAATGGGCCAAATCTGCTAAATGGTTTTCGTATCACAGCCATTTGAAATTCTGATTTTTCAATAATTCGAAAAATATTTATCTGATCGGAATGAGACTTGGTTGGTAGATGAACAGTAGCGATATGCAAAATTATCAATAGAAAAATTTGAAAAAAATTTTTTTTCCGAAAATCTTCATATTTCATTTAAATTTCACTGAATTTCCTGAGAAACAAGTCAATAGAAAAATTCGGGAAATTTATTTTAGAAATTCATTTATTCCAACTAGCATTGAATTTTCCGAAGCATAAGATATATAAAATATTCCTTTGCATCGACCGTTCACGACATCCACTGGTGAATAGTCGAAGCATTTACTGGATCCTACTGTCACATTATGAGAGATAGCGGCGTCTGTTCACACTCTACATATGTTTCATGAAGTGATTCCCAGGAAGTTTTATCGGTACTTTTCCGTAGCGCATGAGCAGTTTATCGGAATCGTCACTACTTAACAACGGTAACAGTGTTTCAAATTACAGCTTGATCGGATATTCATCTTGGTAGATATTGAAGTCAATAATTAATAACTTTTCAACTTGATCAGATTTTCATTTTATTTAATGAAACCTTTGGAGCAAAAAGTTTTCTTTCATTTCGCGCTTTTTCTAAGGAACAAAAGATTTATCGTTTTGCCCAGTGTCAAGTTCAAGTTTCGAGGCAAACGCAGATTTTTTCATATGGTCCTCACGAAATTCTGACGAACCTCAAGCTATAATTTTCGATCAAGTACTGGATTGCAATTCTATCCAAAATTTTGAATGGGTATAGCTATCTAAAGGATAATTGGCGAATTCAGCCTATTTGAGCATTCGAAGTTCCTAATTAAACTGAAAATTTAATGTGTTTAGTGTTCCGGCATAATCTACTCAGTAGCTTGATAATTGTAGAGTAAGTTGAGAGTTTAATTAAGAAGGCCGAATTTGTGAATTAGTAAAAGCAGATATACCCTTTCGAAATTTCAGTTTCCAGATATTGTCAAAAAAAAGATCGAATTCAATGAAAAATGCTACCTTGAAGTTTCAGCCCAATAGGGTCTACAGAACAATGAGCAAAATAACTCTCTACATTTAACAAAATGCAGGAGGGCTCTTTTCTATTTGGCTGAAGCTTCAAGGTGGCATTTTTCATTGAAGGGCGATTCGATCCAGGTTTTTGGAAATATCGGGAAACTGAAATTTTGAAAGTGGATATCTTCAAAATCATTCGATAGTTTTTACTAATTCGCCAATTTAGCCTCCGTTAATTATACTCCAAACATACTCTACAATTATCAAGCTACTGAGTAGATTCTTCCGGAAGTTATTTTGTTCACTATTACTGGTTAGGCCGGCCGTAAACACATTAATTTTAGGAAGAATCGATGTAGGGAATATATTTGTAGAGTAGGTTTTCAGTTTAATGAGGAGGGTCGAATGCTTAAATGGGCTGAATTCGCCAATAATTATTTAGATAGTTATACGCATTCAAAATTTTGGATCCAATTGCAATCTAGTACTTGATAGAAAATTATAGCTTGCGGTTCATGCAGAATTTCGTGACGACCATATGAAAAATCTGCGTTTGGCAGGTTCAATACTTGGATAGATGACCGCTTTGGCAACGGAATCAGCGCGTAAAAGCTCCTGACCTCACGTCAGTGCTTTTCTAGGTTTTTTTGAGGTTCAGTCTCGAACGAACAGACAAAACAACGTACGCGTTTAATAGCATAAAATTCAAATGTATGGAATACTGACATTTGAAATTCGATATAAAGATGAGATCTCAAATCAACAAACCTGCATTTAGACATCACAAACTTCGTATTCATATAACAAGCATCTCAGAATATATAAAATACTGTTCCATAAATTCATAGGTGGATGATTTCTGTGCACTACTCTAGTTTGGCCCAAATGCGTGTAATTTTAGATTGCTTTGCCGTGAGCACGCTCATGTGAGATCTGACAAAGATAGCGGCTCGAACTTTTCAGAGTAGGCTGCGCCTCGAAATACTGATGGATAGCATGGCTGTTACTTGAAGAATACAACTTTATGCAGAATTTTTTGTTAGCACCGTACCGTTAGAAACTATGAAAAAAATATATATCCACCATATTCTAATGAACTGAAGCATGAAACTATCGGCTGATATGTGTTATGACACTATTCCAAATTTTAGCTCGACCCGATATTTATTTGGGGAAATACATATTGGGAAAAATATATGGAATTTTGTTGTGCTCATCATTATATCTATTTCCTTAATTGCTCGAGGAATATAGCATAAGTAATCAATTCGAACATGCCCGTAAAAGCTGTTGACTTCACTTGAAAATGCTTTTCTAAAATTTTCCAGAACGGAATAGCTTCAAACTACTATTTTACGAAAGCTCAATCAAATGGTCTTAATCATTTCGATATTAAAAATGATTCCTATTTCTCATAGGCTATAAACTATCGAACAATTTCCATGAAAAAAATCTTCATTAGGTATAAAATATATGGCATTACCTTTTATGATCTAGGTATTCCTAATCTAGAAAGTAGGTCATATCAACAGATAATTGCACTTCGAAATTCATTGCAGGAACAAATAAACAAACCAGAGAAAATTGAGAAAGGAGGAAAAGATAAATTTCCTGCAATCTTATAAGCAATCATATCATTCCGTACTTTTACTCTCCATTGAATTTTGCTCTTGTAGTCCATATAGAAAACTATTCGTTTCGAATTGCGAACGCTACTAATTTAACACAAACTTCTCCTATATTCTTCTAAAATATAGGCACTATTAATTTTCTCGAATTTATATATTATTCTGTAATATGGGCTGAAGCATTCCTTCTCGAGATGTGATTGCACTCTAGCGAATCCCAAGGATATCCTGGAAGCTTCTAGCATTAAGTTTTCAAATACTATTTGTATTTGAAAACTCAATGCTTCTAGGCAAGAGCATTTCTTTTATGAACTGAATAAGCTTTCTTTCCGTACAAACGGAACTATATACGTTAACCATTATTATTTCAACCAAATTCGAATGAACTGACTTCAGATGAAATTGTTCTTCTTTGAAAAACTGATTTTACAGAAATAAAATATAATTAATTATATGCAGAAAATCGAAAATTCTCTACTCAAAAATTTCGATGGACGAGAACTTACATCAAAAGGAGAAATGGTGGAGGAATTTGGGAGGTATTTCGGTGAAATAGGAAAACGACTAGCAGAGAGTATAGAGCAAGTTCCAGAAAAAGAGGAAGGAGAACGTTATTGTGATCGAACCATATTTCTATTCCCAACTACTGTAAATGAAGTGAGAGATATGATTAGGGAATTGAAAAATGGTGGAGCCCCGGGATACGATGGTACCAGAACTGAGCTCCTGAAGAATATACAAGACGTAATCGTAGAACCTATAATGTTGCTGGCAAATTTATGTTTTGAGACAGCTGAATTTCCGAACATCTTCAAAGTCGGTGTCATCAAACCATTGTTTAAATCAGGAGATAAGGCTAATATATCAAATTATAGACCAATTTGTTTAACATCTAATCTATCTAAAATAATAGAAAAACTATTGAAAATTCGTATTGTTAACTTTTTAGAGAAGAATAAAATAATATCCAAGAATCAGTTCGGTTTCAGAAAGGGCAAATCTACGAAGGATGCGATCAGAAAGTTGGTGGAGACAATATACGGATGGCTGGATGGGAACAGGGTGGGTTTGTGCGTGTTTATAGATCTTGCGAAGGCCTTCGACACCGTATCGCATGAAAAGCTTCTGCGTAAACTTCATCTCAATGGCTTTCGAGGAAAAGCATATAAATTAATGAAAAGCTATTTATCTGGTAGGACACAATTTGTGAGAATAGACGAGCATTCAAGTCAAAAGAGAACTGTTGGATATGGGGTGCCACAAGGGACAGTATTGGGACCCATCCTGTTCATCGTCTATATAAACAGCCTATTATTAATGAAAAGAAAAGGAAAGATCATCAGTTTTGCTGATGATACTGTCATACTGTATGAAGACAGTACTTGGAAAAACCTAAAAAAAAAGCGGAGGGAGATCTTATCATGATAAAACATTGGTTCAGGGAGAACAAGCTAACGATGAATCTGCAAAAGACAAAGTACTTACCTTTCGCTGCTTATGGTTCAGGACTTCCACATATGGGCAATTTAGAAATTGACGACGAAACATCAATCCCTGAAGCTGAACACATAAAATACCTAGGCATTACAATCGATCGACACCTGAAATGGAGTAACCATATAGATATTTTAGTTACCAAACTGAGATGTTTACTTACCAAGTTTAGATATCTGAGAAAATACCTAGATCAAACAAACTTAAAGATGGTATACTCTGCGTTATGTCAGTCTCAGATAAGGTATGGTATAATTGGTTGGGGTGGAGTATATAGTTGCTACATGAGAAGGGTTGAAGTAATCCAGAAATGGATGCTCCGTGTTATTTACGGAAAGCCTCTTCTGTATCCCTCAGATGACTTGTATGCTATTTCCCATGTTATGAATCCCCACCAACTGTTTGTACTGCAGATATTATGCCAAGTAATCTTGGCATAAGCGCAGGAAAAATTCAACTTGGACGAAACGAATATGAGTACGAGACAAGAAACAGAATCCATCAATACCTAAGGCCTAGAGCTGAGAAACGTATAGGCCAGAGGTGCTTCGCCTATCTAGCCCCACGAATATATGCCGCAACTCCTATGGATCTGAAAAGTATAGTAAACCCCAGTACAAGAAAAAGTATGTTGAAGAATTGGGTGATTGAAAAGGGAAGACACTATTTTAGTACGATAATAAACCCCTAGTTTCATATACAATCATTCGTAAACATCAAATAATATTGGATGACATACTTACTGTATGCAACCTTCTACTTAATAACTTTAGATATTGGACCAAGTATGAAAGTCTTAATTAATGCTGCCCCTGCATAGCTGAATCTTGTCTGGACCGAGTATATCCGCCTCCTCATGTTTCTGTTTTGTTCTTTATATAGTGGTGAGAATTTGTAAATTAATTTGATTACCGGCTACTGCATTATATATTGTATATTTACAGGTCATGTACAGGCTCACGCCTCAGTGACTATTGTTTATACCTTGTAGTTTCTTGGAATAAACCTTATTATTATTATTATTATAGTTTTCGAGATAACTGGCATCTTGGAGATTCCCGAAAATCTACAACTTAGCTCTGTTTTGGGAAACAGCGCATTATCTATTTTTCAAAGTGTCTTCAATGTTCGAACGAAAGATCTAATCGGCCGAATGGTTTTGGAGTTATGCTTATTTGATATTTAAAGTGAGTTATCGAATATCGCGAACAGGACTAATGCGATAGGTTTGAAATATAACTTAGGAATCAGCTTGAGAATATCAACACACAACTTTGTGCAGAGTTTTCTAGGGATGTACCTGCTGGTGATTAAAAAAAAATCCAAAATATTCCTTATTTTTGTTGAGAAACTCTGTTTTTTGAGAGTATTTATCACGATAAAATATAGCACAGACTTCGAACTCAACATTCTACAAGATTCATTCAAATTTCAATTTGATCCGAGATCTTGGGATTTTTTTTTATTCCGTTGTTAATTAGAAATTTCGGGATTTTTTCCTCAATATCTCAAGAAAAAACTGGAGCGATGCGACCGAAACTTTTCAACTATTTGAAGAATACGTTTTCCAATTGTTTTTGCGGATATCTATTCATCATATTACAATGAAATTTGGCACAGGTCTCATAATAAAATTTAACAATAGTGCTGCAATGTTCGATTCGATCCGATATCTATTTCCGAAGATATTGGAGAAAAATATGTCAAATCTTGTAGCTATTTGAAATTGACAGATCATTTTGGTTTATTATTCGATAAAATCAAATAATAAACCGTAGTGATCGACCAAAAAAAATTTCCCCCCTCAAAATTTCATAGTTTACATTTCGGAGTATGTAGATTCTATAGGCCGACAGCGTAAACACAATAACTTCCGAAAGAAACAACTTCGAAACTCGATATTTGTAGAGAAGGTTTGGACCTTAATTACGAAGGCCGAATTCGTGAATGGGTAAAATCCACCCAATGATTCTGCAGATATACCAATTCAAAATTTTAATTTTCCAATATTTCCAAAAATACCGATCAGATCAAATTGAAATCCAGTACTTCATCGAAAATTACAGTTCCAAGGTTCATACAGAATTTTATGAGGATGACATGATAAGAAAATCACAGAATTTTTTTTTTCAAATTGTTCTAATGACACGATCATTACGAAATTTTGCATAAGGTTGTCTTTCAGCATCTTCGAACTAGGTGCGAAGTTTTATCAGGGTTGAATCAGTATTTCTTGAGTTATAGCGAAAAAAACAACGATGTCGAGAAGAAAACCTGGAAATTTGACATATTCTTTCCCGATATCTACAAAACTTATGATCGTATCGAACTGAAATTTGGTACACTGCGGTGAAATATGAAGCTCAAAGTGTGAGAGGAATTTTTTTGGGTTATCATGGATGGTTTCCGAAAGAAAAACGTTGTAAAAAAATGTTGAAAAAAAATTTTTTTTTTAATATATTGACGATATAATCCTGACGATATTTGCCTCGAAGTTGCGCGTCGCTATACTCTATCTAATTGCCAAGTTTGAATCCAATCGCTCGAGTAGTTTCTGAAATGAAAAAATTAACAACTTCAAAATATCAAGCGGCTATAACTCCTAAACTATTCGACCGATTTTGCCCATTAACGAACTTAACCGCGGCATACCAATGCGCGACCTACCCTGGAAGTTTCAAGTTGCTAGCTCACTTCGTTCGACAGTTATCGTGTCCACGGCCGGTCGGCCGACCGGCCGGACAGAATCGATTTTGACACAGGATTCGTCATCAGTGAGTCCAATCTAGGCGTTTGAGACCATTTTCGGCTCAATCATCGAAAATTATAGACATTTGGACAAAACGATAGCACGCTTTCCCCTAGAACATGCGCGCAAAAATCCGTCCGTCCACCGTCCGTTGTTCAGGGCTTTCCTCTGAAGTACTGAACCCAAATCAGTGAAACTTGGTGGAAAAAACCGTGTGTCGCTTGAGATTGATCCTCCAAGCTTTTCAGCAGGATTGGTGTGCATTAATGGCTCAAAACTGCAGGAGGGTGGGAAAAAATTATTTCTCTAAAACTTACCACCCAATTTTCATGAAACTCTCAAAGTTGATTACTACGAAGGCGTAGAAGGGCCACTTTTTGTCGACAAAAATTTTTCCACCTAATTCCGACTTTAATCTCGGAATTATACTAATTCCGACTTTGAACTCGGAATTATAGACTAATTCCGACTTCAAACTCGGAATTATACATAATTCCGACTTTGAACTCGGAATTATACTAATTCCGAGTTTGAAGTCGGAATTATAGACTAATTCCGACTTTAAACTCGGAATTATAGACTAATTCCGACTTTGAACTCGGAATTATAGAAATGAAACGGAGTTAGACATAATTTGTTGCTATTTTTCCGAAAATGAATATCAGATCTAATATTGCTGGTATATGTTAACTTCAAGGTTTTTCCTAAATTCAATCGAAATCTGGTCGAGTCGGAAAAAAAATTTGGAAAATTTTCGAAAAAAAATTGACAGAAATCCAACAACTAGATACCTGTGAGATTCTGCAGTAAGTGGTGCCTTGGTGATTTTCAACCAACTACGAAGTTTCAATGCGATCGCATCGAAACTTCTTGAGATATTGAGGAAATAACCTCAAAATTTCAAATGAGGACGAAATTTCACATATTTATCTCCGGACGGGAATAAATACAAGATCAAATTGAATTTCGATGTTGATATATTTGCTAAATTTCATTGAGATCTTATCCGTATTCTACAGAAAAGAAAAATTTGAAAAGTTTTGGGATAAAAATATTTACCAATTTCCAACGACTAGATCCACATAGAATTTTTGCAGTAAGTGGCAAGTTTGTATTCTACAACCAGTTGAGCAGTTCCAATCTGATCATGTCAGATGTCGGTTCTTCCTAAAGTTTGGGGGAAATAACCTTGAAATTCAAGTATCATCGAAACTTGACACTTTTTTCCTTATACTTCCGAATACAAACATCTGATCGAGTTGAAAATTTCATTCACTGTTGTTTGAGATCATACTCACAGTCTGTGCAAAATTTCAATGGAATCTGGTTAATATTCTCCGAAAAAGATTGTGTAATTCACGAATAAAAATATTACGAACTTTTGTTCAAGGACTAAACTCACACAAAATTTTGCATTTATTTGAACGTTATCTGTTTCCAACTAACTATAAACTTTTAATCTGATCGCAGAATCAGTACTACATGAAATATCGCGGACCTAACCTCAAAATTTCATATTGGTATAACTCCGAAAACGTTCTTTCGATTGTACCCTATAACCAAACCGAGATATACAGGGTCTTTCACGAGGAACCTCACCCATATTTATACGGGAAACTACTGAACGTATTTTCATGAAATTAAGCACTTATAAGTATTTCACGATGCTGATGAAATCTAAAATATTTTCAAGGCATGAGCACCTCCGGTTTTTCCGGAAATGACGTCAACTTCCGTTTTTCAAATTAGAACACCATTTTTTTATTGCAGAAATAGATTCCTTAGAAAATTTCAATTTATTTTGATGTAACATTTTTCAGTTTTGGTTGGAAAATTCTCTCTGAGCGGGAAAATTCTAAAAAAAAATCGAAAATAGAGCTCCGCTGGAACAAGAATAACTTCGAGGTTTTTGGATGGAAAATTTTCATTTTTGGGATTTTTCAAGATGTAAGATTGATGTATCCACTTTAAAGATCGAAATCGCGATTCATGACACAGGGGGTGAAAAAATCGCTTTCAAAGTTAGGGATGACAAAATCGTGAAAAATAAATTTTTTCAAATTAGAACCCCATTTTTTATGGCAGATATTGAATCTACGTTAAAAAATAATGTGAGTGTATGCATCACACCCTTGCCCTAAAGTGGATATTTTCTGAGTTATTCACAAAAAACTGTTTTTCGTCTTGAATTTTCAGCTATTTCTTTTCCCTTTGTAATATATTGGGTATAATGAATAATAATGTGAATAATAATATAATAGTATATTAAATAATATTGTAAATACTAATAAGGTTGTTGATATAAAGAAGAAGTTTATTATGTATGTCAATTATCAGGTCATGCGTAATGATATGACGCATGACCATTATGCGCTGATATTATTGTAGTCGAGATCAAGAAGTTGAGTTGAGAATAAACAAATAAAACCAGTGTCTGCAAACTCGTTGTTTTTTCTGAAGTATACAATATTAAAATATTGTTGAAACGAGCCAACCATTACATCTTCACGCCAAAAAGATGAAATTTTCAGGAACTGTTATTTGAACCATGCTGTAGATTTTTCACCCCTTCTTGAAACCGACTTCAAGTTACTATTAGGAGAACCATGGCAAACTCTCGCAGTTATAACTAGAGAAGATGCTCAAAGTTTTGACCGTTAATTTCTAGACATTTATTTATACGTCTCAGGAATGCTTCGTGCGTTGCTCTTCTTATTTCATCGGGAGGAAGAGATCTGCAAAAGTGTTTAAAAACCAAATTGAGTTTCAAAACTATGAATCTAAAAATCTAAACAAACCTGAACGCATTTCTGACTCGTTCTATGCAGTCCTCTTTATCAGTCAGGGGAGTTGAGTAGACAATATTTTTTATCCTACCCCAAACATAATAGTCTAAAGGAGTTAAATCGGGAGAACGTGGTGGCCAAAGATGTGGACCATTGTTCGCCAACCATCGATCTTCAAATAGCCTGTAGAGGATATTTGACACATTGAGTGAATTGTGTGGAGGCGCGCCATCTTGTTGATACCATAAGTCATTATGGTTCTGTACTTGCGGCTCAATTATTTGAGTCAATATGTCAGAATATCTATCTCCTAAGGGAAAACATTCTTTAAATAATGCAAACATGTATAGTGTTCTATCTTACCAGTTAAAGTCCCATCATAAATGTGAACATCGAGAATTGCATTATTTTTGATGGCGCAAAAAACTTTGAAACTCCAGGTCTCTTGAAAGTTCCATTGTCTGAAGTGGTGGTTGTTCTCTTCATCCCAATAATGACTGTTATGCCTATTGAAAGAACCATTCTTTGTGAATTTAGATTCATCTGTCCAAATTATACAGTCCAAAAAGTTTTCATTCTCTTGAAATCGAATCATCATAGCTTCGCAAAACTCTGTTCTCCTGACGAAATCAGTTTCCTTCAAATGCTGTACCCTATTGAATTTATATGGGTGCATTTTATGTTTTTTTAATATTCTCCAAACACTCGATTGAGATAATCCCAGATCAATCTCGGCATCTTTGAGAGAATTTTGAGGATTCACACGAAAATATGCAAGAACTGTAATTTCGTTGTTCTCATCTTCTACTACACTTTTTTCTCTGTGTGTAGTTTTCTTAACGAAAGATCCGACATTTCTCAAGTTTGTCATGGTTCTGTTAATGGTATCTCTCGTTGGTCTGGGTCGGTCAGGAAACCTCTCAATGAACAGTCGAATCGTTCTATCTACAACTTTATTACATTCTCCATGAAGTAGAATGAGATTTAAATAATCTTCATTGGTAAAATTAGGCATAGTGATCGATTTTATAACTTAATACGAATTATCACCAAATTAATAGTAAACACAAAATGCTACTGAATAAAGAGGAATTTGGCAGATGTAATTAATGATATCTATCATTAAAAAAAAATAATGTAAAACATGGTAAGTTTTTGCATATGGTTCATAAGGAATTATTTATTTATCACTGGAGAGAAAACCGATGGCCGATTAGTTGAAATAAAGAGGTTTCCGATACAAATTCGAATCCAAATTCGCCATCTATTTAGGAACAACCTGTAACTTTTTTCTCTTGCATAAAAGGGTATTAAAATCTAAAACATGGTTTAAGTAACAGTTCCTGAAAATGTCATCTTTTTGGCGTGAAGGGAAAAGAAATAGCTGAAAATTCAAGACGAAAAACAGTTTTTTGTGAATAACTCAGAAAATATCCACTTTAGGGCAAGGGTGTGATGCATACACTCACATTATTTTTTAACGTAGATTCAATATCTGCCATAAAAAAATGGGGTTCTAATTTGAAAAAATTGATTTTTCACGATTTTGTCATCCCTAACTTTGAAAGCGATTTTTTCACCCCCTGTATCATGAATCGAGACTTCGATTTTTGAAGTGGATACATCAATCTTACATCTTGAAAAATCCCAAAAATGAAAATTTTCCATCCAAAAACCTCGAAGTTATTCTTGTTTCAGCGGAGCTCTATTTTCGATTTTTTTTTCGAATTTTCCCGCTCAGAGAGAATTTTCCAACCAAAACTGAAAAATGTTACATCAAAATGAATTGAAATTTTCTAAGGAATCTATTTCTGCAATAAAAAAATGGTGTTCTAATTTGAAAAACGGAAGTTGACGTCATTTCCGGAAAAACCGGAGGTGCTCATGCCTTGAAAATATTTTAGATTTCATCAGCATCGTGAAATACTTATAAGTGCTGAATTTCATGAAAATACGTTCAGTAGTTTCCCGTATAAATATGGGTGAGGTTCCTCGTGAAAGACCCTGTATAGGCTCCAGAGCTTACCTGTAAATTTCAAGACGCCATGTCCATTTTTCAAAACATATAACACATACGGACGGACAGAATTCATTTCGAGAGTGAATTCGTCAGCAGTGAGTTCAACCGTGTGTCGTTTTGAAAATTTTCGGCTCGAAGTTAGAAAGCTACAGGAATTTGGACAGAACGGTGATGCGCGTAAAAATCAACATAAATGCCATCCGTCATTTTATAAACGAAATGTTGAGGTAGTTCAGTTTATAGTTTGTATAAGAGGCTATATTCTACTGCGACCTTAAGATCTATTGTGCACCCCCCCCCCCCCCTCCTCTCTCATCAGAGCTGTTTTCGCAGCTGTCCTACCTACTGCTTGTCCTCCAACTCTCAACTCCAATTATAATTATCATGTCCAAGACATTCTTTGCGCAGGCTTGTAATGGCGAGGCATTCTGTTAACAGGTGAACAGGAATTTCTTCCCGTTGTTAGAAAATTTTTGAAAGTTTATTCGAATATGTTTTGTTGCTTTTTCTCGGAAAATGTTGAACAGATTTTATAGAAATAAGGCGCAGACCTTAAACCCAATATTCAACAACAATGTTGTGCTTGGAATACTGGGGGTACACCCTTAAAACTAGCGTGGTTCCACCCTGTCCCAAGCTTTTTGGGTACTGAGCGAATACGTGAGTATTCACAGAGTTAGCCATAGGAGGATGCCAACGTTTGAGGTGTCGGTGTATGTATTCTCCAGGTCACTAGTATCCGAGTTGAGCTCCCTACTGATGCCCCCTCTTTGGGATGGCCTCGCACGGGCCGTAGCTTTATCTAGATACACCTGGATGGACAACTGTAGATCGTGAAACTCCATGGACCCTATTCTTGAATGTGATGGAATGAACGTTCTCTATCGTTCCATCGTTGACGCCTATTTTCTCCCTTCCTCGATTCAAGAATAGGTACCCATGAATGTTGCATTCGTCCTTGGAGCTAGGAAGAAGTGTGTCAGTCATCGTTCGAGGTGTTGGGGGAAATCGAAGTACCCTTACATCCGAGATGTACTAACGTACCCTTCAACCCTTGCCAGAGCCGGAACTTCCAGCGATTAAGGTGTCGGAGAGCCTGCGAGCAACTCTTTAGTATCCGAAACGGTGGTGCCACACGAGGCCACTTTTCTGTCGTCCTAGTGCCACTTGCAGAGCTGAATAGCCTCTGGTAGTCTTTCTACTCCGACAGTAGAAAGAAGTACAGAATCGATCACAAACTTCGTGATCATTTGAAGAATATCAACGGGCAACTTACCGCAAAGTTTCGTTCGTCTTGAATCATCAAAAAATTTTGGAAAAAATGGTTTTTCTAAAATCATCCACATCTTCACCCGAAAAAAAACTTCTTTATATATTAATATATTGGCAGAAATGTGTCAAAATTTTCGTTTATTTTCTTGGTATTCTTGTTTTTTACAGAATAACTCAAAAAATACTTGAATAATGAAATTTCGAAGGTATATGTATGTAGAATCATTATATGATTTCACCACTTTGCGAATACGGCTTTCGTAACTGAGCCGGTTCAACAAATCCCAAGCTTCTAAATGGATTATCATTTTATGGTTGACTGTTAGTCTGGCCTCAACCATAATCACTTTGGAAAAAAACTACTTTGAGACTCGGCATTTTTATAGCAGGTTTTGGGATTAATTAAGAAGGTCGAATTCGTGAAATCTTAAACTTCCCCCAATTTATTTCGTCATAACAATTCGAATTTTTATTTTCCTGGTATTCCCAATAACGCAGATGCGTTCGAATCGAAATTCTGCATTTGGTTGAAAAAGGACGACGTGAAGGTTCATGCCAAATGTCTCGAGGAAATGGCTTCGAATGTGAACAAGCGCGTAAAAGCTCCTGACCTCACGTCGGTGCTTTTCCAGATATTTTCATATGTTCTTACGATACTCTGCATGAATAACTTCGGTAGGATCTGTATTTTTGAAAATATTGGAAAAATAACTTTTGAATGGGTTTCTTCATCTACGGAAGCACTGGGCAAATGTTACCCACTCACAAATTCGATCTTCGAGATTGGACCGAAAACCTACTCTTCAAATATCGAGTGTTTAAGTAATTTCTTTCCGAAGTTATTGTCTCCAAGGTCGGCCTAACCGCTGATATTGAACAAAATGACTTCCGAAAGAATCTACTTAGAGACCTGAAGGTTGTTGAGTAGGTTTGGGGACTAATTACGGATGCTGAATTCGTGAATGGGTGAAATACACCCAATTATTCCACAGATATACATTCCCATTCAAAATTTCATTTTTCCAAAGATCATAATGGATTTTTTCTGGGGAATTTCGGAAATATCAACGATACCTAGAAGATAACCTAGACGTTTTACATATGTTTTTTTCTAATATCTCTAAAGCTGTATATATCATCAAATAGTGAGTTCAAGAGACGGAACGAGATTCAATGAGATCGGGTACCTAAATAGTTTCCTAATAATTTCAAATAGCTACGAGATTTGACATATATCTTTTCGAATATCTTCTGAAAAAATATCGTATCGAACTGAAAATTGAAGCACCCTTTTTGAATATTGACTCAAAGATTGGTATCAAATTCCATCGAAATCTTATTTATCGATTCCTAGGGAAAAATTTTCCAACAGTAATTTAGAAAATTTTAGAATAATAATTTTTTTAATCTAAATTCGAAAATTACTGACTCAGAACAAACGCGTAAAAAACACATTTCTATGCATATCATTGCTTCCAACAATTACGAAGAAGAATCAAGTGAAAACAGGAAACGATTTATAATTGCATCAGGAAATTCTAGCCCACGAGCACAAGCGGATTATTTCTATCGCAGTAATAACAGTAGTGCCATGGAGTATTAATATATTCGTTAATAATTCACAAAATGGAAGTGCTAAAACGGTGTTTCCGTCAAAGACGATGGGAGCGTTTTTATTTTCATCGAAATGATTATTCAATTAACCTCTATCTTTCTCTTCTTTGGTGGAGAACAAAGGAAGAGAAAGAGGGAGATACACCGATCAATCAGTTCGCTGAAAATAAAAACGCACCCATTCTAATGGTAGTCAATCGATGTACCCGCCTGAAAACTCAAATCCTTGACCCGCTTCTAACCAGAAGTATTTTATTTTATTCCAGACAAATACAAAAAGTTAAAACCCAATACAGCATTCTCCATTAATAACCTGGAAAAGTTAGTTTTGTGTAATTGTTTTGATTGCAATTTTCATTATACCCAATGAAAACATATTCCAGCTGAAGATATCCTCAAATTTTCAAGCTACTCGAAAATAACGAATAACGAAAAACTTCAGCCGTCTTTACATATCACACTAATTAATTCATGATGATGGAAATCGCTAGTTACTATTTAGTTTTTTTTTCGGGGATGATCTATACCTAAATCTTTCATAACAAGTTAAAGAGTAGAATCAATAGAATTCGACAGATTTTCTGTTCTCTGACAACTTGATATTCCTTCATATGAATCAGTAGGTTCACTTACCTGTCATAATAATTGATACCTATGATTGATCTTTCAGCTAGTAACATTTGGTAGGTATTTATAATTCGCTCCTCTCTCAATTTTTGCGCGCATGTTCTAGGGGAACAGCGTGCTATCGTTTTGTCCAAATGTCTGTAATTTTGGATGATTGAGCCGAAAATGGTCTCAATTGACTAGGTTGGACTCACTGATGACGAATCCGGTGTCAAAATTGATTCTGTCCGGCCGGCCGGCCGGCCGGCCGGTTGGCCGTCCGTAGACACGATAACTGTCGACAGAAGCAAGCTAGCAACTTGAAACTTTCAGCATAGGTTGCGCATCGGAATGCCGCGGTAAAGTTCGTTAATGGGCCAAATCGATCGGATAGTTTCGGAGTTATAGGCATTTGAAGTTTTGAAGTTATTTATTTTCTATTTCAGAAACTACTTGAGCTATTGGATTCAAACTTGACAGTTAGGTGGAGTACATCGACGCGCAACTTTGAGCCAAATTTCGTCGGGATCATATAGTCGGTAATTTTTAAAAAAAATTTTTTTCGAAATTTTTTTCCAAAAAAATTTTTTTCTTGGAAACCATTCATCATATCCAAAAAACATTATATTTACACTTTGACCTTCTAATTTCACAGCAGTGTACCAAATTTCAGTTCGATACGATCATAAGTTTCGGAGATATGGGGAAAAAATATGTCAAATTTCGAGGTTTTATTCTCGATATCGTTGATTTTTTCGGTATAACTCGAGAAATACTCATTCAGTCCTGATTAAACTTCACAGCTATATTTATGATGCTGAAAGACAACTTTATGCAAAATTTCGTGATAATCGTGTTATTAGAACAATTTGAAAAAAAAAATTTCTATGATTTTCTCATCATATCATCCTCATTAAATTCTGTATGAAACTTCGAACTGTTATTTTCGATGAAGTACTGGATTTCAATTCAATCTGATCTGTATTTTTGGAAATATTGGAAAAATAAAATTTTGATTGGGTGTATCTACGGAATCATTGGGTGGATTTTACCCATTCACGAATTCGGCCTTCGTAATTAAGGTCCAAACCTTCTCTACAAATATCGAGTTTCTAAGTTGTTTCTTTCGGAAGTTATTGTGTTTACGCAGTCGGCCGTTAGGCTGACCGTAAACACAATAACTTCCGGAAGAAACGACTTAGAAACTCGATATTTGTAGAGTAGGTTTGGGGCTTAATTACGAAGGTCGAATTCGTGAATGGGTAAAATCCACCCAATGATTCCGTAGATATACCAAATCAAAATTTGATTTTTCCAATATTTCCAAAAATTCAGATCAGATCGAATTGAAATCCAGTAATTTATCAGAAAAAAATTTCAAAAAGCACTGCCGTGAAGGCAGCAACTTTTGCGCGCATGTCCAATGTAGATGACCGCTTCAGCAACGAATTTGAACGTGCGCGCAAAAGCTGCTGCCTTCACGGCAGTGCTTTTTGAAATTTTTTTTTGAAGTTCTGTCCTATAACGAACATTGCATATGTTTACGGAAGTACCTAAGTGAGTTGTAGTTCGAGGGTGAATAATATAAGTACAATAACGCATGATGTGGAGGTGCATATCTTAGAACGTAGATAGTAGTTAGTGAGCAGATAATTTGAGTATGCCCATAAAATTCCAGACGCCATCATCGTGTTCAGCATTCAAACATTTGAGAACAAGTATGAGTTCGAAAGTGTAAATTTTTTCAAATACATTTGATGCTTAGTTATTTTCCTCTGGCGTTCTCAGTAATTAAGCGCGTAAAAAGGACTTACTTCATTCACTATAGTATGACGAAGTACCAGAAATATTTCAATTTACTCGGCCTTCGGAAACTTTGCGCTATGATGGATTTCCTCCACAATTGTGAAAAATGCTTTTACATATTATGCTCATGATTGCCAATCAAGCAATCCAACAGGTGGTTGGCACTCTGCTATTGTTTGTTATATTTCGGTTTTCCGTTAGCATTCCGTATCCATAATCGTTTCATGCTAATCGATGAGGAAAGATAGTAAATGCCGGCAAAACGATGATTTCAGCACTATTATCTTAGTTCGATTTTTTTCATCAGCATTTAGCTTGCATCGACCTATATCAGGATAAAAGTAGGCCGGAAAATGGAAATAACCTATTATCTTCACTACTCCCGAATTTTTTTCTACAGCATTTATACAAGCATTTATCTTATATTCACTGTGGTAATTGATTTTTCAAGAAATGCTTAAACTTCCGAGCCAACTTGATAGACCCCGCACAATGCGAAACCCTACGTTGAGAATCCAATCTGCCAGTGGAAGAATCGGAACCTCAGCGCGATGCCATATTGAATAAACGACTTTTCTTCTGCAATGGGAAATGAAATTATTGGAGGGGGCTTCAGTCCACGCTACACGATAGATGGAAGGAAGCGCTTGGCATCATCTTTCCAAACGCGAGTCGACTTAGACCATATCGGTTTAAAGAAGAAGAAATGTTTATTGTGAAAGAAAAAATTCAAATCATAAAATGGTATTTTGGAAGTCGATCAATTCAAAAGACAATCATTTTTGTTTTTAAATTTTTTTGCTTTCGTAGAATTTATTCTATTTTCTAAGCAGTCATGGCGAAAATGAACCTAAGTACTCATTATCACAGAGGAAATTATTTTAGTCATTCAATGTGACGAATAAATCCCTCTTGTACAATGGAATGAAATTGTCGTATTTATTTTCAACCGATATGGTTTAAAGCACCTCACATTTGAGGAGCTACTGACATAGAAAGAATCCCATCTACCGGAAAACCTAAGTGCCGCAATGGAAAATATTGAAGTAGAAAGATGGGTAACTGATACGATTTTCTAATCAACTCATTATGTTTTCTAGTAAGAATTGAAAATTTTCCGGAAATTGAAAAGGATCAGAATAAATATATAATAATCAAAATGAAATTATATTGCTCGATGTGCCTTTCAAAGTTTCTGCGGATTTCCTCCAATCATAGCGCAGACTTCTTGAATTTTCAGCTTCAATCCATCTATCGATTCAACTGTACTTTCACAAACTGCAGTCTTAAGCCTACTCCGAAGATAAAAATCTGAAGGAGTTGAATCAGAACTCTTTGTGGATATTCTATCGGACCAGATCATCTGTCAGGATTAGCCGCATTGATATATTTTGTTTTATTTTTTAGGTTTTTTCTAGATTTTCACTACCAATATCTGAAACAGAATTATTAAAAATCGTATGAAAGTGTTTGTGTGATGGAAAACGCCCTTGCAGATTTTAAGGATTGAACTATTTGTCAAGGGCATCAGTTTTTTGGAAAACAGATCTAATGAACAATACAGGAACAAAACGATGAACAAATCAGACAAACGAGAAAATTTTTAGAATAATTACATGAAATAATAAGATTTGTACTCTGAAACGTCGCAGCTCTGTTTATCGTTTATATTGTTCCTGTATTGTTCATTAAGCAATCTGTTTTCCAAGAAACTGTCCTTGACAAAAAGTTCAATCCTGCAATCCGTGAGAACATTTTCCGTGAAAAAACAATTTTTATTCGATTTTTAATAGTTCTGTTTCAGATATTGGGAGTAAATACCCAGAAAAAACCTAAAAAAAAAGAATGCAAAATCCTACGAAAATAAGCTTCAATCGATAGATATATTTTGTTACTATAGAACATTATTATATGGATAAACATCCATTTATCGTGCCTCACGTTTAATGGTAGTTCCACGAAGCACTGATATTTTCTAGAGTTCAGAATTGATTCCGACAGTTTAGTAGGAATGTATACTGGTCTGAGTAAATGAGCCCCAATTTGTCCCATCCACACATTGATAATGAAGTCCAATATTGTCACGGCTATAAACATATGAGTTATGCAGATGGATAGTACCAGATCTAGTGAAATTAAACTCGTCTGTGCAAAAAATCTGGCCTGCTGAATTTGGTCAACATACCATTGATACAATTGATGTTTTTTTTAATTTAGTTCAATATTTATTCACCGACGACATATTTCCATAGTTTTGAAATGGAAAAACGGAACAGAAGTGAAGGGGTTGGCCTGATGGACCGTCATTATTCAATGATAGGTTGAGTTTTCATTTCAATCGAAATAATGAATCGATTACCCTCTATCTATCTCTTCTTGTGTTCTCCACGAAAGAAGAAAATAGATAAATAGATAGAGGATAATCGATTCATCATTTAAAGAGATTAAAAACTAGAAAAGCACGGCCGTCAAGGCAGCAGCTTTTGCGCACATGTTCAATATAGATGACCGTTTCGGCAACGAATTTGCGCGCAAAAGCTGCTGCCTTCACGGCAGTGGTTTTCTAGATTTTTTTTCGATAAATTACTGGATTTCAATTCCATCTAATCTGCATTCTTGAAAATATTGGAAAAATAAATTTTGAATGGGTATATCTACGGAATCATAGGGCGGATTTTACCCGTTCACTAATTCGACCTTCGTAATTGAGCCCCAAATCTACTTTACAAATATAGAGTTTCTAAGTCGTTTCTTCCGGAAGTTATTGTGTTTACGGTTTCCCAATATTTCCAAAAATACAGATTAGATAGAATTGAAATCCAGTACTTTATCGAAAAATAACAGTTCGAAGGCTCATACAGAATTTAATGAGGATAATATGATAGGAAGATCATAGAATATTAAATATGTATTTGAAAGAAAAAATTTGAATTTTTTTTCGAATTGTTTTAATGACACGATCATCACGAAATTCTGTAGACAGTTGTGTTCCAGCATCGTCAAACTAGGTGCGAAGTTTCATTATGATTGAATTAGTATTTCTTGAGTTATACCGAAAAAAACAACGCTATCGGGAAGAAAACCACGAAATCTCATATATTTTTTCCCAATATCTCCAAAACTAATAACCGTATAAAATTGAAATTTGATACATCGCTGTGAAATATGGAGCTCAAAGTATGCACTGATTTTTTTTTTCAAATGTGATGAATAGTTCGAGAAGCAAAATTTTTCGAAAATTTTGAAACAAATAATTTTTTTCAAATTTACTGATAGTCTGACCGCAACAAAATTTCGCGAGAAGTTGCGCGTTGCTGTACTCCGACTAACTGCCAAGTTCCGATCCAACTATCCCAGTAGTTTTTGAATCATTGCCAAAATAACGTCAAAACTTCAAAAGGCTCTAACTCCGAAATCGTTGGGCCAATTTTGCCCATTAACGAAATTAGCCGTCGCATTTTGAAATGGAACCTACTCTGAAAGTTTCAGCTCGATAGGATTCTCCGTACGACCGTTATCGTGTCTACGGACGGCCGGTCGGCCGGACAGAATCGATTTTGACACCGGATTCGTCATCAGTGAGTCCAACCTAGTCGTTTGAGACCATTTTCGGTTCAATCGTCGAAAATTACAGACATTTGGACAAAACGATAGCACGCTGTTCCCCAGAACACGCACGGAAAAACGTACCCAATATTGCGCTTTCATGGTCGACTTTAAGTAGTGTTATGAAGAAATGCATCAGAAACCAATGAAATTCATTCTAGTAGGAATAAACCAGCCAAGTAATTGTACGGACGTTTTATCGATGCTTTTTTCAATAATTCCTCTGAGAAAGACACAGAATTTTCAACAAACCCAAACTCCGCATTCTTTCAATTGCTGAACTTTTTACGTTACATTATACTTTCTGAAACAATTCATATTATATTGAACGAGATATAGAGGAAAACAATAGGATTATTTCAAATTAATGATTATACATACGGGTATTCCTTAATAATTAGAAGTTCAATAGAAGAGGGGAGATTCCTTACGTAATTTTAAGGAGGAAAGGTCCCATTTGCTTGGGACCGAAGATGTTTCGTTTTCGAGATACAGGGAGTGTTGAGGTTTGAATTTTTTCAAGTGCCTGCATTTCAGGAGGTATTCAACTGAAATTCGGCGAAGATAGGTATTACATTTTAGAGTTCACACAATGTGGCCTGCCAATTTCGATCGCAAATCTATACGGTGAAATTTTATTTGGAACACTGCCCTGTTATCCTTCGAGACATTTTTTTGGTGAGCCGAAAAATTTTTGATTACGAGAAAAAAAATCGAATTGTCATAACACCCAGTTAGGAGGCTGCCATCAATAAATTCATTATTAGTTTTTATGGATATTTTCTGATCTATAGCAATGATTCGTGAAGATTATTTACACTCGTAAAATCATTCTGCGAAGTGTAAATGTTATGAGAAAAAACTTGAAGAAAGTTCAAACTTTAACACCCTGATGTATTTGGAAAACGCAACGTTCGCGGTCCCATGTTTATGGGACTTTTTTCCTTGAAGTCATAGGAGGATCTTCCCCTTTTCGTTTGTACCTGCCATTTAGGAACACCTTGTATGAAACCTATAGATCATTGAATTTGTACAAGCATCTCTATGAATAGTTATCCAATACAGCTGTAATTGGCACTTGTAGGATAAATGATAAAAACCTGAGTAGGTACTATCTAATTATAGCGGAACAGTCACAAATTTCAATAAACTGCATACTTCAAGCATGTCACATGATGATTTAAAGGATTTTCCCCTGAAATCACCGATTGGAACCATTCCAAAATGAATGATGAATATGATCCATCCGTAGGAAACTCTCTTGGAAGTATCCTAGGAGGATTCGATTTTTCAAATTTTGGCGCGACTTCACATCGGTCGTTTTCAAGTGCCACTTCATAATGTTCATAAAGGTGAATCCAGTAAATCGATCATATTTTTTCACATTTAAAATAAACATTGGTAAATGTCAATCGAAAGATAAGATAAGTCAAGACATGGTAGAAGTTATGAGGAACTACTAGTTGAATCAGTGGAGATTATTGTTCTGTCCCGATTTTAAATATATGCAAACGCAGGTGAGTTCTGAATAGAATACGATGTTTATTTCGAATATCAAGTGAACCGGACTAGGGATGTGGTGCAAATTTTGATATTAGCGTACCATCCAAATGACAAGCAATCGTAAAACACTTATATGTAGCCTATAACTTTCAGAAATGTATTACAATAGAAGATTAAATTTATATAATATGAAGAAACCAAGAATATATCATCATCAGAAAGCCCTTGGAATAAGTGCACATCTAAGTGAATATAGGGTTAATAAAGAATATACAGATTCTATTCTTTTCCGCGAAGAGAGGCCCAACTTATTTTGATAATCCATATAATCGAGGAAATATCTATGAGTAGAATCATTGGGAAGAATAGTGAAAGGGATTCTAGAATTCTGGAGGAAAAGGGGTCTTCATTTGGCCAATAATTTGGTTTCATTCCATGAATTCACACAAGTGGAAATTTTGCAACAAATTTTACTCCCTAACGAATCGACCTCCATAGGAAAAAGTGGATATGATTCTACATAATTATTCTTCGAACTATATATTCTTTCGAATCAATCAAGTTGCAAGTGTGCAAAATTATTCGAGGCTAAGGGATCGTTTCAATTATAAGGTCGAATGAGCTTAAGTTTATACAGGGTGATTCCGGAGGAGGCCGTCTAATTTCCGGATGAGTTCACACTAGTCAAGACAGTTTCGAATCAATGTTTGGTTTGTGGTTGTGTGTCTCTATTGACACTGTTCTCACCAATTTTATTTTCAATACTTTCTTTGGTATGGCTTATTCGGTTTTGATGAAATTTTCAATGTAGCACGATGTGAACGAGCATGTCCAAAAATTCCAAAATTTTTTTCAAATTACGCTGTTGTGATTGAAATAATTCCTTATTGATTGTGTAGGTTGAAAAAACGCCTTATAAATTTGGTTTCCAAAACTTCGCTATTTGTTTCAGATTCTACCATTATGAGTCATTATTCTGGTCCATCCAGTTTCTCGAAAAAATGTCATAAAAAGACAATTTCGAAATTTCCCCCCAACCAATTCTATCTTCATTACTTTCGTATGGCTCATTCAGTTCTGTTGAAATTTTCAGTGTAGTGCAATATGAATAAGTGCATTCAATAATTCCAAAATTTTTTTCAAATTACGCTGTTGTGATTGAAATAGTTCCTTATTGATTGTGTAGGTTGAAAAAACGCCTTATAAATTTGGTTTCCAAAACTTCGCTATTTGTTTCAGATTCTACCATTATGAGTCATTATTCTGGTCCATCCAGTTTCTCGAAAAAATGTCATAAAAAGACAATTTCGAAATTTCCCCCCAACCAATTCTATCTTCATTACTTTCGTATGGCTCATTCAGTTCTGTTGAAATTTTCAGTGTAGTGCAATATGAATAAGTGCATTCAATAATTCCAAAATTTTTTTCAAAATATTATTGTTATAATTTCAGATTGATTGTGCAGGTTGAAAAAACCTATACATTGTGTTTTCAGAATTTTTTTATCCGTTTAAGAATCTACCATAATGAGTCATTTTTCTGGTGTTTCTAATTTTTTGGCATAATTTTTAGAGAAGAGCATTATTGTGATTTAGCTCAAAAGCAGTGGGAATATTCTGCAATAGGTAATGGAGCTGTATGGTTCAAGATTGCAAAGCTGCTCTTCAGTTCTAAATTTTTTTTTTTAAATTCGAAATTCATATATAATTGTTCATATTCTCTCTAGAATTTTTCGATTCAGAGGCGTATCTAATTCCTAATCCTAATAGTTTTTTTGCATTCTTTGGAATTTCTTTAAAAGGATCATTTCTATGAAACAGCGTACGTTAAGTGATTTCGTTCAATAATGTACTCATTTAGGAATGTGAAGTTATTTTTTATATTGAAGGATTTCATACAGAATATGAACAATTTGATATTTATTACGAATTTGAAAAGACTATTTCAGAACGCAGAAACCGCTTTGCGTCCCTGGAACATTTTTTCTCGGAAAACCGCACGTATGCCAAAATAATTAAAATCGTTTGAGTAATGACTTATTATGGAAGAATCGGAAATAGAAAGCAAAGTTTTGGGAACGAAATGTAACGTGTATTTTTTCAACCTGCACAACTTAACTGAAATTATCACAATAACAGCCCTGTATTTTGGGATAAATGTTATAATTATTAAAACTACCCATTCATTTATATCGTACTACACTGAATATGCCATTAAAATTGAATGAGCCATACGAAACTTGTCAATAAATGTGAATTCCATTGGAGCAAAATTTCTGTTTTGTCTCTTTTTAAAAACATTTCCTCGGAAAACCAGAACTGTGCAAAAAAAATCAAAACGCTTGAAAAATTACTTAATATGATAGAATTTGAAACAGATAGCACAGTTTTGGAAACGCGATGTACAGGGTGTTTCTTCAACCAGCACAATCAATCTGAAATTATCACAATAACAACTGCGTATTTTGAGAAAAATTGTACAATTATTGAATGTGGTCATTCATATTGTACTCAACTGAACATTTCACCAAAATCGAATAAGCCATACCAAAGTTATCAATAAAAGTAACATCGGTCGAATCGGAAATACCACCCGGTATAGTCCTAATAGAACCCAAACCATAAATCAAACATCGTCTCAAAACTGTCTTGGGTAGTAAAAACAAAAATGTTTTTGGGAAAAATTATTTTTTCAAATTGCTGGCGGTCCCAGAAAATTTTGTAAACTATGCGAGTCTTTATGCGCCAACTAAGTTCCAAGCTTCAATCCAATACCTTCAATGAATTCTGAAATATCAGGGGAATAACCTTGAAATTTCAAATGGCAATAAATTCAAAACCATTTGGTTAATTTCGCCCATTAACAATCTTAACCGTAGCATAATGACATGCAACCGATCCTCGAAGTTTCAAGTCGATAGGATTTTTCGTACGCCTCTTATCGGTCATCCGGACAGAATCGAAACCGTCATCAGTGAGTCCAATCTAATCGTTTTAGACCATTTTCGGGGAAAAAATTGAAAATTGCTGACATTTGGACAAAATTATAGCACGCTGCACCCTAGAAGATGCGCGCAAAAATTCACTTTGAAGATGCGCGCAAAAGCTGCTGACTTTACGTCAGTGATTGACTAGAATTTGTTTTCAATGAATTCAGATGAGCTCATTCTATCAAATTGAAACTCATTAGTTAGTTGTTGGGCATTGACCTAAACACATTGTGATTTTGGTGAAAAATAAAGTAAAAATTCAGTCTTTACCACAGGAACTATCAGTCGGATTTTCCTAAAACTTTGCGAGAATCTTAGAGTAGTAGCTGTTCAAACAAGATTGCAGTTCTATCGTAGCTGTATTTTCGGAAAATTTGGAAGAATAAAATTTCAAATGGATATAAAAGGTGTCATATCATGAGTAAACAACCTGCCGGTACTTGTAGGTGCGGAAAATCATGACTTGTAAGGTAAAAAATCTAGAAAAGCACTGCCGTGAAGGCAGCAGCTTTTGCGCGCATGTTCAATGTAGATGACCGCTTCGGCAACGAATTTGAACATTCCAACAAAAGCTGCTTCCTTCATGGCAGTGCTTTTCTAGATAATGGCCGGACCGTAAACACAATGACTTCCGAAAGAAATAACTTAGAAACTCGATATTAGTAGAGAATTACCAATATTTCCAAGAATACAGATTAGAATTGAACTCCAGTACTTTATCAAAAAATTACAGTTTGAAGGTTTATACAGAATTTAATGGGGATAATATGATGAGAAGATCACAGAATATTGAATATTTGAAAAAAAATCTGAAATTTTTTTTTCGAATTGTTCTTATGACACGATCATCACGAAATTTGGCACAAAACTATCCTTCTGCATCTTTGAACTAGCTGCAAAGTTTCGTCAAGATTGCAGCAGTATTTCTTGAGTTATACCGAAAAAACAACGATATCGAGAAGAAAACCACGAAATTCTACATATTTTTTTCCAACATCTCCAAAGCTAATAGCCGTATCGAACTGAAATTTGGTACACTGCTGTGAAATATGGAGCTCAAGGTATGACTGGAATTGTTCTCGAATATGACTAATGGTTTCAGAAGAAAAATTTTTTTTTAAACTCAGTGACCATGAGATTTCAACAAAATTTCGCTCAAAGTTGCGCGTCGTTATGCTCCAACTAACTCCCAAGATTCAATCCAATCGCTCCAGTAGTTTCTGAAATATGATGGAAAAAATTTCAAATGGCTATAACTCCGAAACTATCTGGCCGATTTGGCCCATTACCGAACTAAACCGCGGCATTCGGATGCGCGAACTACCCTACAAGTTTCAAGTCGCTAACTGGCTCCGTTCGACAGTTATCTTGTCCACGGCCGGCCGTACATAATTGATTTTGACACCGGATTCATCATCAGTGAGTCCAACCTAGTCGTTTGAGAGCATTTCGGCTCAATCATCGAAAATTACAGACATTTGGACAAAACGATAGCACGCTGTTCCCCTAGAACAGGCACACAAAAACGACTATGATCGTGTCATCAGAACAATTTTCATTTTTTTTCAATATTCAATATTCTGTTACCTCCTGATCATATTATTCTCGTGAAATTCCGTATGAACTTTCGAACTGTCATTTTTCGATGAAGTACTGGAATTCAATTTGATTTAATCTTAATGTTTTCAAATATTGGGAAAATGAAATTTGAAATGGGTAAATCTGCGGAATCATTTAGCTGCATTTTACCCATTCACGAATTCGGCCTTCGTAATTAAGTTCCCAACCTACTCTACAAATATCGAGTTTCTAATTTGTTTCTTTCGGAAGTTATTGTGTTTAAAATCCGCCCTATGATTCCGTAGATATTCCCATTAAAAATTTAATTTTCCAAATATTTACAAAAATAAAGATTAGATCGGACTGAAATCTAGTAAACCTAGAAAAGCACCGGCGTGAAGTCAACAGCTATTGCGCGCATGTTCAAAAAATATCACCAAAAGTGAACAGCTGCCGACTTGACGTCAGTGCTTTTCTACGTTTTTTTATGGCATTCGTATTTAAACCTTACAGGATGTTTTTAGGGGAAATATGGTTACGCCACTAGTTTTCCGCAAAATGAAAATAAATTATCAATTCTTAAAGATGAGGGAAAAAATCTATATTCCGGATTTTTAGACCTAAAGGGTATATAATCAAAAATAATATTTTTTTGTTTTCGAAAAATCGTTGAATAATAATGACTTTCATCTAAAAGAGCTTGAAAATTTCTGGTATTTCGTGTAAGTTTGGACTCACCATGATTCATTGTGAGGTTCGTACCTCGAATACTTTCTGCTTGTCCGACTTCTGCTATTATTCATATGTATTTGGTCAGAAAATATTTTTTTTCGGTTTTCCGGGGACCGTTTCACCATTCGCTGTTGGGTGAAAAACTGACACTGCTGTTCCTGACGTGACGTAAGGAAGGAAAATCCTACACAGAACAATCCCAGTCAACTCTCATAAGCTTATACCTATTTTTTAGAGGTTCCATAGAGGAACCATGGAGAATCGGCAGCAATATCAATTAATCAATTGCTTCTTCAGAATAGCAGCCAGAACAGTAACACACTGGTGATTGACCTTAAAAAATAGAAACAGCGAAAAATATGCCTGGGTAAGGCACTGTTCTAAGATTTTAATTTCATTTCACACGCCTTTGAAGTAATTTTCAAGACGATATTATGACGTCTTATGAGTGTGTCATTTTGACATCACTTCGAAATGTCTCTCTGACATCATTCCACTGAGTTTTCTTCGATTTCAGATCTCATAAAAAATTTGTTAAATTATGCTTGGATATTTCCTAGGTATCGTTGTTATTTCCCAAATACCTCATAATAATCCGATATTGATGAATTTTGGTGACTAGTTGGAAAATGCTAATGAGCAAATTTCTGTAAAATTTCGTGATCGTGTGATCAGATCAATTAAGAAAATATATCAAAATTGTTTTTTCAAATGTTTTATATTTGGTGATCCAAACGGTAACTCAAACTTCCATTTCCTCTTTCTTTCAAGAAAATTTCCGATGGAAAACCTGAATACCGAGAAAATTCTAGAGGGGCACTGACAGGGAGTAAAGTGCTTAAAGGTTGATTCTCACTATACGTTCTGTAACCTTCCAGTATCCCTTCCGTATGATTCGAGTCAAAATTTAGTAGGCAAAAATTTCATATTGACGGAACGTGAACGGAACAGTGTGCCTACATCGATTCATTTACACATTATAATATTTAATGGGAAGGATAGTGGAAGGTTACTGAACGTATAGTGAGAATCAACCTATAAGCGTTTGTTCCAATTAGTTGTCAATGCAGTATTTCTTGAATAATTATTGATAAAATATCAACGAAATGAAAATAATACCAAATTTCCAAAAATAACAAAGGGGTCGATCTAAAATTTGGTACACTGTGATAACCTATTGATTCCGAGGTTCCTGTTGTGTTTCATAATGATATAATGGATAGTTTCTGAACAAAAAAGCACAACATTTTGAAAATTGTCGAGATAAAATTCGATAGAAGCTTCATCATTATGATGAAAATGAAATTTTGAATGAAGTTGTACCTCAGTATTCTGTACCAATCACGGAGTTTCAATTCCATCGCACAATTACTCCTTGACATATTGAGGAAAATCCTCAAAAACAAAGAATATATCCCAAACCGTCAGGCCGATTTTCCTCAATAAGAACCTAAACCGTCGAATTTTGATTCTTTACATGTACAAATCGAGTTTGAATTGTATCAGAAAGATGATTTTCTAGTAATTATTATTGAGAAAACAAAATTTCGGATTGCTATAACCTTTCGAATTCTTTCAAGAATCAAGGTCCATAACTTTCAAAGTTACAGGACATACGGAAAGAAGGACGCCCGTTCTTGTTCCCTAGAACACGAGCGTAAAAACTTTGTCGGCGATAAAATAAATTGGAAACAATATTTGAGAGCGCTTCTATCCAGCAGAACTTCATATGAAACTGACTACAAAAATACCTTCATTTGTGATCATGCTATATATAGCTGGACCATTGATTGGAAACAACCGTACCCAATGTTCATCTATACTTAGCATTTTTTCTGATTTTGCATTGGGACCGACACATTAAGGGTTTTACCTTTTGAAATTGACACACTGTAGGTATACACCCGCTTTTAATTGCTGCGGTACCTACGAGTCAATGAGTGGTAACAATAAAATCGAAGTAACTGCTAATGCTACACATTTGAGCATCTACTTCTAAGTATTTACTCTGACACAAAGCATCTACCTGGTTCCGGAAGTAGTTGCTTGAGTTAAAAAGTATTCATTTCACTATGTCCATGAAGTTAGCAGAGCCACTTGCACGCAACTCAATGAAAACCATCTCATTAAATGTCGAATATTTGTCGAGAATTTGTCGTGAAAGAAAAAAATTTGTCGCGCTTTTATTTTTTTTTGAAAGGGGTGGCTCTGCTAACTTAATATTAAGTAAGCAGAGCCATTCTAAAATATGAATCGAATTCGATCAAAAATGTTATAAATAATTGTCGAGTATTTGTCGTAGATCAGAAAAAATTATTTTTTTATACCTTTTTTTAGGTTTTAATAAAATGTTCAAGTTTCTTAGGATATTTCGCAAAGTCGGCAACACTGCATTTTTATATTGACATTTCGGGTTTATTTTTCGTATCATTATTGACTGATATTGGGTTGTATGTTAAATCTTCTTTTTCTCGAAATGAACAATTTTCGTTTCGATGCTGAGTAATGGAAATGTTCCATTCTCACGGATATACGTATACAGGGTCTTTCACGAGGAACCTCACCCATATTTATACGGGAAACTACTGAACGTATTTTCATGAAATTCAGCACTTATAAGTATTTCACGATGCTGATGAAATCTAAAATATTTTGAAGGCATGAGCACTTCCGGTTTTTCCGGAAATGACGTCAACTTCCGTTTTTCAAATTAGAACACCATTTTTTTATTGCAGAAATAGATTCCTTAGAAAATTTTTAATTTATTTTGATGTAACATTTTTCAGTTTTGGTTGGAAAATTCTCTCTGAACGGGAAAATTCGAAAAAAAAATCGAAAATAGAGCTCCGCTGAAACGAGAATAACTTCGAGGTTTTTGGATGGAAAATTTTTATTTTTGGGATTTTTCAAGATGTAAGATTGATGTATCCACTTTTAAAATCGAAATCGCGATTCATGATACAGGGGGTGAAAAAATCGCTTTCAAAGTTAGGGATGACAAAATCGTGAAAAATCAATTTTTTCAAATTAGAACCCCATTTTTTTATGGCCGATATTGAATCTACGTTAAAAAATAATGTGAGTGTATGCATCACACCCTTGCCCTAAAATGGATATTTTCTGAGTTATTCACAAAAAACTGTTTTTCGTCTTGAATTTTCAGCTATTTCTTTTCCCTTCACGCCAAAAAGATGAAATTTTCAGGAACTGTTATTTGAACCAGGTTCTCAAGTTTGTCATGGTTCTGTTAATGGCATCTCTCGTTGGTCTGGGTCGGTCAGGAAACCTCTCAATGAACAGTCGAATCGTTCTATCTACAACTTTATTACATTCTCCATGAAGTAGAATGAGATTTAAATAATCTTCATTGGTAAAATTAGGCATAGTGATCGATTTTATAACTTAATACGAATTATCACCAAATTAATAGTAAACACAAAATGCTACTGAATAAAGAGGAATTTGGCAGATGTAATTAATGATATCTATCATTAAAAAAAAATAATGTAAAACATGGTAAGTTTTTGCATATGGTTCATAAGGAATTATTTATTTATCACTGGAGAGAAAACCGATGGCCGATTAGTTGAAATAAAGAGGTTTCCGATACAAATTCGAATCCAAATTCGCCATCTATTTAGGAACAACCTGTAACTTTTTTCTCTTGCATATTAGGGTAGTAAAATCTAAAACATGGTTTAAGTAACAGTTCCTGAAAATGTCATCTTTTTGGCGTGAAGGGAAAAGAAATAGCTGAAAATTCAAGACGAAATACAGTTTTTTGTGAATAACTCAGAAAATATCCACTTTAGGGCAAGGGTGTGATGTATACACTCACATTATTTTTTAACGTAGATTCAATATCTGCCATAAAAAAATGGGGTTCTAATTTGAAAAAATTGATTTTTCACGATTTTGTCATCCCTAACTTTGAAAGCGATTTTTTCACCCCCTGTATCATGAATCGCGATTTCAATTTTTAAAGTGGATACATCAATCTTACATCTTGAAAAATCTCAAAAATGAAAATTTTCCATCCAAAAACCTCGAAGTTATTCTTGTTTCAGCGGAGCTCTATTTTCGATTTTTTTTTCGAATTTTCCCGCTCAGAGAGAATTTTCCAACCAAAACTGAAAAATTGAAATTTTCTAAGGAATCTATTTCTGCAATAAAAAAATGGTGTTCTAATTTGAAAAACGGAGGTGGACGTCATTTCCGGAAAAACCGGAGGTGCTCATGCCTTGAAAATATTTTAGATTTCATCAGCATCGTGAAATACTTATAAGTGCTGAATTTCATGAAAATACGTTCAGTAGTTTCCCGTATAAATATGGGTGAGGTTCCTCGTGAAAGACCCTGTATACGACGTAACTTTGTCATACTAGAAAGTTAATTAGATGACCGTTTTTTGTCGTCCTTCACTCGTTCAGCTCATTTCCGGAAGAAAAAACGGTCATCTAATTAACTTTCTTGTATCACAAAGTTACGTCGATGTATATCCGTGAGAATGGAATATTTCCATTATTCAGCATTGAAACGAAAAATTGTTCATTTCAGGAAATAGAAGATTTAACATACAACCCAATATCAGTCAATAATGATACGAAAAATAAACCTGAAATGTCAATATACTAATGCAGTATTGCCGAATTTGTCAAATATCCTAAGAAATCAGAACATTATATTAAAACCTAAAAAAAAGCTATGAAAAAGATTGTTTCTGTTTTTTTCACCTTGGACGGTCTACGACAAATACTCGACAATTATTGATACCATTTTTGATCGGATTCGATGTATATTTCAGAATGGCCCTGCTAACTTAATATTGAGTTAGCAGAGCCAACCCTGTTGAAAAAAACAAAAAGCGCGACAAATATTTTTCTTCCACAAAAATATTTTTTGATCGTCCTTCAAACGTTCAGCTCATTTCCGGAAGAAAAAACGGTCATCTAATTAACTTTTTTGTATCACGAAGTTACGTCGATGTAAATCCGTGAAAATGGAATATTTCCATTATTCAACATTGAAACGAAAATTGTTCATTTTGGGAAATAGAAGATTCAACATACAACCCAATATCAGCCAATAATAGCTATAAACAATGATTTTTTCTGTTTTTTGCATATTAGATGGTCTACGACAAATACTCGACAATTATTTACATTGTTGATCGAATTCGATGCATATTTTAGAATGGCCCTGCTAACTTAATATTAAGTTAGCAGAGCAACCCCTTAAAAAAAACTAAAAGCGCGACAAATTTTTTCACGACAAATATTCGACAATTACTAGGATGGTTTTCATTGACCACCGTGCAAGTGGTTCTGCTAACTTCATGGACATCATCTCACTGCTTCTAGTATTTACTTCGCATCCGTAGTGTCTGCTTCAACATGTGCATCATCTATCGCACTTCATCAGCGCGGCAGCAGATTATGACAAGATTATTAGATTTTCTGTTCCATCGTCATTGTTTTACAATGTCAGCCTGGATATTATCTTGCGAGTCAGTTGAATTGATCTCGTGGTTTTGTAACAAAATTCTCATCAGACGAAAAATGCCCTAGGAGGAAAAGTCTCCAACGGAAGACTTACAATTAGCATTTATGAAAAAAATTACATTTGCCATCAAGTCTGCAAAAGACGATGCCCTCAAAGAGTCAACCAAAACTTATAATATGAAAACTCAACTGGTATGAAAAAATCAATTAAATTAAATGCAAAGGAAATGAAATTAGGGATGTGAAAAGACCACGAAATAAGGGCACTAAGTGCGAAGAATAGGAAAAGCGAAATAGAAAACCTAATCGATACAATAAGTTATAGTTTAATTTAATATTTGATGATACAATATGTCAATGGCTTGTAGTCTTTCACTGTGCAGTTTTATTCTGCGTATTCCATCCATAGTTCGAATGAATAAATTATGGCAATGAGATTTTATACTATATATGGTCTCAAACGACTAGGTTGGACTCACTGATGAAGAATTCGTGGTCAAAATTGATTCTGTCCGTCCGGTCGTGTGCTATTCACCTAACTTTCGAAAGAAAGAACCTAGAGTCATGAAATTCTCAGGTTAGGTTAAGATCTTGAATATCTCGGTTAAATTCGTTGCTGGACCAAATCTGCCGAACGGTTTTTGTGCTAGAGCAATTTGAAATTTTGATTTATCATAACTCGAAAAATATGTATCTAATGCAATTATGATTCGTTTCCTTTTTACGCGCTTGTTCTGGGGAACAGCGCGTTATCATTTCGTCACGATGTCTGTAATTTTCTAATTTCGAGCAGAAAATGGTCTCAAACGACTAGGTTAGACTCACTGATGAAGAATCCGGTGTCAAAATCGATTGTGTCCGGCAGGCTTATAACTGTCGAACAGAGCAAGCTAGCGACTTGAAACTTGTAGGGTGGTTCGAGCATCGGGAAGCCGCAATTAAGTTCGTTAATGGTCCAAATCGGCCAAATGGTTTCGGAGTTATAGCCATTTGAAATTTTGAGGTTGTTTCCCTCCTCATATTCCAGGAACTAATGGAGCGATTGGATTGAAACTTGATAGTTAGCTGGAGCATAACGCCGCTCAACTTTGAGCGAAATTTCTTCGAGATCGTATTTCACTCAATTAAAAAAAAATGTTTTCAAAATTTTTTTCTGCTGTTAGTAGCGTTAGGGGTAAATAGAAGGTGTAAGGCTGCCTAGATCTTCGAATTGTTGCGTGCAAAAGTATTCCAATCTAGTGGAGTAGTTACTGGGACCTTCTCGAGTCGGACTCGAAGTTGAATAAGTACCCCAAGGTTCGGAGGAATCTTTGATGAATTTTTTCGAGACGGTTTATGTATATGTCGTAATTGGGATTCCATACACAAGAAGCAAAATTTAGTCTACCGAGGTCAAGGGGCTAGATGAGCCTACCCATGTCTTAATATTTCTCTTTTCTCGCATCTGTAGTATTTTCATGCAGTGGAAAGTGCATCATAGTTTATATCGGATCAATTTAATAAATATAAATTTAGAGTTTTCAAATTAATTCGAATTAATTCAACTCATTGAATCAATATTTGGGCAACGGTACCAGTCAATTTTATGCGCCTAGTCATAATATTCATGAGAATTCTTGGGAGCTCGAAGCTCATCCAGGAAGCTATCATGTCATTTAGACTAACAACAAAGGCGCATTTTTAAAATTTGCCACATGCGCTAAAATCCCAGATTCGGCTCTGCGTATCCAGCATCCACAGCACAAACTTCTCAATGAACCAACCCATGCTCAGAAGCAATGCCGCAAAGGTATCGCTCATTCCAGGAATGTTTAACCACACAGACTGCCAATGTTTGCGTCTCTAATTTTTATATGAATCAATGCATAAGATTATTTCACAACAATTAGGATGCATTACTTCTCACGATTACTTCCCCACTAGTTCTATAAGATGAGAAGCTTCCAACCATAAATGAAAATTAGAATAAGTATAAGACTCACCCAATCCTGAATATAATAATCTGATGAAAGTAATAACTAAGAGTCCCTTCATTCGTAGAGCGTGGTTGAAGGTTGATAACGACGGAATGAATGGGTAAAGTCCACACAATGATTCTGCGTACAATCATACGGAACTTGATTAAATAAAACGAAAAAGCAATCAAACTGAAATCAGGATCTTTGAAATGAATTCTGAATTCGAGAATAGGTCGAATCAATCAATCAATTAAAATTATATTTGCCCATTATTTCCAGAAAACAGATCGAATCGAATAGGAATCTAGTAGTTGGTGTAAAGGCTTGCGAATAATTTCTGCGAAATCTAACTCATAGTTTCCACTGTACAACATTCTTTGATTTTTTTATTCATTTTTTCAGTAACGCAATCCTTACGAAAATGTGGATACGTTTCCTTGGGAGATATACTCAAGCGATATCATCATTTTCACGAATTGTGTAAAAATAAGAAACGTCCGTTTTTAAAATGAAAGAATTAAAAAATCAACTTTCCAGTGTGACATTCAGACCGGGGCACCTGCTTGACATCCCAATACGTAAAAAGCAAGGAGTAGAGGAGTGAAAGTATGGATCATTTCCAACAAAAATATCCTCGGGAATTTTCCTGCAACCCCATGGTTCTTATAAGATATCGGTTGTTTTGTCTTTTTTGGAAATTTGACTACCTTGCTCCGGAAGACAGAGCAGATCTCCAGAACGAAACGTCATATAATGATAAACCTACCCTCAGTCGGAAGAGATTTACATATTTACCTATATCCAGCGTCACTTGGGCGAATTCAACAATGACAGAATTTTAGCGAAAAATTGTTTTTACAAAAAAGAAATCAAGTGGCAATTTCCTCCGCCACTTTCCAGAAAATGATGAGATGAGAGTAGATGACTAGGTAATTTAGATATTATGTTTAACAAAGTTCTTCTTGTTCAGAAATTTCCAGGAAAGCCGAATTTGCGAATTGGTAAAATCATCAAATTCCGCATACATATCCATTCAAACTTCCATTATTTCAGTGTTTTTGAGTTACTCTGTAATTAACAACAATACCGAGGAGATAACCAAGAAATTTGACACATTTTTCCAAACATCTAAATGAATAAAGAAGATAAATAATAATAATATATAAAACTCTAGGTTTTTGCCAATGTCGTTGAAATCTGATGAAAAGTTCAAAGTAAAAATTTCTCAACAAAAATTTCCGAAATCTTCGAAAACTTTTTAACAATTTTCTACTTCTATATACGATCCTCACGAATTTTTGCATTAAGTCGTTCGTTGTATTCTCCAACTCAATAGATAGTTTAAATCTGATTGCATCTGTTCTTCTTGAGATATTGCGGAAATAACGTGAAAGCTTCAAATAACAACGAAATTTGGCATATTTTTTTCCTTATATATCCGAAGGTGAATAGCATTTCGAAATGGAATTAGGACTGTTGTTAAATCCTGATTCAAAAGTTTCGGCCGGTTGAAATCTGATCGATATTTCCCGAGAAAAAAAAATCCCAACAAAAATCTGAAAAATACTCGAATGAATTTTTTTTTAAATTTTCTGAGAACTGGATCCAAACAAAATTTTGCACTGGGTTAGTTAGTTTCAGTCTGATTTAAACAGTAATTCATAAGATATCGAGGAATTAACCTCAAAATTTCAAATGAGCTTCGAAACTATTCGACTGATTTCACCCGTTAACGAACTTAACCGAGATATTTGGAATACAAAGCTAGTCTGGCAATTTGAAGTTGCTAGGTAATTATATAGTAAGAGCACATACGGACGGACGGCCGGATGGACAGAATTGAATTTGACCACGGATTCTTCTGCCAATCTTCTGGACTAAGGTAAAGCTCGATGTTCCTTCCAAAAGAACATATCTTACGAATGGATTGAATCACATTTTGCTCCGAATTTCCAAGAAGTTTTCATTTTCAATTCATTTACCGGTTGTACTATACTTTTATAAACCTCAGTGTTTAGCCTACCCCGCAGACAAAAATTCACTTATTGATTTTACGCGCTTGTTTATCCACATGGTCTTGAAAGAGTTGATTTGAGTCACTGATGAGGCATCTCATGTCAAATTACATGCTGTCCGTCCAACTGGCTCGCCATACAAACGCAATGGCTAATTTCGTAGATTGGCGCCTTCGGCTGAATGGTTTCGGTGTTACACCCATTTGAAGTTTCGAGTATGTATATTTCCCCAATATATCAAGAAGGATTCAATTAGATCGAAACTTCCTAATTAATTCAAAAATAGCGACGCGAAACTGTATTCTGAAAACGTGAGGATCGTATTGTAAGGTAATCGAAAAAAAAATTCAACTTTTTTGTGAATTTTTTTGCGGAACTATCAATCAAATTAAATTTAGCAGAGTTTGAAGTCAAAAATCAACAACAGATAACCAAATACCAGCTCGATCTGATATGGTTCTCCGGAAACTAGGCAGAAAAATATTTGAAATTCCATCAGATCGAAACTTCCTAATTAATTCAAAAATAGCGACGCGAAACTGTATTCTGAAAACGTGAGGATTGTATTGTAGGGTATTCGAAAAAAAAACAACTTTTTTGTGGATTTTTTTTGGGAACTATCAATCAAATTAGATTAGCAGAGTTTGAAGTCAAAAATCAACAACAGATAACCAAATATCAGCTCAATCTGATATGGTTCTTTGGAAATTAGGCAGAAAAATAGTTGAAATTTTATCAGATCGAAACTTCCTATTTAATTCAAAAAAAGCGACGCAATCAAATCAAATTTAGCAGAGTTTGGAGTCAAAAATCAACAACAGATAACGAAATATCAGCTCGATCTGATATGGTTCTTCGGAAATATGGCAGAAAAATATTTGAAATTCTATCAGATCGAAACTTCCTTATTAATTCAAAAATAGCGACGCAAAACTGTATTCTGAAAACGTGAGGATCGTATTGTAAGGTAATCGAAAAAAAAAATTCCAACTTTTTTGTGAATTTTTTTTGGGAACTATCAATCAAATCAAATTTAGCAGAGTTTGGAGTCAAAAATCAACAACAGATAACGAAATATCAGCTCGATCTGATATGGTTCTTCGGAAATTTGGCAGAAAAATATTTGAAATTCTATCAGATCGAAACTTCCTAATTAATTCAAAAATAGCGACGCAAAACTGTATTCTGAAAACGTGAGGATGGTATTGTAAGGTAATCGACAAAAAAAAATCCAACTTTTTTGTGAATTTTTTTTGGGAACTATCAATCAAATCAAATTTAGCAGAGTTTGGAGTCAAAAATCAACAACAGATAACCAAATATCAGCTCGATTTGATATGGTTTTTCGGAAATTCGGCAGAAAAATATTTGAAATTTCTCTTTGTCTAAAAATTCCAACAAGCGCAAAATGGTTCCTGAGCTCACGTTCGTGCTTTTCTAGGTCTTGATGAATGTGACATATATATATTTGGAAACCTCACGATTTGCGGAAAGTATATACAGTGGACTCGTTCGAGTTATTCAGGTAGAAGTTCGACTCATTGTGGAAAAAACTGCGTAATCACGAAATCATCAGTAAGTAGATGAGAAGGGAGCGTTCTTTCTTATATGTTATTGAAAAATACACATCGAGAATTCAGAACATATTCAAATTCATACATGGATATTCATGTTGGATTGAAAAATTACATATTCTCATTTGTATGAGTTTTGTTTTTTAAATTTAGAAACTGCAGTAGCTGTTTCAATAGCTTTAGTAAGAAAATATAACATATGCAATGTTCTAGAAAGTTTTAATGGCTTCTCTAGCTTCTTAGTTGGTGGGCAGGTGGTTCACGTAAAGAAATACATATGATGGCTATCACATAGGGTGATCCGTTTGTGGACCGAGAATATTTTTCCGTTTCATTCATTAGAACGAATCATTCGACTTATAGAGGCGATAGTGCCTAGGAGTAGGACTTACGAGATGGAGGTTCTCGAGAGGACCATTCCAGCAATTCTATTCATCTACTAGGCTCTCTAGTCTCAAGAATACTGTTCGACTCATTGAGGTGCAATTACACAGGAAAAGATACGCATGAATCGGGACCTGAGGAACTGTTCGACTAATCTAAGAGGATTACTTAACGAGAGTTCACCCTGTACAATTATAATCGATATGATGTTGTTCCTTTTTTTGCAATAAGTGTACCACTGAAAGTCATTTTTGTTCATCGTTTCACGACCTGTCATTCTGGAGATATACTCTCTTTTCTGGAGCAAGGTTGGGAATGTTCCAAAAAACAAACGAAACCGAAGAACTATGATGTTCTAGGAAGAGTTTTGGGGGCATTTTTTATTGGAAAAGATCTGTGCTATCACCTCATTGAATGCTTCACATCAAATCTGTTATACCCAGTATAGAATATATTAAGTATATTCAGTATTTTATTTTCATAATAATCTAAAACATACATATCCGATTGAGAGGAAATAAGGCCCTCGTTTATGCAGTGGTGTCTCGAGGGTTTAGGATTACTTTCGGAAATATTACATTTCTGAGAATATAATTGTTTATTCCTTCAGTGAAACGATGATATTCTTTAGAAGTTTGAAAGTCAGTATTCTTCAGCTAATTACCAAGTTTAAATTCGATTGAATCAATGATTTCTGAAGTTTGGAATAATTCAGAGAAACACATTTAGAATTTACTTTTTCCGGGAATATTGAAAGGATCCTCAAACAATTTTGCATGAAGATTTACGGAAGCGATTACCAAGTTTCAATTTTGTTTTCCCCCAAAAAGGCGCGTCAAAATGGACCATTTTGCTAAGGCTCCACCCTCTGGTATTAAATATATGAAATAGTTGAGGAACTACAGATATCTCAAAAGGTTTTTCATCTTTTAGTGTATATACAAGGTATGTCATGATTTTATCACACAGGAAATTAATTCAGGTAAGCTAATTCTTTGCGAGTTATAAAAAGATTCGCAAATATACCTATCTTGTAAATTGTGATTCGACTGAAACATTTTCAAAAGGAAAAGAATTAAATACTCTGCAACCTTCTTCTGAAATGGGTTCGGTTTTCATTTTACCAATGTCGGCCCTGAATGACCATCTTCAGAAAACATGCATGTAACAATGAAGAGCAAAGAGACTTTTGGCGGAAAACCAGTAGTCACTACAAATTCTTGTAAAATGATTAAGAGGTGAATTAGAACAAAAAAAAACATGTTACACAACACCATTCTGAAAGTTGTCTGTATGGGAATCGTTATCCGATTTTCCCTTCAGAACCCATCAGAAGCTGTAAGCTTGTGCAAGCAAGGAAGATGTGGTTTGTGCGGTCTCTATGACTATGTCCTCAAGCCAATCTGGAAAAGCACTCTTAATATTTCTGACCCAACAGTGAAAGATGACCGGCACCGTCTGACTAGAATGTTATTCCCTAATCCGAAGACCTTCCGATCCAAGTTAATTAATGAACCGTGAGTGAACAGTAGCGCCTCTTCAGTTGAAGGGAAATTGAAGAATTAAGCTTAATTCATTATGAAATTCGACACTCAAGGATTCCTGTTTCACAGCATTATTTTGGGAGTGAATATGTATGGAATGAATAAAAATTCGGGCGAGATAGCGAATAATGGGTGCGGCGCTCTTTGTGAGCTGAGGTTTTTTTTTAATGGCCCAATAAACATGCAAATTTAATGTACTTTTCTTTCTTTTTCAGTCCACATATTATATCCCTGAAAATCATCAAAGCAAGAAAAGGGTTAACCTTCACCATTCTCATGATTATTTTTCATCGAAAAGTTTTTTCAAAAGAACTAATTTTAACCTACCAACGAAACGTCGTGCAATTTGGGGAACTGTTGGTCCTTATAACACATTTTTACTTCGATGCAACGAACTATAACCTATTCTTTCGTTCCTCTACTTGTGTTCCGCGCCATAAGGATAGGCATTTCTGAAATCGTTGAAAACGGCTTGTCTTCACGCAGGTTGTGGCATAAATACCAGGAAATGAGACTTCACGGCCGTTAAATCCTAAGATCCGTACTGTACGTGTATACGAAGTCTTTTAAATTTCGCCGAAATATAATTTCAAACTACCTTATGACATCCCTGAAATAGGTTCACAAAATCAAAATAACAAGTAGTATAATCCTGAAAAAATAAAAATACCTACCTATACCGTATACATAACATCATCAAAGCAATCATTTTTGGATGTCTAATAATATTCTATTATCTGGATCAATTAGGGAACTAGCATAACATTCAAACTGAAACGTTTATTTGAGACTGTATTATTGGATGAAGGATATGAAATTTGCTCATAAAAATTTCTCAAATCTGTTTCGAAATTTAAAATTAGTTCAGGAATTAAAACAGGGGGTTTTATCACCCTTTGCATATAACGATTCTTTTATCTCGACGAAGGAAGTTAGTTTCAGAGTCAGCCGATTAGAAATTTATTCCCAGAACAACTCTGAGCGCGACTGAGTGTATAGTCAATTCACAAATGCTCCTGGATTTCTGAATCATCCAATTAGGAAATCAGTTCGGAATAAGATAGCAGGTGCGGAAACTCCATTGATATTAAATATTTTTTCATGATTTTATCAGTCACTTCAAATTGGCGCCCTATTTACTACTAATAATACTCCACTATTTCCTATCGAAATTCCTGAAATTTGATGTTTTCGAATCATTGCCTGTTTCATTCTTAACCATATCTAATTACTGTTTCATTTCATACAGAAACCCAAAATGGCCAGATATGCATATTGTATAGCTGTTACCTTCATCATGCTGATGTGCACAGTTCTAGCCGGATGTCCTTCCAAATGCATATGTTTGGAGAATGCAGTAAAGTGCTCTGGAAGGTCTCTAATCAATGTACCGAATTTTGGAAGACTGGAAATCGATCCAACCATTGTTGATCTATCTTCAAATGAAATCGACTTCATAGCATATAACGATTTGAGCTTCGATAAAGCTGTTGATGTGCAGATCTTATATTTAAATAATTCAAAAATAATTGACGTAGATGACATAGCATTCAAGGAACTCATCAGTTTGGAAGAAATTTATCTTTCAAAAAACCTCTTGGGGGATTTACCCCCAAATACATTTCAGTATAATCCCAAGTTGATTCTACTTGATTTATCAAATAACTTATTCAGAATGATGCCAAAATTGGTATCTAACAGCTTAGAAACATTATTACTAAAAAATTCTGGAATTGAAAAAGTTGAAAATGACAAATTTAAGTATATTCCAAATCTGAAATATTTGAATTTGCAGAGAAATAATATAAAAATGATTGGTATAGAAATGTTCGAATATCTACCTAAATTAAGAGTTGTTCAACTCGAGTACAATCGCTGGAAGTGCACTTGTCAATCAGTTGAATTATTTACTTTTCTTTATGAAAACGAAGTATTGAATATACAAGAGCCCATTCAATGTAAAAATAATGAAAACTTATTCGTGCATTTTTTTTCTGAAAATGGCACATTTGAGCCTATTAAAGAATTATGTAAAGTGAATGATTTATCATACAATTTTGTTGGTAATTATACTGAGCCAGAAGAGAAGGAAATATTCAATCAACGAAGAAGCGCGAAAAGGCTTCATGTATTAAATGGAAATAATAAAACAAATGAATTGCAACAAAGAAGAAAATCAACAAGTAATGTCATAACAAATAATGAAATCAGAAAAAGGTCGAACAGAACCGAACATTCAAAATTAACAACCAAGAAATGTGGAGAACATTATAATTACATACAGTACTTTACTCTACCAAGTTATATAATATTTTTTGTTGGTGTTATTTTAGCGTTTTTTGTTGGTTTAACCTCAGGCTACCTATTTTCAGGATCAAAAAGTAATCAAATCACGGATAATGGTAACAGCTGCGATTCTTTACTAAGTAGTAATAGTGTAGTGTAAAACATGCTTTCAATGATTTCTAGTGTGAAATTAGAAAAGGAAAAGAAGTTGCTGTTCATTAATCAGAATCACAAAATGCCTTTTCAATGATTATTTATCTGACTGACTCCAAAAAACCAGTTCGATTAACTCCCATAGCTGAAATAATCAACAAAACCGGCTCGAACGCATGCGTTTATTTCAGCCATGGCAACGCGGAAAAAAGAGGCACGGAAAAGGCATGGTGTGATACCGGTATTAAGAATACTAAATTCGAACAGATTTGAATCGAAACAACTTGATAACAGTTGATCATCATCTCGACATGTGTATATTTTTAGTATTAGGTATATTTATTAATTATATTAATTAATGTGGCCGAAACTCAATTTGTTAATTTTTATAATAAATTTATATTAACTGAGTTTATGAATCCTTAATTCACCTATAGTGAAAAATGTGTAGACTTTATAGAAATATATTTCTCTGAAATAAAATTACATAAATACACAACATTCTTGTTAATAAACAATATTTCTAACATCTAATAATATAGGTACAAGTGGAGTCATTAATTTGAGATTTAAACACCTTAGTAACCTAAAAACATAGATTAGCAAGAATATTCAATTCTTGACCAAGAGTTACAGCCATACAGGGAAATTTATCGACTTGACTATTTCTCTAATCATAAGTTCATTATATATTGGTGCATATTTGTAGAAATTTGCAGCTAATGATTTCACAGCTATAATTAAATATAAATTTCTAGAAGCTTTCAATAAATTATTGTAATGCACATTTCAATAAATACACCGTTATAACTCCAAAAACAAAAATTATGGGAAAGTAAAGGTTATTTGAGCAAAGTCATACATGGTCATACGAATTATCGATTCATATGGGTAGGAGGTATATTACAGTGGAAAAGAGTCGAAGAAATATCAACAAATAAAAATTATTCATATAGAATGTGTGATACAATTATGAAAAATACATGACATCCCTGAAAAGTGATCAAAGGAATACCAAATATATAAAATTAGAGACACCAAATTGAAAAATAATGACGAACATTACTGAGAAACAAAACACAAGCTAGAATAAACAGAGCTATGATAAAAATATCTCAAATAGTAATTCAGAACGCAATTCTAATAATAATGGAAGCACAAGGTGTATATTTTTATTTTTTTTTCAGATGTATGGAGTCGATTCTGGGTGAAACATTTCATTCTCACTTTCTAGATGTAAATAAAATGAGATATTTTCTTTAATTTCTTGTCTCAAGTGTTCGAGGCTTTTCTATTGCATCAACTAATCAAGAAAGAACAATGTTGTTTTGAAAACCTTGAGTGATTGGTATGTGCTAGAAATACGGCAGTGAATTAATTCCAGTGCATAGCTCCATAACTATTCGAAGTTCTGATTTTATATTTTTCAGAAATAAAATATCAGAAATCTGGTATTTTTTTAATCTTTTCATATAATACAACTTCTCATGAAAATTTTCATGTCTATTAAATATTTCTTTATTAGTATTCCTTCACAAAAAACCCACTCCGAACTCCAGAAAATTCTCGAGTAATATTTTTTCCAGTTCAACTCTCTATTTTGTCAACAAATCATTTTACAGAAATGTTCATACTCAATTTCTCATAGTAGGCCTCAGAATGCTCTTAGAATAGTTTTTGTATCATAGATTTAGGTTTTCTGCTCGCCATAAGAAACTTTGCTCAAGTGGTGAAAAACTAGGTTGTTTTCCAGAATTGATAATAACTCCAATGAAATACATTGTTGGATATTGTTGCTAGACGGTCAGTCAATTTCGCAACGTTGTGGGCGACCTGTGTCAATCAATCTCTTGTCGACTCGTGAACTGAATTTCGATATATTGATCCACTAAGCTCTGTGGAGACATGTCGATAAATATTACAACTCTGTGGACATTTTCACTTGATAAATTATATTTTTTTATTCATTGTGTGCCGTTTTTGGGCGAATATAACAATGGTAGCACTATGTGCGTTAATATTTACGGATCTATCGGACCCTAAAGATGTCGAACAATACATGAAAAGGTAAGCTGAGACAACTAGAGTGATTCTCATCAGAACAGCGCTGCACTTCCGTGTGAAAGTGATTTGATGAATATAACTGAACTATATATTTTTTACTTTAATTTGTAAGAGAAACTGGTACAGAATAGGAAAAAAACTGAAGTACAGTGGCCTATCAAAAGGTCTCTTGCATATAACACGAATTATCATATTTGTATGTTTTTCTCATTCCATTTCCATCAAAATCATAATGTATGCAATCCACACTTTAACGATTCGCGAATTTTGAATAACTCGGTATTAAAAATGGTTGAATCGGGACGCAAGATCAAGGCCATAAAACACGGTAGATCACCTCTTACGTCACTCGTTATTGCATGATTATACGATCGATACAGCCGACGTTCTCTATTGGCTTGCTAGAGAGAAATATACAGGAGAAGTGGGGGAGAGAGAGTAGATATAACCCGGTACGTCTCGGCAGGCGCGAAGTTTCGACTGTTTAAACAGCCAATATGTGGGACCAAATTTGAAAGATCATTTTCTCATTGAGAATTAAATTTTTTGACTGCGATTGCAGTTTTCCAGTATTCTTAAGTGTAGAATATTTGTTACGATATATAATGAAATACATGCAAGGGACCTACTATGTATCATCGACCTCGATTCGCTTATGAGACAGATGCGCCCATGAAATGTCGTTATTTGTTGTCTAATTAGTAATCGCATTCGGCGACGTCGCAACCTAATCACCACTTAATCACTATAACAGACTTTTGTGAGGTTATACTTGGAAGTTTTCCGCCAAGAGAGCTCACGCTGCGTACTTTGGGCTTCCTGAAAGTGAAGGTAGTTGGTTCGCGGTTCAGAATATTATTCGGATGAAATGCGACGCGTTAAAATGAATGAATTTGTTCTATGATTGCGCGAACAATATTGACGAACGACTAGCTCAATGGTGAATAATATAACAACCATATATGCCGTCCACAAGAAAACTGCGGCCCTTCTGATCAGATGAGGTTTTTGTATAATATATATGACTGCGCTCAGCGAAACTATAGATCGAATCTGTCGCTGTCACAACCATTTCTACTTTGTTTGATCCATGATGTAATGAACATGAATACACCTGAATATTTCTAGCTTTTGTCCTCATAACACAATAACGTTTTTCATCAGGAAAAAAAACATTTTTTGACGGTAGCATAACCCGATCAGACGTATCGTATCAATTTTAAACCCTTAACTAGAATTGTATTTAAGGTGATCATTGAATGTTCACATTTGCGGACAGATCCAACCATGATGTGAAAAACATGGTGTGCTCATCTGTAAAATGAGTAACGTCGGCTAATGGAAAATACAAGGAGTTATATATTATGTGCTTTGAATTAATATGAACAGAATATATAACTCCTTGTAATTTCCACTAGCTGACGTCACTCATTTTACAGATGAGCACACCATGTTTTTCACATCATGGTTGGATCTGTCCGCAAATGTGAACATTCAATGATCACCTTAAATACAATTCTAGTTAAGGGTTTAAAATTGATACGATACGTCTGATCGGGTTATGCTACCGTCAAAAAACGTTTTTTTTCCTGATGAAAAACGTTATTGTGTTATGAGGACAAAAGCTAGAAATATTCAGGTTGCGTTATTTTCATGGAACTACAAGTAATTTTGATCCTACAGTCAGCGCACGTAACAAGAACTCATTATCACCTTTTCTCCACTTGATGTATCAATATTTAGTAGTCAACATGAGAACTTATTTCAATCCGAATGAATACAGTGTAAATCGCGGATTTATTCAAAAGAGATAAATTTTCGGTGAATGATTTCAATCAATCCGAGAATGGTACACTCAAAAATTCTTCCATGTTTTCTTACAACTTCAGTAATTTCGGTGGAAAATCCTCAAGAGTAGTCACGATAATACTTCCATGTAACATTGCCAGATGGTCGTTTTACTGTCCAATCCATGTGCTCTCTTGGTGTTCATTTTATATTTCTGCTTGTTCCAATATGTTTATCCAGACGATAGGATATATAAAGATGGGCATGATGTAAGCAAAATATGGTGTGCTCATCTGTGATCGATTTACCAATGATGACGTCACTTCTTTCATTCAAATTTGAAGCACAGAATATATGTTTCCTTGTATTTTAATCTTGCTGAGTTAACTTTTAATTCAGATGAGCACACCATTTTTACATCCTGGAGGTGGGTATTCATTAGAGCATATGTGCCCGCACGCTGTCCGTGCACGTACGGATAGCGTTCGTGAACGCCCAGTGTCCGTGCAAATATGCTCAATTTGGACCTTTATCAACATGACAAAAAACCAAATATTTGTTGCGCAGCTATGAGTGCGCGCTCCATTCTCGCTATTCTATGACCGAATTGGGTACACAGCAATAGTTTCAAATTTGATTATAGTCTTATTGACATTGAAATCACACCCAAAATCGATTCCTAACAGAATTCGAATGACTTGTTGTTGATATATTAATTTTATATTCGGAAATTAATGAGTAACAGACATTTCCATAAGGAGTTCTAGAAAATCTCATCTAACTAACAGAACAAAAGAATTCGTTAATTAATAAATCTTGAATTAACCACTAAGCCCTATTGTGATACACTAATTGAATGAATGTCAACCATTATTGTCTTACTGAATGATTAAAAACCTAACCTGATCCAAAATCATCATGAGACAATACATTTCTGTATCCAAACTTACATTTGGCAGTAGTTTAGCTCTTCATTATTAGTAGTTCACATTTTTCAAACACTCATGTGTCGAAAAAGTCACAGTTTTTTCGATTAATATAATATATATATTTAGTAAATCACATTTATGACGACACGGGTTGACAAGAAAGTAATGTATTGGAACCTGGGATTTTAGAAAAGATTTCTTTTTGGAATGATGAATCTGAATATGAAATATTATATTTTTTATCTTGTATTCCTTTGTTTATTACATCCATTTATGGAACGATGTTAAGTATTGTATGATTTATATAATATCCAATAGAAATTGTCCAGTTGGAGTAAGAATTATCTGATGTAATATTTCATGTCTCTCCTATGCGTCTTTCGTATCGTAATGATTCCAAACTATTTGAGCACCTCACTAAGAGTGCCAAACTATACAGGTTGTATACTTTTAAAGGTGCAAAATTTCAATTGATTTGTGAAGAAAATTGCATTGAACATTCATCGAAATGTTGATGGGTTATTCAGCCATTTAAGATTCCTCGATTTCAAGAAAATTTCACTTTTTTTGTATAAAACTAATTATAACTTCGTATATTTTAAAACAGCTTCAAATTTATTGCAAGATAAGATTTCATGAAAGTCAAAAAGTTTCAGTGACGATTGTAGTGAAGAGGTGATTATACTGTTTCTGAAGGGATAAAAATTAGTCATATCTTTCCGATGGTTATATATATGAAAAATGATTATCACACAAGCTTTGAGCTTCTTAGGTGTTTCTTTGGATCCAAGGAATGGAAAAAATACAAGAAGTATAATTTCTCTGCAACAAAAACCACTGCACGACTTAAGGCGAATTTTGGCGCTGTAACCACAGGTAACCATAGTTAGTAGTTACCCGTGACGTCATAGTCACGTAGTTACTTCCGTCTGTCAACTTCAAAGAGAACCTCACTTTTTTTCTTACTTCTGTCTGTCAACTCCAAAGAGAACTTCGATACTATCTTGTATCGAAAGACTTCTTTTATTTAGAAGAATGGAAATTGTTTCCATTTTTATCAAACAAGCGTGCAAAAACAATAATAAAAAACCTGCCAGATGTTTCAAAAATGAACATGAAAAATGGGGTAGAATTCTCGACTTCGTAGGAAATTAATTTATCGTTATCGGGAAAGAAGTCAAATAAATTAATAAGGACTACAAGTGTATTCTTTATTGATATTTCCTAGCTTTCGTTCCTACTTTTGGAACTTCTTCAGGGACTGAAAACGAAATGATGTTACTTGAAATGAGCATTCACTTATAGAAGTGCTAAAAAAACTCACATTCAATGTGAATTTTGAATACATAGGACCAATTACTATCTACCATATAATTTAATGCTTCATCAATAGCTGCAACTTCTGAACCATAATTGGTTTCACAATAGCAATTATTAATTAAAATTTCTTACACTTTCTTTTTAAAATCTAAAAACAACAACTAATACAAGCTTAAATGCAAAAATAAAAAATTTTTGCACCGGTACAAAACGACAAGAGGAGTGACTTATTTCCCGATAACGATATATGAACATTAAGATTATTTGAAACTTCCATAGAATTTCATTCTCGAATATATGTTCATAAACTCATTCCATTTCACTCTTTCGAAAGAGATAGAACTACATACCACACGAGCAACCCTGCTCAAGAGGAAGGTTACGCGGTACGGTATGCTTGACGTCATCAATACGTCATAGTTACATAGTTAGCTCCGCGAAAATGTGGTAACCCAAGTAACTACATGTAACCACAATCTTTAGTAAGCTGTGGTTACAGCGCCAAAATTCGCCTTTATTATACATTTCTATTCTAGCTACTAACGTGATGACGGAATAAGGAAAATATGAAAATTTTCCTTTCCCATACATTTCAAAGCTTTTTGTGATTGAATATAGAGATAATTTTTATAGGAACTATGAATTTCAGTCGAATTATATTTCAATAGAGTATTCTCAAGAAATTTACTGAATTTTCAATAATTCATATTGGGTGGAAAAATTCGAACGAAAGAGATAAATATCTATGCCAATTGATCAAAATGACCTCCCCCTCTGTTCAATATATTTGACGTATCTTTTTCGTACTGATCAACCATTCTTCAACGTTCACTACGATTTTGATGCATTTCTTCCCAACGCACGTGTATTATTTGAAGGATATCCTCTCGAGTCTGAACACTTATTTGGGGTTCCTAGGTGACCATATTACAGGACCGTATTTTCCGATTCAAAAACATTGGTTCATAAAATTACTTAAATTTCGGCTATTATGGAAAAAAAAAATACCCACATACGACTGTTGTCTCCCACTTTCTCATTTCTAACATGACTTTTAGTGGTCAAGGTGTGGTTGGGAGTGATGAGAGACTATTTGCACCAGTAATATACTTCTGGATCGCCTCAATTCTGAAGATTCGTAAATTTGCCGTTGACGTATTAACTAGGATCATTATAGGGATAATCTGTCTATGGTAATCACAAACACCTCACCTGACGAAATGCCCTTGTTGACCAGGCAAAATGTTTGGTTTTCAAATGGATGGCTTTCCCACTAGTAGCCGAAAAGAAGGAAGTTTTATACCAATATTTTGGGTTGAGAAGGAACGGAAGATTCGGTCTGCTAAGATGGAACCCTCATACAACCATTTCGTATTTTATATGTGGATAGCTTTGAAAGAAAAAGAGAACAAAATTCGCGTTCAGGCTAGAGAAAGACCTAAAAACGTAGCGACCGCCCAATAGTGGTAGAAAGGCCAACGGTCACTTATCGGCCACAGCCTGGAATACTGTAAAACATAAATTTATTTCCCTACTAATTTTCAGTGTTCCGTAGCGGTCAAGTACGCTCTGCCTCATTCGGTTTATACAGGAAGATTAAATTCTGGTGTGGCTTGGGCTGGTCTGTTGCGTATAAGTGAGTAGAGTAAATGATTTAGATTTCAATGCACCAGACAAGTTAAATGACTATGAAATATGTATGAAAATGACCAGCTTGCCATTTGGTCATAGAGAACATGAAGCAAAAAATATTCTGGAAATAATTCATTCTGAGGTACGGGGACCAATCAAAACAAAGTCACATGGTGTTTCCCAATATTTGTTACTTTCACGGATGAATATTCCAGATATTTCAAAATATATTTCCTGAGACGAAACAATGAAGTTCAAGAATACTTCAAAGAATTCAAAAATGAGGTAGAAAATGAACATGGCAGAAAAATAAAATGAAAGGTCGAAATATGTTAATAAAGAATTCGAAACATTTCTGAAACAAAGTGGGATCAAAGGGACACTATCCTCTACGTACACGCCAAAACAAATTGGCATTGCTAACAGAAAAAATAGACCATTGCTTGATGAATGAAGATGTTTAATGATTGCAGCTTGACTGCCATTGAATTTTTGGGCCGAAGCAACCAATAGAGCTAACTACTTGATAAACAGATCACATCAAGAGCAATAGATGGTAAAACACCATTCGAAAAATGTGTTCATCGTTTGCCATCTGTCAAACATCTACATGTTTTTGGATCTAAAGCATTTATTTTAAATAAAAACCAAACAGAGGAAAATGTTCACCACGTTCAGAAGAAGGTATTTTTATGGAAATATCTAAAGCATATAGAATTTGGATACCAAGTCAAAGGGAAATCGTAGTTTCGATAGATGTGAGAGTACAAGACAACAAAATGTGTGAATTTAACAAAAAAAACACTATGAGGTAATTCAGTATGAAACAAATTGTGATCAAGAAGAATATGAAGAAGGAAAAGAAGTCGTAAAGGAAAACAGAAATTTCGACACTAACATGAAACAAGAAACACGAAACAGTTAACCCATTAATAAAGAAAAATATCAGAGAGAACCCCTTAAAGAATAAGAAATTTCAGATGATCAAGAAGTCAGGCCAAATAAACATTCAAGCACCCAAATGGACAGAAGATTATATTTCATATTTCATTGGAGAGAAGGATGCTGAAGAAGAAAAAGATAAAATATGGGATTAAGCTATATGATACGAAATACGAACACACATAAGAAATGGTACTTGGATAATTGCTAAGAAAAATGGAATAAAAATAAAGTTACAAATAAGATGATATTGGAAGAAAAATTCAATGCTGATGGAAGTTTGGAAAAAAGAAAGGCAAGATAAGTAGCACGAGGTTTCAGTCAACGTCTAGGGATTGACTTCACAGAAACTTTGGCACTTGTGGCGGAATTAAGCTCTATCAGACTATTATTAGCCCTAGCAGCAGGAGAAAAACTCAAAGTAAATCAAATGAACATAACCACAGCATTTTTAAATGGTGAAATCGAAGCTTTGACTCAGAGATTTGGGATCGACATGGGTGATATGTTTGACCTTGCTACTACCAGCCAACTTAGAGGGCACAGATTCAAGTTGACACGGGAAAGGTTCAAATGTACCCCACGCCAATCTTTCATCACCAATAGGATATTCCATAATTGGAACAGTCTTCCGGATACGATTGTTGGCGCCTCTAGTGTCAACTCCTTCAAGAACAATTTGGACTCTTGGTGGCGAACCGGTGTGTGTTGATGGCCGGGTTTGTGTTTTTGGTGATTTTTTTTTTTTACTAGTTTATTTTTTTTTTGAATTCTTTATTAACATTAGTTTCACACTCTGTAGTTTTTCATTTGAAATTTGTATATGAGTTGAGAAAACTCTTGTCTGATGTATAATAATAATAATAATAATAATAATAAAGAAATTTTCATGAAAATTCCAAAAAATTTTGGAAAATATCTCCAAGAAATTATCTCAGAAGAAAGTATAAAAGATGACATAGATTTTTATTCGGAAGCTGCTTAAATGTTGGATGATTTGGGAAAAAATTCAAGAGAAAAAGAGTGTCGACTCAAAAAAGCTCTTCAAGGATTAAAGCAAGCCGGAAGACAATGGTTTAAAAAGGTAGATACAAAATTGAAAGGAATCGGGTTCAAATCAGCAGATGCAGACCCATGTATGTACCTATACCGCAAAGGAGGAGAAAAAGCTATTATTGCAGTATATGTAGATGATTTGATTGTGGCTACATCTAAAGAAAATATTCTTAATTTCATAAAAGAGCAAATTATAAAAAGTTTCGTTATGAAATAATTGGGAACTTCGAATTATTGCCTTGGAATAGAATTCGAACAAGACGGATTTTATGACAGCTAACTAACAAAAATACAACAATGATGTATAAATCAAATTTGGCATGTCGAATTGCAAAATCGCAAAGAGCCTCATGGAAAAAAACCTGGAACTGCAAAAAGGAAATCCAGATGAATTGGAGAATATTTGTTACCAGAATCTAATTGGAGAGTTTATGTATTTATCAACAGCCACTCGACCAGATATTTCTTTTGCGGTCAGTTACTTTAGCCAATTCAGCAATTGTTAATTTGGAACATTGGACTGCTGCAAAACGTGTACTGAGATATTAACAAGGTACCAAAATTATGAACGTAATTTATACTGGTTATTGCTTCATTTTTGCCAATTCTTCAGTTAGTTGGAAACCTAGGAAACAAAGAACCGTAGCATTATCAACAGCAGAAGCTGAGTAAATGTCACTAACAGAAGCATCAAAAGAAGCAGTACACCTAAAAATCTCATGAATGATATGGGATGCCATCACGAAACAATTTTTATTTATAACGACAATCAAGCTGCACAAAAGTTAGCTTATAATACGATTGTGAGTTCGAAATCAAAACATATTTCGTTAAAAGAAGACTTCATAAGTGATCTTGTAAAGAATGGTGACATTAAAATGAGCTACAAAAGGACCTATGAAATGTTAGCCGATATTTTAACGAAATCCTTGAATAGAAATCGTCATTCTTTATCATTAATAGGCTTTGGACTCTACTCAAGCAGTTCGTGAGGAGTGTTGGGATGAAAATATTCAAACATGCACTCCTGCTATTATTTATTACAGTTACCTCATGAAACATTATGACCGTATTTTATTGATGTGAGTTGTTAGAATTATAATAATTGATTGTTGATTGATTCTTAACACTGCGTACTCTATTAACTACACTTTTCCGCCACTGAAAGTTTCTTAGACCAGATGAAATCTCATCCAAAAAATTAATGCTCTTTCGAAATATGTGTAATAAATGTAAAATAACTGTTTTATAAAATTTTTGTTGCAAATCACTTGTATAATATTTCTTTGTAGTTAACCAAATATAATAGTTTACGCCCTATATCATATAGTTTTGAAAGTATGGATATGCTTTCTACGCATGAAGAAAATAATTTATGTGGCTGCTCACGCAAATATAAACAGTATATATGGAGCGGACGAATGAGAATATTTTTGAAATCCACAACATCACAATCATTCATAAAGACACTGCAATATTCTTTCGTGTTGATTTCACAGCAGATCAAAGATGCTATAGATCACAAAAATGTCAAACTCAGCTGACCCAAAATGCCCAATTATTCAAAACAGAACTATTAAAAATTTAATAAAAATTGTTTTTTTGTGAAAAACGCCCTTTCAGATTTGAACTATTTGACAAGGGCAGTTCCTAGGAAAAAAGGTTGCCTTATGAATGAAAAATCAAAATGAAACAATTCTGCAAATTTTCTTGTTTGTCAGATAAAGGAGTCAGATTTGTTCTATGAAACGATACAGTTCGATTCGTTGATCGTTTGTATTGTTCCGGTATTTTTCATTAGGAAACCTTTTTTTCCTAGAAACTACCCTCTTGACAAATAGGTTAATCCTACAATCCACAAGGGCGTTTTTTTGTGAAAAAAAAATAATTTTTTTGTAGTTTTTAATAGTTCTGTTTCAGATATTGGTAGAAAAAACCTACAAATGATGCAAAATCAAGGTAACACATAAACGGCCAACTGAAGCACTTTATGAATGACTCCTTCCATTTTATGAATTTAAAATTCAAACGGGAACTTCAAATGCGAACGTTAAAGCCAAGTTTATAAATTCAGCTTTCAAGTAAATCTCGCTGCAACATGATTAAGGTATTGAAGTCGATTGTGGCTAGCACCGAATTTGCGAAACAATGAAAATAAATGAATTATCCAAGATCTGCGGACATGAAAGTATTGAAGTTTTATTTGGGAGAACATTTTGTTGTCTAGAAAAAGTTATAATGTTTATATTGCTATGGTTAAGCGGTTTGTTTCGAAACACCTTGGCACCATAACAATGATCCTCATTTTAAAAAATATTCGAAAGATGCATAAATCTGGAAACAAATTATGGAACGTGTCCATGAGCCGAGACTGATAAGTTTGCACAGTCGTTTCGAAAAAAACTTCAAGCTCGCCAGGTCCGAAGGCTCGAGATGACGTCCAAGGCTTATGACCGATAGTTCGTACAGTACAGTGTGGATTCAATATAACAAAGCTATCAGTCGCGGCTTTCAGCCACAGATTACGATAGTTTGTTTCTAGCTTAAATAATGCAATATACCTAAAGATGTGGAGAAATTAATTCAGTATTATCAGTTCATATTTATATGAGAATAGACACAACTTCCAAGGGATAGATATAGGCAAAGAACTAAGGAGCTGCCTCTTATATTATATTTATCACACGAAATATTCTCAAACTTCTGGTGATCGTCTTGCATTTCCTTGAAAATTTTATAATTTAAAACGAGACATTAACCCGAATTTATAATAACCTAAATGGTACTGAAATGATCTGATATCTGGGACCTTCTATTTGACTGTTGACAATTTTATTATGAAATTTCTGAGATTCGGAATAACAAGAATATATTAATCTGACTAGTTTATAATTTGTGCGAAATATTCGAGTCCAAACGTCTTAGTACCCTAACATAGATCCAATGAAGGAATCAGATTCATTTTGTGGTCAATATCTCATTTGCTTCGAAAAAACTATCAGCTCATCTCAATACCTACTAACTATTTTTGTTATGTCGTAACAAACCACACAAGGAGATACTTCACAGAAATAATTCTTAAATTGCATTGTTTTTTTTTTAGATACATTATTTGCATATTGCAAACGATTTCGTTGTCGATGTGTGGATTCTGTTTCTTCAACAAAGAATAAAGAAGAATGAAAATTAAATTATTTACATCTATACAAGAATTGAAAGAATTGTGTATTCCTCGGGTAATATCATCAACTTCTGCGGAAATTCTATCACACTCAATCAAAATGTGAATTGAAGAATATTTACCAACTTACTTTAATGGAACAAGTCCCAGAATTCCGACGGATTTTCAGTTCTGATTCATTTCTGAATACGTTGGAAATTTGGCTGTCTCCACTTTATTCTTAATTTTGAAGCTTGGATAGAGAGCGATTTGATTGGTTCTCAAATTATGACCTTTGCTGAAGCCATTCCAATGGTTTCCTGCTACACCTATAACATCACCCTCGGACATTGTCATCTCACCATTTTTGAGAGGTTTATGTGGAAGGACTGCTATCACATTATGAGCATTTTGACCCCCATAATAATATATATCATCTAGTGATTTGAATCTTTCATAAGCATCAGGGTAGTAAGTCTGCATTATTTCATACGCCACTCTGCAAACCTAGAAAAATATTTCTATGATAGAATCATTGTTTAGAAGATTTCATCCATAGGCAAGATTGCTATGTTTGAAACAACGACATGTACAAATGTTCCTCTATACTAACTCTTTTTTAAATCTCACCTCGCTCTGTTCTCATTTCATCTTCATTTATCTCACATAATGCTCATTGGCATATTTTCCATTAACAAAAAATCTAAACCTGTTTTCAATACAACGTGAAATATCGACATAGTTTGAAAAATAATGATTTTTGTTACCAGAATATCTCTCACATAAATAATTAGAGTATTTAATATTTTTAACAAGACTTCTTTGGGTTCAGATAAATAAACGATACAGACATTTCTAACTGTTCTACCTCACAAAGTATCCAAAGCAACTGAGTGGTGAATGTAATTCTGAATGGAATGTATTTTGAAATAGGTGTTAGAAGAATATCGGTATATCGGATGTTCACGGGATTGCCTAGCCCAAATAAGAAGGCACACTCCTGAATTTATTGACCCAATCTTCGACAAAGGGTGCGTTTTTATTTCCTTCGAAATATCCAATCGAAATCGTAAACGCATCAATGCGTTCTTATTTTCATCAGAGAAATTCTGATGAATTACAACAGGGCGTTCTTGACTTCTTAACTTAACTCGATATTTGAAGTGTAGGTTTTGGCCTTAATAACGAATGCAGAATTCGTGAAATAATTACGGATGCAGTATCCACGATTGGGTTAAATCCACACAATTATTAAGCAAATATGATCTTTCAAAATATTTCAAAAATACAGATACAGATTAGATCGATTCGAAATCTAGAACTTGATTGAAAAATTACAGCTTGAAGGTTCATGCAGACTTTCGTGAGGACCGTATGATTTGAAGATCGCAAGATATGAAATATTGTAAAAAAAAGTTTTTAATTTTTCCTTGAATTGTTCTAACGGAACGATCATCAAGAAATTTAGAAATTTTTCACAAGCGAATCTGCACTTGCCGATCAATGATCAAGTTTCACAAATGACAATGATGCTGAGGAAATAATCACGAAATTTGAATCACTGTTGTTGAATAGTAACTTCAAGGTCTATGCCGAATTGTATTGCAGACTTAGGAATAGTTCTCAAAAAAAACAATTTCTTTCAGCAGAAATCTGAAAAATTATCGAAAAACATCTTTTTAAATTTTTTCTACCTGATCCCCATGAAATTCCGCATGCATGATTGTGTCGGAATTCCCTAACTAGTTTATAGTTGGTAAGGGGTTACATTCCACTGCGACCTTAAGGTCTATTGTGCCCAATTCCCTAACTATCAATGCTGTTCAATTTTGATAGCGCGTGTTCTGCTAGAGATCTTAAGGAAATGACCTCAAAATTTCAAATAACTAACAAACTCAAATTTGAGGCACTATTGTTAAATTTTTACTCCAAGGCCTGTGCCAAATTTCATTGAAATCTAATCAATATTTTCTCCAGAAAAAAAGTTTCCCAAGAAAAATTTGGAAAGCTTTCAATGTAAATGTACCCTTTAAATATTTCATTTTTCCAATATTCCCGAATTTAAGTGAATATTCGGAACTGACACTTTCTCGTGCTATTTTAACTCCAAGGCTTTTGCATGGATCACGGTTGGTCAACTCATTTTCCAGATTGTTCAGATGGTCCACTTAGCTATGGTAATATTGAAAAATGTATAAATGATTCACCTGAAAATGTAATTATCATAACAATTTTGAATTCATTGTTGTTCATTGATGATTTCTTGAACTGAATTTGCTAATCAATACTCATGATGGTCAATTAAGAGCTCTGCTTTCCAATAACAAGCCATCTTCTCATTGTTTTTTTGAGGCATAATTTATTACACTATTTGACATTCTCATCGTGCTAGAAACAACCACTATAATTGTTCATTTATCATGAACAAGTTTCGAGTTCCGAAAACTTCAAATTCTGAACCGCATTTCTAGGTAATGAGACAGTAGATTCTAAGCCCAGAAAAGCTCCAAAAGAAATTCAAATCTAAAAGACATTTCTGTAGTGAATAAGCAACGTCATTGCAACACCCACCAAAATCAGTTTCATAGAACCTCCCAGGGACAATGCGACTCGAAAACACAAAATACAAGATAATCTATTTTAAACAATTCTCATTGTTTCAGTAAGCCCAAGTAGCTCTTGGAATTCATGCATCAACTAATCAGTTGATGCAATGATACTGAGGAAATAATCATATATAAATGTTTTGAGATGAAATAATCATGTTATCTCAAAACATTTATATCATTTCATCATGAAGAATAGAAGAGCTGAATGTTAAGGATTCGAATACAAATATTGGAAAAAGAACACTCTATGTGGGATTTACGTTGGAATACAACTTATCCAAAGAGGATGAATTTAATTAATGTGACAGATCTATAAACGTTTCGTCACATTGGAAGATGTATTCTTTGGATCAAAACGACCCCAATCCAGCAGAATTGTATATTCGATGGAAAAAGAAATAATTCTGAATACTAACGTAATTGTTCAGATGAAACATCTCCACTTCAATACTTGTTCGAATAAAATGAGAGCTCACAAAAGGTGTGATAATAAAAAAAATGATTATAACTAGAAAACTACAAAAAATCGCACAACATACATGGGGTATTTTTGGATACTCCTAGATGTGAGGAATCTAAAAAAAATTATTGGCGTCACTACTTGGACCACTCTATATTCTCTATTAAATGTCATGTTAACTCATCGCGGTTGTTTGAATTATTCTAAGAACATGTAATTTGTGGAAAAACTAATTGAACAGTAACATTTTTATCGCTGATCTCGTTTTGCTTTTTTCTGTTGATTTATGAGTTATAATTATTCTCATAGATAAAATTGATTCAGTAAATTGTCTGTGACTTTGTTAATATTCATTTCCCTTGTATATGATCTTATGTTGTGCAATAATTCAATCTTTCCATTCGAAGCATTATAATCAAAGTGTGTGGGATCAAAATGAGTAAATAAAATACACAAAATTCAGTGGCCGGAGTAGAAAGTTTGAATACCCGTATTAAGTGTACCTGTAAAGATCCATATCATTTATATTAATATCAACCAAAACATTGCACTGAAAGTGTTTTCAGTAAATTACGTGAATATGATGGTTTATATCTCAAAGCACTATTGATCGAATTATTGAAAAATTTCAAGAGACCGGTTCGGTGGAAGATCAACAATGTGAAAAATACAGTGGCAGCGGTCGTTCACAAGAAAATATTTATTTGGTTCGTGAAAGTGTTGCTGAAGATCCTGGAATGTCCATTAGACGACGTTCACAACAAGTTGAGCTACGTGGGTCCACAACATGGGCGTATTTCACACAAGGATTTAGCTCTGAAGTCATATAAGGTTCAGATAATACAGGAACTAAAGCCATTAGATCATTTAAAACCTCGTGATATCAACGGTGACGTCAATTGGCCACCAAGATCATGTGATTTGACACCGAAATTATTCGTGTCATTAGTGAGATAGAGCCTCAATTATGTCAAAATGTCATTGAAAATTTTTACGAAAGAGTGGACGTCTGTAGAGCTGCAAGAGGAGGCCACTTGACAGATATCATTTTTCGTATATAAATGTCGTAACTGATACTTCAATTACCAATTGAAAGTTTTCGAAAATGAATGCAAATTATGTATTTTATTTATTATTAAAAAGAAACGCGCAATTTGAAACACCCTTTATTTTTGTTAATTATGTATTTTTAAAAATTGTCTAACAAACTTCAATTAATGTATAAGCTGTATATTTTTTAAAAGAATTGATTTTTGTTTCGTTTAGATATAAAAGTTTTAATAGAAACTTTTCAAATGAATATCCCAGAATTAATCAAAATCAATGTATGCATACCAAACTATGCGAAGTAAAGGTTGAATAAAAATGATGGTTTCTTATTCTATCACACAGATGATATAAAATAACTCGGGGCAAAAGTAAGTTCCCCGCAATGATTATTATCAGTGAAGATGACTTCACGTTGACAGCTATTTAAAGATTCCCAAATGGTTGAAAAACTTTAATGAAGATCATTTCACTCGCCTGTAGAGAATATACCTGATAAAAACTCACGAGCAGACTGGACTTAGGAACATAAATTAGTTGGCACATTTTTATCCGATCTGTATTTCTGTAAATTTTGGGAACATATATACAAATATTGAGTTCCTAAGTTGTCTCTTTTGGAAGTTATTGTATGAGAATAGACTTGAAGCTCGATATTATCAGAGTAGAGCCATATGACATATGGAATGGTCTACCAGTTGGTGTTGTTGGAGCCCAATCAGTTAACGCCTTCAAATCGGGATATGACTCTTGGTGCAGTCAGCGTTCTGCCACTTTTGGGATCTCAAAACTATGAGTGCGCGTCTCATTGTGTTAATTTTTTTTATTTGTTTTCTTGCATTTGTATTGAGTTTGTAGGCTTTGCCTCAACTCTTGTAACTATTAAATAATAATAATAATAATAATAATAATAATATATCAAGGAATTTTTGTGAGCTAACTGCGATGTTGCAATAATTCATAAAGAACCTACAGTATGAAGCCGGGTCCAGATGAGTGTAACTCGAACAGCGAATGCAATAACATTTGAAAAACGATTCGGCGAATAGTGTGGACGGCACTCGAGCTCAGCTTCGAATAAAACATTCAAACGCATCGTTCGAGTCGAAAACCGAGTCCTGACGGAGCAAAAAGAGCGCTACCTCGAACCATGAAACTCCCAGTGATTTATTGCATTCGCTGTTCGCATTACACTCATCTGGACCCGGCTTAATGCGAACAGCGGATGCCATTTATCACGCTCTTTCTGCTTCGTCAGGACTCGGTTTTCAACTCGAAAGATGCATTTGAATGTATAATTCGAGCCTGAGCTCGAGTGCCGCCACACTATTCGCCAAATCGTTTATCAAATTTAATTGCATTCAAGTTTCGGATTACACTCATTTGAACCCGGCTTTAGTCATTAAGTGCCAATCTGAATAAATATCGAAACCTAGCGAATATCAAGCAAATGAAAGCTTCTTTCATTCAATCATGTCCATTTATCATTCCAAAGACATCAACTGGAGAACGATCTGACAGTTTAAACTATCCAAGGAAATTTTGAATATAATTTATCGCTTGAAAGGTACTTGCCAAGTACCTACTACTTGGTAGTGGCATTGTATGAATACAATGGTAGCATTAGGGGCTTTCCAGCAAAATGCGTGAAGCCCCTGGGGCTTGATGCACCGGGGCTTCATGCCCTCGCTATACGGGAACATGCCAAAACCACAGTACTGTATCGAAACTATGAACTGTCAAATTGAACTAACCCCACTTTTATTTAATTTGATTTAATTATTTAATACAAACCATGGACTACTCTCCTATACGTTTCCTCATCTAAATGTAGTTCGTGAATTTCACCCTCATATTCTACTTGATATATATATAATTCTTTTCCGGCCATTATTCAATCAAACAAAAATTTTGAACGAAATCTCTGTTGAAGTGATGACGGCAAAATATTCCACGACTTATATTCTGTGATGAGAAATACGAAATGAAATATTACAATCTAGACCAAAGATCTAAACCTTGCACAAATATGAAAGACGGTATTTGTATCGTGTTCCAAACAAAAACATACGCAAACCGGCTTAGGAGGCAAATATTCAAATATTGGCGGCATTTCACAGCTGTCAGTGCGTGAAGCCCCGCAAATTCGGGTGGTGCATCAGGGGAAAGGGGAAGGTAGAGCGAGTGTCTGACGCTCCGCTTACTGGAACGGTCAAACGTAGGTGTGACGCACTCCCGAGGCGCATCGGATGCACTCCAGACGTTTGCTGGAAAGGGGTTATTGTATGCAGATACAATAGTACTGGTAAACGCGAATTTCTCGCCGAATTGAACTCAATAGGCCTAGTGTCCGAGCACTTTCCTAGAGTGCTTAAAAACTTTTTGCGCGCATGTTCTATGGGAGCAGTGAGCGATAATTTTGTCCAAATGTCTAATATTTTCGAATTTTGAGTCGAAAATGGTCTCAAACTACTGGTTTGGATCGAATCCGGTGTCAAAATCGATTCTGTCTGGCCGCCGGCCGTCCGTATGCACGATTACGGGCGTACGGAAGATCCGATCGACCTGAAACTTTCAGAGTAGGTTGCATTTCGAAATGCAACGGTTGAGTTCGTTACTGGGCGAAATCGTCCGGGTGGTTTCTCATTTGCAAGGGCATTGACCATCATATGTCGCAGTAGTGTACCAAATCTGTGTTCGATCCGATGAAAATGTTTCGAGATATTTGGAAAAAATGTGTCAAATTTTGTATTTTTTTTCCCTTGATATCGTTGTTTTCTTAGAAATAACTCATAACTTACTGATTCAATCATGATGAAACTTGGCATCTAGTTTGAAAATCCTGATTGACAACTTTGTACGAAATTTCGAGATGATCGTGTCAACAGAACAAATTGAAAAAAAATTCAAAATTTTTATTTTTTCAAATATTCAATATTTTATGATCATCTGATCATATAATCGTCATGAAATTCTGAATGAACCTTCGACCGCGAAGACAATAACTTCCGGATGGAACGACTTAGAAACTCGATATTGTAGAGTACTTTGCTTTTCTAGGTTCCACAAAAGCTTTTTGCGCGCATGTTCTAGGGGAACAGAGTGCTATCATTTTATCCAAATGTCTGTATTTTTCGAATTTTGAGCCGAAAATGGTCTCAAACGACTAGGTTGGGCTCACTGATGACGAATCCGGTGTCAAAATCGATTCTGACCGGCCAGCCGGTTGGCCATTCCGTATGCACGATTACGGACGTACGGAAAATCATATCGACCTGAAACTTTCAGGGTAGGTTGCATTTTGAAATACGACGGTTAGGTTCGTAAATAGGCATAATCCGCAAAGAGGTTTCAAAGTTAGAGCCCTTTGAAATTTTGTGGGTATTTCCGTGATAACTCGAAAACTACTGAAACGATTAGATTGAAACTTGACCGTAAGTTGGAGTATATCAACATTTTGCAGAATTTTTTCAAGATCGTACTGTCAGGAAAACAAAAAAAAAACATATTTTCGCCAATTTTTTTCTTGAAAACTGTGCATTAAATTCGAAAACAAATTCTGCTTGGGCCTTTAGCTTTATATTTCGCAGTACTGTACCAAATTTCAGTTCAATCCGAAAATGAGTTTCGGAGATATTTCGAAAAAATATGTAAAATTTCGTAGTTTTTTCCTGGATTTTCCTGTGTTATCAGAACATTCTGAAAAAAACAATTCAAACTTGTTTTTTTCAAATATTCAATATTCTGTGATCTTTTGATCATATTATCCTCATGAAATTCTGTATAAACCTTCGAACTATCATTTTTCGATAAAGTATTGGATCTCAATTCGATCCAATCTTTATTTCTGGAAATATTGGGAAAATATAATTTTTAATGGGTGTATCTGCACAATCATTGGGAGGATTTTAGCCATTCATAAATTCGGCCTTTGTAATTAAGGTCCAAACCTACTCTAATACACACAATAACTTCCGGAAGAAACGATTAAGAAACTCGATATTTGTAGAGTAGGTTTGGGGCTCAATTACGAAGGTCGAATTCGTGAATAGCTGAAATCAGCCCAATGATTCCGTATATATACACATTAAAAACTTTATTTCCTCAGATATCCAGAAATACAGATTAGATCGAATTGAAATCCAGTACTTCATCGAAAAAAAACTTAGAAAAGCACTGCGTGAAGTCAGCGGATTTTGCGCGCATGTTCAAAGGATATGACCATAAGTGAACATGCTCGGAAAAGCTGCTTACTTCACGTCAATGCTTTTCTAGGTTTTTTCATCATTGAACAGCTTTGCCCTGAAATAGGGTCGAATACAAACTTAGTTGAAATCACTTTATTTACATGTTTCCTAGGAAAAAAGAGTGTTATTATACTGTCAGTGATGCATAGAATACTTATTCTAGGCATCTTGATACTGCCCAAACGTCTATGATTTTGTAACAACATTCAGTATATCAGTATAGTTCTTTCTCCTGAATATATAATATATAATAGATTTCCAAGTTTCCTCTTCAACTGTCAACACACTGATGATAATATTGTGATTCAGTGCAAGACAAGAAACAATTTCTTCCTGCAGGAGACCAAGTGTGAAATAGAATTTCATAAGTTCATCCATATCACATTATAAACTTTAACGCCAATTAACACTCAAAATCACTGCTATCACGGAAACCATAATCAAAACAGCCGACCCAACGACACGCTGGACCTGTAGGAATATAATTGCCAGTTATAATATTTTTGTTCTCATGTCCTTTCAGCGCTTTCGTGAAAATCAAATCAATACGACGTCGAAAAAGTCAGGTTAACCATTTGAATAGTTGACAGCCTTTTTTGCGAACTACCCGATTCTGAAGTAGATCGGTCTCTAACGTCCGAAACAACGCTCTTATGTACACATTTCGAATAGGTATCCGATATTTTTCACATTGACTTTATCGATAACTGGCCCCGTAGAATCCTAAAAAACACCTATGAAACAGTTACTAAACGCATTCGCTACATCTTGTACTCGATACCATTATGAGTCACCGATTTAGGTGAATTATCGCTTTTTCGATTCTTCGAAACATATGATCAGAAATTTTTGAGAATTATAATGACATTATTTTCAACGGGTGTAATGTGATCTGCGAATCAGTTCTTCACAGCGTTTCTGCAAAATAGACAATCATACTTGGTGGGTGGGATCCGATAATGCATTCAATGACATTATGCAATACATTGTTACTGTTAAAACAACAAAACTCATTTGTAGACTCAATCAATACAGCTGAATTCAACTTTGAGAATCAACATCTGTTGGCTGCACAATATCGAACCTGAGTATTTTTGGATCACAGACAACCATCACTGCTCAATGTCCATCAGTACAGAATTCAACATCAGGAATCGAACTGAGTTAAGTGTTTTTTTCATTTAAAATAATCTTTTCAACAAGTGGGTTCACATTATTTTATGTCTGTTGTTATTTTTGACGGTATTATACTTTGAGTGTTTTAGGAAAAACTATTATTGGGAATGAAAGAGGAGCAATCTTAAGGGTGTTTCACCATAAACTGGTCAAACATATACATATAGCCGAATAGATGACATTGGAAAAGTCATTTTTGTCTTATGACATATGTTTTTGAAGCCTAAGCGAGATACAGGGTATTTAATGTAAACTTTGAGCAATATTCTGATAACTGTGGTGATTTACACGTGACCTTTGAAAAAACGGTTTTTGGTCACATCTTAGTATTTTTTTGGAAGTCAATTCAATTGTTGGATAGAATTCTGGAAAAAATATTTCAAAATGGCGCAAAATCTACAAAATTGAATTTTTTTAATTTTCTATTGCCAAATTGTATAGCATCATTTCAATTTTCTAAGATTTTCCGTGAAAAAATGTTTCCAAAATTCAAACTCAACTTTTTTTTACGTATCTACAGTAAAAAAAAAAATCACCCAAATTGTTGAAATCTTTGGAGATTGAACTTACTTTCATTCTGAACACTAGTGTGAAAACAGAATGAAAAAATGTCCATTGGTTTTCATTTTATAGCCTTCCAAAGACTCCGCTCGGAGTATTTAAATAATTTTTATTTGAGGAACTGGTAGCCCTACGGAGGCCAAAATTGTGCTAATGGGCCCCCAGAATGACCTGGATAGAAATATGAATTCATCAAAAAAATTTTTTTTCAAAAAAACGTTGATGGGATTCGGACTCGCTCCACTTACGGACAAAAGGCACGCGATAAATTGGATTTAATCTGATTATGATGACTTCCGTTACCAAGCAACGGTAGTTCATCGAATTTGACCCTATTTTCCGAATGCGGAGAGAGCTCGATTCCCACCAAAGTTTTTTCGAAAATATTTTTTTTCTTGATAAATTCATATTTCTATCCAGGTCACTCGGAGGCCAATTAGCATAATTTTGACATCCTTAGGGCCACCAGTTTCTTAAATAAAAATTACTCCGAGCGGGGTCTTTGGAATGCTATAAAATGAAAACCAATGAATGAATGAGGGTAAGTTCAACTCCAAAAGATTTCAACAATTTTAGGTGAATTTTTTTTTCACTGTACTTAGACATGTATAAAAAAGTTGAGTTTGAATTTTGGAAAAGTTTTTTCACGGGAAATCTTAGAAAATTGCTTACATTGAAATAATGCTATCCAATTTGCCAATCGAAAACAAAAATTCCAACTTTGTAGTTTTTCCGCTATTTTGAAATATTTTTCCAGCATTCAACACAACAATTGAATTGACCACAAAAAAAAACTAAGATGTGACCAAACACCATTATTTCAAAGGTCACGTATAAATCACCACAGTTATCAGAATATTGCTCAAAGTAGGCATTAAAAATCTCGCTTATGCTTCGAAAACGGGTTATATGTCATAAGGCAAAAATGACTTTCCAAATGTCATCTATACGGCAATATGTGTTTGACCAGTTTATGGTGAAACACCCTGTATAAGTGTCGGTAGCTCAGTGGTTAGAGCGTTCGGTTAAAAATTAACAGTGCTGTGCTCAGAGTGCCGCGAGGACACAGAAACAAACCCGATATTTTAACTCGCGCAAGCTTTAAGTTTCCGAAAGGTTTCCTTGAAGCCCAGGATAATCGGACAAATACAAATATCCCACTAGAGTTAACATCCTTTTTAATAGAGGGGTTACAGGGCTCGGAAAAATTTTATGATAGGCATGATAAATTTACACCTTTTATTTCGAGTTGCAAAAAATGTTTGTTTGAGTGAATAAAAAAATAGGTACTGAACTCAGGACAACCCTCATATATGATCGGTCTTTAATATTCTAGTTATAATAGTTTACTTACTTGTGAGGAGAATGTGCATACCAAGAAGTCACTCATGGACAGCATGTGAATATCTAATATTATGCCTATCAATGATGAATCAGAATATCGAGTCGATAAAGCGGCAGTTTTCGCAATGGATGAATCTCCAATAATTTCGTAGCTAGGATACTTATTTTGTGCTTCTTTGATAACTTTTGGTTCATCTGATGCAAGGTACACTCTGCGTCTATCTATTTTCCGTTTGAGCTCTAATTGGTTATAATATTCCTCCACCCACATCATATATTCATCAATTCTATGCAGAGCTGCTTCTGTGCCAACTTTATCAGTTCTTCTAACATGAACTCTGAAATCAATAAATTATATCACATTGAATCATCTCGAAATTCTGCCTGAACTTATGTAATGAAACTTGTTATATCCTATATTTATTTATAAGAGTTGTTTGTATAAGAGCAGAAATTCCTTTAACTGTGAAAAGGGGTAACCCAAGTGATTCGAAATAACTCATACTTAATGGATCTTTGCCCACTTATAGCTAAGACGCAGAGTCGTTTAGCAATAATTGTCCTCATACTAACAGAATTTTTATTTTTGGTACACGTTCTCATTGTATCGTGTTAAATGTATTGAGGCAAGTACGTAAACTAATGGGCCGGAAGGTTAGAAGATGCCGATGCTGCTAAATGAGGGTTGAAAATTAAGGACATATTCAGATTGGTGCAGATATTTTGTAGGCATCTTATAGATTACAGTGATATTTTGAAATGTCTTCATAATTACACTGAAATCTATTCTTGGGAAGCATTGAAGCATTATTTCTTTTATGTACAATTAGTTCCATAATATTTTGCCCAAAAAATCCAGAAAATAAGTTCCTAAACAGAACAATCAGAAAAGGTACCTCAATTCACTGAGGGATTCCAACTCAAACATTCTTTTAAAAGAACAACATTCATAAACAATTCCGATTTATTAATATTCATAAATATCCCACCCGTCGGTTTTTAATTTCAAAAGCAATTTATCCTGTGTTTTTTCTTTTTTGAATTTTGAGGTTATAATCAGCATTCTGACAAACAAAGGTAACACTACAGTTGTAATTTACCGAAGCGAATACAACACTGCAGCCGAAAAGATGCCGAGTGAGGAAACAACATGCACAGAGAGAAGGGTAAGAAGATCATTAATATAGATGATGATTAACAATGGCCCCAAGTTCGATCCCTGGGGTTTCCGCAGGAAAGGACATACTCATACGATTAAAAAACCGTTGTAGAACATCTTTGCAAAGTTGTACAGTGTCGAGATATAATCATGCACCAGTGAGTTATCTCCCTTCATGAAAATCGGAACAACACGAGCTCTCTTCCATTTGGAAGGAATGGAGCATTTTTCAGACTCAAATTTATAATTTGGGACAGGGGCTTAGCCGGCACAGAAAAATGACCCCATATGACCAATGAAGGAATGCTGTCATCTCCAGATGTTGCCTTGTTGGGGAACTTGGAATAATCAATATTAAAGGGTTTTCCAATAAGAGGTATTATTTTGAATAGCCCGCTATTTCGGTAGATGTCACTTTTGAACCTATCATTTTTTGACATTTGACAAGTAGAAACTACGCCATTAATGAAAATGGAAGGATACACGCTTCAAAAACGCATTGAAATCATTAAAATCCACTATAAAAATGGTGAAAATTTGGCAGAGACGGTTCGTAAAACTCGAACATTTTTGGGTCGTCGTGAAGCACCTTGTCGGACCGCGATAAAGAAATTGGTGGAAAAATTCGAGCTGTTGGGACAAGTTAGTGATGTGAAGTATAAAACCCGTGCACGGCCCTCAAGAACAGCCGAGAATATTGCTGCTGTAGCCGAAAGTGTTGAAGAAAACCCAGGTTTGTCCATTCCTCGTCGTTCTTTGGAATTAGGCATTCCACAAAAGTCATTACACCGTATTTTGCATAAAGATTTGGGTCTCAAGGCTTATAAAGTTCAGTTAACACAAGAACTCAAGCCGGCCGATCATCAACAACGTCTCTCTATCCTCAACGTGTGACTGTTTGGTGCGGTTTATGGTCCGGCGGAGTCATTGGACCTTACTTTTTCGAAAATGAGGCTGGAGCAACAGTTACGGTGAATGGATTGCGCTATAGAGAGATGATTAATGATTTTTTATGGCCGGAATTGGATGGCATTGATCTGGACAACGTTTACTTTCAACAAGACGGCGCTACGTACCACACAAGCATCGAAACCATTGATCTTTTGCGGGAAAAGTTTCCGGACCGTGTTATCTCTCGAAGAGGTGATCACAATTGGCCACCGAGATCTTGTGATTTAACACATTGCGACTTCTTCCTTTGGGGCCACGTGAAAGAGAAGGTCTACGGCAATAGACAAGCATCGATTCAAGACCTCAAAGATGGAATTCGTGAGGCTATCGAGGACATAGGGCAGGCACTTTGCGATTTGGTTATGGAAAATTTCATTAAAAGGATATGGTCCTGTAAGCGTGGTCGTGGTGGTCATTTGCCTGATGTTATTTTCCACTATTAAAAGCATAGCTTCTTCTTTATAATAAAATAAACATCCGATCATTTATATCGAAAAATGGCATTTTTCTTTGAATATCAAAATAACATCTCTTATTAGAAAACCCTTTATTTTATGTTCAGTAATCTCAGGTAAATTGACTAGCGGCAGCTGAATAAAATCTTATGAATCACCCTCATCCTCAGGAGCATGAAGGTTCTTTCGAACCATCAAAATGATCCTGGTATTCTAATATTACTCCTCCTTCAATAGATAAATTTCCAAAACACTTTATGGAAGGTGTCCTTCGCGAGTGCTCGCATGGTATCTTGTATACTCCGTAACAAGAAATTACTGCGAAATGTTCGAGAATTCAGAGAGGTGAGAATATCGGATGATAAATCACCGGTTCAGCTGGATGTGCTGCGTTTGGAGCTGAAGAGGCGAAATCGACATCACAATAAAATACGTGAAGGGAGAGCCAACAATCATAACAACCACACCCAGCTCAAAAAACAGAGTATAAACAAGTCAAACTCCTCGTTTAGAGAATGGTCATATATTTTTTCTAATGTCCAATACCTTCAGTCTGAATTCAACGAGATGCTGGCCGTTTTTAGTGCCCACAATCCTATGTTCATTTTCTTAGAGGAAACCTGCTCTTCATAGCATTTCAAACTACACTCTTTACAGGGCAGACTGTTGGGCATGGAGGTGTCTGCATATATGTTCATACGGATATTAGTTGAAACTTCTCAGTTTCTCTCGAAAGGTTGAATACTCCTGGTTTAAATAATATAATCTCGACAATTTCCGGTGACACCGTTTTCCTTAAGTTAGGATGTGTATACAGACCTAGAGCCTCTTTTTATGATGTTCTATTTGATCATCTCAGAACAATCGCTGCCAACAGGATTCTTACAATTATAGTAGGAGATTCCAATTACTCATACTTAAAATGGCCATTACGTTCGTCTCATCCTTCCAGGCTAAATTCTCCTACTCAAATTTTTATCGATTTCCTGGATGGTGCGGCTTTCTGTTAATTGGTCAGTTCACCTACACGTGCTAGAATCCGTCGCTGTTGGACCTTGTTGTTCATGATGAGGATCTCACATCAGAATTTGATTATCTTCCCCCTTTTAGCCATTCTGATTATGTCACCTTAAAATCCAAAATCCAAGATGTAATATATTTCACTAAACTCAATGAAATATTACTTGCTTCCGACTGGTCAAGACTCTCATCTACTGAAGATATTGGTGAAGTGTGGTCTATATTTTCTTAACGACTGAATTGAGCGAAGTGTCACCAAAAAAACAGTCAGAGTGTTTCCTTCCAAGCCGATGATCACGCATGAAATGCAGAGGAAGATTCGCCACAAAAAGTCCATATGGCAGCGGTATGTACGGAGTAAGTTCCAACGAGACTATTTCCATGATAAGCACTACTCAAATGAATTGAAAGAATCTTTGTTTACGGCTAGAACAAGCTACGAGAATAACCTAGTTAAATCCGACAACCACAAAAAATTCTTCAATTACGTCTGTTCATCTCTAAACACAAAAGTATCAGTACCCATTATCCGTAACTCTGCTGGACAGCTAAGCAAGGATGGCTCAGAGTCTGCTGAAACCTTCGCTGATGTCTTAGTTGCGGCTTTTTCGGAGGAGCCCCTAGGTCCAGTTCCATATATGGCGGGAGATAGATTCATCCCTGATCTCACTAAACTTCTTGAAGTAATAGTACTGCCGAGTATTGTTTAACTTAATAAGATGGCTCCAACGAGAAACCAACATGAGAAAGCCGAGTTAAAAAGGCTTATCAATTATGGAAATATTCAGTGACAAGGACTTCGTTACGAATTTGTTTCAAACAGTCAACAATAGACTTGACCTTCACAAACGAGAGACAGAAGAAATCGTTAAACATATTGAACACAGGATTGACTCACTCGAGCAACAGCTGGATAATATTTATCAAGCTGAAAAGGTTAACAACATATGCATACATGGAATCCCCGATGAAAAGATTGAAAATATATCAAATAAAACAGCTGATATTTTGAAGTGTTCCGTTCCCAATATATCAGTGAACGACTTATAATAAATGCTTACCGAATTGGAAAGGAGATTAGGGTTGGGAAGGCAAGACCTGTTATTGTCAAGTTTAAGAAAATCGAGGATAAAAGAAGTATTATGAAAAACCTTCAGATTTTCAAGTGTAGCAGGGTTTTCATATGCGAGGATCTTACAAAGCGAAGATTGTAATTACTTTTAATGGAATCGTTTTCGCAGACATCGATGGTAATACGGTGAAAATAAGAAGCAAATTGCAGTTCTTGGACTGTGGACAAAACTAAAGCAAGTAATGGTGCCTGATGCCTGGTGTAGAACCAATTTAAGTGTGTATTAGTGCTTTGAATAAATGGATTGGTCAATTTGCAAGACTTTTGTAGATTTTTATGGATTTTTTTGTGGATTTTATGAACTTTATATTTTCTTCACCGCGTTTTGCACATTCTGTTTATTGTTTCCTGTTTTGAGCCGCAACATTGTAACATTAATAACAAATCAAGGTGACTGGAGACGTAAGGGACAACTGCTCAGTGGAGATAGAAGACCTCAACGTGAATGAGGATTGGGGGTGTATAGATCCACTATACATATAGTGAACACTGTATATGGTTACTTCTGCGATGATCTCTGTGCGCATCTTACATGTGTGGCATGTAAGATGGTGAATTACATGTATCTCAGTCAGTCGATATATATCAATAAAAGAAAACACACAGAACTTGAGTTTCTATTAAAAATTAAACAATTAATTTCTTTATGTGTAACACACAAAGTTAGTGTTCTACACATAAAATTGGTCCTTCGGGCAAAAAACTATTTTGCGCTTCAGCGTAAAAATCAAGAGTTTCCGAAACAAATTTTGGTTGAACCATCGATTATTTGAGAGGCGTCGTCCAGCTCAACTGGGAAAAAATTTCCATTCCAGAAAGAAGGTTATTCTGCAATTTTCCGTTGCGGAGAGGCGAATTTCGATAACCACCATCTGGGGATATCACCACAGGCAGAGATAAGTAGATCTATATTCATAAAAACTCGTTGTCGGAGATATAAGAAATTGTTTTGTAGTGACAATCTACTGTGAATTCTGAATATTGAAATTATTAATTATGCCTCTTCAGAAATTAAAGGTGAAACGATCCTATTATAAAGGCACTATCACAAAAATTGAGAATTATATTGTAGAATTAGTAAAAACTGAAACGAATTTTGATGTTATTAAAGAAAATTTAGAATTAAGATCGAAAAGATTAGAGACTGCTTTTCAACAATATGAAAACATTCAATTGGAAATTTTAAATTTAGATCAGAGTGATAGTGAAGATATTTTTGAAGTTGAAAATAAATTTATGAAAATTTCTTCTGATATAAGGAGAATATTGAAGCACAATGAAACGACTGCTATTGAAAATTTGTCAACAACAACCGGTATTCCTACATCTAGTACATCATTGCCTTCAATAGAAATTCCATATTTTAGTGGAAAGGACATTGGACAGTTTAAGCCGTTCATTGAACTGTTCCGTGCTGTAATTGATGATAATCAAATTTTGTCTGAGGTTCAAAAATTGTTTTACTTGAAAAAATACTTATCAGGTGAAGCTCTTTCAATAATTAATAACCTACCCCTAGTGAATGAATCTTATAATGATGCCTTGAATTTGCTGAATAAAAGATATGATAATCCTGTTATCTTGATCAATAATCATTTGAATTGTCTGCTGGAGATGGAACCTCTACAGAAAGGTACCGCATCTAATTTAAGGGAATTTATTGGCACTGTTTTACAAGAAATAGGTTCCTTGAAAAATTTAAAACAACCTGTTGATCAGTGGAATATGATTTTAATCTGTATTTTAACGAAAAAGTTAGATAGCTATACCAATAGAGCATATCAAGTTAGCAGAGACTCAAAAAATCTTCCTATCTTAGTAGATTTCATTGAATTCCTAGAAGCAAGGGCAATAGCTCTGGAAGCTTCCTCAAGTCAACCAACAAAAAATAATAAATCGAAAGCTTCTATTAATTTCCTGAATATTTCGAAAAATAATGAACAACCAGTTTTGAAACATAATTCTAATATAACCAAAACCCAAAATTCAAAAATTTTTCAATGTTCTTATTGCAAGAATTCTGATCATAGAATTCATTATTGTCAGGATTTCCGATTGATTTCCTCATCAGATAGATTTGAATTTGTGAACTCAAATGGTATTTGTAAAATGTGTTTGAATAAGCATAGCTCTAAATGCAAATATCCTGTTCTATGTAATAGATGCAATAAAAATCACAATACTTTATTACACTTAGAAAATGAAGTAGATAAAAATTCTTTAATTCTTCGTGAGAAAAATTCGACTGAAGTGAATAAAAATTCTTTAATTCTTTGTGAGCGCGAATCGGCTTTTACCGACGTTTTGTTACCTTCAGCTAAGGTAAGGGTTCTATCCAATAAGGGGGAATATATTTCCGTCAAAATTCTTCTAGATTCTGGAAGTCAGCTATCACTTATCAAACAAGATTTAGTAAATGACATCAAATGCGAAATTTATAGGAGTAATTTGAATTTGATTGGAGTTAATGAACGAGAATCTAACGTGAATCAGATGGCTTCCTTTAGGATATTTTCTTGTATAAATCAGTTTGAGATAAATGTTACCTGCGCCGTAGTAGAAAGAATTACTTCTAAGCTGCCACAGTTTCATTTCAATGCAAAAAAATTAAGCATACCAAAAGGTATAGAGCTAGCAGATCCAAATTATAATGCACCAGATGAGATCTCCATTTTATTGGGTGCAGATATATTTTTCTCTGTTTTATTACCGGAATCAATAACATTGGGACCTCAAAAGCCTATTTTACAAAATACCCTTTTTGGATATATTGTAAGTGGTGTACTACCTTCAGATTTACATAAAACTGAAACTAATACTGTTTATTCTCACCATTGTGCTCTAGATACTAAGAGGCTGGGCAATCTCATGGAAAGATTTTGGCAAGCTGAGAGTGCTCCAGACGGTCAGGAAGAATTCACAAATGAACAGGAAGCCTGTGAAAACAGTTTCAGAGAAGGTGTAGAAAAGATTCACAATAAATTTCAGGTGAAATTACCCTTGAAACTCAAGATAACAGATATCTGTCTAGGTGATTCATATTCATTTGCTCTGAAACGATTCCTCAATTTGGAAAAACGGTTTCAACACAACGAAGGCTTATTTCGAGACTATTCTCACTTTATTCATGAATATTTAGATTTGGATCAGGCGGAAATCATTGATTCAGATGAAGTTTTTAAGTATGGTGCATATTTTCTTGCCCACCACCCAGTCATACGAAATGATAAGAAAACCACGAAGTTAAGAGTAGTATTTGATGGTGGTCTGAAAACCAACTACAAGGTTAGTTTAAATGATTTTCTTTTTAATGGAAAAATTGTACAAAAGGATATTTATGATATACTCTTATTATTTCGTATGCACAAGTATGTTCTTATTACTGATATAAGGCACATGTTCCGGAGTATATTGGTACATCCTGAGCACCGCAATTTCCAGATTATTATTTGGAGAGATGATCCGTCGTTACCATTGACTTTTATTCGGTTAAAAACTGTAACGTACGGCCTTAAAAGTTCTCCTTTTCTTGCTACTAGATGCTTGTCCGAGTTAGCTCTAACTTACAAAGACACTTACCCACTTGCTTCAAAAATACTTCTTAATAACACATACATTGATGACATAATTTGTGGATCGGATTCTGTCGATGAAATCATGCTAGCTAAAAATGAATAATTCAACTTTTGAATTTGGGTGACTTCAAGCTCCACAAGTGGGCCTCAAATCATGCAGATATAATTTCGGATATTCCGAACGAATTCAGACATTTCAGTGAAATTGAATTAAGTAAGAGTCCAGAAGACCAGTTAATGTTGAAGGCTTTAGGATTAGCTTATGATATCAAAATTGACAGCTTGAAAATTAGTTTTCCCACAATCGAACATGATAATAGTTTAACGAAGAGATCATTCTTGAGCATAATTTCTCGGTTATACGACCCTTTGGGTCTAATTGGACCAATTGTTATAGTTTCCAAGCTACTTATGCAAAAACTTTGGTTTGAAAAAATAGGTTGGGATGCACAGTTGCCATGTGAAATTCAAAAAAATTGTCAACAATTTCTAAAAGAACTGTCATTTATGCCACCAATTGTACTTTCCAGAAACATAAGTAACTTCAGCAAGAGTAAACGAATTGAACTTTTAGGTTTTTGCGATGCTTCCCTGAGTGCATATGGATGTTGCATATATGTCAAAATTATTGATGAGGACGGAAATATGTCACTTAATTTATTAACTTCAAAATCACGTGTAGCTCCACTTAATAAAAAATTAACTATACCCAAATTAGAGCTGAATGGAGCAGTTTTGTTGTCAAAGTTAATAGCGAGAGTATCTAACATATTTGAGACTAATATGAAAATTTCGAGGATACTTTTATTTTCAGACTCAGAAGTTGTCCTTTCTTGGATTCGTTCAAATCCTTTGAGATTGAGCGTTTATGTGGCCAATAGAATTAAAATTATTAAACATTTGACTTCCGATTCAGCATGGCACTATGTAAGTGGTGCAAATAATCCAGCTGATTTACTTACGAAGAATGTACGGTCCTTTCGTTCAATTAATCAGAACACATTGTGGTGGCATGGTCCAGAAAATATTAATGAATGCCAAAATGGCGATGATTTATTTTCACTCTCAGGCAATCTGGAGCGTAATTGTATCAGAGAAGGGAACTTGGATCAAGATATCCCTTCCAGTGTTATATTAACAGCAACTCAACGAGATGAATTAGTTCATTTTGAGGATTACTCTTCCATTAGTAAAATTCAAAGAATTCTTGCGTTTGTTCAACGATTCGTTAAGAACTGTAAATCGTCACTGAATGAGAGAATTTCCGGAAATCTGACATGTGTGGAATTAAATAATGCCCTCAATGCCATTGTTATGTCTATACAATTAACGCATTTTGAATATGAAATTCAATGTTTAAGAGGCGATGGTACACTTAGTGGTAAATCTAGCTTGATGTCTTTATATCCGTTTATAGACAGGATAGGCTTACTTAGAGTAGGAGGCAGATTGCATAATGCACCTATCCCTTATTCTGAAAAACATCCGATAATTCTACCTAAAAATTGTCATATCACTAACTTGATCATCATAAGAGAGCATATCAATTTATTTCATGCTGGTACCAGGCTTGTACTTTCTAGTCTGAGTAGAAAATTTTGGTTGGTTAATGGAGTACGGGAAATTAAGAAGATTTTACATAAATGTGTGAGGTGCTTTAAACTCAAGGCCAAATTTTCTGAGCAGTTAATGGGAAGTTTTCCCTCACATCGAGTATCGGTATCTCGACCATTCGAAATTGTTGGAATAGACTTTTGTGGCCCATTCGATATAAAACAATCACGACTTAGAAAGGTTTTGATTTCGAAGGGATATATTTCGGTATTCGTCTGTTTCTCAACTAAGGCTATCCATTTGGAACTGGTATCAGATTTAAAAACAGAAACTTTTATTGCAGCCTTTCGAAGATTTTCTTCAAGAAGAAATTTGCCATCTCAAATATATTGCGATAATGGAGCAACCTTCAAAGGGGCTCAGAGGAAATTTGATGAATTCTTTAAGCTTTATAACACAAAATGTCATAAAGATAAGATTGAGGATTATGCGGCTGGTGTAGGCATTAAATTCAATTTCATTCCAAGCTATTCTCCCATGTTTGAAGGATTGTGGGAAGCTGGCGTAAAAAGTGTTAAATATCACTTAAAAAGAGTAGTTGGCGATCTTGTTTTAACGTATGAAGAGTTTAACACATTTATTGTTCAAATCGAAGCAATATTGAATTCTAGGCCACTCTGCCAGACTTCCCAAGATCCATCAGATTTGAACTTTCTCACTCCTGCACATTTTTTGACTGGAGCAGCCTTCAATACATTACCTGAAGCTGACTTATCACAGGTACCAATTACTAATCTAAGGTTTTGGAAAATTTGTTCGAAAATGCGTCAGGGCTTCTGGAATCATTGGTATAAACATTACCTCCTTCAGTTACAGAATAGACCTAAATGGAAGAAAGCACAGCCAAATATTGAGAAGGGCATGCTAGTTTTAGTTAAGGAGGATAATTTGCCACCACTTAACTGGCCTATAGGTCGAATTTCGAAGGTTATGCCTGGTAGGGATGATAAAGTGAGAGTAGTCGAAGTTTTCATGAAAAATAAAGTGTTTTTGAGATCCATTTCTAAAATTGCTGTTCTTCCCATCTACGAGTAACTCTCTCTTGCCAAGATCTCTCTATCCCTAATTAACATTTTGAAATTATTGGGTTTAATTTAGTTAAATGGTTTTCCTTGAATCAATTGATGATGTAATAATTATTGTTGTTACCATTGTTTTCTTTTGAATTACTTGAATCATGTATTATTCTGTTGTATGAACTGAGTATGTAAAAGTTTTTTTTTTAATCAACTCGTTTGTAAAGAATGGAAATGGGTGAAAATAGTTGTAAGAATTTTATTTAGTTATTAATATCACTGTTGTAAATTCTCTGTTGAGATGCGAATTTTTTAAGATAAATTGTACCTTACATAACATTTTCCTGTAGTTGCCAGTTATGTATAGATCCACTATACATATAGTGAACACTGTATATGGTTACTTCTGCGATGATCTCTGTGCGCATCTTACATGTGTGGCATGTAAGATGGTGAATTACATGTATCTCAGTCAGTCGATATATATCAATAAAAGAAAACACACAGAACTTGAGTTTCTATTAAAAATTAAACAATTAATTTCTTTATGTGTAACACACAAAGTTAGTGTTCTACACAGGGGGTTTGAATGTCCCACAAGGATATTAATTTCAGAGATATAGGGTGATTTATGAAAAAATGCTAAAATTATGAACTCGCATCTTCGTTAATATGGTATAGTTTCCGTTCATATTTCACAGGCTTTCGACTATGCGCACTTTTCATCAGCTCAAGAAAAAAATCCGAAAAAGTTACAGGCCGTATTCGAAAATTTCAATTTACGTATCAAGAGAAACCATCACTTGGTATGCGAGTTGAAAAAATTGAATTAAAACTTGAAAAGAGCGAAAAAAACTCAGTAGAAAACTGTTTTTTGTTCGAATGGCACAATTTTTTAATGGATTCCGTGAAATGTTGAAAACGGGATATTACAAAATTTTCATACCCACTTGATGAAATAATATTCTTGATAGAACAAAATCACTGAATTCGAGGTGCTGAAGAAAAGTCTGACTCATTTTGATACCTCCCAGAACTCCTGTTCATTCTACCAAACTGAAAAATGTTTAACAATAATCCATCTGGCATAACGAAATTCATTCTTCAACGAAATAAAGTAATAATTATAAGGATACTTTTTTCTTCCACAGGTACGAAAGAATTCAGAGAAGTTACTCGAATGCCTTATGGAATCCTCAATTTCCGTGATAGACTTCAGAAACTTAAGCTAACCACCTTTAAACATAGACAATTGAGGGGAGATATGATTTCGACATTCAGAATACTTCACGGTTTGTCGGAAGTGGATCTGTAGCACCTATTCCGCATGAACACCAAGGCTTATCTTCGAGGCCACCAATTCAAGCTTTATTGAGAAGAATAATTATAAGGATACTTTTTCCTTCTACAGGTACGAAGGAGGTGACATGAGTTCTCCTTTTCTGAGGGGGTAATTCTTAAAAAACTCTTGTTTTATCTAAAATATGAATTTCTTCAATGCAAATGACAGAGTATTGAAAACATTGATGATTTTTCAAAAATAAGGAATTTACTATCCATTATCAAGCAAAATGCATCCAACTAGAGTAGGTGCATGTCCATCTTTGGGTAATGAAAAATGAGGTTTCTATACATACATCTATTGTTTGTGAATTGTTGAAATGTGTGTAGAAAGTGAATCTACTAAAAAATGGCATCAGTACTCACAAATGTAACAACAACAATAAAACAAATTGTTTCATCGAATATATAAAAATATTAATACATTAATTAATGAAAATTGATTTCGAGAGTTGAAGTGATATTTAAAAGGAGTCAGACTCATCTTCGACACCTCTAATTCTGTTTTTACGCGCTTGTTCTGGGAAACAGCGCTTTATCATTTCGTCACAATGTCTATAATTTTCGAATTTTGAGCCGAAATTGGTCTCAAACGACTAGGTTGCACTCGCTGATGAAGAATCCGTGGTCAAAATTGATTCTGTCTGTCCGGCCGTGTGCGCTGTAACTTTCGAAAGGAAGGACCTAGTCTTGAAATTTTCAGGTTAGGTTTCGATCCTGAATATCCCGGTTAAGTTCGTTAATGGGCCAAGTTTTTCACTTTATTCCCGATATTTTATAAGATTTCTAGTTCGAAATGAACAATTATGGATCTATGGGAGATGATTCCCCAATAAAGGGGCCTGTTGCGTTCTTCGTTTATCTGAGGATCTGAAAATCATCGCTTGAAGGACTGAACCTGGTCGAAAGACCCTCTCGGTCATGAGCAAATGTAGGTGATTTTATTTACTACTTCCTTCTGGTTTTCTGTCCCTCTTTCTGTTTCAGGTATTATGTCAAGATATTTTATCGAAATGAATTCAAGATGACGAAAAAAATATTTTCCAATGAAAAAGATGCCATCCATCTTCTATAAACAAATTACTACACTTATACGGGGAGGCAGAATTTTTCCTGAGGTTTTTATCTGTGCTCTTGTATCATACGCAAATAAGTATGGTACCCCGTTTACATTTCCTCTGCTAACACTGTGATATATCTTAGAATGTAATGCTCATTCTCAAAAGAATATATATATATATATATATATATATGGGCCAAATCTGCCGAATGGTTTTTGTGCTATACCCATTTGAAATTTTGATTTTTCAATAACTCGAAAAATATTCATCTGATCGAAATGAAACTTGGTTGGAACATGAACAGTGTCAATAAGAAGAATTATCCATGGAAAAATTCGAAAATAATTTTTTTTTTGAAAATATTCATATTTCATTGAAATTTCACTGAAATTTTCAAGTCACCATTTCGCAATGTTAACAAGCGTGTAAAAGCTGCTGACTTCACGTCAGTGCTTTTATAGATTTTTTCGTTCTATAAGGAAATTTCAAAATATTCCGTTTTCAACATATCATGAAAATCAATCAAAATTTGTGCCATTCGAACAAAAAAAAACAGATCTTTCATAAGTTTTTTTCGCTCTTTTCAAGTTTCTACTCAAATATCTTTCTCCTGACACGTTAATTGAAATTTTTGAATACGGACCTACAATTTTTCAGTTTTTTTTTGAGCTGATGAAGAATACGCATAGTGACAAGCCAGTAAAATATCAGCGAAAAATTGGCCATATTAACGAAGATGTGGAAGTTTATAATTTCAGCATTTTTTCATAAATCACCCTGTATCTCTCAAACCCACATCCTTATGGGACATTTAAACCCCCACTGAGCCATTGTCCCTTACGTCACCAGTTACTCTGTGTAGTTAAGATTTTCGTTACTCCAAATCTGTTTTTAAAAAGAACCTGAATTATAATCACAATTTGTACAAGATGAATGATTGATTTAATTGATTCTACAGATCGGGATACTTTTGCGTTTAGAAAGAAGCTAAGCGACTTAGCAAAGATTACCGCCTAACTAACTGCTTTGAAGAAGAAAGTTGAAGAGCAAAATCTACCGCGGGCTGAATTACGCTTACATGGATTTCGGCAACTCACATTCAAGTTTCATTAAACCTCGTTAAGGTCAGGCATCTGCTCACGGTCTGTATGCTTCAACGGCCCCAAGGACAGCCACAAATATAATAATGCGAGAAATTTCGACGTTAATAGGAGAAAACTGGGTGTCGTTCTGCATGCTCCAGTGATAATCTTTTGAATTTTTTTTTTATTTTGGATGCACTTAATTTTTTTGTGAGAATTCGCAATGTTGGTTAGTTTTCCTTTTATCACTCCATTTCAGCTTTTATTTTCCTTAAAAGTCTTGAATATAAAAAAGTGGCAACATAACGCATTCTTACTATTTTTTTCAAATACTTGCACCCAATTTTTTTTTTAAACAGACTTTGGTCTCCAAAAGTTACCCCATTATATTCGAGGTACTGTTTGCTCTAAAGAAAACGTTCCTTCTCCATAGGGACTCGCACACTTACACCATTTCCTGAAACGTGCCAACCAGGCTTCGCACGATGTTGCGGTCTTCCGAGATGTCGATCTCATAATTATACAGGGTGGTCCAAGTAGTGAAGTCAATAATTTTTTTTGGATTTCTCACACCTGGGGTAACCAAAACGACTAGGTCGGACTCTCTGATGACGAATTCTGTGTCAACATCAATTCTGTTTAGCCGTCCGTACGCACCATAACGGGCGTACGGAGTATCCTATCGACTTGAAAATTTCAGGGTTGGTTTTCAAATTGTGGAAGCTAAGTTTGTTAATGGGCAAAATCGGTCGAACGGTTTCGGAATTATAGCCATTTGAAGTTTTGAGGTTATTTCCCAGATACTTCGAGAACTACTGAAGCGATCGAATTGTTCATGTTTTTTTTCTCGATATCGTTGTTTTTTCAGAATAACTCGAAAAAAAAATAATTCAATCATGCATGAAAATGCTGATGGACAACTTTGTACGATATTTCGGGTTCGTGTTCTCAGAACAATAAAAAAAAATTCATTCATTTTTTTCAAATATTCAATTGATATTCTGCGATCTTCCAATCATATTATTCTCATTGAATTCTGCATGACCCTTCAAACTGTCATTTCTCGATAAATTACTCGATATTGATCCGATCTAATCTGTATTTTCAGAAATATTGGAAAAATAAAGTTTTAAATGGGTATAACTGCGGAATCATTATGTGGGTTTTACTTTTTCACGAATTCGGCCTTCGTAATTAAAGCCCAAACCTAATCTACAAATATCGAGTTTCTAAGTTGTTTCTTTCGGGAGTAATTGTGTTCACACTTGGCCGGGAGGCCGACCGTAAACACAATAACTTCAGGAAGAAACGACTTAAAACTCGATGTTTGTAGGGTTGGTTTGGGACTTAATTACGAAAGTCGAATTTGTGAATGGGTAAAATTCGCACAATGTTTCCGTAGATATACCCATTCAGAATTTTATTTTCCAAATATTCCCAAAAATACAGATTTCGCAGTTAGACCCATTTAAAATTTTGAGGTTAATTCCTCGATATCTCATGAAGTATTGACTTGATCATATTGGAACTTCGAGGACAGTTTTGGATCCCTGAGGTACACCAGAGGGGACAATAAACTCTCTTGACGGTAAACCAAAAAGATCTGAACCACTGCAGAAGAGAACCCAACACACCCACCCTATCAAAGGCTTTACAGAAATTAGGTACTCCATCTGGACCGCTAGATACCTTTGATTTTATGTTTCTTGTGATCTCCTGTACCTCGCCAGGGGTGAAACGGCATGCGCTAAAAGTAATGTTAGTTGTATACTTGATCTCAAGAAGGACGATCACTTCTTCATTATATACTTCGCAAAAGAAATCAGCGGAAAAATCAACCACATTTTGGCCGCCAGAAACCGACGTTCCTTGGAAGATCATCTGCTCAGGAAGACTAGAAGTTTTCCTCCCAGAATTCAAATAAAACCAAAAGTAGTGCCGGTTTGAACTAATACTGCTCTCAACTTTCCGCATATAAAAATCAAAGAGAAATCCACATCTTACAACAGTCATGTAACCTGGAGAACTCGGCATAATCCCCACGCTCCAGGGATGTTACAAATCTTCTATGAGCTCTCCTCTTTGCGTTCACCATTCTAATATGTTCACAATTGAACCAAACCGGAAACTTAGTGCACTTTCTTGGTTTCAAAGGTATATAACGATATAGGCCACTGTAGAGTACATCATAGAATTCACTCACTGATCCACCGTCATCCACGTCAAAATTCCAGTCAGAAGAAGCCAAAAAAGTAATCAGGCTGGCGTAGTTTCCCCTGTTGAAGTCAAACTGATCTATGCTATCGGCAGTTGTTGTACAGGGTGATTCATTAAGGGTGGCCACCGGCCGTATCTCGGAAACCGTTCATCCTATAACTTCCGGAAAAAAATTCTAATGACAAAATCGGCCCCTAGAAAATGATTAAAAATATTTTCAAGTTCGTAGTTCCCCACTAGAGGGCGCAATCTATCACTTGTAAAATATAATCTCATTTTTTACGAAATATTCTTCAGCTAACAGTGGTAAAGAATAATAAAATAAGAAAATACTCTTCCTATTCAACAATTTTTGTTTCAGTAATTTTTCTTTATTTCCTTTTTTTTACTGATGGGATGGAAAAACTTTTCTTCACAAAAAAAAACACTCTTACGTCTGCATGCGTGAACCGATTTTCACGAAATTTGATTTCATTCGAAGGCCATCAAAAGCGGATCACAGAAAAATATGTCAACAACATACCGGGTGATCCAATTAAAAATTACAGGCTGTTTTATGTTACTTCACCCTATTTGCGCGTTTAACTGGAGAATTTCAAATGCAATGCTATGATTCTAACCGATTGAGAATAAGCTAAGCATTATCACCTATTGACTTGTTAAAACCGCAGACAGATATCTCCGGTCATTCCGAAGATATTAACATTTTTGTAAATTTTGATAAGTGTTGATCAACCCTGTGAGCTTGAAAAAACAAGGAAGTGAATTTATTTGTCATGACAACGCAGCAAAATTCTAAATACACATGAAATAACAATGATACGATAAAATGAAATAAAAATTAGCAACAACGAAAATATTTGAATAAAAACCAACCCTTATACATAATCATTTGAAATATTTAAAATATCTACCATTTTTTTCTATACATAAATTTTCACAATTTCAGTATGAGAAAAAGTTTCAGCTGCCTGTCGAAATTTATTTTTCATATCCTCACTTGTTGCTGGGGGTGTTCGGAAAACTAAGTCTTCATTCTCCTCCAAAAATAAAATCTAATACTGTGAGGTCGAGTGATTTTGCTGGAAAAATACTCCCTCCTCCAATCCACCTCTTTGAGAAGACGGTATCTTAATATTCCCTAACATTAGCAGCATAATGCGCCGGGCAACCATCTTGTTGATACCACATATCTAACCTGCTTTGAATAGCAGTACCTTCTAAAAGAATTCGAAAATTTTCCGTTAACATTTCAAGCACCTTTGTCCCGTTAAGATACTATCGAAGAGAAATGGTCCGACAACTGTTCCATCAAAAATTCCGCACCATCCGTAAACACTCCAGCGATTCTGATTTTTGAATTATCTTTGCCTCGTCAGTCTATAATATTCTATGAAGTAAGTTAGGTTCGCCGTTCAGCATTCGTTTCAACCAATTGCAAAAGTCCTGTCGTCTCTTTCAATTCTTGGTGCAAGACAACATGATACGGATGCAGTTTATGGTCCTTTAGTATCCTTTGAACTAGCGAATAATCCGATCCCAAATCACTTGCAATTTTTTAGATGCTTAAAGGTGATTCAGCATAAACATAAGCCAAAACTTTTATGATATTATCCTCATTACGGTTTCTACGTTTTCTATTTTTTCTTCCAACATATTGAACCTTCCATGTTTGTCGCACTCTTCGTGTCAGTCTTTTGAATACTTTTCTGGAATGACGACGTCTTTCAGGATATCGTATCGGGTATTCCCTTTCAGCTACTGCATTTTCGAAACATTCAGCATAAACATTGAGCATATCATATGCTTCTCCGTTTGAATAATGAGGCCTCATAAACTAGTAGTTAGCAATCGAACTGAATAAATTTTACAGCTATAGAAACTGAGAATAAACAGTAACGCCAAAGCTTACTGGATCTAGATCAGCTTGTTTTGTGAGTGACATACATTTTTGATAAGTTTTTTCTTTCATTTGATCGTTTAGATGATGAAATAACTCAATTCCTCCTGAATTTCACAGGGTTGATCAACACTTATCGAAATCTGCAAAAATGTTAATATCTTCGGAATGACCGGAGATATCTGTCTGCGGTTTTAAAAAGTGAATAGGTGATAATGCTTAGCTTATTCTCAGTCGGTTAGAATCATAGCATTGCATTTGAAATTCTCCAGGTGAACGCGCAAATAGGGTGAAGTAACATAAAACAGCCTGTAGTTTTTAATTGGATCACCTGGTATGTTGTCATATTTTCCTGTGATCTGCTTTTAATGGCCTTCGAATGAAATCAAATTACGTAAAAATCGGTTCACGCATACAGACGTAAGAGTGTTTTTTTTGTGAAGAAACGTTTTTCCTTCCCATAATTAAAAAAAAAGAAATATAAAAAAATTACTGAAACAAAAATTGTTGAATAGGAAGAGTATTTTCTTATTTTATTATTTTTTATCACTGTTAGCTGGAGAATATTTCGTAAAAAATGAGATTATATTTTACAAGTGATAGATTGCGCCCTCTAGTGGGGAACTACGAACTTGAAAATATTTTTAATCATTTTCTAGGGGCCGATTTTGTTATAAGATTTTTTTTCCGGAAGTTATATGATAAACGGTTTCGAGATACGGCCGGTGGCCACCCTTAATGAATCACCCTGTATAACACTTGTGGGGATTGAAAACTGCAAACCAGTATGGTGGAGACCTGCTGCCTGTAAAAGTTCTGAGGCAACTATCACCTCTGTTGACCAGTCATTGGTGAAGACCGGGTCAAGGTATGTTCTGGGACTATTAGGTATCTGATAAACTTGGGTCAAATCAGTAAATATTTCTCATTACCTTCACGAAGAGAAAAGCGACCACCAAAAAAGCTGGCACTACTATAATTGTAGTCACCACAGATAAAGAACCTATAATTCAGATATCGCAAGGATAATTCCTCCAACGCTTTTTTATGTGCTGCATAATTTTCCTTGCTAGAGTTAGGCGGCAAATAAACTCCCCCAACTATAAGGTGTTGAAAAACTTTCTGTAGTGTATGTACATGCTGGTGTATCTCTGGTTGTATAATCGCGCTGTTACTCGAAAAGTGAAGCCTAGATGCACACAGCGTACCCACACGTTCCACACAGGTACAGAGAGTAACATATCTACTTATATTGAACGATGTACATGTGAGCATAGTGAATTGTATTTTACAATAAATGTTAATTAATACAAGGTGTATTAATCCCAAAACATTAAACTTTCCATCCATCCTAAGGGCAGTTCATCATTATTTCATGAGATCCGCTCTCCGCTATAAGAAATTCATAAGAGAAATATGTATGAGCACCTGTAAATAGTTTCCAGGATATGTGCTCCATAAAGCATTTCAATAAGAATAATCCGCCTGCACATCACTAGTGACTGTGTTGGGATATTATTGCCAAACTATGAGTGCGTTTTTATTTTCATCGAACTGATTAATCGGTGTATCTCCCTCTCTCTTCTTTTGTTCTCCATCAAAGAAGAGCAAAATAGAGGTTAATCGATCAATCATTTCGATGAAAATAAAAACGCCCCCAATCTGCTGAGTTTCGATTAATTTACCAAAATGATGTGGTGGAAGGGTGTTGGATTCAGCAAAGTCATATGTTGGTTGACATAAGATAAATATCAAATCATCCAATCCAGTATTCAACCACAGACCAACAAGACAAATCACTTCATCGTTTGCGGGAATCGCGTCTCTACGACCTTGAGAAATATAACAGACATAACCACACTTTCTTCCCTCGAAACAGCTGTCAAATTGAATACTTGATTTTGGAATATCTGAAATCGAAATGTAAAAACGGATTTGTCGGGATTCAGGAATCACAAAATCAAAATCAGACTAAGATTTTTCGATGAAACCACTTGAAATGCAAAATTTCCAATACCATAGCGAGTGTTTTGTCACATCTAAAACTCCTGTAGAAGAACTCGGTTGGAGTAAATGAAAATTTTGGAAAAATGTTATGGAAAACCCGTTTACCTTAATCAGAGAATCTTTGTAGTTTCACATCAAATGAGATTCATTTCAATATAAAATCAAACTATGAATAGACCAACTTTGTTCGATTCCAATCCTAGTGTTTGTGCAATCATATACAATTTCATTAGACATCCCATCGTTTTAATTGAATAATGGAGGTTGTAATGTTTTTACTTCAGTTGCGATTCCTTTATATTATATAAAATGAACATTATGAATGAGTCCACCTAAGTTCGATTCCAATTCTTGTTGTATAATTAAAACATATAATGAGGCCTGTCATCATAAAATAGAACCTCAAAGATGACTAAACAATTGATTTGGTTGTAAAAAAATGTTTGGATTATATTCTTAAATGGAACAGATACGAAATTATTCATCAATTAATAGGATGAAAAATTCATTTCAGTTTGTTTACATGTTTATAACCTCTTCAAGCGAGTCCGAAAACGGCGAGAGTGACGTAATCCTATTCCTGCAATCTGATTGGCACCCCAAAGCACCCCAAACGCCTGCTAAAATTCTGATTAGCTCGATTCAGGGTCATATCTGCGTTGACATAGATTTCCTAAGTAAATGACGGGAGTGGTTTATCTGGTTGATCTGTGGTCATATGTTGGTTGACATAAGATAAATATCAACTCATCCAATCCAGTATTCACCACTTACCCACCATAGTCCACCTCAACTACACCAATTTGGTTGATTAAAAAATGCTACCATAACTAATATTCCAAATTGAAATAATTGAATGTCATTCCCAAAAATAAATTAAAATTGTATATTCACCCAACAATGGGATGCTTGAACCCAATATTATTCATGGCTTGTTGGATAGTAGAAGCAGTCTTCTTTTGTGGCTTCAATAGGTACTTGAGAATTTGTCCTACCCACCAAACAACAGGATCCCCATGTAGTCGCATTAGCCTTGGGGATAAATCTTCTGGTATTGTGAGAGGTAAAAATGGTGGCCTGGGTGTCAGGGAATCGATTATTGGTAAGTTAACCACTTGAGTTTGTGCATTTCCTTAAACGTAAAGAAGTATAAATATTAATAATTGAATGGTTTAGACTTATCTAGTTGTCATAATGAGAAGAGAAATCATAATTCATCTTTAATATTTAAGAAAAGTCAGCCATAATACCTGGCCAGTTACTAGTAGATTCTCCACTTGGATCCAAACAGTTTTTAGATATTGGCTGAAAAATATCCTCCCAGCCTGGTTTATGATATCTCCATCCCTTTGATTTCAAAATAAGGGTTCTTTTGGTACCATATGCAACCATGAAACAGTAAACTACATGGTGCAATTGGCAACCATAACCACATCCCTGAAAACCCATACCGATTTATCCAAACCTGATTTTTCATTCCAAAAGTATTACCTTGTTTAAACTGCAAACTAACTTTTTTGCGTTTGCACAATCTGCTGGATTTTGCAAATATTCAAACCTGTTCTGCACTAAATCACTCAGATTTTTGGCTTCTTTCTCCCTCCATGCTGCATAGCCATCAACTTCTTGTATTTTGTCAATGTCATGAAGTAGAGATCTGTTAAATGAGTCGATTCATCAAACACCCAGATCAATATATTTATTCTCACCTCTTATGTTCTGAACCTAATGTTAAAAGATGATTTATAGTACTTCCAACATCTGCCGACATACCATTAGTTTTTTTTTGTAAATCTAACAATCCAGAATGTATAAAATACCAAAATTCTTTGGTATTACTTGATATTCTCCTTCGAAGTAATTCATATTGACTATTTGGTTCTTCCTTGGGACTAATAAATAAAGCATCCTGGTTTTCTTTATATGCATACTCAGCCTTAGTTAGACGTGACTGAAAATTTGCTATTGCCTCTCTTTGGTCACCTTTGAATGAACTGCTGAGTAAATTGGAAGGTGTTATGATTTGGGGACGGACTCAGTTGTTGAGAATTTTTACTTACTCCAATTTAATATCCCTGAATATTTCCTCTAATTCTCTATTTTGTTTCCTCAGAGCTTCTAAATCATCCAAAGCTCTAGTTAATCTTTCAGAAGTCTTTGTATCTGAAGATTGCATATGAGTTCCTAATATAGGAAAAGCTGTTATTAAAAAAATTATGAACCAAACAGCTAAGAATGCTGCTAAAATTCGGTGCCATCCTACTGAATTTATATGTTTTCTGACCATCAAATACATTCCAATATATCTCCTTATTTCTTTTAAATATTTGATTATTCTGTTTATGATTATGCTACAATTTCCTATTAATTTTTGGGGTTATTGTTATTTTCTAATTCCGATTGACAAGGTGCATCTCAGTGGAAGTGCAGTGTTCTTCAAAATTGCAAATAATTTTATTTGAATATTCCGCTATGAGATGGCGCTTATGTATAAAGATTATACAGAAACGGAGATGAAGACACCAATCGTCAAAGGGCGAGTTACAGCGTAAAAAGTAAACAATAATATTCCAAATTCATCACAAAAATTATTACGAAGAGGGAGATGATTGTCGGCAATTAATGAGTATTTCACAGCAATAGGACTAAATTACAAACTTAGGAATCAACTGATTCATTAGTTTGTAATTTAGTCCTATAGCTGTAAAAAACTAGTATTTCCACACATCTTCCTTATTTGTTGATCTTTTTTGTTTCTTTGAATTTTTCTGATGGAAGATACCTGTAGCTTATTGCGAGACATTACGGTGACATGTAATAGTCACTTTACAGTTGCCTCTTAGCCCCCTAGTATGCAATAGCGAAAGTTTTTCTTCTGAAAAAATGACAATTAAATTTGGTCTTCAGCATGGATTCTCAAAAATGATATAGGAAGGTATTATCACTAGATATTCTATAGATTTTCACTGTATTGAACCAAATGTTTTTGGATCTCACATGTACAAAGAGTACTATCTTTTCGCATCACTTGCTAAATTTTTAACAGAATAAAAACGCAATATTCAAATGGGAGTTTATTCGATCACTTTTCATTACTGTGCAAAATGATATTCATATTATTTATTACTGAAATAGATCCGTGTATTTTTAAAACACATTGATGACTGAATTCATTGTCCTCCGCAAACAATACTGAAATATGTAAACTAATTAATGTTATGTTAATGTTACGCACTTTCAAATCTTTGCGGGCAATGCTTCACTCTGTTATGATTGGTCTTCCTAAGTTCTCCCGACAGAGGTCCACAATGGGCTCCCAGTATGTTTGTAAACTGGGATCTTTACAAATTTTGTCGTGAAATCGAAATTTGAAGTTTAATTTCAATAAGTGATTGGTTTTGTTCAATTGCATAGACATTTCGCATGTTGATTATAAATATTTTCTGCTTTCGTACCGGTTGGTACATAATTTTTTTGATGACAAAAGGGGTTAGGTTCTGTACCCTTGCGGCCTTATTGAAAATCTACCATCTAATGTGCTCACTCTTATATACTTATAAAATGTAGAAAATGAATGAATTGCTGAGATACAAACTTGTTGGGGTAGGTAAAAATCTGTGAGAGAGATTCTGTTTGTCTTGACCTACAAAATATTCTCACAATTACATTACAACTAAACAGATCAGTTGTCAAAATTTCATTTCCAATCCATCCAAAATATGTCTGGATCGCCCATGGATTCAAAAGCTTACCATTATTTGGCAGGAAATACATTTGAAATTTTAGTGAAATTTTTAATACTATGTCCATTAATGTTTGTTTTCAGGTCCTCAAAATTATTACAGTATAAATCTGAAGTTACTAGAGATACATGACATGAGAGTCTCATCAAGTAATTGTTTGAAATAATTGTTTTAACGATGCAAAATCCAGAGGCATCATGCGAGGAGAGTGAAGTAAGATTCTATATTGAATGCTAAAATTTTGGTAAACATATTCTTACTGACAGATACCATTTTGGTTCATTTGGTTGTATTCCTTTGCCCTAGTCCCCAGCTTTATAATTTTTGTCTATTTTAAAACTCCTTGGAAAATAAAATAGTTGATAAGAATGAGAATCATATTTCCTATTTATATATATTTTTGTTACAGCGAGCAATAAAGAAATTCAAAACAAGTCGTTCCTCACTGCCTTCTTTAGTATCGTACGAAACTTTGGACGAGGCAGAAACATCACAATATGAATTTTGTCTCTTTTCTAAATTGCTGGAAATTCACCACGAAGAATGTAATAAAAATACTGAGGAAATTCGAAATGTGAGTAGTGATATCAAAGTTATTTATTTCTGTGAGAATGGACATTATTTCCATATTTGTGATATCAAAAGGGCTTTAATAGTCCAATTATAGGTGGAATTTTATATTGGTTCAGATAGACATTTGGATATTCATTTTTTTTTTGGTTATAAGTGACACAATATACAGGTGTTTTCCAAAGGTTTTTTTTTCTACCGGAGGAAGACTGAAATATAAAATTGCAAGTATAATGGTTTAGGAGTTTCTTTATTGTTCTTTATTATGTTAGTTTATTGATTCCTCTAAGAGTTCGGCTTGGATAATTTTATTATAACAATTCATATAACTATTTCATCTCAAGAATAAAATTTTGTCTGTGCATTACCAATCACTCCTTTTAAAGAAAACTCCTCACAGTCTGAAATTTTTCTTATATGTGTCTAATTACTATAATTGCGCTTTTCTTTCCTTCGCATTTTTGTCTTGCTAGAATTGATTGATTTGATATGATAGAAGTAGAATCTAGGTATAATTCCAGACTTACTTGGGGATCTTTTTATTGGTGATCAATAACTGATGTATGAAGAGTACCTGTGCCAGTATTCTGGACAAGTGAACTTGCGATGCATATACCAATTCCGAACTAAGTACAATCGAAATGCATATGCGCATCCCAGTTCACTTATCCAGAATACAGGCCCTGTTTTAAAAAGAAAGCCTAGTCTTCAAAAAAGTGTATATACTTAATGGAGAAAGTTCGCGGAAATATGATTTCTTCATCATATATGCAATTTTATGATTGTAGCAATTTTCATACTTGTTACTTCAGATTGAATTGTTTGACCAGCTGAAGCAGTTATTGCAAGCAAAAGCTGTCCACATTAGAAACTGAATGAATGGTTATGAAAGGGTATTGTAATGAATGAAAATTTCATCTGTCAATCTGAAACACCTTGGGAAGTGTAGTACTAACTCTTAAGTAGTAACATGGCATCTACTGGACTGCCCCAAAATTAATCTATGGATTATTATTAAACGGTACCTTCCTGAAATTATGGACTTAACCTATTCCTCCAGTTAGTCATTCTTTATTGATTGTCTTATTGCTACCCCTTTTTGGTTATATAACACTGAGCTATCGATTATAATTTCTCTGAATCAGTCTGAGAGACTGATGCCTTTATAATTTGTCAAGAAAGAAACCGCTTTTGTCATATTGTTCAAACACAGCAAACCACAGGGGTGATTCCTATTCTAATGATTTTGATTCAGTTCTCTGTATGTAGTTTTTTTTTCAAATATTGGAAGCGAAAACCTTAAAAAAATCTGCACACTAAAGCAAAATTAATTTTTCAACTTTAAATCCCCACATTTCTGAGCTGCTGTCTTTTCTAGTTAGGAAGGATATGCTTCCAGTAGGTAGATTTGCTGTATCCTGAATTTTTTCATGAAAATGTTCCATACCAAATGGGTTCCAGAAAACACTGACGTGAAGTCAAGTTCAAATGCGTAATTAAATCGGTCACCCATTAAGATAATGACCTCGGCCAACACAGTTCAAGTTCTCGATAAAAATAATTTCGCTCCGTTCCCTAGAACAAGCGCGCCTAAATAATAATAGGTTTGTTCGATGTGTTCCCTTGAGTTACAATACTCTACTCCAATCTAGATCGAGGGGCACTGAAAACATTCGGCGATTTTATCGTAAACTAGCACTATGTTTGTTGCTGATATTTTGAAGAAAACCCGCAAGATTTCCCGTCGCCGAGATATTAAAAAGATATTTACATCATTGTACGCATTGTGATTTTCTGAATAAAAAATGTGAAATCGAACATAGGCGGTCTCCCCTAATTTGGAAGATATGGGCCCCCAAAGTTCCGAAATGAGTCGTTTTCAGGTCCCTTTTTCCACCATAAAAACGATCTCTCACTTCATCTGTATAGTTCACAAACCACCTTTGAACCTTCAACCAACAATAAGCAACAATTTTTTTCGAGAATGATCAATATTTAATGAAAAAATAATGGAATTACTGGACAATCACTTAACCTCTATTCCTTCTGATTTCGATTCAGACTAAAAGTGAAGTTTGGCAATGGCGCAAATTTCATCGGTCGGAATCGTGCCATCGTGCGTATTCGTGAATGACAGATTATTGCTGGCGAGAAAAATGAAATATGTTCTTAGTTCTTAGGTTCTTAAGGTTTCCTGCGAAACTCTAAATCTTCCAATAGGAGAATTCGTTTCTAATGAAATCTACAAGGTTGACACACATAGTAATGGAATGAGAATACACCCTGACATATATTTCAACGTACATTTTTTGCATATGTGATATGTCGCGCCCTTACCAGATTTCCAATGAGATCGAGGTTATTATATAGCCCATTTCATTGGAATACCCTGAATCTTATTCTAAACTGGGACCATCTCGAAGACACAACAAAAAACGAAGTAGATAACAACCTCCCTATTTTGAAGGGGATAGAAAGAAAGTTCAAACGAAAATATTGAGAGTGAAACCTTAAACAAATAATCTCAATGATTTTGTTTTGATGTTAGAATAACCACCTCTTCTTCAGTGACAGAAGCATTTTCCTTACAATCATATCCTTCAACTGTCCATCATTTCATATTTCCCGCCAGCAACTACTCTTCGGTCATAATACGTTGGCCAGCGATGAAAAGACGCTGTTGCCAAGCACCGCTTTAACAATGAGAAGTATTTCGTAGAAATATAGGTTAAGTTGTTGTCTAATATTTTCACTTTTCTTCCTTTAAATAATGAATATTCTTGAAAGAAAGTGTCTCTGTTCGTTGGTTGAAGGTTCGAAGATGATTTATGAACTAGATTTGAGAAGTGAGAGATCATTTTTATGGCGGAAAAAAGGATCTGAAAATGCAACAATTTGGAACTTTGGGGGCCCATATCTTCCAAACAAAGAGAGACCGCCTATGTTGGCCTTGATATTTTTTGTTCAGGAACTCACACTGCTTACAATGATGTGAATATCTCACTTATAGCTTCGCGACTGGAAATCTTGCAGGTTTACCGAAAAATATATTACGAAGTTCTGATGTCCTTATCTGTGAGTGTAGTCTGCTGTCACCATATACAGCATTCACTTCGATAAAGTCAATCTGTAGGCTATGAAGGCTCGAAAGATTCCAATCCATGTAATATAAAAAAGTGAAGTTGGACAACTACGTGATGTTGTCCCTTCTCCAGGAAGGTCGAAGCGAAATGTATGTAACTTAATCAAACCCTTAGGGTCCTTAACAAATATATGTACGAATTGACCTTGACATTTCACCATTGCCAACCTGTCTCAGTTCTAGTTACGAAACTGGATAAAACTATTTCAAGGAATATAGACATGGACTGGGCCGTTCCTGTAAAAACAAGTTACCCGTGAGAGTCTCGATAGAAGACAAAAAATGGCAGCTCTTACATCTCAATGGGGAGATAGATTCATTGCTTTCTAATGGGAACCGATCTGTTGTGGTATTTGTGCAGTCCATGTCTCTATGTATGGCTGTCACACAGAATCTGGGATATAGGATAGGGTTATAATGTGAATGTAAATCTACCTCAACCGATAAGGATTTTCCTTGAGTGACCACCATACGACTCAGTCGACTTCCAGAACATATTGAAAAGGCAATGACTATCCCTACATGCATTCAGCTGATTATGAAATATACCTTGAGTTGCCTTATTTGATAAGGAACATCTACAAGTTAAATCTAACTGCTAAAGACATCAGAGGCCACTTAGAATTACAAAAAATAATTCCCCCCACTTCAATAAACTGCAGATGTGAAATGTTGTGCTATGAGGGGTTTTTCTTCATCTTCATTCGGTATTACCAGTATTGCTCATTGATAGCACAGACCAACAAGACAAATCACTTCATCGTTTGCGGGAATCGCGTCTCTCCGACGTTGAGAAATATAACAGACATAACCACACTTTCTTCTTCCTCGAAACAGCTGTCAAATTGAATACTTGATTTTGGAATATCTAAAATCGAAATGTAAAAACGGATTTTTCGGGATTCAGGAATCACAAAATCAAAATCAGACTAAGATTTTTCGATGAAACCATTTGAAAAGCAAATTTCCAACACCAAAGCGAGTGTTTTGTCACATCTTAAACTCCTGTAGAAGAATTCGGTTGAATGAAAATTTTGGAAAAATGTTATGGAAAACCCGTTTACCTTAATCAGAGAATCTTTGTAGTTTCACATCAAATGAGATTCATTTCAATATAAAATCAAACTATGAATAGACTAACTTTGTTCGATTCCAATCCTAGTGTTTGTGCAATCATATACAATTTTATTAGACATCCCATCGTTTTAATTGAATAATGGAGGTTGTAATGCTTTTACTTCAGTTGCGATTCCTTTATATTATATAAAATGAACATTATGGATGAGTCCACCTAAGTTCGATTCCAATTCTTGTTGTATAATTAAAGCATATAATGAGACCTGTCATCATAAAATAGAACCTCAAAGATGACTAAACAATTGATTTGGTTGTAAAAAAATGTTTGGATTATATTCTTAAATGGAACAGATACGAAATTATTCATCAATTAATAGGATGAAAAATTCATTTCAGTTTGTTTACATGTTTATAACCTCTTCAAGCGAGTCCGAAAACGGCGAGAGTGACGTAATCCTATTCCTGCAATCTGATTGGCACCCCAAAGCACCCCAAACGCCTACTAAAATTCTGATTAGCTCGATTCAGGGTCATATCTGCGTTGACATAGATTTCCTAAGTAAATGACGCGAGTGGGTTTATCTGGTTGATCTGTGTTGATAGTATGGTCTCAATTTGATACTGGATTGTATAACCGCTTTTGCTAGAAAGCTCATTATATTATCTTATATTCAAGTAGTCAACTTTTAAAAATATTCATTAGTTTACGATATTAACTTGATAATGTTCACTTGTGAGTAAAAAATATTATTAAAATGGCGTTATAAAACTTTATTTAATTTTGTTTTCCTTCCAGGGACTGAAATATAATTCCTTTTTGTTAGAAAAACTTGTTATGAATGAAAGACTGAATACCCTCATTCTGAATCTATATCCTGGTAATAAAGGCTTTTCTATGGCCTTCCGGACAATTCCACGAACAGAAATGGGATCTGATGACTCTGCCAATATTATTGAGACAGCGCAGTGGCCCTATGAGGATGATAATATACTCAGGCATATAGATAATGAAGAGCTTCCGCCTTCCTTAGTAGATCTATTTGAAATGCATTATAGCCACTTGTTTTACAGTGGGTGTATTATTGCAGAAATCAGGGATTATAGACAAGCTTACCCCCATTCAAATTGTGATATCCATCATGTGTTACTCCGACCAACTCTTAAGGTAGGAATGGAAAAATTGGATATGTTCATTTCTTTTTGATTTTCATTCTCTTATATTCTACTTGATTTATTTCAGTGAGGCCACTGCTTTGACGTGGCATCAGAAACTATTATGTTTTTATTATGAAAATATTGAAGTCTCTTGGTACATATGAAAGCACCTGTGTTTCAGTTAAAAATCATTCGAAAATCCGATATGACAGCAATTCGTAAAGTTGTGTAAGAGTAGATGCTATGGCAAAAATGAACAGAGATGGAAAACATAATCAATCTATTTACATTACTTTCATTAGAAATATTTGAGTTATTATAACTTTACTCTTTACATTTGCATAGTTTTCCAGAAGAATCTAATGTTCTCCTTCAGTATAACAGCTATAGGTGACCTCTTGATCGAGTAATTTCATCAATGAATTATTGTTATACAAATTTTGATCTGAGTTTAGTTAATTGGTTTTGCAGAAACATTCGATTTAATTTTAATTCCATCCTATTCGGATTTCTCGAAAGTTTCAGAAATAGCAAACTTCAAATACTCAATGCCTGAAACCATTAGATGTATTTTACCCATTATTGAACTTGCGTTTACCACTTGCACGATGAATTTCCACAAATTTTAAGTTCGAGTTATTTCAGAACCAATTTGATCTTCACAAAATTTCATGAAATCTGCTGATGAATTGTTTATAACCGTTAATTCAAACAATTTCTGGAAAAAACATATTTTCTTGTGGTGAAATAACTTTATCGATTTTTGAGATAAATTATTCAATTGGAGACTGAGAATTTGTGTAATTGAAATTTTCAGCAGATCTATTGAAACTTATTGAGAATTAAGTCTGATGAACATGTTGTAGATGAATCATGTCGCAATATTCAATAAACATATGCAACTCGATATATCATATTTGTTCAATTCCACTGCATTCAAAATTCAGTATATACAGTTCTCGAGTTGAAAGACTAATTTTATTTCCATTCTACATCATCTTTGCAAAATTTTGTTCGAATATGTGTATCATTATTTCATTAGATTTTTACTAAATCGGATTTGAGTTATATATATAGGAAACAAAAATTGAAATCATTATATTTCTTGAAAAAGAAGCAGATCAAGCCTATTCTGAACATGATCTTTCTATATGAGCTTAATTAACTTTTTTCAAGCTTTATGATATCCATTTCGAAATTTATTGTGTTAACAGTACCATTAATGGGGGGAATTCAATTTGAACATGAATTCATATTGAAAATGCTTCATTTACTTGGACGATATACCAAACTGGCGTTCTAGAAAAAATTGCTCATTTTTGTAGTTTGAATGATAATGAAACCCAAAGTGAACTAGAATCTGTTTTACAGAGTATAATGTCTGATATCAACAACATAGTTGAAACTACAAACTCAACACTAGAAGAAAAGGAAGAATGGAGCTTAGAAGAGAGGCATATACTAGAAAGTCAAATTTTGCTGGCTGATAACCCCCATATTTGTTTAGATCCTGACAATACCATTAGTGTATCACAATTAAGGCTGAATCATAGTAGGAATATGTGGAACACACATAAATTTCGTAGGATGGCTAGGAAATTTTCGCAAGTAACAGTTAATAGGAAACGGAAATTAGATCAATTCACTCACAGACCTGGATTAGAATTATTCGATTACATTAATAGAGTAAGGACGAAATCGAAATCTACAATATTAGGCTCCAAGTTGAAAAAATCAGATGTTAAGGAAGTTAAGCCCATACCTGTACCCAATTTGGATTCTCCATCTATTGGCCCTCCTTCACAAGGTCAGTCTCAATAAAATGTTGTAAAAGTGCTGAATCTATTCATTGATATGAAAGCATTATTCATGGTGGATGGTTAATTGAACATTCCTAGTAAATGGAAAATTTGCTGATTGTTAACTGCAATGTTAATATCAAATATTAAGAATTCTTCATCACACGATTATGTTAGTTAAGATATGCAGAAAACAGCAAATAACTACCACAGATAACAGAATGATAAGATATCTGCAAATTAAGTGAAATAATTGATATCTGTACATTATGATATACAGTGAAATCTCTCTTAATGGTCACTCCTATTCAGCTGACTCTTTTGCATGGTTCGTGCAGACGTCCATTGAATAATAATAATAATAAAGTTGTTTCTATTGACAGGACACCTCTATCGTACAGAGAAAGCAGTTTTTACGGTACCGTTGGTGTCTGTCCAAAAAGGATTTCACTGTAAAGTGTTTGTTAGCAATCTCTGCACAAGAAAACCGTTTATTCAAAATTCGAATCCAATAACGGAATTCATCGAAAATTCACTGCTCCACTGCTTTATTTTCTCTAAATGATGAGTGAATTTTCGATAGATTTGATGACATCAGGTCAATCGCATTTTCATCTCTCAATAGAAATCATCGCTTGAATATTGCTGATTGAAATAAAAAAGCACCCTATTTCTATTTATTCTATAGTTTTATTCTTGTTTAGGCTATGATTTACCCGCTTTGTACGTATATTGATCTTTCTACCAAGAGAACCTGGACCTTTTCTGTCACTCCCAGAAGGAAGAATAGGCTAATGGGGCGAAAGGTTTTTGCGTCAGTTTTAGCCGCTCAGCAATCTTGGTTGGGAATAAAACTTATTCACACGTCCCGCCAGAACTCAGGCACATAGCCCCAAATGAATCTAAAATATTCTTGCCAATTCATTTTTCGGACCAGCACTTTCATTTTTTTCAAATAGTTTTTATGCGGGAGGAATTAGTTCCTTTTGTCGGTAATTTTTTCACCTCGAAGTTATCAACGCCATTTGCTCATATTCTTTCCACAAACAGCTATTTTCTCCTTGGAATACCCTTACCTTATCGAAAAATGGAAAACCTTTCCTGCAGTTGATAACTTCATTGTTTTTGTTGTTGATCCTACTCACCTAATGTTGTTGAAGACATTGAATGAAAATTAAATTACTGCCTAGAAGTGAAAAATACAAAATTTTAAAATTTCAATACTTAGCCATCAGTTCCAACAAGTTATTTTTGTCACCAAAACGAACGCATACAGACATTTGGGAGTATAATCATGAATTAGAATAGGTCTCTTGCATGAATTTTCATATTATTGGAATCAAATATTCTATCCGTAAGACTACTGAAAAACTTTAACCGCCGTCAAAAATTTAGATTTTCAAATTTGGCTCCGCATATCGGCTGTTCAAACAGACGAAACTTCGCGGCTTCCGTGACTTACCGGGATATATTCTCTCTCTCTCTCTCTCTCTCTCTCTCTCTCTCTCTCTCTTCTCGTGTACTTTTCTCTCCAGACTTTCTCTAGACAGAGTCGGCTGTATCGATCGGTGAATCGTACAATAACAAGTGACGTTGAAGGCCATCTGACGCGTTTCTCCATCTTCGACCTTGAATCCGAATTTTACCCTTTTTAATACCGAATTATTCGAAATTCACGAATTGTTGAAGTGTGTGTTGTTGTATAATTTTGTATCGATATAGAATGAGAAAAACATAAAAATATGACAATTCGTGTTACATGCAAGAGTCGTATTGCAAACCTTCAATAGAATGCGTCACTTGACCCCTGTTGCGATTTAAGATTTTGGTTGCCTTCCCGCCCCTTCCAGGGAATTACATGCAACACTTACCAATACAAGCAGCGCTGCACTTCTGCTTTTGTCGGTTGTGTTGCATATAATTCCCTGGAAGCGTTATGTAGTCGCTGCCGGGTCGCTACTGCCAGGCAGCTACTTACGAGATCTGAATTGTACCTTAAGGGGTAGTATCGTACACCAACGAATTCACAGTCACAACACAAGATGTCGTTCTCCAAAGAAAAACCTGACCTGTCTCGGCATTTTCTGACAAAACTCATACTTACTAAAATATATATATATATATATATATATATATTATCAAAAAACCCAATTACCATATAATGGTGTATGGTATTACATTTCAACTTAAATTTCAGTATATACAAAATTAAAGTATTTCATTTCTATGTACAAATTTGGTCCACCGTTTCTTATCCCCAGCCATATTCCTTGCTTCATTCCATGTTTGTCCTCTCCTATTAATTATTTCAGTGATTGTTTCGTTCCACGTCAGCTCTGGTCTTCCTCTCCTTTTCCTCTTTTGAATTCTAGCTTCCCATATCTGTTTAACAGGTCTCTCCACATTTGCTCTGTTCAGATGTCCCCACCAGCTAAGTTGTCTTCTTTCTACGAAATCATGTATTGGTTCAATCTCTAGGTCTTCACGTATTCTTTTGTTCCTTATCTTATTCATTCTGGTTACGCCCTTTACTCTTCTTAGGTATTTCATTTCTACTGCTTGGATTTTACTTTTCTGTTTATTGTTCAAGGCCCATGATTCGCATGAAAATGTCAGGGTAGGTCTATATATTGCTCTATACACGTTCATCTTTGTCCTTTGGGAAATTTCCTTTTTACCTATGAAACTCTTATTCATCGTATGGTACAATTTAACTGTGTTTTCTATTCTTTTATTAATTTCCACATCTTGTTTTCCCTCTTCATCTATTTCAACACCCAAGTACCTGAAATTTTTCACCTGTTCTATTGTTGTTTCGTCTAGCTCTATATTAAGTTCTTCTGAGTTTCCTATCACCATAACTTTTGTCTTGTCTTTATTTATTTCCATTCCATACTTTTTGACAACTTCATCCCATATCTTCATATTTCCTTGTAAATCGTCTCTTCGTCCAGTAATCACGATAATGTCATCTACAAAAGCACATTCTGATATTTCCACCCGCTGCATATTTTTGTGTCCTACGTGAAATTTTTTTGTTCTTCTTGTGCATTCCTTTAAAATCTCGTCCATGAAGATAATGAACAGTACCGGACTCAAACTTCCTCCTTGCCTTAGTCCTGTTTTTGTGTGGAATGTTTTTGATGTTCTATTGTGGCTTACAATCCGGTTTTTATTCAATCTATATATATTCTTTATAATGCAGATCAATTTTTTATCTATTCCTCGTTTCTTCAGTATTGTCCACAGCTTTTCCCTGTCCACTTTGTCAAAAGCTTTCACCAGATCAATAAAGCCCAAGTACAATCTTCTATTCTCTTGTTTTGCTTTCTCGCATAATATCTTCATAGTGAATATATGATCTTGAATACTCCTTCCTCTCCTGAATCCACTCTTACTAAAATACTCGGCTTTATTGTTTTATATGGGGAACCTGTATAGGGTGAACATTTTGCTATGAAGAAAATTATCTTCATACAAAGATTCGTTCTTTTAGTATAATCGCTACGCTACGCTTCAATTATCCTTGCTCTCAAACATTATTTTGTATTACTTAAAGGTGTCGTGATCAATGAGTTCAAAGCATACCAACCTCCTGTGGAGTCCAATGATTATCTACCTCAGATAGTTGAAGAATATGTATTGGAAACAAAATTGCCCTCTAAGGATAAGAACAAACAGCGAGTTTACCATATCAAATTGTCAATATTGCAGAGACCTTCAAATTCAGAATATTTGGGAGAATTATATCTTGATAGGGATCATAAGGAGAACGAAAGAAATGGAGTTGCCTGTCGGTTCACATTAGGTACCCGAATGCATGTCAACAAGTATTTACAACAATTTTCTGAAACTTTCACTAAAAGTGGCAGGCAGAGTGTTGTGATGAGGCGAGGAGGCCGTAATACGAACTTCAAAATTTCCCTGGGTCAGTTACAGGTTAGTAAAATGTAGTTTCTCTATTATTATTTACTGATAAGAAAGATTATTTCCAACTTCTATGATCCATCTATAAATTGTTTATTGATTAAACATAAAAAGATTATATAAATATGGATGCCGTGCCGTATTTATTTATTATTATTGTTAATGGTGAGAGTCGAGGCCAAACCTTTAAACTCATAGAAATAAGAAATTAACTTCACGATAGATTGGTGGTGTAAGGATCAAGGATGCAGGAAACGATACTCTGTCAGTTCGCCGACGTTTCGGAAAAATTTATTTCCATCCTCAGGGCTCTACAAAATTTACGGAAAACATGATTCGTAACATTGATGAAGTTGTTCACAATAGTAAAGGAAAAACGAGCAATACTATAAGTTATTGACTAGAAAAATATCACAGAAAAAGTGGTTTTGGAATAATTTCGACACACAAAGAAAAGTTACACAATTTAACAGACAGCTTAGGATTAAAGTAAAGTTAACATACATATAAATATACAGATAAATATACAAACATAGATATAGTACTTACAGACTGAACAAGTGTATCTTCCCAAAATCATTTTGTTAAGAACCAAATCAAACCTTCAATATTTCTTATAAAAATAAATCATAACCGATTAAAAAGCGGGGACAAACAAAGCAACCGATATGCAGACAGTCGCCGACAGACGGAGGTGAAATCAAAGGAACGGCGGACTCGAAACAGATTAGGTTAAAAAACGTAAACGCATGTATGTGATATATTGAAAATCAAGTAGTGATGTCGAGAGGGATTAGAAATTTCATCTTATTTTAATCGTTAATTTCGTAATTTTCTGCTTGTTTTCAATGAAGAAGAATAAAATCGGCTGAGTTGTTGAATATCAGCTCTAGAGTCATGGACGCTTATTTGTAACATTTCAAAAATTAAACGATTACTCAAGTATGGCTCCCTATTTAGTATTCGGACGTCTTCAAAATTAAAGCGATGACCTGCGTTCAGGCAATGTTCTGCCAATGCTGTTTTGGGGTTTGATATCGGCAAACGAACAGACCTAACATGTTCTTGGATTCTGGATTTCAGATATCGGCCTGTCTGACCTGTGTAAACTTGAGAGCAATCTAGACAATTGATTTTATAAACTAAGTTGGAATTCAGAAGAGTTGGTGTGGGGTTTTTGATTATACTGAAAAAATGTTTGCCCAAAGTGTTTGAGCTTTTGAAGGACACCCTAAAGTTCTCCTTTTGTATAATTTTTGACAGTCTTTCTGAGAGACCCCTGATGTATATAAGTTTGCTGTAATGTAAAACTGTACTCGAAGGTCCCTTAGGCGATGTTATCTGGGGTGTAGAGGGTTTGAAAGACTCCCCCAAAACCTCGTCTATGAGATGCGCCGGATAGCTGTTGTTCAGTAAAATGGACCTGATATTTTTAAGGTTTTTCTCATGATACCTAATGTCGGATAAGTTTAATGCTCTGAACTTTAGATTTCGTATGATGTTGACTTTTTTTTTTAAGAAATTAACTATTCAAGATTGAAAAATAGAGAAAATGCTTTAAAAAAAGCATAAAAAGTGATGAGAAGAAATAACTAAGTGGTATAATAAAATGCATGAAAATCCGCTGCAATCAGACCACTATTGTTTGAGCTGCATAGAGTTCTAACGCGAGCCTTGCGTCGTAACCGGAACGATGTGTACCATAGGGCAACAAAGACCTTTTGTCCTTATTGAAACCATATAGAATGTGCTCCCGTCAGTGAGATTCCAGGTCTACTTGTAGAAGAAATTCTTAGGTGACATATATTGAGAAGAAACTGGGGTTGTTGCTTCCCATATGCAGAAGGATCGCAGCCTAGGTTATCTAACGCCAAAAGGATGCCCGAAAATGCGATATTGCAAATTCTTGAACAGGGTGCCGTACTACCCTCGACTACACGATATATACCTTTTTGTTTACACGCCGGGAAACGTGATGAAATTCACGAGTTCTTGAGTTTTTCTATTTGAAGAGTCGATATCTAGAGTAATCAATAGATTAGGTATTTAAACAATTAGAAATTTTCGCTTTGAGTTTTATTATAGCTTGTATTGTGCAAGACCTGGGTATAAGAGCAATTATAAATCCGCACATGAAAAAGTTTCCGTATTAAAATTTCTCTAAGATCCTGTAAGAATCGTTAATCTCAATATTTTGTGTTTCGTTATTTCGTGCGGAAATTACCACGTTAGACCTTTCACAGCACTCCACTTTATGATCGTCCAGCATTTTCAGATTGGGGTGTCTTTGAGCACAACTTGCATGGAAGAGTGAATAACAGTTCACACACACGCAATTTGAGACCTTTTTCTTAACGCAACACTTATAATTCACATTATTTTCCGAATTATCGGGAGGACCCGGTTCATACTCAGCTTCATTACCCGACGCCATTTCGAAGCGATTATGTTGCCAGGTGATTTCTATGTTTCGCTATATAGTGCTATATCCCTACGTTGTTATTATCTAGAAATTTTGTAATTTATGTTATCTCTCTAGCTGCTCCCCTAAACTTAATACCCTGATCGGAGTAAATTATCGATGGAGGACCTTGTCATGCAATGAAACGGTCTAAAGTCGCAAGACATTGCATCGGTTGTTGAAGAACTCACTAACTCTAAATGAATGGCTCTAAATACCATGCATACGCAAGAAGCTACATAGCATTTCTGATATCTATCAGTTTTATATTTTGACAATTTTAAATTAAACTCCATATTTGGGAAGATCACCCATAGGGGGTTGAATCGGTTCAGCTTTGAATCGAAAAATTCGTTTTCTTAGCAAGAGTCGAAGGTTAAGTATCCAATATGTTCGATGTATCAAAAACATTACGGAGCGAGGACCTCCATGTTCAAAAAAAAAGTGATGAAAATCACAAAAATCTAGTTTCGCAAACGACCCTCCACCATTAGGTATCCGGAAGAAGATGAGAAGGGTGGCAAGGACTTTCTTTGAACAAAGTCTATTATTTCGTATTAATTCAATATCTTTGAAAAAATTTCATACTGAGTAATCTTTATTGCAAATTTCAAGGCTCTGTCATATTCAGCCTCTGTAAGTGGCCCATTGACGTTATTATATTTGAATAGCTCATCAATAGATCCCTTCATGTTGTCACGAAATCGTAAAATTTATGTCTCTTTTATTGTCATTCAGAAAGTAAATACAATCTATAAGCCGATTTGTTGGCGGATACAATTTCTTAATATTGTACACTAATGGTGTGTTGAGTCAGCATCCAGCGATGTTTCCTCAGTTTTTTCTACAATCAATTGGCCATTTTCTTTTGAGTCTCCTTTCGAGCGGGCTTTAGTAGCGGATTCGAATGTCCTTCTGATTTGTTGTGATGTTTTGTATTGTATTCAATGACATCAGTTACATAGGGCACTTGAGGTCATTGTGCAGTGTACGATTTGAAACATACCAAGGCGCATTAGTTACAACTCTGAGAATTTTGATCTGTGATCTTTGGATGATGGCGCTGTTAGATTTGCTAGCACACCACCAGAGTTCTGTCCCGTATGTCCAAATAGGTTTCAGTACTGTTTTGTATATGAGAATCTTATTTTCTATTGAGAGATTAGATCTCCCAATGAGCCAGTTGATTTCTCTAGCCTTGAAATCTAGTTGGCACCGTTTTTTGCTGATATGGTATTTCCAGTTGAGTTTGCTGTCGAAGTGTATTCCTAGATATTTAACCTGGTTGCTCTTCGGTATTATTATCTGATTTATTGTAACTGGACAGGTTTCTCTTTGGAGCGTAAATGTAACATGACAGGACTTGGACTCATTTACTTTTACCTTCCATATTATCATCCAATCATCTAGCACGTTCAAGTGTTCTTGGAGATTATTACTTGCTACAGATGGGTCTATGCCTGTAGCGAAAATAGCTTTGTCGTCCGCAAATGTTCTAACCGTAGTTTTTTCAGTTGTTGGCAAGTAATAGACGACTTCGGCCCAATTTGCCAACCCACAATTTACTTAGCAAGTTTACTTTCACTGGGGAACGGGAATTTCAGGACAAATTCGACATGATAAGGTTCGCATTATCTATAAATAACCGTAAAACATGCCTCGGCTCTTCAAACCAGATAATTCCTTCCAAATATAGGTTTTTGTTAAGATCGGTCCCGATTGGCTGAAATTTAAGTTGGGATTCCTGATTTCATGCAAACAGTGTCAATTTTCATATGATACGTTCCGAAAATCCACTCTGTTGTTTCAATTGCTGATTTTCTGCTCCGTAAATATGAAATATTCGGATGGTTCCTGGAACAAGCGGACGGTTCTAGCACAGATCTATGGTATATGCTAGAACCGTCCCGAACAGATCTGAAATCGGAACCAAAACAAACCTAAAGTAAACATAGATTGTTCTATGCTATGGATATTTACCATAGAAAATCGTTCTGGTGACAGTAAATCGACCGCATTTTCATCAACCAGATTCCGTAAATAACCTTTTTCACGCGCTTGTTCCAGGAACTATCCGAATATTTTATATTTACGGAGCGGAAAATCGGCAATCGAAACAACAGAGTCGATTTTCGGAACGTATCCTATGAAATTGACACTGTTTGCATGAAATCAGGAATCCCAACTTAAATTTCAGCCAATCGGGAACGATCTTAACAAAAACTTATATTTGGAAGGAATTATCTGGTTTGAAGAGCCGAGGCATGTTTTACAGTTATTTATAGATAATGCGAACCTTATCATGTCGAATTTGTCCTGAAATTCCCGTTTCCCAGTGAAAGTAAACTTGCTAAGTAAATTGTGGGTTGGCAACTTGGGCCGAAGCCGTCTATTGGTGTATAATAAGTACAGAAATGGACCTAAAATGCTTCCTTGTGGTACCCGACTGGATCTGACGTCGGTCAGAAGTTTCCTCGCCTTCCTTCACCATAAATTGTCGTTGACGCAAGTATAACTCTATCAATTTGAGGTATTTAGTAAGATGTTCTTTTCACTTTAAGAAACAGTCCGGGATGCCATACTTTGTCAAATGCTTGACTGACGTCTAGGAAGGTAGCTGTGCAGTATTGTTGACTTTCCATAGATTGATTTATTATATTCACTATGCGATGGCATTGTTGAGTGGTAGAGTGGCCTTGTCTGAATCCAAACCAATTTTGTAGTTTCAAGTCTTCCTCTATTCTATATAGAATCAGGCGTTCGAGTAGCTTCGCTATTGTCGACAATAAGCTTATTTAGCGGTAGGATGTGACATCTGAATGGTTTTTTTCCAGGTACCAATTTGTGCTAATCTCAGTGTACGTGGCGTGGCCGGTTATTATTTCTGGTGATGGCGTTGAAGATATGCTGTAATTTTATCGATCCTTTTGGTTTATTATTTGATAAAATCAAATAATAAACCTTAGTGAGCGACCAACAAAAAAAAAATTCTAACCCCCCCTGAAAATTTTACAGTTTACGTTTTGGAGTATGTAGATTTGAATGAACGAATAAAAAAAAATCCGTCCGTCCGCCGTCCGTTGTCCGGGGCTTTTCTCTGGAAATACTGAACGAAAATCCTTGAAACTTGGTAGAAAAATCGTGTGTCACTCGGGGTTGATCCTCCAAGCTTTTCAGCAGGATCAGTGTACCGTACCCTAAGGGGTCTAAATTGGGGGTTGGGGGGAAAAAAAAATTATTTCTCGAAAACTTACCACCGAATTTTCATGGAACTCTGAACGTTGATTACTGTTGCATAACTTAACCTAAAAAATTTTACCCGGATGATTTCCGACCAGTGGTTTCTGAAATATAAAGAAAAACGCTGCAAATTTCCAATAATATCGAAAATAAATCATCGCATTCGTTTCTAATTTGTTTAAGATATCAACGGTATATTGGGTTACTTAACTAAGAAAATAATAAACCCTTGTGTAAAATTCGCAGTTACCAAATCTATGCCTGGTGATTTTTTTGGATTTAAGATCATAATCTCTTTCATAAGGCGCTCTCGATTGGCCTTTGGTTCTGGTTCTGGTTGCTGTTAAAAATGACAGAATTTTTGGCAGCGGTTCAGTTTTTGGTCCAAGTTGAGACGTCAGACTGAATAGTGAAACGAATGGATTGGTTCCAGTTACGGTTGACATCGAAGTGTCTAACCTAACCTATTTTTGGCGTCTGCCGTATCTACTAATTAACAAAGATCAACGTGGATCGTAACACAATAACTCTCGGAAGAAATATCTGAAAGACTGAGACTCGATATTCGTTGAGTACATTTGGATCTTCATTATGAAGGGCCGAATTAGTGAAAGAGTAAAATCCCACCAAGGTTTCCGCAGATATACCTACCCATTCAAAATTGAATTTTTCCAATAATATTTCCAAAAATGTAGATAAGATTGAATTTAAACCCAGTACTCGATTGAAGAATAATAGTTCGAAGTTTCATGTACAATTTTGGGAAAACCATATGATAAGAATATAGCAAAATATAAAATATTAAAAAAATAAATGAATTTTTTTATGTCACGATTATCAGAAATTTTCCGAAATTCCGCATCGCCATTTGCCAACTTGTTATCGAGTTTCATCATGATCGGATCAGTAATTTTGATTTATTTCGGAAATGAAGATACCGAGGAAATGTAGAAAATGTCCGAAAATAAAAAATCGAATTAAACTTTTGTTAAATCGCAATTGATTAAATGTTGATTATACTACAATAAACCATTGTTGTGATTAAGAAGATGTAAAAATGTATCTGTAATAAATTATTTTCAAATTCCAAAAACTGTAAACAAATTTCTCGAACGTTCGAACAAAGAACGACATAACATTGAAGAGAGAAAGATAATACCGCGGATTTGGAAAAGCCTTAGGAGCTGGTTCTAAAAAATCAGAACCCGGTTCCACCCGTGACGTCATCAATTATGAATCGAGAACGGTTGGTTCAGTTGTGGTTAACTTTTAGTTGATACCAGAGTCAATCGAGGACGCCTATAGTAAATGGATTCTGTGGTTGTGCGTGCATTGGTTCCTTAAGAGCATCATCTACTTTTTGCACCCTTTCATTATTTTGTGGTGTGAAAACTTTTGAGGGGTGAACCGCGAAAAGGTCAGCTTTTTCTTTGTCGCTTCTTGCCCAACAGTCTGTAGTGGGAGGATATTTTCGTATAGGCGGTGATGTTGTAATAGGCTTCCTTTTGTTCTTTATTGGTTTCCAGATAGAGTTGTCTTGCCTTTTCAAACTTTTTATGTAATTGCTGAACGAGTCGTTGGCTTCTTCCCTCAACTTAATTTTGAGTTTGTGCCTGATTCTATTGTAACTTGCTCTGCTATCTGGTGTATGTGTTCGTTGCCATAATGATCTAGCTCTTCGTTTTTCAGCTATTAATTTTTCATTTCTATGGAAATATTACAGAGACTTGATTCTGTCGTATTTTCAAGCGTTGCTGATCCGGCTACTTGTTGAATTGTCTTGAGGAATCTATCACATTCTTTCTCTATTTATTCAGGCTCTTTCAGTCTTGTAGTGAGTGTTAAGGTATCTTCAATGATCTGCCGATAAGTGTCCCATTTGTTTTTCTTGTTATGCAGATGGAGCTTAGTATTATTTTTTATAGGTGTGGCACTCAATGTAGCTATTATTGGACTGTGATCAGATGTTAGGTCATAACTCGATTCTATATCTGTGTAAGTTGAAGATTTGCCATTCATTATAAAAAAGTCGAGCAGGTCAGGAATTTTCTTGGGGTCAATTGGCAAGTAAGTAGGAGATCCAGTTGGGAGGAATGAGAAATTATTGTTCTGTATTACTTGAGCCAGTTCACGACCCTTTGTTGTTATGAGACGGAATCCCCCTAAGGTATGTTTGCTATTGTAGTCACCTCCAGCAATGAATCTAGGGCCCAATGTTTTGAAAAAATTTTCGAACTGTTCTTCAGATTGTGACGAGGTGGACAGTATGAAGCACTGATTGTGACACTATAATGTTGGATCATAACACTTACTGATGCCTGTATATGATCTTTTTCATACTTTATTAACTCGTGATCCGTATTGCCGAGCCACCATGGGCTCTGCTATAAGGGTGGTTAGTATGGTACAGTCTGTGATTTGGTATGTTGAAGTAACTACTAGCTGTTAGGTGGGTTTCGCTGATCAAAAGTATGATTTATTTTCAGGATCATTTTTACTTCCCCTTTGTGACTTGGAAGGCCATTTGCATTCCATTGTGCAATTCGTGAGAAACTGGCCATTTTTTCATTTCATTTTGTTAATAAGAGTGGTCATCATGTTGACTATCATTCCATTTTGTTGTATGAGTTGGTTAAAAAGGTTTCTTAATTCATCGAAAAAACTTGTAAGTACACCTATTGTGTCAGATGATTTTTCCACTTCAGCGTAACTCCTCTCATTTGAAAAAGTAGTTGAATACTGAAGGTGGTACTGATTGTTTTGTTCCTTGGGTTTTCTTTGTTCCTTTTTTTAATTTTTGAAATTCCTCACTGCCTCTGTAATTAGCCGGATGATTTCCGCCACATAGTGCACATTTTGCCGGCGTTCCTTTCAATTTCTTGCAGTTAGTGGTATTATGATCTCCCCCGCATTTTACACAGATGTAAGGTTTGTGCAATATGTTTTCGAATGTCCATACTGTTGACACCTCATGCACTGTGTGACATTGTTTTTCTGGGTGCGGGTGGTTCGATTTGTACTGCCCTATTCTGTAAACCTGTTATCTTGTAGATGTCTTTATTGTTCAGGGCTGGTTCTAGGTCTACGAAAAATAAGTTTACCGGTTCCTTGGTAAGTCTATGTTGAGCATTTATTATATTTCTCACTTTATGTCCCAACTCCAACAGTTCTTCTTTTATGACTTCTGTGTTAGTAGAGTAGTGGAGATATCTTATTACAACCCTATATGTTCGTTCTTCTTTGAGCTGGTATGTGTGATGGTATATGTTTCTGTCCCGAAATTCGCTCACTAGTTTTCTGTAGGTTGCGGGTATTTCGGAATTGATTTTGACAACATTATTGGCAAGGCTTTTAGTCCGGTATTCTGTTTTGTCGACTAAAATTTCGATTTGTGATATCATCTTAAGGAAGAAGTACGTTCAAAAATTTCATACAAATTGGTGAAATCGTTTTTTAACGTCAAGGAGCAATAATTTGTCTCTTTATATGAATCTTTTAATTCCGGTAACGTTCTGAAACTATCATGACAAAACTTCCAAATTTGCCGTCGGTTGAAAGAATATGCGGCGCTTTCCACCACAACTTGCATTATAGTAACTCTTGTGGTGTTAAACCGCGACTAGCTGGATCAGCATGATTATTTTTACCCGATGTATAACCTCAACGTGCAGTCGGTGAATTTTCATGTATTTGTAGCAACAAACATCTCTAAGCGGTAGGGTGGCGTATTCAACTAGCCTAATACAGTTACCAGCAATAATTTCGAAAGAAGACATGCTGCACCAAACTCCAAACGTGGAATAGGCCACGGGTTCACTGGAGCTACTCTTGGCCACAACTGCCACAACGGTATTGACAAAGACTTTAATACTATTTCCACACGCAAATATATCACCGCTGCTACGCCCAAGGCACTGGCATCAGAAAAACCGATCAAGGTAGATTTCTTAGCACGTAGGGTATAAATTCATCGAGAAATACGAATATTATCAATGATATCCCACTCCTTTTTGATTAAAACCCATTTTTCTGTATATTTTCCGGTAGTTGGTCATCCAAATCTATCTTTAGTAACCATAATTTCTACAACAATACTTTCATGAAAAAGGTGAATGGACTCAAATAACCGTTAATATCAAACGTTCTCGCGATCCGTAGTAATATTCTACGGTTTGAAGGTGGCTCGTTAAAATCCTGATTTCGGCAAAACAGGGCATCCATTTTGGTATCCCAGTATATGGCTAAAACCTTAACTGAAAAAAGAATATGAGCTGCTCCTTCAATTCATATATTTCAGTTTCAGTGTTCGATCCGGTCTTAATATCATCCACAAACATTTTTGAGAATATGGCCTTTTTCGCCAAAGGGAAATTATGTCCTTCATCCTCAACTAATCGTTGTATGGTACGAATAGCCACGAATGGGGAGCTTTTTGCACCAAAATTACCCTAGTATGCTCATATTCTAGTAAGGGATCAGTTTGGTCAAATCGTCAAAATTCTTGAAAATAATCTCCTGTAATCCTCATGAAGAAGGATGCTAGGAACCATCTGTCGCACGTTAAACCAATAAGAGGTATCCTAAATCTATTCAAAATATGTGGTATACCCTGTTGAAGCTCAGGTCCCGAATACATGCAATCATTTAAGATAACCCCATTAGCATCCTTTTCAGCAGGATTGTAAACTACCCTAACATTTAATCCTCCCGTGGAAATTTTCGGTACCCCATGATGAGTCATGATACTCTCACGAAAACTCAGATTCAACTGAAAAACCTCGATTATGTATTCACGAATATTTTCAGAATAAAGTTGAAATTCGGAATTACGTTGGAATCGTTTCTCGAGTTTTAGAAATCTATTCCGAACCAATTCTCACTTCGATCCCAATTTCGAGACTAGTTCAGTACATGGACAACGAACGCTACTGTTACGTTGTACGGTTCGGGAGAAATATTGTTCACAAAATTCGCTATCCGGTGTAATCTGAACCGGCATTTAAATCCTCGAACTTTGGAAATTCGGTTTTCGAATATTTATCTCAAAGTCTTCCTTCATTTTAGCACTAATTTAGCTAAGAGAGAATTCAATTGAAATATAGTCACTCGAATCACGATGCTTAACATCCTTAAGACTTGATACATTCATTTGAAGAACTTGACATAAATCCGAAATACTCTGAAATGAACCATTCCTCAAGGGAGGTGAACCAAAAATTATTCTTAAATAATTATCTGCAATTAATCGTTTATTAGTATAGCGTTGAATGAGAAGGTTATAAACTACTAAATAATTCTCGGGAAAAAATCTTATCGTTTGCGCATATTTCGAAGCAGCCCCTTCAAGGTGATTTATGAGCATCGTTAACTTTTCAATATCCGAATATCCGATATTATGAACCAATGCTTTAAATATGCTACTAAAGCCAAGAACATTTTCAGCTTGCTCCTAAAAATTTCGGTAGTCGTCATTGCGAAATATGCAATGACAATTCAGGTCTCTAAGGGTTTTCACTAGCGGAAGCATCATAATGGGCTGTATTTAAAGGTGTTGAATATTCACCAGCACGTGCTAGTACTTCACAGTATAAAATATCAAAACTAGATTCTAGGCTATTAATGTCAGTTTGAAATTCCTTCTATTCATGTGAGAAATTCTGCAATCTATCTAAGACGCTTGTTAATATATCCCGCACTTCATGAATCTGCGAAACTCTAACCTTAAACTGTGCCAATTTGTCCGGTAATTTAGAAATCATATAACAATCTTGCATCTTCCGCCACATTCGGTCCTGATTTGCAATCAGTTTACTATAAGATGCCCGATTTTCGTCACTCGGATTCGGCATAAGACAAAGAAACTCGGCAAATATTCCTACACGTTGAAAAAAGAGAAACAATCGTTGAAATTCGTGGCAGGCGTACAGTCAAGAAATCGGTGTTTTACAAGTTTTTTTCTCAAGTGTCAATAGAGAAGGTATCGTTAAATTATTTCTTTTGACATATAAGACTGTGAAACGAAATGAAAAAAAAAGGAAAACCACCTTCTGCTACCAAATTTCATGTACACAGTCTGACCGGTTCAATTAATAAATTTACTGAAAATTGGGAGTCCCTTGAAAATAAGGTTTAAGGTAGGAAATATAAGATGGAGGAAAGGACTTACCTTGGATCTTCTTCCTGGTTTGATGCGAGAGCTCTCGCCAGAATCACTTTCAATCCAATTCACTTCAATCTTCGGCGAAGAAAATCAATACTTGTCTTGAATTAAATACAATATTCGGTTGTCGCCGCACAACGTTGAAAAATACTCAGTTTTCTCACAAGAGTCAACGGTTTCTTTGCAGTTCAAAAACATACTGGCATTCTCGGTCACACATAGAAGAAAAAAAAGGAAAAGGGAAAACATGGAAAACTATCAAGAAGTGGGAGTTACCAAGTACAAGGAATTTCCAAAAAAAATTAACCGAACACCATATTTGATACGTAGTCTTTCCTTTCAGACTTCTTGAACCGATCTTGTTCCTTGAGTATTTGGCAGTATTGACTGCTTCACCCCTAAAACGTTTCTCGAGTCCAGCATAAATAAAAGGCATCTGGCCTTTTCTACAATGGTACGGTTAAACCTTTCAGCCATTCTTTTTTTGGTGGATTATCCCTTCTCCTTTCGAAAAACTTTTGAATTCTCTGCTGCAAAATTCGCTTTCCCGATCAGTTCGAAAAATTTTAATCTTTTTGATTTTCTACCATGGCTTTGAAATCCTTGAATCGCCCAAAAACTTCACCTTTCGCTGTAAGAGAGTAGACAAATGACATCCTACTGAAGTCATCGATAAGAAGCAGAAAGTATCTGGACCTACGAATGAGGTAACTTCCATCGGCCCACATACATCAGCATGAATCATTTCTAGTGTTTCAGTGCTCTGCGCACCAACATTTGAAAAAGGCAGTCTGGATTGTTTGCCTTCGCAGCACACACTACAATTATTATTGTGGTTATGAATGGAATATCCATTGTGGGTAAATGACACATTGTTACCTTTCGAGATAAATTGACTCAATGAAATAAAGTTTGTGGTGAGGTCTGGAATAACCAATAAATCTTCCACAGTTATATCGAAAGATTTTCCAGTTACTAAGGTAACGATATGTAAATTTCCTGAGCATTTCACTTGAAATTTTTTTGATTTACAATGGTGATTTCACGTATAACTTGTTTGGTAACATTTCTAACCCAACTTTCATTTGGTGTCATGTGTTTACTAGCACCCGAATTGAAATAAAAGTCATTCTTGTTATACTTCGCACCCAAGAAAACTGCACTGAATGCATACTTGTCATCTGATCTGAAATGACTGGCTGTATTAGGACATTTAGACATAAACTGCCCAGTTTGTTCGCATTTGAAACAAATGATTTTGTTTTTGTTCTTTGACTTATCATTTATTTATTTATTTATTTATTCATCAATCTTAGATACAAACAGACCTAAGTCCAACAAATTATCCACATGGTAGCATATATAACAAATAAGAGTAAAGTACAATTTCAAATCATTCCCACAATAAGACCAAAATTAAGGAAAAAAAAAACAACAAATCAACATATTATTCAAAAAGTAAACAAGACCTGAGTTGATCCCTCAAACCACTACGAGTTAAATAAAATATATCTAGAGTGTGAAAGTTATTTGCCGCTATGATCATTCTTACTAATGGCGAGTTCTGTGAACAGCGTGTGTTTCTGAAGGGTTGGAAAAATAATCGAGCACTTCTTACATTCATATTCGGAACATTGATAGAAAACATTTCCAGCAATTGAGGATGCCTGATTTCATCATGGAAAATTTTCTGTACAAAAAGAAGATCAGACATAATTCTTCTATTCTCGAGAGAAACCACTCTGAAGTGGGATCTGATACTCGCTAAAGTGTCTCTATGATACTGGAGGTTTGTTTTGAGGCATAAATATTTGAGAAATCTGTTCTGGATGTTCTCCAGTCGGTTTATATAAACTTTATATTGCGGGCACCAAACCACACTAGCAAAACAGAGTCGACTCAGTATGTAGGCATTATATAAGCATCTCACAGGTTCAACACTTTTGAATAGTCTAGAACAACGGATAATGTAGCCTAATAATCTAGAGCAGGAATTAACCGTTGACTCAATCTGATGTTCAAAAATGAGTTTGGAGTCAAAAGTGACACCAAGATCCTTAATCTTGTCACACCTCTGCAAGAAAGCACCACTGACCTTATAACGAAAATTGATTCTATTATTATTATTTATCAGTCATAAACTGTTTCGATACTGTCTTTTCTGAAGTTACCAAATTTCGCGGCGAAGGCACCACTTTTACTACCACCAGCGTCACGTGGTTCCATGTCGAGCATCTTGCTCTTTATGACATCTGTGATAATAGGGATGCCTGCATGCTCAATGGCCATCAGCAATGGAGAGTATTTAGTTGGTAAACCTGCCAGCAACAAAGTACCAATATATTCTTCCGTAATGGCGAATCCTGTTTTCCTCAGCTTTTGTGCTGTTTCAATTACCTGATTGACATAGCTTTCCATGGACTCGCAATTATCTAATCTCAGAGATATGAGTGTTCTCAGCAATCCAATCTTCCTCGAAAAATCTGTGTCGATATACAAATATTATCATGTCCCACCGTTCTTTGCACGTGTTTGCACCTCTGACGTGAACATACAAAGACGGATCAATTGTTAGTATTAATTCTGACTTTGCTTTCGATATAACAGCCAAATCTTTTTCGGTACCATCGATTGTTTGAGGAAGTCCTTCGATTATAAAATAGCTCTCAACCACAAACGACCACTTACATAATTTTCCCGCCCAGTAAGCTTCGTACACTGTTCATGTTTTTAAGAAATATGATGGCAGAGTCCGATGAAAAGTACAAGATAGTAGTTACTTTACTTTATTCTGAAGAATACTTCTATTCTACAACTTATCAACTTTACAACTTAGAAAGTTCACAATTGTCATTACATTGTTTCCAACTCAACCACTAGATAGACTTGTATAAGTTCTCATCCAAAAATTGTAACTGTAACATATGGGACCAGCAAATAGACAAATAGAATCTTACTACACAAAGTTAAACCTTCAAATAAGCTCTCATAAAGTTATGCTTTTCTGAACTTGAAGCTTGTTAAAATGTCAGCAACATTCTGTTCAGAGGATATATATATTCAATAGAAATTATTTTTGAGTTGACAATATTTTTCAAAAAATGATGTTTTATGTCAATGTGTTTGGAACGTTTACTGTTCTCAATAGTATTGGCAATTTGAATGGCACCTTTATTGTCCATGTATAATGTACACATCAAATCACTATGACCGTTTAAGTCACTTTACAGTCCCTTTGTATAAATTAAATCACAAGCACCACTCGCGCCAGCAATATACTCTGTCTCTACGATAGATAAGGCAACAGTAGTTCGTTTTCTCGAGAAACAGGCGACTGGACAACCATTCCACCGTTCCTGACACACTTTTTCTGTCTGTCTGGCAGACGGCCCATTCTGCATCTGAGTAAGTTTCCAAGCAAGTCTCATTAGATTTCTTGAAACAAAAGCCAGTATTTTTAGTTCCTTTGAGGTATCACAACACTCTCTTTCCTTGCATCCATAGACTCTTCGTAGGTCTGTCTAGGTATTGACTCAGATATGAAGTAGAAAATGCTATGTCTGGACGAGATGATGTTGCTACAAACATAAGAGTTCCAATTAGCTGACGATATTGAACTTCAGTCACAATTGGTTCACTATCTTCGAGTTGATAACCTTTACTTAATGGTGTTGCAGTACTCTTACGATCTGTCTTAATAATTTTTTGGAGCATGCTCTCTATTTGCCTTTTCTGTGTGATTCTGTGTGTATTATTTTCTTTCAGTATTTTCATTCCCAGGAAAGTTTTAGGAGAACCAAAATCTTTCACATTGAATTCTTCTTTCAATTTTTTCACAATTATATTTATATTATCTTCCAGTCCAGTTACAACGATGTCATCAACATATATGAGTATCCATACTTTGACATCTTTTCCAATATCCAAGCACACATCATGTTCCGATCTTTTGAATCCCATCTGTTCGACGAAATCTTTGAACCTTCTGTTCCAACACCTTGGGCTTTTTCTTAGAACATGAAGTCCTCTTTATTTCCTTCAACCCTTATACCTTCTGGAGGTTTAACATAAACTTCTGATTTCAAGTATCCATTTAGAAAAGCTGTGGGTACATCCAGTTGTCTTAAGTTCCAATCCATTTCTACTGTAGGCCAGTAAAGTTCTCAAAGTCGACATTCTTGCCACTGGAGCATAGTTCTTCCCAAAGTCAGTATTTTCTTTCAACTGAAAACTTTTGCTACCAGTCTGACTTTCTTCAAACGATTCTCCTTTGTTATGAAAATCCACTTCGTTTCAATTGCTTTCTTATCATTGGGTGATTCTTTCTTTGTCCATGTTTCCATTTTTCTCAAAGCATTTATCTCTGTGTCTATAGCTTCTTTCCATCCCTGGTTAATAGTGTAACTTTTTCTAAGTTTATCAAAACGTTCAGGATAATTAAACTATTTATTTACACTTTTTTACACACTACTGTTCCAATAACTAAACCACTTATTCTATCAAAGTCTGTGCACAATTTATTTTTACACTAATTTATTTTCACTGAACACTTTCCGCTACGAATCGCTCTGCTGAATTAGTCCCTGGGCTGCTCCGCGCTTGCCCTTATATCGCACGTGCAACTTCTAGCGCTTACTGGAAGACTCTGGAAAGAGGGTGACTCATACTCGTCTGGAGTGTTCGGACACATTCTAGAATAGACAGGGCCGTACTCGTCACACTGTCCCCTCCTCAAGCCTGTTCTGTCCCAGAACAGATTCCATGAATTCCTCAGAGAACCGTGGTGAAATCTGCAATCGTCGCCATTTCTACAGTAGCCCCTCTGATGGAAGTAGCAATCTACGGTTTTGCTGGGCTTTCCGTTTTGCTTCGGGTTGAAATTGCATACCAAAATCTCTATACCTGTCTTCTGAAACACAACTTCCAGCATACTTCGCACAACCCGCCAATTCAGTTGATCCAGTCCACAACCTAGTTTGGGGAAAGCTAATTTCCTAATCCCAAAGCATTGGAGGTCTTCTTTCAAGCCATGTAGTGCTGTCCATAAATTCTGGTAGGTGGGCTTCTGATATGAGTATTGTTTGGTGACTTCGTAATAAATGAACCGACCCTCTGACTTCAATCTCAGGGATTTTCCGATTCTGGGCTGCTGTCTCATCAGTTTCTCTTGACGTCCAAATTTATTTCTGAATACTCTTGCTATTCCCCTACTCATCCTTAGATCCGCTGCTACACAATGAGCCAGAGATTATTCCTCGGGAACTGTAAACAGGTCTTGATGAACTTCCTGGGTGACGCCAAACCGTGCAACTCGTGTTTCCCCATAGCTATTTATGAATTCTTGAAAATCGTCATTCTCCTTCGCCGGAACCTCGATGAGACGTACTTCTTCGTCATCCTGTGTTGACGCGTACGGAGCCAATCGGTTGAAATGGACGACTTTCGGTTTTCCTCTAGGAAGCTTCCGTATCCAGTTAACTACATCATTTATTCTTTTCATGACTTCATACTGTCCTTCCCACTGTCTCTGCAGCTTCGGAAAAAATCCTCTTTTTTTTTGCGGGTTAAACAACCCTACCAGATCTACTGCGGTGAACCCTCTTTCAATGGCCTTGATGTCATAGCGCATTTTCATCCGATCACTTGCTTGCTGCATTTGATTGCGCATCTTATCATGGATGTAATCTAGCTTACTCCTCAATTTACTGACGTAGTCCTCCCCGGCTACATCTTCTTCAGGCTTACAACCAAACTCTAGGTCACAAGGTAGTCTAATTTCTCGGCCGAACATTATATTGGCTGGAGTTTCCTTAGTAGACTCTTGAACCGAAGATCTATATGCCATGGTGAATAGATGCAAATATTCGTCCCAGTCCCGCTAGTGATCGGAGACTACCTTGGCAAGATGTCCCATGGTCCTATTTATTCGTTCTACCATTCCATCTGATTGAGGATGTAGAGGTGTTGTCCTTGTCTTATTAATCCCTAATTTCCTACAAACTTCTTGGAATAATGTCGACTCGAAATTTCGGCTTTGATCACAATGTAGCTCTAGAGGTAATCCAAATCTGCAGAAGAATTCTTCGACCAATTTATTAGCAACCGTGCTTGCCTCTTGATTAGGAATACCGTACGCTTCCACCCATTTCGTAAAAAAGTCCATCGCTACCAAAATGTACTTGTTTCCATGATCTGTTTCGGGAAAGGGACCCGCGATGTCGATAGCTACTCGTTCCCTGGGAGATTCAACGTTATATTGCTTCATTGGAGCCTTTCCTTTGCCATAAGGGCCGTTAGCTACAGCACAAGCTTTACATGTCCTACGCCAGTCTTTAACGTCTTTCTTGCAGTTTATCCAATAAAATCGCTGCCTGACTTTCTCTAGCGTCTTAGTAATCCCAAAATGTCCACCTGAAGTTCCATTATGTAGTCTACTCAAAATGTCTGTCACTCGACTCTTCGGCAAAATCAACTGAAGCCTCTGCTCAGATCCATCGTCATTCTCCCAACAGCGCTTCAGAAGACCTTTATAGATCTTCAACGTTTCCCATTGTGCCCAATACGACGATACATTTTGACCCAGTCTGGATACTTCTTCCCAAGTAGGTCGTCTACCACTCTTCTTCCAACTCAGGATTACTCTCAAGTCTGGACCTTCTTCTTGTGCTCGTTGAATTTCTTGGGATAGCCAGTCATCTTCAATTACCGTGGTCCGTCTCAAATCAGCTTTGTCTTCCACGCTTGAGCAATGGCTGCAATTCTCGGAGCAAGGCCTTCTTGATAACGCATCGGCATTGCAATGGGTAGCTCCCGTTCTATGTTCGGTATCAAAGTCATATTCTTGCAGTCTTTCAATCCATCTGGCCACTTGTCCTTCTGGGTTCTTAAAGTCCAGGAGCCACTTCAAAGCAGCATGGTCCGTTCCCAGCAGAAATTTTCTTCCGTACAAATATTTGTAGAAGTGTTCTACGGGCTTGATGACTGCTAAAAGTTCTCTTCTGGTCACGCAGTAATTTCGTTCTGGCTTCGATAAGACCTTGCTGAAATATCCTATCACCTTTTCTTGTCCATCCTGAACCTGCGATAGAATGCCCCCGATGGCTGTATCACTAGCATCCGTGTCGAGCACAAACTTTCCTTCAGTTCTTGCGTAGTTCAAAACTGGAGCTGTGACCAGAGCATTCTTCAAACGTTCAAAGGCTTCAGAACAATCATAGGACCATATGTACTCCTGCCCATCCTCTGTTAATTTTGTAAGAGGTTTGGCAACGTTGGCGAATCCAGATACGAATCTTCTATAATAGGTGCATAAGCTTAAGAAACTTCACAATTCACTCTTGTCTCTCGGTATAGGCCATTCCTGTACAACCTTGATCTTATCCGGATCAACTTTCACGCCCCCTCGAGAAACTACGTGTCCTAAATATTTCACCTCTGTTCGGTATAAATTGCATTTCTTCGGACTCAGCTTTTGGTTAGCTTCACGAAGTCGCTGGAAAACCTCGGATAGGTGGTGTAGGTGATCTTGGAATGATTTTCCCACACTATTACGTCATCTAAGTACACCAGGCAAGTCTTCCAGGAGATTCCTCTCAATATAGTCTCCATTAAACGCTCAAAGGTGGCTGGAGCGTTGCATAGGCCGAAGGGGATTACTTTAAATTGCCACAGACCCGTTCCAATACTAAAGGCAGTCTTCTCTTTGTCCTTCGGATCCAAGCCAACCTGCCAATACCCACTCTTCAGATCCAAGGTGGAAAACCAAAGTGATCCCGATAGTGTATCAAGTGTATCGTCGATTCTCGGTAAGGGGTAACTATCTTTTTTAGTAACTTGATTAAGCTGCCTATAATCTAGTGGATCCATCTTTTTTCTTCACTAATACTACTGGCGATGTCCAGGGGCTATTGAAAGGTTCAATGACACCTTATCTCGCCATGTCTTCAATAATCTGTTCAGCCTCTTCTGTTTTTGCCAGAGAAAGACGTCTAGGGTGCTTTCGTATGGGTTGTGCATCACCAGTGTTTATTTTATGCTGCACAATATCGGTCTTCCCTGTTCTTTCGTCAGTGGCAAACACGTCGGAGAATTTCTGAATCAGTTTTTTCACTTCGACTAGTTCATTACGGCCAAGATCTTGACATTTTGAGTGGAGAAGGGTCACTAGCTCTTCAGTATTCTTCTGGCTCTGCGAGACTCCTGCAGTACCTATCCCACCAGAAATATGATACACTGGTATCCCTTGTCCAATCAAGGTGTTCTTCTTCTGGATGACTGGAAACCTGTTGACATTGAGTAATCGGATGGGAATACTGTCTGTTATTCGTACCAATGCCTTCCCCAGTAACATTCCTTTAGCTAGGATTGCATCGTCACAGGGCTCGATCACTTTAACGCAGCCTTTTTTCGTAACGTCTTCACATATACCACTCACTATGCCTTCAGTTCGACCTGGCAACGTGATGTCCTCGGCCAATCGGATCCGATATGCTAGGCCACATCATTGAACGGGATCTCTTCATTTCCCAGTCGAAGCACATCACTCTTCATATCCAGTTGGCATCCAAGTTTCTTAACGAGGTCCAATCCCAGGATAACTTCTTCCGTGATTTCAGCCACTAGAACTTCATGCCTTGCTGTTGTATTTCCCAATACAATAGTGGAGAGGACCGATCCATAAGTTGGTATTTCCTGTCCAGACGCAGTTGGAAGTTTGATCATAACTGGACGAATCTTAAATCTGGACGCACAATGGTTCTGGTCGATCCAGTGTCTACCAGGATTTTCACATTTAGATCATTTATTTTTCCGGGAACTACTATGATGGATAAATCTGTGGATTATCACTTCAGGGGTATCTACAGCTGAAATAGATTTATGTCCCCTATCACCGACCCTTTTCCGTTTACCTGCTGTGGTACTTTTTCTACTTTTTGAGCCATTTCGCTTTATATGCCCACTTTGATTGCAGTACCCGCACACAGCATCTTTTTTCTCAGTACTCAATAATCGGCTGACTTCTTCTCTGATGATTTCTTCAACATGTCGGTCTATTTCTTGGACTTGTCTCAAACGAACGTGTCCTCTATGCGACGCCTGCTTCGCTGCCTCGAATTCTAGAGCCTGAGCTAAAGCATCATCCATGGTCTTAGGGCGTGCAAGTCTCAAGGCTTGTTGTATTTCACTGTCCTTGATTCCACCCACAAAGGTTTGGATTGATAGCTGTTCAAGGAAGCTGTCTGGAGCAGTTGGTAAGCCAGCCTGACTAATCTAGCCACATCTGCTTCAAACTCCTGGAGATTTTCTCCTGTTCTCTGCACCCGGTTCTTGATTGTAGATGAGCATATCTCATCTGAAGTTTCGATTCTAAAGCTTCATAACAGGCTTGTTGGCTCTCCGGAATCGTTTGCAGAATGTTGAGTGACTCTCCTCTTAGAGCTATTATCAATGCTGTGGCTTTTTCGTTATCGCTCCAACTGTTTGCTAGCGCAACAGCAAATTGTTTTTGATATGTCGACCATGGGACTTTTCCATCAAATGTTGGAGGCTTGATCTTCATTTTTCCACTTTCGCCGTTATTTTCCGTTTTCATTATTCTATGAGTTACTAAAGACGGATAATCTTTTCCAATTGACATTCTTTCATGGTTTCTATTATTTTAGAATGCTGTTCAATTGTTCCTGTTATTTCCTCAAATTTTCCGTTAACTTATTCATAAACTTCGTCAAATTTTTCTTCAACTTCTCCATAAACTCCTTCGAATTTTTCGTCAACTTTATCAAATTTCTCATTTACTTCGTCCAATTTTTCGTCAACTTTATCAAATATTCCATTTACTTCGTCCATTCCTTTCTTCATTTCATCTTTTATAGTTTCCATTTTCTCATCCAATTTACTTGCAAATTGACTCACCAATTCATTGCTAATCCGGGAATTTTATTCCATTTTCTGAGAATTTTCCTCCATTTTCCGTGAATTTCCTTCCATTTTCTCACTGATATTCTGAGAATTTTCTTCCGTCTTATTTTCCATTTTATCCATCTTCTCATTGAGTTTACTCAAGAATTCCATTATCGCCTGCGTCTCCATTGCGTTCTGAAGTCTTGTAGTCACTGGCATAAATTCGAATCAATAGAATTTATTTATTCAATTCGAGCGATGTCGAACCGCACACCTGACACCAATGTAACGTTTTCTGGTTTTATCAAAACGTTCAGGATAATTAAACTATTTATTTACACTTATTTACACACTACTGTTCCAATAACTAAACAACTTATTCTATCAAAGTCTGCGCACAATTTATTTTCACACTAATTTATTTTCACTGAACACTTTCCGCTACGAATCACTCTGCTGAATTAGTCCCTGGGCTGCTCCGCGCTTACTGGAAGACTCTGGAAAGAGGGTGACTCATAATCGTCTGGAGTGTTCGGACACATTCTAGAATAGTCAGGGCCGTACTCGTCACAATAGTTTATTCGTAGACTTGAGGATCTTCTTCATTTATGAGACACAGGCGGCGATTGTCGATAATAACGGTCCGTATTTGTTAGCTCAGTGAATACTACCTTGGTTCTAAATTATAAAAGTGACCTCATTGGATAGATAAAGATCAGGTGGCTCCAAAGTGTCAAAATCCAATCGAAAATCTCCCCTTAATCTGGAATTCTTCGAAAAATGTTCGCATAAAATCGGTGAGAATTCCAAATAACTAAGATATTATTATCAGCCCAGATGGTAAATGGATAAGATAAACGCTGATAGCGTTAACAACATGGACAGTACATCAGTTCGTTATGAGTTCAAATTCGAATATACAGGATGTCCAAATCAATGACAACACAATGAAAAATGGCGATCTACAGATTGACATCAACAAGCGGTGAAGATTTTCTAGGATATAACAATGAATGGCAGGTAGTGCAAACCAAAACCACAAAAAAAAATTAATGCAAATACCAGTACTCTAATTCCAGCTAACAACAGATTTCACGCATTAAGAGAGACTGAAAAACCCAAAAAAAATGATGACGCCAATGGCAATGCCAATAAAATGCCAAAACCTCCGCCAATATTTGTTTTTGGTGTGATAGATTATGGGAAAATGATCGAAGGGCTAAGCACAGCAGTGAAAGGTGGAAAGTACTTCACAAGGTGTCTTGCAGATGACACAATAAAAATAACATGTCAGTTATCAGATACCTACAGGAAATTTATAAAATATATGCGGGGAAACAACGTCATCCATCAAACCTACCAACCAAAGGAAGAATGTGCATTTAGAATTGTCCTAAAACACCTTCATCATACTACAGATACCAATGTCATCAAACAAGAACTAGGCGAAAATGGACATAAAGTCAGGAACGTTCTAAACTGTAGGCATAGGGTGACCAAAGAACCCTTAAATATTTTCTTCGTCGATTTGGAGGCAGCTGATAATAATAGGGAAATATACAAAATGCATTATCAGAACAGATCAATCCAAATAGAGCCACCAAAAAAAGTCAAAGGTATCACGCAATGCATGAGATGCCAGCAATATGGACATTCAAAAACCTATTGCAACAGACCATATGTCTGCGTCAAATGCGGAGGCTCACATAGCACATTAAGTTTCAAAAAGAACAGAGATACTACGGCTAAGGGTGCCGGAGTGCGATGGAGCCCCCCCAGCCAACTACAGAGGTTGTGAATTTTATCAAAGGCTCATGAGAGCAAAAAACCGCCTGAATATTCATCACAAAACCAACAACAGCTATATTCCTGAAACAGCGAAAACATCAAAATATATAGGAAATCCACAGCAACTCTCGCAAAAAAACAGTACCCAGACAACACTAGTGCAACCTATATTAACCCAATATTCTTCGCACCATCAACAACAGACCAGAAACTATGCAAACGCAGTCAAGAACACACCCAGTGAGCAAACGAACGACATCAAAAAAATTATGAGCACATTCTTAGAAGAATTTAAGACCATGTTTCAACAGCTCATACAACAGAATACTATGGTATTGAACATGCTAACCACACTTATAACCAAAATTCACTAAGTTTATAAGAATCGCAGAATGGAATTTTAACGATCTTCTGCAACATAAACAAGAAGTTGAATATTTTATCCATCAAAATACCATAGATATTCTCCTGATAAGTGGAACGCATTTTACTCAAAGATCTCACTTTGACAAAATGGGCTATACCACATACTGCACAAACCATCCAAATAATACGGCCCATGCTGGTACAGCCATAATCATTAAGAGCACCCTCAAGTATGTGGAAATGCCAAAGTATGAGAAAGATTATCTACAGGCTACAGTTGTAAAAGTCAAAATGCTACCATATGATCTAACAATTGCTGCAGTCCATTGTCCGCCCAAACATAATATCAAGAAGGAAAATTACAGAGATTTTTTTCAAACTCTAGGACCTAAATTCATAGCTGGTGGGGACTATAACAGCAAACATAATTTATTCGGCTCACGGATATCAACAACCAAAGTCAGAGAATTGGCAAAACTGGTACAAGAACATAATTATTCATTTCTATCGAATATATGGACATTACCCCAAGTTCCTATCTTTCCTCTGACCACTCTCCAATCAAAGCAGCAATGAGCAGCTTTATAATCCAAAAACAACTCCTAAAATGCATAATAGAAGGACAAACTGGGATAAATATAGAATGATAGTTGAAGAGCAGATAAATCTTCAAATCAGTCTCCAGAATGCAGGTGAACTGAATCAAGTCAAATCAAATCAAAATTTATTCAATACATTATAATACAATATTTATCATCATTACCATTCTCAAATTGGTCTAATTGGACAATAATTCTAATATCTATATAGCTATTTTCTTCAACAACGGCTTGATTATATATTCAGATGCATCACTGGAGTAGACTCACGCTGGGCTTTGAAGCCTGTGTTGTGATATCTAAACCAGTAAGGCATTTACCGTGTATGTTCTCATGTATGGCATTCGCAGCAGTGCAGTTGAGATTTATGCTATGGCGACAAAGTGAAAAAAAATTTATTCACCTAAATTAAGAGTAAGAAAATGACCGAGATAAAGACCAGGATTCGAACGAGATTGGACAATTCTAAAAGGGTTGATTTTGCTTGAACAACATTCACAGTTTTGTATAGAATTATAGAATTATAACAGATTTTGTAAAAATTCTAAAATTTGCTGCTGAGCAAGCTACCCCAGCTATGAACGGAGTGAAGAGGGCATATAACATTCCGGAAAATATTAAGAAACTCTTAGCACAGAAAAAAAGCTAGAAGGAAATGGCAGCAAACAAACTCTCCGGCAGACAAAAATACCCTAAATAGAATTACAAATGATTTGAAATTCAGAATGAAAGAAGCAAAGGAAAATTATTTCGATGAAAAGTTACCGACTTGAGCAGATATGATAACTGAGTGGAAAGTGGTCAAGAATTCTAATAAACTAGAAACCCATATACCACTCCTGCGCAACGCAGCAGGGTCTACTCAACAATGGGCAAGAACCGAAAAAGAAAAAGCACATGTATTTGAAGAACACCTAGGAAAAGTGTTCACACCTAATAACAACCAACCGGATTATGATAAAGAAAGAGGATTGCTAGATATTGAATTCACAACAACTATGAAGAAAATCACTGTGAAGGAAGTTCACATTGAAATAAAAAACCTGAACATACAAAAACCTTCAGGGCTCGATCAGATAACACCAAAAATGATCAAAGAGTTACCTCAAACGGGAGATGTGCTAATCACATATATATTCACTGCCATATTGAAACTAAATTACTGGCCAGAACAACACAAAACTGCCGAGATTATACTCATACCTAAACCTGGTAAAGATCTTAACACCATCACATCATACCGTCCAATCAGCTTGCTACCTGTTATATCAAAAAATTTGAAAAAACTAGTACTCCACAGAATAAATGCTGAACCAAAAATAGAGGTGTGTATACCGGAGAATCAATTCGGATTTCGGACAAATCACTCAGCCATTCAAGAAGTTCATAGAATAAATCATGAAATAAGCAAATCCTTAGAATCAAAACAATATTGTACATCTGCCTTTTTGGACGTGAGCCAAGCGTTCGATAAAGTCCAGCACCCTGGTTTGTTATATAAAATCAAGACATATCTGCCTATATGCTACAACAAGCTGTTAAAATCTTACCTGAGTGATAGGCAATCCTGAGTACGAGTTGGTGGTGAGGTGTCAGACTACTTCCCTATACCATCAGTTGTTCCCCAGGAAAGCGTTATTAGATCGTTATTGTAAATGCTCTTCACAGCAGATCTACCTACAAGTGATGATACTATGATGGGAACGTTTGCAGATGATTCAGCTATCCTAGCTATTGACGAAGACCCAGGAAATGCCACCAGTAAGTTGCAGAGTCACCTAAATATAATTCAAAATTGGCTCTTGAAATGGAGAATAAAAATTAATGAAACAAAATCTGTACTGGAGTATTGGACTGTCACAAGAGGAGCATAGATGTTCTACAAAAATACATTCTCAAAGTTATGCATCGGAAAAAGATAACATTCCCATCCGACAGGATGGGTCTGGAGAACGTAACTTTGAGAGACTGAGAGCAGACAAAAAAATTGGACAAAGGTATAGCGAATATACAGGGTCTTTCACGAGGAACCTCACCCATATTTATACGGGAAACTACTGAACGTATTTTCATGAAATTCAGCACTTATAAGTATTTCACGATGCTGATGAAATCTAAAATATTTTCAAGGCATGAGCACCTCCGGTTTTTCCGGAAATGACGTCAACTTCCGTTTTTCAAATTAGAACACCATTTTTTTATTGCAGAAATAGATTCCTTAGAAAATTTCAATTTATTTTGATGTAACATTTTTCAGTTTTGGTTGGAAAATTCTCTCTGAGCGGGAAAATTCGAAAAAAAAATCGAAAATAGAGCTCCGCTGAAACAAGAATTACTTCGAGGTTTTTGGATGGAAAATTTTCATTTTTGGGATTTTTCAAGATGTAAGATTGATGTATCCACTTTGAAAATCGAAATCGCGATTCATGATACAGGGGGTGAAAAAATCGATTTCAAAGTTAGGGATGACAAAATCGTGAAAAATCAATTTTTTCAAATTAGAACCCCATTTTTTTATGGCAGATATTGAATCTACGTTAAAAAATAATGTGAGTGTATGCATCACACCCTTGCCCTAAAATGGATATTTTCTGAGTTATTCACAAAAAACTGTTTTTCGTCTTGAATTTTCAGCTATTTCTTTTCCCTTCACGCCAAAAAGATGAAATTTTCAGGAACTGTTATTTGAACCATGCTGTAGATTTTTCACCCCTTCTTGAAACCGACTTCAAGTTACTATTAGGAGAACCATGGCAAACTCTCGCAGTTATAACTAGAGAAGATGCTCAAAGTTTTGACCGTTAATTTCTAGACATTTATTTATACGTCTCAGGAATGCTTCGTGCGTTGCTCTTCTTATTTCATCGGGAGGAAGAGATCTGCAAAAGTGTTTACAAACCAAATTGAGTTTCAAAACTATGAATCTAAAAATCTAAACAAACCTGAACGCATTTCTGACTCGTTCTATGCAGTCCTCTTTATCAGTCAGGGGAGTTGAGTAGACAATATTTTTTATCCTACCCCAAACATAATAGTCTAAAGGAGTTAAATCGGGAGAACGTGGTGGCCAAAGATGTGGACCATTGTTCGCCAACCATCGATCTTCAAATAGCCTGTAGAGGATATTTGACACATTGAGTGAATTGTGTGGAGGCGCGCCATCTTGTTGATACCATAAGTCATTATGGTTCTGTACTAGCGGCTCAATTATTTGAGTCAATATGTCAGAATATCTATCTCCTAAGGGAGAACATTCTTTAAATAATGCAAACATGTGTAGTGTTCTACCTCACCAGTTAAAGTCCCATCATAAATGTGAACATCGAGAATTGCATTATTTTTGATGGCGCAAAAAACATTGAAACTCCAGGTCTCTTGAAAGTTCCATTGTCTGAAGTGGTGGTTATTCTCTTCATCCCAATAATGACTGTTATGCCTATTGAAAGAACCATTCTTTGTGAATTTAGATTCATCTGTCCAAATTATACAGTCCAAAAAGTTTTCATTCTCTTGAAATCGAATCATCATAGCTTCGCAAAACTCTGTTCTCCTGACGAAATCAGTTTCCTTCAAATGCTGTACCCTATTGAATTTATATGGGTGCATTTTATGTTTTTTTAATATTCTCCAAACACTCGATTGAGATAATCCCAGATCAATCTCGGCATCTTTGAAAGAATTTTGAGGATTCACACGAAAATATGCAAGAACTGTAATTTCGTTGTTCTCATCTTCTACTACACTTTTTTCTCTGTGTGTAGTTTTCTTAACGAAAGATCCGACATTTCTCAAGTTTGTCATGGTTCTGTTAATGGTATCTCTCGTTGGTCTGGGTCGGTCAGGAAACCTCTCAATGAACAGTCGAATCGTTCTATCTACAACTTTATTACATTCTCCATGAAGTAGAATGAGATTTAAATAATCTTCATTGGTAAAATTAGGCATAGTGATCGATTTTATAACTTAATACGAATTATCACCAAATTAATAGTAAACACAAAATGCTACTGAATAAAGAGGAATTTGGCAGATGTAATCAATGATATCTATCATTAAAAAAAAATAATGTAAAACATGGTAAGTTTTTGCATATGGTTCATAAGGAATTATTTATTTATCACTGGAGAGAAAACCGATGGCCGATTAGTTGAAATAAAGAGGTTTCCGATACAAATTCGAATCCAAATTCGCCATCTATTTAGGAACAACCTGTAACTTTTTTCTCTTGCATATTAGGGTAGTAAAATCTAAAACATGGTTTAAGTAACTGTTCCTGAAAATTTCATCTTTTTGGCGTGAAGGGAAAAGAAATAGCTGAAAATTCAAGACGAAAAACAGTTTTTTGTGAATAACTCAGAAAATATCCATTTTAGGGCAAGGGTGTGATGCATACACTCACATTCTTTTTTAACGTATATTCAATATCTGCCATAAAAAAATGGGGTTCTAATTTGAAAAAATTGATTTTTCACTATTTTGTCATCCCTAACTTTGAAAGCGATTTTTTCACCCCCTGTATCATGAATCGCGATTTCGATTTTTAAAGTGGATACATCAATCTTACATCTTGAAAAATCCCAAAAATGAAAATTTTCCATCCAAAAACCTCGAAGTTATTCTTGTTTCAGCGGAGCTCTATTTTCGATTTTTTTTTCGAATTTTCCCGCTCAGAGAGAATTTTCCAACCAAAACTGAAAAATGTTACATCAAAATGAATTGAAATTTTCTAAGGAATCTATTTCTGCAATAAAAAAATGGTGTTCTAATTTGAAAAACGGAAGTTGACGTCATTTCCGGAAAAACCGGAGGTGCTCATGCCTTGAAAATATTTTAGATTTCATCAGCATCGTGAAATACTTATAAGTGCTGAATTTCATGAAAATACGTTCAGTGGTTTCCCGTATAAATATGGGTGAGGTTCCTCGTGAAAGACCCTGTATAGCTTCAAGATTATATACAATTGTGCCAAAACAAATAAAGGAGGTAAAAGATAGGTATGCATTCAACAAGGAAATAAAAAAAATGGATTATCGAGGGAGATCAGACGTTGGTACATGGTGTAATAAAATAAATTCAACGTAAACAGGGAACAGAATTTTAGCAGGCGTTTGGGGTGCCAATCAGATTGCAGATATAGGATTACGTCGTTCCCGCCGCTTTTCATCTCGCTTAAAGAGGTTATTAATACAACTGAACAACAAACTGAAATGAAATTTTTGTCATATTTATTTTATGGATAATTTCGTATCTATTTCATCGTAGAATACAGCTGCTTTCTTTTTGTCGATTTGGTTAGCTCGGAGCTACCCAAACCGTCAAAAAAAAGCAGTTTAAAATGCAAAAAGTTTTTACAACAAAATCAATTGTAGTAATCTCTGAGGTTCTATTTTATGATGACAGCCCTCATTATATGATATTTAACTGCACAAAAACAAGAATTGGAACCGAACATAGGTTGCATAATGTTTATTTTATATAATTTAAAGGGATAGCAACTGAAGTAAAAGAATTTCAACCTCCATTATTTAATAAAAACGATGGGATGGCTAATGAAATTGTATGTGATTGCACAACCACAAGGATTGGAATATAAACAAAGTTGGTTTATTCAAATATTGATTTTATATGAAAATGTATCTCAATTGATGTGAAAGTATGACAACTTAATCAATTTCCAGTTAAAACAATATTACCTATAACTCTGTTTGCAATGAAGATAATTAATAAATTAATTTCAAAGAACGCAAGATTTTTAACTAAAAAATACCTCTTCTATTAATGAATGACAGTAATATATCTTTATAGATAAAATAATGAAGCAATTATACATTGTACTCAGCTTGCTGAATTCATTCATATCAAAATCAGTGTCTGAAACAGTTTGGTAGACTTTACGTAAACATGGTGAATGTACAATACAGGTACTGGAAACTTATCGAATAACATATTTATATAAGTAATTATTGATGGTGTTACAGAAAAGATAAGGCAATGTAAAATGTTTCTATTTCTTGTTTATCAATTTTAAAAGTTTCTTCATTCCTAACACATTAATCAGATTGGATCCACAATTATTAGTGAAGGGCTTGCAATGAAATAGAATACACCCACCCTCAACCCTCACAAACTTTTGAGGGGTTTCCTAGAGACCTATAAGTATCAGTCACCACAAAGATCAAAACGTAAATGTAAGATTCTTTTGAATCGTCCCTCATTAAATCTCCTGTCATTTTCTCCACTGGTTCTGATGCTCATTTGACTCGCAAAATTTCATAGTTTGTACCTTCCTACAGCTTTTCAGTTGGCTTGGAGCAATAAAGTGAATGTAATTTGGTTGAATCTATTTGCCTCTTTTACATTCTCAAGTTGAAAAACTTCTATGTCATATATATTTTCACCTTACGGTTCTCTGATTAAGGAAATAAGGTTTTCCATAATTTTCCATTTACTCCAACCGAGTTCTTCAACTTAATTTCGCAGGACTTCAAGAAAAGACGAAATTCTCGCTTTGATATAATGAATTTGCTTTTCAAATCGTTTCCTGTTCCATCGAAAATCATAGTCTGATTTAAATCTTGTGATTCCTGAATCTCGACAAATCCATTTATACATTTCAATTAAAGGTATTCGAAAGTCGAGCTGTTTTGTTTAGCGGAAGAAAAAAGTGCGGTTATGTCTGTTATTTTCCTCAAGGTCAGAAAGACGCGATTCCCGCAAACGATGAAGTGATTTGTCTTGTTGGTCTGTGGTATTATCCCCCCTCCTACGGAGCCTGGTAGTGGAGGAACTACTGCACAGGCTAACGGAGCTTGTCTTTGAATGCATAGGCTATGCCGTTGACATATTCCTAATAGTAAGAGGCAAATTGATGTCTCTTGAGAGTTGTTGCAGATGGGCCTCAGAATTATTAAGCAGTGGTGCTTGTCAGTGGGGCTAACATTAACTCAGCCAAGAACACAGTTGTTTCCTTTACTCGGAAAAGAAACCTTCCAGCTGTGAAATACATTTCGGTAAATGGAGATATTGTAGAATGGAAGTCTGAAGTTAAATATCTGGGAATCACCCTAGACAGCAAGCTCCTGTGGAATGAGCTTGTTAAAATTACTGCTACTAAAGCGATAATGGAGTGTAGAAGACTGTCCGGTGGGGCTGCAACCCTAAAACACTGCGATGGATGTACGTCTTGATTGTGAGACTGATAATAACATGTGGGGCAGCAGTCTGGTTTGCTAAAGCAGAACAGACAAGTACGAGGAAAATACTCGACAATGTACAAATGCTTACCTGTGTTTGCATCGCCGGGGTATGAGAATGTGCCCGACTAGAGCACTTGGGGTCATCATAGATCTCAGTCCTCTTCATCTAGTTATCAATAGGGTAGTCCATGAAGCTATCTTTATAATATCTAGGGAAGGTACAGTTAATGCGAGAATTAAAAGTCAGAAAGCCTGGTCCTCTTTGAACAACCCCATCTCATCAGCGAACCTACCTAGTGATGTTATGATTAAAAAAGTAAACATCGAGAAGAACTTCAACTCAATGCTATGCAAAAGGGAGGAATGGGAAAAGGAATACACCACCCGAAACTTCAAATTAAATACCGCTTAATGGTATACAGATGGTTCTAAAACCACGATCGGTAATTGTTGTTTGTTATTGAAAGGCTTCTTTTTCATCAACGAAACAAAATTTCTTCTTTCCTTTCGATGCAGGTTGATATCTCGAAATCACACCTGAAAACAAGAAAAGAAGACGAAAAACCAATATGAACTAGTGAATGTTTCACGATCAATCTCAAAAAAGAATCAGACACCGAATGAATTGCCTCGAAACCATCGTCGAATTTATATATTGGACACCTATTACCCAAATTTTCTATTGTTTCCTCTTCTTCTCCGCATTCGCAACATGATCTTTTGACCGAATCGGATCGGACCGGATCGTTGATCAACCCTATGTTGAAAACATTACACGAATTCCATTCCGAACGCCAAATTTCTTTGCCACTTTTTTTGGAATAAAGAAAATCGTTAAATAGACCTTAAGATCGAAATAGAATGCAACACCTTGCCAACTATATATCCAACTTCAGGTGGTTCATTTATAAGTATACCTAGAATAAACTTTAACTTCTGCCTAAATGGTCAATTTTGAGTAAATGGTTCCATGATTTGTACTTATCGTGGGAATTAATGTATCCAGAATTTCAATCGATCTGATGTCGAAAACGAAAAAAAAATTGTTTGAAAAAAAAATGTTTTCCTTCATTTGATTTTCGTTTGGACAACATTCCACCCAGAATACAACGAATAATTGCAATATGCAAAAATAAGCATCAGTTCATATGGGAAAATCGAAAGTTTCGCTTATTTCCGGTTAAACCGGAAGTTATAGACACACCTTGTTTACCTCAGTCGGTGAAAAACAATTCGTAGTATCAATTTCCAAAATATCAATTAGATATCTTGTGAAATTAAATTTTTTTGGGGGGTGAGCCCTATTCTTGTGACACCGGGTATATGATTTTGTATCATGAGAAAAAGTTTCCAAAGCAGTGGCTATTGCAAAAAAAAAAAAAAGTTAAAACTGCACGAGGAGTTCATTTTGAGAAAACGCTGCAAATTTTAACCAAGGGTTTATTATTTTCTCTGTTAAGTAACCCAATACCATTGATATCTTAAATGAAACTTATACAGCGTGCCAAAGAAGTAAATTTTACTCGTCAATAATGAGTGTACGAAGAACTATTAAGGAATATCCTCGCACCCGTCGATTTTTGATTTCAAAACCTATTTATCCTGTGCTTTTTTGAATTTGATATTTCTCAGTTCACTACTTGATTTTTTCAACTGGAAATATATGGATTGTGATACATCAAATGAAATTTGATCACCTATTCAGCGATGTGGCTTGAAGTAGAACTGCTTGTGCTTGTGCCGTTTTTCATTGAAAAATCAGGAAATAATTTAGAATTTTCAGTTAGAAGGGTACTGTAATCAGACCTTTATTCTTTCATTAATTAATAATGACAATAATAATAGTATATTTATTCAATCAAAAGCTTATTGAAATACAATAAGGTTGGTTTCGTTAAAACAGAATACAGAACTCAAAACGATTCACTTTCACAAAAATCAAAAAATTAACTCTGAAGATATGGTTCACAGTCAACAATTGCATTTTACAATATAATTTTGAAAACATTCAGATTGGATGTCCTCCTAAACCCTTGGGGTAGAGCATTAAATAGCCTTAGGCTCATATACAGGGTGATTCATTAAGGGTGGCCACCGGCCGTATCTCGGAAACCGTGTATCCTATGACTTCCGGAAAAAAAATCTATTGTCAAATTCGGCCCCTGGAAAATGATTAAAAATATTTTCAAGTTCGTAGTTCCCCACTAGAGGGCGCAATCTATCACTTGTAAAATATAATCTCATTTTTTACGAAATATTCTCCAGCTAACAGTGGTAAAGAATAATAAAATAAGAATCTACTCTTTCTATTCAACAACTTTTTTTTCAGTAATTTTTCTATATTTCCTATTTTTTAGTGATGGGATGGATAAACTTTTCTTCACGAAAAAAACATTCTTACTCCTGTATGGATGAACCGATTTTCACGTAATTAGATTTCATTCGAAGGTCATCGAAAGCAGATCATAGAAACGTATGACAACAATATACCGGGTGATCCAATTGAAAACTACAGATTGTTTTATGTCACTTCGCCCTATTTGTGCGTTTTACTGGAAAATTTCAAATGCAATGCTATGATTCTAACCAAGTGAGAATAAGCCAAGCATTATCACCTACTGACTTTTCAAAATCGCAGACAGATATCATTGGTCGTTTCGGAGTTATTGACATTTTTGTTAATTTTGATCAATGTTGATCCTTTCTGCGAGCTTGAATAAACAAGGAAGTGACTTTATATGTCATGACAAGGCAGCAAAATACTCAACACACATGAAATAACAATGATGCGATAAAATAAAACTAAAATCAGCAACAACGAAAATATTTGAACAGAAAAACAACACTTACACCTAACCAATTCAAATATTTAAAATGTCTACCATTATTTTCTACACATAAATTTAGTCTTTATTTCGTCGAATTGACACTGGCCACAATTTCAGTATGAGAAGAAGCTGCCTGTCGAAATCTATTTTGAATATCCTCACTTGTAGTGGGGGGTGTTGGGAAAACTAAGTATTTATTCTCCCCCAAAAATAAAAATCTAATACTGTGAGGTCGGGTGATCTTTCTGGCCATGGAAAAATACTCCCTCGTCCAATATACCTCTTTGAGAAGACGATGAATATTCTCGGACATTAGCAGCATAATAAGCCGGGCAACCATCTTGTTGATACCACACATCTAACCTGCTTTGAATAGCAATATTTTCTAAAAGAATTGGAAGATCTTCCGTTAAAATTTCAAGCACCTTTTTCTTGTTAATAAGCCAAAACTTTTATGATGTTATCCTCATTACGGCTTCTACGTTTTCTATTTTTTCTTCCAAGATATTGAACCTTACCAGTCTCTCGCACTCTTCGTGTTAATCTTTTGAATACCCTTTTGGAATGACGACGTCTTTCAGGATATCGTATCGGGTATTCCCTTTCAGCTACTGCATTTTCTAAACATTCAAAATGAACATTAAGCATATCATATGCTTCTTCGTTTGAATAATGGGGCATCATAAAATAGTGGTTTGCAATCGTCCTAAAAAACTTTTACAGCTATAGATACCGAAAATGAACAGTATCGCCAAAGCTTACTGGTTCTAAATCAGCTTGTTTCGTTGTTTTGATGAGTTTTTTCCTTTCATCTAATTGTTTAGAGATGAAATAACTCAATTCCTCCTGCATTTCACAGGGTAGATCAATACTTATCAAAATTTACAAAAATGTCAATAACTCCGAAACGACCAATGATATCTGTCTGCGATTTTAAAAAGTCAGTAGGTGATAATGCTTGGCTTATTCTCACTTGGTTAGAATCATAGCATTGCATTTGAAATTTTCCAGTAAAACGCACAAATAGGGAGAAGTGACATGAAAAAGTCTGTAGTTTTCAATTGGATCACCCGGTATATTGTTGTCATATGTTTCTGTGATCTGCTTTCGATGGCCTTCGAATGAAATCTAATTACGTGAAAATCGGTTCACCCATACAGGAGTAAGAATGTTTTTTTCGTGAAGAAAAGTTTATCCATCCCATCACTAAAAAATAGGAAATATAGAAAAATTACTGAAACAAAAGTTGTTGAATAGAAGAGTAGATTCTTATTTTATTATTCTTTACCACTGTTAGCTGGAGAATATTTCGTAAAAAATGAGATTATATTTTACAAGTGATAGATTGCGCCCTCTAGTGGGGAACTACGAACTTGAAAATATTTTTAATCATTTTCTAGGGGCCGAGTTTGCCATTAGATTTTTTTTCCGGAAGTCATAGGATAAACGGTTTCCGAGATACGGCCGGTGGCCAACCTTAATGAATCACCCTGTACAAGCACGACTATTCTATTAAGGTTGAAGAGTGACGTGGGTACTAGTATGTGTATCTGTGCGCCTAGTGTTGTTACAGTTTAAATATTGTTGGAAGTATCTTCATGAAAACGAGTACCCCATATACGTACAGACCACATGATGTTAAACATTTGTTCTCTTTAGAATTCCCCCTACAAGATTCTCTAAAACCTAACTTCAGTAAGATTCTCAAAATGAATGTTTACCTCAGAAACACTTACCTTATTACTAAGGGAAATTCTCGAATCCATGGATTTGGGATTTAAATTGAATTAATGCTTAACTTTCATTTCCGTTCACATAACTGAATTGGTCATCGAATGACCTTTGATACGGTATATCACATACAATATTTTTCAAAAAAAAACTGTTGAGGTTTAAGGGTATAAACCCCCAACAATCCATTTCTCAAACTTCGAAAATAGAAATAGAAATGAAAATAGGGAAATTCTCGAATCCATGGATTTGTAATTTATATTGAATTAATAATTAACTTTCATTTTCATTCACATAACTGAATTGGTCATCGAATGACCATTTATGCGATATATCACATGCAATATTTTTCCGAAAAAAAACTGTTGAGGTTTAAGGGTATAAACCCCCAACTCTAAAACTACATACATCTTCTCAAACTTCGAAAATAGAAATCGGCGGGTAAGAGGATATTTTTCAATATCTATTATTTTAAGAATAAGAATCTGACACCAATCACAAATTGTTAATTTTCTTATGAAAAAATTGCTTAACACATTCTTCTTCAGTCACGCCACTCAATATGCAATGGAATGTACGTCCATTTGATATATCACAATCCATATATTGCTATTTGAAAAAAAAACAGAATGGGGGGTGTGGAGCGTAAAGGGTGGGAGATTTCGAATTCAAAAAAGCATAGGGAGACCTGCTTTCGGAATTACAAATCCTTGGATCCGTAGATTTTCCTTGATAATAATTATTAAAAGAATAATGGTCTGATTTCAGTACTCTCCAATCACCAATTGTGAATTAATTCCTAATTTTTATTGAAAAACGGCACGACAAATTCTTTTTTTAGTCGAATCGCTGAGTAGGTAATCAAATTACCTTTCATTTGATGTATCACAACCCATATATTCCAATTTGAAAAAATAAAGTAGTGGCGTTGGGAGTGAGAAATATCAAATTCAAAGAAACACAGGATAAATTTCCTTCGGAATTCAAAATCGACGGGTGCTAGGATTTTCCTTAATAATTCTTCGTTCAAAAATTCTTGAAGAGTTACGTTACTTTTTTGGCACGCTGTATACTATTCATATCTCATTGGTTTTTCACCCCAAAATTTGCTGCGTTTTTCTCTATACCTCAGGAACCACTGGTCGGAAATCATTCGGGTGAAAATTTTTAGGTTGAGTCATGCAACAGTAATAAATATTGAAAGTTTCATGAAAATTCGGTGGTAAGTTTCTGAAAAATAATTTTTTTCCCTCCAACCCCCAATTTTGAGCCCTTAGGGCACACCGATCCTGCTGAAAAGCATGGAGGATCAATGCCGAGTGACACACGATTTTTCTACCAAGTTTCGCAGATTTCGGTTCAGTACTTTCTGAGAAAAGCCCCGGACAACGGACGGCGGACGGACGGATTTTTTTTTATTAATTTATTCAAATCCAAAACGTAAACTGAGAAATTTTCAGGGGGGGTTGAAATTTTTTTTTTGTTGGTCGATCATTAAGGTTTATTATTTGATTTCATCAAATAATAAACCAAAAAAGCGATCACTGTTTTACCATATTCAGTAATTGGCCTTTGGTACTACCACTCATTTGTATTTTTTGTGGAATGCTTTGCGACACTAGTCACAAAAGACAATTCGCACTTGGAATATTGTGAATCGGTAGACAAAGACAAATTCAACACTATTATAATATGTTCAAACTGCAGTGAAATATTTTAATAGCTGCACAACTCTATATTTCCCACGGGAAACAAATATACTGAATATCAGAGTATTTTTTCACACAAGGTAAATTTTGGGTATATATAGTCCAGACCTCTGGTTTCATGGATGGGTTTCTTGTTTTTGAATTTTTCAAAAAATTGGCTGTTCTTCCTCATAAATAGAAGACACTCTTTTATATATATTGCGTATATGGTAAGTGAACCTTTTCTCTTGAGGGAGCCTCTGCAGGTTTGATTGTATCCAAGACCACTTATTTTTCGTATTCCTTTTTTCTGTAATATAAACAGATCCTCTATATTAGTAGTACCATAGAAAATTATTCCAAACCTTAATTTAGAGTCAATTGTTGCCTGATAAACTATTCAAAAAAAATCTTCTCCAATATATTCTACTATCTCTCTGAATCCATAAACTGCTGATCTGATTTTCCCAGCAATATACCTAGCATGTTCACTCCAATTGAGGTTTTTATCAATGTGAATTCACAGAAATTTGGTGAAATCGCTCAGGTTATAGTCGTCTTGGTTAAGTGTTAATTTGTCCCTATTCTCAATGTTTGAGTTTGGAGGTGCAAAAAGAACTAGCCTCGTTTTGCCTTTGTTGAGAATGAGGTTATTTGCATTGAACCATTTCTCGCTATTTTCCAATAATGTTGAACTGAGGTGTTGTAGTTCTGTGAAAAGCTTTTTGATTGCTAGTAAATTTGTGTCGTCTGCAAGACACATATTGTAATCATTAATATAGATAATGAAAAAGAGAGGTCCAGCGATGCTTCCCTGTGGTATGCCAAGAATAAATTCCTGAAGACCGGACTCGTATGATTTTCCTTCTATTTCTATCTCTACCATTTGTTCCCCAGCTTCAAAATAGGATTTTGCCCATCTTAATGCAGGGCCTCGAATTCCGTAGTTCTCCAGTTTTCCACCAATTTTTGTATATCTAAACAATCATACGCCTTTGTCAGATAAAAGTCACATCAGTACAGTTGGCAAAATTTATTTCATCCAATATATATATATATATATATATATATGGGTTCGGTTTTTTTAGGGAAATTAGACTGAACAGGACAGAAAAGAAAAAACTAAATCTCTTTTTTTGTCATCTAACCAAGCTTTCGAATAGTATTCTATTCTTCTTCAGGGTTTACTAAAATGGAAAAAACAAACAATCAATACATTCGCTTAACAATCACAAGTTAACATTTCACACTAGTCAATTTCTTTAAAAAACTACTTACACAAAGTGAGATCTATTCTTTAATTTATTCAAATTCATAAAACCTTGTTCCCGAAATCATCTCTACAATATTTACCTAAGACGTCAAAACATTGCTTCTTTATTTTATAACCTATAATTATTATTATTGTTCGCCTTCTGTCATCTTATTTTTCTTCTTCTTTCCTGTTCCTTTATTGGTCTTTTTTCCCCTAACCATCCACTGGTCCCATGTATACCTCTCTTTGTTTTCTCCATTGTTCTGAGATCAAATATGTGTATATGTTGCTCAATGAATTTGTATCAGTTTTCTTATTCATTGGATCTGGTTCATTATTTATATGGTACATTTCTAGGAATAGTCGTTTTTTATAGTTTTTTTCAGACTTAAGTATTGTTGCCTCTTCATAGCTGATTTGATGGTCTTTTTCTGAGCTGTGTTTTGCTAATGCACATCGTTCCGGATGATTCTTTACATCACTTTTATGTCCTAGGATTCTGTTCTTCAACAATTGTGATGTTTGTCCTATATATTTTTTCTCACATTGTCCACATGGTATTTTGTAGATAATATTTGATCTCTCTTCATTCTTTTTTTTTGTCCTTAGTCTTTGAGAATAGCTTTCCAACTTGATGTGTATACTTTTTGGTCATTTTTATTTTTTTGAAGCTTTTGAAGATTTGCGAGGTAGCTTCAACCTCTTTGGGACAGTTTCACGTTTCGTCCCGGCTTAGTTTGGGGGAACTCGTCAGGGCATGCACCAAACTAAGCCGTTTACATGCCTACGTGAGTTGACACCCCTTGTGAGGACCACAAGGAAGTGTACCAGACCGTTAGGGATGAGCGTATATCCGAGATCTTGAGAGGAGCTAACCGGGACAGCGTGCGCGCTAGCGCCCCCTGTACGCTGACCGATGATGTTGGCCAAGCGTTACAGGCAGATAACGCAGGATACTTAAGACGCAAGATGGTACTGCGCGCGCGACCTAAGTAAGAGCTGAGAGAGGGCGCTCGCTACAGGACTCCCCTTCCAGTGAAAACGATACCAGAAAGATGTATCTGGAGGAGTGTGACCGAGACCGAAAAGGTGTTCTCCTCTAAAACGCGGCTGTGAGCGAGCCGTTGTGCCATTGCTGCGCTGTTGAGCACGAGTCTACGGCGTTGGATGCACGGTTGACCAAACCGTTTTGTGATGAGCCGTGTAGACTGTGTGCTAGAGCGCTCTTCTGCCTCGTCGTTCGAGGAGTGTGACCGATTTAGAGGAGGTCAGCTTTTGACGGAATGTAGTCGTGGCCGTATTGACCAGAAGATTTCCCACAAGTGCGGCCGTGATGCGGAGCAGTTGTGTGCCTTTGAAATGAGAGAAACCCGGATTGAGAAACGCTGCGCCACTTGTGAGTTCCTATACCACTCGATGTCGTGCAGTGAGCTGGGTGCATTAGTGAGCACATCTTTGATCAGCGAGTTGCAGCACGAGAGCGAAGTGGCGGTGTGGAACCTCCTCGGGATGGTTGTCGAACCATCGCCGAGGGAGGAACGGATAGGATCACACAGTGACAAGCGAGGTTCTCACTGGAAACGAAGATGATCGCGGAGGGACAGAAACTGTGACACCGTCGTTGAAATGAATCACGTCGGAAAGTCACCACTGAAGCTTTTGAAGGTTTGCGAGGTAGCTTCAACCTCTTTGGGACAGTTTCACGTTTCGTCCCGGCTTAGTTTGGGGGAACTCGTCAGGGCATGCACCAAACTAAGCCGTTTACATGCCTACGTGAGTGGACACCCCTTGTGAGGAACACAAGGGAGTGTACCAGACCGATGGGGATGAGCGTATATCCGAGATTTTGAGAGAGTCTAACCGGGACAGCGTGCGCGCTAGCGCCCCCTGTACGCTGACCGATGATGTTGGCCAAGCGTTACAGGCAGATAACGCAGGATACTTAAGACGCAAGATGGTACTGCGCGCGCGACTTAAGTAAGAGCTGAGAGAGGGCGCTCGCTACATTTTCATCTCTAAACTCTTTAATTATTTTATCTGACAGTTGTTCAATATTTGGTAGGGTACAATAAAATGTCATCCCTCTGTTTGATATTTCCTTACTTTCGCATTGTTCTCTTCTCTCTTTGTTTGGTAATATGACGGTTGATTTAATAAAGAAAGCAATAGAATACAAATGGGAAAGCATAAAACCACATGCTAAAGATTTAAAAAAAGAAGAGTTCATTAAAATGTTAGAGTTTGTATTAGAAAATAATGTCTGTGTTTACAAAGGAAGTTACTTTAAACAAATTAAAGGTTGTGCAATGGGCAATGGACGAATAAAATTTACGTTTCAAGTCACGTCTGGCATTTGTAACCATGGATATTATCAAATATTTTCATAACCTATTCACAAAATCAAAGTTGATCGATTTATCTGAGAATCGAGATTTAGCCGCGTCTTTTGATTCTAAACAACTTTTCTCAATAAACTTTCTCGATATCTTTTGAAACAAAGGCACTTCATTCTTAACAATTTTCATTAAATCAGTTCTAAACCACCCTGTATATTAATTGATTTGGCTCATTTCCTCAACATCTTAGTTTGAGACCAAGCAGGAGCGATTCCCAAAATATCAGAGTCTAACTCGAAAATTGTTCGTCATTTACACCTTACCGGCACTCAATCCGTGGACACACTGTATATATGTGCGGAGTACCAAAACACTTTCTTCAAAACTATAAATTCTATTTTTTTTATATCTCAGCAGAATGCAGCTCAGTCAAATGTCCCGCAAAAACAGCAGCAAAGTGTTACTCAACCTCAACAATCAAATCAACAAGTTGGTACTATACAAAACCACATTATCAATGGAATCGTATCTGGCGGAATGAACATCATTCAAAATCAAGTAAACACCAGTACCACAAGTTCTCCAGTTTTGGTGAGTATGGGCTATACTAATATAGCTTATTAGTATTCAGTTACTATCATTCAATCAGGGCTGTCTTGAGCAGGCGTGTGCCCCTCGTCGTGGGGCTGCATACAATCGGTAATGCAATCCCTCAAGCAGTTATCGGCTACCCTGCTTCGGATAAGAAAAATTCATATTGGCGGAACACACTTTTTATTTTGAATTTTTTGTCCTACAGCAGAGCCACTTGCAGTCAACTTCTACAGCAAGTAAACCAGCTACTCAGACATTGACCAATCAGCAATTGGAAATTAACGCTCTGGCAATAAAATTGATGAACTTTGGCCAAGAGTTCCAAGCAGCAGGTAATTAGTCAACTGTAGTCATTTATATGGAGAACGCCTCAAGAGGTTGGGAATTTTTTGATCCAATTCGACAGAAACGTTGAACTATCAAAAACTTGAATTGAAACTTCAGGCAGTGCTGGCATATTTTACATATAATTTGGCTTTTCCCAACAGTGTTTTCTTTTATGTTCTTTCTTGTTTTCAATTTATATCATTTACTTTGAAGATGCGCTGAATGTCGAATTACCGCTTAGGAGTTAATTCTGTAATAGACGACCTATGGCTTATTATTAACTCCAATAGGTCATTTTTCATCATTAGAATCGAACTATATCCATGAGAATACTGAAAATTCAATCGCCGCCAAAAGTAGAAAACTATCTTTTAAATTGGGCTCCACACTTTGGCCGTTCAAACAGTGGAAACTTAGGACGTTATATCCATTTTCTATTCCTCACTCCTCCTGTACCTTTCTTCCTAACAAGCCATAGGACAATGTCGGCTGTCTCTTTCGTAGAATTGTGTAGTAACGAGTGACTTAGCAGACGATCTATCGCTTTCACCCAATTTTATCATTTTAATACCGAATTATTCAAATTTCGCGAAATATTGAAGTGTGTGATTTCATATATTATGAGTTTATAGCGAAATAAAATGAGAAAAACATAAACATATGATAATTCTTGTTACATGCAAGATATTTATTGTTGGAATGGTATTGCATGGGCATAATTTCATTATTATTAGTTGCTGCAACTAAATGGTCTGTGACGACCCTTTGATGTTATATCCGAGCGGATGTATTCCATCCATTATAGCTTCAAGAAGAATATACATGCATCTTATATGATTTCTACGTCACAAACGCTCTCCACATTGACATCCAATAATGGTAATAAATCATGCTTGTTACTGGGTGTTCCGGGGTTTAATGCTTCTTCCCACACAATCTGCATGTGTTAGGGGTTGAAAGTTGTGGATGAACAAAACTGTAATGGTCGACTTTCATTCGGTGACAAATTTCATCAGGTACCATCGTCTCAAAGTAAATGAGCCATGAAGAAAGTGCACATACTGAAAACGTCTTTGAACTAACTATTTTTTCAAAAAAAAATTTTTTTCTTTAAAATTTCTGCACGCCTGTAAAGAAGATACAAAGACCTTGCCAAAAAAGTACCACATGATTCACTTTCCTTATTCAAAAAGTTCAGAGGGTTGATGGGGATGGCACAGGGTGCAACAAAAATCCTTCAAAAATGCATAAAAATTTGGTAAAAGTGTAACAAAAATTGACATGTTTCAGGATTTCGTTGCCAAATATTTTTCTTCTGAGAAAATGAATTTGTTCCATAATTTTGACGCGCACTGTATATTCTCACTCCTAGAGGATTCTTTGTTATGTTCCGATTTGAACGATTCCACTATAGTGCCTCTCTGTCAATTCCCTCTCTTTGAATAGGCATCTGAATGCATATTTTCAGATAAATTTGGGCTTCAAGTGCTGTAGGCTATGGGAGTATTTTTTAGAATTTTTTGAGGTAATGAACGTCCAACAATTCGTGAATGTGTTTAATCTCCCATATTATTTTATTTTACAAGTGATTCGGGAAGAGTAATATTAATGAAGAAGACGAAACCATTATTCATACCAATTATGTATATCTCTTGTTCTTTTCCCTCAAAATTTTAACCCATTGACTCTAGTTTAGTCCAAAAATTCCTAACCTTTCTTGGTGTTCCAATACACATGTAACTGAGTATCCTCACATATTGTCTATGTTCTTCAAATTTCTTACATATATAAATAAACTTTTCAGCCCATGCTAAACAACAGGAACAACAACGTCAGTTACAACAACAGCAGCAACAGAAAGCATCGAATAATGCCAACAACACAATAATAAACTTATTAAACAGTGGGCCAGTGAGTAATATAAATAGTGAAAGTAACGCTGTCGTGGTGAACGCGATCAACAATTCTTTGCTACCTCAACAGATACAAACAACCACCCCGCAAAAACTTTTAACATCGCGGAAAATGACTGTCATGAATTTGCCATCAAATGCTCGAGTCATAGGCCACGCCAGTAACTTGGTTGTGAATAATAATCGTTTGGCAGAACTGAATAGTTTAAATAGTCAATTGAGTGGACAACAAACCATAACTTTGACTTCTGTGAACAGTAACGAAAGTTTCAGTTATACGGCAGTTCCTGTTAAACAACAAGTAGTAAGTATTTTTATCATATTGATATCATTCCTACAAAGATATAAGTATCTGAATTAATGATAGAATGGGTGTTGTGTGACGAGGTGGAATGCAGCATCTATTGCAGATATCCTAAAGCCTGTCCTCACTAGTTCAACTCAGTCAAATGCATAAGTCATAGCGCAAGTCATGACACGCGTGTGTTGATGATCGAAAAGCATGCCTCTTTCAAGTTGAGCTGGGTCGCATTTCGCAGATCTTTATGTCTTTTCGTGCTTCCCGCGATAGTTATCATTTGGAAAAATGCCTTGTACTACCAATTTATTTCATGTTATTGATCGCAATGTTGATGCTGAAATTTCAACTGAATAAGCGGGAATTAAACTTCAAAAATTAAATGACAGTTGATATTTTATTGACTCTAAAAAACTATTTATGTTTCAATTCGAATATTGAATTCAAACGAGTCTACTTGATAAAGGCTATCAATACAATCATTAAAAAAATACAGAATTCTCTGTAATTCCTTTACATAATATATTTCGATATTGATATCTAACGATATACTTTTATTGCCTTCAACGCACTACGTTTTCAATGACTAATTATTATTATATATCAACTGGCATAGATGATGTGAGGTCAGGAGCTTTTACGCGCCTGTTCAAACTCGTTGCCAAAGCACCTGTCACCTGTTCACGTATTTTTGAAAATATTGAAAAAATAAAATTTTCAATGGGTAAGTGCCTTAATCTACGGACTCATTAGGCGAATCTTACAATCCACGAATTCGACCTTCGTAATTGAACAGAAAAACTACTCTACAAATATCGAGTCCCTAAGTCCTTTCTTTCGGAAGTTATTGGGTTTGCGACTGCCCTAACCGCTGATGGTAAATGAAATATCTTCCGGAAGAATTTACTGGGAGACTTGATACTTTGTAGGTTTGGAGTTAAATTACAGAGGCCGAATTGCCAAAATCCACCCAATGAAGGCGCATTCAAAATTTAATTGTTCCAATTTTTCCAAAACTACAAATCGTATCGAATTAATATCAAGTACTTCAATTAAAATGGCAGCTTGAAAATTCATGCAGAATTTCGTGAGTACCAGAATATATGATTATTAGACTGCCACCTACAAAATATTTGAAAAAAAATGTAGAAATGTTTTTTTTTTATTGATTTCGAAAAAATTTCTTACTACTATATCTCTATGTAATTTTGTATCATGCAGCATGTATAAATTATTCAACTAACTACTCTGTTTCAATTGGGTGGCATCTGTATATCTTGTACGATATGAAGGAAATAACATTGACATTTCAATCATCACCGAAATTTGACATGTTTTTTCTAAATCTCCGATAACAAATAGCGGATCACATTGAAGTTTGAGATATTGTTGTTCGATTGTCCCCGAGAAAAAATGTTTCAACAGAATGTGGAAAATTTTAGAATACCTTTTTTCATTTTCAACCACTAAATCAAAGCACTTAGTCGCGCGTTGGTATTCTTCAAATGATAACGAAGTTTCAATCTGGTTGCATCAGTACTTCTTGAGGTATTGCGGAAATAACGTTAAAATTACACAGACCATCGAAATTTGGTAAATTATTTCCTTATGTCTACGAAAGTAAATATCGGATCGAATTGAAATCTCGAACAAAGAGTCCCTGGCCAAATTATTAGACTCGCTGCGAAATCTCAAGTATGAAGGAATTATTATTTGAATATTCAATCATTAAATCTAATGTAAATATTTAATATACTTCATCCATCAATGGTTTTCACTAATAATTCAGTATATTTATTTTAAATAATTGACTGTGTTCTGAATGTGATCAGATCTTAAGCAGCTTCTCTCCTCATTAGCTTCCCCACATTTTCGTTGAGGTTCACGTCGGAGGTATTAACCAGTCAATCCAAAAAAGGGATTTTTGTTCGCTGTAATAGGTTTTTACAGACCGGGCTGTATGGTTCTTCATTTGGGAACAAGTCTTTGACTTCTGGCAGCAACCGATTTTGCAAAACTTTTTGTACAGGTCTTGTCTCGTTATGCCTTTTACCAAGTACAAACTTCCTGTAACTTTTTCGCAGATCACTAACCAAACCATCACTTTAATAGGTTGCTCAACAGTCGCAGTGAGGATGAAACTTTTCTCAACGGAGATAACGTACAAACCGAGTTTTGTACTGCAAAATTTCCAACTTGCTCCTGATGCTCGCTGATGCAAACCCACCAATAACAAAAATTAAGCATACAAATACTAAAATCAGTGCAGTTTCTTGAACGCTTAATCGTAGATGATTGATTCCATATAAAATTACAGTTCTTCAAACACCCACATCTTTTTATCTGTTTGGTCCGATTCAAGTGCTTTGCCTTCATTGCAGATGTTAAAGTCGGTTTCTTGGCGTATCGGTAGGCCTTGAAATCCAAATCCCTGAATTTTCTGTGTACAGTGTTCAGGAGCATTCACATTTCAATTTTGATTTGGTGATTTTTGTGATTACGATCTTTTTTCCAGACAAATTTTCTTCGGACATCGTTCTGATCTTATAGACAGATTGACTTTCTTCCACTTTTCTTTCCTTGTCAGGGTTCATCCTTGATAGGATTCATCTGTTTTTATGAGTCGTACGCTAGCTTCAGAAACATTCAACATTCTTGAAATTTTGTGGTTATATCGAACTGTCTAATCGGACAGCTAGTCGAGTTCGAACTCTTTACTGGATGAATTGAAATTGGCTTGGTACCAAAGTTACTTTATTTGCATCCTTAATTTACTAGAAGGGGGTGACTTGAAGTCCATGGCTCCTAATAACAGTGCAGCGTGTTTTTGTTTACGCAATCTGAAGATGATTCAAAGTGATTTGCCAAATTCCGTATATCCTCAAAAAAAATCCAATGTATTCACATTGAAAACAGATCCACCTCAACCACATTTTTGAAGTATTAACGTAAATTATACAGTGTTTACAGTAAACTTCAACAATATTTTAATCGGTTATAGACTATGTCATGACCACTCGGAATGTCGAAAAATTTTCAGGTAAAATTTTCACCGGTTTCAAGATAATGGGCATTTTGGAAATTCGTGAAAATTCGCTACCTTTCCTAGATATTTCGGAACCCATGTCTCTATATTGGTACTGACTCGGAAAAATTTTTTACTGAATATTGTTGATGAGTGCCGCTTTTAGAATGTGTGAAATAATTTTCAAAAATTGATATAATCCTGCAAAATGGGAATGAAATGACAGATTTAAATTATACATATTTTCATTCTCGTAACTTTTACCCGATCTATCTAAAAACTTCACAATTTTTGACGAACGGTTGCGAAGTTATCGAGATGAAATGACGAAATAGTAATTGAAAGTAAAAAATTCATTGCTTGGGAATTTTCAGAAAAATGGAAAACGTACTGTAACTCGATTTATCAAAACGTTTAGAATAATTAAACTATTTATTTACACTTCTTTACACACTACTGTTCTAATAACTGAACAACTTATTCTATCGAAGTCTGTGCACAATTTATTTCCACACTAATCTATTTTCACTGATCACTTTTCGCTTTGAGTAGCTCCGCTGAATTAGTCCCTGTGCTGCTCCGCGCCCGGTCTTATATATATCGTGGAACTACTAGCGTTTGCTAGAATTGACCAGAGTGCTCCAGTTACAGGCGAATGACTTGTAGACGTCTGGAGGTTCCGGGAACTTTCTCGCACAGACACGGCCGTACTCGTAACACTGTCCCCTCCTTAAGCCTGTTCTTTCTCAGAATGAATCATTTATCCTTTTCATAACTGCATACGGTCCTTCCCACTGTCTCTGCAGCTTCGGTGAAAATCCTCTTCTTCTTTGCGGGTTATACAACCACACCAGATCTCCTGCGGTAAACCCTCCTTCAATGGCCTTGATCTTATAGCGCATTATCATCCGATCACTTGCTTGCTGCATTTGATTGCGCACGTTGTCATGAATGTAATCTAGCTTACTCCTCAATTTACTGACGTAGTCCTCCCCGGCTTCATCTTCTCCAGGCTTACAACCAAACTCTAGGTCACAAGGTAGTATAATTTCTCGGCCGAACATTATATTGGCTGGAGTTTCCTTAGTAGACTCTTGAACCGAAGATCTATATGCCATGGTGAATAGATGCAAATATTCGTCCCAGTCCCGCTGGTGATCGGAGACTACTTTGGCTAGATATTTTCCCATGGTCCTATTCATTCGTTCGACCTTGCCATCGGATTGGGGATGCAGAGGTGTGGTTCTTGTCTCATTAATACCCAATTTTCTACAAACTTCTTGGAATATAGTCGACTCGAAATTTCGGCCTTGATCACAATGCAGCTCTAGAGATATTCCAAATCTGCAGAAGAATTCTTTGACCAATTTATCAGCAACCGTATTTACATCTTGATTAGGAATACCGTACGCTTTCACCCATTTGGTAAAATAGTCCATCGCTACCAAAATGTACTTGTTTCCGTGATCTGTTTCAGGAAACGGGCCCGCGATGTCGATAGCTACTCGTTCCATGGGAGATTCGACTGCATTGCTTCATTGGAGCCTTTCCTTTACCATAAGGGCCGTTAGCAGCAGCACAAGCTTCACATGTTCTACACCAGTATTTAACATCTTTTTTGCAGTTTATACAATAAAACCGCTGCCTGGCTTTCTCTAGCGTCTTAGTAATCACAAAATATCCACCTGAAGTTCCATTATGTAATCTGATCAAAACGTCTGTAACTCGACTCTTCGGCATAACCAACTGGCTCCTCTGCTCAGATCCATCGTCATTCTCCCAACAACGCTTCAGAAGACCTTTATCGATCTTCAACGTTTCCCATTGTGCCCAATACGACTTAACATTTTGACTTAGCCTGGATACTTCTTCCCAAGTAGGTCCTCTACCACTCTTCTTCCAACTCAGGATTACTTTAAAGTCTGAATCTTTTTTTGTGCTCGTTGAATTTCTTGGAGTAGCCAGTCATCTTCAATTACTGTGGTCAATCTCAAATCGGCCTTATCTTCCACACGTGAGCTATATTTCTTGGGGCATGGTCTTCTTGATAAAACATCTGCATCTTCCTTGACCTTGTTCGAGGCAACTGTGCTTATTCCGGATTCTCGGAGTGGCCATTTAGATACACCAATACGAGGTTTTTCCTGAAAAAGCGTATTAAATATTCGAGTTGTCCTGTCAAGGCGTTGTGGAAGGGCTGCCTGATGGTCCCCCCTCTCTATGCAATCCCCTCAATGCGCAGTTCGAGCCGTAGAGCTCTGCGAGTAAGTAGGATTTACGTGTGCTCGTTAAAAGTAAACCCTTTTTAACCTGCCGTCGGCATGGAGCTCTCTCTGATTGAGGAACAGCGCTTCAACATAAAGTTTTTTGCAAAGCTATTTAAAAATGGTCGTGATTTTGCGTCGTCTTTTAGCTCGTGTGGCCCGAGTTCGATCGGATTTGGCTTTCTGGATCCTTCATCACGCGCCTAGTCAGACGTCTCTCGTTGTGCGTGAGTTTTTGGCCCAAAGCTCAATCACTGTAACAGAACACCAACCTCATTCACCCGTTTTATCTCCTTGCCACTTCTTCCTGTTCCCGAAATGCAGAATGGTGCTCCAGAGGCGGCAATTGGGGGATGTGGAAGCCATCAAGGCTGAAACGACACGGCAAATGAAGAACCTCACAACTGAAGATTTTCAGCGATCGTATCAGCAGTGGAAACGGCGTTGGCAGAAGTGCATCTTGTCTCAGGGAGAGTACTTTGAAGGAAACCATATTGAAATACCTGATTAATTGTAAAATAAAGTGATCATTCCACTTTTATACGTATTTTCCGGACAAACCTCGTATATTATATTGGGTACTCAAATATTGTCGAACTTGTGGTTCAACACCAACTAGTGATTATACCATTCCACAGGGTGATTCATGAGTGACCTTGCATACGTCAATGGCGGATACAGTACTTCAAGGTGAGTCAAGATCCGCCGAAAAAAAAATTTTTATTCATTGGTTACGAGGATACAGGATACAGGCTGTTTTTTATGTTTGGTATGAAACTTTGATAAGCGATATTTCTGAAATGCTTGAAGTTATTTCAATGAAATTTGCCAGTAATATTCCTTTGTTAGAGCTTGTCAATATTTAATTCTGGGTAAATTCAAATCCAAGGCCGGGCTGGAAAAATTGTGATCTCATGTTATCTGTTGAAAAACATTTTCTGACCGCTTTTTTGAAAAACTATTATTTGATTCGAGAAGCCAAGGAAAAATTCTACAATAATCGCTCTTCAATTTGGATGGCACACCCAAACTGTTTCAACAAAAAAATCGATGAAGAAAAATTCGTAAGAAAGTTTTTTTCATTTTCGACCGAACATTATTTACGAATATTGTTTGACTGAATTTACTAAAATTCATTTTTGGTTGAAACAAAAATCTTGAAAGCAACAAGCAACATTTATTGAATATTGTATAACAGTGAATCCATAACTTGAAAGAAGATATAAGCTACTCAGAGTAAATTTTCGAAGTGCCCTCCTCCGACTTCGATGCATTTCATGCTGCGCTTCAATAAATTGAACCTCGCTTTCCGAATATTTAACCTGTTATTTCGCATTTCATCAGCAACTGCCACTATTCGCGCGGTCAGAAAATGAAGATTTTCAGCAAATAACAGGAGATCACAATTTTTCAACCTGGCCCTGGATTTGATTTCACCCAGAATGGCATATCGACAAGTTCTAACAGAAGAATATTACTGTCAAATTTCAACAAAATAACTTGAAGCATTTCAGAAATATCTCTCATCAGAGTTTTATATCTAACATTCGAAACACCCTGTATCTTCGTATCGAAAGAACAAAAAAAATTTTTTTCCTGGATCTTGACTCGCCTTGAAGTCCTTCATCCAACATTGACGTTTGTAAGGTCACTCATGTATCACCCTCTATGTATGTTGGCGGATCTCAATATGAGCATTCGTTAGGACACTTTCCCCACCTGCACTATCTCCTTGATATTCAATTTTCAAAATTAAACATCAAAGGCAATATTTTAAAGCCACAAACTTGTCCTTCTTCCTTCACTTCGCTTACCAATTAATTATCCCTGAACTATTAGAGGTAGAGCGTATTTTCCTTTATGTTGTATGGATGCGGACTAGTGAATTCGGTCATCCTGAATGTTTATAATCAGATTTTGTCGGACTGGTGTTCAATGCTAGGACATTCCTATTACAATATCATCTTATTATATCCAAAAATAAAATAAGTACTGCATATCTTAGGTTTTACGATTTTTTCATTCATTAACATAACTTCTTGATTTCTTCTGAGGCTTTGTTGGAAGCAGCATCGTATTTTCGCTGTTTGATACCAATATAGATTTGCTATTATTCGAACGTCTTGTCATGTGAACTTTATCGAAGGCTCTTTCAAAATCAATTACACACACTAAACATCTTATCCCGACATCTTTGAGCTAATACCTGCGTTCCAAATGAAGCTTTGCGTGTTCCATATCCGTTCCCAAAATAAAATTTAGTATCTTGGATGTTACCTCCAAATTTTTTCGTATAATTTTCATAAAAATCAATTAAAATTAAAGAGGAATCCAACGCGACAAATCGTACTAACGATGTGACCATTCGAGCAAACCATTTCGAGATTACCAAACTTCTCTTTAATATCTTAAAATTTCCATCCAATTCTGATAAAAAAAAAATCTTCCAATATGCCACGATATTGGTTATCGGTTGTAGCACGTATATCATTTCCACGGACGATTAACCTTTGGCATCTACTTCATCCAGTAAATTCTTTTTTTGTAATGGAGGTAGCGTACCATTTTTTCTAGTAATTTTTTACCGTATAAATACAATATGAAATATTTATTTAGTGTTCATTAATCAACAAATTAAGCGTCAGCTGCCGCACTTGTGGTACAGCTAGGAACTGCAGGTGTTTAAAGCTGTGAAATTTTTTTTTTTTAATAATTAATTTCCACCGGACCCAATTTCATGAATAGTAAGTAGTTCACATCATAGTTACATGAAAATTTTTGGGAAAGGTGCATGTCAATATACATAAGTCAAGAATGCAACAAAACGCTTTACTTCTTCGGAATTCTTTGGTACAGGATATGAAATAGCATCAATTTTCTGTGGATCTGGCTAAATGCCTTTATCCAAAATGATATGACGTAGATACAACAGTTCCTTCTTTAAAAAACCACATTTACTAGGATTCAATTTCAAATTAACCTCTCTCAGGCGTTAAAATACTTTCACAAGATTTTGATTATGGTTTTGCGAAAATGGCCAAAAACTATTAACACCAACTAAGTAAATGAAACATGATTCGTAATTTAAACCTGGCATAGCTATTGTCATAAGCCTCGAGAATGAACTGTGGCTAGTTTTTAATCCTATTCCTAGTCTTTCCATTTGATATTGACCTCTTTCAGTTGTAAATGCTGTATATGGTCTGATATCGGGATGTAATTCTAACTGGTAATATTCTTGCGCTAAATTCAGATGAGGAACGTAAATTGTTTCTGACAAGGAAATAAGAATTTCAGTAATATTTGGCAGAGGAAATCACCTTTTATTTGCTTGTTCAGTAATCGGTAATCTAGCACTACTCGAAATTTCTCAACTCCGGTTTGATCCGGTTTTTCGGTACGATTAGTAACGGTGAGGACGATTCAGATTTGGCTTCCTTTATAATTCCGTCTTGTTTTTTTTTCTACTTGATTATGAATTTCCTTTTCCTGTGAATGCGGTAATCTATACGGTTCAACATAAACTGGTTGAGCCTCTGGATTGAGTAAAATTAGTTAAAGTTAAAGGATCACTGCCTAGATGGAAAATATGTGCATATTTGGCAAAAATTTTTTGTACGGAAGTTATCTCTTCCTTGTTCAATGATTTCATATTAATTAAATAAAATATCATCTACCCTTCTAGATGATATTTCAACGCGCTTATTCTAGGGAACAGCGCGTTATCATTTCGCCACGATGTCTGTAATTTTCGAATTTTAAGCCGAAAATGGTCTTAAACGATTGGGTTGAACTCCCTTAAGAAGAATCCGTGGTCTAATTCGATTCTGTCCATCCGTCCGTCCGCATGTGCTCTAAATTTCGAAGGAAAATACTTACCGACTTGAAATTGTCAGATTAGGTCTGGAGTTCAAATATCCCGATTGAGTTCGTTAATGGGTGGAATCGTTTGGAAAGTTCAGAGTTAGGCCCTTTTGAAATTTTGAGGGTAATTCCTCGATATCTCATGAAGTATTGGCTCGATCGAATTGAAACTTCGTGGGCAGTTTTGGAATACCAAAGCGCAACTCAGCAAAATTTCATGTGGATCCACTTGTTAAAAATAAAAAAAAAATTTTATTCGAAAATTTTTGAAATTTTTGATGAAAATTTTTTTCTCTGAAAATATTGATTAGATTTCAATAGAATTTGTCTCAAACCTTATAGTCAGCATTTAATAACAAAGTTCCAAATTTCAATTCTATCCGATATTCACTTTCGGAGATATAAGAGAAAAAAATATGCCAAATTCCGTTGTTATTTGGAATTTTAACGTTATTTCCGCAATATCTCAAGAAGTAAAGATGCAATCAGATTGAAACTTCGTAATCAAGTGGAGATTACCAACACTAAACTAGGTGCAAAATATCGTGTCGATCTAATAGTTGAAATTTGAACAAGCGCGTAAAAGCTCCTGACCTCACGTTAGTGCTTTACTAGATTTTTTTTACCGTAATTTATAACATCAAATTTTGAAACTCTCAAGTTTCGGTAGAAAATTTTTCAATTTTATTTGTCTATCGTTAAAATTCAACAATTGAATTGGAATTCTATTCTCTTCGGGTTTTGCGATCATTCCCGCGATGACAACGCTTTTGCATATTTGTTCATCTTCAATGACACATTCTTCTGTTTTCTCAGTAGGACAATAGTGAATTATTTCGCATCTTGGAGTTATAACAGTACAATATTCAACTTTGGATTTCAGTGGTACAGCAATTTCTTTATTATTATTCTCTAGTTTTAAAATGAAATTTTCGTAATAAATTACTGCTGAAAAATTGTGAGCAAACCTTGAATTTTTTAAGATTTAAGGAATGGTTTGGGTGCCCATGAAAGATGTGGATCTGCTTACACCTTTAATTTCAATTTTTTCTTTATTATCTATATTTTCTCTTTCAGCTAAAAATTCTGGAAATATACAACTAATTCTTGCGCCTGTATCGATTAAAAAATTTAATTCCCTATTGTCATACCTCAGTGAAACATAATTCAAAGCATTCATATTATATCAAACTAGAGAAAAAATCAAGGGATCCAAGAAAAATTCCCAATTTTTTGAGGTTTTTCAAGTGGCTGTATTTCCCTCAAAAATGCTCGTACTGAAATTTTAAGAGCACGATTTCGAAGCTTGAAGTTTCTTCTTTTGAGATCATATGATGAAACAATTTTTCGAGCAACTTGTTTCACTCAATCCGGATAAATACCGAAAAAAAATTTTTTCCGTTTTTTTTGCTCTACGAAGATGGAAAATCTTTTCTCAACTTAACCACTATATATATCGGATAACTTGATCATTCAGCTTAAATTGCTAAGTTATCGAACTTTGAACGAAGCAGGATCTTTTTGTCTTTAACCCTCAATATCTCAGCAACCGCTGATTGCATAAGAAAAATAAAGGGAGTTTTGAAATCCCGAAAAAACCCCCCACAAAAATCAGCCACGGTTTTGCGAAAAAAATTATTCCTTACGTTAATTTGGAAATCGAGAGAAAATTTTGTTTTGTTGGCTTTCAGGATAATCAGGCGCTAAGTTGAAAATATCGAGAAAACCAGTAATGTTAAGTGCGCCTTTTGCAGTTCAATATGTCCACAGAAACTCAACAAAGTTTCGATTCAATCCATTGAGCGTTTTTTTTGTTTTATTCGATCGAATTTTCGAAAAACATTAAAGGATCACGATTTTGATTTCAAATGATCAAAATGTTCAACAAAAAGCAAAAAAAAATGTTTTTGTATTTTTTTAATGCAGTTTTATTGGATTTTATTAATTCATGGAAAAAATCATTTTAAAAAAAATGTTTTTGGAAAATTTAATATTTTTCAATGGCTCCAAACATTCAAAAGGACAAAATTTGTCATTTTCAAAGCGATTCTGTTATTGCATTTTATGATTTTCCTGAGTTTCAAACTTCAGCTGAATTAAAATTTTAATTAAATTTTAAATGAAGTTGATATACCCAATCGAATTTCGAACTGGATCTGCAAGCTTTTCAGAAATTTTTTATCCATTCTTACAACGCTCAAGAAACTGTTTTTTTTAAACTACTCCTTTTGCATTACAAAAAAAAATCATAAGTTCGCAAAAATCAAAAATTCATTACGATTTTGGTTAGAAGTCATTTATCAGAACCGGAGGTTGCTCGTTTAATCACTCTGCTTGAAGAAGGTTACAACCAACGTGATGTTGCCATTCGGATGGGTGTAAGTCAATCCGTCGTTTCGAACGTATGCGCGATTGGGAACTTCTGCGAAGATGCCAGCGCCCTGACGGTTAAATTTGGAACCTGTCCAAGCTAGAAGTTTTATGTAAACAAACCGTCGAAATGTAGCGGAGAACGATCATTTATTGAGCAGAGCTGCAATATTCAAAGAAATTATTATAATTTTGTATCAATCAGATTTCTTGAGAAGGAACTTTTCGTTTGGATCACGATATAAAGTCGTGCTTTAGATGGTGCCTGAAATATAGTTTCCATGTTGTTTTTGTGTCTGTTGCTTGGTGGATCAACATGAACCAATATCTAAGTTAACATGAATTTCTGGAGAAATAGGCGCCTCAACAAGTAATTCAAGGGCTTTAATTAATGTGAAGAAGTGCTGAATGTAGGCCATTTTATGTGGTAAATCTAGAATCAGTCTGAGTGATATGACTTGCTTGTTCTCGTTTACAAACGAGACATTCAATAAAATGAAAAGATAGCCTTTTCTGCTTTAGTTCTTTTTCACCGTATTTTAAAAGGGAAGGAAACAGATAGATATATAATGATTTTATTTTCATATCATGGCAGCTCAAGGTACTAGAAAAATGAAAAATCTCACAGCTAGTTTAACCAAAACTACCTATGTACAAATGAAAAATATGAATGTATTAATATAAATAACTTTAGCTATTATCAACAATAACAGTAGGTATATCTGGTTTTTATCAGTTTTTCAATCAGGTCCCTCTCTTTGAATATGATTTTGTGTAGTATATGAAGTAGGTAGCTGTAGAAGTGCTCGGTAGTTTCTCTGAAGAAACAGCATTCTTCATCAAAACTCTATTATTTCCATTTACTCCTAAAAACATATGGACATGAAGTTGTTTTGAAATGAATACATTGTAATTTAACTTTATGAAAATAATCATCTTCAAAGGAATGCAGTTAACAGGTATTTCGTGACCTGTTTTCCAATCTTTAATCTTTTTTCCTCAGTATCGTTGTTTATTCCGGAATAACACAAAAAATAATTTTTCAATCATGATATATATATATATATATATATATATATATATTTATATTGGGTATAAGGGTCTAGAGGCTCATGTATCATTTGAGTATAAAGTGAACTCTTTTTTCTTTACCGAGCTTTCGCAAATTATTTATTGCTTCATCAGGGTTTCTAAAATAACAGATACAATTTAGTAAACTTGACAATAAAACAATATAATAATTTTGTTATTACCGAAGTTGAGGTTATATAAAACTGGATATTTCACGAAACATTTCTCGATACCTTCACGATTTAACAGATTCACATCAATAAAACGCTGGACGAACAACGAGGGACAGTGTGAACATTCATTTTCTTTCATTTAATAATTTAATTTTGCGTCTCAAGTGATGTTTTCATGTTTGACGTTGATAAGACACATTGACGTGTTTCGTTTGTTATTATGTATTTTCTTTCTCACTCATCTAATGGACCCTCATAATATTTATTCATTTTGATCATCTCCAGTAGGTAGCTATATATATTACTCAGTTTTTGTGTGTCAGATTTCTTATTTATTGTATTTTCCTGTTCATTTATCTGGATCATTTCATGTATAAGTCTTTTGTGATAGTTGTTTTCTGTTTTGAGTATTTCCACATTTTGAAAGTCAATTTTGTGGTCCAAGGTATGGGCATGCGTTGCTAGCGCACATCGATCTTTATAATGAGTTATATCAGACTTGTGTAGGTTTATTCTACTTTTCACCCATTGGGATGTTTGACCAATATACTTATTTCTACAATCCTGACAGTTCAGTTGATATACTACATTACTCTTTAATGTTGTTGGTATTGGATCCTTAAGTTTACTGTATAGAGATTTCACTGTTTTTTGATTATACGTTGTTAGTAATACCTTTTCATCTTTGAAAATAGATTTCAATTTCGATGTTAATTTGTTGATGTTTGGGAAGGATGCATAAAGTTTATCTTGTTTGTCCCTATTATCTCGATTGTTATCCTCTCTCGACGCAGGTGTTATGATGTTTGAAGCATACAGAAGTTTATTCAAAAGTGTTTTTGGGTGGGAATTTTGGCTCAAAGTTTCATATAATTTTTTTAAACCATCTTGTTTGAAAGATTCGTGACATATCTTTACGATTCTGTCCTTCATTCCTTTTATGAAATTGATTTTTATATTTATGTTATGATTTGAGTGGTAGTTTATGAATTTATTTGAGGTTGTATTTTTTCTATACCAGTTTAATTTGATTTTGTTGTTTTGTCGGTGAACTTTTGTGTCAAGAAAAGGTACTCCATGATCTTTATCTTCCATTTCAATAGTGAATTGTAAGTCTTTGCAGTATGAATTGAAACACTTCATCGTGTTCTCGATCTCATCTTCTGGTAATGCTACTATAATATCATCAACCAATTTTTTGATGAATAAATAAATAAATTCATAACCAGTTTTATATAACCTCAACTTCGGTAATAACAAAATTATTATATTATGTTTTATTGTCAAGTTAACTAAATTGTGTCTGTTATTTTAGAAACCCTGATGAAGCAATAAATAATTTGCGAAAGCTCGGTAAAGAAAAAAGAGTTCCCTTTATACTCAAATGATACATGAGTCTCTAGACCCTTATACCCAATATTGTATTTCTTAAGACTCTTAATATAGTTGACTATATATTTATTTATATTCTTTTAAGATCGAGCATTACATTCTTTGGTTTATCACAGTGTAGACAGAGGAAATGTAAACGGGGTACCATACATTTTTCCGTATGATACAAGAGCACAGATAAAAACCTCAACAAAAATTATGTCTCCCCGTATAAGTGTTGTAATTGTTTGAAGAACATGAATGGCATCTTTTTCATTGGAAAATAATTTTTGCGTCATCTTGAACAATTGATTTATTTAGTTTATGGTATCTGTTAAGGTTTTCTTGAAGTAACTTGGATTGTTCCACTACACAGATTTGGTGAGAGAATCAAATCAGATTTGATCGATGTTTGAATCCCGAAATTTGAGAGGAAAACCCCAAACCGAAACAACAAGAGCTGCAAGAAAAGAAGGCAAAAAAAGGAAAAAGACTCACCTGGCTTGCCCGACTCCTTGTACTCTTAATCTTGATGGCGGTGGAACTTAAGACGAACTTAACTGTTTTCTTCACTAATAACTAGATGTGTGTCCTTTCTCACTCAGCTATGAACTAACTTAAAAACTAATAACCAGTTTTTTGTGCAGAACTGCGAACTTTTCCCTTTTAGATTGTGTCGAACAATTAATTTGACGAAATATCTTGACATAATATCTGAAACAGAAAGAGGGACAGAAAATCAGCAGGAAGCATCAAATAAAATTACCTACATTTTCTCTCTGACCAGGAGAGTCTTTCGACCAGGTCCGGTCCTCAAAATGATGATTATCAGATCCTCAGATAAACGAACAACGCTACAGGACCCTTATATTGGGGAATCATCTCCCATAGATCCATAATTGGATATTTTACAATAGAAATCTTGCCGAAATAAATTGAAAAACTTGTGACATATACTATGTCAGGATGACATCAATCATGATGAAACTTAGTAACTAGTGTGAGAATGCTGATGCACAGCTTTGAGCAGAGTTTCTTGATGACCATTTCATTAGAACAATATGTGGACCTTACAAAATTCTACATAAGCTTCAAGCTGAAAATTTTCAATTATGTTGTGGATTTAAATTCAATCCAATCAAAATTCTTTGAAATATTCGGAAAATAAACATTTGAATAGGTGTATCATTTTGGGAGTATTTTTTCCCATTCACGAATTCCTTACAAATATTGTGATTTGAAGTTTTTGTGTTCATGAAAACTACCGAAAACTCAATAACTCCCGAAAGAAACTACTTAAAACTCTATATCTGTAGAGTAGATTTTGAGCTTAATAACTCAAAGGTAATTTCGAAGTAACAAAAACCAAAATCCTGAGATCCTTTGAATTAGGTGTTCTAATTCTCGCATTTGTTTCAGATAAATCAACGAGTTGTCTCTGGTTCGAATGAGTCGAATAAACAGACAGCTTTATCGGCCCTTTTAGTGGGTACGCCAGCAGCAGACAGACCTGACATAGTCAGTTCGAACACCAGCTCGCTCCTTTTAGAAAAATTAGCTAGTTCCAGCTCGTCAAATTCTTCTCAAGGGTCATCACAATCCTTTTTACAAAACCCTAACAAACCTCAGCAAAAATTTGTTGTGCAGTCGCCTAAAATGAATACTGTGCAGTCACCGATGTCTAGTCCTCCTCAGCAAGCTGCCAACACGATAAATGTTCAGAGTTTGAAACTCTCTCAGTTGCAGAGTTTAGCAGGCTTACAGAATGTTCAAGTTCAGTTACCAGGCTTTTCGCAACCAATATCGCTTTCATCGACGGGGAACATCCAGGGTCATCCAACAGGACTGCTGGTATCGGTACCAGTGACGTCTTCTTCAGTGACTAGCACCATGTCTCAGTCAGCTAATAATGGTACAGGAGTTGTTAATACCGGACCTACAGTTGTGCTGGCGAACGCTGCCGGTTTGACAAGCTTGGGTAAATATTATTTCATCAATTTTACCATGGTACATAATATACAGGGAAATTTGGAAAGTGAGTTTTTATTTTCGAATGATGAAAATGAACAATTCAATCGCTTCTGTGTGGTGTCTCTGTTCCAATGGCCAAACTCAGTAAATCAATCTTAGAGTCTGGAAACAATTAGAAACAGAATATTTTCCAATCAGTTCTAAGCGAGGAAAGTGTTTCAGTTTGGTGTTCTTTCAACATTTCACTTCAGAGCTTACAGTACCTCGAATATAATGGGGAAATATTTGGAGGCCACAGTTCGTTTTGGGAAAATAAAAGTGAAATGAAGAATGGATAAATAAATAACATTGCGCGTTCTCACTGAAGAATTAAGAACATTCCAACAACAAAAATTCAAAAAATAATCACCGAAGCCTGCGAAAAGATGTATTCTCTTATTATCGTCGAGATGTACAAAATTTAACGCGTTCTAATATTTCTCGCTGCTATTCACTTGCGGCATGCTGACCGTAGGTGTTTGCCTGACCTTGATATGTGTAGCCCATTTCTGAAGAAATACATAAACTAGACTCGACCTTTATGACTTGCAGAGCTTTGCCGAGCACTGATGAGAAGTACTTCTAGCCCTAAGCACGGATTGAAAAGTGCTCCGGAGTCTCGAATATTATTCCCTCTTATTTATGGAATGCTCGCGAGTTCTAAGCACTTCATTCATCTTTGCAAGCACTTATCACTTTTTTTGTTGAATATTTGATTAACGAGGCCGAAGAAGACGATAATTCGTTTATTACGTTATCACTTTATCTGTTACTTTTTAATTTTGAGCCTACAATGGTCTCCAAGGGTTAAGGAAAAAATCTTTTCTTGGTAAAATTCAATTATGTTCATTTGTCTGGCCCACTGGTACTAAACGCTCTTACTTCCGAAAGGAAAGGCTAGATTCTTGAAGTTTCAGGCTTAGGTTGCGGTTCAAAACGTGCTGCTGATGTTCGTAAATGGGTTTCACAATACGAATACCATGACATACGCAAAATTTCGTGAACATAATGTCGCCAGAAATTGTAAAGAAAAATATCGATAATTCTGGAGATATTCGATAGGTATTATTCAGTAGGTACTTGAATAGGTGACCGCTGTAGGTATGATAACAGGTCAGTGCTCTTCTAGATTTTTCTCGCGCTTGTTCACTGGAATGAAATGAGCGTTATCATATCAATGAAAACTTATTTCGGGAGGATTTCGTAGCATTTTTTAGGTTTTTTCTGTTTTTTCACTCCCAATATCTGAAACAGAACTTATAAAAATGAAATAAAAATTGTTTTTTCGTGAAAAACGCCCTTGCGGATTGCAGGATCAAACTATTTGTCAAGGGCAGTTTCTTGGAAAACAGATTGCCTAATGAACTATACAGGAACAATATGAACGATAAACAAAGCGAAGTGTGAAAGAGTCAGATTTGTATTCTGAGACGTCACTGTTCGCTTTTTATCGTTTATATGGCAATCTGTTTTTCAAGAAACTGCCCTTGACAAAAATAGTTCAATCCTGCAATCCGCAAGGGCGTTTTTCATGAAAAAACAATTTTTATTTGATCTTTAATAGTTCTGTTTCCGATATTGAGAGTGAAAACCTAAAAAAAATAAGAAATGAATGTTATCATGTCGTCCAAATGTCTGTTATTTCGGAATTCCACGCCAAAAATGGCATTATACGATTGGGTTGGACTAATTCAGTATTCATGGGCAAATTCAATGATTTCTGCCCGCCCCTGGACACCTAACGAAAAAAAGAGTTAGCGTTTTGAAATTTTCAGGGAAGATTTGTTTTGGTAGTTGGGTACCTAGATGAGATTGGAGCTTGGATATCTCGGTTGAGTTCTATCATGGACAAAATCCGCCAAACAGTTTTGTAGTTTTCAGCCTGAAAATTGAGTTTTTATGATTTGATAGGTCTCTAAACCATCTTACCATCAAGAAAAAAATTTGAAGGAGGTGTTATTGTTGAGGGGTTCATTTTGGGCAGGATCAGAGAATCGCGAAAATGTAGATGTAGATGAAAGAAGAAAAATTTTATTTCTTCCCAGCCAGTCACGACAACAAGCAACGTCCATTTTCAAAAAATTTGTGTATTTATCGAAAAATGTGAGTATATTTGCCAGTTCAAACTGGCAATTATGCATTATTTGTCAATTAAGACTGAAAATATTGTATTTCTGTCAATTTGAACTAACAACTACAGCTAATTGTCAGTTTGAACTGAAAATTGACCATTATTGCCAGGTTGAGCTGATAATTGTTCGAAACTGCCAGTTTGAATTGACATTCTTTCATAATTGCCAGTATGGGCTATGTTTGATTCATAATTGCTCGAAGTGATAATTATCCATAACTGTCTGTTCAGACTCTAAATTTGGTCTATGTATATATTAGTCCGGACCGAAATTCATAATTTCGAATTTGAACCGACATTTAACCATAATTGCCAGTTTGAACTGGCAATTAAACATAAAAGCCAGTTTGACCTGATATTTATGGATAATTATGAGTCCCGACTGGCACGTATGGCTTGTTCGAAGTGATAATTATCCATAACTGTCTGTTCAGACTCTAAATTTGGTCGATGTATATGCTAGTTCGGACCGAAAATCATAATTTCGAATTTGAATCGACATCTACCCATAATTGCCAGTTTGAACTGACAATTAAACATAATAGCCAGTTTGACCTGATATTTATGGATAATTATGAGTCCGGACTGGCACGTATGGCTTGTTCGAAGTGATAATTATCCATAACTGTCTGTTCAGACTCTAAATTTGGTCTATGTATATACTTCTTCTTCTTCTTAGGACGCCGTCTCCCTACGAAGGTTGGCGATCCAAATGGCTATTGTTGTGCGGGAAACCGCAGCTCTGAAAATTTCTATGGACGTCTGTCCGAACCATCTACGTAAGTCCCTCAGCCATGAATTTTGTCTACGGCCGACTGACCGTTTTCCTTCGATCTTTCCTTCTATTATCAGGCGGAGAATCTCATATCGTTCGTTCTCATGATATGTCCTAGGTACTGCAGCTTTCTCTCCTTGATTGTCGTGAGGAGTTCTTTGTGTTTACCCATCTGCTGCATAACCTCTATGTTTGTCTTATGTGCCGTCCAAGAAACTCGCAGCATTCGTCTGTATGCGCACATTTCGAACGCATCGATTCTCTTTTCTGTGGTTGCATCAATGGTCCAGCTCTCACATCCGTATAGAAGGACAGGGAAGATGTAGCAGCGAAGTAATCAAATCCGGAGGTCCAGGCTGAGGTCCCGGCTTGCCAGAAGTGTCCTCATGTTATTCAGAATTTTCCGTGCTTGCGCAATTCTTGATCTAATTTCGGTCTTTGAGTCGCATTGCTGGCTGACGAGTACCCCCAAGTATTTTATAGATGACACTTGTGTAATTTGCTCTCCGTTGATCATTAGAGTAACGGGACTTGGTGATTTTGAGAATACCATCAGTTTGGTCTTGGATGTATTCATATAAAGCCCAAAGTTCTCACTATACTCCACAATAAGGTTCATAAGGGATTGAAGTTCTGTTATACTGCTGGCTATTACGACGGTATCATCTGCGTATTGAAGGTTACTTATATTGATTCCATTGATCTTTATGCCTGCAGTTGAATTTTCGAGAGCTTCGATGAATATTGCCTCAGAGTAGAGATTAAACAGTAGTGGGGACAGTACACAACCCTGTCGCACCCCTCTTCTTATTGCTTTTTCTTCTGATGTGGACCCTTCGATTTTATCTGTTGCTGTTTGATGCCAATAATGTTCAGTAATGATCTTTAGATCTTGAGCATCGATCCCGGTTGATTTTAGGATGTTGATCATTTTTTGATGTGACACACAATCAAAAGCTTTTTTATAATCAATAAAGCACGCGAATACATCGACGTTCATGTCCCTACATCTCTGAGTTAGCACATTCAAAGAGAAAAGAGCTTCTCGGGTACCCGTTCCATTCCTAAAGCCAAATTGCGAGCCATCAATTACGGACTCACACTTTTTATATATGCGGTTATGAATGATCCGCAAGAATATCTTCAAGGCGTGGGACATCAAACTGATCATGCGGTATTCGTCACATTGTGATGCCTTGTTCTTCTTTGGCAAAGTAACAAAGGTGGATCTCAGCCAGTCTGTGGGTATTTTTCCGACTCTGTACATTCGGTTAGATACAGTAGTAATGAGATTTAGACCAACTCTGTCCTCGGCAGCTGCAAGTTTAAATGTTTCCGCATGCACGTTGTCAGGACCAACTGTTCTTCTGTTCTTTTGTAGTTTATTTGCTTGTATGACCTCTTCTTTTGTGATTTCAGGAGCCTTTCGTTGATTTTGTATATATCAGGGGGTGAGTCTGGTCTCATGTCATTAAAGATATCTTCGGTATATTCTTTCCACCTTTTTAGTTTCTCATCTACTCCTATAAGAATTTCATTGTTGGAGCCCCTAAATATTCCACTATGACCTATCCGCTGCCTGCCTGTAAGCTCTTTGATATTCTTGTGTAAGTTAAAGAGATCGTGCTTCTTCTGAAGTATTTCTATTTCCGTGCATTTGTTCGCCAACCATGATTCTTTGGCTTGTCTGCATTTCGCACGAATGAGCCTGTTAATTTCGTCATATTTATCTGTATTGTTGTGTTTTTGTTATCTTCGTTCATTCATAAGTGTGAGGATTTCATCAGTCATCCACTCCTGTTTTTTGGTGTTATTTGTAAATCCAATGTCAGTCTCCTGGGTCGTAGTTAACGCTTTCTTCAGAGCTTCCCATGAAGACTCAATGTCTTCATCTGATACGTTGTTTATAGATCTCTCAACTTCTTTCAACCTGTTCTCAAGTTTTTGACTAATTTGTGTTCTTTCTGCCAGATTCTCGAGTTTCCCTATATCAATACGTTTCTGTCGTGGGGCCAGTTTAGATTTAACAAAGCGGTGTATTTTAATGTCCATCACAACTGGGCTGTGGTCGCTGTTGATATCTGCTCCAGGGTATGTTTTGACTGATTTAATAAACTTTTTATATTCGTGTCTTACGAGAATGTAATCTATTTGATTTCTTACTACATGTCCGTCTCGATCGGCAGGTGAACGCCAAGTGCATAAACGTCTTTTGTGGAGCTTGAAAAAAGTGTTGGCAATGCTTAGTCGTTGTTCTGAGCAAAACTGTGCAAGTCGATCGCCTCTTTCATTCCGTTCTCCCAGACCATATTTTCCCACATAATCTCCATCATCATTTCCTGATCCGATCTCTGCATTAAAGTCTCCAAGAATTGTTGTAATCTCACCATTTTTTGTTAACTTCAAGGCTTCTTCGAGTTCGGCGTAAAAGTCTTCAACCATGTCATTCGTTTTGTCATTGGTTGGTGCATATGCCTGTATGATATTCAGAACACGGTGAGAGGTTTTTAGCTTTAGTAGCATGACTCGTTCTCCTAACGGGATGATATCCACAACAGATTTCTCTAATTCGGACGTGATCATGATGGCCACCCCATAACGGTGTTCAGGATCATTACCTCCAGAGTAATATATGGCACCATGTTTGGTTTTTTGTTTTCCTGCGCCGGGCCATCGGACTTCGCTAAGGCCTAATATTTTGATATGAAGTCTATTCATCTCTGCATCGACGTTGGCGAGTTTTCCGGCCATATATTAACTGCGCACATTCCACGTGGCAATTCGTGTTGTTTTGTTATATATTTGGTATTTGATTATGTTTGACGGGGGGAATCTTAGCACCCTCTCCCCACCTAAGGGGTGCCCCGGACTGAGGGCCGTGGTTCTGTTCGTACTAGTCATTTGGATGATTTGGAAGTAGTATAGTGTAGTAGGAGTTCCGTTTCCTTTCTACACCGCAATGCGAAAACCGGTATGGCTGTTTCAGCTGCGCGTTTCGCGTCCAAGTTACACACCGTTTTGAGAGAGTTCATCTTTCTACGCCATGCCTTGGTACTGATGAAACTGCTGCCTTTCATCAGGTGCTGGTTGATTTTATATGTATATGCTAGTTCGGACCGAAAATCATAATTTCGAATTTGAACCGACATCTACCCATAATTGCCAGTTTGAACTGACAATTAAACATAAAAGCCAGTTTGACCTGATATTTATGGATAATTATGAGTCCGGACTGGCACGTATGGCTTGTTCGAACTGACTATTCTTCTTAGGATGCCTTACAGGATTCATGGGTTGGAGAACGTCCCTTAGCTGTTTCTATTTATTGCAGCCCTTGAAAGTTCTGTATGCCTGTCCACTGTCGGATATTTCGTACCCAGGATAATTTTTTTCTACCTATTTGCCTTTTTCCACCTTCGGTTTTGCCTTGAAGAATGAGGCGCTGAAAGTGATAGCCTTCTCCGCGGAGGATATGCCCCAGATATGAAATGTTCCTTCTTTTTATATATGCAAAGAGTTCCTGATCTTCTAGTTCAGCTCTTTGGAGTACCTCTTCATTTCTTATGTGTTCGGTCCAAGATATTTTAAGCATTCGTCTCAAGGTCCACATTTCAAAAGCTTCAATCTTATATATTGTTGTTACTTTCAATGTTCGTGTTTCCACCCCGTATAGTAGGACTGACAACATTTCAGTATTCTGTATCTAAGTTTAAAATTTAAATTTCTGTCTACAAGGACTTCTCGAAGTTTTATAAAGACTTATAAAGACTATCCTACTTCTTATCTCTTGTTCTAGGGCCCTTTTTTTGCGCGCATGTTCTAAGGGAACAGCGTGCTATCGTTTTTTAAAATTGTCTGTAATTTTCGATGATTGAGCCGAAAATAGTCTCAAACGACTAGGTTGCACTCACTGATGACGAATCCGGTGTCAAAATCGATTCTGTCCGCCCAGCCGTCCGGTCGGCCGACGACACGATAACTGTCGAATGGAGCCGGCTAGCGACTTGAAGGGTAGTTCGCGCATCGGAATGCCGCGGCTGGGTTCGTTAATGGGCTAAATCGGCCAAATAGTTTCGGAGTTATAGCCATTTGAAATTTTGAGGTTATTTCCCTCATATACCAGGAACTACCGGAGCGATTGGATTGAAACTTGGCAGTCGGTTGAAGCATAACGACGCGCAACTTTGGGCGAAATTTCGTTGAAATCGTAAGTAGCGTAATTTAAAATAAAGCAGATGTTCAAAAAATTCGGTTGATCGGACGATTACATCAATTTTCGTTTGCGTAGTACAATTATCGTCTATATGTGGATATCCGTTACTGGTTTCAATCGAAATCCAATATTTTTTGTACTGAGAGTTTGAAATAAGGGTGAATATAAAAGATAATGAGCATGTATATAATAAAGCAAATTGGAGGATATATGCAAAAAAATCAATAACAAACCGGAAATCTCATCAATTGTCGAGAATCTGATACTGAGGGTAGGAGCCTTAGACTAAGTTAGGAGTCGATGATCTACCTCTTCTGAGAGGAGTCTGTGCGGGGTCGTGGTCCAAGACAAGGGTTATAGCGTAGACAAAAATATTCCGCATGTTTGATCATCTGGTTGTCGGCAAACTACTTGAATTTTACGTCTTTACATCAAACAGACGTTCATATTTGACACCTTCTTTGTTGAGTGTATCTGACAACGATAATGGACGAAATTTCTATTCGAAATCAACCTGATGCGGTTCACGATATATAAGTTTAACAGAAATGTTATTGAAAATAACTTTAGTTTTTCAGTTTGTGTGTTGGATACGAATCAAGTGAACTCTTATCGGATATCTGCACTGTGGAAAAATTTTTTTCAGATCAATTGCACAAGAAGGTTGAGTTTTTTTTCGTTTCATTAATATTTTTCAGAACAAAGTTGAATTCTAGTAGAAATCCCATCTACACATTTGATATTAGCGGAAAAATCTCGAATTTTTTTTAACGTTTTGGTGTTAGTTTGAAAGATTGAGTTTATTTCTTCAGTATCATGAAATACTAACGCGATCAGATTGAAACATCATCACTAGTTGTGAAATATCGACGCTCCATTTAATGCAAAATTTCGTGGGAATTGTATTGGAATGAATCGAATTTTTTTTGAAAACTTTTTCGGATACATATTCATCAAAGTTCAATGAAATTTGGTACAGGTTTCAGAGTCAACATTTAAAAACAGTGTTTCAAATTTCAGTTTGACCGATATTTATTTGCGTAGATATTGGTGACCATTTTAAATTTTGAGGTTATTTTCCTAATATCTCAGAAAGGGCCCCGCTATCTGATTAGAAGTTTATTTTCAGTTGTAGAATACCAGCACGCAATTGAATGTGGAGAAGAGTATGATTTTTAAAGAGGTGAAACGACTGTTGAACGTCTCTTCTCATTCAAAATAATATTTCAAATATATACTCAGTTAGCGTTCTGCATGTGGAAAGGTTATGCAATTATACAGGGTGATTCATTAAGGGTGGCCACCGGCCGTATCTCGGAAACCGGTCATCCCATAACTTCCGGAAAAAAATTCTAATGACAAAATCGGCCCCTAGAAAATGATTAAAAATATTTTCAAGTTCGTAGTTCCCCACTAGAGGGCGCAATCTATCACTTGAAAAATATAATCTCATTTTTTACGAAATATTCTCCAGCTAACAGCGGTAAAGAATAATAAAATAAGAAAATACTCTTCCTATTCAACAACTTTTGTTTGAGTAATTTTTCTATATTTCCCTTTTGTTAGTGATGGGATGGAAAAACTTTTCTTCACAAAAAAAAACACTCTCACTTCTGTATGCGTGTACCGATTTTCACGTAATTTGATTTTATTCGAAGGCCACTAAAAGCAGATCACAGAAAAATATGACAACAACATACCGGGTGATCCAATTAAAAACTACAGGCTGTTTTATGTTTCTTCACCCTATTTGCGCGTTTTACTGGAGAATTTCAAATGCAATGCTTTGATTCTAACCGATTGGGAATAAGCTAAGCATTATCACCTATTGACTCGTTAAAACCGCAGACAGATATCTCCGGTCATTCCGAAGATATTAACATTTTTGTAGATTTCGATAAGTGTTGATCAACCCTGTGAAATTCAGGAGGAGTTGAGTTATTTCATCATCTAAACAATCAAATGAAAGAAAAAACTTATCAAAAATGTATGTCACTCATAAAACAAGCTAATCTAGATCCAGTAAGCTTTGGCGTTACTGTTTATTCTCGGTTTCTATAGCTGTAAAATTTATTTAGATCGATTGCAAACTACTAGTTTATGAGGCCTCATTATTCAAACGGAGAAGTATATGATATGCTAAATGTTTATGCTGAATGTTTATAGAAAATGCAGTAGCTAAAGAGGAATACCCGATACGATATCCTGAAAGACGTCGTCATTCCAGAAAAGTGTTCAAAATATTGACACGAAGACTGCGACAAACTTGGAAGGTTCAATATGTTGGAAGCCGTAATGAGGATAATATCATAAAATTTTTGGCTTATGTTTATGCTGAATTACATTTAAGCATCCGAAAAATTGCAAGTGATTAGGGATGGAATTATTCGCTAGTTCAAAGGATACTAAAGGACCATAAACTGTATCCGTATCATGTTGTCTTGCACCAAGAATTGAAAGAGACGACAGGACTTTTGCAATTGGTTGAAACGAATGCTTAACGGCGAACCTAACTTACTTCATAGAATATTATGGACTGACGAGGCTACTTTTTCTAGCAATGGTAAAGTAAATTCACACAACAGCCACTACTGATCATCTAACAATCCATATTGGCAAAGATAAGTCAATAATCAGAATCGCTGGAGTGTTTACGTGTGGTGCGGAATTTTTGATGGAACAGTTTTCGGACCATTTTTCTTCGATAGTATCTTAACGGGACAAAGGTACTTGAAATTTTAAAGAAAAATTTTCGAAATCTTTTAGAAGATATTGCTATTCAAATCAGGTTAGATATGTGGTATCAACAAGATGGTTGCCCGGCGCATTATGCTGCTAATGTTAGGGAATAAGATACCGTCTTCTCAAAGAGGTGGATTGGACGAGGGAGTATTTTTCGAGCAAGATCACTCGACCTCACAGTATTAGATTTTATTTTGGGGGAGAATGAAGACTTAGTTTTCCGAACACCCCCAACTACAAGTGGGGATATGAAAAATAGATTTCGACAGGCAGCTGGAACTGTGACCAGTATCAACTAAAGAAAGACTTCTTTATGTATAGAAAAAAATGGTAGACATTTTGAATATTTGAAATGATTATGTATAAGGGTTGTTTTTTGTTCAAATATTTTTGTTGTTGCTAATTTTTGTTTCATTTTATCGTATTATTGCTATTTCATGTGTGTTTAGTATTTTGCTGCGTTTTCATGACGACTAAAGTCACTTCCTTGTTGTTTCAAGCTCACAGGGTTGATCAACACTTATCAAAAATTACAAAAATGTTAATATCTTCGGAATGACTAGAGGTATCTGTCTGCGGTTTCAACTAGTCAATAGGTGATATTGCTTAGCTTATTCTCAGTCGATTAGAATCATAGCATTGCATTCGAAATTCTCCAGTAAAACGCGCAAATAGGGTGAAGTGACGTAAAACAGCCTGTAGTTTTTAATTGACTCACCCGGTATGTTGTTGTCATATTTTTCTGTGATCTGCCTTTAATGGCCTTCGAATAAAATCAAATTACGTGAAAATCGGTTCACATATACAGAAGTGAGAGTGTTTTTTTTGTGAAGAAAAGTTTTTACATACCATCACTAAAAAAAAGGAAATATGGAAAAATTACTCAAACAAAAGTTGTTGAATAGGAAGAGTATTTTCTTATTTTATTATTTTTTACCACTGTTAGCTGGAGAATATTTCGTAAAAAATGAGATTATATTTTACAAGTGATATATTGCGCCCTCTAGTGGGGAACTACGAAATTGAAAATATTTTTAATCATTTTTTTGGGGCCGATTTTGTCATTGGAATTTTTTTCCGGAAGTTATAGGATGAACGGTTTCCGAGATACGGCCGGTGGCCACCCTTAATGAATCACCCTGTACAAGAGTATTTATTGACATTTCAATGTTTCACATAAATTATTTCATGGAGGTGGTTTCTGTGTGCTGAGAAACCAATGACTAATGCATATTACATAAGTTTTTTGAAATATCTATGGTATATTGCTATTAGTATATTGGGTATTAACTAAGAAAATAATAAACCCTCGTGTAAAATTTGCAGCGTTTTTCAGATAGTTATATATGGATTTTGATATATCAAATGAAAGGACATTCGATTCACATTCAGCGGTGTGACTGAAACAAGAATTTGTTAAGCTATTTTTTCATTACAAAATTAACGATTTGTGATTGATGTCAGGTTCTCATTCTTGAAATATTAAATATTGAGAAAAATCCTCCTACCCGCCGATTTCCATTTTCGAAGTTTGAGAAATGCATGCAGTTTTGAAGTTGGGGGTTTATACCCTTACCCCCAACAGTTTTTTTTTTTGGAAAAATATTCCATGTGTTATATCGCATCAAAGGTCATTCGATGGCCAATACATTCTGTCATTTTTAGTTGATCCGCGAGATTGACGAAAAAATATTTTTCCAACAAAAACTAAAGTCTTCCTCAACCTCCTCACTTTTTTTTCGAGAAAACCTTCATGTGTGTAGAAGCGACACCACTATCCCTATCTGTGTATTGTTTTATTTGCGATCTAATACATAAGTTCGCAGCTGTTTTGAACTTGTGTATAAATTGTTTTTTTCTTCGTAAGATTTTTATTGCAAGAATTTTAAGGTGAATTTTATTTTCGTTCAATTCAAAACGGAATCATTGGGCGAATTTTACCCATTCACGAATTCGACCTTCGTAATTATACCCCAAACCTACTCTACAAATATCGAGTTTCTAAGTGATTTCTTCTGGAAGCCTAGCGGCCGACCGTAAACACAATAACTTCCGAGAGAAACAACTTAGAAACTCGATATTTGTAGAGACGGACCTTAATTACGAAGGCCGAATTCGTGAATGGGTAAAATCCACCCAATGATTCCGCAAATATACCCTCAACATTTTATTTTCCCAGTATTTCCAAAATTACAGATTAGATCGAATTAAAATCCAGTAATTCGTCGAAAAATTACAGTTCGAAGGTTCATACAGAAATTAATGAGGATACTGTGATCAGAAAATCACAGAATATTGGATATTTGAAAAAAAAATTGAAATTTTTTTTCAAATTGTTCTGATTACACGATCATCACGAAATTTTGCACGAAGTTGTCCATCAGAATTTTCGAACTGAGTAACAAGTTTCATTATGATGGAATAAGCATATTTTGAGTTATTCGCAAAAAATATATATATATCTCCGAAAATAAAAACCGTATTGAATTGAAATTTGGTACACTGCTGCGGAATATAAGGCTTGAAGCCTGTGCTGAATATCTCCCAAATATGATGAACAGTTTCGAAAAAAAAAAATTTTGAAAAAAAATTTTTTTTCAAACTTAACTGACAGTACGATCTCATCAAAACTTCGCGAAAAGTTGTGCTTCGTTATACTTCAACTAACTGTCAAGTTTTGATCCGATTGTTTCAGTAGTTCCCGAATTATCACGAAAATAGCCTCAAAATTTCAAAAGGCTCTAACTCCAAAACCGTTTGGTCGAGTTTGCCATTAGCGAACTTAACCGTCGCATTTCGAAATGCAACCCAACCTGAAAGTTCGAGGTTGATAGGATTATCCGTACGACCGTTATCGTGCATACGGCCGGACGGACAGAATCGATTTTGACACCGGATTCGTCATCAGTGAGTCCAACCTAGTCGTTCGTGGTCATTTTCGGTTCAACATTAGAAAATTACAGACATTTGGACAGAACGATAGCACGCTGTTTCCCTAGAATCATTTTTAACGTTGTCAATTGCCTTTTCGTAGTCTATAAAGCATATATAAGCATCTTTTCTTCGATCTCGACAATAATGTTTATATTATAGACTAAATATCGCTCCTTTCGTTCCAAAGCCTTTCTTGAAACCTAACCGGCTCTCTCCACTAACTTCATTTTTTGTAGAGCCTTGTGTGCAGAATTCGAAGGAAGAGTTTTAAAAGAATGACTCATTAGGTTGATGAGGCAATGCTCTTTAAAAGTCCTTGCGTTGTTTGATTTTGGGATCGTGATGAAAGTTGAGCGGAGCCAATCCTCAGAAAAATGTCCGGTATCATATTTATTTCGTCAATATTCTTTTAATGTTTTGATCGTTAATTAACTGAAATGTCTCCGAGTACATGTTATCAGGTCCTGGAGCCTTATGATTCTTCATCAATTTCACTTTTCAGTATGCTTGCTCCTTATATAGAGGGTTATTTATTTGGACCGTTGAAGTTTCTGGTCTGTCCTCGTTGAAAAGATTAGTTGCATATTTCTTCCAGGTTTCCAGTAGTTCTGCGGGGTCTGTTATTATTTTGTTGGGGTCGTCTCTGATGAAATTTGTTGGGTTTTCATCAAATTGCCCAGCTATTCTTTTCACTTCTCTATGGAGGTTAAATCTGTCCCCAATATGATTAATATTTTCCGCTTCTTTACATCTTTCAGTAAGCCATTTTTGCCACTCTTATTTCTTTCCGTATTCTCCTTTTCAGATGTTTATACTCGTTATTGTTATTCCCGATTTTGCATACTCTGCGTCTTTCCATCAATTCTAGGATCTCTTCTGTCATCCATGCTTTTATTTCAGTTTTTTGAAGGAATTTTTCGTTTGATTCTTGAAATGCCTTTTTGATGTCATGCCAATGTTTTTCTATGTCGTTTGTATTATTTGTTTTCAGAGTTTATTGTTCAAATATTCCTAATAAGCACTTCTGGTTTGTTCGTTTCTAAGTATTTTTGGGTCGGAGGACTTAATTATGTTTTTTTTTTTCTTAATTTTGGCGAGTCGTATTGCGATATCGGAAACGAGTGGATTATGGTCGGATTCAACCGCCCCTGGCATTGTTGTGACGTTTGTTACACAGTTTCTGAATCTTTTATTAATAGTGATGTAGTCTATCTGGTTACGGATAATATGTAGATCGTTATCCCGTGGTGACTTCCAGGTGTATAGACGACTAGGTGGTAATTTGTACCATCTAACGTTATTACCAGATTGTTTTCTTCACAGTACTGTTTTAAATTCTCACCTCTTTGATTTCTTTGTCCGAGCCCATAATCCCCGACTAATGATGTCACTCTTCCTTTACCTTCTTTGGCTTTAAAGTCCCCTTGTTTTTTTTTCAAGATTTGATCTAGTTGCATAAACCTATATAATGTAAACGTCTATGGGTTCACCATAGAGTTGTATCAGAATAATTCTCTCAGGAAGTTCCTTACTGATTTTTGAAGTTTTTCGTCGATTAGTAGAATACTTGAACCTTTGATTCAATCATTCCATTACCTGGCTAACGTTCTTTGCTTATGCCGAGGATGTTAATTCTCATTCTGTTCATTTCTTGAATAAGGTTGTCGAATTTCCAGCTGCAAATAACGTTTTTACATTCCAAGTTGCTATCCTACATATTTTATCCAGTTGAAACCGGAAGATTCTTCGCACCACCTGGCCATTTGAGGCCTGCCCGGGACCGAAGGCTTTTTCTTTTTATTCTTCCAACATAATAAAATAATTTGGACGGCTATCCTGGGAATATCCTTAAGGATCTGTAATGCGGTAGTCATTCCGTGGCTTTCCACATACTTATGCCGTTGATTTCATTCGTCCGCCTTTGAGACTGATTTAGCAGTCTCAGAACAAAAGAGTGTCCTCTGCCTGTTCTTCCGCCTGTAGCCGTTGACAGGCCAGAGGTGGATGGCTTATTTCAGCTATCGTACGGTCGTCAGAGCCTGGTCTGTTATCTGACAATTTATAGGGTGGTGAAAGGGGTAATTTTCATAAAATTCAATCGATTATTTCTATTTCTGGCTAAAAACTCGAAAATCGAGGACAGTGGGAAAAACGATAACGCTCTTGTTTCCTAAAACAAGAACCTAATGAAAGGAAATAACTTTTTGCTCGACATGTTCTACAAAACCTGATGGCAACCGACTCATCTCAAACTCAACCGAGATTTTCAGGCTTGAAACATATACTGAAAATTTCAAGACTCTTGGTCTAGACCAGACGTCGGACAGAATTGAATTTGACCACGGATTTCTCTTCGGTAAGCCCCACCTAATCGTTTGGGGTCCAATGTTGGAATTCTTCATCTGGAAACGAATTTTCTATCAGTTGCATTTGTACTTCTTGAAATATTGCGAAAACAATGTCAACTTTCGAAATAACAACGAAATTTGGCATATTTTATTCCTTACATGTCCGAAGGTAAATATCGGATCGAATTGAAATTTGAAATATTGTAGTGGAATACGTACTGATTCTAATGTTTGCCCAAATTTCGTTGAAATCAAGTCGATATTTCCGGAGAAAAAAAAATCCCAAAAAAATGTGAAAAATTTCAAATGAATATTTTTTCAAAATTTTCTAATAACTGAACGCACAAGTTGAAGTTTTGCAATGAGTTGCGCGTTGATTTTCCAAAAGTATCTACTAAGTTTCAATCTGATCGAATAAGTTTTTTATGAGATATCGAAGAATTAACTCAAAATTTCAAAAGGGCCTAACACCGAAACATATGACCAATTTCACCCATTAACGAACTCAGCGGATATATTTTCGGCTCATAACCTGTTTTGATCATTTGAAGTCGCTAGGTCCTTTCCTTCAAAAGTAAGAGTACATACGGACGGACTGACGGCCAGCTGGACGGACAGAATTGAATTTGACCACGGGTTCCTCTTCAGGGAGTCCAACCTAATCGTTTAAAATAATTTTCGGCTAAAACTTCGAAAATTACAGACATTCAGGTCGATTCTGTTTGCGTATTGCTATGAACCTTGCTATTCTATTCATATTGCTATCTTTCTAATTGATAGCAATATGACCATGCTGTTACGTATTCTTTTCCGAGTGGAAGAAGAAAATAACCCTAATTCGTGAGTTTTTTTTATGGTTTCGCATACATAACCTTTATCTACGGCTTTCTTTATTCATGTAAACATCGACATAAAAAATGTTAGGAAACGAAGCGAGTCAAATTGACCAATAACCAATTTCCTGGATGCCAATAAAATATTGGTTATCAGAAATCGAATGCAGCAATTTTATTCAGGCGTTAATAATTCGAAATTCGGTAACCTTTTTCGTTGGCACCTCAAAGGGATTGCTGTTGTTGAGATGATGATCGCGCAAAAACTATCCTTCCATTGCGCAAATCGAAACTGCAGCTACTTCGAAAAACTCAAACGCGTTAACCGATTCAGACACGCGGCCTACACTTACGGGCTATAATATATCCATATATAGGACCAATTGATTTACTTTCGAAATTTTACTCACATCAAAACTCAAAATATACTCATCTGATCATGCTCAAAATTGATCATCGGTTATGAAATGGCGGCTCGTACATTTGAGTGGAATTTCAACGGAATGGCACTGACAGTTTCCAAAATATAAAAAATAATTTTTTTAAATTTTTATTGATACTATCGTCACAGAATTCTGCATGTTGATCCTATGCATCTAGAAATCAAGTTTCAATTCGATCTGATGAATATTTTTCAGTTTAACGTTTACTGAATTCAAAAATTTATTATCATTGATTATTATATTTCATTTTAAATCTATTTGAAGTCAGTGTCAAGCTAGATTTCAATTCGATCCTATCAGTATTTTGGTAAACTTTAAAAGAATGATATTTGGAACGGATATATCTACATAATAACTGTGCAACCTCTCCCCACAAATGAAGAGACTTCAAGTCGTTTTCTTCGGAAGTTATTATGTTCACGGCTGACCTATCCCCTGATCGCAAACACAATAACTTCTGGAAGAGTTTACTTAGAGTCTTGATAATGAGGAGCAGGTTTGGATTCTTATAACGAAAGCCGAACTTGCGACCCTGTGAATTCCACCCAATGATTCGACATAAATACAGGATGTTTCACCATAAACTGGTCAAACATATAAAGCCGTATAGATGAGATTGAGAAAGTCATTTTTGCCTTATGATATATACCCCGTTTTCGAAGCATAAGCGGGATACGGTCAATGTCAACTTTGAGCAATATTCTGATCACTGTGGTGACTTATGCGTGACCTTTGAAATAACGTTTTTTGGTCACATCTTAATATTTTTTGGTGGTCAATTCAATTGTTGTGTAGAATTCTGGAAAAAATATTTCAAAATGGCGAAAAACCTACAAGTTGAAGTTTTTCGTTTTCGATTGCCGAATTGCATAGCATTATTTTAATGTACTTAAATTTCTAAGATTTTTCATGAAAATTTTCATCAAAATTCAAACTCAACTTTTTTTACATGTCTACAGTGAAAAAAAAATTCACCCAAAATTGTTGGAATCTTTCGAGGTTGAACTAACCCTTCATTCTTAACACCGGTGTGAGAACAGAATGAAAAAATATCCATTGGTTTTCATTTTATAACCTTCCGAAGATTCCGCTCGGAGTACTTTAATAATTTTATTCAAGAAACTGGTGGCCCTACGGATGCCAAAATTATGCTAATAGGCCTACAGAATGACCTGGATAGAAATATGAATCTATCAAGAAAAAAACATTTTCTGAAAAACTTTGGTGGGAATCGAACTCGAGCTCTCATTCGGAAAATAGGGTCGAATCGATGAACTACCGTTGCTTGGTAACGGACTTCATTATGATCAGCATAAATCCAATTTATACTAGGACAATTGTCCGTAAGTGGAGCGAGTTCGATTCCCATCAGACTTTTTGGAATTTTTTTTGTTTATTAATTCATATTTCTATCCATGTCATTGCGGGGGCCCATTAGCACAATTCTGGCCTGCGTAGGGTCACCACTTTCTTAAATAAAAATTATTTCAGTACTCCGAGCGGAATCTTTGGAAGGCTATAAAATGAAACCAATGAATATTATTTCATTTTGTTTTCACACCAGTGTTCAGAATGAAGGTGACTTCAACCTCGAAAGATTCCAACAATTTTGGGTGAATTCTTCTTTTCATTGTAGACATGTAAAAAAAAGTTTAGTTTGAATTTTGTAAAAATTTTTTCACTGGAAATCTTACAAAATTGAGTACATTGGAATAATACTACCCAATTTGGCAACCGAAAACGAAAAATTCCAACTTTGTAGATTTTCCGCCATTTGGATTTTTTTTCCAGAATTCTACACCACAATTGAAGAGACCACCAAAAAATACTAAGATGTGACCAAATACGTTATGTCGAAGGTCATGCATATCTCAACACAGTTATCAGAATATTGCTCAAAGTTGACATTGAACACCCTGTATCTCGCTTATGCTTCAAAAACGGGGTAGATGTCATAAAGGCAAAAATGACTTTCCCAATCTCATCTATACGGCTATATATGTTTGACCAGTTCATGATGAAACACCCTGTATATGTTTCGGGCAGAACGTGAACGCCATCGCGATCGCCATCGTGAACGCGATAGCGTTGAACGCGATAGCGTATGTGTGGCCTCTACTTAATACATAACCTGTTTTCTTCGGTTGCAGTATGCGTTTCCTGGATGAGTAAAACCTCAGCGCCACAGTCGACAGACAATTTCGATATATAATCACTGTTGTCCTTGAAGAAACCTTCAATATTTCAATGCATCATATTAAATTTGCTTACTGGCCGGTAGGGTCTATTTAACCCTGTCCGGACCTCCAAGAGATGATTTTCCATAACCTCAGGTAAACGAGGAAAGCTACAGGCCCCTTGTATTGGTAAATCATCTCCCATAGTTTAAAATTAAAAATTTTTTCTTAAACTAGTGAGCGCTCAGATCTACCTAGCGATAGATCAATCTTGACTGTAGATCTACTTAAACGATACCTACATAGGAAACGCCTAGATCTACCTAGCGGGTAGATTTGCCTTTTTGGTAGATCAATTGAATAGTTGACTGAATTATTAAAAACGAAACACACTGTTTATAAATTTAGAAAGAAAATAAGTAGCTATTGTAAAATTCGATCACGGTTATCGTCTATCCTCGAACTGAATGTTCACTAAATCGTGTCTGTATTTTGTAAATATTGTGATAAAGAAATTTCAAATGCGTTCAACTACTGAACAATAGGGTGAATTTTGTTCATGCCGAACTTGACCTTCGAATTCAAGCTTTAAACCTGCCCTGAAAATTTCGAGTGTCTAAGTTATTCCTTTGCGTGTTTACAGTCGGCCGAAGTCGAAACGATGGTCTGTCAGAATTTTTCTAAAATATAAGAAAAGTCAAAAAATCACCAACTTTCTGACGTATTTTTCGTACATTTCCGTTTGTTTGTTAAGTATGAGAATTCCAAGGGGGTCGGTTCGATCCTTGATGGTTCTTTTCCCACCCTCGGTCTCGGCCGAGAATCTTTGCCTTCGGAGGAGATCGAGTTCGCGAGATAGTCCACTTGACGAAATCGAGCAAGTTTGAGAATTTTTTTCGGTATCTTGGAAATTTCATAGCGAAACGAAGGAGATATCGACGGAAAGAGCGTTCTTTCTTCTTGTGGTTCGAGGTGACATTATTATGAAATACGTCAATATGCAATTGTCTGCAATTTCATGATGGAAACAAGTGTTTCAATAGTCAAGTAAAGTGAAATATTCTCGTTGAAATAGCGCTGTTATGGGAACCAATTCATAATAAGTGGGAAAATGAGTTCAAAATTTATTGAATTTCATGCAATGAATATGATATTCTCTAATACAGATAACACTTTTCTCTGTTGAACTTGTGAACAAGTACAGAAGTGTTTCAGCACATTGAGAAATATTCAAATGCATATGAGCTGAATCTGAAAAATTATCGAAGAAAAACCTAGAAAAGCACTGCCGTGAAGGCAGCGGCTTTTACGCACCTGTTCACTGGAGATGACAGTTTGGCAACGAATTTGAACATGCTTGCAAAAGCTACTGCCTTCACTGCAGTGCTTGCTCTAGATTTTTTTCGATAAATTACCGCATTTCAATTCGATCTAATCTGTATTTTTGGAAATACTGGGAAAATGGAATTTCGAATGGGTATCTTTACAGAATCATTAGGCGGATTTTACCCACCTAACGGCCGACCGTGAACATAATAACTTTTTTGCCGAATATTTTCAAAAGTACATATTAGATCGAATTAAAATCCAGTCTATCAGCATTTCCAAACCAGCTGTCAAGTTTCATCATGGTTGCATCAGTATTTTTCCAATATCTCCAGAAATTATAATCGTATCAAACAAAAATTTGGTATACTGCTGTAAAATATAAAGCTCAAGGTATGAGCAGATGTTCTTCCAAATATGATGAATAGTTTCCGAAAAAAAAAATTTCGAAAAAATGTTCTTCGAAATTTACTGACAGTACGAAAATCCGTAAAAAGTTGCTCGTAGTTATGCTGCAACTAATAGTAAAGTTTCAATCCAACCGCTTCAGTTGTTCCTGAAATATCAGGGAAATAATCTCGGAAGTTCAAATGACTATAACTCCGAAACCATTCTGCCGATTTGTCCCATTAATGAACTTACCCGCCGCATTGCTTTGCGCGACCTAATCTGAAAGTTTGAAGTCGCTAGCTGGCTCCGTTCAACAATTACCGTGTCATCGGCCGGATAGAATCGATTTTGACACCGGATTCGTCAAACCTAGTCGTTCGAGACCATTTTCGGCTCAAAATTCGAAAATTACAGACAAAACGATAGCACGCTGTTTCCCTAGCTAGAACATGCGCGTAAAAAAGTATTTTATTGAATAGGAGGAATATATGGTTCAAATCAATGTACAACTCGAAGACTCGACCTGTATACATTTAGTTCTTTGTGAAGTATATTCGTTCAACAGCTCTTTTCTAATAATGATCATAAAAATGAATTTCCCTTCTTAAATCATCCTTTTCACTTTCAAATATAACTATGAGACAATGTATATAGACATACAGGGGCTTTGGTTGGATGAGCAATGGAGAATATTTGTCGATTTGGCGGCGTTGTCATGTTAGTTTATATTATTAAGCTGGAGCTTTTCATTCTGTATGAACTCTCTATTCCTTACTTCGTTTGAGTGTTTCTTCGCCGTGATGGTAGTGTAAACTGCAAAATCGCACATACCTCGAACCGAAACGACAATTGGATAAAAGTCATGCAGATCGCTCGAAGTTTGGGGTTCGTTAGATGCTCCTGAGATGACGCTGTATAATTTGTATACCAAGGCAAGTCATCCAACAGTTTATAAGTACCTATAATTCTTTCTCTGCGTTTCCAAGGTAAGTCGATCTAAAGATCGGTAAAACCGGGAAACAGCAGTAACCGAATGCTTCAGCGGTTCTTCAGTGTAGGGGATTGGGTTGAATGAATAATTAGCTCAAATCAACCGACAATATTAGCCGATTTATCAACATGTCTTCATCCTCATGTAATTTTTATAATATTAATAGTTAATGTTAATTTATATAATTGATCTGGAGCTCTTTATCCTCCATAAACCATTCATTATTTCCTATAGAGAACGTTCAATACTATCACCTACAAAAACCGCGAGACCTATTGGAAACCAATGTAACAATCTTCTTAAGGCTACCTAAAATCAGAGGTATACGATCTTCATGAAATTTTGCAAACGTTTAAGCGTCGGCTTATTCGAACTATTAACCGTGTTTCAATGTGATCAGATCTGCAGTTTATGGGTTATCAAGGAAGTATCACGAAACTTTCATCTTCGGCACTTTTGGGTTGATATAACTCATTAACGAACTCAATCTAAACATTCACTTCTTCCCTGAAAATTCCAATACTCTTGATCTTCCTTTTCGAAAGTTATTATGTTAACGGCTAATTAGATGTACATAATCAATTATGACTACGGGGTCTGCATCTATAAGTACAACCTAGTCGTTGAGGTCATTTTCTAGTCAAAATTGCAAATTATACACATTTGTCCAAAATGAAAAAGCTAATTTTGTTATACAGGGTGAGTCAATAGTGCTCCATCAGTCGATAACTTTCGAAAAAATTGGGATAGAAGAATGATTCAAATTTGACGAAATCGACAGTTACTAAGGGCATAAGCTTGAATTATATATAACCAGTCCATTTTTTCAAATGGCAATCCCTGTTTTCTTTCTGAAGTATACCCTATTAGGTAGTCTCCATTTTTGTAAGGACATGTTAGGCTTAAAATGAATAGTTTTCCTAGTGATTCGCATTTCATGTTTTGCGCAGAGCTTATCTTTACTAAGCATACTGTGTGAAGGAATCAAGAAGTACTCAACTAGCCATTGTGGTTTCACATGATAGCAGAAATGGAAAAAACAACTGACATTATCATAGAGTTTTTTTTTTAAACGGCGTTGTATCATGTTGAGATGTCAAGGGGATATAAATGACCAGAAGTTGGATAATTCACAATGAATTATGGTACTCGGTTAACAACTTTATTCTCACTCTTTCGTACAAAAATCAATACTATCGATTAATGATAGATCTCTCAATCGACCCGCGCATGCCTTTCTGAGCACAACATAGAAACTTTTTAGATAGAAAGAGCATAGAACACTGAAGATATCAAATTTCTCCCCTTGTGAAAACCTCCAACTAACTAACAACTAAGGAAATAAGACGACCAAATTACTATTCCTTAATGATTCATTAATCAAGAATTAATAAACCTTCTCAACTAAACCTACAATTTCATAACTAATTTATTTTTTTTGCGGCTCATCTAATCTTTATTTCATTTTCACCACATTATAATAACCAAATTCTTGAAAACTATTGCTCACAATGTCCTCTTATTCCTTCCGATCTCCTCAATTGTAAATCATTGTCTCTCTTCGCTTCAACAAATCTTACTATTTGATTGATATGCCTTTTTATAGTATTATTATTATTATCCGGAAGTCTTGCTTTATAGGAAAGTGGTGATATGCCACTAGCAACATCGCCAATTTGGAAATTGACATCACGTGATATTTTTGCTTTGTCCACTTTGCAATAGCTATTATAGTTCGCTTCAGCTAAAAAAATAGTTCTCAGTGAATGAAAACGAGTTTTGATTCCTCTCTGAAATCTTAAATCTGATGGTGCCATGTTTGTCATAGAGTGCTTCATATTACGATAGTCAAATAAAACAGGTTAACTGCAGTACTCAATGATTTGCCTGAAAATACTATTTTAGTAATTTTATCTTTGAAATTTTCCGCAGCCGTTTGTAGCCGGGTGATATGTAGGTGAATAACTATGCTGTATTCCAAGAGATCTTAAAAACTCATTGAAAAACTCGCTTGTAAATTGTATGCCATTATCGGATAACAAATGATCACCCAATCGGAATCTGGAGAAAATTGTATCAAAACTTCAATGGTTTTATCCGCCGTCGTATTATTCTTCTTATCAATTACCTCCGGCCATTTACTGTGAGCATCCAAAATGACCAGGAACTATTTCCATACAATGAACCCAACAAATCCGTATGCAAACGTGACGAAATCTTAATGGGAAAAGGCCATTTCATAACACTAACAACTATTGACTAACATTTTTAGGGTTTTTATGGGTTTTTAATGTTTTTTTTCATGAAAAAAAACAACTTTATTTAATTTTTAATAGTTATGTTTCAGATATTGGGAGTGAAAACCCATAAAAAACCTAAAAAATGATGCGAAATCCTCCCAAAATAAGCTGTAATCGATACTTATTGACTAACATCTCAATGTCACTATCTACTTTAGGCCCCAAAAATATGATATAGCAACTTGCTTCATGCGTATCATACCGAAATGCGATTCATGTAACTGTTCCAGTATTCTGCCCCTTAATCTCTGTAGTATAACTACTCGTATGCCCAAAATCAGTCAATCTTTTTCAATGTTTAATTGCGTTTGTCTAAGTATGTTTTTTCAACATCAATTGGACTCTCTGACCGTCCGTACAATAATTTTCTCGTGATATTTGCTAGAACCTTATCTTTGTTTCGACTCTTTTTGGATCAGTTCCACACTAATTAAATTACAATTACTTTCTGTGAAACCTATATAATACAGCTCAACATCAAACACTTTAGTGGAATCTTTAATGGGGAGCCTTGATAATGTATCGCAATTGCTGTTCTTGGAAGTACCTACCTATGTTATACTTAAAACCCGACAAGAAATGAGACCAACGTATCAATCGATTTTGAACAAACACATGAACTTTTTTCGAATTTCCGAAAATATATTTCAAAGCCTGATTATCAGTTTTAAGTATTATCTCGTTTCCTACAACATACTGAAAAATTTTTTGAATCCAAATACGATGGCAGCGGCCTCTTTATCCAGGATGGATCTATGAAGCTCATTATTAGGAATTATCTTAGATGCAAACGCAATTGGCCCATCTTCCTTATAGAGAAATTTATGTGACAATATGCTTGATAAGCCTATAAAACTCGCATCACAAGCTTAAACTAATTGTGCCCCTGGCTGATAGGGAACTAGTACTTTATCTGATGAAATTCAAGTTTTGACCCAGTCGAAAGCTACAGCCGCTTCAGTGCCCCAAATGAACCCTTTGGACTTCAAAATATCATAGGGTACCTGTAATTTATCTGCTCGATTTTGAAGAAACATTCCATAAAAACTGACCAATCCAAGAAAAGCTTGGAGTTCTTTTTCAGTTTTAGGAACTGAGATACTCAGTATTGCTGTAATTTTATTCTTAGAGGGCTTTCTTCCCATCCTCATCCAACAAGAAACCCAAAATTTCAATTCAATTTTCAAAAAACTCGCATTTTTTTATTTACTTTTAACCCAGCAACAGATAGCCGCTTCAGTATAGTGTCTACAGCCTGGAAATGTTCTCTATGTTTCTTACGGGTACAGTATATGTTATTGTGTAGACCTCAGTATGAGGTTTTCGTTTCAAAAAGTCAGAGACTATTTCTTGACACTCCGCCGGACTTGATACAGTTCCTTCAGGTAAATCTAAATAACCCGTATTCGGTGGTAATTGTCAGTGCATCACTTCAGCTGGGATCTACTTCAAACTGCATAAAAGTCTTAGATCTATTTGGGATCAACTACTGCCAATTTTCAAGTTTGAAACAATTTCTCTCGAACAGGCTCAGGATCTAGCTTAATTATAAGCTGTGGATTAACTGTTAACTTGAAATTTTCATACAGTCGAATACCCTGACCTTTTAAAACAAGTATTATGGGCGTAGCCCACTCACTTATTTCAATGGGTTCCAAATTCTCGATCATAACCAACCTTTCTATTTCTTCTTTAACCTTTGTTCTTTTAAGCAAATGGAACATGATATGGTTTGACCTGAATAGATTTAAAGTCTGGTTTGAAGGTGAGTTTGATCATTTTTCCTTTGTATTGACCTTTACTTTCTGAAAATTATTCAGGATATTTACCTGACAAAGACTTCAGTATATCTTCATGATTCTTAATGAAATTTAATGATTGTTCCGGCTTCAATATTAGTGGCTGTAAGCCAAATATCTTCAACCAACTTTTTGCTAGTAAATTTTTTCCTCTACCGGGCAAGATATAAGCTGACACTGCGAACAGTCGTTCATTGAATATTACTTCAAAATCCTTAATCATACCTATGACATTTGAATCAGTTTTATCATAACTTGATAACCTTATATCGGATTTGCATATTAGCTTATCCTTAAAGTGTTTTCTGCTATATTTTCCGATAATCCCGTTACGAATGATCTTGTATCAATTTCAAAATCGACTAACGATTTTTTTTAACAGATTACTTTTGATAAATCTGTTCCTCATTTATATTGTTGAAATCACGAAACGAACCGTGACGTTTCAGAGTAAAAATCTGACTCTTTCATCAGGCAAAGCAGAAAATTTCAGAAATTACTAAACTTATTCTTGATTTTTTTGGCTTCCATTACGTCCAAAAGGTAGTTCAAAAAATCAATAATAGCTTTAGTAATTCTTGAAATTTTCTGCTTAATATGGTGAAAGAGTCAGATTTGTACTCTGAAACGTAACAGTTCGTTTTCATTATCGTTTTGTATTGTTCCTGTATTGTTCATCAGGCAATCTTTTCTGCAGAAACTGCCCTTTTCAAATAGTTTGATACTGCAATCCCCAAGGACGTTTTTCTTGAAAAAAACAGTTTCTATTTAATTTTTAATAGTTCTGTTTCATATATTAGGAGTGAAAACCCATAAAAACCTAAAAAATAATGTATCACTAACAGATTCAATTGTTTCCTCATTTTCCATTTGTTTAATTTTACCTGATTTTTTCTGCAAGCCCCCTCTATATGCCGTTTTCTATTACAATTTTCACAAAATTCCTACCGATATCTACTTTCCCTAGCATAATGTTTCCCACAGCAATAACAATAATAATTTAAGATTACCTTATGGTTATTTGAATTTAAACTACTACCAGTTTGATACTTAGAACTATCGTAATTGTTGACGTAATGCAAAGGTTACTCCATATCGTTCCTCATCACCAGCGAATTTTTCACTGCTGCTCCCTGGCTTCTTGCAATTTTCGCAGCCTGCTGGATATCTAAAACTTCTTGTCTGAAAAACTCAACTTTTGTTTCTGGATAAACTTTTCAATTTTGAAATATAATCTGCTATAGATTGCGTGGCCTGCTGTTGCGTTTCGTAAAACTTGTTCCGCTCCGCTATAACTGACGGTTTTGGGTTCAAGTGAGCACTAATTAATTTCACTATTTCATCATAACTGTAATCCTAAGTTTTTTTCAATTTAATATTTTGTGTTTTTACGAAATATCTCAATCTTTTCTATGAAATCAATTACACTCCAGTTCTTATTTTTCGTTGTTATCATGTCAGCCATGATATTGAGGCTGAAAGAAAAAGGTGGTTCAAAAGTTGATATTATGTCATTCGGAGACGACTGAATGGGGAAGTTTTTACTGAGGAGAAAGCATGATCGTTATTATTATTTTTCATCGACAAACCTATGTGAAAAATATCATTGATAATTTTCACCCAAGAACCACGCCCGCAGTAAGGAATTTTATGAGGCAGAAAAATTCTTGTGTTACAGTCAATTTCTTGCTCTCTCGAGATGTGATCAAATTTGATGAGGCTACAAGGATAACTGTAGTGTGATTGATTTCACAAAAAAATTGAGATATTCTGTAAAAACACAAAATGTTGAATTGAAGAATTACCGTCAATATTTCGACCATGTGTTTTATGACTTTTTTGTTGAAAGTCACCTGTACAATCTCGCCTTGAAGTTTTGGACTTTTTGGAGTAGACACCCTGTATAATTCTCTTGGCATATCCTCAATAAATTTCGAATGCAGTTGCATTTCCCTATTCATATGGTAAATCGAAGTTTTCAAGGCATACATTTCATGATTAGGTTAGTCACAGTCTGTAAAGTAACGAATAGTAAATTATATCTATTCTTTCAGGAAGATTCACTCGGAAACATATTCACACGCTTGATTTCATAAAATGAGGCTCATGACTCGATCCGCATTTCTATTCAATCGCTAATTCATTAGTACTATCCCATAAGAGATAACAAGACGGACAGCATCACGAAACTCAGACGTATGCTCTAAACATCGTGAGAACGTACTAGCGCTGCTGGTTTGCCCTACAAACTGAGCCTGAGGCAGTGTTGCCACCGTACGTTCAGTTTCGGTAGAAAGTTCGGAAAAAATCGGTAGATTTCGGTAGATATCTGAAAAACATAACTTTTCACCTATGTATGGGTTATTTATATAGTCTAAATACCATTTATTCGAAATATTAAGCATGAAATTTACTACGAATGAAGCATAATTAAAAATAGATTTCATTAATTAAAAAATCATTATTTGAAAAACTATACTTTTGAACAAAATATCAGTATTATAATAAAATAAATGAGTATTAGAAAAACTAATACCTATTGAAAACAACAAATAAGCAAAAAATTAAGTATGGTGACATGCCCTCATTGGGGATTCACAAAATGTATCAAGGGAATCACAAACTGCTCCCAGTTTTGAGCGAGGTATTTATCAACTTTATAAAGCTACAACCTGTAATACATAAAGCTGTATTACGTGTGGTATGCTTTGCGTTATAAATCTGCAACGTATAACCATTTATAACTTTAATTTTGTATCCAATTATGTAATGGTAAGGAAACCTTCAAAATAATATCGTAAAAGTCATGATTTTCTAGGATACCAGATGATACATTCACTCCATCAAATTTCGGTAGATTTATATGCTTTTTCGGTAGATCGGTAGATTGAAGAGCAAATCGGTAGATCTACCGAAAAATCGGTAGAGGTGGTAACACTGGCCTGAGGAATCTTTTTGCCTCGCCGTAAATACCGGCATTGGATGAATCGAGTTTAGCGACTCGCGCACCACTCTGTTCCCGCTCAGAACACCGTATATACTTACGAGGCAGCCCAATTAAACAACAGCCTCGCAAGTCGTTCAGCTCGTGTGTCTGTTCCCGGCTTAAAACTTTTGGGACACTTTGTTGCTGATATCTTTATATAATATAATAAAACTATTTATAATTCTTTTAAATTCAATGCACTATTTGATATGGAATATTCATCGCCAATTTCTTGTACTGGTTTTTTTCGATGTACTTTTCAGTTGTTCTTGTATGCCTCCTTTATATAAGGAACATATTGCAACACAGTTTTCCAATCGGTAGCATAAACCAGTAGCACACAAGCAGCAAGACTGAATTTCAGGGCACTTCCTCTATACAGACTCAATATTTCTTTTTGTTTTCCTCCAAAATTTATCAGCTTGAAATTAGTCCATGGGTTTTTACTTTCGACAGGTTTATCTGGTGGTTGAGGTTTTTCCGAATCCTCAGTACAAAAGAATTCTTCGGAACCCATTACGAGTTATATATCTTAATTCGGGAACATAATTGTCATCTCATGTCATTGGAATGACAGAAAAATTACAAGCATATAAATTTTCCGAAGCTTCAGATCAATTTCAGAATCAAATTATCTCGGCACTTACGGACACTACGACACGTTTGTTCTCCTAAATATGAAACTATATATTTATGAGGACTGTGAGGGAGAGAAGTGGCCTGAATAAACAGCTTTCAATACTAATTTAAAGCTTCGGGATACTTCGGATACTGCGCTAGTACCAAAAATGCTTTTTCAACTTGAAACACTGGCGCGTCAAGTTCCCCTTGAAAAAAAACAGATCTAACGGGCGACATTCGCAATCACCGAAAGTCAATGGGCTCAGTTCATTCCATTGCCTCGGCGTTTCATATGACATATAAATGGAAATGACCTCAACAGTCGCTTTCACGAAAATTAACGTTATTTTAATTAACAAACATATTCAATTAATTTTCAAGATTCCAGGCAAAATTGAAAACAGTTACAAGAAAACCCAAGAAACGAAGTATGCACTCTTGAACGGCCAATTTTATACTCGCTTGTTCTGGGGAACATGCGTTATCGTTTCGTCCACATTTTGTAATTTGTACAAATGAAGCCCTAAAATTATCCTTGAAAAAACTTTATCGAACATCTTCAATTAAATATGTTCACCAAAAAGAAAATAAAAATTGGGGTTACATAATATACTAACGCAAAGAGTTTTGCGGACGCAAAAATGTAATCATGCCTACTCAGTATGAAATATCCCACTGCACTCTAAACATCACATTCAAGGTCCCTAACTCTTAGCTCTTATTCTATATCTACATTCTCCTTCGACACAGAGATGAGATGATGATTTGCAAATGGTTCATTCGAAATTCATTTTCCGAGTATTTCCAACAATACAGATAATATCTAAATTTTGACAAGTTAATAGGCCAAATTATCTATCAGGATACGAGTTACATGAAGCCTACTGTCCCAAAAATGAGTAAGATCCTAAGTCTACCAAGAAGTTATTTGCTAGGGCCATTCGGCGGAAGTTAATCGATAAGTGCACAAGTGTATTGTTGATAGTTATCACTAGTGAGAGAAAATCAGATTTATTTTATACTCTTTTTCTAAAGTACAAGAAAGGAAAAAATTTTCGGGCTCGATACCGAGTCTAACAAAACTCGTCATTTTCATCTGAATTTCTGAAATAATAATATGTTAATTGAGAAACCGCCCACAACCATTTTTCTCTGAGTAATCAGTGTTGTTTCCGAACATCTGGTGCCCTTAAGAGATAGATAATCATTATCTACCTTATTTATCAATATGGATAATATTGCAACGAATAATATGCCCCCGTCTAAAGCCACCACACTTGTTTAAACATTTATTCCGATCTCTTGAAAGAATCCGACTCGATTACTCCAGACCAAGTGGACTAAAATCACAAAATTTCTAAAGATCTCTTGAACGAATCCGACTCGATTACTCCAGACCAAGTGGACTAAAATCACAAAAGTTCAAGAAAGTTCAGTGGAACTGCCAAGGATTCTATCCGCGGCTTGAAAGAATCCAAGAAATCTTAAAAAGTCAACAACCGGATATGCTCCGTCTCCAGGAAACTAATACCAAGGATTATCATAAACTTAAAACAGTATCACGTCTTCAACCTAAACAGAGTAGCAACTAAAGCAAGCGGCGGAGTTGCTATATTTTTCAAAAGCTGTCATCATAGTGAATCAATTAGTTTATCAACCACATTAGAAGCCATCGCAATTGGAGTCTGGGCCTCATCCAAAATAACAGTATGCAACTTATACATTCCACCAAGTTATGACCTTCAAGAATCAGAAATCAGCCATCTAAATAAACAACTTCCTTAATCAGTCATTCTTCTAGCAGATTTTAATGCATGTACATAGTACAATATGGGGATCCAAAAAAACGAACAGGAAAGTTAAAATCTTTGAGAACATCCTCACAAACACTAATCTAATCGTACATACCACAAGAGAATATACTCACTTGAATGTATCAAACGGCACCTTTTGCTGCATAGACCTTACAGTGTCAGATCCTAACATTGCCCCTTTCCTAGACTGGGGAGTTCAAGACAGTTTACACGATAGCGACCACTTTCCTATCAAAACGTACATATCGAACATGTGAGGAAAACACCGATGTTACCGAAAGTTGGAAGATCAACGATCAAACCATATAGATGGAAAAATGACCAATTTCTATTTGAATGAAAATGTCAATACGGCTATTCAAGGTTTCACCGAAATAATCACGGATGTTGCAAATATTTTCGTTGGAAAGAGAAAATTATCGAAAAGAAAAAAATTTACTCCCTGGTGGAATTCTGACTGCGAAGATCATATCAGATAAAATAAGCGTGCAATATATTATCTCAAGAAAAAGAGCACGAATCAAAACCTTGTAAAATTCTAAATGCAAAGGCCTTAACAAGAAGAATATTGAGAAGCGGTAAATAAAAGCCCTGGCAATATTACGTTTCTGAACTCACTACAAATTCTAACATCAAAGATGTCTGGATAAAAATTAACAGAATCAAAGGAAGAAATCAAAAACAAGATATAAATGCGCTCAAACATTGGTCAACAACTATAACCGATAAGGCCGAAATTGCAGAACTACTAACAACAAATTTTCAGCAACATTCTTCGGACTCGAACTTCAACCGTGAATTTTTCCAATATAAAAATATGATGGAGTCTACAGAACACATAGAAATAAAACATAATGGCCCAAATCCCATCAATTTGCCTATAACCACGGAGGAACTCATATACGCAATCAAAATTAGCAAAAACACCTCTCCTGGACCAGATCAGATCCCAACTATATTTCTTAAACATCTCCCACAATCTGCATTAAAAACACTACTTATGTTATTCAAGGAAATATGGCTACAGCACAAATTCAGTGATAGAGGAAAGCATCCACAATACCTATCCAGAAGTCGAAGGGTAATCTAACAGATCCAAAAAATTATCGACGAACAGAATCTAATACAACATCAAATTTATAGACAGAAGTATAGAGAAAACTACATTCATACGCCAAACCTCAAAGCTCCTATGTACTATCAAGTGAACCAAATATTAGAATGTTCAAACTTGCCAGAGATTGTCCAAACTGTACCAGCAGTAAAACCCCCATGGACCAACATGAAGCCTTCCATAAATACAAAATTAACATCGTACAAAAAGTCTGAAACCCACCCTCTTGTATTACATCAAAAGTTTATGGAAATTTCAACTAATCGGCATTAAGATGAAATTATGATAACGGACGTCTCCAAATCACCTGAAGGAGTAGGATGTGCCTACGTATATCGCATGGAAACCAAAAATTCAAACTACCAAGAGAATGCATTATATTTACGGCCGAATTGATAGCGATCCTACAAGCGCTCAGATATATCGACGAAAAATGTCTGATTCCATCATATGCACCGATAAGCTAAGTGCTATTCACGCAACACTAGACATGTATAGTATCAACCCTATCGTCACACAAATCCACTTCGCTATACCAAAAACAAAATAGTTGTTCCTTAATTTGGTTTCCATCTAAGTGTAGCATATAAAGAAATGAGAAAGCAGACTTAGCAGCATACGGTGAGGATCACCGATCATCACCATTTACTACCTCAGCAGCAAGTGCAAAAACATTAACCAAAAAAAAATGGAAAAATATCTGGGAATTTGAAAGCTCCAAACTAGCTCTTATTGGCGGTACCATATCACAAACGCCATCCATCACAACAACGAGGAGAGACCTTGTTACCCTGTGATAGCTCCGAATAGGACATTGCATACTATCACACCAACACCAACTTGAGAGAAACAGTGCCAAGATGTAGTACATGCAACAGTGAAGTAACAGTCCAACACATAATAACGGAGTGCCAATTATACCAAGCCCAGAGAACAAAGTTCAACGTAAGAGGCTCAATGGAAGAAGCCCTCAAGATCGACTCACCAGTGTGCCTAAATACACTAGCATTTGTAAGATCCATAAATATGAAAATTTAGATAACAAACAACATGCAATAATAAATTTGTACCGTCATAACCAAAATATCATTACAACGAATCAGCGCAAAAAGTTCAATAGGTCTCTTGCATGTAACGCGGATTATCATATTTTTATGTTTTTCTTATTCTATATCGATACAAAATCATAATGTATGCTATCACGCACTTCAACAATTCGCGAATTTAGAATAATTCGGTATTAAAAATGGCCAAATCGGGACTAAAGGTCGAAGCGGGAGAAACGCATCAGATCGCCTCTACGTCACTCGTTAATGTAAGATTCACCGATCGATACAGCCCGAATCTGTCTATTGGCTTGCTAGAGAGAAAAGTACACGAGAAGAGGGAGAGAGTGGATATATGGGCATACGTCACGGAAACCGCGAAGTTTCTTCCGTTTAAACATCCGACATGCGGAGTCAAATTTAAGAGAGCATTTTCTCGTGGTGGCGGTTGAATTTTTTCATTGGTCTTATGGATAGAATATTTGATTCCAATGATGAAAAAATTCATGCAAGAGACTTATTACCGCTAATGACCAAGATTTCGTGGCGGCAAATTAATAAATAAATTTAAATATTTGCAAGGGATGGAAGAAAGCTATAGACGTAGAGATAAATGCTTTGAGAAGAATGGAAACACGGACAGAGACATATTTGTCTAAAGATTAGAAAGCAATTGGAACGATGTTTATTTTCGAAACAAAGGGGAATCGATTGAAGACAGCCAGACTGGCAGCAAAAAGTTCTCAGTTGAAAGAAAATACTGACTTTTGGAAAAACTAATAGAGTATTACTTGTGCAAGTTTCAAGTTTAAAAAATCCTCCGTACGACCGTAATCGTGCCTACGGCCGGCCAGTCGGACGGACAAAATCGATTTTGACGCCGGAGTCGTCATCAGTCGTTTGAAACTTTTTTCGGGAAAAAATTGGAAAATTACAGATATTTGGACAAAACGATAGCACGCCGTTTCCTGGAACATACGCGAAAAAATGGATGAGGAGAATAAAGCCTCCTAAATGCTTGTGGATAAGACCTAATTCAACAATATAAACAATTATCGTGTGTTACTTGGCAACGCTCCCTTGTCGAAATTCATTGTAAATGGCAGGTTCGTGCCGACTGCCATGTTAAAGTTGCACTTCGCCCGCGGAGTCATTATGAATGTAGCTCAAGAATGCCTTTGGGCCTCGTTTACTAGATGGATGCCATGACTTGTGAATGCTGCTATCCCATCTTCTCTGTCGGTAGAACCTACTATGCCACCCTCCATTTTTCTTTGTACGTGAATTTCTTGAAGCTGTTCTCAATCATCGTATTCCATCGAAATAATTCTGTGTCATATTGTACAGTGAATTGAAACTTGTTAATGATGATCAAAATACAACTTGATCAGAACATGTTTTCAATATTCTGGAAATCCGTCTATGATTTTTATCCAAGGGGAGCACATTTGCCATATAGGTTTTTTATATTGAGAATTTCCTTGTGGATTTTCGCCTTAATGTAAAAGTTGATAAAATAGCCAGAAACGAAATTATGGTAGCACAACCAAACTGATGGGGTTTCCACCGAGAAATTTTATGCATGAATGCTTTCCATAGTATCTGATCATTAGATTGCCATAATCTAATTCAGTCCTCAATATTCTGGACTTCAAAACTATTGTTGCTAATATGCAAGTATTTTATCTATCTCCCCATATGGATTCGCATACTATTATTTATGGGTGAACTACAAATTTTAAGGTGTGAATGATTTTATGGCGGGTTTACCGAAAATCTAACTAACTTAGCGGCTTTTATTAAATGAAATGATAAATCAATCGACAGAATAGGACTAATCACCCGAGAAACCAAATGGTCCCATGTCTGGTTCTCCAGAATTGGCTGATTTAAAATCGAGTTAAGGACACACCTTGAATATGATGTTTTTTCGATTTTTATAGAATAGTAGTTAATGATGCCTAAAACTGATTTTACTTTTAATTTACAAATTTTCTACAGCTCAATTAGTCAGTGGTATGAAGACTCTAAATCAACAAAGCATCAGACAAGGCGCCCCAGCGTCTGTATCACTAGCTCAAGGCCAACCATTTCAGCTAATCACTTCTCTTCCCAGATTACAGCAAGCAAATCTACAGCAGAATCTGGCTGCAAGAACAATCCAAAGAACACCAATCACAATCAAGATGGCTACCACCTCATCTAACACAAGTCAGTTGACAGATTTAAAGTTCGATCTCACAGAGAAATAACAAAGTATTATTGATATATAAAAAATTAAATGCATGCTTCAAAATTTAGGAGAGTAATAACAGTCGATGGATATTATACATATTTCTTGTTGAATGATTCCCAGTAGTCATTAGTAATTTTGAATCAATCCTAGATTCGAGTCAGATAACCATCAATACGAACACTCTGAATCAACAGCTTCAGAAGCAAGTGCAGCTTCAACAATACCAACAGTTATGTCTTAATCAACAGCAAAATGTTTCCAGCCTTGGGGGAAAACTAAGAAGACGAAGTAATAATTCCACCGATCCTCAGTAATTCATCATTTTAGTTTTGTAATACTCAATTGGTCCTCATTATTTCAGTTCATTAACACAGCACTGCCTTATGGTTTTGTCACTACAAAACCATATTCATTTCACATATGTAATATAATTCTTAATGTAAAGAAATTCTTAAGAAACTTCAATTAATGAACCAGCCTATCTGAAAGGAATCGTATTATGTAGTGAGGTGAAAACTTTGAAAAATACCATATTTGATAAAAGGCTGATAAAACGAAAAACTATGGTCAAGGACATATTTTTGATTCGATAATAAGAAAATGGGTAGAAAACAGATTGTAATTATAAAGAATCAAATGTTTCTCAAAACTTTGCATTCAAAAGAGAGTTCAGGTTTGTCGAAAGATTCATTTTGAATCTAGACTAACCATTGGTGGATGGTTATTGATACACCTTTCAGTTTGAGATCACCTGAATTTTCCTCAATTCATTTTATTAGCCTTCATAATATAGGGAATTGCAGTGATCCCTATCACAATCAAATTGGATATATTTAAAAACAGATAATTGGTTATTGATTTTTATCCTTGTTTTATCTCATATTTCTGTGAAAATTATTCGAGAGGATATTTGAACGTTTCTCTGTTTCACAATTTTATTTTTAGAAAATTTTCATTATTGAACAAATTTCAATTGACCACAATTTATTTTGATATGACATGCAGGAATTGGAATTGGTTGAAAAAACTTAATTCAGAAATGCTGTAGTTGAATAGGGATATTTTTCATCCGCATTTTGGTATGATCTTCAGATCTTAGAAAATATTTTCTAGGGGGAAGTTGTTTTTACAAAATTCGAGTATCCTTCCATTTAAAGATTCTTTGATTTCATATTTTATTTCGCATTCAGCAATTCATCATACTGATCATTTGAAGAGGAAATAGGATTATCATTCAAACAATTTCGCTGATATTAAACTTTTATATTTCTTCACCTTTAAAAGTATGTATTGATTCAGATTTGCATATTTCGTCATTAAATAGATCCATTATCGTTCCTAACATAATTGTTGTGCCAAAACAATTTCTGTATCTACGGAGACTATTAAAGATGGTAAAAATAAATAAATAAAAAAATACTGCACTATGTTTCAAAAATGATTTAAATAGTCAATATTATTTTCTCAGTTGCCTCTGTTAAATGATTTCACCCACAATGAAGGATCTATTGGAAGGATTTCTCATATTACTTTGGAGGTTATAAAAGAATCTCATTATGTGGTATAGGGTACTTAAAAATTATTATTTTATCAAAATATTTTTGGCAAACCAGAAGGATATGTTTTATACTGCTGAGATATGCAGCTTCTCCATAAAATAGATTTTTTGGAAATATACAGTTCAATCATACTCAGATTGGTATATCTAGGGGTCTTCTTACCTTTTCATTTACATACTGGTGTTTATTCAAAAGCTGAATAGTTTTTGTAATAAAGAGTTATTGAGAAAGGTGATAGAACATTCTTGCTTTTGAAGTTTTTATCTTGGGTGAAATGTACAAGGCGGGCAAACTTGTGAGGGTATCTTGAAAACTATACGAGCTAGTAAAAACTAATATCATATTTTCGAGCCTTTTTTTCCTAACTAATCCAAAAACAGAACCGGCCTTTCATTTCTAGATTTTGAGTTATAATCGGCTAGATTTCGAGTTATGATCGGAAATTGAAATATTGCCGTTTTCAATATCGCTGGATATCTTGCTGCTTTGAAACCGTATTCGAAATCTTTTGCTACTTTGTAAAGGCATTCTTTTTTTTAAGTAATTTTATAGTGTTATTGTTGAATTTATCAACTCCACCATTCTGAGGATGCCTTCAATTTCTTATTTTTCAAATGTAACTCATAATTAAACGTGCTTTTTCTAAAGTAATTTTTTTGCTGATTTCAAAAATGTATCATGGAAATTTTCTCAGGGCAAAAACAAATTTTGTTTCCGAAATTAGGTTTACTTTTAAAGAATAAGTAGGTTTGCTTCACCACAGCAACTGTTAAACATAATTATAATTTATCCCAAACCAGAAACACTGATTTATTTCTGCTTCTCTCAGAGTAGAAATCTTTCATTTGATTTTTGGAAAGATTTTGATTCTACAATTTTCTTCTATTTGTGATGGATAAAATGGGGAAACCCATATAGGTTAGAATATATACTGATTGTTTCACCATAAACTGGACAAACATATGTAGCCGTTTAGATGACATTGGGAAAGTGATTTTTGCCTCATGGCATATGCACTGTTTTAGAAGCATGAGGGAGATACAGGGTGTTTAATGTCAACTGAGAGCAATATTCTACCTTATATAACTGAGGTGAGGCTGGGTTACCGGTTTTTGGTCAATTCAATTGTTGTGTAGAATTCCGGAAAAAAATTGAAAATAGCGGAAAACCTGCAAAGTTGGAATTTCTTATTTTAGATTGCCAAATTGGATAGCATTATTTCAATATACTAGATTTTCTGTGAAAATATTTTTCCAAAATGCAAACCCAACTTTTTTTTACATGTCTACAGTGAAAAAAATTCACTCAAACTTGTTGGAATCTTTGGAGGTTGAACTAACCGTCATTCTGAACACTGTTGTGAAAACAGAATAAAGAAAATATCCATTGTTTTCCATTTTGTAGCCTTCCAAAAAATTGTGCTAATGGATCTCCAGAATTACCTATATAGAAATATGGATTCATCAACAAAAAAAACATTTTCCAAGAAAACTGGTAGGAATCGAACTCTCTCCACATTAGGATTAAGGGTCAAATTCGATGCACTATCGTTGCTTGGAAACGGTTAACAATATGATATGATCCAATGTATACTCGAGAGGTAGCGTGTCCCTGCTGTCCGAATGTGGAGCGAGTTCGATCCCACCAAAGTTTTTTTGGAAAAAATGTATTTTTGTTGATAAATCCGTATTTCTGTGCAGGTCATTCAGGAGATTCCTGAGCACATTTTTGCCCCCATAAGACCATAATACAAATGATTCAAGTACTCCGAATCTTTAGAAGGCTTCAAAATGCAAACCAATGGATATTTTTTTATTCTGTTTTCACACCAGTTTTCAGAATGACGGTTAGTTCAACCTTCAAAGATTACAACAATTTTGGGTGAGTTTTTTTTTCACTGAAGACGTAAAAATAATTATAATTTTGGAAAAATGTTTTCACAGAAAATCTCAGGAAATCCAGTACAATAGAATAAGGCTATCCAATTGGGCTATGGAAAATAAAAATTCAAGCTTTGCAAGTTTTCCGTCATTTAGAATATTTTTTCCCGTTATTCTGCACCACAATTGAATTGACCACCAAAATATACAAAGATGTGACCAAATACCGTGATTCCAAAATTCACGCATAACTCACCACAGTTATCAGAATATGGCTCTTAGTTGACATTAAACACCCTGTATCTCGCTTATGCTTCGAAAAAAGGGTATATGTCATAGGGCTAAAACGACTTTCTCAATGTCATCTACATGGCTGTATATGTTCGGCCAGTTTATGGTGAAACACCCTGTATAAATAATTTTGAATTGAGATAATCGAATGAACGCTTTATAAGCCTACATTTATCATAATTTTTGGAGATCGATCAAAATTGAGAAGTAGAAATGAAAATTTGACAATTTGCGTTCCTGATCATTGAGTTCTGAGTTTACGATAAAATATACATATGTTTTACAGTTGCGTGATACACCAGCCTACTTTCATTCATCATTCAGCCGAAAATATCGACATAACACATTTTTGAAATCAGAAAAAAATGCTATAAGAAAAACAGTACTTTTGATTATGTATTATTTGAAAAATCAGAAGCTCATGCCAAATTTTAATAATATCCGCGTTGATTGATCGACTAAACACCATAGAATCACTTCTCTACAGGATAGCAATAAATTACTAATAATTGTTTAAACCATTAAGCATCATTGAAAACGGTAATTTTTGTGAATTTTCGAACGTAAGTCAAAAATGATAGGCCAGTTCTGTTTTTGGACTAGTCAGGAAAAAAGAGGTTGAATTCGAATTTTGCCCAACTAGTATAAAAACTCTACAGTTTGAATTATATTGATTTAAGATTCTTGTGAAAAGAAATATTTATAGCCTTATGTTATTTTGTATATTTAAGACTCGAAACTATGAATACGTATCCTTTAAGTTTTCAGAACAGTTCAAAAGAGATCTCATATAATTATGAAAGCGACAATTGAAATCTCAGAAATGATTGCCGCTAAAATCACTACTTTGAATTTGTAAATATTAGTTGAATACTATACTTAATTTATTTTCATTTGAATAAACGTCACTACCTTTATCACATTAGGCTGGTTGAACTTTATTTGCTCTTGGTGATTACCTATGTATATTTTCATTTTATTTATATTAAAACAGATAATAATGATTAGTATTTTTCATTATCTCTTGTATATATTGTAAATTATTTTTAAAATATCCTTGTGGTGACGAGTTTTATTTTTTTTTGTACTTTTTGGATCGCAATTCATATTATTGAAAACGAATTTTTGAAGTTGGAGATTTATGGTTATTGGTAATTTTATTTGAACTAATTTTAGGACAAATACGTTAACTTTGTGAATCAAACACTTTGAGATGACCACCCATTAAAAAATTACTTGAGTTGATGATGAACAACATAAATTGTATTACCTTATAGTTTTTATCGTTGAGGATGTTGTTAGAACACTACATTGATACATATTATTATTAAATTTTTGGTGAGATGCATAAATTTTATCTGTAGTTTTTGGCCTGATACATAATATGTACAATTATCTGAAATAAAGAATGTAATTCTTTCGAGTTATAAAATAACTTTTATAGATTCACAGCCTACATTTCAAAGAACATAAACTGCTGTAAGTACATTTAATAATTTTGAATCTGTAAATAATACAACTTTCCTTACTGTCACATTTATATTAAATGTCTGAAATTAATATTGTACATGATATGCTGTATTATAAACAACACAAAATAGCGAGAATGAACTGTAATATAGATGGGGTATTGTAGTATTTTGTAATAATGTATACAATTGAAAAATGTTGATCATTTCCTTTTTGTAAATAAGTTAGTTCTTCATCGAATGTTTGCAATATGACAACTCGGTTTCCAACAATAAAGTAATTATGATTACAACCTTTCAACAAAAAATAACTTCTTGGCTCCTAAAACTATACCAGAAAATATTCATAATCAAGAATCATTTAATTTTTGAATAAAATAAGTTTCTTAATATAGGACTTTCATTTCAGTGTTCCCCAATGATATTTTATTATTATTCAAACCATTCTTTTGAGCATTGCTAACCTTTTCATAAAGGCGGCACTTTTTCAATAAATTATTTCATAATCATTTCTGAAGAACACATTAACTGACTAGAACCAGTATTCACCTGACTTCATCTTTTGGAAGTACAACTACGACCACCCTTCAGTCGACTGGCTCATAGAAGACTGTTCCATTTCCGTTCTTATCGAAGATCTTCTCTGTGATTTCTTTCCACCTTTCTCATTTTTGTCTAAATTTCTTTTCGATTCGTGAATTGAAATTCTGCTCGCCATTTTCATAGATGATTCCCCATGTTACTTCATGCATATATCACAAATTGACCTATGTTTGTACAATTATTGTTGAAATTTACTCATGTTTAATATTTATGATTCTTTTTGATGCTGAGTAAGTAGAAAAAGACGAATAATGTTATATTTAGATGATTATAACCTTTCAGTTTCATCTGCTGATGATGTCCTTGTGCCGAAAGCGCTCCAGATTGAAGTAATTTAAAAACATGCTCGAAAAGTACAAATTTTCGATTCAAGTTTGTTACTAGTGGACTAAAAATTAAATTTTAAAATTCTTAGTTGTACACTCTAAAGAGTTTTTGATATGGCTGGGCATACTGTTGAAAGTTGAGAAGCTGGAATGTATGGGACCCTTCCTTTGACTTATTGTATTTGGTCCTTACAGATGGTATGAATTTTTTGTCTTGTTTCTTGGTTTGGTATATTTCGGACTCTCTTTGACAGATTTTAACTCTTCATTTGATTATTTTCTAGCTTGTTTATAGATGTTCACATGGTTGCAACTTGATGAATGTGTCTATATAGCTTCATGTATTGATGATTTTTACTTAAATCTTCAGTTGGATATTCATATGGAAGGTGTTGGAGTCTTTTTATTACTTTATTTTGTGGTCTCTGCAGTCTTTCCAGATTGGGTAATTGTTAAGGACATCGCATAACGTTCTGAATTCCATGAAAAAAATTAGTACTCACTAATTTTGCTGTGAAAATCACAAATCTGAAGTCAAGAAATGTCGCTCGCTTCTAGTTTTCCCAAAAAACAATTCACGTGGAAAAAATGTCAACCTTATTGAAGTCCTCCGAATATAAAACTACCCCGTGGGACCCTACAACTCACCTCGAAAAGAAAACCTAAACCCTCATCGCGGCTTCGAAACTTCCGAAGGAGATTAAAAACTAACTGATCCCAAGGGAAAAGTCTTATCTTACCCCTTGAATCTACGGATTACCTAAAGTTCAAAAACCAGACATCCCTGTTTGTCCAATCATTAGTGCCTCATCATCTTGCTAAATACTTAGCTTCCACCCTCCAACCAATAGGTGAAGAATCAGAATAGAATATATATTTATTCCCAATCATTATTGCGACATCATGTGATATATAACAATAAAAATGGAAAACATTAGAATTACAAAATCAACCCTAAAACATTTAACAAAAAATCATTAGACACTACTATGAGTGATAATCTTTACAACAAATTTCCAATTACTGTAGACTGTACGGTTCACACTGTAATATACGATTATGTATTTTCTTTTTGAAAAGCCTGTTGTACATAATCTTCTGGATCGCCCTTGGCAGTTTATTGAACATCCTCATACCTGCATAGTGCGAGTTCTTTTCTCACAATGTAGAGCAGTGAAGAGGTTATATACAAGGATATATATAAATCGGTGTTAGAACGTTCTCCGATGTCTTCCGATGCCTACTCTCCAAGCTTCTCTATCCATCCACAGATCTTCACCCAATTCTCTTTCGCTCATCTCCCTGTCAATTCCTTCTCTCCAGCTCTTTCTTGGGCGTCCTCTTCTTCTTCTTTCCTGTGGTGTCCAATCAAGGATTTGTTTTGGTAGTCGCTGGTCCTCCATTCTTCGTACATGTCCATACCATCTGAGCTGATTGATCTTGATGTCCTGCGTTATTGTATGAGTTACCCCCATAATTTCCCTTATTCTGTTATTTGTAAATCTGTCCAACCTTGATCTTCCTGATGCACGCCTCCAGAAATCCATTTCTGTTGCTTCGAGGGTTCTTTCTACTGACGCTTTCAGTGGCCATACCTCACTTCCATACGTTATGATACTCTTTATTATAGTATTGTATATCCTGTGCTTGTTCGACTTGGATATATGTTGGTCCCATACTATGCTATTGAGTCTCGTGATGGCTCTTCTTCCCAGTGTATTCCTCTTCCTGATAGCTTGGTCTAATTTACCATCATCTGAAATTTCTAATCCTAAATACTTATAATTGTCACAGTATTTTATTTGTTGTCCATTATTCAATATCAGATCTTGCCGGGAACCACCGATGTTCATGTATCGTGTTTTCTCTATGTTGACTTCCAAACCCCATCTCTCATATTCTTCGATCAATTTGCGAGCCATGTACTCCAAGTCCTCATAATCTTGAGCTATGACTATCTGGTCGTCAGCAAAGCACAATGTAAATAAGCTGTTATTTTCTAATGGAATACCCATCTCTCTGCATTTTCGTTTCCACATTTTCAACGTTTGCTCTAAATATATTTTGAATAGGGTGGGTGAAAGGCAGCATCCTTGTTTTAGTCCTTTAGTTATCAGGAAGCCTTTAGATGTTGATCCTTTCATTTTCACTTTAGAGTAAGAGAACTGATACAATTTTTTTACGGCTGATATGAGATTAGAATTTATGTTGGTTTCATGAAGAGCATTCCATAGTAATTTTTGGGGAATGCTATCATAGGCTTTTTTTAAGTCTACATATAAAATGTGTAGCTCCTGGCCTACTGCTACTTTTTTTTCTATTATCTGAGTTAAACAGAAGAGGTGATCTGCAGTTGATCTCCCGGCTCTAAAACCTGCCTGTTCTTCGGCTTCCAAATCACTGTATTCTCTTTCAATTCTATTTTTCAGTATCCTTCCATATATTCTACTAATCGTACTCATGACCGCGATTCCCCTATAGTTATCACAGTCATTTTTATTTCCTGATTTATAAATTGTAGAAATGAAGGAAGTTCCAAATTCCTTTGGGATATCTTGTGCGCTAATACAGTGTTGAAATAATTTCCTTAGCTCTTCGAATAGCTTTTCCGTGCCGTGTTTTATTAGTTCTGCTGGGATACCACCTGGTCCTGGTGCCTTACCATTTTTTAACGAGAGACAGATATCTTTCACTTCTTTTGTTGATATTCTTATGGGGGAGGCTTCGACTTGTACATTTAGGGATGGGTCGTCGATTTCAAATTGAGCTCGCTTCTCATTCAGGAGTTCGCTGAAATATATATCCCAATTGTCTAATGTAATTGGTGATATTAGATCTTTTTTCCTATCTGCTCTTATTGATTTTATTATTCTCCAGCTTTCAGTTGCCCGTTTTCCTCCTATATAGCTATTGATTCTTAGACATGTTTGTTCCCAAGATTCGTTTTTCTTATTTGTAATCATTTTTCTAACTCTTGCTTGCTGATTTCTGTAACTTGCCCAATTACTCTCTGTTTTTGTGCTCAAGTACTGTTTATATTTTTCCCTCTTTACTTTTATTTTGTCCTCTATTTCTTCGTCCCACCAGTAAGGAGTTGGTTTAACATTCTCTTCCAAAAAACCTAGAGCTTCTCTTGCTGCGGCATGAACGCTTTCTTTGATGTGGTTATAAAGATCCTGGGAGGTGCTGTAGTGGACATGTCCCAATTTCTCATCAAGTCTCTGTTTATAAAGCAGATTCACACTCTCCTGTTCCAGACTCATCAAGTTGTATCGTTCTTCTTCTGATCTTCTTATACTTTCATCCTGATGTTCAATGCCATGTCGTTTTCTAATTCTAATTTTTACTCTCAACAGATGATGGTCGCTCCCACAGGTTGCACTCCTATACACTCTAACGTCTTGGATATCCAAGCTGGATTTTTGCCTAATGATTGCATAGTCTATTATAGATTTGAGGTTTCTTGTTTTTTGCGTCCATGAATATTTATGTATTTCTCTATGCTGAAAGAACCCGTTGGTAATTTTCAGCTTATTTTGGTCGCAGAGCGTAATCAATCTGCTTCCGTTATCGTTCGTGATGTCTTCCCCATAAGGTCCTACTATATCATCATTCTGTCTCCTTCCTGTCCGGCTGTTGAGATCCCCGAGTATAATGATATGCCTGGTATTACCAACTTTGGATATTTCATAGTTCACTTTTTCGAAGAATTCCTCTTTTTTTTTGCACTGGGGCATCATCGTTTAAGGCATATACTGCTATGAGTGTGATCTTTCGGCTATTCAGTGTGATGTTTATTTTCATCAATCGCTCGTTAATGGCTTCCCAAGAGGTGACAAACTTTCTTAGCTTCTTTTTAATTAATACCGCTACCCCCTGCTGGGCTCTTTTTTCCTTAGGAACACCACTATAGAAAAGGTCATATAGTCCTAAATTTTCCGATCCCACGCCCTTCTTCTTCGTCTCCGTCAGAACAACTAAATCCATATCTAATTTCTCCACCTCAAACAAAACCTCATTTAGCTTTGTCGATATTCCTTGTACATTCCATGTTCCCAATTTTCGAATCCATTTTCGTAGCTTATGTCGTCGTGAGTTAATCAATCCGGCTTGTCTTTGTGTAGGCTTTTTAACAATAGTTTGTTTTCTGAGTAACGGGGAGTCAACCCGATGCCTCAACCCCCACCCTGGAGGACCAGGGTTTATTTTCAGAGTTCCTTCTCTTAGATGGATTGCTTTCTCTACAGCTGAGGAGTTCCATCTACCCCACAAGGATATATCTCTCTATTATTTCTGTTTTTGCATTCTTCAAAATAATTATTATGTTCTTGTAAAAAGAGAAGTCTGTATATGTAAAGGCCATATATAGTTAGAATGAGTCTCTGAAACCCATTCCCAAAATAGTGCGTACGGCCCATTTCTGTGAAACAAAAATTTTCTCTTCAGAAGATGCACCACCCCAGAAAATGATGCAGTACGATGCTGAAGATTGAAAATTAGCATAATGAATAACTTTAAGTACATCTGAGTCAACCTGCTTTTTCACTACATTCAGTGTATATATTATATATAGTTTATTCTTTAGTTGTGCAATATGAGAATATCATTTAATAGCATTGTCCACTTGAACACCAAGAAACTTTGCTTGTTTGCTAACTCTAATTCTCTGATCTTTATAATGTAATATATCAGGTGGAATCCAGTGTGCTCTTTCAGTAGTGAGAAATATATACTCCGTTTTTTGCATATTCATTCCCAGGCAACACAGAGAGGTTTCAAAGATATCCCGGCGATATCTTCTCAGAACATTGAGAGTACTTTTTCTACTTCTCTACGAAGTCACAGGGAGTGCTATATTTCCTCCAAATGTCCGCCACAGCGATATTCTCGAAGAGATCCTGAAGATATCGCATGCGGAAATTCTCAAACTTCCCACAATGGGAGGTTTATGGGAAATTCGCTCACACAGTCTCATGGCGAAGAGTTTGAGAAATTCTCAAATACTTCCCATCGCGAGATTTCTGGGAGTACGACAAGAGATATTTTCAGGAAATGCCCCTAGCGACAATATCCGGAAGTACAGATATCAGATATTGACATTTAAAATTTAAATTATATTTCTTGAAAGTTTCCTGTTGATTATTGAAATTATTTTATGCTGACTTCTGCGGACTCGCTATGCAAAAAATTAGCAGACAGCACTTCGCCGACACAGATCATAAGTCCTTACGAACAGCCTCAGGGAAAATTCCCAATGCAAGGATTTACATATCTACTTAACCAGGAATCCGCGAGATGGCGAGTTCCGTGATCAAGACGTCCAGGCGATATCGTATAATATGAGCGCTTGGATTGTCGGTTCTTACGTCTGGTGGTTAGATGACTTCGAGTATTGTTTAGCGCGGTATTTATTCTTCATTCGTATTTCGGATATGAATGAGATCCGCGAGATGGCGAGATCCGTGAATGAGATATACCAGACGAAATCGTAATATGAGAGCTTAGATTGTCGGTTCTTACGTCTGGAGGTTAGATGGATTTGATGAATATTGATTTGTGTTTCGGAAATGAATGGAGATTAATTATCGGTTCTTGGAAAAATATATCCATACTACTATAATGGGTGTATGGAAACAAAATATTGATTTGGAATCCCTGTTAGTATTTGAATGAGAAATGTGTTGATTTCTTTGAGGAAAAACAACGGATCTCAGATTGGTCGATATTCAGACGAATATGTCGTGAAAAATATGAAGCAGTTTCGATTAAAGTTTTGATATTCTGTTTTCTTCCGAGAATTCTCTGAATTCTTCAGATTTGAGAACGTAATTTCCACTCACATAATGTTGTACAAGTCTGCCGTTGTCTAACCGATACTGGTAGTGAGTTTCAATCCAGAAATATGATAATGTGAAAAAGAGAGCTTTCTTTGTGATGAATGAAGTCATAAGTGCTACTTAGTTAGGTTCGTTTCGTTATCAACTAGTATTCTAGCCGATAACTAGTTTTAGTATTAAACTAGTACGCGCCCAGATCTACCTAGCGATAGATCAATCTTTACTGTAGATCTACTTAAACGATACCTACGTAGGAAGCGCCCAGATTTACCTAGCGGGTAGATTTGCGTTTTTGAGTAGATTAATTGAATAGTTGACTGAATTATTAAAAACGAAGCACACTGTTTATAAATTTACAAAAAATCAGTAGCTAATGTAAAATTCGATCACAGTTATCGTCTATCCTCGAACTGAATTTTGACCAAATCGTGTATGTATTTTTGTGAATATTGAAATGATGAAATTTCAAATGCGTTCATCTACTGAACCGTTTGGCGGATTTTGTTCATTCCGAACTTAACCTTCGAATTCAAACTTTAAACCTACCCGGAAAATTTCGACTGTCTAAGTCATTCCTTCGCAAAGTTATCGCGTTTACAGAATGAACAAAATCTGCCAAACGGTTCAGTAGATGAACGCATTTGAAATTCCATCATCTCAATATTCACAAAAATACAGACACGATTTAGTCAAAATTCAGTTCGAGGATAGACCCTAACCGTGGCTCCACATGCAAACATAAAATTGACTATAAAATGAAAATTCAATTTCTCAAGACGACACCAATAATACTGAATAGATATGAAATCGCATGAAAAATTCATATTTCAACATTGTACAACGTTAAAAAAATTTCTTGGATAAAATCCGAAAATTTTCACTATTCCAATTTAATATTCACTAAACATATGCATGTTCATTTCACAGGAATTTCCAATGTCTTAAATTTACTGAATTTCAATATTTCTAGTACATCACTCTTCGACCGAGAATCACCAAAGCATGAAGTAATATTCATTTTGTAAAGGAATTACGGTATTATGAACATTTAAATTTTCTGTTTCATTAATGGAGATGACCAAATCATAATTGACATATTAAAATACGATTGAGTAACCAAGATATCATGTTTTCCAAACAGGACAAATGCAAAACTACATATTGAAATAATTTTTTATTTATCGATTATTGATAACGATAATAAAGTATAGTTCAATAGAATGCATTGGGTGATACAAAAAAATTCCAAGAAAAGATAATTGAATGAATGAGTTCAAGTAAACTTGTTCATCAGAGAAGTGTGTCAGGGGTTTATGTGAAGAATTAATCAGTTGATAGCCTTCATCAGGTATGTTGCATATTACGATTAAAGAAGTTTCACATTGTTTTCAAACAATATCTGCATAAGCCTCTATATACCATCTTCTATCTTGATGTTGTTGGTGCAACTTCATTTGTAATTTTTCTCAAAATAGTTTCAGAAAATGGCAGATATCCTGTGAAATACACAAAATTATCAAGATTACCTTGCAGAATAGATAAATTTCACTTCAGAATATTTCATCTCATTTCATATAATGCATACATTAGAAATTATACCCATATAAAGAAAAATTAGTAGTTACTTGTAGGTGGTTATGAATTTCAACTTAAAAAAGCTTGATTCTCACTATACATTCTGTAACCTTCCCATTTTATCTAGGAAAAATATTATAAGGTGTAAATTAATTGATGTATCCTTCCCGGTTATGTTCCATCCCCATGCCATTTTTGCCAACCAAATTTTGATGTAGCAATATGGAAGGGATACATGAGTGTTACGGAACATATACTGAGGCTCAACCTTACCTGCCTATTGTGTATATAAAATTTCATACGTTTCTTGATAATGTGATCTTACTCACTATCATTTCTATTATCAATTGACATCAAAGGTTACATCGACTTGTGATTTTTGAAGATCAACCTCTTGCGAATAGTAAGAATCTATTGAATATTCCTGTTTCATTCACAATTATGAATAAATATACCAGGGGTACAGTATCATACAGTCTTGTCCTACACCAGCTGTATATTATTGAAACCATCTATAGATTACATAGTATTTCTGCAATTTCCACTTCTCAAAATCTATTGAGTTCCCTTTTTTTTTCATAATGATGATAGTCCATCTTCAACAAAGTATGCTTGATTAAACCTAGGAATGTGATACATAAATTTGCCATGATCAAGTTTCCAATTTATCAGAACATTAGATATGATCCATATCACCACTCACCATAAAACTTAATGGTTCAACATACATGAATTCTCAGGGGGAGGATAGTGAGATTTTTGAGAGATTCATAAAACATTCTACAGTCCTTTAAAGGCTTTCTTCCTTTGTATATGCTTAATACTTGGATGGCATAACACTTCAACAACATGACCTCACATATCTCAAAACTGCAAAAATATCATACTTGATGCATTTGCTTAAGGAAAATAACATAATAATGTATACCTTTGAACTCGAGTTAATCTCCAACATTTCAAATATATATGGCAATGTGATGTTTTTTCGACGAATTCTGGATTAGCATTCTGATTCTTATCGTAGCCTTGAACCCATTCTAAACATTCTTCACTTTATGACTTCAATGATACAGAAACTTTCCAATGTCCAGTTCATTTAAAATATCTGACTCACCTGAAAATAAATATTTCCTCATGATATTCAGGTTGGAAAAACCTGTGATAAGTTAAAGTATCTTCAATTGTAGGTAATACTTACTGTTTCCTCTCGTGAATGTAGCATAAGGTTATAATAACTTGCTAAAATTAAACCGATAACTCGACTTTTTCTTGAAAAAGTCATTGTTAGAGTTGGAATTAGGCAGTATTGACCATGATTGATACTTCTAAATGCATTTCCATTCGTTACTAACTTTATTTTCGTCAATTTCAATGTAGCTTCCACATAGGATGCTATTTTGACGGCAAATTAGAATTGATGTTAATGACAATTGACATAAACATAACGCTGGTTCGGCTGGAAAATATTGACGGAAGTACCCGATCTTTGCCGACGGTCAAAGCCTACGATGCTTAAGTTTTCGGCGAAATCGACAGAAATTCGAGGTTCGACGTTGCCATATATTCACTGTCGCAAGAAATTCTACCTCCAAAGCGAGCCCGAAGGCGGCGGAGATAGCCGATCTCGGCCGAGTCCACAGAAGAATATGAAATGGACAATTTTTACCGGATTTTCTTAGAAATGTCACTTTTTTCCATCATTCCTGCAAGAATACGAAAGTGGGAATCAAAAAAAGAGGCCCGCTACGCCACAATTTCGTCTTTCGTCTTTCTGTTCGTACCAAAAAACTCTACCTAGCTTGAACCCAGCGACCAAATGCTTTCCTGTGGTTTTGCACCTTTGGGAAATATCGATATTTTCGTTATTTTTCGGGAATTTTTAAAAGTATCTCTCGATTTTTCCGCGATGAAAGATCAAAAGTACGGGAAAGTTCGAAATTTCCTCTTTCTAATCACGTTCAGATATCACACCAAGACTCCCCGGAAATATCAGAAAAACTCTCACGAACATAACCCTTTCTTAGCAAAAGTTTTTCTTGATCTCCTGCAGTGGTTTCAGCGGTGTTGCCTGTAACGCGTTTAGTATTATAGACCATTGTATAAGGAAAATCTTCATTCAACAACAGAACTATAAATTTGCTAGACACCTCTTACTTGTTAATACAGGTTTCAACCTGAAATGCATTTACTCCTCCACCAAATGTATAAAAACGCCGTGATTTTGTCATCATAACCTTCCGGAAAATCCGGCACCATAAAAGCCAGTAACAAAATATGATACATTCAATGTGAATTATGTTTTAACTGATTTGTTTTTGATATGTTTGCCGATTATCCTATTGGTTTCTGGGAAGCCCCTCCGAAGTTATTTATTTCGTTCCTATGAATCAAACACATATTTTGCTTATGTATAAATAGTGGACAACGAAATGTTCCATTGTTGTTACACTCGGGATGATCTTTGGAGCTTGCATTGCGAATTTCCTATTCTGGTTATGTCTGTGATAACTTTAGGAACTCTCATTGCGAATTTCTTATTCTGGTTACGTCTGGGAAGACTTAAGGAACTCGCATTGCGAATTTCCCTTTCTTGTTCTGTCTGAGATGACTTCAGGAACTCGCATTGCGAATTTCCCTTTCTTGTTATGTCAGTGATGAGTTTAGGAACTCGCATTGCGAATTTCTTATTCTGGTTACATCTGAGATGGCTTCAGGAACTCGCATTGTGAATATCTAATTCTTGTTACGTATGCAATAACTTTAGGAGCTCGCATTGCGAATTCCCAAATTATGTTGTGTTTGTGATCACTTTAGGAAATCACTTTAGGAGTTCGCGTGCAAGCCGGGTTAGGACTTCTCAGATATCTCGCCGGGATGTTTGTGTTACTTGGGTTACAAGGTTGTTATCCATGCACCACTCCTCCTTTCTACTCATGACAGATTCCAATGCAACAGTTGAGGAATATATGTTTGTGGTTTGAACCAGGATGTTTGTATCATCAGCATATATTTACAGGTTGAAAATTTTCCTTTGGTAGATACTTTGTTATATCATTTATGTAGATGAGAAATAGTAACGGTCCCAAAATGCTACCTTGGGGTACCCCCATAGTTGACACAAGTTCATCTGAGGTGTACATGATTCCCTTCACCATAACAGACACTCTCTGCCTCTGGTTGGTGACATAACTTTTTATAAGGTCCAGTTGTTTATCCCTTATTCCAGATAGTTCCATTTTTCTAAACAATATCTCATGGTTCACGCAGTCAAACGACTTAGATAAATCAAGGAACAGAGCAGCCGCAACTTCACCTCTCTCCAATGCCAAGACAATGCTGTGTGTTAGTTCAAAAATTGCAGTTTTAGTATTTTTGCTGTTGATAAACCCATGTTGGCTGTTGTGGATAACATTAAACTTCTAGAAAAAATTTCAGGATTCGAGTTGCTAGCACCTTTTCAAATGTTTTGGAGAATGAACTCCCAAGTCAGCTTGATCTCCTTTCTTGTGTATAGGCCTGATAACTGATGTTTTAAGTGCATCTGGAAAAATACCCTCTTTAAAAGATGAATTTATAATACAAGCAAGAGTTTGAGCTATAATATGGATAGCTTTCTTGACAATACCCATAGGGATTTCATCATATCCAGGTCGATTTTTTGTTCTTCATTGATTTTGCTGCAGCGACTTCCTCAGATTCTTCAATATCAAAAATAAAATTGAATTTGGAAGCCGTGCAGTATTGTGCTTGCATTCAGCTGCTGTTGACAAATTGTTACACGATAATGGAGCCATATCAATAAAGAAGTTATTGAATTCATTTACAATTTTGTGAAAGTCTTTGTGGTTCAAGTTATCAAAACTAGATTTAGGACTCCTATTAGTTAGTTTATTTATTATCTGCCAGATTGCCTTTGTCGTATTCTGTGCATTTTGTATTGTTTCACCGTACTTTTTTTTCTTCATCGTTGCAATATAGAAGTCATATTTTTTCTTGTAAGCCTTATAATTATTTTTAAATTCTTGTCTCACTTGAGATACAGTATAGAATTCATCTAAAATATTTTTCATGTCTCTAATTTGTGGATTGTTTCTAAGTGAGCTACCAGAATTCTTCTTAACTACAGCTTTCAAAAGGAAACTATCCACAAAAAGATCCTTAAAAATTATGAATCTCGTCCCATTTTGCGTGATAATTTCGAATTTTCAAGATTTACCTGACCGGCACAGCATTCCACAACACTAGGCACACTCAAAGAATTCATATCATCCCTTCTGCTATACATGTATGGGCTTTTACAAAGGATAGCACTTCCACCATGTCTACCTCTTTCCCGGCAGAAACTGTCCACCAGATTGTAACCTTGCAATATAAAAGCATTCAGTTCTTCTTTGCTTTTCCAATGTTCAGTGATCATCAAAACATCCAGTTCATGTTCACATGCAAATAAGTTCAAGAGGGCTCAAACAGTTTCCGATTGATTGTACGTTCTGGTGACCAACCGAAAAGGATTTATATTTACCATTCTGATACGGTAGTTTATCTTGCTGTTAAGATCAACTTCTTTAGATCCAGTGCATACAACAGAATTATTTTGTTTAATGGTTTTCTCTTCACTACCGTTCTCCATTCAAATTGAGTACTATTTCCTGTCTTTTCAAAGTTTATTTCATCTGCCGTATGTTTATTATCGGCATCAAGATTTATGGCATCATTGATTTTCCTCTGCTATGCATTTTCAAGTTCCTCCAATGATTTTGAAGGATCAACAGCTCCATTTCTAGTAAAGATCATCAGCTGCGGTTTCCCCCATAGATTCGCTGACCTCGCTCATTTTAATAGGTTGTGTTATCCCAGTTATCCGTTTCTGAATCGGGTGGTTGTAAACACCTGTCTGTTTGTGTTTACTTTCATTTGAGGAATTCCCGTTTTATTCATTTCGAACACTCACGGATGACATCGGATCTTTATCATCTTCACGTGTTTTCGAAGTAATTATCTTTGGGATCTTCGCGTTAACCTCATCTTATTTCTCCAATAGAAATTTGTCATTTAATTGAAGAACTTTATTTTTATCTTGGACTTCCTCCAGCATCTTCAAGTTATATATTTCAGTTTCAAGAGACTTTCGCATTCTCTTGGATCACAACATTCCACAGTTCCTTGCTCAACGATTTTCACGCTTTCACGTTTTTCAGTCTTCTGGAACAGCTCTCGTGAAAAACTGAATTGCAAAATCTGCATGGTTTCGACAGCACTTGAATAAATTTTCGCTCACTTTCATCGTGCTCTCGATCGGACACATCTATATCTTCTGACGCCATCTAACATCATCATCACATGTAAAGAATTCTTTCCACTTCATCTAAACCTTGAAACTGTTTCAAATCTATCAGTCAGATATTCCCGTCCGTTTTGACGTAGTATCTCCTTTCACCATTATTCCACTGAGAGAAGCCCTTGAAATACTGGAAACCAAACATCACATACATACATTGACACTCATAAACCATTGTATGTCGACTACATACTACATTTTCCAAGGTACCTTCTACAAACAAGTAAAACTTCCCTGTGTAGGTTTCCTCCTCTATCCAGCTGTCGCCGATGCGTATGCCGTATATGGAAGATTTTGAAACCAACGCCATCAAAACATTCCACCTAAAACCCACTTGCTGCCTTCGGTATGTGGACGATGTCTTCGTCTTATGGCCACATGGATCCGAAACTCTTCATGACTTCTTTGATCATCTGAACAACATCAACAACAATATCAAATTAACAATGGAAGTTGAGACTAACATCTCTCTCTTCTCTTGACATTCTTATAACTAAATCCAACAGTTCCTTCACGCACACGATTTACAGAAAACCAACTCACCCAAAGAGCTAGTTCACACAGTTATCCGTCACAGGTGAACTCTGTATTAAACTCTTTAATCCTCAGATCCATAAAACTAACAGGAGACCTACACATTTCACAGGCAATCAACAATCTACAAACCGCCATATTATAGATCGACTACACCAAACAACAAATTCAAAAAAAAACATCCACCGACATCAGGCACACACAGAGCAAACAGACAAAATCAGTCGAATCCTACGAAAGCAAGATATACAGACAGTTTCACAGCCGATAGCAAAATCTACAAATTCCTCCAAACACCAAAGGGTAGTATCGACAACGAGTATCAAGGTATATATGAGATACCATGTTCTGAACATACATAGGGCAAACCAACAGAATATACGAACACCAACTCGCTGTGCGTAAAGCAGATCAAACAGCAGCACTTTTTAAACACTACTCGGAAATAGGACATAAAATTAATTTTGAAGGATGCAAAACCATCTCTGCAGAAAAAACCCTCACAAGTAGAATAATTCGTGAAGCACTCGAAATCGAAAAACGACCCAATTGCCACAACCGTATAGATAGATACGGCCACAACAAACGGGACGTCGGCCAAAGATTACCTAACACCTGGAACCCCTTAATTTATCGTCTCACGACAACAAGCCAATCAATAACAACACAATCGATAACTCAAGGTCCCCCGGCAACCTGGCACTGTACAACGCCACAAGCATCGCCCCTTGTGTTGTTAACAAGTGCCTATAATCACTACAAAGAAGAGTATTAACAATTTCTTGAGTGTTTTGAATATCACGCCATTTTCTTGAAGTTGAAATTATTCAACTACAAAAAAGAATCGAAATTGACAACATTTTCAACATATATTTGACAAACAAGGGGTCTGAGCACTGTGCCCTGCAGAACTCCAGTTCTGATTTTTTTATATTCTTTCAACCTTCAACAACCACACATTGAGCTCTTTCCAGCTTCCGTCTGGGGAGCACCCGATGCGCCTCGGAGGCGTGCCAGCAAAGGCCAGCATATAAAAGTCGTGTTCCAGAGGAGACATTCATTTTCTTGAATCCTAGCCAATCAAAAAGCGACGCGCTTTCGAGAGCACTCGTGTGAAATCGATTATTAATCGGCTCGATCTGGGCGGGATTTCTCACTGCGGCTGCGCTTTAGTAACAGTAAAGCTGGATTTATAAACTCGACGTTCCCGTTCCCGTTCGCAGTTGACGTTCCCGTTCAAAGTTAAAATGCACTAAATGCGCAGGGCATTTTTAAAGTCCGCAGCTGCGTCAGCTGACTGATAATGTGCCGCTCTTCTGTTTTTGCGCGCATGTTCTAGGGGAACAGCGTGCTATCGTTTTGATCAAATGTCTGTAATTTTGGATGATTGAGCCGAAAATGGTCTCAATCGACTAGGTTGGACTCACTGATGATGAATCCGGTGTCAAAATCGATTCTGTCCGGCCGGCCGGCCGGCCGGTTGGCCGGCCGTAGACACGATAACTGTCGAACGAAGTGTCCAAATCGATCGAATAGTTTCGGAGTTATAGGCATTTGAAGTTTTGAAGTTATTTATTTTTTATTTCAGAAACTGCTTGAGCGATTGGATTCAAACTTGGCAGTTTGGTGGAGTATAACGACGCGCAACTTTGAGCCAAATTTTGTCAAGATCATATTGTCAATAAATTAAAAAAAAAAATTTTTTCGAAATTTTTTTACAAAAAAAATTTTTTTTTCGGAAACCATTCATCATATTAAAAAAAAATTATACTCACACTTTGACCTTCTAATTTCACAGCAGTGTACCAAATTTCAGCTCGATACGATCATAAGTTTTGGAGATATCGGGAAAAAATATGTCAAATTTCGAGGTTTTCTTCTCGATATCGTTGATTTTTTTGGTATTACTCGAGAAATACTGATTCAGTCCTGATTAAACTTCACAGCTAGTTTTAAGATGCTGAAAGACAACTTTGTGCAAAATTTCGTGATAATCGGGTTATTAGAACAATTTGAAAAAAAAAATTTATATGATTTTTTCATCATATCATCCTCATTAAATTCTGTATGAAACTTCGAACTGTTATTTTCGATGAAGTACTGGATTTCAATTCGATCTGGTCTGTATTTTTGGAAATATTGGAAAAATAAAATTTTGATTGGGTATATCTACGGAATCATTGGGTGGATTTTACCCATTCACGAATTCGGCCTTCGTAATTGAGGTCCAAACCTTCTCTACAAATATCGAGTTTCTAAGTTGTTTCTTTCGGAAGTTATTGTGTTTACGCAGTCGGCCGTTAGGCTGACCGTAAACACAATAACTTCCGGAAGAAACGACTTAGAAACTCGATATTTGTAGAGTAGGTTTGGGGCTTAATTACGAAGGTCGAATTCGTGAATGGGTAAAATCCGCCCAATGATTCCGTAGATATACCCAATCAAAATTTTATTTTTCCAATGTTTCCAAAAATACAGATCAGATCGAATTGAAATTCATTACTTCATCGAAAATAACAGTTCGAAGTTTCATACAGAATTTAATGAGGATGATATGATGAGAAAATCATATAAATTTTTTTTTTCAAATTGTTCTAATAACACGATTATCACGAAATTTTGCATAAAGTTGTCTTTTAGCATCTTAAAACTAGCTGTGAAGTTTAATCAGGACTGAATCAGTATTTCTCGAGTAATACCGAAAAAATCAACGATATCGAGAAGAAAACCTCGAAATTTGACATATTTTTTCCCGATATCTCCAGAACTTATGATCGTATCGAACTGAAATTTGGTACGCGCGCACGTTCAAATTCGTTGCTGAAGCGGTCATCTACATTGAACATGCGCGCAAAAGTTGCTGCCTTCACGGCAGTGCTTTTTGAAATTTATTGAATCGTTATTCTGGATTGTGAGGAGGAATGATTGGTGAAAATTTCAGTCGAATCAGAGCATTGGTTCGAAAGATACTATACCTGTCATTTGACGAAAAACACCCTGTATCTCAGTTGTTTCGAAAGTTAGACTTTTTATTTTTGAATCGTTATTCTGGATTGTGAAGAGGAATGATTGGTGAAAATTTCAGTCGAATCAGAGCATTGGTTCGAAAGATACTATACCTGTCATTTGACGAAGAACACCCTGTATCTCAGTTGTTTCGAAAGTTAGACTTTTTATTTTTGGAACGTTATTCTGGATTGTGAAGAGGAATGATTGGTGAAAATTTCAGTCGAATCAGAGCATTGGTTCGAAAGATACTATACCTGTCATTTGACGAAGAACACCCTGTATCTCAGTTGTTTCGAAAGTTAGACTTTTTATTTTTGGAACGTTATTCTGGATTGTGAAGAGGAATGATTGGTGAAAATTTCAGTCGAATCAGAGCATTGGTTCGAAAGATACTATACCTGTCATTTGACGAAGAAGACCCTGTATCTCAGTTGTTTCGAAAGTTAGACTTTTTATTTTTGAATCGTTATTCTGGATTGTGAAGAGGAATGATTGGTGAAAATTTCAGTCGAATCAGAGCATTGGTTCGAAAGATACTATACCTGTCATTTGACGAAGAACACCCTGTATCTCAGTTGTTTCGAAAGTTAGACTTTTTATTTTTGAATCGTTATTCTGGATTGTGAAGAGGAATGATTGTTGAAAATTTCAGTCGAATCAGAGCATTGGTTCGAAAGATACTATACCTGTCATTTGACGAAGAACACCCTGTATCTCAGTTGTTTCGAAAGTTAGACTTTTTATTTTTGAATCGTTATTCTTGATTGTGAAGAGGAATGATTGGTGAAAATTTCAGTCGAATCAGAGCATTGGTTCGAAAGATACTATACCTGTCATTTGACGAAGAACACCCTGTATCTCAGTTGTTTCGAAAGTTAGACTTTTTATTTTTGAATCGTTATTCTGGATTGTGAAGAGGAATGATTGGTGAAAATTTCAGTCGAATCAGAGCATTGGTTCGAAAGATACTATACCTGTCATTTGACGAAGAACACCCTGTATCTCAGTTGTTTCGAAAGTTAGACTTTTTATTTTTGAATCGTTATTCTGGATTGTGAAGAAGAATGATTGGTGAAAATTTCAGTCGAATCAGAGCATTGGTTCGAAATATACTATACCTGTCATTTGACGAAGAACACCCTGTATCTCAGATGTTTCGAAAGTTAGACTTTTTATTTTTGGAACGTTATTCTGGATTGTGAAGAGGAATGATTGGTGAAAATTTCAGTCGAATCAGAGCATTGGTTCGAAAGATACTATACCTAACATTTGACGAAGAACACCCTGTATCTCAGTTGTTTCGAAAATTAGACTTTTTATTTTTGAATCGTTATTCTGGATTGTGAAGAGGAATGATTGGTGAAAATTTCAGTCGAATCAGAGCATTGGTTCGAAAGATACTATACCTGTCATTTGACGAAGAACACCCTGTATCTCAGTTGTTTCGAAAGTAAGACTTTTTATTTCTGGAACGTTATTCTGGATTGTGAAGAGGAATGATTGGTGAAAATTTCAGTCGAATAAGAGCATTGGTTCGAAAGATACTATACCTGTCATTTGACGAAGAACACCCTGTATCTCAGATGTTTCGAAAGTTAGACTTTTTATTTTTGGAACGTTATTTTGGATTGTGAAGAGGAATGATTGGTGAAAATTTCAGTCGAATCAGAGCATTGGTTCGAAAGATACTATACCTGTCATTTGACGAAGAACACCCTGTATCTCAGTTGTTTCGGAAGTTAGACTTTTTATTCTTGAATCGTTATTCTGGATTGTGAAGAGGAATGATTGGTGAAAATTTCAGTCGAATCAGAGCATTGGTTCGAAAGATACTATACCTGTCATTTGACGAAGAACACCCTGTATCTCAGTTGTTTCGAAAGTTAGACTTTTTATTTTTGAATCGTTATTCTGGATTGTGAAGAGGAATGATTGGTGAAAATTTCAGTCGAATCAGAGCATTGGTTCGAAAGATACTATACCTGTCATTTGACGAAGAACACCCTGTATCTCAGTTGTTTCGAAAGTTAGACTTTTTATTTTTGAAACGTTATTCTGGATTGTGAAGAGGAATGATTGGTGAAAATTTCAGTCGAATCAGAGCATTGGTTCGAAAGATACTATACCTGTCATTTGACGAAGAACACCCTGTATCTCAGTTGTTTCGAAAGTTAGACTTTTTATTTTTGAAACGTTATTCTGGATTGTGAAGAGGAATGATTGGTGAAAATTTCAGTCGAATCAGAGCATTGGTTCGAAAGATAATATACCTGTCATTTGACGAAGAACACCCTGTATCTCAGTTGTTTCGAAAGTTAGACTTTTTATTTTTGAAATGTTATTCTGGATTGTGAAGAGGAATGATTGGTGAAAATTTCAGTCGAATCAGAGCATTGGTTCGAAAGATACTATACCTGTCATTTGACGAAGAACACCCTGTATCTCAGTTGTTTCGAAAGTTAGACTTTTTATTTTTGGAATGTTATTCTGGATTGTGAAGAGGAATGATTGGTGAAAATTTCAGTCGAATCAGAGCATTGGTTCGAAAGATACTATACCTGTCATTTGACGAAGAACACCCTGTATCTCAGTTGTTTCGAAAGTTAGACTTTTTATTTTTGAATCGTTATTCTGGATTGTGAAGAGGAATGATTGGTGAAAATTTCAGTCGAATCAGAGCATTGGTTCGAAAGATACTATACCTGTCATTTGCCGAAGAACACCCTGTATCTCAGTTGTTTCGAAAGTTAGACTTTTTATTTTTGGAACGTTATTCTGGATTGTGAAGAGGAATGATTGGTGAAAATTTCAGTCGAATCAGAGCATTGGTTCGAAAGATACTATACCTGTCATTTGACGAAGAACACCCTGTATCTCAGTTGTTTCGAAAGTTAGACTTTTTATTTTTGAAACGTTATTCTGGATTGTGAAGAGGAATGATTGGTGAAAATTTCAGTCGAATCAGAGCATTGGTTCGAAAGATACTATACCTGTCATTTGACGAAGAACACCCTGTATCTCAGTTGTTTCGAAAGTTAGACTTTTTATTTTTGAATCGTTATTCTGGATTGTGAAGAGAAATGATTGGTGAAAATTTCAGTCGAATCAGAGCATTGGTTCGAAAGATACTATACCTGTCATTTGACGGAGAACACCCTGTATCTCAGTTGTTTCGAAAGTTAGACTTTTTATTTTTGAAACGTTATTCTGGATTATGAAGAGGAATGATTGGTGAAAATTTCAGTCGAATCAGAGCATTGGTTCGAAAGATACTATACCTGTCATTTGACGAAGAACACCCTGTATCTCAGTTGTTTCGAAAGTTAGACTTTTTATTTTTGAATCGTTTTTCTGGATTGTGAAGAGGAATGATTGGTGAAAATTTCAGTCGAATCAGAGCATTGGTTCGAAAGATACTATACCTGTCATTTGACGAAGAACACCCTGTATCTCAGTTGTTTCGAAAGTTAGACTTTTATTTTTGAATCGTTATTCTGGATTGTGAAGGGGAATGATTGGTGAAAATTTCAGTCGAATCAGAGCATTGGTTCGAAAGATACTATACCTGTCATTTGACGAAGAACACCCTGTATCTCAGTTGTTTCGAAAGTAAGACTTTTTATTTTTGGAACGTTATTCTGGATTGTGAAGAGGAATGATTGGTGAAAATTTCAGTCGAATCAGAGCATTGGTTCGAAAGATACTATACCTGTCATTTGACGAAGAACACCCTGTATCTCAGTTGTTTCGAAAGTTAGACTTTTTATTTTTGGAACGTTATTCTGGATTGTGAAGAGGAATGATTGGTGAAAATTTCAGTCGAATCAGAGCATTGGTTCGAAAGATACTATACCTGTCATTTGACGAAGAACACCCTGTATCTCAGTTGTTTCGAAAGTAAGACTTTTTATTTTTGAATCGTTATTCTGGATTGTGAAGAGGAATGATTGGTGAAAATTTCAGTCGAATCAGAGCATTGGTTCGAAAGATACTATACCTGTCATTTGACGAAGAACACCCTGTATCTCAGTTTTTTCGAAAGTTAGACTTTTTATTTTTGGAACGTTATTCTGGATTGTGAAGAGGAATGATTGGTGAAAATTTCAGTCGAATCAGAGCATTGGTTCGAAAGATACTATACCTGTCATTTGACGAAGAACACCCTGTATCTCAGTTGTTTCGAAAGTTAGACTTTTTATTTTTGAAAAGTTATTCTGGATTGTGAAGAGGAATGATACGTGAAAATTTCAGTCGAATCAGAGCATTGGTTCGAAAGATACTATACCTGTCATTTGACGAAGAACACCCTGTATCTCAGTTGTTTCGAAAGTTAGACTTTTTATTTTTGAATCGTTATTCTGGATTGTGAAGAGGAATGATTGGTGAAAATTTCAGTCGAATCAGAGCATTGGTTCGAAAGATACTATACCTGTCATTTGACGAAGAACACCCTGTATCTCAGTTGTTTCGAAAGTAAGACTTTTTATTTTTGAATCGTTATTCTGGATTGTGAAGAGGAATGATTGGTGAAAATTTCAGTCGAATCAGAGCATTGGTTCGAAAGATACTATACCTGTCATTTGACGAAGAACACCCTGTATCTCAGTTTTTTCGAAAGTTAGACTTTTTATTTTTGGAACGTTATTCTGGATTGTGAAGAGGAATGATTGGTGAAAATTTCAGTCGAATCAGAGCATTGGTTCGAAAGATACTATACCTGTCATTTGACGAAGAACACCCTGTATCTCAGTTGTTTCGAAAGTTAGACTTTTTATTTTTGGAACGTTATTCTGGATTGTGAAGAGGAATGATTGGTGAAAATTTCAGTCGAATCAGAGCATTGGTTCGAAAGATACTATACCTGTCATTTGACGAAGAACACCCTGTATCTCAGTTGTTTCGAAAGTAAGACTTTTTATTTTTGAATCGTTATTCTGGATTGTGAAGAGGAATGATTGGTGAAAATTTCAGTCGAATCAGAGCATTGGTTCGAAAGATACTATACCTGTCATTTGACGAAGAACACCCTGTATATCAGTTGTTTCGAAAGTTAGACTTTTTATTTTTGAAACGTTATTCTGGATTGTGAAGAGGAATGATTGGTGAAAATTTCAGTCGAATCAGAGCATTGGTTCGAAAGATACTATACCTGTCATTTGACGAAGAACACCCTGTATCTCAGTTGTTTCGAAAGTTAGACTTTTTATTTTTGAATCGTTATTCTGGATTGTGAAGAGGAATGATTGGTGAAAATTTCAGTCGAATCAGAGCATTGGTTCGAAAGATACTATACCTGTCATTTGACGAAGAACACCCTGTATCTCAGTTGTTTCGAAAGTTAGACTTTTTATTTTTGAATCGTTATTCTGGATTGTGAAGAGGAATAATTGGTGAAAATTTCAGTCGAATCAGAGCATTGGATCGAAAGATACTATACCTGTCATTTGACGAAGAACACCCTGTATCTCAGTTGTTTCGAAAGTAAGACTTTTTATTTTTGGAACATTATTCTGGATTGTGAAGAGGAATGACTGGTGAAAATTTCAGTCGAATCAGAGCATTGGTTCGAAAGATACTATACCTGTCATTTGACGAAGAACACCCTGTATCTCAGTTGTTTCGAAAGTTAGACTTTTTATTTTTGAATCGTTATTCTGGATTGTGAAGAGGAATGACTGGTGAAAATTTCAGTCGAATCAGAGCATTGGTTCGAAAGATACTATACCTGTCATTTGACGAAGAACACCCTGTATCTCAGTTGTTTCGAAAGTTAGACTTTTTATTTTTGAATCGTTATTCTGGATTGTGAAGAGGAATGATTGGTGAAAATTTCAGTCGAATCAGAGCATTGGTTCGAAAGATACTATACCTGTCATTTGACGAAAAACACCCTGTATCTCAGTTGTTTCGAAAGTTAGACTTTTTATTTTTGAATCGTTATTCTGGATTGTGAAGAGGAATGATTGGTGAAAATTTCAGTCGAATCAGAGCATTGGTTCGAAAGATACCATACCTGTCATTTGACTAAGAATACCCTGTATCTCAGTTGTTTCGAAAGATAGACTTTTTTTTTTGGAACGTTATTCTGGATTGTGAAGAGGAATAATTGGTGAAAATTTCAGTCGAATCAGAGCATTGGATCGAAAGATACTATACCTGTCATTTGACGAAGAACACCCTGTATCTCAGTTGTTTCGAAAGTAAGACTTTTTATTTTTGAATCGTTATTCTGGATTGTGAAGAGGAATGATTGGTGAAAATTTCAGTCGAATCAGAGCATTGGTTCGAAAGATACTATACCTGTCATTTGACGAAGAACACCCTGTATCTCAGTTGTTTCGAAAGTTAGACTTTTTATTTTTGGAACGTTATTCTGGATTGTGAAGAGGAATGATTGGTGAAAATTTCAGTCGAATCAGAGCATTGGTTCGTAAGATACTATACCTGTCATTTGACGAAGAACACCCTGTATCTCAGTTGTTTCGAAAGTTAGACTTTTTATTTTTGAATCGTTATTCTGGATTGTGAAGAGGAATGATTGGTGAAAATTTCAGTCGAATCAGAGCATTGGTTCGAAAGATACTATACCTGTCATTTGACGAAGAACACCCTGTATCTCAGTTGTTTCGAAAGTTAGACTTTTTATTTTTGAATCGTTATTCTGGATTGTGAAGAGGAATGATTGGTGAAAATTTCAGTCGAATCAGAGCATTGGTTCGAAAGATACTATACCTGTCATTTGACGAATAACACCCTGTATCTCAGATGTTTCGAAAGTTAGACTTTTTATTTTTGGAACGTTATTCTGGATTGTGAAGAGGAATGATTGGTGAAAATTTCAGTCGAATCAGAGCATTGGTTCGAAAGATACTATACCTGTCATTTGACGAAGAACACCCTGTATCTCAGTTGTTTCGAAAGTTAGACTTTTTATTTTTGAATCGTTATTCTGGATTGTGAAGAGGAATGATTGGTGAAAATTTCAGTCGAATCAGAGCATTGGTTCGAAAGATACTATACCTGTCATTTGACGAAAAACACCCTGTATCTCAGTTGTTTCGAAAGTTAGACTTTTTATTTTTGAATCGTTATTCTGGATTGTGAAGAGGAATGATTGGTGAAAATTTCAGTCGAATCAGAGCATTGGTTCGAAAGATACTATACCTGTCATTTGACGAAGAACACCCTGTATCTCAGTTGTTTCGAAAGTTAGACTTTTTATTTTTGAATCGTTATTCTGGATTGTGAAGAGGAATGATTGGTGAAAATTTCAGTCGAATCAGAGCATTGGTTCGAAAGATACTATACCTGTCATTTGACGAAGAACACCCTGTATCTCAGTTGTTTCGAAAGTTAGACTTTTTTTTTTTGGAACGTTATTCTGGATTGTGAAGAGGAATGATTGGTGAAAATTTCAGTCGAATCAGAGCATTGGATCGAAAGATACTATACCTGTCATTTGACGAAGAACACCCTGTATCTCAGTTGTTTCGAAAGTAAGACTTTTTATTTTTGAATCGTTATTCTGGATTGTGAAGAGGAATGATTGGTGAAAATTTCAGTCGAATCAGAGCATTGGTTCGAAAGATACTATACCTGTCATTTGACGAAGAACACCCTGTATCTCAGTTGTTTCGAAAGTTAGACTTTTTATTTTTGGAACGTTATTCTGGATTGTGAAGAGGAATGATTGGTGAAAATTTCAGTCAAATCAGAGCATTGGTTCGAAAGATACTATACCTGTCATTTGACGAAGAACACCCTGTATCTCAGTTGTTTCGAAAGTTAGACTTTTTATTTTTGAATCGTTATTCTGGATTGTGAAGAGGAATGATTGGTGAAAATTTCAGTCGAATCAGAGCATTGGTTCGAAAGATACTATACCTGTCATTTGACGAAGAACACCCTGTATCTCAGTTGTTTCGAAAGTTAGACTTTTTATTTTTGAATCGTTATTCTGGATTGTGAAGAGGAATGAATGGTGAAAATTTCAGTCGAATCAGAGCATTGGTTCGAAAGATACTATACCTGTCATTTGACGAATAACACCCTGTATCTCAGATGTTTCGAAAGGTAGACTTTTTATTTTTGGAACGTTATTCTGGATTGTGAAGAGGAATGATTGGTGAAAATTTCAGTCGAATCAGAGCATTGGTTCGAAAGATACTATACCTGTCATTTGACAAAGAACACCCTGTATCTCAGTTGTTTCGAAAGTTAGACTTTTTATTTTTGAATCGTTATTCTGGATTGTGAAGAGGAATGATTGGTGAAAATTTCAGTCGAATCAGAGCATTGGTTCGAAAGATACTATACCTGTCATTTGACGAAAAACACCCTGTATCTCAGTTGTTTCGAAAGTTAGACTTTTTATTTTTGAATCGTTATTCTGGATTGTGAAGAGGAATGATTGGTGAAAATTTCAGTCGAATCAGATCATTGGTTCGAAAGATACTATACCTGTCATTTGACGAAGAACACCCTGTATCTCAGTTGTTTCGAAAGTTAGACTTTTTATTTTTGGAACGTTATTCTGGATTGTGAAGAGGAATGATTGGTGAAAATTTCAGTCGAATCAGAGCATTGGTTCGAAAGATACTATACCTGTCATTTGACGAAGAACACCCTGTATCTCAGTTGTTTCGAAGGTTAGACTTTTTATTTTTGGAACGTTATCTTGGATTGTGAAAAGGAATGATTGGTGAAAATTTCAGTCGAATCAGAGCATTGGTTCGAAAGATACTATACCTGTCATTTGACGAAGAAGACCCTGTATCTCAGTTGTTTCGAAGGTTAGACTTTTTATTTTTGAATCGTTATTCTGGATTGTGAAGAGGAATGATTGGTGAAAATTTCAGTCGAATCAGAGCATTGGTTCGAAAGATACTATACCTGTCATTTGACGAAGAACACCCTGTATCTCAGTTGTTTCGAAAGTTAGACTTTTTATTTTTGAATCGTTATTCTGGATTGTGAAGAGGAATGATTGTTGAAAATTTCAGTCGAATCAGAGCATTGGTTCGAAAGATACTATACCTGTCATTTGACGAAGAACACCCTGTATCTCAGTTGTTTCGAAAGTTAGACTTTTTATTTTTGAAACGTTATTCTGGATTGTGAAGAGGAATGATTGGTGAAAATTTCAGTCGAATCAGAGCATTGGTTCGAAAGATACTATACCTGTCATTTGACGAAGAACACCCTGTATCTCAGTTGTTTCGAAAGTTAGACTTTTTATTTTTGAATCGTTATTCTGGATTGTGAAGAGGAATGATTGGTGAAAATTTCAGTCGAATCAGAGCATTGGTTCGAAAGATACTATACCTGTCATTTGACGAAGAACACCCTGTATCTCAGTTGTTTCGAAAGTTAGACTTTTTATTTTTGAATCGTTATTCTGGATTGTGAAGAAGAATGATTGGTGAAAATTTCAGTCGAATCAGAGCATTGGTTCGAAAGATACTATACCTGTCATTTGACGAAGAACACCCTGTATCTCAGATGTTTCGAAAGTTAGACTTTTTATTTTTGGAACGTTATTCTGGATTGTGAAGAGGAATGATTGGTGAAAATTTCAGTCGAATCAGAGCATTGGTTCGAAAGATACTATACCTAACATTTGACGAAGAACACCCTGTATCTCAGTTGTTTCGAAAATTAGACTTTTTATTTTTGAATCGTTATTCTGGATTGTGAAGAGGAATGATTGGTGAAAATTTCAGTCGAATCAGAGCATTGGTTCGAAAGATACTATACCTGTCATTTGACGAAGAACACCCTGTATCTCAGTTGTTTCGAAAGTAAGACTTTTTATTTCTGGAACGTTATTCTGGATTGTGAAGAGGAATGATTGGTAAAAATTTCAGTCGAATCAGAGCATTGGTTCGAAAGATACTATACCTGTCATTTGACGAAGAACACCCTGTATCTCAGATGTTTCGAAAGTTAGACTTTTTATTTTTGGAACGTTATTTTGGATTGTGAAGAGGAATGATTGGTGAAAATTTCAGTCGAATCAGAGCATTGGTTCGAAAGATACTATACCTGTCATTTGACGAAGAACACCCTGTATCTCAGTTGTTTCGGAAGTTAGACTTTTTATTCTTGAATCGTTATTCTGGATTGTGAAGAGGAATGATTGGTGAAAATTTCAGTCGAATCAGAGCATTGGTTCGAAAGATACCATACCTGTCATTTGCCGAAGAACACCCTGTATCTCAGTTGTATCGAAAGTTAGACTTTTTATTTTTGGAACGTTATTCTGGATTGTGAAGAGGAATGATTGGTGAAAATTTCAGTCGAATCAGAGCATTGGTTCGAAAGATACTATACCTGTCATTTGACGAAGAACACCCTGTATCTCAGTTGTTTCGAAAGTTAGACTTTTTATTTTTGAAACGTTATTCTGGATTGTGAAGAGGAATGATTGGTGAAAATTTCAGTCGAATCAGAGCATTGGTTCGAAAGATACTATACCTGTCATTTGACGAAGAACACCCTGTATCTCAGTTGTTTCGAAAGTTAGACTTTTTATTTTTGAATCGTTATTCTGGATTGTGAAGAGAAATGATTGGTGAAAATTTCAGTCGAATCAGAGCATTGGTTCGAAAGATACTATACCTGTCATTTGACGAAGAACACCCTGTATCTCAGTTGTTTCGAAAGTTAGACTTTTTATTTTTGAAACGTTATTCTGGATTATGAAGAGGAATGATTGGTGAAAATTTCAGTCGAATCAGAGCATTGGTTCGAAAGATACTATACCTGTCATTTGACGAAGAACACCCTGTATCTCAGTTGTTTCGAAAGTTAGACTTTTTATTTTTGAATCGTTATTCTGGATTGTGAAGAGAAATGATTGGTGAAAATTTCAGTCGAATCAGAGCATTGGTTCGAAAGATACTATACCTGTCATTTGACGAAGAACACCCTGTATCTCAGTTGTTTCGAAAGTTAGACTTTTTATTTTTGAAACGTTATTCTGGATTATGAAGAGGAATGATTGGTGAAAATTTCAGTCGAATCAGAGCATTGGTTCGAAAGATACTATACCTGTCATTTGACGAAGAACACCCTGTATCTCAGTTGTTTCGAAAGTTAGACTTTTTATTTTTGAATCGTTTTTCTGGATTGTGAAGAGGAATGATTGGTGAAAATTTCAGTCGAATCAGAGCATTGGTTCGAAAGATACTATACCTGTCATTTGACGAAGAACACCCTGTATCTCAGTTGTTTCGAAAGTAAGACTTTTTATTTTTGGAACGTTATTCTGGATTGTGAAGAGGAATGATTGGTGAAAATTTCAGTCGAATCAGAGCATTGGTTCGAAAGATACTATACCTGTCATTTGACGAAGGACACCCTGTATCTCAGTTGTTTCGAAAGTTAGACTTTTTATTTTTGAAACGTTATTCTGGATTATGAAGAGGAATGATTGGTGAAAATTTCAGTCGAATCAGAGCATTGGTTCGAAAGATACTATACCTGTCATTTGACGAAGAACACCCTGTATCTCAGTTGTTTCGAAAGTTAGACTTTTTATTTTTGAATCGTTATTCTGGATTGTGAAGAGAAATGATTGGTGAAAATTTCAGTCGAATCAGAGCATTGCTTCGAAAGATACTATACCTGTCATTTGACGAAGAACACCCTGTATCTCAGTTGTTTCGAAAGTTAAACTTTTTATTTTTGGAACGTTTTTCTGGATTGTGAAGAGGAATGATTGGTGAAAATTTCAGTCGAATCAGAGCATTGGTTCGAAAGATACTATACCTGTCATTTGACGAAGAACACCCTGTATCTCAGTTGTTTCGAAAGTTAGACTTTTTATTTTTGAATCGTTATTCTGGATTGTGAAGAGGAATGATTGGTGAAAATTTCAGTCGAATCAGAGCATTGGTTCGAAAGATACTATACCTGTCATTTGACGAAGAACACCCTGTATCTCAGTTGTTTCGAAAGTTAGACTTTTTATTTTTGAATCGTTATTCTGGATTGTGAAGAAGAATGATTGGTGAAAATTTCAGTCGAATCAGAGCATTGGTTCGAAAGATACTATACCTGTCATTTGACGAAGAACACCCTGTATCTCAGTTGTTTCGAAAGTTAGACTTTTTATTTTTGGAACGTTATTCTGGATTGTGAAGAGGAATGATTGGCGAAAATTTCAGTCGAATCAGAGCATTGGTTCGAAAGATACTATACCTGTCATTTGACGAAGAACACCCTGTATCTCAGTTGTTTCGAAAGTTAGACTTTTTATTTTTGAAACGTTATTCTGGATTGTGAAGAGGAATGATTGGTGAAAATTTCAGTCGAATCAGAGCATTGGTTCGAAAGATACTATACCTGTCATTTGACGAAGAACACCCTGTATCTCAGTTGTTTCGAAAGATAGACTTTTTTTTTGGAACGTTATTCTGGATTGTGAAGAGGAATGATTGGTGAAAATTTCAGTCGAATCAGAGCATTGGATCGAAAGATACTATACCTGTCATTTGACGAAGAACACCCTGTATCTCAGTTGTTTCGAAAGTAAGACTTTTTATTTTTGAATCGTTATTCTGGATTGTGAAGAGGAATGATTGGTGAAAATTTCAGTCGAATCAGAGCATTGGTTCGAAAGATACTATACCTGTCATTTGACGAAGAACACCCTGTATCTCAGTTGTTTCGAAAGTTAGACTTTTTATTTTTGGAACGTTATTCTGGATTGTGAAGAGGAATGATTGGTGAAAATTTCAGTCGAATCAGAGCATTGGTTCGTAAGATACTATACCTGTCATTTGACGAAGAACACCCTGTATCTCAGTTGTTTCGAAAGTTAGACTTTTTATTTTTGAATCGTTATTCTGGATTGTGAAGAGGAATGATTGGTGAAAATTTCAGTCGAATCAGAGCATTGGTTCGAAAGATACTATACCTGTCATTTGACGAAGAACACCCTGTATCTCAGTTGTTTCGAAAGTTAGACTTTTTATTTTTGAATCGTTACTCTGGATTGTGAAGAGGAATGATTGGTGAAAATTTCAGTCGAATCAGAGCATTGGTTCGAAAGATACTATACCTGTCATTTGACGAATAACACCCTGTATCTCAGATGTTTCGAAAGTTAGACTTTTTATTTTTGGAACGTTATTCTGGATTGTGAAGAGGAATGATTGGTGAAAATTTCAGTCGAATCAGAGCATTGGTTCGAAAGATACTATACCTGTCATTTGACGAAGAACACCCTGTATCTCAGTTGTTTCGAAAGTTAGACTTTTTATTTTTGAATCGTTATTCTGGATTGTGAAGAGGAATGATTGGTGAAAATTTCAGTCGAATCAGAGCATTGGTTCGAAAGATACTATACCTGTCATTTGACGAAAAACACCCTGTATCTCAGTTGTTTCGAAAGTTAGACTTTTTATTTTTGAATCGTTATTCTGGATTGTGAAGAGGAATGATTGGTGAAAATTTCAGTCGAATCAGAGCATTGGTTCGAAAGATACTATACCTGTCATTTGACGAAGAACACCCTGTATCTCAGTTGTTTCGAAAGTTAGACTTTTTATTTTTGGAACTTTATTCTGGATTGTGAAGAGGAATGATTGGTGAAAATTTCAGTCGAATCAGAGCATTGGTTCGAAAGATACTATACCTGTCATTTGACGAAGAACACCCTGTATCTCAGTTGTTTCGAAAGTTAGACTTTTTATTTTTGAATCGTTATTCTGGATTGTGAAGAGGAATGATTGGTGAAAATTTCAGTCGAATCAGAGCATTGGTTCGAAAGATACTATACCTGTCATTTGACGAAGAACACCCTGTATCTCAGTTGTTTCGAAAGTTGGACTTTTTTTTTTGGAACGTTATTCTGGATTGTGAAGAGGAATGATTGGTGAAAATTTCAGTCGAATCAGAGCATTGGATCGAAAGATACTATACCTGTCATTTGACGAAGAACACCCTGTATCTCAGTTGTTTCGAAAGTAAGACTTTTTATTTTTGAATCGTTATTCTGGATTGTGAAGAGGAATGATTGGTGAAAATTTCAGTCGAATCAGAGCATTGGTTCGAAAGATACTATACCTGTCATTTGACGAAGAACACCCTGTATCTCAGTTGTTTCGAAAGTTAGACTTTTTATTTTTGGAACGTTATTCTGGATTGTGAAGAGGAATGATTGGTGAAAATTTCAGTCGAATCAGAGCATTGGTTCGAAAGATACTATACCTGTCATTTGACGAAGAACACCCTGTATCTCAGTTGTTTCGAAAGTTAGACTTTTTATTTTTGAATCGTTATTCTGGATTGTGAAGAGGAATGATTGGTGAAAATTTCAGTCGAATCAGAGCATTGGTTCGAAAGATACTATACCTGTCATTTGACGAAGAACACCCTGTATCTCAGTTGTTTCGAAAGTTAGACTTTTTATTTTTGAATCGTTATTCTGGATTGTGAAGAGGAATGAATGGTGAAAATTTCAGTCGAATCAGAGCATTGGTTCGAAAGATACTATACCTGTCATTTGACGAATAACACCCTGTATCTCAGATGTTTCGAAAGGTAGACTTTTTATTTTTGGAACGTTATTCTGGATTGTGAAGAGGAATGATTGGTGAAAATTTCAGTCGAATCAGAGCATTGGTTCGAAAGATACTATACCTGTCATTTGACAAAGAACACCCTGTATCTCAGTTGTTTCGAAAGTTAGACTTTTTATTTTTGAATCGTTATTCTGGATTGTGAAGAGGAATGATTGGTGAAAATTTCAGTCGAATCAGAGCATTGGTTCGAAAGATACTATACCTGTCATTTGACGAAAAACACCCTGTATCTCAGTTGTTTCGAAAGTTAGACTTTTTATTTTTGAATCGTTATTCTGGATTGTGAAGAGGAATGATTGGTGAAAATTTCAGTCGAATCAGATCATTGGTTCGAAAGATACTATACCTGTCATTTGACGAAGAACACCCTGTATCTCAGTTGTTTCGAAAGTTAGACTTTTTATTTTTGGAACGTTATTCTGGATTGTGAAGAGGAATGATTGGTGAAAATTTCAGTCGAATCAGAGCATTGGTTCGAAAGATACTATACCTGTCATTTGACGAAGAACACCCTGTATCTCAGTTGTTTCGAAGGTTAGACTTTTTATTTTTGAAACGTTATCTTGGATTGTGAAAAGGAATGATTGGTGAAAATTTCAGTCGAATCAGAGCATTGGTTCGAAAGATACTATACCTGTCATTTGACGAAGAAGACCCTGTATCTCAGTTGTTTCGAAGGTTAGACTTTTTATTTTTGAATCGTTATTCTGGATTGTGAAGAGGAATGATTGGTGAAAATTTCAGTCGAATCAGAGCATTGGTTCGAAAGATACTATACCTGTCATTTGACGAAGAACACCCTGTATCTCAGTTGTTTCGAAAGTTAGACTTTTTATTTTTGAATCGTTATTCTGGATTGTGAAGAGGAATGATTGTTGAAAATTTCAGTCGAATCAGAGCATTGGTTCGAAAGATACTATACCTGTCATTTGACGAAGAACACCCTGTATCTCAGTTGTTTCGAAAGTTAGACTTTTTATTTTTGAAACGTTATTCTGGATTGTGAAGAGGAATGATTGGTGAAAATTTCAGTCGAATCAGAGCATTGGTTCGAAAGATACTATACCTGTCATTTGACGAAGAACACCCTGTATCTCAGTTGTTTCGAAAGTTAGACTTTTTATTTTTGAATCGTTATTCTGGATTGTGAAGAGGAATGATTGGTGAAAATTTCAGTCGAATCAGAGCATTGGTTCGAAAGATACTATACCTGTCATTTGACGAAGAACACCCTGTATCTCAGTTGTTTCGAAAGTTAGACTTTTTATTTTTGAATCGTTATTCTGGATTGTGAAGAAGAATGATTGGTGAAAATTTCAGTCGAATCAGAGCATTGGTTCGAAAGATACTATACCTGTCATTTGACGAAGAACACCCTGTATCTCGGTTGTTTCGAAAGTAAGACTTTTTATTTCTGGAACGTTATTCTGGATTGTGAAGAGGAATGATTGGTGAAAATTTCAGTCGAATCAGAGCATTGGTTCGAAAGATACTATACCTGTCATTTGACGAAGAACACCCTGTATCTCAGATGTTTCGAAAGTTAGACTTTTTATTTTTGGAACGTTATTTTGGATTGTGAAGAGGAATGATTGGTGAAAATTTCAGTCGAATCAGAGCATTGGTTCGAAAGATACTATACCTGTCATTTGACGAAGAACACACTGTATCTCAGTTGTTTCGGAAGTTAGACTTTTTATTCTTGAATCGTTATTCTGGATTGTGAAGAGGAATGATTGGTGAAAATTTCAGTCGAATCAGAGCATTGGTTCGAAAGATACTATACCTGTCATTTGACGAAGAACACCCTGTTTCTCAGTTGTTTCGAAAGTTAGACTTTTTATTTTTGAATCGTTATTCTGGATTGTGAAGAGGAATGATTGGTGAAAATTTCAGTCGAATCAGAGCATTGGTTCGAAAGATACTATACCTGTCATTTGACGAAGAACACCCTGTATCTCAGTTGTTTCGAAAGTAAGACTTTTTATTTTTGAAACGTTATTCTGGATTGTGAAGAGGAATGATTGGTGAAAATTTCAGTCGAATCAGAGCATTGGTTCGAAAGATACTATACCTGTCATTTGACGAAGAACACCCTGTATCTCAGTTGTTTCGAAAGTTAGACTTTTTATTTTTGAATCGTTATTCTGGATTGTGAAGAGGAATGATTGGTGAAAATTTCAGTCGAATCAGAGCATTGGTTCGAAAGATACTATACCTGTCATTTGCCGAAGAACACCCTGTATCTCAGTTGTATCGAAAGTTAGACTTTTTATTTTTGGAACGTTATTCTGGATTGTGAAGAGGAATGATTGGTGAAAATTTCAGTCGAATCAGAGCATTGGTTCGAAAGATACTATACCTGTCATTTGACGAAGAACACCCTGTATCTCAGTTGTTTCGGAAGTTAGACTTTTTATTTTTGAAACGTTATTCTGGATTGTGAAGAGGAATGATTGGTGAAAATTTCAGTCGAATCAGAGCATTGGTTCGAAAGATACTATACCTGTCATTTGACGAAGAACACCCTGTATCTCAGTTGTTTCGAAAGTTAGACTTTTTATTTTTGAATCGTTATTCTGGATTGTGAAGAGAAATGATTGGTGAAAATTTCAGTCGAATCAGAGCATTGGTTCGAAAGATACTATACCTGTCATTTGACGAAGAACACCCTGTATCTCAGTTGTTTCGAAAGTTAGACTTTTTATTTTTGAAACGTTATTCTGGATTATGAAGAGGAATGATTGGTGAAAATTTCAGTCGAATCAGAGCATTGGTTCGAAAGATACTATACCTGTCATTTGACGAAGAACACCCTGTATCTCAGTTGTTTCGAAAGTTAGACTTTTTATTTTTGAATCGGTTTTCTGGATTGTGAAGAGGAATGATTGGTGAAAATTTCAGTCGAATCAGAGCATTGGTTCGAAAGATACTATACCTGTCATTTGACGAAGAACACCCTGTATCTCAGTTGTTTCGAAAGTAAGACTTTTTATTTTTGGAACGTTATTCTGGATTGTGAAGAGGAATGATTGGTGAAAATTTCAGTCGAATCAGAGCATTGGTTCGAAAGATACTATACCTGTCATTTGACGAAGAACACCCTGTATCTCAGTTGTTTCGAAAGTTAGACTTTTTATTTTTGAAACGTTATTCTGGATTATGAAGAGGAATGATTGGTGAAAATTTCAGTCGAATCAGAGCATTGGTTCGAAAGATACTATACCTGTCATTTGACGAAGAACACCCTGTATCTCAGTTGTTTCGAAAGTTAGACTTTTTATTTTTGAATCGTTATTCTGGATTGTGAAGAGAAATGATTGGTGAAAATTTCAGTCGAATCAGAGCATTGGTTCGAAAGATACTATACCTGTCATTTGACGAAGAACACCCTGTATCTCAGTTGTTTCGAAAGTTAAACTTTTTATTTTTGGAACGTTTTTCTGGATTGTGAAGAGGAATGATTGGTGAAAATTTCAGTCGAATCAGAGCATTGGTTCGAAAGATACTATACCTGTCATTTGACGAAGAACACCCTGTATCTCAGTTGTTTCGAAAGTTAGACTTTTTATTTTTGAATCGTTATTCTGGATTGTGAAGAGGAATGATTGGTGAAAATTTCAGTCGAATCAGAGCATTGGTTCGAAAGATACTATACCTGTCATTTGACGAAGAACACCCTGTATCTCAGTTGTTTCGAAAGTTAGACTTTTTATTTTTGAATCGTTATTCTGGATTGTGAAGGGGAATGATTGGTGAAAATTTCAGTCGAATCAGAGCATTGGTTCGAAAGATACTATACCTGTCATTTGACGAAGAACACCCTGTATCTCAGTTGTTTCGAAAGTTAGACTTTTTATTTTTGGAACGTTATTCTGGATTGTGAAGAGGAATGATTGGTGAAAATTTCAGTCGAATCAGAGCATTGGTTCGAAAGATACTATACCTGTCATTTGACGAAGAACACCCTGTATCTCAGTTGTTTCGAAAGTAAGACTTTTTATTTTTGAAACGTTATTCTGGATTGTGAAGAGGAATGATTGGTGAAAATTTCAGTCGAATCAGAGCATTGGTTCGAAAGATACTATACCTGTCATTTGACGAAGAACACCCTGTATCTCAGTTGTTTCGAAAGTTAGACTTTTTATTTTTGAATCGTTATTCTGGATTGTGAAGAGGAATGATTGGTGAAAATTTCAGTCGAATCAGAGCATTGGTTCGAAAGATACTATACCTGTCATTTGACGAAGAACACCCTGTATCTCAGTTGTTTCGAAAGTAAGACTTTTTATTTTTGGAACGTTATTCTGGATTGTGAAGAGGAATGATTGGTGAAAATTTCAGACGAATCAGAGCATGGGTTCGAAAGATACTATACCTGTCATTTGACGAAGAACATCCTGTATCTCAGTTGTTTCGAAAGTTAGACTTTTTATTTTTGGAACGTTATTCTGGATTGTGAAGAGGAATGATTGGTGAAAATTTCAGGCGAATCAGAGCATTGGTTCGAAAGATACTATACCTGTCATTTGACGAAGAACACCCTGTATCTCAGTTGTTTCGAAAGTTAGACTTTTTATTTTTGAATCGTTATTCTGGATTGTGAAGAGGAATGATTGGTGAAAGATTCAGTCGAATCAGAGCATTGGTTCGAAAGATACTATACCTGTCATTTGACGAAGAACACCCTGTATCTCAGTTGTTTCGAGAGTAAGACTTTTTATTTTTGAATCGTTATTCTGGATTGTGAAGAGAAATGATTGGTGAAAATTTCAGTCGAATCAGAGCATTGGTTCGAAAGATACTATACCTGTCATTTGACGAAGAACACCCTGTATCTCAGTTGTTTCGAAAGTTAGACTTTTTATTTTTGGAACGTTATTCTGGATTGTGAAGAGGAATGATTGGTGAAAATTTCAGTCGAATCAGAGCATTGGTTCGAAAGATACTATACCTGTCATTTGACGAAGAACACCCTGTATCTCAGTTGTTTCGAAAGTTAGACTTTTCATTTTTGAATCGTTATTCTGGATTGTGAAGAGGAATGATTGGTGAAAATTTCAGTCGAATCAGAGCATTGGTTCGAAAGATACTATACCTGTCATGTGACGAAGAACACCCTGTATCTCAGTTGTTTCGAAAGTTAGACTTTTTATTTTTGAATCGTTATTCTGGATTGAGAAGAGGAATGATTGGTGAAAATTTCAGTCGAATCAGAGCATTGGTTCGAAAGATACTATACCTGTCATTTGACGAAGAACACCCTGTATCTCAGTTGTTTCGAAAGTTAGACTTTTTATTTTTGAAAAGTTATTCTGGATTGTGAAGAGGAATGATTGGTGGAAATTTCAGTCGAATCAGAGCATTGGTTCGAAAGATACTATACCTGTCATTTGACGAAGAACACCCTGTATCTCAGTTGTTTCGAAAGTTAGACTTTTTATTTTTGAAGCGTTATTCTGGATTGTGAAGAGGAATGATTGGTGAAAATTTCAGTCGAATCAGAGCATTGGTTCGAAAGATACTATACCTGTCATTTGACGAAGAAAACCCTGTATCTCAGTTGTTTCGAAAGTTAGACTTTTTATTTTTGAATCGTTATTCTGGATTGTGAAGAGGAATGATTGGTGAAAATTTCAGTCGAATCAGAGCATTGGTTCGAAAGATACTATACCTGTCATGTGACGAAGAACACCCTGTATCTCAGTTGTTTCGAAAGTTAGACTTTTTATTTTTGGAACGTTATTCTGGATTGTGAAGAGGAATGATTGGTGAAAATTTCAGTCGAATCAGAGCATTGGTTCGAAAGATACTATACCTGTCATTTGACGAAGAACACCCTGTATCTCAGTTGTTTCGAAAGTTAGACTTTTTATTTTTGAATCGTTATTCTGGATTGTGAAGAGGAATGATTGGTGAAAATTTCAGTCGAATCAGAGCATTGGTTCGAAAGATACTATACCTGTCATTTGCCGAAGAACACCCTGTATCTCAGTTGTATCGAAAGTTAGACTTTTTATTTTTGGAACGTTATTCTGGATTGTGAAGAGGAATGATTGGTGAAAATTTCAGTCGAATCAGAGCATTGGTTCGAAAGATACTATACCTGTCATTTGACGAAGAACACCCTGTATCTCAGTTGTTTCGAAAGTTAGACTTTTTATTTTTGAAACGTTATTCTGGATTGTGAAGAGGAATGATTGGTGAAAATTTCAGTCGAATCAGAGCATTGGTTCGAAAGATACTATACCTGTCATTTGACGAAGAACACCCTGTATCTCAGTTGTTTCGAAAGTTAGACTTTTTATTTTTGAATCGTTATTCTGAATTGTGAAGAGAAATGATTGGTGAAAATTTCAGTCGAATCAGAGCATTGGTTCGAAAGATACTATACCTGTCATTTGACGAAGAACACCCTGTATCTCAGTTGTTTCGAAAGTTAGACTTTTTATTTTTGAAATGTTATTCTGGATTATGAAGAGGAATGATTGGTGAAAATTTCAGTCGAATCAGAGCATTGGTTCGAAAGATACTATACCTGTCATTTGACGAAGAACACCCTGTATCTCAGTTGTTTCGAAAGTTAGACTTTTTATTTTTGAATCGTTTTTCTGGATTGTGAAGAGGAATGATTGGTGAAAATTTCAGTCGAATCAGAGCATTGGTTCGAAAGATACTATACCTGTCATTTGACGAAGAACACCCTGTATCTCAGTTGTTTCGAAAGTTAGACTTTTTATTTTTGAATCGTTATTCTGGATTGTGAAGGGGAATGATTGGTGAAAATTTCAGTCGAATCAGAGCATTGGTTCGAAAGATACTATACCTGTCATTTGACGAAGAACACCCTGTATCTCAGTTGTTTCGAAAGTAAGACTTTTTATTTTTGGAACGTTATTCTGGATTGTGAAGAGGAATGATTGGTGAAAATTTCAGTCGAATCAGAGCATTGGTTCGAAAGATACTATACCTGTCATTTGACGAAGAACACCCTGTATCTCAGTTGTTTCGAAAGTTAGACTTTTTATTTTTGAAACGTTATTCTGGATTGTGAAGAGGAATGATTGGTGAAAATTTCAGTCGAATCGGAGCATTGGTTCGAAAGATACTATACCTGTCATTTGACGAAGAACACCCTGTATCTCAGTTGTTTCGAAAGTTAGACTTTTTATTTTTGAATCGTTATTCTGAATTGTGAAGAGGAATGATTGGTGAAAATTTCAGTCGAATCAGAGCATTGGTTCGAAAGATACTATACCTGTCATTTGACGAAGAACACCCTGTATCTCAGTTGTTTCGAAAGTAAGACTTTTTATTTTTGGAATGTTATTCTGGATTGTGAAGAGGAATGATTGGTGAAAATTTCAGACGAATCAGAGCATTGGTTCGAAAGATACTATACCTGTCATTTGACGAAGAACACCCTGTATCTCAGTTGTTTCGAAAGTTAGACTTTTTATTTTTGGAACGTTATTCTGGATTGTGAAGAGGAATGATTGGTGAAAATTTCAGGCGAATCAGAGCATTGGTTCGAAAGATACTATACCTGTCATTTGACGAAGAACACCCTGTATCTCAGTTGTTCCGAAAGTTAGACTTTTTATTTTTGAATCGTTATTCTGGATTGTGAAGAGGAATATTGGTGAAAGATTCAGTCGAATCAGAGCATTGGTTCGAAAGATACTATACCTGTCATTTGACGAAGAACACCCTGTATCTCAGTTGTTTCGAAAGTTAGACTTTTTATTTTTGGAACGTTATTCTGGATTGTGAAGAGGAATGATTGGTGAAAATTTCAGTCGAATCAGAGCATTGGTTCGAAAGATACTATACCTGTCATTTGACGAAGAACACCCTGTATCTCAGTTGTTTCGAAAGTTAGACTTTTTATTTTTGAATCGTTATTCTGGATTGTGAAGAGGAATGATTGGTGAAAATTTCAGTCGAATCAGAGCATTGGTTCGAAAGATACTATACCTGTCATGTGACGAAGAACACCCTGTATCTCAGTTGTTTCGAAAGTTAGACTTTTTATTTTTGAATCGTTATTCTGGATTGTGAAGAGGAATGATTGGTGAAAATTTCAGTCGAATCAGAGCATTGGTTCGAAAGATACTATACCTGTCATTTGACGAAGAACACCCTGTATCTCAGTTGTTTCGAAAGTTAGACTTTTTATTTTTGAAAAGTTATTCTGGATTGTGAAGAGGAATGATTGGTGGAAATTTCAGTCGAATCAGAGCATTGGTTCGAAAGATACTATACCTGTCATTTGACGAAGAACACCCTGTATCTCAGTTGTTTCGAAAGTTAGACTTTTTATTTTTGAATCGTTATTCTGGATTGTGAAGAGGAATGATTGGTGAAAATTTCAGTCTAATCAGAGCATTGGTTCGAAAGATACTATACCTGTCATTTGACGAAGAAAACCCTGTATCTCAGTTGTTTCGAAAGTTAGACTTTTTATTTTTGAATCGTTATTCTGGATTGTGAAGAGGAATGATTGGTGAAAATTTCAGTCGAATCAGAGCATTGGTTCGAAGGATACTATACCTGTCATTTGACGAAGAACACCCTGTATCTCAGTTGTTTCGAAAGTTAGACTTTTTATTTTTGAAACGTTATTCTGAATTGTGAAGAGGAATGATTGGTGAAAATTTCAGTCGAATCAGAGCATTGGTTCGAAAGATACTATACCTGTCATTTGACGAAGAACACCCTGTATCTCAGTTGTTTCGAAAGTTAGACTTTTTATTTTTGAATCGTTATTCTGGATTGTGAAGAGGAATGATTGGTGAAAATTTCAGTCGAATCAGAGCATAGGTTCGAAAGATACTATACCTGTCATTTGACGAAGAACACCCTGTATCTCAGTTGTTTCGAAAGTTAGACTTTTTATTTTTGAATCGTTATTCTGCATTGTGAAGAGGAATGATTAGTGAAAATTTCAGTCGAATCAGAGCATTGGTTCGAAAGATACTATACCTGTCATTTGACGAAGAACACCCTGTATCTCAGTTGTTTCGAAAGTTAGACTTTTTATTTTTGAATCGTTATTCTGGACTGTGAAGAGGAATGATTGGTGAAAATTTCAGTCGAATCAGAGCATTGGTTCGAAAGATACTATACCTGTCATTTGACGAAGAACACCCTGTATCTCAGTTGTTTCGAAAGTTAGACTTTTTATTTTTGAATCGTTATTCTGGATTGTGAAGAGGAATGATTGGTGAAAATTTCAGTCGAATCAGAGCATTGGTTCGAAAGATACTATACCTGTCATTTGACGAAGAACACCCTGTATCTCAGTTGTTTCGAAAGTTAGACTTTTTATTTTTGAATCGTTATTCTGGATTGTGAAGAGGAATGATTGGTGAAAATTTCAGTCAAATCAGAGCATTGGTTCGAAAGATACTATACCTGTCATTTGACGAAGAACACCCTGTATCTCAGTTGTTTCGAAAGTTACACTTTTTATTTTTGAATCGTTATTCTGGATTGTGAAGAGGAATGATTGGTGAAAATTTCAGTCGAATCAGAGCATTGGTTCGAAAGATACTATACCTGTCATTTGACGAAGAACACCCTGTATCTCAGTTGTTTCGAAAGTTAGACTTTTTATTTTTGGAACGTTATTCTGGATTGTGAAGAGGAATGATTGGTGAAAATTTCAGTCGAATCAGAGCATTGGTTCGAAAGATACTATACCTGTCATTTGACGAAGAACACCCTGTATCTCAGTTGTTTCGAAAGTTAGACTTTTTATTTTTGGAACTTTATTCTGGAATCTGAAGAGGAATGATTGGTGAAAATTTCAGTAGAATCAGAGCATTGGTTCGAAAGATACTATACCTGTCATTTGACGAAGAACACCCTGTATCTCAGTTGTTTCGAAAGTTAGACTTTTTATTTTTGGAACGTTATTCTGGATTGTGAAGGGGAATGATTGGTGAAAATTTCAGTCGAATCAGAGCATTGGTTCGAAAGATACTATACCTGTCATTTGACGAAGAACACCCTGTATCTCAGTTGTTTCGAAAGTTAGACTTTTTATTTTTGGAACGTTATTCTGGATTGTGAAGAGGAATGATTGGTGAACATTTCAGTCGAATCAGAGCATTGGTTCGAAAGATACTATAGCTTTCATTTGACGAAGAACACCCTGTATCTCAGTTGTTTCGAAAGTTAGACTTTTTATTTTTGGAACGTTATTCTGGATTGTGAAGAGGAATGATTGGTGAAAATTTCAGTCGAATCAGAGCATTGGTTCGAAAGATACTATACCTGTCATTTGACGAAGAACACCCTGTATCTCAGTTGTTTCGAAAGTTAGACTTTTTATTTTTGAAACGTTATTCTGGATTGTGAAGAGGAATGATTGGTGAAAATTTCAGTCGAATCAGAGCATTGGTTCGAAAGATACTATACCTGTCATTTGACGAAGAACACCCTGTATCTCAGTTGTTTCGAAAGTTAGACTTTTTATTTTTTAATCGTTATTCTGGATTGTGAAGGGGAATGATTGGTGAAAATTTCAGTCGAATCAGAGCATTGGTTCGAAAGATACTATACCTGTCATTTGACGAAAAACACCCTGTATCTCAGTTGTTTCATAAGTTAGACTTTTTATTTTTGAATCGTTATTCTGGATTGTGAAGAGGAATGATTGGTGAAAATTTCAGTCGAATCAGAGTATTGGTTCGAAAGATACTATACCTGTCATTTGACGAAGAACACCCTGTATCTCAGATGTTTCGAAAGTTAGACTTTTTATTTTTGAATCGTTATTCTGGATTGTGATGAGGAATGATTGGTGAAAATTTCAGTCGAATCAGAGCATTGGTTCGAAAGATACTAAACCTGTCATTTGACGAAGAACACCCTGTATCCCAGATGTTTCGAAAGTTAGACTTTTTATTTTTGGAACGTTATTCTGGATTGTGAAGAGGAATGATTGGTGAAAATTTCAGTCGAATCAGAGCATTGGTTCGAAAGATACTATACCTGTCATTTGACGAAGAACACCCTGTATCTCAGTTGTTTCGAAAGTTAGACTTTTTATTTTTGAATCGTTATTCTGGATTGTGAAGAGGAATGATTGGTGAAAATTTCAGTCGAATCAGAGCATTGGTTCGAAAGATACTATACCTGTCATTTGACGAAGAACACCCTGTATCTCAGATGTTTCGAAAGTAAGACTTTTTATTTTTGGAACTTTATTCTGGATTGTGAAGAGGAATGATTGGTGAAAATTTCAGTCGAATCAGAGCATTGGTTCGAAAGATACTATACCTGTCATTTGACGAAGAACACCCTGTATCTCAGTTGTTTCGAAAGTTAGACTTTTTATTTTTGGAACGTTATTCTGGATTGTGAAGAGGAATGATTGGTGAAAATTTCAGTCGAATCAGAGCATTGGTTCGAAAGATACTATACCTGTCATTTGACGAAGAACACCCTGTATCTCAGTTGTTTCGAAAGTTAGACTTTTTATTTTTAAATCGTTATTCTGGATTGTGAAGAGGAATGATTGGTGAAAATTTCAGTCGAAACAGAGCATTGGTTCGAAAGATACCATACCTGTCATTTGACGAAGAACACCCTGTATCTCAGTTGTTTCGAGAGTTAGACTTTTTATTTTTGAATCGTTATTCTGGATTGTGAAGAGGAATGATTGTTGAAAATTTCAGTCGAATCAGAGCATTGGTTCGAAAGATACTATACCTGTCATTTGACGAAGAACACCCTGCATCTCAGTTGTTTCGAAAGTTAGACTTTTTATTTTTGAATCGTTATTCTGGATTGTGAAGAGGAATGATTGGTGAAAATTTCAGTCGAATCAGACCATTGGTTCGAAAGATACTATACCTGTCATTTGACGAAGAACACCCTGTATCTCAGTTGTTTCGAAAGTTAGACTTTTTATTTTTGAATTGTTATTCTGGATTGTGAAGAGGAATGATTGGTGAAAATTTCAGTCGAATCAGAGCATTGGTTCGAAAGATACTATACCTGTCATTTGACGAAGAACACCCTGTATCTCAGTTGTTTCGAAAGTTAGACTTTTTATTTTTGGAACGTTATTCTGGATTGTGAAGAGGAATGATTGGTGAAAATTTCAGTCGAATCAGAGCATTGGTTCGAAAGATACTATACCTGTCATTTGACGAAGAACACCCTGTATCTCAGTTGTTTCGAAAGTTAGACTTTTTATTTTTGGAACGTTATTCTGGATTGTGAAGAGGAATGATTGGTGAAAATTTCAGTCGAATCAGAGCATTGGTTCGAAAGATACTATACCTGTCATTTGACGAAGAACACCCTGTATCTCAGTTGTTTCTGAAAGTTAGACTTTTAATTTTTGAATCGTTATTCTGGATTGTGAAGAGGAATGATTGGTGAAAATTTCAGTCGAATCAGAGCATTGGTTCGAAAGATACTATACCTGTCATTTGACGAAGAACACCCTGTATCTCAGTTGTTTCGAAAGTTAGACTTTTTATTTTTGAATCGTTATTCTGGATTGTGAAGGGGAATGATTGGTGAAAATTTCAGTCGAATCAGAGCATTGGTTCGAAAGATACTATACCTGTCATTTGACGAAGAACACCCTGTATCTCAGTTGTTTCGAAAGTTAGACTTTTTATTTTTAGAACGTTATTCTGGATTGTGAAGAGGAATGATTGGTGAAAATTTCAGTCGAATCAGAGCATTGGTTCGAAAGATACTATACCTGTCATTTGACGAAGAACACCCTGTATCTCAGTTGTTTCGAAAGTAAGACTTTTTATTTTTGAAACGTTATCCTGGATTGTGAAGAGGAATGATTGGTGAAAATTTCAGTCGAATCAGAGCATTGGTTCGAAAGATACTATACCTGTCATTTGACGAAGAACACCCTGTATCTCAGTTGTTTCGAAAGTTAGACTTTTTATTTTTGAAACCTTATTCTGGATTGTGAAGAGGAATGATTGGTGAAAATTTCAGTCGAATCAGAGCATTGTTTCGAAAGATACTATACCTGTCATTTGACGAAGAACACCCTGTATCTCAGTTGTTTCGAAAGTAAGACTTTTTATTTTTGAAACGTTATCCTGGATTGTGAAGAGGAATGATTGGTGAAAATTTCAGTCGAATCAGAGCATTGGTTCGAAAGATACTATACCTGTCATTTGACGAAGAACACCCTGTATCTCAGTTGTTTCGAAAGTTAGACTTTTTATTTTTGAATCGTTATTCTGGATTGTGAAGAGGAATGATTGGTGAAAATTTCAGTCGAATCAGAGCATTGGTTCGAAAGATACTATACCTGTCATTTGACGAAGAACACCCTGTATCTCAGTTGTTTCGAAAGTAAGACTTTTTATTTCAGGAACGTTATTCTGGATTGTGAAGAGGAATGATTGGTGAAAATTTCAGTCGAATCAGAGCATTGGTTCGAAAGATACTATGCCTGTCATTTGACGAAGAACACCCTGTATCTCAGTTGTTTCGAAAGTTAGACTTTTTATTTTTGGAACGTTATTCTGGATTGTGAAGAGGAATGATTGGTGAAAATTTCAGTCGAATCAGAGCATTGGTTCGAAAGATACTATACCTGTCATTTGACGAAGAACACCCTGTATCTCAGTTGTTTCGGAAGTTAGACTTTTTATTTTTGGAACGTTATTCTGGATTGTGAAGAGGAATGATTGGTGAAAATTTCAGTCGAATCAGAGCATTGGTTCGAAAGATACTATACCTGTCATTTGACGAAGAACACCCTGTATCTCAGTTGTTTCGAAAGTTAGACTTTTTATTTTTGAAATGTTATTCTGGATTGTGAAGAGGAATGATTGGTGAAAATTTCAGTCGAATCAGAGCATTGGTTCGAAAGATACTATACCTGTCATTTGACGAAGAACACCCTGTATCTCAGTTGTTTCGAAAGTTAGACTTTTTATTTTTGAATCGTTATTCTGGATTGTGAAGAGGAATGATTGGTGAAAATTTCAGTCGAATCAGAGCATTGGTTCGAAAGATACTATACCTGTCATTTGACGAAGAACACCCTGTATCTCAGTTGTTTCGAAGGTTAGACTTTTTATTTTTGAAACGTTATTCTGGATTGTGAAGAGGAATGATTGGTGAAAATTTCAGTCGAATCAGAGCATTGGTTCGAAAGATACTATACCTGTCATTTGACGAAGAACACCCTGTATCTCAGTTGTTTCGAAAGTTAGAATTTTTATTTTTGAATCGTTATTCTGGATTGTGAAGAGGAATGATTGGTGAAAATTTCAGTCGAATCAGAGCATTGGTTCGAAAGATACTATACCTGTCATTTGACGAAGAACACCCTGTATCTCAGTTGTTTCGAAAGTTAGACTTTTTATTTTTGGAACGTTATTCTGGATTGTGAAGAGGAATGATTGTTGAAAATTCAGTCGAATCAGAGCATTGGTTCGAAAGAGATACTATACCTGTCATTTGACGAAGAACACCCTGTATCTCAGTTGTTTCGAAAGTTAGACTTTTTTATTTTTGGAACGTTATTCTGGATTGTGAAGAGGAATGATTGGTGAAAATTTCAGTCGAATCAGAGCATTGGTTCGAAAGATACTATAACCTGTCATTTGACGAAGAACACCCTGTATCTCAGTTGTTTCGAAAGTTAGACTTTTTATTTTTGAAACGTTATTCTGGATTGTGAAGAGGAATGATTGGTGAAAATTTCAGTCGAATCAGAGCATTGGTTCGAAAGATACTATACCTGTCATTTGACGAAGAACACCCTGTATCTCAGTTGTTTCGAAAGTTAGACTTTTTATTTTTGGAAACGTTATTCTGGATTGTGAAGAGGAATGATTGGTGAAAATTTCAGTCGAATCAGAGCATTGGTTCGAAAGATACTATACCTGTCATTTGACGAAGAACACCCTGTATCTCAGTTGTTTCGAAGTTAGACTTTTTATTTTTGAATCGTTATTCTGATTGTGAAGAGGAATGATTGTTGAAAATTTCAGTCGAATCAGAGCATTGGTTCGAAGATACTATGACCCTGTCATTTGACGAAGAACACCCTGTATCTCAGTTCGGAAGTTAGTCTTTTTATTTTTGAAACGTTATTCTGGATTGTGAAGAGGAATGATTGGTGAAAATTTCAGTCGAATCAGAGCATTGGTTCGAAAGATACTATACCTGTCATTTGACGAAGAACACCCTGTATCTCAGTTGTTTCGAAAGTTAGACTTTTTATTTTTGGAACGTTATTCTGGATTTTGAAGAGGAATGATTGGTGAAAATTTCAGTCGAATCAGAGCATTGGTTCGAAAGATACTATACCTGTCATTTGACGAAGAACACCCTGTATCTCAGTTGTTTCGAAAGTTAGACTTCTTATTTTTGGAACGTTATTCTGGATTTTGAGGAGGAATGATTGGAGAAAATTTCAGTCGAATCAGAGCATTGGTTCGAAAGATACTATACTTGTCATTTGACGAAGAACACCCTGTATCTCAGTTGTTTCGAAAGTTAGACTTTTTATTTTTGAATCGTTATTCTGGATTGTGAAGAGGAATGATTGAAGAAAATTTCAGTCGAATCAGAGCATTGGTTCGAAAGATACTATACCTGTCATTTGACGAAGAACACCCTGTATCTCAGTTGTTTCGAAAGTTAGACTTTTTATTTTTGGAACGTTATTCTGGATTGTGAAGAGGAATGATTGGTGAAAATTTCAGTCGAATCAGAGCATTGGTTCGAAAGATACTATACCTGTCATTTGACGAAGAACACCCTGTATCTCAGTTGTTTCGAAAGTTAGACTTTTTATTTTTGGAACGTTATTCTGGATTGTGAAGAGGAATGATTGGTGAAAATTTCAGTCGAATCAGAGCATTGGTTCGAAAGATACTATACCTGTCATTTGACGAAGAACACCCTGTATCTCAGTTGTTTCGAAAGTTAGACTTTTTATTTTTGAATCGTTATTCTGGATTGTGAAGAGGAATGATTGGTGAAAATTTCAGTCGAATCAGAGAATTGGTTCGAAAGATACTATACTTGTCATTTGACGAAGAACACCCTGTATCTCAGTTGTTTCGAAAGTTAGACTTTTTATTTTTGGAACGTTATTCTGGATTGTGAAGAGGAATGATTGGTGAAAATTTCAGTCGAATCAGAGCATTGGTTCGAAAGATACTATACCTGTCATTTGACGAAGAACACCCTGTATCTCAGTTGTTTCGAAAGTTAGACTTTTTATTTTTGGAACGTTATTCTGGATTGTGAATAGGAATGATTGGTGAAAATTTCAGTCGAATCAGAGCATTGGTTCGAAAGATACTATACCTGTCATTTGACGAAGAACACCCTGTATCTCAGTTGTTTCGAAAGTTAGACTTTTTATTTTTGGAACGTTATTCTGGATTGTGAAGAGGAATGATTGGTGAAAATTTCAGTCGAATCAGAGCATTGGTTCGAAAGATACTATACCTGTCATTTGACGAAGAACACCCTGTATCTCAGTTGTTTCGAAAGTTAGACTTTTTATTTTTGAAACGTTATTCTGGATTGTGAAGAGGAATGATTGGTGAAAATTTCAGTCGAATCAGAGCATTGGTTCGAAAGATACTATACCTGTCATTTGACGAAGAACACCCTGTATCTCAGTTGTTTCGAAAGTTAGACTTTTTATTTTTGAATCGTTATTCTGGATTGTGAAGAGGAATGATTGGTGAAAATTTCAGTCGAATCAGAGCATTGGTTCGAAGGATACTATACTTGTCATTTGACGAAGAACACCCTGTATCTCAGTTGTTTCGAAAGTTAGACTTTTTATTTTTGGAACGTTATTCTGGATTGTGAAGAGGAATGATTGGTGAAAATTTCAGTCGAATCAGAGCATTGGTTCGAAAGATACTATACCTGTCATTTGACGAAGAACACCCTGTATCTCAGTTGTTTCGAAAGTTAGACTTTTTATTTTTGAAACGTTTTTCTGGATTGTGAAGAGGAATGATTGGTGAAAATTTCAGTCGAATCAGAGCATTGGTTCGAAAGATACTATACCTGTCATTTGACGAAGAACACCCTGTATCTCAGTTGTTTCGGAAGTTAGACTTTTTATTTTTGAACCGTTATTCTGGATTGTGACGAGGAATGATTGGTGAAAATTTCAGTCGAATCAGAGCATTGGTTCGAAAGATACTATACCTGTCATTTGACGAAGAACACCCTGTATCTCAGTTGTTTCCAAAGTTAGACTTTTTATTTTTGGAACGTTATTCTGGATTTTGAAGAGGAATGATTGGTGAAAATTTCAGTCGAATCAGAGCATTGGTTCGAAAGATACTATACCTGTCATTTGACGAAGAACACCCTGTATCTCAGTTGTTTCGAAAGTTAGACTCTTTATTTTTGGAACGTTATTCTGGATTTTGAAGAGGAATGATTGGTGAAAATTTCAGTCGAATCAGAGCTTTGGTTCGAAAGATACTATACCTGTCATTTGACGAAGAACACCATGTATCTCAGTTGTTTCGAAAGTAAGACTTTTTATTTTTGAACCGTTATTCTGGATTGTGAAGAGGAATGATTGGTGAAAATTTCAGTCGAATCAGAGCATTGGTTCGAAAGATTCTATACCTGTCATTTGACGAAGAACACCCTGTATCTCAGTTGTTTCGAAAGTTAGACTTTTTATTTTTGAATCGTTATTCCGGATTGTGAAGAGGAATGATTGGTGAAAATTTCAGTCGAATCAGAGCATTGGTTCGAAAGATACTATACTTGTCATTTGACGAAGAACACCCTGTATCTCAGTTGTTTCGAAAGTTAGACTTTTTATTTTTGAATCGTTATTCTGGATTGTGAAGAGGAATGATTGGTGAAAATTTCAGTCGAATCAGAGCATTGGTTCGACAGATACTATACCTGTCATTTGACGAAGAACACCCTGTATCTCAGTTGTTTCGAAAGTTAGACTTTTTATTTTTGAATCGTTATTCTGGATTGTGAAGAGGAATGATTGGTGAAAATTTCAGTCGAATCAGAGCATTGGTTCGAAAGATACTATACTTGTCATTTGACGAAGAACACCCTGTATCTCAGTTCTTTCGAAAGTTAGACTTTTTATTTTTGGAACGTTATTCTGGATTGTGAAGAGGAATGATTGGTGAAAATTTCAGTCGAATCAGAGCATTGGTTCGAAAGATACTATACCTGTCATTTGACGAAGAACACCCTGTATCTCAGTTGTTTCGAAAGTTATACTTTTTATTTTTGAAACGTTATTCTGGATTGTGAAGAGGAATGATTGGTGAAAATTTCAGTCGAATCAGAGCATTGGTTCGAAAGATACTATACCTGTCATTTGACGAAGAACACCCTGTATCTCAGTTGTTTCGGAAGTTAGACTTTTTATTTTTGAAACGTTATTCTGGATTGTGAAGAGGAATGATTGGTGAAAATTTCAGTCGAATCAGAGCATTGGTTCGAAAGATACTATACCTGTCATTTGACGAAGAACACCCTGTATCTCAGTTGTTTCGGAAGTTAGACTTTTTATTTTTGGAACGTTATTCTGGATTTTGAAGAGGAATGATTGGTGAAAATTTCAGTCGAATCAGAGCATTGGTTCGAAAGATACTATACCTGTCATTTGACGAAGAACACCCTGTATCTCAGTTGTTTCGAAAGTTAGACTTTTTATATTTGAATCCTTATTCTGGATTGTGAAGAGGAATGATTGGTGAAAATTTCAGTCGAATCAGAGCATTGGTTCGAAAGATACTATACTTGTCATTTGACGAAGAACACACTGTATCTCAGTTGTTTCGAAAGTTAGACTTTTTATTTTTGGAACGTTATTCTGGATTGTGAAGAGGAATGATTGGTTAAAATTTCAGTCGAATCAGAGCATTGGTTCGAAAGATACTATACCTGGCATTTGACGAAGAACACCCTGTATCTCAGTTGTTTCGAAAGTTAGACTTTTTATTTTCGAATCGTTATTCTGGATTGTGAAGAGGAATGATTGGTGAAAATTTCAGTCGAATCAGAGCATTGGTTCGAAAGATACTATACCTGTCATTTGACGAAGAACACCCTGTATCTCAGTTGTTTCGAAAGTTAGACTTTTTATTTTTGAAACGTTATTCTGGATTGTGAAGAGGAATGATTGGTGAAAATTTCAGTCGAATCAGAGCATTGGTTCGAAAGATACTATACCTGTCATTTGACGAAGAACACCCTGTATCTCAGTTGTTTCGGAAGTTAGACTTTTTATTTTTGAAACGTTATTCTGGATTGTGAAGAGGAATGATTGGTGAAAATTTCAGTCGAATCAGAGCATTGGTTCGAAAGATACTATACCTGTCATTTGACGAAGAACAACCTGTATCTCAGTTGTTTCGAAAGTTAGACTTTTTATTTTTGGAACGTTATTCTGGATTTTGAAGAGGAATGATTGGTGAAAATTTCAGTCGAATCAGAGCATTGGTTCGAAAGATACTATACCTGTCATTTGACGAAGAACACCCTGTATCTCAGTTGTTTCGAAAGTTAGACTTTTTATTTTTGGAACGTTATTCTGGATTTTGAAGAGGAATGATTGGTGAAAATTTCAGTCGAATCAGAGCATTGGTTCGAAAGATACTATACCTGTCATTTGACGAAGAACACCCTGTATCTCAGTTGTTTCCAAAGTTAGACTTTTTATTTTTGGAACGTTATTCTGGATTTTGAAGAGGAATGATTGGTGAAAATTTCAGTCGAATCAGAGCATTGGTTCGAAAGATACTATACCTGTCATTTGACGAAGAACACCCTGTATCTCAGTTGTTTCGAAAGTTAGACTCTTTATTTTTGGAACGTTATTCTGGATTTTGAAGAGGAATGATTGGTGAAAATTTCAGTCGAATCAGAGCTTTGGTTCGAAAGATACTATACCTGTCATTTGACGAAGAACACCATGTATCTCAGTTGTTTCGAAAGTTAGACTTTTTATTTTTGAATCGTTATTCTGGATTGTGAAGAGGAATGATTGGTGAAAATTTCAGTCGAATCAGAGCATTGGTTCGAAAGATTCTATACCTGTCATTTGACGAAGAACACCCTGTATCTCAGTTGTTTCGAAAGTTAGACTTTTTATTTTTGAATCGTTATTCCGGATTGTGAAGAGGAATGATTGGTGAAAATTTCAGTCGAATCAGAGCATTGGTTCGAAAGATACTATACTTGTCATTTGACGAAGAACACCCTGTATCTCAGTTGTTTCGAAAGTTAGACTTTTTATTTTTGAATCGTTATTCTGGATTGTGAAGAGGAATGATTGGTGAAAATTTCAGTCGAATCAGAGCATTGGTTCGACAGATACTATACCTGTCATTTGACGAAGAACACCCTGTATCTCAGTTGTTTCGAAAGTTAGACTTTTTATTTTTGAATCGTTATTCTGGATTGTGAAGAGGAATGATTGGTGAAAATTTCAGTCGAATCAGAGCATTGGTTCGAAAGATACTATACTTGTCATTTGACGAAGAACACCCTGTATCTCAGTTCTTTCGAAAGTTAGACTTTTTATTTTTGGAACGTTCTTCTGGATTGTGAAGAGGAATGATTGGTGAAAATTTCAGTCGAATCAGAGCATTGGTTCGAAAGATACTATACCTGTCATTTGACGAAGAACACCCTGTATCTCAGTTGTTTCGAAAGTTATACTTTTTATTTTAGAAACGTTATTCTGGATTGTGAAGAGGAATGATTGGTGAAAATTTCAGTCGAATCAGAGCATTGGTTCGAAAGATACTATACCTGTCATTTGACGAAGAACACCCTGTATCTCAGTTGTTTCGGAAGTTAGACTTTTTATTTTTGAAACGTTATTCTGGATTGTGAAGAGGAATGATTGGTGAAAATTTCAGTCGAATCAGAGCATTGGTTCGAAAGATACTATACCTGTCATTTGACGAAGAACACCCTGTATCTCAGTTGTTTCGAAAGTTAGACTTTTTATTTTTGGAACGTTATTCTGGATTTTGAAGAGGAATGATTGGTGAAAATTTCAGTCGAATCAGAGCATTGGTTCGAAAGATACTATACCTGTCATTTGACGAAGAACACCCTGTATCTCAGTTGTTTCGAAAGTTAGACTTTTTATTTTTGAATCCTTATTCTGGATTGTGAAGAGGAATGATTGGTGAAAATTTCAGTCGAATCAGAGCATTGGTTCGAAAGATACTATACTTGTCATTTGACGAAGAACACACTGTATCTCAGTTGTTTCGAAAGTTAGACTTTTTATTTTTGGAACGTTATTCTGGATTGTGAAGAGGAATGATTGGTGAAAATTTCAGTCGAATCAGAGCATTGGTTCGAAAGATACTATACCTGGCATTTGACGAAGAACACCCTGTATCTCAGTTGTTTCGAAAGTTAGACTTTTTATTTTTGAATCGTTATTCTGGATTGTGAAGAGGAATGATTGGTGAAAATTTCAGTCGAATCAGAGCATTGGTTCGAAAGATACTATACCTGTCATTTGACGAAGAACACCCTGTATCTCAGTTGTTTCGAAAGTTAGACTTTTTATTTTTGAAACGTTATTCTGGATTGTGAAGAGGAATGATTGGTGAAAATTTCAGTCGAATCAGAGCATTGGTTCGAAAGATACTATACCTGTCATTTGACGAAGAACACCCTGTATCTCAGTTGTTTCGGAAGTTAGACTTTTTATTTTTGAAACGTTATTCTGGATTGTGAAGAGGAATGATTGGTGAAAATTTCAGTCGAATCAGAGCATTGGTTCGAAAGATACTATACCTGTCATTTGACGAAGAACAACCTGTATCTCAGTTGTTTCGAAAGTTAGACTTTTTATTTTTGGAACGTTATTCTGGATTTTGAAGAGGAATGATTGGTGAAAATTTCAGTCGAATCAGAGCATTGGTTCGAAAGATACTATACCTGTCATTTGACGAAGAACACCCTGTATCTCAGTTGTTTCGAAAGTTAGACTTTTTATTTTTGGAACGTTATTCTGGATTTTGAAGAGGAATGATCGGTGAAAATTTCAGTCGAATCAGAGCATTGGTTCGAAAGATACTATACTTGTCATTTGACGAAGAACACCCTGTATCTCAGTTGTTTCGAAAGTTAGACTTTTTATTTTTGAATCGTTATTCTGGATTGTGAAGAGGAATGATTGAAGAAAATTTCAGTCGAATCAGAGCATTGGTTCGAAAGATACTATACCTGTCATTTGACGAAGAACACCCTGTATCTCAGTTGTTTCGAAAGTTAGACTTTTTATATTTGGAACGTTATTCTGGATTGTGAAGAGGAATGATTGGTGAAAATTTCAGTCGAATCAGAGCATGGGTTCGAAAGATACTATTCCTGTCATTTGACGAAGAACACCCTGCATCTCAGTTGTTTCGAAAGTTAGACTTTTTATTTTTGAAACGTTATTCTGGATTGTGAAGAGGAATGATTGGTGAAAATTTCAGTCGAATCAGAGCATTGGTTCGAAAGATACTATACTTGTCATTTGACGAAGAACACCCTGTATCTCAGTTGTTTCGAAAGTTAGACTTTTTATTTTTGGAACGTTATTCTGGATTGTGAAGAGGAATGATTGGTGAAAATTTCAGTCGAATCAGAGCATTGGTTCGAAAGATACTATACTTGTCATTTGACGAAGAACACCCTGTATCTCAGTTGTTTCGAAAGTTAGACTTTTTATTTTTGGAACGTTATTCTGGATTGTGAAGAGGAATGATTGGTGAAAATTTCAGTCGAATCAGAGCATTGGTTCGAAAGATACTATACCTGTCATTTGACGAAGAACGCCCTGTATCTCAGTTGTTTCGAAAGTTAGACTCTTTATTTTTGAAACGTTATTCTGGATTGTGAAGAGGAATGATTGGTGAAAATTTCAGTCGAATCAGAGCATTGGTTCGAAAGATACTATACCTGTCATTTGACGAAGAACACCCTGTATCTCAGTTGTTTCGGAAGTTAGACTTTTTATTTTTGAAACGTTATTCTGGATTGTGAAGAGGAATGATTGGTGAAAATTCCAGTCGAATCAGAGCATTGGTTCGAAAGATACTATACTTGTCATTTGACGAAGAACACCCTGTATCTCAGTTGTTTCGAAAGTTAGACTTTTTATTTTTGGAACGTTATTCTGGATTTTGAAGAGGAATGATTGGTGAAAATTTCAGTCGAATCAGAGCATTGGTTCGAAAGATACTATACCTGTCATTTGACGAAGAACACCCTGTATCTCAGTTGTTTCGAAAGTTAGACTTTTTATTTTTGGAACGTTATTCTGGATTTTGAAGAGGAATGATTGGTGAAAATTTCAGTCGAATCAGAGCATTGGTTCGAAAGATACTATACTTGTCATTTGACGAAGAACACCCTGTATCTCAGTTGTTTCGAAAGTTAGACTTTTTATTTTTGAATCGTTATTCTGGATTGTGAAGAGGAATGATTGAAGAAAATTTCAGTCGAATCAGAGCATTGGTTCGAAAGATACTATACCTGTCATTTGACGAAGAACACCCTGTATCTCAGTTGTTTCGAATGTTAGACTTTTTATTTTTGGAACGTTATTCTGGATTGTGAAGAGGAATGATTGGTGAAAATTTCAGTCGAATCAGAGCATTGGTTCGAAAGATACTATACCTGTCATTTGACGAAGAACACCCTGTATCTCAGTTGTTTCGAAAGTTAGACTTTTTATTTTTGAATCGTTATTCTGGATTGTGAAGAGGAATGATTGGTGAAAATTTCAGTCGAATCAGAGCATTGGTTCGAAAGATACTATACTTGTCATTTGACGAAGAACACCCTGTATCTCAGTTGTTTCGAAAGTTAGACTTTTTATTTTTGGAACGTTATTCTGGATTGTGAAGAGGAATGATTGGTGAAAATTTCAGTCGAATCAGAGCATTGGTTCGAAAGATACTATACCTGTCATTTGACGAAGAACACCCTGTATCTCAGTTGTTTCGAAAGTTAGACTTTTTATTTTTGGAACGTTATTCTGGATTGTGAAGAGGAATGATTGGTGAAAATTTCAGTCGAATCAGAGCATTGGTTCGAAAGATACTATACCTGTCATTTGACGAAGAACACCCTGTATCTCAGTTGTTTCGAAAGTTAAACTTTTTATTTTTGGAACGTTATTCTGGATTGTGAAGAGGAATGATTGGTGAAAATTTCAGTCGAATCAGAGCATTGGTTCGAAAGATACTATACCTGTCATTTGACGAAGAACACCCTGTATCTCAGTTGTTTCGAAAGTTAGACTTTTTATTTTTGAAACGTTATTCTGGATTGTGAAGAGGAATGATTGGTGAAAATTTCAGTCGAATCAGAGCATTGGTTCGAAAGATACTATACCTGTCATTTGACGAAGAACACCCTGTATCTCAGTTGTTTCGAAAGTTAGACTTTTTATTTTTGAATCGTTATTCTGGATTGTGAAGAGGAATGATTGGTGAAAATTTCAGTCGAATCAGAGCATTGGTTCGAAAGATACTATACTTGTCATTTGACGAAGAACACCCTGTATCTCAGTTGTTTCGAAAGTTAGACTTTTTATTTTTGGAACGTTATTCTGGATTGTGAAGAGGAATGATTGTTGAAAATTTCAGTCGAATCAGAGCATTGGTTCGAAAGATACTATACCTGTCATTTGACGAAGAACACCCTGTATCTCAGTTGTTTCGAAAGTTAGACTTTTTATTTTTGGAACGTTATTCTGGATTTTGAGGAGGAATGATTGGTGAATATTTCAGTCGAATCAGAGCATTGGTTCGAAAGATACTATACCTGTCATTTGACGAAGAACACCCTGTATCTCAGTTGTTTCGAAAGTTAGACTTTTTATTTTTGGAACGTTATTCTGGATTTTGAGGAGGAATGATTGGTGAATATTTCAGTCGAATCAGAGCATTGGTTCGAAAGATACTATACCTGTCATTTGACGAAGAACACCCTGTATCTCAGTTGTTTCGGAAGTTAGACTTTTTATTTTTGAACCGTTATTCTGGATTTTGAAGAGGAATGATTGGTGAAAATTTCAGTCGAATCAGAGCATTGGTTCGAAAGATACTATACCTGTCATTTGACGAAGAACACCCTGTATCTCAGTTGTTTCGAAAGTTAGACTTTTTATTTTTGGAACGTTATTCTGGATTTTGAGGAGGAATGATTGGTGAATATTTCAGTCGAATCAGAGCATTGGTTCGAAAGATACTATACCTGTCATTTGACGAAGAACACCCTGTATCTCAGTTGTTTCGAAAGTTAGACTCTTTATTTTTGGAACGTTATTCTGGATTTTGAAGAGGAATGATTGGTGAAAATTTCAGTCGAATCAGAGCATTGGTTCGAAAGATACTATACCTGTCATTTGACGAAGAACACCCTGTATCTCAGTTGTTTCGAAAGTTAGACTTTTTATTTTTGAATCGTTATTCTGGATTTTGAAGAGGAATGATTGGTGAAAATTTCAGTCGAATCAGAGCATTGGTTCGAAAGATACTATACCTGTCATTTGACGAAGAACACCCTGTATCTCAGTTGTTTCGAAAGTTAGACTTTTTATTTCTGAATCGTTATTCCGGATTGTGAAGAGGAATGATTGGTGAAAATTTCAGTCGAATCAGAGCATTGGTTCGAAAGATACTATACTTGTCATTTGACGAAGAACACCCTGTATCTCAGTTGTTTCGAAAGTTAGACTTTTTATTTTTGAATCGTTATTCTGGATTGTGAAGAGGAATGATTGGTGAAAATTTCAGTCGAATCAGAGCATTGGTTCGATAGATACTATACCTGTCATTTGACGAAGAACACCCTGTATCTCAGTTGTTTCGAAAGTTAGACTTTTTATTTTTGAATCGTTATTCTGGATTGTGAAGAGGAATGATTGGTGAAAATTTCAGTCGAATCAGAGCATTGGTTCGAAAGATACTATACTTGTCATTTGACGAAGAACACCCTGTATCTCAGTTCTTTCGAAAGTTAGACTTTTTATTTTTGGAACGTTATTCTGGATTGTGAAGAGGAATGATTGGTGAAAATTTCAGTCGAATCAGAGCATTGGTTCGAAAGATACTATACCTGTCATTTGACGAAGAACACCCTGTATCTCAGTTGTTTCGAAAGTTATACTTTTTATTTTTGAAACGTTATTCTGGATTGTGAAGAGGAATGATTGGTGAAAATTTCAGTCGAATCAGAGCATTGGTTCGAAAGATACTATACCTGTCATTTGACGAAGAACACCCTGTATCTCAGTTGTTTCGGAAGTTAGACTTTTTATTTTTGAAACGTTATTCTGGATTGTGAAGAGGAATGATTGGTGAAAATTTCAGTCGAATCAGAGCATTGGTTCGAAAGATACTATACCTGTCATTTGACGAAGAACACCCTGTATCTCAGTTGTTTCGAAAGTTAGACTTTTTATTTTTGGAACGTTATTCTGGATTCTGAAGAGGAATGATTGGTGAAAATTTCAGTCGAATCAGAGCATTGGTTCGAAAGATACTATACCTGTCATTTGACGAAGAACACCCTGTATCTCAGTTGTTTCGAAAGTTAGACTTTTTATTTTTGAATCCTTATTCTGGATTGTGAAGAGGAATGATTGGTGAAAATTTCAGTCGAATCAGAGCATTGGTTCGAAAGATACTATACTTTTCATTTGACGAAGAACACACTGTATCTCAGTTGTTTCGAAAGTTAGACTTTTTATTTTTGGAACGTTATTCTGGATTGTGAAGAGGAATGATTGGTGAAAATTTCAGTCGAATCAGAGCATTGGTTCGAAAGATACTATACCTGGCATTTGACGAAGAACACCCTGTATCTCAGTTGTTTCGAAAGTTAGACTTTTTATTTTTGAATCGTTATTCTGGATTGTGAAGAGGAATGATTGGTGAAAATTTCAGTCGAATCAGAGCATTGGTTCGAAAGATACTATACCTGTCATTTGACGAAGAACACCCTGTATCTCAGTTGTTTCGAAAGTTAGACTTTTTATTTTTGAAACGTTATTCTGGATTGTGAAGAGGAATGATTGGTGAAAATTTCAGTCGAATCAGAGCATTGGTTCGAAAGATACTATACCTGTCATTTGACGAAGAACACCCTGTATCTCAGTTGTTTCGGAAGTTAGACTTTTTATTTTTGAAACGTTATTCTGGATTGTGAAGAGGAATGATTGGTGAAAATTTCAGTCGAATCAGAGCATTGGTTCGAAAGATACTATACCTGTCATTTGACGAAGAACACCCTGTATCTCAGTTGTTTCGAAAGTTAGACTTTTTATTTTTGGAACGTTATTCTGGATTTTGAAGAGGAATGATTGGTGAAAACTTCAGTCGAATCAGAGCATTGGTTCGAAAGATACTATACCTGTCATTTGACGAAGAACACCCTGTATCTCAGTTGTTTCGAAAGTTAGACTTTTTATTTTTGGAACGTTATTCTGGATTTTGAAGAGGAATGATTGGTGAAAATTTCAGTCGAATCAGAGCATTGGTTCGAAAGATACTATACTTGTCATTTGACGAAGAACACCCTGTATCTCAGTTGTTTCGAAAGTTAGACTTTTTATTTTTGAATCTTTATTCTGGATTGTGAAGAGGAATGATTGAAGAAAATTTCAGTCGAATCAGAGCATTGGTTCGAAAGATACTATACCTGTCATTTGACGAAGAACACCCTGTATCTCAGTTGTTTCGAAAGTTAGACTCTTTATTTTTGGAACGTTATTCTGGATTGTGAAGAGGAATGATTGGTAAAAAATTTCAGTCGAATCAGAGCATTGGTTCGAAAGATACTCTACTTGTCATTTGACGAAGAACACCCTGTATCTCAGTTGTTTCGAAAGTTAGACTTTTTATTTTTGAAACGTTATTCTGGATTGTGAAGAGGAATGATTGGTGAAAATTTCAGTCGAATCAGAGCATTGGTTCGAAAGATACTATACCTGTCATTTGACGAAGAACACCCTGTATCTCAGTTGTTTCGAAAGTTAGACTTTTTATTTTTGGAACGTTATTCTGGATTTTGAAGAGGAATGATTGGTGGAAATTTCAGTCGAATCAGAGCATTGGTTCGAAAGATACTATACTTGTCATTTGACGAAGAACACCCTGTATCTCAGTTGTTTCGAAAGTTAGACTTTTTATTTTTGAATCGTTATTCTGGATTGTGAAGAGGAATGATTGGTGAAAATTTCAGTCGAATCAGAGCATTGGTTCGAAAGATACTATACCTGTCATTTGACGAAGAACACCCTGTATCTCAGTTGTTTCGAAAGTTAGACTTTTTATTTTTGGAACGTTATTCTGGATTGTGAAGAGGAATGATTGGTGAAAATTTCAGTCGAATCAGAGCATTGGTTCGAAAGATACTATACTTGTCATTTGACGAAGAACACCCTGTATCTCAGTTGTTTCGAAAGTTAGACTTTTTATTTTTGAAACGTTATTCTGGATTGTGAAGAGGAATGATTGGTGAAAATTTCAGTCGAATCAGAGCATTGGTTCGAAAGATACTATACCTGTCATTTGACGAAGAACACCCTGTATCTCAGTTGTTTCGAAAGTAAGACTTTTTATTTTTGAATCGTTATTCTGGATTGTGAAGAGGAATGATTGGTGAAAATTTCAGTCGAATCAGAGCATTGGTTCGAAAGATACTATACTTGTCATTTGACGAAGAACACCCTGTATCTCAGTTGTTTCGAAAGTTAGACTTTTTATTTTTGGAACGTTATTCTGGATTGTGAAGAGGAATGATTGGTGAAAATTTCAGTCGAATCAGAGCATTGTTTCGAAAGATACTATACCTGTCATTTGACGAAGAACACCCTGTATCTCAGTTGTTTCGAAAGTTAGACTTTTTATTTTTGAAACGTTATTCTGGATTGTGAAGAGGAATGATTGGTGAAAATTTCAGTCGAATCAGAGCATTGGTTCGAAAGATACTATACCTGTCATTTGACGAAGAACACCCTGTATCTCAGTTGTTTCGGAAGTTAGACTTTTTATTTTTGAAACGTTATTCTGGATTGTGAAGAGGAATGATTGGTGAAAATTTCAGTCGAATCAGAGCATTGGTTCGAAAGATACTATACCTGTCATTTGACAAAGAACACCCTGTATCTCAGTTGTTTCGAAAGTTAGACTTTTTATTTTTGAAACATTATTCTGGATTTTGAAGAGGAATGATTGGTGAAAATTTCAGTCGAATCAGAGCATTGTTTCGAAAGATACTATACCTGTCATTTGACGAAGAACACCCTGTATCTCAGTTGTTTCGGAAGTTAGACTTTTTATTTTTGGAACGTTATTCTGGATTTTGAAGAGGAATGATTGGTGAAAACTTCAGTCGAATCAGAGCATTGGTTCGAAAGATACTATACCTGTCATTTGACGAAGAACACCCTGTATCTCAGTTGTTTCGAAAGTTAGACTTTTTATTTTTGAATCGTTATTCTGGATTGTGAAGAGGAATGATTGGTGAAAATTTCAGTCGAATCAGAGCATTGGTTCGAAAGATACTATACCTGTCATTTGACGAAGAACACCCTGTATCTCAGTTGTTTCGAAAGTTAGACTTTTTATTTTTGGAACGTTATTCTGGATTTTGAAGAGGAATGATTGGTGAAAATTTCAGTCGAATCAGAGCATTGGTTCGAAAGATACTATACCTGTCATTTGACGAAGAACACCCTGTATCTCAGTTGTTTCGAAAGTTAGACTTTTTATTTTTGAATCGTTATTCTGGATTGTGAAGAGGAATGATTGGTGAAAATTTCAGTCGAATCAGAGCATTGGTTCGAAAGATACTATACTTGTCATTTGACGAAGAACACCCTGTATCTCAGTTGTTTCGAAAGTTAGACTTTTTATTTTTGGAACGTTATTCTGGATTGTGAAGAGGAATGATTGGTGAAAATTTCAGTCGAATCAGAGCATTGGTTCGAAAGATACTATACCTGTCATTTGACGAAGAACACCCTGTATCTCAGTTGTTTCGAAAGTAAGACTTTTTATTTTTGGAACGTTATTCTGGATTTTGAAGAGGAATGATTGGTGAAAATTTCAGTCGAATCAGAGCATTGGTTCGAAAGATACTATACCTGTCATTTGACGAAGAACATCCTGTATCTCAGTTGTTTCGTAAGTTAGACTTTTTGCGCGCATGTTCTAGGGGAACAGCGTGCTATCGTTTTGATCAAATGTCTGTAATTTTGGATGATTGAGCCGAAAATGGTCTCAATCGACTAGGTTGGACTCACTGATGACGAATCCGGTGTCAAAATTGATTCTGTCCGGCCGGCCGGCCGGCCGGCCGTAGACACGATAACTGTCGACAGAAGCAAGCTAGCTACTTGAAACTTTCAGGATAGGTTGCGCATCAGAATGCCGCGGTTAAGTTCGTTAATGGGCCAAATCGGTCGAATAGTTTCGGAGTTATAGGCACTTGAAGTTTTGAAGTTATTTATTTTTTATTTCAGAAACTACTCAAGCGATTGGATTCAAACTTGGCAGTTTGGTGGAGTATAATGACGCGCAACTTTGAGCCAAATTTCGTCAGGATCATATTGTCAGTAAATTTAAAAAAAAATTTTTTTCGAAATTTTTTTACAAAAAATCTTTTTTTCCGGAAAACATTCATCATACCAAAAAAAAAATTCTACCCACACTTTGAGCTTCATATTTCACAGCAGTGTGCCAAATTTCAATTCGATACGATCGTAAGTTTTGGAGATATCGGGAAAAAATATGTCAAATTTCGAGGTTTTCTTCTCGATATTGTTGCTTTCCTCCGAAATATTCTGACGGACCATCGAGTACGGTTTGTTCATAGACAAGATATATATGGGTTTGTTGTTGTCACGGCTGTTGGTTAAGAAATTCTCGAAGATGATGAAAATATGTTAAAAATCGACGAATTACCGATGAAAATTATTGGAAATGGCAAAATACAAGCAAATAACATTGTTTTCGAGTTGGAGATTCGAGAAATTAGCTATTTTTCTGAAAGAAGTTCTATCGTTCTGTCAACCGACTGGAAGCATCTCTCTGAGAAAAGTTTATAGTGGAATCGAAGCGAATCGACGAAGATATGGAATAATATATATCGAAATGGATTGATTACAGGTTTGTTCTTATCCCTATTAACTGTTTTGAAACTAAATTTGAAATATCTGAAAAAAGTCAAAAAAAATTTTTCAAATTCGTCGAATTCTAGGCGTAAATTGCATGAAAAGGCAATAACTAAACATAAGTAATCGTTTTTCAGCCCTAAGATGAAGAAATAGGTGTTTTTTCCCTGAAAACCTTCCATCAATGTCGCTGAGAAACTCTCAAACGGAACTTTAAATGGAACCGAACTAAATCGACGGAAATGTAATATAAACTACATCGCAACTGGTCTATTACAGGTTGGTTCTGATCCCCATCAACTTTTTCAATGTGAATTTTGTGTTATTTTCCAGATCCCAACATAAGTTCAACCTGTCAACAGCATCTCCGAACAAAAACTTTTTAACTGTTGTTTTGAGGCTTGCAGATGAGATAAAATGATTAACAATTATTAGAAAAGGTAGGGATCGAGCTTTTTCTAAACATTTCCTGCTAATTTATAGATTTTAAATGAATATTTTCTCTTCATAACTAAGCATAAGTTATCGACCTCAAGTGGTAGAATTAAGATATTAGTGTTTTCTACAATAATTCCATTAATTCCGTTAGCAGATATAATACACTCAATAGAATGATTTGAGGAGCTTTTCATCTCCGTAGATAAGGAAATTCATAAGAAATAACGAATATTATTAATGCCATAATAATGATTTCAGGTGAACGAATGGAGAAACCAGTGATTTTCAAAGAAAATTCTCTTTAATGGGCATAGTGATGTTACACTGTAGGTTTCCAAAGTTGACAAAAGTATTCAATTAAATACTTTGTAATAGGTCGGTTCGAGGTTGGTACTGATTCTATTCAACTCATCATCATTTACACGTTTTTTCCACATTTCAAGCATATTTTGTATCGGTCTGGAACTTTCTATTCAACTGGAATCCTACCGTTGTGTACAAGGTACGTTGCTTTTTCTGATGCTTTTTCCAAGATCAAAGATAGTGTTGATAATTTCTGATGCTCTTTTATCGATATTTCGTTTCGTTTTCTTGAAAAACTTATCTAGAAAAGTGGGTTAAATTTGAATTTTCTCTTTATAGGTTACGAGCAGTTTTGACAGTTGGGAGAGACTGGAGGACCAACAATAACCTTAAATACATTGTTTACTATGGGAAAAAGCGATTGGGCTTGTAATTTTGTATGAATTTGGACATTTTGGACTGAAATATTCACTATTGCATTATCTAGGAACTATATCCAAAGTACTTGATATCTTGTTCATTATAAAATTTTATAATATTAACACTTCGATGAGATTTGTGAAAACCGAGCAAATTAGTGATCTGTAAAATGAATGACAGAATAGATATTATATTTTCCGCTAGATGACGCCACTCACGGATTTTCATGTTACCACAGGATTAAGTTTACTCTACGCATTTATATGTATGAAACTACATTTCAATGAGATGGGTATCACGAATTTCATCTGCATTTGAAATTTTTGTAATTTCTCGACAGTAAAAATTACTTAGAATTGACAATGAATTTTTTTCCAGATAAGCATTTGAAACTATCTTGTAACACTCAAATTTATCAGCTTACATCCAAACATGTTTCAATACAATTTATTCATTTTGAGAAAAAATCATTAGCGTATTTTTTTAAAACTTTAGTTTTTCCCAATAATCTGGGAACGGAAACAGTAACTTGAAACTTTTAATATAGGTTGCATATCAGAATGCAACGCCTGTGTTCATTAATGGCCCAAATGAAAGGAACGATTTCGTCGTTGTACTCACCTTAAATTATTTCCTCAATATCTCCAAAACTTTTCGAGCGATCGAATTGATGGTTGGTCATTAGATGAAGAATGTCGTCGCGCAACTTTCTAGCAAAAATTTGTTGTAATCGCAACGCTAATAACAAATGTTCTTTTCAGACATTTTGAGAATTTTTTGTCTATTTCTTCAGGAATATTCATCAAATTGAAATGATTATATTGAAATTTTGCACAGACCTTAGAATTTATATTCTACAAATATATACCACATTTAAGTTTGATCTGACTCCATTTGAGGACATATTCTCAAAAAATTATTTGAAATTTTGTGCTTTTTTCCTGAATGTCATTAATATTCCAACAATAACTCAAAATATACTAATTCAATCATCATGAAACTCGCTACTTAGCTGGCAAATGCCAATATAAAATTTTGTGCAAATTTTTATAATGATAGCTATAGGAGAACACTCAATTAAATTCTTCAACCTATTTTCGAAATTTATTGAATTGTTGGTGAATTTTTTTTGCAAACTATATATATGATTTCAATTAAATTCTTCACAGACCTCAGAGTTAACATTGTCAAATGGTGTAACTGATAGCAGTTCCATCAGATTGAATCAGACCTTGACAGCATTCCTGATTGTTACAATAATAATAATTATATTTATTTCAAATCATTTCACTTGTGATACATTAAAATTACATGATATGAAACAGTATCAACAGAATTTAATTAGCTTTCTTCAATGTCCTACTTAGAACATGGTTCCAGTTGTAAAAATGTCTGGTAGATGTGCCTTTTGAAATTGCTCATAACTTCGATGTCTTTTATATTCTGGAGTAGAACCGTAAATCTGTAATGAAATTTTTTTCCAATTTACAATGAGTAAGTACTATGAGCTCGTTGAACATTATTCACAATATCGATAAATTATAGGAATAGGAATAATTGCTCATTAGGAGCTGGCAATATTTCTTCATAAGCTGTTTTATCACAATAAAAAGAAAAATCCTCAATCTAATCGACTAATAAAATTCAGTCGATATGCAGGAATCATATAAATACAAAATATTCCTCTAAAGAATAAGGCTCTACATATATAAAATAGCTATAAAGTTCCATATGTCTTAAAAAACATGCTTTCACCACAACTTACTTAAGAACCATCAGAATTTCACCAAAGGACTCGGGAGTACTTCTGATTGTTGTAATATGAAGTAGAACACTATATCTGAAATTAGATTCCATTGAATACCTTAAGAGCACTCCTTATTGTTGCAATATCAAGTAGAACAAAGTGTCTGTAATTAAAAATTCTTTCCAATTCACACTAAAATAACTACTATCATATTATTAGATATTATTTACAATATCGATAAATATTCATAGGAATAAATGCTCATTAAGAGTTGGCAATATTACTTCATAAGCTATTATATCACAATCACATGAAAATCTTTATCAGAAAGAAATCTATCTAATACAACTAATGAAACTTGGTAGATATGTAGGAATTATATGAATTCAAAATATTCCTCTTAAGAATGAGGCTCTACATATATTAAATAACTATATAATTCCTTATGCCTCAATGGACAGGCTTCTATACTATTTACCGAAGAACATCCAAACTTCCACGTGGGCTTCAAAGGTACTTCTGAATGTTGTGGTATCAAGTAGAACACCATATCTGTAATAAGATCCATTGAAGACCTGGAGGGCCCTTCTTATTGTAGCAATATTATGTGGAACAGTAAGTCTGTAATTAATAATTTTTCCCAAATTACAATGAGTAAGTACTAACAGATTTTTAAACACTCTATTTACAATTTGGTTAATTTTTCATAGGAATAAATGCTCATCAAGAGTTGGCAATATTACTTCATAAGCTATTATATCACAGTCAAATGAACATCTTCATCAGAAAGAAATCTATCTAATACAACTAATGAAACTTGGTAGATATGTAGGAATCATATAAATACAAAATATTCCTCTTAAGAATGAGGCTCTACATATATTAAATAACTATATAATTCCTTATGCCTCAATGGACAGGCTTCTATATTACTTACCGAAGAACATCCAAATTTCCACGTGGGCTTCAAAAGTACTTCTGAATGTTTTGTTATCAAGTAGAACACCATGTCTGTAATAAGATCAGTTGAAGACTTGGAGGGCCCTACAAATTGTAGCGATATTGTGTGGAACAGTAAATCTGTAATTAATAATTTATCCCAAATTACAATGAGTAAGTACTAACAGATTGTTAATCACACTATTTACAATATGGATAATTTTTTATAGGTATAAATGCCCATTAAGAGTTGACAATATTACTTCATAAACTATTATATCATAATCAAAAGAAAAATCATCAATCTAATCGGCTAATGAAATTCAGTGAAGGAAATAGAGGTACCTTAGTGTTTTCAAGTTCAGGTTTTCCCCTAAAAAACCTTACGATGATCTGTTGAGTGGCCGAAAGAGCTTGGTTTTCGACTCAATAATAAAAATCCCACACTGGAGTACCTCTATTTCATTCACTCATTTCGATTTGGTGTGCGCAATCACCCTTGCTGTAATAAAATTCAGTAGATATGTAGGAATCATATAAATACAAAATATTCCTCTAAAGAATAAGGCTATGCATATATGATATAGCTATATAATTCCTTATGTATTGAAAGACAGTCTATTACCACTACTTACCGAAAAACCATCCAAATTTCACTGAAGGTCTTAAGAATACTACTGATTGTTGTAGTATCACGTAGAACACCATATCTATAATTAGATTCCACTGAATATCTTGAGAGCTCTTCTTATTGTTGCAATATTGTATAAAACAGTATATCTGTAATTCATAATTTTCCCAAGTTATAATGAGTAAGTACTATCAGATTGTTAAGGTCTCAAAAGTACTCCTGATTGTTGTAGTATCAAGTAGAACACCATATCTGTAATTATATTCCACCAAAGACCTAGAGAGAACTTCTGATTGTTGCAATATTGTGTGGAACAGCAAGTCTGTAATTAATCATTTTTACCGAGTTACAATGAGTAGGTACAGTCAGATTTATAAACACTAATAACGATAAATATATAAAATATCTATAGTATACCTTATTAGACAGGCTTTTATCTCTACTTACTGAAGATCTATCAAAATTACATCGAAGTCTTCAAGAGTATGTCTGATAATTATAATAACAAATAGAGCAGTAAATGTGTAATTAGATTCCACTAAAGACCTCGGGAGCACTTTCGATTGTAGTAATATCAAGTAGATCACTAAATCTGTAATAAGAAATATTTCCAAGTTATAATAATAATATGAGACCGTTGAACTCACCAACAATCCATCACCTAGAATTATTCAATGTATTTATGGGTCTGGCAATTTAATTCAAGCTTCCGTAATAGAATATAATCGACATAAAATCAAATATTTCCATGTATCGAACACCTTCTATCAGAAAATCACGAAGTATTTTAGGTGGTTTGGATTACGAAAAAGTAGGGTTAGCGCATAACGTAAATATACTTGTTCTATGGGTTAGCGATGGAACTGAGGTTATACAAAATTCTATGATCTCCTATTCACACAGAAAAATCCGTGACTAAAAAGTAGTAAATTATATAGAATCTCCTACAAATTATTTGAAAAGTGAATAAACTGTTCATTCTCGGTAATTGAATCATATTTGATAATAAAATTTCATCGAATTTATGAGTTATTGATATTCGTGACCAACAAATATAGGGATCTGTAAAATTTCTGGTAGGGAATAGTTATTATACTTCCCATGTGATATCGCAGTTGAATGTCGTATGTTTGGTTGTATCAAACTTCCGATAGATGGCAACATTAACAGATTTCCATAATAACTACCAGGTTTACGTTCGTTCTGTTTGTGTGTTATTATGTACATCAAATTCGGCAATTTAACATTATAAATTGCTTGATATTGAGACAAAACCGAACATTCGGCGATTTGATTCATCATTTTCCGTTCAATAATTATACCAAGGCGGCTCATGCATGAAATTGAGTAGGTAGATTCAATATGTAAATGATCTCTTTTCCGAATTGTTTCTACGGACATTATGATCCAAAACCATTGTATAAAGAGGGAGATTGTATAAAGAGGGATAGTAAGCCAGTCCCTATGTTAAACTGATTTGAAGCGATTTTCAGAGCCATCTGGTTGTCACGTTGTGGTACTGCAATAAAAATGGCCTGTAAAGTGGCGACCTCCGCAAAAAATGCAATTATTTTTAGGAACTATTATATTTCTCTCGGTTATAGAAGAAAGGGATGAAGTTTTCTATATTAGTCTATCTAGAGAACTGTAATCAACTCGAACAGACTAATCTCAAGACTTTAAAATATAAAACAAGACAGAGACAGTGGCGTGTATGGTCCACGATATTATTTCTTGCGCCTAAGGCTTTTATTCAAAATCCTTATATAGTGGCTGTAACGAATTCGAACATCCCTTTTAGAGTATTTCGTTGATTGCATAAATAGTTAAAGATTTTTTCACTCAGGTTATTGTGCATTTCTGAGGAAACATCGAATGTTTAGTGTATTTTGCTTGCACAATTAAAAATTCGAGAGAAAGCTTTTTGTAACTCGAAAAATACCTCAGCCATGTAGTTGAGCCGTGCTTATGCAGCTATGTTGTAAGTTGGAAACACAGCCTACATTGTGGAGCTGAATAATTTATTTGATTTATTCATCCCAACTGTGCAAACCATACTTATGAAACTATATGGACAAGGCTTAGGGAGAGGGGGAACTGGGGAGTGCTGGACAAGGATGAAACTAGTTCGGGCAATATACCATAGAATACGGCAAAAAAAGGCAGAACAGGTTGAAACCATAGACATATTAAACTCTATTAATCAATGTTTGAAATATATTTTTAAAAGTTTTGAAAGATATATTTGTGTTTTCGGAAAATTTCAAAGCTTATTTAATGTAATTCCATTCTGAATTAGATTACAAATAGTGTATAGAAGATATAATTTCCCTGTTGTTTGTGTTTTCGTAAGCTTTTCGAATAGAATTTGAATTCTTTCATTATAAATCGGATTGATTGGTACATGAAGAATAAATGAATCCGTGTTGTGCCATTAATATTGTAGGAGGATATATAATTGATAATTAAAGTTATGTTTTTGTTTGTAAGTAGAAGTCCATTCTTGAAGTGGAGTTTCTATTATAGCGGGTTGGAAAAAGGGGAAGACGAAGGGGAAGATTTTTCACCACAAAATGAAAATGACAATCCTTCAATCAAGAGTAATGAATTTCGATGAGTTCACTCATCAGCATCAAACTCACACGCTACTCAGCTACAATGTTCATAATGTAAGGTCAAAGCGGCCCAAAAAAATTTGAAAGAAATAGGGTCATTCATCAGATATTGTTATTGATTTTAAATATTCATATCCGAATAATAATCACGTTAATCACCAACTCTCAAAACTGTATATTATAATCAATACCAAGGAGAAGTCAATTTCCCATTTACTTAGGGAATAGTAAATGCTTGTTTTTTTCTTTTAATATGTCTACGGTGCAAATCTATGAATACAGGGAGCCCGAACGAGAATATGACCTCCCACTCAGAAACGAAAAATTTTCGAAGATTTAAAAAAAATCGGTGAAGAGTGAAGAGATGTCTAGTGCTGGTTGGATTGTAGTTGTAGATTTGCAATCGAAATTGGCAGTTCAAATTGTGTGAACTATAAAATTTAATATCTATGCCAAATTTCAGTTGATTATGTTGTGAAGTGCAGATGCTTAATAACAAAACTTGAAATAAAATCAACTTAAAAAACCCTGTATCTCGAGAACGAAACGTCTGTGGTCCCATGTTAATGGGACTTTTTTCCTTACAATTACGCAAGGTATCTCCTCTCTGCGTCTGTACCTTCATTGTGTGTTCCTGAATTGGACGCACAAACAAAGAGGTGATACTCCTTACATTATTTTAAGGGAAAAAGTCCCATATATATGGGACCTCAAACGTTTCGTTTTCAACATGCAATGTGTTAAAGTTCAATTTTTTTTCAAATTTTCTCCTCATAGTAAATGCAGTCCACAAGATATTCAACTGAAATTTGGCATACAGATTATATTTTAGAGTTCACCCAATGTGACATGCCCATTTCGATTGCAAATCTACAAAATGATGTTTTTTCTGGACACTGTCCCCTATTTTCCTACAGCACTTTTGAAACAACAAAAACACCGAATGAAGATACCTGACATACCCTTGAATTGTAAGCAAGGGCAATAAAACCCCATCTGGAATCGGACGTGCGTCACTTTCGGGTGACGAGTAACCCTTAGGCCATAACCAGGGGATTTTTAGAAATTATTCGTTTGGAATGCAAAATGTAATAGATACTTTATTAGAATTTATTAATTATTTCAATATTGTATGATTCATCAACTTATGAAGGTGAGCGGCGAGTGTGACTTAATTTCTGCACAAAAAATCCTTCATTCATTTACACTTATGCAAACGCTACCTTTTCATGTGAAAATGATGGAAAAGTGGATAATCGTAGCGCACAGATCCACCTAGACGTGAAGCCCCTGGTAAGAGTATATTTTGCGCGCATGTTCAAATTCGTTGTTTGAAATCATTGCGTGGATTTCACCCATTCACGAATCCGACCTTCGTAATATTACTAATATTTTCAAAAATACAGATTGGATCGAATAGATATCTAGTACTTGAAAGAGTAAGGACAGCTTGAAGGTCCATACAGAATTCCATCAGGATAATAAGATCAGAGGATCGCAGAATATTGAATATTTGAGAAAAAAATTCAAATTTTTTTCAAATTGTTTTAATGAAACGATAATAACGAAACTTTGGAAATAGTTCCTCATCAGTATTTTGAAACTGCTCTTTCCCAATATTTCCAAAAATTATAATAGAATCCAACTGTAGTTTGGTATAATATTGTTCAATATGAAGCTCAAGGTATGACAAAAATTCGTTTGAAATATATGGATAGTTTCCAAAGAAAACAATTTTTTTGGAAACAAATTTTGAAAAAATTTCTTTTTCATTACCGAGTGCATGAAAAATTGCTTCGAGAGACACGCAACATCGAAAATAATACTTGAGAAACCCTTGAAATGTAAACAGGGGGCAATAAAATAGCCTCTAGGTAGACGACCGACGATTTCGGTTTTCAAATAGCCCTGGGCTATAACAAGGGAATTTTTTTGAGAATTATTCGATTCAATACTCATATCAATACTATATGATATATCGACCTCTACAGGTGTAACGATGAGTATGACTCATTTTTCTGCATTAGATACGCCCCTTTATGTATTCTCTGCCTCTTTTGGGAGGAAACGATGAAAATACGGATAAATGTAGCACGCACAGGTCCACTTAGGCGTGGAGCCCCTGGCATTGATGTTATACAAAAATAATTATCACTCTTTCAAAATGGAACATAATATTGTATTATTTTTTAGGTTTTTCTTGGTTTTCACTCCCAATATCGGAAACTATTGAAAATTAAATAAAAATTGTTTTTTTCATGAAAAACGCCCTTGCGGATTGCAGTATCAACTATTTGTCAAGGGCAGTTTCTTACAGAAAAGATTGCCTAATGAACAACACAAGAACAATACAAACGATAAAGAAAACGAACTGTGACGTTTTGGAGTACAAATCTGACTCTTTCATTAGACAAATTAGAAAATTTCAAGAATTATTTTCTTTCGATTTGAGACTTTTGTCACATTGACCAAAGGAATAGAGACATACAAAAATCCCAAATAGCGAACAATGTATGTTCGACCATTGGAAATCACATGATAGATTGGGACAATCCAAAAATACTGATGTTGGAATCAGATGATTTGAAAGGAAAAGTCAAAGAGTCCTCTTGCATTTTGTTAAATGGAGAGAGTAATTTTGCTCATTCAACGGTAGAAATGGACCCTATTTGGCTAAATTTACTCAAGGTAGAATTAAAAAACTTTCAAACCAAATAAATCTGTGTTGCTATGTTTTCTCGAAACTGTCAATGTGACAAAAGTCCCAAATCGAAAGAAAATAATTCTTGAAATTTTCTAATTTGTCTGATGAAAGAATCAGATTTGTACTCTGAAACGTCACAGTTCGTTTTCTTTATCGTTTGTATTGTTCCTGTGTTGTTCATTAGGCAATCTTTTCTGTTAGAAACTGCCCTTGACAAATAGTTGATACTGCATTCCACAGGGGCGTTTTTCACGAAAAAAACAATTTTACTGAATTTTTAATAGTTCTGTTTCAAATATTGGGAGTGAAAACCCATTAAAACCTAAAAAATATTGCAAAATCCTCCCAAAATAAGCTTCAATCGATACATAATATTGTGACTTTGTCATTTAATTGACTACTAATTATTTCATGTGGGAAATTATCAAAAGTTTTCGTTATTTATATCATCCAAAAAGCATTGTTAGGATCATTGTATTCTCTTTACAATTTTATTAAGATTTAGCATTCCTTCTCAAACATTGGTGTATAAGGATACAATGTTTGTGAAGTATTTTAATTAAAAAATGAAATACTTAAATCGAATTTGGTGAAACTGTATTCCAATATTTTATCCGTTACATATCATTCGAAGTTCCCGATGCGCAAGTCAATCTCTACAACTTTTTTTTTGAATACTTATATTTCTGTTGTCATTGTATTCTTTAACGATGCTATTGTAGATTTGGATGAATATACCCATCTTCTAGTTCCGCCCATGTTCCATCATCCAAATGACCTGCGATCACAGAGACATCTTAAATGAAAGAATTTGCGCCATCTTTTATCGGGTAGAGTTAGCTACGTAGCTATGAACCTACCTAACTCAAGCTACGACATACTACAACCCGAACTAAGAATCGACATGTCACTGATACCAGCGTTTGTGTCGCCATCTATCCGTGGTATCAGGGCCGTCAAATGATATTTCCGTAAGGTTGGCTTACTATCCCTCTTTATACAATGCCAAAACTGATCATTTAACTCTTAAATTCGCCAAATATGTCTCGAGCCAACGTAACTTAATCATTTTGAGAAGAAATGAGCTGCATAATGTAATTATTCATTTTGAGAAGAAATGAGCTGCATAATATAATAAAAACTCGGATTTTTTTATTTTTACCTTTGCCTCTGTACTTTGAGAACGGAAACAGCCAGCGACTTAAAATTTTTAGGGCAGGGTGAGAATCAAAATGGAAGTTTTAAATTTTTTAATTGGCCAAATAGTTCGAATGGTTTCGTAGATTTACTAACTTCAAATTTTGAGGTTAATTTCTGAATAACTCAAGTACTACTAGTGCGATCGAATAGAAACTTCACGATAAGTTGTAGAATACCTACGCGCAACTTAAAGAGATGCTTCGTTACGATCCTATAGATAGTTTATTAAATAAAATGATTTTTCGAAAATTGTCTTGTCTGTGAGAAACATTTTTCTCTTCACAAAATATTTATCTGATTCCTAAAAAATTTCAAAAAGCACTGCCGTGAAGGCAGCAGCTTTTGCGCGCACGTTCAAATTCATTGCTGAAGCGGTCATCTACATTGAACATGCGCGCAAAAGTTGCTGCCTTCACGGCAGTGCTTTTTGAAATTTTTATTTTTGGAACGTTATTCTGGATTGTGAAGAGGAATGATTGGTGAAAATTTCAGTCGAATCAGAGCATTGGTTCGAAAGATACTATACCTGTCATTTGACGAAGAACACCCTGTATCTCAGTTGTTTCGAAAGTTAGACTTTTTATTTTTGGAACGTTATTCTGGATTGTGAAGAGGAATGATTGGTGAAAATTTCAGTCGAATCAGAGCATTGGTTCGAAAGATACTATACCTGTCATTTGACGAAGGACACCCTGTATCTCAGTTGTTTCGAAAGTTAGACTTTTTATTTTTGGAACGTTATTCTGGATTTTGAAGAGGAATGATTGATGAAAATTTCAGTCGAATCAGAGCATTGGTTCGAAAGATACTATACCTGTCATTTGACGAAGAACACCCTGTATCTCAGTTGTTTCGAAAGTAAGACTTTTTATTTTTGAACTGTTATTCTGGATTGTGAAGAGGAATGATTGGTGAAAATTTCAGTCGAATCAGAGCATTGGTTCGAAAGATACTATACTTGTCATTTGACGAAGAACACCCTGTATCTCAGTTGTTTCGAAAGTTAGACTTTTTATTTTTGGAACGTTATTCTGGATTGTGAAGAGGAATGATTGGTGAAAATTTCAGTCGAATCAGAGCATTGGTTCGAAAGATACTATACCTGTCATTTGACGAAGAACACCCTGTATCTCAGTTGTTTCGAAAGTTAGACTTTTTATTTTTGGAACGTTATTCTGGATTGTGAAGAGGAATGATTGGTGAAAATTTCAGTCGAATCAGAGCATTGGTTCGAAAGATACTATACCTGTCATTTGACGAAGAACACCCTGTATCTCAGTTGTTTCGGAAGTTAGACTTTTTATTTTTGAAACGTTATTCTGGATTGTGAAGAGGAATGATTGGTGAAAATTTCAGTCGAATCAGAGCATTGGTTCGAAAGATACTATACCTGTCATTTGACGAAGAACACCCTGTATCTCAGTTGTTTCGAAAGTTAGACTTTTTATTTTTGGAACGTTATTCTGGATTTTGAAGAGGAATGATTGGTGAAAATTTCAGTCGAATCAGAGCATTGGTTCGAAAGATACTATACCTGTCATTTGACGAAGAACACCCTGTATCTCAGTTGTTTCGGAAGTTAGACTTTTTATTTTTGGAACGTTATTCTGGATTTTGAAGAGGAATGATTGGTGAAAATTTCAGTCGAATCAGAGCATTGGTTCGAAAGATACTATACTTGTCATTTGACGAAGAACACCCTGTATCTCAGTTGTTTCGAAAGTTAGACTTTTCATTTTTGAATCGTTATTCTGGATTGTGAAGAGGAATGATTGAAGAAAATTTCAGTCGAATCAGAGCATTGGTTCGAAAGATACTATACCTGTTATTTGACGAAGAACACCCTGTATCTCAGTTGTTTCGAAAGTAAGACTCTTTATTTTTGGAACGTTATTCTGGATTGTGAAGAGGAATGATTGGTGAAAATTTCAGTCGCATCAGAGCATGGGTTCGAAAGATACTATTCCTGTCATTTGACGAAGAACACCCTGTATCTCAGTTGTTTCGAAAGTTAGACTTTTTATTTTTGAAACGTTATTCTGGATTGTGAAGAGGAATGATTGGTGAAAATTTCAGTCGAATCAGAGCATTGGTTCGAAAGATAATATACTTGTCATTTGACGAAGAACACCCTGTATCTCAGTTGTTTCGAAAGTTAGACTTTTTATTTTTGGAACGTAATTCTGGATTGTGAAGAGGAATGATTGGTGAAAATTTCAGTCGAATCAGAGCATTGGTTCGAAAGATACTATACCTGTCATTTGACGAAGAACACCCTGTATCTCAGTTGTTTCGAAAGTTAGACTTTTTATTTTTGAATCGTTATTCTGGATTGTGAAGAGGAATGATTGGTGAAAATTTCAGTCGAATCAGAGCATTGGTTCGAAAGATACTATACCTGTCATTTGACGAAGAACACCCTGTATCTCAGTTGTTTCGAAAGTTAGACTTTTTTTTTTTGAATCGTTATTCTGGATTGTGAAGAGGAATGATTGGTGAAAATTTCAGTCGAATCAGAGCATTGGTTCGAAAGATACTATACTTGTCATTTGACGAAGAACACCCTGTATCTCAGTTGTTTCGAAAGTTAGCCTTTTTATTTTTGAATCGTTATTCTGGATTGTGAAGAGGAATGATTGGTGAAAATTTCAGTCGAATCAGAGCATTGGTTCGAAAGATACTATACCTGTCATTTGACGAAGAACACCCTGTATCTCAGTTGTTTCGAAAGTTAGACTTTTTATTTTTGGAACGTTATTCTGGATTGTGAAGAGGAATGATTGGTGAAAATTTCAGTCGAATCAGAGCATTGGTTCGAAAGATACTATACCTGTCATTTGACGAAGAACACCCTGTATCTCAGTTGTTTCGAAAGTTAGACTTTTTATTTTTGAATCGTTATTCTGGATTGTGAAGAGGAATGATTGGTGAAAATTTCAGTCGAATCAGAGCATTGGTTCGAAAGATACTCTACTTGTCATTTGACGAAGAACACCCTGTATCTCAGTTGTTTCGAAAGTTAGACTTTTTATTTTTGGAACGTTATTCTGGATTGTAAAGAGGAATGATTGGTGAAAATTTCAGTCGAATCAGAGCATTGGTTCGAAAGATACTATACCTGTCATTTGACGAAGAACACCCTGTATCTCAGTTGTTTCGAAAGTTATACTTTTTATTTTTGAAACGTTATTCTGGATTGTGAAGAGGAATGATTGGTGAAAATTTCAGTCGAATCAGAGCTTTGGTTCGAAAGATACTATACCTGTCATTTGACGAAGAACACCCTGTATCTCAGTTGTTTCGAAAGTTAGACTTTTTATTTTTGAAACGTAATTCTGGATTGTGAAGAGGAATGATTGGTGAAAATTTCAGTCGAATCAGAACATTGGTTCGAAAGATACTATACCTGTCATTTGACGAAGAACACCCTGTATCTCAGTTGTTTCGAAAGTTAGACTTTTTATTTTTGGAACGTTATTCTGGATTTTGAAGAGGAATGATTGGTGAAAATTTCAGTCGAATCAGAGCATTGGTTCGAAAGATACTATACTTGTCATTTGACGAAGAACACCCTGTATCTCAGTTGTTTCGAAAGTTAGACTTTTTATTTTTGAATCGTTATTCTGGATTGTGAAGAGGAATGATTGGTGAAAATTTCAGTCGAATCAGAGCATTGGTTCGAAAGATACTATACCTGTCATTTGACGAAGAACACCCTGTATCTCAGTTGTTTCGAAAGTAAGACTTTTTATTTTTGAATCGTTATTCTGGATTGTGAAGAGGAATGATTGGTGAAAATTTCAGTCGAATCAGAGCATTGGTTCGAAAGATACTATACTTGTCATTTGACGAAGAACACCCTGTATCTCAGTTGTTTCGAAAGTTAGACTTTTTATTTTTGGAACGTTATTCTGGATTGTGAAGAGGAATGATTGGTGAAAATTTCAGTCGAATCAGAGCATTGTTTCGAATGATACTATACCTGTCATTTGACGAAGAACACCCTGTATCTCAGTTGTTTCGAAAGTTAGACTTTTTATTTTTGAAATGTTATTCTGGATTGTGAAGAGGAATGATTGGTGAAAATTTCAGTCGAATCAGAGCATTGGTTCGAAAGATACTATACCTGTCATTTGACGAAGAACACCCTGTATCTCAGTTGTTTCGGAAGTTAGACCTTTTATTTTTGAAACGTTATTCTGGATTGTGAAGAGGAATGATTGGTGAAAATTTCAGTCGAATCAGAGCATTGGTTCGAAAGATACTATACCTGTCATTTGACGAAGAACACCCTGTATCTCAGTTGTTTCGGAAGTTAGACTTTTTATTTTTGAAACGTTATTCTGGATTGTGAAGAGGAATGATTGGTGAAAATTTCAGTCGAATCAGAGCATTGGTTCGAAAGATACTATACCTGTCATTTGACAAAGAACACCCTGTATCTCAGTTGTTTCGAAAGTTAGACTTTTTATTTTTGGAACGTTATTCTGGATTTTGAAGAGGAATGATTGGTGAAAATTTCAGTCGAATCAGAGCATTGGTTCGAAAGATACTATACCTGTCATTTGACGAAGAACACCCTGTATCTCAGTTGTTTCGAAAGTTAGACTTTTTATTTTTGGAACGTTATTCTGGATTTTGAAGAGGAATGATTGGTGAAAACTTCAGTCGAATCAGAGCATTGGTTCGAAAGATACTATACCTGTCATTTGACGAAGAACACCCTGTATCTCAGTTGTTTCGAAAGTTAGACTTTTTATTTTTGAATCGTTATTCTGGATTGTGAAGAGAAATGATTGGTGAAAATTTCAGTCGAATCAGAGCATTGGTTCGAAAGATACTATACCTGTCATTTGACGAAGAACACCCTGTATCTCAGTTGTTTCGAAAGTTAGACTTTTTATTTTTGAATCGTTATTCTGGATTGTGAAGAGGAATGATTGGTGAAAATTTCAGTCGAATCAGAGCATTGGTTCGAAAGATACTATACTTGTCATTTGACGAAGAACACCCTGTATCTCAGTTGTTTCGAAAGTTAGACTTTTTATTTTTGAATCGTTATTTTGTATTGTGAAGAGGAATGATTGGTGAAAATTTCAGTCGAATCAGAGCATTGGTTCGAAAGATACTATACCTGTCATTTGACGAAGAACACCCTGTATCTCAGTTGTTTCGAAAGTTAGACTTTTTATTTTTGGAACGTTATTCTGGATTGTGAAGAGAAATGATTGGTGAAAATTTCAGTCGAATCAGAGCATTGGTTCGAAAGATACTATACCTGTCATTTGACGAAGAACACCCTGTGTCTCAGTTGTTTCGAAAGTTAGACTTTTTATTTTTGAAACGTTATTCTGGATTGTGAAGAGGAATGATTGGTGAAAATTTCAGTTGAATCAGAGCATTGGTTCGAAAGATACTATACCTGTCATTTGACGAAGAACACCCTGTATCTCAGTTGTTTCGAAAGTTAGACTTTTTATTTTTGGAACGTTATTCTGGATTTTGAAGAGGAATGATTGGTGAAAATTTCAGTCGAATCAGAGCATTGGTTCGAAAGATACTATACCTGTCATTTGTCGAAGAACACCCTGTATCTCAGTTGTTTCGAAAGTAAGACTTTTTATTTTTGAATCGTTATTCTGGATTGTGAAGAGGAATGATTGGTGAAAATTTCAGTCGAATCAGAGCATTGGTTCGAAAGATACTATACTTGTCATTTGACGAAGAACACCCTGTATCTCAGTTGTTTCGAAAGTTAGACTTTTTATTTTTGGAACGTTATTCTGGATTGTGAAGAGGAATGATTGGTGAAAATTTCAGTCGAATCAGAGCATTGGTTCGAAAGATACTATACCTGTCATTTGACGAAGAACACCCTGTATCTCAGTTGTTTCGAAAGTTAGACTTTTTATTTTTGGAATGTTATTCTGGATTTTGAAGAGGAATGATTGGTGAAAATTTCAGTCGAATCAGAGCATTGGTTCGAAAGATACTATACCTGTCATTTGACGAAGAACACCCTGTATCTCAGTTGTTTCGTAAGCTAGACTTTTTATTTTTGGAACGTTATTCTGGATTGTGAAGAGGAATGATTGGTGAAAATTTCAGTCGAATCAGAGCATTGGTTCGAAAGATACTATACCTGTCATTTGACGAAGAACACCCTGTATCTCAGTTGTTTCGAAAGTTAGACTTTTTATTTTTGGAACGTTATTCTGGATTGTGAAGAGGAATGATTGGTGAAAATTTCAGTCGAATCAGAGCATTGGTTCGAAAGATACTATACCTGTCATTTGACGAAGAACACCCTGTATCTCAGTTGTTTCGAAAGTTAGACTTTTTATTTTTGGAACGTTATTCTGGATTTTGAAGAGGAATGATTGGTGAAAATTTCAGTCGAATCAGAGCATTGGTTCGAAAGATACTATACCTGTCATTTGACGAAGAACACCCTGTATCTCAGTTGTTTCGAAAGTTAGACTTTTTATTTTTGAATTGTTATTCTGGATTGTGAAGAGGAATGATTGGTGAAAATTTCAGTCGAATCAGAGCATTGGTTCGAAAGATACTATACTTGTCATTTGACGAAGAACACCCTGTATCTCAGTTGTTTCGAAAGTTAGACTTTTTATTTTTGGAACGTTATTCTGGATTGTGAAGAGGAATGATTGGTGAAAATTTCAGTCGAATCAGAGCATTGGTTCGAAAGATACTATACCTGTCATTTGACGAAGAACACCCTGTATCTCAGTTGTTTCGAAAGTTAGACTTTTTATTTTTGGAACGTTATTCTGGATTTTGAAGAGGAATGATCGGTGAAAATTTAAGTCGAATCAGAGCATTGGTTCGAAAGATACTATACCTGTCATTTGACGAAGAACACCCTGTATCTCAGTTGTTTCGAAAGTTAGACTTTTTATTTTTGAATCGTTATTCTGGATTGTGAAGAGGAAAGATTGGTGAAAATTTCAGTCGAATCAGAGCATTGGTTCGAAAGATACTATACCTGTCATTTGACGAAGAACACCCTGTATCTCAGTTGTTTCGAAAGTTAGACTTTTTATTTTTGGAACGTTATTCTGGATTGTGAAGAGGAATGATTGGTGAAAATTTCAGTCGAATCAGAGCATTGGTTCGAAAGATACTATACCTGTCATTTGACGAAGAACACCCTGTATCTCAGTTGTTTCGAAAGTTAGACTTTTTATTTTTGGAACGTTATTCTGGATTGTGAAGAGGAATGATTGGTGAAAATTTCAGTCGAATCAGAGCATTGGTTCGAAAGATACTATACCTGTCATTTGACGAAGAACACCCTGTATCTCAGTTGTTTCGAAAGTTAGACTTTTTATTTTTGAATCGTTATTCTGGATTGTGAAGAGGAATGATTGGTGAAAATTTCAGTCGAATCAGAGCATTGGTTCGAAAGATACTATACTTGTCATTTGACGAAGAACACCCTGTATCTCAGTTGTTTCGAAAGTTAGACTTTTTATTTTTGGAACGTTATTCTGGATTGTGAAGAGGAATGATTGGTGAAAATTTCAGTCGAATCAGAGCATTGTTTCGAAAAATACTATACCTGTCATTTGACGAAGAACACCCTGTATCTCAGTTGTTTCGAAAGTTAGACTTTTTATTTTTGGAACGTTATTCTGGATTGTGAAGAGGAATGATTGGTGAAAATTTCAGTCGAATCAGAGCATTGGTTCGAAAGATACTATACCTGTCATTTGACGAAGAACACCCTGTATCTCAGTTGTTTCGAAAGTTAGACTTTTTATTTTTGAATCGTTATTCTGGATTGTGAAGAGGAATGATTGGTGAAAATTTCAGTCGAATCAGAGCATTGGTTCGAAAGATACTATACTTGTCATTTGACGAAGAACACCCTGTATCTCAGTTGTTTCGAAAGTTAGACTTTTTATTTTTAGAACGTTATTCTGGATTGTGAAGAGGAATGATTGGTGAAAATTTCAGTCGAATCAGAGCATTGTTTCGAAAAATACTATACCTGTCATTTGACGAAAAACACCCTGTATCTCAGTTGTTTCGAAAGTTAGACTTTTTATTTTTGGAACGTTATTCTGGATTGTGAAGAGGAATGATTGGTGAAAATTTCAGTCGAATCAGAGCATTGGTTCGAAAGATACTATACCTGTCATTTGAGGAAGAACACCCTGTATCTCAGTTGTTTCGAAAGTTAGACTTTTTATTTTTGAAACGTTATTCTGGATTGTGAAGAGGAATGATTGGTGAAAATTTCAGTCGAATCAGAGCATTGGTTCGCAAGATACTATACCTGTCATTTGACGAAGAACACCCTGTATCTCAGTTGTTTCGAAAGTTGGACTTTTTATTTTTGGAACGTTATTCTGGATTTTGAAGAGGAATTATTGGTGAAAATTTCAGTAGAATCCGAGCATTGGTTCGAAAGATACTATACCTGTCATTTGACGAAGAACACCCTGTATCTCAGTTGTTTCGAAAGTTAGACTTTTTATTTTTGAATCGTTATTCTGGATTGTGAAGAGGAATGATTGGTGAAAATTTCAGTCGAATCAGAGCATTGGTTCGAAAGATACTATACTTGTCATTTGACGAAGAACACCCTGTATCTCAGTTGTTTCGAAAGTTAGACTTTTTATTTTTGGAACGTTATTCTGGATTGTGAAGAGGAATGATTAGTGAAAATTTCAGTCGAATCAGAGCATTGGTTTGAAAGATACTATACCTGTCATTTGACGAAGAACACCCTGTATCTCAGTTGTTTCGAAAGTTAGACTTTTTAATTTTGAATCGTTATTCTGGATCGTGAAGAGGAATGATTGGTGAAAATTTCAGTCGAATCAGAGCATTGGTTCGAAAGATACTATACTTGTCATTTGACGAAGAACACCCTGTATCTCAGTTGTTTCGAAAGTTAGACTTTTTATTTTTGGAACGTTATTCTGGATTGTGAAGAGGAATGATTGGTGAAAATTTCAGTCGAATCAGAGCATTGGTTCGAAAGATACTATACCTGTCATTTGACGAAGAACACCCTGTATCTCAGTTGTTTCGAAAGTTAGACTTTTTATTTTTGAAAAGTTATTCTGGATTGTGAAGAGGAATGATTGGTGAAAATTTCAGTCGAATCAGAGCATTGGTTCGAAAGATACTATACCTGTCATTTGACGAAGAACACCCTGTATCTCAGTTGTTTCGGAAGTTAGACTTTTTATTTTTGAAACGCTATTCTGGATTGTGAAGAGAAATGATTGGTGAAAATTTCAGTCGAATCAGAGCATTGGTTCGAAAGATACTATACCTGTCATTTGACGAAGAACACCCTGTATCTCAGTTGTTTCGAAAGTTACACTTTTTATTTTTGAATCGTTATTCTGGATTGTGAAGAGGAATGATTGGTGAAAATTTCAGTCGAATCAGAGCATTGGTTCGAAAGATACTATACCTGTCATTTGACGAAGAACACCCTGTATCTCAGTTGTTTCGAAAGTAAGACTTTTTATTTTTGAATCGTTATTCTGGATTGTGAAGAGGAATGATTGGTGAAAATTTCAGTCGAATCAGAGCATTGGTTCGAAAGATACTATACTTGTCATTTGACGAAGAACACCCTGTATCTCAGTTGTTTCGAAAGTTAGACTTTTTATTTTTGGAACGTTATTCTGGATTGTGAAGAGGAATGATTGGTGAAAATTTCAGTCGAATCAGAGCATTGTTTCGAAAGATACTATACCTGTCATTTGACGAAGAACATCCTGTATCTCAGTTGTTTCGAAAGTTAGACTTTTTATTTTTGAAACGTTATTCTGGATTGTGAAGAGGAATGATTGGTGAAAATTTCAGTCGAATCAGAGCATTGGTTCGAAAGAAACTATACCTGTCATTTGACGAAGAACACCCTGTATCTCAGTTGTTTCGGAAGTTAGACTTTTTATTTTTGAAACGTTATTCTGGATTGTGAAGAGGAATGATTGGTGAAAATTTCAGTCGAATCAGAGCATTGGTTCGAAAGATACTATACCTGTCATTTGACGAAGAACACCCTGTATCTCAGTTGTTTCGGAAGTTAGACTTTTTATTTTTGAAACGTTATTCTGGATTGTGAAGAGGAATGATTGGTGAAAATTTCAGTCGAATCAGAGCATTGGTTCGAAAGATACTATACCTGTCATTTGACAAAGAACACCCTGTATCTCAGTTGTTTCGAAAGTTAGACTTTTTATTTTTGGAACGTTATTCTGGATTTTGAAGAGGAATGATTGGTGAAAATTTCAGTCGAATCAGAACATTGGTTCGAAAGATACTATACCTGTCATTTGACGAAGAACACCCTGTATCTCAGTTGTTTCGAAAGTTAGACTTTTTATTTTTGGAACGTTATTCTGGATTTTGAAGAGGAATGATTGGTGAAAACTTCAGTCGAATCAGAGCATTGGTTCGAAAGATACTATACCTGTCATTTGACGAAGAACACCCTGTATCTCAGTTGTTTCGAAAGTTAGACTTTTTATTTTTGAATCGTTATTCTGGATTGTGAAGAGGAATGATTGGTGAAAATTTCAGTCGAATCAGAGCATTGGTTCGAAAGATACTATACCTGTCATTTGACGAAGAACACCCTGTATCTCAGTTGTTTCGGAAGTTAGACTTTTTATTTTTGAATCGTTATTCTGGATTGTGAAGAGGAATGATTGGTGAAAATTTCAGTCGAATCAGAGCATTGGTTCGAAAGATACTATACTTGTCATTTGACGAAGAACACCCTGTATCTCAGTTGTTTCGAAAGTAAGACTTTTTATTTTTGAATCGTTATTTTGGATTGTGAAGAGGAATGATTGGTGAAAATTTCAGTCGAATCAGAGCATTGGTTCGAAAGATACTATACCTGTCATTTGACGAAGAACACCCTGTATCTCAGTTGTTTCGAAAGTTAGACTTTTTATTTTTGGAACGTTATTCTGGATTGTGAAGAGAAATGATTGGTGAAAATTTCAGTCGAATCAGAGCATTGTTTCGAAAGATACTATACCTGTCATTTGACGAAGAACACCCTGTATCTCAGTTGTTTCGAAAGTTAGACTTTTTATTTTTGAAATGTTATTCTGGATTGTGAAGAGGAATGATTGGTGAAAATTTCAGTCGAATCAGAGCATTGGTTCGAAAGATACTATACCTGTCATTTGACGAAGAACACCCTGTATCTCAGTTGTTTCGAAAGTAAGACTTTTTATTTTTGGAACGTTATTCTGGATTTTGAAGAGGAATGATTGGTGAAAATTTCAGTCGAATCAGAGCATTGGTTCGAAAGATACTATACCTGTCATTTGACGAAGAACACCCTGTATCTCAGTTGTTTCGAAAGTTAGACATTTTATTTTTGAATCGTTATTCTGGATTGTGAAGAGGAATGATTGGTGAAAATTTCAGTCGAATCAGAGCATTGGTTCGAAAGATACTATACTTGTCATTTGACGAAGAACACCCTGTATCTCAGTTGTTTCGAAAGTTAGACTTTTTATTTTTGGAACGTTATTCTGGATTGTGAAGAGGAATGATTGGTGAAAATTTCAGTCGAATCAGAGCATTGGTTCGAAAGATACTATACCTGTCATTTGACGAAGAACACCCTGTATCTCAGTTGTTTCGAAAGTTAGACTTTTTATTTTTGGAACGTTATTCTGGATTTTGAAGAGGAATGATTGGTGAAAATTTCAGTCGAATCAGAGCATTGGTTCGAAAGATACTATACCTGTCATTTGACGAAGAACACCCTGTATCTCAGTTGTTTCGTAAGTTAGACTTTTTATTTTTGGAACGTTATTCTGGATTGTGAAGAGGAATGATTGGTGAAAATTTCAGTCGAATCAGAGCATTGGTTCGAAAGATACTATACCTGTCATTTGACGAAGAACACCCTGTATCTCAGTTGTTTCGATAGTTAGACTTTTTATTTTTGGAACGTTATTCTGGATTGTGAAGAGGAATGATTGGTGAAAATTTCAGTCGAATCAGAGCATTGGTTCGAAAGATACCATACCTGTCATTTGACGAAGAACACCCTGTATCTCAGTTGTTTCGAAAGTTAGACTTTTTATTTTTGGAACGTTATTCTGGATTTTGAAGAGGAATGATTGGTGAAAATTTCAGTCGAATCAGAGCATTGGTTCGAAAGATACTATACCTGTCATTTGACGAAGAACACCCTGTATCTCAGTTGTTTCGAAAGTTAGACTTTTTATTTTTGAATTGTTATTCTGGATTGTGAAGAGGAATGCTTGGTGAAAATTTCAGTCGAATCAGAGCATTGGTTCGAAAGATACTATACTTGTCATTTGACGAAGAACACCCTGTATCTCAGTTGTTTCGAAAGTTAGACTTTTTATTTTTGGTACGTTATTCTGGATTGTGAAGAGGAATGATTGGTGAAAATTTCAGTCGAATCAGAGCATTGGTTCGAAAGATACTATACCTGTCATTTGACGAAAAACACCCTGTATCTCAGTTGTTTCGAAAGTTAGACTTTTTATTTTTGGAACGTTATTCTGGATTTTGAAGAGGAATGATTGGTGAAAATTTCAGTCGAATCAGAGCATTGGTTCGAAAGATACTATACCTGTCATTTGACGAAGAACACCCTGTATCTCAGTTGTTTCGAAAGTTAGACTTTTTATTTTTGAATCGTTATTCTGGATTGTGAAGAGGAAAGATTGGTGAAAATTTCAGTCGAATCAGAGCATTGGTTCGAAAGATACTATACCTGTCATTTGACGAAGAACACCCTGTATCTCAGTTGTTTCGAAAGTTAGACTTTTTATTTTTGGAACGTTATTCTGGATTGTGAAGAGGAATGATTGGTGAAAATTTCAGTCGAATCAGAGCATTGGTTCGAAAGATACTATACCTGTCATTTGACGAAGAACACCCTGTATCTCAGTTGTTTCGAAAGTTAGACTTTTTATTTTTGGAACGTTATTCTGGATTGTGAAGAGGAATGATTGGTGAAAATTTCAGTCGAATCAGAGCATTGGTTCGAAAGATACTATACCTGTCATTTGACGAAGAACACCCTGTATCTCAGTTGTTTCGAAAGTTAGACTTTTTATTTTTGAATCGTTATTCTGGATTGTGAAGAGGAATGATTGGTGAAAATTTCAGTCGAATCAGAGCATTGGTTCGAAAGATACTATACTTGTCATTTGACGAAGAACACCCTGTATCTCAGTTGTTTCGAAAGTTAGACTTTTTATTTTTGGAACGGTATTCTGGATTGTGAAGAGGAATGATTGGTGAAAATTTCAGTCGAATCAGAGCATTGTTTCGAAAAATACTATACCTGTCATTTGACGAAGAACACCCTGTATCTCAGTTGTTTCGAAAGTTAGACTTTTTATTTTTGAATCGTTATTCTGGATTGTGAAGAGGAATGATTGGTGAAAATTTCAGTCGAATCAGAGCATTGGTTCGAAAGATACTATACCTGTCATTTGACGAAGAACACCCTGTATCTCAGTTGTTTCGAAAGTAAGACTTTTTATTTTTGAAACGTTATTCTGGATTGTGAAGAGGAATGATTGGTGAAAATTTCAGTCGAATCAGAGCATTGGTTCGCAAGATACTATACCTGTCATTTGACGTAGAACACCCTGTATCTCAGTTGTTTCGAAAGTTAGACTTTTTATTTTTGGAACGTTATTCTGGATTTTGAAGAGGAATTATTGGTGAAAATTTCAGTAGAATCCGACCATTGGTTCGAAAGATACTATACCTGTCATTTGACGAAGAACACCCTGTATCTCAGTTGTTTCGAAAGTTAGACTTTTTATTTTTGAATCGTTATTCTGGATTGTGAAGAGGAATGATTGGTGAAAATTTCAGTCGAATCAGAGCATTGGTTCGAAAGATACTATACTTGTCATTTGACGAAGAACACCCTGTATCTCAGTTGTTTCGAAAGTTAGACTTTTTATTTTTGAATCGTTATTCTGGATTGTGAAGAGGAATGATTGGTGAAAATTTCAGTCGAATCAGAGCATTGGTTCGAAAGATACTATACCTGTCATTTGACGAAGAACACCCTGTATCTCAGTTGTTTCGAAAGTTAGACTTTTTATTTTTGAATCGTTATTCTGGATTGTGAAGAGGAATGATTGGTGAAAATTTCAGTCGAATCAGAGCATTGGTTCGAAAGATACTATACCTGTCATTTGACGAAGAACACCCTGTATCTCAGTTGTTTCGAAAGTTAGACTTTTTATTTTTGAAACGTTATTCTGGATTGTGAAGAGGAATGATTGGTGAAAATTTCAGTCGAATCAGAGCATTGGTTCGCAAGATACTATACCTGTCATTTGACGTAGAACACCCTGTATCTCAGTTGTTTCGAAAGTTAGACTTTTTATTTTTGGAACGTTATTCTGGATTTTGAAGAGGAATTATTGGTGAAAATTTCAGTAGAATCCGAGCATTGGTTCGAAAGATACTATACCTGTCATTTGACGAAGAACACCCTGTATCTCAGTTGTTTCGAAAGTTAGACTTTTTATTTTTGAATCGTTATTCTGGATTGTGAAGAGGAATGATTGGTGAAAATTTCAGTCGAATCAGAGCTTTGGTTCGAAAGATACTATACTTGTCATTTGACGAAGAACACCCTGTATCTCAGTTGTTTCGAAAGTTAGACTTTTTATTTTTGGAACGTTATTCTGGATTGTGAAGAGGAATGATTGGTGAAAATTTCAGTCGAATCAGAGCATTGGTTTGAAAGATACTATACCTGTCATTTGACGAAGAACACCCTGTATCTCAGTTGTTTCGAAAGTTAGACTTTTTAATTTTGAATCGTTATTCTGGATTGTGAAGAGGAATGATTGGTGAAAATTTCAGTCGAATCAGAGCATTGGTTCGAAAGATACTATACTTGTCATTTGACGAAGAACACCCTGTATCTCAGTTGTTTCGAAGGTTAGACTTTTTATTTTTGGAACGTTATTCTGGATTGTGAAGAGGAATGATTGGTGAAAATTTCAGTCGAATCAGAGCATTGGTTCGAAAGATACTATACCTGTCATTTGACGAAGAACACCCTGTATCTCAGTTGTTTCGAAAGTTAGACTTTTTATTTTTGAAAGGTTATTCTGGATTGTGAAGAGGAATGATTGGTGAAAATTTCAGTCGAATCAGAGCATTGGTTCGAAAGATACTATACCTGTCATTTGACGAAGAACACCCTGTATCTCAGTTGTTTCGGAAGTTAGACTTTTTATTTTTGAAACGCTATTCTGGATTGTGAAGGGGAATGATTGGTGAAAATTTCAGTCGAATCAGAGCATTGGTTCGAAAGATACTATACCTGTCATTTGACGAAGAACACCCTGTATCTCAGTTGTTTCGAAAGTTAGACTTTTTATTTTTGGAACGTTATTCTGGATTTTGAAGAGGAATGATTGGTGAAAATTTCAGTCGAATCAGAGCATTGGTTCGAAAGATACTATACCTGTCATTTGACGAAGAACACCCTGTATCTCAGTTGTTTCGAAAGTTAGACTTTTTATTTTTGAATCGTTATTCTGGATTGTGAAGAGGAATGATTGGTGAAAATTTCAGTCGAATCAGAGCATTGGTTCGAAAGATACTATACCTGTCATTTGACGAAGAACACCCTGTATCTCAGTTGTTTCGAAAGTTAGACTTTTTATTTTTGAATCGTTATTCTGGATTGTGAAGAGGAATGATTGGTGAAAATTTCAGTCGAATCAGAGCATTGGTTCGAAAGATAGTATACTTGTCATTTGACGAAGAACACCCTGTATCTCAGTTGTTTCGGAAGTTGGACTTTTTATTTTTGAATCGTTATTCTGGATTGTGAAGAGGAATGATTGGTGAAAATTTCAGTCGAATCAGAGCATTGGTTCGAAAGATACTATACCTGTCATTTGACGAAGAACACCCTGTATCTCAGTTGTTTCGAAAGTTAGACTTTTTATTTTTGAATCGTTATTCTGGATTGTGAAGAGGAATGATTGGTGAAAATTTCAGTCGAATCAGAGCATTGGTTCGAAAGATACTCTACTTGTCATTTGACGAAGAACACCCTGTATCTCAGTTGTTTCGAAAGTAAGACTTTTTATTTCTGGAACGTTATTCTGGATTAAGAAGAGGAATGATTGGTGAAAATTTCAGTCGAATCAGAGCATTGGTTCGAAAGATACTATACCTGTTATTTGACGAAGAACACCCTGTATCTCAGTTGTTTCGAAAGTTAGACTTTTTATTTTTGAAACGTTATTCTGGATTGTGAAGAGGAATGATTGGTGAAAATTTCAGTCGAATCAGAGCATTGGTTCGAAAGATACTACACCTGTCATTTGACGAAGAACACCCTGTATCTCAGTTGTTTCGAAAGTTAGACTTTTTATTTTTGAAACGTTATTCTGGATTGTGAAGAGGAATGATTGGTGAAAATTTCAGTCGAATCAGAGCATTGGTTCGAAAGATACTATACCTGTCATTTGACGAAGAACACCCTGTATCTCAGTTGTTTCGAAAGTTAGACTTTTTATTTTTGGAACGTTATTCTGGATTGTGAAGAGGAATGATTGGTGAAAATTTCAGTCGAATCAGAGCATTGGTTCGAAAGATACTATACCTGTCATTTGACGAAGAACACCCTGTATCTCAGTTGTTTCGAAAGTTAGACTTTTTATTTTTGAAACGTTATTCTGGATTGTGAAGAGGAATGATTGGTGAAAATTTCAGTCGAATCAGAGCATTGGTTCGAAAGATATTATACCTGTCATTTGACGAAGAACACCCTGTATCTCAGTTGTTTCGAAAGTAAGACTTTTTATTTTTGAATCGTTATTCTGGATTGTGAAGAGGAATGATTGGTGAAAATTTCAGTCGAATCAGAGCATTGGTTCGAAAGATACTATACTTGTCATTTGAAGAAGAACACCCTGTATCTCAGTTGTTTCGAAAGTTAGACTTTTTATTTTTGGAACGTTATTCTGGATTGTGAAGAGGAATGATTGTTGAAAATTTCAGTCGAATCAAAGCATTGGTTCGAAAGATACTATACCTGTCATTTGACGAAGAACACCCTGTATCTCAGTTGTTTCGAAAGTTAGACTTTTTATTTTTGAAACGTTATTCTGGATTGTGAAGAGGAATGATTGGTGAAAATTTCAGTCGAATCAGAGCATTGGTTCGAAAGATACTATACCTGTCATTTGACGAAGATCACCCTGTATCTCAGTTGTTTCGGAAGTTAGACTTTTTATTTTTGAAACGTTATTCTGGATTGTGAAGAGGAATGATTGGTGAAAATTTCAGTCGAATCAGAGCATTGGTTCGAAAGATACTATACCTGTCATTTGACGAAGAACACCCTGTATCTCAGTTGTTTCGAAAGTTAGACTTTTTATTTTTAGAACGTTATTCTGGATTTTGAAGAGGAATGATTGGTGAAAATTTCAGTCGAATCAGAGCATTGGTTCGAAAGATACTATACCTGTCATTTGACGAAGAACACCCTGTATCTCAGTTGTTTCGAAAGTTAGACTTTTTATTTTTGGAACGTTATTCTGGATTTTGAAGAGGAATGATTGGTGAAAATTTCAGTCGAATCAGAGCATTGGTTCGAAAGATACTATACCTGTCATTTGACGAAGAACACCCTGTATCTCAGTTGTTTCGAAAGTTAGACTTTTTATTTTTGAATCGTTATTCTGGATTGTGAAGAGGAATGATTGGTGAAATTTTCAGTCGAATCAGAGCATTGGTTCGAAAGATACTATACCTGTCATTTGACGAAGAACACCCTGTATCTCAGTTGTTTCGAAAGTTAGACTTTTCATTTTTGAATCGTTATTCTGGATTGTGAAGAGGAATGATTGGTGAAAATTTCAGTCGAATCAGAGCTTTGGTTCGAAAGATACTATACTTGTCATTTGATGAAGAACACCCTGTATCTCAGTTGTTTCGAAAGTTAGACTTTTTATTTTTGAATCGTTATTCTGGATTGTGAAGAGGAATGATTGGTGAAAATTTCAGTCGAATCAGAGCATTGGTTCGAAAGATACTATACCTGTCATTTGACGAAGAACACCCTGTATCTCAGTTGTTTCGAAAGTTAGACTTTTTATTTTTGGAACGTTATTCTGGATTGTGAAGAGGAATGATTGGTGGAAATTTCAGTCGAATCAGAGCATTGGTTCGAAAGATACTATACCTGTCATTTGACGAAGAACACCCTGTATCTCAGTTGTTTCGAAAGTTAGACTTTTTATTTTTGAAACGTTATTCTGGATTGTGAAGTGGAATGATTGGTGAAAATTTCAGTCGAATCAGAGCATTGGTTCGAAAGATACTATACCTGTCATTTGACGAAGAACACCCTGTATCTCAGTTGTTTCGAAAGTTAGACTTTTTATTTTTGGAACGTTATTCTGGATTGTGAAGAGGAATGATTAGTGAAAATTTCAGTCGAATCAGAGCATTGGTTCGAAAGATACTATACCTGTCATTTGACGAAGAACACCCTGTATCTCAGTTGTTTCGAAAGTTAGACTTTTTATTTTTGAAACGTTATTCTGGATTGTGAAGAGGAAAGATTGGTGAAAATTTCAGTCGAATCAGAGCATTGGTTCGTAAGATACTATACCTGTCATTTGACGAAGAACACCCTGTATCTCAGTTGTTTCGAAAGTAAGACTTTTTATTTTTGGAACGTTATTCTGGATTTTGAAGAGGAATGATTGGTGAAAATTTCAGTCGAATCAGAGCATTGGTTCGAAAGATACTATACCTGTCATTTGACGAAGAACACCCTGTATCTCCGTTGTTTCGAAAGTTAGACTTTTTATTTTTGAATCGTTATTCTGGATTGTGAAGAGGAATGATTGGTGAAAATTTCAGTCGAATCAGAGCATTGGTTCGAAAGATACTATACTTGTCATTTGACGAAGAACACCCTGTATCTCAGTTGTTTCGAAAGTTAGACTTTTTATTTTTGGAACGTTATTCTGGATTGTGAAGAGGAATGATTGGTAAAAATTTCAGTCGAATCAGAGCATTGGTTCGAAAGATACTATAGCTGTCATTTGACGAAGAACACCCTGTATCTCAGTTGTTTCGAAAGTTAGACTTTTTATTTTTGAATCGTTATTCTGGATTGTGAAGAGGAATGATTGGGGAAAATTTCAGTCGAATCAGAGCATTGGTTCGAAAGATACTATACTTGTCATTTGACGAAGAACACCCTGTATCTCAGTTGTTTCGAAAGTTAGACTTTTTATTTTTGGAACGTTATTCTGGATTGTGAAGAGGAATGATTGGTGAAAATTTCAGTCGAATCAGAGCATTGGTTCGAAAAATACTATACCTGTCATTTGACGAAGAACACCCTGTATCTCAGTTGTTTCGAAAGTTAGACTTTTTATTTTTGGAACGTTATTCTGGATTTTGAAGAGGAATGATTGGTGAAAATTTCAGTCGAATCAGAGCATTGGTTCGAAAGATACTATACCTGTCATTTGACGAAGAACACCCTGTATCTCAGTTGTTTCGAAAGTTAGACTTTTTATTTTTGAATCGTTATTCTGGATTGTGAAGAGGAATGATTGGTGAAAATTTCAGTCGAATCAGAGCATTGGTTCGAAAGATACTATACCTGTCATTTGACGAAGAACACCCTGTATCTCAGTTGTTTCGAAAGTTAGACTTTTTATTTTTGGAACGTTATTCTGGATTGTGAAGAGGAATGATTGGTGAAAATTTCAGTCGAATCAGAGCATTGGTTCGAAGGATACTATACCTGTCATTTGACGAAGAACACCCTGTATCTCAGTTGTTTCGGAAGTTAGACTTTTTATTTTTGAAACGTTATTCTGGATTGTGAAGAGGAATGATTGGTGAAAATTTCAGTCGAATCAGAGCATTGGTTCGAAAGATACTATACCTATCATTTGACGAAGAACACCCTGTATCTCAGTTGTTTCGAAAGTTAGACTTTTTATTTTTGAAACGTTATTCTGGATTGTGAAGAGGAAAGATTGGTGAAAATTTCAGTCGAATCAGAGCATTGGTTCGAAAGATACTATACCTGTCATTTGACGAAGAACACCCTGTATCTCAGTTGTTTCGAAAGTAAGACTTTTTATTTTTGGAACGTTATTCTGGATTGTGAAGAGGAATGATTGGTGAAAATTTCAGCAATGCTCTGATTCGACTGAAATTTTCACCAATCATTCCTCTTCACAATCCAGAATAACGTTCCAAAAATAAAAAGTCTAACTTTCGAAACAACTGAGATACAGGGTGTTCTTCGTCAAATGACAAGTATAGTATCTTTCGAACCAATGCTCTGATTCGACTGAAATTTTCACCAATCATTCCTCTTCACAATCCAGAATAACGATTCAAAAATAAAAAGTCTAACTTTCGAAACAACTGAGATACAGGGTGTTCTTCGTCAAATGACAGGTATAGTATCTTTCGAACCAATGCTCTGATTCGACTGAAATTTTCACCAATCATTCCTCCTCACAATCCAGAATAACGTTCCAAAAATAAAAAGTCTAACTTTCGAAACAACTGAGATACAGGGTGTTCTTCGTCAAATGACAGGTATAGTATCTTTCGAACCAATGCTCTGATTCGACTGAAATTTTCACCAATCATTCCTCTTCACAATCCAGAATAACGTTCCAAAAATAAAAAGTCTAACTTTCGAAACAACTGAGATACAGGGTGTTATTCGTCAAATGACAGGTATAGTATCTTTCGAACCAATGCTCTGATTCGACTGAAATTTTCACCAATCTTTCCTCTTCACAATCCAGAATAACGATTCAAAAATAAAAAGTCTAACTTTCGAAACAACTGAGATACAGGGTGTTCTTCGTCAAATGACAGGTATAGTATCTTTCGAACCAATGCTCTGATTCGACTGAAATTTTCACCAATCATTCCTCTTCAAAATCCAGAATAACGTTCCAAAAATAAAAAGTCTAACTTTCGAAACAACTGAGATACAGGGTGTTCTTCGTCAAATGACAGGTATAGTATCTTTCGAACCAATGCTCTGATTCGACTGAAATTTTCACCAATCATTCCTCTTCCCAATCCAGAATAACGTTCCAAAAATAAAAAGTCTAACTTTCGAAACAACTGAGATACAGGGTGTTTTTCGTCAAATGACAAGTATAGTATCTTTCGAACCAATGCTCTGATTCGACTGAAATTTTCACCAATCATTCCTCTTCACAATCCAGAATAACAATTCAAAAATAAAAAGTCTAACTTTCGAAACAACTGAGATACAGGGTGTTCTTCGTCAAATGACAGGTATAGTATCTTTCGAACCAATGCTCTGATTCGACTGAAATTTTCACCAATCATTCCTCTTCAAAATCCAGAATAACGTTCCAAAAATAAAAAGTCTAACTTTCGAAACAACTGAGATACAGGGTGTTCTTCGTCAAATGACAGGTATAGTATCTTTCGAACCAATGCTCTGATTCGACTGAAATTTTCACCAATCATTCCTCTTCACAATCCAGAATAACGTTCCAAAAATAAAAAGTCTAACTTTCGAAACAACTGAGATACAGGGTGTTCTTCGTCAAATGACAAGTATAGTATCTTTCGAACCAATGCTCTGATTCGACTGAAATTTTCACCAATCATTCCTCTTCACAATCCAGAATAACGATTCAAAAATAAAAATTCTAACTTTCGAAACAACTGAGATACAGGGTGTTCTTCGTCAAATGACAGGTATAGTATCTTTCGAACCAATGCTCTGATTCGACTGAAATTTTCACCAATCATTCCTCTTCAAAATCCAGAATAACGTTCCAAAAATAAAAAGTCTAACTTTCGAAACAACTGAGATACAGGGTGTTCTTCGTCAAATAACAGGTATAGTATCTTTCGAACCAATGCTCTGATTCGACTGAAATTTTCACCAATCATTCCTCTTCAAAATCCAGAATAACGTTCCAAAAATAAAAAGTCTAACTTTCGAAACAACTGAGATACAGGGCGTTCTTTGTCAAATGACAGGTATAGTATCTTTCGAACCAATGCTCTGATTCGACTGAAATTTTCACCAATCATTCCTCTTCACAATCCAGAATAACGTTTCAAAAATAAAAAGTCTAACTTTCGAAACAACTGAGATACAGGGTGTTCTTCGTCAAATGACAGGTATAGTATCTTTCGAACCAATGCTCTGATTCGACTGAAATTTTCACCAATCATTCCTCTTCACAATCCAGAATAACGTTTCAAAAATAAAAAGTCTAACTTCCGAAACAACTGAGATACAGGGTGTTCTTCGTCAAATGACAGGTATAGTTTCTTTCGAACCAATGCTCTGATTCGACTGAAATTTTCACCAATCATTCCTCTTCACAATCCAGAATAACGTTTCAAAAATAAAAAGTCTAACTTTCGAAACAACTGAGATACAGGGTGTTCTTCGTCAAATGACAGGTATAGTATCTTTCGAAAAAATGCTCTGATTCGACTGAAATTTTCACCAATGATTCCTCTTCACAATCCAGAATAACGTTCCAAAAATAAAAAGTCTAACTTTCGAAACAACTGAGATACAGGGTGTTCTTCGTCAAATGACAAGTATAGTATCTTTCGAACCAATGCTCTGATTCGACTGAAATTTTCACCAATCATTCCTCTTCACAATCCAGAATAACGATTCAAAAATAAAAAGTCTTACTTTCGAAACAACTGAGATACAGGGTGTTCTTCGTCAAATGACAGGTATAGTATCTTTCGAACCAATGCTCTGATTCGACTGAAATTTTCACCAATCATTCCTCTTCACAATCCAGAATAACGATTCAAAAATAAAAAGTCTAACTTTCGAAACAACTGAGATACAGGGTGTTCTTCGTCAAATGACAGGTATAGTATCTTTCGAACCAATGCTCTGATTCGACTGAAATTTTCACCAATCATTTCTCTTCACAATCCAGAATAGCGTTTCAAAAATAAAAAGTCTAACTTCCGAAACAACTGAGATACAGGGTGTTCTTCGTCAAATGACAGGTATAGTATCTTTCGAACCAATGCTCTGATTCGACTGAAATTTTCACCAATCATTCCTCTTCACAATCCAGAATAACCTTTCAAAAATAAAAAGTCTAACTTTCGAAACAACTGAGATACAGGGTGTTCTTCGTCAAATGACAGGTATAGTATCTTTCGAACCAATGCTCTGATTCGACTGAAATTTTCACCAATCATTCCTCTTCACAATCCAGAATAACGTTCCAAAAATAAAAAGTCTAACTTTCGAAACAACTGAGATACAGGGTGTTCTTCGTCAAATGACAAGTATAGTATCTTTCGAACCAATGCTCTGATTCGACTGAAATTTTCACCAATCATTCCACTTCACGATCCAGAATAACGATTCAAAATTAAAAAGTCTAACTTTCGAAACAACTGAGATACAGGGTGTTCTTCGTCAAATGACAGGTATAGTATCTTTCAAACCAATGCTCTGATTCGACTGAAATTTTCACTAATCATTCCTCTTCACAATCCAGAATAACGTTCCAAAAATAAAAAGTCTAACTTTCGAAACAACTGAGATACAGGGTGTTCTTCGTCAAATGACAAGTATAGTATCTTTCGAACCAATGCTCTGATTCGACTGAAATTTTCACCAATCATTCCTCTTCACAATCCAGAATAACGATTCAAAAATAAAAAGTCTAACTTTCGAAACAACTGAGATACAGGGTGTTCTTCGTCAAATGACAGGTATAGTATCTTTCGGACCAATGCTCGGATTCTACTGAAATTTTCACCAATAATTCCTCTTCAAAATCCAGAATAACGTTCCAAAAATAAAAAGTCTAACTTTCGAAACAACTGAGATACAGGGTGTTCTTCGTCAAATGACAGGTATAGTATCTTGCGAACCAAAGCTCTGATTCGACTGAAATTTTCACCAATCATTCCTCTTCACAATCCAGAATAACGTTTCAAAAATAAAAAGTCTTACTTTCGAAACAACTGAGATACAGGGTGTTCTTCGTCAAATGACAGGTATAGTATCTTTCGAACCAATGCTCTGATTCGACTGAAATTTTCACCAATCATTCCTCTTCACAATCCAGAATAACGTTCCAAAAATAAAAAGTCTAACTTTCGAAACAACTGAGATACAGGGTGTTCTTCGTCAAATGAGAGGTATAGTATTTTTCGAAACAATGCTCTGATTCGACTGAAATTTTCACCAATCATTCCTCTTCACAATCCAGAATAACGTTCCAAAAATAAAAAGTCTAACTTTCGAAACAACTGAGATACAGGGTGTTCTTCGTCAAATGACAAGTATAGTATCTTTCGAACCAATGCTCTGATTCGACTGAAATTTTCACCAATCATTCCTCTTCACAATCCAGAATAACGATTCAAAAATAAAAAGTCTTACTTTCGAAACAACTGAGATACAGGGTGTTCTTCGTCAAATGACAGGTATAGTATCTTTCGAACCAATGCTCTGATTCGACTGAAATTTTCACCAATCATTCCTCTTCACAATCCAGAATAACGTTCCAAAAATAAAAAGTCTAACTTTCTAAACAACTGAGATACAGGGTGTTCTTCGTCAAATGACAGGTATAGTATCTTTCGAAACAATGCTCTGATTCGACTGAAATTTTCACCAATCATTCCTCTTCACAATCCAGAATAACGTTCCAAAAATAAAAAGTCTAACTTTCGAAACAACTGAGATACAGGGTGTTCTTCGTCAAATGACAGGTATAGTATCTTTCGAACCAATGCTCTGATTCGACTGAAATTTTCACCAATCTTTCCTCTTCACAATCCAGAATAACGATTCAAAAATAAAAAGTCTAACTTTCGAAACAACTGAGATACAGGGTGTTCTTCGTCAAATGACAGGTATAGTATCTTTCGAACCAATGCTCTGATTCGACTAAAATTTTCACCAATCATTCCTCTTCAAAATCCAGAATAACGTTCCAAAAATAAAAAGTCTAACTTTCGAAACAACTGAGATACAGGGTGTTCTTCGTCAAATGACAGGTATAGTATCTTTCGAACCAATGCTCTGATTCGACTGAAATTTTCACCAATCATTCCTCTTCACAATCCAGAATAACGTTCCAAAAATAAAAAGTCTAACTTTCGAAACAACTGAGATACAGGGTGTTCTTCGTCAAATGACAAGTATAGTATCTTTCGAACCAATGCTCTGATTCGACTGAAATTTTCACCAATCATTCCTCTTCACAATCCAGAATAACAATTCAAAAATAAAAAGTCTAACTTTCGAAACAACTGAGATACAGGGTGTTCTTCGTCAAATGACAGGTATAGTATCTTTCGAACCAATGCTCTGATTCGACTGAAATTTTCACCAATCATTCCTCTTCAAAATCCAGAATAACGTTCCAAAAATAAAAAGTCTAACTTTCGAAACAACTGAGATACAGGGTGTTCTTCGTCAAATGACAGGTATAGTATCTTTCGAACCAATGCTCTGATTCGACTGAAATTTTCACCAATCATTCCTCTTCACAATCCAGAATAACGTTCCAAAAATAAAAAGTCTAACTTTCGAAACAACTGAGATACAGGGTGTTCTTCGTCAAATGACAGGTATAGTATCTTTCGAACCAATGCTCTGATTCGACTGAAATTTTCACCAATCATTCCTCTTCACAATCCAGAATAACGTTCCAAAAATAAAAAGTCTAACTTACGAAACAACTGAGATACAGGGTGTTCTTCGTCAAATGACAGGTATAGTATCTTTCGAACCAATGCTCTGATTCGACTGAAATTTTCACCAATCATTCCTCTTCAAAATCCAGAATAACGTTCCAAAAATAAAAAGTCTAACTTTCGAAACAACTGAGATACAGGGTGTTCTTCGTCAAATGACAGGTATAGTATCTTTCGAACCAATGCTCTGATTCGACTGAAATTTTCACCAATCATTCCTCTTCACAATCCAGAATAACGTTCCAAAAATAAAAAGTCTAACTTTCGAAACAACTGAGATACAGGGTGTTCTTCGTCAAATGACAAGTATAGTATCTTTCGAACCAATGCTCTGATTCGACTGAAATTTTCACCAATCATTCCTCTTCACAATCCAGAATAACGATTCAAAAATAAAAAGTCTTCCTTTCGAAACAACTGAGATACAGGGTGTTCTTCGTCAAATGACAGGTATAGTATCTTTCGAACCAATGCTCTGATTCGACTGAAATTTTCACCAATCATTCCTCTTCAAAATCCAGAATAACGTTCCAAAAATAAAAAGTCTAACTTTCGAAACAACTGAGATACAGGGTGTTCTTCGTCAAATGACAGGTATAGTATCTTTCGAACCAATGCTCTGATTCGACTGAAATTTTCACCAATCATTCCTCTTCACAATCCAGAATAACGTTCCAAAAATAAAAAGTCTAACTTTCGAAACAACTGAGATACAGGGTGTTCTTCGTCAAATGACAGGTATAGTATCTTTCGAACCAATGCTCTGATTCGACTGAAATTTTCACCAATCATTCCTCTTCACAATCCAAAATAACGATTCAAAAATAAAAAGTCTAACCGTCGAAACAACTGAGATACAGGGTGTTCTTCGTCAAATGACAAGTATAGTATCTTTCGAACCAATGCTCTGATTCGACTGAAATTTTCACCAATCATTCCTCTTCACAATCCAGAATAACGATTCAAAAATAAAAAGTCTAACTTTCGAAACAACTGAGATACAGGGTGTTCTTCGTCAAATGACAGGTATAGTATCTTTCGAACCAATTCTCTGATTCGACTGAAATTTTCACCAATCATTCCTCTTCACAATCCAGAATAACGATTCAAAAATAAAAAGTCTAACTTTCGAAACAACTGAGATACAGGGTGTTCTTCGTCAAATGACAGGTATAGTATCTTTCGAACCAATGCTCTGATTCGACTGAAGTTTTCACCAATCATTCCTCTTCAAAATCCAGAATAACGTTCCAAAAATAAAAAGTCTAACTTTCGAAACAACTGAGATACAGGGTGTTCTTCGTCAAATGACAGGTATAGTATCTTTCGAACCAATGCTCTGATTCGACTGAAATTTTCACCAATCATTCCTCTTCAAAATCCAGAATAACGTTCCAAAAATAAAAAGTCTAACTTTAGAAACAACTGAGATACAGGGTGTTCTTTGTCAAATGACAGGTATAGTATCTTTCGAACCAATGCTCTGATTCGACTGAAATTTTCACCAATCATTCCTCTTCACAATCCAGAATAACGTTTCAAAAATAAAAAGTCTAACTTCCGAAACAACTGAGATACAGGGTGTTCTTCGTCAAATGACATGTATAGTATCTTTCGAACCAATGCTCTGATTCGACTGAAATTTTCACCAATCATTCCTCTTCACAATCCAGAATAACGTTTCAAAAATAAAAAGTCTAACTTCCGAAACAACTGAGATACAGGGTGTTCTTCGTCAAATGACAGGTATAGTATCTTTCGAACCAATGCTCTGATTCGACTGAAATTTTCACCAATCATTCCTCTTCACAATCCAGAATAACGTTTCAAAAATAAAAAGTCTAACTTTCGAAACAACTGAGATACAGGGGGTTCTTCGTCAAATGACAGGTATATTATCTTTCGAAACAATGCTCTGATTCGACTGAAATTTTCACCAATCATTCCTCTTCACAATCCAGAATAACGTTCCAAAAATAAAAAGTCTTACTTTCGAAACAACTGAGATACAGGGTGTTCTTCGTCAAATGACAAGTATAGTATCTTTCGAACCAATGCTCTGATTCGACTGAAATTTTCACCAATCATTCCTCTTCACAATCCAGAATAACGATTCAAAAATAAAAAGTCTTACTTTCGAAACAACTGAGATACAGGGTGTTCTTCGTCAAATGACAGGTATAGTATCTTTCGAACCAATGCTCTGATTCGACTGAAATTTTCACCAATCATTCCTCTTCACAATCCAGAATAACGATTCAAAAATAAAAAGTCTAACTTTCGAAACAACTGAGATACAGGGTGTTCTTCGTCAAATGACAAGTATAGTATCTTTCGAACCAATGCTCTGATTCGACTGAAATTTCCACCAATCATTCCTCTTCAAAATCCAGAATAACGTTCCAAAAATAAAAAGTCTAACTTTCGAAACAACTGAGATACAGGGTGTTCTTCGTCAAATGACAGGTATAGTATCTTTCGAACCAATGCTCTGATTCGACTGAAATTTTCACCAATCATTCCTCTTCACAATCCAGAATAACGTTTCAAAAATAAAAAGTCTAACTTTCGAAAGAACTGAGATACAGGGTGTTCTTCGTCAAATGACAGGTATAGTATCTTTCGAACCAATGCTCTGATTCGACTGAAATTTTCACCAATCATTCCTCTTCACAATCCAGAATAACGTTTCAAAAATAAAAAGTATAACTTTCGAAACAACTGAGATACAGGGTGTTCTTCGTCAAATGACAGGTATAGTATCTTTCGAACCAATGCTCTGATTCGACTGAAATTTTCACCAATCATTCCTCTTTACAATCCAGAATAACGTTCCAAAAATAAAAAGTCTAACTTTCGAAACAACTGAGATACAGGGTGTTCTTCGTCAAATGACAAGTAGAGTATCTTTCGAACCAATGCTCTGATTCGACTGAAATTTTCACCAATCATTCCTCTTCACAATCCAGAATAACGATTCAAAAATAAAAAGTCTAACTTTCGAAACAACTGAGATACAGGGTGTTCTTCGTCAAATGACAGGTATAGTATCTTTCGAACCAATGCTCTGATTCGACTGAAATTTTCACCAATCATTCCTCTTCACAATCCAGAATAACGTTCCAAAAATAAAAAGTCTAACTTTCGAAACAACTGAGATACAGGGTGTTCTTCGTCAAATGACAGGTATAGTATCTTTCGAACCAATGCTCTGATTCGACTGAAATTTTCACCAATCATTCCTCTTCACAATCCAGAATAACGATTCAAAAATAAAAAGGCTAACTTTCGAAACAACTGAGATACAGGGTGTTCTTCGTCAAATGACAAGTATAGTATCTTTCGAACCAATGCTCTGATTCGACTGAAATTTTCACCAATCATTCCTCTTCACAATCCAGAATAACGATTCAAAAATAAAAAGTCTAACTTTCGAAACAACTGAGATACAGGGTGTTCTTCGTCAAATGACAGGTATAGTATCTTTCGAACCAATGCTCTGATTCGACTGAAATTTTCACCAATCATTCCTCTTCACAATCCAGAATTACGATTCAAAAATAAAAAGTCTAACTTTCGAAACAACTGAGATACAGGGTGTTCTTCGTCAAATGACAGGTATAGTATCTTTCGAACCAATGCTCTGATTCGACTGAAATTTTCACCAATCATTCCTCTTCACAATCCAGAATAACGTTCCAAAAATAAAAAGTCTAACTTTCGAAACAACTGAGATACAGGGTGTTCTTCGTCAAATGACAAGTATAGTATCTTTCGAACCAATGCTCTGATTCGACTGAAATTTTCACCAATCATTCCTCTTCACAATCCAGAATAACGTTTCAAAAATAAAAAGTCTAACTTTCGAAACAACTGAGATACAGGGTGTTCTTCGTCAAATGACAGGAATAGTATCTTTCGAACCCATGCTCTGATTCGACTGAAATTTTCACCAATCATTCCTCTTCACAATCCAGAATAACGTTCCAAAAATAAAGAGTCTAACTTTCGTAACAACTGAGATACAGGGTGTTCTTCGTCAAATGACAGGTATAGTATCTTTCGAACCAATGCTCTGATTCGACTGAAATTTTCTTCAATCATTCCTCTTCACAATCCAGAATAACGATTCAAAAATGAAAAGTCTAACTTTCGAAACAACTGAGATACAGGGTGTTCTTCGTCAAATGACAAGTATAGTATCTTTCGAACCAATGCTCTGATTCGACTGAAATTTTCACCAATCATTCCTCTTCAAAATCCAGAATAACGTTCCAAAAATAAAAAGTCTAACTTTCGAAACAACTGAGATACAGGGTGTTCTTCGTCAAATGACAGGTATAGTATCTTTCGAACCAATGCTCTGATTCGACTGAAATTTTCACCAATCATTCCTCTTCAAAATCCAGAATAACGTTCCAAAAATAAAAAGTCTAACTTTCGAAACAACTGAGATACAGGGTGTTCTTCGTCAAATGACAGGTATAGTATCTTTCGAACCAATGCTCTGATTCGACTGAAATTTTCACCAATCATTCCTCTTCACAATCCAGAATAACGTTTCAAAAATAAAAAGTCTAACTTCCGAAACAACTGAGATACAGGGTGTTCTTCGTCAAATGACAGGTATAGTATCTTTCGAACCAATGCTCTGATTCGACTGAAATTTTCACCAATCATTCCTCTTCACAATCCAGAATAACGTTCCAAAAATAAAAAGTCTAACTTTCGAAACAACTGAGATACAGGGTGTTCTTCGTCAAATGACAGGTATAGTATCTTTCGAACCAATGCTCTGATTCGACTGAAATTTTCACCAATCATTCCTCTTCACAATCCAGAATAACGTTCCAAAAATAAAAAGTCTAACTTTCGAAACAACTGAGATACAGGGTGTTCTTCGTCAAATGACAAGTATAGTATCTTTCGAACCAATGCTCTGATTCGACTGAAATTTTCACCAATCATTCCTCTTCACAATCCAGAATAACAGTTCAAAAATAAAAAGTCTAACTTTCGAAACAACTGAGATACAGGGTGTTCTTCGTCAAATGACAGGTATAGTATCTTTCGAACCAATGCTCTGATTCGACTGAAATTTTCATCAATCATTCCTCTTCAAAATCCAGAATAACGTTCCAAAAATAAAAAGTCTAACTTTCGAAACAACTGAGATACAGGGTGTTCTTCGTCAAATGACAGGTATAGTATCTTTCGAACCAATGCTCTGATTCGACTGAAATTTTCACCAATCATTCCTCTTCACAATCCAGAATAACGTTCCAAAAATAAAAAGTCTAACTTTCGAAACAACTGAGATACAGGGTGTTCTTCGTCAAATGACAGGTATAGTATCTTTCGAACCAATGCTCTGATTCGACTGAAATTTTCACCAATCATTCCTCTTCACAATCCAGAATAACGTTCCAAAAATAAAAATTTCAAAAAGCACTGCCGTGAAGGCAGCAACTTTTGCGCGCATGTTCAATGTAGATGACCGCTTCAGCAATGAATTTGAACGTGCGCGCAAAAGCTGCTGCCTTCACGGCAGTGCTTTTTGAAATTTTTTAGGAATCAGATAAATATTTTGTGAAGAGAAAAATGTTTCTCACAGACAAGACAATTTTCGAAAAATCATTTTATTTAATAAACTATCTATAGGATCGTAACGAAGCATCTCTTTAAGTTGCGCGTAGGTATTCTACAACTTATCGTGAAGTTTCTATTCGATCGCACTAGTAGTACTTGAGTTATTCAGAAATTAACCTCAAAATTTGAAGTTAGTAAATCTACGAAACCATTCGAACTATTTGGCCAATTAAAAAATTTAAAACTTCCATTTTGATTCTCACCCTGCCCTAAAAATTTTAAGTCGCTGGCTGTTTCCGTTCTCAAAGTACAGAGGCAAAGGTAAAAATAAAAAAATCCGAGTTTTTATTATATTATGCAGCTCATTTCTTCTCAAAATGAATAATTACATTATGCAGCTCATTTCTTCTCAAAATGATTAAGTTACGTTGGCTCGAGACATATTTGGCGAATTTAAGAGTTAAATGATCAGTTTTGGCATTGTATAAAGAGGGATAGTAAGCCAACCTTACGGAAATATCATTTGACGGCCCTGATACCACGGATAGATGGCGACACAAACGCTGGTATCAGTGACATGTCGATTCTTAGTTCGGGTTGTAGTATGTCGTAGCTTGAGTTAGGTAGGTTCATAGCTACGTAGCTAACTCTACCCGATAAAAGATGGCGCAAATTCTTTCATTTAAGATGTCTCTGTGATCGCAGGTCATTTGGATGATGGAACATGGGCGGAACTAGAAGATGGGTATATTCATCCAAATCTACAATAGCATCGTTAAAGAATACAATGACAACAGAAATATAAGTATTCAAAAAAAAAGTTGTAGAGATTGACTTGCGCATCGGGAACTTCGAATGATATGTAACGGATAAAATATTGGAATACAGTTTCACCAAATTCGATTTAAGTATTTCATTTTTTAATTAAAATACTTCACAAACATTGTATCCTTATACACCAATGTTTGAGAAGGAATGCTAAATCTTAATAAAATTGTAAAGAGAATACAATGATCCTAACAATGCTTTTTGGATGATATAAATAACGAAAACTTTTGATAATTTCCCACATGAAATAATTAGTAGTCAATTAAATGACAAAGTCACAATATTATGTATCGATTGAAGCTTATTTTGGGAGGATTTTGCAATATTTTTTAGGTTTTAATGGGTTTTCACTCCCAATATTTGAAACAGAACTATTAAAAATTCAGTAAAATTGTTTTTTTCGTGAAAAACGCCCCTGTGGAATGCAGTATCAACTATTTGTCAAGGGCAGTTTCTAACAGAAAAGATTGCCTAATGAACAACACAGGAACAATACAAACGATAAAGAAAACGAACTGTGACGTTTCAGAGTACAAATCTGATTCTTTCATCAGACAAATTAGAAAATTTCAAGAATTATTTTCTTTCGATTTGGGACTTTTGTCACATTGACAGTTTCGAGAAAACATAGCAACACAGATTTATTTGGTTTGAAAGTTTTTTAATTCTACCTTGAGTAAATTTAGCCAAATAGGGTCCATTTCTACCGTTGAATGAGCAAAATTACTCTCTCCATTTAACAAAATGCAAGAGGACTCTTTGACTTTTCCTTTCAAATCATCTGATTCCAACATCAGTATTTTTGGATTGTCCCAATCTATCATGTGATTTCCAATGGTCGAACATACATTGTTCGCTATTTGGGATTTTTGTATGTCTCTATTCCTTTGGTCAATGTGACAAAAGTCTCAAATCGAAAGAAAATAATTCTTGAAATTTTCTAATTTGTCTAATGAAAGAGTCAGATTTGTACTCCAAAACGTCACAGTTCGTTTTCTTTATCGTTTGTATTGTTCTTGTGTTGTTCATTAGGCAATCTTTTCTGTAAGAAACTGCCCTTGACAAATAGTTGATACTGCAATCCGCAAGGGCGTTTTTCATGAAAAAAACAATTTTTATTTAATTTTCAATAGTTTCCGATATTGGGAGTGAAAACCAAGAAAAACCTAAAAAATAATACAATATTATGTTCCATTTTGAAAGAGTGATAATTATTTTTGTATAACATCAATGCCAGGGGCTCCACGCCTAAGTGGACCTGTGCGTGCTACATTTATCCGTATTTTCATCGTTTCCTCCCAAAAGAGGCAGAGAATACATAAAGGGGCGTATCTAATGCAGAAAAATGAGTCATACTCATCGTTACACCTGTAGAGGTCGATATATCATATAGTATTGATATGAGTATTGAATCGAATAATTCTCAAAAAAATTCCCTTGTTATAGCCCAGGGCTATTTGAAAACCGAAATCGTCGGTCGTCTACCTAGAGGCTATTTTATTGCCCCCTGTTTACATTTCAAGGGTTTCTCAAGTATTATTTTCGATGTTGCGTGTCTCTCGAAGCAATTTTTCATGCACTCGGTAATGAAAAAGAAATTTTTTCAAAATTTGTTTCCAAAAAAATTGTTTTCTTTGGAAACTATCCATATATTTCAAACGAATTTTTGTCATACCTTGAGCTTCATATTGAACAATATTATACCAAACTACAGTTGGATTCTATTATAATTTTTGGAAATATTGGGAAAGAGCAGTTTCAAAATACTGATGAGGAACTATTTCCAAAGTTTCGTTATTATCGTTTCATTAAAACAATTTGAAAAAAATTTGAATTTTTTTCTCAAATATTCAATATTCTGCGATCCTCTGATCTTATTATCCTGATGGAATTCTGTATGGACCTTCAAGCTGTCCTTACTCTTTCAAGTACTAGATATCTATTCGATCCAATCTGTATTTTTGAAAATATTAGTAATATTACGAAGGTCGGATTCGTGAATGGGTGAAATCCACGCAATGATTTCAAACAACGAATTTGAACATGCGCGCAAAATATACTCTTACCAGGGGCTTCACGTCTAGGTGGATCTGTGCGCTACGATTATCCACTTTTCCATCATTTTCACATGAAAAGGTAGCGTTTGCATAAGTGTAAATGAATGAAGGATTTTTTGTGCAGAAATTAAGTCACACTCGCCGCTCACCTTCATAAGTTGATGAATCATACAATATTGAAATAATTAATAAATTCTAATAAAGTATCTATTACATTTTGCATTCCAAACGAATAATTTCTAAAAATCCCCTGGTTATGGCCTAAGGGTTACTCGTCACCCGAAAGTGACGCACGTCCGATTCCAGATGGGGTTTTATTGCCCTTGCTTACAATTCAAGGGTATGTCAGGTATCTTCATTCGGTGTTTTTGTTGTTTCAAAAGTGCTGTAGGAAAATAGGGGACAGTGTCCAGAAAAAACATCATTTTGTAGATTTGCAATCGAAATGGGCATGTCACATTGGGTGAACTCTAAAATATAATCTGTATGCCAAATTTCAGTTGAATATCTTGTGGACTGCATTTACTATGAGGAGAAAATTTGAAAAAAAATTGAACTTTAACACATTGCATGTTGAAAACGAAACGTTTGAGGTCCCATATATATGGGACTTTTTCCCTTAAAATAATGTAAGGAGTATCACCTCTTTGTTTGTGCGTCCAATTCAGGAACACACAATGAAGGTACAGACGCAGAGAGGAGATACCTTGCGTAATTGTAAGGAAAAAAGTCCCATTAACATGGGACCACAGACGTTTCGTTCTCGAGATACAGGGTTTTTTAAGTTGATTTTATTTCAAGTTTTGTTATTAAGCATCTGCACTTCACAACATAATCAACTGAAATTTGGCATAGATATTAAATTTTATAGTTCACACAATTTGAACTGCCAATTTCGATTGCAAATCTACAACTACAATCCAACCAGCACTAGACATCTCTTCACTCTTCACCGATTTTTTTTAAATCTTCGAAAATTTTTCGTTTCTGAGTGGGAGGTCATATTCTCGTTCGGGCTCCCTGTATTCATAGATTTGCACCGTAGACATATTAAAAGAAAAAAACAAGCATTTACTATTCCCTAAGTAAATGGGAAATTGACTTCTCCTTGGTATTGATTATAATATACAGTTTTGAGAGTTGGTGATTAACGTGATTATTATTCGGATATGAATATTTAAAATCAATAACAATATCTGATGAATGACCCTATTTCTTTCAAATTTTTTTGGGCCGCTTTGACCTTACATTATGAACATTGTAGCTGAGTAGCGTGTGAGTTTGATGCTGATGAGTGAACTCATCGAAATTCATTACTCTTGATTGAAGGATTGTCATTTTCATTTTGTGGTGAAAAATCTTCCCCTTCGTCTTCCCCTTTTTCCAACCCGCTATAATAGAAACTCCACTTCAAGAATGGACTTCTACTTACAAACAAAAACATAACTTTAATTATCAATTATATATCCTCCTACAATATTAATGGCACAACACGGATTCATTTATTCTTCATGTACCAATCAATCCGATTTATAATGAAAGAATTCAAATTCTATTCGAAAAGCTTACGAAAACACAAACAACAGGGAAATTATATCTTCTATACACTATTTGTAATCTAATTCAGAATGGAATTACATTAAATAAGCTTTGAAATTTTCCGAAAACACAAATATATCTTTCAAAACTTTTAAAAATATATTTCAAACATTGATTAATAGAGTTTAATATGTCTATGGTTTCAACCTGTTCTGCCTTTTTTTGCCGTATTCTATGGTATATTGCCCGAACTAGTTTCATCCTTGTCCAGCACTCCCCAGTTCCCCCTCTCCCTAAGCCTTGTCCATATAGTTTCATAAGTATGGTTTGCACAGTTGGGATGAATAAATCAAATAAATTATTCAGCTCCACAATGTAGGCTGTGTTTCCAACTTACAACATAGCTGCATAAGCACGGCTCAACTACATGGCTGAGGTATTTTTCGAGTTACAAAAAGCTTTCTCTCGAATTTTTAATTGTGCAAGCAAAATACACTAAACATTCGATGTTTCCTCAGAAATGCACAATAACCTGAGTGAAAAAATCTTTAACTATTTATGCAATCAACGAAATACTCTAAAAGGGATGTTCGAATTCGTTACAGCCACTATATAAGGATTTTGAATAAAAGCCTTAGGCGCAAGAAATAATATCGTGGACCATACACGCCACTGTCTCTGTCTTGTTTTATATTTTAAAGTCTTGAGATTAGTCTGTTCGAGTTGATTACAGTTCTCTAGATAGACTAATATAGAAAACTTCATCCCTTTCTTCTATAACCGAGAGAAATATAATAGTTCCTAAAAATAATTGCATTTTTTGCGGAGGTCGCCACTTTACAGGCCATTTTTATTGCAGTACCACAACGTGACAACCAGATGGCTCTGAAAATCGCTTCAAATCAGTTTAACATAGGGACTGGCTTACTATCCCTCTTTATACAATCTCCCTCTTTATACAATGGTTTTGGATCATAATGTCCGTAGAAACAATTCGGAAAAGAGATCATTTACATATTGAATCTACCTACTCAATTTCATGCATGAGCCGCCTTGGTATAATTATTGAACGGAAAATGATGAATCAAATCGCCGAATGTTCGGTTTTGTCTCAATATCAAGCAATTTATAATGTTAAATTGCCGAATTTGATGTACATAATAACACACAAACAGAACGAACGTAAACCTGGTAGTTATTATGGAAATCTGTTAATGTTGCCATCTATCGGAAGTTTGATACAACCAAACATACGACATTCAACTGCGATATCACATGGGAAGTATAATAACTATTCCCTACCAGAAATTTTACAGATCCCTATATTTGTTGGTCACGAATATCAATAACTCATAAATTCGATGAAATTTTATTATCAAATATGATTCAATTACCGAGAATGAACAGTTTATTCACTTTTCAAATAATTTGTAGGAGATTCTATATAATTTACTACTTTTTAGTCACGGATTTTTCTGTGTGAATAGGAGATCATAGAATTTTGTATAACCTCAGTTCCATCGCTAACCCATAGAACAAGTATATTTACGTTATGCGCTAACCCTACTTTTTCGTAATCCAAACCACCTAAAATACTTCGTGATTTTCTGATAGAAGGTGTTCGATACATGGAAATATTTGATTTTATGTCGATTATATTCTATTACGGAAGCTTGAATTAAATTGCCAGACCCATAAATACATTGAATAATTCTAGGTGATGGATTGTTGGTGAGTTCAACGGTCTCATATTATTATTATAACTTGGAAATATTTCTTATTACAGATTTAGTGATCTACTTGATATTACTACAATCGAAAGTGCTCCCGAGGTCTTTAGTGGAATCTAATTACACATTTACTGCTCTATTTGTTATTATAATTATCAGACATACTCTTGAAGACTTCGATGTAATTTTGATAGATCTTCAGTAAGTAGAGATAAAAGCCTGTCTAATAAGGTATACTATAGATATTTTATATATTTATCGTTATTAGTGTTTATAAATCTGACTGTACCTACTCATTGTAACTCGGTAAAAATGATTAATTACAGACTTGCTGTTCCACACAATATTGCAACAATCAGAAGTTCTCTCTAGGTCTTTGGTGGAATATAATTACAGATATGGTGTTCTACTTGATACTACAACAATCAGGAGTACTTTTGAGACCTTAACAATCTGATAGTACTTACTCATTATAACTTGGGAAAATTATGAATTACAGATATACTGTTTTATACAATATTGCAACAATAAGAAGAGCTCTCAAGATATTCAGTGGAATCTAATTGGGTCAGAGGTCATGCAACTATCTGGCTCCAAAATTGTATGCCACACTCCCAGATGAACTAAAGGATATAAAAACTTATAAAAACTTCAAAAATAGAGTCAAAGAATGGATGATTAGTGGCAAGAGAAATTTTATAGCAAATATCATAAACCTAAACTGAAATAGAAAAAAAAAAATTATTATATATAAACGAATTTATTAAAAGTATGATTGATTTTTTATGAACAATTCCCGATTTGCGACAAAATTATATCGAACTTTGAATAGAAAAATACCCAATATGTGACACGTGCCCCGGAGAAGACAGAACAGCAACCCTAAAGTGACGGTTTTTATGTAGTGCAGAATCATTATATTGTGTATAAGACAGTTGACTCATTTCAAATTAGTTTAGGTGTATTTAGTTTCTGTAGAATGAGGTTTATTTTTAGTCACGTACAGAAAATTATATAATGTAATTATCTCTGTGACTTGTTTATGTTTATTTACTGAAACAAATAAACATATATCTATCTATCTATCTAATTATAGATATGGTGTTCTACGTGATACTACAACAATCAGTAGTATTCTTAAGACCTTCAGTGAAATTTGGATGGTTTTTCGGTAAGTAGTGGTAATAGACTGTCTTTCAAGACATAAGGAATTATATAGCTATATCATATATGCATAGCCTTATTCTTTAGAGGAATATTTTGTATTTATATGATTCCTACATATCTACTGAATTTTATTACAGCAAGGGTGATTGCGCACACCAAATCGAAATGAGTGAATGAAATAGAGGTACTCCAGTGTGGGATTTTTATTATTGAGTCGAAAACCAAGCTCTTTCGGCCACTCAACAGATCATCGTAAGGTTTTTTAGGGGAAAACCTGAACTTGAAAACACTAAGGTACCTCTATTTCCTTCACTGAATTTCATTAGCCGATTAGATTGATGATTTTTCTTTTGATTATGATATAATAGTTTATGAAGTAATATTGTCAACTCTTAATGGGCATTTATACCTATAAAAAATTATCCATATTGTAAATAGTGTGATTAACAATCTGTTAGTACTTACTCATTGTAATTTGGGATAAATTATTAATTACAGATTTACTGTTCCACACAATATCGCTACAATTTGTAGGGCCCTCCAAGTCTTCAACTGATCTTATTACAGACATGGTGTTCTACTTGATAACAAAACATTCAGAAGTACTTTTGAAGCCCACGTGGAAATTTGGATGTTCTTCGGTAAGTAATATAGAAGCCTGTCCATTGAGGCATAAGGAATTATATAGTTATTTAATATATGTAGAGCCTCATTCTTAAGAGGAATATTTTGTATTTATATGATTCCTACATATCTACCAAGTTTCATTAGTTGTATTAGATAGATTTCTTTCTGATGAAGATGTTCATTTGACTGTGATATAATAGCTTATGAAGTAATATTGCCAACTCTTGATGAGCATTTATTCCTATGAAAAATTAACCAAATTGTAAATAGAGTGTTTAAAAATCTGTTAGTACTTACTCATTGTAATTTGGGAAAAATTATTAATTACAGACTTACTGTTCCACATAATATTGCTACAATAAGAAGGGCCCTCCAGGTCTTCAATGGATCTTATTACAGATATGGTGTTCTACTTGATACCACAACATTCAGAAGTACCTTTGAAGCCCACGTGGAAGTTTGGATGTTCTTCGGTAAATAGTATAGAAGCCTGTCCATTGAGGCATAAGGAATTATATAGTTATTTAATATATGTAGAGCCTCATTCTTAAGAGGAATATTTTGAATTCATATAATTCCTACATATCTACCAAGTTTCATTAGTTGTATTAGATAGATTTCTTTCTGATAAAGATTTTCATGTGATTGTGATATAATAGCTTATGAAGTAATATTGCCAACTCTTAATGAGCATTTATTCCTATGAATATTTATCGATATTGTAAATAATATCTAATAATATGATAGTAGTTATTTTAGTGTGAATTGGAAAGAATTTTTAATTACAGACACTTTGTTCTACTTGATATTGCAACAATAAGGAGTGCTCTTAAGGTATTCAATGGAATCTAATTTCAGATATAGTGTTCTACTTCATATTACAACAATCAGAAGTACTCCCGAGTCCTTTGGTGAAATTCTGATGGTTCTTAAGTAAGTTGTGGTGAAAGCATGTTTTTTAAGACATATGGAACTTTATAGCTATTTTATATATGTAGAGCCTTATTCTTTAGAGGAATATTTTGTATTTATATGATTCCTGCATATCTACTGAATTTTATTAGTCGATTAGATTGAGGATTTTTCTTTTTATTGTGATAAAACAGCTTATGAAGAAATATTGCCAGCTCCTAATGAGCAATTATTCCTATTCCTATAATTTATCGATATTGTGAATAATGTTCAACGAGCTCATAGTACTTACTCATTGTAAATTGGAAAAAAATTTCATTACAGATTTACGGTTCTACTCCAGAATATAAAAGACATCGAAGTTATGAGCAATTTCAAAAGGCACATCTACCAGACATTTTTACAACTGGAACCATGTTCTAAGTAGGACATTGAAGAAAGCTAATTAAATTCTGTTGATACTGTTTCATATCATGTAATTTTAATGTATCACAAGTGAAATGATTTGAAATAAATATAATTATTATTATTGTAACAATCAGGAATGCTGTCAAGGTCTGATTCAATCTGATGGAACTGCTATCAGTTACACCATTTGACAATGTTAACTCTGAGGTCTGTGAAGAATTTAATTGAAATCATATATATAGTTTGCAAAAAAAATTCACCAACAATTCAATAAATTTCGAAAATAGGTTGAAGAATTTAATTGAGTGTTCTCCTATAGCTATCATTATAAAAATTTGCACAAAATTTTATATTGGCATTTGCCAGCTAAGTAGCGAGTTTCATGATGATTGAATTAGTATATTTTGAGTTATTGTTGGAATATTAATGACATTCAGGAAAAAAGCACAAAATTTCAAATAATTTTTTGAGAATATGTCCTCAAATGGAGTCAGATCAAACTTAAATGTGGTATATATTTGTAGAATATAAATTCTAAGGTCTGTGCAAAATTTCAATATAATCATTTCAATTTGATGAATATTCCTGAAGAAATAGACAAAAAATTCTCAAAATGTCTGAAAAGAACATTTGTTATTAGCGTTGCGATTACAACAAATTTTTGCTAGAAAGTTGCGCGACGACATTCTTCATCTAATGACCAACCATCAATTCGATCGCTCGAAAAGTTTTGGAGATATTGAGGAAATAATTTAAGGTGAGTACAACGACGAAATCGTTCCTTTCATTTGGGCCATTAATGAACACAGGCGTTGCATTCTGATATGCAACCTATATTAAAAGTTTCAAGTTACTGTTTCCGTTCCCAGATTATTGGGAAAAACTAAAGTTTTAAAAAAATACGCTAATGATTTTTTCTCAAAATGAATAAATTGTATTGAAACATGTTTGGATGTAAGCTGATAAATTTGAGTGTTACAAGATAGTTTCAAATGCTTATCTGGAAAAAAATTCATTGTCAATTCTAAGTAATTTTTACTGTCGAGAAATTACAAAAATTTCAAATGCAGATGAAATTCGTGATACCCATCTCATTGAAATGTAGTTTCATACATATAAATGCGTAGAGTAAACTTAATCCTGTGGTAACATGAAAATCCGTGAGTGGCGTCATCTAGCGGAAAATATAATATCTATTCTGTCATTCATTTTACAGATCACTAATTTGCTCGGTTTTCACAAATCTCATCGAAGTGTTAATATTATAAAATTTTATAATGAACAAGATATCAAGTACTTTGGATATAGTTCCTAGATAATGCAATAGTGAATATTTCAGTCCAAAATGTCCAAATTCATACAAAATTACAAGCCCAATCGCTTTTTCCCATAGTAAACAATGTATTTAAGGTTATTGTTGGTCCTCCAGTCTCTCCCAACTGTCAAAACTGCTCTTAACCTATAAAGAGAAAATTCAAATTTAACCCACTTTTCTAGATAAGTTTTTCAAGAAAACGAAACGAAATATCGATAAAAGAGCATCAGAAATTATCAACACTATCCTTAATCTTGGAAAAAGCAACGTACCTTGTACACAACGGTAGGATTCCAGTTGAATAGAAAGTTCCAGACCGATACAAAATATGCTTGAAATTTGGAAAAAACGTGTAAATGATGATGAGTTGAATAGAATCAGTACCAACCTCGAACCGACCTATTACAAAGTATTTAATTGAATACTTTTGTCAACTTTGGAAACCTACAGTGTAACATCACTATGCCCATTAAAGAGAATTTTCTTTGAAAATCACTGGTTTCTCCATTCGTTCACCTGAAATCATTATTATGGCATTAATAATATTCGTTATTTCTTATGAATTTCCTTATCTTCGGAGATGAAAAGCTCCTCAAATCATTCTATTGAGTGTATTATATCTGCTAACAGTAAGAGATTAATGGAATTATTGTAGAAAACACTAATATCTTAATTCTACCACTTGAGGTCGATAACTTATGCTTAGTTATGAAGAGAAAATATTCATTTAAAATCTATAAATTAGCAGGAAATGTTTAGAAAAAGCTCGATCCCTACCTTTTCTAATAATTGTTAATCATTTTATCTCATCTGCAAGCCTCAAAACAACAGTTAAAAAGTTTTTGTTCGGAGATGCTGTTGACAGGTTGAACTTATGTTGGGATCTGGAAAATAACACAAAATTCACATTGAAAAAGTTGATGGGGATCAGAACCAACCTGTAATAGACCAGTTGCGATGTAGTTTATATTACATTTCCGTCGATTTAGTTCGGTTCCATGTTAAAGTTCCGTTTGAGAGTTTCTCAGCGACATTGATGGAAGGTTTTCAGGGAAAAAGTTCAAAAAGCACTGCCGTGAAGGCAGCAACTTTTGCGCGCATGTTCAATGTAGATGACCGCTTCAGCAACGAATTTGAACGTGCGCGCGTACCAAATTTCAGTTCGATACGATCATAAGTTCTGGAGATATCGGGAAAAAATATGTCAAATTTCGAGGTTTTCTTCTCGATATCGTTGATTTTTTCGGTATTACTCGAGAAATACTGATTCAGTCCTGATTAAACTTCACAGCTAGTTTAAAGATGCTAAAAGACAACTTTATGCAAAATTTCGTGATAATCGTGTTATTAGAACAATTTAAAAAAAAAATTTATATGATTTTCTCATCATATCATCCTCATTAAATTCTGTATGAAACTTCGAACTGTTATTTTCGATGAAGTACTGAATTTCAATTCGATCTGATCTGTATTTTTGGAAACATTGGAAAAATAAAATTTTGATTGGGTATATCTACGGAATCATTGGGCGGATTTTACCCAGTACTTCATCGAAAATAACAGTTCGAAGTTTCATACAGAATTTAATGAGGATGATATGATGAAAAAGTTCAAAAAGCACTGCCGTGAAGGCAGCAACTTTTGCGCGCATGTTCAATGTAGATGACCGCTTCAGCAACGAATTTGAACGTGCGCGCGTACCAAATTTCAGTTCGATACGATCATAAGTTCTGGAGATATCAGGAAAAAATATGTCAAATTTCGAGGTTTTCTTCTCGATATCGTTGATTTTTTCGGTATTACTCGAGAAATACTGATTCAGTCCTGATTAAACTTCACAGCTAGTTTTAAGATGCTAAAAGACAACTTTATGCAAAATTTCGTGATAATCGTGTTATTAGAACAATTTGAAAAAAAAAATTTATATGATTTTCTCATCATATAATCCTCATTAAATTCTGTATGAAACTTCGAACTGTTATTTTCGATGAAGTACTGAATTTCAATTCGATCTGATCTGTATTTTTGGAAACATTGGAAAAATAAAATTTTGATTGGGTATATCTACGGAATCATTGGGCAGATTTTACCCATTCACGAATTCGACCTTCGTAATTAAGCCCCAAACCTACTCTACAAATATCGAGTTTCGAAGTCGTTTCTTCCGGAAGTTATTGTGTTTACGGTCAGCCTAACGGCCGACTGCGTAAACACAATAACTTCCGAAAGAAACAACTTAGAAACTCGATATTTGTAGAGAAGGTTTGGACCTTAATTACGAAGGCCGAATTCGTGAATGGGTAAAATCCACCCAATGATTCCGTAGATATACCCAATCAAAATTTTATTTTTCCAATATTTCCAAAAATACAGACCAGATCGAATTTAAATCCAGTACTTCATCGAAAATAACAGTTCGAAGTTTCATACAGAATTTAATGAGGATGATATGATGAAAAAATCATATAAATTTTTTTTTTCAAATTGTTCTAATAACCCGATTATCACGAAATTTTGCACAAAGTTGTCTTTCAGCATCTTAAAACTAGCTGTGAAGTTTAATCAGGACTGAATCAGTATTTCTCGAGTAATACCAAAAAAATCAACGATATCGAGAAGAAAACCTCGAAATTTGACATATTTTTTCCCGATATCTCCAAAACTTATGATCGTATCGAGCTGAAATTTAGTACACTGCTGTGAAATTAGAAGGTCAAAGTGTGAGTATAATTTTTTTTGGATATGATGAATGGTTTCCGAAAAAAAAATTTTTTTGTAAAAAAATTTCGAAAAAAATTTTTTTTCAAATTTATTGACAATATGATCTTGACGAAATTTGGCTCAAAGTTGCGCATCGTTATACTCCACCAAACTGCCAAGTTTGAATCCAATCGCTCAAGTAGTTTCTGAAATAATAAATAAATAACTTCAAAACTTCAAATGCCTATAACTCCGAAACTATTCGATCGATTTGGCCCATTAACGAACTTAACCGCGGCATTCCAATGCGCGACCTACCCTGAAAGTTTCAAGTCGCTATCTCACTTCGTTCGACAGTTATCGTGTCTACGGCCGGCCGGCCGGCCGGACAGAATCGATTTTGACACCGGATTCGTCATCAGTGAGTCCAACCTAGTCGATTGAGACCATTTTCGGCTCAATCATCCAAAATTACAGACATTTGATCAAAACGATAGCACGCTGTTCCCCTAGAACATGCGCGCAAAAATAAAAAGTCTAACTTTCGAAACAACTGAGATACAGGGTGTTCTTCGTCAAATGACAAGTATAGTATCTTTCGAACCAATGCTCTGATTCGACTGAAATTTTCACCAATCATTCCTCTTCACAATCCAGAATAACGTTCCAAAAATAAAAATTTCAAAAAGCACTGCCGTGAAGGCAGCAACTTTTGCGCGCATGTTCAATGTAGATGACCGCTTCAGCAACGAATTTGAACGTGCGCGCGTACCAAATTTCAGTTCGATAGGATCATAAGTTCTGGAGATATCGGGAAAAAATATGTCAAATTTCGAGGTTTTCTTCTCGATATCGTTGATTTTTTCGGTATTTCTCGAGAAATACTGATTCAGTCCTGATTAAACTTCACAGCTAGTTTTAAGATGCTAAAAGACAACTTTATGCAAAATTTCGTGATAATCGTGTTATTAGAACAATTTGAAAAAAAAATTTATATGATTTTCTCATCATATCATCCTCATTAAATTCTGTATGAAACTTCGAACTGTTATTTTCGATGAAGTACTGAATTTCAATTCGATCTGATCTGTATTTTTGGAAACATTGGAAAAATAAAATTTTGATTGGGTATATCTACGGAATCATTGGGCGGATTTTACCCATTCACGAATTCGACCTTCGTAATTAAGCCCCAAACCTACTCTACAAATATCGAGTTTCTAAGTCGTTTCTTCCGGAAGTTATTGTGTTTACGGTCAGCCTAACGGCCGACTGCGTAAACACAATAACTTCCGAAAGAAACAACTTAGAAACTCGATATTTGTAGAGAAGGTTTGGACCTTAATTACGAAGGCCGAATTCGTGAATGGGTAAAATCCACCCAATGATTCCGTAGATATACCCAATCAAAATTTTATTTTTCCAATATTTCCAAAAATACAGACCAGATCGAATTGAAATCCAGTGCTTCATCGAAAATAACAGTTCGAAGTTTCATACAGAATTTAATGAGGATGATATGATGAAAAAATCATATAAATTTTTTTTTTCAAATTGTTCCAATAACCCGATTATCACGAAATTTTGCACAAAGTTGTCCTTCAGCATCTTAAAACTAGCTGTGAAGTTTAATCAGGACTGAATCAGTATTTCGAAAAAATTTTTTTTTAGAATTTATTGACAATATGATCTTGACGAAATTTGGCTCAAAGTTGCGCGTCGTTATACTCCACCAAACTGCCAAGTTTGAATCCAATCGCTCAAGCAGTTTCTGAAATAAAAAATAAATAAGTTCAAAACTTCAAATGCCTATAACTCCGAAACTATTCGATCGATTTGGCCCATTAACGAACTTAACCGCGGCATTCCAATGCGCGACCCACCCTGAAAGTTTCAAGTCGCTAGCTCACTTCGTTCGACAGTTATCGTGTCTACGGCCGGCCGGCCGGCCGGCCGGACAGAATCGATTTTGACACCGGATTCGTCATCAGTGAGTCCAACCTAGTCGATTGAGACCATTTTCGGCTCAATCATCCAAAATTACAGACATTTGATCAAAACGATAGCACGCTGTTCCCCTAGAACATGCGCGCAATAAGGGTAAGGGTAAGGGTAAGGGTAAGGGTAAGGGTAAGGGTAAGGGTAAGGGTAAGGGTAAGGGTAAGGGTAAGGGTAAGGGTAAGGGTAAGGGTAAGGGTAAGGGTAAGGGTAAGGGTAAGGGTAAGGGTAAGGGTAAGGGTAAGGGTAAGGGTAAAGGTAAGGGTAAGGGTAAGGGTAAGGGCAAGGGTAAGGGTAAGGGTAAGGGTAAGGGTAAGGGTAAGGGTAAGGGTAAGGGTAAGGGTAAGCTTAAGGGTAAAAGCAAGGGTAAGGGTAAGGGTAGGCTTAAGGGTAAAAGCAAGGGTAAGGGTAAGGGTAAGGGTAAGGGTAAGAGTAGGAATAAGGGTAAGGTTAAGGGTAAGGGTAAGGGTAAGGGTAAGGGTAAGGGTAAGGGTAAGGGTAAGGGCAAGGGCAAGGGTAAGGGTAAGGGTAAGGGTAAGGGTAAGGGTAAGGGTAAGGGTAAGAGTAAGGGTAAGGGTAAGGGTAAGGGTAAGGGTAAGGGTAAGGGTAAGGGTAAGGGTAAGGGTAAGGGTAAGGGTAAGGGTAAGGGTAAGGGTAAGGGTAAGGGTAAGGGTAAGGGTAAGGGTAAGGGTAAGGGTAAGGGTAAGGGTAAGGGTAAGGGTAAGGGTAAGGGTAAGGGTAAGGGTAAGCTTAAGGGTAAAAGCAAGGGTAAAGGTAAGGGTAAGGGTAAGGGTAAGGGTAAGGGTAAGGGTAAGCTTAAGGGTAAAAGCAAGGGTAAGGGTAAGGGTAGGCTTAAGGGTAAAAGCAAGGGTTAGGGTAAGGGTAAGAGTAAGAATAAGGGTAAGGTTAAGGGTAAGGGTAAGGGTAAGGGTAAGGGTAAGGGTAAGGGTAAGAGTAAGAATAAGGATAAGGATAAGGGTAAGGGTAAGGGTAAGGGTAAGGGTAAGGGTAAAGGTAAGGGTAAGGGTAAGGGTAAGGGTAAGGGTAAGGGTAAGGGTAAGGGTAAGGGTAAGGGTGAGGGTAAGGGTAAGGGTAAGGGTAAGGGTAAGAATAAGGGTAAGGGTAAGGGTAAGGGTAAGCTTAAGTGTAAAAGCAAGGGTAAGGGTAAGGGTAAGGGTGAGCTTAAGGGTAAAAGCAAGGGTAAGGGTAAGGGTAAGGGTAAGGGTAAGGGTAAGGGTAAGCCTAAGGGTAAAAGCAAGGGTAAGGGTAAGGGTAAGGGTAAGAGTAAGGGTAAGGGTAAGGGTAAGGGTAAGCTTAAGGGTAAAAGCAAGGGTAAGGGTAAGGGTAAGGGTAAGGGTAAGCCTAAGGGTAAAAGCAAGGGTAAGGGTAAGGGTAAGGGTAAGGGTAAGGGTAAGGGTAAGCTTAAGGGTAAAAGCAAGGGTAAGGGTAAGGGTAAGTGTAAGGGTAAGGGTAAGGGTAAGCTTAAGGGTAAAAGCAAGGGTGAGGGTAAGGGTAAGGGTAAGGGTAAGGGTAAGGGTAAGGGTAAGGGTAAGGGTAAGGGTAAGGGTAAGCTTAAGGGTAAAAGCAAGGGTAAGGGTAAGGGTAAGGGTAAGGGTAAGGGTAAGGGTAAGGGTAAGGGTAAGGGTAAGGGTAAGGGTAAGGGTAAGCTTAAGGGTAAAAGCAAGGGTAAGGGTAAGGGTAAGGGTAAGGGTAAGGGTAAAGGTAAGGGTAAGCCTAAGGGTAAAAGCAAGGGTAAGGGTAAGGGTAAGGGTAAGGGTAAGGGTAAGGGTAAGGGTAAGGGTAAGGGAAAGGGTAAGGGTAAGGGTAAGGGTAAGGGTAAGGGTAAGGGTAGGGGTAAGGGTAAGCTTAAGGGTAAAAGCAAAGGTAAGGGTAAGGGTAAGGGTAAGGGTAAGCCTAAGGGTAAAAGCAAGGGTAAGGGTAAGGGTAAGGGTAAGGGTAAGGGTAAGGGTAAGCTTAAGGGTAAAAGCAAGGGTAAGGGTAAGGGTAAGGGTAAGGGTAAGGGTAAGCTTAAGGGTAAAAGCAAGGGTAAGGGTAAGGGTAAGGGTAAGGGTAAGGGTAAGGGTGAGGGTAAAGGTAAGGGTAAGCCTAAGGGTAAAAGCAAGGGTAAGGGTAAGGGTAAGGGTAAGGGTAAGGGTAAGGGTAAGGGTAAGGTTAAGGGTAAGGGTAAGGGTAAGCTTAAGGGTAAAAGCAAGGGTAAGGGTAAGGGTAAGGGTAAGGGTAAGGGTAAGGGTAAGGGTAAGGGTAAGGGTAAGGGTAAGGGTAAGCTTAAGGGTAAGGGTAAGGGTAAGGGTAAGGGTAAGCTTAAGGGTAAAAGCAAGGGTAAGGGTAAGGGTAAGGGTAAGGGTAAGGGTAAGCTTAAGGGTAAAAGCAAGGGTGAGGGTAAGGGTAAGGGTAAGGGTAAGGGTAAGGGTAAGGGTAAGGGTAAGCTTAAGGGTAAGGGTAAGGGTAAGGGTAAGGGTAAGCTTAAGGGTAAAAGCAAGGGTAAGGGTAAGGGTAAGGGTAAGGGTAAGGGTAAGCTTAAGGGTAAGGGTAAGGGTAAGGGTAAGGGTAAGCTTAAGGGTAAAAGCAAGGGTAAGGTTAAGGGTAAGGGTAAGGGTAAGGGCAAGGGTAAGCTTAAGGGTAAAAGCAAGGGTAAATGTAAGGGTAAGAGTAGGAATAAGTGTAAGGGTAAGGGTAAGGGTAAAAGTAAGGGTAAGGGTAAGGGTAAGGGTAAGGGTAAGGGTAAGGGTAAGAATAAGGGTAAGGGTAAGGGTAAGGGTAAGGGTAAGGGTAAGGGTAAGCTTAAGGGTAAAAGCTAGGGTAAGTGTAAGGGTAGGGGTAAGGGTAAGGGTAAAGGTAAGGGTAAGCCTAAGGGTAAACGCGAGGGTTAGGGTAAGGGTAAGAGTAAGAATAAGGATAAGGGTAAGGGTAAGGGTAAGGGTAAGGGTAAGGGTAAAGGTAAGGGTAAGGGTAAGGGTAAGGGTAAGGGTAAGGGTAAGGGTAAGGGTAAGGGTAAGGGTAAGGGTAAGGGTAAGGGTAAGGGTAAGGGTAAGGGTAAGGGTAAGGGTAAGGGTAAGGGTAAGAATAAGGGTAAGGGTAAGGGTAAGGGTAAGCTTAAGTGTAAAAGCAAGGGTAAGGGTAAGGGTAAGGGTAAGGGTAAGAATAAGGGTAAGGGTAAGGGTAAGGGTAAGGGTAAGGGTAAGGGTAAGGGTAAGGGTAAGGGTAAGGGTAAGGGTAAGGGTAAAGGTAAGGGTAAGGGTAAGGGTAAGGGTAAGGGTAAGGGTAAGGGTAAGGGTAAGGGTAAGGGTAAGGGTAAGGGTAAGGGTAAGGGTAAGGGTAAGGGTAAAAGGGTGAGAGTAAGAATAAGGGTAAGGGTAAGGGTAAGGGTAAGGGTAAGGGTAAGGGTAAGGGTAAGGGTAAGGGTAAGGGTAAGGGTAAGGGTAAGGGTAAGGGTAAGGGTAAGGGTAAGGGTAAGGGTAAGGGTAAGGGTAAGGGTAAGGGTAAGGGTAAGGGTAAGGGTATGGGTAAGGGTAAGGGTAAGGGTAAGGGTAAGGGTAAGGGTAAGGGTAAGGGTAAGGGTAAGGGTAAGGGTAAGGGTAAGGGTAAGGGTAAGGGTAAGGGTAAGGGTAAGGGTAAGGGTAAGGGTAAGGGTAAGGGTAAGGGTAAGGGTAAGGGTTAGGGTAAGGGTAAGGGTAAAGGTAAGGGTAAGGGTAAGGGTAAGGGCAAGGGTAAGGGTAAGGGTAAGGGTAAGGGTAAGGGTAAGTGTAAGGGTAAGCTTAAGGGTAAAAGCAAGGGTAAGGGTAAGGGTAGGCTTAAGGGTAAAAGCAAGGGTAAGGGTAAGGGTAAGGGTTAGGGTAAGAGTAGGAATAAGGGTAAGGTTAAGGGTAAGGGTGAGGGTAAGGGTAAGGGTAAGGGTAAGGGTAAGGGTAAGAGTAAGGGTAAGGGTAAGGGTAAGGGTAAGGGTAAGGGTAAGGGTAAGGGTAAGGGTAAGGGTAAGGGTAAGGGTAAGGGTAAGGGTAAGGGTAAGGGTAAGGGTGAGGGTAAGGGTAAGGGTAAGGGTAAGGGTAAGGGTAAGGGTAAGGGTAAGGGTAAGGGTAAGGGTAAGGGTAAGGGTAAGGGTAAGGGTAAGGGTAAGGGTAAGCTTAAGGGTAAAAGCAAGGGTAAAGGTAAGGGTAAGGGTAAGGGTAAGGGTAAGGGTAAGGGTAAGGGTAAGCTTAAGGGTAAAAGCAAGGGTAAGGGTAAGGGTAGGCTTAAGGGTAAGGGTTAGGGTAAGGGTAAGAGTAAGAATAAGGGTAAGGTTAAGGGTAAGGGTAAGGGTAAGGGTAAGGGTAAGGGTAAGGGTAAGGGTAAGAGTAAGAATAAGGATAAGGATAAGGGTAAGGGTAAGGGTAAAGGTAAGGGTAAGGGTAAAGGTAAGGGTAAGGGTAAGGGTAAGGGTAAGGGTAAGGGTAAGGGTAAGGGTAAGGGTAAGGGTAAGGGTAAGGGTAAGGGTGAGGGTAAGGGTAAGGGTAAGGGTAAGGGTAAGAATAAGGGTAAGGGTAAGGGTAAGGGTAAGCTTAAGTGTAAAAGCAAGGGTAAGGGTAAGGGTAAGGGTGAGCTTAAGGGTAAAAGCAAGGGTAAGGGTAAGGGTAAGGGTAAGGGTAAGGGTAAGGGTAAGGGTAAGGGTAAGGGTAAGGGTAAGCTTAAGGGTAAAAGCAAGGGTAAGGGTAAGGGTAAGGGTAAGGGTAAGGGTAAGGGTAAGGGTAAGGGTAAGGGTAAGGGTAAGGGTAAGGGTAAGGGTAAGGGTAAAGGTAAGGGTAAGCCTAAGGGTAAAAGCAAGGGTAAGGGTAAGGGTAAGGGTAAGGGTAAGAGTAAGGGTAAGGGTAAGGGTAAGGGTAAGCTTAAGGGTAAAAGCAAGGGTAAGGGTAAGGGTAAGGGTAAGGGTAAGCCTAAGGGTAAAAGCAAGGGTAAGGGTAAGGGTAAGGGTAAGGGTAAGGGTAAGCTTAAGGGTAAAAGCAAGGGTAAGGGTAAGGGTAAGGGTAAGGGTAAGGGTAAGGGTAAGCTTAAGGGTAAAAGCAAGGGTGAGGGTAAGGGTAAGGGTAAGGGTAAGGGTAAGGGTAAGGGTAAGGGTAAGGGTAAGGGTAAGGGTAAGGGTAAGGATAAGCTTAAGGGTAAAAGCAAGGGTAAGGGTAAGGGTAAGGGTAAGGGTAAGGGTAAAGGTAAGGGTAAGCCTAAGGGTAAAAGCAAGGGTAAGGGTAAGGGTAAGGGTAAGGGTAAGGGTAAGGGTAAGGGTAAGGGTAAGGGTAAGGGTAAGGGTAAGGGTAAGGGTAAGGGTAAGGGTAAGGGTAAGGGTAAGGGTAAGGGTAAGGGTAAGGGTAAGCTTAAGGGTAAAAGCAAGGGTAAGGGTAAGGGTAAGGGTAAGGGTAAGCCTAAGGGTAAAAGCAAGGGTAAGGGTAAGGGTATGGGTAAGGGTAAGGGTAAGCTTAAGGGTAAAAGCAAGGGTAAGGGTAAGGGTAAGGGTAAGGGTAAGGGTAAGGGTAAGGGTAAGCTTAAGGGTAAAAGCAAGGGTAAGGGTAAGGGTAAGGGTAAGGGTAAGGGTAAGGGTAAGGGTAAAGGTAAGGGTAAGCCTAAGGGTAAAAGCAAGGGTAAGGGTAAGTGTAAGGGTAAGGGTAAGGGTAAGGGTAAGGGTAAGGGTAAGGGTAAGCTTAAGGGTAAAAGCAAGGGTAAGGGTAAGGGTGAGGGTAAGGGTAAGGGTAAGGGTAAGGGTAAGGGTAAGGGTAAGGGTAAGGGTAAGCTTAAGGGTAAGGGTAAGGGTAAGGGTAAGGGTAAGCTTAAGGGTAAAAGCAAGGGTAAGGGTAAGGGTAAGGGTAAGGGTAAGCTTAAGGGTAAAAGCAAGGGTGAGGGTAAGGGTAAGGGTAAGGGTAAGGGTAAGGGTAAGGGTAAGGGTAAGCTTAAGGGTAAAAGCAAGGGTAAGGGTAAGGGTAAGGGTAAGGGTAAGGGTAAGCTTAAGAGTAAGGGTAAGGGTAAGGGTAAGGGTAAGCTTAAGGGTAAAAGCAAGGGTAAGGTTAAGGGTAAGGGTAAGGGTAAGGGTAAGGGTAAGGGTAAGCTTAAGGGTAAGGGTAAGGGTAGGGGTAAGGGTAAGCTTAAGGGTAAAAGCAAGGGTAAGGGTAAGGGTAAGGGTAAGGGTAAGGGTAAGGGTAAGGGTAAGGGTAAGGGTAAGGGTAAGGGTAAGGGTAAGCTTAAGGGTAAGGGTAAGGGTAAGGGTAAGGGTAAGCTTAAGGGTAAAAGCAAGGGTAAGGGTAAGGGTAAGGGTAAGGGTAAGGGTAAGCTTAAGGGTAAAAGCAAGGGTAAGGGTAAGGGTAAGGGTAAAGGTAAGGGTAAGGGTAAGGGTAAGGGTAAGGGTAAGGGTAAGGGTAAGGGTAAGGGTAAGGGTAAGCTTAAGGGTAAGGGTAAGGGTAAGCTTAAGGGTAAAAGCAAGGGTAAGGGTAAGGGTAAGGGTAAGGGTAAGGGTAAGGGTAAGGGTAAAGGTAGGGGTAAGCCTAAGGGTAAAAGCAAGGGTAAGGGTAAGGGTAAGGGTAAGGGTAAGGGTAAGGGTAAGGGTAAGGGTGAGGGTAAGGGTAAGGGTAAGCTTAAGGGTAAAAGCAAGGGTAAGGGTAAGGGTAAGGGTAAGGGTAAGGGTAAGGGTAAGGGTTAGGGTAAGGGTAAGGGTAAGCTTAAGGGTAAAAGCAAGGGTAAGGGTAAGGGTAAGGGTAAGGGTAAGGGTAAGGGTAAGGGTAAGGGTAAGGGTAAGGGTAAGGGTAAGGGTAAGGGTAAGGGTAAGGGTAAGCTAAAGGGTAAAAGCAAGGGTAAGGGTAAGGGTAAGGGTAAGGGTAAGGGTTAGGGTAAGGGTAAAGGTAAGGGTAAGCCTAAGGGTAAAAGCAAGGGTAAGGGTAAGGGTAAGGGTAAGGGTAAGGGTAAGGGTAAGGGTAAGGGTAAGGGTAAGGGTAAGAGTAAGGGTAAGGGTAAGGGTAAGCTTAAGGGTAAAAGCAAGGTAAGGGTAAGGGTAAGGGTAAGGTTAAGCCTAAGGGTAAAAGCAAGGGTAAGGGTAAGGTAAGGGTAAGGGTAAG